>CP149059.1:4237500-9037500 GCA_038024825.1 Polylopha cassiicola
CTCGTACGTGACCGAATACACAAGCAGCGTATAAAATTTGTTGTTTTGGCTTGATTCTGACAGACGCTCGACCGCGCCCCGACAGCCAGGATGACCAGGCACACTGCAGCTATGACCACTATAGTAAGAACATTTTTTTATTTTACTTAATAGATTAAAAGGATTTCAATTTAGAAGATCTTTTCTTAATTAACCTTAAATATCACAGGTACCGGCGATTGTTGCTACATTATTAATAAGCATAGCCCAAGCTGGCATGCTAGATAATGGACCACAGACGTTCAATATTCAAGAACCACAATATGCTCAGCGATACAAGGAAGTGATTATGTACCTGACTCCGACTCAAATAAGGAATTACGAAGCGGGTAATGGTCTACCAGCCAATCCACCAGCAATGTATCCTTTATATGCTGAACCTGTAACTCAGCAGCCCGAGGAGCAAAAATATCCCTTAAACGATGAAGAGAAACAGATCATTCATAGCACATTAGATATTTTGGACGCTACTAAAGTACATTTCCAGCAAAATAGTGAAGAATCTGCGAAAGATGGCAGTAATGAGCGAATTCCACCTGTTGAAGAAAAAGATGCAGAAAAAGAAGAGGAATTTCAAAATCAACTTCAATATGCAATTCATAAGCAACGAGAGCAACAACACCAACAGCAACAAGAACAGCAGGAACAACAGAAAGAACAACAGGAGCAACAAAAGCTACAACAACAACTACAACACCAGCTTCAACAACAGCTACAACAACAGCTACAACAACAGCTACAAAAACAGCTACAACAACAGGAACAAAAACAACAGCAACAACAACAGCTAGAACAACAGTTACAAAAACAGCTACAACAACAAGAACAAAAACAGCAGCAACAACAACAGTTAGAACAACAGTTACAACAACAGCTACAACAGCAGCTACAACAGCAGGAACAACAACAACAAAAACAAAATGAGCAAGAAAAAGCTATTGAACAGTCAAACAAACTTGAAGAGCAGATCGCGAAAAGCTACGCTTATGTCCATTTCTTTTCCAATGAAAAACCCGAAAGTAAACAGAAGATCCAAGTCTTTCACCCTGAACCTCATACTGTAAACTTTGATGAAGAATCAAAACTTCAAAAGGAGAAGGACATCGAAATTCAGAGGGATCCTCTATTGCGTCAGAATTATAAGCTCATCCCTTATGAATATGTAGCGGAAGAACACAAGGATTTACATAGGTTGCACCAGGAATTTCAAAAAGTTTTGAAAAAACAGGCTGAAAATAAAGCTCCGTTACAATTATTTACTCCAGATCCGTCGCAGCTGCAATCTATAAAAGAAAAAGAAAAACCACAAGAGAACAAAGCACAGCCCCAATATGCTCCACAGTTCCAAAACCACAATGCCGACATTGATTTTGAAAAAATAAAGAAAGAGTTTGAGCTAGAGAAAGAGGCTGCTAGGATTCACGCAGAAAACATTGCTAAATCGCCCCCAATAGTTATCCAAAAGGACATAAGCATTATAAGGCGTCGTCCCGTTCATGTGACAAAGCACGTAAACGTTCCTTACCCCGCGCCTTATTTTGTACCAGTCATTAAACACGTGGAAGTTAAGGTACCTCAGCCGTATGCGGTACCAGTAGAAATAATAAGGCCAGTACCTGTCCCGATCATTAAGACGGAAACAGTAGAAGTCGAAAAACCAGTCCCGTATGAGGTTGAGAAACATGTTCCTGTTACTGTGGAGAAAAAAGTATACGTCCCCGTTGATAAGCCATATACAGTAGAAAAATTTGTTCCTGTGGAAGTCAAAAAAGAAGTTAAGGTTGAAGTACCAATTCATAAACCCGAAAAGTTTACAATTATAAGACACGTATGGAAGCACTAGTCAGATGTTTGGAGTAGATTTTTTATCTAGTTGTCTAATTGTTGAGGCTCAGTAATTTAATAAATTGTTGTTTGTTAATAAATTGTTTTTTCATTTTACGCCAATTTGCATATTAAACATTTAACACTTCGATCACTTAGGTACTCAGTTTTCAAATTGAGAACGAAAGCGCCTTAAAGAATCCTTGTTGTATTTTGCTTCGCCTTACTTTTGCCTTGCTCTTTTACGAGGCACTAAGAAACAGTAAATCATTAGCTGCACATTCCAGGATATTTATTAAAACAGTTGCTTTATCGTAAAAAATTACAAACTACCTAATTCTAAAATCCAACAATCAATCACAATTAGCCAATACCAGCAATACGTACAAACTTTTTCTGCGTGTTAATCAAATATTCTTCTTCCGCTCAATTGAATTGCTAAATGCATTTCACATACCTAAGTTTGTATACAATTTAATTCTGTAGAAAGTTTGATTCCTTGCTACTAGAATACGAAATCACAGACCAGGAAGCCAAGATGTCTCTCAAAACAAACATTTATGATGGGCATTAGTAATGAATTGCGTAAACTCTCCGACCGAGTTACAAATGACCTACATTTATAGGTGCTATAATTTTCGCTTGCGTACATATTGCAATTTTGTATAGATTTCTTAAGTATGATATAATACATAATATAATTTAATTTGGTTGATTAATTTTAAATTCTTCTTATGATCACAAATCTATTGCACTGAGACTTAACTACCTGTTTGTAGTATGCACTTAAATTAATCTATAGGTACTGTTTTATTTAAGTATAGACATTTTCATGTTATCCAATATAATATTATGGAGTTTAAGTAATGTGGAACCATGGATAAAGTTTATCCCATATGATAGGTTTGAAAGCCAAGATGTGATGTGATTGGTGCAATTGAGACGTTGCTTTCACAGAAAAGAAAACAATGAAATTAGAGCATGCGACTATAT
Source organism: Polylopha cassiicola (assembly GCA_038024825.1). Classification (NCBI taxonomy): domain Eukaryota; kingdom Metazoa; phylum Arthropoda; class Insecta; order Lepidoptera; family Tortricidae; genus Polylopha; species Polylopha cassiicola. The sequence goes on from CP149059.1 coordinate 4,240,357, forward strand.
TCTACGTACATTATGATTTTGATTTATATAGTTGGTAATTATTGGATACACTTCCAATATGATTTAATAAATAGCATCAACAAGAAGTTTTATACAGATAAGGTACCTCTCTGAGATATTTTTTCGTCGAGCTTTCAAACGAGCGTGGACTTGCCGAGATTGCTACCGGTCAAATTGTAACAGTTTATAAAGTAAATTGCATTTAACTTACGTAAGTACTTACTGTAATTTCTTCTCGTCAAACTTACGCGCGCGTTCATTTATGCAATTGCTCATGACTTTCTTTTGTTTCATTGTTTTATCTCAAATCAAAGTACCTAGTAATTATAATGGCAACGGTATAACATAGCGCATGCACTTAATTAGAGAGTAGGTACGATACCTTGTACTTCAGTACTAAACATAACAAACTTGAAATAGGTTACATGATTAATGCGTTAGTAGGTAGCCACCTACTTATTAAATACATATTTATTATGTAATGACTGATTGAGGTACTTGTATAAATGAATAAAATGGGAACAACGAACAAGAAAAGAAAAAAAATAAAAAACCAACATTTTATTAATATCACAATTTCACTGAGACTCAAAGGTCGTCTTAAGTCACATAGGCATATTACTAACGAGTATTAAGCGCAGAAAAACTACAGTGACACACACACAATTATTATTAAATTCAATGATGATATCTAAAGGAGCTAACAGAATTTTGTAAGATTTAAAAATCAATCGAAACATTGATTTGTAGCAAAAATATGTATGTTTATCACATGATCAGAATTCACGGAACGCTTAACAAATACTACTAATACTAGATCAGGTACATTGTCACTCAAGAGTCCGAAGCCTTATTCACGTAAGCTTAAGCCGAATCGATTGGCATCTAAACGCTACGATCTAAATATCATTAATATCAACAGGCAAGGCAGAGCAAATTAACATAATCTCAGTCAGTGGGAGCTCCACTTTGTTATGCCCATAAGGAAGTCGACGCTAGCTGTGGTCAATTTAATAGCTCTCGTATTTATGTTCGCTATCGTCTGACAGAGCGTGTTCGTGTCCTGCGAAGTAGTTCTCGTGTTCCGCAGGCTCAGCGTAAGCCTTCAAACCTTCGGAGCCTTCGTAACCGCTCAGATGCTCAAAACCACCGTGCTCAAAACCTCCGTGATGTTCGAGACCGCCGTGGTGCTCGAGGGCAGCGGCCAAATGCTCAGTGTCGAATCTGTGGTCTTCCAACACGAGCCCGTGACCGTGGGTGTGCTCGGTCTCAGGGTGGATCTGTTTAAGAGTCTGCTCATGCTTGCCCTTCTCAAGGGGGTGCTTCAGAAGATGGCTGTGCTCTTTCTTGACGTACACGGGTACTGGGTGGAAGTGCTCGAATTTAATAGACTGGTGTGACTTGGCGTGTTCGTGCTGGACGTGATGGTGGTGTTCGGACTCGCCTATCAGCCCGTGGTGGTCGAGTTTCTCCTCGATCTGTGGCGCTTCATCGTGAATTATGCCGGGGTACGCGGCCACCACGGCCAGAAATCCCAGGAAAAACTGGAAAATAAAAAAACACAATTTAAATACGTTTAAATAATTAACGTCGTCAATTAATTATCACTTGTTAACGGGTTTATTGCCAACTGAAGCGAGGCATCAGAAGCTTGTTACAGCGCTGATATTATAGTCGAAACCTGTTTGGTATTACTAATAAGTAGGGAACCCCGTATCTCGGCATTACATAACGTGAAAGGAATGGCTTCCTATAGCAAATGTATGCCAATCAGACAGGAAGATTGGTGTTTCTGTATTCGCTCCACTGAATACTCGCGCATAAATGAATTTAAATAACCAAGTCACCAGTTAATTTATTAAAAATCGATTACGTGTCGAGATCAACTTTGAACTGTTTCATAATTGGAAAAGGCACTGTTTAAATAATACTGTCGCACTGTTTGGCACTAGCACGGTTAGTGTTGGGTAACACTGGACACCTACGTGGTACTGCATGTTGGCTGGAGGACCTTTCTGTTCGAGAGGGTGGTGGGTAATGCTGGCTGTGATAATTTGCATCGCTTTTATATCTAGTTTCGAAGCCGGCGTGTGAGTGCTCCGCCGTTACGTGTGTTCGCATTGTCAAGCAGTTCGCGTCTCGGTAGAACAATAAGTAGAAATTGTTGGGAGATTTATGGAAAAAATCTTCGATCGGCATTAGAGAATTTTGCTCCCATTATCATGTAACGTCTCACTAGAGGCGTAATTGTTCGGTAATCAATTGAATGAACACGTTTTGCATTCGTAATGTCGATTATTCAAATTAAATAGCCTGCTTTTGTGATAATCGCGTGTTTTTGTGTGTATTCTTTCTTTGGTTAATTAGACGAGTCTATGTGTTTTGTGTAGTTTAGATGGAAATTCGTAATTGTGTAGAGTGACTGACGGCGGAGGTTAGAAAATTAATCTTAGAAAAGTCTTAGAATGTTTTGGGTTTTGGATTTCTGTAATACCGTTTTAAGGGCTTTAGAGTGTTCGTGGCTACAAGATCTGATTATGATTTTGGAAAGATTATCACTATAATTAATGAACTGAATTACGCAAATCGTGTGACTATAATACTTGTTAAATATTTACACTGCCTCTAGAAAGGTTATCAATCTTGCGGTAATGATGCATATCAGTAAAGTCGTAAATATTTCGACATTAGGGAAGTGCTTATAGTTTTTAAAGTTAGTAAGTGTAATGTATGCATGGTAACGGTTGTTACACTAGCAACCGTCATTCCGGCAATAAACTGTTAACAATCAGCATGTGTATTAATTCGGCAGTAATTCCTTCGGATTTCTCAGTGGCGACGAGGATGGGATTTGTCCACGTGGAAGGATGGATTGAGAGTGCCTGACATCCCTACCTATTAAGCCGGGAAATACCGTGTGCGATGAAGGCAGCGGACAGGACGCGACGACGTTGCAGATAGCTCGACTGAGCTGCTTCTGGGTTAACGCCGTACACGTCCTGAGGACCGGGTGCGGGGACGCCGTTTCGCTGAATCATGCTGTTAGCGACTGCGATGAACGCGGCGGACGGGAGGCCACGGTGTCGGAGCTAGCTCGGCTGAGCTGCTCCGGGAGGGCGCCGGGCAAGTTACGCCGTTTCGCGTATAGCAATAGTGTGTGCGATGAATGCGGCGGATGGGACGCGACGGCGCCGGAGCTAGCTCGGCTGAGCTGCTCCGGGGCAAGCACGTCCTGAGAACCGACTGTTTCGCAGTATCGGATTTACGGGGGAAATAGGTATAGAACGGTGGTGTGTAGTGCATGGAGGAGATATAATTATGTAAATAGTCTGAAGGCAAGGCGACGACACATGCGGGAAGGAAATGTACATATTATTATAGTTTTGTAACATTTTATTGCCGGAATGACGGTTGCTAGTGTAACAACCGTTACCATGCATACATTACAGTAAGTACTTCCATTACTTTGGGTTTAAGTTAATTCAAAATAGCTACATACACTTTTATAAAACAAATTAACATAAGTAGCATTTAATCCTGAAATATACTGACATTTTACCTATTTTTAGGGTTCCGTAGATAACAAATGGAAACTAAGTATATAGTAAGTAGGTAGGTACACAGTTATTCATAGTAGGTAAAGGTACCTTTACAGTTTCACGTTATTGGTCAAGTCATTTATAAGTTGTAGGTACCGAGGTATCTTATAGAAAAGCTGGCTATTTTAAAACCCGTTAGGTACTTAAGTATTAAAAAAACTTATATACGAATCTTAGTAAGTAGCATTAGTCCCAAACGATTACGTAACACAATATACAAATTTACATACATATACTTTAATACCGTTTCGGCAAAACTCCGATAAGACCTCTTAACGTATTCGCATGCGCAATCCTTTTGTTTTAAAACTTGTATTGTGTTTTTAATAATGAGTACATTTTAATTTTGTATTTTTACGGTCTTTAACATCAATGTTTGTAATCGTGGAATTATTTTCAAGGATTACTCCGAAATAACGCTGGTTAATAATAATAAAAATATATATTTTGTTCAATATTAATATTGAAAATAGGCTAGGTACCTACTGTTGTTTAAGAAATATAAAATAAAGAATACAATGTTGGAATGGAACAACTATAAACGGATTTAACTCGCGTATTTTTATTTTATTTTATTTGCATAACTGTATAAAACACTTTAGCGTTAGACTATTGTCAGCTCAGTCGTGCTACGATTATGGAAACTGTAAAGAATCCGAAACGTCAGCAAATAAAAATAAAAATACGCGAGTTAAATATATATAAAATAATAGTTGTTTCATTCCAATGTGTAATAACCGCGAAGGCATCAGAAATTATTCAAGAATGTAATGCTTAAAACATTTCTTTCTTTTCGTGGTTAGGTCCCTAATGAACCTACTCGAGGTAACTTTAGACCAATTTCAGAAGGCCTTTAAAAGACAATATCCTTTAAACAGATGAAGGGTTAAGGCTTCTGTGTATTTTGTTGTAAACGTTGAAATCATTGTAACCGAATTTCGGGAATTCGTTTAGAAACATCTATTGTTTTTTAGGAGATACTAGTACCTAAGTTGAAATGTGTTATGTAGGTACCTATTCTCTCTCCAGCCAGTATTAGCAACCTGTGTACTATCATAAAATCTATGTAATCATTCATTTTCTAAAGGAAATAAGAGCTTACACTCTAGTATGTATTGCACTTATTCAGATTTGCAGCGGCGATACAAACGGCTTAAATTACAACGTGTTGGTATTGTTTTTGCATAATAATTACAGACTATGTAACCTGTCGTAAACCGTGTCGTTGCGGTTTGTTTGATATTCTAGAGGATAACTGCAAGAAAACTGCAATAGAATAACTTAAAGTGCGTCTTAGAAATAGTTTCCTATAGCTTAATATTTGGTAGTTATACCTGCCATACAATAATCAGTCACCAGACTACGGCGTTTTTGACAGGTCAATCAGCGAGTCCGAGAATTTCGAGTCGACATCTTGTCAGATCGATGTCGTCTTATTCTGACGGTGAACTGTCAAAAATCGGTAACGTTGTCGACAACGAGAATCCTTGTAATGTCGTCTCTTATTTCTTCACGTCGACAACTAAACAATATGAACACGACAATCCTGCTCATTATCGAAAACGGATATTATGTCGACTAAATTTCGACTCGACAATTCATCATAGGCTCGAGGACCGCAGGGCAAAACGGGGTAGGTAACAGCCTGAAATATATACAAAAGTACGATAGCAACTCGGGACAACATTTTGTATTTGTCGTTATGTTACGTGATTTTGCTATATTTTCAAATAACAAGGACATTTGACCACTGTATGTTATTGACAGCTGTGTATCTAGACAATGAAGACATTATTTATTAAAAAAATAGGTGATGTGAAATCTAGACATCACCTAATTAGAAAACTAACACCGAATGTAGGTAAGCACAAAAAGTTCTTTATAAAAACAACGTACAAGTTCTCTTGTGTTTTAAATTGAATACGCCACGGAGCAATGCTCAGAATTAATGATCTAATCAACGCAAAACTGATTTGCAAAGTTGGATAGCAGAACGCTCATTTGCTATTTCATTTTTATAACATATACTTAAAAGGAGTACTTACTATAATGATGCCTTAAAGGGATAACTTACCTTTCTGCATTGTAGTGACACAAGGGGCATTCCACGCGAAGCGGACAGGCAAAAAAAGTCGATGTTTCCGATTTTGATAATATTTGAGTATGTTGTACCTATAGGTATTCCTCATACGTATACCTAATATTTTTTTAATATAATGGGTAGTTATAGAATTAAGGGACTTTGAAATTTTAACCAACGGGTGGGTATGCAGTAGTTCAAAGCCGGTTACCGAGTCATAAAATGTTAGATTAAAATAAGAAATCCATTGCATCTATTACTTCAATTAATGAGCTTTTTAACTGCATTTTTGCATTCGATTTTTTTTATTTTTTTTATAAAAAAAAATGAGATTTAATTTTTTTATCTTGACTTTGACAAACTTGGACCACTTCGATTTTTTTTATTTTTTGTTTATAAATAGCTCATATTGTAAAGAATATCCTTGCCAAGTTTTATAGTGGGCATGGAAATGGTTTAGGAGCTAGAGCAGAAACACTGCCGTAGCGCGGAGTCTTCCACTATGGAACTGACGTCGGCTCTCTATAAACTTAAACATTTTTTTTTCGAAAAGTATTTTTTTTTTATATAAATCAGTTCCAATAGTATTTTTTATGTTACTATTAAAATTTAAGAAAATTTGGTTGAAAAAAAAGGATTTTTTGAAAATTTTGTATGGAAAGGACACGAAAAATTATTTTTTCACAGAAATTTCTTAATTAATATAAATATTCTTGTAAGCCAAAAAATTACAAACAATTTCTTTTATAATCCCCTGCGAGGATATTTGTGATAGTTAAGTATTTTTTGAGATATATCGATTTTTCATGCTCACTTCATACTAAATTTCCAAAAAAAAATTTTTTTTCAACCGTTTTTCAACCAAATTTTCTTAAATTTTAATAGTAACATAAAAAATACTATTGGAACTGATTTATATATAAAAAAAAATACTTTTCGAAAAAAAAATGTTTAAGTTTATGGAGAGCCGACGTCAGTTCCATAGTGGAAGACTCCGCGCTACGGCAGTGTTTCTGCTCTAGCTCCTAAACCATTTCCATGCCCACTATAAAACTTGGCAAGGATATTCTTTACAATATGAGCTATTTATAAACAAAAAATAAAAAAAATCGAAGTGGTCCAAGTTTGTCAAAGTCAAGATAAAAAAATTAAATCTCATTTTTTTTTATAAAAAAAATAAAAAAAATCGAATGCAAAAATGCAGTTAAAAAGCTCATTAAATGAAGTAATAGATGCAATGGATTTCTTATTTTAATCTAACATTTTATGACTCGGTAACCGGCTTTGAACTACTGCATACCCACCCGTTGGTTAAAATTTCAAAGTCCCTTAGTTCTATAACTACCCATTATATTAAAAAAATATTAGGTATACGTATGAGGAATACCTATAGGTACAACATACTCAAATATTATCAAAATCGGAAACATCGACTTTTTTTGCCTGTCCGCTTCGCGTGGAATGCCCCACAATTCAAAATATAGCATCACTCCATTTAAGACTTTAATTCGTCACATTTAAGTTTGAATTCGCGTGTGAGACTTTTAGAGTTATATAAAGTGTTTAAATGAGGATACAGTAAGTATATCTATACTAATCTATACTAATATTATAAAGCTGAAGAGTTTGTTTGTCTCTTTGTTTGTTTGAACGCGCTAATCTCAGAAACTACTGGTTCGAATTTAAAAATTCTTTTTTTGTTGGATAGACCATTTATCGAGGAAGGCTTTAGGCTATATTACATCACGCTGCGACCAATATGAGCGAAGAAACAGTGGAAAATGTGTAAAAAAACGGGGAAAATATGAAGCCTTATGAAGAAGTGACAGTAGACTTTGACAGATCTTTGACGAAACAATCGGACGGGCAGGACGGTGTCTGCCGGGGCCGCTAGTAATAAATATAAAGAGCAAATAAATGAATTATTTACATTGTTCTGTGACTTTATTTGAGTATTAGTTTATGCGTTACTTATTATCCTATTTGACCGATATGCAAATAAAATGGAAGATCTTAAGTGTGTAGCAGTTTTTATTATGATTAGTTTCACTTTTAACTGACGAAAGTTTATAATTAATAGAATAAATTGTTATAATTTTATAGTCAACAAATTGTGTAATTTCTATACACATAGATGTTCGTAGTTGTCTAACTCTATTACATACTTAATTAGTTACAGGTATTTTATTATTACTCGGAATTGTGTTCATTACGTGGCCGTTCATATGCAAAATTAAAATCAATCACAAAAAATACAGTCAAACACAGAACATTCTCCTTTTTAGTCGGTTAACAATCGATGCAAAGATCACGACGTGTTGATTGGCAAATTTAATATAAGCCGTCTATTAAATTTGGGGCACGCTTTCGATAGCATTACATTGTTTCGTCACGCTAATGGCAGGAAACTTAAATGTTAAATACTGTGCAAGAGCTTTAAGTGATCGTAAAACTTCTTCTGGTTCATTTTTTTAGTGAAGTAAGTCAGTAAGTTACTTTTTGTGTACTTAGTATTCAACTGTTCCGATAATTAAATAAATATTTTTTAGCGGCATAAATAATTCTTTACGACTTAATATCTACCAGATTCTATCTTATCTTATCTTATAGTTAACTATACTAATATTATGAGGCTGAAGAGTTTGTTTGTTTGTTTGAATGCGCTAATCTCAGGAACTAATGGTTCTAATTGAAAAAATGTTTTTTATGGATAGACCATTTATCAAGGAAGGCTTTAGGCTATATAACATCACGTTGCGACCAATAGGAGCGAAGAAACAGTGGAAAATGTGTAATAAACGGGTAAAATAACTATTCTACGCGGACGAGTCGCGGGCACAGCTAGTACCTATATAAAATCCTTTGTCCAGAATGATCGACCAACGGATTCGAACACAGCCTAAACCGCTGATTGTAGAGACTTAAAACATGGAGGGCGTGCTCTATGAAGTAGACTTCCGATAAGAAACAATTTTCCTATTTTCTATCACAAGAGGGTGATCTATTATAAAGAGGAAAAGTTTGTTTGTTTGGACTGAATAGGCTCTTAAACGAATAGACCGATTTGAAAAATTCTTTCACTGTTGGAAAGCTACACTATTCCCGAGTGACATAGGCTATAAAAATGGATCTGGGCGAAGCCGGGGCGGGCCGCTAGTAAAGTATAAATAGACTAACAAGTAAAATACAACTTTTTAACGGAATAATATGTAATGAAACTAAACGGTTGTCTAATTTGCGTTGAACGCTTGACTTATTCCGTACTAAGTAACGATTACTGATGATTTGATTAATTCAGTCAATACGCAAATGCAATAGTTAATGAAAGCCGATGCAAATGATTAATGATCATGATCTTGAAATATGATGCTGATTGCAAGACAAACCTTGACGCGTCATTAGCATCATTTTATTATATTTAATGTTTTATGGTTGTTAGGAACGGTGCATTTTTTAGGGTTCCATACCTGTATATTTTATTTTATTATTCTCATAATTATAACCTACTAGCTTCTGCCCGCGACTTCGTCCGCGCGGAACTCCTCCTTTTTTGCAGTCGGTTAAAAAGTAGCCTATGTCCTTTCTCAGGCTCCAGACTTTCTTTGTACCAAATTTCATTTAAATCGGTCCAGTAGCTTTAGCGTGAAAGCGTAACAGACAGACAGACAGACAGAGTTACTTTCGCATTTATAATATTAGTAGGGAGTAGGGAAGTAGGGATGTATTTGTAGGGTAAGTACTTGTTTACTTTCTTGTTTTATAAAAAAGTGAATTAAGTGGGTAGGCTGACATTCCTTTGTTAGATTAACACGGTGTAATGCTCCTGAGCTCAATAAAGTAATTACATAATTATACGTGTTTTCCTAAACATATTAATTATATTAACAGAGCTCTTAATAGGTAGAGCCTATATACCTAAGTAAAATTAGCGAATGGTAGATTTTTCACTACCATACCATTTAAGTACTACTCCAAAAAAATAGATAGAAGCGTATGTGACATAATTATGAAATTTAAACGGGTTTATAGTACAAATCATTTGAGAATATATCGCACACCTAGATCTAAAGGGAGCTAACTCAAAAATCTGAAGATTTAAATTAAACACACGCTAAAAAAAGGATCCGATTCCTTACAACAATTTCGCCTCTCCCGAAAAAGTTACTTTTTTTGAGTTAGCTCCCTTTAGATCTAGGGGTGCGATATATGAATATTGAACATTTCTTCCCCTATCTCTGAAACCACTAGGTTTTGAAAAAAAATACGAGAAATAAGTCCTTAGCTTTATTAAGGTACCTATACTTACCTATATATTACAAAAAACCTATGAGTTGTATAGATTAATTTCGAAACCACATACACTAAATATATTAAGTGACGGAACCCCCTGCACGCGAATTTAACTGGTCTTGATCTGTTTTTTTTTTATTACAATAATGCTGGTAGGTAAAGGTTGGGTGAACGTTGATGTCTTTTATAAGATAAAAAAGTTTGCAATGTGAATATTGAAAATTTGGTACCTATGTAAGTTGTTATGAACAAAAAAAAGATGCAATATAAGTAAGTAGTTTTGAACAGAAAAAAATCATACATAACGTACCTAATAATAATTCTACAATGGTTGGAATGAAACAACTATACCTAACGTATTTAACTCGCGTATTTTATTTTATTTGCTGACGACTGAGCTGAACATAGTCTGGCGCTAAAGTAAATAAAATCAAATATGGGAGTCTTTATATTTATAGTTGTTTATTCCAATAATGTTTTTTTTTTTAATTATTGACTAGGTACCTTTTACTTACCTACACGAGTTAAATCGTAAATATAGTTGATCCAACCTATATAGCTTTATATTTTTAAGTAAACTTTTCATTACCACATATCTTCTTCTTCTTTCTTTATATATATAAAAATGAATCGCAAAATGTGTTGGTAAGCGCATAACTCGACAACGCCTGGACCAATTTGGCCAATTTTTTTTTTAAATGTTCGTTGAAGTCCAAGGATGGTTCTTACGGCGAGAAAAAATCGAATTATAGCCGGGAAAACCCTAAAAACAGCCCTTTTCTTTTCCCATACAAACGTTGTCTAACTAAAGTTACCTAATTTGAATTTCGAACGGGCAGGATGACGTCTGCCGGGACCGCTAGTCGTAAATATAGTTGATCCAACCTATATAGCTTTATATTTTTAACTAAACTTTTCATTACCACATATGACGAATAAAAGTATATTTTTAAGATCTCTTTACTAATATAAAAAAAAGTGTTTTTTTTTATATTTGTTCGCTTTATACTTTCAATAAGTATATAAGATTGAAGCATAATCCTTCACCGGTTACGTGGTAATTCTGCAGCTGGCTAGTTGGACACACTAATGAGACAATTAATTACTAGCAGACATAAAGTAGACTACCTACCTAAATGTAACAAGCTGATTAACTAGACTACCTACTTGTAAAGAAATTACCAAATCAAATCATTTATAAATACTAGTAATGAATTATAATGATATTTTTGTACAAAGACAAGAGGGTCATTCCAGCGAAACCGGCACCATAAGCATAAAATATAAATAACTTAATTTATACATAAATATATATTTAGAGAATAGAACATTATGCCTTGTTTTATTAATCAATGAGTTTTTCATTTTTATATCAATATTTTCCGTTTTATTCGTTTTTGACCGTACTCCTAGCGCCAGTTGTCCACGCCAGCCTATTTCTACTCTTGAGTAGAAAAAATCTTAGACCCCCAGTGGGATTCGAACCCACGCTTATGCCGTTACTAGCGGCAGCGTGCTAACCATTACACTATGGGAATCGACTGAGTTGATTCCCATAGTGTAATGGTGTAATAAAAATAATGGTGTAATTCCATAGTATGATGGAATCCCACTGGGGGTCTAAGATTTTTTCTACTCTTGTCTTTGTACAAAAATCCCTACTAATATTATAAATGCGAAAGTAACTCTGTCTGTTTGTCTGTCTGTCTGTTACGCTTTCACGCTAAAACTACTGGACCGATTTAAATGAAATTTGGAACAAAGATAGTCTGGAGCCTAAGAAAGGACATAGGCTACTTTTTAACCGACTGCAAAAAAGGAGGAGTTCCACGCGAACGAAGTCGCGGGCAGACGCTAGTCATTTATAATATAAATACTAGTAATGAAACTCAGCGAAAATTTATTATTTTTCAAAGTCAATTTTTACCTACAATTTGAACTAAGGTAGGTAAGCGCACCTAGTTAAGACTGAATTGAAAACAAAGATTCACGAACGAATTTATTAAAAACCTACTTAAGGTATTTCATGTTGAAATGCGATTAGGTAAGTAGCTTATTAATGTGTAATCTTCTATACGAGAATGACATCCTTAAAGATGACATCGGAGGAAATGAGGTGTTTAGTATTTGCAACTTCCATCTTCAACGGAAATAATTGCGCTGTTGACTATAGCGCAATAACATCTATGCATATAGGCACTAATTGGTACTAATGTAATGTAATGAATGTTACTATACCTGCCGATTTTAATGTAAACGTACTTTGGTACTTATATATTATATTAGCGGTTCGCCCCGGCTTTGCACGGATTCCTATTTTTTTTTTCAATACCTATATCGCACCTTCGGTGGCACAAGGGCACAATTGTCAAAAAAAAAAACAAAAATGAGCCAAGTATACAGAAATGTTTCAAATTGTTTTTGGAACATTTCTGTATACCTACTTGGCTTATTTTTGGTTTTTTTTTGACAATTGTGCCCTTGTGCCACCGAAGGTGCGATATATTATAGCCTATGTCACTCGGGAATAGTTTACTTAACGTCCAAACAGTGAAAGAATTTTTCAAATCGGTCTAGTTGTTTTGGAGCCTATTCAATCCAAATAAACAAACAAAACCTTTCCTCTTTATTATGTTAGTATAAATGGTCCGTGTTAAGCATTCGTGTGTCAACCCACACCGAGGTAGTTTTGAGATATCGGCGTTTAAAGTTTTTTGAGAACATTCTTCTTTTTCCGCTTATTTTAAGCAAAAAAATATTGTTATGTGGTATCATTTTTTTTGTTGAAGTGCATAGATTTAGGATATAAATGTATTTATTTCAATACATTTATAATTAAATAGAAAATGCAGAAAAATGGTTAATGTTTAACGGCTATAAGGTTTATTACATTTAGCATTTATGTGCTAAGCCACATAACACTATGCAAAATTCTAATTTGTTCTTTTATAATGAATATATTTTACACTATTTTTTTGTAAATGTAAAATAATAAACATCTAACGTATTAAAACTTTAATGTAAGCACTTATTTATTTAGTTTTTATTGTTATAACATGTTTTAAATAACATTATAAGTTCTGCTAAAAATGAGAAATAGGTACAAGTTAACACTTATATTATTCAATTACTTAAAAATCTTAACCAAATAGATTTATTATTATTATTTTATCATATTGAATTAAACCAATAACATATACTTCCGTACCTAAAAAGTTAATAAAACACCTAAAAACCATTTTTCGAAGAGTTGTTAAATTGTGGCGACAATTCGTACATTCTATAATATTTATTATGTGTAATATTCTAATTTTTATCACACACGTTCAAATCTAATGATGTATATTATAAAAAAATATCGGTTAAGTGCGAGTTAGACTCGCGCACCAAGGGTTCCGTACTATAAATAACCTGTAGGTATATATGTTTTAATGATGTCATTAAAATGTATGGTTTTCGTATTTTTTTCTTTATCCGTGCTATATGACGTTACCTCGGACCTACTAAATTAATTCAAGATCCTGAGTTCACGAAGAGTACCCTGTAGGTTTTTATTCCCTAGCGAGTGTTGAAAACTTTTTTCAGACGCGGCATAAACGGCGGTTCTTTTGATTGCGTTGGCGATTTTTTTGTGATTATGTTACAATTTCAAGGGACGGTAGTCTTGAGTATTTGATATTACTATGAATTTTAGTTTGATACCTACCTCCACGCGTTACTGAGGTAAAGAATCACACAGACAACAAAGTAATCCTGGAAGGGTTAACTTATAATGTTATTTGATACATGTTATAACAATAAAAACTTTAAATAAATATAAGTACTTACATTAAAGTTTTAATGCGTTAGTTGCTTACTTTATTACATTTCCTAAAAATTAGTGCATAATATGTATAGGTATCTATTCGTTTTAAAACAACAAATTAGAATTTTGCATTAATGTGTTAGGTATGTGGCTTAACACATTAATGCAAAAATACAAATCTGACATGGGAAATAAGCAATAATGTGTTATATGTGGCTTAACACATTAATGCAAAAATACAAATCTGACATAAGAAAAAAAGCAATAACCAATTTTGTGCTCTAGAATATTCTACGATTTTTTTTAACAAAATGGATTGCACTGCCGTATTCCTCATGATCTATTTAATAAAACTGCATTCATAACTCAAAACCCGATTTTTTGTGGGTTAACACACGAATGTTTAACACGGTCCATAATATAGATAATAATAATGTTGTATTTTGCATAATGTGGGGAATATCGACCATTTATGGGATGAACCAGAGACAGTAAATATTCTCCTGTGAAATGTGAATTCTGTCTAGTGTTGACAGTTTGTATAAGTGTGCGTGTGTAACGATAACAATTATTTTTACATCTGTGTGTAGTTTTTTTGTTATGCGTTACTATCTCGTCCCCCACTAAAAGTGGCTAAATTTTTTTTACGACAGTAAATGTCGAAGGCATCTCCTGTTACTGTTGTGCCTACTCTAGCTCTAGGGCTTTGATAATGTTTACTTTGTCTTTTATCATAGCAAAACTCGATCGCCCATGTATAGTACTATTATTTACCATGAGGCGTTGCTAAACATTGCTTAATTTATAATAACTTTAAGTCTTCAGCGCAATAACCTTTAATTATGTAAAATTTTTACAATCGGAATCTTAAACAATTATTATTACGTATTATATTTCCCATCAAAGACGCCAAAAATATTCTTCTTCTTCAAAAAAAAAACTAGCGTCCGATTTGTAACCGGTATGGTGATTGACATTTGACAGTTTTTGACTGTTGACTTTGACAATCTAAGACGGAAATAAAAATTATTTAATAAATTGAGTGGTTACATAAACGTTAAAAAACATAATATGTATCTATTATATTGTTATAAGACAAAATAAATTATTTTATTTTACTAATGTAACCTTAACGTATAGGAATACCTTTATGCATGAATCTGTCAGCTCTATGGATTTCGTCTATTTCTGAACGAGCGCTTTGTGGAAGCAACCAATCACAGAAGGGTGTCGCATGTAACGTTTGTAATTTCAAAAGCTTCAAATCAAAGTAACGTTCGTTTTGTCATTCGTGATCCGGTGAACTAGTGGGATTATATTTTGTGTTTGATTATTTTAATAATATCAATATTGAAGAGATTGTACTCGTTAATTATATTGGTGAAGTGCTTTGATGTAATCTAATTGAAGTGTGAAATAACAATATCAGCATAATCATGGTAGCTTTGACTGACGATGTTTATAAGTTGTTGTAAGTATAAACGCTTCTGTCTTTCTAGTTTATTATAGTTTTGTCGGTTTATTTAAATTGTGTAACGAAGAAACAACGATTTTTTTGTGGTATTATGTTGCGGTATAACGTTTACTTCGAAGTACCCATACAAATAATACTTAATCTACACTTCCTTTCGGTTAAGACATTTTGAATAGAATACGTTATAAATACAACATTTAATCACACGTTTGATCAAAAACCTTGTTTTCTAGATAAAGATATATACTTATTAGAGATGTTTATAAGTACACCCGCAAATATCTCGCTAAAAACCAGTTCATAAACAGTAGACTACCTATTTATGTCTGGTAACTTAGAATAATATGAATATAATTGTTATTAAGTACTTGTATGCATATATTTATTCCTTTTGAGAAAACAATTAAATTTTGTTTTTCAGAAGTTGTGTTAAATTTAATCTTTTACTCTTCATCTTATTTATTGTAGGTTGCAGAAGTATACTTAACTCATAATCACCTTTTTTCAGTGATGATGTCACGGAACAGGTTTCCAAGAATGTTTATAACTTGATGCAGCAGTTATGGCAAAATTGGTCGCATGTTGGGGTGGAGTACGATGTCAAAGTGGACAATATTTACAAACTTGTCCAGATAGAGAAGGACCTCCATCGAGATGTGCTGCTTGAGACCATGCAGATGATTAAAACAATGCAGAATCAAGTTGACCGTGAGTTTATTTTAATAATTAATATATAGTTACATTAGGGCCATCAAAAATTTAAATAGCAAAGACCACCCCACCTATAGTGTTTACTTAATACTCCAACTGTCCCTTATGAATATGAAGGCACATTATGAAACCTTCAGAAATGTGTATGTACTAATTAGTTTTCTTATAAATTCATCAGTGCAAAACTATTGATTATCCGAGGTAACATTTATAAAAAATTTCAGAATTAAAAGAAGAAACTAAACAACTAAGCGAATATCTCTCTATACATATTCCAATCATGGAACACCAAGAAGATATGATGCTTTTTGAGTACAAAAAGGAGTTGGAAAATCAGATTGTTGGGTAAGATATAATTATAGTGCATTAGTGTACTTAATAATTTATTTATGTATATCACATATACACACACAAACCATAATATTTTGTTACTGAATTTGAGATTTTAAGTCATCTTCGTCATCGCATTAAATTTAAATTTACATGGTGACACATTTCAATTTCTGTCATAATTATAATAATAATATAAGATTGATATAAAAGCTAAAATGTCACATAGCTATTCTATTTAAATACAGGTACAGGGAGCAAGTGGAACAGAGACGCACAGAGATTGACCGACTACTGGCTTGGCAGCACGACCTCACCGACAAGCTCGGTGTTACCTTCCAGGAACTCCAGGATGTACCACTCCCCGCTGAAGAGGAACTGAACAAGTTGAAGAACCACCTTCTAGTTCTGCAGTCGGAGAGGGACAAGAGGACTGAGATATTCTTGCATACTCAAATAGAGATCAAAGATATAATGGGTATGTTAGATGTAAATTTTTAAAAATAAAATTGGAATTATTTGGTATGTTACCTACAGCAGGCAAAATAGGTAATGCCTGGCCCCATATATATTATTCCTAGGAAATATTTTTTTTGCTAAAAAACTTTGGGGTTGACCACCATTATGCTTTATTCTACTTAAATATGAACTAAGTAAGTAAGGTGATAAAATATTAAAACAAAAAAGATATTGTAAAATACATAAACTCTTCCAAATTTACAGAGAAACTTCAAATAAAACCGCAGAGCAAGTTTGAGCAAGTAGTTGTTTCGGCCCTTTCTGTGGACTTCAAAGTAACTGATCTCAACATGGATCGATTGGCCAAACTGCGTCAAGATTTGCAAGAGAAATACGATCTTACAAACAATAGGGTAAGCACTAAAATTGATAGTCTTGTGAGACCATTCATCTTCGGGTAGGGCCGTGGTTACCGGAAAGGCGCATAAGGATAAGTTGGCGCCAATTCCTATTTCTATAATTGTTGTCTTTATCGCTTACTATCCTTTAGATACTTACACTATGACATTTAATTTGTAAACGAACATTTAAATTAATAAAGTAATACAGAAGCAATTGGAATGAAACTACCATAACAGATTTAACTCGCGTATTTTAATCACTTTAGTGTTAAACTATCGTCAGCTTAGTTGTGCTACGAATATGGGAACTGTAACGTTTTCGAAGCATCATCAAATGAAATAAAATACGAGAGTTAAATCTGTTATAATTGTTTCATTTGAATGTGAAATAACGATGAAGGCATCAGAAATTATAATGCAGAAGGAAGTTAGGAAGGCAAAAAACAATTCTCTGTAATTGTTTACCTTTTTTTTTTAATATGTCATTTTTCTTAAATACAATATACTTTTCGTCAGGTGTTAGAGCTTCGTGAACGTCTGTCGAGGCTGTGGGACTGTCTGGATGAGGACCAGATCTACAGAGACAACTTCCTGCAGGCGCACCCTGGATGCCATCCGCTAACTGAGAGCGCTATCAAGGAGGAGATCAAGAGATGTGAACAAATTAAACGCCAGAAGATACAGGTAATAGTCAAAGTCAAATTTAATGCATTAAAGTCAACCATGCTTAATTAACTAGTGGATACGATCAGAATAGTTAAGTGTATAAGATTTAATATTAATTTACATTAGTGTATTAACATTAAGTACTTAAACTTATATTACAAAAAAAAAAATACTGTCATTATCATATTAAATCGGGGTAATTGTCTATTCTACAGCCAGTTGGTGAAACTACTATAGTTACACAAATCACTGTATATCCTTGTACAGGTTTAGTTACTTGCGACTTACTTACCAGATAAATAACTTATCATGAAATATGTACCTATCCGAAACATAAAGCTCTAATTGGTAAAGTTATAAATAGACTCTGGACTACATTGTAAAATAAACTTTGATTATCCAAGTGGCGTTATGTTTGGCATAGGTCTGCTTTAAACAAAAGATTTCTGAGAGTATCAATTAACATTTTTATGTTTTTATCTAGGTATTTGTAGCAAACATGCGTACAAAGATAAAGTTGATGTGGGACAACATAATGTACTCACAAAGGGAGAGAGAAGAGTTCATACATTATTATCAAGACATCTTCACCGAGGACACACTTACGCTACACGAGATGTACCTGGACAAGATCACTAAATATTACAATGAGAACAAGTGAGTTATATAATAATGATAATAATTATAACATACTATTTATTGGAATCAATGTTTGTTATGTATTAAATATTATTAGATTATAACCTGTAATAACATAGACGTTTTTTTTTTCGGTGTAACAGTGTAGATATATAATCACTGAGCCTGATTATATATTTACATATATTTTTATTCAAATGCCTATGAATTTGGACATGTGTATAACATTATACAGCAGACATAAATTTGACGCATATTTTTTGTTTTTTTTCAAGCGAAAAAAAAAATGCTAAGGATACAGGTTTCTAGAGTTCAGGGGTGGGGGCTCGTAACGTCACGTTACGATACAATTTATTTTAACGTGACGTTACGAACATTTGACGCGCTTATCCTTGTCATTTATTGTTCAATGGAGAAAAGAGAAAAATACGTGTTCATTCATTTTGAATAACCTAACTGACTTTCTAAATGGAATTTCTTTTACTCTATCCAATCGTCATCCCTATTTAATATATTATACAGACATATCTACGAGCTCGTGGTGACTCGCAACAATCTGTGGATGAAGCAAGCAGAGTTGGACGCGCGTGCGTCCGAGCCCGGCCGCTTCCACAACCGCGGCGGCAATCTGCTGCGTGAAGAGAAAGAGCGAAAGGCAATCGAGATTAAGGTAAGAAAACCTTCGATGCATCTCATTTGAATCCGTTATAGTCAGTTAGTTACGGTTTTGCAGTAAAGCGAAAACTTGAATCTCAGTTGCCCAACTGAGATTCAAGTTTTCTCTTAAAAAAAAAAACAAAATAATCATTGTCAAACAATGATTTAATAGTAGTTTTTAAAAGAAGTTAATAACTATGTTTCATCCTAAGGTATCTTTGCGGTATGTTATAACTTGCATATTATTTTATATCAAAAGAAATAAATATTTAATTAAGAAAATAAGTAAAGGTAAAATGTCAATAAATTATCAAGCTTAATACTATTTTTGATGGCTAATAATAGTGATATTTATTACGTATTACTTAAACGGCCCGTTTACACAAAATGAACATACATAATTATACCAACATTAAAAACTCGTCATTATTTCATATTATGTGTATTTTTTCGTTTATCAAGTACAAACATTTCATCTCTTTAAAAAACTTATACTAAATACTAAACTTATTTTTACTAGCTACCAAAAATAGAAGCACAGCTTCAAGAAATGGCAATGGAGTATGAAGCAAGGACTGGTAACAGCTTCAAAGTCGACGGGATACCGTTGTTGCAACTCATCGAAGATGAAAAGGAATCCAGGAAAACTGTAAGTAACTATTCTTAAAGCTTGTACTTTGGAAAGATTTTCGGGGCGCTAGTCTTATATAAAGGAGACTCCAACAACGATTCCAAACTACTTAGAATCGCGAATTGTTATTTATGAACAGTAGTTTCTTTTTGTGACGTTAAAGTGTAATAAGAGATTTTTCGTAAGCTGTAGTTTTCGAAAAATCAACAAATAAAATAAAATAAAATACGCGAGTTAAATCCGTTTTAATAATTGTTTCGTTCCAATGAATCGTAACGGATTTAACTCGCATGTCGCACTATATGCAGTATAATAACCGCGAAAACATCAGTAATTAGGCATATTTATACCTAATATTAATTATACCTCGCTTTAAAGGAAGCCCCGTCATAGTTTTTGAAATCTATATACTCTTTATAATGGTAATGAAATTGTTACAGGAGCGTCAAAACAAGCTCTCAGCTCGCAAGCAGGCGTTGACGCCAAGCAATCCTCTCTTCCGCTCCCTCGCTACCTCCCCCGGTAAACGGAACCGCACCGCCGCTGGACAAGCGCACACGGCTGAGAGAAACCGGTAATTATAATGATATTTGTACCAAGGCAAGAGTAGAATTACCGAACCCAGTGGGATTTGAACCCACGCCTATGCCTCCACGCGCGGCAGCGTGTAACTACTACACCATAGTGACCACTTATGAGTCGTCGAAAATTCTCCACTACTACAATTCGGTCAAAATATAACTGTATAACAGTCATATTGAAATGTTAAATAATTTACTGGCTGAATGGCTAAATCGCTGGGTTCAGAAACTTCGAATTTTATATAAAATGTATAAAATAAAACAGTAAGTGAGCAATACCGAGATATTTTTAGCAATTCTCCTGCTAATTTTGGAGTGGAATAGGGGTGGAAGTTTGTGTGTACCTAAGTAATCTTCCGCTGGCAAAAATCTCGTCAAAGAAACAGTATTAGGTAGTAGACTTTTGATCTGAATTAAAAATAGGTCTTTCAATTTGTAGCGTTCCGTCGAGGCGACAGCTTATCACTGGGAGTGCAACAAAGGCTGTCTCCGCAATTACAAACAACTTATCAGCATTGAAGCGGTCCGCCATATCCACCGTCAAGAGGTAAAATATTTTAATTTAATTTTCTATAGAAATTTATCACGTTAGCAAACTCTTTATTAGTCTCATAATTGGTTTATTAGTACCTAGTGTAACAGTAGTTTATACAATTCTGCTTTTTACAAATACAAAATGTTCACGCTCTTAATTTTCGTTATGTCTATCCTTAGCTTTCTCTTACTTTCTTGACAAAGGCAATCCAGACTAAATCACGTCACAAAATGTGGCATTATAGAAATATAATAATATACCAATAAATTCTATAATAATAATTAAATAGCTAACGTTTTAGTAGCTTATATTTCAATGAGTTTGCTAATGGATAATACCATTTTTCTTTTCTTTTTTTGACTTGCAGTGCTCGCATTTGAGACTCAACGCATCATAGGGCAAGTCGTGATATTAGATATCGATAGTAGATTAGGTTTAGTTAAATTGATAACTAGTAACATATTGCTTTAGTATAGTAGAATCGTTATTGTTGTAAATTATTATCGCACTTGTAGTATGTAGATAGATTCAACTTTCTATAACGTTTAAAGTGAATATTTGTATTTGAGCATTTTTATTGTAACAATTTAATCCAATATTTTATTATTGAACAATTTACTTATTCATTACTTTGCAAAATGATCTACAATTGGCAAAATGCCTAATGTTTTTTTTAATATTCAAACTACCTTCGGGTTTGATATCGGTCTAATTTGATTTATTAATTGTAACATTTCTTTGACATATTAAAGTCAGCAGTTTAGCGTTGTTAGGTTGAAGACTTGGTGAAAGTCGCTGGAATACGCTGGATACAGGCGGAAACCGGTTTTCGTGAACGTATTTAGTTTAATATTGATTTTATTGTTTTTTTAGGCGTGTGAGTGGGCGTATAGCTGCGAAAGCCATCGTGACTAAAGCTGAGAATCATGGTGCTACTGTTAAAAGGAAGTTGGACTATGGAGCCGAAGCGAAAAAGACGCCAAAAGCGAATGGCAGCATTTTGAAACATAAACGCACGGTAAGATTTATTTTAACTTTGTGTGTTTTCTAATCTGACTTTGGTGTGTGTGTGCCTGCCTGCAAAAATAACAATTAACAGTACTAACAATAGTGATAAGTGGTAATAGGATGCATGTTTTGTTGTTTTTCATTTAAGACAAAATTGATATTAAGATGATAAAAAAATGCACGGAAAAACTTACTAAAAACTATTACAAACTAATGAATACGGTTTACATTGCTGTGTGTGCGTGCATAAAGTGTAATATCGGTTTCGCTTCGATAATACTAACACATTCTCTAACCATATTATTTAAACGAAATGTCACATAAAATTATACAATACTAGCGGCCCGTCCCGGCTTCGCACGGGGGGACTTAAGATTTTTTTAAGGCCTCAGAAACGATACTTTTCCCCCCGTTTTTGAAACATTTTCGGTTACTGCTCCGCAACTATAAGACCTAGCATGATATTATATAGCCTATGTTACTCGGGGATAGTGTAGCTTTCCAAAGGTGAAAGAATTTTTGAAATCGGTCCAGTAGTTTCGGAGCCTATTCATTACAAACATACAAAAATACAAAAATACAAAAATACAAATCTTTCCTCTTTATAATATTAGTATAGATATAAGTTAAAATATCGGTTTCATGAATCAGTCACGAATAGCGACACTGTCAAATTGACAGTCCGTTTTCAAGTAAATTTATTCAAGATAATATATAGGATACAAGGCGCCTGCCATATATAATTTCTATGGAGTGCACGTTGACCTTTACCTACTATTATCTATCAACCTATACTTCTGACTTAAGTAATGTTTTTTTTCGGCTTTGTGTGCTTTCGATTAGTCATTTAGTTTATTCTATTTATATATCACGGATTTAAGTTTCTAATATACGTGTTTCTGAGGTACTTGCATGATTATTCATAAGTTATAGTTGTTTCAATCCAATGTAATAACCGCGGAGACATCAGAAATTATTAAGTATTAACATTTGCGTCACGACAGTCGGTCGGGAAGCGTCGCAGCAGCGGGCGTCGCTCGACACACAACACACACTCCGCTGCGTCACGCGAGGAAGCTAAGAAGGATCCGGCTATGGATACCACCACTTACACTGATTTCAAGGTAAATATTGATCGTGTGAAGACATCGATAACGCATATAAAAAATAACGGAAAAAATAGTTTGAAATTACAGTTGTTTCGGGTACACACTTGAAAAGATTATTAAAAGATTTACGTTGAGAATATTATAAAATATCTTCCCTGACCTGAGAATCTCCAATTTTGCAGGCAGGCATAAATATTGTTGTATTAGGTATTCATATTCATATCCCATATAAAATTATTATCTCATATTAAGAGTGCATATTTTTTACAGAATTGCATCAACGAGAAACCAGTAAGTCGCAGTTCCATGGCCAATAAGGTACCGGAAAACTTCATCCCGTTAATCACTTTTGACGCTATCGAAGAGAAAAACACGCACGACACCCCAAAAAAAACTCCGCGAAAACAGGGACCCATGACTCCTAAAATAAACAAGGAAAATATTCAGACCCACAATGCATACGCTACGCCTAAAACTAATCTTTTGTATACACCTTCTAGATTAACTCGGTCGTCTGTGAAGTTGAATAATGATGGTTTTGCCACCCCCCGTGCGCCCCTAAGCGCGGCTAAAACGAATATGCAGAGACAAAACTCCAATAACAACTTGGCATTCAAAACTACCCCCAATCATATGATAAGGTCGAACACGCAAACAGGTCTTATGCGGACTGGGAAACCGTTTGTTTAAGAACCTGTGACTGTTTTCACAATGCAGTATTCAGACTGAACTTGCTATCAATTATTTAATTACTCAGATAAATATTGTGATCGCATTAACTTTATTAATATACATGAGACCTTTTATGACATGACAATAGACTTATCGATAAAAAAGCTTTTAATTATGAGACATTCCGACAATTTAATGAACCAAAATGTATATTTGAATCTCTTATTTTAACAATGATAATATAATTATTATTAATTGTAATTTGTGAGTTTTATGTTGAGAAGTTTTAATTTGTTTATTAATTTAGTAGGTAGGTATATTATTGTAGTTTTGTGTCGTTGTTTAAACTGGAATTTTGATATTTTTTTTCATTTTGATGTTAGGATTATATTTCGTGTGAATTCTAATATAAATGTTTATTACGTCTTTTAACTCGTTAGTGATATTTTGGATCAACTGGGATTGATTTATCTCATCGTTAGAAATGTATGAGGCAGCTGTGGCGTCCTGCCTAGAAACTTATGAGGATGTAGCGTACTTAAATGTTATTCAGTATTCAATGTGTACAGCACGTGTTTTTTTATAAGGTTGTTATTAAGGGCATGCAATATAAATACCTGCCGATCTATTTTTCCGGCGGTTAAGGTTCATGTATTATGTAACAATTTTATATTTATGCTTTACTTTTAATTGATAATTTTAATTTGTAAATTGTGGTTGTAATATATTGTAATAGCTTAAACCTTAAAAGTTTTTTATTTATAATAATAATCCCATGACCTACTAGATTACAGTTGTCAGGATCAGTAAAAAATATGTCGATCTTTTTTGATTTTGACGAAAATGTTGATAGGAAATGGTTTAGAAAAGCAATAGACGCGGATAAATATGAGATTGATTTGTTTTGGAAGCGAAGTGAGACGGAGAAGGTATTCGGTGAAGTGAATGTCGGGGAATTAATGTGAGTTATAGTTATGTAACAAGTGGCTTGTAGTAGTGAAGTGGTTGATACCATTATTATGAACCGCTTGTCAAAAATCCGCTGTATGTGCGTCGTGTAGAATAAGATGTTCCAGTCTTGTTCCGCCATTACAAGTCAGTCGCTTGTCTCTTATTGGTCTCTCTTTTCCTCTATTCGCATCTTATGTTATTATAGTAGTTCACTAATGTATACAGTTTTGAACCTTAAGTCCAGGTGTTAAGGTAAAAATGTGATTGACATAATTCGGGATTTTTGACCATTGACAATACAAATACTTAATTGGCTCCGTGTTAGTTAAACTTCTTTGCGAATGATGAAAGTAAGTATGAATATAATAAGTTTTTCTAAAATATTAGTGAAAAAAGTGCCGTAAACCATGTTTATTTGTAAAAAAGAAATGCAACCTTGAAGTTTACATCTAAGTCACAATTGGTAAATCGCAAGTGCAATAGATAAGTCACTATTCTTCTGGCAGCTATAAATCCTTAGGTTTTTATTTCAGAGAGCTGTCAGTGTTAGCAATATGTATGTTAAATGAGCACAATCGAGTGGTTGGATTTATGGCGCTGTCTGATTATCCCAATGTGCCATGCGTGGATCCTGCAGACTGGGAAATATGGGCTAGGAATCTATACCAGTAAGTATTGTACAATTTTAAGCTCTAGTTCTATTACCAAGAGTCTATAATCAGTTTGAATTTATTTCAGGCGATATTACCTTTCTCGGAACACGCTGTTCATTCATTTCATGTGCTGTGAAGACGATGTTGCCGATACGTTTTTTGAGAAAGCATTATCCACCGTGTTTTATAACGATTTCTATTTATTACAAATTTTGTTGGTTGTCCCTCCACATTGTACATCTGGTAAGATTTTTGTTTTATATTCACCGCGGTAAGCCAGTGTAAGTAAACCTCGTTCTTCATATATTAATAAACAACAAAATAACACCTAGACGGTCTTATTGCACTTCTATTAATAAAGAACTAGTGAAAAAAAACCGAGTGTACCTAAAAGTTGTTAGTAAGTACATATATAATTACTTACAACATAATATACATAGGTACCTACTCTTCAAATATCACTTATTATAAGTTAGGTACGAGTATATAGTTACAAAGGAAGGTTATTTATTGGTTTTGTGTCTCATTGGCAGAGCAAAAATAGAACTTAGCTGACACTAGCGCCCCCTAATAAATATTTTTGCTTTGACACTGCATCTATTCACGTATTATTTTTCAGATGAATTCGCGAGGTACAAGACATTTCGTAGACGGGCAATGTACAAGCATCACGCAAGAAAGGGTAATGAAATCGATGAATCGCATTTCATATACGCAGCGCAGCGGAAGGATTATTGCCAGAAGCTCAAAATAAGATGTGCCGTGTATGAATACATTAAAATATTAAGTTATATATTATTACTAACTGTGCCCGCGACTTCATACACGTGGAATAGTTATTTTCCCCGTTTTTTTACATATTCCACTGTTTCTCGCCTCCTATTCGTCGCAGGGTGATGTTATATAGCCTAAAGCATTCCTCGATAAATGGTCTATCCAACAAAAAAAGATTTTTTTAAATTGGAACCATTAGTTCCTGAGATTAGCGCGTTCAAACAAACAAACAAACTCTTCAGCTTTATAATATTAGTATAGATAAGATCATGTATTGGTATCTTAGGGGCCGTTAAAGTATTACGTAAGCAGATTTATAATAACTTAACCGATTTAGTTGAAATTTTGTACAACACAAGTTAGTTAAGTTTAGATGACAATGCATGGTTAACTATGTGACGTCATTCTAAAACCAAATTAAGTGGGGTAACGTATTTACTTTTATTATTATTGATACCTACTTAATATAAAAAGTAAAGTCTTGTCGTAATTTTGTTGTTATTAATTATCCGAATAGTATTTAGGAATGTACATTTTTCTACAGGGAAGAAGACAATGATGATATCGTGGCTATACTTGACGCTATGTGTCCGAAATTGAAAGAGTTATATGGTGATTATTATATAAGCGAAATAGTTGGTCAACATTCCGAGAGCGAAAGAAAAGTTATAGTTGCTGAGGTGAGTTGAAACTAATTGGCTAGTAGGAAATAGTTTAAGGGTCCTGTAAAATAAGTTCCAAGTAAGCTACTAACTGTCTAACCTGTCATTATATCGCTCACTTAGATCTAAAGAAATAGGTATAATTAAAAAAAGTTCTATATTCAGGAAAGGCGAAATACTAAATAATATGTCCTTGTGCACTGTAAGAGTTTTCTGTATAGACTGATGCTTTTTATATGAAGCTAGAAGAGTTAGCTTAAATCTATTTTATTAGTAGATAGCTTTTGCTTTGAGAAATTGGATGGTGTGCATAACTCAAAACTTCAGGTTTTCGAGTTTCCTTAGATCTAGGTGTGCGATACGGTATAGATAGTAGTCTAGAAACTTCTTAACGAAATATATGCTATTGGTAAAAAAAAATGTCATTGACCTTGTGTAATTTTCCTATAGTTTCAAGAAAAAGCGGTAGGGGTAATGTGCCTGAACACTCAAATAGATTACCAAATGCTCAACGATATGTATGAGCTGAAACCGCATTACGGTCTTCGGAAAGCGACTGTCCTTGAAAAGGAGCAAGAGAAACGTACTAATTCATTGCTGAAAGCTTTTGGGTAATTATTTTCTTAACTAATATCACCATATAGATATTAATTTTTGAAACCTTCGCGGCTAGAACACATTGGAATGAAACACGGATTCAACTTTAGCGTTAGACTGTCGCCAGCTCAGTTGTGCTACGGATATGGGAACTGTAAATTTTTCGAATAGTCATCAAATAAAGTAAAATACGCGAGGTAAATCCGTGATAGTCATTCATTCCAAAAGATTTTAGTTAACGCAAAGGTGAGTTTGTATAATTTTCACGATTAAAACGCTCTTTTAATTTGGTAGAGTAGGTAGGTACGTAGTGTTTTTTTATCCGGTAATAATCAATTTTTAACCCCCGACGCAAAAACGACGGGGTGTTATAATTAGAAACAACTTTATTTACAAGGTTTCCATAAAATATTATCATTTAGGTACTTACCTACTTATTAAAGTTATTTTTTGTCTTCAGAGATCCAATCATGCTTGGAAAATGGGGTCCCTTTGATACTGTTGCCGATTTATCGTCGATTCATTTAGTTGATGTAAGTTAGCGTTCTTGAAATTCTTTATTTATGCAAGAATGTATTCCAAACAAAAGTAAACCTTACAGCCAGGGGTTCTTAGGACTAAAATAGAAAACAAGAAACTAAGCAAAGGTTCTGGGCGCATAAGTTTTAGCAGAAATGCAGCCATGCGACGCAGTTTCGACCACTTGTATTTCAACAATCAGTCTGATGATTATAGTGAAATGTTTTCACCTACACCGTCTCAGGCTACGATTCGGTCGTTTACTGGCGTATATTTGGAAGCAGACCCTTTCGATTATGACATTGTCAATATTGATGACAAGCTTCTTACTATACCTGAAGTCAAGCCGGTGGGTAAAAGGTAAGTCTAAATTTACTGCACTTTAATGATTTGTGATGCTTGATGAGTATTTCACTTTAAAATAATGTAGTGTATTTGCGTATATTTACTTTACTGAACACTGCATAGTCTTAATAATTTTCTTTGATAAGTGACATATTAAAAGTATATACTCACTCACGAGCTATTAAGAACATATTGCAGCCCAATCACTAAAAAAGTCGAGCCTAATTCAAAACGTAGCCGTTCAAAATATGCTGAATTAAAGAAGAAACGAATACAAAGTAAGTACCTATAATTAGTGCCTAATTATTAAAATTGGACATTTTATACATACTTACCCACCTACTTATCTAACAATTTTTTTCGCAGAAAAGAATCTTTTACGAACGACAAATAGTGAAGACTCTGAGCGGAAACAGTATCTTGGGGAGGGTAATGCGTTTATGATAGAATTGTTTGCTCTTCGGGATGATTTGGACGAGAGGTACGTTCCTTTTTTTCCTTGGCATTAGCTCGGGTAGGGTTTCCTGGACCCTTCTCCTATTCATATGCTGCGATCTCATAACGAGTGTTATGACACCACCGACTTCCACGCTTCTCATTTCTATTCATTTAATTAAATATACTGCTGTTGATAAAATATTTATGGATGACGTAAAACGTGGCTTTGAATGAAACACAATATGTAACTTAAAATTTGGTCATCGTCATTCAACTCTGGCCACAGTGAACAGTAAAAAAAAAAAAAAAGAAAATATGTAAAACGTTAATCTAATTGACTTTATAATATTTATTGTAATTAGTTTTTTTTTCTTTTTTTTGCTAATCATTTAGTATCATTTTATTTTAATCTGATATTTATAGTTAAAACATTGCTGTTTAATTCCAGGCAGGCGTACGATATATTAGAAGCAGCTTTTGAAATAATGAAATCGTATGACTATTGTTTGATTCGTATACCCTGTTCATTGAAAAGCTTTCCATTGCTTCAGCATTTCTGTGTACGTAAAAATATTATTTTTGAGTAACTCTAATCAACTAAGTGTTACATTGGTATGTTATCTTAGACAGACGATTTAATAATCTGTTACAAATGTAATATGAACTGTTCATTTTACTTTACATCGTGACTTTTTTGTCTAATTAGAAGTTTCTTATTTAAAACCTTTTCAGTTCATCCCAAGCAAAAGCGATATTTGTACAGAATATGCACTTTACATTTCACATAGAAACTCTGTTTTGGGGTACGTCCTTTGTATTTTAAAATTGCAGTAAAGGTACCTCACCAAAATTATACATTCTCAGAATATAAAAAAATTAATTTGACAGAAAATTAAGAGTACGTAAAGCTGAATTTATTGATGTGCCCCAAATCGCCACACTATTGCATAATATGGACGGAAAAGAAACTTTATGGACCATAGAAAACAGTATTCTAGGTCGGAAGCAGCACGAGGCGTATGTGCTTATGAGTGGAACGTCTTTGATTGGCTTTGGAATATTGGAGTAAGTATGTTATTCATATTTGTGGCGGCCCTGTCAGCAGATTGCCACAGTCACGTAACTCACGTAGCAGATAGATGACTTTTCCGGGCAGGATGGAAAAGTCATGTCCCCGGATTCCGGGAGATGGATGGACATGATTAGATGGATGGTACGAAGTAGAAACACTATATGTATTGACTGCGACTATTATAATATAATATTTATTTCATAAAACACAACACTTATATACTATATCGAGACAGCGCATATCGCTGCTCGATCTATCTGCTACGTGAGTTACGTGACTGGCAATCTGCGGACAGGGCCGCCACAATATTGTATAGTTAAAACTTATACATGTCCTCAAAATCAACGCCAATACTTAAAGGCTATTATAGCAGCTATCCATCAGAGTATCCATTTAGATTAAGCAAATTTGACCCTAATTAAATATTTATAGTGTTCGAGATATTGGCACTATTATAAAACTCGTGATTTTATGCTACTGTGACTGCAAAATTCAGAATTTTCGGAATCTCCAAGTTGAAAGATTATAGTAATGTTATTTGTGGAATTGGACAATACTTATAGGTACTTTGGTTATTAGCTACTGCCTTTCATTTGTAGGCTCCACATTTCTAAAGAATTATGCCATCGAATGCAATACATTATTTTTACATGTCACGATGTTGGGAAGGGAAAAAATAGATAATTTCGTTGTAGTGTAGTTTTTACAAGGGTGAATCCAGGGGGTCATGGCTCAAATTACTATCTTTTGAATAGAATTTGACTGTTGACTCACCCTCCCTTTCCCTCCGGACTACAAAACTGGATTCACCCTTCAGTATTTTTATAATTAAATGAATACCTATGTAAGTATTGTTTTCTATTCCAGACCTCCCGAACAAATAAATTTCATCCGAGCTAAATTCAACATGGATACATACTATAACCACAAATACCATCTTAAAGGTCAGGGGGTAGGCAGTGGTTTCTCGACCCTGAAGATTGTTCAAGTGTACCCCGTCTTCGAGGTTCATTACCGATTCTTCGCTAGAGAGATGATGAGGCTATCAGGTGCTAGTAATCTAATATGGTTGACAGCGTATAGAAATAAATGGGTGAGTATGTCGCAGGTTTACTAGTATAGTGTGAGAATATTGTGACATCTCGAAATGTGTCATGTAAATTCAAATTTAAGTTTGCAGATATAGAGTCTAAAGTGGAGCAACAAAATAATTAGACACACAGGGACGGCGCTTCCATAAAGGCTCAAAAGCCTGATTTTGTTATTAAATTAATTCTCTATAGACAATACCAATATTAGAATTATTTAAAGGTTTGCCTAGAACATTTAAATAGCTCAAATATTGGTAAATAAAATTACGTCCAATGCTAAATTATACACGTAGTGAAGTCGTTTTATTAGTATTTGATTAAATTAATTTCAAAGCATAAATATATTTTAAGGTAATACATAAATCGAACTGCCTTGTAACGGCCATGGTACCACTCCTACCTCGAAAATCTGAAATTGACTGCGTTTCGGTGCCAGCACTTAAAAAGATAACGACATTGTCAAATAACTTGTAAGTTACATACAATAGTATCCTTTACATTAGCGTTTAGCAGCATAATCGTGCATCCCATAGTGATACAATGTCAAAAATGTGTGGAGTGCCTACCCAAGCATATGCACACTGCACGCGCCTGTTAGGCAGAGATCAGATTTTTATCTGATTATCATAACATTCTAAACCACTGCAAAGACAAGATAGTGAAAGATTGAGTGGACTCGATCAGTAGTGTGACCCATAGTGTAATTGGTGTGGGTTGAAGTCTAACTGGAGTCTCGATTTTTGTTTCTCTTGTGTTTGTGCAAATATTATTATCATTTAAATTAATATAATAGGTATTAAATTTAGTAAAAAGTTTCTGAAAAACCGAAGTTATTTTAATTGGGGTATAACTTTATTTTTTTTTATAACACAAAATTGAATTTTCAGAATGGCTTTCAGTACGTGGTTTATAAGTAAAAGACTGACAAGTGTTATTAAACTTAATATTGATACTCGAATCGTTATAGTTGGTGCATCGAGAACTGCAATGGCATTTCTGAACACACTTTTGTTTAGGTAATTTAATTTGATACTTAGTAAATATAGGCACATAATAACTAAAAAGGTTAAAAAAGTGATCTACGAAATATTTTTTTTTATGTTTGTTTTTATATCAAATACTACCATTAAGTTTGTAAAAAACTACAAGCGCGACTTATTAATTTTTAAAGATCAAAACTTATTTAATTCACTAAGTCATTCATATGTAAAATGCAATTTCTGTAATTAATTCCTCCAATCCAAAAATAAATGAATCTGATCTAATCATGCTTTTTACAGTGACTCTTCATCATACTTAACATTTACAAACGTAACACTAGTCTCGCCTTGCGGTTTGCCCGCCGTCCATCACTGCAAGAGTGCTACAGAAATGATGTTTCCTAGATACAGAACGGACTCAAATAAGTTTTTGAAAAGCGTTCCCTATACATACTATGTGAACGTCGTACATGGAACAATGGTTGATATTAATAAGTAAGTACCTATTCATAATCTTTAATCATGTTGTCAATCAACTTTACCCCTCTTTTCACCCCCTTAAGAGTAGAAGCACATCCTATGATGCCTTACACATAGAACATACCCTCCAAGTTTCAGGTCTCTAAGATTTAGGCTGTGCGTTCACCCGTCAGTCATTCAAGACAAAGCATTTTATATGTACCTGTCTATTATAAGTATGTAGTGAGAAAAATACTATAGGACATAATTATATCAAACTTTATATCAAACTAGCTTCTGCCCGCGACTTCGTCCGCGTAGAACTCCTCCTTTTTGCAGTCGGTTAAAAAGTAGCCTATGTTCTTTCTCAGGCTCCAGAGTTTCTTTGTACCAAATTTCATTAAAATCGGTCCAGTAGTTTTAGCGTGAAAGCGTAACAGACAGACAGACAGACAGACAGACAGACAGAGTTACTTTCACATTTATAATATTAGTAGGGATAGGGATGGTACATCCCTACTAATATTATAAATATTAGTAGGGATGTATCATTATTACTAAGATTCTGTTCATATAATAATATGTGCATTCTAAACTTTACATTTTCATTCATTGGTATAACATAATAATATATTATTTATTTAGGCAAGAAAAATACATCACTTTGGCAAGCGGTCAGAAATGTTATTACGATCAGTTATTTCTTATGTATGGAAAGCAGTACCAGCATCCAGACTATTTGAAGCAAATCTTAGGCAGGGAAAAAAATACGCAGTAAGTTTTTTTAATTAAAAATATATAAATGTCATACCTACTTGTACTGCACGCACCTGATAAGGTGGATTTTTACTCATATTTTTAGTAATACATTTTCATAATTTTGGTGGACTTTCAAAAATTCCTTTTTTAGTTTTTCTCCACGTCATAAAAGGAACCACTGTGCAAAATTTCAATAATCTGTTCCTTATAGTTTAGGACCTGCGTTGATACGTCAGTCATGAAGTCAGCTTCTCCTTTTATATATTATCTATA
Organism: Polylopha cassiicola; assembly: GCA_038024825.1. Taxonomy (NCBI): domain Eukaryota; kingdom Metazoa; phylum Arthropoda; class Insecta; order Lepidoptera; family Tortricidae; genus Polylopha; species Polylopha cassiicola. The sequence goes on from CP149059.1 coordinate 4,273,577, forward strand.
CTAATATAATAAAGAGGAAAGGTTTGTTTGTTTGTTTGGATTGAATAATCTTCCAAGCGACTGAACCGATTTGCAAAAATATTTCACTGTTGGAAAGCTACACTTATCCCGAGTGACATAGGCTATAAAAAAGGGAACCGGGCGAAGCCGGTTCGGGCTGCTAGTATAGATATATTTATCTAAGTATATCCTAATGACATTTATCTTTTTTTCAGAGACGCAAGTGCTCCTAAATATGTACGTTTGGATCGGCCGTTGTACGGTGATGTACCAATCACTAACGATTTTGAAACCCCCAATAACGTGTTTATAGTTAACAATGTGATTGAGGCAAACAAGGCGCTTACATACGTCAGCAGATTTTTTTGGCAGAATAAGGACTGTGAGTTTTATTTTATTTTTAGTGTTCATTATCTAGGCGTGTACAGTGGGGGGAGCTTAGGTATGGTGCCAGCAAGGGCGTGCATACCATATAGGCACAATGTCACTAATGTATGAAGTGCCTACCCTGGCGCCATACTTACGCTCATACCACTACACGCGCCTGGGCGCCAGGGTAGGCACTTCATACATTAGTGACATTGTGCCTATATGGAATGCACGCCCCTGCCATTATCCATAGGAAAAAATAGGCCCAATTACTGAGACTACGCTGCCCGTCTTTCTGTCACCAGACCCAGCTGGTGTCATAGTAACAAAAAAAAAGCCAAAAAACAAAATAAAATATCTAAATGTATAATTGAATCCCATACAATATAATAATATAAGTACGATTTATTTGCCATTTTTAATTTTTACTATAAATAATGGTACGGAACCTTTAATTTAGGTTCTTTTATTTACGAAAGTTCTTTTTATTTTTTTTTTATAAAATATCTTACTAACTGTCTAAATGCGCTGTTTTTAGTCACAATTTTCTTTATAGTATGACTAGCTACCCGTCCTATTTCACACGGGTGCTATAAACTTTCCTCTTGAATCACTATCTATTAAAAAAACCCGCTTCAGAATCCGTTGCGTAGTTTTAACGGACGGACAGATAGCGACAGCGACTTTGTTTTGTATGTAGTGATGACAATCTTTTTCTTAAATTTTTAGATAATATTCTTGTGTACGGTGCATCGATACACGCGTACTGTTGCGTCACCGCTTTGCTGGAATTAGGCGTGCCGGCAGAGAACATCGTATTCATCGAGTCATTCCCTCCTGAAGAGTCTAGGAAAACTAGAGTAACAGTCTTTGGCAATGTTTATGTAAGTAATATTAAGTAAGTTATGTTTATAGAATGGATTGCCAAAGAGCGACCGACCTAAGACGCGGAATATACTTAAGGGGTAATTATTTGAAAGACAGCGTTAGTTACTTTACTGGCTACATCGTGTCTCTTTAGACGATTAAGTGCTGCCGTTACCACCTACCGTTCGTGCACGTTCCCTATAATATATACCTAGTACGCGTACCAATTTAAAACATAATTGTTTTTGTTACCTTTTATATGGGTACCTACTTAGTTTACTCTCCTGCGAGCCTATATATATATATATTTTTTTTATATGTTAAATTGTCGAGTCGACATCTTTTCATGTCAACGTCGTTTTATTCTCGCGGTGATCTGTCAAAAATCGGTAACGTTGTCGACAAAGAGAAATCTTGACATGTCGATATCGGTTCATATTTCTTCATGTCGACAATGAACGTTCTCAATATTAAAATCGGCAAATGTCGACTCGACAGTTTATCATTTTTTTTTATCGAAATGACTGTTTAAACTTAAAATTTTGTAGGTCGACCAAACTGTAATAGAGATACTCGAGGACTTACAAGTGACTGTATATCGGGAGTATTATTTTCAATCCTGGACTATGGACAGTTACAAAAATGTGATCACTCGTGTGGATTTCCTGTCACATTATAAAATGATACGGCTTGATTGCTCCGCCCTCTTTTACTACGGGACACGGGGCGTCGACGCAGATGCTTTTATGGGTAATTCATTAATGAATATAATAATTTCTGATGCCTTCGCGGTTATTACACATTGGAATGAAACAACTATTAACGGATTTAACTCGCGTATTTTTATTTTATTTTATTAACTGACGTTTCGGATTCTTTACAGTTTCCATAATCGTAGCACGACTGAGCTGACAATAGTCTAACGCTAAAGTGATTTATACAGTTATGCAAACTACCTTAAGTATATTTAAATTACAAATTTTGAAAAACTACCCTTTTCTAAATTATGAAATATTAATGTTACATTTTACGCAAAATATTTTACTATTATACATTACAATTAAAACCTAATAGGGGGCGTCAGCTAATAAAATAAAATAAAAATACGCGAGTTAAATCCGTTAATAGTTGTTTCATTCCAATCATTAATGAATACTTAATAGTATGAATTAATTAATTTTTGGACCCATCAACCTTATCCGAAACTAAGCTTGTATCGTGGGTACTAGACAGTGCTATATAAATACATATATCACCCATGACTCAGATATAGATGCGCGTGCTCATCTCACTGACATCTGCAACTAGCAGGAATCGAATCCGTAACCTGAGCCCTGACTACGAAATTAGTTGAAGTCGGAGGCTTCGGGCACTAAACCAACACACATATATATATATTCCTTTTCTAGTATGCTGAAATTCATTGTTGCTAATACCAGAATGTCAAAATGTGTTTCGGTTGTTGTTTGTAAATTTGATATTGTTTTTTATGTTTTGATTTATTGTTTACTTTGTATGCTTACTATTAATGACTATAATTGATTAAACTTGTGATACTTAATATTGAACCTTAAGTACAGGTGAAAAGATGCAAAATGTGTACAGTAAACTAAACTATATCAACATGATGATCTTTTAGCAATACATAGAAGTGGCATGGCATATGACGGTGGTATAGTCATTGACCACGAGTTTAGAACTAAAGACCCGTCAGTATACGCTGCTGGGCCCGTCACTAAATACAGACGACTGTACTTTGCGGACTCGAGGCGGCAGAAATATTACGATTCTTATGAAGTGGGAGAAAAGGTTTGAAATTGGCCTTTTTTTTGACCATGCATGGAGGCGCGTGCTTATTCTCCGTGCAGGGTTGGCATTTAATACATTTAATACATTGTGCCTGTATGCAATGCACGCCCTTCTATGCATGTGATATTTTATAAGGCATATTTTAGGACGATTCGCACTAACCCCAAACTAAGCAAAGCTTGCCAACGGATTAACTTATAAAAAACATAATATTATTATAATTTATAAGACACCCGAGATTGAAGTATAGATGCTCGTGCTCATTACACTGCCCGCAGCAGGATTTGAACCCGAAACCATCGGTTAAGTAATCAGGGGCTCTGATCACTAGACCAACAGGCTGTCATCTTGCGGTTCTGCCCAAATTGAATACCTATAGGTAAAAACTATACATTATTTTATTTACATGCAGTTGGGTATCCAAATAAGAAAACAGCTGGATCCAATACTATCAAGAAATGGCAGTTCTAATAGAACTTCAGCACGATCATATAAGAGTGTTAGCGAAGATTTTTCGGATGAAAAACATACTGGTGACGAATCTGGAAGTTCTGTTACCAATGAATCGTAAGTATGAAAACTATAGCTATGAGAATTTTATAGAAATATTTAGGGAAATAATCCCATTATCCACGGCAACGATAATTTAGAAGACATACCTACTTGTAATAATTATTTGTAAACTTTATTAAAAAAAGATTTAATAGGTAGGCAGGTTTTAATGATCCGTACCTACTATACCTCCTATTACTTCTGCAAAAGCGGTATCTCATTAAAAAAAATATTTATTTTTTCAAAAATTGCTATTATTGAAATACACATCCAATGCGTCCATAAGATGCGATAAAAGCTCCAAACAAGTTTTTTTTGAGCCTTTACGCTTATCGTTTTAGAATCACTGGTATGTCTCTCTATTATAGGGTTAAGTACCTACGCGCAGTCCAAGTAAGTCCTAGGTAAGCTATTTACAAACTTTCTTCTTAGTTTCTAGCAGATAACATTTTTAGCAGATAACACTTTTCTTTCTAGCAGATAACATATTTAAACCATTCTTAAATGTTTCAGGCAGGACTCGTGTGGTGAAACAGTTAAAAAATTACCCGTACTCGTGAAACCAATAGTAACGTATTGTATTTTGCCGAAGAACCTGCAATATTTAGAAGTACGCTCTCCTGGAATGAAAATACCGCATCATTACGTGCAATCTCTAGATTATAATGTAAGTAATCAACAGTCAGAAGAAAAGTGGTGTAACGTTTTGTTGGTTTGCAAATCAAATGCAACTTTGACAAAAAGGTATAAGACACAAAACGCGCTAAAACGCGAACTAGGGATTGTTTGACGTTAAACTACCATATACAATCTAAGCTCTATAGTTAGCAAGACGAAATCATTAGAAACAGTGTCACCTAAATACTCAATGACATTAGTGTCAATTCTAATAGTAACTGATTATAGTGGTATGACGTCACTAGCAACATGGTCTCGTTTTGATCATTTGAGTCACAGATAAAAAAAATAGCTTATTAAAATAATAACTACTTATTTATAAAATCATCATCATCAAAGGAATTAGGGCCTACATTTAATAATACGTATTTTAATCAGTAATGTGTAGTAATGAATAAAGTATTCAAACTATTTAGTTTCATGTTTTTTTCAGGGCTACGTTATGGAAACATTCAAAGAAGGTTACTTTAAGATACATCTGAATAAAGATTTCATAGTAGACGGTATCACGTGTCTCTCCCCCACGAGATATCCTATAGAGAACTTTAAGAACATTTTCGGACTTTCGGCCCTTGTATTGAATAATGTCCATGTCAAATATACGGTAAGTGATGTATTTTAAGCCTGTTATTTTTTTTAAATAATAATAATGTAATAATTACACTTTTAAATAACAACTATAACGGATTTAACTAGGTTTTGTGGCAGTCAGCTCAGCCGAACATACGAACATGGATACTTTAAAGGTTTCGAAACATCGGCAAATAAAATAAATACGTGACTTAAATCCTAACTTCCTAACTAATATTATAATTGCGAAAATAACTCTGGCTGTCTCGCTTTCATGCTAAAACAACTGAACCTTCAAAAGAAATTTAGTAGGTACCCAGATCGTCTAGAGCCTGAGAAAGGATATAGGCTACTTTTTATTGCTAATTCCACGCGGACGGAGTCGCGGGCAAAAGCTAGTCCATTATAGTTAATTGTTTCATTCGATTATTGAATATTTTTATTTTTTACCAGACAAAGAAAATAGACAATTTATATGCTTTCTTTCGTTCACCGTGGGCGTTTTTCCTATACCATGAAAATGTGGACGAGCTATTGGCTATGGCAAAAGAACTTCTACCTTTGGTAAGTTTTGTATTTTCAAAAAACAAATTTCCCGAAGAGCATATATTTCGAGCTTTTAAACTTTGTTGTGACTATTTCTTATAATATAGTAATTTGAAATAATACGTAAGCTAAATGAAATTTATATTATTCTCTATAAAGAGGTACTCTAATAGTAAAATTTCTATGTTCGTATTATTTTCATATTCAATTTATTTACAGGGGCATCCCAATGGAAATACTTTGCTGGATTCATTGAGATCAGCCAATGAACATCATAACAGTGTAAGTAACCGTTCGTAAGACCTTTTTCACAATATTCAAGTACTTTTCATATTATTATTTATTTTCTACAAAGCTATCTGCAACTACTCTTAAAAGATAGATACGCTATTTAAGCTTCAAATATCTATTATCTGCTAATTAGGTAGCATGACTATTTTAGTAGACAATTTATTAACTTAACTAAAATGTTTTTTAAGTCATATAAAAGTAGTAAATAGGTTACTTGGATATCGTCGCTTTGTTAACAACACCGCAGAAGTTAGGTGCATTACTAATTGTTCACTACCTAATTAATAATTTGAACGGTATTTTTTAGCTAAATAACGATATCGTGACGTCATATGTACAATCAACCTGATCTTTAGAAGTTTTTAGAAAATAATATAATATTTTATGTTTTAGAGTTTCTGTGAAGACGTAAAATTTTTCATTCGCTCTAAATTTAAACATTCCGCTCACGTTGAAGCGATAACTGCTTACGTCATTGAATGGCTTTCCGAAAATGATGTAACTTTGTCAATGTACCTGCAGCCATGTCAAGTTAAAGATTATAACTATGATGTTAATGCAAATAACTTAATTAAAAAGAAAAAGAGAAGAGTCGTTACCATGATGAATTTAAGCTGTTGATTAATAAATATGAAATTGTATTAATTATTATAATGTCTTCTTTTTATTTGGTGGTTTTAATGAAGTAAATTTTTATAAGTACAAATCAGTACTGTACAATAGTGTTTGCTAAACTTAGCGACTAAATATGTATGACAAAATATGTTTTCTGACCGCTGCGCTAAATGAAATTGCCGCTTTCTGGCTTCGTCGAACAGAAAAATAGTATACTGACCTCAGCCAGTAGATTAAATAAAAACTTAATATTAGTTACCTAAATATTAATATTTCTACAAAGAAAACGTCATGTCGGTGGGCCCGCTTGTCATTTAGTTACTTAATACCTACAATCAACCTAAACCTACGGTCCCCCCGACATGACGTTTTCTTTGTAGAAATATTAATATTTAGGTAACTAATATTAAGTTTTTATTATTGTTATACTTTTTAAAGGGCTTTTAGGTTTTTATGTCGGGGGTTGTTAAATTTTTAATTTATTTTTTTATTTCATACTTTTTGTAAGTAGTATCTACTTACTAGGTCAGTACATAAATTATTATTTTTAACTAATTTCCATTTCACATGGAATTTTGTAATGTACCTATATGTTATCCTCTTACATTTAATACCCCACTCGGGTACATTTGTCGACATTGGGTTTACCATTTACACTTTTACTTCCCATAATTTTTGAACTACTCAACCGATTTTCATTACAATTTCAATTTTGTAATCTACACGTGATTCTCTTTCATTTGATACCCCACTTAAGTATATTTGTAGACATTTGGTTTTCCATCCCCACTTTGACACCCTATATTTTTTGAACGACTCAACCGATTTTTATTATAATTTCCATTTTGTAATGTACACGTGATCTTCTTTCATTTGATACCCCACTCGAGTATGTTTGTAAACTTTTATTTTTCCATCCCCTCTTTCACCCCCCCTAATTATTAAACTACTGAGTAGATTTTTATCAAACATAGCTAAGAACACTCCCGACATATACACCTTTCAAACAAAAAAAACAGAAACAAAATCGGTTCATGCGTTAGGGAGCTATGATGCCACAGACAGACACACACACACACAGACAGACAGACAGACAGACAGACAGACAGACAGACAGACAGACAGACACGTCAAACTTATAACACCCCGTCGTTTTTTCGTCGGGGGTTAAAAAGCCTCGGATCACATTTTTGTTAACTTCGGCTTCGCCTCGGACGACAATTACATGTAATCAGAGACATTTTTTATTTTACTGGCCTAGGTGCGTAATGTACTATTTAATATATCTTTTAATGACTACGAAACATAGTGTTTGAATATATACCTAATTTATGACTACACATATTAATCAATTTACTAGGCAGAGTTTACAATATTTCTATTTACATAATTATAACGCATGAAAAGAAATCGGTTACGTTAATATAAATAATAAATTAATAACCTACTAAAACGTATAGGTCCAGTTCCCACATCTGAAACATAATGAGTTCATAATATTTAATGAAATTGTAAGAAGTAAGTACCTTTGCTTAATAACATAATTAAAAAACGACTTATAACCGTTCTCTTCCGTGTAATCTAGTATCAATGTCTACAAATAGTGCTGTCATTAGTATTACTGTCATCCTGACATTTCATAAATTGTAAATATTTTTGTTATTAATTTTATAAAATGTCCGAAAAACAGCCCGCTGGCTGTCAATCGAAGCCTTTAGTGCTAAACGAGTTGTTGATTCAAAACGTTAATACATGGGGAAATGTGCAATATAATATTCCTTTGCGACTATCTAATAATGAAACTAGGTCTGGGACCAGTATTGCCCTTCGGCATATACCACCGATACCACATAGCTTGGACTGTGTAAGTAAATTAATACCTAATAAGTAGTTAGTATTTTACTTTTGTACATATAAACTACGTAAGACTTGACACAGTGGTTGTTAATGATATTTGTACCAAGATATGAGTAGAAAAGATCGAGACCCCAATTGGATTTGAACCCACACCTAAACTTTCACGCGAGGTTTCCTACTTGACTATGTGCGTTACTGATTTAGTCGTAGAAATCTTCCAATACATAAGACATAAGTAGGTTTATCCTGTCTTTGTAGGTACTTTATGTTTACAAGCGAAATGTCCATTCAGCGCCATTAGTGCAGTCATTGAAGCGAAAAATACGGCCTTACCTCCGAATTTTTTTACTGTGACCCGATTTGCATGAAATATTTGGAATTAGGCACATCTTAACCTTAACTTCAAAAGTGAAAATGATCTGAACTCCGCCTATTATTTTTAAGGGGTGTAAACAACCCCTTAATGGAAAAATTGTAATTGATCCATTTTATCGCTAGAAAACATGTCTAATAGTAAGTGGTGAAATGGTAAAGTATTTTCTAACATAATTACCTCATATTAAAATTATTTTCAACCCCTTGAAAATCTTACAACCCTTGCAAACAACCCCCAAATTGAAAAAATCTGAAAAAATACTTTGGTATTACATAAAAAGATGTAAGTATAGAGTAAGTAATATTTTATATTCTCTATAATAAATATCAAATTTTTAACCCCCTTTCAACCCTTGAATACTACCCCTTGATATATATTTTTTTGATAATGTGAAAAAGATTTAAATATTATTCCCCACTCTCGAAAATGATTATCATATTCTTAAGCTTTTCTACCCTTAAAACTAACCTAACCTAACCTAAAAAAAAACCTAACCTAACTTTTTTTTTTTTTTTTTTTATTGGGGAAATCCTCATTGATACCTTATGCCCTGGGGAAGGCATAAGGTTTGCCAGACTCATACTGGCTCGCGGAAACCTAACCTAACCTATGTCTTAAATGTTTTACATTTCCGATTGCGATTTTAGGAATTACATACATTTCCTAGGAATTGTATACAATGACGGATTATATACATTTCCGTTAACATATACACATTACAATAGTTGTGGGTCTATATTATACTGCGTACCTTCACATTGCTCCAATTATTCACACTCCGAAATTTTCAGTTACTAAGTAGAAAAAATATGATAAGTTTTAGGACCATAACTCCTTCAATTTTCACGCTATCACAATTTATAAAAACCCATTGTAAAGGTAATTAAAAGAGCTACAACATCCTGTATTGCAATATATAGTAAAAAACCTTTTTCTAAAACGGTGAAGGGTTAAAGGGCTTAAGAGAGGCAGTGATTGCGCTGCCACGCGCTCTTTAAACAATCACATTTCCGTCAATTTTTGTTTGTCAGAAAAAACAAAAAAACCAAATTGTTTGTCAGAAAAATACCTACATTTTTTATTCATACACTTTTATTCTTATCTGTCGTCATTCTTGAAATATTATGAAATAAACGTGGGATTTTTAAAAATTTGAAATTTTGTTATTTTAGTTAATCGTGAGTTTTTTGAAAAATATGTGTCCTGAAGCAGCCAAACTGATACTATCTATCAAACTCTTCATAACGAAGTTAATTCTAGGCGGAATACGATTAATTTTAATTATGGTGGAAATGGCACTTGTGAAACCCATTGATTTTAAAGGAAAAACATTAGTTGTTCCCCTTATTTGCAATACAGCTCACTTATTTTACGTGCAAAAGACTTTTAATAGTGCTCATTTTAAAGCTTATTTCAAGCACTACAAAACCCTTTTGTATTAGAATGCATAAAATGCATCTGCTCGCCGCTAGAGTGCATTGACCACATCGATTTAATTTCAGGCAACATAAAAAACGGCTTTGTTCTTTAATTTATAGCTTAATATTGCACTTAGAATACTGTATAAAAAACCAAATTGTTCATTGTTTTGCCTGCTACAATTTTGTTCGTTATAAAATTTTCGATAAAACGTATATTTTTGGAGATTTTTGCAAAAAACCGATGAAAAAGGTGAAAAAATTGCGAATTTTCAATTGCAAATCACTTGAAAAGTATTGGATTTTTTGAAAAACTTTATAGATGATTTTTTCCTTAAAATTAGGCCTTCTATCGATATCCGAGGTTATTTTGAAAAAAAAATAATTCACCCCCGAGAAGGGGTGGCAATCACCCCCCGGGTGGTAGCGAAGTTCAAATCATTTTCACTTTTGAACTTAAGGGTAAGATGAACCTAATTCCAAAATTGTATGCAATTCGGTTCACAGTAAAAAAATTCGGACCCATAATGCTTCAATGACTCCACTACATCTGTGTGGTTGTTTTTTGGCGTTCTGACTATGAGTGCAAGTGTAATTAACACACACACACACACGCGTACACACACACACACATCCAATGCCCTTGACGTTTGCCAATATCTAAATTACGTGACTCTGCGGTAAATACCAAGGGTATTTACTAAACCTCTAACACATCTTTGCATATATTTCGGGTTGTTGACTCTATTATAGGTTAATATAGCTTCTATTGTCTAAAATTGTTTGATTTCTTAGAAAATCGACGACCCGCTGCCGGAACGCGTGTGCGGTCGCGACATGGTGGTTGAAAAGGAAACCTATAAGACTACGACCGGGGAGTACTGCGTCAAACCAAACCCAAACAAGGCGATGGAACGGTCCGATTGTTCCATCAACTGTCGAAGGGTTATCTTTATGACCGGGGTTGAGAAGAGGGTAAGTTTGTAGTCACTGGTTAAAAAAAAATGGGTTAAGTATATGTTCTATTTAATTTTATTAACATTATGAGAAGAGGTAAAGTTGGTAGACACTGGTTAAAAAGAAAAAAATATGGCTATTTATTATTTATTTTCATTTTCACTAGGTATAGTATAAAACAAAGTCTGTCCTTATGTGTGCTTAGACCTTTAGGCAACGGATTTGTACACATTTGTCATTTTTATCTAAAAAATTGTAACCTGTAGCTTTATAAGACATGCCCAAATTTTTCGATTGGTAGTTAAATATGATGTGTTTTTTTATTTATTTTAGCTACAAGGGAAGAATATAACACAGCCAATAATGATGTCAGAAATGAAGGATAACTATAGAGGTGTGGCGAGATCGCCGACAGTGCCTCCTGAAATTATTGTGAGACCACCAGATCCGGAGTATATATTTGATGTGAGTAGACATAGTTAGACAATTAGCTTTACGACTCGATAAAAAAAAAATTGCAAATAGGGCTCGTACGCGATGGGCTCACTAAAATTCAAAACCAATAGAATATTATTTGTTTTTAGGATATTATTTTGAAGCTGGAAGAGTTAGCTTAATTTTATTTTATTAGTAGGTAGATATTGCTATCAGTAATTCGATGGTGTGCATAAGACAAACAATCAGGTTTCTGAGTTAGCTCCCTGTCGATCTAGGTGTGTGATATCGCACACCTAGATCTAAAGAGAGCTAACTCAAAAAAGGTACTTTTTCAGGAGAGGCAAGAAACTGATTAATACGAGTATGTCCATATGCATGCATGAGTTTTCTGTATAAATTTATAACAAAGCTAACAGGCTTATATTAGCTGAAATCTGTTTTAGTACAGGTGGGTTTCGATGGAATCCGATGGTGTGCATAACTCAAATCTTCCGGTTTTTGAGTTAGCTCCCTGTCGATCTAGGTGTGGTGATATATATATTTCATACTGGCTACAGATACAATAATACTTCAATAATTTCAGGTTGTAGCTGCAGGTAGAAACGAGGCCCCAGTGATACCGGACAACGCTCGTGGGTTCCGTCGACTAATGGACCCCTACGTGTCCACGTATCGCTCTAACTATGTACCGTTTACTCCTGAAGATCAGTACGGGATCGGTGCAAAAGATCAGATCACCTTTTACTCTGAATTTGATACGCCAAAGGTAATATATTAATTGGATGGTCGATACTTTTAATGAGGGCCACCGCGTGTCAGAAATCCGCTAGATGCGCTAGTGTAGAATGAGGTCCAGCTGTCATGTACCACCAATCACAGGCCAGTAGCTTGCCTCTCATTGGTGGAACATGACAGCTAGACCTCATTCTACACTAGCGCATCTAGCGGATTTCTGACACGCGGTGGCCCTCATTATATGCTGTAGGTATATATTATTATATATCACGTTGAGATGATACTGTGATGAAATTAAGTAACCAAGTCTTCAAATTTATTTTTCATATAGGTGTCAAGCGTTTAATATCTAGATAGGTACTTTGTTTAGTTTGGCGCTAAGTTGATGTAAATTTCAGAATTCACTAACTACAATATCGACCCAAACTTGAAAATAAATGAATTACAGAAATATAAAAAAATAACTAACGTAACTGATAGGTTTGGTAAGTATAATCTGTGACTCTGTAAATAAAAAAGTTTTATTCTGGACGCTGTCAAATTTTTACACGTGATACTCGTAACTCGTGACAGGTGTCATTTAGTGCATGCTCAAAGTTATTACGCATATTTTTTATTTTTTTTAATAAGGTTCGAGGTTTCGGTCCAAGACACAAAGAGATCTGGATGCCGTTGACAGCGAGACCACACGTGGGAGTGTTCGACAGGATTCACGTCAAGAAAGAATACAAGGAAGTCGCCGCTTGTCATAATCCAGTCAACAATATCAAAGGGTATGTGGCATAACAGAAAGTGTACCTAGGGGGCTAGACAAGGTGCCAACGTTCAACGTTAACGTTAAACAGAACGACCATAATGTATGGGATTTGACTACCGCGAACGTTTGTATAATAATATTTTAATAATTGTAATATTGTCATTTAGTCTTTTAACCTATTATCACCGTTAACTTTGAACGTTGGCACCTTGTCTATGTCCCCTAGTAATAATATTAAATGACAAAAGAATGATACGCTTTCGCGTACTTAGTTAGAGTAAAAAAAACTATTTAGGCAGTACTTTAACATTGCAAAAAAATACTTAATGTCCAAAAGTGACTCCCATTCAGCGGTTATCACGACAGATTGTCGTGACATCGGAACGTACTCCAGGTTCTGATCATGTCAATGTTTCGTTAATTACAAATGTACCTACCTTTATATTTTGAACATACTTTTTTTGACATCTCTAGTAGAGGGCAAATTTTGTTTGGCAGGACCCGTTGGGTGTTTCTAGCTTTAGGTCTTAGCGCTGAATGGGTTAAAAATGCACCTATTTACGCCAATCTTGCACACAGTTGATGAATATCGTACCCTCCTTTTTCAAATTAAAATGAAAACATAACCAAATTATTTCTAGGGTCTTCCAATCGGAAACCAACAAGAAGTTCCAGATTCCTTTCGCGACCTCTCCGCTTGCGTCCTGGTCTAACGAAGAGGTCTTTGACCTGGCTCCTTTCCCACCGAACCCTTATCAGACCAACATAGCACCCTTTATGTACTGTAGCGAATACTGTCATATATCACAGGGCACTCCTCCTTATATTGTAATTGATCAAATAAATCATGTCAAACCACACAAACCTTGCAAAGAGCGTTATGTCGTCACAAGGGATTATCAGTTGTAGTGAAACTCGGATTGTGAATAAAGATTTATTTAATAATGTTGTTTTTTATAATTTGGTAGTATATCGAAGTGTTAAGTCTTAACTGCAAAATTATTGAACGGTATATAGTCTTGAAACAAGTGATTAGGTAGGTATGTGCATATGGGACTAAATAGTCCAAACAATAGTTGGTACGTCTTTTTAGCAGCAGGTCTTGGGTATCTTTCTACAATTTCATTATAGAGTTAGTTTGAAATTACTCTCTGCAAAAGAAAAAATAAAAATAAACTGTAAACTGTAAAAAGTTTCACATTTGATTAACCTTGTGTCTATGTATGTGATATAATATATGTACATATATTTTATTACCTAAGTATTGAATAAAGAATTACGAAAGGCAGACGTAAATTACAAGCAACTTGTCTCTCGTTTGTGCTACCTCTAGACCTCACACAAGACTAGCGACATCTAGCTTTTTCCTCGTGATAGCGATTACCTATACCTCAGTTTTTACCTGTTTCCATGTGTTCTGTGTGGCCATTAACTAGGTCCTGTACTATGTCTGCTTCCTATTTCTTGCCTGCCACTGATTGCCTGCTAGCGGCTGCCATACTGCTCCTCGCGTTTGCACCAAATTTACTTTCCAACTGTGCTTTAAGGTCTGGATTGTTATGCTGAAAAAATAATCAATAAGATTTTTTACAGAATGCCTAATAGAATAAGATTTACAGAATTTAATTACAGCTAACATAATACTTAACAAGGTTTTCATCATTCGAGAAAGCATTTTTGTCAGTAGGTGTCATACTTTTGAAATATTTAGAAAAACAACAACTAAATTTATTTTCTCGTGCCATACGACGTCAAAAAGCTAGGACTTAAAGGTACGTACCTGCAGATACATTTTAAAAGACTAAATGAAATAATATATAAGTATTCAAATATTGTCTTACCCCAATACAGGACAGGTTTGTACATTTTGTTTTCTTCGATGTATCATCACATTTTGCACCATACTGTAACGAAATAACAAATTTAATAACAAAATCGCATACGATATTAAATGGGATAATTCCATTTAGTCTTAAGGTGATTAAATTAAATTTAAATTAGTAGGAGGACTGATATTTTAACGTTTGGGACGTCGTAATTGTCGTCTCTAGCCTCCCAGGAATTTGATTTGACGACGTCAGTGAGGGTCGCGCATGTACTACGCTAGGGTAGGCACTCCATACATTTATACCATTGTGCCCATATGGTATGCATGCCCTTGCTGTTGTCTTACTAGGACTGAATGAAACAAGTCTCTTCAATAAATAAATAGTTCTGAATATTACCTATACTTGGAATGAAACAACTTTAAACGGATTTAACTCGCGTATTTTATTTTATTGGCTGACGTTTCTGAGCCTTTACAGATTCCATAATCGTAGCACGACTGAGCTGTCAATAGTCTTTTGCTAAAATCATGAAACGAAACGTCAGCCAATTAAAAAATACGCGAGTTAAAGTTGTTTCATTCCAATGTAGAATAACCGCGAAGGCATTAGAAATTATTATTACCTATACATGTACGTAACTTACCCTAGGGCATTTCTCGTCAGGATGTACGCAAGAGTGGGGTTTCCTTCGCGGCGGGCACGGCGGGGTGTGGAAGCACCGGGCCGGTTCGCTGCACGGCGCCGACGGCCGCGCCGGCCAGAAACAAGGCATCAGGTATGGGAAGCAGCTTGAAGGCGGTACGCAGCGAGGTAAGTGGTGACAGGAGCGGGCTGAGAATGGCTGTGGAGATGTACATACATCAATGTTTATTGTTAACTAGCTTCTGCCCGCGACTTCGTCCGCGTGGAACTCCTTCTTTTTGCAGTCGGTTAAAAAGTAGCCTATGTCCTTTCTCAGGCTCCAGACTTTCTTTGTACCAAATTTCATTTAAATCGCTCCAGTAGTTTTAACGTGAAAGCGTAACAGACAGACAGACAGACAGAGTTACTTTCGCATTTATAATATTAGTCAGAATTCGGTCTCTGGTAGAGGTCTGGTTACGGCCTATTTTACATTTTTCCAATAAACCATTATCTACGTAGGTATTTAGAGCTTACAATAATGTTGTTATCCGGTAGAAAAGTGGCAATAGCTTAAATGAGTGTACCTACACAAATTCGACATAATACATAATTATGTAGGTACCTAATTTAAGAGACATATTATTGAAGAGAGTATTTTAATAGGTAACTATAATATAAACTAACTTTTTGTAGAATACAGCTGGAACGAGGCGTCAGTTCTACCTGAAAAAATATTTTATTTACAAAAAAAGTTAATTTGTAACGAAGAAAATAATTTAGGTAGGCTAGATCTTCTAGATTTTTAAAAAATATATCACCTGCATTTTTAAATAATCGGAAACGCGATTTAGGATAATCTTCTAGGTATTAGAATGATCTTTTTGTACAAAGACAAGAGTAGAAAAATTTTAGATCCCCAGTGGGATTCGAACCCACGCCTATGCCTTTACTAACGGCAACGTAAAATATCATTATAATTAAAAACTAATGGTATTGAATCAAAATATTAATCGAATTTCGATTAATAAGATCGTAATTAATATTCTAGGTAATAGACTCCATATTTAAAAAAAATTGCATACATTTACATACTTACAGGTTGTGGCTCATATTTAGGTTTGCGATGTACTTTAATCTGAAAAGAAAAGGTCATTATAAAAATTAAAATAAATAGAAAACAAACATGTACTTACTTCAGATATTTACCTCTAGTCCACAGCATGTGTCTGCGACGCATTTTGACGAAGGAATCGGGCAAGGAGGAAACTAAAATGAGAAAATGTGATTCAATTTCTTATTCAATAAACACATGATATAATTTACTCAAATGTTAAAATTTTAGCACAATTAAGTGTGATAAACACATATAACAAAAACCAAAAAGGATATGGATATAGTAATATTTCAATCTTTTAATAGGTCTTTCGTCTTTACATAATCAAAATATACTTGGTACAAATACCTACTTGAAATATGCTCAATCTAGTAAAAATATTGCTTTGTGAGCTCACCTTGCATTTACATTTGCCTTTGGGACATTTTATGCACTGTAAAAAACTATGTAATTAAAATCATTCGTTATGCCGTATTTAAAATACAATATTATAAAATATTTATATATTATAATATTTTAAATTTTTAAACTCACGGGAGCAGGGCATGGCTTTTTCTGCAAAGAAAAATACATTACTGAAAAACATACATTTATTAACAAATTATCCGGAAAATGTGAACAATAGGTAAATTTCGAAAAAGGAAAACGTTTCTGGACCGATGGAGAAATCAAGAAATCAAGAGTGCAAGAGTATTTTAAATTGGCGAGCATATATGGAAATTTAATTAGGAAGACTGGATAGAAGTTTACAAGTAGCTCATCAAATATTTGCGGGAAAGAGGTGAGATTTCATATAATATCTACGTATGTATGTTAATATTGAATATCTACACAGTGGCGGACTAAGGGTGGGGTGTGAGAGTCAGTCATCTCCTGGCTTACGAATCTAGAGGGACCTTCGTAAAGAAAGTTCGGTTTATTATTATGCGATGAGAGTCTTTGGCACTCATTCTCATTCTTCGCCCCGGATCTCCGACTATTATAGATATTTAATATCTACACAGTGGCGGACTAAGGGAGGTGTGAGAGGCAGTCAGCTCCCCGGCCTCCGAATCTAGAGGGATCTTCATAAAGAAAGTTCGGTTTATTATAATGCGGTGAGAGTCTTTGGGCCTCATTATCATTTTCCGCCCCGGATCTCCGACTATTATAGATTTTTGGCAATACATAGTCAACGGTGACTTACACAAGGTGTTTTACACGGTCGTCCACAAGGTACCGCACAGCAAGTAGAGCAAATCGGATTCAAACAGTTGGCGCATCCTCGGCAACCACCACACTGTAACAAAAACTAGTGCGTAGTAACTTCATAAACAAAAATATTGCAAACTAGGAATATTCAGGCATACCTTAAGTGATGACGGTAAGTCGGTCTGACTCTGTAACAAAAAGAAACAGTCAATATAATCGACCAGCAAAAGAAAACGGCACCTTTCTTTTTTAATTTTAAAATAAAATCTTACCATATTCCTACAGCAGCCAGTCTTACAGACTTGTACGATGGCTGTTTGATAGAACACTGGTTTATCGTCATCTTTCATTACTTTCTTGGACAGTCTCGAACCGATTATAGTGAAGTTAGACAGTCCAAACATGTTATGTTCCTTGTCCAGGCGTAAAATGGTAGACAGGTATCTGTCATTTATGTAACTTTCCTCTAATTCATCATAGAGGCTGCAGTGCGAGCTAGCCGGTGATAAACTCGGTGATAAGGATGGCGAGCTAAAAGTAAAAACGTCTTTTTAAAAAACATATCAATCTTAAATTAAAATGCTTGATGGATCTTCGAGCACTTGAAACACCGTTATTGTTATCTCAGTTTATATTTAAGACCTTAAGTGAATTGGAATGAAACAACTAAACGGTTTTAACTCGCATATTTTATTTTATTGGCTGACATCGTGCCATGATTATGGAATCTGTAAAGGCTCCGGAACGTCAGTTAAATCCGTTTAAATTTGTTTTATTCCAAGGTATAATTACCGCGAAGGCATCAGAAATTATTAACTTAAGTGAAATTATCTTCTATGGTACCTATTGGTACAAATGCGGTTCTAACTGATACTTAATATTGTTTGCAACTAATAAAGATATAGTCAGAGAGCACGATGACGTCTCAAATGCTCGAAGATCCACTGACATCGATTATAAGTCTGGTATATAAACTAAAAAACAAGCTTTTGTAATGGTTACCTTGATCGCAGACCGTTGTCCATGTCTAGGTCCGTTTATTTCTTACCTTAGCACCAGTAAGTGCATTAATATTTCTGGAAGGACACTATCTCTGTAATTCTCCCCTATAATATCCAAGTGAATTAGTTAGTTAATTAACTGACCTTGCATCTTCAGCGCCATCGCGTCCTTGGCTGAGCCAATTCATTCGCGTTAGTTTAAGAATTTTCGGGTTACAATTATAGTTCTCAGTCTCGCTGTCATCAGATGACGTAGCTGCGGGCTATTTCAAAAGATAAACGCATCATAAATAACTTAAATTTACTTTATTTATTTCATAATAATATTCATAAATACACTAATAAACATGGCTAAACATTATGGAAACATAGAAATAGGGAACCTCTCCCAGTCTGTATAAACGCATGTCATTGATATTATATATATAGGCTGCTGTATAAATCTCAGGGTCTTCGAGGGTGAGATAAAATTAAACCACAAGAAGTACTTAACACTCGTATACTTGCTTGTTTTCCCACAAATAAAAACTTAATACGGACGAACCCTATAAAACCTAAAGAACAGCTCATTAGCGCGATGTAACTAATAAACATCGACATCTAGCGTATTTTTAATATACTAAATTAGCTTACAATAATTAAACCTACATTTAGACAGCTGCAATGCATTGAAATTAAATTTAAATAATAATATGTAGAGAGTCTACTTTAATAACTATCCTTGTACTTACGTAATTTACTATAGAGTTATCAATTTGACTTGCATACGGGTCGACTATAGTGTTAAAAACTTCATCGTCCCGTAATCGTCTGGATTCTATTAATTCATGGAGCGCTTTGGATTTTTCTACTCTTATTGGGACTTTGTCGTTTTGTGTCTAGAAAGGAAAATGTACCATAGAGTAGCTAAAGGTAGGTAGTAGGTACATCGAGTACAAGCGTTTCGCTCCGGCTTCGCACGGATCCCTAATTTTTTTCAAAATATTCTATAGCCTATGTAACTCAGGGTGAACGTACAACGTAGCTTTCCAACAGTAAATTATTTTTTTCAAATCGGTCCAGCCGTTTTGGAGCCTATCCAATCCAAACAAACAAACCTTTCCTTTTTATTATATTAGTATACTAGCTGTGCCCGCGACTTCGTCCGCGTGGAATTTAAGTACTGGGACATAAGTATGGATAATTAAAGATTTTTTTCTAAAATGAGTTACTCTTTATTACATAAGCTATCTGCCAGTGAAAGTCCCGTCCAAATCAGTCCAGCTGTTCCATAGATTAGCCGGAACACACAGACTCCCTATCTGGAAAAGACTCCAAGGCGCGAGATAGCGAATGACGTTCACGATCAGTATTTAGTCGAGACTCCCTTTGAGAGGAACTTTCCGAGAGGCGATTAAGTGAATTTTTTTCTCGATTAACACTAAGTCGTGCCTGTCTTTCGTCATTCGATTCTTGGGATCTACTCATCCCCTGTCTTTTCGCTTGTCTACTGTTCTGAGACAGATTCGACTTTCTTCTGGGCATTTTTAAAATCAAAGCAAATACATACAATAATACATACGTATATTTATTTTAATAAAAATCTACGTCTACGTAGGCAATATTTTTTTAGATTATATCCGATATTTTTCAACCAATTCACAAAGCAAGTTCAGAGTCCGTATTTTCATATCCAAGTATAACATCAAAATCATCAACTAACCGAATCGCAAGACAAACAAAATTAAATAGTTTTAAACGTAGAGAAAAAGCTATAGCGCGTTTTAATTGCCTTGAGGCGCCATCTAGTACTATATTATGTAACTATAAAATCTCCTATAGAAAAATTACCTTTAAACTTTAAAAGACGATATCTTTTTTATTTGACATCCGATTTCGATGAAACAAAGCCTATATGTTGCTCAGGGAAGAGCTTAATCTATTAGTGAAAGCCGCGTCAAAATCTGTTCAGTAGTTTTCAAGATTAGCGAATACATACAGACAGACAGACAGACAGACAGATAAGAAAATCTAAAAAAACATTTTTGTGTTCTGTTACTCTTTTATTATTGCCCACACCCATTTTTTGTTAAAAATTTCAATTGTACAGACACGCGGTTTCTACTGTTTTATTATATGTATAGATAGATAGATGAGTACCCTATACATAGAGTTTCAGTGAAATGTAAGCAAATTTTGTTAAACAAATATTAGGTAAAATTTGCCTACATACTTTTGGGCGACTGTAAATGTGGTATGAATGATATAATTAAGTTTACCTGTTCCTCTCCATCTTCAATGACATGACAGGATAGATTACTAGGATGACCTTGCCCGTCTCTCAACGAATCATTGATTTCGTCCAATAAACACATGTATGTAAAATACACATTTTGGTCGGAAGCGCTATTCAGTAACTTCATCATAGGTGCAGGCATTTCGAGGCAACCCGTGGAATTGATGTTAGTTTCGGATGAATATTTATGATAAAATCATTCTCTGAAAATTTCTATAAGTAGAATATTACTTAATTTCAAGTTTTATAGTAATTTGTAATACGTACCTTAGATTTCATTTTTAGGGTTCATATTCTCAATAAACCAGATATTTTTTGTACGTTTAGGCACTTTTAGTTTGACAAGAATTTTGATGTATTTAACTAAATAGCTATCCAGAGTGACATAATTTAAATTATAAGGAATATTATATCAGCTACTAAATAGGTTAGTCCGAAAAATCGGTAGTAAAAAGAGTATTCTGACCATAACTTAAATTTCGTATTGTCAATTAAAAAAAACCTAAGTACATCTACTTTTAAGGTCATCCAGCCATATCACGGCCACTTTTCAAATACCGAAACGTGTAATTTATTGTATTATCAGATTAGGAAGTTATTTTTCACGTTTTCTAAACAATAAGGACCGTGTCACGCTGTGAATGGGCACCGGCCTGTGACCCCACTACGGATGTGCTTGTCTGTGTGGAGTGACAAATTAGTATGAAAATGACGCTTATTATGACCCATTGCGAATTAGTTATTTTTTCTGGTCATTAATTTTACACGTTTTGTTAGCAAAAAATGTGAACTGAATCACTGGTTACTTTTTAGTTAAATAGACTTAAATATCTTCTATCTATTTTTAAAAATTATTTTTTGTAATGGTTTTGGAAACCATTTTTTACTTAAGTAGATTACGTAATATTATACAATCCAGTTAAATATATAAAGCATTAAGGGCGTATTAGTTCCAAATCGGTGAACTGGTATAATTATAAAACTAAATATTCTAAAAGATTTAGTTGGTGCGAATGACTTTAGAATGAATGACACCAGACCCGCAAAAACGTACAATAAAGAAGTAAAAAATTGATAGCTAACCGAGATAAATCGGATACGGTTCGGAGAAGCACGAGCCCAGTATTACCGGGAACATTAGAAATAAAAGAAATCTTAGGAGTATACACTATACCTACCACTTAATTATAGGTTAGGTACCGAAAGGCTAGTGGATTCAAAGTCATCTTAAGGGTATTGTTTTTGGTAGACTGATTGTGTTTTCCTAGTTTTTGTTCAGTTTTTACTATCGAACAAAAGTTAAATTAGAATTGTTTATTTTATTGGAATTGTTATGATGGTCTTTTTTGCTACATCTACTTGATAGCTGTAAATATACAAAGCGAATCCCTTTGCCAATCTGAAGCAAACAATTTGTAGCGGTGATTCGCATTGTCAGTTGTCGTCAACATTTTTTAAACAATTGTAAAACATTTATATCTCTTTAATAAATTTTTTGTATGTGTATCAATATAAACTAACAAATTTATTTCATTAGAAATGTTACTCAACTTTTATCGTTTACTTAACTGAACTTTTATTTAACATGCTCACATGGTTCAAAAATAATATTTAGACATCTTATTTATCTACGAGTATCTTAACTATAAACTAATGAACATTATAAAATACGAATGTTATTCAATTGTTTTAAAAATGTTAAGACATTACTTTTAAAAGTTTTTCAGTTAAAACATAGTTTTTTAAATGACTCGCTATTTTTAGTTCGTCATAAACACAAAATCTGATATAAATATGACCAAAAATGTTCAGAAACCCTGCAGGCTCTGACGAATAGCAGGCTTTGTATTTGTACCGTATCATTTTTGTGGTTACCCGTGTTGACGTATCATCTCTGTTTGTAGTCTTATACAAAGAAATTAAAAAACCAGTGCAGTTTGGACATTATAAAACAGTGTTGGATAATGTGACAAAATGATCATTAAAGTGTTTATGTTGTTTAACGCATTCGTGCTGAAGTGGACTGTTCATGCGCAATTTGGAAGTAAGATTTTCAAAAAATATATTAAGTACCTACCAAATGTTTTTGTTGTTGGTGTAATTTTTTTTTTGAAAATTATTGTTTATATAAATATATTTCTAATTATTTATTTTATTCTAAACACAATATCACGCTTATAATTAAATTACTTATACCTAAATTATCAATTGAAGTTAATACGTCTCGTACGTAGAAGGTAATTTATTTTCGTAAATAAATACCTTGGTCCTGCTAGTCTTTTATGTTTTACCCTGGAATAAATGTTCGAAAATTCAGCCAATCTGTTACGATGCGTTCACTGGTGTTTCTACCCTAGTATTTTCGTTTTTGACAGTCTTACGACCTAACCCCAGTTGCCCCAATGATGACGGTGATTGTTGAAACATCAGCAAATATAATAAAAAAAATTTACCGCCGAAAAAAAACTAAAAGGCAACAAAAAACAATAGCGCACTGAAAAGAGAAAAATAATAATTTTGTCTTTTATAACGACTATTATTTTGGTTGTAATGTCTGATATTTTTGGAGTCGGTGCCAGCCTCAAACAAACTTGAGCAAATTAAACAAACTTAAGCACCTTAGTGAAGAGATGAGAGTGAAGAGTTGAGAGTGAAGAGTTGCTGCACCAGCTGGCACCAACTTCAAAAATATCAGACATTACAACCAAAATAATAGTCGTTATAAAAGACAAAATAATTATTTTTCTCTTTTCAGTGCGCTATTGTTTTTTGTTGCCTTTTAGTTTTTTTTCGGCGGTAAATTTTTTTTATTAAAAAGTTATTATTTTATAATTTTCTGTGGCCATAATTTATACAAATTATTACATGTTTAATTTTTAATTATTTTTAAAATAGCTACCTACCTTGTTCTTGCTATTAACCCCCCTTTCCCCACCCTTAGGGTAGGTTTCTTTTTTCCAAATTTTTATGGAATTAACTTTGAGGTATGCCCTATCCAATAAAAAAAGAATTATCAAAATCGGACTACTCTGTAAAAAGTTACCCATGATCAAACGATACAATCGATGCGTGAAAATTTAATCATCCCCTATTTTTCTACCCTTAGGGTCGGAATTTTTTTTCAAAATTTAAATGGGACCAATTTCGAAGTATACCCTTTCCAATAAAAAAAGAATTATCAAAATCGAACCACCCTGTAAAAAGTTATGCGTGGTCATACATAAAAAAAAAAAATAAAAATAAAAAAATATACGCGTCGAATTGAGAACCTCCTCCGTTTTTTTCGTCGGTTGAAAATAAAATACGGAAGCTAAATCCGTTATAGTTGTTTCATTAAAATATATCTTTTTTCTTTTGAAAGAAAGAGTTTTTTTTTTAATTATTTTAGTTGAATTTCTACATCAAAATAAAAGTAAAATAACTCAAACAGCGTGCATGGGATCGGTCTGCAATATTTTCGAACAATACGCAGCCTCGATTAGACGGTGTATGATGTAGAACATCAATGATTATTTCAGGTCATCAAGGTTATGATAACATGCAATATTGATGATTTGTGTTAATACTATGTAATTTTTTTACGTCTATTTATAACTGTCATTATCCGAAGGATGAATACTCATACCGAACAATCCCTCGCTGTAATTTCAGTCTTCCTACTAATATTATAAATGCGAAAGTAACTCTGTCTGTATGTCTGTCTGTCTGTTACGCTTTCACGCTAAAACTACTGGACCGATTTAAATGAAATTTGGTACAAAGAAAGTCTGAAGCCTGAGAAAGGACATAGGCTACTTTTTAACCGACTACAAAAAAGGAGGAGTTCCACGCGGACGAAGTCGCGGGCAGAAGCTAGTTTCCTATAAGGCATTTATTTTGAGGAAGTTTTTATTTTAAAATGAAATTAATTTGACCAAGACTAACCGAAATCTTAAAATTATACTCTCAATTTAACTCTAGTATTACTGATGTCTCAAAAATGTTAGTTCCGATATTTCGTAGCATGACTACTGACGATAGTCCAACGCTAAAGTTATCTTATCCATTTTTATTATCCATCACTCATTAGCACAAAGCTATAAGTTCTAATTTGGAAGTTGAAACTTAACATCACAAAAATATATCAAAATAAATTTAGTATTTAAGAGTTAATAATTTCCGAAGCCTTCGCTGTAATTATACATTGGAATGAAACAACTTTAAGAGGATTGTGAAGCCCGTTAATTTTCATACAAAAGGCGATAACGTTTTACACCCAGTAAATATAGTTAGATTTTTATAATTTTTGGATATGTTGTAGATATAATGAGGAACTACGCCTGTACGTTTTGATTTTTAAGAAATATTGCTTACGCTAAAATTTATTAGCATCTAAAAATCTATATTTTTAACTTAAAAACTTTGTCTACCGTTTTTATTTTTTTAAATTAATCTAAACTGATTTCCTAAAATAAGAAAACGTGCAGGCATGGATTAAAGTGTAATGAATCCAATAATACTAAAATTATTTTATTTCATGTAGGTTTTGGGGGGTAAAAACGTTATCACCCGAAACAATATTTCAACAAGGAAAAGTAGGCAAATGTCTCATGGACTTGCACCTCTCTCTATCCCACGATACGGGTCGGGGGGCAGGGGTATTGTAGTGATGTAGGAAGTGGTATCGATATTATTATTACCTAGGGAAGGGAAATGAATATCGATAAGTTAATGTAATAATTTACAAAGATGTTATTTTGTAATTTTCTAAATAATTTTAAGCCGAATAAACATTCTTTCTTCTTCATAAGTATATATCAATCGGGAACTACACAAATAACGGTTGCTTTTTTTTGTAATAACACCGTAAATGTCTATTAATAGGTTTATTTTCGTGATCTTATTTACTTTTTATATACGACCATATATTATTTACAGCTAGGTATCTTATTCGATTTAAAGTTCACAATCCAGTATGGTGAATAAATAAAAAACTAGCAACTTGAAGAAATAATTATTCTGTTTATTCACATCTCATCACATCATCAGCCTATCGCCGTCCACTGCTGGACATAGGCCTCTCCAATTGCACGTCACTTTGCTCGATCTTCGGCTGCTTGCATCCAGCTCCTGCCAGCCACCTTACGCAAATCGTCACTTCACCTTGCCCGAGAATGTCCTACACTACGCTTGCCGAGACGCGGTCTTCACTCACGTTTACTCCAACGGTTATCAGTTCTTCGGCTGATATGTAGACTACTGGCCCATGTTAAAAAAATGATGGGTCATTTGAACCACCAGATGACCTATGTAGAACGATATAAGAGCATAAAATAATAAGATTCAGCATTATGCCGTCACTTGTAAGCTGTCCAACTGAGTGCAGGTGAGACTTCAAAAGTACAGGTAGAGTGAGTACATTTTGGTCATATATTTTTGAACGGCATTCTTACCATCGATAGATCCATGAAAAATAATACTAAAACGCGTAGTGCCGTAAAAAAATGGTGATCCAAAAAGTCGGTTTTTTTTTTTGATTTTCCGACAATTTACAGGGTGAATTTGGTCATTTGATACTGTACGGCATCAGTGTCATACTATTTCAATACTGCTTCTAATCCATTATTCCGCAACGCCGTACAAAAATCATGCGACAAGGGGAAAAAACCGAGGGTTGCAACCCCCTCTCTTTCCGTGGTCCAGGGGGTGATTTGACACAACGTCAAATTAATTTATTTCGAAAGTATTTTATGCATAGATAATATTTTTTCATATGCCGTACATTTTCGTTGGTTCAAAAAGTCTGTGACATAACGGCGCCGGATGAGGAACCGTTTCACTTCAGTTAGACGTCATAGTGATTTTATCATATTATCAATTGTTCTCTTCAAAAATATGTTAATGCCGTACTGTATCAGATGGCCATAAAGTACCCTTAAAATGGTAGCGTCATTTTCATGAACCTAAAAGATATGGTCTGCATTAAAAGGTACATACGGCATCATTTTTTCCTAATTTATTTATGTTAATACTATTTAAAACATGGGATACAATGTAGAAAACTGCTATATTTCATTAATACATGATATTTAAATTACTGCAATAATTTGCAAAATTTCAGTTTGTATTTCTCCATATTTTTTTTCAGAAAAGTTTCTTTTGAACGGCAATACTATATAACAATTGTATTTTACAATATTATGTTAGAAAAATAGTTCCCGTACAGGATCAATTGATTTTACAGCTTTATAAATCAAGAATACGATGAAATTAAGATAATTATTGATATACATTCAAATGAACAATCATTTTTTGACGGCATTATTTTTAATAGTACTTTTAAGTGCTAGATAATGTTTTGGAACCGAAGCCGTACTTTATCAAATCACCCCCTGGACCACGGAAAGAGAGGGGGCTGCAACCTTCGGTTTTTTCCCCTTGTCGCATGATTTTTTTACGGCACTACGCGTTTTAGTATTATTTTTCATGGATCTATCGATGGTAAGAATGCCGTTCAAAAATATATGACCAAAATGTACTCACTCTACCTGTACTTTTGAATTCTCACCTGCACTCAGTTGGACAGCTTACAAGTGACGACCTCGGAAAATATTGAAGTTAGCTGAAATTGAAAAAACGATTCTAAAAGAGGAGGAAATTTCCATAACAAATGTCTTAACTCTCAGAGTTGTAGCTCCATTATTTATAACTAGCTTCTGCCCGCGACTTCGTCCGCGTGGAACTCCTCCTTTTTGCAGTAGGTTAAAAAGTAGCCTATGTCCTTTCTCAGGCTCCAGACTTTCTTTGTACCAAATTTCATTTAAATCGGTCCAGTAGTTTTAGCGGGAAAGCGTGACAGACAGACAGAGTTACTTTCGCATTTATAATATTATTAGTACGGATTAAAATTTAACGTTGAAAATTGTTCTCCGCACGGCCGATGCGACTAATAGAAAATGATTTATTTAAAACATTAAATATTAATTTAATAATCTAAATAAATTATAGTGTCATCTAGACACTTCAAGGAATACAGTCAATACTTAAAAATCTAAATTAAGTCGATTTTTCTTAAAGTTATGCCATTGTTAATGAAATAATTTTTCGTGGAATTTATCTTACATAAAAACCGTCGTAATAAACAAATGAAATAACTTCTACGCACGCCGCCCGCTGTTGATTTATTGTAGTGTGCGTGAGAATTTGCGCATGTTGTATAACACAAATACGCGCCAGGACGGAGGCAGAGCGATGTGAAACAGATAGATTTTTTTAAAATACCTACTCGCGCCGCGAATCGGCAGTTCACAATGCTCTTAACGGATTTAAATCGCGTATTTTATTTTTATTGGCTGAGGTTTCGGAGCCTTGACGGATTCCATAATCGTAGCACGACTGAGCTGACAAAAGTCTTATGCTAAAGCCACTTTAGCATAAGACGTTAAAGTTGTTTCATTCCAATATTTAAAAGTTGGTATTTAAATGATTTCCAAGTGAATGAAAGCATTAAAATTCCTTTACAGGTATATCGATAAGTGTGGGGATGAACGATGATAGAAATGAAGACGGTTCATTAGATTTTAAAGTAAGTAATGAAAAGTTGGAAGTAGATTAAAGTATGTAGGTATAATATTAGTTAGTAGGTAATCTACTTTTATATAAAAAAAATCTTTTTACAGTCCTCGTGCCCACCTAACACTACTTGCGTACCGATTGGCGAATGTCCCATGATTGGAGACCTGATGGACTTTTCATGTTTCTCGTCAGATAAGTAAGTACTTATACTGTCCTTTTTAAACCGACTAGAGTATGCAAAATACAAAGAAGGTTCAAAGAATCTATAGATATAATATGGTCCCCCATAACGGCTTAGCTACTACTTAGATCTAATGTCACAGATGGCTTAAGAGTCTCCTTTCAGAAGTCTCGCCACCCGTCAGGTTTTGCAGTAAAGGCCCATTAGCTGGCCAACTGCGCTTCAGTATTCAGTTCGAAAAAAAAAATATATATTAGATGCTATATAAGTTAAATAACAAAAAGATTTTTCTGAAATTCTACCCTTAAGGAGGTGAAAAATGAGACAAAATATATCAATTTGATTTATTAGTCCATGAACTTGAATTCAAATAATTGATGGAGATGTGTTTAGTATTTTATAGCAATTGGTCCATGAACGGAGATACAAAGTACGCGGTTGAAGTCACGGGCAAAAGCTACTTAAATCAAAATTATAATCTTATTGTTCTTTATTTGACGATCGCAGTACGAATGCATAAGTAAGTACTCCCTTCGCCCGGATCCTTTTTTTTATAGCCTGTCACACGAAAATAATGTAGCTTTTCAACAGTGAAAGAATTTTTCAAATCGGTCTAGTCGTTTAGGAGCCTATTCAATAGAAACAAACAAACTTTTCCTCTTTATTATATTAGTATAGATATACCTAGTACTGAGAACCTAACTATGTGTTTAAGATACTTCCACCGCCTGAATGAGCTGTCATGTGGTCATTTCAACAACGAGAACTACGTTTGCTGCCCGTCCTGTGACTGCGGGAAGGTGTACCAAGACGGCACGGAGCAATGCGGGCAGAGTTTGGTGAGAGGAGTCAGCAAGGGCCTCGGCGCTCATCCTTGGGTTGCCAGGATTGGTTTCACACGTAAGTAGTGATTACGTGAAGGTTTTTTGGTGTGGCCAGAGCACCCTGACTACGAATCCTGCTAGGTCTAGTTTTTGCTTTGACCAATTGGTGTGATTTGACCAAAGTTATTTATTTTATTTTTTACGAAACTGGTATAAGTACCTATGTGGATGAGCGAAAACATGGCATAAGCTTACGAAACGACGTAGGTACCTAGTTAGTCCTCAACACCGTATGTCAATTCTATAGGTAGGTATATAGCTATTTGATACATAATAAATGATGATTATTATTATTACATTTTGAGGTAAGGCATCTGTACTACAGCGTACGCAAATTTAGAATGCCAACTATAATGTATATATTTTATAGTGTCTATACAGATTTTATTTCTTTCAATTTCAGACAAAGATACTGGAAACGTGAGATTTGCCTGTAGTGGATCCATCATTTCCAAGCGGGTCGTATTGACGGCAGCTCACTGCGCTTTAGCGAAACCCGAAGGATACAAACTGTAAGTAATTTATCAGGAGAAAATTACTACTGAGTACTAAGGCTACGAGTTTAATTTTGCTGGCGATAATATTGTAAAAAGTGTGGCTCACCCCGCCTCATATGTCCACACTCGCATTGTCACGAGCCGTGTACCAGCGGCAGTATTCAAAACCTATGGCGCAGTAACAAACTCCGCATTTGCTCTCACGTCCATCACATGCGAGTGTGGGCATATGCGCCGGGGTTTAAGCTTATTGTTGTTAGAAAGCAGCTATCACTTTTATAGTTTTGCAAATAATTAATGAAACTGATATAGTAATAAGTACACTATCCCTACTAATATTATAAATGCGAAAGTAACTCTGTCTGTCTGTCTGTTACGCTTTCACGTTAAAACAACTGGACCGATTTAAATGAAATTTGGTACAAAGAAACTCTGGAGCCTGAGAAAGGACATAGGCTACTTTTTAACCGACTGCAAAAAAGGAGGAGTTCCACGCGGACGAAGTCGCGGGCAGAAGCTAGTATGCTATATTATCGTAGTTTCATCAAAATTGCGTGACATCCATCCTTACATCCGTACATTCTTACAAACTTTCACGTTTATAATATTAGTAGGGACATGTAAACATACTCACAAACTTTTGACTTTATATTATTACCTACGTACGGAACTCTTCATACGCGAGTCCGACTCGCACTTTTTCTTCTAAACTATATTGTATTTTTTTTTTTTCTAGATCAACAGTAGTGGTCGGCGAATGGGATATGGGTCGCAGTCCCGACTGCAATGACTTCTTCTGCGCGCCCCCGACACAGGCCATCAAGGTGAACAGTGTCCTGGTACATCCAGGGTACGAGCAGAAGGTCTTTCGACACGACATAGCGCTCATTGTGCTTAAAGACGATATGAAGTATTCTGGTGAGACAATTTAGTGTTTTATAGTGTAGTCAGTAGTGTGATCACTAATCAGAACAGACCCTCCAAGTGTAGATCTTACGGTCATCAGCTGTGCATATATCGCACACCTAGATCTAAAATGAGCTAACTCAAAAATCTGAAGATTTGAGTTATGCACACCATCGGATTCCTTACAGAAAAACCCATTTACCACTAAAACAGATTTAAACTAACTCTGCTAGCTTCATTATAAAAAGCATAAATCTATACTTACAGAAAACTCATGCGTGCATATAGAAAGGTTAACCAGTTTTTCGCCTCTCCTGTAAAAGTAACTTTTTTGAGTTAGCTCCCTTTAGATCTAGGTGTGCGATATATCCTGCAGTTTTTCAGAAAAAACGATTTTATAGGTATACCTATATAGGCACTTATAACATTTCTTCTTACTGATGTATAAAATATTATCTCTATAAGAATACAGTATAATAGTAATACCAGTAAACCTGCCAGGGTGAGTTCTGGTAAGATCGGACACGGTTAACACCGTACGATATGAATTTACGCCTAATCTGGGAGATTTTTTAGTGCTGGCAACATGACATAACGCGCTATTTCATAGTGCCATGAAAATGTCCGTGTCCCGTGTCCGATCTTACCAGAACTTACCCTATTAAAAACTGGAGGTGTGTGAAATTAAACAATTGTTTATCACATCATCCTTTTTGCAAATGATGTAATTTTTACGTCATCCTCACTTGCTTGCTTATCTTATATAAATCAGATCATGAAAAATATCGCGTTGATCTATACAATACCGGAAACGATCCTCATATTATGTTAATTACTTCAAAAGTCAATGTCACTACTAATTAGTACTCCATTTCAGTATCAGTCGCGCCGATCTGTCTGAACGACAAACCGGAAGTGGTTATAAACGAGCGAGCGACTCTTGTTGGCTGGGGGAAACTGTCCGGACAAAACAACCTGGTAAGTCCCCCTTTTGTCTGATGATGGATATTTTCAATGTCATTCGTAATTGCTTCGACCTTTCGCTTTCGATGATACGCGAGTGATTGACTGGCTATTATTGTTTAAAATATGTTTCCTGTTATTTTGTTATTGTTAGGTTACACAATAGTCCAGTAAACTTGTATTTTTAGTACTTTTGTGGTTAATAAAAACATCGCTTCAGCTTCAGATAAGTAGATAAGTAGTTAAATAATTAAAGGTAAATCCGGGAAGTGGAACATATATTTTTTAAAACGCTATTTATAATTGAACTTTTAACAATTAACTTAAATATATTTAACGAAAAAATATACATTGTAAAAGAGAAAACTTAAAGTAAGTACCTATTTTTTTTACATCACAATCGGTCATCTCTCTCGAAGTTTCCAGGTGTGATGGCCATCAAAATACATAAATTGCGCCTGGCAGTGTTAAACCCCGACTAAATCGTCTGGCTTATATTTTATTTTCGTAAATTGCGTATTGCCTAAAATATTTTGAAGAACTTAGGAGGAGTTATATAATAGAAGAGCTACATGACAAGTTTTCAGCTTGCCTTAAATACCTACTCAAAAATTGATGCCAGCTGTGGGAATACCTAGAAACCAGAAAAAAAAACAAGATTCAGTGGGATTTCTACCTATAAATATTAGTCGGATTTTCAATTTTCGATATATTCGATGACAGAACAGTCTCTTGTTATTTATTTATTACCAGGTCAGCCGTCAGCAGCAGTTGCAGGTCCCTCTAGTCCCTATGGCAGTATGCGAAGATATTTTTGGCTCATCAGTACCTGTCCATGAAGGTCAAATTTGCGCAGGGGGGGAGGAGGGGAAGGACGCGTGTTCAGGCTTCGGGGGGGCACCTCTACTGCTCAGTAGGGATGGAAAATATGTGCAGGTGAGATTATAAAAAGCACTAGCTCCTTGTACACTACACCGGGATTTTATTATAGCTAACTACCTACCTAAAGTACCAACCGAGCCGAGCTCGAAAATTCATACATAATCGATGATGTCTTATTCATGCTGGCAGGTTATCTTTGTCTCGGTTTTCAAATAAAAAAAAGTTTCGTTGACAGCCACCATTTTGGATTCTGTTGCGCGTGTCTCTAATTCGTTAGATGCGCGTCGTGTAGAATGAGGTCCAGCTGTCATGTTCCGCCAATCACAGGTCAGCAGCTTGCCTCTCATTGGTGGATTATGACGGTCATTCTACACGACGCGCACGTAGCGGACTTTTTGTTCGTTAAAAAAAATACGTGTTCAAAAAACAGTCATACCTGTTGTAAATTTATTTTCAGATCGGTATAGTATCATTTGGGTCAGAAAACTGTGGCAGCGAGGGGGTACCCAGTGTCTATACAAGCGTCGCGCACTATCACATGTGGATCACAGAAAATTCGCCATCATGAAATACAAATTGATTTAATGTCATACATAATAAAATTATTCTCGGTGATAAGGTAAGATTGCAGTTTTATTTGCGTAGGTAAAGATGTAGCAAATTGAATTTATAGAAAAAAAAATCAGCTATCCTTTGGAATTATACCTAAAAATCAGAGTAACTTTTTTTTTATTGGGGAATCCTTTACTATTTTATGTATAAGTAAGTAAGTAACCTAAAAGTTAAATAAGTACATTGAATCAGTTGTCTAATATATATTATGACAAGCTTCTGCTCGCGACTTCGTCCGCGTGGAACTCATCCTTTTTTGCAGTCGGTTAAAAAGTAGCCTATGTCCTTTCTCAGGCTCCAGACTATCTTTGTACCAAATTTCATTTAAATCGGTTCAGTAGTTTTAGCGTGAAAGCGTAACAGACAGACAGACAGACAGACAGAGTTACTTTCGCATTTATAATATTAGTAGGGATTAACCCTGTAGTGGATGCGTAGGTACTTACTTAGGAGTATCATTAGTAAAAAAAAAATCATCAATCTATAAAATATAATGGTACATTCTGTTCGTCAATATTATAAGTAAATAAGTGTTGCAACGCGATGTTGTTGTAATAGTGCGCACACGCAGCTGTTTCACTCAAAACAGAGCACAAGGTTCTTATAAGATCCACTTGGGCGTTGTCTTGAATTTGCTGGTCAAATAACTGAAATAAAAGAATAATAACATAAATGGGTGGATCTTCGAGCGTTTGAGACGCCGTCATTGTCCTCTACAATGTTAGAAATATATTAGAAAAGAGTCAATAAGTAACAAAAAAATGAGTGATATTGTCCCCCGGTACTGTTACAAATACTATTTCAATCGATACTTAATAATATTATTTGCAAACAATAACGTTTAGATTATAGATGTAGAGGATAAATACCAACCAAGCCAAACCAAGGACCCAAATACAAATTAAATTAAATAAACTATAAACGGATTTAACTCCCGTATAATTTATTGGTTGACGTTTCAGAAACTACAGTTCCAATGATCGTAGCACGACTGAGCTGACGATAGTCTAACGCTTGAGTCATTGTTGTTTCATTCTGTAGTGTATGCGTGGTAACGGTTGTTACGTTAGCAACCATCGTTCCGGCAAATAAATGGTGACTGAGCTGCATAATATGTTTAATTCAGCGGTAATTCCTTCGGATTTCACACATTCCAATATGTAATAACCGCGAAGGCATCACAAATTATTATAAATAATATGTACAAATTCTTTACTGATAAGAATACCTATAACAACCGTAACGCGTAAGTAGGTATAGAGTCTCTATGCGAGCATTAGGACTACGTATGTATAGGATCGTTCAAGTATTACGTTAGCACTATAGGGAGTGGGGCATTGCTTATTTTTGATGACGTGGGGGGTGGGGGGTTTAGATGATCATCACATACGTCATTAGTAGTTCTAACTATACTCTTTCGCCCTTCAGGCAATCCGTCTCTGGAATTCTCTCCCTCTAGCTATCAGGCAAGCACCGAGTAAGCTAGCATTCAAGCG
The DNA here is from genome assembly GCA_038024825.1 of Polylopha cassiicola. Lineage (NCBI taxonomy): Eukaryota > Metazoa > Arthropoda > Insecta > Lepidoptera > Tortricidae > Polylopha > Polylopha cassiicola. Next base: position 4,308,421 of record CP149059.1, read on the forward strand.
TTTGTTACGTAAGCACTTTTTAAATCTTTAGTTTTCATCATCTGTCATCGTAGTTATTTATGTATTTTTATATATCTATATATTTTAGTATATTTATGTAGTGTAATATCATCCCGTTATAATAATATATTGTATCTATTATTTTATATGTATTATTCTTTTTGCGCCTACACATGCCCTCTGTTTGCTTTAAAGGTTGTCTGGTAGAGAATGCCGTATGGCATTAAATCCGCCTTTTGTACATTTGTTTTTTATTGTGCAATAAAGTGTAAATAAATAAATAAATATATATGTCTTATATTAAGTACATAGACATATAGAAATAGGTAAGTTTATAGTAGGGCTGATATCAATATAAAAACTGTAAATTTCTTAAAGATACATTACCGCATTGAGAGTAACCGTCGGTATGAACTTTGGCCGAATCAATAAGGTAAGATATTCAGAATCGAGTTGTAAGTCTGTTCCCTTTCTAGTCCTTATACATGTTTCAACTTGTTTGACCGGCAGACCTGCTTTACGGACGCACTAAAAATAATAAAATATAGTAAGTAACTTAATTAAATAGGTACACTATAAATAATCTATATAAATATAAACACGAAAAGTAAAATATGAATAAAACGATGACAATTTTTCTGGAATCACTAAATTTAATAGTGCTTACAAAATAAAGATGCCAAGTGCAATGTTACCTAATTATTAATTTGTTCTTGACACTGTTACTATTACTAGGTAACTGGCACTGGTACTATTACTGGTATTTTTTTTTTTAAATAAATAAATAATAAATAAATATCTTTGGACAATTCACACCAATTGATCTAGCCCCAAACTAAGCAAGCTTGTACTATGGGTACTAGACATACATAAATACATATAAGACAATAAGACATCCAAGAGGGTACAGATGCCAGTGCTCATCACATTGATATCTGCCCCTAGCAGGATTCGAACCCGCAACCTCCGGTTTCGTAGTCAAGGCCTCTGACCAAATATAGTTAGTAAGTATTAAAATAATAAGAAATAAAATCTAAAAAATAAAAGATAATAATTATTTATTTGCGCCATCTCATCTCCAAATATTAAAATAACAAAAGGATCATATACTTACTTCAAAGTTCCCCATAGACCCAGCCTCAGTTGCCATTTCACAAGCAACATAAGCCACTTTGTCTAGGTCGTGTAGATGCCTCATTTCATGCAACGCACAATCTTGAACCATGTTGCCAAGACACTCCGATGGACCGTGCTGGCACTCAAAACCGTTTTGACCATAATTTATACTCTGAAAATGTTATTACAAAAGTATATTTTAGGTAGGTTAGTTTTACATAATATAATATCTATGGTCAAAAGCTACACTTAGCCCTCTACCTCCTCAATTGATAATTATCAATTCTACGCGTAGGAAACCGCTGGGCTATTTATCAGACCTAAGAGAATCTGGCAGTTTTTAAATTGCGTGTAAAATTAGACACTAAAAAAATTCTTCCAGTTTGAAATAGTGCTTGCTTTGGATAATTCAAATTTGGGTTCCTACAAAACGTGAAAACATTTACTTTGCTGGCGTGTGTTAAAAATATCCTAGAACCGCTAGTAAAATGAGGTCTGTTACCAATGAGAGACAAGCTACTGTGGCCTGTGATTGGTGGAACATAACAGCTAGACCTCATTCAACACTCGCGGTGGCCCTCATTGGTTTAACAAAATCTAAAATGCCATATGTAAGTAATTCCTTCCTTTTCTCTACTAGGGTGAGCGCACCTCGGAGTGCTCCCCATTTTGTCCGGTGGAGCAGTAATGGCCCCAGGGCCAACTGTATACAGTCACTAACAGAAAAAAAAAAAACTTTTTCTCTACTATTCTGTTTTTCTTGTTTTCTGTATAATTCTTTATAATCCGTAATACCCGTAATTGAAATGTTAATTGTCGAAGCCTGCGCATTTAAATTGGTTGTGATAGTCAATTATTTATAATTTCTTATCATAGTTATTGCAACTGGTATATAATTGATTTAGATGCTTTTCCTATATTGATTGCACTCACTTTGGCTTTTCCGAACGGCACAAGTTGCAACATTATGTGTTCATGCAACATTTGCATAGCTGGTTGCAGCTGTTTGAGCACGAAACTTTTGCTGTCTGGACACTTGCTCTCATAGTATACAGACAGTAAGATCTGAAAATTTAAGACAATCACTTAAATGGATGTCAAAATATTAAAGACTAGCGGTTCGGCCCGCTTCGCACGGATCCCTATTTTTTTTCAAAATATCACTCAGGGTGGCTTCCTTCACGTAGCTTCCCAACAGTGAAAGAATTTTCAAAATCGGCCCAGACATTTTGAAGCCTATTCAAACCAAACAAACAAACAAACCTTTTCTCTTTTTAATATTAGTACTTATAGAATATAGAAAATCTGCAAGCCTATGATGAATTGTCGATGTCGTGTTATTCTCGCGGTGATCTGTCAAGAATCGGTAAAGTTATCGGCAACGAGAAATCTTGTCATGTCGATCTCGTATTTCTTCATGCCGACAACGAAACAATATCGACACGATAAACCTTCTCTATGTTGACAACGTTTACAATATTATGTCGACAGTTTATCATAAGCGCAAGTGTTGACGATTTTAGTACAACGTTCTCAATAATATGTTGACAGTTTATCATAGGCTTGCAAGTGTTGACGATTTTAGTAGTAATGTTTTAGACTCGGTTAAGTCGCCCGAAAAGGCATCTGTCTTTGTTGGTCTTTCACTCATTGCACAAGTGTGACAGTGACGGAAAATGTGCCAAAACTTTTTTAGAGCTATCTGTGCTGTAATTTTATAATCATAGCAGCTCAACTTTTGAATCTTAAGAAAATAGGTAAATATTACACATTTGATTGTGTGTAAGGATAACCACGAATATATCCACGAATCTATGCGTTTACTTTCACTGCTCTACATACAGGAGTTGGCCTCGAACACCGGTTTTTAACTAATATGCTATAGGATAGCTTTGAAAATCTAAAAGCTGTCTATTAAGTTACATAATTTACTAGCTTTTGCCCGCAACTTCGTCCGCGTACGTTTTAACCCCGTTAGGAGGTGATCGGACGAAGTAACTGCCTATTAGAGTAAATTTTATAGGCACTTATTTGAATACTGTTAACGGATTTTTACTAAAAAAGTGATTTACAAACAGTCATGAAAATATTGAAAAAATAACGTAGTATGAAACGTAACAATACGACGCAGGTAATCGTCGGTGTATTTTATACGATAACAATAAAGGTGTTAACTTTTCGGTTGCTTTGCTACAGTAATTTGTTTCAGTTAGTCATGTGTGTTATGTTCTAAAGGGGCTCCTAGACGGGCCATATTTTCACAAAAATGTATAGCTGCAATAGTGTGGCTGGCAGCATCAGCCAGCATTTACGGCTAGACTATGCAACACTCGCAATATTTTTAGTATGGCCGGGATATATTGTCACATATTTTTAGTGTAGCCGATGAATGTTTAGGGTTTCAGCTATATTTCCGGAGCTATCGCTTCGCAATCGAAAATACTGCAATATTTCTCAGCCACTTTTATTGCTGTCTCGCTATACGGCATAAGTGCGTCCCTTTTTCATGCTACGTGAAGTTTGCCGCGATTCGTTCGAGTAGCGTAGCTATGTTCATTGTTTGTTTGCTTTTGTTTAGTTTGGTTCGGGTGCGTGAATGTTTGAGGTTATAAATTAAAATACGGATCAAAATGTTAGTTGTTAGTTGTTTGTTAGTTTTTAAATAATTGTTCGTCGAGTCTTATTTCCAGACTTAAAATATCTATTGTATCACGCTTATTGAAATAAGGTCGAATCCACATTTTTCTTGGTTTTTTTGGCTTCGACTTTGCTTTTAAAACAATGTAAGCTGCTGCAACGCGTATGAGTTCGTCAGCCATTGTAGCCATACGAGCCATGTATGTAGCCCATGTAAAGACAAAATAATGAGCCATTACTGCTACGGAAATATTGCCGAGATAGACATTTTCCAGCCACATGCTGCATTAAAATGTTTTTTGTATTGCTGGGATATAGTCGGCAATGTTGTAGCCACATATTTCACCAAAAGTATAGCTCGTCTGGGGGCCTCTTAAAGGTCATTACGGCTACATGCGAGCCTTGAGTCGTGTAAAATATTATGCGGATAATTTGTTATATATTATTAAACCTTGACTAAAAAAGTGTGACAACTCGACATGTGTGACCACTTGAATTTGAATTTAATTGTGCAGACTTTAGAGGCTTAAATGGAGTAACAAAATATTTCGAGACGTCACACTTTTCTAGTAAAGGTGCGATGTTTCTCATAATTGTATTTTTTTTTTTAATTTAAAATCTCACCTTAATTTCTACTGGTCTACGTAAAATGTTATAAGATGTAATGTAAGTTTGTAGAGACAGGCACTCGTCACTAATACTTCATACGAATATTTGGTAGGTAATGTTGGTAATCTTATAACCTATCTTGAAAGCAATTTTATGATTTAAAAGGCTTTGTTTCTTTCATGCATGAATAATTACACTACTTAAATCAAATTATATCAGTTACACAAACTACCTTCTGAGGTCCATTTATTCCTCTCACCCGACTTGCGGTAAAAGTTATAAACAATAAAAATATATAATAGTCCATTGTACACTAGAATTTAATACTGAATCTCCAACATATGCGCTTCACACAATTTTTCACTGTACGTAAATTTTACTTCATTTGTGTAAACACGTGTGAATGAATCAATTACTATGGCTGATATGCCGACAAATAGCATACTCTGTTCTTATATAGGTACTGCAAAGATACCATGAGCGATACAGCCAACCAGATTTCAGATAATAACTTCATGTGACTTATTTAGAAAAATATAAAATAAAACGGTAATGGTTCACTGTCATGTTTTTTTATCAAGATCAATATTGAGGGAAAAATAGATGTGAAATACTATAACAAGATATTTTGATCTGATAAAAGGGAATGTTTCCTACTCATACTTAGCAACATTATAAATAATATTCTATTATAATATTCTAATTATAAATAGGACCTACTTACTTATATTATTGTGTTAAATGTAAACATGTAAATTAAATCCAAAACAAAAGGTACTTACCTACTTAGGTAATTACTTATATTTATTTATCAATAAACAAGGATTATACATAGTTACATACCCTAAGATCTATGTTCTTAACGCCGAGGGGGTAACAATCAGCTGGATTCAGCTGGCAGTTGTCTCGATCGCAGAATTTCAAAGTGTCAAGTCTGAGCACAACTTAGCGCCGACTAGCGCGCAAGTCAGTCGTTGGGAGGAGGGGTAAAATCAGTGACTCTAGTTAGATCCTAAGGGTAACGGACCAAATAAGGTTAAGAACCACTGCAGTAAGATTATAAAGATGCATAACTACTTATAGGTAGTAAATAAGATAAGTAATAACCTATTACAACTAACAACTATTCATGAATTTAACTCCAGTATTTTTATTTTATTTTATTTGCTGACGTTTCGGATTCTTTACAGTTTCCATTATCGTAGCACTGAGCTGACAATAGTCTAACGCTGTTTCATTCCAATGTGTAATAACCGCGAAGGCATCGGAAATTATTATTACAACTAATTGCAAGGTGGACAATTACATAAATGTAGTTAGGCATTAGGTAATCAAGTAAGTGGGTACTTACTGTATCACTAAAATATCATAATAATCTGTGAATACAAGGTATAAACGAAAGCAATCGTTAATATAAATATCCAATATGGTTGAATTAAATACACTGCATACGTAATTAAACATATTACTATGATAAAATATATTATTTCCATAACATGATTTTGTTTTCGTCCATGATTTTCAATGGTGTTTTTCTATATTTTATTTAGTTATTTACCTATACATCGAAAAGTGAGGCGGTTTGTTGTGACATTATGTTTTTGACATTATACCTACCCAACTGGATTTTCCATAGATAAACTTATTTACTTACTTAGGTACCTACTAAAGAGAAAAAGAGGTTGTTGTATAAAAATCTTTTTTTTATAATTAAGTAATATTTAAAAATACTTATGAAATAAATAATTTAAACAAATCTCGTGATGCTAATTTCGGAAATAAAAATCATAAGTAGGTAGTACTTAAAAACCGTAGTGCTTTCCTGCCTAAACCTAAGCATAAAGCTTCCTCTCTTTTTAAATTCCCTTACATGATATCAGACTAAAGTAACATCGAACAGCCACAGAGTTAAATTACAATTAAACAAATATAGGTACTTAAACTATTTTTAAAACCCCTTTTTTATTAAACTACTTACCTAACGATAGGTAAGATAACGAAAAGATACCTAAGATAACGTCAAGCAGCCACAGTTTTTATTTACAATAGAAAATACTACCTAATTAGCTATTTTTTGAAACTCCTTTAATAATTTTATTAATTTCTTTTTAGCTGCAATCGCTTATTCTTCTCCTTAAATTGGTCCAATACGGAGCACAAAGGTCTGCCACTGCCTACGTGCGAAGTTTCCGATGAATAACGTTGTTTTATTGTTGAATGTTCTACTGGACTATTTGTTGTTAAGCTTGCTAAAGCTCGAGCATAATGCGTCCTGACATTGTCTTCGAGTTCTTGAATTCTTGATTTGGGCTGCGGTTGTGAGGTTGGCAATACGTAATTGTCCCTTACTTCAGTTCGGAACGTCCTGGAAATAAAGCATGTACATGTATACTTAGTAGGCAAGTACCTACCTACCTACTTAACATAATTAATTTAAAAAACCGTTGCGGTTTTGAATCCTACTATGGATAGAAAATCTAAACAGTTGAGCATGAGTAGATATTGGATTAGCTTCTGAGCTTACTTGCTTTGACTTGATTGCTTATTATTAATAAATAAGTACCTAGTTAGTAGGTAGGTATATCAATTACTCTTTACCCTGGTATCCAATTTGGTTTATTGTGTGTGATAATCTCCCTGAATTCATTTTCCTTGGGTAGTGAAAACGAGGAGTCCTTTTTTATTCTCTCCCGGTCGTATATAATTATATTTCTTCCAGTGCGTAGCTGCCAATCTTCTAACTTTGGTTTTGGCCTCCGCACCTGTCGAAACGTACCTACTTCAGAAACTTACAAAAGTTTGAGGCTGTCGTTATTATTCAACAAAACCAAATTTGTTACCTATCAAAGATATAGTATTACAGTGAATGTATGCCCTTTTTGTTTGCAAAAATATCGGGATCACGTGACTCGATGACGGCAAAAAAATCTTTGTACTTATATCGCATCTTTACTAGAAAAGCGTAACATCTCGAAAGATTTTGTTACTCCATTTAAGACTCTAAGTCTGCACATTTAAATTTGAACTCATGTGGAAACACATTTCGAGTAGTCGTTTCTAGGAAAGGTGCGATTAGTTCGTGGCTGTTGTTTCCCGTCTCGTTCCACAGCCCCAGTAAAATAGACTTTTCTGTCCTCCGGCCAGAAAGCGCCAACTTTGTGGCCGCTGCGCTAAATGAAATTTCCGCTTTCTGGCTTCGTCGTACAGAAAAATAGTATACTGACCTCGGCCAGTAAAATAAAAAAGCCTAAGATCACATTTTTGTAAACCTCGGCTTCGCCTCGGACGACAATTACATGTGATCTGAGACATTTTATATTTTACTGGCACAGGTGCGTAATGTACTATTAAGACACCGCGCATTTGGCTACTATAATAATATTATATTACAACTGTGGTAGTAACTAGTAGCCAAGGTGGTCAAATACGAGATGAGAAAAATCAAGTAAGTTATTTCCTAAGTAGACAGGTTTGCTATAGTTAAATAAAAAACTAGTTGTAATTTTTAAGTTTATTTTTTTTTACTAAGTTAAGTTTATTACTTTAATTAACAGTCCTTCAAAACAGTCTTACAACATAGGTAAGTACTACTTAGATTAATACAATTTTAAATATACCTTAATTTATAATTAGGTACCTATAATTTTATTTAATTTATCTGACTGTGACCCAATATGGCTAGATCTACTTTTGAATAGGGTAGGTACCACCCTACTACAGGTAGGGTAGGGTAGGTATTTATTAGTAGGTTACATAATTAATCTTACAACAACAAGTAAACATAAGATAAACAACTAAAAACAAGAATTAACAGAAATAAAATATCAGGAAAACATAATTAGTCTTCTAACTTTCTCTTCCGGGAATATCCATGAACTTCCTTAACACGGCAACACTTGCATTTTTTTCGACTTGGAGCCAAGCATTCTAATTTATTAGATTGTGAGTCCACAAGTTCAGCCAACTTATTATCATCGAATAGATGAGTTTCAGAAGGTGGTATTTCATACAGTAATTTTCTAACATTCATGTTCCCTGGCTTGTAAAGTTCTCGCCTCTGCTGAATAACATGTGCCCTCCGGCCACAGACATACTGTAAGAGGTCCTCTGAAGTCTCAGTAAACTCACATTCTGCATTTGAGACCTGTTCACGGACTACATTTTGTACCTCCGGTGTCAAGTTATTGATGGCATCTTCAAAATGTTTCTTTTGTTGTAAGAGACCATGGGTGATTGCTGCCAGGGTGTGGTCAAACTTGTCTAAAATCTCCACTGCTTTACATTTGGGAGTTACTAAGACAAGTTGTGGGTTAATTTGTAAACAAGAAAAAGGAGCAGTACTTTGAAATAGATATTGTGTTTCTGCAAATCTCACAGTTTTCCACTGATCTGTGCCAAGGGCTTGTCTTTGGATACCTTCCTCTGCCAAAACAGGGTCTGCTGGACGAATTAATGCTTGGGTACTCATGTGTTGTGGAACACCATGAAAGTTTTCTTCTTGCGAATTGCCAACTCCAGGTTGTGGTTCAATACTGTTGGCATGATTTGAACCTTCCTCTGTTTCTTCTTCAATGCTGTCTGATGTCTCATTGTTTGCTGTAGTTGAGTCTGCCATAGTCTTAAAAATAAAAAATAACAATTAAGTAAGTAGGTACCTTAGGTACTTAAGTACAAAAATACCCAAAAGCTGTAAGATTATTCTTTATTATAATCTAAAAACTGAATATGTACGTACATTTAAAAACTTACACAAATGCACACGAAAACCTCTTAGGATTGTTTACAAAACAGAATAAGAAAGTATTGTTATGCACTATCTGATCTACCTTCGAAAATTCTACAGCCAGGAAAGAAATATCTTACTTACTTAAATAATACAATACAGCTGATACTATTTGTAGTTAAGGTTCTGCACAACTAAATATGAGTACTTGAGTAATAAAAGAAATACAAATCCATTAAGCAGTTACTATAATTATAATTTATAATACGCCGGTCAACATTGTCAATTGTCAACAACCAACAACAACAAAAAAAATACTGTACTCAACAGACAGCAGTATGGCCAACTGCTATTTAAAAGCCGTAACAGATAACTCGTGAAACTGATAAGTTAGAGATTTTTCACAACATTGTGTTCAAAAGTATTAACAGACCACCGGGAAGCAGAACAGTCACAATAATTCAGTATTATTATAACGCACCTTCGGTGGCACAAGGGCACAATTGTCAAAAAATCCAAAAATGAGTTAAGTGTACAGAAATGTTCCAAAACTATGCCTTCACTTGGAGTGACGAAGACACCCGTTAAATTCCGCGTTAAATCGCTAGATGGCGACAGTGACTTTGTCGTATTGGTGCGTTTTTTTGGTGTAATTTGGCGCGACAAGATCTCATTGGTCATTTGCGCGACTGCCCGCGAGTGAAGTGGTTGTTTGATGGCGCTACAAAGGCGTTCAGGTAAATATGTCCTTTTTTATTTACATTTTTGGAACTACAAAGTCACATTTTAAGCAATTTGGCCCATTTAATAATTACGAAGTTTGAGAAACAAAGTCATTTAAACAATTGTGGCTTTGTATTTCCAATACCTCAGAACTTCATTTGAGTCTTAAATTGAAATCCGGCCCTTTTATTCCATTTCGTTTTGAAATAAAAAAAATAAATTAAAAATTTTAACAAACCCCCGACAAAAAACATATAAGCCGTCTAAAAAGAATAAAAATAATAAAGACTTGATATTAGGTAGGTACCTAAGTATTAATAGGTATTTCTACAAAGAAAACGTCACGTCGGGGGGACCGCTCATCATTTACCTAATTGTACCTATCTATATTTACCTACTATTTATCGAAATCTAAGGTCCCCCCGACATGACGTTTTCTTTGTAGAAATACCTATTAATACTTAGGTACCTACCTAATATCAAGTCTTTATTATTTTTATTCTTTTTAGACGGCTTATATGTTTTTTGTCGGGGGTTTGTTAAAATTTTTAATTTATTTTTTTTATTTCATACTTTTTGAAAGTAGGTAGGTAACTTATTATTTTTTTAACCAATTTCCATTTTACATGGAATTCTGTAATGTACGTGTGGTCCTCTTTAATTTGATACCTCACTCGGTTATATTTGTAGTCATTTGGTTAACCATTTCCACACTTTCAGTCCCTATATTTTTTGAACTACTTAACCGATTTTCATTATAATATCAATTTTGTAATGTACACGTGATCCTCTTTCATTTAATACCCCACTCGGTTATATTTGTAGATATTTGATTTTCCATCCCCACTTTCACTCCCTATATTTTTTGAACGGCTCAACCGATTTTCATTATAATTTCAATTTTGTAATGTACTCGCGACCCTCTTTCATTTGATACCCCACTCGAGTATATTTGTGGACATTTATTTTTCCATCCCCTCTTTCACCCCCCTCTATGTATTAAACTACTAGTCCGATTTTCATCAAACATAGCTAAGAACACTCCCGACATATTCACCTCTTAAACAAAAAAAACAGAATCAAAATCGGTTCATGCGTTTGGGAGCTATGATGCCACAGACAGACACACACACACACACACACACACACACATACACACACACACACACAGACACGTCAAACTTATAACACCCCGTCGTTTTTGCGTCGGGGGTTAAAAAAAAGAACATGTTAACAATGATTACTTTTTAAATGGGCCGAACTGCTTTAAATGTGACTTTGTAGTTCTATTTTTTTTTATTTCAATAAACACAATTAACAAGTCTTTAGCGTTAGACTATTGCCAGCTCAGTATAATTTTATAGGCACCTATGTATTTAATATTTCTTAATTATTATTTACATTATTACAGTAACTAATCATCAAAATATATATTTTCAGAAGAAAATGGAGCCCGGAGTTAAAAATTTGATGCTGATTAATAATACCTTTAATACGACGTCTTTAACATTAAAATGTTAAAGACGTCGTATAAAAGGTGTCGTATAAAGAAAAGTTATCACTCCCATTTCGAACAAAGGAAGACATTCGACAGCTGATTATTGTTTTGTTTTTGGATTAAGTATTTTTATTTGTTTTAGAAGAAAGTTTATTGTGATAAAAATAAAAGTAAGTATACTACGTAGTGTTGCTCAATAACAATGATTAATATTGTTGATTAAAAAGACTTTCTATTGATCTCTATACTATAATGGTTAACAAAAGGTTCCTAAACTAAATATAAGTAATAATAAATAAATACTTTACGAAAATCCTCGTGTTTTATTAATGAAAGAAGGGTTTTAAAAGTCGTAGGTACCAGTATCAACTAAGTCACAATTACAAAATGAATTACATTTTGGTAGAAAAAGGGCACATATGTACACCTTTGCTTAAAAAAAAATATATATTAAATCAATGTAGGGTTCTTAATTCCTATGAGCTATATTTCTCAATTCCCAATAGTATTATGCTTCTTCGATGCGAAGATAAATTACTTCAAAGCAACATGAGCTGCACAATACAAGATTGAACGCAAAAAAAATCTTAAAATGTCTCTCCTGTAAAATTACAAAAAGCGTAATTGTGCCCTTGTGCCACCGAAGGTGCGATAATTTATTATGCAACGATTGCACGTTACAATGAGAAGTCATGAATAGCAAGGATTTAAATATAGGTAATACATTTCAAATTAGATTAGACAAGATAACTAACAATATCGTCAACCGGGGTACATATTATAGGAATGGCGAGGCGAATAGGGATAAAAACCCAGGAAGTTATAAACCTGGTACCTACCTAATTTAAAAAAATACTACCAATAACACGTATGTAACAGGATGATTGAAAATAGTACTAAAATAGTTGCTTTTGGATTGCCAAAGATGTTTTCCAAGTGTTACCATTGGGTAACACTTGAAAACATCTTTGAAGTTAGCCCTCTTTGGCGGTAGTTTTTTTTGTTCCCCTATCTTTAAAAAAAAACATCAGTTTTACTTAAAGTAAAAGTGTTGTATTGTAAGTAAGTAATTGTGAAGAAGGTGTTGATTAGCTAGTTCATACATCCAGTGCCTACGTATTTTAAATGCGGTAAGTAAAGATCGTCTTTGTTTTGTTAGTAAAAAATGTAAAAAAGTGGGTCATGGTTTTTTTTTTAAAAAAGAGGTTTATAGAGATGCACAAGGGTTTCTGAGGTACTAGACGAGGGGTTAACGAACTCAAGATTGAAGTTTTAAAATCTTAACATTGAATTCACACTTATAAATAGGTAAGTATAGAAATATTCCGAGATAAGTCAAAGTTGACGGTACTTTACAACTTACCCATGGTTCTTTAGACAATGTATGATAAGTCACAATGTCCTTAGATACTGATATTCTGTCCAGCTGGTCTACTGTGTAAGGTCTGTGATGAAGCCTGCTAGTGGATAGATACGGATCCAAATATTTTTCGTAACCTTCATGTGTTGTATCCAGAGGCTCTATATCTTTATGCCAACTTGGCTCTGACACGGGCTGAAAATGTAGGTATACAAATTAACTTTTTTAGATTTTTTTTTTGAGCAGTATTGCCATTTTTCATAAGCATTAAATGGCAACATTGTTTAAAATTGTTACAGCACGGCAAAAAATATTTAAACAGTTGCTTATAATATTGCGATAACTTTAAAAAAAACGACCTTAAATAATTTTAACATAGGTACCTAGTTTAAATTTTAAAAATAATGTAAACCGAAGTTTTTAAATGAATCTAGGTAACTAGGTTTTGGTACTTATTGAACAATATCTAAATTTAACGAAATAGCTCAATAAACTAAACAAACTTCAAATTTTAGACAGTTACCGGATCCGGTGGCAAACTGGCCGGGTGTTTATATTGATCTTTATCAGTTACCAATGTGGACGGTAACGTAGGTGTTCTGTATGCACTTCTCATTTCAGTAGTACCGTGCGCTTTACATGCCGGAGGTCTATCTGCAAGCTAATTATTATAACACGTCGTCGTATTGATTATCATCACAAAAACTTCTGTGTATGTCTTATCAGCAGTTGATATTATGACATGATTTGCTAAAGTAATATTTATTTTATCTTTATATATATTACTAATTTTACTACAAATTTATTGTAAAAAAAATAGAAGGAAATTAACACAACTCAAGAAACTAAGTATGTACCTATAAAACACTTAGTAAAATATTGTTACTTTTTTTATTGAAAACATTGTAATTGTGGAAGTTCTTTCAAAGGCAGAGACGAGACCGGGATATCAGCATTTTATTGTGATGTAGGTAGGTAGCAAACATATTATATTTATAGGTATTTTGTTTTATTGTTCAGTGGCACTTACCCTTCGACTAGGTGGATATATGTAGTCATTTTTTTCCCATGCCGTGTGCTTATTGAACCTCTGTGTATCTGGGGCTTTAAAACTGAAATCCCTACTTGTCTGTGATCTCGTCAAATCATCAGTTATTATGTAATTTCGGTCGTAGTGGCGTATTTCGTTTCCTGTTTGTTTCTGGCGAGGAAAATGAGACAATTTTAGCACTTACTGTTTTCTTTTGTAAAGTTAGTTGGTTAACCAATCTAAATATTGTGTTAAAGGCTTACCAAACTTTGTATAATTTCGGGTGAAGGTCGCCACCTCCTTCCTATAGTTTCACTCGATTCTTCAGTACTCGGAAACTTACGTATTGGTGGCTCCAAATGAACTCTATCCCAACAAGTAGGCATAGGCTTGTCTAAATAATTAGCCTGCATAATTATTCTTCTTTCTTTCGATTTACTAGTTACAGGTACCTACTTAATAGTACTTTTAAGAGATATTAGTGATATAATTATGTTTCTTTTATTTAGGAAGTAGAATGAGTGTGTCGGTTAGCATTTGTTTAATCATTACTTAACTCCGCTTGTACGTCTCTATGGATACGAACTGATCGACAAAATAAAATAAATGTAGTTTTAAGTATTTACCTACTTAGCAGGTACTTTATTTTTTTATTAGGTAACATTTCGGTAAGTTAAACCCAAGTTAAAGTAGGGTAGACTACATAAGTAATATAATTTTTATATTGGTAGATAAAATGATACCGGCTTAATGCATGTAAAAGTTAATTATTATTATTAGGTAAGTACGCATACAAACGATACTTCTCAAAGTCAATTTAATTAAACGTAAGCTGTTAGGTAATTGTATTTTACTGAGGGAAATAATTTAAAAACCATTTTCAAAGTTTGGTAAAAATTCGTTTATTCTTCACAAGTGACTGAAATTGTTATCGAAACACAATATAACGTGTTATATGACTAACGATAAAATACAAGACTGTAATAAATACCGAAATGTAAGGTGTGTGCTACACCCTCGTATTCAGAGTTGGTCCGCCTCAACCACAGATAAGATGGCGTCTACTGGGGTTTAAAACTACAAAAATATTGTCTGTGGCAACCATAAAGCAGACGCGTCTGAATACGACCATTACTCTTTCGTTCAGAACGGTGAACATTATTAAATACAAGATGTTTTTTCAAAAGTTAAGGTAATTTTGATTATATCTCGCAATAATTTATTCACCATTCCAACAACGCTGCGTTAAACACATTTCCTTAAGATTAAGTATAAATAAATTATATTAAGAAACGCCTCTACGAATATACAAAATCAATACAAAACCTTACGTTACTAATACGAATTACATCACAGTTCATAAACAAGTTAGTTAAAGAGTTAGTCGATACTTCAAAAGTAAAATTTAGAACTAAGTAAAATATTTTAGAGAAATAAAATTTTTGAACTCAAAAAATAACGATTTGGTAAGTTTTAGCGTACCCACATTAATAAAATTTAGGAACACATACCTATACTATTTATGAAGAAATGTGGTTAAAACACCAAATTAAAATTAACGTAACAAAACTTAATTACAATTAAAAGTGGGTACCTTTTTTCAACTGTACCTTGAAAACATACGGTTGAAAGTATCGTTTCAAAACCACACTACAAATTTACAAGGTTTCAATAGCAGACATCTCGAATTGTTCAGTCGTTATAATTATTGCATATAAAACCTTAAGGTAGATAGGTACTTACATATTAAGATTGGGTAAAAAAGCTACAATAATAAAAGACATTAGTTTGCTTAATGGTTGAGTAGCATAAAAATACTGTCTTAAGCAAAATGTACTTAATAAGGTAAGATTCTTCAAACGGCTTGCACAAACCGGTTGGCAATATCGTAGAAAATATCACTTTATTGTTAACATGCTACAAATATACAGTCATATTTGTAAATGAGTATCATTTAAATATGACATACGACTTATTGATACTGAGCGAAAATTTAGACAAAATAGATTCTGGTTGGTAGGTACATTACAATTTTCTATTGCACTTTATAGTCCACAAGATCCTATTCCATATAGAGATTGCATAGCCCCAAAGTTTATTTGTTGCAATAGCAAAAGGGCACTTGCCTACAAGAAGGACAAGTTTCTAGGTTTCTTATCATTTTGATATTGTTTTGTTGTTGGTCTGTCTGTCCTACGGGTAGGACAGCAAAGCCTGCTGGGGCCATGCAATTTTAGCGTCAATCCTTTTGTAAGCCAAAATGAAATTCTGTCCACTCTTTTCCGCCATCACTTCTTGCGGACAGTCGTTCTCGTTTAGCATTGTTTCTGCAAAAAAATATTTAAGGTAAGTACTTATATTACGATTTACTTTGCAATAATATTAACATTCTTTAAAAGGGTTGAATACCTACATAAGCGCAACTTAGCGGAATTACATTGACTAAGATACGTTGTTAATTCTCCAATCGCTAGTTCTCTTTCATTAGGTTGTGTTATTGAGAGAGGTTCCATAAGAATTCAAACATGTGCCTAACAATATCTATTTGATATCTTACCATGCGAGTCATGGAGGGCGAATAACGCGTAGTCCTGAGGGTTGGTAATGGCCGCTGCGTGTGCAAGGGCGCGACACAGATCGCGGGCTCGGGCTCCGGGCCGGCACGGGAGCGCCACGCGTCTGATGGAGCCCCGGCACTCGTCCGGGAGCGCCACACGGACTACAGCGCAGCCCCCGTTGTTGCTTTCTATAGAGCCACGACGCCACTGGAAATTTTTTGGGCATTATTAATCCATTGGGCGCCAACTGGGACAACTATTTGAGACACATACTTTCCTACAATAACATTAAGTAACATTTGTAATGCTTAGCTAAAGTAAATTATATACAGTTGAAAATAAATCCACCTTTAAGCTTTAAGGACTAGCTTTTTTCCACTAGCATTTACGTTTGAAGAAAGAACTAGGTAATGTTAGTAATCAACTTGTCTTGGTGACCTTATACCTACTATACATTTTTCATTCCATATATTGGCGAATGTATAGTCACTTATTTGCTTGATTGTCAAAAACAACAGTTCGTATACACTTACAGGAGTAGCACTATCTGGTCCAGACTCGGGCGCCAGTCTCTTCAGTACGGCGACTGCAGAGAACAGCGCAGTGAGGTAGTATCCCCCCTCTCCAGCCAGCAGAGCAGCGGGTAGTAACCCAGCCATCAGTTCCGCTTCCAGCTCCGCGCAGACCAGTCGGCACCTCGCCACTGTCCAAGCCAACACAGGAAGGAGGTCATCGGCACCTAACGCGCGTTCTCCACGGATCTATAATATACAAAAAGAAAAAGGTTATATTTTGTTTGCAAGTCATGGATCTCTACGCAAATTTGTCTACATTTAATTCCAAAAAGGATTTACGTTTGGTATTAGAATTGGTATTTCAATATATACTTGTAGGTACTATATTTACCTAGGTACAAATTGCTTAGAGCTATTTAAGATTTGTACTAAGTAGAGTGACGGCACCAATTATGGACATGTTAAGCGCACTAAATTAGAATTTCGTTTAAAAATGGGATGTTTTTTGGCAATACAAAAGTGGTGATTTTTTGTTCGGTACTCAAATACATGAGGAACATTTAAACAACACCAAAAATCCTGTATGAATAATACATAATTAATAAAAAATATATAAATTGAAATTTACGATATCACCATTGATGGACATCGAAAATTCAGTGATGGACCCCCAGTAATGGACATGGACCCAGTCATGAACATCCATTAATGGACACTTTTGTATTGCACAGATAAATAAAACAAATGTCAAAAATCTACTTTTATTAACTCTATTTGAACTTTCAGAGTGATCAGTCTTAGATTTCCAAGTTATACTATAAGGCTTTCAATCAACCATCTGGTTTCTAATCATTTATTAAACATTAATTGAGGCTTTGCCTCTTTGCCAGCAGTTGCAGCTTAGAATTGGTAACAATAAATCAATCAACTGAGATCTAACAGAAGGTGCGGTGCATATGCTATAGAGTAAGCATGGGAAAGCATACCACAGTATTTCAGGCAGAAACGTATGCTGCATGTGCACAAGAAAATACAGACAGGCACCTGAAGGAAAAAACCATCTATATTTTGAGTGACAGCCAGGCTGCGCTGAAGGCCCTTGCAGCCCATAAAGTGCAGTCGGGGCTGGTATATAATGGCATCCAACACCTTTAACACAGGCCTTAAGGAAAACGCAAGCAAGAGCCACACCGAGGAGTAGAAGGTATGCTTAGGTCTAAGGCTCTGGACGAGAAAGAAAACTGGACTAAAAAACTCTGGTTTCTAAACAGAAGACAAATCCGACTTATAACAAGAGTCTTCACTGGTCACTTAGGAGTCAACGAACTCCTACACAAGATGGGACTTACAAACAGCAGCGACTGCAGAATGTGTGGAGAGGAATGTGGAACACTTGGTGTGCCACTGCGACGCCCTCACCAGATGTAGAATGATCAGATATTTGGCTCCGGATACCTGGAGCCTGGAGAATTTTTTGCACGCTCTCTGTTAATAATCGTCAATTTATGTGAAAGTGCTTTTAACTCATTGCAACCAACCATTTCACCAAATTGCCCTCTTCCTCTGCCGTGAGAATAGTTTGAGATCCCAGAGCACAAACTACAGGACTTTTTCCTGGACTTTGTTGTGCACAGTTATTTAAGGGACCTCAAACCGGAGGGCGAATCCAACTGGGATGGGGAGATTTTGGTAAGTTCTCAGATGTCCTGAAAGGCAAACGTGTGCGCCTTTATACCTCAAGCGTCGCACATTTAATAAGTTACACATAGGGCTATGGAAAGAGCTATGTTAGGTATTTCTTCTTGCGACCGGGTCCGTAATACCGATATTCAGGAGAGAACCAGACTAATCGACATAGCAAAAACCATAGGTCCGACGGAAGAAAGGATGCTTGAATGGAGACCGAGAACGGGGCGGCGAAATGTCGGAAGACAGACCGCGAGGTGGACCGATGATCTGGTGCAAGTGGCTGGGAAACTCGGGATCGTGGGAAGTGGGCTGAAATGGAAGAGACCTTTACTCAGTAATTGGGTAGAATAAAGTTAAAGAACTAGAAACCGGAGGGCAGCTGTGATCATCATTTCTCCCATCCTCAGCAGCATCATGCAGCATCATACGGCATCAAATGCCCTCCCTATTTGTTCCGGGGTGTAATTTTTTATTGGCGCCATATAAGATAAAACAAAGAACCCAATGATGGACGACTAAAAATAGCCATTTATGGACATTGTCCATCATTGGAAAATAAAGAGCAATCACAAAATCAGCTCAACCCAAATGTTTAGTGCAATAAATTAAATAATTTAATACAATAAACTAAAAAAATATTAAAAAACTTAAGAATGGACACTTGTCCATAACTGGAATTCGTATAAAATCGAATCCAGTGATGAACAAACCACACAAAAAACTTATTATTGGGATTGGACATATTCAACTTAGCTTAATTTACTTGCAATATAGTATTATTCCGTAAAAATAACATAAAATCTCATTACAACACAACACAAGATAATACCATGCACAAATATGTACTCGCCTCCTTAACGATTTCAATAACAAAAACGGATTTTTATGACCACCGCGCGAAACGAGATTTCAATTCGCAACCATCTTCAAATAAAACGGGCGATTTTGATGAGGTGTATCAAAATGAAAGCCCAAACGTCTATTGCTTACGTTTTAGTGTCTCCAATTGAAAAATGTTGGGCCAGTTGCTTAATAAATTCGATTAACGAAAATAATGTCCATAATTGGTGCCATGTCCATTACTGGTTCCGTCACCCTAGGTATTGGTAGTAGGTACACTTAGCTAATTTTAAATTATTAGAACAGTAAAAGACAATTAAGTAGTTAATATTATTTATTGATTTAAATTTCACATAAGTTTTACATGCAAATTATGTTTAATCTGACGTTAAAACGATGATATTAAAACTTGCTACGTTATAACAGCACTTAAGCAAGTAGTTTAGGTTTGAGGTTATCAAAAGAGGAATGGTAATAAGGTTCAAAATGATTTCAAGAAGATTAGTCTCAGTGTCATAATGATCCATAATGGAGAACTAACTATCCGACTAAAGCGATAAGCTATTTACAGGTTATTAGCCCTAACTCACCCTTATTCCATATGGGTGCATGAGAGTTTTGGCACCGGACAGTCGCCCGGGGGCCGTGGCAGACCATGGTTGGTTTTTCAGCTAGTTAAATATACGACTTAAATTATTCCAAAGAAGAGATATCTTAACAAGATATCTATTCGGTCATTGAAGCCGTAGAATAGAAATCCCAACACAAATTAAGTAGGCATAGATAGGTAGGTACTAAAGTAGGTTGTAGATTATCAAACACTTACCGCATTGAACATGACAGATATGGCTGCGAGAAGGTTTTCAAGTTTGTCCAACGGAGAGTCAGCTTCCTGCATCTTGAGAAAATGCTTCGATATCACCGCCAAGACTGCCGAAGATGGCACTTTTGTAGACTCCTGGAAATTTATTTA
Source organism: Polylopha cassiicola (assembly GCA_038024825.1). NCBI lineage: Eukaryota > Metazoa > Arthropoda > Insecta > Lepidoptera > Tortricidae > Polylopha > Polylopha cassiicola. Next base: position 4,328,692 of record CP149059.1, read on the forward strand.
AAATAAATCAATAATTAAATCATAAGTATCACTTTACTACAAATATACCTACAGGTTTTATATTTTATCCTACACATAGACTCAGATTACCCAGGTTATTAGGTAATGACCTAAACTATTAAAGATTTCGAACATAAAACTTTATAATATAAAGTTAAATTATAACTCCTCGTTTTCGTAATATCGATGAACATTGCTTGCTTGGCAACTACAAATTTACAGAGCTATTCTTTTATCATGAAAATGATTATCAACCTAAGTACAAGTTTATAATACTACAATAAAAAAAAATCGTGCAAACGAAACTGATATCTTGAGCTCTCATTTTATTAACCGACTTCAAAAAAGGAGGAGGTTATCAATTCGTCGGGATTTTATTTTGTTCCTTTTATTTATTAGTAAGTAGTGACTTATTGAAAGTATTATTTTTAGTCTATAAATTTATAACCTCCATTTTTACCCGAATTACGTTCAAAATGTGTACCTACATTTGTAAATATTAGTGTAAGTATTATATTAAATACAAATAAATAACATAGTAAAATGTTCCGGGAACTCCTTTGTAAAGATACTAGTTGTCCGCCCCGGCTTCGCACGGATCATCTTTTTTTTTAATAGCTTATGTCACTTGGGAATAGTGTAGCTTCCCAACAGTGATTATATTTAATCCAAACAAACAAACAAACCTTTCCTCTTTGTAATATTAGTATAAAAAATCATGCAAAATCACCTTGACTCCTAGTTGCAGCGGTGTCGCGTGATGCGCTCTTTCAATTGCCGCATGCAGTCTTCTCACTTCTCCCGAATGGTATGAAGCCAGTAACGTGTACAGACGAGACCGCAACGGCCGAACTACTAATCGGTGCATCACTCCTTCCAGAATCGCATCTAAGTTCAGGAACTCCGTAGACTTCAACTGTAACATAAAATAAATACTTAGGTACTTGATCATGAACTTTTGTTAACTTTACAGATAGTCATGTTTTTTTAATACCTTGAGCCTTTCTTTTTCCACTTCTTTTTCGAATTCCCTCTCGCCATGCTTCACGAGATAATTCTTCATTCCGGACATGAACTGTCTCATATTGCGCATAACCACCTAATAACAAAGAAAATATTATAATTATTTGTAAATGTAATAAACTATGACTATGACGACTGGATAAAGAGCACTAAATACTATTTAGTCCGTCAGTTAAAATTGTAAAATATATTGGACACGTATTTTGTCTATTCTCAAACAAACAATAACAAAGACAAGTATAATTATAATTATACCTACTTACTTCTAAAGTTTGAGATTGGTATAAATTATACCATAACGTGACGTCACGAGCTTCCACTCTCGAACTTTCGAAGCGGTTATCTTCGTTATTCAATGTTCGATTGAGAAAAGAAATAAGAATCCAATAAGTTTTGGTAAACAAAGAAATATAAATGCAGTCGTCATGCGTCGCCTATATCGTATACTTATTCAATTGTAGATAAGTTGGTATATATACCTGCGGGCAAGTTTCCTTAGAGTCCAACGTACAGGCAATGAAGTTGTCGACATTTTGGGCAAAGGTCGTGCTTTTGTCCTGCGCTAAATGGAGTGCATACGCCCTTAGAGCTGCGCCGGCGCCGCGCGTTGAGCGTCCGCCTCGTAATGCCCTCACGCGGCCAGCCGCTGTTGACAAAAACAATAAATAACCCTTAAAAATTGGTTATGGGAAAAACAACGCACGTTTCCTAGAAGAGTGTGACATCTCGAAATGTGTCACCACGTGAATTCAAATTTAAACGTCCAGACTTAGAGTCTTAAATGGAGTAACATAATATTTTGATATGTCACGTTGTTCCGGAAAAGATGCTTATCTTTAAAATCAAATGGACGACTTTATAAAAGACTACGTAAATAAGTAGTTATAAAAATACTACTAAAGCTGTAGGTTTACTTTCCGGAGTCATTTAACAGATTTGCATACTTAATCAATGAAACAATTGTAATATTTTGTGACTTTATCAGTCTAGTAATTTATTATCTATGTAGTTCCCTAGTGCTTTGATGTGTCAGGAATAAATGCATCTGGAATAATACGTCATTAGGGTTCAGTTAATAGAATTTTATAACGAACTGTGCCAGATGTGGAATCTAGAACGAAGTTACTAATGATAGGTCTGTCCGGGTGTGTCATTATCACGTTCTAATTACGTACAATAGTGGTACCTAGGTATATAGCAAAATATTTGAAGTACCTATTAATTAATAATTATTTTAATTTTGGTAACTTATTATCAAGCGGCTATTTCACTTAAAAATATAAAAATCACCGAAACCGCTGCAACTAGGTGATTAATCGAGGGAAAAATATACACTTTAGCATCTTAATAACGAGTATTAAAGTGAAAAAGTACACATATATTTTATAAACATGACTACACTTACCTACGTAGATAGGTACCTAAGTACTTATAATGATTGTGTAGAAAGTAGGTACCGTCAAAAGTTTGTCAGATTAAAATTATCACCGTCATTAGGTTTTACAATACAAAATCCTTTATGACAATGATAATATTTAAACGAGAATAATTAGTTTAAGTAATTATGTTTGTATTAGATAATTATTTCATTAGGAGCGTTCACCTCTCTCACGGAAACGTGTAATTACAACAAAGAATATTCTGATAACAATGTTTCTTCAAGGACATAACTTTTCTGGTCGTGATAAAATAAAACAAAATATTTCGTCCAAAAATTAAAAAAAAAATTGGGATGAACCATTCTCAACTTTTAGGGGTACCTATGGAAAATAGATGTTATCCGGTTCTCAGACCGACCTGATACCTATGTACCTACACAAATTTTCATAAAAATCGATCCAGCCGTTTCGGAGGCGTTTGGCAACAACAAACGCGTCACGAGGAATTTATGTATTAAATTAGAAAAAAACAAATGTACTTTTGTAGTTACCTACACAGATATAGTCTAGTGCAATTGGATGTTAACAGATCCTTATTTTCTACAACACTTGCTTTGGATTTCCTGGCACAGAATCTACACTTCAACTTTTTACACACAGTGCAGAAAAGTTTTTTGATAGCGTTCAAAAAACGTTGAAACGGATTGAGGCGTTTTTGTTCGGGTTTCTTTTCCACAGAGCCAATATCCTTGCAGTGACACTTTGGGGAAGGTGCCACGACCACGACCTTTTTCTTCGCTTCGTCTGTCGCAGACTTGCAAAGCTTCGTCATTGCATCCGAGTTAGATAAACGCAGTTGAAACCTCGGTTCCTGCAATTGTTCACGAGTAGCGAACACCCAATCGCTATCCGTCGCAAACTCATCCAATTCGTCGGTACGAAAATTTCGAATCGTTGTCAAAGCGTACACTTCATCGTCCACTTCGACGGGAGCTTTTTCACATGTCACTTCCTTGTCTTCCGGTGGGTTGTAAAAACTGATCGAGTCGAGTTTGCTCGAGCTCGGCTTCTGCTCGGTCTTCGGTTTCGTTGACTTCCTTCGGAATAGTTTTTTGAGCCACTTCATGGTTTGGCGCGAAAGTTTATTTGCGCGTGTATGAATGCACTGAGATGCTCTCTACCCGAGTGCCGGCCAGAGACTGACACTATCTCTACTAGTGAGTAACACACGGCACGCGTAGACCTTTACCCTTTAACCATAATTAATTACACTAAACAGTAAATATGTGTTGTTACACATTTCCTTGCGCTCGTTATCTATTTACAGATGTCCGCCGCATTACCATTGTTTTAATTGATTTTAATTTGTTTATCGTTCAAAGTTTATCGACTTCATGAACTTTACGTAGTGAGAGGCGTTAAATCGGTAATTTTAGCATCGACGTCACAGTAACGTCATGTTTAGCCTGGTATCTATTGCGAATAGTACAAATGGATTATTATTGTAATAAATGTCTAATATCACTTCCTAATTTGAGAAATTTAACAGGTTACCTACCTAATACCTATCCTAAATCTGCTAATTATTCCTATTAAATTTACCTATCATAGGTAGGTACATAATTATATGTATTTTTAAATCTCGTATCATTTGAAGGCCTATTGGTTTAGTGGACAGAGCGGACTACGAAACCGGAGGTTGCGGGTTCGATTCCTGCTAGGGGCAGATGTCACAGTGATGAGCACTAGCATCATTCATGTATGTTCATCCATTATCTAGTAATTATAAAGGAAATAAAGTCATTTTGAGTACAAGCTTTGCTTTGTTTGGGACTAGATTTATTGGTGTGGATTGTCCAAAGATATTATTATTATTGGCTTACCCAATAGAGGATCTAGGCGGTCTCTGAAGCTCTTTGCTCTCGTGGCTTCGGTGGGAGCTCGTCGTGGTACTGGTGATTCCCACTCGCAGGGCTCATCCTATGGAAAATAAAAGGTTTAGGTCTTATGTATCTTGAGGTCATTATTTTACATATTAAGTAGTGGTCCCAGTAGACGTTGTTCGGTAAAGCAGCGCTGCATTAAATAGCCGTTCAAAAAAATATCAGGAATATAATTTTGTTTGCCTATGTATATTTTTTTATTTCTCGGATATTCTAATATTTATTCTGTTATTCGGGACGGGAATAAATACAAAAAACTTGACCGGTTAATCTATACTAATATTATAAAGAGGAAAGGTTTGTTTGTTTGGATTGAATAGGCTCCAGATTGGCTGGACCGATTTCAAAAATTCTTTAACTGTTGGGAATCTACAATATTCCCGAGTGACATAGGCTATACAAAAAAAAGATCCGTGCAAAGCCAGGGCGGACATCTTGTTTATATAATAAAGTTAAAAGCTTCTAAAATGAAAAAAAAAAACATTATAAAACTTGACTAATTACTATGGCACCCTTGTGCGTAATAAACATAGGTAGGTATCTACTGTTCCAAATCAATAAAACAGTTTGTTGTGTATACACACGTAAGTCAAGAACATTTTGAACTCAAGATATATAAATAATCTTTATACCTATATATTTGAAATAACTTCCTGTCTTACCATTTCATATGACTGAGGTCCGTTAGGGGGCAACAGCCCGTCCCACTGCGCACTGTCCCATGGTTCAGAGAACACGGTGCCGTCATCGCTCGCCTGAAAAATATTAAGTTCATTTTTTTATTTCTATGTAACTGAAAATCCGATTGATATGCTTCAATATCAGTAGTTAAAGGTTAATAATATCAATACCTACCTAATTATATTGGTATAAGTAGAAAATCGAGGAACTTAATATAATATTAATATCTATAGCAGGGTATTGTGCTACCAATCGCACTTGGAATTTGTCTCACAATTATACCCATCTACATCTGTAGATAAAGTGGTTACATAAAGTATTTTACTTGTACTTTTAAACTTTTTATGTTTGTCATAATTTATACCTATTATAATGATTTATTAAGTTTAAAATATTTTTTGATTACCTACTTCTTACTTGCCATAAATTCCCTACTATATTCCCTACTAATATTATAAATGCGAAAGTAACTCTGTCTGTCTGTCTGTCTGTCCGTTACGCTTTCACGCTAAAACTACTGGACCGATTTAAACAAAATTTGGTACAAAGAAAGTCTGGAACCTGAGAAAGGACATAGGCTACTTTTTAACCGACTGCAAAAAAGGAGGAGTTCCACGCGGACGAAGTCGCGGGCAGAAGCTAGTTTTCAATAAAATCTATTCACATTTCCGTATTTAGATTATAACTAGCATCATCATTTACCTGTTCCGACATCGGTCTGAGATCATGCACGTTGTCATAGCAGGAGGCTCGCGGTGGTGCCCGCACTTCTTCCGGCAGCGCCATCGGCTCAGCATTCAAACGCAGGTCTGGGAATCTATGGGAGGAAAACAAATTTCAGTAGGTAATCTAGAATAGAGGTGGAACTTTTGAAGAAGACTAGATAATAATTTCTGATGCCTTCGCGGTTATTACATATTGGAATGAAACTTCACTTTCACTCATCACTTTAGGGTTAGACTATTGTCAGCTCAGTCGTGCTACGATTATGGAAACTGTAAAGAATCCGAAACGTCAGCTAATAAAATAAAATAAAAATACGCGAGTTAAATCCGTTAACAGTTGTTTCATTCCAAAGACTAGATAAGGCATTTTATTGCAGGGACCAGTTTTCTCTGCGTGTCTGGTTCGTTAGTTGACTAAATAATAATATTTTTTTACAATCCCTACTAATATTATAAATGCGAAAGTAACTCTGTCTGTCTGTTACGCTTTCACGCTAACCAGTAGGGTCCGATTTAAATGAATTTTGGTACCAAGAAAGTCTGGAGCCTGAGAAAGGACATAGGCTACTTTTTAACCGACTGCAAAAAAGGAGGAGTTCCACGCGGATGAAGTCGCGGGCAGAAGCTAGTATCCACATAATTTAGGAAAATGATGATAATTAAAAACCTAAATACAAAAAAGTAATTAAGTAGCTGAGAATTCTGACTACTCATAATGTTACCGGACTCACGGGAAGCAGACCAATTCACAAACAAACAACAAACGTATAGTTGTAAATACTTTTAAGTTAGCTATCACCCAAATTACTTCCTTGTTTCTAATGACTCGTAGATAAAACAAGGAATAGGTACTCAAAAATAATTTCTGATGCCTTCGCTGTTTATAGGTAGGTAGTTGTTTCATTCCAATGTGTAGTATCCCTACTAATATTATAAATGCGAAAGTAACTTTGTCTGTCTGTCTGTCTGTTACGCTTTCACGCTGAAACTACTGGACCGATTTAAATGAAATTTGTTACAAAGAAAGTCTGAATCCTGAGAAAGAACATAGGCTACTTTTAACCGACTGCAAAAAAGGAGGAGTTCCACGCGGACGAAGTCGCGGGCAGAAGCTAGTTTACTATAAACGGATTTATCTTGCGTAGGTATTTTATTTGATTGACTGATGTTTTATAAACTTAACAGTTCCCATATTCGTAGCACGACTGAGCAGACTGCTTCTGCTGAACGTTAGACTATCGTCAGCTCAATGAGAACTGTCAAGTTTTTAAAAAAATATCCAATTAAATAAAACGCGAGTTAAATTTGTTTCAAGTTGTTTCATTGCAAGACATATAGTCTCCGATATACTTTACCTCTGGGCTACAACTTGGTGCACCGTAAGGTGTTGTACGGTGTCGTCCACTGCGCTCAGTCTTGTTTCTTGTTCGGCCAGCGACGGGAACGTCCCGCTCTCGCTGTTGGAACCTTCGTCATTCTTATCTGGAACAAAGAAAAAAAAAAGATTATTTTAACTAAAACACATTGAAGTTTTGTCAGGTGGGATCAACTGTAGCGAAATCCGGAATGCCAGGGATGTGTGTTCACAATCCGATTTTTTCTAGACATGGTCTAATTTATATCGATATATCTAAAGTAAACAACTTGTGGCGATAATACAACCTATTAAAAATCAGTAGGCACCTAACTATCCATCGCAAAGTAATAAAAAGTATCTAAATGAAAACCGAGCCATTGTTGACTTTTAGAAACTCGTATCATCACATCATCTATAGACAGGTTAAGAAAAACCTAAAAATAATATTATGCCGTGTATATAACGTCACTAAGTTGATATTATATGAATATTAAGGCTAATAACAGTGTCCAAGTGAGTCCTTGATAAGCTATTTCCAATTTATACAGGAGATAAGACATTGCTTAAGTTCCAAATAATGAAACTAATCATAATTATATAGAAGCTTTAACTCCCTATACCTAAGTTTAACAATGTTTTAGGCAGCTAGAAAAGTGGATAACTTCTAACTTAGTCATTATAAATGTATCTGAAACATTTGTCTAATAATACTAACTTATAAATTCCCAACTGGCATCAACAGTCCAGGTATCAGTATTACCCAAAGGTGGTTTGTTGGCGACTCTTGGCGGCTGCACAGGTTTCATCTTGGGTTTGTTTCGAAGGGAAATCAAATTGTCGACAGATGTCGAAGTATTGGGTGATGACGCTGTAAACAAATGAATAATGTGATTAGGTAAAACCAATTAGCACACAGTTAAATAGATATTATTATCGCTCTGTGTCGATCGTATTAAAGTATAAAAACATTCTATTTACGTCTGCATCATCCCTTTTATTAACGTATTGTAATTTCATATTTGTAAAGACATCCATAAAAATTGTGTAAGTACACCAATATTTTAAATTACCTGTTCTTAAAATAGCTAAACTCGTTTCCTAGGTAGTTACTTAATTATTCAATTTCACTATTAAGAAGCCGCCAGAATAGAAATATTGCAATTTGTATTTGATGGCTATAGCACCTTTACTAGAACAGTGCTACAAACCGAAATATTTTGTTACCTACCTAGGTAGGTACTTCATTTAAGACACATTTCGAGTTATCACGCTTTTCTAGTAAAGATGCAATGATATACGCTTGCATTTTTTTATAAGTGTGGGTAAGAAAATTACCTATTACCTATGTATCATAAGTACTATATACTTACGAGACAACTCTTCAATGCTGTGCATGTCACAAAGGGGATAGTAAGGATGATTGTGAGGAGGTTCCGAGTACCTCTGAGATAAACTGACTCCTACCCTTAACTGTTTACGACGTTGCACTGGCGGCATTTGGGCCTGAAACCAAACATTTTTAAGTATACACTTCTTATCTTATTATGAAGTTACTTTAATTTTATACACGGTGCCTTGTTGTGTATAGTTTATGCTCTATTAACTATATCTACCTCTTTGAGGGTGTCCACTGGATCAGCGTAAAAAGGACTGCCGGCATTATCTTTATCAGATTCATCAAAAACTTCGTCTTTTAAGCAATCATCCTCCAATTTCACAGTTTCCATACTTTCTGCATTATGGCTTTCTTTGTTTCTAAACGATGCTTCGATTTCCTCAGTCAACTTTTTATTCATGTTCATCGAAATATTAAGTTTATCTGGCCTCTTGGCTACAACATCTCCTTTACTGTTAGTGGTGGCTATTATTTCAGTAGAACCGTTTAGACTATTTTTAAGAGAGCTTTCTGAGAGTTTCCTCTTTTCGATTAAACTTTCGGTCGAGTTCATTATGTGAATATTTTCTTTTTCCAAAATTGATTGTGTACTTTTAGCTGCATTAAGTTTAGCTGTAAATAAAAAAGAAAAGGATTATTATAACAAAAAGGCATTATTTATTAAATACTAGTACTGAGTAAGATTTTTTTTTACTTACGTAATGTATCTGGCAAAAGATCGGGTCTTTTACTTTTCATCAGACCATTGTTAAGATTATTTTCGAATTCTGATTTATAGGGCTTAAAAGAAGAACAATTGTTAGTTTCTGGGCCCCAAATGTCTTCGTAATCTGACACTTTGTCTATCAATGAACTTCGACAATATACGCCTGGTGATTCTAGGATATCCGACTCCTGAAATTTATAAGAAAGTATAATTATTAAAAAAGGATATTATAATATTTTAACAAGTCATTCTTTTAGAGCAGAAAATTTTGTGGGTCCATGCGGTTAGTCATGACATTTCCATAAAAATATTATCCCTTACACGCAAATATATTGGATGCAATCCTACCTGATAATGCCTGGACTCCTTTCGTAGGGAGTGTTTACTCCTCCTCGATCGACCAGACGGTGTTGTCGACGTCGTATTGGAATTAGGAGACATAACCTTGTCTCTATCTTTGCCCATCAAAGGCGACACCAAAGAACAGTTGGACATTGGAGAAAAAACATTTTTATTTGTTAAAGGAGAACTCCTAGAGACAGGTGAAAATATCTCGCTTTTGTTAGTTTGACTTATTGGAGAAAATACACCACTTTTGGAAGAGATAGTGTCGTTAGACACTGGTGAATTTATCTGACTTGTAGGAGAAAATATACCACTGGTAACGGAGTTTGTTCCATTCGGTGAAATTAACTGGTTAGGTGCGAAACTATTGTTACTAGATTTAGTCAGACTATTTGCAAGAGGATCTACTGAATCAGAGGTATTGGTTTGAGATTGTTGTTCTAATGGCGATCCTGGGTCCGTTGTCTGTTCGATAATTTGTCTTTTTAAACTGCCGTGCAAAATAGCTCCTATTGTATTCACGCACTCTCCCTCAGGCGACATACGATGCATGATATTCTATACGGAAAAAATACATAAATCCTTTTAGATCAAACTCGATTTTCAATCAATGTCTTATTTGAAATAAAAGGTTTGAGTGTGTTAGTTAGAAGCATTTAGATACAATTTATTTAGGATAACATAAGTCATGCCATGAAAACGAAAACAATATTCACATCGTGCAATGTTTCTGAAAGAAGTTCTCACCTGTGATTCTCCATTACAATCATCAAAGGTTTTTGCTTCATCCATGATATTAAATAATGAGTCCGCGTTACTACTATTGTTGTTGATAGCGTTAGACGCAAGCGTTAGTTGCAGCCGGTCACTCTGAATATTCTCATTTATTTGGTGATTATGGATTTGTGTGTTGTTAACACTGAACGTGACTGTGGTCGTGACTGTTATGTTGCCATTTTGAGAAGCTTTGTTAATCGGACTGAAAGCTAGAGCCTCGCTTTTAGGGGACAAGGATGTCTTTGAATACGGTGGTTTGGCCCACCGAGGAGGCGGCGGGGGAGGAGTGGTTTTAACACTGCCTAATTGCGTTGGAGAATGTTGCGTGTTGGATGAGGGAAAAGTATGAGGTTGTGTTATATGAGCCTGAAAATAGGTAACGTTTCATTAACATCAATTAGCTGAATGCAATTATAAAAGCTGGCTGATATTTATAAATACATAATAAAGATACTTACAGTGCTAGACATAAGGTTTAAAGTATTTGGTGGGGTCGGTCTAGGTGCTCGGATGAACGATCCATTTGGTTTGGCAGGCGGAGACGGAGCAGTCCTGCCTTTGAACGTGCTAAGGTTCTGATTTTGACTCGGTGGGGAACCCGATGCATCGCTCGATGACATCTTCAGCATAACATTCTGATCCTTATCTGGACTAAGTACATGTTCTCTGGAGTTCGTTCCTATACCTACAAATATGGAAAGATGTTAAGTTCGTATTCATTTGTAAATCAAGTTAACAGCCTTATCTTCGTTAATAAATACTTACTCGCGTTAAAACTGCTTAGACTAGATCCAGTGTCAGATGGGGTCATAGCCATTGGTGTTACGCCATTGGCCAGCTGACCTGGAGATAGCAGATTTTGCGGGTTGTTTTTCGGATTAGCCATAGGATAACCCCAGAACTCCTGACCTAGCAAAGCTAGAGAGCTAAGCTGGTGTCGACTCTTTGCCTCTCTCAAGGGACGCGGCAGCTGAAGTTGAACTGGAAGCTCATCACTGAAAATCATGATGAGTGAAGTTTTAATTTGATCACACAGATTTAAAACATGATGATCATCTTATTAATAAAGTTATTAGTAAAAAAGTAAGAACAATTGACCATATTGAAATATTAATTAGATCTGGTGGTGTGACTTATTTTTCTCCTACTTTTTTTTATTATGCTAATAACTTATATTAAGTACCTATGTGCTAATGTCAACAAAGTAATTATTTTCTTTAAAACAAAACATTTTTCAGATTGGTTTTAACAATTTAACAACTTAAACTGCACTTACCAACACTGAGAGTAATGTGCGATCAGCTCAGGTATGTTATCGAAACGGTTATGAGAAGTTTCGAGCCCCATGCGACCACTCGCTGACTGTATCAGGTAATGCTCAATGTAAGGACCTTTATCCGCTGGTAATCTGACGCTTATCGCCATGGTATCAGGCTGACTTGACTGACGAACTACGAAATTCTGTAATTCGAAATGGGAACAGAATGAGAAAAACGGGAAACGTGTCTTTCCTTTAATGTCTAAAGAATTGCCGTGAGAAACTTTGCATGCGCTGAGAATACATTAAAGTTATAAGTGCTCGACATTTTTACGAATATCTTTATTTGGGACGCTCAGTAAGAAAGTGCTTTTGCCGCTGATAAAACAAAACAAGGGGAAGTTATATAAGTGCGTACCTACTTTAATGTATTTTTAAATTTGATAATCTATTCACTTTTTGTGTTACAAAAATATATTTTACTCGCAAAGTTGAAATAATAGTTTACTTAAAGCTTTAAGTTTTTCAATATTTATTACAATGTTCCAGTTACAGAATGGGTGTTACAGTTGGAATGGGCGAAATTTGCCACCAATATATTGAATTGTTACTTTCTAGTTTTACTATGAAATTATAAAAAAATCAACTGTCGCTTCCAGCGCCATCTGTGTGTAGTGCTATGCAGCACTTAGTACACATCAAATCGTGTGTGCCTTTCAAAATTTATTTATTCATTACTTACCCCCTCCTCTTTTCCTTGTAGCAGATGGAAGGCGCCAGCCCTCTGTATTCCTGGCAGAAACCACACGGGATGAGTTCTAATCAAGCGTTCCAGCAGGCCAATGTCACAGGGCGGCTGCTCCTCCGAGTCTGACTCCGAAGAGCCGACTGACGAACAATCGCCTCGAACACCTTCGCCATCTGATGAGAGGCTCTCTCGACTCTGGAATAAAGGAAATAAAGGTCAGATTTGTAGAACAGTCTTATACGTAATGAGTAGTACATAGTGAGACACTAGGTCAAAGCCATTTAACATTAAATTATCTGTTAATACATAATACTAAACACTTAATACCAAAGACTTTCTACATATCTACTAACTCTATTGTGTATACCGAGCTGGCAACACCAAGATGAAGAAGGCAACGCCCTCTCTGGGAGAACGCAAAACTTCGCGGTCGCGGTATCAATTACAAAAAAAACTCTCGCTATGTTTGAGTACAAATTAATTAAATAAGTAGCCGCAACTTACTTATTTTACTAATTTAACTAGCTACTTATTTATTTCCAAAATTCTCTATTAACGATTTAATAAAATAAACGTTCCTTTTTAATTCTCTCTCCCTAAATGAACAAATTAAAATAAATTAATAGAAAATGTTTGACAAGCTTATAAAAAATCAAAATAATAATGTAACTGATTTAAATTCACTGAGTTACACACGGCTTCCTAATTAGGTTTCCCCCCTTATTTTGTTTGGGAAATATCATACAAATATTAGAAGGTCCCTTTGTAATCTTTACACGGGGCAGTAAGCCTCTCAAAGTAGGAGCTTTGGGCCCAATGAGGGCGCCTATTTGCGGCGGGACCCTAATGTGTGTATTATTAATATAAAGTAAATTTTATGGACATATATCGCTGTAGCAAAATTATAATATTGAATAGGTACACAACGTATTCATTTGTCTTTCTCGTGCTTTTTGTCACAAATGTTTTACTCCGTTGTGTTTTAAAAGAAAGAGAGGACGCTGTGTGACAATTTCCCCGACGTTTGTTACAATCCCTTCAAACAGAGAAGACCCTTTGTTCATAGACTTGGAAATATTATTTTCCGATTTCCCCGCAAAAGGTTCACAGCCGCACGCTACAAAGGCAAAAGGCAGGCAATTTCATACATACGAGTACGCGAATGTGTTTTGCCCACAATATTCTCGATTTAGCTGCACATTTCTTGTTAAAGTCGTCTACCCTTTTCTGGCTGCAGGTCATTGCCCTCAGATAACGCGAAATCGCGATAGCCACTGGAGATAAAATATAAAAAAATATGCTCCGTAGCCCGTCTCGATTTCCTGATGTTTTTATGAATTTGAAATAGCCAGAGGCAAATTTCGTCCGAGGGACTTCCGAGGGATATTTGAAGTCTGGGAAACTCGGGTTCGTTATGTCGAGAGGGTATTTATTTTAAGGAAATTTTATACTTATATTAAGGAAATGTTATTAAAGCTCTCTTATTAAAGAACAGGGTTAAGTAATCCCATAAAGATATTAATTTATGTATCCACATTTTCATTACATGTAACAGTATAATGCTGTAATGTTACGTACAGACGGTAAAGCTACCATATAATCGTAAACGAGATTAAACTTTTACTTCTTTCTCGGTTATAATTTGAATATCAACTTGTACTGATAATAATAATCATATGTATTTTCATTTTGTTGCGTTTTAGGTACATGATCATGATATATTTATTTATTTATTCTTTATTGCACAAAAAAAACTAAATTATGTACAAAAGGCGAACTTAATGCCATACGGCATTCTCTACCAGTCAACCTATATAACTATCTAAGCAGAACCTTTGAAGTCAGTAAGAGGTTAGTTCGTACTTATTTATTTAAGTGAAGAAGCAAAAAGAGAAATCATTATCAAGTGCAAATAACCAACCAGTATGCATTTCAAGCAACATAATTTGCGAGGAAAAAGTACTCGGTGCTATATAGAAGTAATTGCTAGAAAGTCACTCTAATTCAAAGATTGGATTTCTCAAGTTGCTTCGTAATCAAGTAGAGTTGGTTCAGACGTTTGAGGCAACCGCTGGAAAATTAGTTTATTTAGGCCCAACTGTTTTGATTCGGAACGGAAATTAGCTCGAGAGCTGCAGATGGGGTAAAAGCTTTGTTGATTATGATTATAAATGAAATATATTGTAGTTACCTTGGAATATGAAATTGTAACGGCCATATGCTATTACTGTACAGCTATGTCTGCGAAATACTGTTGACTTAAATTTAAATGCGTAATTTAAAATTATAGCTAGAAGAGACCTCGCGGTTTGAAATATCCTTTAATAAATAAATAATTTCTTTGAGGTATTTTCGACGTTCCTACTTTCCGAAAAGCCTCAAATTAAATAAAAAGATTTAATTTGAGATTTAGATTAATTTACTTCTTAATCATACCTACAATTTAATTACATTATTAAGTTAATTTATATGCACTTATAGAGATATCGTCATTTAAACAAAGAACACATAATAGATATTTCAATAAGTATTCATTATGTACCTATCAAATGTTCCAGGGCTTGCTTTATTTAAATAAACTTTAAATATAGCCTGGACTAAAACAAACGATTCCCCAGCTTCAGTCAGTCTATAAATTAATAGGAACCCTGCGCGCAGACTGCAGAGCGGTATTGTAGCAATAATTAATATTTCACCAAGTGTAGGCAGCCTTCATGCTATGCATGTACGTTTTGATAGTAAGCCGATTAAATTGAAAGCTCTCTGCAATGGGCACGCTTCTTATAAATTTAATATTGACAATCCTTTCACGGGAATAATTGAACACTGGTTTATTATGCATTTGTAATATTCCACTCCCTAAAATGAGAATGTATTATTTGTTATTTCTGTCATAACGAATTGTTAAGCGTTTGGATCGATAGCAACACTGCTATTAATTTAATCACAAACCTGAATTGAAACAAATGACGTGATAATTAATACGTAACCATTTGGGGTATTTAACATGACAATAATTTGGCGAAAACGCTACAATCTACGGGGGGATATTTAACAATCGGTTGCAATAACAAACGTAGGCAATGGCGCCATGAATCATACGGCACAATACCCTGTCTACGATAAGGTGTTAAATTTAAGAGCACAATAGGTCGGAATCGCGTCGCTGTAGCGGCACCTCAAATATGTGGTTTAGGATTTATGTGCGAAGTTAGATTGCAATTAGTTTTCTTTGGTGAAAGCTGCGGTGGTGTCGGAATGTACTCACAAGTATTACGTAAGATTTATTGCATTGAAGCTGGTGACATAAATTAAGTGTTATAATTGTAACTAATGGGTACAGGTTTCAAGGACCGGAGCTTTGTTATAATTTAGAGGTTCTAAGTACCATTTGGTATCCAACAAATACTAATGTGTGTAACTTTGCGTTGTAAATCATAATTATATAAGAGTATATCAACCTATGTTAGAAATAAATTTGAGCCAAAAAAAAGTCCATTTCAAAACCGTCATCAATTTTCAAAACAATCATTTTTAAGGTTCTGCTTTAGTAATCTCTTAAGGAACATCTGCGTCTTAGACTTGGGGCTCATAAAAATATACAGCACTTGACGTTTAGTGTCGCCGAGTCCACGTTTACGCGAGTTTGCAACTAAGTGCGAAGTGCCGGCGGTCGCACGTGCTGCTTCCTTCCAAATGGGTGGAACGTTTTAGGCACAAACTGAGGCCACCTGTGCACCTTAGATGGAAGTCGTTATTGGGTTAGAAGAGTTAGTTGCCAGTTGAGAATGGGTATAGGAAGTGTTTTTGGAACTCAAAGGATCGGAAATGCAACAAGTTGGTGTTTGTGAGGTTACAAGTAAAAGAAGATAAAGGCAATGTTGGTAATGCTGTTGATAATTAATTGAATGATAATATAAATAATTACTTAGGAAGCACTTCAGTTTTACAAATTTATCACAAAGAGACAACAAACTGAGTTGAAAGTAGGAAGTAAGTTTTGAAACGCCTAGGCGCCTTATTCAATATTCCTGAAAGCTGTCACCGCTCCACGGTAAACTTTTAACGAGAGTCCAAGGACAGACATCGAAAAAAACTAAACGCAAAATACGTACAAGTCCAAACGGGTACCGAATAAAACCGTTATTACTTCGCAAACAAACTTACTCGGCGACCCTTTAGTTTTCTTCAAGTTCAATCAAAGAGAGCAAACAGCGTTTGTGGTCCTGGGATGCAAGGAGGGGGTGCACCGATGAGTCACGCGGCTTAAAAATCAATAAGTCGGCCGACTCGTCCCGGTCTAGGAAATGATCGAATTGCCACTTACACTTCTAATGACTTAATATTGTTGTATAAGTTTCACACTACTTGTAGATAAGATAGGTATCTTTTAAATGGTAATACATAGAAATCTCTAAATCTTTTGTTTTTGAGTTACGGTGTTTGTAGTCGAATTCCTTCGAACCGGTTTGATTTTGACTTATTTTTGGTAGGTATGAGAATAGGTTGCAATTAAACATACCATTAGATGCTGGGTCAGCAATTCTTTATAAATTAATTATAATTATGTTAATAATAATGTAATTTTGAAAGTATCTATAATGACAATTCTGAATTCAAGCATGATCATTATTAGTCTCTCGAAACCCATTCCCGGGTCTATTTCTAACAATCTTACTCAATACTCAAAATCGATTTCTGCATTCCTTTCATTCAAATCTCCCCTATTTTATTTGATTCCTTCTGTAGCACACGTTGCATGGTTCATGGTGCATTATAATAATGAGCGTCCGGAAACTAGGCAAGGGTGTGAGCCCTAATGCCGCCTGGCTTGTTCCGACGAGACTCTTACTGATATAACTAGCCATAGGTTCCTCTATCCCATGATATTAATAGATGCAGATCTGCACGTTGATGCGAAAGGTTTTTGTGGCGCAAGAAAGCTGTCACTGTCATACTTTTGCAATGAGTAAAAGAGCGAGTGTGACAGATGATCATTCGCACGACAAACTAGCCCCCCTGAGATGGAAAGATGGAGATGTTAAAATAAGACGCGTATAATTTTTATTATCAATTAGCTTCGTCTTTCGGTTTTATCTGCATGGAGTAGGTACCTACTTAATTTTCTTTCCGTAAGAACCTTCTAAGAAATGAAACCGGTAAAGTACCAGGTGACCAAGGAAATTAGGGATTCTTATACTTACTGTATATCTTAGATTAACAATATTGTAGATTTGGTAAAATTTCAAATGACTAAGTACCGAGGTCGAATGATAAAGTAGTGAAAGTGGAGTAGCCTGCAATAACGTCTGCAGGTTTGAAAAAGAAATACACTTATTAAGTTGGCAAGAAACGATAATTTATTGGAGTGTCCCCATCGCTTGTCCACCCTAACACGCCCTCCAGGCGGACTTAATCGCTTCCGATTAAAAAAGGACACCAGCCATGCTTTAATTTGCATCCACTGTGTGAAAGGCAATCGATTAGTACAACAATAGGTGCATCCATTCTCTGGACAATTCTGATTTTACGTTTTGGGCGGAGCGTGTTGAGTTACGCGTGAAATTTATGTATTCATAGAAATATCTCCCTTTGTGTAGTTTCACAAAGGCTCTATCTACTGTACCGTGCCAGAAACATTGTTTTAATGTTATTTAATTTTGTAAATGATTCGACTATTTGACTGCATGAATAGTAATAGTCCAATGGACTTGGTTAATTTAATTTTCCCGGACGAATTTGTTGGTACAGTTGCATAACTAATTTCGACGCTGTGTCCAATTACAGTAACTTATCAACGTATAAAGTAGAAATGCCATGAAAATAATTTTAATATCACTCCGCTGAAATGTCCATTTTGTCGTTTGGCATTAAAATGCTGATTAATGACGGTACAGGAATTTTCATTTAGCCATATTCCTTCATTTATTCGGTCGGCAAAATGAGTTTTCATTGGCAATTCAGATATAAAACCTTTCGTAACAAAAAGACCCCTTTTTACTATAACGTGTGCCGGGCTTTCTTATTACAAAATACCTCTTTATTGAACAGTTCTAAATGACGACTCATGCAAATACGGCACAGGTAATGCACGGTACATTTTACTAACCGGTCATTTTATATTTACGGTCAACGCCTAGGAGGGTGCTTGTTTAACATAAACAATGGCTTTACTTTAAATATTAACCGTACAAAGCACATTACAACCCCATTACCGCCGCCACGAGAGGACCGTCCAGTAAAAACTCAAGTCGTTCACACATGTCATTTACGGTCCAAAAGAGGCAGTTAACTTGGTCCCAAGCATCCTAATTTGAGGGTTAATTGTCAGACCCACTGGTGGCAAGTGTAGTGTAATGAATATTATGCTTTTAGAACATCCCTTTACTTTTTGGGACCGCAGCGCGGTTGGTAAAATTGCTTTACAAATTTAATAATCGGTATTGCCGGTACGATGTGGGTGGTTGATAATTCTAAGAATTTTACATTTGGGCAACCTCATTCGCAATCTCTAAGCGTTTTATTAAACTTAATAACTACTCACAGTAGAACTAGGCACGATCATGGCATCTTTATAATGACTATAATTATCTGATCCGCACTCACATAATTCATTATTTAAGTGCTTAACTCACATATTTAATAATTATTAAGCAAGCGCATTAACATTGTAACCAACAACACAATCAATTTTGATTAGGTAGCCCGGTTATTGATAGTAAAAACTCTTGTACCTACTTATAAATATAAGTCATGGTATATGGCCATTATACTACTTCGGTATCATTACTATGAGTATGAATTTGAATACAGTATCGCCGCCCACTCCATTTACTGTTGGCAAAGTTTCTCCCAACAATGGTTGTGAAGAGGTCGGAAGGGTTTCAAGTGCTCACAAAGCAACACGCAATTGACTGAGAAGTGTTACAGCTCGAGGATTCTCTTGTCACCGTCTGAACGCATTATGAGTGCAACCGCCGTGGTTTTACGTAAATATTATTGCCACCGTAAAAGAAACAATGCACTTTTGCTAGCGGTTTTTATATTTATGAAGATAAACTGACATATTATGGAGGCTAAAAGGTGAGAGTTGTAAAAAGTGTTTTGAACACAACGGTAATTTTCAAACATAGTTATTATTAAATCGAACTTTGTAAATCGCTGTTGCGCAACGCTTTTTAGGAAAACGCACATGTACAAGTTTCGAGCACATACGAAAATAATAAATGGTTTTCTGAACATCGGTGGATGACTCCGCAAAAAAATCGGGTCACGTTTGTAAACGCAAAGCGTCTCTTGATTGTACCGCAAATTAGATTTCATGTCAAGTATTGCAAAATATTGCTATGTAATATTACTCTCATCCCATTCACTGTAATGGAAGCAAAATAGGAGGAAACGGGGCGTCCCGCGATTTGACTCGTATTCAACGTACACCCTTTTCAATGCTACGCAAATAAACGGCTAAATCTAATTCAGACTCTATACAATATTCTATTTTACCGGTTCCATGTTCGCCTCCTCTGGTAATGCAATCCAGTATGCAAATAACAAAAAGCTACCGTACAACAAGCACGAGAAAAAGAGCTCGCAAAAAAGTTAGCGAAACTAAAAACTGTACAGGATAGAGGGATGGTTCATTAGTCTGGACCAGAGAACAAAGTTACGGAATTCGTGATTTTAAAACAAGAATATAACTGAGTTAAACACACTAACCTGACTAAGACTGTCTCCTAGACTGCCGTCAGCGTCGACCGGTCGAAAAATTTGGTTTTCTTTGAGATCTCTTCTGTGTTTTCGATCTTGAGCTTCCCTCATCGCTTGGTTTTGGAGTCTTTCGAAAAATTCCCTAGGCTTCAGCGGGGGAGGCTCGTCGTCGGGCGGTGGGGGCGGGGGAGGTGGCAGCCTGGTCCGAGGAGAGCCGCGTATGAGAGATCGCTCGTCGTCCTCTGTGGATCGCTCATCGTGGTCGGAGTCAGAACTTCTGCTGTCGCGTCTTCTCACACCTTGCAAGTGAGGTTCGAGAAAAGTTGCATTTCTGAAACAAAAAGAAATTAACGTTAATAATTAAATATCAATGTGTTACTAATCTCCTTAACACGATCGGTGGAATTGAAAAAAAAAACCTAGTGCAGCTGGGGGCATTGCGTAGGCACCCGCACACATGGGACTCGACTGACCAGACTAAAGGGACATTAACTAAGATTTATTTCCGGGCCACAGCCGCCGCCATATTAATTAAAAACCTCTGCACGGTGCGATAGCAACACCAAGTGCGTTTAGTTTGTCCGCTAAAGGTTGTGTGTATGTACGCGGTGATTCCCGGAATGTTGCCAGTTTACAGAGTTGTTTATTGCATTTTTACAGGTCTGGACCTATCTCTATCGGTGATTGTTTGTTATGGAAATTTAAATTAAAAATGTTTTTACATTGTTCACTGTGCAGTGTATTTTGCGAATAATCATTTAAGGTTACGCTGTCAATGATTGATGTAATTTACGATGGTTTTTAAACAGCCTGTCAGTAGGTTCACGGCTTGACGTATTCCATTACGAATTTAAACTCGTGTACGGGCTTGCGATGAAAAATCGTTGTAATAACGTTGTCTAGGGTGACGCGGAGTTGACACTCAATTTGTTAGTGACGCCGTGCGACCGGCGAGACGGGCCGTAACGACTACAACATAACCAATAAAGTAATAAATCAGACAAAAACTACGTGCATACGTATTTATTTTTTTATACAACTGCCCTGCAGATTTTATAGACAATAAACCTTCGCTGTTCTCTCTACAGCATAATATGCCGGTTATCTTTTCGATATCCTCCTGTTATCTGATGTTAATTACAGTTACTTTTATAATGTTTTCTAGATCGAATACGAATAGAGGAACTGTAATTGAAATGCATAAAAATTTTGTTGTAGTCGTTTTATATGTATATTATTTACGTATTTACTTTTATTTCCTGTATATTCCATTTTATATCGAACAAAGATCTTTCTTTCCATCACGATAATTCCAAGTCCGTAAACGAATAATAAAAATATCACGGAAACAGTTACTACCTATGCAATCTGAAAGGTGTACGACTAATAAAATGGGTGCAATAGGCTGATCAGCTAGGGTTTCAAAGATCAATAGCATTTATTCTTTTTAGGACAACGCCAGAGATAATTGTCTAGTGTCGACTCCAGCGAAATCTTTTAAGGTGAGAATTAATCCAATACGGAGAGAAAAGTCCATGCACGCTCCGTTTTCGTTGAACAAACCAAATTGACTTTGCGTGTTGACTAGCATTAAAGTTTGCCTTAAACGTAAAGTTGTGTGTTCTCTGTAAAGTTAATCGTGGCATTAAGCGGTTTACAAGGGATTTCAGAGGCCTCGTAATTACGAACAGGATTGGTGGTTTCGGAAATCAATACTGGGAACATTTTATTTGAAATTAAGTAAGAAGTGAAATGTTAGTAAATAATGGACAAGCTTCTATCTACCATAATAATAATATTATCACCTTAGACTGGTCCCTACAAGTTTATTAAAATGTTTTGTCGACAATCCACCGTTTCTTTTAATTTTATATCATCATCATCAGCCCGTCGCAGTCCACTGCTGGACATAGGCCTCTCCAATTTCACGCCAATTATATTAATTTTATAATTGGCAGCTTATTTTACTTTAAAGACCGTCTATATAATATCTCGAGAACCATGCTTTTACTAAACCTGTATGTCCATTTTGGGGGTAACCTTAGGTGAAATCGGTATCAGTAGGCATCAGTAGGGTATCAGTAGCAGAATCGTTTGTCCATTATTTCTGGGCATACAGTATGTTAGTATTCTACGATTGTTCAAATACTTTAAAAATACATACAAGGCAACACTCATTTCTGTGTTTGCAGCGCAATGATCCTTTGATTTTGATGCTGTAAGGTATATCGTAACCTAAACTTCTCACGTAACAAAATCCCCGAGAATGATGATCAATGATTAACATTACATCGTCAAAGTAACATCGTAAATTTGAAACCGAGCTCTTTCCAGATCGTAAATCTAACGTATCATGAGCCCTTAGGGTGACAGCGACAAATCAGCGCAGCATCGCTTACGGTCACATGACGCGACGGCATTACGCGAATGACGGGTTGCGGGATGACCGAAGCAATTAATTAAAACGTCATATTTGACGCCAACTGGGAACAGGTGCGTTTAATTAATTATAATTTGGCGTATCGGTCATCGTTAAATTTTTGAGTCTGAAAGAAACTTGTGCCATTAAGTTAGGTACCTAAATAATAAAGATGTCATTTTTCATTAAACTACAGTTTTTGTGTCAATAAAAGAAACTAATCACCATACCATCATCATTTCTTTATGGTTGTTAGAATCATAAATTAACAAAAATTACCACATTTATGAATACTGAAGAAAGAAAGAAGCCTGAAAGACAACCTTTGGATTAAAGTGAATTGACTTTCAGTGCCTAATTTACAGCAACACCTTTTTATAACACTAATTGAAGTTTTAGAAAGGTATTATTCAAGTTCATATAAAAAACCGGATACGCAGAAACCTTCAAGAGGACAACTAATCAACAGACACCGTAAATGATCTCATAACAATAAGGCACAGATAACGGCAGTACATCAACGCCTCCACGCGTGGAGGACCGTCCCACACTAACGCAACAGATTATATACACACGGAGGACTCGGAAGATTAATTGCAAATTCCGTGCCCACTACAGGAAAAAAGGTATTTCCTTCAGCGGACCTCGTAGGGTGCTGTGTTTGTGCACGATTCCCTGGACATTTCTATTTGCACATTTAACGTTTAATATGTACTCAAAAATCATTTTTAAACTTCATTTCAAAAAGACACAGACAAAGTATCCATTTATAAATAGGACTACACAATTAGTAAGAACTTGTTTCATTAATCCTTTATCGAAATAGGTTACTACTCTTATTCCAATTGTTTTCAGTTCCTTGTTATTCTTCCAGTCACTTAATTAGGATGACACTTCTAACTTAACAACCCTATTGCGATGTTTGTGCGGCATTGTTTGTCATAGGCCGCACCAGCCCTAATGGTCGGCTTTTGTTTTTCTTCATTTAGTCACAACCCCGAGGGCTTCGCTGTTATTCGCTACACAAAAGAATTCTCCGTCCACCATAAAAGGGATTTAGGTTAATTTAATATATTGTGAAAGAATACTGTTTACTTTAAGGAATGAAATAGGAAGACCGTTATTGTGAACAACCTCCAAATTCTACAAGTATACTCGTATTTATATTTACAGACAATCTTTTAGAGAAGCTGTAAAAGCAAACTCCTTCGAATCATTTCAAACTTCTCAATTTTCTCGGCATCCAATACGAATTTTCGAAGAGCGAATTTCCAGTTAGAATAGATTCGTATTTTATTCATTTTATCTTTTATTGTTGCACTTTCCATTCGTCGGTCGGTGCACTGGAGTGTCGCGTGCCGTTGGATTGCGTTGCATCTGTCACTAAGCCCGCACTTTGTAGTGGCATGTGCAATGAAACAGTCAAAGTGAAGTCATACCTACTACTAGTTCTCGAATCACAGTTTTGCTTCCTTAACTTTTGGGTATTTTGCATTCTTTTGATCGTTGGCGCGTTTAAAAACCTATTCAATGCATACATTCCTAATAACTCTACTTAATCTTTCTACCTTCGTAATAAAAGTCAAATTCGTTTGACTGGATCATGGTGGGCGTCATGAACCGCTACTTTCAAGTGGTTACCAAAAGCCACTTGTGCTATGAGCCGATAACGGACACCGAGCACTTTGCACTTGCTCCAAACTCAATACAGCTGGCATCCAGAAATAAAATAACCTTTCAGAACTGAACTCTAGTACGCTACACTTAAAGCACAATTTGTACTGGTCAGAAACATTTTGTTTCCGATAGGGGTGTTCAATTGATAGTTTCTAATCACGATTTCTGGTCATTAGTTAGTAATGTTAATGAAGGGATAGCAGACTGGTAATTGTCGAGCGATCTCACAACCAAAGTCGACAGATTAGGTAATATGCTTTCACTAGTAGACTTGACTTTTTTAAAGGCAGTATTAGTGCTGTTGTAACTTAGTTAACATAAAGCTAGTCTTGCGTATATTCACTTGTTTTGGGTGGTATAATATGTCAAGAAGCTGTCAAGTGTCGCCCATGCTTCCGTTATACTAAGCGTGTGTCTCTAACCAGATTGTGCTAGAAAGCTTTGTGCAATATCCCGACTGACGCCTCCACTAATGCTATTATAACTGCACCTCCCTCTTGAGCACAGTAGGCTTCCGAGGCCTTTCAGACGCCATTCATCCAATGTTTAACTAAATTTAACTCTTGAAAAGGCGTTAAGTAAAACAAAATTATCTTCACCATTTAGTATCTTCATAGACGTATTTTGCTCCAGCTGGAAGACTTTGACTTTACAATTTATTAGATCAATAGTTGTAACAGATTTTACTCGGGCATGCAGATATTCCCAGAAGTTTACGGTCCCCATATTTGTAGAGACTGGGTTGACATTACGATGGTATCTTTCAAAGTTTAGGTGTCAACCACGAAGACATCACGATTTTTACAATTTATTTTCAATCTTATTGAAAATATACTATGATAGTACCTAGTAAGTAGATGCTTCCTTGATCACCACGGCATCTGTCATTTGGCCACAGATGCGTTTACGTTTTTTATATCAGCAGTGACCTTATTATTGTTTAATTGATTATTCAAAAGAAATTTTAAAGGTCGTATGTGGCTTAAAGGTGATTGAATAAAGAGATATGGTATCACATCAGCGCCGTAACCTAGATGCCAGGTCACCGGACAACCAAATAAAGCAGAAACATTTTATTAAGTGAAGTCACTTATCGAAGTCATAAACCTGTCTCTTAATCTACTTTAGTAAGAGCTTGATTAAAACTTGGTTGTTAAAACTTATGGACTCGTAAAATGTTCATTTGTCTGTTTAGTTAACGTTATGCATTTAAAGCATATCCGTATTAATTAACAGTAAAATTTTATACTACTATACTGGAATCTACAGTAAGCTGACCTTTTTAATAAAAAATGTAATATTTACGGCAATTTTTCAATGGCGAATCATAAAAATACGTCCAAAAATAAAAAAAATCTTTGAGGTGGGACCTTACCTTAATATTTAGCGATACTATGTAAAATAAATGTTGTTGTGAATTTGACATATTAGATTAAGTACCTATATAGTAATTAGGTAGGTACAGAGCTTCTAACGATTTAGGTACCTACCATTCCATTTAGGTCAAGTTAAATGCTTCATAAAAACTTTGTTAGTTATGATCAGTAAATTTCTAGAACAGACTTAGTTTTACATAATCATTCACTTTTAGTATGCGTAATGGAAACCAGCCATAATAACAATAATCGTAACCTAGCAACCAGTAGGTACATGGAGTTGCTTGAGCTGTCTCGAGTAACTGGGAAAAACTATTTAAATTTTGAACCTTAAGTCCAGGTACTAAGGCGAAAAAATGAGTAAAAACATATTTTCGCCCTTGACTGCGGGGAAAAGTTGGCTTTCTATGGGAAGTTAGTACATTTACAATGACGGGTTATGATATCCATCGGTGCTTATTACTTCACTTAATATATTGCATTAGAGAGTGAGAGTTGCATTTTATTGCAGAGCTGTTATTGAATTATTTTACTTAGACAGGTGTTTATGATGTTAGACATATTTTTAATATAAAATGTTAGCTAGAAGTCAGTTAAGACTAGTAGGTATATACCTAAATAATAGATATTTCAAGTGTTCAAATAGAATAGGAGTACATACCTATGTTTTTTAATACATATGTCTTTCTAAGCGCGTCAGATTTTTATTCCATTTTTTTCAGTCAAAAGTCTAGAGAATAAATTACTCGCCAATTCAGCAAAATTAACATAACAAAAGAGCTCCAAAAACAGGTTTACCTAATGCTAAAATGTTAATATTTACGTTCTCAAATTCGACTAAAACAACTTAGGTAAATTTCAGCGTACACTAATTTCGTGGGCAAAACGAGCCCTCCGTTTCAGATAACTTAAGTCCACTTAAGCCTCAATTTGAATAACACAGGGTAGAACACATACAAATTGATTTTTTCTCAACTGATAAAGCGAATAATTATGCAAAAGTGAGACGTCAACAGATAGTCTTAATCCCTTGGATTAGGAAGAGGGTCGATCAAAGGGACGAAAGCGAGAACATCCCTTCTTTGGTTAATATATAATGAGAGATTCCTTTTAAACCTCGTGTTTACATTAATTTACTGAATATAAATTATTCGCGGAAACGCACCGCTTTCATTTTGTTTGAAGTTATATTCTCTTACAATCGGATAGCATTTCTTATCGTTTTCTTTAAGAATTCCTTCTTTTAATAATACCTACATTATTTTTTTTATTTATAAGCAAAGGCTGCGGTTCACGTATCACGCGGATTCCTTCATTCATTTATCTGCAAAATCTGTCAACAAATTTATCTAACTATATATTGTTATAACCTTTCAATGTATCAACCGTTTAATATCAAGATTTGGCCAGACTGTAACAAATTTGGCACGCCACTATGCCAAAGCCGAGACAAGCTGCACTGAGGCGGTTCGCTAACATTTCACATGAAGCTAATCCAATTATTAGAATTGAATTTACTGTCCTATTTCAAGGCGGAAATTCATTGAGAGAAACTGTATGTGCTACTTTTTTGGTACTTACCTATGTTTTAATTTTATATTTTCAACTTCATAAATGTAAGCTTACGATTTTGACAATAAAATCATACGACGCAAAACACAATCTACTAAGCAATCATTATCATTAATGTGGGTGCTAGACATACGCAAAACATATAACGTTAATCAATCTCATCACGCGTTGTGATTCTGCGTAACCCTCAAGTTTCAATCAGAGCTGTCAGGCCCTGTCACCTGCTAATAGATCTCAGAGACCGCTAAGCAATCTTTTGTTTGCCCGCTACATAACGTGTAGGGTACCGGGCTGGCGAGACGGAAGGCTGATTGCTGTAATTTGTCTGGCCAGGCTACCGCCAGTCTAAGCTTCCTATGGTTTACTGTTAGGGGACTCATTTGCTACAGCGCGCTAAGTATATTTACTCTTGACTCAAAATTGCTATTTTATGGCCGAGAGTTTCAACGGAGTTTAGAATTATTTTATTTCGTTCTTCCTGCACGTGTTGAGAGAAGCGGTTGTTATTTATTGTAGAGAGGAGTTAGTATCCATACGGAATTCGCTTGAGTGTAAAAACTAAATAAAAGTAGTTGCTGCGCTGAAACCATATCTAAATATGCTTGAAGCAACTTTATTTCTGGCCCCTATTTCAACAACGCTACAATTGTCAGTGACACGAGACAATATTATATTTAGGTAAAAATACAAAATAGAAGATAAATAAAGATTCTATATCCAACACCGGGTACGCTGAAATCATATTTATATCATAGCCTCATTTTCAACTATTAATACTACTCTAAAAACTCGGCAAAAATATACTTTGGTCGGCTTCATATTGACACGCATTGCATTTCGAATTGTTTCAACACCAGCAATGTCACGTTGGTGAAATAGACCTGAACAAAAGTACTTATAACAAAGAAACATTCTACTTGTTATCTGACATATGACTATTTGCCGTAGGAGGACTCATTCCAAATCCCTAAAACAACAATAATTGTTTATGAGAAACACAATAACACAAAGAACGGTTATTATGAGAGTAAATTGAAGTATGCGAGCGACATAATGATGATAATTGGGTTTCTCGTTGAATGGCACAGACCTCTAATGGCCATGTTTGCTTTCCATCGCATTTACCTTGGAACTCATGATATACTTGTGAAGATAATAAACAGTAAGAAACGGGTTTAAAAATTGCTTTAGAATGTGCAGAAACGGTTCAGGGAATAGCTTAGGAACGACGTGCGCAATTGCATACAGTTAAGAATTTTGTGGTTTGTATTTATTCTCCCTAGTAAGTTAGTTCTTTAACATTCATATATAAGGCTTAAGAGTCTCCTTTCAGGAGTCTCGCCACCCGTCCGGTTTTGCAGTGAAGGCCCATTAGTTGGTCAACTGCGCTTCAGTATTCAGTTCGAAAAAAAACAACAACAACATTCATAGTTTTATTACTGATTATGTTTATGAGTAGATTATCCTTAGCATTTCATATTCATGATTTTTTGGGTATTTTGTTTTTTAGTAGCTAATTGATCAAAACCTATGATTTAATTCTTTATTAAGTACTATATAATATAATGTTCACTCGTAGATACCTTATGGCATAAAGTTCAAAAGTTTGTAAATAAATAAAACTGTCATCCAAGAAAAGGGCTGTTTTTAGGGTTTTCCCGGCAATTATTCGATTTTTTCTCGCCGTAAGAACCATCCTTGGACTTCAACGAAAATTTAAAAAAAAAAATGGCCAAATTGGTCCAGGCGTTGTCGAGTTATGCGCTTACCAACACATTTTGCGATTCATTTTTATATATAAGAAGATTTTTAACTTTGACTAAATTTATTTTCATGATGACGAAAACTAAACATATGACAGAAAACACGCTCCGACAACATAGTGTTAACCAGACGCGAGCATTACTGCAGTGAAAATATTTTTAAAATATTAAAATCTGAAAGTAAAATCCGAAGTACTTGCAGGTTTCGCCATATTAAAATTTCCTCTAACCGCACTCGCTTCAAATCATCTACTGCATCCATTTTGCATCCTGCAAGATGGCGCCTCCATTATCCTTTATTAAAACGAGTTATTATTACCTTAAAGTATACGAAAACTCATTACGTATAGCACCGTAAGTCGACAAAAGATTGTGGCCGATTACATAATTACTTACCTATCAGGATTGTTCAATAAACTAAAACGAATATCTGTCCAAAACAGCATAATTCAAGATAAATTTGCAACGCAATACATAAGTTACATAGTAAACTGTTATTTCATTATTACGAAATTAAACTACTTACCTAACGACTATAACCATAAAGTGGAATTAATTACTATTATGACCAATTTTAGCTCTTTATAGTTTTAAATATAATAATATTAAGTATGTCAAGCAGGGTGAGTCTAAAATTAAATCTGCTACCATTTGCGCTACATGTGGCTATTCCCACGTGACCATACTTGAAGTTTCACTAACTTTATTACGACAGCTTGTCATGTTACAAAATTGGATAACTTTTGCTTCCTGTGCCGAAACTGCAACATTCTATTTAAATTTAATAATAAGGAAACAGTGCAATATGAACTCATTGACAAATAAGTTAATAAACTAAGTACTAAATACCTATCTTAAATTGCCTCTGATACTAAGCGTTAGGAATTTAATATTGGTTGATAACCTAAAAAGAGCTAAGCGAAATCGAATTATTTTGAGGTAAGCCACTGATCAAGTAATATCAAAATACCGCTATCTGTATCTCTATAACACCGTTAAAACAAACAAGCGTTGACCAAATTATATTTGGAAACCTATCTATTTAAATCAAAGACTTGTTTAAGTGTATTAATCCAAGACAGTCACGGAATCGATGTCAGAACAGTTTAGAATGCAAAGATCAAAGTTGTCGCTTCCTGGCAGTAAATCATCGTAATTGCTTGCATCAGAAAGGAGCACAGTAAAACGCCTCTATAAATCAAGAAAGCATAATTGTATCGTGTAACATTGAAAACTTGGTTAATTTTTTTACTATCAAGGTTGAGTTCATTGAACTTTGCTAGAGTTTAGTTTTGCAAGTCTCACAATTATATTAATTACACAACAATAGCTATATTTATGCATGTAACACTGCTCAGCGAGCGAACAGTTTCGCTTGAAGGCATTCCTTTGTACCGCAGATAGTCATTTGTTTCTTATGCCCTGAACATTTAGACTGAGAAACAGTATCGCTGTCATTGGTCTGTACTTGCTGTGTTTATTTCACAAACACGTTTTCTTTTGTTAGACCACAACTCAACAACATATGTGTGCATTTTATTTGCACTATAGGTTCACTTTGCCAATTCATAAGTTAATCATTTGAGTGATGCCCTTATAAATATAGACGAAAACCAATATTATCGTAAGAAATTGATTCATCGCGTGTGGCGAACAATCGGCCATTGTCATAACTGGGTCGGAGATAACGTGCGGATTAGCGCAGCCCAATTTGATTGATTAAACAGTGTGGCGTCACATCCAAGCAAACTCTGTATGCTGTATAAAGACTGTACAAGGGTGTTGGGTCTTATGGAGTCCTTATATAACTCGTGTGCTTATTGGAATATCTTTGGGACGAGTAGGTATTTGTAGACTACATATTTTGTGTCTTATTTTTGTAATTTCACATTATAATCTACATTGATGCTTTGACTAAAATGTGCTAAATGGACCTAAAGATGGATTTACCTAAAGCGTATGTCGTTTATAAGGTCTTGTACTTTTACTCTTATTTTATTAATAACCTGAATTATTTTATTCAACAGTTTCTTTTCATATGAATCTAAATCAGTTTTCATAACAGCAAATTATGCTTATTTCATGTCGTTCCAGCTATTCGATAATTATTATGAATAACGAGCCAAGTCCGTACTTAATTAATTAATGGCTCGAATTCCAGGCAGCGCATTATAAAAACGATATTTTGCAACCTGTAAGGGGTCACCAGTATCTTATAATTTCCTTCAAAGAGTAATAATATCCAGATACCAAGATTGCAGGGGAGGGACCCCATTGTGCGCAGAATGCTCCGCTTCACACAACATAAACTGTGCTGCGCCATTGCACACCCGAAATGTCTCCTGAAGAAATATCTTCAATGGTTGGAACAGATTTAATCGTTGGGGATAATCATTTTCGCGAGGTTGCAGGTGAGGTTAGTCATGTTTGCATGTGGGGTACATGATATTTAGTTTCTACTAATTCAAGACACCTTGAAATTTAGGATTTGTGTGATCCTTTTGTGTTTACGGAATGAAAAGTGACTGAAGGCATTTAGAAGCGTGTATATTTATGTAAAATCATTTAGCTGAAGGTACTTTTTGCATCTATAATAATGGTTTGATTTTTGAGGACTGACATGACACAAGACTTACGCGAGAAATAGTGCTGTCTTTGAAATTTTAAGACGAGATCCTAGAATCTAGACTATTTTTATGTGTCCTTACGTTTAGAATATGAGCGTATTTAAAATAAGGGTTACGACTCATTTTCGTTCCTCACTTTTTTTCCACATCGCAGAGCAAAGACTTTATATTTGTGTTGCACACAATGTTTTGGTTCCACCCCTGTAGGTACCTCGGCAGGAGAATAGAAAAACACTTTGCAGTCATTTCCTATAGAAGATGTACTGTGGGGATTCATTATCAACCCTCTACAAATCCCCGGTTTTCTTGAGGGAACGTTACTTTAGGGTAAAAATATATTGTGATAGTGAACCAATTTAAGGTGCAAAGTTTACCCTACGTTTACGGGAACTAAGTAACGTTGTTGATAAAGAAATAGGCAATAATGTTAGGTTAAATGAATTCCTTGTTGGCATTGCTCCATTAATAAGCTGCTTTATTTTTAACTTAAGAGGCATCATAGATTAATTTTACACAGAAAATTATTTGGGATGTTTGTATATAAACTCTTGATTGTACAAGAAAACATGCCAATGTTGTTTGTCAATATTTGGGTTCTTGTCGGTTCCCCTAATTTGTAGTGAAATCCTACACTCAATAATTTACTGGTCTTCTGTAAACTTTTGCTCTCAAATTTCTTTTCGTTACTATTTTGTTAAGCTCTTTTGATCTCTATTAAGCGACTTTAAAAAAGCACAAACAAGCTAATTTTCAGTTATGTTTGATTGTAAAGACTGAATTAATTATCACGTTACACCTAACCTCTTTGGCAGTAATGCGGTGCGGAACGAAGGCTTTGACGGCGCACTTTAAATAGGCTTTAGCTCAAGAGTGCGGGTTGCGGGTAAAAGCTCGTTTCGGGTCAGTTGGCTTAATGAAATGATTTGGTTTTGCTGCCGGGTTGAATGTTAACATTTGCACGAACTTAGGAATGACTTTAAAAGAGACGTGGGTATTATTTGTTATTCATATTATGGGAGAGTTAGATTTTGATATAAAGTAGTGGTACTGGACTAAAAATTACATAATTTTTAGACCACTTTTACGTTGTCAATTATTTACATTTAAAGATTATATTTTTTAATTTAGAATATGTTAAAAAATAATTAAATTTTACTGTTTCCAATCATATAATCATTATTGCGATATTACCTACGTATTTATAAGTACTTTCTTCACCGTCATGCCTTAGATTAATAAGAGATAGCTATTGTTTTTATATTGTGGATTCTGTAATACAATCACGCTTACAAAAATAAGTACCTACCTACCTAGATAATAAAGCCAATAGTTCTACATAAGCACATTAAAACTCCACATGACGTGTTAAACAAGTCATAATAGTTTTTATAGCGCTATAAACCGTATAAGCCAAAATAGAAGAATAGTGCCGATGACCAAGAAAATAAATGTAGTTCATATATTTACTTATGTACTGAGTGGAGTCGGTAATAAACGGTATAGGTATCATAATGTGACCCATTAACGGTCAATGATCGTTTATGCTGAAGGTTTAATGGCTTTTCGTACAGCATTATGTCTGTAATGAGTTAATGAAATTCTTATTGTCATAGATGATATAAATTATGAATATGCTTATGCTTGTAAATCCGCTTTATAGGACAAAAAAAACTGACAGAAGTTGCCGCAGAGCGTTTTTGTTTTACGCAATAAAGACTAAATAAATAAAGTTGCATTGTTAAATCATTTAAAAAAACTATTAGGTATATAATTATAGTCGTGTACTAGTGGACTAAGGTGCCCAACAGTGGGAAGAATAATAAAAATAAGAGTGAAAGTACGACTATGAATATTCGTGCAATCAAATCCTAGTCAACAGTGGTAACTAAGATATTAATCAAGTAGACAAAAAGATATAGGTATTTTTTTCCACACTGAAAATGTTACACAGTAAAAACTGCATTACCTTCTGCACCTCAAAACCGTAACATTAGTTTTAATTATGGCATAACGAGACAAATGTTCCAGCTTTAATTAAAGTTAGAATTCGCGACGTGTAATGCTGACGTGCCTTCGGAACATGACGTCGTCTGCAATCCAGAGCACGTATTAACTGTGACACAACACGGAATGATTTACGATTGTGTCAAATGCTGATGTACTAAAACAAAACCTGCAGCACCGCCATATCTTTTCGAAAGCAGTGCAGTTAGGAATTAAATTGAATTCCTGTGATCCTGTCGTTTTGCGTCTAAGCCGAGTCGTGTGTAGAATATTGACTTCTGCCCGCGACTTCGTCTGCGAACGATGAGTACTTTACACAATATTTGTATAAAATATAGCTTACTAACTGATCCGGTGAACTTTAATCGCCTTATTTTATTCCCAAAAACCTTATTTTGTTCTATATTTATAAAAATCACAATTAAAAAAAAATTGTTCAATTTGGCCAATAGTTTTCGGTCTTATATTCAAACATCTTTTATATAATATATAAAGATATATTTTTCTGATGACTAAGTTACATTATTGTAAATTGGGTATGTACAGGGGTTTCCTAATTGTGACTAAACATTGGATAAGAATAGTTTATGAGAAAAAAAAATAGTTCGATGGGATTTTAGATTTGTAGAAATGCTACAGTTGTTAAATAGGTTAACATAAACTGATTATAATCTGTGAACTGTGAGCATGCCCCGTGAATAATGTAAGCGACGAGAGCGTAACTCTTTGCGTGCCGACATTTTCCAGCATCCAGCACACTATGCAGACGGATATGAATTATGTAAATGGACGAAAAACTATAATGTCATATTTACAAAGCATTAAAAACCAAGTCCCGGAACGTGCTTGCTCCATTGCAAATGACACTGGAGTGCTGAAACAAGATTTATTTACAAACTAGCGTCTGCGTAGAATTAGTGAAAACACTCTTCATTTTTTTTTTTTTTTTTTTTTTCGAACTGAATACTGAAGCGCAGTTGGCCAGCTAATGGGCCTTCACTGCAAAACCGGACGGGTGGCGAGACTCCTGAAAGGAGACTCTTAAGCCTTACACTCTTCACCGCTTTCAGAGATGTATGAGAAAACAAGACAAAGATAAACTCGACTCATGCCAAAAAAAATGCCATTCTTACGTTGCATTCCATAACACGATTTCGAAATCATTTCGTGTCGTGTGTTAATCGTGTCGTTTAAAAATAAAACAGGGCGTTATTTTACAACCCGCCTTAAAAACGCTGACCTGAATATGAAATTGTACAGACATCGATAACGAACTTATGATCCCATAAAGCGTGAAAAATCACGTATAAACGTTACGTTTATTAAAAAATCCGGGAGGTCGCATCGTCAAATTGTCCTCTTCCGCAATCTTATTATCCATATGGGTTCAATTTGGTCGGCAATAAAGTCAAATGTTTATATTTAGCTCTGTATAAATAGTGGTAGAATTTATGGTCGCGACGCGAGCGTAGCGCTGTGGGCTCAAATGAATTGGCCCCAAAATATTTGGTCTGTCGTAGTCCTGGCTGGCGGCCAGTGGGATCACTTTCGCTAAACTACATAAAGATAAAATATAACGGCACAGTCTGGATCGGAAGGTATGCGTCGCCCGCTGTGACTAATTTGCTGAAGACAATTTATATTTACTGGGTTGTGTGTAAATAAAGGCTGAACTGATAAGGGTCCCTAGACAAATGCCAATAAATAATAGTAACCGAACGAAACTAATGAAAAATTATACGGAGTTGACATGTACATACGCGAATGAACCATCATGTGTATACTTACGTATTCGTTTCGTTCTGAATAACATTTGATTTGTCATAGAAACGTTTTACAAAGAAAACAAACCAAGACTTTCTGATTTAAATATAGCACGTGCTCAAAGCCGGTGATTACTTTAGAAATCTGAGTAGAAAACTGGCTAAAAGGCTTACAAAAGAGTCTTTATCAAGAGTCTTCAGGCGAGAAACTCCTCCGCTATATTTTCTAAAACTATTTGCAGTAATTCAAGGCAAGCCTGCAAGTACAGTCTGCGGCACGACGCCGTACATCTAACGTGCAGAGTTAACTGCTTTGGTACTTTGTACGGTATGCACATGTGCTCTACACTGTATCTCTTTAGATCCTGGATTACCGCGTGAAACAGTGCTCTCGAGTGAATAAACTCGTAAATAAATAATTGGGTTTCAGTGCTGTAACTTCAGTAGTGAAATATGAAGTCAACGTAAATAACCTATAAAGCAAGCTACGTAAATAGCTGATACCGTTACAAATTATAAAAATCTATGGATTTGGCGTATCCTTACCATGATACCTTCTTTCAATTAGTTTCGGAATTATTATTTTGTAGCTAAAATATTCAGTTAATCTCTAAAATTTTCTCCAAGGTCAAAATTAGTTTACAAGATACAAGTTTAGAAAATCTCGTTATGTAGGATAAGATATTTCTTTCAATGGTCTTTCGAAAATATTAGGTATTGAAAAACCATTGATAAAAAAAAAACAAATGTAAATGGTTCATCATACCTATCTTTTCTGAATCAAAGCGCCATCATAGATTTATCACAAGGATTAACCGCAGTACTTATCAGATGTCAGAACCACGGTATGACCTTGCGGTATATTTTAAAGGATCACTAACTCGTGTTTTTGAAGTATTTATTATGTACTATAAATCAACACTTACAATGATAGGAAAAGAAGATGTGTTTAGATATATAACTACGTAGGTTTTCGATTAATGCTATCGTCTTATTAATAATAGGACAATTCAATACTTCGTTCGACTATACCCGTATAGTTTGTTGTTTAATTTATAAAGAAAATAGGGTATATTGCGAGTCAAAATTGTGCTACATGCGTTAGTGACAAAAGACATCTAAACCTCACTTGGCACTAGTGTATCCAGCTGGGTTTGACACGTTATAACCCTTTTGGACAACGTTGTACCACTTCATCCGGCACGTGTCACGGAACATTTTGTCTCTGGTGAATCGGTTTTGGTATTTTATCCTTATCCAACATAGAAAAAAATTTAATGGGAACAAAATACTTTCTGTAACGGATTTGACCACTGATTTCGACTTGTCAGCATAATAATATAAGTTATCTATCTATATAAATAAAAATGAATTGCTGTTCGTTAGTCTGGCTAAAACTCGAGAACGGCTGAACCGATTTGGCTGATTTTAGTTTTTTAAATGTTTGTGGAACTTCAGGGAAGTTTTAAAAGGTGAGAACTTGGAAAAAAAGAAAAAAAAACGGTACGAAGTTCGCTGGGTCAGCTAGTTAGTTAATATAGATAACTCAGCGAGTTAAATTCGTTAAAGTTGTTTTGTTCCAATTTTTAATAACCACGAAAGCATTGAAATTCAAATACTTTCTGTGGTAATTGAACACAAGCGTGAAGGGCGTTTCTAATGTATTCTCTGTAATTTTGCCTTTTTTTTCCAAATAGCCATATCGGAGTGTTTTGTCATGAAGTGCAACAATACCTTAATGAATTATCAGAACACAAAATATACACAATTGGTGAACATAAACGTGACGTACCCAACTCTTATTTATACAGTCAAATGTTGTCTTTGAACAGTTACGTACTGAATGATATTTTTTTAGTAAAGATATGTTAGCGGTATGAATTGGTTGTGTGTTACTTTTTATATCAGTTATTATGGAAGAATCTCTACTTAGGAAAACTGATCTGGACGATGTTCTAACTAAATTTAGTATTCTTGGTCGGTATCACAGAGTTGCAGTGTTATTATTGGCATGGTCATATACACTCAATGTTATTTATTGCTTTAATTTTGTTTTCGTCGTAAAAGATGTTGGATATCAGTAAGTATGAGTATTATCTATTAATTATTAGTAATTGTGTTTTTAATGTACGTGAACAGAAGGCGATTTTAATGCCATGAGGACATCTATACCAGTCATCATTTATTGCATCTTTTGTAACTGTTTTTTTTTTAATATTTTTGTAAGCACGGAATCATGCATCGCTAAAATATAACTAAGTACCTATACTATACTTAGTTATAATATGAAGAAAAAAAGAAATTTCTGTTAGAATAAAAGAACTAGGTACTTGAAGGAATTAAACGCATATTATTAGGTATATTAATTTCAAGCGAATGTTTCCAAAACTTTCCTTTTACTTATACTCGTAGCATGCTAAGTTGCAATAAGTCTACCACACAGTTATTTTATTCCAATGAAAAAGTATCAAAAATCATTAAGAAATATCAGGATGATGATTTCAGTATTTTTGAGAGAAAATGTAGGTAAGTATGTTAATTAATCACTATATTGAATATAAGTAAATTAAATTATTATAGACACATCTGCGGTCAGCTCCCAACTTATCCTTGAAGAGTTCTAAACTTATACAATTGTTTTTTAATAAAATCTCCTAAATTTATTTTTAATTTTTTCAGGTGTGTTAACATTACCACGTATCACAATAAGGCTGATATTAGTGAGAATCTATATAATCACAACTGTAACAGCGACATACCTTGCGCGAAATGGGTATATGACGATCCTAACAGCTTTGTAGCAGAAGTGGGTATTATCAAATTAAGTAATTAATTAATAAGTAGACCTTTAAAAGATACTTTTATACGTCCATAAGAATCTAGTAGCGCTTCGCTAAGACTATCATTGCTGAGAAGAAACGCCTCAAAAAATTGCATCGGTCTGTTTCTGTCTGTAAAATCAAACTTATAATCTAGAAAGCATTGTACTTAATTAAAAACTTAACATTATATTCATACGTGGTAGGTACTTTTGATAAGTACTACTTTAAAGATAAACAATTTAGTATAATTAAAAAGTGAAAAGTTTTGGGTAGTAGTGTTACTATCGCTTCCAGAGTTCTCCTACAGACAACCTTTAGGTAAAGAAGATAATCTTGTACTAAAGGCAATTTTGTTATGTTCAGTTTGACTTAGCGTGTCAAGAATGGAAGAAAACACTTGTGGGCAGCGCTTATGCTTTTGGTTACATGCTGGGAATTTTAATAGTTGGAACTATATCCGATAGGTAAACACTTTTATCATAAACCTTATGTAGCTATGTATCTGTACGTTTTGATATTGCAATAATATGTTTTCTTTTCATTTCTAGGTTTGGTAGAAAGATAGCACTAGTATTTACTGGATTATTAGCAGGAGTATTTGGATTAACAAGAAGTTTTACAAACCAGTATTGGATATTTATATTGACAGAGTTTTTAGAAGGGGCTATTGGAGACTCACATTCCCCTGCATTTACGTTGAGTAAGTTATCATGCATTATTTTATTATAAAATAATGAATGAGGTATATTTTAATATAATCTGTGAAAATTGCGTAATTTCAGTGATAGAACTGGTATCAACAAAATCTCGACCTACCTCTGTCGCCTTGTGTAATATTGGATACGCGCTAGGCGGAATATCTTTTGCGCTGATCGCTTGGTTAGTTCCTTATTGGCGAACAATGCTCCAAATTCTATATACACCAGGCTTGCTCTATATTTTCTACATATACCTCATAGACGAGAGCCCACGATGGTTACTCGTAAATGGCAAAAAAGACAAAGCGATGACTATGATCAGAAAAGCAGCAAAACTAAACAAAGTGGAATTAAAAGATAATTTAGAACTGCGCTACGAGGAACAAAGTAGTGTGAAGTTCGTGTCGGCTTTGGCTGAAACATTTAAATCCAAAACTTTGTTAAAAAGATTTTTTGTTTGTGCCACCTGGTGGCTAGCGTGCACGTTTGTAAATCAAGGGATGATTATAAATACAGTATCATTGCAAGGAAATAAATATATTAATTATGCTCTAGCTGCCATTATGAAGTTACCCAGTCAAATATTAGTGGTGGTAATGCTAAAGAAATATAATAGAAAACTAACTTTAATAGGATGTTTTCTGATTTGTGCATTATTGTGTTTTGCTCGGCCATTTGTGCCGCAAGGTAATCATATTGTTAAACTAGCATCGGCTTTAAACTGAGACCAGATAGAAACATTGTCACTT
This sequence comes from Polylopha cassiicola, assembly GCA_038024825.1. Lineage (NCBI taxonomy): Eukaryota > Metazoa > Arthropoda > Insecta > Lepidoptera > Tortricidae > Polylopha > Polylopha cassiicola. The sequence continues at coordinate 4,368,207 of CP149059.1, forward strand.
TTCAACTGTTTTAAAAAAGTGCATGCATGTTGCTGCTATCCATTTTTAATTTAATTATTGATTTGTGAATCGTTATAATCGACTCATTTCATTTACAGATATAATGTGGCTTGTTATAATAATTTATATGGGGGGTAAAATATTGTCCAGCTCCTTCTTCACAATTACGTATATTTTCACCTCGGAGTTGTTTCCGACGTGCACAAGGAGTACGATGCAGGCAATGTGTTCATCTTTGGGGTGCATTGGTTTTATATTGGCTCCACAAACACCTTTATTGGTAATACCATATACCTATTCCATATTTCAGGCGTAGCTTCTTATTAAAGAAAGGCTGAAATGGCCTGATAAATTTCGATTTGAAAGAAGTACTCTCAAACTATACAAAATTCGACACATCTTTGCTCGGCACAAATTTTAAAATGACTCGAAAGCGTTCTAGACTAGTTTTAATATTGACTCAGTTGTACAAAGCACCTTTATCTAGTCTTCACATTTTACCCCTGAAACTAGATTTTTAGAATAGGTATATCGCAAACTTATCTTATTTTTTAGGCGACATACTGGTCAGGCCTGTCAGCTGTAGTTTTTGGAACAGTAGCACTTCTAGCGGGATTGGTAACATTTTTAGTACCAGATACAACAGATGCTTCGTTGCCTGATACTGTACAACAAGCAGAAGTGTTAGAAGATAAGAAACAAGAAGATTATTAATTACCTCCTTCAATAAAGAAATTAACTACATTTATTTTTAAATATAAATAAGTAAATCAAATTCTTAAAAGTACCTACCTGAACTTTCGAACACAAGGTGTTCATTTTTATAAGTAAGTACAGAGCGTAGTCCTGTGTTGCTTAATTTAGGTGCACTAATATTAGCTTGTGTATCGTTGAGATCTAACCAGCCGTGGTATTTAGGGTGGTATTTTTTATCACAGGACTCAGAACATTTTTGGTAGGTAATCGAATAATATCTGTAATAACCAATAGGTATAATCCGTATAATTATTGGAGGAGACATGTCTACCAGTGGACGTCTTGCGGTTGAAATGATAAGGAAGGTCGAGAAAGTGTAAAATCTGACCTTGACCAATCTCAAGAATACGTTTATTACGACACAACACTGAAGTACCTATAATAATATGTAATTGTATAATTCACACAATATGTGGAATTATAATTATGCATAACTTAAGTTTATGCAAAGTATGATAAAACTGTCATGTTTATATACATTTTGAACACATGTTGCAATATACACCCATACATATTATACAGAATTTTAACCGCTGCGCCCGCGCGTGATTGTACTCAGTCATTACTATGCTCTGAGCGCGATAGGAGTTTGTTACTCTGTCTTTAATTTTTTTTGTTTGCAATGGCTAAACCTCTATTAAATAAAATCTATTTAGATGACGTGCTAGCTAAGTTTAGTGTTTTCGGCCGCTATCATCGGTTCGCACTTCTATATTTCTCCTTTGCCTGTGCACTCAATGCTATATATTATTGTAATTATATTTTCGTCACTGAAGAAGTTGGGTTTCGGTAAGTACATTGACTTTATTCTATTTGATTCATAAAGTTTTAGTTCACTGTAAATAAAATACTTAATATATTTCACCAAAATAATTCAGATAGATAAAACAGTAAGGTGACATAGAAAAAAATCGGGTCAACAGGTGTTATCGACTACACGGCAACGTTATCGCAGGTCAACAACACGGGCATAAATAAAATAAAGCTAATTAGACAATTATTTACCTCGTAATAATATTTTACGATTTCAGATGTGTAAGCAATGAAGAAACTCAAAATTTCAACACTAGTAATATATTTACAAATAGTAGTGGATGCGAAAGTTTGAGATCGTGTACCAAATGGGAGTATGATAATCCAAAGAGCTTTGTTGCAGAGGTAAGTTAGGTACAATAAAACTTAAATGTTTACCGTATTTCTGTAACTAATTCACGTTAAAGTAAACTACAGAACTAATTTGATATCGTGTAATTTCCACTAAATTAGTTTGATTGGTAAAGTTATTGTTTGTTTTTAGTTCGACTTGGCGTGTCAAGATTGGAAAAGAACTCTTGTTGGTAGCACCCATGCTTTTGGCTATATGATAGGCTTGTTGATTATCGGGCCATTATCTGACAGGTAATATTTAGTAAAAAATATTGTATAAGTACCAGTATTTATAGTAAATATCTCTCTAATAAGTATTTATGCCAACAGAAGTTATTAAAGTCACGTCCGTCAAAAGAAGAACTGTTGTTTCGAGGAACTATATTTTAAACTTGTTACGCTAAGGGCCTCGTTCACAGTTTCAGAATAAATCTCGAATGCTTTTTTGAAACTTTTGATTTCATAAAAAGATTGTCAAAATTCCCAATAAATAGGAAACTGATATTACTTATCCATACTTGTCGTTTATTTGAAGGCTAGTTTAATTATTGAACTGTTTAGAGTTTACACAATGTGTTTCAGGCTTGGCAGAAGAACTTTACTCGTGATAACCGGTGTTTCGGGAGCTGTGTTTGGGCTGGCGAGAACTTTCACCAATTACTATTGGCTAATCATAGTATTTGAGTTCCTAGAAGCTGCTTTTGGTGACGTCTACTCTCCAATGTTCATGTTAGGTAAAATCAGGAACAAAATACTTTCTCCTCAATTCATATATTCTATCTAATTTGGTTTGCTTTTTGCAGCTATAGAAATGGTATCAACAAAATCTCGAGTCACCTTCAACGCTATAGGTAATTTGGGATTCTCGGTGGGTGGTGTGCTGTTTCCTCTAATAGTTTGGTTAGTTCCCTATTGGAGAACATCATTGCAAATTGTATATGCCCCTGGATTACTATTCATATTCTTCATCTTCCTGGTCGATGAAAGTCCAAGATGGCTTCTCATAAAAGGAGAAAGAGATAAAGCAGTAAAAATAATAGAAAAAGCTGCAAAGACGAATGGTATGAAGTTAGAAGAGGACTTGGGGATGCTATGGTGTGATAAAGAAAAGAGTGCCTCGTTCACGTCAGTTCTACTTGAAACATTTAAATCTAGACCTTTGCTGAAGAGATTTTTTGTTTGCACAATCTGGTGGACCGCATCATCGTTTGTAAATCAAGGAATGATGATCAATTCAGTGGCATTGCAAGGAAATAAATACGTGAATTATGCTATCGCTTCCGCGGTAGAATTACCTAGTCAAGTTATAGTAGCAGTAATTCTAAACAAATTTAATAGGAAAGCGGCATTGATATGGTCATTTCTGATTTGCGCCTTTACATGTGTTGCACAACCGTTCTTGCCAACTGGTAAGTTTGAATTTTGCAGGTTAACTCTTAATGTATTTATGTTTTATGATTAACGATTATTCTGTTTGTTACAGATCAAACGTGGCTGATTATTACATTCTTCATGACTGGCAAATTTTTGTCTTCTATGTTCTTTACTATTACCTACATTTATACTTCGGAGTTGTTTCCTACTTATACAAGAAATTCAATGCACGCGTTATGTTCATCTTTAGGGAGAATCGGTTCTATACTTGCTCCGCAAACTCCATTATTGGTAAGAAATGGTCCTTTAAAGTATTGCAAATATAAAATATAAATTTGTTTACATTACCTATAAGCATTTATATTTGTTTATCATTTCAGATGATGTACTGGGTGGACCTACCGTCAATTGTATTTGGAATAGTCTCATTAATTGCCGGACTATTGACATTTCTGGTGCCCGATACATCTAACATGTCTTTGCCTGATACTGTTTGTGAAGCTGAAGCAATGGAAACCAAAGTATTTGAAAATGATGAAAATTTACAAGAAGATCATATCGATGTCACTAAATTATAAACAGTATTCTTAACGTTTAAAAATAAATCATTTTTTTTTTATTATGTTATTTAGTTTAATTTTAACAAAATAATACAGTGGATAAGAAGTGATGTATATACATCAAACTTGAAGAATTGATAGAAGTTGGTTCCAAAAGAGCAAGTTGCAGACTCCTATTGTGCCTATGCAAAATCAATTCTCTAGGTGTCCTTTGAATCAGTGATTGGTTGCACGTCACCCAACCCAGACAAATCACAGGTGCAATTTCAAATGCACCCTTATTGAATAATATGCTTGTATTTTTCTCAACATTTATATTTGGATCACTTTATAATATGTTTTAAAATAATTAATGTTATTATTCAGTTGCGTGAGATAAAAGATATTTACAATTGGTTACACTGGCACGATGTTTTTGAGACTGCTAGGAAAAAGCCATGACTTTATCCGGTCATAACGTCATATATCGTTCCATAAGGGTCGCAGCAAATATGAGATATTCAAGAGGGTCCCAAAAGCCACGACATGATGACAGGGGGCACAGGCCTGTAATAGTCTTCCAGGCCATTATAAATAAGGATGCAAGTTAAGGGGTTACCACCATTGTTGTTTCCTTAACGGGCCGTCTTATGACCCTCTTAATTAATTTGAAACTTTCTGTGGTCTCCTGTGGCGTACAATTTGAATAATAGCAAGGATAGGGTGCTGGAGCTTAATTTTAATTGCAAATATTTATGTTAAACGCGCCTCCAGGCGGACGAAGGCGCCTTCGAGAATATTGCAAAGGATGATATATTGGACGGAAAATTTTAGAGCTGTTTTAGAATCCAATGGCTTCAGTCGAAACAAAAGAGATTAATGAATTGAATTTCGACAATAAATCACGTATTTTGACAACCTTCAGTGTAACAAATTCATAATTTAGCTTCGTTAAATTATTGTTTCCAAAGTATAGCACAAACAAACTAAGCCGATTTTGTTTTATTATTTTACGATCTAAGTTATTATTCAGCAGGTCATGCTAAGGGTATAAGATAATTCCTGCATAGATAATAATCTAAACGTTTAAGTTCTGTACAAAGTAGGAAATTTGCACGTTTAAATCCGTCTGGATAGAATTTTAAACTAAGCATTGTCCTTGGGATTAGACAAAAATTCAAGGCATCTCTCACCAGACAACGTGACAGATGGCGCCAAGATGACTACATCAACTTAAAGTAGGTAATGACTTTAGGCTATCGTAATAAATGCTATTTACTAGATACCTTTCTTAAAAATGCCGTATGATTGTCAATATTACCGCATTGGCAAGTATTTGATATTCGAATACAATGGGGCCTAGACAAGGTGCCAACGTTCAACGTTAACGTTAAACGAAACGACCAAAATGTATGGGATTTAAATTGACATCCGCGAACGATTGTAACGTACGTGACGTGACAGTCGTTCGCGTATGTCAAATCCCAAGCATTTTGGTTGGAATAATATCGGAATGTCGATAATAATATTTTACGAAGCTGAAGATTACTTGGTTTCCTCCGAGTTTCACTAACTTTAAGTACCTAAATGTGTATCAAAATATCTGATACATTAATCTTAATAACATGGATCAGGTAGGTACGCAAATATAATTCAAATTTCGATTATCTTCGCTTCGCTCATAATGTATCTACAATCGTTTACCGCATTTGCAATCCAAACAAAATGACCTACTTACCACAAAACCAATGAACTCAAAACACCAAATTAACACTTGCACGTTAAAATAAAACTACAAACACTTCATTCAAATATCGAGATTAGCACTTAACTGTACAGAGCTGTCAATAGATATTTAATTGTAAACACGATATTCTAGACACAAGTACGGTACACAACTAGACCATTTAGTTTAAAAGAATTCATAGGAATTTCGCACGGCACGCGGCTTCTATCCGTCACTGTCTAGTAATTAGAGTTGGTGATTAACAAACTTGACTTAATAATCGGCTGAGACCTTATCCCGAAGACGAAGGGGCTATTATTGAAGAACAAGTTGTTGTTTTAAAATTCAATGATCGTAAAGATGAGAGCGTGCGACTCGCGGGAGCTCACGCAATGTCTAGCGAAGTACTGATACGTTTTAAAATAAATACGCACACGTTACGACCTTATTGCGAACATCGGGTGTCGATGGACGGACATAATATTACAATAAAAACATTGTTTGGGAGCTTTTTATTTGGGAAAGAATTTTGGGTGAAAGTTAACATTTAGGTACTTACTTAAGGATTTCACAAAAAATACGTCTTATCCAATTTCTAATGAAAGTCTTACTTACGTTTTTATATAAGTACTTACCTAAAATAAAGTCGAGAGTTAGTTATAAGTCTAAAATGCCCCAAACAGCAGAATATCTAACTATTAAAACATACTTACCTATAATATGATAGATTTACAAAAGAAAAAAAAATTGGTCAATTTTAAGGGTAATTAATAGTAATTATTTTTCATGGGTAGACCAGGTACATTTTGTATGGAACATGTGGACAGCTAGTTAAAGTTCACAAACTAATACCAAAACATCGTGTAATCAGGGGTATAAAGAATTATAATAGTGGAATAAACTACCACAAAATTTAAAAATTAACGGTATTGACCCAGGTCATGCGAGCAGTCATGTGCGCGAGCCGTTGGCACCAGGTGGCTGCCGCTAACACCCTCGGATATTGCTCACCAACCCGACCGTGACCACAGAACTGTATGGCTTTCGAATATCATTATATTAAGGAAAGCAGGAAATATAGCGTTACTGCACATTGCGGCTGCACGTGTCACTGGAATAGTTTTGGAAATTGTCTAGAAAATTTCGTCACAGTCTAGTTGAAATCAATCGAACCATGTCTGCAGGAAATAATTGGTGAAAGGAATATTAAATTACATAGGTAGCAGAAATTTCGAGTTAAATTATATCACAACGATAGGAATACAATAAATTAATTCCACCCTTTTTCGGAACTAGGCGTCAAAGATAAAATATTATGAATCCTGAACTCAAATAGCGCTTTAGTAATATTACAGAGCAGCAAGTAGATAGTAATACCATACGCATTTTAAGAATGTAATTATAACCCAAACAAAGTCACGGTTTATAGAAAATACAGTGTTTAGTTGTACATTGTTGAGAAAAACCTTTGCAAATATTTAAACAAAGGCTGGTGTGCGTGCTGTGAATAAAGAACGAACAATGGATTACTAAATGCAGGCAACGGTCAACGCTCTGACACCTTACATTAAATCGCGGAACGTGGTAAAAATATAAATTGTAACAATTAAACTTTGGTAACACCAAAACCAGCAAACGTACCCAAAATAGTAGCAAATCAAGAAGTATCCAAACTTAACAGATCTATAATTATTTCACTTAGATGCTAGGACAAAGTATTCGTGTATGTCTATTAAAATAAATTGGTCTGTAGGGACTCGATGACAGTACGAAAGCAGTTGTGGAACAGTACAGCAGTGACAGTTTTACGAACTACCGAAAAGAATGATGACCCGTTATATGTCGTTATTGTTGCTATACGCTATAATATTTATTTTATGTTGAACATTTACATTTTGTATGGAATTTGAATCTACCTGTGCTAACTAGTGTAGGAAGAATTTTTATTACCAAAGTACTAACGATAATGAAGTTTTTTTTGCAATATAAAAACAATAATTCTATCTAATACTTTAATATCAATATTATAGTTCTTTTGTTTAGTACCTATTTGATATGTCCAACAAGACGACACTGTCAACATTGGCTATTCGAAGTCACCACGTGTCCAAACTTTCACTGTCCATATCCTAACTTGAAACGTGGTCCTTAAAATTCTATTCTCATAGGTAACATTGAATCACAACCAAACAGTCGTCTTTAAAGTATTAATTTAAGAAACAGTTACCAAGTTTTGTGTGGATGTTTATAAACATCGTTGACTTTAAAATTTAAGGGACAGCTGAAATAGTCATGAAAGTTTAAAACTAGCAATACGGAGTGCTTAAACAACACCGCGCACGTACGCCATACAGACCGTCTGGCCTTGTAAATCGGCTGAATATTTTACGACCAGAAGAATATAAGAAAACGGAGGACTGTCGCGACAAACAGCATCCCTAATTTATAACTTCACGTAGAACATTTGTCTTAAAAATGTTTTAAAATTGTTAGAAAACAGTTGTTTTGATCTTGGAGAGATGCCCTTGCTATTTGAACTTGTATTTTGTTTGGCTTCACTCATTAACAAGATCATGATGAATGTTAATAATCTAATTAGACTTACTCAAGTTAAAGAATACGCGGTTACATAAACATAAATACTTAAGCGATTAAAATAAGTATGTAAGCATACATAACGCATCTTAATTGGCCTTCATTATTAAATAGTATGCACCTGCTTTAATGTTAATCACCTTGAAGCTTACTAGAGCGCGGCGACCGCTAGCTCAATATTTGGCAACTACAACCTTGCTGTCAAACTAGAAATGCACTTCAAAATGTCATTTGTATTAAAAACCATCAATAAAACAAAGTTCGGTTAGTATTTAGAAGTACCTACTTACTGTTTTCTGCGAAGCCGTCAGTTTTCTTAGTTTTTAGCGCCGGTGCACTTAATAAATAACATTATACATTTGACGTTTTATTTATATTCAGTTATTTAACCAGTTTGTAATTTTATTGTATTTGTACCTAATGAACTAGTTAGGTACCTTTCTTATTACGAATCTCAACACAGCAGTCTAGTATCGGTTTTGTCTCTAACTTCCTTTATATTTATATCATTATACCTTTTAAGTTAGGTCTTGGTTTCGTACAAATAGTGCTTAACGCACTGTTTCATAATTCTTTTAGCAGTTTATGTTTAACGCTTTCCCTTATCCTGTAAAATTCAGTTTTACAGCCGGCACTAATGCCAGTCTAATACAATTGCAAACATGTGCATAATGCAGTCTTTTTGCTTCGGAAACATTGATGGAGACATCCGACAGCGTTTGTTGCAAACTTCACAGTCCAACATTTTCTTAAATGAACACATACCTACCAATCGAAATCATTATTAAAATATCATAAATTCTTGCAGTGATGTAATGTTATTTGACATAGTCTACCTTCTTGTACGTTTGTTGTTTTATCATCCGGAAACACTAAGAATTTATAATAACAATAATACTACATAAATCAACCTGAATAGTTTGTTTTCTTTTGTGTTATTTAATGTTGTTTATTTTGGTTTCATCCAAGATCTTTTCATTAGCACGCATCAACGGGCTGCGTAAAGTGTAAACTGTTAAACAAATGTTACGGAAAATGCTTAGCGATATCTGTTACGATTTTTCAGGTCATGTAATATATAGAGGTACTATTAATTATTACTAAACATAGGTTATACATACCATAAAGTTCAGTTAATATTAACTGCCAAAGAAATAAATTAGCATTAAGTACGGCACAATAGCTTTGGTTACTTATATGAAATACGGTTTATCGAACTTGGAATCTAGTGCTCGTTACCTTAAGTCTATTTACTTATATTACAATTCAATATCAGCCTAAATTAGGACTGTAGTTCCCCCATAGTCTATATCAATGTAAATCTTTATATGTATGTCCGAAAGTAGACATTTAAACCCCACATTAGAGCAAATACAGTGCAATGAATGAAAATCCTGCTAGGGTAGCAGTTGCCTGCAGGGAATGAAAAATGCCACGACGCGTCTCGTTGGGGGAAAATTATATACTCATCTTCTTACAAATAGATTGTAAAAGGGTATAGGGGAGTGCAAGCCCGCTTGTCAAACTAATACGCGAGGCTTCAGACCTTCGGGCTATTGAGGGTAGGTGCAAAAAAGCAACTGGATCTTTAACAGACTAAAATAAGATTTATATAAAACTTGTTGAATAAAAGTAAAAGGACGCTATCATTTATGCATTCTACAAACTAGTACTTGGCCAAGTTTATGCCGGGATAAAAAGTATAAAGCGAGTTCCAGTCCTTGTAGTAGACAAGGGAGTAAAAAGCGTAGAATAAGAATTAGCTAAGACGCCGGCCGAGGTTGGTTCCAGACGCCTTGTTTTTGTTCGATTAAATAAATTCCGCACAGCTCTGTCGTAATTTCATTCAACGATACATATAAAAAAGATCTACAAATAGACTTTCCCAAACGATGCCATATAAGAATATCGATATTCGTCTAAGGAATGTTTAGACTACCAAACCAATGTGCCATAATACATTCCACGTAAAGTATCTAAGATTGTCTTGAGAATCTCAAGATGGTGTTCCAATAAATATAAGTGTGGAATCTAATGTAAATGTGAATGACAGCGATTCTAAATAAATGCATTTCCTACATGGCGCTACGACATCAGAGGACTTATTTTAGCCACTTTATGTGAATAGGGCATGTCTGTGACATTCGATAGGGAACTTGCGACACTTCTGGTGCAGACATTTCCATCTCTTTATCTTTGGACTTTATCCACATATCCATAAAGTTGATTATCCTTCAGAAGAGATAAATGTAAGCGATCCTAATTAAATTTGAACACTTTCCCTCTAAGTTTAAAGTTTAGTTTCCAACGTAGTTATTCAAATGCATTCTTGAATGCGGCGGTAGTGAAAATATCGGTGGTGACGCTTTTGCGAACATGGCTGGAGTTGATAACTTTATAGTTATTACCTTAAAAGCAGGGTACGAGCGCTGTGTATTATTAATACAAAACTGTGAAATGTAGATCTCTCGTTCCGTATACTGTTCTATTACTCACAACACAGAGACGTGCAGGAATGTCAGCAATTACCTGAGGAAAAACAAAAAAGTATGTCAGTACGTTTAGAGGAGAATGTTATCACATCCTTGACAACGTGTGAGGCGTTTTAGTTGTAATCTTAATCACTTTTGTAGTTTTTTTATCATTTCTAACTTTCTGAATGCCTTCTCTGTTAAATTAATTCCTGGCCGTTACAAGTTACAAACGTCTTTGAAGTATACACTTTGTGCTAGGTACGTAAGCGCCAGAATCTCTTTGAGAGATCCCGAGGGACTTCTCAACAGGTAACTTTACGACCCATGCGTAAATGCGGTCAAAGCAATTTTCTCAGAACAAGTCTCATCTTGTTGAACTAATATCTTGGGAGGTTATCTTGGAATTTATACTTGCCTAAATACTTCGTATTTAGTGTCTAAAAATGGCTCGACCGCGTTTGCGCCAAAGATTTTAATCAGTAACGGAGAGGAAAAGGAAAGAAGGGCTTGAGACGGTTTTTTAATCTCTGATAGCAAGACAACTTAAAATACATAAAAAAAGGTTACGATTGTCTGCATCACTAACATTAGTAACAGTAGGTAAGTTTAATAGTCGTCTTGCAAAATATTTTGTGAAATTTAATTACCTAAGTTCTATTTAAAACAAATAATGGTTAAACTACTTCATATGAGATAGAAGTCTCGAATACCGCGCTAATCGATATTTAGCCAGTCACGAATGTGATAGTCAATTTAATTCATTAACTAGTAGTCGTACATTTTCAATGCTTGTTAGTGCATATATCAAATATCAGGGAGAATATTCAGCATAAACTGATCATAAGTCATGTAAAGTAATGATGTTGAATAAATACCAGAGAACACATTAAATGCTAAATGTTTACATTCATGCACAAATGCTTATAAGCAGCAATTAAAAAAATATTTCATTGAAAAAACGTTGGATATAAAAATTTATAATCTCTTTGTCACGGAACCGTGTACATTGCACGAACATATCGTAAAAAGTAGGTACCCAATTAGGGAGATACCTTGAAGTAATCTAAAACTATGTAATTTTATGGCTTCTTTTTTTTGTGTCATAAATTTAGCTCATACCTTAATTTGGAATGCATGAAGCTAGAAAGCGGAGTTACTTCGACAAATGTTATAAAACGTTTACTTGAAGACGCTCTTCCTTAGGTTGAAGTCTCATTTTGACTAGCTATCCTTATGTTTTTCTTATACCGCATTTGACTCTTAAATATAAACGAAGAATTCTGTACAAGTATATATAATTTCAAGTGTCGGCATTCACGGCAAGCATCTGAATAATGTCCCCAGGCACCGACCACCAAATTCGGAGCCCGCATAGCCCCAGGTCGGTGACCTTACACCGTGTGCACACGATCACCGATATTGCCTCGATTCGATACGCACCGTCAACTGCATGTTCTAAGGAAGGCAATTGAGGTACGACACCTAGACACTTTGAAAGGATGGTCACACCCAGGGATAACAAAAGTAAGTAGATCTGTTAGGTACTTAACGCAAGTATAGTGCCAAATACAGATGTGGCAGTCGGATCATATAATCGTAACGGCGGTTCGATTCGGTAACGATTAGCCGGATTGTCATTGCAATACGTTTTTCAATAATTAACGACAAAAAAGAAAAAGAAAGTTAGATTAGGTTAAAACTTCGACCTTCGCGAAATTCGAATTGCTACCAGGAAAGTAGGTTAGGTTAAGACTGCGATAATCTGGCTAATCGTTGAACCGCCGTATTATAAAATGGACCTGTTTTGTGAAACTGCTAGCCATAATGTAAAACGGCGGATTATTCTATCCGTCTGCGATATAGTTACGACTTAAAAATCAACTGATGATAATATGGACAACTATCTGAAAACAGTTCCATATTTATGGAATGGATTTGTATACCGCCGTATATAAATTCATAGAAGTATCCCATCTTATTAATAATATGCTATCAGTGGTCACACCACAAAGTCAAAACGTGTCTTCAGACGGTTACTTATCTAGCATGCATTCACAGTAGGTACGTTATGCATGCATGAACGAGCACGTAAATAAGGTATTATGCCCCTGCCTGCATTGGTAATGAAAATACCAATTTTCTACTAGCTAATTACCGTATGCAAACTAATTTAACCGGACTATTGGTTGAAATGACCACGGAAAATGTTCTGAATTTCCAACATTGTCACGTCGACACGAATGGAACTAATAGAGTTAGGTAGCCGATAACCAATCACGATATATGTAACCAACGACCATTTAGTTAGAAATATGGGTTTGTTCGAAACAGTGTTGATAGCATGTCGATATTGTAGTTGTAGCAGTCAAGTGCCTAACGATAGCGTTTGGTGCAACGATAAAAAACGGTATCGTATATTGATGGTTTTGTGAATGCGAATTATCGGTTTACCCATAAAAATACCGGTTTGTAATTCTAACTTTTAAACAAAATGAAAGTTAACCATTTTTAAAAAATCGAGCTTTTATAAATGTGATCCTCATTCATTTGATACATATACTCAGGTATATTTGTAGATATTTGGTTTTAAATGACATCACATAGTTAACGGTGTATTCTCATCCTAACTGAACGTGCGTATAACATTTCAGCTTAAGCGCTTGAAATTGTCTGCTTAAAAATTGAGTTGCAAGACTTCACCTAGATCCCTACTAATATTATAAATGCGTTAGTAACTCTGTCTGTCTGTCTGTCTGTCTGTTGCTCTTTCACGCCTAAACGGCTAAACGGATTTTGATGAAATTTGGTATGGTAATAGATGTTAGATGATAACCTAGAAATGGACATAGGCTATAAATAATCACGCCATCGTTCTTAGGGGGTAGGCAGTAGGCAGATAACTAAATTGAGATAGTGATTTTTAGTCGTTTTGGTTGGGACTTTTGCTCTATTGCTCTATTGCTCTATTGCTCTATATATTATAAATGCGAAAGTAACTCTGTCTGTCTGTCTGTCTGTCTGTTACGCTTTCACGCTAAAACTACTGGACCGATTTAAATGAAATTTGGTACAAAGAAAGTCTGGAGCTTCAGAAAGGACATAGGCTACTTTTTAACTGACTGCAAAGAGAGAGTCCGAGTTCCACGCGGACGAAGTCGCGGGCAGAAGCTAGTACTTACATAATTACATTGCAAGTTAAATAAAAGCTTTTTGTGACGATCCATCGGCTGTGAGCTCTGCCCTTTACCGGTTGTTCTCGGTTGTTTATGTAATCGAAACGAGAACACTTAGAAGCGATCAGACGTCGCTACTGGAATTTAGAGGCGGCTCGTTTTAGTCGTAAAGTTATCGTAGTAATAACTATTATTAGACTAGATAGGTACATATAATGGTACCTTTTATGATTTAAGGGATTTGACCTAAATATTGAAGTCAATAATGAAATCGCAGTACCTAGTAGTTCGGTATTCAATTAGGATGGAAGTGATTTTAAGTGAACCGAGTGTTCGCCAAAAGTACCGCACAAATCTGTATGCCGGCTTTTTTAAAATGACCTAAGACCTGTATGTAAGTTAAAAAATATTTTTATTGTTTATAATGAGACTAAAATTTTACGGATTTCGCAATTTTTTCTTCGTCTGTGTTATATGACATGGCTACGTACATAGCAAATTTCAAGATTCTGAGTTCAAGAGAAGAACCTATAGATTAGAATTTGCAGACTCTTACCCTTGTATTAACCAAAGCTAGTCGCTAAATCTCAGAAAGAATCAGCAGGGTTGGCACATTTCCAATGTCTGTATAATTGTGATCGTTAAAATTTTAATAACGTCTTGGTGAGCGGCGAACTTTTTTTTCAGAAAAATTAATTAACTTCGCCCGCTAAATATTTACGGTATAAAAACGGTGAGGGTCGAGCAAAAACGCTAAGCGCGAATTGAAATTCCCGAAACGTTTTGCGAGATTGAAGAGGCTTTTATGGAAATGGACCGAGCGTGCATCAGACGATAGTAGGCACCCCTAGCGATTGGAATGAGCGACGTGTGACTAGCGGATGACACTAACTATAAAAAATATAGAACCTATGGGTAATTACAAAGGTTTACCCAAAATAAGCACATGTAACTATGTGTGTTCAACGAGTGAGATTTAGTTTGTGATTGAGACTCAGTAATTTTACTAAGCTCATTATACTCATTAGGTAAAGCTTGAAACTTGAATTGGGTACCTACCTTAGTAAATATGTATTTCCTTTATTGCAAAAACCTAACATAAACTTCTTAGTGGTATCGTATAGCAATTATAATCTTATACATACATTATTAATTGATTTAGTTGCTTACTCATTGCTTATATAATGCTGACCTGTTATAAATATAAAAAATAATTTATAAGTAAGTAGTACATTTTCTATGAGGTATTTGAGGTTCTTAAAATTTAATTCTCTGGACTCTGAAATACATACAGATAAATAATTTTCTTATATAAATAGAATCCTGCTTCATGCAAAACATTCTTATGCTTATGTGAAAATATAATGAAATTAAATTGCCAAAAACTGTTCTTGTTAAATTAATACGCTCTCCGCTTCACTCGAACACCCAAGCCCAAATACACGTTATGCTGCCGATTTAAATATTTACATTGCTCTTGCAATTTAGATACACCTGAGGTTCAATGTGTTTCAGCCGTATTGCATCTACCGTAGTTACGGGATATGCAAATGTTAGTTAATAAAACCGCACTTATATTTTCAATAACGTAAGTTTTTATATGAGTACAAAATATTGATATCGAGACGTTTTTATAGTTGATAAAGAGCAACAATTTAATATTTAATAAAAAGTAGAACTCTTCTTAATTCCAAGCGGCGAAACTTAAAACTTAAGCCTTTTTTTCATTATTTTATAAGGGGACAAAATATAACGGATTTAATTCGCGTTTGTATACTTATTTTAAAATATGGACTTATCGAAAACTTTACTCCAACTCTAGTCAGAATACTGAGCTCAGTCTGCTACGAATAAAGCTTCTAAACAGAGACAAAATTAATATACTCATGTATATACTGACATAATTGTTTTATTTTAATATATATTCAATCCTGACATAATATAATTAAAAGTTTAAAAAAGCTTCGTTATCTCTACAAAAATAAATGCATGTGTAATTAATTAAGCTACGAAAAAGTCAGTTCAATATATCATTTGTTTTCCGTATCATAAATTATTGTCAAATTGGATTCATCTGAAAGTTGAAACCTATTGAAATATGATATTCAACGTGCATTTCATCAAATGCGGATATAATTTATTCTGTAAAATTAGGGCGAGTTCACTAGTTTAATTTAAAAGCGTTTCCGCTTTATTTTAGTTTAAATTTAAGATGTTTTAGCTATACATGAGTTGCATGCTTATTGTCAATTAATATAGGTAGGTAAATTACTTAAATACTAGATTAAATGTACGGTAAGTAAATGTACCTACCTATACATAAATGTGTAGGTCAATAAAATACTTGTATAGAATGTCAGTGTTATATTATTATCCTAACTAATCCCAACTAATATTATAAATGCGAAAGTAACTCTGTCTGTCTGTTACGCTTTCACGCTAAAACTACTGGACCGATTTAAATGAAATTTGGAACAAAGAAAGTCTGGAGCCTGAGAAAGGACATAGACTACTTTTTAACCGACTGCAAAAAAGGAGGAGTTCCACGCGGACGAAGTCGCGGGCAGAAGCTAGTATTTCATAATGGACAAAATTGTTATTTTCCATGTAATGTAGGTAGGTACATAATTATGAAAGCAATTATTATTATATAATATATATTATTATTTATAAGCTATTTTAATTTATGCAAATCAAACATAATTGTCAAAATTATAAAATAAAAACAAAATTTTATACCTATAACATTTTCAATTATAACAACTTACATACCTGTACTTTTATATGCAATCATTTTGTTATTAACACCTTTAACGCCCAATTTATTCCAAATCCGAATCTATCAATATTCCAAAATTTTAACCCTCTAGTTATCGAAACAGATTTCAATTCCAAACATCATTATGGACATTTAAATATTTTCCTTCGATCCAAAATCAACGGATCGCCATGTTTGATTTAGAAGCCTCACTTCCGGTCGGTTCGCGCCATTTAGGAATATCATCTGCCGCGGAAAGCCTTCCAATGAGACCCTTTGAATATTATATCGATAAATTTTGGCATTATTACCCTTTTGAGAGAGCGAGATTTTGACTGATCAATATTGATCTATTACGTAATACAATTAAGAAGAGAATTTATGGCATGACGACTGTTATTTTTTCTTTTTACATCAAGTATAGTAGGTACTGAAAATAAATAAATAAATATATTTGTGGACAATTCACACCAATTATCTAGTCCCATTTTAAGCAAAGCTTGTGTTATGGGTACTAGACAACGGATAAATATACATAAATACATATAAGACATCCAAGACTCAGGTACAGATGCCAGTGCTCATTACATTGACATCTGCTCCTAGCGGGATTCGAACCCGCAACCTCCGGTTTCGTAGTCAGGGCCTCTGACCACTAGACCACTATCACTAAAAATGATAGCACACGTAATGGACAATTTATACATTAACATGACGTCACGACCCCCCACTCCCGTACTTTTAACGCACTTATCTTTATCATTTACTAGCGGTCCCGGCAGACGTCATCCTGCCCGTTAGAAATTTAAATTAGGTAGGTAACTTTAGTTAGACAACGTTTGTATGGGAAAAGAAAAGGGCTGTTTTTAGGGTTTTTTCGGCAATTATTCGATTTTTTCTCCTTGGACTTTTTGTAAGAACCATCCTTGGACTTCAACGAACATTTAAAAAAAAATTGGCCAAATTGGTCCAGGCGTTGTCGAGTTATGCGCTTACCAACACATTTTGCGATTCATTTTTATATATAAGAAGAAGAAGAAGAAGATTGTTCGATTGAGGAAAGAAAAATACGTGTCTAATATTTTTTTATAACGTAACTACTTAACGGACTAAATGGAAATTTGATTTATTTTCCCATTTATCATCCTTATTATGGATACATCAAGCTAATCAATACCCATAGTTACCCAAACTATACCAATTACCCAAGATGTAGTCAATTTGCATGCATAGCCTGTTACAAGTGTTATAATACGTCAGGTGTGAGTTATAGGTTCTAATTTAGGTATATAAGTACCTACCTACCTATTTAGATACATGTGACGTGTAAAAGTACCTATAAGTTAAATTTACTGATAAATGATTTGATTTGTTTGCAGTAAAACATTAAGTTTGATTAGAACGCAACTTTTTACGTTAGCATATAAATTATTAAGATCCTACGAATTTTAGGAAGATAAAAAAATCTAAATTAAGATAATTATTACCTACTAGCTTCTGCCCGCGACTTCGTCCGCGTGGAACTCCTCCTTTTTTGCAGTCGGTTAAAAAGTGGCCTATGTCCTTTCTCAGGCTCCAGACTTTCTCTGTACCAAATTTCATTTAAATCGGTCCAGTAGTTTTAGCGTGAAAGCGTAACAGACAGACAGAGTTACTTTCGCATTTATAATATTAGTATAGATAGCCATAAGATTGGATGTGTAGGTACATAAGTTATACATAAGTAGGTAGTTAGGTACCTAATACAAATTAATAAGTATACTTCGAATTCTACTTTGTAGTGTATTTGTACCATGATATAAGTACCTATATAACTATGAATTGTAAGTTTCTTCAAAGTAAAACTGCAACTAATAAATCCCATACAGTTATGCAAAGATATCAATTGGAGTACAGTCGACCTCGTAACTGGTTCTCAATGGCCTCTAATTAGGGATCCGTGGGCGGTGTACGTGTCGGCCGGCGGGTTCCGCCCACGCGGTTCCGGGTTCGATCCTTGATAGGTTCTTAGTACGATTACGATATGAACAGTTAGGTAATCCAAGAATTACAACACTGCGCTTTTTTTTTACCACTAAAGATTGCTTATAAAATTATATTGTCCCTATTATTTGTGAATTATTAATTTCCTACAAGTCGTGCTTTCTGTTTGCTTCAAACGTTGACTGGTAGAGAATGCCGTATAGCATTAAGTACGCCTTTTGTACATTAGTTTATTAATATATATAGTTATAGATAAAGTTTCATAAATACAATTTATTGTACTTCTCCATTCTTGTTAAAAACGGTGCTGTAACGGGTTATTTTAACCCTAAGGGGTATTGAAACCCATTCCAAAATTCAATGTCTATTTTGTGTCTTTTTATAGAAATATTTTTTTAGCAAATTATTAAAAGAAGTTACAATTGGGAAATACTTAAAAGAATGGGTCATGAAACCCATACTTTAGTGACAGTAACCCGATTTTACGGTACCAATATAGAAAATTATCAATTCTTCAAGAATTTAAAATCTAGGATTCACTTTCTCTAAATGATGGTTAACGCACATGCTACTTGAATTAAGTAACAATAACAATTGTTGTTACCTTAGCTCACTTATTACACACTAGCTTCTGCTCGCGCCTTCGTCCGCGTGGAACTCCTCCTCTTTTGCAGTCGGTTAAAAAGTAGCCTATGTCCTTTCTCAGGCTCCAAACTTTCATTGTACCAAATTTCATTTAAATCGGTCCAGTAGTTTTAGCGTGAAAGCGTAACAGACAGACAGACAGAGTTACTTTCGCATTTATAATATTAGTAGGGATTCAAGTAACTTTAGTGTTACACGATCGCTAGGTGTTATGGTGGATCGCTGTGCTACAAATACGGGAAATGTAAAATTTTCAACACGTCAGCCAATTGAAACAAAATACGCCAAATCCGTTACAATTATTTCATTCCAATGATAAAGAACATTAACTGTCTACATTAGCAATTTAACCATATCCCAAAACCCATTTCCCTTATTTGCGGTTATCGACCGCATCAGTCCGCGAAATAAACAAGAGCCAAAATAAAGAGGAAACCGGCAATATCAATTTGCAAAATATGATCCGTGATTCAATAATCAAAATCACGGCGGCATTCAAACTGCAATTTCATTATTGTGAACAGATATTGGATTCCTCTGCGGAACGTATTCGGTAATACCCAGGGGACAGAGTAGGTATGAATGTTTCCACGGACCTTTATGATAAAATAATTCATCTTTTGATATTACTGTCGTGAATACTTCGTACGTAGCTGAGGATGAAATTAAGGAGCTTTTTACCCATTTCGCTCTCGTAGATTTCGGTTTTCATTGAATCATAAGAAAATCATGATTTTTTAAAACTTACTTACTTTTGGAATGAAACAACTGTTAACGGATTTAACTCGCGTATTTTTATTTTATTTTATTAGCTGACGTTTCGGATTCTTTACAGTTTCCATAATCGTAGCACGACTGAGCTGACAATAGTCTAACGCTAAAGTCTTACTTTTACTTATAAAAAGAAAACATATTATTATTATTACACCGGTTTATTGGCTTTGTTGCCCTAGATATTATGAAAATGACTTTGAGTCTACGCCCACGGTTCATAAAACTATGAATGATCCGTTGTAGTTGTTTCATAATTTTCGGAACGTCAGCAGGTAAAAAGAAAAACGCGAGTTAAATCCGCTATAGTTGTCTTTCTTATTAACTTAAGATAACCTTTGGGTCCAGTTGAATGCAAACTTTCTATCAACCTACTGGATGCATTAACGAGTATGAAGATGCACTACAAATGCATAACTACATTAATTAGTATGCACATTTACATACATTAATGTGGTGATTAGTAAACTCTCCACAACTCTAACCTGTTAGAAAGTGCTTAATGAACCAGGACTTTAACGACACAAGTGAATAAGATATTTTTAAATTATAGGCTCCTTTTTAATAAAAATGTTAGTAGGTAGTTAAGTACCAGCAAATTATATTTTTACATCATCAAAATGACCATCTGCTGTACAGGTTTACAGAACCTAGACTAGACTCTGGCCTGGATCTGTCGTTATTAATATATCCCTACTAATATTATAAATGCGAAAGTAACTCTGTCTGTCTGTCTGTTACGCTTTCACGCTAAAACTACTGGACCGATTTAAATGAAATTTGGTACAAAGAAAGTCAGGAGCCTGAGAAAGGACATAGGCTACTTTTTAACCGACTGCAAAAAAGGAGGAATTCCACGCGGACGAAGTCGCGGGCAGAAGCTAGTTACTAATATTTTTAATAACTACAAAAATTGGGTGCCATCCAATCTCATTTTGTGTAACGAAGAAGCTGTTACATAATATATCTGAATATACTTTCCACTCCATTCGAAACGAGAAACTTTATTTCAATAAAATACCAGTTAAAATCCATAGCTACAAGTATCTTTAGAAATATAATCTGATATTGTCTGGGTTCAAACGATTCCACATATTTATGATTTTCTAGATAAAACGTCTAAAAGTCTATCACTAACACACCGACCATTAAACACAATTAATTATAATAAAAATGGCAACTCAATTTCTCTTTTGCTATATTCAATACGGTAGGTATCTTTTCCGTTAAACACGTCCAATCACAGCCTACTCGAGTCTAATGCAAACAATTTAGTATCTGCATGCACGGGCGAGCTATGTTTATTAAATTCCCAGTAATAAGAGGGCGAGCAGACAATTAGGGTTGTCCAGGGAATAGAGCCGTCAATCAGTTCAGTACTCGACTGCGGTTATGTGATACTGTCCACCGGACGTGGGGCGGCAACCCTACAACGCGTCGGTAATCGAGTAATATCGGAAATATTTAACTATTTGCATTTTAAACAGAGGTGTCGAATGTCCGTAATCGCCCTTTGTAATTAATATACGGGAATAATAAATAAATTAATACCTTTAGACAATTCACACCAATTGATCTAGTTTCAAACTAAGCAAACTTTGTACCTACTATGGATACTAAACAACGAATGAACATACATAAATAGATATAAGACATCCAAGACTCAGGTACAGATGCCAGTGCTCATCACACTGACATCTGCCCCTAGCAGGAATCGAACCCTCCGGTTTCGTAGTCAGGGCCTCTGAACACTAGAGAGACCAACAGGCCGTCAAATACAAAGGGCGATTACGAACTCTTGGTCGAAAAATATAACACTAACGAGCTTCAATAAAAAGCGAACTCGTAAGCAATAAATTGAATTCCGTCAGACTTTTTGGTAAGCATGTTCACATGAAAAGGACTGTTCTCTGTATCAGATCATTGTGCCCTCAATTAAATAGCAAAAGACAAAAAACAAGACCAAATAAAATTCTTTCCGGTAGCTGGCCCCGGGCGCTCGGTAACCTAATAGTACTGCGAACATTAAACGATTTGAGTAAAATGAACTTTAAAATGTAAACACTTGGGTCGAATTAAGAATGGATCAGAGAAAGACAGTCTGACTCCAAACCCGAGAGTTACAATTCTTTTATTGAAACGCCTCGATATTCCGTAATATGCTTTTACTCTTAACGCAATAGCGTAGAGTAAATTATGTCTTCTGGATAAATCAAGCTCACGCAAGACATTGTTCTTTTTACCTCTCCCAAATCAAAGGTTTAAAGTACGAACGCATTTAATGACGATAGTCACTTGTCGATATTTGTCTTGTAACAACTGAAACCTATCAGATAATTAGGTAAGTAGTAATAGTTATAAATGTCTATTAGCTAAGTATATTAGCGTATAATAATGTAGTTATATTTCCTTTAAATAAATTCCTGTATGAATCCATGGAAAGTTGCGAAGCAGTAATTTGATCGGCTCTCAAAATTAGCCCCTTAGGCGTCGGGGCAAACAAAGGACGCAATAAAAGCGAGAGCCCGTTTCAGTGGCAAAACAAAAACATTTTCAATTTACCGGATTTAACAGCAATCAATTAAATTAATAAATGATTTTGATCCGAAATTGAAATGGAACCCTTTCTTTTCTTTTCACTTGTTAACCACTTCAAAGGGTTGTTGCGCAGGTCTATTGATTTCGAGCTCATTTTGTTCAAACAAAAATATCCACACAAGTATAAAATACAATATTTTTCACTACTTAGGTACGTAAGTAATATTGTAATTTTTATTAAACATTTTACGACAGTTTTTAAGAAATATAATTAAATATTTACTACTTTGTAGATAAATAGGCACTTGTTGTACCCCAAGTACCAGTTACATTTTATAAGTTAGGTATGCAATATGAATCAAAACGCGCGAAAATCCCTACTAATATTATAAATGCGAAAGTAACTCTGTCTGTCTGTTACGCTTTCACGCTAAAACTACTGGACCGATTTAAATGAAATTTGGTACAAAGAAAGTCTGAAGCCTGAAAAAGAACATAGGCTACTTTTTAACCGACTGCAAAAAATGAGGAGTTCCAGGCGGACGAAGGCGCGGGCAGAAGCCAGTCCATCGATAATGAACTTAAATATCTGACAGACTGGCAAACAGACGAACTACGTCAAGTCAAAACAAAATCTTAGTAAGAGAACACCAAAATCTCTACTTACACTTAATAACCTAACTTCATGTATGTAACATTCTAAATTTCTCCAAGAAGCCGAGATTTGCCGAATTTCACCAAAGGCGCCTCAAGTTCACTTCAAAAGTTGCTTAATTAACTCAAAGCCGTCGAGTCAAATTAACGACGGAAATATTTTAGCTTAGTGCAGGTTGGTAAACTCGGTCCTTCCACGTCCACACCCTTCTGTGATCTATGCAGACATTATTCACTAGACTGGAAAGTGGAGATAATTGTAATAAATATTGCCTGAGTGTCGACAATAACTGAAAATATTTGGGATGCCAATGAAACACTTCGCACGCAATAATGCTGTACTGAGATGTAAAAAGACTAATAATAACATAAACATACTTGGCGATTGTCCGAAACCAATGCAAGGTTGGAGATTCCGTGCCTAATACAGGTACTAGAAAGTAGGTAAAAATTACCTACTGCTCGACAATTATAACTACCATTAACTATGTTATTGTTATTATTCTCTTTACAATTTTTAAAATCAGGGTAATTAACTATTCTATGACAGTCTCTGGATTTGCTGTCTTTTCGAAACATTGAAAAATGATGACGTGATAGGTACCTACCTACTTATAATCTTTAACCTTCATCGTGCTCATCAAATACCAAATTTTAAAAATAATCTAGAAATCTTGATTCATATTTAATTGTAACTTCACGTTTAAATCCCTTTAGACCGAAACTACGCGAGAAGATAATTCAATTTGCATAAAGTATTTTAGTGGGATGGAGTAAGTGCCGAACTTAATTGATTTATACCGCGGTCGTGTGGTATAGGAATATATTAAAATCAGTATGCGAAACTTCTCAAAGAAAAAGGTTAAAACTGTACTTTGAATTTGTACTGCCCGTATTGTTTTACCCTTAATTACTTACGACGTTTTTTCTCGTGTTCTTTCCGACACACGTAAAGCAGCCTGTATTATCCTGCACTTCTAAATCATTTTCTAACACGTGTTAGCGAATTAATGATGATGATACCTATCATAGGTATCATCATCATAACATAATGTTACTCAATGCAGCATGAAAACAATTAAACTAACTATTGTACAAACTACATACATACCTACTTCCATAACACCTTTAGAACTCTCATCATTAACACTGTATGTAACATGGTACATATAATTGATATCATATCGACATGGTATATAATATAAGCGATGAGGCAACGAGGTATTAATCTCCCGTCAATCCGCTTACGTCGGCTCTTAATTAATGCCTCCGGCATATACCTTTATCTTTTGATTGACCTGCGTACAGTCACTGCTATGGAAATTACATTCTTTTCAACGATTCGATATTTCCGCGTTGTGCTATGGAATTACTTCAAAGTGACACTGAAGAGCTTAATGGTAATAAGTGATAAAATATTATGCAATTCAGCGTGTTGTTTGCACTGAAACTGTCAATATATCTTCTAAGAAATATCATAATTTGTTTAAAATGTAACGCTAAACTATAGTATATATAGTCTTATTGTTATTTTTAACATATACCTAATTATAACACATGAGTTATTCTCAGAAACTACGAATTTGTAAAAAAGTTCTATGGATCACTTGATTCATAGCTTTTCTTATTAACGATAAATAGGTACCTACCTACCTACATAGTTTGAAATCCGATTATTAATAAGACGTTGATTATATTATTAGTACCTTTATAGTCAACTTCTCTTACAAAAATAAACAGAATACATAAGTAAACATTATTTTCAGAACAAACTTTAGTGAAGTATTAACGGTCATTTGAATTCTTGTAATAGTATTGTTATGTACTTACATTATTATTATACTTTAATCTCCAATATGAGACTATGTTGTTCAAATAGTTATTCCATTAGAACAAGTGCACTGAAACTAGTAGATAGTATTGCAAAGGTAGTGATGAGTCATGACAACAAATCAGTTGGCAGACAGGATAGTAGAGCGCTGTAAGGTTTATACCTCGGAATCCAGGGACAGTCAATGAATCTTTACAAAACTTTGGAAATGTGTTTTTAATAGTATATAGAAAAATGTTAAAAAAAAAATTTTGTGCGATCTCAATTTTTTAATTATTATTATAAATAATTATTAATTTTTTGGAGTTTTCTTTGATTTAAGTATATTAGTTTAAAATTATATTTTAAAAAGATGAGCTATTACAAACTTGATCTTAGTTCTTAAGGGACTGCAGGTATAAAAATGAAGGTCGGGGAGGGGAATAGAGGGGGCAACAGCAGCTGTTCAGTGTTGTTAATGCGGGCCCTAACAGAATAGTACACGTGGCAACGTGCTAGGCTTAATACGTAGTTGTTGTTCGCTCCGAAAAAAATAATTTCTAATTATTGTTTACTAGCTTCTGCCCGCGACTTCGTCTGCGTACTTTAAGTACTTTGCACAATATCGTTATAAAATATAGCCTATGTGTTATTCTGATGTATAAGCTATATTGTGGTAAAGTTTCATTCAAATCCATTCAGTAGTTTTTACGTGAAAGAGTAACAAACATCCATACATCCATACATCCATACTTACAAACTTTCGCCTTTATAATAGTAGTAGGATTTACAATTAATATATATATATTATTGTGCAGTGAGCGTGATAAAAATTAATAACTGAACATTACTGAGTTTTACAAAGTTTGAAAATAGTGGCATAGATAGTAAGTATTTGTTTTTTATTTATATTACATGCTTTTCAAAACGATAGTGAATACTCAATCGTATATTTTATAATAGATCGATTTTGAAAGTTAGAATGTAATAGTAAAATTTAATAATATAAATCATTCATTATGATATAAAGGTTAGTTATTAATATTAGTAATATTTGTTGTTACAGCCTCTTATAAAAATGGGTGAACCATCGAATAGTGATAATACAAGTAGGTAATGATTGCCTCATTTGTGACAAAATCGGATGTAGTTCTGAATTGATCTCTGAACTAGGAGATATTATAAAAGTCACTAGAGGAATATTAACACTGAAAGCTGCTTCTGTGGAAAGAGCGGATGGACTTTCTCAGTATTTAAATACTCGCGAATTTGTCCACGTGCATTCAGTATGCAGACAAAAATATATCAATAAAGGATGTATTAATTCTTATTTAAAAAAAAAAACACCACACCAGCATGCTCTCCACCAGAAAAATGGGGTTGGAATTATGAATGCGGAATATTGATACCACAAACAATGATGCAGCGACCAGCTCCAGAATCTTTACTAAAAATTATTTTTTGCACATGCAAAAAAGGATGTGGAGCATCTTGTGGGTGCAGGAAAAGTGGATTAAACTGCACTGCAGCTTGCTTAGAATGCAATGGTGAAAGCTGTACTAATCCTTTACCTACAATCTACCTCAACGAGATCGACGACGACAATAATGAATAATAAGGAATGTATATAGTTAATGTTAATTTTTTGATGTAAATCATTATTTTTTGCAAAAATCTAATAAATTAATATTAAAGTTACTTTGTAAACATAATTCATTACATATAAAATTAAAAACTCTACTGTAAATTTTTTTTCTCCCTTTCGCCTCTCATTCTTCAGTAATTTGTTG
This sequence comes from Polylopha cassiicola, assembly GCA_038024825.1. Taxonomy (NCBI): domain Eukaryota; kingdom Metazoa; phylum Arthropoda; class Insecta; order Lepidoptera; family Tortricidae; genus Polylopha; species Polylopha cassiicola. Next base: position 4,394,939 of record CP149059.1, read on the forward strand.
TTAAAAATTTTTGTAATCGAGATCGGTCAATTTTTTTTTTTTAACTTTTTTATTTGAGGTTTTAATAATGCAGTCAAACACTTACTATACAGATTCATTGACTGTCCCTGGATTCCGAGGTGTTACTATTTTTATGCCTTACGGCGCTCTACTAGGAATCCGTATCAGTGCGTAAGACGAACCGGCGAGTGAGTCAGTCTACGGAGGGAAACCCACTATTTATATAACGTTACCATGTATTATCTATTTATGCAATATCAGTCGTCTATTACTTATATTATTAGAATCGTAGGTATGTTTTGAATTGTCATTCATCGGAACAACTTGTCTAATCTCACATTTCTCTGTGCAAAGTAAAGTACTTAAGTAGTAAAGAAGTTCTAGAAATTAAGAACGATGTAAAAGAAGACGTTGGTGCTTAAAATAAAATACTACTTTCAAATAAAGATATACACAATATAACTAAAGCAGCAGATTGTAAACGTATTAAAACTATTACACCACATAATTAACAAGAGGAAAGAGTTATATTGAACAACCTCTGTAGAGGTACAGTTAAGTATTAAACTCCGTAAAGTGGGCCATTCATACAAGCGCCTATTAAAACGGGCACTTTGGTACAATTAGCAATGGCGCCATTGTGAAATAACTCAATGACATGATGAATGGACAGCGGTTAAAAGACAGTTGGTAGCGTCATTCATTCAAACCGCAATGACAAAGAAACATTGCAACCTAAAAACGAAAGTTTCATTGACTTAAAACTGAACGTACAAACCATATTTATAAACGTGTAAGGACTGTAAGGGTACCAGTGATGGAAAAGTTATTACAAGCGGGGCGATGCTTGTACAACTCTTAAATACCAATTTAACAAATTAGCGTGCGTGCGCTTTAGCAATTACGGCGAATTATCACAATGCATCGGTACTTCGGCAGACGGCTCGTTAGGACAACCGAGTGTTACGCGCAAGTTGTTTTATTGTGCAAATCAGTAGGTTCAATTAGCATAACAAACAAGCGACGTACGCACGAACAGTCTCGTGGGCTGCATCGGTGTTACCAAGGGTTGCTTGGTATCGGCCACACGTCCACGGCAACCGTGCTCGCCAGACCGTGGTGGGCTTTCAGCTGCATAGATATCGACTTTCGGTGCACCTCCCAAATTTTGGCGGAAAGATGCACTTTATTTATGGACGATAGCGGCGTTAAGTTACTCGACGATTTTCAACGTTGTTGTTGTGAATGTAGCTCTTATAGTTCATTTACCCTTTTATCTTCTTTTGTAAATGCTTTGTTTTTGTTTTATGTGCATTTTGTTGTTCAAGAGCAAAAGGTGGATTTATTGATCCGTCATTGTAAATAAGTAATAGTTGAAATTTAACAAACACCCCTACGTCCTTGAAGCAAAATTTCGCATCTACAATTTACCTTACAAAAGTATTGTTTAAGCAAAAGTAAAGAAATCAGTACCTACAAGGACAGACCGATTTTCAATGTTTTGTTAAAATAACCTACCCTAAGATTTGACAAGAACCTGAAAATTACTCTAGCAAATATCGGTGACAATTCCCGTCATCTATAAAATAATGAGCGTAGTAATTTTCGAATTCCATTATCTAAGTGATTGACATCCCACGGGATCAGGCATCCGCTGCAGCCTTAGGGACGTCCATAACAGGGACGAAGTTATTGTAATGAGGACGACAGGGATATTTATGCCTTACCATGCGTCCCGAATACGCAATGAGGAGCAAGATCCTTCAGTCCGGATATTCAATATAAAAGCTACGCACCGAATTCTGTTATTTGCAACATTATTTACTAAGCAAACATTATTGACAGGTGCTAGTATACCTCCCTTTTCATCGAGAACGTGTCTGCGAATATGTAAATTGATACAAATAAGTCCAAGTGAGTGGCTCTTTCCAGCAATATAAAGTTACGGCTTTCTTTGATGTAATTTTATTAAAGTTTTCTTTCTGCGTACATAAGTCAATGATCATTAAAATACTGTCAACAATACAATGTGGGTTTTTGACGTTTCTTATTATCGATTCTTGAATCATTGACATAAGTTCTTGTTAAAATACAAAGTATATTTCCCTAAAATTGTATTTAAAAAAAGTAAAAGAAACAAAAAGCAGATAAACATCTGCACATCATCAGATTTTACTTACACCGAATACGAATAAAGCACTTAATAACCTGCGAAGTCGTGAAAAGGGTCTTTCAAATCCTTTTACAATAAGATGTCCCGTCTACGCGGAAGAGAATTATTTTCCGCTTTTGCCTCCGAATGTCCGTTTAAATATGGCGGCTGGAGATATTGTTGCGAGTCATTGTTATATTTCAGGAAAAAAATGGACGTTGACCTTTGAACATCACAATATTTTGATATATTACACACATGGTGTTGGATATTTTACGCTTTCTTGAGGAAAATGATTCACTGAGCTGGATAAAGATGTTACACATTACTTAGAAGCATATTTTAGCAGCAATTATAATATGTATTTGCATCTTTTATTGAACAGCATATATCACCATTATAAATAACATTAGTAATTTTGATGTAATGCTTGATATTATTCAATGATAATACGTATATAGAAGAGATATGCCAGAAACCATAACACAAGTTGTTTTATACTACTTTTAGTCTCTTTATTTCGCCAATTGCTTTGTTACTGTCTGTCGCAAAAACCCATAAAAGTAATGTTTGCTCAAGTTCTGAGCAAATATTACCTACCAAGTAATACTGCATATTTACATAATCACAGTCATATTGTAAACCGTATTTTATGGTATCAATAAATCGAGTAAATCCTTCAACCCCAAGTACTTTCACTGCTATGATTGAGTGCTTAATCATTCTGCTTGTCCGATTTCGTATGCAAATCTTTATTGGGCATGACCATCACTCATGAGTCAGACTCTTGTGAAATGTGGTTACTGATGACTGTGGTCGGCACAGTAAGCAATCTGCGGCGGCATATAATATACTTGACGATTGTGGATTCCATCACTATCTCACTCGTACGTTTCTCAAAGATCAAAAATCTTATAATTCCACATCCCAATATCATTAATTTGAAATTGTAGCTTCAAAACGATTAAAAAACAAAAGACGTAACAAACCAGACTTCCCTTTTATGCAAATGTTTGTTAAATTATCTTTATCGCAAGACAATGACTGAGATATAACCTTGAGTACATTGATTATCATGTCCGCCTTCGTAAATAAAAAATCACCGAGAATAGCAGTTGAACGTAATATTGAGAATAAAATAATAATATTTATATATACCTATATCTAAAATATAAAGCAACTTTTGTAAGAACTCCAAATATAAAGGAACCAATAGAAAGAGAGTACAAATAACCTAACGTTAAGATAAAGCTAGTGGAAACGATTGCACAAACTAAATAGAAGTTGAAGGAAACTGCTAAATAGTAGAGAGATAATATCTCTGTTGGTGACGAGGCATCATGTTGCGATAAACTAGGCCCCTAATAAAACGACCCAGTGCTATGACCAGATTATTGGACGGCGCCTTATCGAGCGACTTAGTCTGCCCCAAATTGAGTGAGCAAGAATTATGGACAAAGTTTCTACACGCCACGAATTAAAGATAATGAAGATTTCGATTAGATAAAACTCGTGGTAAACATCCGAATAAGTCTTACGCTTTACTACAACGATTACATAAATTCCAATGAGAAACTGCTGAGGCTTATTGGAAATGTCGCATTCTATTAATACTTCTTTCTTTTCAGTTTGAAATAATACTTATGCGAATCTAGTGTTTGAAAATAATAATCTCTTGGAGAGCGTCTTTATTGGTATAAAATTCAATCTTTATTAGATTCCCAAACCAATGTTTGTTAAACGTTTTGAGCTAATAAAAGTAATATTAAGGAGCCGAGCCGCACCAAAAGGGAGGAAATGAAAGGGACGGGGAGAATGAAATTGGAAAAACTTGTTACAGAATTACTCGAGATGAAAAAAGGAGAAAATAAATAGGCCCTAGTAAAAGTTGGCGGAACAAGCTACGCTTAGCTCCTTTATTTACCTGGGGGACGTCCTCGCTATTTGTTTTAATATAATAGGACACTCATTCAAGTGCTAGTTGTAAATAGGGTAATACATTTATATTAGGGCGATACATTTGTTTTCCTTTTCGTGTGTAAACGAATCAAACTATTTATCTTAAGTCGAAAACCAGTTTCATTAAACAAATAGCAGTATCCGCCTTTACAAGTTGTGTTACTCAATGTAAACAAATGACATCAGTAAACAAACCATTAGCAAACAATGTCTGACGCACTCACCTTTTACTCCAGTTTCCGATCTCCGCGTAGCGCCGGCCGTTAGAGCATCCGCTCCTCCTCACTTCATTTCCTTTAAACGTCCGAACTGAGTTCCCGTTAGGTGTTAATATTCCGTTCGTGGAACTGTTATTGTTCCGTTCCCTGTTCCTTGGAAAGGTCCCCGTCCCCGAACGGAACGTCGCGAGCTGAGGAGTCTGCACCGGATCAGGGCTGAACTGCTGAAGTGGAAGCGTCACGTTCCCGCTCCAACTCTTTCGATTGACAGCAAAAGTTTTGAAAGTTCCATTGCCGTTAGTCGGAGAAGGAATAGCTCCGCAAAAGCTACTCCGGTTATGGCTGTTCTTAATGAGCGAACTGTTTTGCAGAGCCACTTGCGGCTTGATCGGGACCAGAGGGGATGCCTGATCAATGGACATCTTCCTATTATTCGCTGTAGGTATAACCTACTTTTGTTATATCTACATTTTTGTCTGCAAATAAAAGAAACGGTAGTGTTAAAGGTGAATATCCTTCTGCTTTGTAACCTTGTAGATGTACCGGCGAAGTTGTTTTATCTGTTGCAACATTGTAAGTTAACGTGCCCTAGTTATTGGCTTTGATGAGAGTAATGAGAATTAATACCGGCTCCGTGACATGTCAATATCGAAGTCAATGAGGGTTTGTTTATCAACGATTATTAAGAGACTCCAATTGAGTTTGACTTTAATGGAGAACCTATGTGCAATAGGATTCAATTTAGGTCAGTAAATAATTAATTACTTGCTAAGATCTTTGGTGACTCCTACTTTGGTACGAAATATTTCTGAGCGTATTATGCATATTCATGCCTACAGTAACGAACCTTGGCGACGAAATCTTACTGACCCAGTCTCGTCCGGCGGACATGAACAATTCTGCATCCTCTATCCACTCGCGCGTCAATTCGCTGTTATACAACTCTTGCGCAACGATCTTTGACTTGTTATGTAAGCACAAAATTCAATAGAAATCAGTCCCGTTACGGTGTACAGGTCTCCAAACGAGGAATATAGAAACGAGAATTCTACAATTGGAGCAATGGGAACGAAACGTTATTGTCTTGACGCGTTGCTGTGTTTTCTGTGCACACATATAAAAAGTAGGTGAAACCTATCGGTACACACACTACACCACTCGTGTAAACATTAACACTATCTTTTATGTAATCGGTCTATTATTGTTCACGATCAACTGATTGAAGCGATAGAGGATATAACATTACTCGCAGGTTATTTAGTATTGAAAGTGCACATGTAATATAATTTAGCTTCTAATATCCGTTATAATGAAGGCCCATTCACTTCGGAATCTATAACAGATAATTGCTTTGATAGTGCATATTTTTCGCTTCCTAGCAAGTAATTTGATGATACAAGCAGTTTTTGCTTCCGCGTTTGCATTTAAACCCCAGTTTATGATACTTTTGCCGTTGATATTTTAAATGCACATCGTTTTATAATGTAAAAAAATAGAAACGTGATAATGAAAAAAGCAGTGAGATGCATCATATAAAAATTGTATGCTAACATGTAAATGATTCATCTTATATCTACTGTATACTCACTTGATTAACTTTCTAATAGCAGAGAGTTATAACGATACTACGAGTGATGGAAAATCAGAGAAAAAAAGTAAGTAATACTTCCCTTAGTTCTGATTACCTTCATACAGAGTCTATTGATACAAACGTAATAAAATCAACGCCATGATGTTGTTAGATTTATATAACATAATGAGAAAAGAACTTCTATAAAATGTGTCCGCAAAATGTTTCAGAGCAGAGTTGTAAAAAGTGTCAATGTAACAGCATTGCCGTACTAGAAAGAGCGTAACCAAAGTGTCGGATTATTCAACATCGATTAGGGACGGGCCATTCTCTGCGTTAGTCACAGACAGTTCTGCGATTCATCTGTGGCAGCTTCTGTGTGATTTTACATTAAAATCTATGTAGAACCTTTTTTATTTCCACTTACCTGCATTAAAACAATCTAGATAGTTTAGATTTGCTAGTATTTTACTAAGAGACGTTATCGTCCAAAGAACTCGTATGCACTGATAAGATACAAAACTTTGTAAATGACCTAGTATAACCCATTGTTTGGGTAGGTACTTTACGTAATACTGAAAACACTTAAAAACAATTTAGGTGATAATGCCGTTGACCACGTGACCTGAATGGTTGATTTATTAAAGGTGTACGAACTCAAACGACTGGACGTTATTTAAAAAAAGCTCCGATCATCTGTCAGAAAGGTGCGTAGGCGCAGGTGTACGGGTCGGACCTGTTATTGGTCCTTTATATACATAATCGTTGGTATGAACTAATTAAAACATGGCAGTAATTATTATTGGGCACGTGTCATTCCGTTGTGACCGTTGTAATCGCCTTCATTACCTTTTTAATTTAGAATAACGGTTACAATATTTTCTGTGATTCAAAAATTTTATGTGCATTCGGGAAGAAAAGTAATCTTTTTTTTTACTTACTGAACAGTATACGTACTGTTTAATATTTTTTTTATTCTATAAACTTAAAGTGATTGGCAATTTGGCAAAATATATCCTATATGGATTCGCCTCAATGTGGCCCAAAAATTAGTAAAGCTAAGGATTCGCCTCAATGTGGCCCAAAAATTAGTACTTAAAGCTAAGTTTATCTAAGTTTTTAAATTGACATACCTATATATAGATATATTAACCTTTCCTGTACCTAGAGCTGGATCAATCGCCACCTCCAGATCCGGACTGAGATATCATACGAAAAGTAAAACAATAGGAACTTATTGCGTTGAAATTGTTGCTCATTATTTCTACAACGCTACTTTTCGATTAGGTTGACGTGGACTCAAAATACTGTATATACATTGGAATTAAACATCTATGAACGGATTTAACTCGCGTGTTTTATTTTATGTGCTGACGTTTCGGAACCTTTACATATTCCACAATCGTAGCACGACTGAGCTGACAATAGACTTATGCTTTCATTCCAATGTGCAATAACCGCGAAGGCATCAGAAATTAGACTACTTATAGCTATATTTCATTGTTAGTTTTATAGTCTCATAAATTGATGAAACAATTTAATGACAAGGCCATATCATTCATTGCGGTTGCCTCTTCGACCGTTGCGATGGAATGTGGCGCGTTTAAGTGAATCATTGACTACTTGTTACGATAACTTGAATACGCCAATAACTCATAAACAAACGCACGTGCGTTCGACTTGTCTATAACAGGTTTATTACTAAGTCAATTGCACTAGCGAGTGTATATGGTATTAGATCGTATATTGACATTTGTAATATATAACACATATATGTGAAAATAAACAAAGGACAAACGGTATTAGGTATTGTCAGGGTCGTTACCTATATTATAATGACTTGTAATTATGTTACCAACTAGCTTCTGCCCGCGACTTCGTCCGCGTGGTACTCCTCCTTTTTGGCAGTCGGTTAAAAACTAGCCTATGTCCTTTCCCAGGCTCCAGACTTTCTTTGTACCAAATTTCATTTAAATCGGTCCAATAGTTTTAGCGTGAAAGCGTAACAGACAGACAGATAGACAGACAGACAGAGTTACTTTCGCATTTATAATATTAGTAGTATAGTAGTAAGTAGTATAATATTAGTAGGGATAAATATGAATATAAATTGTAGGTGAATATAATATACTTATTAGGTACATAATTATGTATACGAGTACTGTAAACTACTTATTAGTGACTGGTTTTTAATATATAGGTATATATTTTACAGTTTTATTCAGTTCAGCTCGTACAATAATATAATAATATACCTAATACCACTACCAACATAAAGAAGACAAGAGGAAAACTACTAAACGTCAATATTAAAAAAAAATAACAAATCTACAAAAAAAAATATCAAAAGTATTTATAAATAGGTATGCGTCATCAGTTACCAACCTCGTCAATTAACTATGGTACCTACCTATCCTTAAAGCCTTTCAAACTTCTTTTACTAAAATGTTAAGAAATCATCATAGTGTGTAATTTCTTTACCAGGTTTTGCTTGTAGTTACTTCCTATTCGCTTCACTTCACAAGAGGTTGTATGGATATGTAGACAATAAAAACATCGCCAAAAGCGGAAGTTACTGTCCATAATGGATTTATAATACGTGACTGGATGCATAATGTCCCTTTTCTGATTTTTTTTTATCGCTGAACACCTGAATGTTAGCGGAAAGGATTTCAAGGTTGGTTAGCTGGTATATTTTTATTTAATACCTACCTACGATAATCGTATTTGATATTTTAGAATTGGTATCCCTACTAATCCCTACTAATATTATAAATGCGAAAGTAACTCTGTCTGTCTGTCTGTCTGTCTGTCTGTCTGTTACGCTTTCACGCTAAAACTACTGGACCGATTCAAATGAAATTTGGTACAAAGAAAGTCTGGAGCCTGAGAAAGGACATAGGCTACTTTTTAACCGACTGCAAAAAAGGAGGAGTTCCACGCGGACGAAGTCGCGGGCAGAAGCTAGTCTGATATAAAGAAGACTAACATAGACGCAATATTTTTTAAACATAGGTACTTCTTGTACCTACCTCAAAAATATAATAAGTATTTTAATAAAATCAACATACTTACTTCAATAATATCGACATGGCATACCTACTTATGCCGACTAAGAAACAAACAACCGATAAAGTATTAAAATTTTTAAAGAACACACATAAGTAATATTTTTATAACACAATAGTGTTAGACTATCGTCAACTCGGTAAAATTTCCAAATCGTCAGCTTTATATTAATATACCTACGCAAGTTAAAGCCGTTATGAATAACTGTTAGGTATTGCAATGTGTAATACCCGCAAAAGCATCAGAAATTACTAAATTCAGTTTAGTAGCAAACCATTTTGAGATTAAGGAACCATTGACATAAACAAATGACAAATGAATTTATAAAAGGAACAAGCGTAATTTTCATTGTCACATAATATTGATAAAGATCTTGATCGAGTGTTAAATCTTTAATAGATAAACAATAGACAAAAAGACAAGTGATGTCAATGCCGACACAGAGAACTGTCATAACAAAGCTGTTATGTATTCTATGCGTGGAGGCTTCAGGAAGGCAAAAGCCAATATGTGCCGCGACTTCCGACTCCTGTTTATTATTTATACTTGATATTATATTGACACGGGACAGTCCTTCAAACTATCGAATAGCCCATTCAGTTCAAGAGCACATACAAAATGCACTTACTTACTCTTTAATGTTCAAATTATATGGGAGTGTTTCGGAAGAACTGATTGAAATTTTAATACTGAGAGTAGATTTTGTTCGATGAATGTTACTAACGGTAAACACGAATATAAAACAATTGACGATTAAACTCTTTATTTATTTTTTTAAATATAAAAATTGGCTTCTAATTAAAGCGACTTTTTAGAAAAACTTCCTAAACATAGTCCTTACTTGCGCATTCTATCAAAAAAATATTTAGCTATCGAAACGATTACCTGCCTAAGCTATTGAAGTTATTCATGAGACACATTAAATTATGATAACGTACTTAGATAAATAGTATTATCTAACATGAAGTACCACTTCACGCATACCAAATACGAGCTTAGAAGCCAATGAAAAACTTTTTGCACAAAAACACGGGCAAGGCCACCACTATAGCATTTTTTGTTGCTCCGAGCTTCACCGCCGCAAACACATTTATTTTTTTATAACTCTTTGAAACCTGAGCTCGATTTGTGTTCTCATAAAAACTATGTATAAAAACTATATCTTAAGTCTGTTTCAATTTTGTTGGATCATTTGATGTTTACTCCTGGTTTACGCATTTTGAAAGTTTACGTTAACTCAATTATAAATTTATCGTATTCATTTTCTGAATAGGTTACAAGGGACGATAAAAGGGCACGGATTGCTTCAGTTATAATCAGTTATCGCTAACTTGCAGCACTTTAAGACTAAGTTTGCGATTCGTATGTAAATCCGTGTTATGTAAGTAAATGCAGCGAAAGGAGAGAGAATGAAGAAAAAATCCTCACCTATTTTAACCGCTACAATAAACTATAAAGAAGCCGAACCACAAAAGTTCAAGTGAGAACATAAACACTGTCATAACATCGATAAGCCATGTCCTTACATTTGTAACAATTTTATTGGATCAGCTTATCGAACGATAAACATTCTTGGAAGGGCCAGCGATGGATGTTACTATCGAAGGATATTGCGATGCAACTCAGGTTGGGCAAACAAACGCGAGGAGTTGACTTAGGCAAACGATGCGGGTTGTGTCACCAATCAGGAATACTAATGTACGCACAAATCTAGTTATATACGGCCGAGTAGCGTTTGTACAAGTCATTACAGTTTACAGGTGAAACAACATCGTATAAGTATAAAGGATCTTATGAAATTTTGCACTAATGATTAAAAAAATATTCGGGAAGAAGAAACTATGAGAGTGACTACATTTAGACGTAGATAGTCAGAATCATTGACATACAAGAGTTTGATCAGTGCAATGCAATACTGCAACGATCACGAGAATCTTCAATGATTATATTTATTGAGATTTATGAACATTTAAAAAATATATGTAGATAAGCGACAACCTTGACCGTAACCCTAGATTGCAACGAAACTGCAATTAAATTTCAATTAATAATTTTAAGAATGTCTGATTCATAGCACAAGGTTGTTGTGTTACTTAATAAAACAACATATTAATTTGAACACGCCTACTATACAATTAATTTTATTAAAGTTATCAATAGGTAATAGCAATCTCATTAAGGCAAACGGGTATACCTATAACTTTTTATATTTTTATTGGTTTCGTTTAAAAAATTGTACATACACTCGGGCTATTATACTCTTTGAAATTGTTTTTGAAGTAGTTGCATGATACCAAAAAGCATTGTTGTGTTATTCATTTCGTGTTACATAGCTAATGCATCATTATCGTTAGTGTTAAGAACTCTGGCAGAACTTTCTTATTATCACATTCTATGAATCTAATTAGAAGTTGCGTGTTATTTTACAACTGATTTACAAATAACGCAATCTTGAACTGTTAAATGAAATCTGTTACCAAGAAATCATTTTCTCAACTTTCAATACACCTACTTGTAGGTATAAGATTCGATACCACATCATCCAAACGGAACATTAAAAACAAAAAACCGTGACGATAATTTGATAAGAATTTAATCACGAAGCAAAGCTTTTACATTTAGGATCGTTCGGAGCATCTCATCCCTAATGGAACAGTCATTAATCAATGTGAAAAAACTTGACGCGAAAAGAGTTTACAGAAGGATGGCGCAAAAAATGTTTCATTATCCACCCGAGAAACGAGCACGCGCTATCAATATTCATTGTCAGAATTATTTTTGTAAAGATCTTATTATGATAGAAACGCTTTTCGTGTTTAGAATATTTTTACTACAATACAAATAATAGACAAGTTCCCCTCGATCCCCTTACATATAAACTTGAAAGAGGATAAAACAAAATAAATGTGTATCTTCGTCGCACCGATTGATTTCTTTATAGGGGTCGGTCACGCTGCGCCTCTAATGGCAGTTCTTGACAGACGACTAACAAAAAACTTGCAAGGGATTGGAACCAAGACCCTCATACAAGTAGGTCACCCAGAGGAACATGACGAATCGCTCTCATCACTCTTTAACGTTATAAGTGGGAGCCGAGGAGATAAGATTTAGACTTAGCCGCCTTTGAGGTCGAGATGTGATTAATGAATTTTCCTCAAAATGGGGCAATATCAAAGTTTTTTATCAGTCATTATGCTTACATACGAGAAATACTTTTCCGCAAACTGCGGCTTGCCTGACGAGCGCACTGGCAACTTCGTAGCATATTAAAGGATACCATACATGGCTAATTATATTCAGCAGACATTCTAAGAATTTAGGCACTCAAAGCTCGAGCAAGGACTATGAAGTTGGACCGCTATGCGCAATATAAGGAGCACAGAACAATGAGCTCCGTTGTTCCGGAGCGGCCTCCTCCGATGCTTTAGCAAATGTTCCACTCCACACACTAGGGTAATTAAAAAGCCATGATACTGAGACGGCGTGCTTAGAAGGAATGGTAATTAGGAATGTAAGCGAATGAATGCTACTGGTCTTGATATCACTGAAGATCTGTAGGTAAACAAATTATAGAATCTGATTCTGATTTGATTGTGGAGTCACAGCGTTTCGTAACGATCGGGCGCATTCCATTTGAGCGAGGCTCGAGGTGCAACGCCCCTTGGGATAGACCCGTGCCGGTTACTGATGAAGCTTCTCTAAGAATTATACGCCAACTAGCATTCCATTAAAGGTCATCGAAAACGCTAACGTTTTAACGACTTCTTTGTTATTTAAGAGTGCGAAAAAAGTTCAATTATAGGTTATAAATAGAATTCAACATACTTGAGAAATACAGTTAAGTTACCTACTGTATAAATATTGCGGGAGTATAATAAACGTTAGGTTTATACGAAAAAGTTATCTTGAGTAATAAGTGCTTCAGTTTCTTTGAATACTTTAAATAACAAAAAGCGTCGACAGTTAAACTGCTAAAAACCAGTTGCATTCAAAAGACAAATTCAGTCTTTTGAAATAAATTCATCACAATTGAACCGAGATAGTATTCGAATGTAAGAATAAACAAAACAAGCGTAAAAAAATATGCGTTTCGATTATGTCATCACATCTATCATAAATAAATACCTAATATTTCAGTCTGTTATTAAGCCCAGCACGAGATCTAGGCACTATATTGCTAAACTGCAGAGACACGTGCGAAAACCGGGTCGCTTGCGCAATCGTCAACTTATCATAGATTGTTGCCCCCGCTAATGCCTCAAACAGCTAACGGTACTACGGCTGAACATTCCATGCTCGCATTGTTTTGGTCAATCTTCATTAGAAAGAACCACGTAACAGTAGGTAATCAAGAAAATAATTTCTTATGCTTTCGCGGTTATTACACATTGGAATAAAACTAACGGATTTAAACAGTATTCAAGAAATTCTAAGTTTACTACAGTTAGTGTATCAATTACAACTTTTTATGTTTCTCCGTTTCATACCGTTTCAATTAATATATCAGGTAAGTTATGTAACGAAGCATATTTAATTATGCAGTACGCTAATAACTTGCAAATAACAGCGGTTTTATCTAATTGAGGAAATAACTTAGTCTTAAATGGTTAAGTATAGCTGATTCTTCATTATTGGCGATTAATTTAGTAAAAAAGAGGGCATTATCAAGCACTACAATTTTTCTAACATGATTGATTTTTATATTGTATCTACCTTATTTAACTTCACCTAAAATGCATTGCTCTTGCCGAACAGCTAGTTAAATTTTAATAAATCACTATGAATATGAAATTTAGGTTTGTAGATACATAAGTCCAGCTAGTCGCAGCTGCAGTTAGTTAAATGATTTATGACTGCTCCTGCGCAACCCGCGACAAACCCATTTGAAACGCTTTGACATACTTCGCTGTCATTATCATGTCGGACATATTAAATGAACAACATCAATAACAATGCACCAGCAATTAGCGAAAACAAAAATGTTAGACCTTGATCCCGCTATTCAAAGGACTGTTTACGTTCGTATGCGTGAATCCTGGGGATTATCAACACCATTCAAAATAGAATGAATGAAGCAATAATCGAATACGCGATTAGAAATGATATATTGTTAATCCGACATGCGATGAAAAATAATGTCGCAAATCCAAAATACAAAAGGGGCCAATGTCAACGACCCCCACACCCTATGGTACAACAATGAGTATAGTGAATGAAAAGGGATCTAGTACCATTACCTACCAAATGTCCGCTTCAATCATCAAAAGTATTGCTGATATCGTATTTTACGAGTATCCCCAAACGCAACGCGTCATTAGAAACGAGTAAACCGGTTCTAACGATGGTTAGATAATGATTAAATAATAGCGATGACTACTTTCTTCCAGCATCGAAATTATAAAAGAAATGTTACTGATCTTCTGAGCCGAATTACTTAATGGTATTCACGTATCCAAGACAGTAAATCAAATTTGTATCGTTAGATGTAGCTGCGACGGCTTACTCTGGGGTTCGGTTAACCAGTGGCTGGGGACTAGACGATCAATTTCAAGATCCCCTCGGTTTATATTCAAATCCCTTTTGTCTTTCTCGTCTTATACACTCGCTGATTCACAACAGTGCTTCCGAGCGATCAATGGCTTGCTTGGCTGAATGCCTGCCTACTTAAACCTGTCAGTGTCAGTTAAAAAAAGTTTAAGAGTCAATATCATAATAATGAGGTTTCTGAACTGCATTTATATTGCACTTATTGAGTGAGTAGATATGTACGAAGTCTTGTATTTGATATCATTTGACATTAAGATGATGATAAGATAAATGGAGATGGATGGAATCGGAATGAATGAAAATTTGCGGGCAATGAACTTCACCGATTCCAATATACTTGAGCACGTTTTACTAATATGCAATTATCAGTAGGTAAGTATTGCACAGAGAATTAACGACGATAACACTTATCAGTATTGATAAAACAACTTCGCTGATGATATAGTTGAGAAACACTGTTATTGAAAACATAATTGAAAAATAGGTTACAATAATTTCATAACAACTATGCAAATAAATAAAGAAATAGCGTACCTACGGTCTACCAAAACAAAACGCAAGAAAAATCACTCGGGCAAAACAAAAACACAACGTAAATTATATTCCAAAGCACAAATAGTAAAGCGAGCTTTACCGTATACGCGCAAACTTTTCAAACACTTCGATCACAATGTAGACAACAATATCAAAATTTCGCGTGAAATTCGATATGTGTACGGGTTTCGGCAGTCGATAGACCGGTGAGCAAACGCGCGGCGCGGCGACCGGGCACGAACTGACGTTTATCCAAGCCAACGGCCGGGTATCGCCGTCCCGCTCTAATACGCATGTCCGGAACTATTTTCCTTTACAATTTCCACATTCATCGCCATATTCATTTCCATAGAATTATTTCCCAACACCATGATAGAATGGTCCTATTTTAGATGTAACGTACCATTTGAATGAGATAATGTTGGAATACATACGACCATGTTGGAGAGAGACAGCGCCGAGTACCGGCAAGGTCGATCGTGATTGTAAGCATTGCAACATCGCCCACGGCAAAAGGAGGCATTCAGGTTTTCCACCTGGTTTTAGAGATAAGGAGGTAGAATTACTTTGGATGTTAAAGATGCACGGAGTTTATGTAAGAATTGAAATTGCTTTGGGAAAGTTGAATTTTATATATTCTAATAAGAAGAGGTTGGTTTATAAAACCGGTTGACATCAATCAAAGCAGTCGTTAATTTTGAGTATGGAAGGTAACTTAGAGGATTTTGCATTATATTTTGACTTATTAACGAAGAACTAATTTGGAATGAAACAACTACCTACTTATAACGAATTGGCAACGAATTTGTCATGCATATTTTATTTTAAAATGCATAATAATGAGCAATAACGACGAAGTCATCAGAAATTATTAAGAACTAATCTATTACCATCGTAATACGTATACCTATGTATCTACCTACTTAGCTACTACAATTTTCGTCCCAGCCCAATAACAACAAACCCAAATAAGAAATGACTTACGTACACTAACATTTCCTATTTCATAATTCTATTAGCATATTGAAAGTTTTCTGCTATGTCGTGGTATCCGGACTATTTTAGCCAAGTAAATAATACTTTCACTATTGTGATGCATATGGGACTGTGCGATGAAAGCGAGTGACACTGAGATACAGTTACTATACAAAGCACAATGGTTGCTACTGCTCTGAGAATCTTTGGGACACTTTCGTATGTCAAGTTATGCGTAGGAATGATAAAAGAAAATCATGTGGGTAACTTCATAATTGCGTAAGTAACTTGAAAATATAAGAGAAAACGAAATGAACACAGCTGTGCAAGAAATTCGACGTAGCACGTAACGGCGACAATTCTCGTCTAAATAGGCTACGTAATACAGTAAAAAAATATTTCAAAGGTTTAGATATAGGGTGTGTGACCCGGTTGTGGCCACCGACCCCTTTGTGGCCATTTAGAACTTCAAATCGTTATAACTAAGGCAAAGACAAATATATTACTCTATGGTTTACGGGAATAAAAATAGCTAATATTGGCAAAACTGATAGCGTTGCCAGCTTTGATGTGTCAAACTTCACTTCAATCCAACAAGTCATTATTTTTTGACGAGCATAAATTGTTTTAAATCTTAGCAAAAAGGCTAAGGCGAGCGGTTGAGTAATCAATTATTATTTTTTAAATCCTTCTTATTTTTTTAATGTTTATATCAATCCTTCATGAAGAATATACGGGCTAAGTGGTACTAATGATATTTTATCGCTATTTGCTTATTAAGTGAGGTTTTGAGAGGTGGCCACTAATGGAGACAAAATAAATGAATTTTTCCATCTTTGGCCACATGACTGGCCAAAAGTGGTGCACGTAGAACCCCACTTTTGGCCATTTAGTTTTTATCGTGATTTTTCAACTTAATTACTTAGCTATTTTGGTATAAGTAATCTATTAATTTTCAGAGTCCGATTATAATGCCTCCATCGAAACCAAATACTAAAAAAATCGGTGTCGTGAAAAGAAAATTGTTCCAGTATTCACCGCATAAAACAACATTAGAATTACACACAACATTATTATTTTTCTCTAAATAAAGTCTGTTGGTCGTAAAATATGCGATTTTCGAAAAAAAATTTTATTACTTTGAATTATTTGCATTTTATTTTTGATGAGTTTTGATGGCCAGAACTGGCACATGACTGTGGCCAGAAATGGCGTAAATCTGGCCAAAAATGGCACAAAGTCCCATTTTTTTTTCTTTTCAACAGGATTCTTTTTCCATTGAATCATTATGAAAAAAAATGTATCCTTAGGCTAGATTTATATATATTTTATCACTTTTTACAAGAAATATGTCCCTGATAACAAAAACTGTAAAATGATATAGCCTCAAAGTCTACAAAATTCTTAAAATGGCCAAAACCGGGTCACTCACCCTACTATTCGATATGAAAGACAATTAAGGTTAGTTTTAATCATATACTCCAGAATATTTATTAACTCCCAAAGTCGATCCCGCAGTTCCAAAAGAACCTAAGTTCTGATACCTATCTAGACATTAACTTTGAAGGTCGATAATACGTCTCATTATTGACATTAGTAATGATAGTGACCTCATTCCATCCTCGGGGATGTTCATATTAATTTCATTGCGAAACTGACCTCCAACTAAATTACTAAAATAGTTCAGTTGATACTGTAATTTATGTAACCTATTTTGCTTATTAATTGTCAATGTAATTATGTAAAACTACCAAATTATAGTCTAGGGAACAATCATAATTAATGAGCAATATAGGTAATAAAACCTACTGAAAGTTATGAATAACTTTTATCTTTCTTTATTGTACAAATTGTTATGAGTGTAGAAAAATTTATAAGAGAAAAAATGCACTCATTCCTGATGCCTTCGTGGTTATTATATTACATATTAAATATTTATTTAAGCCTATGCCCAACAGTGGGATAAAGACAGTGTCAAAAACTACATACTTAACTTTGAAATTAAGACAAACTTCTTACGGCGTTTCTTCTTACAGAGCCATAAGAAGCAAGAAGCGTGTAGAGACATTATAATTATATAATAGCAGTTTTATAAAAAAAACTTTATCTACCTACACAAAGATTCCGTATAAGTCCCCAAGCCAAGGCGATAAAGATCAGTTTTCAAACTGCGTCTCGTTTAATAAAACAAACTAATTCCCTCGTTTGCTAACAGTAGCAACAAACAAACAGGGTTCCGCAAATATCATTCGCCAACTCCTTACGGAACCTCCGCTATATTTGTTCACCAGTAATAAACACTTCACAAAATAAACTAGATGGAAACTTTATTATTTTTATATATGTATGTCCAATGCATAAACCATAAATACAATACAATTTAATTATTATAAATATAATTTAAATAATACAATACAATTTAATTATAATAAATTATAAATATGCGAAATAGAATTATCTATTACTATTGGAACATCTTATGTATGTAAGTATCTATTTTCTGATAATAAATATAGATCAAATTATTAAGATCGATAAAACTAACAAGAAATATATATTTTATAATTCTAGAACATCGTTTGTAAGTTATTCATATATATCTATTGTCTTACTTACCTACCTTGTGTAATATCTTACCTGCATATAGAATTCAATAAACAAAAGTTGGGAGATAATATATATTATATAGGTATTGTAGGATATGACCCTGTAAATAAATTGCTTCCAAACGTTAAATTTAAGGTAGGTAAGGTAGGTATAATATGTGTACCTACCTAATATAACGTCCAACATAAAATTCCTTGCGGTGCTGAAAATAAAATCCTGCTATTCTAGCACTATCAAATATTATAATATATATATAAAGGTCCCTTCGCAGAACAAGCTCTCATGTTTGCAT
Organism: Polylopha cassiicola; assembly: GCA_038024825.1. Lineage (NCBI taxonomy): Eukaryota > Metazoa > Arthropoda > Insecta > Lepidoptera > Tortricidae > Polylopha > Polylopha cassiicola. The sequence goes on from CP149059.1 coordinate 4,413,862, forward strand.
TGGTCTAGCAAACAGCGGGTAAAAAGCGGAAGCGTTATTACAGCTCAGAAACATTACCACAACACCAAAATGGATATAAAATCCTAGACAAAATCGCCTTCAAACCTTTCCAATACTGTTCTCCTTTCCATAACAAAACTAAGGTGCTATATGTTACAAGCATTGGATGCGAAACTGCAAGAACTTCGACAAGTATTAATAAATTCAAATATCTCATTCAACTTTATGAATACATACTTGAAGCGTAAACTGAACTTTTAGCAAAGCTCCAACAATTCTGATGCTGTGCAAACCAGAAAGTTTATGTACAAATCGATTACATTTTTCTTTTCTTTGTAAGTAAGTAACCTATTGTATGATAGTATAGTATTAGCTTCTACCCTCAACTTTGTCTGCGCAGTCTCAGCCCATCAGGGGGTGAATTTTCAAAAATACTTTCTTATATATGTCAGTCATTAAGTCAGCTTCTCCATTTATATATACCGCAGATATTGACCAAAACATAGGAGTTTCATCAAAACATTTCCCTTTAAAAATGTTTAAATAGGTACCTATACTTAGGTACCTATTTACACATATTTACTTTGGTGCTCAACAGTCAGAAAACTGTTCGACATCTATTTTATTATTTTGTACCATTTACTATTTTGTAACCATGATAATATGTTAGGTATCTGTAATTCTGTAAAGGAATAAACAAAACTCACGACAATAATGATATAACGCATGCATTTTCACTTTCATACTCTAGAACGTAGGACTTATAAGTTGCAGGTGAAGAGACAAAACATAAAGGAACTCTTAGGACTATTTGGCTATTACCCAAAAAAAAAGGGAGCTATTCCGACGAGCTTCCATAAATGGCCCGAGGCAATAAACCGATAAATACGTTGTAAAACCATAACTGAGTCACTGAGCCATCTATAAATTATACGGAACTGCTCGCATTTGCAACTATCGCTGCCAGAACAACGCTATAACAAAATTGTTCACATACAATGAAGTTATTAAGTGTAAGATTTTTTTACGTTTAGTTACTTACACTTCCGATGCCCTTGACGTTTGCAACAATGTCGAAATCACGAGACTTGAAAATGAATAAGAAACAATGATTGTCCTTTGTCCCGAACTACTAACAAATCTTTGTATATAGTTCGGGCCCCAGATTCGCCCCGCGGTCACACGATTAACTTGTCAAGATCCCGTCGTTAAGTAACTGTAAACCTAGTAACTGATTTGTGATCCTTATTAAGACCGACATCGGAACTATCAATGCGCTAATTGCTATGCAACCTTTTGCATTTATAATATCAGTACATATATGTTAAAACGAAGTAGGTTTTATAGAAAGCACATCGTCACGAGGTCATTGACCTAAGATATACTGAGCTACTTGCCTATAACCAAATAATGTAGCGGAAAATTAATTCTCTATTGTCGTCAACATACATTTAAAATAAAAAGAAAATTATACATTACAGAACGCGGCCTAGCGTGGTGTGTTATCTGCGAAAGAGACCTAGTTTAATTTATTCTGTCAACAAATGTTATTATAAATAGTATAAAAATAGACATAACAATTAACTTGTTGAGTATTACAAAGTTAGTATTAAGATAATAAAAAAATGGCTGCCTGTTGCGCCTGTTTATTGCACAATAATCAAATAAGTCTCGAGTGCATAACTTGTAATTTTACTAGTTAAAGTTTTTTAATTTCCAAATATTATTTCACACCTTTACAAGAATAGTGTGACATATTGAAATATTTTGTTACTCCATTTAAGACTATAAGTCTGCAATATTAAATTTGAATTTACGCGGTGTCATATTTTGAGATGTTACACTATTTTAGTAAAAGTGCAAATTATCCTGCAAATAATTAATGTATTTAACTGGTTTATTAATTAGATACTCATTAGTTAGGTACCTTATTTTCTGATATAAAAGTGGTAAATACTTATCTTACTTTGTAAAAGAGGCCAAATATCTTACCAAGTTGGAAGATTTAATACTTAAGTAAATACTTATAGGTAATGCGTTTGCTCAACATAATAAAGTCTTTGGACTTTATATTATTACCATAAAACTACCTACAGTCGATCCAATACCTATTTGGTAAATAAAACAAAAAATTCTCCCCCTTTCGTATATTTTTGTTTATGCTGCAAAATAAACATAGCGATGATAAATATTACCAAAGGCTTTATAAAAATTGTACCCCAATCTCCCCTCAGTATTCATATTTTATGGGAGTAGTGTGGTTGTCACATAGCCGTATTACGAGTATGTCTGTTTTTGCCCAGTTTAAGGGGGGATCCATTTTTTGAACATTTTACGTGATTTGGCATATGCATGCGAACCAATCACTTTAAATTTGCATATAAATTGAGTTATCTACATAATTTGACAATATTTCTAACAATTTGGTAGCTATTTGTATATGTTCTTTTTAAGATAAGAATATTATATAGGTATCTATTATTTTATAAATTTTGTAACGTTTTTTAGAAAGGTCAGAAAAACCATTAAGATTAAGGTTACAAAATATGATTGATGAAAGTTTTCTTAAAATATGAAGGTAGTACCTACATATATTTTACTAGCTGTGCCCGCGACTTCGTCCCCGTGGAATAGTAATTCTTCATAAGCCTTCATATTTTTCCCGTTTTTTACACATTTTACACTATTTCTTCGCTCCTATTGGTCGCAGCGTGATGAGTTATACAGCCTAAAGCCTTCCTCGATAAATGGTCTATCCAACAAAAAAAGAATTTTTGAATTCGAACCAGTAGTTCCTGAGATTAGCGCGTTCAAAGAAACAAACTCTTCAGCTTTATTATATTAGTATAGATTTTCTACCTTGATTGAATGATAAGTAGCAACAAGTTTAGCGTTAGACTATCGTCAGATCAATCCTGCTACGAATATGGGAACTGTAAGGTTTTCGAAACGTTAACAAATAAAATAAAATAAAAATACGCGAGTTAAATCCGTTAACAGTTGTTTCATTCCAATAAACCCATTATACTTACTTGTTTTATTCTAAGGGAACAATTAGTGACAACTACAAAACTTACTATCTTACTAATTATAAGTTCATTGTGGAGTGAAATTGGATCATAACTAATCCTAAAGATCATCTAATTATTCCAGAAGACGTAATGAATTCAAATTCAAAGCATCCCTTGACAATAAATTTAAACCCAACTATTCACGTATGCGGAGAAGCCCTTACCTTATCTCAAACTACTCTAATTAATTGTAATTGATGGCTCTTATTACTAAGGGCGTAAGGTGTAACATATTGACACATATTCAATTCAACAAAGATGTTCGCAATATGACATTAGTATGCAGTTACGTCGTTATTATACTGGGGTGTAATTTATGTTACTATGGATAATCTGCGGCGCGTCTTAATTCATTAATATCTTTGTTATTAATTACCGGTACTGCGAATTAATTAGTTGGCGTATACGTTTACATATTTACTCTCATTGAGTTTATGATATATGATATACACAAATTATTCAGTAGGTACATATTCATTTCATTGTTTACATATTATATATATTTATTCGGTATAGGTGCCGTGGAAACCTCTTTTTCATTTTTTATATTAGTAACTTCTTGTCGCGACTTTATCTGCGCACAAGATAAGTGATTTTTAAAAAATTCTTTCTTAGTGATCCCGTAAGTTTTAAAATAACCCCTGTACAGAATTTCAAGTTCCTTACACTTATGCTTTGCTTGCGTTGATATGTCAGTCATTAGTCCGCCTTTCCTTTTATACGTATTATATATATAGATTGTAAAATTTATATGTAAATATACCTAATCCGATCCTAGCAGGGCTACTAAACTACATTCTTGTCGTCAGAGGTTTTAAATGACTACTTAGACCAAAACGCCGTATAATATTAGGTAAGTACGAGTATATAAAAATTAAGTAACTTCCGCTTCCCAAGTAATAAATTTTCAGCACATATTTCCCGAGCACAATAGCATCAAACACTATCTAAACTTTTCAACCAATTTATGGCGTGCCAACTATTAAAAATATTTCCGTTCTTTTAGAAATAAAATAAAATCTTTCGAAATAAAATGAAGCTGGAACAATGGGAGAATAATTCAGTGTATAATTGATCGGGTCTAATGAAGGGGAACATTAAATTATTTTTAAGTAGCAGGCCACCCCTACGCTGACGCTACAGGCACTTCATTGATTTTACCGCCTTTGGAACTGCGCTTTAAAAATCTTCCTATAAATTATTAATTATTACTTACAAAGTATTAAAACTGTTCGAGAGTGGAGCAAGTATTTGTACCTTATTATAAGAACAAACTTAGTATACGTAATAATAATTTCTCTAAAAACTGTTTTTTAGGATTCGATACGTCTCATATTATTGATTAATGATTGTGATAATTAATAATGTAGCAGTTAAAATTACTTATCCAAATTAATGATATAGCTGTAGATTTTGCGATAATGCAGGCCTCTCGATAATCCTCAAACTGTACTAGTTATGATTATAGTAACTAAGGTTACCTTTGTTGCTAGAGTTAAAAAATAATCTGGGGGCACGGCAGTCTATTTCATAATTCTAATTCAATGTTATAAATTTTAAGTAATTACCTATATAACCAAGTATTTTCACGTTTTAATGTAACTTATTATCTTAAACCTTCAATAGAACTATTTCCCTTTACCCAGAAAGCATTACCGTAATTCTATTACCCATTGCGAATATTGTGCTGCTAATTTTCCTTTCAACGTAAGTTTTCTAAAGAAAGCGACAATTAGCAATGCGGGAAGGCAGATTGAGCCAACTAGGAGTTGTATAAATTATATGAACTACCTAACAATGCCACGAGAAACACAATTAGTTATGCACGGACTGGAAGAGACGGACTAAATTAAATTAAATGGTTACTAGACAACTCAGCTACTCAATTATATTTAGACTAATGTCTAGATAAAGATGAGTAATTTTTAAATATATTTGACATGTTTCATGATTTCCGATGAAAATCTTTCATACTGAATTTCATTCGAATAACTTCAAAACCGGCAAAGTTTCATACTAACTTTGATCCTCCGTTTTACCCCCCTAAGGGGTGAATTTACAAAAATTAGGGCCTGCGTTGATACATCAGTCAGTCAGCTTTCGCTTAAATATAGATTTAGATTAGATAATTATAAAGTTTTAGATGTTAGTAAAAATTGTATCACTAATTTCAGTAAACTTTTTATTAGTATTTTATAAGGTTTTTAAAAAAAACCCTCTTTGTATCCGTCCCCTTCGACTATGGAAGTATCAATTAATGTAAAGGACATTTTGCCGAAAATGAGTTATTTATATGGTTGTATTCAGAATTTTTTGCTCTTTCGAATGGTATCATTGAAATTTTGATATCTTGAAAAAAATGTCGTTTACCTTACACTTTTTTACCTTTTCTAAAATGATTTTTCTCTCATTTCGTGATGTAAAAGACATATCCTTAATTTACATTCAAATTATTTAACGTATAGCACAATACACTAAAAACTTGGCTTATACATTAATGGTAATTTCGCATTTCTTAACTAAATGTAACTTACTTTAAGGAATAAGTGAATATGCGATTCGTGTTGGCCTTTACGTTAATATGATAATAACTGGAGAGTGTATTTTGTTTTTTACATCAACAAATTATAACGATTATAATCGGACTCTCTCTTTCTAACATACGGTAATACTTAATAAGAGTGAATAGAACGAACTACCATCACGTGCGTTGGATTTTTTTAAAATAGCCACATCGTCAATGTGGTTATTTATGTATTTGTGTGTATCTATATATTATATTAAGTATATAAATTTATGTATTTATTTATGTAGTGTAATATCTTCCTATTTTATATCGTATTTATCATATTATGTGTATTATTTATTTGCGCCTACACATGCTCTCTGTTCATTTCAAAGGTTGACTGGTAGAGAATGCCGTATGGCATTAAGTTCGCCTTTTGTACATAATTTAGTTTGTGCAATAAAGAATAAATAAATAAATAAATAAAATAACCGCTGCGTTTATGGTGGCCAACGTATTCCTATTAGTCGAGGTCAGTGGTTCCTAACTTTTTAAATATTGTCACCCGTGGGACTTAATAGGAAAACTGATTTTACCCTGGCCTTAAAATACAAACAATACATGTATTTTTATGTTAAATTTACCTTCCCTTATTAAGTTCTTTGTACACTGTAGACATACCTCAATGGAATCAAAGGCTTAACGGCCTAATAACATCCCCACAAGGTAGCCATATCTGGTATACAGAGTGATCCAAAAAAGCAAGAGTCAGGGTGCGGTATTTATGGAGAAGGACCGAAACTCGGGATTAGTGCCAGCCTCAAAAATATAGCATCAATCTTTCAAAAAGAAGTCTATTTTATTAACAATTCTGCAGAGATTAGCATTGAAAGGAAACTCCAAAACCAGCACAACTACATTAACTCTGACAGTCAAGCAGGCCTACTAGCACTGGATTTACTTAAAATAAATGTAGCTCTAAACTAGTTTGACTCTGTCAGAAGTACCTAAACGACCAAAAAAGTCATACTTAGATGAGTTCCAGGGCATTCCAACATAAAAAGGTGCCAATATTCCTCTAATAGGCTCTAAATCAGTCTGCGGTATCATCAAGCAACAAGTCTATGAAGTACTCAACGAGGAATATAAACAAAAAGTAATGAAACTGATATCTACGTATGAACAGAAACAATTAAGAAAACTCATAAAAGGCTATTGCAATAATTTATATAAAGAACTGCTAAAGCTCAAAAGGCAAAATTCCTGTGCAGTAACCACAATTATTACCGGTCGGCCGGTAGGTTCTGCGAAGAGTCTGAGAAGACAGCCCTGCACATACTATGCTCCTGTGGACCACTCATGCGGAAAAGAAGTGTCCATCTCGGTAGAAACGTGCTGCTCCCAGAAGAGATACAAGTACTCATGTCCCAAAGAATCTGGAACTTTCTGGAGTCAACGGGCATAAATAGTGAACTATAGACAACAAAAAGGGCCGGTATAATAGATTAGGAATGGTCGAAGCGCCACAAATGGGCCCACAAACTCAATAATAATAAAAGTTCATTGCTTCCCCTTTTAGAATAGTTGATTTACTCCCAGGTTCAGAACCACTGGTCTAGGAGTATACAAAACCTAATATTCGACACTCAAGCAACACTTTTAGCACTTTTGTACTTTTAGCACTTGTAGTTAGTTAAATTGCGAAAACTACAAATTTCTCGCCACATCATATAAAATAAAGGTTCGTTTTTCCTTTTGAGGTACGGAACCATAAAAAGAAATATTTAAACTTATTTACTCAATTTTTGACACTCGCAAGATAATCAAAACCTACAGGGTACCTCTCGTAAACTCAGAATCTTAAAATGTGGTACGAAGTAACGTTTGCATAGATATAAAGGAAAAAAAATACAGAAATTGATTCAACTAATAATAATATAGGTAGCTATATTATTATTATTCTGGTTGTGTATTACTTTATATGTAGGTAGGTGGATACCTTCTCATCGCTCAATAAATTATGGTATTAACTACTAGTCGATTTAAGGAATGTATACTCTAAATTATGTTCAAAGGTGTTTAGTTCTGATTATTAACTTTTTTAACTAAAGAAAAATATTTTAAACAAAAGTCATCCTTATTCTTCATTAATAGAGTAGTGAATTCAATGGTGCTTGATACATAAACTCCAAGAAAATTATACTACATAAGACCTTTACGTTAAAATGACTTTCATTGTTTTCCATACTCATGTTAGTTACATTAACGCGTAAAAACATAAAACCTAAGCTTTTTTAAAGTAAATGCCAACTGTAACAAAAAAAATAAGGTAAAGGACATGCTAACTCCGAAACCATACGTTGTTAACTTGAGATGATGTCATAGGTTAAAAAACGATGAAATTTTAACCAATTTTGCTTTAGGTTGTGTTAAAATAGCACCAATAGAAAAAAAGTTATGACCAGATTAATTTTCACAAAAACTTCTTTTCGCTCTCCTGAAAAACTGGATTTTGTCCTTTACAGCAATTGATACTTCCATAGTCGCCCTTATCTAGCAGATATGTTTCAAGATCCATTAGATGAATTAACAACAAAATAGGGGGTATAAGCTTTAGGCGTTTCTACCTCATCTGAATATTATAACGGCACAACGCTTTATTTCTAACTTACCTACTAAATAAAACGTAAAATTGAGCCGTTAGACAACTATCACAAGTAAAAATAATATAAGACAAGGCCAGGTTGTTTATAAATATTATGACGAGTAAAGTGCTTAATTGGTGACCTTGAAACAGAAGATGGCAACACTCACCATGCCTACAAGCTGTTCGAAGTAATGATGGATGTCACTGGAATCCACTGGATAGGTAAATCTTTCGCAAGATTTGCCTTAAAATCTAAAATAAGACAAATTTCAGAAAAATCCCACGACGTGTCAATTTTAAGCCTAGGTAGTTAAATTTTCAACCTTTAAGGCACAAACAAAACAGTCTCTTTGTTCCCTTTATGTTGGCAGTTTGCAAGAACACACAAGCATAAAGTATGAATAGCATTCATTTGTTTTTAGTACCTATTTGTGACGTAATTAGCATCATTAGAGAATGTGGAGAGACCTCGATTAAAATTAATATCGCGATTGTACTCACGGGAATCTTTTTGAGCGTCTGTGTAATTTACCTGAAATGAAATTAACAAAATTAGTTATATTATTTAATATAAATGTACCAGTGGTAGGTAGGTATTTACTTAAAAAGTAGATAATAAAGAAATGGGCAGGTTATTTTCCTGATATAAAAAAATAGTCAAAACTATTTTGGTAGATTAATACTACTATTCCCTCTGTCGAGAGTGCGCGTTAGACCAGAAACAAAAAACGCCTACAATTTTTATTATAGCAAGATATCATTGCCGCGCGGTATTGCGAAGCCGTTTAGTTACATCTGGATAAATGTACGTACACAGAAAATAAAACTAGCACAAGTAATTAAATATTATTTGTTCACTTAAAAGTATTAACACTTGTTTTTTCAGTATAAAAAAATAAACAGAAAGCAGATGTGCCTATCTACCTACTACACTTAGTTAATTTAATAACCAACTAAGATTCCGCTCTGTTATTTTTTTCATCTTAAATTAACAAGGAACGGAACATTCGAAACTTTCCAGACCAATACTTAATCGAGTTAGTCGGTTAATAATGTAGGCGTGTTTCTTAAAAAAAACGTCGCAAAAGTCATTAAAGTATTAAGTCGCGTTTAATTAAAGCCGTCGTAAGCCAGTCACGGCCCTGTGTTGTTATTAACAGACATAATATCCGAAGACTCGTCTCGTGCTGTCCCTTTTAATACATACATTAACGACTGAAGTATGAGCGGGACAGAGGTGACGAAACATCTGATTTCGTTGTTGGAAATACTCCAGGCAGTAGGAAATAAAAATAATGGACGAAGTGAGTGCGAAAGTCAGACAAAAGATTTCCCTCTTGTCCGTTTTCTTTTTTACAGGCTCCCTTAATTCCTTTTTTGTAAGTAGGTACTTACAAGTTTTAAATAGAACACTGTCTACAAGAATGTTGGTAAATTTTCTGACGTGCACGGGTCGTAGTATCACACAATATTTTTGTTAAACAGTTTTATAAATACACACTTAATTAATTACATTATGTATTACGTGATTAATCCAATACAGGTGCGGCACCATTTTATAACGAACAAATAAAATTCTATTTAGTAACAACAAACCGCACCTACATTTCTAAATGTTTTGTTTAACTGGAAGTTTTAATTGTCCTTATTTAATAATTTATAACCACAACAGAGAAACGATGCGATTTTTATTACATAAATAAATAGGTAACAGTACATTTATAAGAACAAGAACAATATTGATTTATTTATTAAACCACAAGAAACAACTGAATTTATTTTTTGAAATATTATTACAGTGCATACAAGGAGATAAATAGCAATAAATTAGGTAAATATCAACACAAAGTTTACGAATGTCATTCTAGTTGAAGCGATCATCATTATTTTGACAAGAGACATGGGGGATCTGTGATACGGGTAATTGAAACAAATATTTGCGGCGAATAGTAAACTTGTTTGGAGTAAGTACACTCCACAAACTTAGCTTAGAACTAAACAAGTAATATCCGCGAAAATAACTAATACCAAATATATAACTTATTTTATTATTTTCGTGTAATCAGTAGGGTTGTGATCAGTCATGATTTGTCACTGGGGTCACATAACTTTCACTCACTACAGAATATAGCTAAATTAAAAACGGCAAAAACAAAATTAATTTCTTTGGAGAAGACAAGGTACAATAATTACTAAGTATGTCCTTATATGAGTACAAAATTGTACAAAGCATGCTTAATCAGCTTAAATATATTGTACTACTTTCCTGCAGTAGATATAGATAGTCCGCTGTTAGATAGGTAGCATTTTACTAATCACCTAAACGACCTATCTGACAGAACACCATTTTGCAACACCACCTAAATAGGTACGGCTCAAACTCCACCAAGAAAACAAAAACTGATGACGGTAGGTACATTAACTAATAAAAATACGTCATCATATTATTTTTCTAAACTATTTTGTCTTTTTATAGAAAAAAATATTACATTATATTCCCCTATTCCTAATTTACATAGAAACGTTGATGGTGATCAATCAACACCAATATCAATCAATTATTATTGAACAGTAACGGGAAATGACGCCTTAAGTCGCAATTTTGGAGAAGTAATTGGTTATGATCACATTTCATTATAATTTATTTGGCAGCTGAATCGAGTAGGCAGCTTAAAAGCGGCGTCAAAACACGACAAGTGATTTCATAATAACATATTTTTCAGATAATTTAAACAAAGATCGTGAGACTTGGTCACAATCTTACATTTCCAATGCAAAAACTGGCTTCAATAAGGACCAAGTTAAGTCGACTAGTTTATATAAAGTACAAGAAACATAATTGTCTCTTTCTATAGAAGTTTAATGGTAACTAGGTAAAACAAATTACACAAAAACCATAAGTAAACAAATAAAAAGGTTTGCCGACAGCCTGAGAAAGGACATTACAGCTACTTTTAAAAGTAAGGTTGATATGTTGTAATTACTACCCAAGTAGCAAAACTAAGTCGTATGACAGTTGAGAGCACGTTTTCATTTCCACTTAAAGCTGAGAAAAGGTACTTTAAACTGTCGAGAAATAGATCTGGAAACGTTTACTCGACGCAAAAAGGGCACATTTTACTAAACCAATTTTAATGAAATTTGTTACACATATACCTAGTCTAGAGCATGACAAAAGGACATTTATAGGCTACTTTTAAAAGGAAGGGTGAAATTTTATACCTAATTACTAGTTCCATACGGACGGAGTTGCGGGAAAAGCTAGTAAACCCATAAATTTTAACGAACATCTTAATTCATTAAAACTATGTAACTGAAATAAGAAAGCGGCAAAAGTCCATGTAGAGACCGAAGCCGTCAATTTGCAGCTAGCTCTAAAGAAGGTACATCCTATATGCCCTTAAGTTGTATTCTATTTCAAGGAATGGAATCATAGGTACACATAACATAGCAGTTAAATAATTCGCCGGTCGCAGCCGAGCCCACGTTATTGCGAGGTCATGACAAACTATTCCCATCCATTTGCTGCAAATTGATCTGCGGCTATTACTTCTACGAGCGATATTAACTTGATAATAATATCATTTGATGCAAGATTTAGTAGGTTTTTTTATATGACTCTTATTACCTTTTCTCAATTATGTAGGTACTTAGTTGTTGTTATCTTTGAGTGCTACCTAGACTTAGACTTTCGTTAGTTCTGTCAACTACGAATATGGAAACTCCTAAAGTTTTCGCGTGTGTGTTCAATTAATACTTACACGAGTGCAATATGTTAAAATTATTTAATTCGAACAGCAACAATAAGAAATTAAATAATCTCAAATATAATTTACTAGCTGTGCCCGCGACTTCGTCCGCGTGATATTTAACCCCGTTATGGGGCGAACTTCATTAGAATACGGATCTATATCTGAATCCCTAACGTTTTTTAACCTATTATTGCATTCCCTTAACGCTTTATGTCGTAATTAATGATCCTAACACTCTTATGACCTATTATGTTCGTTTTCCCAACATCGTATAAACGTTTTTTTTCCACATAATGTTTTATTTCCCTAACGTATTTCCCACTTGCCATATTGATTATTCATCCTAATCCTAATTGGTTATGGCGCTTCGCCGGCCGCTGCCGAGGCAAGCTCGCTTCGCTCGCTCGGCTTTCGCGCTGTGGGGTCACAGTTCAATATTAATTGATTAGTATCCTACTGACAAAACCTGGTTTGTTAACGTTATGTCGTAAATATACGTTTATTAAAAGTACCGATCCTGACACTTCACCGGCCGCTGTCGCGGCATGCTTGCTTCGCTCGCTTGGCTCGCGTGCTGGAAGGTCACTGTTCTACCTAACACTCCTCCTCGCTTCGCTCGTCGTCGCATCTAAAGAAGACCTTCATTTGCTGCTGCCGCGGCACGCTCGCTTCGCTCGCTCGGCTTGCACGTTGTTGGGTCGCAGTTCAATTAATTAGTATACTGACAAAACCTGGTTTGTTAATGTTATGTCGTAAATATATTTTTATTAAAAGTATCGGTTCTGACGCTTCGCCGGCCGCTGTCGCGGCATGCTCGCTTCGCTCGCTTGGCTCGCGTACTGGAAGGTCACTGTTCTACCTAACACTCCTCCTCGCTTCGCTCGTCGTCGCATCTAAAAAGACCTTCATTTGCTGCTGCCACGGCACGCTCGCTTCGCTCGCTCGGCTTGCACGTTGTTGGATCGCAGTTCAATTAATTAGTTTATTATTAGTATACTGACAAAACCTGGTTTGTTAATGTTATGTCGTAAATATATTTTTATTAAAAGTATCGGTTCTGACGCTTCGCCGGCCGCTGTCGCGGCATGCTCGCTTCGCTCGCTTGGCTCGCGTGCTGGAAGGTCGCAGTTCTACCTAACACTGCTCGCTTCGCTCGTCGTCGTACCTAAGGGAGACCTTCATTTGCCGCTGCCGCAGCACCTCGCTTCGCTCGCTCGCCTTGCGCATTGTTGGGTGGTAGTTCAATTAATTAGTATATTATTAAAAGTACCGATTCTGACGCTTTATGGCCGGCCGCTGCCTAACACTTCCCTTATTCGTAATAAATGAAACTAACAAAAGTACCTTACTTTCGAAATTGCATAATTTATACAGCTACCACTGAGTTTAACATTTTTTTATTTAAATCGGACAAAGTTTCTGAAGAAATCATACACGTGAGGTTTAGGTGGCTATTTATTTAAAGGAATGATTACCACACTTATTATCAAGATCTTACAAAACAACAAAACAATTTTACAATTCAATCCAAAATAAAACCTTATACCGATTAAATACAATAATAGTGGTTTTACGTAATAAAACATTTCCCAGTTTGCCTCATTGCCTATAATGATATAGGTACCAGTGTCCAGTATGTTCAGTTCCGCATCCAAGAACTCACGCAAAGCATACTCCTTATAAGCTCACTTGGTCTTGAGGATATGTTCAGGGTCGTTTTCACAGGAGCTCGCGCGAGCTTGCTTCACCTCCGTCTCGTCCCGGTCCGCCACTCTTCTATTAGCACTGCTTTTTTATATATTGTATAATTTTATTATGTCAGCTCTTGGTCGCGAAAAACACTTCTATTTCTCTAAGTAATGACACCAGTTTCCCCTCGCAAGTTAAACGGGGTCTGCTTACCCAGGAACAGTATTAAATGGTCCTGATTACACTATCCACGGGGTATTACGTAATAATCCCATTTTCGTTACCACTGAAGAAATCATACACGTAACAGTTTGGGTATTTATTTAATGTCAGGAATGACATTAGCAACCGTTGCTATGCATAACTACATACTTTGTAAATGTCATAAGGCATCATATTTTCCCCGTTTTATACACATTTTTCACTGTTTCTCCGCTCCTATTGGTCGCAGCGTGATGTTATATAGCCTAAAGCCTTCCTCGATAAATGGTCTATCCAACAAAAAAAGAATTTTTGAATTCGAACCAGTAGTTCCTGAGATTAGCGCGTTCAAACAAACAAACAAACAAACAAACAAACAAACTCTTCAGCTTTATAATATTAGTATAGATTCAATAGGTACTTACCTACGTAAAAAAAACAATAGTTTGAACCTAGCCCCTTTTTTTGATTTAAAAGATATATTTTCAAGTTAACCCAGAGAATTAGAAAAAAAAGCAATATGGTTGGTAATGATATGAATGATACCGAAAGATAACAAGATTCTACACTCGGAACCATTTTGTTGAGCTATGATAAGTCATATTATGATATTCAAACGACCGAAGTAGCCTGTAGCACTGTAAAATAAAATCATTTTTACCTTAAGACACTACATACCTACTTGTAAAATACTAAAGAAAAACACAGCAGCTGAAAGACAGCTCATCCCACCACGTACTCACTAATTAGCGACAACTTCACGTTAATAACTTTATTTAAAGTTATACACAACAGAGCAATTATTCGGACAATTAAGTGCTAACTTCAGACAGGTGTGCAGTCGAGAGGCCCCAAACATGTCGGCGCCCGGCTCTCCATTTAAACTATTTACAGCAAGAGCCTTTGACTTAAACTTGACGACGTAAAATTAAGTTAATTGACAAGTATGTTACCTATATTAAATTCTGGGATATGTAAAAATTAAATTCAAATCCAGAACCAATTTTAGGAGTTTACGTGAAAACTTTATTCACCTGTTTATTACTTTAGTACTCGTAAGTACCTAATCGATTTTATTTGTTACTAACTGACCCGACGAACATCGTACGGAGTTTTGTGAGAATAAGTAAGTAAGTATGTTATTTTTCTAAGTTTTGTTAGTGTATAAACCTTACCTAGACTTTCAGGAATATTTCCAAACCAAATTCGGTCAAAACGGGCCGGCTCAACCGTTTTGGCGTTTTAGCAAGACAATCGAACCGCTATTTATTTTTATACATATTATACCTATACTTATATCATAGGCAGTAACGAGTAGTAACTTAATATCATATAATATACATACCTTTTAATCCATTCTTTCAATACCAAATACAATTTGCAATCAATCGATAACTTAAAATTTAGCAACTTTTTAGTTTTTTATTTCAAATTTTTTAGCATGGCTAGTCGTACTGTTATTTATATTTGGGAATAAATAATACTGCCTACTGAATTGCTTGCTTTGTCTCATGTATTATGTTATAAAATAACACTATAAGTAGGTACAATAAAATCAACAATGACTGTTGATGATTAAGTTACGCTTACAATCTTGCTTATTTGTCTAGCTTTTACTTTGTGAATTGCAATAGGTCGTTATAGGCGTAGGCGCATTCCTTACTGATTTCATTTCAGCAACCGAGATATCGACTATCGCTGTCTATCTCGTAACATATTAAAAAGAAAAGGACAGACATATCAAGAAGTCGATACTGCACGTCTAAAAACGATCTTAATATTCATATAAACACAACATCTTACGATTACAATCGTGATGAAATTGAATATGCAATTGGCAAACTAGTCGATTGTAATCGTAAATAAGTAATCGAATTGAAATTAATTAATCGCGGAGAAATTAAGCAATTTTAGTATTACGTTGATTTCAATTACAATATGTTTTTCGAATGACCTCGTTAATTTGATTTTTAATGTTGCCATTTTAATCTGCATAAATTGCAATTGATTTTGTAAAGGTTTTGAAATCGGTATAATTGTACTGTTAATAAATTAATATATGTGTCAATTGAAGTTTTGCTACAGTGTTTTATTGTTATGTTTCAGATCAACACCTGGGAGCGATAAATTGCTGTTTGCGAGTAGTTTCATAACTTACACATAAATCGATTTGTGCTTAGTAATTACCGCTGTTATCGGCGTTTTATAAGTTACACAGCGCTAACTTACAAGAGTACCTACCTAGTTATTAGATTGCATGTATACGTACCTACATTTACTTTAATAAACTTAGTTAAGTGTACCAACTTAAGCTAACACGAAATTATGAATACCTACTGCAATAAATAAAAAAAAAAACAAATAATCTTGATTACAAACAAGTCAAGTAGCCAAATTACTTAGTATTTTGATTAATTAGGTACCTACTCGGTATTCAAACTACATACTATATAGTAACCGGGTACTTTCAATAAAATAGCTAAGTAATTTGATTACATTTGTAAACGATTGATGCCAACACACATACTGAAATATTCCAACAACATCAAAATAATTTCCATTGATCAAAAGACAAAGCAATTTTAAAAGCGCCTAACCTATCCTGATTAACGACGTCACCACGGCTGCATTCCTGGTGTTCAATATAAATTCCTATCTTGCTATTGCATGCCACAGGATGCATGCGACTAATGCGATCACAGTTGCATTGCTGGAGTGATGAAAAGCAGTACCTGCAGTGCATAGACAGAATGCCGTCTACAATTTGGAATTCAGTTTACGATGAAGTCTTATGAGAAAGTGAAAAGAAATTCTCTAGTAATTTAGTGCAATTGACATTGTTTTAATTTTATTGCATTCATAGGAAACAGTATCAGGGTTACTCTTGTACATTATACGCTAGCAATCCAATGAAATGAAACAACTTTAAACGGATTTAACTCGCGTATTTTATTTTATTGGGGCGAAGTCATCAGAAATTATTTCCATATTTGTGATAATAATAATAACATGGTCAGCTAAATCTGTCAAAGCTCACAACATAGTATAAAAAAAAGTCACAATCGTTATCTGTCCATCCCTATGTAAGCTTAAATCTTTAAAACTATGCGATGATTTAAAAAGCCGTTTTTTTAATAGGTAGGAGAAGGTTTATAGCACCGAGGCCGGGTCTCTAGTTTAGCTATATACATAAATTACAAAAAATACTTTTGAACAAAGCGACAATTGTTGGTGACAAGTGACAATTATGTTTACATTACATACTGGATAATAATCTACGCGGCACCGGTTAGTGGTTAAGTCGATTTCATGCTGACTACGCATTGCTTATCAAATAATCACCTGTCACGACAATAGACGCGTAGGTGAAATACGGGCTAGGAAATTGGGTGTGCTGCCAGTAATTAGCATGGGTCTAAGTATAATATATATTTGGCTATTAATTGTCTATAGGTAAGTAGTGCACTTAGCAATAATATAAAAGTTACTATAAATTTAAAATAACAACATGATGCGACTAAAGGACTAAGTTTACGAAGCCCTTTTGAAATTGTGGAGTACGCACATCAAATACTTTTAACTTGAGTTTGTAAAATATAAATTACTCCACTCCCAGGCTTAGAGAGTCACCGTCTACGAAGACGTATTTAATGCTTGGGAAGTGAACCTTGAACAGGCAGTAAAACGTCTGTGGATTTAGAATAAACCACGGAGTCGGTGAGTTCCGTACAATGCCGAGACGGCACACGAGTTTTATATACCTACCCTATATATGATACATACTAGCGGCCCGCCCCGGCTTCGCCCGGATGTTTTTTATAGCCTATATCACTCGGGAATAGTGTAGCTTTCCAACAGTGAAAGCTTCTTTTCAAATCGGACCAGTCGTTTTGGAGCCTATTCAATCCAAACAAACAAACCTTTCCTCTTTATAATATTAGTATAGATAAGTAAAGATAATTAAAATCACACCTCATTCCTAACGGATTAGGTACGGACACTTTCTTCAACTTGCTTGTTTTTGCGAAACTTTTGCATGTTCCAAAGAGTCCTTGTTTAAAAACTCTAAAATTCTTAACCAGAATATGTATTTTCCAGAATAGGTAGTCTTTTAAAGTCCCTATAATAATGTGTACAGAAAACTATACACATATAGGTATTTCGTTTTTCCCTTAATCGAAAGCTAACCCCAAAACATTCCCAACCGCGGGCAGTTCAGAAAGTTTTAATGGAGTGCAGAGTTGTAAACTTACGCCACGACCGACCAGTGGTGACCCATTACGTTACTAATAACAACTTCACTGTGAATAATATAACACTTCAGTTTTATACACGGTATAAAGAAAATGGACCCACCGCTAAATGAGTTACGTGCAGACTATTCGAGAATAACTTGGCACTTTTATAACTATATTATTCCTACTAATATTATAAATGCTAAAGTAACTCTGTCTGTCTGTCTGTCTGTTACGCTTTCACGCTAAAACTACTGGATGATTTAAATAAAATTTGGTACAAAGAAAGCCTGGAGCCTGAGAAAGGACATAGGCTACTTTTAAACCGACTGCAAAAAAAGGAGGAGTTCCACGCGGACGAAGTCGCGGGCAGAAGCTAGTTTTGTATATTTTACAATGAAACATTGTCAAAAATACGAGTAATTAAGTATAAAAATATTGAATTAGGTAATAATAAACTTGTAATTTTGTAATCACTTGTATCATAATTCTGTAACTTATAAATGTATGTACCTACTTACCTTTGTTTAAAAAAAAATTCGACAGAAGTGTCCAAATGACTCATTTTTTTTTCTTACCCAATTGACTTCACAATACAGCAGTTAACAATATTTTTTCAATACTTTATTGTCTATGGAAATGATTCACCAAGATTTTCGGCCTTGTTTCATAAATTAATTAATCTAAGTGTCAGCATAATACCTCGATTAAAAGATTATAATACTTACCTCAATTAAAAGATTTCGCGAGGTCCCTTAAATACCTGGGACCTATACCTACTTTACTACTGGTTGGTTCCATTAAGCAAGAAACGTTAGCGTTATAACCGCGAAGGCATCAGAAATTATTAAGAAACGTTAGATTAAAGTCGGTTCACATTATTTCTTAAATAAAGTCTACGAGGGTATAAACAGAAGCATCTTTAAATTTCTATTTTGTAGAGGATCATCCCTCAAGCTTTTATTTGCCATCAACAAACACAACGGCGAACTCAGTTCGTAAGATTATCCGGTTTCAATCCGCTGTAATAAGTTAAGCAAGCCAGTTTATACCAGTTTGAGCCAGTTTTCACATCTATATCAACTTTCCTTGTTATATTTTCTTTCTAATTGGCCACATTTTACTGTAGGTAATGGATATCTAAGTCAAGTTGTACAAGTCTTCGTAATCTTTGCGTTAGTGCATATAAAATAACATCTATGTAAATGTACGTGTGGAAAGCGCAAAATAATTTTCATATTGCTAGGCGATATGATATGATTATCCTGAGTGTTTCCCGAATAGCTGTGCATGATTTAAAGACAATGGATGAAATGGATGGAGGTGGGCACGGCTTGAACATGTATAAAATTAAAAAATACCTACTAATAGGTAAGTAATTTATCTTGTCATATTACGAATCTAAAATTAATTTTGGAATGAAACAACTATAACGAATTGAACTGGCTTATTTTATTAGCTAACGTTTAGCAAATGTTGCAATTCCCTTTAGTGTGTTTAAATCGTCAACCGATACAATAAAATACACGAATTAAATCCGCTATAGTAGTGTCAATCTAATGTGTAATAACTGTGAAAACATCAGTTTTAAAATTCCGTTTTTGACAGTACTATAATTATTGTATTATTTCGCTATAATAAATCAAGTCACGGCATCGACGGTTGGTATTGCAGAGTGAATTTATGAGAGAACAATTCGCAGCATTGATAAACAAAATGGATAATAAATAACTTACAGCGTGATGTACAATATTGGAAAGAGACAGCTGATACTTGAATTATATTACCTACATGACTCGCCATACAATATATTCGGTAAAAAGCTTTATAATATTTTTGACGGCTGCTTAACAATATAATAAACAATTTAACAAACCCCCGACATAAAAACATAAAAGCCGTCTTAAACGTATAAAAATAATAAAAACTTGATATTAGGTAGGTACCTAAGTATTAATAGGTATTTCTACAAAGAAAACGTCACGTCGGGGGGACCGCTCATCATTTACCTAATTGCACCTATGTATATTTACCTACTATGTATCGAAATCTAAGGAGGTCCCCCCGACATGACGTTTTCTTTGTAGAAATACCTATTAATACTTAGGTACCTACCTAATATCAAGTTTTTTTTATTTTTATACGTTTAAGACGGCTTTTATGTTTTTATGTCGGGGGTTTGTTAAATTGTTTAATTTATTTTTTTTATTTAATACTTTTTGAAAGTAGGTAGGTAACTTATTATTTTTTTAACCAATTTCCATTTTACATGGAATTCTGTAATGTACATGTGGTCCTCTTACATTTGATAGCTCACTCGGTTATATTTGTAGTCAATTGGTTAACCATTTCCACACTTTCAGTCCCTATATTTTTTGAACTACTTAACCGATTTTCATTATAATATCAATTTTGTAATGTACACGTGATCCACTTTCATTTGATACCCCACTCGGTTATATTTGAAGATATTTGATTTTCCATCCCCACTTTCACTCCCTATATTTTTTGAACGGCTTAACCGATTTTCATTATAATTTCAATTTTGTAATGTACTCGCAACTCTCTTTCATTTGATACCCCACACGAGTATATTTGTGGACATTTATTTTTCCATCCCCTCTTTCACCCCCCTCTATTTATCAAACTACTGGTCCGATTTTCATCAAACATAGCTAAGAACACTCCCGACATATTCACCTTTTCCATGTAAAATGGAAATTGGTTTTAAAAAAATAATAAGTAAGTAAGTTACTTTCAAAAAGTATGAAATAAAAAAAATAAATTAAAAAATTTAACAAACCCCCGACGTAAAAACATAAAAGCCGTCTAAAAAGTATAAAAATAATAAAACTTGATATTAGGTAGGTACCTAAGTATTAATAGGTATTTCTACAAAGAAAACGTCATGTCGGGGGGACCTCCTTAGATTTCGATATATAGTAGGTAAATATAGATAGGTACAATTAGGTAAATAATGAGCGGTCCCCCCGACGTGACGTTTTCTTTGTAGAAATACCTATTAATACTTAGGTACCTACCTAATATCAAGTTTTATTATTTTTATACTTTTTAGACGGCTTTTATGTTTTTACGTCGGGGGTTTGTTAATAAACAAAAAAACAGAATCAAAATCGGTTCATGCGTTTGGGAGCTATGATGCCACAGACAGACACACACACACACACACACACACACACACACACAGACACGTCAAACTTATAACACCCCGTCGTTTTTGCGTCGGGGGTTAAAAAAGGTTTTAAGTGATGAGTCAGTACTGATTGACCCATTTACAAATTAAGTATCTAATAAATACAAAGCGGCAAAGGTTTAAAGCGGGAAGAAAAGCGTTAGACTATCGGCAGCTCAGTAGTGTTTCGAATATGCGAACTGTAAACTTTTCGAAACGTCAGCGACTAAAATAAAATTTGCTAGTTAAATCCGTTAGAATTGTTTAATTCCAATGTATAACCGCGAAGGCATAAGAAATTATAACGGGAAGTAAATCTAGTTTTCTAATTATAGTACTTACGTACGTACTTCACTACAGTTAACAGCTTTTTATTCTTAAACTTTAAAACAAGTATCATGAATTTGATTTAATAATAGTACTTAAAAGATAAGCATAACAGAGAAGAAAGAAGCTAATTAAGTAGATAGCAACTTCAATTATTATACTTTAAGATAAATCTCCATTATCCTAGCTTTAATAAGTTTTAATGAGGCTTTAACGCAAAACAAAACAGCGAAGCCAAAAGCTCTCAAGGAATATTATGCAACAGTAAAGTGCATTGTCCGGTACATTATCTCGCGGATTTATCTCCGAGAGTGCATTTCGAGATTGCAGATAAGATCTTACGAAACGAACAATATCCTTCGCCACACGTGCAATGCTTTTAAACTTCGAAATATAATATATAGCCAAGTGTAGACAATTCATAAACCTTCTGAGATTTTGTACATACATTATTTTGGGTTACTCATTTGTGTTTTAAATGGGTTTATTTTTGTTGGTGACGACACGTTTAGTATAATTGATGTCACAGATGCTAAATATTTACAAATCAAAATCAGAAATATATTTATTAAATTCAGGCTATTACAAGCTATTTAAGTTATTGAGTAGGTACCTATCCATGTTTAAAATGATTTGATCCCGAGTTCTAAATCTGAGTTGATACATCAACTAAGCAAAAGCACAAAATTTGCTGACTAGCTTTTACGTCGCAATTAGTAACAATTCATATTCAGGAATTATTGTGTATCAATAAATTCTTAGTACATATATTTTAAAGATAACAAACACTTTTACCTTCTTCAAGATTGCATTAAGTAAAATCTCCAGCGATAAGTTATCAGATATATTTAACGTATGCGATCTTCAAAGAAAACACAAAAAAGTAATGTTATACAGAACATGAGAAATAATTGAGATAGATCGAGCGTAAAATTAGAAAAGAACTCACCATTTACCACGTGATTGAAAACGATTATTAAAACGTCAATTAGTTCGATGGTAGCTCAATTAGAATTATTTTCGAAATTAACGAAATGCAAATCGAATGAAATTTAGAATATTTAAGCTCGGATCGAAATAATTTCCATTCGAATCGAATAATAATTGCATATTTGAAATATGATATAGCACTCAATGTGAAACGTATCGTTTTAATAATAAATAATCTTATTTTTGTATGCATCATTGAACCTAAACGTCAATAATTATGTGTTATTTAAAAAACAACAGACAACTATTTAGAAGAAAAAATAGAAGTAAAAGACCAAGGTTAGCAATAATAAAGTATACAAGATAATCAGGAAGGTACACGGATAAAGGTTCAATAGATTATTATTCTGATATCGTATTAACCACTCGTTTATACACTTAAGCTTGTGCTTGTCAATCCATGCGGTATAATGCAATTGAAACTAATAAAAATGCAATTTACGTAATGCGTCTCGACTCTATTTACTACCCTTTAAAGCCGGGAGCTCGCATTCGATGAATAATAATATCCTTTGAAGTAGAGTTTTGTGCAAATGGACAAATCCAGACAACTAACACATGGGCAACTTTTTTGATTGTCGTGTTTTATTAGCTCTTTTTCAAAAACCATCTGTATTCTGTTCGAGGGTTGCGTTTCATTTTAAAATACCTACATCGGTTTTTGTGAAATGTTGTTACCTATATGTTTTAGTGTGCTTGTACCAGTCGTATTCTAGCTTAATCAAGTTAAAAAAATATAGAAACATTCTAACATCGAAGAGGACAGAAATTCAAAACTTTTGTAATGACATCTTCTAATCTGCATTAATAATTAGCGATACAAAATCAATGTAACAGTAGATATGTACGTAATTCCGATGAATTAAAATAGAATGTACCCACCTGTATAGAAAATGTCGACGTCGCACCGACCTTCGGTTTCTAGAAGCGCTGTCAAGAGATGACCACCCACCGCTGTCACTCGACCGGGCCAGCGCCAAATTACGCGCCTCCGTACTCCGCGCACTCTCCAACAATATCGCAGTATACTTCGTAATCAACATCGTTCACAATCCACACACTAAAATGTACGTCAACACGATCCACGATTAGCACTTTCGTTTTAAATTCAACATAACACGAAGTCCCCGAGCGTTTTCACTGCGAATATTCCAAGTTTTTCATCGGATATCAACAAGTGAACTAAATGCTTTTGTCGGGCTCGGCATCCGTCCGTCGTCATGCCGCGCTGGTCACCACATCACACATCATCATTATATCCCTCCGACTGCTCAACGGGATATTGTGAATTATGTACGACTCCTACTCAAGTTCAACCGACTGTTAAGAATACCCCACTCTAGAAGCTAAATTTCAAATTAAACGCATAAAATAAAGCGATGGATCGCTCAGTAGACTAATTGATGGACAAGTTGCTCAACAAAAATAGATAAACCACTCCAAGATCTAGATATAAATACTAGTAATAACGCTTTCATAGAACTAACGCAGACATTTTCGCATTAATATGCATTAAGTTAGATTCTTTACCGGCGACATATAATTGGGTAAAATGAGGAAGCAGTAAGGGAGCTCAACTAATGACTATCAGTAGAATAAATTACAATTTAATTGGTCTAGTTGAACGTATGAAATAAAACTCATAAGTAATAAGTCCGTTGGCCCAATTTTACATTCGTGAAGTTTTATTAAGGGAAATCGTAGAAGGAAACCAGTGATGCGTTGCCAAGACCATCGGTAATTGTGTAAAGGATACGGCAATTAAAGACGAAACGGTCGGTCGTTGACCAGTGAGCAAGGCATCCCTGCCGCAAATAAACAATTTGCTATAGAAATAGTCCCTGTTAGGTACTGTTCAGAGCTTATTTGGTGTATAAGCTTCAGCTATAGCGGATCTGGTGAAATCCACATGAAATTTAAAAATGACGAGTGAATCATTCTATAAAGATTCCTGCATAGGAATATTACCTCCCAAATTCAAAAGGGTTAACTCAGAGGATCCTTGACTTTGAGTGCATTTAACAGTGCGTGGCGAGTTGAAAGCATCCTTACCAGCCGACCGTGATGCAGACATGGCCCGTTTGCAAGTAACGGAGTACTAGGTATATCTCAGAGATCTGCCGAGATAATTGCAGCGCCCTAACGGAGAAATAAGAGATGTTATCGCAACGGATTGTTAAGTTACTAGCTCGGCTGAGAGATAGGTAGGTATAAGATCAAGGATCCTATGATTCTTGCAATGTTATGTCTCGATTTTTTTCAAGTACGATTATTGTTTTTTAGCAAAACTGATTTCTCCGATATTCACGATTATCTGTAGTTAAAAATAGCTATCGCACATTTTAGTTGTTTGTGATAAAGTGTAACCACCTAGATTTCGGCCGTGATCTTCACACTGGTTAATAATATTAAAGTGTGTAAAAATGATTAAAGTTTAAAGCATTTTATTCGTCGCTTGAGAGATTAAATTTTAGTAGGTATGGAATGGCAAGGCGGTTAAACCGATAATAGACTTTAAGTTCGAGGCTAAAATACATTCAGGAACTGACTATTAGTTCTTATATGGGCCGCAGTTTCGCTCGTTGTATGACCTTATATGGACTTCATCAATTACTTGGTGACATTTTATTTTATAGGTCATGTATGTTTGCTCTTTGGTATCGTGGAATTCTATACAGCCGTTTTTGTGACTCTCCAAGTCGTTAAAGTAAATGTTCGTTGCTGTTAATTAATTAATTTCTGCATTACAATTGAGAATGAAGAACGTGCGTGCAAAAAATGCTTAGAGTTTTTAATGTTGTCGTTTATATCTTATCTCATTTTATTTATGTTCACTAAAAAAATGTTGGATTCGCATTCAAGGCTCAATAGAAAATTAGTCATGTTGTTAACAATTTCTCTACTAGTGATTCAGCAAAATTGACACGTAAAGGGAACATGGTCTTGACACACATAACACGTATTGCCCATTTTCGGTGACTCGTTATATCATGTACTAAATTTCAAGATATGCAAATGTTATTGAAAACAGACACTTGGCTCTTCCGTGTTTTTAAACAACGAACCCTTCAAATGGTGTAATAGTCATTAAAATGATAATAAACATTTCCTGGAAGTAGAGTTAACTGTACAGAGAACCAAGAGATGAGCTATCCTAAATAATAAAGTGTCATATTGAATCATAGTAGGTAACGGATAAGGATCGAGAGGTTTTCTCTGAACTCGATGACAAAAAAATATACGAAGGAGTAGGCGTCGATTAGGTCATCAAAGACACCTACTAATTTGTCAACAAAGTTATATAGTCTTCGAATTAGAGTTGATTTAAATGCTAATCTAATTCTAGATTTACAATATTTACCAACTCAATGGACTTTAATTCAATCAATTTAGAGGCTAGTTTTACACAGAGCAATTGAGCTTGTAAACGGGTGACCGCAATAGCGCACAATCACAATTTTTTGCACAATTGGACACTAGAATCAAAACTTCACTGATACCTTAATTAGATAACACAGCGAACAGAAAAATATCATGCACTTGAGCAAAGAATTCGCTGATACGACACTGAGCAAGCGCGTAAATATAATATTCGCATTATTTTCGCATTGCGCACGCGTTCTCGCCGCTAACCAATCGTCCGATCGGAAACATCGGCGCTGGCGCACTGGACTCGCCGGTCCGATGCAAGCGCCGAGTCCTGCGAATCGGGCTGTTTTAATTTGAACTTGGAATTTCGCCACAAACGGGATGTAAATTTGGTCCTCTTTGTGTTCCGTCCAATGCAAGTTGACGTCCATTTGGAATACCGTACGGGAGGTGTTTAACCTCTAATCCGTGCGAAATTGGTTTGAGACGACATATTTGCAAACGCCACACCCTATTGCAAATCAACAAACAGTACCTACGTAATCCTAAATTGTGTAAACATTCTTTGTATAGTTTATTATTATTTAAATGAGAATCTGATAACCATAAATGGACTACTGGAACTGTGCCGTTTATTTGATCGCAAAAAAACAAAATATGCACCCATGACTTGACGTCGGCAAATCCTTTATTGTAATTCAAACTGGATAGCGTCCGAGAACGTCCATTTTCCTGTCCTCGGCTCCAATAAAAAGCACAGTGGCCTTAAAAGGCCGGCGTTTTCTAAAAAATGTTATACAACTTTCCTTTTCAAAGGGATGGGACGCATTATGTGGAATAAAGTTATCTGGGCATAACCTTTTATGGCCAGCAATCGTGGGTCGTATGGCAAAAAAGATCAGTGGAATGAGTCGGCCATTGCGAGGAATAGCTTGCTAACGTAAGATGAAAGTAAATTTTATTCATGGTCCTCTATTTTATTGGAAGTTAAATGACAATAAAAATCCACCATCTCTTAAATAAACCCGTTTATCATCAGTCGTGAATTGGTATCCGCTGAAGGATAATTCTTTTATTATATATTACTATAAAGACATAAGTAAATTAATTCTAGGTTTATCAGTTGGATAGCAATTCGTAAAGGGAAATCGATTAACTAGCTATTTTTAAATAAAAAAAAAAACGAATAGTGCTCCTATTTACTATTTTATCTCTCCAGTGAATAATAGATCAGCTACAGCCAATCCACGTTTCCCAGGTAAATGAAAATTATATCTGTTAAGAACAAGGTTACACCCTTTGGGACCGACAGACTAGCTAATGAGTGGCGGACTATGAATACATATTGGCGCATTACAGTGTGCCAATGATGCTGCATAATTAATAACAACCGCTCTTACTCCTGCATTGAGACGAGTTTCAGTTTTAAGATTTGAAAACGAATAGACGGGTGTAATAGGCATGATAACTTTTTGCCATCTCGAAAAAAAAATTCATGACGTCATGAGCCTCCACTGTCGAACTATGGGAGCTTATCTTTTTTTTGTTGGCATAATAAAAAACCTTATTTTTAATAGTCATGACAAATATTGCAGGTGTTTAATATTTTTAGTTTGACAGTGTGTTCAACCGTAATCGTATCTTGTAAATAGGGCAAATATTTTAAGGATTGACATAACTGAGAAATAGAAGCTAATCTTATTAAATACCTACATTAGCAATTTTTTTTTTCTGTAATGAAGAACCTAATTATATTTACATTTGAAATTCCACGCCAATTACCTGAGTTTCTTTTTAAATTACCCTAATAAAATCATCTAGAAAACTCAGTACAATAAAACCTAGTCAACATTTTACGACTTCGGCAAGTTGATGCCATTTTTTATATTTCTCAGCGTGTCTTGAAAATGTCTAACTCTACGACTTTCTTAATTAATTTACCGTCTAGGGAGACGAGAAACGCTAAAACGCTGTAATTGGTTGAAATGGCGAACACCGATCCAGACACATCACTATGTCGACTCCATCGAGATCTTAATCATTCTCTGGCCACTGACGGCTATCATAGCCAACAGCTACAAAAGAAATACAACTATAATTACAGCAAGAGAAGGTCGACATTCAGTATTCCATGGTAAGTTAGCAATCAAAAAGGTGCTCAACTATATTAGGCATTTTCATTAAAGCTCTTAAAAGCGTTTCCGTTTAAAGTACTAAATGAAAGTGCTGTAATAGGTACTATCTTGATAAAGAACTTAGTCATAAAGCATCAGATGTTGTTTAGTAATTTACTATTATTAATGATAAACGCTAGTTGGAACGAAAACATTGATAAAAAATGAGGGCATAATCCTACGCAAAGGATATTAACCCAGATTAACGAGCAAATGTAACTAATTTATCTCGTAGTGCAAAAAAAAATGTATAACATAATTATAAATGAGTAAGAAACGGACCTATTATTTCAAATAGTTTCTTCATATTTTCTGTCAAGTAGAAAAATATCTAAGCGTTCTATCTTTTGGATAATTAGTCGTAAACTAAAGAAGAATTATAGTTAGTAAAATTCGAACTCAAAAGAAGCATAGTAAAATCCCACTCTCCTAGCAGGAAGACTCTCTCCTCTCTCTCAAAACTCGATATTCTTTAGATCAAGTTTTGGTTACTAGAGCAAAACTAATTCAGATCCAGATTAAAATCAATCTCTAGTGCCAGTTACATAGAACTGACAGAGACACGTGGGCGAAAGGTACCTAGAACTGGTGTGCAATTAAACGCAGTATAAATAAAATCAGATAAACAACCGCTACGGTTACTGGTATCTGTCCTGAGTGGACTGGAATAAGACACTGCAACAATCTAATCTTACGACCGCCAGCAGGGTCATTCATAGCTCCATTGATATCACTCTTCATTTGTACAAGTGAGGGAACGATGTGGTAAAGAGACAACAAAGAAGAGAGAAAGAAGATACATACCAAACCGTTTCAGTAACGGATTTAACTCGCTCTATATTTTGTATTATTCCAATGTGTAATAATCGCGAAAATAATAATAAAAATTATCATATTCAAATATAGTCGATATTTCCGTTAGAATTGCTAAATTAAAGTGGAAGTGTAAACAAAAAGGACGATCATCCTAAAGATGTAGGACTTAACTAGCTGAAGATCTAGAAGAATGTGAGTGGCGAAACACTGGTGTCAGTCATTAAGTCTAGCAGTTGTGTTGGTGGACATAATAATTAATACCTACTTACCTATTGAAAGTTAAACTCCGATGCAAGTTCTTCGTAATTCAATACAAACAAAATTCTACACCTATAACCGAATGACTAAGTAATTTATGTTAGCTTCAGTTTTGACTTCGCTCGTCAATCAATGTTGTTTATGTCTACCATTAAAATAAGTTATCAGTTTGATCTTAATTATGTTGGCACTACTTCGCCGCAACTTTACGTTTGATGTCCAAAAAGGAATCATACATTGTCAACAATTTACTTGCAAATATTTGCTAAAAACCTGAGCAAAGACAAACTAGATTAAATAATGACAGAAGTTCAAATATACTTAATTTAATTAGGTAAGTTTTTTAACCGATTGGTACATAAAATAAGAGTTTATTTTAGTGTTAATAACGGTCTTGTTTACTCTCGTTACATTAATTCAAGTGCCTCACACTATAAATAGATTTTTAAAATGCAAAATTTTTATCCGACTGTCTTCTGTCACAAAAAAAGTTTGACAAAAGACTGTCGGAAGAAAATTTTCAAAATATTTTATAGTTAACTAACCCGCCCCAGCTTTGAACGGCTGCTATAAACTTTCCTCTTGAATCACTCTATCTATTAAAAACCCTTCAAAATCCATTGCGTAGTTTTAAGGATTTAATACGGACAGACAGTGACAGCGACTTTGCTTTATACATAAATAACCAACCATACAACAAAGTGTAATTATGAAAACACAAATAAACTGATAGCAATCTCATTAATTATACACTAAGTAAGTACTAGGTAACCGCTATAAATAACCAAAGGAGTTAGGCATTACACTTGTTAATGAGGAGATCCTTTATAGGACAGAAACTGACCGACGTGGAATTTCAAGGATAGGAATCCATGACTCAATATATTGATAGTAGGTACCTACTTTATATAATTTATATTGCCATATTTTTATCGAGGACGTAAATAAAGTGTCATAAAGTACCTTCGGCCTACGCACAGTAACTTATGCGTTGTTTATTTTTAAAAGCGTGTTATTTCATTTTAACAATACCGATTCGATTGTACAAGGTGGAGATGTTTTATAGCCAAAAATATGAAATCAGGACGTGTTGGTTTAGTGGTTAGAGTCCCTGAGTACGAAACTGGGTTACAGGATCCAATTCTGCTAAGGGCAAATGCTAATAGGTACCTACTTGAATAGTGAATGTAAATCTATTAAACTTTGGACAATTTTTGTCTATTGAACTGGTCCTAAAATTATGAACAACGATTGCCAATATATATAAATATTCCAAGTAAATGATAGCCGAATTAGAACAGCCCCGTATGACTCAAGTGGAACATCCGGTGCCAAAGACAATGTTGACCATTATTATATAATAAAATATGTAATGTTACCTAGTTTGTTAGTTTTTATGTGTTGTTTTTAAAATAGAAAATTAAATTATAAAAGTTAACTTGTGTCTTTTGGAACAAAACTACTTATTGTGATCGATATAATTAGCGTTTTTATTTTATTTGTAGATGTTTCGAAAACTTTACAGTTCCAGCTGACGATAGCCTAACGCTAAAGTATTTATTTTTGTTGAAGGTACAACTTAACGTTCTTTTAACATATAAGGAATCCCCAGAATAATTGTTTTAAAATACGTACTAAATTCTACATAAGTAAAAAGAACGGTGAACAGCTATTTCTATATAAATTGCTACATTAGCAAATCCACAAATACAATAGTCGTATTATGATTACCAGTTTGCATATTAATTGTACGGCCTTCGTTAGTTTATGTTGTGATGATTCACTAACCGTTTTCTGCCTACTGGACGATATCGCATACGACATTCATGACGCTATTTGGCATAATTTATGTGCACGGAATTAATACGTAATAGGTAGGTATATTAATAATTGGGTACATTGTTATAGGTGTGAAGTTTATGTTATTCTAATTAGGTACCTGTGTTATAACCTCGTACCTAATGCCTATTGTATAATATATATTTAGATTTCTTAGATATAACACCCTGTTTTAAAAATAGCATTTTTTAAATAAAATATTATTTTCATTCATTACTGGGGAACTTCAAACGCGTTAAATTTTGAAATCTTCTATATAATAATATTATAATATATAAAAGGAGAAGTTCCCACTGACATAATAATATAGACACTTACAGCCCTAACTGCTAATAGTAGAAACGTGAAATTTATTTAAATAGGTACCTACAAAATGCGATTAAATAACGGAATGAAATTGGGTTACAAGTTTTTATGAAAAAATCTGTAAATAAGCGAGGATTTTGATTAAACTTAAGATTTCTTAAAAACATTTCATGAAATATAATTATGTTTCATGGTTTATTAAAACTAAACCACTAAGAGTGCAAAATAGTAAAATATAAGAAAAAATAATTTTCGACATGTATGCTAACAAAGTCGCTAGCAAAAGCTAGGAACCGTAATTATATTTCAAATATCACTTGATTCCAGTAAACAATAACAATGACAAGGAGGCACCTACTTGGTAGCGTGAATCGCTGATCCATAATTCCTTTTATCTCCCCGCGTTCATAATTTCATATACATAGGTATATATAATAACCATATTGTGTAATACTGTCATTGTTTTCACAACCGATTGGCGAGGGGAGTACACATGAACGGTTGTCTGATGAATTATTGTTTTCAGTGTTAATGGACTTGCGTACTTAACCCCTGAATTACAGCTCAATGTAACTGAATGACTGATTGTCTGTATGTCAAGTAGGTATATGTTCTGTGAAACACGCCCGTGCAGTGAGAGTCGCGTATGTACTGTTTCAGGGTAGGCACTCTATATATTTATACCATTGTGCCTATATGGAATACACGCCCTTGGTAAAGGATGATGGTTAGCTATATAGAGTGTATATACCCATCCACAGGCAACACAAAAGTTTATAAGTTTTGTAATGATATGTGCTTGTATAGGTACATCCTTTGTACAGCTTATACATTCCGCATTGTAAAATACACACAACCTCAAATTTTCACTTTTCTACCATGAACGCCTATAATATATCTTAATAAAAAACATCAAAAAACGCGGTACGATGTTCACTGGGTCAGTTTTGTTATAATATTCACTTTTTAAACAACATTCAATCATACAGACTTTATAGGGTGGTATGTGAACCGTATAACCTCAACAGTACCGTCTTCCTGTCCTTGTGGTTATATTTTTAAATCGATTATTTGCTTGAACATTTTATTTTTATTTTTTATTAACTTTGTTTAATAAATATGCTTGACACTTCTATTCTTCTTAACCATTAGAGAAAGTGTTTCAACTAATTTAAATAGCTAACATGACGTTGATAACTAAAATGAAACAAAACCGAAATAAATTTTCAAAATTCCTCAACCGACTTGTAAAACCTTCTGAGTCTGAACGTGAAGGGTTCTTTTTCATGTCATTCTCTCCATAAAAGATACATGAATTATTTCAGATAAGAATTAAAACTAAAATAAACACAATACACATAAATAAAGATAAGAACGGCACGTGCCAAAGAATAATTCATGAAATGAGCAAACAAGAAAGCCGAATGGTTAACTCGTTTGTAAGATAAACAACACGCCTGCTATTAATTATTACTTACACAGGAACTAATATCGCGTAGTATTATGGTTCTACTAAACAAATAACTCAAGTTTTCTCGATAAATAACGCCCCTAATCTTTGTGTGGTGCGATACAAGTTTCTCGTGAGTTTGGTAATATTTATTGGAGTGTGTTTTGTATTATTTTTATCAGTATCTCAGTACCTTGTATACCGTAAAATAGAATTAGGATGCAAGAATTTAAGGTCCTCAATTAATAAATATGTCCCACAAGCAAAATCACTTACAGCGCGGCGCTCTCAGGTTCTACTTTATTTCCTAGTAAGAAACTTGTAAAGTGCTTTAAACAAGGATTTGGGCGCAGTTATACAGTTACCTATAATCGACTTGTACTTGTTAATAAGCTTTAATGTTTATACAGAAGGTAAATTCAAAATTGACGGTACGAAATTCGCTGAGTCTGCTACTTTAATAGTACATTACGCACCAAGGCCAGTAAAATAAAAAATGTCTCGGATCACATGTAATTGTCAGCTCAGTCGAAGCTACGATTATGGAAACTGTAAAGACCCGAAACGTCAGCTAAAAAATATAAAATACTGGCCGAGTTAAATCCGTTAATATTGTTTCTGTTCGACGAAGTGAAATAAGTAATAACATTTAGCGAAGCGGCATCAGAAATTATTATATTCAAATATATTATTTCGTAAAATAATAAAATTATTTACTCCAAATGCGTCATACCGTACCATAATCACATCGGCCAAGCAACCGCAGCTGAGTACAAATCATAACATCACGACTATTGCATTTCCACGGAAGCTTCCAACTGACTCACATAGTTTAGCAAGAAATGAGGCAAAATATTTCAACTTGATTATTTTAAGAGCAAGCTTATATTTTTAGCTATAACTTTTATTTTGAAGAAGCGTGTTGCGGATTATTTTTAACCGACTTAATTGTGTCTTTTATACTATACTATAATATAATAATAATCTATACTAATATTATAAACATGAAAGATTTGTTTTTTGTATGTAAAGAATAAACTCAAAAAGTACTGGACCGATTTTAATAATTCTTTCATCGTTCGGAAGCTACGTTCACCCTGAGTAACATAGACTATAGAATATTTTGAAAAAATTAGGGATCCGTGCGAAGCCGGGGTGAACCGCTATATTAAAAAAATATGATGTTTAGTTCATTAAGTACGTATACGATTATGTGGTCGGTAAGGTTTTTATGATTTTTATACAAATTAACCGATATGGTTGGATTCTACAGACTCAACCTAAAATTATTTATTAGGTACACTTACATTGCATCTACTACTAGAAACTAAAGTGTTTCATATTATTAAAGTAGTGCAGAATGCAGATATTATGATAGTCGTGAAAGGAATTATTACCTACCCTTAATAATCGAATTCATACCCTTTTACTAATATTTATCCAAGATTTAAATAAAACTTATTAATGGTGGTTTTTTTACCGCTAACCTGGATAGCGGGGTGAGTATTCGATACAGTATTAAAACAACCATAATGTCAGCAATCTTTAAAAATCAAAGAAACTATATCCCTAAGCAAACTAGAAGAAATTAGAGTTATCGTGATACCTTGAAAATATGAAAAAGGACACATAAGAGTCAAGTCACGCACAGTCATTGGAGTTTCGCAAAGTTCATCGAAGAGTTAGCTTTTTATTCGATTTCCTTCTTACACAAGTTAAAGTGAAAGTGAAGGAAGCAGAAAATAGGTGGGTTCCGTCGCTTCTACTTCACTTAAGTGATTAATTCCCACCACAATCGGCCTGGACTCTTGACGGACGTTGCTTTGGTTTTCCCATTAGGGTTGTTTACAATAAGGCCTGATAGTAGTATATTAGTTACTTGATTGAGGAACCCAAATTTGTATCAAACTGAGATGAATTCGTTATTTCAGATGTTCTTCAAAGCGTAGTATTAGTAGGTGTCGATTAATTACAAGCTTTTATTTTGTAATTAAGTACCTACCTATCTAGACTATGGGCCCATGTTAAAAAAATGATGGGTCATTTGAACCACCAGATGGCCTATGTAGAACGATATAAGAGCATAAAATAATAAGATTTAGCATTGTGCCGTCACTTGTAAGCTGTCCAACTGAGTGTAGGTGAGAATTCAAAAGTACCTACAGGTAGAATGAGTACATTTTGGTCATATATTTTTGAACGGCATTGTTACCATCGATAGATCCATGAAAAATAATACTAAAACGCGTAGTGCCGTAAAAAAATGGTGATCCAAAAAGACGGAATTTTTTTTTGATTTTCCGACAATTTCCAGGGTGAATTTGGTCATTTGATACAGTACGGCATCAGTTTCATACTATTTCAATACTGCTTCTAATCCATCATTCCGCAACGCCGTAAAAAAATCAAGCGACAAGGGGAAAAAACCGAAGGTTGCAACCCCCTCTCTTTCCGTGGTCCAGGGGGTGATTTGACACAACGTCAAATTAATTTATTTCGAAAGTGTTTTATGCATAGATAATATTTTTTCATATGCCGTACATTTTCGTTGGTTCAAAAAGTCTGTGACATAACGGCACCGGATGAGGAACCGTTTCACTTCAGTTAGACGTCATAGTGATTTTATCATATTATCAATTGTTCTCTTCAAAAATATGTTAATGCCGTACTGTATCAGATGGCCATAAAGTACCCTTAAAATGGTAGCGTCATTTTCATGAACCTAAAAGATATGGTCTGCATTAAAATGTACTTACGGCATCATTTTTTCCTAATTTATTTATGTTAATACTATTTAAAACATGGGATACAATGTAGAAAACTGCTATATTTCATTAATATATGATATTTAAATTACTGCAATCATTTTCAAAATTTCAGTTTTTGTATTTCTCCATAATTTTTTTCAGAACAGTTTCTTTTCAACGGCAATACTATATAACAATTGTATTTTACAATATTATGTTAGAAAAATAGTTCCCGTACAGGATCAAATGATTTTACAGCTTTATAAATCAAGAATACGATGAAATTAAGATAATTATTGATATACATTCAAATGAACAATCATTTCTTGACGGCATTATTTTTAATAGTACTTTTAAGTGCTAGATAATGTTTTGGAACCGAAGCCGTACTTTATCAAATCACCCCCTGGACCACGGAAAGAGAGGGGGCTGCAACCTTCGGTTTTTTCCCCTTGTCGCTTGATTTTTTTACGGCGTTGCGGAATGATGGATTAGAAGCAGTATTGAAATAGTATGAAACTGATGCCGTACTGTATCAAATGACCAAATTCAACCTGGAAATTGTCGGAAAATCAAAAAAAAATTCCGACTTTTTGGATCACCATTTTTTTACGGCACTACGCGTTTTAGTATTATTTTTCATGGATCTATCGATGGTAACAATGCCGTTCAAAAATATATGACCAAAATGTACTCACTCTACCTGTACTTTTGAATTCTCACCTACACTCAGTTGGACAGCTTACAAGTGACGGCACAATGCTAAATCTTATTATTTTATGCTCTTATATCGTTCTACATAGGTCATCTGGTGGTTCAAATGACCCATCATTTTTTTAACATGGGCCCATAGTCTAATCGACTTATTTCTATAAAGTGCCTTTATTAGTTAAAAGTATAGCTTTAATAGACAACTCGAAATGTGTCATCACACAATTAAATAATTTCGAGTATTTTATTTCAGTTGCTGAAGTTTCGAAAACTTTACAGTTCCCATATTCGTAGTTGACTGAGCTGACGACTAATGTGTAGTGTACTTCTACTTCTTACTGTCAGCGAATAAAATAAAAATGTGCGAATGAAATCCCTCCTAATTTAAATCCAATTTATTAAGACACATCAAAATAGCAGAAGTTCCCAATTCAATCATATCAGTACCAGAATCAATTTCACCAATTCCTTTTGATAAGCATCCTTAATTGCTGTTCTATCTACTGCCTTCCTTTCAATACTATTTCCAATCGTTTTGATTGCACCTTGTTCGTATTTAGCTGAGTCAGATATGTACAGAACCTCCCCTTTCTCGTACCGAATCATGTGTAATCCTGAACCTATTCATTATATGTAACCTTTAGTTTCCTACCGCGTTAGATTGTATAATGTAATGGTAGAAAGTTCTGCGTAGGCTTCGCTTTGATTAACGTACTAGGTACCTTAATTTAGCAACGTAGGTACTTTAAGGAGTAAGTTGATAAAAGAGTTACTAATATTCTTTATAAGAATGCATAATTATAAGTACTTACCTACTTTAAATTAGTGACTAAAACTTGAAAGAGACAGAAAATAAATCGATTTCGTTTCGTAGTACACCCTTTATGACATAAAGTGTATTGTAATAGATATGACCAATAGGTATCTTAGAAAATAATTGCTAATACCTACTCGATGTTCGGACTTCAAACACGAGTTGACAAAAAACTCGTTCTGTTTTAGTAATCCTTTTCTTTAGATGATTATGTCTCATCTAGCTATAAACTTATATAGGTAGTTATCTAATTTTCTGATATAGGTACCTAAATAAGGAAAGTAAATCAAAACATGTCGTTACTAGTTATCATATTATTATGAATAACTAAGGTTATTTATTTTATTACTTATCTACAGTAGGTATCATTATCCGACTATGCAAAGTACCTAAAACAAACAAAACAAACATTAGCGAATCTTACACACTGTAAT
Source organism: Polylopha cassiicola (assembly GCA_038024825.1). Taxonomy (NCBI): domain Eukaryota; kingdom Metazoa; phylum Arthropoda; class Insecta; order Lepidoptera; family Tortricidae; genus Polylopha; species Polylopha cassiicola. Next base: position 4,451,391 of record CP149059.1, read on the forward strand.
TATTTTTTACACTTCGACTACAAATAAAAATCTATTCAAATCAACTATAGCTTCAACTACGAAGTGTAAATTTGCTTCCACACCTAAACACTTCCCGTAAATCACACACACTCCTTTCAAACTCTGGACAGTTACAAAACACAAGGGTTTTATCGGGACTGTACGGATAGTGAACTATTTAAGTTATTTAGGGTCCACCCCATTGTAAATCTTAATCGTTGAAAGTTTGGTGCAATGACTCGCGAACGTCCGTGGGCTGACCGAAACGGAAAGTGTATTTTATAGGGGCTATGCCCGCTTAAATTGTTGGTGTACTGGCACTATTAATCACTTGGGGACTGCGACGGTCAGTACTTCGGTTTCTGAGGGGAACCATTATGATAATGGCAGTTTAATATAGTCATATATGCGCAAGACATGCAAAATTCTCTCGCTCCGGCCATCGAATGTGCAGTGAGACGGTAAAAGCTCAAGTGTGATTTATGCATAGGACTCAGAATTTTGAATCTTCTTTAGGCACTATCGTAGACAGAGTGCTGTAGTATACCGGATGGTTTTTTGTTTTATTATTTTATATATATTAAGAGTCTTTAAATTAAATCATTATAAAGAGGTGGGCATTTTTTGAAATAAGAAGAACGTTGAAATTAGAACAATTACAAAACTTTTTAGGCGTCGTACTTATATCCGTTAGTTACAGATATTGTGAACCCAATATTTCACGATATACCCAAAAGAAAAGATATACGTGAATAGGTACTTTTCTTTTTGAAGTTTTCTGAATAAATCCGGTCACGCGTGTTGTTGTACAAACAAGCACATGTTGGCAACCCTCGCTTCAGTCAACAAAATAAAGCAAATAGCTCCTTCAAACCGAGAGTTGTTACAAATCCACACCTTGCGGTCTCCTTGTGGTATATAAATAGTAGGTATAATATATATTATACAATTCGAAGTTTGAGTTTGATACATAAAAAATCTAACCTGAATGGTTGTATTTTGATTAGTTACGGCGTAAGTAGATACTTACTACTAGGAACCACACGACAAGTGACAGTCGATAATAGCAACCTAACGAAATGCAAAATTTAATGGAATTGACATTCGCGGAAGAAACGTCACGTGGCCTTATTTCGTTTTCGGTCAGTATTGATTTCTTTTCGTTGCTATTATCGATTGGCACTAATTGTCTAAGGGTATTTATTACCTAGGTACCTTTTTATAGAGACATTGTTTCCAACTAAGTATACTCAATCACTAAAAATATTGTATTCAAATTATAATCCTTACTAATCCTTACTAATATTATAAATGCGAAAGTAACTCTGTCTGTCTGTCTGTTACGCTTTCACGCTAAAACTACTGGACCGATTTAAATGAAATTTGGTACAAAGAAAGTCTGGAGCCTGAGAAAGGACATAGGCTACTTTTTAACCGACTGCAAAAAAGGAGGAGTTCCATGCGGACGAAGTCGCGGGCAGAAGCTAGTATTACATACCATATACTACATACAATAAAAATCCAATCCTAAGTATCTAGTTTTAAGGCTGTTACAAAGTTCAGGGAAGGGTCCGAAACTGTGCATCTATGGCACGAAAAAAGGAACCAAATTGAATTTGTACGGCATGTACACAAGAAGTTCACATTTAAGGGTAACCCTTCGGTCACATTTGCGGGTGACTGCACTCACACTATCGACATGACTACGTCAGCAGACCCTTGGCGTTGACCGACTGGTTGCCAGATTTATCGGGTCCCCAATCGTGTAACGCTTTGTTCAATTGTTTTCAAAAAGTTAAACCATAATTTTATTATCTTACTAGCGGCCCGCCCCGGCTTCGCCCCGATCCCGTTTTGTTATAGCCTATGTAACTCAGGAAATGTGTATCTTTCCAACAGTGAAAGAATTTTTCAAAACGGCCCAGTCATTTAGGAGCCTATTCATTTCAAACAAACAAACCTTTCCTCTTTATAATATTAGTATAGACAACGTTAAGATAGTATTTAAACCAATGCAAATGACTTGATATAAAGACAAGGTCACATTAAAACGATTGTAAATATTTATGAAACTGATACAAACGAATGAAAAATTTTCACATGATTTTGTTAGTTACGTTAATATGTTAAATCCTATTGACGATGATGCAAAAGCATCAGTTTGAACGTATTGTAAGGAAACAATTTAGATAGTTTTCAATACAAATGCATTACACGATCAGAACACGGGTCTATGGAACCGGAGTGGTCAAATTACATTATTGGGGGACTGTTTACTTTTTCCATCACCAGATTTGTCTCGTTTGAAAAAAGGAATATACTTATTTGTGATAGAAAAGTTACAAGTGGATCTATTGAACTGACCCAAGTCAATTTGATAATAAAGTAAAGTAACTCAACAGTTTACAAATGCATGTACTTGTTTAAAAATGTGAATATAATTAATTTTAATAGCATATTTTTGTTTAATATCTTAACCGTCATTTCTCTAATCAAAGTTATTGCGATCAGCACTGACAGGAATCTATAGTAATATTATAAAGAGGAAAACATTGTTTGTTTGGTTGTAATGAATAGGCTCAAAAACTACTGGACCGATTTGAAAAATTCTTTCACTGTTGGGAAGCTATATTCACCTTGATTAACATAGGCAATAGAAAATTTTGAAAAGGAATTAGGGATCCGTGCGAAGCCGGGACGAACCGCTAATATACAATATAGGGAAGGATCCTGTACATACGCCGTTTCACTGAAAAATCCGTTCCACGATACACAACTGATAATTACAACATTTATATTTTTGTGCGCCTAATCACTCTACTTGTTTTGTACTATCAGTAGCAATCAACAATCTCAATTCGCTTGCGTGATCTCTTCTATTAACAATGAATCAATGCTATAACAGCTGTATAGTAGCGATAAAAGAAGCCCGTGCAGGTGGCAAGGGTCGTGCTATATTGAGACATAACTCAACCACCGAGCACTTGCGTTAGCTGTTATTTAATATTTACGATCGTGGCCGTTTTAAGCGGTTTGGCAGAGCCTAGGGCGATAGGCGTAGAGCTGGTGCGTTTTATGTGCATGCGTATAGGTGCATACGCTGCATCTAGTGTCCATGACATATGCAGTATCCCTTTAAATTGGTAGTTATGTTCTATGTCCATTGTCCAAGTAAGTTGGAACGCTTGCCAACTAATATTACGTGAGTTATATCGTCATTAGTATAATATCTAAACAATTTCTAAAATACAATAGCATTTGCTCGCGACTTTGTCTGCGTACTTTTTAACCCGGTTCGGTCATGAATTTCAATTAAATACGAAAGACGTTTTCTATCGATTCTGATTAAAAATGATTATGCAATTTTAAATAGATTGGCATAAATCACGTTAAGACTAGCGTAAATCAACTATGACTCGTGTTTTTTATTTTATTTGCTGATGTTTCAAAAACTTTACAGTTCCCATATTCGTAGTACGACTGAGCTTGACGATAGTTTTCGTAACGTCAGCAGATAAAATAAGTTACTTGAGTTAAATCCGTTATCGTGTCATTCTAAAGTGTAATAACCATGAAGGCACAAGAAATTATTATATAGGTAAGTATAGGTACCTATTCTATATTTAATACTATCATCGACCAAGGAACTATTTGAAGAGTAAGTTATGAAGGATATCGCCTCATTTTGGTGCCGTCGTGATTTATGTGCTCAATTATAAAGCCTCCTGCAGGGTCCCCACCTCCTGGGACGTTTACCCTAAGGTTCTGATGATAATGGTAAATATATTCCGAAAAATGCACACCAATAATATATATTTGTCAAATAATGTTAGGATTAAAATAAAATTGTTCACATATAAGTCGTCTACGAATATGGAAACTGTAATATTTTCGACACGTCAGCAAAAAAGACAACAAAAAACAATAGCGCACTGAAAATAAAAAAAAAATATTTTTGTCTTCAATAACGACTATTTTTGTCGTAACATGTGTTATTTTTGGAGTCGGTGCCAGCCTTAAATAATCCTTAAATCCAAAGGTTCAACTCTTTAGACTGTAATTTTTTTATTAATTAAGAGAAAACTAAAACACAGAAGTAATATTATAATTAGTTTGAAAAACTCTAAATCAATTATGAAAACTGCTAGCGATAAAACATCCGTGAACTGTACAAAAGTTCGCGCCCGTAAAGTTGAAGAAACTGCAGTAAAAGACTTAATTTTTCTTAAACTTACACTTTTGAAAAGAATGAACGACCATCTGTTTCTCGGTAATATTTCGCTTTGTAGAGTAAACACGATCTTATTATAAGTTTTCTTCCTAATGTTATTGTAAAATTATAACTATTTATCTATCTTATTGCATTCAAGTAACGTATTAATCTAAAATTATAGTTACTAAACCAACGCAGCTCTAAAAAAAAACAAGAAACTAGGAAAGGTAGTAGGATACTAGATCTTTGTTTTTGTCATTGATGTATGCGATCTATAATCTATTGGACACACACTTTTTTAGGCATTGAAAATGAAATTCAATTAGGTAGGTACTTGCGCAAAATTTTATTGGTCAGGATATAAATAAAAAAAAAACTTGTTTCGAATATGCCTCTGCTTTAGAATAGTGAAAGAATTATATCGTTACTATTATTTTTAATAGTGATGCCTACACTATTGTAAAAAAGTAAAATTAAAAAAAAAAAAACAAAATGACACAGTGGAACAAACAAACACACAAATCACCAATAGTCCCCATTGGGTCCCCACAATAATATTATAATAGTACCTGAATAATACTAAAATATACCACAATAATACGAAGCACACCTCGAATAAGCTTTCAGCACCGCATAAGAGCATCTTAGAAAACTTTATAGACACTTACAGCGCATTAAAGCTCTAAACTCTAAGTCTAAGATTCACTTAGTCTAATAAAACAGCAGGTCTAGCTGTGGGAGTTCTAGGTCGTAAATCAGGCAGTCTAGCGTAAGCCGCAAAGCCTTGGTTTAATATGCGGTAAGGGTCTGGAATCCACGTGGAACAGCGGTATCCCGTTTTGCTTGCATTTGAGAATTTTAAAACAGCGTAAAGTATGTCGGGTACTTTTATACTGGAAATTTACAACTTGAAAATATAACAAGCCCGTCTTTTAGAATGAAACACTATAACAAAACCAGTGGACTAATATTAATATGTATTCTTTTACTGAGAAGAACTATAATAATAATTATGCTATCCCCATAATGGCACCCATGCAATGTTGTAAATAAAACAGTTGTATAAAAGGGCGAAGCATACTGTTATGTGGTTATCACTCTTGGAATACTTTCATTACTAAGGTAACGACCAAGCGATTCGTTTGTACTTATAGGTAATTAAATTAATATTGCATATCTAACTTGGAAAGTCTGGCTTCTTATATTACCTAATTCATTCACTCTTATAACCTTTATATTTTCTTTCTTGGTCTGTGTGTAGTTTGAATGTCAGTCCCAACGGGAGTTTTCCTGGTTCAATCCTAGTGATTAATTTCTTGTCAGAATACATTTAGAGTGACGTGGACGTACCTTTGCAAGTAAAGTAAGGGGTGTCAGAAACAACATAATATATAAATAGAAACTATATTTGAATATATCGAAAAAAAAATGCCACCAAATATTTATTAAAAGGTACGTAATGTTGTTAACACAAACAAAGGTCTATTAATGCTTATTAAATGTAAAAGGTACTTACAACTTTTGCTCATATAAGATACTACCTACTTATTTCTTTGATTATTTTGGAAAACGTTCATAAGTAGATAGGTATTATTGTATAAATGTAGGTAGTAGGTACTTACTTTTAAAGTATGTAAGTCATTGTAGGTAATATGAATTTTAGTAATCATGTTAAAACGACAGAAGCGAGTATGTAGTAAAACATAAAGTACCTAGGTCGGTACTTTTAGTTTAACACAAGACAACCCTAGCAGAAGGCGCTGCGGCCGTAACACTGACTTGTATAAATAATTTAATAGAAGGCACGAAGTCTCAACCCCGACTTTCGTTCCACTTGGACACGATAACTACATGTGTTTTGTTTCTTTTCTTTTTGAACAACAGGTATAAATGTCTTATACCTACGTAGGAATATAATAAGTGAGGTATACTTACATGTACATATATTTGATGCTATCGAGTCAATACAATACTGATTAAATCGTTATTATAAAAATATATAAACAAAAATGCTGACTCCAAATAAACATTTCCAAACATCGACAATACCTACTTGTATGTTGTAACGAAATTTATATGTATATACCTAGCTGACCTCGATTTGAGAGATACTAATCAATATAACATATAAGTCAAATAATCTGCTTCAAATTATAAAACTATTTTTTGTTTTAGCTACAAGAGTATCTTAGCAGATCATTGTAGATAGGTAAAGGGTACAGTATGCTTCTGCCCTTAAAATAAATATACATAAGGTAGCTTTACCTATGAAATATGAATTCAGTTCAAGAGGGAGTTCAGTTTTTAATCGCGCCGAAAATGAAAAGGCTGCGGCTGCCACGGCGTCAAAAGCGAAATAACTTCAACAACAAAACTCACGTAACCATTCATCTCCCGCTACTTTCAGGTGTCAGGGGAAGTGAAAAGTTTCCATTGTTAACAGTAAAGACCCCTTATTGTACTCTGGCATTTTCACAGCCGAAAAGAATTCAAAATTTTCGAATGCGATTACAATTCACCCTTTGATAGAATGAAATTCTGTTTGATAGAAATTTAGACGCTGTAATGAAAAGGTAAAGGACCAATAAGTAGCTCAATCAAATTGTATTATCGCTTTGTGGAGCCCCCTAGTGGAGGGACTGTAAATTGAATTACGAGCTCCGCAACCTCTGCCCGTCTGTAAAAATCGCCTTTGAATCGCCTGGAGGACGTCAAATGCATCTTTTGAATGATGACCAACCTTTCCTTTTAGGTTTCAGACGGAAGTAAACCTGATTATAGACGCGTTTCTGTTTGAGAATTTGATATTCTAGTCTACGTAGTTCCTTAGTTTAGATAAAATTAAGTACAGGTTGGTGCATAACGTAACTTTGTAAGTAATGTTGTATTTTTCAATGTATCTTTAAGCATATACAAAAACAAACATAATGAAATTTGTAAAAGAATGAGTACAATTATAAATCAAATAATTTTGGATAACTTCGCGGTTACTGCGCATTGGAATGAAACAACTATACCTAACGGATTTATAGCAAATAAAATAAAATACGTGAGTTAACTGTATAATTCACTTTAGCGTTAGACTATTGTCAGCTCAGTCGTGCTACGATTATGGAAACTGTAAAGAATCCGAAACGTCAGCTAATAAAATAAAATAAAAATACGCGAGTTAAATCCGTTAATAGTTGTTTCATTCCAATGTGTAATAACCGCGAAGGCATCAGAAATTATTACGTGAGTTAAATCCGTTGTACCTAGTTGTTTCATTCCAGTTGACAAATTATGCAAAGGAAGTAAAAAGTAAAAAACAAAATAGGTCTAGTATTTGCGCATAAACCATTTGCTACACATATCCTTAAATTCTACTGTATCACTTAATTTGAGGTTCAAGTTGTAAACGTGTCTGATTAATTGAAGATTTAAATTAAATATCCCTTAATTCAGTCTGGCGTGGTGAAGGGCAAAACCACATCGACCCGGCACATGCAATCACGCCCTATTGTTACTACCTGTTCTACTGAACCCCACAAATCGTTTAGTAAAATCGTAACACAAATCGGAATATGTTGTTACTCTATTGAAGACTGTAAGGTATTGCATTTAAATTTCAATTCACTTCGTAATACGTTTCGAGTTAAGTCATTATTTAACTATTTCAGCGACATCCATCCCAATAATGCATAGAATATGTATAGGTAAGCTTAGTTAGAACTTTGTTTCTATTTTATTTGTTTTACTAAATTAGTTTCACATTAAATTAACATCTTTATATAGCAGGTAAATAGCACCAACAGTTTTAAAAGTCAGTATAACAATATACTAGCGCTTCGAATTAAAAAAATGATGGCACTGGGAAAAGAACGTCACGAGAAACTGTAATTCCTGTCATTATTTTTCAAAGAATAATATAATACAATATTTATATATTAAAAATGTCAAAAAATACACTATAAATCAAATTAAACAGTAAATATCTGAGAGGAAACGATTAGCAGATACCTACGAGCGTGCGTTTATTAACATACAAGATATTTTACACGGATTTAATAGACTAGAGTATAATTATTATTTAGATACCTACTACATGAATTTAAAATAAAAAAAAACCGTAACTAAGTAGGTACTCCATAAATGAAAAAAAATGCTAGTACAGAAGATAATTTTTATATAAACTGAAAAAAATCTCTTCTAATTACTGAAGTTTTGCAGTTAATTTCAAAAAGATTGAATATTAAATTCTTTCCTCTTATTTTTCCCCTATTAACTAGGAGAAATTTGATCCAAATGCCAATTACACAGGGTGAGCGACAATTAAAACTCTGCTATAAAAATCCGTTAATTGCAGGATAAAGATTTTAAGACATTTTTACGATCCACTCGACTTTTTCAAGGAAGCACTTCGTTATGCTATAAAAGTCGATAGTTACTTGAACTGTTAATTTTGATACAAATTTATCTGCAACTATTTGAATTTATGATACAATGTATTACGGATAAACCACCAAAGGAAGTCGCTTCCTTGGCTTGTGTACGTAGGTACCTACTTAATTTAAAAAAAAATAACTGTAACCCGAGCCTCGCTCAAAAACAGTTTGCACACCTAGATTTATAGGGAACTAACTCAAAAACCTACAGGTTTAATTACAACATCGAATTCCTTACAGCAAAACCTACCTACCAATACAACAGATTTAAGCTAACTCTTAATATAATAAATCTATGTACACAAAAAAAAGGTAAGCATCACCTTAAAAATATAAAGTAATGGCCAAAACATAGAACGCAAAACATAAAACGCTGTATTTACGGCACCTACCACAACCTACAATCGTAAACCGTTTTATGAAAACTGACGTCATGTATTTTTGCTCTTCAAAAAAACAACACTTCGCCCGAATGTTTGCTCCGAAATTTATGGATACGAGTATTCTGCTATTCCTATTTATCACGCATGAAGTATTCGAAATTCTATGAAGTAGTTGGAAAGCCTTTAATGTTAAAGTCACTTATACTGGAACGTTTTAAACGCAGGGATTATCTTAAGCGAAGTCATTATTGAATGAAATAGGTATATCGCACCCCTAGATCTAAAGGGAGCTAACTATAATAAAATAACTTTTTCGGGAGAGGCGAAACTGTTGTAAGGAATCGGATCCTTTTTTTTTAGCGTGTGTTTAATTTAAATCTTCAGATTTTTGAGTTAATTCCCTTTAGATCTAGGTGTGCGATATATTATTTTCTCTCCTCCCTTCGCTCCTTTTGTAATGTTCAAAATATTATTATGTCGTCACACCATTATTGATTCTAAGTCGTCACAATTTCAATTTATAATTGTGTAGTCACATAGTTTGAGTTACGTCATTACTAAATTAGCGACTTGTTCACAACATTCGTAACAAGAGATACTTTTACTAAATTTTAGAATACTTATTGATTCTGTTTATAAAATTCAGTTGCAGACTATCAATGATATTGACGACGTTTCAAACACTCGCAGAAACACCCTTCTATCTTTGCTATAATATACATTACAAGTGGGTTGCTCTTCTTTTTAACGTATATTTTATCGTGGATTTCTTTAAGAGAGTGACAGAGCGGTCATTTTCAGCGCAAACCACTGTGTCACAGTATTCTACAAAAACCGAAAAAAAGAATCCGGTTCGATCGAAGTGAAAGATTACCTACCTACATAATATAAAAAAAAAGGTAGACGTTTATTCGAACATTATAAAACGGTAATTATCAATACTCTAATGAGATGGTATAATAAGACGAAGGACAGATAATTGTAGGTTAAAAAGAAGAACGGTACCCACCGTAGTTGATTGAACACATACCTGATTAGGTAGTACCTCATATAAGTTCGTATATCGTAATCAGATTTCGACAAGACACGCTATTTGCACAATGGAAAGCTCACACATGATTATATATTGGGTTAATAAAATATCAGTTACTCGGTAAACAAAATGCGACCTCACACGATATAAAATTACCTAATGATTGGTTTTCATTTGATCTTTACTTTACCTATACTAGCTGTTCGCTTCGGCTTCGCACGGACCCCTTTTTTTATAGCCTATGTCGTTCGAGGATGGTGTAGCTTCCCAACAGTGAAAGAATTTTTTAAATCAAATTCAGTCGTTTTGGAGCCTATTCAATCCAAACAAACAAACCTTCCTTCTTTATTATTTTAGCAATTATATGATGAATACTTACTAAAAAATTACTTCTCGATCATTAACGTGTTTTGACATAATTGGATCTTTGATTTGCGTTAGCTCTATGCTACGAATATGAAAACTGTAAAGTTTTCGAAACGTCAGCAAATAAAATAAAAGATGAGTGTTAAATCCTTTTTGTTGTTTCATTCCAATGTGTAATAACCGCGAAGGCTTCACAAATTAAAATAATACCAGTTCAGTAATAAAACAACTAATAAATTATGAACGGATTTAATTCGCGTATTTTATTTTATTGACTGATGTTTCAAAAACTTTTGAGTTAAATCAACAGATTTAACTCAAAAGTTTTTGAAACTATATTTTTTACAACTATAAACATATATAGTTGTTTCATTTCAATGTGTAATAACCGCGAAGGCATTAGAAATTACTAGTTGGCACCTACAGTAATTTATAAATATCAATATTTACGATAACTACCAAACACTTTCGCGAAAATGGCAGACACTTTTCCATGTACAAAATCCATTAAGGTCTGTTTACAACACGGCTAAATTTAAAACACGTACAGGGTAAACGTAAATGTAAGAGGAACCGGCACTTCCCGAAGTAGATATTATTATTTCATACCACCTCTAGATAACGCATTAGCATAAAATACCCTTGGATGCTTATTCTGAATTGAAGACGTTATATCGAAGGAAATCTTCAAGAAATTTTGTAGAAATAAAGATAGGTCCTACTGAAATGTAAAAAAAAATTGACTACCTAGTACCTACTTACATAATAAGTTAGCAGAAGACTTGTCAGCTCAGTCGTGCTACGATTATGGAATCTAAAGGCTCCGAAACGTCAGCCAATAAAATAAAATACGCGAGTTAAATCCGTTTAAAGTTGTTTCATTCCAATACCTACTTATAGCTTTTGTTGACACTATCTAATAGATTGAAATCCCTACTAATATTATAAATGCGAAAGTAACTCTGTCTGTCTGTCTGTTACGCTTTCACGCTAAAACTACTGGAGCGATTTAAATGAAATTTGGTACAAAGATAGTCTGGAGCCTGAGAAAGGACATAGACTACTTTTTAACCGACTGTAAAAAAGGAGGAGTTCTGCGCGGACGAAGTCGCGGGCAGAAGCTAGTGAACATATAAATAGAGTATAATTTTTGTTTTTTCGAACTGAATACTGAAGCGCTGTTGGCCAGCTAAAGGGGCTTCACTGCAAAACCGGACGGGTGGCGAGCCTCCTGAAAGGAGGCTCATTAGCCTTTTTAGAGTGTAAATCAAGAAAACTAATTGTAACGATTTAATTTGCAACTAAGTCAAAGGTCATCTTATGTTCAGTGAGCTTAATAGATTAATGTTACAAAATAATTTACAAAGAATACGAAAAACTAACATAACTACTAAATGTATAATTACTAGCGACACGCCCCGACTTCACACGGGTGCTATAAATCTTCCTCTTGAATCACTCTATCTATTAAAAAAACCGCATCAAAATCCGTAGTTTCGAAGATTTAAGCGTACCTACATATAGGGATATAGGGACAGAAAAAGCGACTTTGTTTTATACTATGTAGTGATTACAAAACGGATTTGCAACTGTTTACACAATTAAGATATTTTTTTCACTTGCAAGAAGTCTTAAGAATAAGGATGCTGTACTGTCTCATCTCCCTGAAATATAGAATTTATTTCTATAGCGAGAGTGTCCATACGAAACACTTCGTTTATAAAAGGGTATTGAAGCGTTGTTTATTTTAAAGACTTTGTAGTAAACTTTCATAAGGTGTTCAGTTTTGTTATATGAATAGTTTTATGCAATTTTAAGGCAGGCGTTGTATTATTTTTCTACTACGTCTGCGCATGATTAGTTCTTTAAACAATGTCTTTATTAATTATAGCCTAAGTGTTTTGTGGCGATTTTAATGTCAATTTGTTAGATAATTCAAATATAGCAATGAGTTTACTACATTTATTAAAATCGTTTAATTTAGTTAATTTATTTATCGAACCAACGCGAATCACTGCCACGTCTGCTACTTGCATTGATAACATTTTCTGTAGCTGTGAACCGGTTCATAAAAGCGTTATTAACAGATTAAGTTCAGACCACTGCGGTCAATTAGCTTCTTTCCCTGATAAGGAAGAAAATCCGTCCGTAGAAATTTTATACAGACCTATTACTAAGAATAGATTAGAAATGTTTAGCAATTGGGTTAAAACTAATCTAGAATCTCTAGAACTCCCGTCGGGGAACCCGAATGAGAATTATTCATCTTTTTTCGAGTGTATTAAAAATTCTTTTAATGCTTGTTTCAAGTTAAAGAAAATCAAAGGTAAAGATAAAACGAAATTTTGTGACTGGGCTACGCCTGGAATCTATAAATGTAGAAATAAATTATACGAATTGTATGCATTGAGGACAGTTAATCAAAAATTTGAATTCTTAGAGTATGTACGTAATTACAGTAAAATATTTAAAAAAATATGCACAGCGGCAAAATCACAATATTTGACTCGTAAATTAAAAAACTCGGACAATAAAATTAAGACTGTTTGGAAAATAATAAACGGTGAGACAGGTAAAACTAAATCACGAGACCCTGATTTCAACCTTTTAGTAGGGAATAATCTCATTAATTCGGATTTTCAAGTTGCAGAAGAATTCGAACGCTTTTTTACCAATATTCCCCTCGTAACCACTAGTACATTGAATTCTTCATCGGCTACAGCGGAGGCACTCCTCAAGTCTAACGTACCTGAGTGCACGGAAAATTTTCGGTTCAACTACATCAGCCCCCACACCGTCGTCAAGACGTTCAGGACTTTAAATATGAAAAAACTGAAGACCTTTGGGGTATATCCGTGAGAGTGTTACATTCTATTATAGATTCTATTGCGCCATACCTAGCTACATTATTTAACAACTGTGTCGACGCAGGAGTGTTCCCTGACTTAATGAAACACAGTAAAATAATTCCTTTATTCAAAACCGGAAAAAAAACAGACCCTACGAACTTCAGACCCATTTCTATTCTACCCGCACTAAGTAAATTATTTGAAAAAATTATTCTTAATCAGTTATCTTTACATTTTAGTCTGAATAAACTTCTACACAACAATCAGTTCGGTTTTAGACAAGGAAAGTCCACAATTGACGCGGGTACAGTCTTAATCAAACACATCTTCGATGCATGGGAACAATCTATGGATGCGATTGGCGTTTTTTGCGACCTGTCAAAAGCATTCGATTGCGTTCATCACGACACCCTTATTCGTAAACTTCACCACTACGGAATAAGGGATAATGCTCTTGATCTCGTCTCATCTTACCTTAGTAATAGAATTCAACGGGTTGACATTAAAAAAACTTATTCATCCGGGTCTATTCTCGCCACGGGAGTTCCTCAAGGTTCCATTCTAGGCCCCTTTCTGTTTCTTATATATATCAATGATTTGCCAAGTGTTGTCAATGATAAACATAAAATAGTGTTATTTGCCGATGATACGTCGTTAATTTTTAATGTAAATAGACGGCAAGAAAATTACAGTGAAATAAATAATGCACTTTTAACTATAGTAGATTGGTTTACAGCAAATAATCTTGCACTTAATGCTAAGAAAACAAAATGTGTAAAGTTTACCTTACCCAATGTTAGGCACGTTAATAATGATAATATTATACTTAAAGGGGAAACTCTTGAGTTTGAGGATAAAGCAGTGTTTCTCGGTTTAAATGTAGACTCAAAACTGCAATGGGGTCCACATATTCTAACTCTAGCAGGTAGGCTAAGCTCCGCTGCTTATGCGGTTAAAAAGATTAGACTGCTCACAGACGTCGAGACGGCAAGACTCGTATATTTTAGTTATTTTCACTGTGTAATGTCATATGGTTTGCTATTGTGGGGAAACGCTGCTGATATACAGTCTATTTTCGTATTACAGAAGCGCGCTGTTCGTTCAATCTATAAACTAGGGTCTCGTGTTTCTTTGAGAGAGAAGTTCAAGGAAATAAATATCCTCACCGTAGCCTCGCAGTACATCTATGACAACATTCTATATGTTTATAAAAATCGTGACTTGTTTAAATGTAACAGTGATATACACCATTTCAATACAAGAAATAAGAATAAATTGATAATGCCAGGTTTCCGTCTCCGTAAAGTGAGTACGTCGTTCATGGGGAACTGTATACGATTTTATAATAAAATACCAACAGATTTGTTGAACTTGTCATATAATAAATTTAAAGCACATATTAAACGGCATATCATTAAAAGGGCGTATTATACTGTAAAAGATTTTGTAGAAGATAAAGGAGCTTTTTAAGTAAATGTACATAGCTACGTGCAGCCTGGAAATGTTCTTAAAGTTTTCTTAATATAGTTTCGTGATTAGTGACGTAAGACTCAGTGTTAATTATTTTATGTTTTAAGTTGTTCTAAGGCACAATGTGATGTTTCTCGCCGGACAAGAATACTAGCATTTATTAGTTTTGTTTTGTCCGGCAGCTTGAGCACGTCATGCTCGCTTAAAGGGCTTGCTTACAGTGGCGTTGTTGATCGGGTCGCCACCTTCCCTACAATATGGTTGAGGGAGGCGATGGCTGAGATACACGTTATACTCGTGAACGGGTGCTGTTTGTGGGGTCCGGTCTGTTCATGTCTGCAAGTGGGGACTTTAGTGATATTCACATACTTTTGCTTTGAACGAATCTGACAAGAGACATCATAGTGTCTTTTTTACTTTGTGTATTTTTTTCTTTTTTTTCTCCTGTAATTTTATTTTATATTTGACTCCTGGAAACCTTTACATTTCCAGTAAATTTAATTTAGTCTTTTGACATCTGGAGACCTTATACATCTCCAGTACCTATTGTTATTTTTTTATTTTTTTTTATTTTCTCCTATAATTTTTTAAAAAAAAATGTAATTAGATTAAGTACATACATATTGTAATTTGTACATAATTTATTCTTAAGTGAAATTGTAATATTATTATATTGAAAAAATTATACCTCATTGAGTTTATTCTCGATTCTTCTCAAGTGGTTTTTTTTTTGCTGAATCGAAAAAGAATATTAATTTTAACGTTGACATTCACAAGTGCCTGTATGAGCCTAGCCTGAATAAATGATTATTTGAGTTTGAGTTTTGAGTTTGTTATTCTGATGCATAAGCTATATTTTCTTAAAGTTTCGTCAAAACCAATTCAGTAGTTTAACAAACATTTATATCCAGACATTCATAAATCTGTACATTCTTACAAACTTTCACATTTATAATATTAATAGGATATTCGACCAAACTACCAAAATTTTGCAACTATAACATATTTACAATAGATACCTATCTATGAAAATTAACGTCCAAACAGCAGTAGAAGTCACGTCACTTGCATCCAATATCACTTAAACATAGTCCAGAACATTTCCGAAGCCTATATTAGTTCCTGGGTACAGTTTAGTTGGCATTAGATTAGTTTTAGTCGAGCGGACCCCGGGGCTGAGTCGGTGAGTGCATATCCTTGTTTGACATGAGACTCCGTAACTTGAGTTCAGATACAATTGCAACTTCTGAAACCCCTTTTAGTTCCCTTGAGATTTAGGTATTGGGAACTTTGGCTGTTTAATTGAATTTGAAGACAGGGGAGTGTTGTTAAATACATGTTAAGTACGTACTTACATTTTAAATAATGTAATTTCTATAATATAATAAAAATATGTGAAGTTTTAATTTTTCATAAATAGATGGTGTTAAAATAGGCCAATTTATTTAGGTATACTTGGTCTATGGTGATGTTCCTATGTAGGTAGACGACCTAGTAGGTAGGTACTAAACTCAAAATGTAAAAAGTTACCTGACGCGTGTGTTTACCAAGAGAGCAATAAAAACGATTAGTTTTAATCGAATTTAATTTGAACTTCGCAATAATAACATGTTACGCTTATAATTATAGTTTTGTTTTTAATCAAATTACCAGTCGTTCCTATTTGTGTCCAAAAATCCTTCAATGGCCTGAGGCCACAAGCTTTTTCCATTAGTAGCTGCATTACCTACTAGGGTAACCAAAAAACAAAATATTTATAATTATAAAATAAGGTACATACCTATATCGAGGAACTAGCGATATCTGGTAAGTTTTGACATTATAATTATGAAGTTATTATTTTATTAATGGCAGCCCTCAACTGTTTACCTATTAATTTATTAAACTTGGTTCAACCCGTGTACCTATATAAAGATATAGTGACTGTGATTGGTTAAAATATTTCGAAGTATTTTTCCTTTATTGCCTATATTTTACTAAATAAGTTATCGGTACAACGAAAACATTAGTTACCTACTTCTGTTACTTAACACGTAGGTACAAAAATATTTTATTTGTGTAAAACTATTAAACTTATACATATCTATTGGAATAATTAACAATACCGTTAAATTAGAGTAACGTCCTAACAACCAAAAGGTCATATTAGAAAAAGAAACCTAATATCCTTTAAAATGTATGCATTTGGAAACCCTAAACGCAGGTCGTTAATCGTGTTTAGACCGTGATGCGTATACCGTGTCACTGACCTGCCCCGGGGCACTTTTGAGATATACAAATTAATCAGGCCTGCCGACACATTAACGGACCCAAGGGCCTAGCAAGGTACGGGCATGGCCCTAGAAGCTGACCTGTAGGTTTTGATTCCCTTGCGAGTGTCAAAAATTTACCATAGATCCTACTACTATTATAAAGGCGAAAGTTTGTAAGTATGGATGTATGGATGTATGGATGTTTGTTACTATTTCACGTAAAAACTACTGCATGGATTTGAATGAAACTTTACCACAATATAGCTTATACATCAGAATAACACATAGGCTACAATTTTTGACACTAGACTAGACGGGACGAACCTGAAGTCCACGCGAACGAAGTCGCGGGCAAAAGCTAGTATATTCATAGTTTGCCCGTTGCCGGACCAACGATGAAAAAAAAATCTTATTCATAAAGAAATAGAGCCATGAATTTCAGACCAACGATGATAAAAAAAATCTCAATGTCCCCGTAACATAAATTTCAAATAAAGCGGCATTATTAAAAGCGGTAAAAACTCAATGTAACAGGCAACGGGCTATAAATTTTCTATATTCACAAAATTGGGTCCATTAATTTTTAGAAAAAAATCTTTCTCGTGAAATATCTTTTTCCTGCACACGAGCGGGAATTATTCGGGAATAATTATTCAACAACATCTGTTGGTTCGCAATGAGGCTTTCTTTTGTGTTAAGATTGTATAGTCAGCATAAAAATTAAGGGCATATTATAAGGGTAAGTAAATAAATATGGTACCTTTTCAATATTCTAAATATCGCGGTTTATAGTCTAAACTTAATTCAGCATATTATTATTTATTTAACAAAAACCTACCTAATCTAAATAACTACTTACAATGATTTTTTTTTTTTGACGTAATGGAACAAACTGTCTGTTACTAGTAAGACACACATCTATACTAATATAATAAAGAGGGAAAGTTTGTTTGTTTGTTTGGATTACATAGGCTCCAAAACGGCTGGATTTGAAAAATTATTTTACTGTTGGGAAGCTACGTTAACCCTGGCTGTTCACATAGGCTAAAATATTCTAATATTTTGAAAAAAAAACAAGGATCCGTGCGAAACCGGGGCGAACCACTAGTACTTCATAAACATAAAACGCTTTTATATTTTTAATATCTATACATAATAAAAGTCATCTAGGTAAAAATAATTAAGTAGAGTATACAAATAAATGTTACGATTAAGTATAACTATATAACAAAATATATACCTCAGATAAAGAAGAGGATTAGGCTGGATTTACCTCGCGTGAGCATAAAAATATCTCACGGCTTGTTCTTCCCGAGTTGTTTTTCCAAGTCCATGCCGGGTGATAAATTATCCAAAAATATTTTCTTTAGCACAAGAACGCATTATCAAAACACCCCAGACAAGATTTAAGTTACTTTGGAGGTGTACAAAACGAAATAATAAAAATAATATAAATTTAGCCACTTAATGAAAAAGGGTATTAAGTGTAATACAGAATGTGAAGAACTTATACCCTATTCTAATACGATTTCAGTTTTAACTATCGTCTTAGATGTTTTTCCTTTCAGCCAATTACTAAAGCAAACATTATCTTTATTCACGATTTCCGAAATCTTATCCTGAAAATCAGCTTAATATATTTACAAACTCCCATGTTCCTCTTGTGACAGTATGGTAGTCCTTATCACAACGTGTTAGGGTTGACGATTGTTTGTAATTTCATTTGTTGACAGAAAGTGTTATTTGGTTTAGTTGTGGAATTGGCTTGGCGGCAGTCAACAACAGGCGTAGACAAATGTTATTGTTAGTGCAGCAGTTATAGCTCCGTTGTCTTTGTCGCCTCGTAATGGCTGGAAACACTTGCGCAAGGCTTACGACCTAATATTTTTATTGGGGGAATAAAAATCGTCCTAGATATGATTTGCTGTACTAAAATTACATCATTTTGTGCTGTTACTGTGTATGGAAAGTGATTGCTTATTAGCGCACAATGTTCACGAATTTATAAAGACGAGTTTTAAAAGTATCTTTAAACATTGGAATGAAACAACTATAACGGATTTAGCTCGCGTTTATTATATTATGTATTGCCGTTTCAAAAACTTTATAGTTCCTGTATTCGTAGCACGACTGAGCTGACAATAGTCTACGTATTAAATCAGTCAGCTCGTCAGCTCTCTCAATTAAATCCGTTAACGTAGTTGTTTCATTCCAATCTATACTAATATTATAAAGCTTTGTGTGTAGAAGAGTTTGTTTGTTTGTTTGTTTGAACGCGCTAATCTCAGGAACTACTTCGAATTGAAAAAAAAATTTTTTTGTTTGATAGACCATTTACCGAGGAAGGCTTTAGGTTAGGCTATAGGTACCATCACGCTGCGACCAATAGGAGCGAAGAAACAGTGGAAAATGTGTAAATAACGGGGAAAATAACTATTCCACGCGGACGAAGTCGCGGGCACAGCTAGTGTATAATAACCGCAAAGGCATCTTCAAAATTATAAGAATTATCTATATTTAAATAACAGCTTATACCGAATTCAATTCCGTTTGAAACCCCACGAAAAAAATCTTCTTTTCTTATTAAAACATAATTTTTAATGATCAATTTGAGGGCTAAAATTAATTTGAAGTAGCCTTAAGATGGTACACGTTCAGCGGTCATTATACTATGAAGACGAGTTCGTCTAAAATACAACACGCAATAAACTCCCTTAACAGGCGTCATTTGCAACACATTTTTGCCATAGATTTTGATGGCACCATTACGCGGGCACCCCAGAGTCCAGTAGGGGCGATCGTTCGATTTAATTTAGCACAGCGGTTGCCCTGGCTACGGTTAATTTGGAAATAATTACCGCCTACGTTCCCCCAGATATCAAAAAAGTGCGGTTAGCGGCGATACTGCAACCATCTAAATAGCGTTATTTATGATGAACAAGCTTTCACCCGCGACTTCGTCTGCGAACATTGAGTATTTTACGCAACATGGTTAAAATATAGCCTATATTATGTTATTCTGTTTATCAAAATTCATTTATAATTTTAGCGTGAAAGAGTTACAAACATACGTGGGTGAATATTTGAGTTCGTACATATTGGGCAGTTGGAAAAAAAATCAGAATATCGTTTCAAATTGCGTATTTTATATTTTTAACCTAAGGTTTAATATATAAATATGGAAAAAAAAATAAAGGGACGTTAATATAACCAATAAATAAATACATGTTTCAGTTCTTATTTTTTTTTAACGAACGGTAATGAGTACTCATTACCGTATCAGGAATGGTAATCAGAATGTATGAAATTTGCGAACGGTAAGGAGAAATAATACTTATGGTAGTGAGATTTGCATGGAAATGGTAATGTGACCGTAAATGGTAATGATAATCAAATATTTTTTATATGAAAATATAGGTGTGATTTAAAGAAAATGAGTCTCGAAATATTAGTTTTTAATACCTACGTAATTATAATTATCAAAGTTTTAAAATTAAAAATTAAAATAGCCTATTAATACACATTACCATTCGAAATATCTCACTACCGTTTGTAAAATAAAACGGGAATAAATGGTAATTTCAAAAACGGTAACGAGATTTTTACGAATTTTGACCATTGTGCATTATTAAATAGACCTAAAATTATATTTGACATATTAACATAAACACATACCACAGACACGTTTTTTGGTACATTCGGCTTTAATAAGGTATTAACGAACTTGCCAATAAATCTTCAATGGTGAGGAGATAAAAATGTTGACAAACCGTATAAACATACGAAGAGATCGTCATATTTTGACGGGAAATCGTTTCACACGCGTGCGACTAGTTTGGCTCGCTAGCGACAACTAAGATCGATTGCCGCGTCGATAGTTTGACCAATAATATGGCGCGAATATTTGTTTATGGCTTAGAACATTCTGACCAATGGTAATGAATGGTACCTGCATGGACATTTTTCAAAGCGATGGCAAACTACTTAAAAGTGCTCTTTAAGGTGTATATTTTTTATGATATCTAAACAAAGTTCTATTCTATAGAAATAACTACTTAAAAATACGATATTCGACATATAATTGAATCATTTTGATCATTCATTGATCAAAATTGGGATTTGGGACATGACGGGTAATGAGATTTGGCGAATATTTAAATTTATAAAAAATATTTCTATTCAAAAAATAAATATGTCATAAACTTCCAAACATAGAACTAGCTCTATTTGATATATAAAAAATAAACTAACTCAGATTCCTCCACGTCTCAATAGTTCTTTAGTGTTTGCCGCGTAATATGTACGAACTCAAATATTCACCCACATCCTTACATCTATACTAATATAATAAAGAGGAAAAGTTTGTTTGGATTGAATAGGCTGCTAAACGACTGGACCGTTTTTAAAAATTCTTTCACCATTCGAAAGCTACATTATCCAAGAGTAACATAGGCCATAAAATATTTTAATTTTTTTTTTGAAAAATTAGTGATCCGTGCGAAGCCGGGGCAGACCGCTAGTTTATTTATATATATTCTTACTAGGTAACTCTCGCGTTTATAATTTATGTATAATAGTACCAGGATGAAAAAAAATTCCAGTCCATCCGGTAAGAAAACAATTTGTCGCTTAAGCCAGTTCGATATTGCTTATTAAATATTTAAACAAACAACACATTACTCATAGATATAAAATATAGCGAAAAGGTCACAACGACCCCACAACCAACTATCCAAAACCTCAAAAACAAAGGCACCAAACTATCCAATTTGCAACAAAATGCAATAACGCCTGGTAGTTGCAACTATTGATTGCATGACTATAGCGCGGGTAAACAGCGAAGTCATACAATATTCCGGCAGGCGCGGCGTTGCCGGATTGACTCGCCGGTATCCCTGCATTGTTTGTGATGCAAGTTGCAATCACTCAAAAGTACTGTCACTGGCGAGGTATTATCGATATCGATGTTGTTGATTTTTAAACTGATTTGGGATGAATTTGTTCATCGATGACTGTCAGATTTTACTAGCCGTGCTAGGATTATGGAAACTGCAAAGAATCTGAAACGTCAGCAAATAGAGTTAAATCCGTTAATAGTTTTTTCATTCCAAAACTTGAATAGTTAGGTATATTTGTAGTAAATATTACATAACTGCTCTACCTGGTATCAAAAATTAAAAATAATATCAAATATTAATCTACTTATAGGTATCTATATATATAAAAATGAAACCCGTTTTCCGTTGTCACGACATCACGCGTGAATGGCTGGACCGATTTCACTAATTCTTTTTTTTGTTGTATTTGTTTTTATCAGGAGAAGGTTCTTATGTAAGAAAAAAAAAACTTGATTATATGGTGGTACGAAGTTCGCCGGGTCAGCAAGTACGTAAATAAAATAAAACCGAATCAAACAATCTAATTTCATACAGGTAGGTAATAGGTATGTATTGGGTAAGTACTTGTGAGATACTTACATTGTGTTTTCATGCTATGGCCAAATCAATATAATAATATTTATTTTAAATAATTGATATTTAATGTCAAATGTTAGGTTATCTTATTCGTTCATAATTAAGTAGGTAAAGACAGAAGGACCCTTAAATACCTAGGGACTTAATAAATTGACCGGCTTGATATTACCTGGATTTCACTTTTTACGAGAAAATAATAAACATTTTGTACATTATCTATATTAGTAACGAAAGGGTATATTTTTTGTCCTAGCAATAATCGACTCTCGCATCCCTACTGGATGCAAGTATGAAAGGGTTGGGGGTGGTTTTAAGAACTAAAAGCGCAGTGAGATATAGCTTCGGGCCAGGTTTTGCCACAAAAGCCTTCGCAATGTCTACCTACACAAAGGACGACCATTGTATTTGCAGACAGAGTCCTTTTCAATAAAATGTTTTGATATCTTTGAGACCTTTATTTTTGAAAAGGAAAAATTAAATTGCTTTTACCTGGTAATCTATTTGTGTTCCGATAACGCGAAAATAATTAAAATTTTAGCGTACATTTTTAACAAGCAATGGTTTAATTATTCGCACTTTAAGTAGGTAGGTACGATTAATTATTTGAATATAATTTTAAAGCTTAAGTACGTTTGTTACTAAAATGGCGATTGATTTGAATGAAATTCTTAACCTACGTAACAATTTTCCTATGAAAATTACAGTTTCTACGAGACTATGTCTTTTGAGAATTAAATTCCAGTCTAGTGAAACCAAAGAAGGAAATAGTCACATATTTTATTTTTATTAAATACCTGCGCAATAATTCTTGGCATCAAGCAAGTTTGACGTTAGTTTGAAATTATCTGAAGAGACCATTCTTCAGTTGAAAGTCATAAAACTTCCCTCACTCTAAACTTCAACAGTCTGCAGAAGCTTCTAGACGAATATTAACCGCTTCACCTCCCTCTGACATAAAAGTTAAATTTAACTCCGTTTTACTACTTCAAACTCTTAACACTTTCTTCAACCCTAATTATAAAATGGCGCAATGCCTGCTCGCAGAAAACATTTCGCCTAAGTATCCTTAAAAAATAATAAAAAAAATAACGCGATACACGCAGTCTACTCGCAAAACATTATATAAGACAGACGTCAAAAAGTACAAGAGAGTTTCACTTAGTTTGCAAACACATAAAGCACTATAAATTTAATTCTTTTTTTTTTAAATGTACAGTTATTCATTGGCTTTAAAATGCATTGCTATTCAAGAGTTGTACAAGATTAGAAAATAATTGTCAAAATCTGAAACTTTTTCAATTACTCAAGACTCCTCATTGCGACGGTGCCGACGTGACGATGTCGGTTATACACCTCCTTTTAATTTATCACTCCCATACCAGATAGCCGTGAGTCCCAACAGAGGGACGAGGGACCTTTCCGGACGTCTTCAGGGAAATTCACGCTAAAGTTCCGCTTTAAATATTTTAATAAACTCGTATTAAAGCCGTAAAAACACTTTGTGTCCCCATTTTTTCCCTGCGACACCCCACCGACGATTTCACCGCAAATTCTGGGAGCATGCTGTAGTTATGGACCTATAGAGAATGGGTGAGTTCAGTCGCGCTTTGTACAGAGGGTGTTTCATTATTCATAATGCTTTGTCCGGAACTTCAGGGCTTCTGTTTTGGACACGTGCTGTTGTTTTTGACGGCTCGGCATTTCATAGAATACATAATTTCAAATGAATGCGAGTCTATTAAAGTTTGAATGAGTTTTGCCTGCTCATACATCAGATCCTAAATAAACATACTGAAAGTTATTTCACAGCAAATATGAAGCTTTGCGGCAATATTAGCAGGGTTTTAATATAGTAACTAGTGACGTGATATTTTTCATCTCTGGTGAGAATAAAGTCGGGGATTTGGTTTAGTAGCTTCCTATACGTGATAAAGAATGATACGTTTATGATAATCACACACCGGTTGCATAATGTGATGGCGTGTTGGGACGATTCCTGCGGAGTTTGTATGCAAAATCTGCGTAGTGGGTGGATTTTATGCGTGCCGAAAGGAAAAAGTACAGTATACGTACGAGTAGGTATATAGATATAGTACAGATGACATAAAATTTATGACGCAATGCGACTTGTTTTACGTGTACAGTCTTTTTTGAAAACCAGAATTGCACAGAAAATTTTACCTAAAATCTAATTTAGATATGGGTAATAAAATTAAGTACCTAAAGGTATTAAAATCGCATACCTCAAAAAAAGGAAACCTATTTACATAGAAGCTATATTGGAACTTTCACAAACGTACACTAAACAAACTTATCACATAACATTATTATGTACAGGCACTAAATGAATCGTATATAGGTAGTAAAAAAAATATATAGGGTAGGTACCTAATGAACCCAACATTTGTTATTCTAATATGTACCTTTATTTTAATGATATATTTCTATTTTAAAATGTCTCTTCTGACTTAAGACATTCCATTAACTGAACAGAACCAAATCCGTTCCATATTTTTGTGACGGTCTTTATTTTAAAATATCAGTAGCAAAAGACGTGGATCTTTCAATAGAATTTCTATGACGCGCAATAATCTTGTACCTTTGAAACCGCTGAATGAAATTTGAAAGGGCAATAATCGAATTTCACCGTAGTCTCCATTTAATCCCAAAGTCTGGACATCGTGTAATAGCTTTTATCGTATTCTACGTTTGCATAAAACGTACAAGTGAAATTGATTTTAGAACTGGAGGTAAAGTACCTACTTTACTGACAATTTACGGAAGTTCTCTGTATTTTATACAAAAAAGTGGATTATTTTCATTTATTGATTTTAGAATCGCATAAAATAAACTGCGTACATACTTCGCGCCGTCGTACCCGCAGTTTGGTAAATAAATCTTTAAAAAATATATTTTTATTTTTATTTTTTAGATATCAGAATCGCATAAAATAAACTGCGTAGGTACATAATTCGCGCCGTCCTACCCGTTGTTAAATAGGTACATCATTAAAAAATACTTACGACTTTATATAAGTTACGTGCTTATAGTAGGTAAGTATTTTTAATAAATAATTAAAACATGCACAGTTGGAAATAAACCGCGTACCTATTTCATATTTAAAAACTTAACTAGGTATGCTTTAATTGCGTTTAATCCTCACCTGGCTACATTTTTGTCGTCGCATAGCTCCGTCAGCATTTCCTCCAAATCCGTCGAGAGGGTGTTCAGTAACTGAAAACGAAATTAAACAGTTAAATAAAACACTCTTTACAGCGCGAATATCTCTTCTGATAAGGTGTATTATAGTGTACCTACTAGATTTTTTGATAAATTGTAGTTATATTTAGTATTTCGTTTAGATAATTGCATTGACAATTACAGATGATAATATTTTTACATTGCCTACCTACCTTTGATTTCAATTTTATTATGGTTTAAAAAAATAGATACTTAGATCAAATATATGATTTTATCTCCATAAATATTTTATTTCTTGATTAATTACGAAACAAAAACCATTAGAATGATTGGAATGAAACAACTATTCACGGATTTAACTCGCGTATTTTATTATTTTATTTATTTTATTTTATTAGCTGACGTTTCGGATTCTTTACAGTTTCCATAATCGTAGCACGACTGAGCTGACAATAGTCTAACGCTAAAGTGAAAGAAATTACCAAAACCATTAATTAACTATGGCCACGGACCAAACCACGCTACAAAATAAAAAGCCAATAGAAAACAGCAAGCCGTTTTTCTAGTTTCAATTGCGGCTGTCGAATAAGTCGGAATAGAATTGTTTGTAAAAATCCGAGTGAATTTTTCCATAATCCCGATAGCTCAAACATAGAATGATCGATCCCGGTTCACCTATTCACCCCCGGGGCACATATTGGAACGGTGTCCGGGAAATGAGTTAAACCTTGTTCGCCGCAGCCGACAGTTTAGGTATTTACTCGGATGATGTACGAGCTTAAAGATCGGCGAACATGTTATTCTTATATACCTTTTCTTTCCTACACACGAGCACCACCGTCACGAAAATACTAAACTCTTTCAGTAAATAACTAAAAGTATTCAATATTTACTACGATCTATCAATCGAAATTCGATTGATATTTTTGGTTCAATACCATAACAACAAAGTACAAAGACCGAATTGAAAGGAGTAGATAAATTCGCTGACCTGTCAGTGGTCCCTATGGTGTAATGGTTCAGCACGCTGCCGCTAGTAAAGGCATAGGCGTGAGTTCGAATCCCACTGGGGGTCCAAAATTTTACTAAAAGTATTATTATTATTATATTTTTCAAGAATATAATATGAAACTGTTTTTCTAAGGTTACCTACAAAGCGACGATGATATAATCAATTTTATTGTTGATATTTAAATTAGCGTAACTTTGTATCAAATCGATACCTAATTAATAGATAATTTTTAATACTTAATATTATTCACTAAAAATTATAGCAGTGTGTCACTTGAACTAGGTATTTGCTTAGTCCGCAGACAGGGTGGCAATGTAAAAAGTTTCTCAAACAAAAATCTCTTGCGAACCGCGACCGACGTAACACCTTGTGACGAGTGCACGCTTATTAGCAGAAAGCTTGTATTGTATCGACTGCAACTGACATTTTAACAAGAGAGCTGAACACTCAAAAAAATATTTTTTATGACCGTATTGATTAGATTCAGAAATCTATACTAATAATAAATAGGAAAGGTTTGTTTGTTTTGATTGAATTAGCTCTTAAACGACTGGACAGATTTGAAAAATTCTTTCTCTCTCGGAAGGATACACTATTCCCGAGTGACATCCTAACTATTATCCTTACTAATATACTAATAATATTATAAATGTCTATCTGTCTGTCTGTCTGTTACGCTTTCACGCCTTAACTACTGGACCGATTTAAATGGAATTTGGTACAAAGATA
Organism: Polylopha cassiicola; assembly: GCA_038024825.1. NCBI lineage: Eukaryota > Metazoa > Arthropoda > Insecta > Lepidoptera > Tortricidae > Polylopha > Polylopha cassiicola. The sequence continues at coordinate 4,478,797 of CP149059.1, forward strand.
GTCTGGAGCCTGAGAAAGGACATAGGCTACTTTTTAACCGACTGCAAAAAAGGAGGAGTTCCACGCGGACGAAGTCGCGGGCAGAAGCTAGTAGGCTATAAAAAAGGGATCTGGGCGAGCCGGGCGGGCCGCTAGTTAGGTATAACTTTGAGAATGTCTATTGATTACAAAGATCGAATGAAATACTTGCTTATTTCTGCTAAGACGAAACTATTTTGCGGAAGGAATATCCATTTAAATAATTTAATTTTGCGGTTATCTATGGTTTAAGAAGTTTTATGGAGTGTAAATATTTTTTTATTAATGGACGTAGCTACATAACAATAGTATAACGACAGTGCAAAAATGGAACCTAAGTCTGAAGTGAATTCGAAACAAAGTAACAAACTTGCAATACCAAGTAAAATTATGTTTTTTATATACTTAAAACTCAATTCTTTGTAAGTATAAAAACTAAATTGAGTTGGAGACTTAGTGCCGCTAATAGTAGCTAATAAATTGTACAAGAATCCTCGAATAATAGTAGAATTATTATTCGTTTATTGACTACTTTTTTGCGCTTCTAAAAGTGCACTAGAAATTAGGCGTGATTGCAGCTTTATACACAAAATTTAAGTATTTTTATGTTTCATTTAATACGAAATAATACAAAGAATCCGTAACAGGTGTTTTCAGTTTTGCCGTTGCCGTTATTATATAGTTCTAATATTTTTAATTTATTTTCTAATGTAAATAAATACAATGGTAAAAAAAAACACTGTTGAAAATCCATTCATTATTTTATAGGACAGCAACAAACGTCATCGACCTATTTTATTCGTGTACATTAACGTTACCATGGCAACTGGAATAATATCGATGCACTGATTTAACTCTTATTGCAAGGACCTAAGAACTATGTTTTATTATTATTTCCTACAACTTAGTAGGTCAAAAAGTAATTTTGGTGAGTAGTGGCACCATTAGAATGAAATGAATTCTAGTAAGATCAATACTCATTATATAAGAAAGAGACCTCAAACGGGAAATATTATTTGTAATTTAATTAAGGTAACATTTTGGCTTTAAAAATGTATAATGCTAGAAAATTTTAATTTTATATTATACCACCACACAACACAAAAAACACAGTCAAAAAATACTTTAAATTTTCGACTCATAAATAAATCTAATCTTATAGAAAATATGAAAGTACAAAAGGCTACTTTTAATTGCTAAATTCACGCGGACGAAGTCGCGGTCAAAAGTAGTTAATACTTTTAGTAAGTAAGGAAAATATAACAAAATAGCAAAACTTCATCTATTCTTAATAATTTCTGATGCCTTCGCGGTTATTTCCAATGTTCATCTATTCTTTCTAAATAACATTAAAGAAAACCTAACGTCTGTTATTATTTTTATGAACTACTAAAAAAGGAAAAAAAACGGAAAAACGCGTTAAAAATTCTCATAAAGCTAACGAGCGTCGCCTAATTGTTTGGAAGTAGGATCCGCCCGGGGAAGGTTGACGCTCAACTTATATTTCTTTTTAGCATTTAATGTTATGAGATGATATTTCATATTTTACAGTATATGCATGTGTTTTTGATACTTTTAAAATATTTGTTACCTTTGCAAAAGTTAAAAAGAGACACTATTACTGAGATTCCGCTGTCCGTCTGTCACTAGACTTTTTTTCATTATATGTACCTACAGACTTAGATCTACTCAGGCTACGATTTCTGGTTCGAAGAATAGTTAGTTATAAAGAAGAAACTCTTTGAATGATATACAAAAGATTAAACGAACATATCAATAACTAGCTTCTGCCCGCGACTTCGTCCGCGTGGAACTCCTCCTTTTTTTGCAGTCGGTTAAAAAGTAGCCTATGTCCTTTCTCAGACTTCAGACTTTCTTTGTACCGAATTTCTGTTAAACCGGGTAGTATATATGTACCCGCTTTAACAACAAATATAAAAAAGTACTGATATTTAAGTTTTTATGATAAGATAATGGCACGGAATCCTTCATGATGCCCAAATCCGACTCGCACTTGGCCGATTTTTTTAAATATAATTCTTAACCTTACATCAAATACAAGTGCCTAAGTGAACAAGAATATTGTTTTACGAGATACCCACGCGATACAACTATGAGATTTACGATACAAAACAAAGAGTACAGATAAATCTAAAAGGACAGTTTTTCGAACAGTGACAGAAAAGAATTATTACAATCCGTTACTAAATCAAAGTGAGTCTATAAACCTCACTTCAATATCTGAGTTTGAGCGATTTTAAACGTGACTCATTCTGTGTCGTCTGGATTTTTCTACTGTCAGTAGAAATATTACCGTGTGGTCTCTCTCTGGCTAGCTTCTAGCTTTAAAACTATTTAGTCTGTCCTTGTCGGTGTACCTTTTTGTATGTTTGTAAGTAGGTACTTTTTATATTTTGCTTAGCGAGGTAAATCGAGAAATCTATTTAAGGAAAGGTAATGATAGTTTTACTAGGTCTCTAAATCCTAATAAAACTATCATTACCTTTAGCATAAGACTATTCATCTCAGTCGTTCTACGATTATGGAATCTGTTAAGGCTCCGAAACGTCAGCCAATAACATAAAATACGCGAGATAAATCCGTTTAAAGTTGTTTCATCCAATTATTATAATTACCTTTTCCTAACAATAAAATAGGAGTCCTAAGTAGGTACCACTTTTGAAAACGAATGGATGACATAAACTTACAAGAAATATACAATCTCAGATATTAGTCGACAAATCTGGCATCTAATCTGATGCTTTATGTTTATCACACATTGGAATAAAACTACATTGAAACAAAAGATGATATTTCATATTTTACAAAAGTGCAATTTCAAACTCAGTCAGAATTTAGTAAAAATGAAATATATCTGAGATCTCATTTTATACTACAGTATGCAAATTTCAACATTAAACTGTGCGTCCCTTGAGTGTCGGCAACACCCCGCCCGGTTTATGAATAATGCGATCCGTTACTGCTTCGATAAACTGACACTTTTTGTCGAAATAAATGTAATTTGTTAAACTGAATAACGACAATAGGATATTATCACGTCTCTATTTCAAATTGATTCGTCTCAGATGAACCTTTAAAATGTCATCGGAAGGTTTAATTATTTTCTGCCTTTGAATACACAACAAAACGATGACTGGAAGAAAATTAATAGCGTCTAGGAGTTGAAAACAAAAATAAAAAGTGTATCGCAAATAGGAGCGACCGATAAAAGAAAACACTTCGATAACAGAACGAGACAAATGGCTTTAGAGACTGCTTCGTTTTGTAGATAAAATTAATTTGAAGCGCGTTGCTTTATTTTGAATGTACATTTAGATTAGAATCGACTAAAGAGCAAGTTCTAAAACAATAAAACAAATGAAGGAGTTATATAAGGTAATATAATCGATACTGTGGCCGACCAAGTTTGTCGTCGACAAAGACAAATTTTGTCGATTGACAAACTTGGTCGTTTGACACAATTCGACTTCTTGAAGTTTGGTTCTTTTGGGGATGACATGCGTATTTTTTTTCTATAACTTTAAGAGTGCTAGCAATACCTACAATAATTTCTAATGCTTTCACTTATAACGCATTGGAATAAAAAAATGTTTCGAAAAGTTAACAGTTCTCAAATTTGTAGCAGACTGAGTTGACAGTCTAACACTGAGATTTTTTTTGTTTTATTCCAACAGAAAATACTAACAACCGTTGGTCTGGAACGGGAGAAATTGAAAACAACTTATAGGTACTTCGTTTGCATTGTTTACAACGGCGTAAATGAAGAAAGTTTTGCATTGATGCCGGCTGTCACGGGGGACTTTCGATCCGAAATAAGGGGAAATTTTCAGGGGCCCTTTTGTAAAAAGTATTACGCATTTAGTCGTCTTACTATTGGCCAGAAGTCTCTCTAAAAGTATTGTAGTCGTTATAGTAGGGACCTAAAAATCTTAATCAATACTCGACTGTTATAAGACGTCATTGTACTTATACTTAGATAATTACAAAATTGCTGACTAAATAAACATAACAGTCATTAATGGTACCTACTTTATGACTGAAAAATCTAAACATCACAATTATAACAGATTTAACATGAGTATTTTTAAACGACTTCAAAAAAGGAGGAGGTCATCAATTCGTCGGGATATTTTTTTTTTTAATGTATGTTCACGAATTATATATGCTGAGGTTTCGATAACTCGTATCGTATCGAATTGTATCACACCTGAGCTGACGCGGAAGATAGCCTTGACTTTAGCGTAAGATAATTATTGTCAGCTCAGTCGTGCTACGAATTTGGGAACTATGTATAAAGTTTTCGAGTTATATTTGAGAGAGTTATATAGTTGTGTCTTTCCAATATATAATAACCGCAAAGGCATTCGAAATTATTATCACCATTATAGCATACACTACCGAGAAAGCAAAAGACTTCTTTACACTCGGAATGTATAATTCAATCAGTATTTTGATTCAAACACAACATATTTCTTCTTTTTCACGGAACCCGCAAACTAAATGCGAATACTTAATAAACTTTTTCTTTTGGACTCAGTACCTTACGGCACGTCTGATTTGCTTCGGTATTTGTTATTTTCTCAATTGATTCCCATCGCCATTGTTTACTTTCTGTATTTCTCGAACACAATTCTCAAATTAGGCTGGCTTATTTTTAAATAATGCAAGGAAGACAAAGCCGGCAGATGTATACCTGCAAATTAACTAACTATGTAGGGATACATTGATATTTTATATACTTTGGACATAGTATGGTGGATTTACTTAATAAAATTGATACCTAAATTCCGTAAAGAAAAATCTCTGAACAATATAAAACGAATGAACCGTTTTTAGTTGCTTTCTTTTCATGCAACTTTTAAAATTCCAGGAAGTAAATAAAATGCATAAAATCATGTCTGGTTCCTATTTATTAAATAAACACACGTTGACATGAAACTAAACAACACGGGCCGCAGAAATACTAAGAGATATGTGATAGTGCAATACACGTATGAAGCTGACGGGACGAGCGGCGCCGCTTTGCGGTGGTCTCGGAAATTGGACGGTGGCGTGCAACGCGCAACTACAAACAAACTTCAATCTGAACCCCTTTTGTTCATGTCTGCCTGGTACCTGCGTTCAGGAATTAACACTTATAGTCTTCTGTTTGGACGTAATAGGTATAGGTTTTTAAACATATTGTATTTAAGAGTCTGTCACAAAGTCGAAGTGAATCAAGAAACCTATTTGAAACTTTTATATTAGATAAGATAATTGTTTAAGCTCTAAATAATGAACTAATCTTATCTGGTGGACAATTCATTTAATTACCTTTCTAATTAGTAGATACTTAAACGATATCTTTATCTCGTAAAAAGGTTACAAATACCTTATGCGTTCATTGAAAAAAAATCCTAATAAAGATCTCTTAAAGATTTTACCTCAGTATCAATAGCAAATTAAGGATTTAACATTAAATAAACGATGTTTAATTGTCGAAACCCACATTTATAAATAATAATATGCTAATATAATTCGTCTATCTATTATCTAAAACAGTGCTAATGAACTGACTTCAACTGAGCAACCGTAACGAGTAAACCTCAAATCGTCAAACAAGAATAATTAAGAGTTCTCGATCCCCACACTGGCCTGTTCTGTTTACTTTGAAATTTTCACAAGAGTTCGCCCCCTGCTAATGGGCTATTTCCATGATTTTCATCGCTAACTTTTAATGATCCTTTTGTGAACTTCTCAGAAACGCTTCTAGTCTTCAATTTTATTGGATTTATGACTTTTGTCGCTCAATGTTGACAAACTTGGCCCCACCCTATCTGAAGCGCCGAGTTTTCGACGTTGTTATTTCATAATATTTTCCGCTTTCGCTAATGTATTTAAAGTGGCTATCTAAGAAAATCTTTGAGTATTGTTGTCAATCATCGTCTTATAAATATTGCTCTGTATTATTGTATAGGCACTTCCTCTTAACACTCATGAAATATTAGCAAAAGCTGTCAATGAGCGAACACGTTTATAGAACTATGTAGCTTGTGTACTGCGAGAGAAGCTCCTACATAATATAATATTATGGTGTTTAAATGTTTAGAATTTGAACCACAAATCAAAGTCAAAGTGGCTACGCGGCTCGTTGTCTAGGCGTTACGACCGAGTGGAATATTCGACGCACCAATGAAGCGACAATGTATGTTCGTAGATAGGTGCTTATCGAACGATCGTACAGTACGAGTAGGAAATAAGTGGAGTAGACAACAATAAAATAAGGAGTCTCTATCTCTGTTAATAATTCGAGAATTAAGTATATGCTTGGATTATTCACACTAATTGGTTTAGACCCAATCAAACCTAATGTTACACTAAAACCTAGCTAAGAGTAAAGTAAATAGAGTATAGAATGCCGTAACGCATCAAGCATTTTTAATGAAAGTTTTTGTTGTGCAATAAAGAGTAAATAAATAAATAGAAGTGACAGTTGAATAGCAATGATTTGTCACGTTGATATTATATCGTGTCGATATCGCTTTATTGTCCTGGTCTGTGATAAAACGGTAATATAAACGACAAGAATTTGACATTTACTAGACCAAAATAAGTTGACAAAATGTCATGTAAACATCAATGTGGGGATCCAGTTTTGAAGGATATAGACGACACAATGTCGATCGACGCGTAAAAAAAATATGTTTGTTCATAGGCTTGCTGGAAGTAATTGAAAAATCATCTCCACAGTTTTATCGGTTGTGGCCGATATTATCAGCCTGTCTATAGAACCTGCGGTCATTTCTCGATGCAACCATGTTGGCAAGCGGAAATGGAAATGTCAAACGCACGCAAGCGGCTCATGAGAAAAATTAAATGCCATTTATGAACCGGATGTGATGAAACTGCACATAAAGCTGCGTAACGATCTCGCCATTTTAAGATCAATGATCGATTAAAGGAGTAAATCGTATTGAAATCTTAATAGGTAATTATGTTTTATAAAAAATCTTATATTTTACTAGCTGAAGCTGCGAATTTCATACCCGTTTTTGACATTTTTTATTAGAAAGGGGTTCATAGTAAAGGAGTGAAAATTTTGAGTTGTAAGTTAGACGACTATATAACTATATAAAATTTTACAATATCAAAATATAAAAATAAAAAAACGTCCAAAATTTAAAAGAATCATCCTTTATAATATATAGGAATACGAAAAAAGATGTTAACCGATTCTCAGACCTAGGTAGGATGTAGTTTTAAACACATAAAACAAAACCTGTAACAAATAACCAAGTAATTGAATCTTTGAACCTTATTTTAACAGACTTCCACTCCACGCATCATCATAAAATTTGGTAGAAGAGTAAATAAAATATATATCTACTTGCTTAAAATAGTTAACCACGTTAATTATCAGTCTGACACAATAACAATAAATAAAACGGAAAGTTGTATCGACTCATTAAGAAGTTGTATTGAATTCGTTACGGCCTATAATCACGCTATTTGGACGTTAACGTGGCCACCAATCCAAATTAAACTGTACTTGTTTCGGTATTAAAGATTACGTTAAATAATATAGTATAACTACAAATACTATATAAATGTATAGAATATATGTTATTCTGATATAAGCTATATTAAAATCCATTCAATATAATAATTTCTGATGCCTTCGCGGTTATTACACATTGGAATGAAACAACTATTAACGAATTCAACTTGCGTATTTTTATTTTATTTGTCAGCTCAATCGTGCTACGATTATGAAAACTGTAAAGAATCCGAAACGTCAGCAAATAAAACAAATTAAAAATAGGCTAGTTAAATCCGTTAATAGTTGTTTCATTCTAGTCCATTCAGAAGTTTTTGCGTAAAAGAGTCACAAACATACGACTATTACATTTAACATACCTTCATGTAGCTCCCTCCATTTCTTTCCTCACAGTGGCGTCGTATATATCTCTGACAAATGTTTGACATTATTCAGTCTGAAACAAATAAACCAATTTTTAATAAGATAGCTACCTTATATAGGCATCGTTATAAAGGACGGTCGCCGAGCACAGCGAAAGACAGACGTTGCCCTTTTTCTATTTGTCTCTATCGCACGCGCGTAGTAATAGTGCCCTCACGCTCAAATAGAAATAGAAAAAGGGCAACGTCCGTTTTTCGCTGTGCTCCACGCCCGTTCTTTATGTCAGTACATATTATTATGATACCTACTTACTAGACTAATCATACATATGTACGATTTAAGATAATGCTATACTTGCGTTAATGCTAGTGCATTATCACACATAGGACATGTGTTATAAGAATCCAAGCAGGATTAATACTATACACAATATCTTCATAAATTTTACTTTTGAAATTTTATTAAAATCCTTTTAGTATTTCTGCATGAGAGAGTAATACATCCACACAAACAAGACACGTTACTTTCGAACGCTGTTTCACTTAAAATCCGTACTATAAAATATACTTTCACTGTGTCAAAAGGTCCCCATAGCAGTCACATTTGATTATTTCCTCTTACGTTACCAACAAAAGAGACCACAACATACCAAACAATTGTAAATCCCGACAACAGGTAGACACTTAACGAAAGTGACTTGGTCCAAAATCCTTAGACGTGAGTCACGAGGCGAGGTCATCGGTTTACCTACGCATTGTATTGAACACAAGTTAATATTAAGCTGTCAGGCCTATCACTCTTAACGGTTCCTTTTACTATGACTAAGTAGGTACGTAAGGTATTATCAGGTTAAGAAAAGCTTGTAGATACTATCGGTACTAGACTGAGGATAAATATAGGGACACTAATTACATATTAGATACCCTAGACTCAGGTACAAATGTTTATCACACAGACATCTGCCCCTATTAGCATTAGAACCGCAGCCTCCGGTTTCGTAGCCAGGTACTGTCTGACCATTAGACGATGGCCGTCGGAAAAAATAACTGGAAAATTAGTATATTTTTTAAATACATCTTTATCATTTAAATTAGCAAAGGGCATTTGGAATGACTGACCCGTGTCGTCTGCCATCGTCAGGTCATCATAAAATTAATGATTATAAAAAGATAACCTCATTAACAACAATTTTAAATAATCGTTTATATATAATTTACCAGTCTACTGCTAAGCCTAGTCTTTATAATAGACATTTAAATTAAGCACTCCATATTCAAGTGGCAATTTTCTTTCCTTTCGAAATATCACTTTAAAACTTATTACATATTATTACTTTATTTTTATTTTCGTAAGTAGATAGGTCTATATATAGAAGATATAAAATAATTACCAAACCAGACTCCTAAAAATGTTCTATTATACATTGGAATGAAACAACTATTAAAGTCACTTTAGCGTTAGACTATTGTCAGCTCATTCGTGCTACGATTATGGAAACTGTAAAGAATCCGAAACGTCAGCAAATAAAATAAAATAAAATACGCGAGTTCAATCCGTTAATAGTTGTTTCATTCCAATTTTAATAAGTGAATAAAGAATACATTAAATAATTACCAAACCACAGAATCCATGTCCTATAATAATTTAAATAAGATCGTTATAAGAAAATTTCTTCCCTTTTAACATCAAACAAGTACAAGCCACTATTCCATTTCTATTTAGCGGCGCGGCATCTGCTTAGCATTTGTTGAAGCCGTTTAAATAGTAAAGGGATGTTTGTAAAATAACTAGAAGTGACGACAAATGTTTGGTTTATTTAGAGACGCGGGTGCCTGGATAATCCTTTAGGATTAAGTACATAAGCATTTTCACATCGTGAAGTTTTATAAATGGAATTATTAAATTTGAAGACATAAGATCTTGAGTATAACAACTTTTCCTTACTAGATAGACATTTATAAGCTTCGTTTTGCAAATAATTAGGTACTTCAAAATTATTGTTAAAATCAGTTACTCATACGAATACATTACTGGATTAAATATTATATAAAAAATATAAAAGGACATATAAGACACCATCCCTTATACTAAATGCATTCATATGTATAGTAGCATCCAAGGTACCAGTGGTGAAATAGGGTCCTACATCGGTCGTTACATAATATTGTAGTATTATAAATGTGTCAGAAACACTGGTCAGTAGGTATAACTAGCACTACTAATAGGTAAACCCTGTAGATGCATTATAACGCAATTTATCACAAACCCTTTAACTATTCTCATCTATACTAATATTATAAAGCTGAAGAGTTGTTTGTTTGTTTGAACGCGCTAATCTCAGGAACTACTGGTTCGAATTCAAAAAATCTTTTTTTGTTGGATAGACCATTTATCGAGGAAGGCTTTAGGCTATATAACATCACGCTGCGACCAATAGGAGCGAAGAAACAGTGGAAAATGTGTAAAAAACGGGGAAAATATGAAGCCTTATGAAGACAGTGACAGAAGACTTTGACAGATCTTTGACGAAACAATCGGACGGGCAGGACGACGTCTGCCGGGGCCGCTAGTAACTAATATTGTCCGTAGACAAGTAAAATATGAAAGATCATCCAGTGTTTAAGTATCAACGATAAACAGTTGGGCAGCCAGCATCAACAAATATAAGCAATTCCTGCCTCATCCGGAAGACGTAATTCAAGAACATTAGGAAGTATTGAATTTGTATTGATTCCCTAACACGATCTTATAATAGAAATTTGTAGATACATTTATAATAATTATAGTGTCCCTCCCAAGACGAATAAAGAAAATCGAATCAAAACGGATTTAACATCCTACCTATTACAATTTATGCTGAAAACTTCATAGTTCAGTATTAGACTATCGTCAGCCCAGTCTGATACGATTATGGAAACTGCAATGCTTTTGAAACATGAACATATTAATTAACAAAATGAATATAGGTGTTTATTCACTGACGTAGACAAATAAAAATATAACATCCTTTGGTAAACAATATTACTTTTTATTTTTGTTTATTGATATCGCAATTAGTCGGTCTGTAATTTTATTACTTCCGAACACAAACAACCAATAAATACCTTTATTCCTTTTAACAACTTCAAAGTCAATTTTTGACTAACTTTTTAACTTATCTCGAGTTGAACTTCTCACAGACTTGTAATAAGGAAACCTATTTAGAAACTTCATTCTAGTTACAAGAACTATTAGCACTTCTAACTGCCAAGTAAATACTAAAACTAGGAGCGTGGCACGTGGCAAAGGAAATAACGGAAACAAAAAAACACAAGCTGTTCTTCCCCGTTTGCAGAAAACAGTAAATACATACGATGTTCATACGTAGGTACTTACTGCGTTTATCATTTTAGAGTAGTTTATGTAGGTAATGAATTTATTTCCTTGATAAAAATTATCCTGTTTCCCCGAGAATTTCTCCGTACAAAATTTCATCTAGTTCAGTTCAAAGGTTTAAATTTGAAAAAGTCGCAGCCTTTACAATATTAAATTATTGGAATGAAACAACTATTAACGGATTTAACTCGCGTATTTTTATTTTATTTTATTAGCTGACGTTTCGGATTCTTTACAGTTTCCATAATCGTAGCATGACTGAGCTGACAATAGTCTAACGCTAAAGTAAATATTAAATTATTCAAACTTAAATGTTTTGACTGGCAAATTCAAGTACTTACTACCTAACCTCTTATGCATATCAAAATAGGCCAGCACAAATCCGTAATTTTAATAATTAATTACTGCATATTTAAATAGTGGACACTACACTACAAATAAAGATAAGGGCATTGTAACGCAGTTGTTTATGTATCATCACGAGTTGAAAGCAATAAATATGTAAATGAACTGCGCGCGTGAGTCCCCGAGTAATATAAAGATTACTGACCTATCAAGTCAGCCTATATGGATGAAGAATTACTAAAAAAAACAGTAAACATTTGGTTGAAATAACTACTCCAATAATCTGCAAAGAAATGCCGTCTACTCTATAAAATACAGAGTAGAAACTCAATCATAACCTCCAAAAAAACCTCTGCAAGCATATGATGAACTGTCAAGTCGACATCTTGTCATGTCTATATTGTTTCATTGTCGCGGTCGTCTGTCATTAATCGGTAACTTCGCCATGTCGCCATATCGATATAAGTAGTCTTGACAGTGTTTTACTTAATAAAATAATAATATAGGTAATTAAATAAAAAAAACTGTTTTATTCCCAATTTATTTTATTGTTCTTAAGACTGGTAAGATTTTAAAATGGAAACATTTATCAGCGTTTCTTTACTTAGGCACCTACCTATTTATGACAGATGACCGCGACAGCAAAAATATATCGGCATGACAAGAATTCTCATTGTCGACAACGTTACCGATTTATGAAAGGACAGCTTCTTGAGTAAACTTAGTATAAGAGCTAGTTTTAGCTATTAAAACTTGTTCTTAGCAGCTGGAAATCTAAATATCTAAGCTAAATCTAGTCTCATTTGGACATATTGAAATTAGTTCACAGCTCACGCATCCTAGTAATTTACGTAATTACATTACACAGGTTACGTAATTTCACATTACGTAATTTGTCAAAGGAGTAATTACAATTTCCATATTAGTAAACATGAATAAGAGGTGAGATAGGAAGAGCACGTGCGCTACAAAATAACAGTAATCTATGTACCTACATAAAAATGAATCACAAAATGTGTTGGTAAACACATAAGTTAATGAACAACGCCTGGACTAATTTGACAATTCTTTTTTAAAATGTTCGTTGAAGTCCAAAGATGGTTTTTACGGCGAGAAAAATTTAAATGGGAAAGCCCTAAAAACAGTCCTTTTCTTTTTTCCATAGGTACAAACGTTTCCTAACTAAAGTCAATTTGAACTTCGAACGGGGAGGATGCCGTCTGCCGGGACCGCTAGTATTTGGATAAGCATCTGTATACGCCTACCTATACCTACAAGGAAACTTTAAGTACTTAGCTATATTTTTCTAAAAACAAAATTTTCTTAAAAGCCATACGACATTATGAAACATAACGTATAAAACTTCACACGCATAACGCTCCCCTTCACTTAGCGTTTTAACAAATTGCCTCTAAGATTAAAGCGTTTATTACCCACTGGTACCCGGTACCCTTGCTCTAGTAATAAGTCCCAAATTCGTGGTAAGGGAATGGGTACCACTTTACAAAAAGGCTGGTAAAGGTGTTTTATACTGTTCATCGTGTATGTAAAGTTATTCTATCTGTACACCACATTTCTTTGGATTTTTTTTATCTATACTCTATACTTACTAATATTATAAAGCTGAAGAGTTTGTTTGTTTGTTTGTTTGTTTGAACGCGCTAATCTCAGGAACTACTGGTTCGAATTCAAATTTTTTTGTTGGATAGACCATTTATCGAGCATGGCTTTAGGCTATATAACATCACGCTGCGACCAATAGGAGCGAAGAAACAGTGCAAAATGTGTAAAAAACGGGGAAAATATGAAGCCTTATTAAGAAGTGACAGTTAGAAGACTTTGACAGATCTTTGACGAAACAATCGGACGGGCAGGACGACGTCTGCCGGGGCCGCTAGTTTTATTAATAAAACCTTTATGAGTATATTCCCACACTAACGCTAAGTCCTAAGCCCAGTAGACCGAGCCTAGGAATGCCTATCCTGGAAAAAAATACACCAAATGACCTGTAGAACACCCAACACGTCCAAACTACCAACCCGTCATTAAACCTGCTCTAAATCATAAAAAAACGCCATACATAAAGATACTGTATAATATAATATACTATTTATATTTTGCTGTTAATTATTGTTTAATCTTATTGTTCTTTGTTTTTGTCTTGACGATCTCAATATGAGTAAGTACATGTAATTTGACATAATAATGTAGGTACCTAATTATTTTGTATGAATTTTGTAACTAATAAATTCTAATGCCTTCGCAGTTTATATTATTACAGTGTATATTATTACACATTGGAATGAAATTTCACAAATCCGTTACAAATCTAATCGAATCTAATTTATACCAGTTTAAAACACCATTCTGCATATACCCTTTGCATAGGCAAATAACCAAATATAAGTGTCACTTTGCAAAGAGCCAGGCTCGTCACCGGCCGTGCATGAGTTATGTAGTCGCCCTACAGCCGCCAATTTACACAAAAGGGTCATACAATTTTCATAAAAATTTTGGGATTCTACTATAGCTTATATAGTAGCAATATTAGGACAACTTATTTTTATTTTGTAGCAGACTACACGTGTCAGTGATTTCATAAGAAATAAGTAAAGAACTTATACGATAAACGTATTGAATGAAGCAATTGAAACTGATTTAATTCGCGTATTTTATTTTATTGGTAACCTTTTGAAAACTTTACAGTTCCCATATTCGTAGCTTAAGTTATAATTATTTCATTCCAATGTTAAATAAACGCGAAGGCATTCTTAAATGCAAATTACTGGATAATATTATGTTTATGCTAAATGTAATTAGGTACTTAATACGAATAATGCTTACCTATCATTTCAACGATAAGCATGATTTTAAATACATAGGTAGGTACCTACATAGATGTTTATTAAAAATCGTTACGTAACAAATAATTTATTAATTAATATACGTACTTACTTAAGAAAAATAAATAACCTTTACTCTTTACTTATATAAACCCAACCAACGTCAAACATTTTACGTTCAAAAAGTAAATATTTACGAATTCTTTAAACATTTTAAAAGTAAGTACTACATTGTTTTAGTTTTCCTACAATAGTTGACGGTGCTAATATTTACCCGTCGGTCGCTCTTCCGGATTCCTTATGAAGAATGAAACGGGTAGGTTATTTGGGTAGTTTCATATCAAAGTTGTCATTTATCATTTAGGGGTACAGTTATGAATTTAAATATCTTTGTGTTATTTACATACTATCCTAAGGGGCTAGCTTGTAAGTTTTCTCGCGAGAGAAGACATCTGTCACTCTAGTTTTTTCACTCAATGCAAAAAAAGAAGTGACAGATGCTTTCTAAATAATTTGTTAAGTATCTGATTGATGCATCTGATAAAAATTGGTAAGTAGCTTACTTAGACTTGGATATGAAAATTATATAAGTAGGTAAGTATATACTGTATATACCACCCTACACCTTAGAATGCGCTAAAAAAACGCTTAAGAAAAAAAAAAACAAAATTAACGTCCACTTAAAAATACATGTTAATATATATATACCTACGTCATCAGTCAATCTTTTGTCTTCAAATTTAAATTAACATATAAGTATTTAATTTAACAAATAAGTAAGCAAGCTTCAAATATCGAATCACATTTTAAACCAATAATCATAGACACAATTGTCTATAGTTCCCATTAAACCTGATCACGAACACAGATTATAAAACCGCAACACCATGGCAACACCTTTTCAAACAGACAAATCCGTCGGATTTGGACACGGGTGGCACGGAGCGAACACGCAAAACGTGTCATAAACGATATAATAGACCTTTAATCCTGTGGGACCATTCTAGGGATCAGTCGAACCTGTTTCGAAATTTCCCTGTTATATATATGGTAAGTCTCCACGTAGGTACAAAAGTTAGGTCTACGTTTTTGAGACGTGTGTCAGTATATTGTACTTTTCCGTAAAAATGGAAAGCAAATTTGTACGTGTGAAGATCTGTCAATAAGACAGAATAGAACAATCAGTCTTAATTGCATTTTATGAGTAAAGTATATGATCGTAAAACGAAGCGAATTTGAAAGTTTCAATATGATGATTATTTTCAATACCTACTTGTATCTGTTGCCTTTTCATAGTACCTAATTATTTAAGAGTAGATATTATTTAATAAATGTACAAATATGTATATATCTACTTTTATGTCCTAAGAATAAAAATTGGGAATCACAATGCCTTACTTATAGCATATTAAACTATTGAACTATAGTATTCCTTCGTTCGTAAGTGTGATACTGATGAGCATAGTTTATTAGCAAAATGGCATTGGCATACATTGATAAAGTGGTGACCAGTGTCCTTAAAGCATTTCCTCTTATGCCATCCAAACACTTTATCAGTCAATTTATTAATCGTTATTTATAATTATCGCACTGAACAATAAATGACGTTAGTGGGTTTTTAGATGGTCATCATAATCTGCTTTCGTCATATTCTGATTAGTCAGGTATCACTTGCTACGTTCTTTTTGACAGATTCTCATTTTAATTTCTGATGCCTTCGCGGTTATTACACATTGGAATGAAACAACTATTAACGGATTTAACTCGCGTATTTATTTTATTTTATTTGCTGACGTTTCGGATTCTTTACAGTTTCCATAATCGTAAAGAAAAAGGAATCCGAAACGTCAGCAAATAAAATAAAATAAATACTCGAGTTAAATCCGTTAATAGTTGTTTCATTCCAAGATTCTCATTTTGTTAATTCTACTGTCGCCATATTCCGATTTAGTCATGAATTACTCAGGATTTCTTTTTGTCATATTCTGCTTTTGTAATATTGCAATTATGTTATAGGTAGTAGGTACGTACCTACGATGATCTTTAATTTTTTAAACGTTTCATTCGAATAAGGTAAATAGGCACTCATATTTAAGGTTCATAATGAATAATATCACACAATTCAAAATTTGAATCCGTATTCGTGCTGGGTGCCGGATTATGGGATTGTTCGGGTATCATTTTGGTTTAGCGATTTATTTGCACTCTGCCAGACACAAAAGCATGTTTATTGTATGCGACAGGTTGAAAATAATCTAGTCGTTCTATTTGAAGTCTTATGATAAAAGCAATAAAGCTGAAACTAAATTGTTATGATAGCAAAGCTTTACCTGGATTAACGAAACGGCATATCAAATAATGCACAATTTTACGCAGCAAATTAATACAGATTTAATTGGAACTGAGTGTTTTATCCTATACTATTAATGAGTAACATTTATATTTATAGGTATATAGGTTTATAAACGAGTTTTCGAATCTCTAAGCACTCCAAAAATATTTAGAATCGAAAAATTTTCGATATAGCAGAATCATAATATATCTCCACAATTCGTATATTTATATTTTAATAAAGTAGCTCAGTAGTCCGAAAAGTCTATTCCTAACATCGTTACGACGCCACTTAAACGAGCTTCAATATTAACTACGATCTATCAATCGAAATTCGATCGATATTTTTGGTTCAATACCATCAGTTTTTAATATTTAAACGAACCTATTAGCAAACGATAGCAAGTACCAAAGTAGCGTTTGTCCATGATTTGCATAAATTTCAAGTAAGTAAGTACTAATTACTTAACAGAGCATGTTTTACCTACTTCGCAATATTTAACCGATAAAATAAACAAACTGCGAGCTATTGCCTTGTTTGTAATTTAGTGAAATTTCTTTACAAATGACTGTAGATAAAGAGGGAGCTTAAAAAAGAAATTTATAAATTACCACCTCGTCTCCACGTAATGAACACGACCGCCATTTGTTTTTACCGTAAAAGCTTCAAAGAGGACGTATTTAAAAAAAAATGCTTTAAAACATTTTTTTTACAAAGTTATATCCCGCCGACTTATTTGAAGATTAGGTATCTTTATTATTGTCTTATTATTTACTTTACAAATATTTACTCGTTCTCAATTTATATTTATGTCGGGTCCCTCTTACAATGATAAACATACTAGTTTATCTCATAGAATAAACCAGTAAAATCTATACCTACTAACAATTGAAATAACTATTGATATCCTGTGATTATGTTATAATGTATGTACGGGTAGCATTGAAAATATTTTTTGTCTCACGTAGACAATATATTATTTAATAAATAATAAGGCGAGTGGTTCAATCAATAATATTATTGTCATAATAATATAACTGTCACATTATATAAGTTAAATGCCAATCCCAAAGACAAAAACAAGTATAATATTAAACGAGGTGGTTTCGGCAAGTAGATACTCTCGTATTACAAGGGAAATTCTTTAAAATAAATTGTATCCACAACGTTGCGCGTGAAATCAGATAGGCGTTTTATTTATCAGGTGATACAGGTTGCGTCTCATTAGACGCAGCTAGGCATCCCATTTGTCAACGCCCTCACTTCCGAATTACAGGGTGTTTTTTATTAACGCCAATTCCTCAGACCCTAACGAGCGTAATTTTTCTACGAATTTCCCGGTATTTTTCTTTTCGATTCTGCAAAGGCAAAGTGTTTTTACGGGTTACTTTGGAATGTCCATTGTTTTATTTTATGGGCCACGTTAACTTGATTAACGATGAAGATGAACACAAATTTCTATTATTCCTTTAAAAGTGTGTTTTTAATCAAAATAAAATTTCCGCCCTTCAGAAACTTTTAACCACCCTTCTTTATGCGTGGAACATCTCCAGGCAAAAATAGTGCCAAGCATATGACTCAAAGTCACCCTTCATTTCTATTTTGAATCCCGAGATACGTTTGCACCCTCGCATATTCAGATGCGTTAATGCTCAAGCCGTCGGCATTACGGCATTTTTGAGCCAACAATACTCATATGGAGACGGAGTCATCGGCAAATGCATTTTGTGTTACATACCTACGCGACACTCTAAGAGGTATCATGACTTAAACTTTAAGTGAAAAAGAACAAACACTTTATTAATTTCTGATGCCTTCGCGGTTATTATACATTAGAATGAAACAACTTTAACGGATTTAACTCGCGTATTTTATTTTTATTGGCTGACGTTGCCTTTACAGATTGCATAATCGTGGCACGACTGAGTTTACAATAGCATAAGACTTTTCTTTAGCAAGAGACTTGTTTCATTCCAAAACACTTTATTGATTCCTAGAATGTAACGTGTTGAGTGTTGACGAATGTGAATGCTGTTAAATATTTACGCAACATCCACTCACTAAATAAGTAAAACGGACACTAAACCTAATTAAAAGACCACTGAGCCTGCTAAATACTTCTACCAGTGACTCATGCTGAGAAACGAAGTGTTGAATCAATCCAACTCGATTCTAGTTTATAGCCCTTAACGGTTACAAAACATCCCATCAATTCGAGTTAAGCGCGATCATTCAAACGATCGAATGGCTTCTAAATGGTCTGACGTAATCAGAAATCGTGTAAATCTTGATGCTATTGATACTCGATTACTTGTCGATCTATCTGCCGCGACACCTGCTCTGGATCTTATATGCGCTTTGATGCCGAGACATTGATCGATGTGAAGAAAGGTGAAAATTTGATCTCGGGAAACACGGTTCTTCGATTTGGTGGTACGAAATCAAGAGTAAATACCTATTTATTTACCCTTAGCATTTATATGCTTCTGTAAAAATATGTACCTACACTTTTTTGAAGTAATATGGGAATTGACTTTGACTTTGAAATGAAATACTTTTAACTGATGATCTAGTATAAATGTGGTAGGCACGCATCTGCCACTTCCATAATAGAACAACTGTCAATAATAGAGTAGTTCCTATAATAAGACAACGATAAGCTGATGATGAAGTAAGAGGCAATTAAACCATATTTATAAAGAAACATTCAATATATTTTGGTTACAAATCTAGCTGTAGGTAATAACAATCAACTTGATAAACGCAATATTTTCTCTTAATAGAGGAAGCACCTATTAGTTAAAAATCCAATCAGAAACCAATATAATTTAGAAAATAATTTAAAATAGCATGGCACATTAATTCTCCCGGGGGATTTATTTGTGGGCCATTTACTTGCTACCCTCTTCGAATTTCTACGTTCCTACACACAAGCCAGTTTTTTCACCTATGGATCTCGTGAAGAATTTAAGATCGTAAAATAAAAGGGGGGTTTGAACGCTACCTGCAGGGCGATGCCTAGAAATTGCGATAGTATCCTGAAATTAAATTAACCTGGATATGTCCTGTAAGTGAGCATGTAGAAGTAGATGAAAACAAGAATTTCCTTATTTTTCTATCTGCACTTTACGGATATAATTAACATGATTTACTACTTGAAAGTGGAAGCATCTGCTGGTATTTTCTAGATGATCGACATAGCATTGTTTTGATTCATTTTCTATGTAAATTTTATAAATAAGTATGTAAGTAGGTATATCAGTTTCGAGCCTTTCTCAGGACGAGTGCTTTTTTTCTTTTTTTCTATGTCCATGAAGCATCAAAAAACCATGTGAACGGATTTTAGTTATATTCTACATTACTTGATGTAGACTTAACATTGGTACTTATATAAAGTAGGTACCTACTGAATATAGTTTCTATTTCGTTGCACATTTATTTAAATTCTTCAACAAAATCTTTCAGTTCGTCTATATCTTCGTTTAATAGAATTTTATTGGTGAGCTCCTGATATATCGCGTAGGCAATCGTAAATCTGTTGTGGTGAAATAAATAATTTAAAACTAATAAAACCGACTCCGAACTCGTAATGCTGAGGCCCATTTAGATTTATTTGGGAGCCCCAACGTGTTACGTTGGCTATAGAAGCCTTTATAGCTCTGGATTCACTACATTCATTGATACTAAGACCAGTGATGCAAATCGGAAACAAACTCTCACATCCGTTTATGTTTTAGCTACTTACGTTATACATATTAATTTTATTAAAGGATATATAAATCTACTAAATTTCCAATGTTAATGAAACTACGCAAAAATAAAATTGATCCGCTGCGCCGCGCCGGTGGAATTTGAACCCATGTTCGTACAATTTCATAAATTTTACTACGGCTGATTGTACTGACCTGACGAAATTTTCATTTTCTATTCTTTCATTCCATTATTTCAATTTTGTTTTCCTTACTTTCAAAATTTCGTATTTATGTCATTGTCAAATTTAATTCAGGTTTTAAGACACTGGGGCTTGGCTCTAGTTTTTGAAATTCCGTAAATGCGAGTTGAATTAGTACTGTCATACGAAATATGAGGAAGCGTAAGAATAATCGTCATAACCTACTATTGCTAATGACAGATCCGTAAACCCGTCACACATTGGCAAAACATCGCATCATTGTTAGCAGAATGTTGTAAACAATACAAATTGACACGCAATTGCATTCAATACTGTGTTCAATAACGTTATAACGCTTGTTGCCAGTTGTTGCTTACGAACCACAAAGTCGCTTACTTAAGTAAACCAGTTAGCGGCCATGTCTTGCATAAGTAAATTACGATTGTTTGCCGCCAGCCAACGAGACATAGGTAAGCTAACTATCGTAGAATTAATTCCGCCATAGCTATGTTGCACCCAATTCTAAACCTAATCTGTATAGCTGCAAGTTTCATTATTGCTTCAACGCCATTAATTTCCAATAACGTATGCTCTGCACGACTTTCTAAACGTTCATAATTGTAGAACATTTTTCTCATTCGTCATGCATGATTTATGATAAGATCATCATCAACTTGGAACGGAATGCCTGAGCACCTCCTTGCAGATAATGGTTAAGTTAGGCAAATAGCTAAATCGCATTGACCTCTTTGAAAAGCGATGTTGAGTAAACCCTACGTCGTGATTGCAAGTACCTACATCAAAGCGAGATTCTATTTGACGAATACAAGGTAAGATGCATACACCGTAAAACAATTCCAACAAACACCATCATTATAAATTACGAACAAAGCCAGTGAAACGGCTTCGCAATCGAGTCAACGGGGTGTAGCGATAACTTGGACTGCACCATTGTTTCGTCTCCTATCAAATTGTCATCCAAACAACCCCCCCTTTCGAGCAATTTTTATAAAGTATACTGTATTACTTGGTAGCACTTCAATGTGTATTGTGTTCCTTGGCAATAATTCTTGTGATCTGGTGGTTTGTGGACTGTCTTGAATCGGCACAATGTCTGGTGTAATGAATAAATCGAACGTTCCAATTTTGTTATTGATTGTTGTGTATTTTGGATATGTGACCAGTGAAGTTGTAGAAAATACAAAATTTATACCCAATATCCCCGCTTTTGCTGTGAAAGAAGATGTTGTGAGTGCCTTTGTACAAGATATTAATATTATTTTTATCAACAATTAATCCTACACGTCTAAGCTTTGCTTCGTTTGGGACTAGATCAATTGGTGTGAATTGTCTAAAGATATTTATTTATTTAATTTAAAATGTTGGTATTCTATTTTAGAATTCGTCCAAAGTGCGAACCCTACAGAAAGAAGAGGTAGGTCTTAGGTATGCCAGCTTTGCTCCAGTTCGCAATCCAATACGATTCAAGGTAAGATATCTTAATACTGTAAATCGAACCTCCTCTTACTGAACAAATCAGATTTCATAGCGATATCGATTTCGTATTGGAATTCATCGTCAAATTGGTATTAGTGTTACAAATATACCCTAATTACAAGACTCGTAACAGTAAAACTTAGTACTTAGTAGAGTTATACCATAAAAGCATTTTCACCATAAAAGTATATTTTATAAGGATATTTTGCAAGAAATTATCAAATTACTGGCAGTTGGGTGTTTAAGAGCGTAATTACGGCTATGCTTTTAACCTCAGTTAAATGAGCTATTAGCGGTAGGAACTAGCGTAGGCTTATAATAGCCTCAGTTAGAGGCAGCTATTACAGCAACACTTAGGTCGACATTCAGCGCATTTTGAATGCAGAAATGAAGCAGACAAGACTGTGGGAATATCATTTGCCTGTTCCACATTCCTGATAAGTTGTCAGAACGGAAACATGACTCAACTGTACATTGGCTATTTAACTGGAATTATTTTAATACTCTTTCACTATAAAAAAATTTAACCGCCGAAAAAAAACTAAAAAGCAACAAAATACTATAGCGAACTGAAAAGAAAAAAATAATAATTTTGTCTTTTGTACCGACTACTATTTTAGTTGTAATGTCTGATATTTTTGAATTCGCTGCCAGCTGGTGCAGCAACTCTTCACTCTCAACTCTTCACTAAGGTGCTCAAATTTGTTTGAAGCTGGCACCGACTCCAAAAATATCAGACATTACAACTAAAATAGTAGTCGGTACAAAAGACAAAATTATTATTTTTTTCTTTTCAGTTCGCTATAGTATTTTGTTGCTTTTTAGTTTTTTTTCGGCGGTTAAATTTTTTTATTAAAAAGTTATTATTTTATAATTTTCTGTGGCCATCATTTGTACAAGTTATTACATGCTTAATTTTGAATTAGGTACTTTTGTAATAGCTACCTACCATGTTTTTGCTATTAACTTTTAGTGTACAGTAAATTACCCCTATTTTCCCACCCTTAGGGTAGATTTCCTTTTTCCACATTTTTATGGGATTAACTTTGAGGTATGCCCTATCCATTAAAAAAAGAATTATCAAAATCGGACTACTCTGTAATAAGTTACGCGTGGTCATACGATACAATCGGTGCGTGAAAAATGAACTCTCTCTTAATCATCCCTTCTTTTCCTACCCCTAGAGTTGTAATTTTTTTTCCAAATTAAAATGGGACCAATTTCGAAGTATACCCTTTCCAATAAAAAAAGAATTATCAAAATCCAACCACTCTGTAAAAAGTTATGCGTGATCATACATAAAAAAAAAAAAAAAAAAAAAAATATACGCGTCGACTTGAGAACCTCCTCCGTTATTTCGTCGGTTGATAAATTAGCTCGCATTGTAAGGTAATTTGTCTAAATTCTCAGCATTGAAGCGATTTGCCGCTATAAGTTGGATTACGCCGCTGAATACCTGGGAATATTTTCCCGTGACGGCGGCCTCCACACTCTCGGCAGATATCAGATCGATTCCGAGTATAAATGAATAATGCGTCTGAATCAAGTGCCCATATTCGAGAGGCGATAAACAAAACTCGCTGATTCATTATTTAGTTCTCAGTAGATACCTACTTACTTTGTCAAGATGAAAGGAAAATATTAACAAATTATGTTTTTTGGATTATTTCTTAAAAGGTGGACTTAAAGTAAATATGAAAACTGCTTAATAAGTTCAGATATTTTCTCACTTATTTTAGCTCAAGTCATGATTAGTCAGACTGTTCATTTTTGAAGATGACAAAAACATTGAACTCAATTGCCGGAATCCAAATTTCTTAAACTGACAACACTTCAGGTACCATGCACAAAATATTTAGGCCAGCAGCCATTGTTTAGGTACAAAACAAAAGGTGTTAAACTAAAGACACCTTCTACGAGAAGTCTGTCAATTGGAAGATACATGAAGGGCCGTGTGAAAGAGGGTCCGGCCAGACGATCCTATCGAACCAGCGAACCGTATTCCGGGACAACGCTCTAATTGGATTTAATTATATCGATTAAAGTTAAATTTCTTTACACCAAATTGGACATCCAATTTTCTCCTCTATTGGTTTCTTTTTCGTCGAAGGTCAATAACTTCACCGGCGTCTTTCGAGGGGCTAATTATAGACACATTATAGACTTTAAATTTATGTGTTACTAGCTTCTGCCCGCGACTTCGTCCGCGTGGAACTCCTCCTTTTATGCAGTCGGTTAAAAAGTAGCCTATGCCCTTTCTCAGGCTCCAGACTTTCTTTGTAGGTACGAAATTTCATTTAAATCGGTCCAGTAGTTTTAGCGTGAAAGCGTAACAGACAGACAGCAGACAGAGTTACTTTCGCATTTATAATATTAAACATAAATACATAAATATATAATAATATATAAATAAATAGTATATATAGGTATATTTTCCATGTCAAATATTACACTCTAAATATGGAATAGGAATTATTACCTACTATTCTTGTTGAAAACTGTGGCTTATAAGCATTTATTTAGTCGCTTATAGAGTTATCTACAAGATGAATACCTAAAGTAAGTACGTGATATCTTTTAGGAGATTCCTGACAATGCCTTATCCAGTTCGAGCTACAGCCGTGGATTATTGCATCACGAACATTCAGGTTTGTTCTAATAAAATATTCCTAGGTTTAATATCTCAAAAAACTAGTACTTATGTAAATTGGAAAAGGTGGGTTTTTTTTGTATATTCCATAATGCTATAATATGTTCTTCGTATGAAAAGTTTCTTTAAAAAGTTTGCTTACTTGAAAAATAAAAGTAAAATTAAACGATGAACGGGGACCGGTTCAGGAAACTTTTTTACTTGGAAGAATTGACCAACCAGTCGGGAATACAACGAACAGGTTTATGATTAAATGAGGCGACAAAGCAGCATTAAATGCAAAGTAACTACAGATAGTATGCATTTTTTACATCTAATTGCTAATCACTTATACATAGTTGAAGATATTCCCGACAAACCGTAATAAAATTGTTGAATAATAGGGCGAGCTCATATATTTTTTACGTCTAGGTTACTATCTGAATTTTATTATACTTAGTGCTTACATAATAATATTATTATTGACGGCCTGTTGGTCTAGTGGTCAGAGACCCTAACTACGAAACCGGAGGTTGCAGGTTCGAATCCCGCTAGGGGCAGATGTCAATGTGATGAGCACTGGCATCTGTACCTGAGTCTTGGATGTCTCGACCCATAACACAAGCTATGCTTAAAATGGGACTAGATAATTGGTGTGATAATTGGTGTGTCCAAAGATATATTTGATAAGTAGATACCGTTCCTACTAATAAACATTCATCATTTATAACACAAGAAATCAACACTATCTTATGAATCAATATTTTTTTCTACTTAGGTACCTAATTAGCAACAATTTACGTGTCATATTTTTTCACAAACAGTTATAAAACAAATAATAATTAAAACAGGTTATGGCTTACATGACGGCTACTTCGAAGATGGATCCCACTACGGCCACGGATATGACTACCATGACGACGGTCATCATGACTTTGGTCACCATGACGATCATCACGGGCATGACGTTCATTATGGTCACGGGGATCATCACTATGGCCACGGGCACGGTCACCATGATGATCATGGACATGGTCACCATGATGGTCATGGGCATGGTCACCATCATGGTCATGGGCACGGACATCATCACAAACATCATGACCATCATCACGTAAGTCATATTTGGCTTTTTGGATATTTGAATAAGTAGTTTAACATCACGAAAACATCTTAAATGTTGAAGCCTGAAGGTAGGTACTTCATAAGTTTGGTAGCTACGTAAGGGTATTTAAATTTATAACGTAAGTACCTACCTAACTATTACTATTAGGTACCTGCTTCTTCTCTATTGTGTATCTACCTACTGTACTTTTAAACTATCAACGTTGCGTCAAGAAGTAAAATACCATGACTCATTTGGCTAAAATCAATACCTTAGTCTAGGTACAATAAAAATGAATGCTTGTAAAATATATATGAAATAAACCACTTAAAGGTTTAAAGTGATGTAAATTTGATTACCATAATGACTTAGATTCTATCAGTTTCGTAAACCATTTGGCAAGGATTAAAGTTCCTTTATGAATTTATGGAGTAACTACCCACATGCATCCTATGCACTTCCTTTTTAAACCCACACGAAATATTGTTTAGGCGTAATTTATGCTACACGAATATTTATTAGGATTATGTCCTGGAAGTGAAATAAGTATAAGGACTTACATATCAAATAGGTAATTAAAAACGTCCAATATTACAAATTTAAGGTCCTGTTTTCTTAACACCTGGGTCCTTCTTCTTTTCTATTGACAATGAACCGATGTTTTCCTGTTTTTTGACTTAGGTATTTAACTTGGTATTGATTATTGTTGTTCTGGTAGGTATACGATTAAAAAAATGCTCTTGATTTTAAAGTTTCCTTTTCAAGCTTTATTGTTTATTTTAATACCTAATTTTTTTTTTTTAAATAATGTGACCATTTAATGGACTTTTTCAGCGGAGACCGAATTTCTTCTTTATTTAATAGAAATATATCATCATATTAAATTATTAAAAACATCCAGTAGGTATTACTAATTTCTGGTCCTGTTTTCTGGACACCTGTTTCAGTGTAGGTACCTAGTAGTTTTTTTTTAAAGACAACTTTGCTAAACTCGTTAAGTACCCAATTATAATTAGACATGTAATGAAGGTAATCATGCAAAAACTAGCAGGTACATTGCACATTGACCATATGCTTCCGACGATCCAGAATTCACAGAGCCTCGACAGGTTTTGGAGTTATTGTTTTATTTACGGACCCACACTTACTCGTAAAGTCCTGCTTACATTGAATAAAGTCACATTACTTCTCATACTTAATAGTTTTATGCCTTCCTATCTTTCTTGTTGCTATCTTCAAACTATTTTTTCTTTATACACCTTATCGTTTGTATTAGCATCCCCAGATATTCTTTATATAGAATTTGAGTTACAGAAAAATCTTCTCTTGAATTAGCGGTAAGACACCTAGGTACCTATATTTTTAACCCCCGACGCAAAAACGACGGGGTGTTATAAGTTTGACGTGTCTGTGTGTGTGTGTGTGTGTGTGTGTGTGTGTGTGTGTGTGTGTGTGTGTGTGTGTGTGTGTGTGTGTGTGTGTGTGTGTGTTTGTGTGTGTGTGTCTGTCTGTGGCATCATAGCTCCCAAACGCATGAACCGATTTTGATTCTGTTTTTTTCTAAGAAACTGTAAGTATATCCGTATAATAGTTGCAACAAAGTTTATATGAACGACTCGTAATGTTAAATAGGAACTACCAAAAACGGCTTTAATTTTGTATCATTTGAATTAATATTTTTGTTTCAGCTGGCATCAAAAGCGCTATTGTGGCCTATAGCCGGCATAGCCCTTTTAGGAGCAGCTGCTGCACTAGTAACCAATCCAGTTCTTCTCCAGCTCGGCGTGGTGTCAGGTCGAAGAAGAAGACGAGATACAGTTGAAGTATCTGGACCTGATTACGCTTCTAAAGAAGATGATTTTCCTCTAGACCCTTATGCCAAACAAAGTAAAAATAAGGAAAACAATAAGATGACCACAAATAAGCCTCTATCAAAAATTCAGAAATCTATGAAAGGACTCAGAATGAACCCAAAATTGAATTACAAACATCCCGAAGATAATAAATTCATACCTATTCCTTTGAAGCTAAAGGGCGACTAATTGTTATCGATAGTCATAAGTTTTATAATTACATCCGTGAGAAATTTTGTACAATAAATGAATGAGTAATAGAAGTTCATTAGCATTATTAATAATATTTTATGGGACGTAAGTTAACGTACCTAATGATTGGTGATAATAAAATAACTTTGAATAGGAAGATAGCAACAGTGGATTGCAATGACAATACCTAGTTATTACAATTATAATATGTAATCCAGTAAAATACTTACGATATATATATAACAAAAAGTCCTTAAAGTGACACACACAACACACACTAAATAGGATCAGGACGCACTCAAATTACACTTTTAAAAAAACTTATTATAAACACAATCATTTTACACTTATCACTCCATAAAAACCGAGGCAGCCCGGCGTTATCAAAAATGCACACAATTACTCTTTGAATGTTTAACAAACAACATAGCGAACTATTGACAAAACAAACTGTAAACTGTCAATTGTTCGTACAGCAAACGTCATCAATGCGATCCGATCATACGGTCTTTAGATTAACCAAGAGAGTGAAGTTTGTGGTAAGATACGGCTGCATGTCAGGCAAAGTAGCTTTGAATGAAGTTGGCCGCTGATTGGCCGCTCGTTTGTGTGCGTAAAAGTGCGCCAGCGCAGGGTTGGTATTGAAAAAACTTGCTTCCAGTTATCTAAGTGTGTAAGTGTGCATGCGTGACCATCCGGACTTATAAGAGAGAGATGAACATAATGCATAATTTTCACCCTTGTTTTTAAAGCGTCCGGTGCGTAGTGCTTATTTAAAACCCATTAAAAAATTATCGAAATTATTGCCGTTATTCAAAAGTATTACCTATTTCTAAACTTGACGTATAATAAGTTATATTATATGTAGAAATTATAATTTTGACAAGAAACATGGTCTTTATATAAAACATCTAAATATCTCGAAAGGTAACTGAGAAATTGAATTATAAATTCTCGGTAAATTCATTGATACCATCTACATACTGCGTCATCTTTCGGATGATCTCACAACTAGCACACTTGGAGGTTCCAGTAACTTCGGTAGCTTATATATGCACGTATTCTCCTTGGTGCAGCGATTGCCAACTAGATGGCGCCTTTTACACAAATCCAATAATAATATACACCATTTAATATTATTATGTACTTATGATTTATTTATTCTTCCACGCAAAATCGCCGAATTAGATAAATTTAGCACACAGACACCTTAAAAATGCTAGTTTTTTTAATATATATGACATACTTAAACAATAGAGAAACCTTCAATAAATAAAAATAAGAATAAAGAGCATACATATTTTATTTTCTCCGTAATTAGGACGTTCTGGTGTCGTTTTATACTTTGAAACCGAACTGTAACAAACAAACAAATCGAATTAATAAAGAAAAATCCATAAAGTAGCTATTAATGAAATTAAGTTAAAGTTCCCGATTAAACAGTGGAAGATTTGCCCTAAGGCCCAATACGCCTGATGAGTTAAGAAACTAGGCAAATCCATAATAATATACCTATTAATATAATATGTTATGGGGGATTCCTATGTCCAGCAGTAGACATAGGGTTGAAATTGTGATATTGATATATATTACAAAACAAATTCAGGCCATACTGATGTTATCAGGCATACTTTGTAGATTGTAATTGTAGGTATTTATCTCTTAGATATAAACTCCGAAAACTATATTTATCAAAACAATGTCTTGTACGTACCTTAGGAGCATTGTGAACGACACATTTAAAGATAAGGGCAGCCCTGTCGCATCCCTTTTCACCATCCGAAACAGTCTCATCGTTCACTGCAATAAAATTCAATATATTTAATCATACGAAAAATAATTAAAATATTCATAACGAAGCACTTTAATCTAAATGAAGCTAAAGTTACGAGACTTAATCGCATATCAATTACCTTCGCGTCTACGTTTACAATATCTCAATGAATATGTCGGAGGCAATTTTGATAATATTTGTTTACGCGATTTTTATGCTATCATGTGTAAAAATCGTTAGTATAAATCTGCACTTACCTTTACTGCAAATATCTGCCATTTTCCTAGCGTTTTCGAGTCTCTTTTCATCGCCATTTTTTGTCATCTCAGCCACTTTGTAAGCATGTTCAATATCGTAAAGACCTTTGCTATTCATCTAAAAAATATTAGGTTACCTTAGAGCATATTTCACGACGTCCATATTATAGGGTAAGACCTAGTAGGTAAAATAACCTATTTAGATAAATCAAAACAATCTAACTAATCTCAAACAAAAGATTTAGACCTTAGACAAGGAGCCAACGTTCAACGTTAACGTTAAACGAAACAACCAAACAGTATGGGATTTAACATCCGCAAACGATTGTGACGTACCTCGTAACGTCATGTCAAATTCTATACATTTTGGTGCCAACGTTTAACGTTAACGTTGACCGTTGGTAGCTTGTCTAGCCCTCCTTGTGTTTACTATAGATATTAGACACCAGATAATAATGTATAGTAATATAATAAAGAGGAAAGGTTTGTTTGTTTGTTTGGATTGAATAGTCTCCAAAACGTCTGGACCGATTTTAAAAATTCTTTCACTGTTGGAAAGTTACACTTTTCCCGAGTGATATAGGCTATAAAAAAAGGGATCCGTGCAAAACCGAGGCGGGCCGCTAGTATATAAATAAATATATATATATAAAATCCAACACTCAGGTGCAAATTCTCGTTCATGACACCGAATTGCCTTACCGTCCCTTCAGTTTTGTAAGCACAAGCCAGAAGACACTTGGTTTCCTTCTTTTTGGGTACAGTTAGAGCCTGCAGAGCCAACAGCTCCGACATTTCAACGGGGTGCTCTTGAGAACACTTCATCACGAACTTGGTGAATTCTGCCTTCATTTCTTCATCTGTCAATGCCTACAAATATGATAAATAATATCTTTGACGACTTAGAATCGGAAACACAGAATTTAAATATGTATCTGGGGGCATGGTAGTGCTCCGCCAAGTCGAGCAAAACATGACCAAAAAATCTTTTAGATAAACAGATTAACTTGAAAAAAAAAAAACAATTTAAGTAATATATATAAAATAGACTACTTAGTGCGATTGCATTCAATCCATTTATTTAAAACATGGTTTTTAGTATTGATATGGTCGCAAAACCCTTAAGTAGGAGGACTGAATAATAATATTATTATATTGACCGATTTGGTTGATTGATCCTTACAACTTTTTGCGATATAAGAACTGAGTTGTGAGACTTGGATTTTTTTTTTCAAGTTATATTTTAATGGCATAAACATATTAAAGATACTTACATTCACGAGACTCCAACACACGGTGCATGCAAAGATGACAACAATGAATTTTAAGGTCATTTTGATTGATATTCAGTTAGAAAAATATTTAGACTGCTATGTTATTTTATTGACGCTTAATATATATATTCCTCTTAAATATGTTTCAAATAGTTTAACCTAAAGATTGAAGTGATAAGATTTACGGAAATAATTATATTTTTAACCTTTCATATTTGTCACGGTACAGTGGCAATGTTATATTATGTAAATATTTAGGGACTTTCGGTATCGTAATTCAAAATTACTAAAAAATATTTATCTGTACTAATATATAGCCACATGTACAATAGCATAGCATAATCGTTTTTTGAAGTACAATCCGGGGATATTCTTTTCCAAGATCCAAACCAACTCCAGACTCTGATTCACCAAAATCGGTCTAGTGGTTTAGACGTGACAACATATAAACAAATACCTACACCAGGCGCGTGCAGTGAGGGGAGGTAAGTATGGCGACAGGGTAGGCATACCATACATTAGTGACACTGTGCCTATATGGAATGCAGGCCCTTGACCTACACATACTAACAAACATTCCTTTTCGCATTTTCAATTTCAAAAGAAGTTAGGGTAAATTAAAATCTCATTAACAATGTCATTAAGGTTGTTTATATATTTTATTATAATAATCAAACAGTTGATAATATTATCAGCTGCTATTTTTTTATATAAGGTAGGTACAATAAAAAAAATCATAAACCAATTGACTATAACTAATACAACTAATATTTCTTTTCTATTCTACTATTCCGGTATCATCTTCTTCAAAAGTTTAGACGAAATCAAACTGAAACAACATTTAAAAACACCAAGTTAACAATAAAGCATTGAAATTACTTCGATTATATTAATAATTTATTGCATATTTTAAGCAATCGAACATAATTACCACTGGACCACTACAATGACGAGGTTATATCACAAACTTAGTAAAAAAACCACTTCGAAAAGAAATAATTCTCAATGATAGATAGTACCCTAATCTTATTAGGCAGTCTTCAAACTAAACCAATTGAATTGAATAAAATATTACCAAGTGTTGTGTGATTTGAGGCAAACCAATTTATATCGGCTATAAACCAATTGCTTTACCTACACGATTTGCTGCAGAAACATCCACAGGGCCTTTTTCAAACGTTCGGTTAAAACACTAAAGGGATAGTAAATAAAGACACATACCTGTGTTTCTTGTTCTAGGCTGCATTTATAGATCAAAGCAGCTCTTTCACATTCCTTTTTATCACCAGTTACTTCAACATCATTTACTGTAATAATAATAAAGAATAATAAAGGAACAATAAGGCTAGTACCTAATGGCCATAGTAACCAAGGAATGGACTCAGTATTGTAGCATGACGTGACGTATTTAGAGATACCGGGTTCCTTCTAGAATATTCTGGATGCGTTTAAGAAAGACAAAAGGAAGATTTCTCTGATCCGTAAAAGGTAGAGGACAAACAGTGTCCTTTGGTCAGCAGAAGGAAAGTTAAAAAGCTTTTACCCGCAATTGAATTTTTGTGTTTTATTCATGTACCTACTACATTGGTAGGTGTAGGGTAGGTGGTACCTAAAAAGTAAGTAGAATTGTTCGTGTTCCTAACAGTAATTAATAAGTTTTTCGTCAAGTACAATTTTACTTTATAATTATTTATAAGTACTTTACCTTGTTTGCATGCATCGGTGAATTGCTCAGCTAGTTTCATTTTTTCTGGTTCATCGGAATAATATTCTTGAATTGTTTTACGAATGCCTTCAATAGATAAGTTCCCATTCTGATCGGTCTGAAGTAAAATGATATGCATAGATAGAATTTTACCAAATTCTATATTATTACAACTATAAAGTTTATTTCTTGCTTGATTAGACTGACAAAATCTAATGTCACTTTGTGAGTTTGTTTATAGCAGTGTGACGTCACACAACCATTAGATTACGAAAAGATGATGATTTTATTATAAACTAGCGACCCGCCCCAGCTTCGCACAAGTGCTATAAACCTTCCTCTTGAATCACTTTATCTATTAAAAATAAAAACAGCTTCAAAATCAGTTGCGTAGTTTAAAGATTTAAGCATACATAGAGACGGACATACAGCAACAGCAACTTTGTTTAATACTATATAGGTAGTGACTACAAAAAAATATCATTACTTTTAATTTAAATCTCTTAATACATTAAAACTGTATAAACAGTCAGTCAGTCAATCAAATCAAAGTCAAATCAGTACCCTATTGCAACAACATTTTTTATCTATATTCTTGAATAATTTTCGTATTCGACTGTACCAGGCACTTGCAAAAAAATAGTGCAAAATGATGTGAACAAGGTATAATCTACCGGATGAGGTCGGAAAGTATTGTCGGTTGAGCACAGACCGTAAAATTGTCTCGTCATCGCTGACCTTGCAATATAAGGTACGTTAGGCAATATTATCCTTAGGTCTTAACACAAAGAAATAAGTACTAAAATTGAACTAATACAAGTCAAAATTTGCGTACTGTACCTAATATTATAATAATATATAATTTAGCAAGATAATATCAGAAGCTACTTTTACATATCGTATACTTACCTAGATCTAAAGGGAGCTAACTCGAAAGTGATTTTTCATGAGATAACGAAAAACTGATTAATATGTCCATGTGCATTAAAAGAGTTTCCTGTACCTATATATTTAATTATTTATGCTTATTTTATGAAGCTAGAAAAGTTAGCTTAAATGTTTTATTGGTAGGTAGGTCTTGTTGTAAGGAATTCGACGGCGTATATAACTCAAACCTTCAGGTTTTTGAGCTAGCTCCCTTTGTATCTCGCCTTGTATGTTCAAAACTCAAAGCATTATGGAAAAGTTACTGCTCAGCAGTTTTGAACGGGAATAAATCTATACTAATATTATAAAGATAACTAAGATTAGATAGAATAGGTACTAAGATTTGTATTTTTGTATTTTTGTATTTTTGTATTTTTGTATTTTTGTATTTTTGTATTTTTGTATGTTTGTTATGAATAGGCTCCGAAACTACTGGACCGATTTCAAAAATTCTTTCACCTTTGGAAAGCTACATTATCCCCGAGTAACATAGGCTATATAATATCACGCTAGGTCTTATAGTTGCGGAGCAGTAACCGAAAATGTTTCAAAAACGGGGTAAAAGTATCGTTTCTGAGGCCTTAACAAAATCTTAAGTCCCCCCGTGCGAAGCCGGGACGGGCCGCTATATCCAATAAAATATATAGGTAGATACCTAGTTACTACTAATTATTGGTTGATACGAGTAATGTACTTACCATACCAGTTTTCTTATAAGCACAAGCTAAAAGGCATTTTATGGACTGGTTATCGGGTAACTCTTTATTTTTCAGCTGAAGAACATCTGCAGCTGTAATCGGGTATGTTTGTGAACACTCTAATATGTAGTTCACATATTTCTGCTTTAATTCGTCTAGTGACGCCTATAAAGAATAAAAATAAATAGGTATAGGTAGTTATGTATTTATCCTAATCCTAACTAATATTATAAATGCGAAAGTAACTCTGTCTGTCTGTTACGCTTTTACTCTAAAACTACTGAACCGATTTAAATGAAATTTGGTACAAAGAAAGTCTGGAGCCTGAGAAAAAACATAGGCTACTTTTTAACCGACTGCAAAAAAGGAGGAGTTCCACGCGGACGCTATATCTTCATAAAAAACTGCGGCGTACAGGGGTTTTGTTTATTTTTTTACACCTTCAAGCGGCAGTAAGGACCTTAGTTTAGGTGTTTAGTGTAATAACGGTAAAATATCAGTAATATTTAAAAAAAACTTACCGCCACACAGTATTTGAAATAAAATGTAACCAAAATCAGTATTTTCATTTTAAAATCCATCTCAGTATTAAAAAATCAACAACAGTTACAGGATAGCGTCAAATGACAAATGTGTGAACTAATCCACATAATCATTTTTTATACAAAAAACTATAATAACGATGTAGTAATCACTGCGTTTATGGCACATACATTACCACCTGCCGAGGTCCGAATAATTGTAGGCTATTGCAAAATGTATTCATTATGAAGCCCTATTTGTCGCCTTATGGTTAAGCTAACTTTGCACGCGGTTTTACTCACGTGGAAACATAACCTCTCTAAAAAAATAAAAATCTTTTTTTATTTCTTCCGGGATGTATACATAGTGCTTTTATATAGCCAACACCCTGATTTGTAGCACATTTTGTTTTAATATGATCCCAATTGGATTTACATTGATCAATCCGCACTAATAACGTGCCTTTAAAGCAAGAAGCAAACCAAATCGGTTTTCTTGAAATTAAATGAGTTACCGAATGTAGTACCAAAACCAATTCAGGTCATTGAGAACCAAGTGTGTAACCCAATTTACGAAATTAAAAGCGACATAAGAGAAGTCATCATAATATTATTGTCTATCAAAGCCAATGAAGCTTAAACGAGGAGATACGGACGAAAAAAAAGATATGTTGCCCCAGTAAACACATCGATAGTTTAGTAGTACAATAAAAAGTCCAAGTCTAACTGAGTTGTCATTTAAAGTCACATGAAAAGCAACAAACAAACATCAACAAATTCGTTTTCAGTATTTAGATACCACTCATAATGGAGCAAAGGTACTGATTATTTGTGAATAGATTGTTCAGTGATATGCGTAGTAGGTACTTTTATAAAGGCCATAAATGAAAGTTGATTTAACAATTATTTTCTGTATAGTTCAGCGTTACAAAAACATGTTGCAAACTATCTTTCATATTGTGTATCACCACAAAATAAGGGCAACCCAGTATTTTGTACATTTGCAGTTGTGATTTTTAGTTATGTACTGCGACTCTATATCCAGAACCTCTTGGTTTATGAGAACAAGCCAGGTCCAGACCTAAGGTCTTAATGTACCTATTATTCAAAATTTTATGAAGAAATGATATTCTATGTTCAAAATCAAAATCAAAAATATATTACTTATTCAATTTAAGCTTTTACAAGCTCTTATGAAGGTCAAAAAGAAAATGCCTTCTTATATATAAATTACAGGACTGACCACTGCACATGCCCTTTATTTAGATCTCACTTTGTCGTAGAAGGAATCAACCAAGGCTTATATCATAATTAAATATTAAAGTTAGCTCTCATTTCACAATTATGTTTTAATTTTTGGATAATTAATAACACATTGATTTCATATCCATTTACACGAATAATAGATATCATTTTACATCAGGAATAAAGACCTATTCATATTCTTATATTTACCTTTTTACAAATATTTGAAAATGTTTCTGGTCCTTACGTGCCGTAATATTTGTTTGAACAAATATAGCAAACTCGCCATACTTAGCGTAAATGTGTATGAAGGTAAATTTCATAAATTCGCAAATGACACGTTTTAAAATTGCACGCACTTATGACAACCCCGAAAATCTGTTAAAAAAGGTAATGATACAGTGGCATCAGTAAATATCCGGAATACACTGAGTATCTATTAATTATCGACAGTTTGGC
This sequence comes from Polylopha cassiicola, assembly GCA_038024825.1. Lineage (NCBI taxonomy): Eukaryota > Metazoa > Arthropoda > Insecta > Lepidoptera > Tortricidae > Polylopha > Polylopha cassiicola. The sequence continues at coordinate 4,515,659 of CP149059.1, forward strand.
AGTAATATAAAATGACGGATTTTGTACATGTTGACACAAACAATTTGGTCTTCACCGCTAGTAGTTTAGAACAAGTGGCTTTGTAAGAATCAAAATGCAGAAACTTTCAGTGTTCGTTTGTTCTCTTTACTTCCTAGCGTTTACCTCTTATTCCCTGGTAAGTATATCATGCAAATTATCAATTATTTAATAGCAGTAGTTAGTAGAAGTCGTTTAAATTTACTTGAAATCACTCTTATTTAAAGGCTTTTCAGTCCGAATAATATTGTACTATCCAAAAATAAAATGTATTTTACTTTTGAACATGAAATTGGTTGCAGTTTTATAAAACCATATAAATACGCATAGCAATATTGGAAAGATAATATTAAACGTAAACCTGATTAACCTAACCTTTTATAATCCGATTCCAGGCTATGTCAGCTGACCAGAAAGCCAAAATCCATGAAGCCTTTGAAAAGTTGGGAATGGAGTGCATCAAGGACCACCAAATATCATCAGATGATGTGGCCAATCTGAGAAGCAGAAAAATACCCACGGGCCCTAATGCTCCCTGTTTTCTGGCTTGCATCATGAAAAAAGTTGGCGTGGTAAGTCACACGCTTTCTACAGCTAACTAACTAGTAGTAATTGGTGAAGTGTATATCACGTTCAATAAATCCGTATGTTGTATGATTTCTATCGTTTGAAATGAAGCAGAATTAAAGGGTTTTGCTGGCGCGCCAAGTGCTTATCACTGTAGGTGACTCTGTGACTATTAGTTGTAAAAGTGCTAAGTCAGCGTTAGTAATTTCCTATCAGAAACATACAGTGGGTGTAAAATGTGACATGCTTATTTTTTGTTGTTTATGTGAAGTTATAATAATATCAATAACGATAAGAGTGTTTCTTATCATTAGAATCAGACGAGATCTTCAGAGACAACTTCATAATTAGAATTGATGATTGAGTGACCAAACTCTCGTTAATTATCTAATTACTTAATTAAATATTTATTGCCGACCTCACAAGTGCATGTAATCTGGCATAAAAATGCGTAAATACATTTTACAAAATAATAAAAAACAAATAATAATTTATTAATCAATAGATTTTTAAAAGTACCTTAAACATGTCAGATCAATATAACTAAAACTAAGCAAGTCTTCAAAGCTAGTATGTTTTGTACAACTGAGAATTAGTCTTAACATACCTTTAACAGATGGATGACCAAGGCATGGTGCAGAAGGAAAACGCTTTGGAAAAAGCAAAGGAGGTTTTCAACGACCCGGAGGAATTGAAAAACATCGAAGACTATCTACACTCTTGCGCGCACAGTCAGTATAACGTTCTAATCATAGTAAATACTTAGCGTGTAATGCATGTTTATCAGTCCTGTCTTTAAGGAGTATAAGTTTTTCTACTTGCTGTACCTTTGAAATTTGATATTGACAATTTCAAGCTCGCGTCATCCCAAATTATTAACTAGGCGCGCGGTACGTTAAAAATAATATATTATACCGATTGCATCTCTATTATTCTTGTACTACCCATGAGAAAAGTTATACCTAAACCATTTATAAATTTGTTTTTTCTTGTTTTTCAGTAAATAGTGAAGCAGTGAGCGATGGCGCCAAAGGCTGTGAACGTTCTATGTTAGCATACAAATGTATGTCGGAAAACGCTTCAAAGGTAAATTGTTTTTTTCTTTATATTACTTTTATTGACGTCATAAAACTTAAACGCTTTAAATATGGCATCGTTCTTTATATAGTCCTCTATAAATTTATAAAGCGAATTTCATTTAAATACAATATTAGAAATTGTAACCCAATGGGAAATAACAAAAGCCATACAATATTTTACCTTACCTATTACTAATTTTATAATAGTATAAAATATACTTTATTATACCTGCCTATAGGTACCTATACATACAAAATTTTAAGAAAATTGATCGATACCGTGACGCGATTTTTTTTATATAAAATTATCTTTCTGCGTTATCTTCCTGGTTCGTAAGTAAGTACATTAGTAGGTACAGATTTGTCTCTAAAAGACTGTACGCATTGCCATACTATACCTTTAATCTCGTCTCAACATATACTAGGGTATACGACTACATTTTGATTATTTTATTTTACAGTTCGGTTTTGAAGTATAAAATCTGAAATGCAAAGGATCCCCGAAGAAATGGCGAAATCATAAATGCATTGTTCGTTGACACAAAACACTGTTATATATATTGAGCACAAAAATATTAAACAATTTCACAATATTCATGATTTTTCTTTTTACCTTCATATCTTTATATTTACGCAATTAAACAAAAGAAGGTAAATAAAGGTGTTTTTATTTTATCGGAGGATTTTACCATCTTTAAAATCTTAATATCTCTATTCTTTGAGGTTCTGATTTCACTTTATAGATTATATTCTCTACAAGTATTATCTACTCATAATATATTATTGCCTATGATTTATTATTTCAAATATTATCACAGATAGTTGGTATTGTAAACTTCTAAAAATGAAATCCAATCTGAAACAATATTAAAAACATTTTACATTATTTTACTTATATAAATTTAACACACCTTTTTTTAAATAAGTAATAGGAAGAAACATCTTCAAAAATATAATCATAAAAAATAGTACTAGGTATAGAATTTATTAAAATTTCTCTAGTGCGTGATAATTGTTTAAAGTGAAACCACGATTACAGAGATAAAACTCATTTGTATAGTTGAAAAATAAAATATACTTGCTACAGCAGGTGCGTGCATTACAAGAGGATAGGCAGTAATGCGAGGTATAAATTATGCCTATGTAACTGCGAAAAGAATTTAATGATAAATAAATACATTTTAATACTCACTTTTGACATACTTTGGATTATACATTCAAACGCCAAAGCAGCTCGCTTACATTCTGGATGCACGTGTCCAACATTTTTATCATTCACTGTAATAAATATATTTCATTTTAGTATTCGTAAACTATTTCTGAAGAGGAAAACAAAACATAAGAGAAGAGTACACGACTTGGGTTCTGCAATTTCTTATATTGGTAAAATTGATATTAGCTCAGCCAATTAGCATGAGCACTTATAAGTATTTAATTTATAATAAAATAATAATAATAAAATTACCTTTTGTACACTGTTTTATAGTGTTTTCTAATAATTTCAGAGTTCTCGGAGCGTTTCCAATGACAGCTTCGGCATTTTTTCGAGCACCAGAAGGTGAAATTAAGCCCTGTCTATCGATCTACAATAAAAAGCTATTCAATATTAACTAATAAATTATACAAGGAAGTATTATAATTGAACTTACTTTTGTCTAATAATTTCTGATGCCTTCGCGGTTATTACACATTGGAATGAAACAACTATTAACGGATTTAACTCGCGTATTTTTATTTTATTTTATTTGCTGACGTTTCGGATTCTTTACAGTTTCCATAATCGTAGCATGACTGAGCTGACAAAAGTCTAACGCTAAAGACTTACTTTTGTCTGTCTAAAAAGCCACGTCACACATGAACAAGCACGTTATTAAAATTACAAAATATACCTCATTATCTTAAAACGCGGCTGTGAATTGTATGGTATACTTATATATCTGTCAAATATTTAGACTTATAGGCCTAATCGGGCACACATAGGCACTAGGGTAGGTAGGCAGTCCTACGTTTTTGACATTGTGCCTGTGAATGCACGCCATTGCATATTGACCTATATTGGTGCCATACTTTTTTGCGTCTAAGAACACTTCTGTTTTTTAACTAGTTCATCAAAATACGTTAATGTGCTTTAAATAATTATGTACGCAGTGATTTTCTCGATACTTACAATGCCAGTCTTTTTAAATAAGCAAGCTAGAAAGCACTTCGCATTGTCCTCTTTGGGTATTTTCAATGATTTTATCGAAGCTATTTCTTCCGATGTAATATTCGGGTTTTCCTGCGTACACTTAATACTGACACCGAGAAGATGAACTTGAATTGCCTCTTTTTGAGTATCATTCAACGTCTGGAATTATTTATTTTATTAACAGTGATAATAATATACATATTATTATATTAATGTTATTACTCAAAAATAACGTATCCATAGAGTTGTTATCCAGACTATCTACTATTATAAAGAGGAAAAATTTGTATTGCTTAATGAAATCTCAAAAAATGTACGAATTTCGCTGTCTAATTGACTTTTTAAATATCTATATCAATATTGAAAATTCGAACTGACAGATAAGAAGAGTATGTTTTAGCGTTAATGTTCCTATTATAGTTAAAACCTATATTCCAAACACTTACCGTATCACTATATGCAAGCCCAATGGCTAAAAAAATTATAATAAAACGGATCATTATCAAAAAAGACCAAGTCACTGCAAGCCTAAATATTGACTATTGGATTACTTGTGTTATATACCTATACACACAGAGCCAGACTGATTTGCCTATTCAGTTTGATGACATTTACCTTAAAAATATGTACTAAAAATTAGAATTGTTTATCTGTTATTTGTTCAGAACCTAAAAATTACTATTCAGTATTCACATTTAATTCTTTCAAGCTTTTCCAACTCTTTAATTTTAGTACCTAAGTAGTTACAGTAATAATCTCTGATGCTTTCGCGGTTATTACACATTGGAATGAATTCAAATCAAAACTCTACCCACCTCTAATCTTTGCCTCATTAAATTATGGGTGTTCTGTCATACTTGTTCCTATATCGATTACTTTGTCGACTCGATTTGTACTTATCGACAATTCATAGCAATGCAGCTTTATAATCATGAGGTGCCTTTTAAATTAAAAACTACACTTTGCCTCCTATTATGTATGATATATACTACTATATGCCAAGGTAAAGCCAGTTTATAGAGGCTTGTATTAAAAACTCTCAGTTGTCAAAAGTAAGAAATTGGTCATGGAGTAAAGGGGAACGAAATGCTTCCATATCACAATGAGGCGACGAATTGATGATGACTCCGCTGTAGCGATTTTGTACTATGTTATATTTGTGCATAAGGTACACGTGTACCTGAACATAACCAATTAAAAACGGAAAATTGTTTTCTGATTTGATTTTTATTGCTATGGTTGTGTTGTTTGCTTGTTATTCAAATATGTACATAAACTAGATAGCATTTCAGTATTACTTTTTATAATTCAATTTATTTAAACATCATTTTGTTTTAATCTAAATATCTTTTAACATGTTTTATTTATTACTTTTTATATAGTTGTTTTATAAATTTTTCAAATATTGTCTTTAATATTTGCTGTCGTGTTATGCTCGTACAACTAACATTAAATCATTATAAAGGGCATAGGTACGTATTTTCATAGTTCGCCAATTTACTTTACAGATCATTTCTATCATTAATAACACTGTTATGAGAACACGTTGAGCAATTTAGGAGTTTAATGTTTATTTTACAAAAGAAAAATAACAACTGAATAGAACAATATATATGAAAGGACAGAAAATATTATGAAAACTTTTGTTAAATGAGTAAAAAGCAATTGGAATTATTAATCGTACAAACGAACTAACGAGCACACTGCTTAAAAAAGACAGTTTATGTATCAGGCAATATTTAAAACGTATAAAAATAGAACGATAATAATATATAATATAAAAGTAATATCAATAAGGTCATCTGAATAATAATGGAATATACAAATCATTACATTAAGTAGGTAAGTAAATTTTGTGAAAGCAATGATATAAACATTTCGATCGATTATTTATTAAGAGGAAAGTAATATATTTATAAAAAATAACAATTCTTAAACTAAATCCATGGAACGGTGTGTTTGCAATTCAACGTGTTTCTTTTGTTTCGAGGTAGGCAGATCTTTCATTTAAAGTCCCAACTGTAAAATAATAAATGGTCAATTATTCGAGAAGCACACGTAAAAGAACTTACTGGCAAGAAATATGCTCAAGTACCTAGACTAAGCAGTGCAAGTAACAAAAACCTAGCAATATAGTACTTACCTGACTATATTATATCGTGTACAATTCCCGAATGACCGCCCAGGAATAATTAATTTTACAGTGCATGAAGTTTAAAATAACAGAGTCGGGACATATTTAATAGTGTTACCACAAAATAAACAACGGTAAGTATATACGTTACCTACTCACGTATATATATACCGTTGTTTACTTTGTTTATTTTATGCTTCACAATATATATTTTTTAGAGTATGCAGTAAATTAATAATTTTCTTCTTAAGAACGAAACTGATTTCTTACTTAAATATTATAAATAATTTCCTTGACCCGGTTTCTTAAAATGTAACAGAAATTGGTACCGTACCTCATCTTTTTGCTCCATTAAGCAAATCAGCAATGGTTTAGCCCTTTCACATTTCTCATCGTCAGCTTCCTCATCATTCACTGAAATCATAAACAGAAAGCAATTTTAAGTATAAAATAAATAAATCCTCCTTATATTATAAACGCAAAACTTTGTAAGAATTCATCGATGGATCTAAGTTTGATACTCTTTCACGCAATAAATTAGGTACCTACTCAATGGATTTTGATGATATTAACTTACACATCAGAACAATACATACCTAGGCTATAATTTATAAATATTATAGTGAGAATTGTCCAAAATGTAACGATAACTGTCAAATAAATAAAAAAAACTCTTACCTGCGAACTATTCCAAGTTACGCTTTAAAAATCGTTAGAGCTACACTAAATATCATTTACCTACTGTAGTAATATTTGACAATACTATTAAAAAAAATACCTTTAAGACATTTTTTTGCTGCTTCCTCTATTTTAGTAGTAACCTCCTCGCTCTTAACGAATTTTTTTATGTGAGTTACAAATTTCTCAGGAACAAATTTTCCTTCATCATCCAACTGTAACAAATTACACAATTGTATTAGAATTCTTCAAAGTAAGTACTTATATTATGATCTAGTAAACATATAAAAAGATTATTTAACGTCATTGGCAACCAATAACCTTTTTATCTTACCTACATTATTTGGATTTCTGAAGAAACATGAATTTTCTCTTACGCTTAAAACGTTACATGTTTTTTAAAAATTATTTTTTTATCCCATGTTTCACAAAGATCAGATAAACAATATTTAGGTAAGTTACTTATCGCCAAAAAACATACAACCTATTGCCCTCCCGCTACCCAAATCAATTGATTTGAGATTACAGCATTGACAGCAGCAATGTTTAGGAAAAAAACGGGAAGCACTCTCTTTACCTTAACCTATATCACCAGGATTCTTCTCGAGTCACTTAAATTCAAGACTTACAAGATCAATCTTCTTCAGAACACATTCGATGAGACAAGCGTCCATGCCCTCGAACTCCTTGGTTTTCTTGATGGCCATAACCTCGTCTGCATTGGCTCCGTGTTTCTCGCTACATTCCATTATAAACGGCGCGATTGCACTATGCATTTCTTTCTTTTCTTCTTCAGTTACAGCCTTAAAAGAAAAGAAGATGTTACCTTATTGCAGACAACACTGAAAGACTACTTACTAGGAACAGGCTGGCCCATAATCAGTTTTATTTAAAACCTGTTGTTTAAAATACCCTCACTATCTGAATAAACTCATACTTAGACACTCAACTGTCAAACATGGAGCTGCGTGTGACTATAATAATGTGGCACACTTTTTTTTACATCTAATAACACATCTACTTATTTTATTATCAGTGACAAAAAAAGAGAAAATTTTCAAATCTTTTTTTTTTTCTTTTGTTTGCAATGAGCGTGATTCGAATAGCAACGTGTAGATTTGTAGTTGATCCACTCACTATTAGGCTGACTAATTTAATCAAATTATTATTATAATGATATTTGTACCAAGACAAAAGTAGAAAGAATCGAGACCCCCAGTGGGATTCGAACCCACGCCCATGCCTTTACTAGCGGCAGCGTGCTGACCTTTACACCATAAGGCACTAAGTACTGCTAAGTCGTCAAAAAATCTTTACTACTTCAATTCTGTCTTTGTACTTTCTTGTTTACAAACGAATTTTATTGCTAAGTATTTTTTAACCACTATTCACATTTTTAGGACTTCAAACTTACGTCAACATTCTTCAATATCACAGCACTGATAACAACGGACAATACAAAAAATAACTTTGCCATTTTTTACTTTTTAATTATCAATGAACCAAGTCGTGTGCCTCCCCAGACAAGTGTGAATCTGTGTTTTATATATTCTAGACGCATTTTATATACCACGTCTATTATTAAGTCATTTGTACTGAAATAATTACTTTACCTTGTAGTATAATGCTCATAGCATTATTATAAAGAAGTAGATAATTTCGATGCTTGTTAGGTTTTTATTCCGACTTGCTAGTTAGCTGACACGGCCACATCCTGCTAATAACGAACATAGTGCATTATTTCCACCAGTACTTCATGTACTTAATGTTGGTAAAAGCTAGCTTAATTAGGTGGTTCAGATTTTGAGTCAAATTCATCATTATTTCATAAACCTAAAAGTAAAGATTTCAAAATATATTTAGCATAATTTACAACTTTGTTGACGCAATCGCAAGCTAAAATGCTCGTACTTTTAATAATAGATACGATTTGATACATGTATAAAATCAAAAACTCAAGTATAAATGCTCGTGCCCATCCCTTAACAGAATTCGGGATCTCATATTCTTTCACACTTCAAACTACTTTTTTATTGAACCTTCCTCGCAGAGCAGTTAAAAGTAGATACCTACAATCAAATTAAGAAAATAACAAGTCTCTAGTCTCTAGACCTTATCCACTAGTTCTTATTAGTGACTTTCAGGAGTATCGTTTGAAAATTACATTACACGCCATGTCGAATACCTACTAATTTTCGAGATATGAAAAATACTTATAGTTATGTAAATTTAAAATATACAGGATCATAATTGTTCATAATGTTATTTGCACCTTCTGATGGACTAACTTTGTTATACTATTGTCATCCTACAATTGCCTTCATTTTGTAATTTAGGTACTGAGATAAGTTGAAACAGGGGATTTATTGCATTGATATAGGTAACTAATATAAACATGAAACAGGTTCTTCCTTATAATAGATTTAATATTTAAGTACATTGCAGAAATTGTTTCTATAAAACGTAAGAGATAATTTTTCTCAGCATATTTTGTTCCACTTAAAGAGCCAGCCCGAACTGAAAGAAAGAACAATAGAAAGATTATTAAATATTACGTACTTATTTATAAAATAAGTATTAAAACAAACTTTCATTAAAGTAAAGAGCACAGACATAATAAATTTATTGACCGTATCCATCGTAAATTTAACCTAATACCTACACGAAGTAAACAGTCTTAATTAGGTGTTTTTTTCTATGACGTAATATTTATATATTTTTAATCGCGAACAATAACTATAGTAATATTAAGCCTCCTGTTCCCTAAAATGGAAAATCACTGAAATATTTATTTTTCTATACAATTCATGTTACGTTCTGCTATTAATACGTACTTGTTCCTTTTGTTCAACGATGCACTCAAACAGCAACTTGGCGCGGTCGCAGCCGGCTTCTCTGTCACTTACTGTTTGTTCATTCACTGTGAAAAGAAAGTCAAGATAAAATACTCGTAATGAAAAAAACATTTTACCCAAAAAAATGTAGAACAAAAGTAGGTACTACATTGCAGTCAAAAAAGGCCAATCAATATAACTGGGTTTTAAATAGCAACAAATTATTTAGTGTTATCTTTTAATGATGTATGAAAGTATCGTCATTTTTAAAGGTGAAAACTTAGGCTGTCGTAATTAATAATTGCATGCGGACTGAGTCGCAGGCAAAAGCTAGTAAAGAGCATAGTTACTACTCACAACCTTAAACTAGGTAATCTCTTAAAAGGTAAGTATCATAAACATTATTAGGTATTATTTAGTAAGTAAGAAAGCATGTTTAAAATGTAGTTGATAAATAAAGCACTGAACAAACCAGAGTTGCAAGCTTTAGCAGATTCCTGCACTTTATCCAGCTGCGAAGGCTCGGCGTAATAGGTCAGCTTCTCCACTGCGACCTTCTCAGAGTACAGACCCTTGCTGTCCATCTGCAAATATATCAGTAACATGTATTTAAAACTTAATTATAGGTAAACAACAAAAAATTAAACGTAAGGAGTTTATGGGCAGAAAGGCAATAATAATTATATTGTTGATGACACTGCAAGTACTGCAACTGACTTTTAACAAAATTTACAGCAAGCCCATGATGAATTGCTGAGTCGACATCTTGTCATGTCGATGATTCTCGCCGTTAATTGTCATAAATCGTAACTTTGTCATGTACCTAATCGTAATTAATTTTGTCATGTCGATATCGTTTCATTCGACATGACAAAATTAATTACGATTCGGATGTCATAAATAAAATTAGCTACGTTGACCTGAAGAAATGTTGCCATATCATTTTAATTAATTCCGCAAAAAAGGTAAAATTTGTAAGTTACGCTGCATTAGTCATTGTTGGCTATGCGATGTACTTAACTTACCTAATTATTATATTAATCGTAATGCAATTTGGAATGACACAACTATTAACAGATTTGACTCTCGTACCTATTTTATTTTATTGGCTGACGTTTCGAAAACTTTACAGTTTCCATATTCGTGACACGACTGAGCTGACAATAGTCTAACGCTAAAGTACTGAAATAAAATAACGCTAAGTAATAAAAGTTACCAGTCCAATCTTCTTGAAGACGCACGCGAAAAAGCATTTGTTAGAATCGTCGGGTCGCTTCTTCTGTTCCTTGAAAGCCTTCATCTGATCTAAAGTGAAGCCAAATTCTTCGCCGCATGCTACCAAGGTTGGTCTTAGTCTCTCTTTTAATTCTGCTTTTTTCTCGTCAGTGAGAGCCTGAAATAGCAGATTTGAAGGTATAATACACAATTTCATTTGGATGTATTACCTAGGTACTCAATATTTCACATAACAAAGAGGGCATCCTAACTAATATTATAAATGCGAAAGTAACTCTGTCTGTCTGTCTGTCTGTCTGTTACGCTTTCACGCTAAAACTACTGGACCGATTTAAATGAAATTTGATACAACGAAAGTCTGGAGCCTTGGAAAGGACATAGGCTACTTTTTAACCGACTGCAAAAAAGGAGGAGTTCCACGCGGACGAAGTCGCGGGCAGAAGCTAGTATTATATAAAATCGAAATCATTTCTAGGAAAGGTTTGAAGCTAGATATAAAACTTTGTAAGTAGGTAATATAATTTTTTTTATCAATAATATAAAATGAAAAGTTATTTCTTATTTTATTTTACTTTAGACCTAGAATATTTCGAATTCGCTATTTCTTTTCAGGAAATGGAAAAAATAATGTATTTCTTGCTTTAATGTTTACAAAATTTTTGAAAATTATGTCAACTTTTTAAAATAAATAAACTTTTAATACAGGAAATTGGATAAAATATACTTATTTCAACTTACATAAGAGGTCTGCAAAGCAGAAACCAAAACAGCGGCGATCACAAAATACATAGAAGCGGCCATGTTTGTTACAACTAAAAAGTTATACTACTCAAATTCGAGTACTTAACCACTAGAAGAAACGATTAATTCTGACGAACGAGTTTCGTACACCGTTTATATATTCCTGGGCTGTACTTTTTGTCCAAACAACTTTATAAGGAAATAAAAAAACCCAACGCGCCGAAATCAACAATGTCATTAAGCAAAACTATTTTATTTGTGTGTTGTAGAATTAAGCGTTTAGAATGAGAATTCTATTGTTTAGCTAAAATGAAGGATGATTGTTTCCTTTAAGGGTTAATAGTTAACGTTTTTTTAACGGAACTTATGGTTGCAAATGTATCTTTTGCTGTCAAATAGCCATTAATGAAGAAATACTAAGTATTATGTACCTAAAGCTATGTTTAAATTAAAGTAAGTTTGAATTAGGGATTATAGAAATTGATTGAAAGATAATAATTCCTGATGCCTTCGTGATTATTACACATTGGAATAAACATCTATAATGTATTTGACTCGCGTATTTTATTTGCTGACGTTTCGACTTTACAATTCCCAGTCTAACTAAATGTTGCATTCCAAAACATCAATTTATTCAAATATACAAAAAATATAGGTAGGTACCTAGTTTGTAATAAGTTATTTGTAACACGACCACGTAGGTAGCTCATCTGTTCTAAGAAATCTTAACGAAATGGAAAAAAATGTAAAGTCGGTGATCAAAACAAGGAAAATAATTTGGAGATAGGTATAATACACATGGGAGCAAATCCTTTAGCACTTTAATATTAAGCCTAACTTTTCTCTGTTTGTTCTAGTGAATGGTTATCTTGAAGCAAGTCCGGATTCTAAGTTTAAAAATCCGTTCTTTTCAAGAATCGTCCACGTTGACAAATTTTAGAGACGGCAGCCCAATTGCTGTCCAGACGTTACGGTAATTTTAGAGACAGCAACCCTAGCACAGACCAGATATGAGGGTAATTTTAGAGACGGCAACCCTAGTGCAGACCGGCCTCTAGGGTGTCTAATAGTGTCTATCTCTAAAACTAGACAACCAGATCCAGAATATTGCTGCAAAGAAGAACTTTAGAGACAATTACTACTTAATTTCGATTTGGAACGAAATTTGATTAAAAAAATAAACTAGGTATTAAGTTTATTTTTTTTATTTTAGGTAAGTATGTTATACCTATTGATTTTTATTGCTATTCGGCCAAGAAACGCTAGACAAGGTGACATCGTTTTACGTTTAAGATAAATGAAACAAATCAAAATGTTATTGTATGGAAATGACATATGAACTCACGGAAAGTCACATTGTCTCTTTTCGGTCGCTTAAATGTGAATTATTTATTTTTTGTTGGATTAGATAACATTATTATAGGTACTCATTGACTTGAAACTTTACTAATGGGTATATAAAATTCTCTACATAATATTACAAATTAATTAAAAAAAGGACTATACTAAGACGAAAATAATTTATTAAGAGTTATTTTTTTCAGGTCTTGTTACACTCTTTGGATAAGGAACTCTAAAAATACTTTATATTATATTCCAACCACGTTTTCGCTATTCATATTACTACACATACATACGTGTATAATATTTCGGCACTAGTTAGTGTTTATTATATAATAAATAGAATAGTGATAAAACTCTAAATGTATGTATCACCACTTAAATTGACGACAAGAATGCTACCTTTTAGCAATATTATAAATAGGTACTTACTTAATATTTTTAGTGTTATATTTTTATACGTTTATTTTAATAGTGTTCTTTTGTTTTATTACTTATCTATTCTGTCATTAAACGACTTAATAAAAATACTTTCTGATGCCTTCGCGGTTATTACACCAGCCAATAAAATTTAACGTTAGCCGATAAAATAAAATAGGCGAGTTAAATCCGTCTATACCTAGTTGTTTCATTCCAATAATTTCTGATAAGGGGGCCTAGACAAGGTGCCAACGTTCAGCGTTAACGTTAAACGAAACGACCAAAATGTATGGGATTTGACATCCGCGAACGACTGTCACGTACCTACGTCACAAACGTTCGCGGATGTCAAATCCCATACATTTTAGTCGTTTCGTTTAACGTTAACGTTGATCGTTGGGATCTTGTCTACGCACCAAGGTTATAAAAAAAGAAGTTTTCATCGTCTCCGTCACTGCGAACCCCAAAAATTTTCAAATTTACATATTATGGCCTTGACCTTAAAAATAGTAGCATATTATGTTTTTTGTCATGTCACTATTTTCTTAAAACAGCAATTGTATTGCTATCATAGGGACCTCCCGGTTAGTCTAGGAAAATTATAAAATTAATTGACCTTAATTGATTTGTAAGTATTGTATTGATATCAATATCGATTCAAATATATCCTCAATTATCGATCTCGGTATGATTATATGAGTATGACATTTGATTTGACATAATAATATGATTAAGTAGGTAAGTATATTAATCTAAACTATTATAAAACGTTAAGACAAAGATTTCGATTCGAGTCGACATATTATGATCATAAAATTTCGGAAAGTGATATACCTATTTCCATTAGGGTAAATATACTCACATAATTGTTTTGCTTAAAATTGTAATGAGTTATGATGCTTTCGCGGTGATTATTGGATTTATTTTTTATTAAGTACCTACCTATATTTTATTTTACATGCTGACGTTTCGAAAAGGAAATTTGGTACAAAGAAAATCTGGAGCCTGAGAAAGGACATAGGCTACTTTTTAACCGACTGCAAAAAGGAGGAGTTCCACGCGGACGATGTCGCGGGCAAGAAGCTAGTATTTCATATTTAATTGAACCTAGTTGCTAAGTTCTATTTATATATTAGTATCTCTTTAATGTAAGAAACAACGTGTTATGTTCTATCCGACTTTAATAACTAGTGGTCAGTGTCACGTTTTACATAGCCTCGCAAACTGAAAGTTCTAAACTCAACTTAATTGCTAACTACATAAGGTTCAATTGTATTCAACCATTTTGAAGTCAGTCTGCAATTAGCAGAACTAGTGGCTGTGAGATGATTTTGCGATTTGTACTATGATTATGTACAAGGAAACTCAGGCTTATCAAAAACATATTGTTTCTGTGTAACTAGATGCAAAAAATATGTTTTACTAGCTTCTGCCCGCGACTTCGTCCGCGTGGAACTCCTCCTTTTTTGCAGTCGGTTAAAAAGTAGCCTATGTCCTTTCTCAGGCTCCAGACTTTCTTTGTACCAAATTTCATTTAAATCGGTCCAGTAGTTTTAGAGTGAAAGCGTAACAGACAGACAGACAGACAGAGTTACTTTCGCATTTATAATATTAGTAGGGATTATATTGAACTAGCGGTCCCGGCAGACTTCGTCCCGGGGAGGGGAGATCCCTGGATCCGCTGTGTAAGAGTAAACTCCAATAGCTATAAAGCCTTTGCATAGTGTGGGTGTGATACTTTTCTTGTACAGAACCTATTTACTAACTAAAATAGAATCAATAATATAGAACCTCGATGAATTATAATTTATTTAGGCAAAAATAAAATTTTCCGGATCATCGTCGTAAAGACATTTCGCCGACCAATAAGACGCCTCGCACAGGTCCTTGTACTTTTTGCCTGTAAAAAAATAAACAGTTAAGTTTGAAACTTCAGCAAATAAAATTAAATAAAAATACGCGAGTTAAATCCGTTAAAAGTTGTTTCATTCCAATGTGTAATAACACGAAGGCATCATAAATGATTGAGTTAAGTTTGAATTCGAGCTATCTTTTTATTAATAAGTCAATAGGATCTACTATCAAATTAAGCTAGATTAATCTAGAACGAAGAATGGTGATTGTAATTATTAATTATAAAGAAGTATCGGACGAGAACCGGTGTATTCAACGTGGTATGGACGTTGGCAGTTAGTGTAGGACGTCCTCAGGCAAGGTGGAGTGACGATTTGCGTAAGATGGCTGGCAGGAGCTGGATGCAAGCAGCCCAAAATAGAGCAAAGTGGCGTAAAATTGGAGAGGCCTATGTCCAGCAGTGGACTGCGACGGGCTGATGATGATGATGATGATGAAAGAAGTATCTTTATAGGTTTATAAGTTAGTGGAGGATATCATATTCGGGAGTGACATAGGCTATATTAAAATTTGAAAATAAATAGGGATCCGTGCGAAGCCGGGGCGGGCCGCTATAAATGATATAATATAATAAAGATGAATCACCAAAATGAATGTACGCGTATAACTTCCGATCGACTGCATCGAATTCTTTTTTTTCGTATTTTTTATTGTCAGGATTCGTATAGAAAATAATATTAAAAAAATGCTGGGTCAATTAGTTTTACATAGAACTGAGCAATTATATTGTACCTACAAGATAATGAAATAATAAATAAATCTAATCTAATCTTGTCATAATAATATACTGACCAACATCTTTACAGTTTTCGATGGACTTCTTGGCAGCATCCCTTATCTCCGGCGGGTACATCATATCCACTTGCTTCACCGACGCTTCGTAGCTAATTTTATTATTCTTTACCTAAAATTTTTAATTAATTTATAGTCTTTCTTGCGTTTGACACGCCATCATTAATGTCTCAGATACTATTGAACACATTTACTGTCACCCTCTTTTCAAGTTCGTCAGGTCAGCTAGTAAATGATAAAAATGCGAATTCGCTGGTGATTTAAAATTATTTTTAAGCGATGATTTTACGCACTTATGTTCGTTAATTCGTGTGCGTAAAGTTGAATGGAGAATGACGTTTTCTGTACGTATTGTGTAATAAGAACTCATTTCGGAAAAGTATTTTGTTGTACATTTAATACTTACAACTTGTGCCATTTGATATATGCAGGCGATGTAACACATAACTTTTTTGTCTTCGATAAATTTTCCTTTATCGATTTCTCCCACCATATCTGCAATTATATGATCAATAATTTTAGAATTCGATTGTAAAGTTTTAGAATTGAAAATAATAACGTATAATATCTAAATACCTTCAGTAACACCAATTTTATTCATGCATTTGTTTTTGAACATTTGAGATGATTTTTTTAATTGTTGTCTCGTAAGCTGCAAATAAAATTAATATTTTTTTAATAAAAACTTGGACTGAGGATAAAATAGTTGTAATATATAATCATTATAGAAGTATATTTTTTAATAACAATAAATCATAAAATATAGGAAGTCCTTAACGATCGTCTCTTTTTTATTATCGTTAAAAGTATAAGTTATCTTCTAATGACACAATATAAATGAATAGAGCATTTAATTTGTTTTAATACACTTTTTTCTAATATTACTTTCCACTGACTGTAATCCTAAACCCCACCCAATATGTGATTCCCACTTTGGGAGGCTCTAGGGTCGGTTAAATAAAAAAATTGGCTTTTTTTTATAGCTGATCAAACAATAATACTTACACAATCAATGCCAGCCAACAAAACAAAAGCCACGATCAAAACAATCCAGTCCTTTTGACCCATTGCAATACATCGATTCCTTCCCAGGCCACAGAATAACTGTTTGTCTATCGAATACTCATAAGCATATAAAGGAAGTACATTTACTATGATTAGAGTACTAGACTGAGAACATGACCGGTAAGTAAGTAGTATAGACTAATTACACTCTTCATAGATAGATAATGTACTAAATCAAAAGATTGTGTGTGTATTTACAAACGTCAATATGTGTTTAAACTCATTAGGCGCCTTGTTTAAAGTGATGTCTTCATTAACTTCATTAAATCAAAATTGTATAGTAGATGAAATTATGGCATTAGAATGTAGTACCATAAGTAAAAGACCTACTTAGTATAGCTAGTATTATACCAGTTGGTCACTTTTGCTTAACTGTGTAATATGTGGGCACCCCTAGGCTGTGGTAGTGATATGAAACTTCATCTTATTTCTTGATCATTTATTAATTACATAGTTTTTAGGCAAAAACAAAATTAGCAGGGTCAGCATCGTAAAGGCATTTTGCTGTGTAGTATGCAGCCTCGCAGATATCTTTATATTTCTTACCTGTAAATAAAGTAAAAAATATTATCAACAAAACATACTGTTAAGAATTATGAACAGTAAATGACTGCATACTTACATATGGTTAAATTAAAGAAGAACAAGATATTAGAGGTACCTATTTTAAATACCTATTCGATTAACTAAATACAGAACAATTTCTGGTACCTACTTTAGCGGGTAAGAGAAGAAAACACAATGAAGGCCACCGCGTGTCAGAAATCCGCTAGATGTGCTAGTGTAGAATGAGGTCTAGCTGTCATGTTCCACCAATCACAGGCCAGTAGCTTGCCTTTCATTGGTGGAACATGGGAACTATGGATTTTTCGAAGTTTTCGAAACGTCAATATATAAAATACTGTTTAAAAATATTTGTTCAATGTTAGCATTTAAATAGACTTACCAACTCCTTTGCATTTTTCAATAGCTGCTTTAACTGGTTCCTTCATCTCTGCCGGGAACATCATGTCCACTTGCTTTACCATTGCTTCCATATTTATTTTATTGTTTTTTACCTATAATAAACATATAAATATTAGTACTTGCGTTATCTCGATTTATCTAATTACATTATTAGTGACAATAATGTTTATGTCCATTGACAATTGGATACGGTTTTTGACAAGATTAAAACTTTAAATACCTACTAACATAAGTACAAATTCCGAGTAAAAATCATAATCAACACTATAATATACGATACGTAAGTAGTTACATATAACGAAACATAGAAATTAGAACAAAAACAAAAGTTAGATTTATAATAGAAAATTCTTACAATCTGTCCCATTGAGTAGACGCAAGCTATGTAGCACATAACATTCTTGTCTTCAACAAAATGTCCTTGGTCGATGGTTCCGATTTGCTCTGTAAAGACAAACAGACATGCAGGTGAAATCGTAACTATAACAAGGTCCACTTTTTCTTGAAATTATTTATCAGATTTAAGGCAAGAAGGATCTATGTTTTTTGATCTGGCTTAGTGGACACAAAGTTCTTTTTCTCGAGATATCTCATTAAATATAAGGCAGAGCCTTTTTGCCTTAAATTTGATCAGATACTTTGCTCAGTGACCCTAAAGTCCAGTAGGCCTTAGCCCATGTAAGTATGTGACGCGGCTGCGCGGTTGGTACTGCAAATTTTGATCTACCAATGATTTACTAACCTATATAACATCTGCTCTCTCGTAGACTCACTTACCTGATTTTGTACGGAAAATATTCCCGAAAATGTTTCTCATGCAAAATCAGGAAAATTACCTACCGGTTACAATTTATCCCTATACCCATGCCTTCCTAAGTATTTTAATAGTTTTACCTACATATATATCCGACAATCCTACTAAAAATATTACCTAAGCCGATGGAATGATTGTAAAAAATATGAACGTAAGTACAAATGAAGAACTTAACCTGTCTTAGATTAAATAAAAAACAATAATTATAACTAAATTCTCAGACAGACAGATATAATCTAACCGTCAAGTACGAATTGATAAAAACATGCCAACATACATCCGTTTGAAAATAAACTCATTAAAATAATGCATGCTATAAAAACACTATGTTCTTCAATTACTTATATAAACAAAATTATTTGATAATACGTAATGATGAAGATAGGCACTGAAACACCTTGGAAGGATGAGGTATGTGTTTTTAAGGCTTAAAATTAATTACCGTCGAAACCCCTAACTTCACCTAGACTACCATACTTCGCCTAATTTTACATAACTTCAAATTTACAAGTTATTTATATGGCAGGCTTTATATAATAACTCTAAGTATAAAGTATTTTTTATGACTGGCAATATTCTGTGGACAATCTGTGGCTAACTTCATATGGTTGGCGTCTAGTGCAATTTATTCGTGACGCCGACCGCACGTTTTTTTCAAGACGTGAATGAACTTTGATTTTAATGAGTGTTGCAGACCAGATAAATTTATTTTTATTATACAGGTATATGCTATAACTATCGCTTTATCAATTGACACTATTAATTATTAGATATATTACGTTTTTAAGTCATAATAAAAGTAATTGTTCATTAGGGCATTTGGTCATCATGTTCGTGCCAAACTTCGCCTGCCCTTAGGGATGGCAAATGTACTGTACAAAATTTATATAAAAATGATAAGATTTCAATTAAATGAATAATAAGACTTGTTTCTACTTGTAAAGTGTAGTGGAGTATTTAAAATTATCAGATACTTAGAACCCAGTGGAAAGCGTTCAATTTTAGCTGATAAATTACCCGGCAGAAAGTGGGCATACCGTTTTTTGAAGAGATACTTACAAACCATAAAAAGCAACCATGCAAAAAAAAAACTCCTTTTAAAATAAATGAAATGAAATTATTTAAAAAAAAAAGTTGAATAAAACACTATACCCTCTTTTTTCTTGGCATGCTAGATAAATGCGTGATTTTTGGCAGCCCTAGCTTCGTCACTGTCAATGTATGTAACTAACGTCATATTGCACCCATACTTCGCCTACCCCTCTTTTCTAGGAAATAACAGTAATCTGACGTTGTTTAAGTTCATACTATATTATCACACTTCAAACCGAAGAGACTTGTCGTGAGTAGATCCCATCAATGTTTATTATAAGCGGTAAGGCATACATAGGCGAAGTTAGCACCATTTTGTCCATTTTTTGCCATTTTAGCCATTGAAATTCAATGATCTAATGGTCTCTAAAGATGGACAGGAGTCCTTTAATTAGTTTTTTTCTTTGAACGGTCTAGAATACTTTCAAATTAACAAGTTATGTTGCAAAATATGCCAAAATCCAGGCGAAATTTGGGATCTCGACAATATAATCATATTACCTATTAAATGTTTACTACGAAAATGTATCAATCGAAATTGGATCGATATCTATGGTTCAATACCTACTATTAGTTTTGATGATATTGATATTTGTAACAAGACAAGATATATGTATATATTTTTATTATTTACCTTCAGTAACATCATTCTTCGGCATACAAGTTTTTTTCAAAAGTTTTCCCGAGTTTTTTATCTGTTGTCTAGTCATCTGCAAATGAAACAAGATTTATAAATTACTCTGAAATTTATATCATTAATAGTAATTATTATATAAATTATTACAAAATACGTACCGCAATTACACTGGATAATAACATGAAGTTAAGGAAAATGAAAAGGTAAATATAATACGAGTGCATTTTTTTTATTGTATAAAAATAATGCTCGTGCTCTGCTGATATAATCTAAGAGGTCTTTATAAAAGATTGTGCGTATTCTTGTCATGGTGTTTTATAGAGATACATAATAGTAGGTTAAGATTTGAACAAACAACAGACCGTATATTTATTTGAATAAATAATAGAGTATGGACAACAAATTGGCACATACTTCTTTTCACACTAGCTACAAATTATTTCCCGGCAAAATATCACAAATAACTGCGTAAGACATAGTAAGCTAACATTAGAAATACAAAAAAATGTTTAAGAGATTTTCAACACACTTGCTTGTTTTCACATAAATCATGATATAAATACGGCTATAAGTAGGTACTTCATACATAATATAATAATATCGCCTATTAGGTATGTGATTACCACACTTGTATTACAATGTACTATTTTATGCTATAGTGTAATTTTATTTATTTATTTAAATATACAATTAGTGGTCTTTATACCCTATGGTATTCACTACCAGTCAACCAATGCGCCAAACAGAGAGAAAACATGTAGGTGCTTACGGAAGTATCAAGTTGTTGATAGACTTTCAAGAAGCTATTCTAGTAAAGACTTAAAAGAGGAGAACCTAAGTTTAGATAGTGGAAATCTCATCACTCTTTAATATTAAATTTGAGACCATGTTCCTATTTTGTCACTGCAAAATTGGTGTTCTAAGTATTTAAGGGAACACAAAGTTTGGTGGGTCATCTTCGTATAAGCACTTTGTAGCGTAATACACACGTTCACATTCGTCGTTGTAGTTATCCTCTGAAAATAGAACAAACAGATAATCATAATTTGCAATATATATTATATTTTGCCCACATATTATATTTATCTATACTACTGTTGTAAAGAGGAAAGGTTTGTTTGTTTCTTTGGATTGAATAGGCTCCAAAACAACTGGACGATTTGAAAAAATCATTCACTCTTGGGAAGCTACGTTATTCCCGAGTGATACAGGCTATAAAAAAAGGGGTCCGTGCGAAGCCGGGGCGGACAGCTAGTATTTTATACTTACGGACGTCAACGCATTTTGCGACAGATTTCTTGACAGCTGCCTTCATGTCTTTTGGATATAGAATATCGATTTGTTTATCGATCATGTCTTTATTTAGTTTTCCGTTTTTTACCTGCAAATTAGATACATATGTGATGATAAACTCATTGAAGTAATGCCAAATACACTAAACAACAGTCAAAGTAGATATTAGTAGAATAAAGTCAGTAAGTAATCCTCAAATTATATTCGGAACTCATAAACTTTTGTTCCATCTTCGAATACATTTATAATCCTTACTAATCTTATAAATGCGAAAGTTTGTAAAATGTAAGTGTGGATGTATGCATGTACTTATGTTTGTTACTGTTTGAGGCAAAAGTACTGAATGGATTTTGATAAAACTTTACAATAACATAGCTTATAAGCCTACTCACGGTGCGCAGTCAAAGTCGTGGGCAGAAGCTAGTTCTATATAATTTACAGTAGGTAGCTATAGTCTTTTAATTTCGCAGCCCATAAAACAAAACAAGGCGAATAGGTAAGCGCAAATAGATATAATTTCATCTCTATTTTTCCACGATGGTATATGAACTCGAGACAAAAAACTCGAAGGTTAGGCAATAACTATCATTCCAAAGATCATAAAATATAACATCAACAATTCAAAGTCCAGTATGTGGTCTTTGGACTGTAATTAAGAGTAGATCCGTGAAATTTGCGCCATTCTAAAGTATACCTACTTACAGTAAAAAACAAAAACACGTGCAGTGGTGGTTCATTCTTAATTAAAATGGGTAATAACCTATAACACGTTAAAACGCTAGTACAACAAATATAAACTTTGTTCTTTTTGAAAATACCTAAGTATTTGAAGAGTGGGTAATAATAATATTCAGTACAATTTTTAAGCTCATATCAAATCGTTTTACTGATCATTGATACGACATTTTTTGATACGTCGCTTATCATTCGTTCATACATTTGTCACTTTTCTTAGTGGTTTCATGTCGGTGGTGGGAATAGACCTTATCTGTACCTTTCTGGAAGATCACTCTCGAAAGACCTCAACTATATAATGTGGGTTCATTACAAAAAACCGATCTTTCAACCTTTTCAAAGTACTCTGTCTTACTTTTTGTGAGTATTTTTTGTCATAAGTAAGTAGATAAATAATATCGCTGCCGAGTATTCTATACGATCACCTGACGACGACTTCTTGACAGGGCCATTATGAGGCAACGACCCGAACTATGTGCAAAGATATGTTTGCAATTCGGGACTTGATATTTTTGCAATCACGAAGGGTCACTAATCAGAGAAAACGGTCATACAAGTTCCATGTATTTGCTCCCGAATAGTGGCCAAAGGGAGTCGGATTATTACTGTATATAGCTTTGCTATATATATGTTGATAAAAGAAATAACTTACCACTTGTATAGTTTTATAAATACATGCAACGTAGCACATGACTTTTCGTTCATCAAGAAAAACTCCTTGTTCTATTTTGCCAATCTTATCTGGGAAATGGAAAAAGAAATATGTAAAACTGTTTACATTAAATTGAGTAATTATATATGTATTTAACATGTATTTATAGGTATTTAACATTCACTCAACTAGCAATAGGGACATAAAAAAGTAACCATATTCAAAATTCCACCAAAATTTTAACTTAAGGGATTTTAATATTTCAATGTACGAAACCCTAAACAGGATACTAGATTTTTGTTTATAGCGCAATACTATTACTTTACGTACTGAAGACTTAGAGGTTATTGTGCGAGCGTTAACAATAAAGCGCCACGTAATTTTTCATGAGCTTATGTAATTTCAGTCAATAAAATGTCACTTGTATAAGAGGGCAGGACCTACCTTCAGTCACACCGGTTTTTGGCATGCACTGATTCTTCATTACAGTCAATGTTTTCTTCAGCTGAGATCTTGTCATCTAAAAAAACTTTACCTATAAGTATGTTACAGACCACGCCAAGTAAAATAATAACATGATTTTGCGTATGTTTCGTTCGATTGCTATTATCAATTGGCATTTCTCATCACTCTACTTAATTGCAGACTTAATTAAGGAGTTCAAACATTTTTCATAAACTGTATTGTTGTATGATTTGTAAAGAAAATATAAAGACTTCAGTTATAAGTAGTTATATACTACTGGAGCCAAGTGCAAGTGCCAATCGATAATAGCAACCTACTATTATCGTTAAAACAATTAACATAAAATTTCTTTATAAGCTAAAATAAATTTATTTTATAATTATTTAATTAGTAGGTACCTAATAAAAAGAAAGATAGAAAACAATACTTACCCCATGGGAACTGTCAAAAATCACAACAAATAACAATAAACCTAATAACAATTTGTACATTTTGTGGTTTTCTACACACAAGTTGACACACTAAATCACTGCCACTATTCTTCGCTAAAAGCACAAATAAATCTGACCAAAGATTTTATAGTCGAAAATTTTATAGTATCCAATCTGTATTTTGCGAAACTAACAATTTTCAAAACTCAAATTATGGGTAAGGTAAACACCGTTTAGTCTTACCCTGTTATTATACAATGTCAAACCGTTTAGCTTAAACGCTTCAACCAATTTAGTACCAAAAAAACGATTCTAACTAATAATAAGGAAAATAATTATAATAAAGTTTAAGGCACTAAAAAGCAACTTGTATGAAAAGGAATTTGAAAAATTCGTTAAATCGCCAGTGCACTTTTTATTTAGTAGAAAAAATATATTATTTCGTCTACCTACTTTTAAGTTACATTTTTTAATATAGGTACTTATATAAATAAAACTGACTAGTTACAACACCATTCCTAACTCAAAACGACTATAAAGATTTTGATGAATTATGGTAGGTATGAAGGTAGCTTTTTACCCTGGATTTTAATGTTTTTATCGTATCTGCTTTGTCGAGCATAAATGTCTACTTGGAGACACTAAATATTTAAATGTTTACCAATTAATAATGAATAAAAAATTAAAAGAACAATAGTGAAATATCAATTTGCTCAATCATATTATTATAATGATCGTACAATATTACAATAAGTAAGAAATGAATTACGGAAATAAGAAGTTCTTGGGATCAGTATCGTACATACATTTTGCTGTCCAGTACGAGGCTTCACAAATATCCTTATATTTCTTTGCTGAAATTAAATATAGACATATTAATATTATAAACGGGAAAGTTTGTAAGAATGTATGGATGTATGTGTGTCCCTCTTTCACGCAAAAAGTACTAAATGGATTTTGATGAAACTTTACAATTATACCTATAGCTATCGGAATAACATATAGGCTATTTTTACGACGATATTGTGTAAAATACTCATCGTGCGCAGACGAAGCCGTGGGCAGAAGCTAGTATAGAAATATTGACTAAGTTAACGCACCTATACATAGTTCGCAAGGTAAAAGTAATTCTAATATAATTTAACATACCAACATCTTTGCATTTTTCTGCGGCAGCTTTTACAGCGTCTTTCATGTCCGCCGGAAACATCACATCCACCTGCTTGATCACAGCTTCATAACTTAACTTATTGTTTTTTACCTGTTAAATATCATGAACATACTTATTTGTCACTAGTAACCTTAGGTATACCTCAGTACTCCTAGTGGGTATCTATGATAAGTGTTTCTTGTCCTCTAGTCTAGATAAAATACTTAGTTTCAGTGCCCACAATCACTGTGTCAATGACTAAAAGGAACTTTACTTGGTGAAGTATTTAATAAATTATTGCAATTAAGAATTTTCTATAATTACCACATTTGTCATAGAGTAGACGCAGGCAATGTAACACATAACATTTTTCTCCTCTATAAACTTTCCTTGTTCAATCTCCCCGACTTGTTCTGCAATCCAGTATTAATTATTCATTCAATTAGCTAAGCAAAGCGTAAAATAAGTGAAGATGAAACCACATATTATTATGACATCCGTAGGATTCGAACCCTTAACCTTCAACGTTGCATTTAAGGTTTCAGAGTGGTCACCTGCTAAGATCGATTAACAGTAGGTATACTATAAGTTTACAAGATTGCAGATGTCCTTATTTTGTATACTCTACCTTCAGTAACATCGTTTTTTGGCATACAGGACTTTTTCATCAATTTCCCAGAATTCTTGAGTTGTTGTCTTGTCATCTGTAGGTACAAAATGGTTTACGTATTACAAACACGTCTCGGCTTAATCGTTCAAACAGTGTGGAGCTATTCTCGATTTAAAAAGTCAATGTGATTATCAAATCTTTACACGTGCAGGAAAAAACAAAAGATTAATAGTACTTAGATACGTTATTCGCTTACCGCATCACTAATAGCGAAGAGCAAAAAATTTACAAACAATATATAAAAACACTTCGAGCCAAATGTTCTATCCATTTTGAAAAAAAAATCTACTCATTGAAAAAAAAACTTGTTGTTCCTTTTTATACGAAGACATTCATGTCATCTGTTCAACAAATGATAGTTTGATAACATGGAATTGCGTCAAGATAGAAAAAGCAGCTCATTAATATGTCATATTAGCATATACTTAGGGCGGACAACATGTCACTATTAGTCTGCTATATCGTCACTTCCCCATTTAAATGAGTACAGTAGATAAAATACAATGTTTAAGTCAAATCAACGTACTTACTACCCAAGTGTTTAGTTCCGGCTTAAATATAATGTTATAACAATTCAAAACAATGGAAATTGTCACCCTTTTGATTTTCTAGAAACTGCGGTAGGTACCTACAGCCCATCCACGTATGTATTTATATAGCCCAATGTTCCCGGTTGTGGTTATTTCAAACAATTTCTTCAGTTGTTTAGTATGAATGAACAACAAAACAATCGTAATAACAGTCTCTCATGAATGAAAATGTAAGCGTCAATTAGTAATTACACCGATAATCGTTTAATTTACGGTGTAAATCAGCTGGCCACAAGTGACAGATCGCGCAGGATAGTCCTCGACAAAGATTACACGCGTTACAATATACCTAAGTATTTTTTATATATAAGTAGGTGAACGCCCGTTGATGTTTACCCACCAGAAACGGCAATTCGAAAAAAATATATATAAATATGAAAATCATATTGTAAAAGAACACTTTTTATAGTGATTGATTTTAAAACATTTTACTTATCTAATACTCATCAAACAATGCACGCTATGGAGATGTGTCTTTTTTTATATATTTACCCGCCACCATCACCTCAATGAATCCAAGCCGACCCATATTATTTTTTGTGATTAATTCATTTCATTAGTCTCCTAAATTTAAATATTATATGTAGTTCTGGCTAGTTACCGTACACCGTTGGCATAGGGAAAATGTATGTTCGAGTTGGAATGAAACAACTATTAACGGATTTAACTCGCGTATTTTTATTTTATTTTATTAACTGACGTTTCGGATTCTTTACAGTTTCCATAATCGTAGCACGACTGAGCTGACAATAGTCTAACGCTAAAGTCATGCTACGATTATGGAAGCTGTAAAGAATCCGAAACGTCAGCTAATAAAATAAAATAAAAATACGCGAGTTAAATCCGTTAATAGTTGTTTCATTCCAATGTGTAATAACCGCGAAGGCATCAGAAATTATTATGTATGTTCGAGTCTCCACAAATTCAATTTATTCTGGTCACAGTATTGATTAGGTGTTAATTTTTACACTTGTCATTGAACAATTATCTAATGACATATAAAGCGGTCGGCCAAGATCAAGGTTTCTAGAAAATTGGAAGCCATGTCACATTCGAAAGGTCTTAAGAAGAAATAGTGCGGATATAATAATGTTTATAATCGTCATTATTAAGTTGTTACTATTTACAGCATTTTCTGATGCGGTGAGTTAGAATTTAGATAGATACAACCTTTTAATATGTATTAATGTATACCAGAGGAATTAATCACAAGAACGACACGGCAAATGTTCTATAAGTTGGTAGCATTATTATTTTTCTCGACGTTGTCAAAATTGTATGCAACCTTTTTTAACAACATTTTAACTAATTTGGAGCATTCGAGTAATTTATTTGCACATGTCGATAATAAAATATGCATTTTTTCCTTAGTACTTACTTGGGTATACCAGGCAAGTCGAATGAATAATAGGTAATTTTGATTTTTGCTTTAATTCAGATGACGATGAAACAAATAAAATCCACGGGCAAAATGATAAGAAAATCTTGCCAGCCAAAAAATAATGTTGCAGATGGTAAGTCGAAAATTCTAAATATCTTTGCATTTTCCCAGTATCCTGCAATATGGCCTGTAAGCTTTTGTCGCGCGAAAAAGTGTCAGTCATACTTTTGCTATTATTATATTAAGTATAATATATATATATATATATATATATATGTATTTGATATTAAATTATGATTCATACATATGTAATAGGTAATATAGATTTATATATTTCAAGAGAAAATCGACCCTCTGAAGGACGGCGTGTTCATCGAAGAAAAGGAAGTAATGTGTTACATGGCTTGCGTAATGAAAATGGCTAACACTGTAAGTAAAAAAAATAAAAAGTACCTACTTACCTAATTAGATTTGTACCTTAACTACTAATTAAAAAAAACCTTATTTAGTTTTTTGCCGTTTCTTCTCAAGTGAGGTTCTTTCGGAAACGGTGGTAGCTTCTGAACTTCATAACACCTTGTAAAAGCCTAAATGGAATAAAAACATTTTCTTTTTGAGAAGGTAATTGGCTATATAAAATCAAAGTTTAATTGATTTCGTCAAGTCTGATATTACTTATAAGTGTTATTATTAAATTTTAGTCTAGCCTTTAGTAGCCTCAAAAAATTGCTAACAAATTGTATGGAACAAAATTTATTTAAATATATCTCATTCTTCTTAAAAAACATATACTAAGGTTCTATAAGTTTATTAGCAAAAGAAAAATCTTACAGCTAATTTCAGGTTATATTTTATTATCTGTCTACCAATGAACTAAGTATTGAAAAAAAAGAAGTAACATAGACGAGCGGACGTAAACATTCTGTTAATACACTAAATAATATTTTATTATGTCTTAATCCAATGCATGGTTATTGCCACAGGTTAAAAACGGAAAGTTAAACTATGAAGCTGCCTTGAAACAAGCCGACATGTTGCTTCCTGAAGAAATCAAAGAACCTGCAAAAGCTGCTCTTACAGCGTGCAAAAAAGTTCGTAAGTGCAACTTTTACTGATAACATTGCTATATAAGATAAACATATTGACCAAACACCAAGATTCTAGTCACCCCAGACTTATGTGATTTTAGGATTACTTTAGGCCTGGCATTGTAAAATAAACTTAGAAAGAAATTGGTACCCGCTAAGCTGAAAAACAGTCCCTTTTTCAGGTAAGGTACTAATACGAGTAGATATTAAAGGTGGAAAAAAAATGAATATTTTCCTCACGGTAACGGAATATCATCTTTGCTAAAATGACGTAATTGCGTGGCGACTGGAACTTCACTCTAAAAGAGAAACATACAATTAGTGTAGTTTATCTTTATAATATTAATATGGCAATTTATACTGAATTGAATGCTGATATTGGAAAATGTCATAATAATTTATTCTGACCTGTTCGCCCGTCTATCGTACTTGGACAAGATTACATTTTTTTCTTTGTTGTAAATCAAACTCGGGTTAGTTACCTACACCATTCATAACTTAATGCTGAACCGATTTTCATGATCTTTGATTTTTTAGCTTTATCTACTGATCCCGTTTGGTGCCTACGCTTACCATTATCAGATATTACATAAATAAATAAAAACCAATAATTTTGTTCTCTTTACTTTTACAGCCGACGCTTATAAGGACATCTGCGAAGCGGCGTTCTACGTAACGAAATGCATCTACCATCAGAACCCAGAAATATTTTATTTTCCTTAATAAAATTGTTTTTTTTTTAAATACTTACCTATATTATTTTTACTTAATTTAGTTCCTACACTCATAATCAGGAAAAAGGGTAGTTTATATAACTAAAAAACTACTTGACAGTTTGAAGAACCTCTCACCTTCTTAAAAGGATTGTGAACCTGTTAATTTTCATACAAAAGGCGATAACGTTTTACACCCAGTAAATATAGTTAGATTTTTATAATTTTTGGATATGTTGTAGATATAATGAAAAACTACGTCTGTA
Source organism: Polylopha cassiicola (assembly GCA_038024825.1). Classification (NCBI taxonomy): domain Eukaryota; kingdom Metazoa; phylum Arthropoda; class Insecta; order Lepidoptera; family Tortricidae; genus Polylopha; species Polylopha cassiicola. The sequence continues at coordinate 4,545,609 of CP149059.1, forward strand.
CGTTTTGATTTTTAAGAAATATTGCTTACGCTAGATCTAAATATAGATTTTTGGATGCTAATAAATTTTAAAATTATAAAAATCTAGCTATAATTACTGGGTGTAAAACGTTATCGCCTTTTGTATGAAAATTAACAGGTTCACAATCCTCTTAAGAAGAAAAGAAAAATATTTTTTCATACATTTATGTGTGGGATAGATTTTTATATGATATTTCGAGAAGGCGATACGATGTTCGCTTGAACGTTGTATTCCTCTAAAATGAAAACATAGTGTGCTATAATAATATATAATTACTTATCTATATTTCCAAAATTAATATTTAGTTAATAGTTGTTTAACTAACAGTCAAGCAAAGCAAAAATCGTACACCTATCTAAGAGTTTATAGTATAAATCTCATTAAAAAATAGATATCCTAAGTCATTTTTATTACAACGTATTTTTTAATACGTGGTGATTTGACGTGTATAATTTAATTATGTCTGCGGTGTACTTGATTTGTTTGTTTTTATTTCCGCGAATAGCAGCCTTGGATTAAAGTAGCCATTCGGAACTAATGTCATACACTATACAGCAATGATGAGCGGCAACCGTTTCGCTGCCCGATCACATATACCTACTTTAATTTAGATTAACGTATAATCAAATTCAAAAGTTTTTTTTTATAAAATGGAATGACGACGTACTTACACGACAAACTATTTTAGGGACTCGGATGTAACACTCATATTAAAATGTCAAAACAACAACTATAAAGGATTTAACTCGCATATTTTATATTTAATACGAGAGTTAAATCCGTTATAGTTTCATTCCAATGCGTAATATTATAACGGTAAACCATCAGAAATTATTAAAATTAAATGAGATAGCTGACTTTTTCTATGCTTATTTTCTGTATTACTTATAGGTATTATAAGTTTACCTTTAGTTCAGTCAAGTACATAAATACCTACCTGGGCAAAGTTATTCATATTTAAATGTACTTGGTGTATTTATCTAAGTATAATGACGTCATCCCCAGGGTAATAATCATTATAAACACTTTCGCGCTTAGTTGTACATGAAATCATTAGATGAAACTAATAATATTTGCATTGAAAGTAATTAAATATGATCATTGATTTCGCGATAATATATAATAACCGGATGGTTGTAAAAAATATGGCAAAAAATACATATAAACCACTTATTTTGAATATAAATGACACTTCAGGATTGTTTTTCACGTGAAAATGACGAAGTTCTTTCAAATTTTATTATACTGTTGTATTTTGGGAGCTTGTTACGTAAGTACTTATTATTTATAAGTACCTATCTATTTTTGCAGCCACATACTCGTACCATATCTAACTACCTAGACAGCAGAGTTAGGTATATATACGCAAACGCAATGGATCCTAATTAAAAATGTTCACATTTATAATTAGCTGTACGTTAGTTTATCTAACGTAATTTTTCGTTATTCCTGATATTGCTGGTAGAATAAGTAACGATACCGAATGTAAAATGTCGTTGCAACTACTAATTTTTTTACAGAACCAATATCATCTACATATAGATAAGCACAGTAAAGTAGGTATTACAGTGGTCTGACATCCTTGATGTAAAGTGTGTAAATATCAAGGATCGTCCCGAAGTACCTATACATAGAGATCATTAACTATTACCTACAAAAATAGCCACTATTAAATTTAATACAATACCTACTTATATATTAGGTAATCAAAGTCGACCATACACTACTATACTTAGTTACCTATAATACTTTTAAATAACTAACGATAAACCCTTAATTAGGTACAGGCAAAGACTGAGGCGGAAGTGAAACAATATTTCATGCGGCTTGGTTTACAATGCAGTAGAGATATTCACATAACGCCTGACGAAATGATAATGCTGCAAAAACACAAATTGCCGAACAGTGAAAATGCAAGGTGTTTGCTAGCCTGCGTGTACAAAAAAGCTGATTGGGTAAGGTTATCCATTTTTATAAAATACCTATACCTTACCTATATCTATAATATATACCGCCCTAAGTTAGGTATTTTATATTGCTAGCTGCTCTAGCACTGATTAATTGAAACTGGAGTAATGAAATTTCTGTCATTTACCTACCTACCCCCGGATTGAAATAGGTAGATGCTGTAAGTTTCATTATGTATGAGTAGGTATTGAAACGTTACATTATAACATTATATTCTATATACCTTGATGTGGAATCCCAAGCTTTATTTTAATTATTATACTTTATTGACTCTTATATTGGCTCATTATATTTAACTCCTTTGATTTAATAGTGTACTACACACAAAGTGACTCTAAGCGATTCGAAGATAGAGGAAACCTGTAGTTTTTGATACCCTTGCGAGTGTCGAATACTTTACGTCTGCCCGCTTTAAAAAAATCCTGCTACGCCCTTGGTAGATCGTATCGATTTCTTATCAAAGTGGCTTCGTATCAATCTTTGACACAGACCTCGAGGCCATGGTTGTCAAACCTAAATTTCTCCTAAATAAATACATCTCTTATTTAACAGATGGATGATAAAGGCATGTTTAACGTTGCGAAAGCTAAAGCGGCGGCTGAAAAAGAGCACGTCGGCGATGACACCATGGTCGAGAACTCCAAGAAACTGTTCGACGTATGCAATAAAGGTACGATTACCCTAATAAACAAAAGAAATGCTGCAATTTTAATATTGTTTTGGTTTTTATAAGCAGCGAGGCAACAACAAGAGTTGTAGGTTCCTACTGACAAGTAGCAAGATAATGAAAGGAGCTCGGAGTAGGAATGAAAAGCTAATTCACGGAGAGCTTGGCTGTTTTTTTTTTTTCATAATTCAGCAATTTTTATTTCATCTGTGTACCTACCTACATAACTATTTTAGATACTTACTTATATTTTTACCTACAAAGTGGCTACTTTTACATATGAATAAAGTCACGTGTTCCCATAGGCCAGGAAAGAGGCGTGACTTATTTCATTTGAGCTAACAAACTTCTTTCTCTTGTTCAACTTTCTCCATCCTTCACTCTTAAACAAAGTGAAATAATTCATCAATATTTTAAAACAGTACCTACCTACTTACCTACACAAATAAAACCAACATGGCGCCGAAAAGATACTTTTTCCTACGATGTGCCGGGCAGGTTAAAAATGTTATGTTCACGGATTCCTGGGACATGATACGTGGGTTACGTGACTGTGGCAAGCTGTAGCGGAATTGCTAACAGGGCCGCCACATAGGAAACTAATTCTCAATTATATTTTTAGTAAACGATGAAGCGGTCAACGATGGTGACAAAGGATGTGACAGAGCAGGGCATTTGTTTAAATGTTTAACTGAAAACGCACTCAAGGTAACAACCAACTTTTGACTGTATTTCTATAAAATCTGTATATTTTAAAATAGAATGGCAATAAATTTACAGTATTACTTACACGTTATCATCATCTCATTTAATGGGTGACGAAATAATTTCAAAGAGCATCAAGTACCTACCTACTCCCTTAAAAATTTGTAATGTAAAGAGTTTTTTAATATGTAGGTACCTATTAGCATTGTCTAATTGAGTACCTAACATGTTTTTAACAGGTCTTTTCCGAATCGCACCTTTTAAGGTGTTTCATATTTTTTTCTTAATTTTCAAGAAGTTTTTGATAAACCTGTATTTATTAATATTGATGTCCTCAATTTCAGCTCGGCTTCAAGATCTAATCTGTGATTCAAAGTGCTCCACATAGCTACGTAGGTAATTTATATAGCTTTTACTATTATTAAAATATGAATTCTAATAATTTTTGGAGTATCATTTCTAGTACCTACTTTCCTAACTGTCGGAATTGAATCAGAAACCTTTAATGGAATAATAAGTTAAAAACTAAAGCAAGAATACAAAAAATCGATACTAAGTACATTAAGAGCGATCATTGCAATTTGTACTTTATGTGTTAGAGTAAAGTTAGCTTTTTTAACCTTACCTTAGTAACTCGTAGCTTTATAAAATAACGTCCTAACCTAGACACAAGATTTAAATCTGCAACTTTACAATATTTATACCGACCTACCGTCTTGTACTTTCTTGTGTAGGTACTTTTGATCAACTTTTAATTATTAGTAATGGTTAGGTTAGGTTGTTAATTATACAATAATTAGACAAAATAATGGCATAAATTATTTATTGCCTACGTATGCAGACAACATGAAACAATTTTGGTAAAGTATTACATACACCTTAATAATAATCATCAATGACCTCTCAATATGAAACACGGTGCAATTATACTAAAATGGTAGCAATCAGTTTGATTTGTCAACATCGCATATCGGTGATTTGAAAAAGCAACCTTAAATCCTTTATTTAAAGTACCTTTCACAAAACACCTGCAAAAATATAATAGCGGACACGGAACAAAATATGTTTAAAAATATTCCAATGTAACATAATAATCTTCAAGAAATAATTTGGACATCTATTTTGAATTATATTTACTTACATGTTTCACTTTATAATTTGATAGTGTTCAAATCATAAACTTTCATTAACTTCTTCTTTTTTCATTAACTTCAAAGGGATTCACTATGACACAAACATTTTATGACACGTGTCGCCAACGATATCCGACGAAGCAACATAAGGTAGGCAACAGTGCGTAGATACTTTGAGTCGCCACTATAAACTTGTCTATGTTTCATTGTAATATTATTGACTTAATTATAGGTATTGTAGATTTATCGATCACAGTAAAGTAGACTGACTTCTAACGACACGTGTCATGAATAATTTGTGCTCTAATTAATCCCTTTCACCATCAATATAAGACCTTTGTTATATAATTATGGTATATATTAGTATGCAACTATATGTGTACATATTGCGTTTTCCTTCTGAACATGAGCCTCGTCCGCTATAATACACTCAACGGCGACTTTACACTGTAAAATATTATTTTATAACCATACTAAAACATAACAATGCTATGTGCAATGAGGAGTGACTAGTGACGCTTAAAAACCTATATATTTAAGACAGTATACACACAAGCGGTAGAAGCGGTTAAGTCTTTTACGGAATCTACATATATTTAAAATATATAAATATACCAAGTCATTGACAGTATAATTATGAACAAGGCATTCGACTGAGCCAATAAAATGGAGGTCACAACGTGTCAAAATTCCGCTAACTATGCACTAGTGTACAGTAAGATCCAGCTGTCATGTTCCACCAATCACAGGCCAGTAGCTTGTCTCTCATTGGTAGAACGTGACAATTAAACATCATTCTACATTAACGTATCTAGCGGACTTTTAAACTTGCATGTCACGTTGCCTAGAAACGATGTCAACTTTTGCAGAATAGATGCATTTTTGACATATTATAAACATTCTAATAGTGTGGTCGTTAAATGTTTTGCCATAAAGGTATAGAGGACAAAACAGATAAAGTAGATGTCAGGCCGCAACCGCGCATTGTGTGAAAAGGCTTTCACAAAAATAATTTCCAAGTGGGAGATTCGAAAAAGTGTTCACCAAACAAATTGTGCTAGTGGAGTGCGCTTATAGTCTGTGCTCGAAAACTTAAAAATAAATACAACATTCGATGACATTTTGTTTAAAAACATTTTTTCCTCAGTCGACAACTGGCAACAAACGAATAAGTGTGACTATAACAATAATCAAAAAATATACTCTATACCTTATTGTACTAAAACAAGATGTGATATTTGTTCGTAAAAACTACGTATGTATACAATAACGTACAGTCAGCATCAAATGTATCGCACCCCATGGTGGCCTGGAACTCTTGATAATAGCGGCGAGTACAGTCACCATCAAATATTTCGTAGCGATCAAATTAAAAAGCACACGTCGTTGCTTCAGAATATTGAATTAAAGCGTAATGTGTCACTGTGTGAAATAAAAATCTAAAGGTGACGTTTAAGAACATATCCGATTAAAGCAGCAACGTGTTCATTGGCAAAGGCATTAAAACGTATTTGATATTTTTGATCACATTAGCTACCACGATATATATTAAAGCTGACTGTACCATTATATTATTTGATGCTCACTGTACCTACTAAAAATTGTAGTGCACTAATAAAAAAAAAACTTTTTGGTCCAATGGTTCAGAAAAACTAATACAATACTTAGATAAGTTACTACAAGTGTGTAAAAAGGTCTGAAAATATCACATAATATTATTATATGTAGTAGGTAAGTGATAATTTTAAAAATAGGTAATTATTTATGTAAGTAGATTATTGAATAGAAAAACTAAGTTTTAGGGTAAAAATGTTACATGATAATGGCCTATTTAACAACTAGGCAGCATTATATACATTCTTTTGTCCCCCTTCCCCCCATCTGACTTTATCAAATAATGGTGAAATTTAGCAAGTATCCAAAAATAATACAAATCCAGTTAATATATAAACGCTTTTATGCAATATTGTTTCCCTCTAGATTACCATTTAGAAATAAAACTTGTTTTAAAATTATGTTCACATATTGCATAACAACGCCCAATGCCCATTATAAACTACGAACAATAATATAATAAGTTGGCACAATGTATTCTGTAACCTGTACAAAGCCCTTAATGTACTTAGTATATAATGAAAATGTACATCGTACATACATATCATCACACTATTATTCAAATGTCACAGAAAACTCACTTCGGAAATAATAAATATCGACTCTTGCTCCAACGCAATAAAGTTCAATTTCGCAAAGGTCTGATTGATATTTATCGCTTTTGTTTATAAGTAAAATAGAAGCTCTGTTGTCTTGAGAACAAACGGGATGTGTTAGAAGGAAAGTAGACCTTGTGTTTATTATCTATAGACAGAATCACTTACTTTTATAGAAATAACTGGGAGATATGTATATATATATCGGCAATTTACATGTAACATATATATGGATTATATTCATGTGTTCTATCACTGTTTATATGACCATGTAAATCGAAGGTTTTAATATATTTATGATTAAAACTCGAAATATCTCATTCATATAAATAAAAGATAAAATGTATACTATAAATTTTATATATCAAATAATAAATAGTAGAAAAGTACTAATAGGGAGTATAGGTATGTTGTCAAAATCGATTGGATAGAGAATCAGTGTTTTTTTTTTCATTTGATATAATTTTTAACTTAATTTTAATAAAACGAAAACATAATATCCTACATGGTTTACGAAGACTTAACTATCAGCCTTCCAAATGTTCAATTTAGATCCATAATGATATCCCTTAAGATAATAATATCATTATTAACTTAACCCTTCACCTAAACAATGTTATTATTATGACTTTTTAAACTTTTGCGTACCAAATTTAAAACCAAATAGGTATTTATAAAATTGCTTTAGCTGTATTTCACAATCTGGTTTCCGGCGAGTCGCATGCACCCCCAGCAATAATTTTTTGACTCCCCAATAAGGTATATATCATTTGTCATATATAAGCCTTTATTTACAAGGCAGTTATAACTTGCACAATAACTTTGATAATGCGTACTGAACTCAAAATCGTGGAGATAAGGTTCACTTTCGTTTGGTTTATCGGAAGATGAAATAGGAAATTAATGTTGGTAGTACCGTGAAGTTAGTCGATGAGGACAAGATGGCCGATGGACAACGAGTCTTCCTGCTGATGTTATATGCTGTCGTAACTATTTGGATCTGGGGACGTGACGGGGCCAGAACCTCGAGGCGGCAGTTTGAAACCGTTTATTGCGAACGCCCATCCATCCTGTAAAAAAAAAATATGAATAAGAAATTCACTTTTACGATCGCAGACCATTTGGAATACGTAAAATGATCAGCGAAGCCATCTTAAAATAGGAATAAGTGACAAAGAAATAAAGAATCATAGTAGTCAAGATAATAAATAAATAAATAAATAATAAAAACATCTTTATTCATAATTTACAGTACAATATTTGCTTACTTATCTACGTAATATTAACAATAGTGTATAATTACTTACCTATATTTTATTTTATTACTTAATTACCTATTAGTAATAAATAGTAAGTTAGTAACTACGTAGGCATGAGGTAGGTAGTTAGTTACATTAAGTATGCGATACCAGTAAGCGTATTCTGTTCCCCGTACTAGTAGAAACTGTATCACGGTGGAACAGGATTCACCGTCCTTAATACTTTATACTAATGACATTAATGATCCTATAATAAATTTTGCCAAAAACAATATTATTTGTAATATTTATTTACATCATGTGGGTAAGACTAGAAAAAGTACCGGAGTTACAACTCATTAGTGCGCTATGAAGTAAACAAGTAGTATATGCAAAAATGCCAGATCAAACAGCTTTGTAGTTTAATAGTAAGAGAGTAGATAGTGAATTATACAAAAACAAAAATATAGAAAAAAAAGTAACAAAAACAGAAAAGAAACAAATCAATGAAAATAAAACTTATGGAAAAGAAAGAAAAATAAAACAATAGTAATAATTAATATACCTTTATATTTTTTTCTTTTTATGTACTCTTATTTTTATATTTCTTTCATTTTTTTTTTTTTTTTAAAGAGGGTGTAGTGTCTATTTATAGTTTTATGTGTATTAAATAATATGCAATTAAGTATATTATAAGCATATCATGTATGGGAGCTGTAAAGTTGTCGAAAATTCAGCATCTAAAATGTGCGTGTGTACGTACGTGCGTGCGTAGCGTAGCATTATGTGTATGTGTGTAACTGTGTGTGTATGCATGTATATTATTGTATATGTGTGTATGCGAGTGTGTGGGGGATCTGTGTGTGAGGGCTGTGTGTATGTGTGTGTTTGTGTATTGTGCATTTACACTATACATGTATTATTTAACAAATAATTGTTCTGTTGTTTCGTAATCCATTAACTTTAGGAATTCATTAATAGTCTTTTTGCAGTTGTAGGGATTAAGGTTTCGTAGACATACGGTTTTACAGAGCCTGTTGTACATAGACGGTGCTAGTACTGTTGGAAATCTACTAGCAAATGTAGTGTTGTATAAAGGAAATGTAGTGTTGTATAAAACTGAACTTTTGTCAAATGGTACCATCATACGCTGTTCTGACTGTTCAAATACCTATTTTGTTTTACTTACTTTAACAAGATTAGGTAAATCCGTCCAGAACGCCAAATTCGGTATAACTTCGATACCAGTGGCACCCATCAAGAATTTCTTAGTAGCAACTCCGAGAACCAAGTAAAATATGACAAACGAGAAGAATATTATGCATAACGTCGAACCAAAGGATCTGGTCGACACCTCCTCTAGCTGCCGCAAGCATGCATTCCTCGAGAACAGCTGTAATGTCTGCAACAAGAAATTAAAAATAATACAATAACAGTAGTAGATATAATTATTATATATCATAATGGTCATTGATTATTATGTCAGTGGATTTGCAATTAAAGTTGCTAGAAATGCTTCTTGAATATGTAGGTAGTAGTTTTTTCAATAGCTTCTACCTACTTCGTCAGCATACCATAAGTCCTCCTATTTTAACCCCTTAAAGATTGTTTTTTTAAAAACCTTTCTTTATGCTCTCTTTATACACTTTTGTCAGTTGTCTGGGTAGACAACACATAAACATAATGACTCAGGTACATATGGTTTTGCTCATCACAATGACATCCTAGCAGTACAAACCCTCAAGCTCCAGGTCTGTAGTCAGGAGTTCTGATCACTAGACCAATAGGCTGTTTAAGAATGAATAACATACCACAGCTTTTGGTTCTTCCAAACTTTTCACATAAAGTTGGTCTTCTGTTGGAGAACAGACAAAGTATATCACTGTAGCTCTGAAAAATAAATACAAAATAACAATTATTTTTATTGACCACTATTAATTAATAACAACAGCTACTAACTGTTTAAAAGTATTTTCTGATAAACTGCCTAAATAATCATAAAAATAACTAGGTAAACTTATAACCAATTGTTGTAAAGTAATGTATAGTTGATAGGCTTTGGAAATAATTGTCAGGAAAAAATATCCTCTATCTTTTTCCTAGACTTCTTCTATCTCCATTCTAAATTACTTACATTCAAATTATTAAATTTGCTGAGTACTTATAGATTCCTCATAGATTCTTAAGCCTGGCACACATGTTACGAGAAATTGTTACGATCGCAATGTACAGTTCAAACTGCACCGATAATCGAAATGTGTTTGTGATAAAAACTGTACAATTTTAACACTAGGGCCGTATGATTTATCTGTACAGTTTAACTGCACAGTTTTATTGAACAGATAAAACTGTATGTGTATGGTACCCATTACTTATTCATAGGTAAATAATTAGAATCATATACAAATTTTGTTATTTAGCTTCACCCATAGTAATTATGCACTCCATAGAAGCATAATATCAAAGACTCCCCTTACATTTCTAATACCCTTATATCCTGATGCCTACATACACTCATGGGGACATTGCACATGTCTGGCTTCACCCATGATTCCATAAATAAAACCTTTTCTTTATTTGTTTTGTTTCACAACCTAGTCCTAAAATACAAATGGAAATCTGTTGATGCCTAAATTGTAAAACCACTTTGAATATGAAGATAGTTTTGAGTCTAGATGACATAGAATCCCTACTAATATTATAAATGCGAAAGTAACTCTGTCTGTCTGTCTGTCTGTTACGCTTTCACGCTAAAACTACTGAACCGATTTAAATGAAATTTGGTACAAAGATAGTCTGGAGCCTGAGAAAGGACATAGGCAACTTTTTAACTGACTGCAAAAAAGGAGGAGTTCCACGCGGACGAAGTCGCGGGCAGAAGCTAGTAGAACATATATCCCTTAATAACACAGAAAATAATAACATCATAAGGCGCTTTCACTTTTGTTTTCATAAAATACTTACGAAGGTGGATTATCAAATTTTATATAACTTCCATCTGGTGCAAACTCAGACTTATTGGTTGCTCCCAAGAAATCAATAGAAAATCTATCTTTTTTATATATTGCTTCAACTTGAGTAAGTGTTGTTACATTTCGGCATAGCTGAAAATAAAAATAAATACAATGTAGGTAAGTAGATATGGACAGGGATTTCAATTTTTTCTGTGTGTATTTGTAAAATACCCTTAAAAATGTATTTTCACTGGAGTTGAGAGAAAATTGTATGACTTTAGAGTAACAAGTACTTGAGTACTTTGGGTTGATTTCATTATTATTACAAACTTAATATCACACAAGCTGAGTAAACAAGATAATGAGATTCATAATTAACTCCTAACATTTAAATTACATTTTTAAGAACATTTAATAACGTCAGAGTTTATATTTATCTGTTGTGAAAAATTTATATTATATTATCAAGTGTAACCTACTGTAATAATAATACTTTTCTAAATTATCTGAGGTACTGAATAATTATGTACTAATGCAAAATTCAATAAACAACATATTCGCAACAATAACGAATTGTCCGTGTAATACACGCGTATTCAATTCTTACAATAGAATCTATTTTTATTTCGCAACAAAGAAAGTGGCACAAGGCAAATAATAATTTCAAATAACCATACCGACACGTTACCGGTGCAAGTATTATTTACTGTCACGCTGGTCTGAAGAGGAATGTCGAAGCACGGATGGAAGAAATAGGTACTCAATTTGATTTCTTTCCCCTCTTCGGCGGTAGGTTGTGCAACGTAAAAGCTACCCTTCTGAGATGGTGTTAAGTCAATACCGGTGCCATTCGGAAACACACATCTACAAGGCGATTTCTTAACACACGTATCATCTGCCATTATTGAACAAGACAGTAGACATAAAGAAAACAATAGGAAGTTAAAATAACGCGACAATCCGTCCATTTTGTAGATAAATGACGAAAAATCTTGAGTCTGTATTAAAACCAGTCCAACTTGTCAAAACTTCTGTCAATACTATTCTATCAATTTCTCGGTCCGTCACTTATACCAAAAATACAAAAATGTCATCGAGTCGATTTCATAATGACTGAGCAAATAAATTAGAAATTGAATGAAGGTAATCGAGTTTAAATAATTTTTTTAATGCAAGTTTAAAATTTTAATGAAATATCTTCTTGTGCTCTTGCTATATTTTTTAAACATTGAAATATAAAAAATAATAATTATAAACCTCTAATCGGACCTATTGATACACTAGACTGGTTAACAGCTGTCAACCTGTCATGATGGTACATAGACTTCTATAATAGGGACAAGGCATATTGTTCTATACGTACAATTGCTTATATAAATAGCATCAATTTTGAAGGCACACACATAAACATATATCTATCTCGTTCTTACTCAGCACTGTAACTCGCTGGAAAAAAATATAACACTATTTCAGTGCGTACAGAAACTGACATAAAGTGAAACATGAATATCCCTAAATACCTATTGAGGCCGAAAATCCGCCATGTTTAGCGCACCAAATGTCATTAGCTAGGGTTGTAGATTATTTATCGACTTTGATATCGATTTACTTACATATGACATGATAAAATATTTTTATTTTATCATTAAAACATATTTTATAGGATCCCAAGAAATTACTATAAGTGAAAAAAAAAAGTGCCTGGAAACATATGAATGCTTGCAGTTCAGTACTAGTACTTATTGAATTACTTAAAATTAAGTACATCTAAATTTGTACGCCTACACATAAATATAGTGTATTCAATTATAATATTTTTTTATTTCAGAACCAAACTCAAAAAATAAAAAAATCTTGAAGATAAATGTGATTTTTTAAAGAAGAAAATAAAAGTGCGGCGGCAAAAGAAAAAAATTACAGTGTTCCAGAATATTATAAAAGACCTACAGGAGAGGAACCTTGTCAACAACGAAAACTCTATAGTTTTAGAAGCCTGCTCAGATCCTAACGACTTTTTAAAGAGGCTAATTTTAAAAAGTGAAGGAAAAACAAAAAAATAAAAATACGCGAGTCAAATATAGTTGTTTCATTCCAATGTGTAATAACCGCGAAGGCATCAGAAATTATTATTTGTAAGTCACTGAGTTGTTAAACGACAACTTTATAAAATCGTCATATCGTTTACTTGGCAAATTTGAAGCACGATCTTATCTTGGATTTCACACATCTAAATCAAAGTATCTTTGCACATAACAATATACTTACTTCCTATTAAAGTATTTATTCTACAAATAATTTACTCAATAATGTTTAAAATAAAATGAGCCAAGAACGTTTATCGATAAAACCTAATAACATTAAAATCTTTTGGGCAGCACTAAAACCGCCATGTTTAGTGGCCAGATGACGTCACATTGGCACGCATTTCTTGTTGTTGTTTCAGTGGTGTGTGATGGTACTATGAGTTGATTTAATTTCTGAATATTGTTTTCTATTCTATAATACTTAATTTATTCATTAAAATTATTTTAAACTTTGGTTGTAATATACATCAGAAGTGTTAGTGTAATGGCTGATAAGAAAAAAAAAATATTCTTATCCAAGGTGATTTTCATACAAATTACTATATTAACATAATTTTTTTATGTTTTCCACATATTTTTAATATTTTCGCCCATTGATATGTACAAATAATTAATAGAGAATAGAATATAAGTATAATTATGTATTTATATTTGTAATTTCAGGAGGCCAGTACACCTAAGAGACCTGTTATACTAAAATCAGACCGTGATGCTAGTAAAGAACAAACCAAAGAAAAGGAGAAAGAAAAACCTCCTACAATAATACTGAAGACCCGTGAACAGAGTGCACCCAAGGAAGAAAGACCCCAAAGTCCTAAAGGGCAAGGTTCTGATTTGGATGGACCACAACCTTCCAAGATTGCTCAAAATGAAAATAAGGAAAAGAAGACCATTGGTAAGTATGTCTGTTACATATTTTAAGACTACAATGTTTTTTAAACTAAAATACCTCTTAGATTAGAAGATGTCATAAATATTAATATTTGTAATGTACTTATTTCAATTCTTTTTAAACTCCTTTGTATGCACATCTTCGAAGATATTTATTAATGTATTTTTTTCAGAACAAAAACCTAGTGCGCCGTTAAAACTTATGACAGGCCCAGTGAAACTGTTGGATGAAAATCTAGAGTTCAATAATGCAGCACTGGAGTTTCTGCATGATTCAAGTGTCAACTATTTAGTTGTTGGAGTTCTAGGTAAGGTTATTTAACATCATTTAGGGTTTTAGAATGCACAATTAACTTGAACTAACTTTCTGCAAGTAAATGGGTAAATAAAGATGTTGATTTTCTCCCAGAATTGTCAAATACACTATAGGACTATATTCACCTTGCATTTAGCCTATTGCACATTTGCCGGAACAATGTGACATATTGAAATGTTTCATCATGTGAATTCAAATTTAAATGTGCAGACTTGGAGTCTTAAATGGAGTAACAAAATATTTAAATATGTCATGTTGTTCCAGAAAACATGCGATATATACCATTTATTTGTTACTCAAATCCTTTTAATAACTTCTTTTCAGGAACTCGTGGAGTGGGGAAATCAATGATACTAAATCTTATAGCACAAAACACACCTGTTCCCAATCTCTGTACACAGATCTTAAATTCCCATGAATTGCCCCCTGACACCACCATTGAAGGCAATGATGTAGCTTCCATAGAGAATCAATTGGATGGATTAAACTTTTTCGAATCTCCTGATAGTAAAGTTAATGGGAACAGTGATAATGGTTTTTTCAAATTCAAAATGCAAGATATTGAGCAGATAGAAAGAGGTGTTCATTGTACTAAAGGTATGTTATTTCATATGTGATAAAATCTTATAATAGCATTACTTCATTTACGTTTTACTTCACACTAATCACAACATTTTTTTATATTTTTTGCTTCTTTTTTTTTAATGTTTTGTTACTATATTGAAAATTGTAAGTTGTCACATTTAAATTTGATTTCCCATAGTGATTTGGAATTAATTAAGTACCTAATAGACTATGGGCCCATGTTAAAAAAATGATGGGTCATTTGAACCACCAGATGACCTATGTAGAACGATATAAGAGCATAAAATAATAAGATTTAGCATTGTGCCGTCACTTGTAAGCTGTCCAACTGAGTGTAGGTGAGAATTCAAAAGTACAGGTAGAGTGAGTACATTTTGGTCATATATTTTTGAACGGCATTGTTACCATCGATAGATCCATGAAAAATAATACTAAAACGCGTAGTGCCGTAAAATAATGGTGATCCAAGAAGTCGGAATTTTTTTTTGATTTTCCGACAATTTCCAGGGTGAATTTGGTCATTTGATACAGTACGGCTTCAGTTTCATACTATTTCAATACTGCTTCTAATCCATCATTCCGCAACGCCGTAAAAAAATCAAGCGACAAGGGGAAAAAAACGAAGGTTGCAACCCCCTCTCTTTCCGTGGTCCAGGGGGTGATTTGACACAACGTCAAATTAATTTATTTCGAAAGTGTTTTATGCATAGATAATATTTTTTCATATGCCGTACATTTTCGTTGGTTCAAAAAGTCTGTGACATAACGGCACCGGATGAGGAACCGTTTCACTTCAGTTAGACGTCATAGTGATTTTATCATATCATCAATTGTTCTCTTCAAAAATATGTTAATGCCGTACTGTATCAGATGGCCATAAAGTACCCTTAAAATGGTAGCGTCATTTTCATGAACCTAAAAGATATGGTCTGCATTAAAATGTACTTACGGCATCATTTTTTCCTAATTTATTTATGTTAATACTATTTAAAACATGGGATACAATGTAGAAAACTGCTATATTTCATTAATATATGATATTTAAATTACTGCAATAATTTGCAAAATTTCAGTTTTTGTATTTCTCCATAATTTTTTTCAGAACAGTTTCTATTGAACGGCAATACTATATAACAATTGTATTTTACAATATTATGTTAGAAAAATAGTTCCCGTACAGGATCAAATGATTTTACAGCTTTATAAATCAAGAATACGATGAAATTAAGATAATTATTGATATACATTCAAATGAACAATCATTTCTTGACGGCATTATTTTTAATAGTACTTTTAAGTGCTAGATAATGTTTTGGAACCGAAGCCGTACTTTATCAAATCACCCCCTGGACCACGGAAAGAGAGGGGGCTGCAACCTTCGGTTTTTTCCCCTTGTCGCTTGATTTTTTTACGGCGTTGCGGAATGATGGATTAGAAGCAGTATTGAAATAGTATGAAACTGATGCCGTACTGTATCAAATGACCAAATTCACCCTGGAAATTGTCGGAAAATCAAAAAAAAATTCCGACTTCTTGGATCACCATTATTTTACGGCACTACGCGTTTTAGTATTATTTTTCATGGATCTATCGATGGTAACAATGCCGTTCAAAAATATATGACCAAAATGTACTCACTCTACCTGTACTTTTGAATTCTCACCTACACTCAGTTGGACAGCTTACAAGTGACGGCACAATGCTAAATCTTATTATTTTATGCTCTTATATCGTTCTACATAGGTCATCTGGTGGTTCAAATGACCCATCATTTTTATAACATGGGCCTAATTATATTAAAACAGACATTTCAGTGGCACATTTGTCTTTATAAATGTAAATTTTTCTTTAGTAACTGTTGAATGTCACATTTTTTTTTAAATATTCTAGGCATAGACATGTACGTGACTACGGATCGGGTGATTCTTCTGGACTGCCAAGCTCTATGGGCGCCATCTCTAATAGAAGAGACAGCCAACAATCCGGTCACGGCGAGGAGTGCCAATGTGGTCACAGTGGACTGTCTCCAAGTGGCTTCCTACTTGATGGCAATATGCCACGTTCTTATTGCAGTACAGGATTGGTTCACCGACTACAACTTTTTGAGGTATTTTTGTAAAATTTTCTAATGCCTTTGCGGTTATTACACATAGAATAAAACAACAACAACGGAATTAACTCGCATTTTATTTAGCTTTATTCGCTAGATCGTATTTTATTTTTTTCGGATACTTTACAGTACCCATATTCGTAGCATGACTGAGCTGAAGATACTCTAACGCTAAAATATAATTTAATAATTTCTGATGCCTTCGCGGTTATTACACATGGGAATGAGACAACTATAAACGGATTTAACTCGCGTATTTTAATGGCTGACATTTCGGAACTTTTACGTTTTGTAGTTACACGACTGTGCTGACAATAGTCTAACGCTAAAGTCTTTAGCGTTATATCCGTTTATAATAGTTGTTTCATTCCGTTATAGATAGCTCAATGATGCTACGAATACAAAGCTCGCCGAGTCAGCTAGTTTAAGTTTACTATTTATTTATTGCATACATGATAATTGTCTGACATGTGTTTTTACAATGATTAGTTTCAGACGTACACGTTTGAAGGCATTGCAATACAATTACATGATTCATTAACTGTATTATTTTGTAGATACATTCAATCGGCTGAGATGCTGAAGCCGTCTCTCTCGGCGTCCAGCTCGGTGGCGAGCCAGGAGTCGGAGAGCGCCAACAACGGCGAGAGCCACCCTCACCTACTGCTGCTCCACAACCGGTGTCAGCTGGAAGACTTCACGCCTGACGCGGTCAAGACGATGCAGGACTTGTACAGGTATTTATTTATTCTATAGCCTAGAATAAGAGGCTACCTTTGAATGCAGGATTTATAAAACTAGCGGCCGCCCGCTACTTCGTACGCAAATGTCATACTAATTTCACCCCCCTTTAGCCCCCTCAAGAAACGATTTTCGAAAAAAATATTTTACACCTGTATGCAAAATTTTATTACAATTACTTTGAAAATCAGAGAACTTTCATACAAACTTTCAACACCTATTTTACTAAATTTTTATATGTGTTTCATGACTTTCGATGAAGAACTTTCATAATTAATTGCATTCTAATAACTTCAAAAATATTTTATTTACAAATTTTATTGCTATGAATTTTAAAAGTTTAAATCTTATGGCATGTGGAATAATGTTCATATTTGCTTGTAATCGCGTATCCTCATCATCTGTCTCTCTTACACCGGTCAAATACAGTCACACAAATATCTATAGCGATTTTTATTTTTTCTTTCAGGAATGCTTTCCAGAAATCTAACTTGCAGTTAAACTCGGGCATGTATTTGTATGGAGATTCCAATAAGAACGGTTTGATTGTGGACAGCGTGGGCAAAGGCTGTGATATGGAGACCTGTGGACCTCCTATTAATTTGTTCCTGTTGCCAGAAATTTATGATGATTTCAGTAAGTATTTCAATGATACATTTTTGGTTGCAATTACTTTCAAATAAAGGTTGAATTATTTGTTAGCGGATGTAATAGGGATGATGACTTGAGTAAAGGAAACGAAATTCTATATAAGTAGTCCGTAAAATTATTAAAAAATATTGGACACGTTTTTTTTCCTCAATCCAAAAAATAACAGCAAATATAAGCTCGTGACGTCATGCCTGAATATAAATTTTAACGGGACGTGACGTCACGCGGAGTGGGAACTCCCGAATTTTTAAAATCTTTAATTTAAATTACATACTAAAAAATAAAATTTTACTTTATTTACAGACAACCGAGAAATATATCGCGGCCATCCTACATTTGAACAGTTGGCGAAACGGCTACGGTGGATGATATTAGGCGTAAATAGACATCAAATTACCAACGTGCCGAATTTATCTGAACGAGGCTGGTTCCAATATTGCAACAAAGCTTGGGAGACCATAAGGAAGTGCACATTTTTCATGGAGTACGAATGGTTTTTACCATGATCCGAGACGGATGATTTTGGCAATCATTGGAGCTAAGTTAAGTTTCTGTGCTTAGCAAACAAGCTTGATAGTTTGACGAGCCAATGAGCGCGCGATGGGAGACACGTCTGTCTCTGTATTATCGACTTAATAACCGTGACCAAGATCTGTCAAAACATTTCTACTACCTATTAGTCTTTGCGTGAGTCAATTTTCATACTTGAAATTTGATTCACGCAAAGTTATATATAGGTACGTTTGTGCGGTATGTAGTAGGCATCCGATAAGAAAAAAATCATTTCCGAAATTCTACCCCTAAGGGGATGAAAAATTGTTTGGTCCAACCTATTTAAAATGTAACATAAATAGAATTGACGGAAGACGTATTTTATTAAAATTCATCATTCAAAGCAGTCAAAAATTACGCGGACTAAGTTGCAGACAAAAACTAGTCTATATATTTAAAAGGAGAAGTTGACTTAATGACTGAGATATCAATGCAGGGCTTAAACTAATGTAAATTTTGACCGACCTTCAAATATTTTAGAGGGAACTAAGAGCTCTATTAATGTATAAAATATAATATTGTCTATGATACCATCTCAAGTAATGAGGCCACCGCGTGTCAGAAATCCGCTAGATGCGCTAGTGTAGAATGAGGTCTAGCTGCCATGTTCCACCAATGAGAGGCAAGCTACAGACCTGTGATTGGTGGTACATGACAGCTGGACCTCATTCTACACTAGCGCATCTAGCGGATTTCTGACACGCAGTGGCCCTCATTATAACAATTCTGACTGATCTTAAAACCGTTATCAACTCAAGATTTGTCTATGAAGTGGTCAATGATAAAGACGCAGGTGTTTAAGCTTTTTGATAAAGAACGTCGTGAATTGAGGATTTATTGTGAATAACGGATAAGTAGTAGGTACTATTTCAAAGAAAACTTTATTTTTTATTGCATTAAATTAATGTATTTTTAACATTATATGATTAAAATTTCAGTGTGATGAGCATAATGTGTCATTATTTCTATAATATCTGGATAAAAGGGCCAGTAGTCAATAGGCTAAAGCATTTGCCTCCTACTATGCCTTAGTAAAAGTCGATTTTAAGACATTTGGAATGTATTATGCATAATATTAACGATAAGTTATTGAAGAGTACTTCGATAGCGAGACGCCTCGCTCACTCCCCTTGCCAGTGTCCATATAACGCAACAATGTGACGTTTTCAGAGACTTTTAAAGACCCGTCCTTACCTATTAAGTTACATAGCTGAAATACCATAGGTAGGTACTCGAAATTCCATTAAAAAAACCGTCATAGACATTTTCAACACAAACTATACCTAAATAGATCTGACCTGACGAGTCAGATATCCGATAAGGGTTTCCACAACGGCAGAGTTTATAAATTTTGGTTAATGATAAAACCACAGGTGTTTAAGCTTCGAATGATAACGACAGTGTAAATTAAGAATTTATTGTGAATAACGGATAAAAGATACTGCTTAATACAAAGTGAAATTGCCGATTGGACCCAATTCATACTCGTATTAACTAATGAATACATAGTAAAGAAGTAAAGAAATTGTGATTATTGATAGACGCTGGATATGAGAGGCTTGCGCCTTTGTTCCGGCGGCTTATTGTATGCATGCTGGTAAACACTTGCGAGTCTCCAGTGTTCGGGATAACCTGTAGCGTTAGCATCTCGCCAGATAGTAAACGGAGGAGCTAGAGTAGGAATAGTGTATGATTTCTTAGTATACGGATGACGCATCTTTGGTATTTTAACACCCTTAGAGTCATTCGATGTGGTCACGCTCTGCACGGAATTAGGATTGCCGGCCTTGAAAGCGAACTTAAAGTCTTCCTTTTGCTTCGTTTCATTTGGAACTTTAGCTCCGTTACAGGACAAACAAGTTTTATGTTTGCTATTGCCGTTAGGTAAATCACTGTCTTTCGTAGACCGTCTGGAGAGCATGAACTCATCTGGTGAGCTTTGGTGTAGTTTTCCTTGTGCTAACGAAGTCTTTTCGTAAGATTCGAGGCTGTTGCGATTACGATTCACATCGTAGCCGTTGAGCTTTTTCGTACCTTCTCCATTGTCGTTCCATGCTTGTTTTATGGAGCTTAATTTTTTCGGTTTATTGCCATCACGGCTAGATTTGCGACTTGTTTCACTCGGAGTACCACAGCCGTGTATCCCATCGCATTGTGGTTTATCAAGATTTTGAGGAGAATCTCTCCTACTTGATGAACCTGATCTGATGTCGCGTTCATACCCGTTATGCTGTGGACAGTATTGTACTTCACAAGAATCCTTTCGTCTATTTTTGGTCATATCTTTTTCGAAATATGGAACTGGATGACGACCTATATCCTGAGCAAATCGGTTCGCGTTGAAAATTGGATTTGAATGTCCAGTTTTTATGGGTTCTTCCAGGTCTTCCTTGGGAGTATGAACCATTGTAAAAACCGCTGGTGCTTTTGAACCATTTGAGCCATCAATATGTTTGGGAGGCCTCGGTTCTCTTTTAGGATCATCTGGTCTAAAATCCCAACAGATAGCTAAATCCATTAGAGACATTGGTTTCTTGCATTGCGCTCCTAAATCAGGAGCTGATGTTAAAGGTCTTGGCTTTGTCTCTTCCTTATCTAGCTCTGTTTTCTTTGGGTCGCAAGTCTTAGGTCGGTGAACTCGCATTTTAGTGCAGCAAGTTGGACCAGAAGCACCATATCCCTTCCAACCTATAGCATACGGTTTAACTATTATATCCGAATCTCTATGCTCGCCGATTTTTGTCATATTTCTGTATCCTAATGTATCAGGCAGCGGTTGATGTTCTAAATTGCCCACGTGCATTTTCTTAGCGAAGTTAAAATTTTGCGACACGTTTACAGCCGGTAACTTAGGAGTTTCACTTTTTTCTTTATATTTCATAGTCTCTTCGTAACGTTTATCGACATCTTTTGCGTTTTCGGCGACTTTCCTCCAAAACTTTTCGTTAGAATCTTCTTGGGGGCCGTGTAAGTCTTCAACGGCTTTTTTGACCAGGAGGTCGTAATTTTCGTGTCTTTGATCTGGTTCTGTTAGTGAGCCTGGAATATATGGTCCATTACCATCTTCATCTACCGGCAATTTCTCTTTAAATAAATCCAATGGATCGCTATCTTTATGAGCTTTGTTTTCTTTATCTGTTTTTTCTAGTTCCTGTGATATTTTCTCCGGGTTTTCACCTTCAGCGTAATTTTCATTGGTGTCTTTTTTGATATCAGAATCCTTTATGTACAGACATGGAAAAGAGTTAAGGTACAGTTAATTTAAACTAAATGGGTATCTAGGTAATAAAGAGAACACATAAATAATACAATTACCAAATTTATAAAATTAAATATTTTAAATTCGTACTAGCCTAATCGTAAAGTTTTAAAGCTCCAATACTATTTTCTTTTTCTGTTTGTGCTTGTGGAACGGGCATTCATAAGGCTGTAAAAATAAAAAGAAGTGTGAGTGCATAAAAAAAATACGTGCCTGATAAGTACCTAATATCTAAACAACACATTACTATGTAATGTACCTACTCAAATCAAGAAAATAATAATCAAAACTAAAATCATGTGCTAATACCAGCGTGTTTTATTTTTGTATACGAATTAATTCATTATTTTAAACTTCTAGCACATAAAAATAATTTTCTAATGGCGAACTGAACACCCTAGAGGCAATTTCTACATCATCTGCATCATGCTAAAAGACAGCGAAAGAGGATACAAGAATTTCATATAGGTACCCAATATACTAATAACTGAACGTTCTAGATTAAAAAATGTACAGACTATGTAAGTGGGTAGGTAGGTATATCTACATTGTTATATCTATATGAGTGTCGTTATCATCATAAATATTAATCAATCAGGTGTGCATCAATCATAGAGGATATAAGTGTTAACGAAAGGTCATTAACTTTCAATAAAATTACTTTTCAACTTAAGGCCTATTTATAATACCTACTTACCCACTCAGACTTATTTCGTTGTTAAGCACGCTATTTGCATATTTGCTAACGAATGAGACTCTCAGTGAATCTTAAACGATGTTAATTGCGCGTTAGACAAGTTGCAAATAGATTACTTGAGATTTTACGTAAAGTACTTATATCATAATTGTATATTTTTTTATAAATACTTTAGAGTTTTATAAGTCCAAATTAAATCTTAAGAAATTAAAAATTATACAAACTAGGTACTACCTAATCCAATGCAATAAATACCTGGTTTACTAACTACATTTTTTCGTAATCACATTCACAAACTAATCAATTAACTTCAAACAAATAAGCAAAAAGACAAGGACAAATATCTCTGAAAGTTCAAGTTTCGCGCGCAAATGACTCTAAACAAGATGGCGTCCTCCGTCAAAGACTTACTTGGAACGTCTGCTCCTCATGTGTTTTTTTGGTGTCCTTTTTCTTGCCGCGTTTCCCGGAGCGCATGCGCGCCGCCTCCGCCGCCTTGGGCCTTTGCACGCGGAGATTCAGCCAATCTGGAAACCTGCCATGTGGCGGTTCTTGGGCTAATTCCTCGGCTGAAATGCCAAAATAGTCTATGGGTAGAGGCCATAATGGATTTTTTTTTTAATTGTTAGGTTGGCACACTTCAACCAGTTAGGCCCTACAACATACGAGTAGATAGGTAGATAATGAACATAATTAAAACAACCATATAGACAAATTCATTAGAGGTTGTACCTACTTACGATACCTTCTACGTCACTTTTCTTTAACGCTTTACCTATATAGGTAGGTACCTATGAATATTAATAAGTCTGTTACCTACTAAATGTTTGGACGACAGAAAGGTGCCTAATTAACTTTCACTTCACATTTTAAGCTAGAAACCTACCTAAACACTTAAAAGAGATCACATGTGTAGCAAGAATTATGTACCTACTCCAACAAAAATCAATGCAAAAACCATCAAAATATAGCTGATAATAATATCCATGCGTCGACAATGCGGGCTTGTTATGACGTTTGTATTCAAACAAGACGGCATGTAACGTACGGCTTGCGTGCAGTTATTATAAGACGTAATAATGGACCAGCAATCGACCTTAACCTAAATACATTTGATACAAAACGATCGCTGCACTACAGAAATCGGAGACAACCACCGAATCACACCGAAACACGATAGGTACCTACTTAGCGGACTAAGGAAGTGATTCGCGTGTCAATGTACTAAAGTAGAACCCAGATAAATGACGGGTTTTATGTCTATAGTCAGGGACGATGAAAACTGTCTTCACTGTGTCAGCAATAAATATGGCGCTTTGCGATAATAGTTCCTAAAGTTTTCAATGGTAGAGGAAAACATTAGAACTTTTACGTTAACCCCTTTTAGGTAGACGTGTAGTAGAGTTCAAGGTTGACTAGAGGAAGATAACCTCAAAAACTACTTTAGCATCAATCAATTTAACATTTTCTCTAACCGCTAGATGCGTGATTCATATCGTATCTGTGATTATAAATACGAGTATATACTAGCATTACTAATTTAAGTAGTTTACAGAAATAGTTTAAGCATTTAGGAATACTGATAACAACATAAAAATCCGCAAAATAACTAGGTATGTACCTTACTTTCTCTAAAATGGATTTAGGTAGATACCACTTATGAACCTACATTTATTTCTGGTAAAGTCGTTGCTGTGAATTGTGATCGTGAATACGTAACAAATAGTAACAATTAGGTAGGTACTTTAGCTTAATATAGTGGTTTACATCCTCACCAACTTTCCTAGTAATTTTCCTAGGCAAGTCCCAAGTGCCGGTGTAATGTCCGAAGCACCTCGAGGTGCCCCGAGGAGCACCCGGTAGGAAGTGACCGTTTTCATCACAAATTGGCTTTGGATTCGGTCTCATCTCCACCGGTCGGGCTCTAGTTGGCGCCCAACGTGGTACCTGCCAGTTACCGAGACGTTTCGGTGTCGACTCTCGATTGAACTGCAATTGAAACGACATAGAAGTGCGTGACGTAAATTATTGTTTTAGCTTTTCTATACTATAATAATATAATAATAATAATAATAATAATTAATAATAATAATAATAATATAATAATAATAATATAATAATAATATTATAAAGAGGAAAGATTTGTATTTTTGTATTTTTGTATTTTTGTATTTTTGTATGTTTGTAATGAATAGGCTCCGAAACTACTGGACCGATTTCAAAAATTCTTTCTACTTTGGAAAGCTACATTATCTCCGAGTAACATAGGCTATATAATATCACGCTAGGTCTTATAGTTGCGGAGCAGTAACCGAAAATGTTTCAAAAACGGGGGAAAAGTATCGTTTCTGAGGCCTTAAAAAAATCTTAAGTCCCCCCGTGCGAAGCCGGGACGGGCCGCTAGTGTTTAATATTAATAGTGGAGTTCTGAAATAACGTAACCTATAGGTATAGTCAAATATGTAGTTTGAAAAATATTTTTAAAATGAAATACTTAAATGTTATTTCTCTAAAACCATAGACTAACAAACATCTTTTTAAAGTTACTCATTAAGAAAACCTTTTTCTCGACGTCACAATATGGCAGCTTAATGACTTACATGTTCTAAAAATATCGTACTTATACTATTGAGACATACCATGTTGCCGCGTCATAGTGATATTTATTTTATTGATGTTTACATACCAAATGTTACGAAATAATCCTGTGTATTATGGTCGGCAGTAAATGTAAGTAGATGTAAAATTTTTATGAGGTAAGTAAATATAAAAACAGAAAAGGAATGTTTTCAATATTAATAAAGGACAAACTCCGAAGCACAATCAATCATTGCATACAAATTAAATATTGAATTTCGGAGTCTTCTTTCGAAACAACCATGCTTTTATTTTTTTTAATTCATAATACATAGGTAGACTTTGATTATTGAAAGGATGCCACGTGCTTGCGTCATAGACACGTGTCAAAAGATTTCAATGTAGTTGTCACGATAATAATATGATAAAGGACTACAATTATTATCGAAGATGAAATACTTACAATAATTTTAATACAAATGTCGTCACCCCTTTCTGATGATTTTGTATCAGAGAATTTCTACATACATATTAAAAGAACCAAACTATTAGATCCCTACTTACCGATATATAAAATCATTTGAAATAAGGGCCTAACATATACGGGATTAATTTTTTTTAAATCTAACTGACTGTAACTATTTGTGTAAAACTAGAGCCAGGAAATTTAGTCATGCGACTAATACCTTCCTACTGCCAAAAACTTTATCATTGCAAAGGTAAATGTAGGTCTGTAAGTGTACCTATGTAAGAATAATTTAGCATACAGAGGGGCTAGACAAGGTGATATCGTCATACGTTAACGATAAACAAATCGGCTAAAATATATGGAACTGACGCATGCAAACGAAAACTGTAATGATTAGTCTTCGTTCACATAAGTAAATTCTAACTAGTTCGTGATCACTTTTCGTTCGCTATTATCAATTCCATATTTTTTTTAATCGTTCGGCGTTCGCTATTACCGAATCGCACTTGTCTAGGGGACTGATTTAAAGAGTATCAAGTAGAAAAACAAAACCTTTCAATACGTAGACATGAATAAATTAAAATCAGTCATCGAAAATGACAATGGCACCGCCACACTTATTCTAATTCGAGCAGGTGTCAGATCACCAGCGTCGAGGGGCGCGTCATTATAATCATCCCTCGCCAACAAAGGGGTGCAAATTGTTATTTACCCCATACATCACGCCTTCATTTGACTAAATTATAAATGCCCACAATAATTCAGAATTATAAAGTGTGATAAATCTTTCTTTTATTGTTTGACAAGTTAATCTTTCTAGTTTTTTAGCGGGCAAACAATACTTAGACGTATAAACTGCAGACATTTAAACATATGGACTAATAAATGCTGTAGGTACCTAAGTTACTACGATACATTTCAATTAATTTAGTAACTGCCTACCTTGGTGCTTGCCTTATTTGCCTTATTTGGTCATGATTAAATAATAGAACAGCTAATTACCTATTTCTGATGTCTTACCTACACATCGGAATGAAACATCTTTAGCTTTAGACGATCGTCAGTTCAGTCATGAACGAATATGGGAACTGTAAAGTTTGAGAAACGTCAGCAAATATAATGAAATACGCGAGTCAAATCCGTTATAGTTGTTTCATTCTAATAGAATAGTTATTCAAAATTTGAGACATGTTAGGTTAGTAGCTATAGGCAATTGTTAATTCCATTTTGGACCTATTTAATCGCTAACTCGCTACGTAATACGCGTTGCTGTTTATATAACTGCCAGACCAATTACGTAAAACGTTATAAAAATATCTTTTAGACATTAATTCAATCCCAAATATCATTAATTCAGTTCCCATGCGTCATTGGATTATTATCTACATTCTACAGTCATTATTCGTCCGTGCCCCGTCCTCGCTTTTGTCAAAGTTACGGTTTGGCTATATTTAGAAGTCTTTGTGAAATGAACTGTATATATCTAACCCTTGCGTAATCGTTCAAGTCTAAAATAATGAAATTGCTTGACTACGTCAAATACAACTTAACGTTAATTGGTACGTATTTTTTGGCTTGGATATACTTATATCAATTTATAGCAGTCCGTCCCATATTTTTTAATAAAAATATCTAAGTAGGTGTAAACACCGCCATTGGGATTAAAAAACCTAGCATGAGTAATTCTGTGACTTCAATTAGACAAAAAAAAACTCAACATACAATCAATCAATAACAATTGAGACAACCACTATGAGGGCCAACATAAAAAGTAATTTCAACAACAACAGAATCATCGACAAAGTATTAACTTTTCACTGCAACTAACGCTTTGATATTACCACATTCAGCCATCCATAGATAACACACATAATTTTCTCGCAGAAAAACATTTCTAACCACTGCAACATAGCTGCCAACATGACAGGTTGATTCCGGCCACTATTATAATTCTAGCAATTCTAGCTTAATTAACTTCCACGTCTGGATCACTGTCGACTCATTACTGAACATGAGCCTAGTGGTTACATTTGAATTAGGTGCCTGCTGCTATTGAAAATTGATGTCGACGTGGAATACCTACAAAATGACTGTAATTTATTTGCAATCTACGGAGGGGCTGCTTATCTATAGACCGTACATATTTTAAAAAAATATGGAAGAAACTCTACCTATTTTAATCTAGCATATTGTATTTACCTACTGTCTTAACATGCAACATTTTAAATCGTGGGTAGCAAAAGAAATAGATAATAAGTATAATTACATTATAGTTTGGTTTAACTTACACACAATATATATATAGATCGATAGATATAGTAGATATATATGGCGCTCATCCTCATTTTTCATACTATAGCTGATTTTTTATGGATGTCTTTAAGGAACATTTAAATAACTTGACATGACATAAGTACACATAATATGTTTCTAGATAGACACGTATCTACCTACATTAATATAATATACAGGACGTACACCGTAACTAATACCTACTGATATCTGTCCACTGATAAGTAGATAAATAATTAAATTAGAAAATACAATTTATATGTGACTAGCTTCTGCCCGCGACTTCGTCCGCGTGGAACTCGTCCTTTTTTGCAGCCGGTTAAAAAGTAGCCTATGTCCTTTCTGAAGCTCCAGACTTTCTTTGTACCAAATTTCATTTAAATCGGTCCAGTAGTTTTAGCGTGAAAGCGTAACAGACAGACAGACAGACAGACAGACAGACAGACAGACAGACAGACAGACAGACAGAGTTACTTTCGCATTTATAATATATAGAGCAATAGAGCAATAGAGCAAAAGTCCCAACCAAAACGACTAAAAATCACTATCTCAATTTAGTTATCTGCCTACTGCCTACCCCCTAAGAACGATGGCGTGATTATTTATAGCCTATGTCCATTTCTAGGTTATCATCTATTACTATACCAAATTTCATCAAAATCCGTTCAGCCGTTTAGGCGTGAAAGAGCAACAGACAGACAGACAGACAGAGTTACTAACGCATTTATAATATTAGTAGGGATTAATGTCTATAGATAGGTAACTGGAAAACCTGCTATTGCCTCCTTCTTGGTAACAAATTTCAATAAATCAGTTCAATAGATCAGTTCGGTTTAGGTAGGGTTATTATTACCTACCTACCTTGTCATCACTACATAGTATAAAACAAAGTCGCTTTTTCTGTCCCTATATTCCTATGTACACTTAAATCTTTAAAACTACCTACGCAACGGATTTTGACGGCTACAACTCGAATATTAAATTTTTATTCCTGAACATACCGCTCTGGCAACTAACTAGCTTATATTCGAGGTTACTCATCTATTTACCATAAAAATCTGAAAAAACTAGCTATCGACGCGACCCTGATAATAATTATATTATTCGCTTCGACTTTGATAACAAGACAAATCTAATACATCGATGAATTGACTGATAAAGAATCTCCAAATTACCACCGGAAAGGGAAACCCTTTATGATAATTAGCTACTTATTATAACACTATAAATCAATAACCTCGTTTCCGTTACCATAGGATGAAAATTAGCATGATTTTTTCCACCTTTTGATACAACTACCTGTAAAACGGCCCCGCTTTCAGCTTAGCGAGTATCCATTCCTTTCTAAGACGATTTTAAACTACCAATCCTAAAAAAACATCTTTCCTAAAATCACGTAAGTCTGGGGTGACTGAAGTTTTGTCTTCCAGTTTGGTATTGAAAATATATTATGTTAAATAGCTACAAGCTATATACATAGCCTAGGTACATGTTATTACAGTACTGCGAAATTAATTTGGGATCTAAATATCAACCTTATTGCAGCTATTGTATTATCTCTGCGTGTTGCCAGAGTCACGACATTCCACCCTCAATCTTCAGGATAGCATATCACGCAGGGCCTTTTATCAGTCCTTACTATGTAAACTATCTGTCTAGTAGTGTCTAGTACTTAGCAACTACGCATTATGATGAGCACTGCTGTTCACTACAATAGAAACAAACATGCTTATTTGTCTTTAAGGATATGTACCTATTATGAAAGAATATAAAAGTACCTACCTAAATAACATGTAACTTATCTATACTTAATCTATACTTATTACTTATATTACTTATATTACTTATAATATTATAAAGCTGAAGAGTTTGTTAGTTTGAACGCGCTAATCTCAGGAACTAATGGTTCGAATTCAAAAATTCTTTTTTTGTTGGATATACCATTTATCGAGGAAGGCTTTAGGCTATATTACATCACGCTGCGACCAAGAGGAGCGAAGAAACAGTGGAAAATGTGTAAAAAACGGGGAAAATATGAAGCCTTATGAAGGATTACTATTCCACGGGGACGAAGTCGCGTGCACAGCTAGTTTTCATATTAAATATGTTAGGACAAAAACAGTGAAAACAAATAATTATGTAATTATATACGATAAATACTGTAATGAAAGTGTGATTAATGATCCGTTCCGTAGGTATTATATAAAAGTACAAATTTTATGCTAAAAATTAGCAGCTGTTTTAATTAAATACTGTTACCATTTTTAGCCTATAAAATTGTGTACAACAAATAGAAAATAAACATGAGCCTATTCATCTTATATGCTAGGTATTCGTCGTAGTGTTTATATCTCCTAAATTAATAATACAATTTGTTATATTTTTTTATAAAAAAATACAATTGATCACAGACACCCGAGAGCTATTAACTAAATACCACTAGCTTGCGATGTCAAACACGGATTAGCGTTGTACACAAAAGCTGTGAAAAATTGTCGTTCTCTCACAAACAAGTGTCCACCCCTCTGTACAGTGACCCGCTATAATTATTCCTTTAGTTTGAAAACCAAACCCTACCCTCTTTTCATAAAGCACATATTTCCTTGCAGCTATTTATAGGATGTTTACGATGTAATTGGATGTATCTAAGTTGGATTAAGGAAATACAATTTGTATGTGAGTAAAAAACGTTTTAGCGCAAGGGAGGGTAATGGGAGATGCAGGTGCGCTTCTGGTTGTTAAAAAATGTATGGGATTAACTTTGGATTTAATGAGGATATGAACGTAAATATACGAAAGCGTTGTTACTCGTATAGTTCTTGTCTCATCATCATCATCATCAGCCCGTCGCAGTCCACTGCTGGACATAGGCCTCTCCAATTGCACGCCACTTTGCTCTATCTTCGGCTGCTCGCATCCAGCTCCTGCCAGCCATCCTACGTAAATCGTCACTCCACCTTGCCTGAGGACGTCCTACACTACGCTTGCCGAGACGCGGTCTCCACTCTAGAACACGTTTACTCCAACGGTTATCGGTTCTTCGGCTAATATGGCCAGCCCACTGCCACTTTAGCTTGCTAATCCGGTGGGCTATGTCGATGACTCTGGTTCTCTGCCGAATCACCTCATTTTTGATTCGATCCCGCAGAGAAACGCCGAGCATAGCCCTTTCCATAGCCCGCTGAGCGACTTTTAATTTGTGAACCAGCCGTACCGTCAGTGTCCACGTTTCGGCTCCGTATGTCATGACGGGTAGGACGCACTGATTGTAGACTTTCGTCTTCAGGCACTGTGGGAGTGACGATATGAAGACTTGACGTAGCTTCCCAAACGCTGCCCAACCTAACTGAATTCTTCTATCCACCTCATCCTCGAAGTTGTTTCTACCTAACTGTAATGTCTGTCCAAGGTAGACATATTTTTGAACAACTTCGAGAACGGCGCCGTGTACCGCAATTGGTTCCGGTAGTACATGTTCATTGAACATGACCTTGGTTTTGTCAAGTTCATCCGTAGGCCAATGCGTACAGAAGAGTCAGCCAGATCATTCAGCATCTGTTGTAGGTCCTGCAGCGTTTCTGCCACGATGACGATATCATCAGCAAATCGCAAGTGAGAGATGTACTCGCCATTTACTTTGATGCCACGTCCTTGCCAGTTCAGCGTTTTGAACATATCCTCCATTGCATTTGTGAACAATTTCGGGAGATGACGTCCCCTTGTCTCACACCGCGATGCAATGGTATAGGCATTGTTTGCTGATTCTGGACTTGGACGGACATATTAGCGGCTTCGTATAAACATCTCATCACTTGGATGTATCGCCAATCGACTTGGCATCGTTGCAGGGACTCAGAACAGACCAGATCTCGATCGAGTCAAAGGCCTTCTCATAGTCCACAAATGCTAAACACAGGGGCTGATTATACTCTTCGGTCTTCTGTATAATCTGCCGCACTGTGTGGATGTGGTCTATGGTGGCATATCCGCTGCGAAACCCAGCCTGCTCCGGTGGTTGGAATTCGTCAAATCTTCGCGCAAGACGGTTCGTGATTACTCTTGAGAACAGCTTATAGACGTGGCTTAGAAGGGAAATGGGTCGATAGTTCTTCAACAGGGTTTTATCTCCCTTTTTGAAGAACAAGACGACCACACCTCTACTCCACATCTCTGGAGTTCTCCCTTCAAACAAGACGGCGTTAAAGAGTTTTTGGAGCTCCCTAAGTATAGGTTTACCTCCTGCTTTTAATAACTCTGTTGTAACGCCATCTTCTCCAGGGCTTTTCCGTTTTTGAGCTGTCTAAGAGCGATCTCGATTTCGCCAATACTGACTTCTGGCAGGTCTTCGCTGTAGTGGCGTGTTAAAGTGGCTCTAGGATCCTCATTTCCGGGATCAGGTCGAGATGCATGCGAAGCGTACAACCGGCCATAGAAGTTTTCCACTTCGGTTAGGACTGCCGGCTTCGAAGCAACGACTTCTCCAATTTCTGTGGTCAACTTCGTCAGGTGGCTTCTTCCAAGGAGATTGTACAAACACTTTTGCTCCCCGGTTTTGCTCGATCGCTCTTTCGATCGAAAGAGTATTGAAGGACCGAAGATCGTGTCGTACGCGTTTACTAATCTCTCGGTTTAGAATCCGTTTCTCTGACGAAGTGACGGGTGGGTTTTCACGTCGTTTCTTCATTAGCCCTAAAGTCTCTTCCGAAAGCTTCGACTTCCTGCCATTACGTTGCATTTTACAGAATCTCGTACCTTCTTCCCTGAGAATCCGAACCACATTTTCAAGGTTCTGGTCAACGTCAGTTGTGGTTTCCACGGCAGCGAATCGGTTCTCCAGATTGGACTGGAACGTTTCAGATCCCATCATAGTTTGGAGCAAAGTTGGTCGGAGCCTGGCCTTCATCAAGCGAACACGTTCAGCCCTGAAGTCAATATTCAGAGAGCCTCGGACGAGTCGGTGATCGCTTCCGGTATTGAACCTATTGATCACAGAGACGTCTCTGAATATATGCTTTTGTCCGTCATGATGAAGTCGATCTCGTTTTTTGTCACAGTGCCCGGTCTTTGCCACGTCCACTTCCTTTGGGGCTTTTTCTTGAAAAAGGAATTCATCAAGAAGAGCCCCTCGCGTTCCAGGAAGTTGACGAGCATTTGCCCCCTATGATTTCTGCTCCCATATCCATGGGATCCTACCGATTCGTTACAATTTTGTACTCCCACTTTAGCGTTAAAGTCCCCCATGACAACGTTGTAATGGGTCTTAGTAGTGAAGTGAAGGGCCCTCGATATGTCATCGAACATAACCTCCACCTCATCATCCGAGTGTGTCGAGGTCGGTGCGTACACTTGCACCACCTTGAGGCTGTACCTCTCGGTGAGCTTGATGATGAGGTACGCTACCCTATTCGACACACTGGACACTTCGACAACATTGTCAGCCAGGGACTTATTGACCAGAAACCCAACGCCACCTTGAGATTGTTGGTCTCCCTCTCGGAAGTACATTAGGTGGCCTGATTCGAGAGATATGGTGTCCTCCCCCTCTCTTCGGACTTCACATAACCCCAATACGTGCCACCTAATCTTCTCAAGTTCCACCTCCAGTTGCGCCAGATGCGAGTCGAGCCGTAGCGTGCGTCCGTTGTACGTCGCCAGGGTCAGTTTGCTGTGATGGCCTCCCGTAGCCCGGGGATTCTTCGCACCCCCCGTCCCACCGTTACCATGGTCGCCACCGTGACCAGGAATAGCGGGACCGCCGGGAACTAGGGGCCGTGGTCTTTGGTGTGCCTGCATGGAGGTAAAAGCCCATAATCGCCACGCTGGGCAGGCGGGTTGGCGATCGCAGGGCGTAGCTTCTTGCTTCGATGACGCTGCTGCCCGTCATCGAGCGGAATTTAGCTACGCTAAGTTCTTGTCTACTTACACAATAAACTGAGTTTAGTAGGTAGGTCTTATAAAATAGTCTGTGCCGACGCCTAAAACGTATAAGTATTTATCTGTACTAATATAATAAAGAGGAAAGGTTTGTTTGTTTGGATTAAATAGGCTTCAAAACGACTGCACCGATTTGAAAAATTCTTTCACTGTTGGAAAGCTACACTATTCTCGTGTGGCATGGGCTATAAAAAAAAGGGACCCGGGCGAAGCCAGCGCGGGCCGCTAGTATTGAATAAATATAAATAATTTGAACCACATAAATTTACAATTGGATAATGTTTATATGAATTATACTAATTTTCATTGATTTTAAAAAATAACTGAGAAATACCAACGCCGACCCACTTACTTGTCCACTGTCGAAATTGAATGCCATTTTTGTTATAACACAAATAAATTACTGGAACTTAAAAATTGCACACAAAATATCACATTTCACTTCAAAACTGTCATAATTATACTGTGATTTGTCAGCAGTAGTCACATAGTTTTTACCATCAAGTTTGTCTATGAACGGTTAGAGGCTTTATATGTTTAGACGGAAAATGTGAAAGCCTATTGGCACAACTGTATGGTTGCTATAACGACGAAACCATTTCCTGCTAGTCCCGGCTTCCCTGAAAGTTCAATGCCTTCATAAAATTTCATTATAACTGGCAAGTTAAGGCAGCTTTTTAATTACTTTTTTTTAATCGATGTTGCCAGCATTTGAAATCCTAGTCTTAAATATTGGACTTGGTCTTTTTAGGAAATCATGTTAGATTAAATATTTAAAATAGGAAGTAGGTAAGTATCCACTATAACTAATTAAAATAATGAAGATAAGATAGATAATATGTCGAGTACATACATAGTACCTACGGGATACGCGTCAATGATATACGTAATTCGTTTACAAAATCAGTTTCTGTCTGAAATATCTGACTAATGAAAATAAGTTAGTAAAGAAATTTAAAATAGAAATAGATAGCTGAAAGACACCTGCAATTGGAGGTAAGATCGCTTTTGTTCATTTTTTTTATAATTAGCTTTATAACCAGTGCAATAAATAATAGTAGGACCAGTCTAGGTCATAAATATGTACCTACCTACATTCTACAAACTTAAAAAAAATATACACGAACCTTATTAGGTACATAGCAATTCATGTAGGTACCAACCTGTTTTGAATTATGTACATATTTATGACCTTGCGAGTACAATCTTCAGTAGGTACCTATGTATAATTTTAAATTAAAATGGACGCGGATGTACATAAATACCAAAATATAATAAAGCATGTATTTGCAATAGCTGAAACTATTCCGCAAACAAAAATTATTAACTTCGACCCAATATAAAAAGTATTGTAACTTATATCTGAGTTATATTAATCGCGTGTTTTGAACCGATGTCACAATAAAGAAAATTAGGGTTCGCCGTGACCTTCGCAAAACTTTCGCTACTAATATTATAAATGCGAAATTGATACTGTCTGTTACCTTTAAATCCCAGATAAAATTTGGCACCGGAGACAGAAACCCTAGAAAAAGACATACCTACTTTAGGATGGCTTTTTATCACTTAAACAATTAAGTGGATGAAGAGATATGTATTTTTTTTAACTAACTAAAAGTTGCCATGTCTACATATTGGCGACCTGGTCCAACCACATGATATTCCCGGATTTCGGAGACCAGAACCTGGACATATTAACAGAAACCTGGGTCTGTAGATTTTAGGACAAAAAATAACGATATTAAAATTACATTTTTAAACCCAGACGCCAATGAAGGTCCGGTCCTGACCCTGGACTAGGACAAATCCGGGGAAACCTGGACGGATAGCAAACCTTCTACGCAAACTAAGTCGCGGGCTAAAGCTAGTTTAGTATATACCAGTTTATTAGGTACATTAACATCGCAATACGAGCAATAGCCGCGGATGTCCCCAACCGGTACATGTTTCTTTGCATACAATTATCTTATAAAACGAGCGAGAAATCAATTCGCTGGCTGTATTATGGAAATTATTTTGTTGACATTTCAGTAGTTACTAGAATTTGATGATGAAATGTACCTAAATGCGACGTTTTTAAGTGCCTACGTTTTATCTACAATGACAGTAATATTCTGATGCATTCACGGTTATTACACATTGGAATGTAACGACTATAACGGATGCAACTCACGTACCTATTTTATTTTATTTGCTGACGGTTCGAAAACTTTACGGTTCCCATATTCGTAGCACGACTGGGCTGACGATAATCTAACTCTAAATTGAAATAAGATACGCGAGTTAAATCCGTTACAGTTGTTTATTGGCCAATTAATTATCAGATTGCAATTTAAAACTAAAAGGGTTAAGTTTGCTCTGCTTCTTACTACTACGAAATAATCACTAAAGATTAGAGTTACTGATAAATTAAAGGCCAAATATTTAGATAACGTTAATCGTTGCTGGGATTGGATTAGCATAGGAGAGGATAGGTAATCGCGTACGATGAAATGAATGTGCAAAACAGTATGGACTTTGATATTAAGTATATAGAATAGGTACCTACTAGCTTCTGCCCACATTTAGTCTGCACAGGATAAGTACTTTACCTAATTTTTTAAATAAATTATTGTTTATGCGTCAGTCTGATTTATTAACTAAATATATTGCCTAATTGCAAACTTTCATTAAAATCCTTTCAGTTAAGAAACGCCACGCCATGCCATCGATCTAGTTCAAAAATAGGTCCCAAGTCAAACTAGGTAAAGTCTATTTTTTTATACTTCAATTAGTGGTTATTATCGAGTGCATAAATAACCCCAAATGTTTATTTACGTATTTAGTACTCTTATAAATTGTAACCTTTATGTCATTTTAGTCTTTGACCTAAGACCTAAGTTAATCATAAATTCTGAAAACGTCTAGTAAATGTGCTGGGATCTGAATATCAACTTCGATTATAATTTACATTTTTACAAACTATGCTTATTATATCTACTTTATTATACCTACATAGTAGTTGCTGTCGCGGTGATAGTTAAATATTTTCAAATATAGGGAGAAATTAGGTTGTTGGAAGGTTAGACGATATAAAATACATATGATATATTAGGTAAGGTAGGTAGCTACCGATGATATTATAACCGTTTTTAGAGCATACAAAATCTAGACAAATGGGTTTATTAGTAGCTGTTTAAAATTACATATATGGGCCCCAAAAATAAGTAGGTATAAGAAAAGCTGTAGGTAAGTCAAAGCAAGCGTCAGGTGTTTATAAAAAACATTTGTAGATATTGCTGTTAGTCATACCACAGAATAGATAATAGTATCTATCCTACGTCATGCCTGAATTGAAGTCAGACCATTTTTATCGACGCTATGTTATCAAAGTCCAATATTTTGGAATAGAAAGATAAAGTGTCCTAGAAAATAAGTGATGAAAAATAAATAAATGAAAATAATCTTTGTGCAATTGGAGAGGCCTAGCCCAGCAGTGGACTGCGATAGGCTGATGATGATGATGATGATCTTTGTGTTCCTACAGTAGTGAGTCACAATGGGTACCTGTTTTTTCATAAATACCTACTTTAAAGCAAGGACAAGCATAACAAGCATTCCAAACAGGCACAGTGTTACTAATGTATGCAGTGCCTACCCTGGCGCCATACTTTCGCTCTCTCCTCTCCGCGCCTGCAGTTTAAAGGACTGGCTCGAATACCGACCCATTTAATCATGATTTCTATACGTATCTTCTACTAGACTAGGACTCAATGAAGGCCACCGCGAGTCAGAAATCCGCTAGATGCGCTAGTGTAGAATGAGGTCCAGCTGTCGTGTACCACCAATCACAGGCCAGTAGCTTGCCTCTCATTGGTGGAACATGACAGCTAGACCTCATTCTACTCTAGCGCATCTAGCGGATTTCTGACACGCGGTGGCCCTCATTTTACCAACGACGATGACAAGTGATAATTAGAAATGTAATGTGTAGTCGAGATTCTAGTGTATAGTAATCTATACTAATATAATAAAGAGGAAAGATTTGTTTGTTTGGATTGAATAGGCTCCGAAACGACTGGACCAATTTGAAAAATTGTTTTACTTTTGGGAAGCTACAGAAACACTATTCCCGAGTGATATAGGCTAATTTATATTTAAAAAAAACGGATCCGTGCGAAGCTGGGGCGAACCGCTACTTACTATAAATATAATTGTTATTGTCACATTGTCGCATTGGTGATATATATGTGTTTTGCCAAACTTCAAATTTTAAAGTGTACGATCTACTAAAATGCTATAAAGGAAAAAGGTTTATAATATTATTGTAAAATCTCGATCTGGGTATATCGTCAATTCCCGGGAACACCTGAGACCCGGTCCGGGATCAATAGGCGGGGTCGGCCTGGGATTGGTCCATGGGAAGAGGGCGGAGCTAGCACAAGATGCTGCGAGATTACTATGGGATTCATCTCATTTTTGTTACTTACTAAGATTTAGTTTGTCGTAGACCCATTATTTTCTAATAAGTATATAAAATTGTCGTGTCACGGTGATTGTTTCCAATTAATCAGCTAGTACCTAGCTATAAGTATATTTTATTTTCCTAAATGATTAAAACATGTAAGGCAAAAATTGTTTAAGGTGAAATGTGAGTTTGTTACTTTGTCCTACTCTAGAACAAGGTTAAATATCATTGATTCCTCTAGTAATATAATATTATTGCACAATATAAAATATCTTCGTCGTGCATAGTTCATCGTTTTTATGCAAAATAAGCGAGTCGAAACATAATTTCAGATTTCTGAACAAAATATTTTACCTGAGCGACATTTAATTTTCCATCTGCACGACACAGTAAGAATGTAAGCAGTTTTTTTTTTCAAACTGTTTTAGAAAAGCAAGGCCTACCTATACCCACCTTATCGGTATTAAGGTAATTTTGTACACATTATCCAAGGAAAAACTTCGTAGTAATTCCGTAATTTAACATCCTGTATAAAAAGCAGTATTTTTTTAATTCGAATAGGACCCGCCCTCTCTGCATAGGGGTGGTCCAACCCTCTCAAAAGAGGATAAAAGCAGAGGGATGCTGTACTCTGTACCAGTATTGTGAGTGATCTAAATGGGTGAGGTGTCAAAAGTGTGACGTCATTGTAATTTGTGCCCTGCACGGAATGCAAAATCGGGAATAAGTAATACAAAAGTAAGTAAAAAATTATACAGCTTTTTGAAGTATAACTCGCGTATTTTATTTTATTTACTGATGTTTCTAAAACTTTACAGTTCCCATATTCCTAGTACGACACAGCTGATAATAGTGCAACGCTAAATAGTCGTCAGCAAATAAAATAAAGAACTTCAATAATTTCTCTTTCACAAAGTTTTAAGCGATTAAAAATAGCCTTTTGAATAAAAGATCATTTAATTTTATCAAATTAATACAATTTACCATTTACAGTTATGTTATAAATACAGCAATATTCTGTAAATGATATTTTAAAAATAAAACATAAATAAGTAAGTACGTATTTTCTATTATCGCGACGTCCGAAATCGTAAAGCTTTGTGTCATTATAATTGCAATTTCACAAAAGACAACGATAAAAAGAAACAATCAACTCAGTTTCCTATTATGACGTATAGGTACTTACCTACCTAAGTATTTATAAAATCACTAGCTTCTGCCCGCGACTTCGTCCGCGTGGAACTCCTCCTTTTTTGCAGTCGGTTAAAAAGTAGCCTATGTTTTTTCTCGAGCTTCAGACTTTCCTTGTACCAAATTTCATTTAAATCCATTCAGTAGTTTTTACGTAAAAGAGTAACAAACATCCATACATCCATACTTACAAACTTTCGCCTTTATAATAGTAGTAGGATAACATCACTACATAGTATAAAACAAAATCTGTCTGACCATCCCTATGTATGCTTAAATCTTTAAAACCACGCAACGGATTTCGAATCGGTTATTTTAATAGATAGAATTATTCAAGAGGAAGGTTTATAGCACCTATGCGAAGCCGGGGCGTTTCGCTTTAAAATATAAAATACTAGCTTCTGCCCGCGACTTCGTCCGCGTGGTACTCCTCCTTTTTTGCAGTCGGTTAAAAAGTAGCCTATGTCCTTTCTCAGGCTCCAGACTTTCTTTGTACCAAATTTCATTTAAATCGGTCCAGTAGTTTTAGCGTGAAAGCGTAACAGACAGACAGACAGAGTTACTTTCGCATTTATAATATTAGTAGGGATACTGTTGATTAACGACCTTAACACACTTGTATCATAATGCACTAATACACCCCTACATTTTATTACAAGCAATTCTATAACAGATGCACGTCAATAGGGTATTTGACATGTTTTTAAAATCCATTTTATATTATGTAGTAGAGTCTATAAGGAACTCAGCAAAAGTTGTTTTTTTTTAAATCTGGTATGTATTAGCTGAAAAACATCGAATTAAAAATTAAATATTTAAATAGTGTGCCAAAACGCTACTTTGACAATATGGCGCCGCAATGAGGTCGGTGACGTCACATGCCTGTTTGAGATACTACCACAACTAGGCGCAACACAACTAGGTAAACAAAGTTTACGGGCATGTGATGTCACGAAAAACTCGGCTAATCAGGAGCGTTTTGTGTCACGTGACAAACGTTTAAAAAATGTAATTTTTATTTAAGGATTTTTAAATAAATCAATCATTATTTTCAACTTACGTTAATGAATAATCATTTTTTAACTCTTAATTTATACTGTTAACAGTAATTTACACTTTATTTTTCGCATTGTCAAAAAGCCTATTATCAAACTCTAGTCCAAGATCCCGCAATCGATTCGATACGGTCGCCGAACATGATTCGATTACAAAGGGTTGGGGTGATAGAAAAAGAATAAATACGGATTTATTATCCCCTAAAGACCTCGCTTAGTGCGAGGTGTGAACTCGTCATGTATTATTTATCCATAGCCCCTGTGGCTACCAAATTTGATTTGATCGCTAGTAAAACAAGCGGTCTGTTTAATCCTTTGAGACGTGAGGAGTAACGCACTTTCTGAATCAATAATATTTATCCTTGTAACTTTGTGTGTATGTATGTAGTCTAGTAGTCTGACAGTAAAAAATGTTTATAGGTAGGTACTTATCTTGATTGCAATACATACATTTTATACCTACCATGTGCCAAAAAACAGGGTTTTAAAATGCTTAATGGCTAAAATAGATTAAATCATCCAAAATACTTAACAATCCAAAATATTAAACATAGACAACAATTATAATTTTATGTATTGTTATAATTAGGTATATCTTTTCTATGTAAGATAACAAGTAGCCGCAAACAATAGTTTTTATTTTTTTATTCAAATTCAATAATGCTCATCAATTACCTATTATTAAACACATAGGTACTAACCTTCTTAACTATTTCTTTCTTCAAGTTATTATTTTTTACAGAAATCTATAATATATTATTATGAATAATATTTGTCCTAACATTTTCATAAATATTTTTTCAGTATTCTACACACTTTACACACTTACTCCTGTAGGTAAAATATTGTGCAATCTACACTAATATTATAAAGAGGAAAGATTTGTTTGTTTGTTCGGATT
Organism: Polylopha cassiicola; assembly: GCA_038024825.1. NCBI lineage: Eukaryota > Metazoa > Arthropoda > Insecta > Lepidoptera > Tortricidae > Polylopha > Polylopha cassiicola. Next base: position 4,587,257 of record CP149059.1, read on the forward strand.
GAATAGGCTCCAAAACGGCTGGTAAGGTTTTTACACTCAGCCATTAATGACATTGACAATTAACTCAAAATTATAGTCCAAACAAAAATAAGTTTCGTCTACATAAATGTATACACTTTTGTCCTTTAAAGTCACTGCCCTAGGGTGCATTCTCGACACGTCCGGTAAAGCAGTGAAGGCTCTAACTGCAAAAGTCAATCAAAAAAAATAAAAATTTGTCCCCAATGACACAATTTTTTTATTTATAGAATCATCATGAAGAGCTGGTTGGAAGCGAGTGGGATGGAGGATGGGTCCCTGTCATGCATGCTTGCTGAACCTAGGGAGGCTTTGCTGCCCATCACAGGGCGAGAGAACTTGGCACCGAGGAAAAGGTAACATCAAAACTTTTAAAAAAAAGTTAAAGTACAAAGACCGAATTGAAAGGAGTAGAGAAATTCGATGACCTGTTTGTGGTCCCCTATGGTGTAATGGTTCAGCACGCTGCCGCTAGTAAAGGCATAGGCGTGGTTTCGATCCCACTGGGGGTCTAAAATTTTTCTACTCTTGTCTTTGTACAAAAATATCATTATAATCAAAACTTATCTTACCCATTATCAAGAAACGTCATGTCGGGGGGACCTCCTTAGATTTCGATACATAGTAGGTAAATATAGGTAGGTACAATTACCTAAACTGTAATGAAGATTTATGACATTGGAATGAAACAACTATTAACGGATTTAACTCGCGTATTTTATATTTTATTTTATTTGCTGACGTTTCGGATTCTTTACAGTTTCCATAATCGTAGCACGACTGAGCTGACAATAGTCTAACGCTAAAGTAAAGTTAATAGTAGTTTCATTCCAATGTGTATTAACCGCGAAGGCATTAGAAAATATTCACTATAAACCGGTTTAACTTGCGAACTAAACCGGATACACTTAGTTGTTTCTAAGTCACTTTAAAGATCAAGAATACTAAGAGATAAAACATCACATATTTCCTCCTAGGATTTTATTTTTACTAACACAGCATGATAAATAAAGATTAACGACATAACACAACCGTATATTCTTATAAGCAATAAAACCTACATCAAAGAAATGTATCTAGCTTTTACACGTCACCTAGGTAGCCTACTTCAATCCTCATCCATTCGCCTAAGTACTTTGCTGATATAAAAGTCAATATTTTCTGTATTTTATTGCTATGAAAAATCATATTTTTCCTTTTACAGTGACCGATAAAAAAACATTTCTCTAATCGAAACTATTTTAGGGTTCCGTAGAAATTTAAAATAAGAATTTTTCAAAAAAAATTTTCATTTCCTTTACAGAATTGTACATATTATATTTACGTATCCGTGTAACTTATAAATATTCTGTTTATATTGTACTTAACTATAATTTCATTTGTATACCTACTAGGTAATAATTTCTGATGCCTTCGCGGTTATTACGCATTGGAATGAAACAACTGTGACTTTAGCGTTAGACTATTGTCAGCTCAATCGTGCTACGATTATGGAAACTGTAAATAATCCGAAACGTCAGCAAATAAAATAAAATACGCGAGTTAAATCCGTTAATAGTTGTTTCAATCCAATTGTATACCTACTATTCATATTGTTGTTTGGTTTTTATTTGTATTAAAATTATAATAATATTTATTTGCGCCTACACAGGCTCTCCGATTCTTTTAAAGGTTGACTGGCATAGCATTAATTATAGTATATCTACATTATAACCGATAAACAGATAATACAGTGATTGATTAGATTCGAGTCCGGTTTAAATATCCAATACTTAATTACGTAGCATTGCCCTTCAGATAATTACAAGTGAAATTATTTTAAATTGTCAATTCTGAACGTTGTTACCATATGCCGATAGTTACATTGTAGCATTTAAAACAAACGTCGTAGGTACCACATGCATGGGCATTTTTAAACAAAGGACATATAGGATCAAAAATATCTCTGACTTAAGTGTATAGATATACAATAGTGTAGGTACCTACATGTTTACCTTACCTCTATTTAGTTCCATACAGTGCCCAGATGACGGCGTTTTGAGGGGGGGACCGTCATCAGCAAAAGCCCGAACTATATACAAAGATTTGTTAGCAATTTGGGTCACGTGATTGCGACATTTATGCAAACTTAAAAAGTCGGACCACTGCATCTAAATCTGCTTCACTGTGTCCTTACCATGTACTAGTACCGACTAACATTTGTTTAGCGGCACTACATCAATAATACACTTTTCGAGGGGGAAGAATTGATTGTGAACAACACTTCAATTTTTTTTTAATTTTTCAGAGACCGAACGTTAGAGCAGTGTGCTCTATCGGAAGAGGCCTACCTCTCCAGTGGGGCTGGGTCACCTTGCGCAGGGTTGTCGCGAGAAGAGCGCAGGCGCCGCCGCCGAGCCACCCTGAAGTATAGAACTGCGCACGCGACGAGGGAACGCATAAGAGTCGAAGCTTTCAACGCCGCCTTTGGATCCCTCAGACGTCTTCTGCCAACCCTACCGCCAGACAAGAAACTGTCCAAGATAGAAATACTACGACTTGCCATATGCTACATCGCATACTTGAATCACGTGCTGGAAGCATGAAGCTAATTTTGATTTTATGAAGCCCTTTTCTAGTCATTAGAATTATTTCACGGCGAGTGCAATATTAAATTATCTATGGTTGTTATCATTTGTGAATTATGGTATTAGTTGTAATCTCTCTAGTCGTATGAGCCACTTGCTTCTATTTATTAACATTGTAAATATCGCGTCTTCCTTTAAGAATTGCTAGTCTTATTGTAAATAGGGAATACCAATTAATTTAAAAATACTTTACTTAATAAATCAAAGCTTTATTTACATTTATAAGACCTATGTACTTAGAAATTTAATTTATTACATACTTTCACAATACACATGCGCATTGTTTATTTTTGGTCTTCTAGTTTACTTTACTTTAACATATCTTGAGTTTGAGGTAACATTTTAAGATCTGCTCACTTAACAATAACTTACTTTAACTAAGTATTTAATATCATCAATCACTTAGATCCTATATTGTTTAAATAACTTAAGAAAACGGGGAAAAATATTAATCCATGTAAGAACCCTAGAACTACTAAACTAAAGAACATTCTGAAGAAAAATACTTCAATGATTTCTGTGTAAGAGAAAGCTAAAACAATAATAGGAATGTTAGTGAAGGTTATTCCTGTGATGATGGTTGCTCCTACAGTCTTGACAGCATCTTCAACTCTCTCTCCACGAGGGGCAGGACTAGTAGCAAACGCATAAGCTATGTGACTGCAGAACTCTACTGCGATACCAATAGACACAATCAAATTGACACAAGAAACGGCGTTGAGAGGAATATCCCAAATATACATAACACCCATCATATCGATAACTACCATGATCGCTGTGCACATCATAGCGAAAGTGGTTCTGACGTTAAAACCTGATGCGATCAAATTAAGCAACATCGCGCCGATCAAACAAAAGCCAATGGAACTAAATGTGTCGGTCCACATTGTTAAATACTGTTCGTAATACACGTAGAAAACTGAGTAAGGGAATACTTCAACGTCCAGACCTGTGTGCAGTTTTATTGCAGCCGTTATATTGTCGCTAACTTCGTACCCATATTTTACAGCTGTGATGTAGTCGTAAGACGTACTAAGCGGTGGGTGATAAGCCATAAAATTGGTGTCGTATACAGTTGCAAGTCCTTCAGAATCCAATACGTAGTTTACAGCGCTAAAGTAACTAGCTAAACCACCTTTATTACAAAAGTCAGTCGGCGAATCTTGTAAGAAAAATGGTAAGTATCTTTGAAAGGCATCCCCTGAGAGGCGAAGGCCACTCGATGAGACATCTCTTTCGATTTCACAACTTTGACACTCTACGGCAGTATCCATGCTCTGACAAAATCCGCCATCAGTGGTATTAAATTGACAACAAGAACCAGGCAAACTAGACCAGTCGAAAAAGTCGTCAATCCAAGAATTAGAACTTCGGGCTAAATATGTAATGTCACTGTGCTGGGCAGCTAAAAATATTTGAGTCACGAGGGAGTCATCGTTACATAACTGCCCACCACAAACCACATTCTGATGATTAGGATCAGTGAAATTTAAACCACCTTTTAGAACGAAGTACACTGGGGGTCCTAGTCGAAGGAGACTATTAACGGCTTGTAAGTATTTATATACGTATGAATCTGAGGGTAGAGATAACTCCTGGTCCAAACCAATTTCTAATTGTGGAATCATAAATATGCTTGCGACAAGCATAATCATAAAGACAATAGCAACAACGATCTTAACTTTCCAATTTAAAAGGAATTTAGCATACGGCTCCATGAGCTTCTGTGTGAGACTAAGATAAGGACTGTCGGCATGTAGAGGGTTTTCATCATCAAGAATTTTCTTTTGAATACAACAGAAAATATCGAATCTTTTCTGGGACGCTCTTTTATAATCAATAGCCAAAATAGCAACTACAGTTGTTATTTGGAATACAAACAGGAAAGCTAGCGATAAGGAGGCAAAAATAGAAAATGTCACCACGGCTGGAAAATTAGCCAAACTACCAATAGCGAAACACGTTACTTGAGTAACAGAAGATACAAACATCGATGGGCCTACCTTGCCCATCATTTTAGAAAACACATAGATTCTTTTCTTTTCGAAACTCATATTGGGATTATAATCGTCATAGGATTTTAGGTTCCCTTCTATACTGTGAAGTGTATTGACCATTAAGAAAACATTATCTATACCAATGGATAAAACAAAGAATGGAATTACATTTATAGATAACAACGTTAGTGTTATACCCGCATACCCCATAACACCAACCGCACAGAAAATAGCAATTATTTCAACAACTATACTTGCAAGTGCGACCGATACTTTGCTGTCTACAAACCATGTCTTACAATATCTAACATTACCTAACGATATCGTTACATATAGAAACATAAGCACATAACTAATGGCTATTGGTAATATTTCGGCCCTGGAGACGCGGTCTATCTCATCTTCAATCGATCTTTCAGCACCATAGGAAACGTCTACAAAATCAGCTTTCCAATTAGCATCATAATCACGCATAAGTTCAATAAATTTCAGTTCCCATTCCAGCACAGGTTCCAGTTCCTCGGATAGAAGGTAATTAGTTATAGGGAAATTTATCAATAAAGTGTCAGCGCTCAGGACATTATCGCCATCGAATCCACCGAATGCGATATCTGGTTCAGAACCTCCTCCCCAAGACGATAAACAGTCTAAAGAGTAGTGATTGTTTATACAATTCTGTATTTTGTTTAAATAAGTGTTATTGTTAACGTTGCTCCTGTCATCGCCGAGGTAGGTGGATGCAGACATGATCACACATTGTTCAAGTCGCTTCTCAGCACCACGAGAGCGCAACGGTGCATAGCATACTTCTTCTAACGTCACTCCTCCATCACTTCTTCCTATATTTATGATAGCATCTTCAAGTTTTATTAGCTCATTTATGGCTTCAACTCTAAATGCCGGACCATAAGTAACGTTACCTTCTTGAAAAGATTCCAGGCCTGTTATTTGGATATATACTTGAGCAGCACGGTAAAATGGACCAAATCTGGTATTGAAATAATTCAACTCGGTTCTACTTCGCGAGTCTGGTGCTGACCATAATTCTAGAGGATTTGAAGTCAGATTTAGGTTAAGTACGCCAAACAACATTGCAAATGCTAACCAAGATGTTAACATAATAGTAAGCACAGAATTACCAGCAGCAAATGCGCCAAATTTGGAGAATGTCCACAAAAAGAATGTATTCATTTTATTCAACTTGGGTTTTTTATTTCTTTGATCAGGCTTGTTATTTGCGTTTGCCTTCTGCTTTTTGTAGTCTTTTACTGCAAACAAAGTAAATATAGTGACGCTAATAACGAAGAAAATCAGTCCGATAGAAAATCCAATACAGTTCAACGACATCACAGTGCACTTTTCTGTTACAGTAGGCTCGTTGCCCGTGGGGCAGGTGATGGCGCAGTCCACACAACTGCAGGGGAAATCACCCCAATTAGTTTCATTGCAAGGCGGAGCTCGTGCATTCATAGAATCTTCTTCAGTTGACCACCTTAGAAAATTAACTTGAGTAGGGGCTAACGGATTAACTGAAACATCGCCGGAGAAACTAAACCATGCATCGGCAGTGCATACGGGAGCATTACCGCACATGATATTGATAGCGGGCAACCCAGTTTGTGGAACCAACACGCCGGCACATGAGGCATGAGCACCGTCCATAAATTCTCCGTACATCCTGTAGTCAATTTCATTAACGTATTCGCCGTTAGTCCCCGTTTCGACATAGACATCCACAAATCGAGCCTGATCCGGAGAACAATTCATTTCGCAGATCTGCCGGACGAAGTTCCGGAGACACGTAGGACATCGGCCTAGAACACTTTCTGCTAACATAATGCTCTCAGCCATTTTGTATATCTGTGGGTAGTCACAACATGTTAGAATTTCATCGTCTGGTAATCTGTTTCCTGCGTCATCGTACATGAGAAATGGACATCTGCTTTCTATAATTTGTATAGTGTTGTTTTGTTCCGCTTCCGTCAGTCCTTCTAATATTGATAAAGCAGGTCCATCGTAAGGGCAATTTTTCGGGAATCCTCTGATTTCATCGCACTCGCTCCGCATGACGCATCTTGCTGAGACACAACACCACGCGCCCAAGAATATGATAACAGCAGTAATCAACTTCATTATCACTTGATTGTCCCAAACACTTTATAGTCACAAACAGGTCATCTTTAAACTTTCCAGCTAAACCTTAAGAACGGGTAAGATGGCCCAACTACGTATTCAAAATGACCGACTCAACGGAATTTTGCCTGAAAGTAATCAACATAGTCAACCCGATAAGAGTTATCAGAAATTAATGCAGGTGGGTGATAAATAAAAATTATCATTGATTACAACACAATACTAATATAAAGTAAGTAGGTAGGTACTTGCTATCTTTTATTCATCAAATTAAGTTTAGCATGCTATGACATAGTGTTTCCTAAAACCGAGGATTACCTACTACCAAATAACACATCAACACTAAAAGTCGCAACTAGTAAAAAAACACTCTTTTTATCCTATTCAAGTCAACAAGAGAAAGATACTAAAAATATTTCTTGACTCCCAACAAAGTTTAGAAACCCCTACTACATAAACACCTACTAATATTAATATTTCATTAAGTAATAAAATCAAGGAATAACATCGGCAATAGCGAAATCTACCTATAGTGGCAGTTGTATCTAAACATGTACGCAGGTGCATCCCGGATTCGGCAAGTCGCTCCGTGGTCCCCTGGGATGTGGGCCCCCTAGATTCCGTCCACAGCTGGTCCCATCCGACACTTGCCCGAACCGACCATGCATTTCACATGAGCCAATAATATGCGGAAATACAAGTTCCCGTTTGTGGCAATAAACCAGAATTTTTTGAGATATTGAGCTGTGTAAAAATAAAGAATCGATTTGGGTACCTATAAGTATGTACTAATAGCATTTTTTTCTTCAATTCTTGATTTTGAAAAATCAATCTTTGATGGTAATAATAATTAATAACAATAGAGAATTGAATGGAGTCCATTTCAAGTAGTAAGTATGTAGGTACATACTTAGGTACAATCCTATCAAACAAACTCGAACAGCTGAAGTTTTAAGTTATGCACACCATCGAATTCCTTACAGCAAAACCTACCTAACAATAAAACAGGTTATTTATATCAAAAGCATACTTGACAACTATACCTACAGAAAATTATCATTCTTAATAAACATTCCTGTATCCATAAATGCTGTTTCCACTAAACTTAATATTAATAAGTCTCTCGTAAAAATACTTTTGCATTTGCAATTCCCACGAAATCGAACTGTGAAATAAGTTAAGCTTCGTTTTAACGCGGTAATTGGGGTGTAATCTAATCAGGGTTGTTCGGGGGTGTGATAGTGAATTTTCCTCACACTGCACGTGCAGGGATGAGCCTAATTCTTTCCACAGAAAATTAGATACAGTTACCACCTCGTTAATGTAATAATGGTTAATAAAATTATTAAGGATGAGCCAATAGGTATCTACACAATATTCAACTATAGACATGTACACAAAATTCAATTATAAAGATACTGGTCTTTACTTTCGTAAATAATACTAAATTGTATTTTCGTTCAATTAATTTACTATATGTAGTGACATACCTAGTATAATACAAAGTCGCTGTCGCTGTCTGTCCGTCCCTATGTAGGTATCTATGCTTAAATCTTTAAAATTACGCAACTGATTTTGAAGCGGTTTTTTTAATAAGTAGATAGAGTAATCCAAGAGGAAGGTCTATAGCACCCGTGACACGTCGGGGCGGGTTGTATCGCTAGTACTTATATCATTATATTATTAATCTTAAGAGATTATTGAAACAATCAATTGAAATGGCCTAATTATATTATTTCATTTACGACATTACTTTTCTCTCTTTGTCCAAAATCGTACCGTCTCGCCAACGAACGCGGATATGTTCCTTTTATTAAATTTACTTATATTTTATTTGACTAAAATAACATCAAATAGGTAGTCATACAGTTTTATTTCAACTTGACAAATAACTATTTTCATAAACTCCTACGTATATAATATTTTACGAAAGCTAACACGTTTGCTTATCGCTTTTCCATTTATATGCAGTAAGTCATACAAAAACAACAACCTTTTATAGTCTGTATTGAGTTGCGAATATATTATAAATCAATTATGACAGGACACGTAGAATTAGGTCATTTGTCTTACTTATCTATCGCTACGTGCCTAACCTCACAACTGCAAAAAGGTATATAAGTAGGTACCTACTTACTTTATATTGTAACAAAAACAAAAGTTTTAAGTAAGTAGTTATGTTAAAAAGAGATAAAGAAATTCCTTTTTTATATAAGCAAATAATAATTGTACCTAAGTAGATGTACCTACTCGTTTGTCTAAAATATTTCTTTATAGGTACCTGAGTAGGTACATGATATTGTTACTGTAATATTAGGTGACTAGAGTAAGTCTTTGGCAAAAAATGTATTAAGTACCTACCTAAGTACTTACATAATTATCAGGAAAAAATGAAGACTAAAGACTAAATAAGTACCTAGGTAATATTAAATTATAGGTCATCATCATCATCATCATCAGCCCGTCGCAGTCCACTGCTGGACATAGGCCTCTCCAATTGCACGCCACTTTGCTCTATCTTCGGCTGCTCGCATCCAGCTCCTGCCAGCCATCCTACGCAAATCGTCACTCCACCTTGCCTGAGGACGTCCTACACTACGCTTGCCGAGACGCGGTCTCCACTCTAGAACACGTTTACTCCAACGGTTATCGGTTCTTCGGCTAATATGGCCAGCCCACTGCCACTTTAGCTTGCTAATCCGGTGGGCTATGTCGATGACTCTGGTTCTCTGCCGAATCACCTCATTTTTGATTCGATCCCGCAGAGAAACGCCGAGCATAGCCCTTTCCATAGCCCGCTGAGCGACTTTAAATTTGTGAACCAGCCGTACCGTCAGTGTCCACGTTTCGGCTCCGTATGTCATGACGGGTAGGACGCACTGATTGTAGACTTTCGTCTTCAGGCACTGTGGGAGTGACGATATGATAGGTATCTAGCCATAAATGTTTCATCTGACATTAGTAATACTATAAATTTGCTATCATCTAATAACCCTTATTTAGTAAGAACCCAAAATAAAGACTTTAATTTTGCGTAGAAAAATCCTGTTTTTTTTCTTGATATTGCCTTGCATTAAATAAATATTTTTCTTTCTCATTGGAATGAAACAACTATTAACGGATATTTCATTCCAATGTGTAATAACCGCGAAGGCATCAGAAATTATTATTTTTCTTTCTTTTTATTTTCAAAAACCGCGCATATTTCTCATTCTCAACGACAATCAGCCACGAATTAAGCAAGCATAAGCTTGAGGGGGTGACATGGTAACTTCAAGAGTGTTGACAGGTCGCGTGCGCATAGATCGATGACATAATCGCTGTCTGGGGAAATCATCCGGCCGTACTGATTACCAAGTAATTGATACCGAATTAGGGGACGGACATTCCCACAGTTAAATGTATTTTTTATTGTTTAGAGAGAATATGGAAACTTCTTATTGTTCAACTAGGTACCTAACTATGAAAAAAATATAATTACCCACGTATTAATAATAATTAATTATTTATTACTTACGAACTTGTACTTACAAGTTCGTAAGTAATATAATCATAGGTAACCTAAGTATCTAAATTGAAAATAAATTTAATTTGATAAATCATACCAATTGATCATCACCATCATTATTTTCAGGTCTAGCGGATAGGTACTTATAGTATCCGCCTAGGTCCTATATAAAATTTGAATTTAACGGGGGTAACCATCAGCTGGTAGTTGTATTGAACGCCGAATTTCAAAGTGACAAGTACTGTAATATGGGACCTAGACAGAATGAAAGGGACCTCTGAGATTTCGACCTTAAAGATGCCTACAAAAGGTTTTAAAGTGATAAAGGATAGCTTTTTTTCTTTCGGGTAGCTTGATTCGGGTTTCGGTATGAATTTTAATCTGTTTTGATCTTAGATACTTTAACGGTCCCGGGCTTCCAGTCTTCAGCCCCACATTCGAGCTACTTTTGCTTTTGTTGATACGGCGGACCCGAGATATAAGACTACTAACGCCATCTTTTGAATACTATATACACTAGTTGGAACATAACTACGTTAGAACTACGTGTACTTACATGGCAAATGATACATACACATTACATACTGCCATCTACCGGCGAATAGCAGTACTACTCAGAATATAGTAATGTATAACATAAATGAATCCACTTGCCACTAGATGTCGCTTCAAGTGTACAAAAATCAAGATCGAAATTCAGATTTAAGTTGCATTGAAAATAATCAGTAATTCAATTGATGCATAATATATTATACAGTGTAAACAACGTTGGTCGTTAAGAAAATGTATTACGTATACGTGAAGGCATTTTAAGTATTTGGCAGCTTCTTACTATCCTACCTACTTAGGTAGGTATTGCTTGTAATTTATTACCTACTCGACTTGTAGATAGGTACTTAGATTAAAAATAAAGATGCATTCTAGAAAAATAGAATAAGAAATAAATTAAATAAACCTTCAAACGTCTTAGACTGCCTATAATATTACTTATGTAGAATTTTAAACAGTCACTTATTGATATTGAACAAGCTTCAATAAATAGGTAAGAACATCTAGAATGTTCTCGACGTCTATAAAGCACCTAATATATCAGACTACTAAAAGCCACTTCTTATAGCAAGGTACTTCACATTGATGTCATCATATTGAATTTAAAGCGATTCCTCTTCAAATATGAAAATTAACAAAAGGGCCAATAAACATAGAGAAGTTTAAGGATTTTAAGCTATATTGTAAACTCAAGAGCAATTTATTACAAATGTTAATACTTAGCTACCAAGTAAATTCTGAACGTTAACCCAGATAGCGTTTTATGTCTATCTTATCTTTATTATACTGCAGAATTAGGATTAGTATACTTACCAATAAATCCTGGGTCTTAGTGAAAAAAAGGTATAAATGTAATACAGCATAATTATGACGGACATACTTAATAACCTTTTTAGAGTTCCACACCTCAAAACGAAAAACAGAAGACCTTATAGGATAACTTCGGTGTCAGTGTTTGGTAGAACCGTATTAGGTACATTTGCAGGTAGTAAGTTGTACCCTAGAGGAAAATAATACACATAATATACGTACCTAAGTAAATGCAATAAAATTTAAACATTACAATACTTACTTAGGTAACAACAATTCCGCAACATGTGTGTTATATTAAACTTTGCTATATTTCAAGGTATCTATTAATTAAAATAATTATTTCATCCTAATTAGCGTACATTCAACGAAGATACTTAGTATTTTGACATAGGTACCCATACATACACTACCTACACTCAAATAAATATCATTTTAAATCGAAATCGGTCCAGTAAATTTGTCGCTGAGGTGGAACGTCTAGGACATAGGTAAGTAGATTAAGTAGGTACATATTCTTTTGGAATTCTTACTTGTGTAAAAATGGTCATGTAATAAATGGCAGAGTCTTTTCAAATAAAATATTTCAGGTCACAGACCACAGTGCGTCTTATAATTTTTTAATTGGTTCGGTTCTCATAGTATTAAGGTACTTTTGCCAAAAATTTAGAAACAACTCTAAGGGTCAGTTCACGCGTGCTCATTAGTCTCATTACCATAAACAGAGTCGACTATGTGTGAACCCAGCCTACACGAATTCACGGGCATCGTGATAAACAAATCCCGTGCCAACTAACTGTTTGGATAGTCGTCACATGTTTATCGGGACGGTCCAAAATACCTTAACACGTCACTTCTTGAGGTTACATACGGTCGGAAGCTCTTTTGTCACTGGTGTTGTTTTATTTGGTGACGATATTAGCGCTTCAGAATTATGTAATAAATGAGTAGATAGTAGTAGATACTATAAGAAAATAGGTACTTAATGTAGGTTAAATGTGAAATAAAAAAAAACATATCGACAAGTAGTTTGGGTCCCGCGGCGATAAAAGGGTGAAAAAGGTGGATTTAGAAGTGAAAAGAAAGATTAAAGTTAAACTACGAAAACTAGTAGATATTTTTACCAATATCTAGAACTTATATCTAAAAATATAAAAATTTTACTCTATGATATTATTATATACTTTATTTTGTGTGCACATTTCTAAACGCAGTAAAATAACTCATTTAATAAATGTCTAGTAATGAGCTGAGCTCAGCACAACAACTCCGTACATGACATTTTCCAAAATACATCTCACGAAATGGCAATACTTGAAAAAATATTCAATACGTATAATTGCGTTTTTTTATGTTTTTATTTAGGTATATACTTAACTACATCTTTGTGCTTTAAATTTGTTCATTAAATATTTTTTTTATTAACCGCAATTGACCGAAGTCACAATAATCTCCAAACGGCATTCTCATCGCCAGACACTTTCATAAAAGACGCCAAGTTTATAAACATGTCTAAAAATATTTATTTCCATCTTGCATGAACGCAATTTCAACACCGGCTAAATTGGCAAATCGATGGAGTAGGCATTAATCTCAATAAAAGGAATTTGTAACGTTATAAATACTTACTTTTATTTAAACTACCTATTTCTCTATGGGAGTTTATTGGAATAATAAATATTGTTGTTTCTGTTGTATTTTTTTAAATTGATTATTGTTATTTGTATTGAATTTAATAGGGACTAACACCGATTTTAGATTTTAATTTTGAAAATTAAATATACGTAGTTCAGAAATAATACACTCAGCAAGTGTGTAGTGTGCTTATTGCAAGTACCTGAGTGTTCTCCTCAAATGTACTATTATAACATTTTTTAGCGAATTCTCTACAGTCGTTTGGCATAACGACTAACGTTAGAAAGGAGTTAAAATATACTATCCATCTTAAAACTAGCTTAAGTATACAACATACCATTTCATTTTTAAAATATTTAACGACTCTCCGCTTTTAAGTAAAATAAATCGATCGCTCTTATGAATTGGGCCTATTAACTCATTTATTTTCAATGTTATCTGTCGTATCAGTCGTTAACCTCCGAGCACGTGGCCGTAGTAAGGTAACTATAGTATTTTGTTGGATTTGAAGCTGTAGCTCTGCACCAAGAAAACAAAATTTACCTCATTCAAGCTCTAGAGAAAGACAGCTAACAAAAATCATTTGGCCGACGACCGAGAAGTATACATAGCACAGAGCTATTCGTAAAATAGAACGTAAGTTGCTCGAATAGAAAGAGAAAGACATACATACCATCGCATTAGTTGAAGCAGTCCGAACCGGTTAGGTCAGAGCGCCTGCGTTGATTTCGTGCAAGTGAGAAGCAGTAATATGAGAGCTAGTAAGTTGAAGCGGTGAAGGCGATTGTTGCATGTCTGAGTGTGGAAATTTCCACTGCCGACCGATGCAGACAATGAAACTTAAACGAATGGTTAGCCAAGTGACGTGGTTAAATAAAAATGTAATCGATAAAAATAATGAATAAAAAAATACTGAATACTCGTACATATTTGGTATTTTTCTGGTAATTAAAAAAAACTTTACTAGGAACAATTATGTTGACGGAATAGTAAAATTTTTAAAAAAAGGATTTTTTACATCTTTTCAACTAAATGTAAGTATAGATATAATATAATATTTCTATTTTCCCTGCTTTCTCTATGATGATTTTGTTTCACATTTCTGATAATTCCGGGTAGAGAATAATTCTATTACAGCGCATCCATTATACTTTCAATGCGTATCTCTCAGAATCTGTTAAAGGCGATGGTTAATGGATATTTTTGTCAATAGTGGATATTTTTTTGCTATTTCTTGAACTAAACAGTTTTTTTTTATTATCAAAATATTATTGGACATTTCTTATTTCTACTATACCTATTAATAAATGTTCTACAAAACATGTCAAACCGTTCATGATAGTTCATTCATGTGAATTTTAAGCTATATTCAAATTTCCCTTCAAAAAAGACATTCGAAAATTCAATGCAAAATAACCATCGATGTCGATAGTTAAACGACCTCTAAACACAACACTAGCGTCGTCGGAACCCTATCACCGTGGCCGCGGCTGCCGGCTTGCATAATTATATTTAACGGCGAAACCGTCTGCGTGGACCTAGCCTTATCACCCGGTCTAAGCCACACGTTCGACACTTACGCCATTTTTTAACTTTACTCCAATGGAAATTACCTACTTGCGTCACTTTCGAAAAGTACTAACAAGCATTTTGTTATTAGACTCTAGATCAATCTAGAATAAGCTGCATTTTGTAGATTTAGATCTCAGGAACGGTCGACGCTTACACCATTTTTAAAATTTACTCTAATGGAAATTACCCACTTCCGTCACTTTCAAAAAGTACCTACTAATGAGCATTTTGTTACAAGACTCTAGATCAATCTAGAAATAAACTCCCTACATATTGTAGAATAATATCCCAGTAACTTTCAACATTTACGCCATTTTTTAACTTTACTCCAATGGAAATTACCTACTTGCGTCACATTCAAAAAGTACTAATAACCATTTTGTTACGAAACTCTAGATCAATCTAGAAATATGCATATTGTAGAGTAAGATCCCAGGAACGGTCGACAATTACGCCATTTTTTAACTTTACTAATTATGATTGCGTCACTTTCAAAAAGTACTAATACCATTCTGTTACGAGACTCTAGAACACTCTAGAAATAAGCAGCATATTGTAGAATATTTAAGATCTCAGGAAAATGGTGATTTTTCTAAAAATTGCTCCTGCTTGCCTATACACATTATAATTTAAGGGTCCAATTACAATATGGTCCCTGCGGCAGGTGTGTGAGTAACTTTACACTACGTCCAATAGTGTGTAATATTTACAAATAATTTAGAATAAGCACTGTATGACGTCAATCTAGCTTGTCACTTAGTAAAATTGCTTATAATGGATTAAAACACTAGGTAGAAATATTTAATAACTATAAAATAGCACTAATGACACCTGACACTAATATCAATAAGAGTAGTGTAATAAAAAAAGAAACGATTTTTTTACACAACATAATGAATATTAAAAAAAAAAAACAAATTATTACTTATTACAAAAGACATGCACGTATCGATTTTTTTTTCAATTAAAAAACATAAACAGGAAAAATATACAGCGCTAAAAGTGTACATATTTCAATTATTATTACCTACTAGCTTCTGCCCGCGACTTCGTCCGCGTAGAACTCCTCCTTTTTTACAGTCGGTTAAAAAGTAGCCTTTGTCCTTTCTCAGGCTCCAGACTTTCTTTCTACCAAATTTCATTTAAATCGGTCCAGTAGTTTTACCGTGAAAGCGTAACAGACAGATAGACAGACAGAGTTACTTTCGCATTTATAACATTAGTAGGGATTACCTAAACAAAACGATATTTAAAGAATCAAAAGTAACAAAGTTTTCTGTAAAACCTTGAATTTACTAGACTCACGGCTCCTAATAAATTACTTTTATACAAACACACTAACGATCGTTGGATATAACAGTAATTATGTCTAAATAGACATTGATTCATGTTGATGGTATTTTGATTATATGGTAGAAATAGAAACCTAACCTAATATAACAATACCTATATAGGAAGTAAGTAACTATAAATCAACTACATTGCATTGTTAAAACCACCATGGGGCCTAGACAAGGTGTCAACGTTCAACGTTAACGTTAAACGAAACGACCAAAATATATGGGATTTGACATCCGCGAACGACTGTCACGTACGTCACAAACGTTCGCGGATGTCAAATCCCATATATTTTGGTCGTTTCGTTTAACGTTAACGTTGAACGTTGGCACCTTGTCTACACCCCCATGACTGATTTAATTCGAGTATATTGACTTCATGGTGACGTTTCGAGACCTATACGATTTCTATATTCGTAGCAGACTGATTTGACGATTGTCTAACCCTAAGGAATGTTATATTATGCAAACGTTATTTAAAAAAAAACATTATGCAAATAACATTGTATTACTTTTTCTACATATGCACATTCTAAGATATCAATGGTAGCTATTATCAAAATAAAAGTACTATATAATAAAAATATTTTTATTTTATTGGACTTTATCTTTATCCAAGACCTTCCTTCCTAATATTAAAAATGTCACTTACCAAGTTTTAGTTTTTAAGAATATCTAAGAAGTAGACAAATACTTACATAATAATACCTGATGCCTTCGCGGTTATTACACATTGGAATAAAACAATTTTATTTTATTTACTGACTTTTCAAAAACTTTACAGTTCCCATATTCGTAGTACAAATGAGCAGACTTTTTATTATTATTTTTTCATTTCCGGCAAACTTCGTACCGGCATATATTTTTTTTAAATACCTACTTTTAAAATTTCTGTTTATTTTTTAATTTTCTCTTATCATGACCTTGTTCTGACACAATAACAAACAGAATACAAAAAGAATTATCCAATTTGGTGCAGTCAATCGGAAGTTATGCCGCGTACATGTCGCACACCTAGATCTAAAGAGAGCTAACTCAAAAAAGGTACTTTTTCAGGAGAGGCGAGAAACTGATTAATATGTCCATATGCACGCATGAGTTTTCTGTATAAATTTATACTTTTTATAATAAAGCTAGGAGAGTTATATTAGCTGAAATCTGTTTTAGTGTAGGTGGGTTTTGCTGGAATCCGATGGTGTGCATAACTCAAATCTTCCGGTTTTTGAGTTAGATCCCTTTAGATCTAGGTGTGCGATGTGTACATTTCGGTGACTACGTTTAATAACTTGTTGAAATATATAAATTTGTTCAAAGTATTATCACAGTCAAAGGACAATGTATGTAATGTGAGTCAGGTAAAGGACTGGCCTTGAACATGATAACACTGCAGGCAAATAATAAATATTATAATAAGTAGGTACCAATTATCGCATACAGAAACAGACGCATGTTTATTTACTACTAGCCCGCGATTCGTCTGCGCACAATAAGTACTTTACACAATATCGTTACAAAATATAGTCTATATGTTATTCTGATGTGTAAGCTATAGCATTGTAAAGATTCATCAAAATCCATTTATTAGTTTTTGCGTGAAAGAGTATCAAACATACTCACAAACTTTCGCCATTATAATAATTATTTATTAACAGCAGTCCCGGCAGACGTCATCCTGCCCCTTCGAAATTCAAATTGACTCTACATTTTATTAAGTACTAGCTGTGCCCGACCTCGTCCGCTTGGAATAGTTATTCTTCATATAATAATTTTCCCCGTTTTTTTACACATTTTCCACATTTTCTCCGCTCCTATTGGTCGCAGCGTGATGTTTTATAGCCTAAAGCCTTCCTCGATAAATGGTCTATCCAACAAAAAAATATTCTTTCAATTCGAACCAGTAGTTCCTGAGATTAGCGCGTTCAAACAAACAAACAAATAAACTCTTCAGCTTTATAATAATAGTATAGATGTATGGAAAAAATAAAAGGGCTGTTTTAGGATTTTCCCGGCACTGTTTTTCTCGCCGTAAAAAACCATCCTTGGACTTCAACATTTAAAAAAAGGAATTGGACAAATGGGATCAGGCGTTGTTGAGTTATGCGCTTACTAGCACATTTTGCGATTCATTTTTATATATTATATAGATATAGATAGATTAATGTGATTATAGTAAGTATTGTATTTTGAAAATTCGCTGATCTCTTGTCACCTGTAATGATTACAGGAAGAGATGACCCTCGGAATCAAGTCAAGGTCACCAGATCGACCAGTTAGCAATCGTGTTTTGAGTGGTACAAGTCAAGAGATCTCAAAATAGTTTACAATAGTAATAACTTCAGTACGAATAAAGAAATTTAATGTCTTCAACATTATATTTCTACAAGAAATAAAAAAAAGATAGATTCAGATTCATTTATTTCTCACTAGCTTTGCGACTCTGACTCCGTGTGAAATTATAAAATTACGGCTGCATGACGATACTTTCATATAATATTTCATCCCCCCTTTTAGACCTTTAAAACCTTTTTTCGCCCAATCAAAAGTAACCTAAGCTTAATCCTTTCTCAGGCTCTAGACTAACTGTGTACTTACCAAATTTTATTTCAATCGTTCAGTATTGTCAGCGTGAAAGCGAAACAGACCGACAGAGGTACTTTCGCATTTGCATTAGTTAAGATTAGGAAGAAAGTATTATTTTGTACTTACATTATAAATATTATAATTACATAGTCTAATATTATGTCATAATATTATATTATTATGCACTCTTATAGTAAGATCATCAAAAGTATAAAAAAAAACAGAGTTTTATATTCGTAAATATTGGTACCTATTAGGTAGCGAAAGTTTTAAAAGCTACGTTGACATTTTTAGCAGATAAAATACCTATCATCATTACCGAATTCTTTCATATTTTTAATATTATATATACGTAATATTCTACGTAACTAACTAGGTATTAAGATATTTTAAATTATAAAATTAGTCACATTGTGCTTGTTAGTTCTTGTCATTCCACCTGATTCAATCTTTACCGGAATGCCTTTTTTAGAAAATCATTTGCAAATGTAACTTATATCTACAATCTACATGTATACATACCTGGGCTATATATGTCCTGTCCGTTACTGCATACAATTCCATATACGCATCAGTCTATTTATATGCTTAAACAAACACCGATTACCTACTTAATAGCTATAGGAAAAGGGCATTTATTTATTTAAGTACTTTGTTGAATAGACAAGCCATTCTCGGAAATATAAAATTAATTTATAAAAAAGGTTGTGTAAATTATGAAAACATCAAAAAAATGCTGGCCGATTATAATCTCTGGAAAAAAGTTAAAGCATTGAACGCCATCTTGAATTGTACTTTTTCTAAATTTAAATTAATGAAATCGTATACTTTGTATTAAATTAATTATTAAATACTTAATCAATATTGATACTTGTCTTTAAGATTTAATTAAATTTTCTTTCTTTCTTTCTTTCTTAATCCTCTGGCACATATACATACATAAATATATAGGTATACAAGACTTGCTCATGTTAATATTAGGTATCTATACTAATATTATAAAGAGGAAAGGTTTGTTTGTTTGGATTGAATAAGCTCCAGAAAAGCTGGACCTATTTCAAAAATTCTTTCACTGTTGGAAAGCTACACTATTCCCGAGTGACATAGGCTATAAAAAAAGGACATACGGGCGAAGCCGGGGCGGACAGCTAGTATAATATATAAATTCACTTATAAATAAATGTAAATTGCATGCTATTAATAGTCATGTGAGAACAATTTATAGAGTACAAACAATCTAATAGCGACACTTGCTCTGTAACCGGTCTTTGGACTGTTTTCCTCGAGGAGACGGGTCAACTGCACCTTAATGTACATTTTCTAACTCCCGACACAATATCGGGGTGTTATAAGTTTGTGTGTATAAGCCTATTGTCTACTGAATTTCTGCATACACGTTGGCAGCTCCCTTTTAGTTCCCCTTCAGAAGTCTCAGACCCTTACGCAAATTAATAATAAATTCTTGAAGGAACAAGCACCTATATGGAAAACTAGTGGCCCGCCCCGGCTTCGCCCGGATCATTCTTTTTTATAGCTTATCTCACTCGGGAATAGTGTAGCTTCCCAACAGTGAAAGAATTTTTGAAACCGGTCCAGCCGCTCTGGAGCCTATTCAATCCAAACAAACAAACAAACTTTTCACCTTTATTATATTAGTATAGAAAAGACTTTCTGCTGAGTTCTTGCGGCGTCACTTCTCAGCAATAATAGTGTTACGCAACGCTAAAAGGTTCATGTGACGTGTAAAAGTACTTTTTTAAGGTCTATTTACTAAATGATCTGATTTAATAGTATACAATCATATTAGATATATGGGGTTCTAACGTTGTCATCGTCGAGCTAAACTATAAAGTATAATATCCTAAAAACAGGTGTCGGCGACGGACGTTACAATAACTCACTTTGTGTGGTACTTGCGACTTCTATTATTTTGGCGACCTTGCGACTTTCTAATCTGTGCAAAATCTACTGTGTAATGTATTAGTATCTACAAAGATAGATGTATTAAAACTGTAACAAGTAGGTACCTAATCTACGGAGGTCAAACTAATGTAAAGGTAATTTAAATCTTAAAGTTCTAGCATATTATTCATTAGGGATTACACGTGCAGTTTTAAGAAAACTTAACTATGATAAGGCCTAGGATGTCTTCAAGCTTTTTGAATTAGGGCCCCTTGACATCAGGCTGAATAGAGCTGTTTTATAAAAAAACGTAGAGTATTATTCCATAGACTAGTCATCGCAAAAGTTTAATAGGATTGGTTCGCTTGTTTTTTTTCTGCAAACGGACCTCAAGGCAAATTCTTTGCCAATAAATCTTGTAATATTTCGCTAGCACGTGTAAGATTTGAACATCTGTGCCAGGCTGTGCGGTCATCGAGTTCGTTGACCCACAAGTGTTGCTTTCTATTTCGTACTTCGGTGAGTATTTGCTCTTCTATTTTTACGGTGGCAACTTTGATGAACCTTTTCGGAGAAACACGCGTTAAAGTAAACAATATTCGAAATATATGCAACTGAATCAGAATTTCATTACGTGAAAAATTCGACCTTTAATCCGTGACAGCATTAAAAAAATCAAGGCTAATATACGACCAAAGGCGAAGGTCATGCCATTGTAGTAACACCATAAAACGTGTGTCATATTAGATACTCTTAACGCATATTATACCATTCATTTTTTTTCGGAAAAATAAAGTTAATTATAAGTAACTTTCTAATTTGACGCCGTTAAAACTAAACAACTGCAACAACTAACTCTAAGTCAAATTTCTCATTAGGTATGTAAAATTTTATAAAAAATATCAGACATCTCTATTAATGACGTGACGCTTGATGCCTTATTAAAGAACACAGGTTTAGGTAAATAGCTAAAAGGAAGTACTTAAGTAATTTCTATCATAAAAACGAAACCCATTAGGGATAGTTTCCTACTTTACTGTAAATGGCAGCGTAATTGATAATCGAAGTAGGTACCTAAGTAATCCATTAAAAGAGGACAAAGGCTCCGTCAAAACACCATTATCCAAGAAAAACAGTTTGATAAAAAAAACCTGCAAACAAGCTAAGCAGTTGATATACAAAGGAATCTGTTTCGCTTCACTACCACGCTCTTATCTTTGAAATGAAAGAGAAAAAAAATCTGGAACGCCTCTCGAGACTAAGTTCAAGGCTGCCTGAAAGTTAATTTTCGCAATTCTTAAAACGAAAATAAATCTTTTGACGTGTTAATTTGATGTTATTCTTTGTCTGAGATTTTATTTTCGCGACGATATCCTGTTTATTTTCGTGCTACGTCACTATTTATAAACGTTTATTTCAATTTGAAACTTCTATTTATATGTACCACCTACCTATGTGGCACCAATTTTTAAATTTAGGGTTATTTGTAGTTTGTTTTATTTTATTTGTTGATAGGAGCGTATTACTAATTTGGTTTTCGCGATTTTTTTTTCCTGCGCTAATATTATTTCTAATATAAATCCTTATATTTTAATGTAATACCTGACCAATTTTAGGGTATCCATCATATGAAACTACAAGTGATCTAGAATTTATAATCATAACGAAATAAGCGCTATTTTACTTCTAAATACTTGGTCAACTAATAAATTGTACATATCCATTAAATATAAGTGAGCAATTATCAACCATATCAACCGCAAACGTCCACCACTGGACAAAGCTGCATCCTAGTGGATTCCAGAAACCATTAATCAAGTCGTATTCTTCACTAAGGATATTTTTTTATACCTTAGACCTTAGACATTATTTCAACAGCTACAAAAGTTAAAAATGGCTTCCTCAAATGGGGAATTATTTAAACGTTGTAAAAAAGAAACTCAGATATTGAAAATTGTATCCAGAAATAACTGGTTGAAACAAAATTAAATAGATGGTTAGATAAATTGATATGATGATACACAACAAAGGTATTAGACCACGTGCTATATACATGTGTCACTGTTATCATTTAAAATAGACGCAATAAATTATCAAACACTTAGTCATGTGTCTTTACTGATTTTTATGATGTCAGGTGATTGATAAGTGATAGATAATTTAATACTTTATCTCACTTAAGCCCGTCTTCGCAATTGATTTAAGAGCCCAGACAATAAAGTGAAACACATAGCACCAATTCCTAAGAACAAGAAACTAGAATAATTGCCCCACCTAAATATCCAGGAAGCTGTTTCCAAACCCAATTTATTGGAATTCCTCTGTAAATTTATCTCACAGGTTCTAAAGTAAATATATAGAGCTTTAAATTTAAACAAACATGTTCATTACAATATGGGTATTATAAATAAAACCAGCACCGCATGACCGGCGACGAGTAATGTAATTGGCGATTCGAAGACTATTAATAGTTGGGCAGATGAAACGACACACAATAAACATTTGACCAGTCCCAACTGACCTATGCCTCCCTCCAAAGTGTGCGTTCATGTAGATCTTACGAGAGTAGTTAAAACTTTTCTGAAGGCCTTTCGGTTCTGAATTTAAGCGTTGTATTATGGCCAATGAAATCAATGGAACAGACCAGTTACGGTCAGATTTCTCTAGACATCTTTGGTCCGTGATATTAAGGGGTACGGAGTACAATTGACACTTCCAGATTCGACTCGACTAAACTTCCTTGTTCCATAATGTAAAATTATTATTTCAGTGACGCACACATCGATGACAGGACAACAACACAATGATTAAGAAACTAGTGTTCTGGTGAAATCTAAATATCTAGGTGGAAAGTCAAACATTATGTTAATAAAATAAATTTGCGTAAGATTTTAAAATATCTGGCAGGTTATAATCCTTGGCAGTGCTTGCAAATTAAAAAAAAACTATCGCCTCCACACCGGCTATGGACATCTTATATTATACTCCCGTATAATCCGTATATTCTCAAGAGTTGCTAGTTTTAAAAAAGACAACCTATAAGTTTCGGTTGATCAGCTTTAAAAGACAATCAATAGAGTTAACCTTCCCATAACATAAATACTGCATGAGAACCGTAGTAGGTAAATAGGACAAGGACCATATCAAATAATTTATTTACTTATTGACAATGCAAGAAATCGATAAGTTCAATGGTATTGTCATCGTTAGAAAATAATTTGGTTAATCTGGTGCGGTTAGTTATACGCTGTTTGTATATTAAACTAGCGGCCAGCCCCGGCTTCGCCCGGATCCCTTTTTTTATAGCCTATATCACTATCCAAACAAACAAACAAACAAACCTTTTATCTTTATAATATTAGTATAGATAAGGCAATATACAGCGAAAACTTATACAGTAACCTTACTGTTTAAGTTAAAGTGTTGCCACTCCTGATTACTTCTCTAACTCTAGAGTTAATCACGAGTGGCAACACTACTCTATCACGTCTATTCCTATCTGTTCATAGCACTTTTTCAGTATCAAATCGACACTAAATATAACCCACAGGCCACCTAGAAATGCTAGACTGTATAATAAATCGTAGATGTTTTTGTCTGTTTTCATGTACCTGCCAACTCGAACTAAAAAGTATTTGCAAAAAAAAAATGGTGTAATTAATATCAAAAGAAAAGGAAGTCATCAGTACTAATATTTCCGCGTGTTTTAAAAATCTCTATCGAGGTTGTCGTTCGTCCTTGTCCCATTATTAATTTTCTCATACATCCATACTAATATTATCAATATAAAAGTATGTCTGTCTGTCTGTCTGTCTGTCTGTTACCTCTTCACTGTCAAACTCTTTTTGATGAAATTTGGTATTCAAATAATTTGAGTTCCTGAGAAGGACATTATAGGATAGTATAATTCCTATCCCACTTTACACTTTTCACGGCAAGGCGATAAAAGATAACTATGTAATCTAAAAATAATTCAAGAGAAGGAATCCCTTAAAAGGAAGTAAGTAGAATTTACTATGGAAGTATAATCAAAAAGAAACTACCTACCCAAAGTTCTAATTCTACGGAGGCGAAGTCATGTGCAGAAGCTAGTATGTAATAAACACATCAGAAACATTCAATATATCTACCGTATGGAGACGAGATTAGAATCCCCGAATTCCGAGACCCATGTTTACGTTGCTCTCGATGTCAGTACCAGTGCCAAATGCGAATATACAACCACAATAACCAATATAACATGACCCCTGACATTCAGCCAACATCACCAGTTTTGTTAACAATCCGAAGAATCCCGGGAGGGTGAAAGTGTCTAGACTTCTGGACCGGACCAGGCGCCCTGAAATATACACAAACACGTCAGACTATTTATTTTTATGCGATAAGAAATCCGCTAATGATGTAGGAAACGGAAGGTGCCAAGTGCTGTGTCCCAACACCCTGTGAGACAATACAAGTCATACAGCTTAGTAGCGAGGGCCTTTGGCTGGCTGGAGATCAAAAATATAATAATAACTTATATACCTTCATGACTAATCATGACTCATCATGTCTCACGGAGAGGTAGGTCCATGTAGAGCTGTAGGTTTTGATTCCCTTGCAAGTGTCATAATTGACTGTGAAAAATGGTATAGAGTAAGTCACGCTTAATGACTTACAATTATTTCGACGTCACTTTCTACGACGCTAGTTAAATAATGCGAGAACGTAAAAGAGTGACGTTGAAGCTTTGGTAACAAAGGGGAAATAACGTAACCACAAATTGTTACTCAGTATTTTGCAGAAAACGATCAGCAGAATCATTATTGTAAATGAGTGTTCGTATGTTTTGACATTCTTCAGTAAAGAAGCAAAGAATCCTTGTATATTAAATGAGGACTAAAGAGCTAATGACGTATCAAGATATTAAAAAGATTTCATTTATATATTCAAGAAAAATCTCAATTTGTCACACTAAAGAATATATAAAAAATATAATTATTAACCTTACGCCTTCACGGTCATTACACATTGCAGTATTTAACATATTATTATGCGAACATAATTATATGTTTTCGTATATAAAAAAAATGTCATTATTAGACTATATATAACCTAGCCTACAAATATAATAGGAACTACAATCCTCAAAATATCCGCACAATAACAATAAAGGTATGCGAGCTAAGTCTGTTATACTTATATTTTAACTCATCATTTTATTTTAACTGTTATCTAACTCATCATAATATTATACCTCCAAGAAGGTAGGTACTAATCTAATCTAAACTTAACCCTTCTGCCCTCTTAAAACCTACCTCTGATATTTATCAATACAGAACGTATGAATACCCGTCCTTGACCGCCCGACCTACATTCATGCATTCAGCCAGATCTAGGCTCAAGGACTATACCGCATTGAATGTGACGTAAGTACCAAGGGCGTAGCGAGGTACGGACAGACGGGTCCCTGTAGGTTTTGATTCCTTTGCGAGTGTCAATAATTACCTGAGATACTCGTACATTCTAAGTTTGTTTACCCCCTGCCCCTAAACAAAATCCTAGCTCGCCTGCCCCCCGTATCAAAATCCTAACTACGCCTTTCGTAGGTACAAGGTACTTACTAACCTGAAAAAGGGAATATTACACGTGTTTTCGATAACACTGTGTTATGGCGCCAATTTTATGATAAACCGACTGCTGATAAGAATTTTATCCGCATTCTTTTTATATTTACCGTGGTCAGTTTTGTTTCGTTTCACAAGTACATATGGTGGATTGATAATAACATACGAAGCGGTATTATAAGGTTTAAATGAGTCGATTACATAATGATCGATCCACACGAGTTATATAGGATGTTTTTCAACACATTTATATACTTGTGCGGAAAAATTTCTACTAAGAGGGTAAAACAGGGAGTATAACTTATTATTTCTTCAATAGGTTTATTAGAAAATTTGATAGTTTATGATGCTTTTGCAGTTATTACTAATTGGAATAAAACAGTAATTTGGGATTCTATTCACATTACAGTGTGTTCAATTACCTATCGCTACGAATATGAGAATTGTAAAGATTTTGGAATGAAAATAAAATTAATATACGCAAGTTAAATCCGTTATAATTGCTCTTTTAGAAAATGTCCATTCGAAATCAGAAATTCGTTAAAATAGAGGATAGGTACAAAACAAAAGCTGGTCAAAATACTACGGCTACTTAAAACGCAAAGATTTCGATAAAAACTTATCTCAAATTCGATATCATTAAAGTGATTGCTTAAGTATAAAGTACATGTATTAGTGATTAAACCGAATTCCAATTAATCAGGTAATCCAATAAAATTTCCCACGTGTAAGCGTGAGTCATGAAAGTCACCAGCTTATGAAAACTCTGTTACTTTGTGTTTATGTTCTGAATTCTAAACGAAGTAAACAAGAAAATGTATATTTATAGAAATGTGTCGCAGTACATTTTGCTCTTTAATGGTATCTTTAGAGCTTTTACAATTTCCAACGCTTTAGCGGTATATTTATATACCTATACACATCTGTATAATTATAACAGACTAGCTGTGCCCGCGATTTCGTCCGCGTGGAATAGTTATTTTCCCCATTTTCCACTGTTTCGTGATGTGTGTGTGATGTTATATAGCCTAAAGCCTTCCTCGATAAATGGTCTATCCAACAAAAAAAGTTTTTTTCAATTCGAACCAGAACTTCCTAAGATTAGCGCGTTCAAACAAACAAACAAACTCTTCAGCTTTATAATACATATTAGTAAGTATAGATTTAACTTATGGATTTTGTTTTTAAGGTTGTTCTACTAGCATTTCAACCGCTTTCACTTTCCTGGCTAGATTAGGCATTTGCCTGTAATTTTCAGACATATATCTATAGATAAAATAATAAAAAATAAAATATCAGACTTCATAGGCATAGTTAATGATGTGACCAGGATAATAAGAGTGGTTTAGACCCTAATGAACTATCCTTTTATTAACTTAGGTACGTTGTAAGTTGTATAAGACTATCGTTAAAACATTCTGCTAAATAAAGCTGTAAAGTTCTAGAAATCTCCAGATTAAGTCCATTGCCAAACATGGAAATAACATATTACTTTGATAAGAAATCGACACCAAACGTATAAGCGAACGATAACTGACCTGTCGTCATTACATCTTACAACTACTTATAGCTTTATATTTTCAAAAACACCAATATGAACTTTATAATCTTGAAATAACGTATTAAATTGTCACCAAGGTATTTTCTTCTTGTAAAAGATAGGTATTTATATAAAGATTTACTTTCTCGAATGCCGCGTGGGTGTAACAGAAATCATTTTTAAAAACATTGACTAACAAAAGATATTTGTTCCAAAAATAAAACAAAAATGTTTAAGAGTCATTAAATATTTATTCTCAATGGTGTCCTTATTTGTTTTGCAGATAAAGACTTTTAAAAAGCAAATTAGGAATAAGTTGTCGATAATGACGTGAAATTTGTTTAGAAGTGGGATCAATAATCTATATGAAAACTCTGTATATCTATATACCTAATACATGTATATGTAGGTATGGACATGAGATATATAGCATTCTCGAATGTCCTGGAGCTTTTTCAAGATTTTAGGATACCTAGGATTTAATCTAAAACCTAAAAAATACTAAAAATAAACTTCGAAGGACTAAACTAGACCTCCCCTAAAATCTCCTATCCTAAATCTCTTTCTATTTCTAATTAAAATGACGTTACGTATCTAATCTGTATCATTATCGCAGTTAAAAATCTGTCTCATATCTCCTTTGTTATCCTTTGTATTAGTAATTTTCCAAGGAAACCTTAGAAAACACATTGCGTTTACTTGGATTTTCCTTTGCCGCGTACTTTTCCCACTATGACAAAGGTATACCTTTAGTAAACAGTCGTAACTCACGTAGGTTTATCCTAACACTTAGATTAATAAGATCTTTCCTTAGGACGTTCCGATTACACACATACATTTATGATTAAAATTGTAGGTATAAGTAAATAATTATTTGTGTGTTGCTAACTTGGCATCCCACAAGCCCTGGGTCGCCTGAAATTATTGGCCCGAAACCGAGCCGTGCTTGGAAATAACAGGGGCCCTAGACAAGTGCCCAACATTCAACGTTAACGTTAAACGTTAGGACCAAAATGTATGGGATTTGACATCCGCGAACGACTGTCACGTACGTCACAAATGTCAAATCCCATACATTTTGGTGCTAACGTTTAACGTTAACGTTGAACGTTGGGCACTTGTCTAGCCCCCCAGGTATATTAAATTGTTAAAAAGGTTGCATAGGTATAAATTTGACATCGTCAGGAAAATTAATGAAAGTATATTTTATGGAAAAAGTTTTAGCACGTCGCCCTAAACGATATTCTGAAATTTAAATTAATATGATACTTACATCCATTGGATATGAAACTTATCGTAATCTTGATATCGCGATATTATTATGTACCTATCTTCCTTGAAAATTTGGTAAGAATTCGTTGCGTCGTTATTAAGGTTGAATCCTCTGGCATAGTTGCGTCTTCAGGCTATACCTAAGTTCGTAATAAGTTGTATTAATTGGTAATTCCAAGTAAAATTGTCACTAACCTAACCTAAAGGTTTAATTGAGTTTACAGCCGATTGACACGTCTACCAACCTACTGTAAAAAGTCACAGACATGATAAAGATGAGGTGATCAATAACTATGACTAATTAATGACAACCTACTTCGTGCAAAACAAAAATCAATCAACGTCCATTACTTACGTTATGCGGACATTAATGAGTAACCTCTTCCGAGTGCAGTCAGTTGGATTCCAATCTCCAAAGCTTTACAGCATAATGTTATAAGGTGTTCAAATACTAATTTTTATAAGCTTTTATTTAACTTGCAATGTATAAAAGCAAGTATATTATGTATAATACGTATGTAGGTATGGGCGAGATTTTGCAACTAAATTTTAAAGCAGATATCTTTAACCAATTGACCTGTAATTATGTACACATGTTCATTTTTAACCCCCGACGCAAAAACGACGGGGTGTTATAAGTTTGACGTGTCTGTCTGTCTGTCTGTCTGTCTGTCTGTGTGTGTGTGTGTGTGTGTGTGTGTCTGTCTGTGGCATCATAGCTCCCTAACGCATGAACCGATTTTGATTCTGTTTTTTTTGTTTGAAAGGTGTATATGTCGGGAGTGTTCTTAGCTATGTTTTATAAAAATCGGCTAAGTAGTTTAATAATTAGGGGGGGTTAAAGAGGGGATGTAAAAATAAATGTCTACACATATATTCGAGTGGGGTATCCAATGAAAGAAGGTGACGAGTACATTACAAAATTGAAATCATAATGAAAATCGGTTGAGTCGTTCAAAAAATATTAGGAGTGAAAGTGGGGATGGAAAACCAAATGTCTACAAATATACCCGAGTGGGGTATCAAATGAAAGAGGATCGCGTGTGCATTACAAAATTGAAATCATAATGAAAATCGGTTAAGTAGTTCAAAAATTATGGAGAGTAATAGTGTAAATGGTAAGCCCAATGTCGACAAATATACCCAAGTGGGGTATCAAATGTAAGAGGATAACATGTACATTACGAAATTCCATGTGAAATGGAAATTAGTTAAAAATAATAATATGTAGTAGGTACCTACGTACCTACTTACAAAAAGTATGAAATAAAAAAATAAATTAAAAATTTAACAAACCCCCGACATAAAAACTAAAAGGCCCTCTAAAAAGTATAACAATAATAAAATCTTAATATTAGTTACCTAAGTATTAATATTTCTACAAAGAAAACGTCATGTCGGGGGGACCGTAGGTTTAGGTAGATTGTAAATATTAGGTAAGTAACTACACCTAAATGAAAAGCGGTCCCTCCGACATGACGTTTTCTTTGTAGAAATATTAATACTTAGGTAACTAATATTAAGATTTTATTATTGTTATACTTTTTAGACGGCCTTTTAGTTTTTATTACGACAATGCACGGTTAACTGTGTGACGTCTGTCTAAAACTAAACTAAGGGAGGTGGAAGACTAAATATCTACAAATATACCTGAAGGTATTAAATTGAAGAGGATCACATGTACATTGTAAAATTATATAGATTGTGTTAAAAAATATTTTTGTCTTTTGATCTTATTATTTGCCTAATAGTGTCTATCTATAGGTAGGTCTAAGTATAATAATTTAGTCTTGATTGTCTCCGTCAAAGCATGAAGTGAGTGCGCAACGCAACTCGACTGAACTGCGATAGGTCATTCACCCTCATCGACCTAGTCCTTTGACGAATATACGAGTACTTACATACCTACCAGCGTTCTCCATTTTCATAAGAATATGATAATCATAAGTGATAAAAAAATACACACACTAAGTGTCCTAATATTAAAGAGGAATAAGCAAATTATCCTGTTATCCTCACTACGTAGATACATACTTTTATATCTTAGAAATGTCGCAATATATCTCGCTAATCTGAAATAGGGAAATTTTGAAAATTATACATATTTTTACAGAAGTGCTTGCAATTAAGCTGTAGAAAACCAAATCGGAAAGTTCCTAGGCACTTAGTAGAAACTAGATAGGTACCATTCAAAAGCCACGTAAATTGATACCCATTTTCTTTGTATGTTAAGCTATTACGTCATGAAATACGCGAGGACACTGCACTCCTTCCAAGAACTTAATGGAAACTTTTATGACAAAACAGTGATCCATCACACATTTCCATGTCATAAGGCGAGTCGGTATGTCGGGAAATTTCCGTAACTAAAACAAACCAATTCGTATTTTTCACACCTAACAGTTAAATGGGAACAAACATTTTTGAAGAAATTTATCGAGATTGCGTTAGACAAATGGGTTATTATGTATAAATTATGGACTCGTATTTTGATTTAATGAATAAAACGAAAAAGGCCAAAGAAAAACCTTGTCAAGTTCGCAAGTATATTCATCAGTATTTACGAGTGGGGGTTCGTGACGTCACTCTCCTGAAAAATGGCGGTGACACGTGACTCGGAACTTTAATCTATACTAATATTATAAAGCTGAAGAGTTTGTTCGTTTGTTTGAACGCGCTAATCTCAGGAACTTCTGGTTCGAGTTGAAAAAATCTTTATTTGTCGGATAGACCATTTATCGAGGAATGCTTTAGGCTATATAACATTACGCTGCGACCAATAGGAACGAAGCAATAGTGGAAAATGTGTGAAAAACGGGGAAAAATATCATAATCAGAATAACTATTAATAGAACTATAATAGCGGACGAAGTCGCGGGCACAGCTAGTGAGTTATATCTTTATTGGTTTTCGTTTAACACAACTTTTTACGATTACGGTGTCTTGGAATCGGGACTTGCCAATAATATACCGCTCAGAAATTTGCATTCTTAAAGAATATCGAATAAAGAATAATAAACGATTACCTAGTAGCTAATAGATATACTTACGTCAGCATGTACTAATTTAATTTAGATCTCACGTGTTAGCAGTGAGGAAAAAAATAAAAAATAATTGTCACGTGGTCTTTATTACTACCGTGTCTAAGTCAGGTGACATAGGTATTCGTCTACGGAATTTTCCACAAAATGGCTGCTGATGCAACAATAGGCTCGTAATGCGGTATGACAACGTAAAAGCATGAATAATGAATAGTATTATGATTTAGGGACAATAATGTACCTAAGTTAGTACTTATGTTAAAGAACAAATAGGTAAGTACTTGACTAGTTTCTGCCTGAGACTTCGTAAGCATAGAATTAATAGGTACTTCGGGTAAGTAATTAATTTTTCTGTCCTCCGGCCGGAAAGCGCCAACTTTCTGGCCGCTGCGCTAAATGAAATTGCCGCTTTCTGGCTTCGTCTAACAGATAAATAGTATACTGACCTCGGCCAGTAAAATAAAAAAGCCTCAGATTTCATTTTTGTCAACCTCGGCTTCGCCTCGGACGACAATTACATGTGATCTGAGACATTTTTTATTTTACTGACCTAGGTGCGTAATGTACTATTGTATCGTACCTACCTACTTCGTAAGTACCTACATACTTTAATTCCTTACCCATTTTCACGCCACTTGTGGTATATTTCCGCAATGAAAATTATGTTCTACCCCGGCACTCAAATTATCCCAATAACTAATTTCATCTAAATCGGTTTATCGTGAAAAGGTACAAGACAGACACAACAACAAGATAAACTTTCTATATATTTTTTTTTTAATTTTCATACTTTTTCACCTACCTTTCTTGCTATGGCAAGTACCTACCTATATAGAATATTAGGCTCATTATAAACCTTATAGCGTCAGTACATTTTTATAAATTACCTAGGTCGGAATGCCACACTTTCCGAAACTTCAAATTAGATTCCGCATTTAAATAGGCTAATCACATCTTCTGGCTTAATCCAGAACAGATCTCAGCCATTTGACGTCAGTCCGCTATTATCAAAATTATACCAGGTCATGGCAACACAGTAACACATTATATTGATATACCAAGACAATCGTAGAAACGACGACCCGATCAGTGACGCCAATGGCATAGATATGGCTTAGCATGTAGCATAGCAATTCTCACTTGAACCTTAGATATCGAATTTCGATTGACACGTCGTAGATAATAAAATTACAGTACCTACATGACTTACAATATGCACCTATTGACTTTATTCTGTAATTGTCTAAATCATCTCTGACTAACCATATTCAATACATATATTCATCTAACCTCCTCTTATCTATACTAATATTATAAAGCTGAAGAGTTTGTTTGAACGCGCTAATCTCAGGAACTACTGGTTCGAATTAAAAAAAGTATTTTTTTGTTGTATAGAACATTTATCGAAGAAGGCTTTAGGCTATATAACATCACGCTGCGACCAATAGGAGCGAAGAAACAGTGGAAAATGTGTAAAAAAACGGGGAAACTTATTATATGAAGAATAATTCCACGCGGACAAAGTCTCGGGCACAGCTTGTGTTACATATCGACTAACTTAATAGGGGAGGGTTTCCTTATGAGAATCTCACGGTCACCAAATATTAACACGCAGTTTTGGTGCGAAGTAATTAAACATCTAACTTGTTTTACTATCATGATTTTGCAATGCTTTTTCATACGCCAGAAAAAGTGGAAAAGTGTCATAATTTGAAAAATAGTTCTTAAGCTTTAGTTAGGTAGACACCTATGAATATAATAATACCTCAGTTTTCATTCAAGTAATTCAGTATGTAGTTAATTACCCATATAGAACCTAATCTTGTTCCTATTGAGACTTATTGCGCGTCAAATTACGAAGTATGAAATAATACCTAGTTACCTATATATGCAACTCAGAACTGACCTACCATAATTACCTAGATAATTACTGTGATCCAAGGCAAATTGCACTTAATTGTCTTTTGTTTTATATTCATATATATAAATAAACTACTTTATAACGCAATATAGTTCACTTAAGTCATTGAAAGTATGAATCCTCATCTCCGTAAATTCCTTTGATAAATTTATCAGTGGTTGATGGTAATACAAGCACTCACCTACATCCGGAAACGTAGGTTTTCTGGGTGCCCCCGATGATTGGTGCCTCTTAGGTCATGCTCCTGGGGGCCTAGACAAGGTGCCAACGTTCAACGTTAACGTTAAACGAAACAACCAAAATGTATGGGGTTTGACATCCGCGAACGTTTGGGACGTACGTGACAGCCTAGTCGTTCGCGGATGTCAAATCCCATACGTAGGTTAGTTAGTATAGGTTCAACGTTAATTTGTCTAGACCCCCTGGTCATGGTAAAATTGTTCTGATATCGCGATTCGCGTATCGTGATGGTGAAAAAGAGTAAGTTCGGAAAAGCGGGCGAATAACCGCCGCTGACCGTTGCGAAACTGAGGTTATGAAAAGTTTTAAGTATGATGGCAGCACTGTCGTTTTCTGTGCTGCGTTTTGATGTCCCTTAAAGGATGCGTTTAGTTTTTTGTGCCCGCATTAGGTCTTTGATATCGAGTATAGTTTCAAAAAAAAGTATTTTCTTGATTCGTGCTAGCTAAAAAAAATATATAAAAGTACAAAACACGCTCCAAATAGAATTTCTGGGAACCTTTCATCAATTCAGAGTTCAGGTCATAAAAGGAATCATTGAGCAAATTTACATACTTGTTCATGTATTCAAATATTATCTTAGGCACGATATCGTAATACTTAAGCAAACAAAAATTGTTCCTTACTTCAATATTGTTTCACAAATAATACCGTGAAATGATTCAATTTAATTAGTGACTAATGTTTATCAAACATAAGTAATTGTATTATCACTTCGAAGTTAAATAACTTTGAAAGATTACTGTTACTTTACGGGGTTTCTAATGTAGGAATTCCTGTACTATAGAAATTATTAATAAAATTATAATAAAGTTTTAGGTATTATTTATACCTACCTAACTAAATTAACGTAACGTAAGTTATGTTTCTTTAGCAGTTAGAGTAATAATTATTATGTTAGAAATGCATAAGTACGAAAATTTACTTCGCTATATGCAGATAATAAAGTTTCCTAAAATTACCCATAGATTATACAATTGTCTAATTACCTACCTATTAAATAATTCATTTAAATTTTTTAAGCGTTATATCAATAGGTACTTACATACTAAGTGGTTTGATTACAAGTCTTTATACTAACCTATATATAAGTAATCAAGTTTTTCTATGTACTTAGTCACATATAGGTAAGTAGGTACTTCATATCTTTTTATCCTTGACGGTTGATTGGGCACGTTGGCGCCATTCTGGCGTCTTTATGAATAATTAATATAATATGTAGGTAATGTTTATTGGTGCGTAACTAATTAATAGAATAGGTAATAAACTATACATTTTATTTTCTTATCTGCGAACTGAAATAAAATGTATTAGTAAATTAACAGTTCTGCCCTTGGAACCCGATGATATCAACTATGAATTGCATAGGTACCTACCTATCTGAAACTTCATGTAAGAAACTCAATGTGCCCATAAAATCTCTTCGAAACCAGTACGCTCTAGAGCCTAGGTTCTTAACCTGGGAGTAATTACCCCCAACGAGGTAAACCTTGTATTCGTGAAGGTAACCATTAGCTAGTAGCTGACTCGAACGCCGAATTTCAAAATGACAAGTCTGAACACAGCGTGCCGACAAGCGCGCGAGTTCGTTGTTGGGAGGAGAGGTAAAATTAATGAGCCTAGTTAGGTCTTAAGGGAATCGGACATCAAATGTTTAAGAGCCTCTGCTCTAGAGTCTCAGATTAAGGAATTTCTGAGATAGGGGAGCCAAAGAAGGGAATTTTGTGTGTTACTCGAGCGCGTCAAAAATCATATCTAGAGCGAAATCTTACACCCTGTAATGTACCATACCATATTATATGAATCTTCTATATCTATCTATATCTATACATATAATAAAACAGTAGAAACCGCGTGTCTGTACAATTGAAATTTTTAACAAAAAATGGGTGTGGGCAATAATAAAAGAGTAACAGAACACAAAAATGATTTTTTAGATTTTCTTATCTGTCTGTCTGTCTGTCTGTCTGTCTGTCTGTCTGTATGTATTCGCTAATCTTGAAAACTACTGAACAGATTTTGACGCGGCTTTCACTAATAGATTAAGCTCTTCCCTGAGCAACATATAGGCTTTGTTTCATCGAAATCGGGTGTCAAATAAAAAAGCTATCGTCTTTTAAAGTTTAAAGGTAATTTTTCTATAGGAGATTTTATAGTTACACAATATAGTAACAGATGGCGCCTCAAGGCATTTAAAACGCGCTATAGCTTTTTCTCTAAAAAGTATAAATACAAACTGGTTGTTTCTCTACGTTTAAAACTATTTAATTTTGTTTGTCTTGCGATTCGGTTAGTTGATGATTTTGATGTTATACTTGGATATGAAAATACGGACTCTGAACTTGCTTTGTGAATTAGTTGAAAAATATCGGATATAATCTAAAAAAATATTGCCTACGTAGATTTATTGAAATAAATATATGTATTATTGTATGTATTTGCTTTGATTTTAAAAATGCCCAGAAGAAAGTCGAATCTGTCTCAGAACAGTAGACAAGCGAAAAGACAGCGGATGAGTAGATCCCAAGAATCGAATGACGAAAGACAGGTACGGCACGACTTAGTGTTAATCGAGAAAAAAATTCACTTAATCGCCTCTCGGAAAGTTCCTCTCAAAGGGAGTCTCGACTAAATACTGATCGTGAACGTCATTCGCTATCTCGCGCCTTGGAGTCTTTTCCAGATAGGGAGTCTGTGTGTTCCGGCTAATCTATGGAACAGCTGGACTGATTTGGACGGGACTTTCACTGGCAGATAGCTTACGTAATAAAGAGTAACTCATTTTAGAAAAAAATCTTTAATTATCCATACTTATGTCCCAGTACTTAAATTCCACGCGGACGAAGTCGCGGGCACAGCTAGTCCTTAATATAACGGTTTTGTAAACGTTTTGTTGCTCTTACAATACAGACAAAAGCCGACAAACAAGTGAAAACGGGGCACTAAAAGACATTCTGTTTTGTATTAATATAAATAAGCATATTATATACTAGCGGCCCCGGCAGACGTCGGCGTCGTCCTGCCCGTCCGATTGTTTCGTCAAAGATCTGTCAAAGTCTTCTGTCGCTTCTTCATAAGGCTTCATATTTTCCCGTTTTTTACACATTTTCCACTGTTTCTTCGCTCCTATTGGTCGCAGCGTGATGTTATATAGCCTAAAGCCGTCCTCGTTAAATGGTATATCCAACAAAAAAATATTTTTTGAATTCGAACCAGTAGTTCCTGAGATTAGCGCGTTCAAACAAACAAACAAACAAACTCTTCAGCTTTTTAATATTAGTATAGATTTTTCCAAGTCCCTTAAAGGGAGAAGTTCGTCTTATTACATAAGTTAAATTTTTATAATTTTTTTGTTATAAAAATAAAATAAAGCTCTCATTATGTGCCTCCGAGCGTAATCTGGGGGCGTTATGTTCATTGAATAACACTTCACTATATTGAATTCAAGAGTGGGCGTATTGAATACATATAATACTGGATAACATTATTATAAATAGATTAACAACAACGCTAATAATAGTAACTACTGCATAATACTGCACCACCCACATGAAATTCACACAAAGGATTTCCATTTATCGCCCTAAATGGCATAGCTCTAATAATTTCTGATGCTTTCGTGGTTATTACACATTGGAATGAAACATTTTTTTATTTATTATCAGCTCAGACGTGTTACGATAATGGAATCTGTAAAAAAACCGAAACGTCAGCAAATAAAAAAAAAATACACGAGTTTATTTCCGTTAATAGTTCATTCCAATGTGACGTACGCATGTAGGTTTAATGTTTAATTATTATTTATAGATAATTATTATAATACCTATATATTTTCATGGGATCCATTTACATACACGCGCGATCTAGTGTGAAGGACAAAACCGCAACACGTGATTCCACTGTTCTTAAAAGATTATGCACGCGTATTCAGCCATTGAAGACCTAAATAAAATGCAATTCATATGTTAACTACTATTATATAAAATTTTCTTTATATTTATTCATCTCAAATGACAATTATTTATAGTGCGGACTGAACGTGCAGATATTTTAAGTCTCATTCTAAAGGATATAGGTAATAGGTAAGCTAAAAGGTAACTGCTGTAGGTACCTGTTATGTACATTACCTAATATACAATTTCTCTGTTTATAGATGACGTCAATTTGTGTTAAAAGGCCGTTCAAGTATTACGTAAGCAGATTTAGTACAATTATTTACCCCCCTCTCCTACTTGTTAGCAAAACTAAGTAAAGCTTTTAAATGTATTTGAAATTAATAGCTACTACTGACGTAAATACCATCTAGGCTACCCCACCCCATGTCACCAAAAATAAGCAAAGCAAAGATCCTCCCGCCCCCTTTAGTGCTTATGTAATACTTGAACGGCTCACAAATCAGGCTAGAATGTGTAGGTACCTACTTTGTCTATTGTTTGAAAAAATAGTCGTAACTTCTATCTCACCCGTGACCGTATTTCAGGCACGTAATCGCTGTCAGGTAAGTATCACGGCGACCTACGATGAACCACAACTTCACAAATCAATAGACTACCCTAATAAATTGCTTTGTTGATAAGAAAGTAAAGAAGTACTAAGAACTGTATGACCTCGTAATTGGGTAACTCTGTGTCTAATTCGATATGTTTTAAAAAGTATTGCTACAAAAATTACTGTCTTGCTTACTTTTTCATCAGAAAAATCCTACAGATATTATTATGCTGAAGGTAAAACCGGTACACTTGGACACGTGAACTTGTTGATTTCTATATTTATTTACGATTTTATCAAGATGGTGTCGAGTCGATCTTTGATATATAAGACCTCTACTAATCCTGTACTCCATTGAAAAGTTACATTTGGTGTCGCGTTTGTCAGAGTTAAGCAATTTTATTTTTTAGGTATCAAGGGGGGTTTAGTCACTAAAAAGACTGCTATATTTTGTGATAAACCATAAAAACCATTTGAACTGAGTCCCCAAAAAATTTTATTTAACTTTTCTTAACCCCCCCTTGATTGCTAAAAAATAAAATTGCTTAACTCTGATAACTGAACGCTAAACCCTATAACTTGGTGGTTGTACTTTTTATATAGGTACTTAGGTACTATAAATATGGCATCTTCAAATATTTAATGTTTATATAACATACCTACACAGAAATTCTCGAAACATCTGCATAAAATTATTATTATGCGGGTTAATCCGTCACGGTTGTTTTATTTAAATGTCAATACTTATTTATTATGTATTTTAATTTATATATAATAATATATTGAATGTCATTGATTGTAATTAGGTATTGTTTAATATTTTCTTTGTACTTTACTACTTACATGTTTTAAGGTATTAAACGAAAATAAAGATTTTCTGATTTCACTTTTATACATACCTAACACTACGATTTGTTTTTTTATTTCTATCAAACCGATATTTTTTACATAATCATAAATATTTTGAACAATTGTTCGAACAATATTATTTTAAGGTAGGTATGTAAAAATCATGAAATTACGAGCACATTGAGAACTTCTTTTTCATGAATATATATACATATATAAACTGGACACTTGAAAACATGAAAATTTACCATGATAGTATCCAGGCCAACAATTTTTTTTATCAAATAATTAAAACCTACCGTCTGCAGAATACTCATGCAATTGTTATATTGAAATGAAACAAGTATAGACGGATTTAAGTCGCGTATTTTATTTTATTGGCTGACGTTTCGGAGCCTTTACAGATTCCATAATCGTAGCACGACTGAGCTAACAATAGTCTCATGTTAAAAACATAACATACCGTATGCCGTATGGCATTAAGTCCGCCTTTTGTACATTTGTTTTATTGTGCAATAAAGTATAAATAAATAAATAAATTAACATAAGACTATATATTCAATAAAAACGCGGTAGCCTTGAGGACCTATTAGAACTATCTATTCTATAACAGGATGAGCGCGTAATTAAATTATCTATCTACTCAAAGCAAAGAAACTGCAGACAACGGAAACCCTACAAATGTAGCTAAGGGTAGAAAAGTACACAAGTAATTTAAGGAAGTGCCTGATTATTACTTTGTTTTGTTCAATACATCTAAGTTCGCCGCGATAATAAAATTATTAGAATATCGGATGAAAAAAAAAATCATGGAATAGCATTTTTAATGATGTGTCGAAAACGCAGTACGATTTCGCCAGTTCATACATATAGTAATAAAACATATCTAATTGAACATTGCCCACGGAATTTTCCTATAACAATTTCAATGCATTTGGGTTGCATTGAATTGCGTCAATCCTTGATACCTTCATTAGATTAAGTATATAGGTACATTACTAGTCATATGTACGATCTGATATGGTCTTATCAGTGCTATGACGGCACGAGATATGTTATCTCTTATCATTATCTCTTATCATTTATAAGCGATGATATTTACTACACGCGTTGTTTTCGTTTATTGGCACTATAAATTGCTAATCATTATAGATTGATTATTCAAGGAATATTGGATTAAATTTTATATCGTATTGATGTCACGCTGACGTATGAAATTGTGTGTCATAAATATTAGGTACTGTACTAATTAGTTTACAAAGGAAATAAAATAAATTCATAGTACCTAAGTAAGTAAGTACTTAGGTACGTTTATTGATAAAAACGAAAAGGAAAAAATAACGTAGCATATTAACAATGTGCCTACTTATTTCAATATACAACACCTACTAATTATTTACGAAAAAAAACTGTAATTAGGTAGCTATACATATGACACATGATGTAATTAATAGGGATGAGGATTGTGTTAAGAAAACGAAATTCTAGACACGTGTTTTTTCCTCTCAATAGAACCATAAGACAAAGATAAGTGCTTGTAAAGTTCGGGGCTTGTGACGTCACGTTATGGTACGATTTATAACAACGTAACGTCACTAACCCCCACTCCAGAATAATTCTGATAATTATACGCTTTGTCATTTATTGTTCGATTGAGAAATTAAAAAATGTGTGTCCAATAATTTTTGGTAATCTACTTGATCGAAAAAGAGCAAAAATTTAATATTATTGTTAAAATTAAATGTAGCTTATAGTTGCTACTAGAACCTAAATAAGGTTACATTTCATTATTTTAACAAGTCCAAAAATTTTATCGGTGACTCAAATGATCAAAACTATGCCATGTTCCTAGTACCCTATCTCATCATCACATAGTAGGTACCTATGTACCTATTAAAGCAAAGTCGCTGTCGCTGTCTGTCCGTCTGTATGCTTAAATCAACTACGCAATGGACTTTGAAGCGATTTTTTAATAGATAGGTCGATTCAAGAGGAAAGTTTATAGCATGCGAAGCCAAGGCGGGTCGCTAGTCTGCTACTATATAAAAATAAGTCGGGTTTTCCTTCCTGACGCTATAACTCCAGAACGCATAAACCGATTTGGCTAATTTTGGTCTTGAATTATTCGAGGAAGTCAAGGGAAGGTTTGTAAGTAGAGAAAATTTAAAAAACATCTTGAAAAAGTGTAAAATCAACATCCTTCTATACTTCTATATACAAAGTGATTGACGGTAAGTGACAGATCTTTGACGAAACAATCGGACGGGCAGGACGACGTCTGCCGGGAACGCTAGTTCTCTATAAACAGTCTTTATTTCAATTGTCACTAGTGTCATTGAATATTTAGGTGACACGATTATGAAGAAGTTTAGCCCCGCTAATTGCTAGGTCAGTTTGGCTATTAGCTGTGTTAGGTCACGTAACTGCTAGATCGCGTTCTAGCTAAAATTAAGAGACGTTATAAAGGTTGGAATGAAACAATTAGGTATAAGAAAACTACAGTTCCTTTTCAGTAGCACGACTAAGCTGACGATAGTCTAATGCTAAATTATAATAAAATACTCGAGTTAAATCCGTTCTAATTATTTCATTCTGTTGTGTAATAATTACGAAGGCATAAGAAATTAAGGTTATAAATGTTGATTTCGTAATACTTATGTAGGTATGAAAATATCCATACAATAAACCCCTTTTTTTCTCGTATCCAACTCGGCTGGCATTTTATTCTGGAATAGTTATACTTAATTAGGTAATTCAAATGAGACAAAGGTTCAGATTATAAGCTTTTTATTTTAAAACAGACATTGCAGTTGTATACATTCATTATTTTATTGTAGATAGAGTTAAAAGGTATATTTTTGGAAATCAATTATCTACGTTGACATTTAATAAATAAGACTGAATATATCGAGGACATAGGTTTTTTCATTAAATATAGCAGGATAGCATTTTATGTACTGTTTATTTTCGATCAAAATATATGCGAGGAATACATATATATATGAACTATCTTACAAGACATCAGCGAGAAGAATTATATATAATATGCTAAAATAAATAAACATTTATTTTTATAAAAAAATTAAGAAGATTGAAACATATAATAATTATAGTCCCCTAGCATCCATCTGCAACTTTTAAAAATATTTTTTATTAAAATTTCATTTTATTACGTAAAAAACGTTTGAACTTATTACGATATGCTACACATTTAGAATTTTTTACACTTAAATTGTGACATGTTACACATTTTACGATCAGATCAATTCTGAATCAGTTTCACTGAAATATTTTAATCACAATTTATTATGTATAAGTAATAAATATTTTATAAAGCTGGTCCATTTACACAGTCGTGTTCATGAAATACGCAGTTTTGTTAACATTTACATAAACTCATGCAAAAATTTAACAAAAGATTAAAATAAATGGAGCTAACTAACATGCCCCGTTAAATAAGGCGGCTAACTTAACTCATAGTCATCATAATTATAATTCTCACTGTCTATTGGCGACTAAAACTCGATTGGCCTAAAGTATTAACAATATCGACAGTTTTTGTTAAATATTACTTACGTTATCTCTATAACAATAAGGTACTCTTTTATTTATCTTTTGTATTATGAAAATCGATGCCCGAAATTCGTGTGAAGCGATCTAACTGTACTCAATCTTGCAAGATAATGTAATTCGTAGTAGAAGTATCGTTAAAAGTACAAATTCATTGCCAATGCGAGTTTACAAAACATACTTGTGACAACCCTACTGTTTGGCAGGCACGTAGGCGTGCTAGGCGCAATCTCACTAACAAAATTAAA
This sequence comes from Polylopha cassiicola, assembly GCA_038024825.1. Classification (NCBI taxonomy): domain Eukaryota; kingdom Metazoa; phylum Arthropoda; class Insecta; order Lepidoptera; family Tortricidae; genus Polylopha; species Polylopha cassiicola. The sequence continues at coordinate 4,630,700 of CP149059.1, forward strand.
TTTAGACGTTCAGGAACTAAAGTCACAATGAAGACGGCTAAAAATAAATAACACCACATTTTGACTTACAAACAACAAATCACAGATAGCGTACTGAAACTGCCACAGACCACTACCGTACACTGTATATCGTGGAAACCGGGTATTACATAGCCCGGCCACGCGGCTTCTGCCGCCCTTAAACTACGCGCAGTCTTAGATCCATTCATCATACAGCCCTGTTACACTACAACCTAATACTGACTGACAACCTGCTCCGCAAGAATATCTTCGAATATAATATCTTACAATCAGTTACCTACAAAATAAGTTACATTAATATACATAACCATGCAACAGTAACGTGTAGACACAAACGCTTTTTAGTCGTACAAGTGATCGAATGATCGAACTATCTACATAATGGTTAATTAAACGTAAGTGAACTGTCCATCCATAACATAGCCCACTGGGTGCGCCGGTGGTGTCGGGCGTGAAGCGAAATGGTTACAACTATAGGTACACTATTGCATCGTGCCAATGGAACCGTAGATGTTAGGTCGGAGGAGGTTCTTCAGATCCTGGAGGACCGCAGGCGGTTAGTTAGCACAATCATCAAAATTACTCAGCTCGAGTCCTCTGTCGGGTACATATCACAGATAGTGTGGCGGCGCGCGGAGCGGCCGGGCCGAGGCTCGCGGTCCGCCGCGGCCTGCCCGGCGGCGGAGGCGGCGGCGTCACAGGTAGGGCATGCAGGCGCCGCAGCGCGGCCGGGACTCCGGGGACTCGGCTCGCGCCCTGCACACAAGCACGGGTTAACTCACGAACGAGTCTCTTCGCGGCGCGATTCCGAGCGCCCGAGCGCCCGGCGCAGTTTCTCGACCAACCTGCTGTGGAACTTGTCGGAGTCCCGGGCCATCGCGGGCGGGCTAGCCGAGCCCTTTTTGGGGCTGTCGTGCGCGGTCGGCACCCGAAGCGAAGCTCGCGAGGGCGGCGCGCGGCAATACGACAGCGAGCGCATAGCGGGCGCGCTGCGGTGCGGGCTGAGCGCGCCGGCGCTTCGCGGCGTCATCGCCGGACCCTCCGAGCGCGATTCTGACACCTTCCGCACGCGACCGCCCACCTTGTCCGCCGACTCTGAGGTCTTCCGCGACCGCTGCGAGTTGTAAATGTCCCAATCGTTCTTCATGACTGGCATCATGAACGCCATCTCGCCGCCGGTGACGATGTCTCCTCGGTGTTAACGTTTTCGTTGAAATCCTGGGCTCACACCACGAAGTCTCGCTGAGCGCGGAAAATTGCACGCGGATCGATAATCTTGAAAACACTCGGTGAATTTGAATGTTTTCACAATAATTACACCGCACCGGAAAATAATAAACAAATAAATATGTTTAAGTTCTTGAAGGATACTGAAGGACTTTGTAGTGGAAAAGCCGGCTTTCACTTCAATGTTTTGTATCGGACCGATCGGTTGAAGGTGTGTTGACCCTAGGACGATTTACGGCAGAATGAAGTATTCGTGAAAACAAACCCCGCTGATATAAGGAAAATGTCGGCGCCACTATCGCAGCGGACGTTAATGGAAACCGTCATATTTACTCGACGTTAGGGTTTTTATCAATCGAACGCTAATAAAAAGATCACTACAGCATGTCAACAAATGCTACAATTAACAGTGTTAACCTAATAACGTTTAAAATATTGGAAAATTTAATATTATTGCTCTTGTGACTGTGATCCCTCTCTTGATAGGTAGCTAGCTGTATGCACTACCTACTTTTGCTACTCGACAACAGAGGGCTCTCTAAAATCAGCGCCATCTGTTGTAATAAAGATTACTAAGTACTTAACCTGCCCAATAAACAACAATATAATTACAACCACCGTCGCAACTAGGCTCTATTGGAACATTTAACCCTAGTCCTGACTACCTGTAAATGTAATAGATCGACTAACATTGAAATACAAATTAGATCAACTCCTATACTACTTACCTTACCTTCTACTTACCGTAATACTTACCTTCAATTTATACAAAAATCTGAATCAAAAATACATCATTCAATTTAGGATTTTACAAGCTCGAGGGCAATGATAAAATAAAACGGAGTTTCTGTTAATAATTTTAGTTTAATAAACACAATACATGATCAGATCAAAATAACAGATTCATCGATGCCATAACATATTTACAATATAAGTTAAACGCAACGTGATTCCAACTTACTTAACACAACTTTTTATTATTGAGAATCATTAACAATTCAACCTTCATATTCAACTTCAAAACTATAAAAAATAATCTATTATAGTCCTTGAACATAGTTCGACACAAATCTCTAATATTTTATTTACTCGGACTGTACATTTAGTTTGTTTAAAAAACATTAATCTTTGACAACACTCAAGTATGGCAACAGCAGCGCAACTATTTTCACATTAGACTAAGCAAGACTAACAATACTAAAGGCAAAGGAAAACACGCTCTATACGCATACACATAAAGCCTTTTTACGGTACTTTAAATACCACTACTAATGCTATCATTTTCCTACATTTATAGAGAGAACATGTCTGATATTTTAACTATAACGATAATACCTTAATCAAATATATAGCTTGGCAACACATAATTTTAATTACCTACAATAAATGCACGATTACTAACAATAGGTGGGAAAATAAATATCACATTTGGTATTAAAAATATACACAACATTCTTTATAAAAAGAGATAATAGGTTAATTAGAGCGCAAATCTTCAGCTACTATATTTAAAACAGAACCAATAAGCTAAAAGTGAAATTTTCACCTGTTACTGGAACAAATACTGTTAATTGATAATATAATTTTATAAACATTATATATGTTACAAGAAACACCCGATTATGTTATCTATTAGAAAATATTAATTTACTTACTGATTTTTCTAAACAATAGTATTAAGTATCCAGATTTAAACTCACGTTTTTTCACATTATAACAAACCAAAACTGGATTTTATCGCGTAATATACTATTACTAAAATAACCTCCAACGTTTCTGATGCGACGTTGCAAGTTGTTCGAAACCACGATTGCAACGTCGCATTATATAAGCGAGTTCCACTCACTAATATTTAAGCAATTCTGAGCTTCATGAAGCTTAATTTAATTCGAGACAATACTTAAATTCTGTTCTTCCTTCGACTTATCAGGGTCGTAGTAACTGTTCAAGTTAACCATAGTTAGTAATTCCACCAAGTGCCGTTGATATCCACACTCCATCAGTTTAGTTACCACTTTGTGTAGATATTTAGCTAGTTTTTCGAATAGATGGAACAACTCATCCAGTTGTGCGTAATTTGTGTGTGTGTAGTATACATCTGCTTCTTTTTGATGCCATTCTCTGTGGAAAGAAAATAATTATTATAATTTCTGATACTTTCGTAGTTGGAATTAAGCTTAACGGCTGTAACTAGTGTATGTTGTGTAATGCGTTTTGGTATTTTTACATTTCCCGTATCCGCAGCCGAAAGAGTTGATCATATATTTTGTTATATGTGCGTTAGCACACCTTATATTTTACGTTATAGTTGTTATATTCTATAAATTGTCAAGTTATAAACGGATGTCGTAGGTAAGTGGTACATGCGTGGACAAACGATCGTAAGTTCGCCGGTTCAACACTGGTTGGTGTCAAAATTCCATAGCATGTTCCGATTTATTTATAATATATTGCAAAAACCGTAACATACCTATGTATGTACTAAAATCGACCTAAGTCCCATGAGGCATTCTTTATCAGTCAACTATTTCACACTTTTTTCATTTCCCGACATGCATATAACCAATTTAAAATAGAATTACATAGAAAGCACACGTTTAGTCTGCGAAGTCAATAGATCATGAGATCTATGCCAAAGAACTAAACGACGCCACTTCGATAAGACGACGTCAAATATTTGAACTAACGATTACGAACAACTATTTATATATAACTTACCCAGCCTTCAAAACGCGGCTAAACTTCAAGATGACCGTGAAAATATCATTCAACAGTTTCATTACAGGCGTCGATCTGTTATTAAGCAAACACCTGAACAGAACCTTCTTTATATAAACCACGTGGCACTCGTAAAGATCGTCCAAAGTTCTAGCTTTTTTCAGATCGTTCTCGAATTCCTTCCACGAGGTCAGTATGCAGGTTGTTACTATGTAGTTATCCAACGCGCGTACTAGCGACGCCATTACGTGCCTGTATATCTGTACTGATATGTATTGCGGCGACCTTAATAGCTTACGAGATCCCTTTTTGTTTTTCACTACGAATTTCAATGCCTGTAAAAAAGTTTACAAAGATAATTACGAGTGATTCATGTTTGGTTGGTACAAAATAGAAGAGAGCGAAGGTGTTGCCATAGTAAATCTTAACTAATATAATAAAGAGGAAATGTGTGTTTGTTTGGATTGAATAGGCTCCAAAACGGCTGGACCGATTTGAAAAATTCTTTCAATGTTAGGAAGCTACGTTCACCCTGAGTAACATAGGCTATTGAATATTTTGAAAAAGAATTACGGATCCGTGCGAAGCCGGGGAGAATCGCTAGTAATTAATATTATTACTAATTTTAATATTGCAAACAGTGACGACCAAGGACGTTTCAACTTTATTTTAATTGATACCGAGAATCTAATATTAAAAGCGTAGTACCTACACGTTCAACTAATTTTACATATTTTCAGTCAATCAAGGAATATGTTACTCTAATAATTAATACTCTACTAATAAAATCCCACAGCTTCACCCGTGGAGAGTACGTCTTCTCTGTATTTACCAAGATCCCATCTTTATACCAAAATTCATTAAAATCGATTCAACAGTCAAGACGTGAAACCACTACTAAGTCACGTTTGCATTTGTAATATTTTAAAGTAAATACTGACTTTCATTAAGCTTACATACTAATTCGATATATATCTGAATTGCAACTCACCTCAAAGTCTTGCCCGAGAACCCAAAATATACGTCTCATTTTGATCAAAAATTGGAACACCTTAGCGTATCTTAAAAGCGCTTCTTGAGACAAGATTATATTTAACGGCCAAGAAACAGAGTAAGTTAGAGACAAGCACTGCAGCACATCTGGCGAACTGTGCTGGAAACTCAGCGGGGACTCTGTTATCGTAAACGATACATTCTCCGAGAACTTGTGGACATCTGTAAAAAAGATAAGATTACATAAATTTAATTATCAATAGTCAGCCTCACCAATACATATTATAAACGCATAAAAATAAAGTATGTAAGAATGTATGTATACGGAAAAAATATATCCATTCTTATAAACTTTCGCATTTATAACATTAGTATGGATTACAAGGTTAAATGATTTTGGATTAAATAGGTTTTTTTTAAACCATCACATATTAGGTTAAATTTTGTTATACGAGTATTACCAAGTATCACATAAAAATATTATAATTGGCTTACAAGGATATTGTTCAATAGGAGGTATGATGCATTAATAATTAAAAAAAAATGAAATTCCTTACGCGATATAGACGATCCAAGCGCCTTATCCAATATATTGTGCAAGGTCGAAAAATTAAGCAACTCTTGCGGATTGAGCGTCCTGCCCAACTTCGTAAACAGATTCCTGCAAATGCTATTAGAAAACTCCCCATCCATGAGGAAAAAATAATCCTTCAAACTCCTCAAATGTTCGTACATATCCAAATTAACAAGGAAATATGTCAGCATTGCGTTATTAACCACTTCCAACTGGTACGTGAGTGGCAACATTACTGACCTCTGCAGACAAGCCGTCAGTGTTGCTATATTATCGCAATTAATTTTCTCCTGGTCTTCTTGAACTCCAAAATGAGACGTAAATATATTAGCATAAGGTTTCTTCTTTACTTCCTCCATTATAACAGCCGGATGCGTGTAACAAGACGCCGAAGCGTCCAAAAACATCTTACAACTCAAGTAATCTTTTGTTACAGACCTCATTTCTTTTATTCCGAACGGATCGAAATCGTCCAAATTGTATGTTCCTTCCATTAGATTTAAACATGAGCGCTTCGATTTATAATCTTTAACTTTACAAAAATTATCGACGCTTTTAACTGGAGAATTATTTTGGGAATCACCAGTTACCACTGAAGGTGTTGTTTCCTCATCTACAATGATGGTGAAGTCGAAACCTTCTGAAGACAAATACTCTTTGTCACTTTTAGGCTTTGGCTCCAGGTCTTTGCTGCATTCACTGCGTGGAGTGAAAACGTCGCTTGTTATAGCTCCTTCGAGAGGCACATCGGCTGTTGTTGGCGTTTCAAGATCAAGCTAAAAAAATATATTACATACATACATACATTCATTAATTCTTTATGTACTTACATAAAAATATTTACCAAAAGTCAACATTCTAGACATAAGCTTAGCGATAATATGGAATTGACGTGTATTCCATATAATATATGTAACAATGACAAAAGTCCAAAACTGTATAAAAGAAAAAATGTAACTGAACTCAAGTTTAATTTTCGGAAAATGATTGTTGATAATGTGGACTTCCGCGTGTAGTTTCTAAATGCGCCTCGTGTACAATGAGGTCCAGCTGTCATGTTCCACCAATCACAGGCCATTAGCTTGTCTCTCATTGGCGAAACACAATTTTAACACGGGCCCCAGTCAATCAGAATAATTTACAAACTACATAAATACTGCAGTGATTTAAAATGAAACCTTTATGCGCAATAATAATAAATTCTTACTTACTTGTGGAAACAAATCTCCAGGTGTCACTCCGCCTGTATTAGGTGTTACTCCAAGACTATAAGTAGTTTCTGAATCACTGTAAGGCTTCAAATTCAAGGTCAACCCGGACCTCTTCGCAATATGCCTTGGACTTGACTGCAAGGATTGTGACTCAAAATCGGAACCTAAAACTTTCTGCCTATTTTTCACAGCTTCTTGCTGAGCAAAGTTCGCTGGTTCTCTCCTAACCACCGCTTCCGCTGGCAGATTGTATTCGACGCCTAACACTTTCTGTTTGTTTATCAACGCCTCTTTCTGCGCATCTGTCACCGGTTCCGCGATCTGTTTCACTTCTGGCTTTTTTAAATCAAACTCTGCTCCTAAGACTTTAAGTCTATTTCGCCTCGCTTCAGTGAATGGATCGTCTTGGATATTATTTTCCTCGTCCAAGGTCAAAGTCGGCGTTGGATTTTTAACACGATTATTCTGTTCATCAGTTTGACTGTACTCATGAGCCATAACTTTTTGCTTATTGATCAGGGCTTCCTCCCTCATTTTCAAATACTGGAGATTATCATAGGCACCATCCAAATGGCCTCCAATAATATCATTTGATGTTTTACTCTTCTTAAATCCTAGAGCAGTTTCTTCCGCTAAAATATTACCTTGAGCGTCCAATTTCTGTTTATTATCACACTCCTTATCTTCTGATCTCGAAACACCGAAGATGCTTTTCGCAGCGTTACATATAGCGCTGAACACATCGGTCGACGTCTGCGCTTTCGCTTTGTTGTTTTCAAATTCTGTGCTCTTCGCTGTTTCTGTTAAATCTGTCATGACCACCGATGACGTTGATTCTGTCATTTTATCACTGACTTCAGAATCACCAGCGGCGTTACTATCATCAATAGGGACGATAGCATCAACATCTTCTTTCCCTAATATATCTGGACTAACTTGCGTTGCTTCGTTTTTTTGATGTTCCAGTTCTAATTTCTCCCTCTTTAGATTCCTTTCTTCAGTAGAAAGCAACTGCATTCTGGATTGGTCCAATTGCAAACGTTTTATTTTCCATTCAGTGTGTATTTTGCTTCTCTCTACCTCCATGTTTAGTTTTGAATAATACTCCATGATTTTATTCCTGTAATTTAAGAATTAACAGATTTTAGTTTGAGTTAAAAAATACCTTATTAAAAAATAATATTTTATTTTGTACCTTTCATCATCTCTTAATTTAGAATCGACATCGTCCGAAGCCTTTTCTGCTTCTTGTTCGGCTCTAAACCTCATTCGCTCGCGTTGCTTCGCTTTAGTTTTAGCGGCTTTTGCTTCTGCCATTGCCGCTTCTAATACTCTCAGTGAGTGTTGCTTCTCAGCTATAATTAATTGAGCAAGCCTTTTTCGCTCCGCTGTAAATTTTAAAATTATCTCTAAGTATATAATTATACCACTAATTATTGCATAATCAGCATCATAATTATAATGTCGCGTCGTAGCAGTGATGTTGGTAAAATATTTAATTAGAGCGCGTTACTACATACAAATTTTAAAGTTCGAATGTTTTAACCATTTTGCTTCAGAACCGCTGTACCGAATATGTCCGGGACTTTTTAGATTTTTAGATGGAATAAACTTCTGTAAATCAAAAGAGAACATAAGGATTCCGGGATAGTCGCAGATAATTACTTAGTCGACGATAGTCTTACTCTTTTGGGTAAAGTTTTCAAAATATCAGTGTACATATTAATATCGAAGCATTCGAAGATATTACCTGAAGTTAGTTCAAGAAAATATTAAAACTCGAATCGACTCGAACCAACTTCAATAAAGGCTTGTACCTCGTTTATAAAACCAATAACCTACCAACAATTTTTTCCATGGTCTCAGCTTGCTTCACCGACGCCATTTCAGTGAAAGCCTTCTTCTCAGCCTCTCGCTTCAGCAGTATCTGATCGAATGTGACCGGCTCCCCGCTGACGAACAAACACCGAGTCCGATACACATCGAGTAGTTGCTGTTGATGCTCTAAACCTTCGAAGTTGGAACAGCATTTCACTGATGGGTGGTCCGACGATATTAGTAGGACTAGAGGATCCTGTAATAATATAAAAACGAAAGTTTGTGAGTGTATATGTTTGTTACTCTTTCACTCAAAAACTACTGAATAAGTTTGAATGAAACTTTACAATAATATAGCTTATACATCAGTATAATATTTCGGCTATATTTTATAACGATACTGTATAAAAATTATTAATTACTAGCATGGTTAATAATGTAACATATACCAATTCCAAACTAAGCACAGGTATATGGGGCCGTTCAAGTATTACGTAAGCAGATGTATTACAATTATTTAAAAGACGTGTTTTTTTTAACATAGACAATGTATAGACTACCATGTGTAAAAAAGTAAATAACTACAGCTGCCGTACCTTCTAGACTATGCTGGACCCCCGCCCCGCATGTCATCGCTACAGAGGGCGTACTCAATTTATTTTAATGATATGTTGATGCCAATATAAAAAAGAAATAACCTCGCAGGTTAGGTATATTACAAAATGCCAATAACACCAAACACAGCTATCTAACTTCACGCGCATGAAACAACAGGTCAGCCATTTTATATTAAACTAGCTGTCCGCCCCGGCTTCGCACGGATCATCTTTTTTATAACTTATGTCACTCGGGAATAGTGTAGCTTTCCAACGGTGAAAGAATTTTTGAAATCGGACAGCCGTTCTGGAGCCTATACAATCCAAACAAACAAACCTTTCCTCTTTATAATATTAGATTAGGTTCAACTTACATTAGGGTTACACAGTTTGAGCAGTCTCAATGACTTTCCACAGAGCAATATTAGCTTTGCAAGAACCCTTAAGAAATCTGGCACAGCGACACTTTGCGTTATATGGAATCCTTTATCCCAATATCGTTTCGAACGACTGTTCACGTACTGCGAGTCCTTGCGTATGAAGAATTCGTTGTACCAGTCGTCGAGTTCGCCTTCGAAAATGAATCTTTCTATAAATCTGGGAAAAAATGAATAATTATTAGTAATTGTTGTATGACAGGCTAGTTCTGCATTAATAATAGATATTATCGCTAGTAGCAAGAATATCGAGTCAAGCCATGAAAAAAATCACACACCTAGATCTAAAGGGAGCTAACTCAAAAACCTAAAGATTTGAGTTATGCACACCATCTAATTTCTCACAGGGAAACCTACCCACCAGCTAACTATTAGAAAACATTACAATTTTTAAAGTAGTTTTTTACCTGAAATACACTTTGCAAACTGAAAACAGCGAGTTGAACATGTTCGACGCCGTCGGCTTGTGGGTAATTAGTGAAATTTCATTGAACAAATAAGACATCAATTCAGCACCATGAGGTATAGTGGTTTTCGAGTCTGAAAGACAAACAACAAAATCATTTAATGACTCAAAGGTTAACTGGAAGAGATAACTTAAAATGATAATTGCGCCTTAATAGTAATTGATATAGATGGGTGGATCTTCGAGCGTTTGAGACGCCGTCATTGTCCTCTACATCTATATTTAAGAACAGAGTCAATAAGTAATATGAAATTGAGTGATATTATCCCCGGATACTGTTACAAATACTATTTCAATCGGTACTTAATAATATTATTTGCAAACATTATAGATATAGATGTAAAGGACAATGACGGCGTCGCCAACGCTCGAAGATCCACCCAGATACAATTATTGTCGTTTTAATTTTGTTACCTTGATTAATCATCTTGTAGATAGACGCAACGGTTTCTATTTCGTATCTCAATGGTTCCATGTGATACAATATTTGCAATAAGGTCGGCATGCAATTTATTTCCTCAGAATTTGTGGTACACTCTTCATATATCTCTGTGGCAGCCAAACGAAAGTTTAATAGGAACTTTCTTATCACTTCTCTTGCCGCCTAAAAATAAAAGTAAATTTAATTAAAAACAACGGCAATAAAATGTGGAGACGGTTGTCGAGTATATATATAATAAGTTATTATAAAACATAGTTTTTAAGTCATATGTATAATGAATATGTATTTTTATAGATTAGATTAGACTTATTTATTTCCCAAAATTCATACAATATAATTACATTTATTATTATGTCAAATTACATGTACTACTCATATTGAGATCGTCAAAAACAAAAACAAAGAACAATAGGATTAAATAATAATTAACATCAAAATTACAATAAGATTTTGTCATACATATAATGTCAAATAGGTATATTAACTATCATGACTATTATTGCCAGTATTTACAGATTAAACATGGTGGTAATCCTGTTTGGGTAATCATGGTGGCTACCCACAATATATGTTTAATCTGTTTAATTCAAGGGCGTAGCGAGGTACAAACTACAGACAGTAACCTGTAGGTTTTGATACCCTTGCGAGTGTGGAAAATTATCTTCGATATATTCTAATATATAGCCCACTCCCTTGGATATCACCTGACTTTCCTAAAATTTGGCAATAAAACACTGGGGTAATCTTATAATTCAACTGTTTAAAAAAAAATACACACATGTTTTAATGCCTATGTTACAATTGCATCAACTACTTTTACATACCTCATAAACAAGGCCTTTTGATCTGAAATGGTCTTCCACTGAATGGTTAAAAGCAAATTGGTATAGACGCCGATAATAAGTGCCTACAAGCAGCAAATCAGTAACGTATCCTTTCAAATGTTCTCTCGAAATACCTTCCAGTACTAAATCGTCCTTCATATAAAAACAGTTATATTCTTGGTTGAAGGGAAAAGAGCTTGTCTCTATACCAACTGGAAAGAAAAATCAGATTAGATCGAGTTACAGAATAGAAAGTAGTTTTAGGATCAGGTAAATTTGAACTTTATTATATTAGTTATAGGAGTATTTTTTTCAATGTCATCATATTAATATTATAAACGTGAAAGTTTGTAAAAATTTATGGATGTAAGATTGTTCCTCTTTCGCGCAAAAATTATTGAATAGATTTTGGTGAAATATTACAATAACATACATCAGAATACAGGCAACATATAGGCTATATTTTACAATGATACAATGGTACGAAGAAGTCGCGGGCAGAAGCTAGTATATCTATAATTGAGTTATATATTTGACTATCCATACTCCATACTAATATTATAAATGCGAAAGTAACTCTGTCTGTCTGTTACGCTTTCACGCTAAAACTACTGGACCGATTTAAATGAAATTTGGTAAGAAGAAAGTCTGGAGCCTGAGAAAGGACATAGGCTACTTTTTAACCGACTGCAAAAAAGGAGGAACGCGAACGAAGTCGCGGGCAGAAGCTAGTTTCTTATATAAGGACAAAGCCACACAAAATAAAAAAACGGTTAATTACAATTGATAAATTTACATACTTATTAAATACATGATATGCCTGATAAATTTCTTCTCCGGAACTATATCCAAATCACAAAGTGCACCGCTGTATGTATTGCGCCATAAATTCACTTCCCTGAATGACGTTGATATTAGCTGCCTTTGATTTATTTGCGGCATTTTAGCTGCAAATAAATACATATTTTTATATCAAATTAAAGTTATGCTATATGTCTGGGAGAGAATGCATTTTATAATACAAAATTAAGACTTGAATCTGTTGTTTGTTCGGCAACTTGTGGCAGAGAGAATGTATTCTTTTTTTTATTTGATTACGAAATTTAGACATAAATGTGTTATTCTTACAGCCATAAAAAAGTGAAGCATGGAAGTTTAAGGCTGTGTTTTTTTTAATTAACTCACCAACTACCTCCCAAATATCATTTGGAATATCTTTATCAACCTGACTGGCCAGCTCCCATATATCAAAGGACTCTTTCTTGGTAATATCATACAATTCTTTTGTATCAGATTTCATGCTTGCCGCTAAAGAAATCTGTAAATGTAATTTTAACATTCAGATAACATTCAATAAACAGGCATTAAGATAAATAATTTACTACTTAATCCAATCCAAGATTTACTCTTATCGAAACTAGTTGCTTGTTTGCAAGCTTTGTAGAATAAATTCATTCAAGCTCAATATAGTTTGAATACCTAAACATATTCATTAATTGTAGGGAAAAAATGCGTATCGTTTTCAAGCATAAACATTGTGATGATTTCCATTTGTATCAAAAAGTAAATAACTACTTGTGACATAATCAAGTATACAAAAAAACCTCTCCCCCCTAAAGTGCTTACGTAATACTTGAATGGCCCCTTATGCTTATTACTAATGACATACTTTTTTATTATTATCTGTTTGTGAACTTGGAATTTGCAGATCTCGTGGTCCATTAAGCCGAGGATAGTTAAAGATGCTACTCTGTTCTGAATATGGGGAAACATGTGTCGATGTCATAGACACCAACGACATCCCACTGAGTAGAGACACTATTTCCACACCATGCATTTGTGTATTGGAAACATCAGGCACAACTGAAATTAAGAGCATTAAATTATTTAAAGTATTATAAGTATTAAGTTAGATATTTTAAGTATTGTCGAATACACATTTCAACTTAAAAATAGGTCTTTGAATCGCCATTACAATTCAATTGAAACTTAAATTAGATAAAAAGAACAGGCTGGTCTTATTCATATATTATATTACAGAAGCAATTTGTTCCAGACTACCCAGCCTGAAAAAAAATATATAAACATTTAGATGCCAGATTGTATATTCCAGCCGATCCTAATAGTTGTCATAATTTGCACCTAAGCTGCAACAACGTCACTTATGCAATTTTTTTTTTAAAAATCTGTGTATGAGGAAACATAAATGATGTCATTATTAATGTTTCCTCATACTCAGATATTTAAAAAAAAAATTGCATAAGTGACGTTAGGTGTGAATATTATGAAAGATTAATTTATATATTTCAGTAACTTAGTGTTATTTAAAATACTTACATGACCTAGAATCAAAGTTGTTCACATTGTAATTTGAAATAGAGTTATTTTGATTTGATATGCTTTCTTTACATCTCAGTGCGAAGGGCAGCTCAAATATGTGAGATGGATAGTAGTGATAAGGTTCTGGGGAACCAAAGACTTCTACAGCTGGCTTTGGAAGCATTTCATCTAAAGCACCAAATGTAAAGGGGCTCTGCAAAATGGAAATAAATAATTATAATCATTTTTAATAATAAATGTAAACAGTTTTTTTATTTTTTGCTTTAACATTTTCTATATTAGTGGATGTAATTTGAAATAATAATAATAATATAATATTATATTGTAAAACAAAATGACTCTAATTTAATGTGATAATGAATGCTTAAAACAGTTTACTTCAATATTATAAATTTTTTTTGTAATAATCTATTGTTTAGTTAGAATTCAAAACTCATTACTAACATGAAAAATTTCTTGTGAAAGATCCTTTTCAACCGTATTTTTCATACTTAGCAGAAAACGCAAAATATTGTAAACAGTTTCTTTGTTATCTGCAAAATCTGTATTTCTAATGGTACTTATAGCTTCTTTCAGATCCACAGATTTCTTGTAATCAGCGACATTTTTTATATTTTGTTGGCTAACAAAATAGTAAGACAACAAGTCAGATATGGGTTCACAGGTTGAGTCTGAGGTTCTTTCTTTATTCTTTTTTAGAATAATTCCATATGAGTGTGACCGCATCTTTGCCATGAGAGTTTTCTGACAGACATTTTTATGACTACTGTATTGGGAAGCTGTTTTATTGCAAAGGGCAGTAATAAGCCCGTAAACACCATCTTCTTGTTTTGCCATCGTTTAGTCTCACAATGTTTTAATTGCGGCAGGCTATGAGGAACTTATGCTATAAAAAAGGCTTAATGTACTACTTCATAATTGAAGAACTAGGAACACCGATCACTACTCTTATAAATAAACTGATTAACAAGGTTTAGTTAGTTTAGGTTTGTCGGTTTCGTCTGTTTCCTTTATAACAACTTGACAGTTGACATGACAATTCATGACATCCTGAGTCCTGACAAATATTTTTTTTTATAATCACAGATAGGTATACTAATGTCTTTTCAAATCCATAACCGTCATGAGAAACCACTTTTCTAAGTACCTATGCAATAATATGTCACAAGTCTTTGTTATTTTCCTTAGAGATCTCTAAGTTATTTTCATAACAATTTTCATCTTAAAATAGGTACGAATACTTATTTATTTACTCGTAATACTGATAATATGAAAAAAATATCATCGTATTTGTTTATTGAAGCATTATAGAATAATTTATCTGTTCCGTGTTATATTGCTGTCAGTGTCATTTCGTTGCTGTAATTTCGACATTTTATAACCTAAATGAGAGTAATTGAATTGAATTGGATTAAATCTATATAACATATTTATATTATTGTTATAATATCACATTGTATTAAACTATAACTCAAAAGCATTTATTATGAATCAAGCAGAAGTTGCTAAGTTAGTTTCTAAGCTACGTATTAAAATACCTGCGGAGCCTCGTAAACTAAGAAACCCACAGGGTCCCGAAGGCAGGTTAAATAGATTACGTAAAACTGTGACCGGCTTAATAAAACACGAGCGAATTGAACTTAATTATACTAGAGCTGATGAAGCCCGACAGTACGCTGAAAGAGTAAGTGCACAGGACTTTGCAGCTTATTATTATTTTGGCATATTTTAATCACAACATTCCTATGCACATCAGTAATATTAATCTTCAATTTGATTCTTGCAGATTATATCAGATGCCATTAGACATGGAGACTGCCACAAACCTACTATGGAGATTGCTGATTATTGGCTACTTGAAAAGGAATTAGTTCATAAACTTTTCAAGGTACTTGTACCAAGATTTGAAAACCTGGACAAATCATACACCAGAATGTATAAAGCACCAAGAGCAATGAATTCCCGACACCCTGAAAAAGCTGTTTTGGAACTTAGAGGCAACCCCTATCCTAGTCTAAATAGTAAACAGGGAGCTAATCGGCAACTTATCCAAAATATATTGCTTGATGCTGCCAAACATGATTATCGACAATCTAAATATATGGAAATGGCTGAAAAAATAGGTAAAGCCGAAGATAAACAGTCACAAGATCAGAACACCAAAGGAGAAAATTCAACATTAGATAACAGTGATAAAGTTTAGAGTATATTAGTATTTATAATATTGTTTTTTGTATTAAACAATAAAGTAGTTGTTTTAAATCATAAGAAAAAAGTTGTTTTAGTACTGTGAATATTAACTGTAGTACTACATATACTGTATTCAAGGTTTATATATCTTTCTCTTGTCTTGCTTTTTAAGTATTTACCTGATTGGAATGTGGATGTAGAAGGGATATTTTTTTATCCATACCTCCTAGTCCTAAGCTATTGATACTAATGTAAAAGGCCTATAACATAATCTGATTTCAATGGAATAGAAATAAAATTTGTGTCATAACAAACCATATTTAAACCCTTGGCTACACTCTGATATCGAATGTGGCCACACTCTCCACTCTTAATTCATAATTGGCCTTGCGGCATCTTGACTTGTGCCAAAACACTGACAAAAAGCGGAGCCGTGGGCATGACGAGAAGCAGGACGAGTGGCATGACGATAAGCAAGCATGATGAATAGTGGCTACACAAATGCACTGGCTACTTCTTAACCTCTGCGAAGCTGCGAACTTGCGAAGTGATTTGCAGAGGCCGGCAGAGGGATAACACACGCTGCTGCCGCGCGGCTTGCGCCTTCGCCCTCATTAAGCAAACAGCGACCCAGTCGGCGGGGTCGATGACGTTTTCCCGGCACGAGTCTGAATCCACTTAGAACCTTTTGTTCCCCTGCAACATAATCGTATTAACACACTTCAACGTGCACAATATTAGCATGTTTTTATACGTTTTAATATTTCTTTAATACATTAGGTATCATCGTCGTTTTTTGTTGTAACTGATAATATCCAATAATAGTGATTTTATCTACGCGAGTTATTTAGTAAATTTACCCCATACTCCCCGATGCGTTTGCAGCTTTTACGATGACATATTATTATTAAGGTGATATTATAAAATATTCTGACTCGTGAGTCTTCTCAAACTGTTTGTAAAATGTCAAAGCTATGTCAATTTTGTTTACCTCATAATTCTTATCAGTCTTATCAGTAGTAAACAATAGGTTAGATCTCTCATTTATCATTATTTACGACAAATAACTTAAAAGCAATTAGTGTTTGCCTAATAGTGGAAACAGTTACAGGTCATTTGTCAATACCCACGTTTATAAGAATGCAATCAAGTTCACCAAAAATCGTAGTGATTGGATCATGCAGTGTCGATTTCACAACGTATGCTTCCTACAAACATATAACTTACTTTGCTATTTAGTGAAATTTATTACGTAATAATGACTTGTATTACAGATATGCCCCGAGACTTCCAAAACCTGGTGAAACTCTCCATGGAACTAAATTCGCCACCAGTTTTGGTGGGAAAGGCGCTAATCAGTGCGTAGCAGCCGCTAAACTTGGAGGGAATGCTTATATGGTTGCAAGAGTACGATCTTTTATTTTATTGTAAAACACTAAGCATAAGTTTACTCATGGCATCATCACTTTAATATATTTAAATAATTTTTAGTTAGGAGATGACCAGTGGGGCAAAGAGTACAAGGATAACCTAAAGAAGGTTGGAGTGGATGTGTCTCATGTCCATATTACACCAAATATGATAACAGGGATAGCCCAAATCTCTGTTGCTGAAAATGGTGATAATCAAATTGTTATAGTAACAGGTGCCAACCAACAATTGAGCAAGTCAGATGTAAATACCTCAAGGGATCTGATTGAAAATGCAGATGTACTAATTGCTCAACTGGAGACTCCTTTTGAGACTACTTTGGAAGCATTTAAGTTAAACAAAGGTGTAAGTATTTTGTTTTCTCAAGAGTTGCCTGCGATAAAATGACCACATATTTATTTATTGTTTTCTAGTTGAAACTACTAAATGCAGCACCTGCTATGAACAATATTCAAGAGATCTTACCATACTGCTCCATACTGTGTGTGAATGAATCTGAGGCATCTTTACTTACTAATAAAGAAGTTGATATGAAGTGAGTTTCCAAAATAAATATAATCACATCATCTATGTCAATACCACTTTAAAATAAATCTGTGTATTTTAGAAATATAGTTCCTGTGCTGTTGGAATTAATTGAAACTGGATGTGAAACAGTTATTATAACTCTAGGAGAAAAAGGTGCTGTATATTTATCAAAACAAGATCATGAGCCAATTCATGTTTTCTGTGAAGAAGTTAAGCCAGTGGACAGTACAGTAAGTTTAACTTTTATGTGGTACCTGTATACCCGTACTAAATTAATAATAACAACTTAAAATTGACACTTTTCAGGGGGCAGGTGATGCATTTGTTGGTGCATTAGCAACATATTTAGTTATGCATAAAGACCTTCCTATGCATCAAATAGTTGGAGCAGCATGTGCTGTTGCCTCCGAGTCGGTCACTAAAGAGGGCACTCAAACTAGTTATCCTACAAAATTTGATGCTTTCAATAAGAAATATAAATATCAACATCTGTATATATAGAGATTGGGACATGATATTATAGCTATAAATAAAAGCCTTATTAGCAAACTTCAACCATCCAGGTTTTTATATTTTAATATATGAACATACCTTTCAAGGCAATAACAGAGTTTATATCCATTATCTCTCAGACATGTCATTTCTGTAAATTATCAAGACACATTGTATACAGAACCTTCCCTACTTTTTACTATATTAAAGATATACCTTAATTATAATTACAGATATAAAATTAAGGAATCATGGGAGCCTA
The DNA here is from genome assembly GCA_038024825.1 of Polylopha cassiicola. NCBI lineage: Eukaryota > Metazoa > Arthropoda > Insecta > Lepidoptera > Tortricidae > Polylopha > Polylopha cassiicola. The sequence continues at coordinate 4,649,270 of CP149059.1, forward strand.
ACTTTACAATTTCTATTTTGAAATGGAAACATGATTCATAAATATTAATATTATATTTATAATTATCCATCAGCTAAAATAAGTAACTAACAATATTTTTTTTTTGTGTTAACAGTATCCAGTGAAGTCTAGTATGGATTAGTAAATAGTGTATTAAAAGTGCTAAGGTCAAATTTATTTTGCTGGATACCAATAACACATCAATGAGCTTTAGCTGGGTGCAACATTATGAATGTCAATTTCTAAATTTAAAATAAAAAAAAAAGTAGGTTTTCCTACACTGTACAGAACAAACAAATATTCATGTCATTTGTCTATTGCAAAATATATAGGTTAACTAACTATAAATAATGAATTTAATGTTGGCCGAGCAATATACATATAAATATTTAGGATAACCAAATAGTGAACATATTTGTATATATCAAAAAGATATAATTTTGTTTAAATTATATTTTTTTACTGCAAACTACTGAATATGAAATACAATTCATTAAATAAAATGTACTTAATTTTCATTAATTAAGTTTAAAAAAACAATAATAAAGAATTTTGGTGTTAAGTATTTAATGTAACACATACAAACTATCCAATTGACTTTCATTTACAATCTGTAATAAAACTTCTAAGTCCTCTAAACTTGATATGAATTTAGGTGCACCTATGAATTCAACAGTTTTTCCATCAAATTCAATGCTATATTTAAGATTCTTAGGGCAGGTAACACATCTGAGGCATTTACCATTTATTGTTTGTTTAAAAACTACATGTGTGATGGTTTCAGTCTTAAGTAAAGGGTTAGTGTCACTTATGGTTTTTGATTCTTCGTTGATATCTGTATTTTTTACTTCAGCATTAGTTTCCAAGTTTAAAGTTTCTAGCACATTATTACCATCTTTTTCTACATTATCGCTAGATAACACTCCAATGTCTTTTTCTGAATTCTCTTGAATATAATTATTATCATTCATGGTAACTTCTTCAGGTTTATCAGAAGATACCTGTGGTTCATCTCTCTGAATTGTGTTCAACTGCTCAACATCACCTATTAAGTTACTCATATCACTGTTATCAACTTCCATCAGGGTTGGTTTAGATTCCTTTGAAACAGTGCTACTTTTTGCTTTGCCGAGTAACATGGCTTCCACATCACTGGACTCTAAATTAGGTTTAAACTCTAAGGTGCTTTGGTCATCGGGTTTAGGAATACTTTCTGTAGTATTTTCATTAAGAATATCCATAATGGAGGGAAATTCATCAACTTTCTCTGTTACGTCTGCTTTATCACTTGCATTTGAAGCTTTTTCATTGAACATTAGGTCTTCTAACTCAGCAGCTATCCGATCATAAACCTTGTCATCCTTGGGCTCATCATTTTTTGGGAAATAATCAATGCTCCACTCATCAGAAGGTAGAAGGCTCTTGTTAATGTCAGGCAATAATTCTGATAAGGATATCTTACTTTTAACATCATTGTTAAGGTTGATGTTAGGGTTAATGAATATAATACCATATTGTTTTAGGTTAGAATTATTTTTCACCTGATTTTGCTGATTATAATTAGAATTCTTATCTTTGACAATAGGAGATTTCTTTAGCCTGTTGTTTTCTTTCAATATATTGTTGGCTTGCCGAGGAGATGAACTTTGCGCTTCATTGTTTTTCTTTACCTTTTTCGAGCCAAATAACTCCTTAACTGGGTGTTGATTGTACGAATTTCTATGGATCAGAACCATTCCATTTTCATTACTTTTTAACCGTGAGTTAGAATTGGGTGATAATTCAATTTCCTTTTTCGCTTTAGTGGTAGTAGTGCTTTCATACTGTATCTTAACCTTTGTAAATTTACCTAATATCTTAGCAAAATCCATTCTGGTTACCACTACAGAACAATCACGACATTTTCCTTCTTTATAAATACGTTCAATATTTTTAGACATTTTCAGAGTTTTTTCTTTGCGCATTTCACGTCCTTTATGAGATATCATAGTAATGCACTTCAAATAGCATAAGCAGAATGCTCAGTTAACTTTTGATCCAACGAGAAGCATTGGACGCAGCTACATTTCCCGCGCACACTATTTAGTCATAAAATTAGGCTTTAAACTTCTCACAAATATTGTCAAACCAATTCACATATCGTGAACATTGATTTTAAGAGAATATACTTTTTGAAAGACCACAACAAGCGGGGTAAATAATAAAATACTGTCGAGAAGAACTCTATCAACTAGACACACAACAGACAGCGCAAAAATGGCGTCCATTTAGTGATGTGAATAAGTGATATGTCTTGTCGATAATAGTAACATCAACGTCATAATATCTATCGTACATTGCAAATACTAAACGCGCATAAATAACTTTTGCTATGTCTTAAATATTGTATGAATGTTTAATTTAGTTCGATTGCTTGTAGAAAAATTAATAACTGACGCTTTTAAATAGTTAGTCATGCCTGTATTTTTTGTAAAGGAAGGTTAAGTAAATTTATGTGTTAAAATATTTTTGTTGATAATATGGTTTGTAATTTGTGTAACCTAAGTGTAAGTATACAGTGTTTAATTTTTTGACCAATCATTTAGTTCTAAAGACAATGTTTATTAACTTCTTGAAAAAAGTATTTTTTTTTTATAATAAAAAGAGATAAGCGTTGTTTATTATAAAAGAGTATACCTGTGTGATAAACGAAAAATCACGATAATGGTCGATCTGAACTTGAACAAAAATGTGAATTTTGTTACTTACCGACTAAGTAACAAAATTCTAATAAAACTATGTAATCAAATAAATTATTCATTTCAAAAAGCAAAACTGTTTTTCTATATTCATCAGAGTTATGATGTCAGTTCCAATTTTGGCCATTTTAATTGATTTTCTCGAAAAAATTTAAGTCTATAAAATATAAATATTTCATTTAAGCCACCTTTACTAAATTTTCTTTTAAAATGTTTAAATGTTGTAAATTAAGGCCTTAGCGCACGTCTATCGCTAAAATGGAACGCATATAATGTTTTTATTTAATTTAAACGCATCGATACATTATTATTTTAAAATAAATATGTTCTGTATTTTGTAAGTCGAAATGTTTTTAATTAATAAATTAAATGCACAACGCAATATCGTATAATCAATATATATATAGTTAGATGTGCCTCGCGGCTTCTCCCGCGTGGGATTCGGAAAATTGGGAAAAAAGTATGTTATATATTTTTAAAACATTTTACCAAATAATATGTAGGCACTAACGTCAGTGGTTAAGACGTGAATGCGTGACTACATTAGACTACATCTTTTCAAATTTTGCTTACAATATAAATCAATTACCTATTTTGCTATCTGCATAGAGACCCAAGAAAAGGATGATTTAGCCGTATTTTTTTAAGAACGTAACTTAGGTTTACACATATCTCTTCTTGTTAACTGATTATTATTTTAAAAACTATATAAAAATAATATAAACAATCTTCATGTAGGATACGTTAACGAATAATATATTACGACTGTATGGGTAGACCACATGACCGTCAGTGCGAATAAAGGTACGGCTTTGTACGGCGGAACTAATAATTGTAACTTTTATTAAAAACAAATAGTATATTTTATTATAATATACATACCTACGTACTGTGGTGACCTACATCATAATATTCTTTTATTATTTAACGTCACACCGTTCATATTTTTTTTGACTAATTAGTTAATTAAATAACAGAGGCTAGATTACGAGATATTTTTCAAAGAGTGTTGCTACTTATTAATGAATAAATTAAACACTATCTTTTAATAATATTAATGGGTGAAATAAATCGAGGTATTACTAATTACTTGATACAAGAGAATTAAGTACTTAGCAATTATTATCTGTACTATCGTGTACCATATTTTCGCGTTATAAACAAACACTTTTATTATCGATCTTAAAGGCTCATCACTATTGCACGCGATATTGTATGAACCGCGCACCGCGCTACTTGTCCCTATTCGTTGGATTTCATTCGTCGTCATCAGCGCTCTGTCAGCCATTAGTCGGTTAGTCCGATGCAACAAACAAAATGGCCGCCTTTCTATAAATGACGTTTGATGTCTTGATGGAATGTGCGAACAAATTTGCTAAAATAATAATACCAACCGTTTTTACGTCAATATTGAGATGATGTCACAAATTAGTGATTAATTATCTGATCGATTATTGTCGAATAGCAAATTTTCTAATTTAAAATGTCTTGGCAAATGCCGGGTCAATGGAACCCAGGCGTTATTGCACCAATAACGCCTGATATGAATATTGGATCTTATACAGCTGAACAATGGGCTGTCATGCAACAGCAGAACTGGCAGCAATGGACACAATGGCAGCAACAGTATGCACAATGGCAGGCACAGTATGGAGACAAGGTAAATTTTTAGTCCAAAATATTTTTTACTAAAAGTTAAGTGAACTCAGTATGATTTGTAAACATTTTGCTTACATATTTCAGTATGCCGAACAAATGCAGGCTATGGGAGCTATGCCGCCTCTACCACCCAGTACGGCTCCAGTACCAGCCCCACCACCACCAGATCAGCCTCCACCACCACCACCACATGAGAATAATCAGCCTTTGTTTGGACAACCAGCACCAGTGCCAGCACCACCCCCCAGCCAAGAGCGGATACAGCTATCAGGGAGTTCTAATAATATTAGTATCTCAACAGGTAACACACAGAATTGGTCACAGGGAAGTGATACGCGTAATGACTCATCTGCACCTTCAGTCAATGCAGAGGCGCTAAAGAAGTTGGCAGAAGAAGAAAGACTTTTCGACATACAGTTCGAGAAATGGGAGGAAGAAATTGAAAAATGGAAGAGGGAAAATGTCAATCATCCGGATAGGCAGGCATACAATGAGTATGAACAAAAGTTTGAAGCTTGCAGGGCACAGTTGCTGGAAAGGCGTCAACAGATGAAACAAAAAAGGGCTCGGCTACTAGGTGTGCCCTCGCAACCAGCAAACAACAATACCACAGGTAATTTATCAACTGCTGTACCACCTCCACAGCAAGTTGCCAATAGTACTTTTAACTCACACATGCAGTCCCAATCTTTTAATAACAATCAAGGACAGTACCATCAAAAGGACAACATTCAAAATAATTTGAAGCCTAATAATATGCAACCAAATCAAAATTTTCAAAATAATTCATCATATAACTATCAAAATCAAGATAATGTACAGTATAAGCAGAATTATATGTCGCAACCTGAATTTAATAGAGATATAAATAAAAATGCAGATCCACAAGATAGATATGAATCCTATCAGAATCAAAATTCAAATGACAATTACCCTTCTAATATTAGTAATACAGACTTCTTGCCTGGTAGTGGTTCTAATAAGGGTATACCAGGTTTAGATTTAGTGCCAGAGGAAAGTGCAGTCCCGAAGCAAAATGTCATAGATATAACAGGTGGAGCAGCACAAAAGCCACCTGATTACTCTACAATTTCAAGAGGAATTAAAGATATTCTTGGTGATGAAAAGATTATGAATATTCTTTCAATGGTCAGGGATCAAGGGGCTGCTGTTAATATAAACAGTCAAATTGCAAAACAAAATAATGCCACTCAAAGTAAACCTATTGGAAATGTTGGCAATCAGAGTACACCTATGGCCAATGTTCCACAATGTAATCCAGCAAATAATTACAATGTACAATCAAATAATCAGTGGGACAGAAATGATAATAATTCTTATCAAAATCAGTCCAATATGCCCTATAATAGACAAGGTCAAGGATACCCTCAAGTTCAAAATTTTGAAAATTATCCACCTCAAAGAAGAATGAATAATGATAGAGAAAATAATATGCATGAAGGTCATTACCAAGATGGAAATCAATTTCAGGCAAACAATATGCCACCAAGAATGCCCTTGAGACCTAATATGGGACCAAGGCCACTTATGCAAGGGGCACCTGGATACCAAAATGATAACTTCTCAAGAGGTTCACCTAATATTAGACGACCTAATGAGGCTATGGGACCTAACAATCCACCACCAAGACCACTTATGCAAAATTTAGTTGGTCCCCCAAATGATAATGATTATTCAAGGGGGCATGATAACAATGGTATGAATGAAAATAACTTCAGCAACCCACTGATAAATAAACCAACACCCCCTCCACAGCCACCTAGGCCTAAGTGGGTAGAAGAGCCATTGTTCACTCCATCTATAATTGTGGAATATGAACACAAACCTCTAAGATTGAAAGGTAATTCAAAATTGTCATAATTTTTTTATTGCATTTTTTTTTATTTGAGAAGTTTATGTATTAGTTTCATTTAAAATAAATTGTCTGCTTTAGCTGTAGAGATATGGCACACATGGCATTTCATAAATAACACATGCATAATTGGTGAAATGCAAGACTTTTAGTACATTTTTCAGATATAATTGATAATTAGAAAACATGCTTATACTTAAGTGATAAATAGGCAATAAAAAAACTAAGCAGTGAACTTGGCAAGACAAAAGAAAGTGTGTTAGTGGACCAACAACATCTGAGGATTTCTCATAAACAGACTAAATTTTGGATTATATAAGTTAAAATAGTGAAATAATTGTCTAATGGTTTTTGTGTAATATTACCACAAGTTATGGCCGAATCTCTTAAATTTCCAGATTAGGTTTATTTTTACTGGTGTAATTTCGTCAATCTATTTAAGCATTTTTGTAAGGATATTTTATATAAAATCTATTTATTTTATAAATAGTTATCTATTGGACTACACCTTTTTAAACCTATCCCTATTTTTTATTTATGATAATAAGTTACAGACATACTTATATATAATTTGGTGAGAAACTTGTAAGTTTAAGCAAATAAATATAGATAGAGTAAAGTATCTAAAACATTTTCCCATTATTTTCAGCTCGAGAATTCATTGAGCCCGTACACATGTTCGATTACAATCATCAATCAAAGGATGGCGAAAACAGAAGAAAAGCTTATGAAAGGGAAGCAGAAGAACTATTCTCAAGAAAACCTAGAAGATTCGAACCTGAGGATACGCGTTCAGGTCGAAATGACTTTGAAAGGGGTTATGAGCCAAGAGATTACGAGAAACGGTATCCGAGGGAGGAATCAAGAAATGATCATCATATGAGAGTACCTCCTAGGGAAGAGTTTGGCGATAGACGAAGACCTGATGATAGGTTTGAAGATAGAAGACGAGACGATCGTGATAGGTATGGAAGGCGTGAGGATAATTATAGAGAGAGAGATAGGGAAAGAGACCGCGAACGCGACCAAAATCGCGAGCGTGACCATAACCGCGAACGGGATTTAATGCGTGAAGAACACTTTCGAGGAGATAGACAAAGGGAATATCACCGCCGCGATGACAATAGAAACCGTAGCAGAAGTAAGGAAAGAGATTCTAGGAAACGTGGCAGAAGTCGAGAAAGTAGTGAAAGCTCTGTTAAAAAGTTAAAGGAACCAGAGAAGACGTCATCTGATGTACCTAAACATATTGTTATGATAGATGACCTATTGGAACCACCCGGGAGAGAGATGCGGCCTGATAAAATAGTCATAATTTTAAGAGGTATGCCATTCTTTAATATTTGTAACTGTAATTTCAAAAGTATTAAAATAATATTAAATTATGTTTTGTAACGTTACAGGACCACCCGGAAGTGGGAAATCATATTTAGCTAAATTAATAAGAGACAGAGAAGCGGAATTCGGCGGCACTGCCAGAATAATGTCTATTGACGATTATTTCATGCAGGAAGGTGAAATTGAAGAAAAGGATCCAATTACTGGAAAAATTGTAAGCATGGTTTCATATTTTGTCTCTTATGACTGCCTAGTATGACGTAAATACACTACACGGTAACTTTCATTTCCTGTTTTTAAAGTGCAGTCCGAAATAATATCCACAATTTTAACTATAAATTGTATAGTAAGTTAATAATTTAATTTATTTTATTGACGAAGAAAAGTAGTGTTGCTTAGTTTGGGACTTAATAAAAGTTGAATTGTCTAAAAAATAACATGATAATACGAAGATAACAAAAAAAATATTATATTAATTTTTAAAATCGTTTTACAGGTGAAAAAGCCCTCATTGAAATATGAATTTGAAGCCTCATCTGAAGAAACGTACATTAATTCATTAAAACGGGCATTTAAAAGATCTCTTACCGATGGCTACTTTACATTCTTAATTTATGACTCCGTCAATGACACCCTCAGAAGTTACGCGGATATGTGGAATTACGCCAGACAAAATGGCTTCCAAGTATGTAATTTTTATTTTCATATTTTAAAATTGCAGGATGCAATAGTCAAATGTAGTTTAAAGAAATCTTGTAGATGTTCTGTTAAGAATGAGGTTTAACTGCTCGTACAAGCTAACAGCTGTACCTCGTTCTACACGACGATTATCTAGCGGATTTTTGTCACGTGGCAGTCCCATTGTAGTAGGTAAAGTTAGGTAGGTATATTTTTGCAGTGAAAATGCCTTGAAAACATAGACTTGCACAATATATTTATTTTGATGCTATCTGTACCTTCCAATGAATAAGGTAATATGTCGCATACTTGACTGGTATACTATTTGAGATTGATGCTAAAAGAGTGAAAGTTTAGGGTTGTATGTTTCATCAATGCAATATTATAAAAATATATATTTTTTTAATTTACCAAAAATAATCGTGTTATTATGAAAAAGATGGTAAGTACACAGAATTTCATAAAAATCTGTCCAGATGTTTCGGAGGAATTTGGCATCAAACACCGCGATTGAATAATAAATATCTCGAATTACTTTTCAGGCATATGTATGTACAATGGAGCTTGATCCCAGCGTATGTTTTAAGAGGAACATACACGGTCGCACATTGGAGGAGATAGAAGTGATTTGTACTAGGTTCTTCCCGACGCCGGATCATCACATACAATTGGACGCGACAACTTTGTTGCAAAGTGCAGCCATTACCGAAGTGCAGATGGAAGATGTCCAGGACGATGAAGTCATTATGGAGGACGCACAGGAACCCGAGGTGAGGGCTCGACGCGGAGCTCTGAATGATGCGAGATACCACTGGCAATAAAATTTTATTGCAATTTTATAGCTACTCGCAAAATCCAGTAGCGGATTGGTAGTCAGCTGTTTTCCGTGTGTTTTCTTTGGTTGCTCCTTATATATGGCCGTCCTATTGGGCTTAAGGTAAATTCGCTACTGGTATTAGCATCAGATAAGCGATTGCTAAGTGGGGGGCGCGTGTAAGCGCCAGAGTAGGCAGTCAATACACTTATCACATATATTATGATGTGTTAGTATAAAATGCACACACTTGGTATTTAATATCACTTTTATAAACTTTACGGCATTGTCTGTTTATGTTTATATGTCCAAGGCGTTTGGTGAATCCTCTTACACCTTATTCTTATATTCTTAAGTTACCACGGGAAGTATATAACAGAACTTTTTTTAGAATTACTAATTCTTGTGTGTTGTGAGGGATAGGTTAGGTCTAATAAGTTTTATTCCAGCATTTATAAAAAAGAGTCACGTAAAGGTACCGCTCCATCACAGGTTGAAAGCTCTTTTACTTCGAAGTGGGAGAAATTGGATGACATCGCGCAACTAGGTAGGTTATGAGTTTCGCTTATAACAATTTTATTATAGGTTTTTTTTCTATATCTCTTTGTTTTTGGTATTTGTAATGCAAGGTTATCCTGCGGCCCGCCTGAGATACTTCATTTTTTTGGTTTCTTAGTGTATCAATGGGAGTATTTTTATAATTTGGTAGAAATACGTGTTCAGCAGTCCCCAAACTCTCGAGATGTTTCTAAGTTTTCGAGACAGTGAATTTATTTCTGAATGTGCCGGTGCGTTGTTTCAGCTCGCCTCGACGGCACCAGCAAGCCGCTCCGCCCCTCGCAGCTCTCAATGGAGGACTACCTACAGCTAGACGACTGGAAACCCAACATAGCTAAGCCTGGCAAGAAATCGGTGAGTACATTAATTTATAAAAATAACCTACATTTGCCAATACTGCAACATTATAAAAAAATACCGATCGTTTTTTATTGCTCGTGTCTAAAAAGCTGACCGTCGTTCGACGTTGAAATTACGTCACCTTTTTTATATAAAAGGAATATTAATTTCGTAAAACGCTACCTTTGTTACCGTTTACCGTTTCGAAACTATTGGTTTACACTTAAGCTTTTAATACGATCGCCATTGTTGAAACGACAAAGGTTATATTAAAGAAATGAAGGTGAGTTTTGTTATTTTTTTGTTACTCCACAATACGAGGCGGATTTTCACCATGTTGTAATTAAAACAGGTTCGATGGGCGGACATTGAAGAAAGAAGACAGCAGGAAAAGATGCGCGCCATCGGTTTTGTTGTAGGACAGACAGACTGGAATCGTATGACAGATCCGACAATGGGATCTAGTGCGCTTACTCAAACCAAGTATATCGAGAGAGTTAGAAGAAATTATTAAATGTAGACGTCAAACTTTTAGACTATGACCGACAATTCTGCTAGAGGTCACCAGTCACTAGGAATTCTTTTAATAATACAGATAGATCCTTATGATTAGCATTTTATATCTGTTAATGTTTTGAAATGCGATGATTTATTTGAATGACTAAAAGTATTCTCAATATTTTGGCCAACAAGCAAAGTATTTTGAAGGGAGTCTTACGGAATTTATGAAATGAATTTTCCAGCAAACTGTGATTATGTTTTGGCTCCGCAAAATATATCTGTTTTAATGATTTTAATATTTCTTAAATTATCTCTCTTTAATAAGAGTGATTCTTGGACTAAACGTGATACTTATTTTGACTAGAATGCGATGACACGGAAACTAAACCGCTAGAGGGCGTTTATCTATTTTTTTTTAAACCGTTTTACTACTCTTTATTATTTATGTGGGTAAATGTTTGTGCCAAAGGAATTTATGCTGTACAGACCAAAAACTAAAACGAAAACATGTGTAAATATTTTTGCACTGGGTATATTATAACCTATTATACCCTGTCACATTGACTTGAATAGGCGTTTTGTGTTGTCGGTTAAAAGAGCTAGGTATTGATTATCTTCGGGTAGCGTCGTCTAGCAGTTTAGTGGTCCGATAAAAAAAAAAAATGTATATAATATAAGAAGTATACTATAACTTTTAGAGAATTTGAAATTCAGTGAGAACAATGCCCTATCTGTTAAAACAGAAGGACCATTTATTTTAATAATAAAACAATAGTGTTCGGCTTGCAAAATTACAACGGAATTAAACGTTATCACGTTATAATTTTGCATTATCAATGCATCTATTCGAAAGGGGTATAAGTACCGTAGAGAAAATATGAGACTTGTACCCTTTTTCACTAGAGGCCACATAACCATAATAATGTATGGCCACCTATGTGTCCAGAATTAAAACAAATTTTATGATTGCAGTTGTCAATGATTCGGACGTTATACTGTGTTGTATATTGGTTTGTAGTTTAAAAAACGTTGGTTCAAATTTGTGCCCTATTTATAATACGATAAGTTTTTTTTTAATGCGTTCGATTATTCTGTTAAAAAGTACAAACCAATATTCAAGTTTAGTCAATTAGTAGGTGGTGTACCTAGTCGCCGTCTTCACTTGTAATTTATGTATAATTATGTAAATAATTTTGAAGCTACCTTGCTTGACAGTGAACGGTTGATCAAAATTAAAATGGCGCTGGTAATATTTTTCTTTTTTGATAAAGGACGAGTTGCGGTATGTATATTGCACCTCTAGAAAACCAAGAGCATCTCAAATTTCAAAGCGAAAATTATAAATTACACACCTAGATCTAAAGGAGTTATGCACACCATCGAATTGCTTACAGTAAAACCAATAAAACAGATTTAAGCTAACTCTTTTAGCTTATTATAAAAGACACAAATTATAGAGAAAACCTCTACGTGCATATATGGACGTGTTAATCAGTTTTTCGCCTCCTGAAAAAATATCTTTTTCGAGTTGGCTCCCTTTAGATTTAAGTGTGCGAAATACATAATATGTATATAAGCAAGTAATGTTCGTTTTTTCATACACCCAAGCAACTAGCCTGTGGCGACTTTCGGGACCACCTAACAACGAAACATACCTTACCAATAAGAACAGAAGCAATAGACATTTTGATAGGTCATGTATTCAATTTTACATAATGTTATCTGGTTTCCATATAATTAGGTTTAGTCATGTATTTGTAAGTCACGTGGTCTCCTGCTGAAACAGGTAACTAATAAAGTTATAAACGGAAAAATAATTAGTATTTATTTATCATTTCCTTCCCAAACACTTCAAAAGTCATCGTTGAGATTACTTACGAAGCCGGCATATCCCGAACTTCGGTTTACGTAATTCTTATATCTATGCGTTATTATTTTTGGCGAATTGTCGGCTGTTTTTATTTTCTTGAAAAAGTTATCTTCCGGTTCGTCATTATAAACGTTTGTGACAGCTGCCGGTATTTTATTTTTTGTGCCTTTCTGCTCGTCTTTCGATTCGTCGATGTTGCCAGTTTTATCCATCTTTTTTAAACTCGCTAGCTTGGCGACGGTTTCTTCGCCTTCTCTGCCCCCCGTCATTACCATTATTTGTGGAGTCTGCATGGCGTTCATGTGGTCTCTTAGACATTGTTGCAGAATGTGCAAGAAAAACAAAAATGCCAAAAGTGTTAATGCCGACATGGCAGCGTTGTTTTTGTGACCGCCGCCGCCCTGATGGCTGAAAATGCATAATCAAATTACAACTTTAATATTAAAAATAATGGGATCCCTCTTCCCTGATTTATAAATTACTTGCGATAAGTAAATATTATTTACAGGTACTACATTATAATTTTTCAGTGTTATAACGCTTTACGTCAGTTACTCTTTTTAATTGATTACCTCAAAAAATAAAGCGGAAATATCCCAAAATATTTAATTTAGCAATTATATCGTTTTCTCTTGCAATGATTCTTCATTTAGGGCAATTGAGAAATTGTAAATGTCCATGTGTGTACATATTCATATTTAACACATTATTGTGCCTATTTTTTTTTTAAGAAAAAATAGTTTAGAGGTAACATTTTGAAAAAAAATATCAAACTTACTGTTTGGAATATGCCACAGGTCCGTGGGAAGGTGGTGATTGGTCGTACGAGTAAAACACGTGTTGGTCGTGGGAAGGGGCTGCGTAGTCGGCATATCTGGAATTCATTTTTTAAGTCAACTAAAAAAAAACACTTCACAAAAAAACGGGAAGGGGTGGGTACAAATGTTTCCATCATCAGACCCTGTGTTAAAAACACCACCTGATTGTTAAGCTCGAACTTCCTAAAACGATACAACTCTGCTGTAAGTTTTTAAGGTAGCGTATTCCAGATATCAAAGTTAACAAGTTCCTTACAATCTTATAACAAGATAAACATTACTTTGAATAAATTTGAACTGTAATAAACTTGTTAGATTCCTTTATTAAGTAGAATACATTAATAGTTTTCGAATGAAACAACAAAGTTGGTCAAGGGATTTAACTCGAGTATACTTATTGATTTTATCCTGACTTGTTAAGAACTTTATAGTTCCCATATTCATTGCAGATTGAGTTAACGATACAAAATCCTATTACATACAATACGTACCTCTAACAAGGTATTTTGTTTACATTTACGTATGCTAGAAAATTTCACTCTAGTCTTAAAAATTACAAACAATTATAACCGGCCAGTATTATTTAAGCTGGGTAAGAGTTTACTGTGATCAAAATTTAAAGCAAACTTTTTTAGCATTTATGCATTTTCGAGTATGACATGACGAGTTGGAGTATTTCCAAAAACACGAACTACGGACGCATTTTTGCGTTAACTGTACGTAGCTAATTTATGTTAAGTTTGCCAATATTTTTTTAAATATTATTCTTTACAGACACTACAATTGAATCACATCGACGCGGTCATATTTGCATATACGTATTTTATACTATCGTATGTAGTCATGATAATTTGATTAAAAGGTATACAAATAACAAACCTCTCACTTAGCTGCTTTTGTCCGATACCCATATGCGATAACATATTTCCCAAAGTCATTTTGACTGTCAGTGTCACACGCGTCACTTTGTGTGGATGTCAAGGTACTGGCGAGATGCGCGGGCGCATGGGTGCATTACTATGCTCCAATTCACATAAAATTACTTTGTAAAATGTGACAAACGTTACCTACTATAGCGGTGTCTTCAGTGAATGACTTTCTAGTGAAGTTTACATGGCTTGACAAATAATCAGAGTTTATTAGCCTATATATTAATTCAACCGTGTTATCATTTTAATCATTATAATTTGTGATCCAAATGGTTGCAAATTTAGGTAGGGTAGGAATAACACACTATTAATAATTTAATATTTTATTATACACACACATGCACACAAGGACGTCCTCAATCACACAACACATTAAATACATATAACGTACGTTACCTACAAACTATACCGTGATATAATTTCAGCATTTTATATCACACAGATTTTAACATCAGTCGTCTTTTATTTAGAAATTGGCGGAATTATCTTTAATACAGTTGATTGCATCAATTAACCAAATGCCAATAATAAAGTACAATTCACAAGGATCAATGAACAAATCGTTCAAGATTGATATTATTTTATTTCATTCTTTGTTTTAATATTTTACAACGTCTACCTACTTATGAACTTCTAAAATAAGTTAAATAAATAATTTTAATAAATTAATAGAACAATAATTACACTCGACTCGCTCTTGGCCTGGCGATGGGATGAGTTCAAACTACAGCCAATTAAACTTGTCATTAGTTTGAAGAATACAAAGAATGCGTAATTCCTTAAGATGGAATGACACAATGTCAAGCTATTAATACTAAGCGGTCGCTGCAAAATTTGAAAATATCTGAAGTAACTGTCATCATTTTAGACCATTGAAACATTACAAACGTTTTAAAAAATAGTCGACCGTTTATCACTGGAATTTTGGCCAGAATACAGAATTACTGGTTTGGCGATTTTAAAAATATTGGGGGTTTCGTTTGGCTTTAAACTTCATTACACTGGAGGTACATCTGACGACAGTCGATTCCAGAGCGTCCTCTGCGTCCGGCTTCATAGAATTCATCGAACGTACCACCCGATTGTCTTTCAAGGACGAAGCTGGCGGCATAACTGTTGAAAAATATCACATAGATTAATTTCTATAACTTGAGATAAACCTGTTTACATTTCTCTTAGAAGTACAAAGGAATGACCGGATGCGAGTGTTATACTTGTGGCATAAGAATTTGAAAACATGTAGATACTTACGTCCCAAGTTGGCAGAATACGCTCTTGGGTCCAATATCAGAAGAGCACTCGTTGTTGGCATCGCAAACGTATTTCTGGAGGCATTTGTCGTCGCTTGTACCGAAGGATCTCACGTAGGTCTTCAGCATGGCGATACCAGCAATAGTGGCGTCACTGACCGAATCCTTGCGGCCCATGGAGCGAGCAGTCAGCGAGCGGTGAGAGAAAGAAGTCTTGAGGGCGTCCAACAGATTCACTACGATGTTGATAAACTGAAAAAACAAAAGATGTCGATAAAGAAGCTGGGAGCGTTGAAGATCACTAAAAGGATATTGGTTCTCTGTTTGAAAGTCTTTGAGTTAACGTGCCATAACTTGTTAAATGAGTATGCAATTTATATTTAAAGGAGTAAGGAAGGATGGGTCGCGTACCTCTCCAGCCTGTTTTGCCATGGAGGCGACCTGGTCAGGATCTTTTGCACCGAGCACCGTCGACAGAACCGCAGCCAATATACCCTGAAGCAAGCGAGATGCAACACCGGTTCCATAACCGAACTTGATACTATGTACATATCAATATGTCGAAAGAATCTCAAGGAAAATAAAGTATAACTCTTAATGAAAATTAAATTTCCTTGAGACTATCTCAGGATGTGAATGAAGGATAAAGTTATTCAATGTGTATTAGGGATTCTATAAACTACGCCATGGATACTAATAATCTACGGGTGAGGATATAATTTGCTAAGTGCCGTTTTAATGCTATGAAAGTGTCTAAAATCAACGTATCTACAGACATTATGTTAATGGATGAGGATTCCTATGATTATGGCCCAATTACATCGTTCCAGTTTATATGTGATATGATAGGCATTAAAATATCTCTTTGGTTAATTGGCAATTATTTTGTGATGGTATTTCTTTTCAAATTGCTCGTAATTGTACCTGCATGGGTGAGGAACCGTTATCCACTTTATCGATGCCGTCGCTGGAGGCGCCTCCTCCGAGGAGGGTGGTCAGGATTTTGAGGCCCATTGAAAAAAGATTAGCCCAAGGTGAGACTGACGAGGAATCGGTATCGATGTTGTCGCTTTTGTTGGGACCCGTGCCGCCGGGGTTGAAAAGCATTTGCATGACCATACCTGAAAATATTGACGGCATTAGTTTTTGGCGACGACTTTCGTGCCGTATGTTCACTACATACTATATAATGTAATTCATTTTCCATAATAAAGTAATCACCTGGAAGATAACTATACTCCTTACCAAGCATGTTGGACCATGAGAAGCCGCTGTCAGAAATGGAGTTGTTCTGAATATCATCAAGGTCGTCAAGGGCTACTTTCTTGAGCGCGTTGGGCTTTTCAGCGAATTTCCTTTCTTGGGCTACTTGGCCATTCTGGGTTAGAGCGAGCGAGTTGCTGTAGTATTGGGGGTTTTGTGTCCGTACGTTGCTGGTTGACTGAAAAAAATCATGATAATTTTGTTAGATACTTTTTAACTAAGCGAGATTCAGGCTGATTTAAGCAGTTTGGCGTTGAATTTACCCTTTCTTTCGGATTAAGAATCTTTAAATCTAGGTTTACTAAACTAAATATTTTTTCAATTACCTAAAAAGTATATTCCGTAAGGAAACACCTACCTGTGATATTAGGGGAGCATGTTGCGGGTACGCGATTGTGTGAAGAATCGTCGATGAACTGATTAGGGCCAGTAGCGCCCATCCTGCAATCTTCTGACTCATCCTGTGGACAAAAATATATACGTAAGTAAATATGAAAGGTAAGGTTTGGTGCGTGACAGACAGCTAAATTCATAATGAGCATACTGAAGCTCTAATTATAAAGTACGTATAAAATAAAATAATGTTTAATTATATGTTCGCGCAATGGACGTTGTCGATTAGAAAGTGTTCTGATGAGTGATTCGCGCGAATTGATTGCCTGCGTTTGGAGTTGCTTAGAAAGTAGCCCCTTGCATCGCCTTCGTTGCATTTTTACTAGGATGCTGGTTTATCTTCTAATTAGAGGATGTCTATTAAACTAATTAGCTAAGTATGGCTATTAACAGACTATTACTGGCTTGTAATAGGAGGCGGAAATGACGAACTCTGAATAAAAATGTAATATGTCGTTTATATGCGTAAAATTTAAACACGAATTGACGAATACCTGATATTATTTAATCTGACCCATACTCTACTGGTTTTCAATTTATGCCTCGAATAAAGGTAACCCGGTTTTATCTAACTGTGGTTTGGATGTCACTACTCGTGCTTGTCTCGAATAAGACGCTAGTTCGGTATAAATATTGTCGTAAATTAGTTGTGTAGACTACTTATTAAGTGTTAACGGTCACGATTCGGCCTCTGCGATCCACTTTCTTTGACCGATAAAAGCAAGTGATTTTACACCTGCTTTTGTCCGCGTTACTATTATTGCGTCAAGCTTGTTTTTTATACAATTGATTAAATAGCTAAAAAAAAAAGTTTTATATCGTATTGGACCCGCATGTTTACGTTATTGAAAACGGAAACGTACCTTCAGACGCTATTTGAAAATATCTTTTAATTTTTTTAACATCGAATCATTCCGAGTCGATATATAAACCGTTTAACGTCGTGATTTGTCTCATTTGTCAATTGAATACAAATCTGCACACGTACACAGCGGTGTGCGTATGCGACGACGCGCCGCTGCGCCGGCGCGGGCGACAGCGCGTCCGTCGAGATTCTCTCCGGAGAAATTTGCTGTCGCCAGTCTCCTCATTGCTAATGTTTTATGTATGCCTTGTTGCTTAGTATTTACTTGCAAAACCACTGCTCACGTCTAAACGCTTATATAAAACTTTATACTACTTTACTACTAAGTAAACACACATTGTTTAGCGATTTCCGCGCTTTGTGAACAATGTGCCATTCGTCAACGTTTGAGGCTACGAAAATATTTACCCCCTTTCAGGAGAGAATTTTTAGTAAAGGTAGAAAGCTGGAAATGCTTATTTGTTCGCGCTATTGCAATAACACATAATATCTAAAATGCAATAGACAAATAGAGGCGAAGGTTATTTCGTAGGTGCGTTATATTACGATAAGATTGTTTATACTTTGCCAAAAATAGTTTGGGAAATAACTATAATACCACTAGGTATAACGAACTAGCCCACATTTCAACATCACATGAATTTTACGTCTAATTTTAGTAATAGGTGTGCGTTTTATTTTAAAAGTGTAGCGACTTAACAAGTCTCCAATATGGAAAAGTATTGAAGACAAAATATCTCTGAAGAAAATCACCTACGCTTGAGACTCTCGGTTGAATCAGCTTTCTTGCGGTGAAGGGCTTATCGATACGTCATCGATAAACACAGCTAGAAATGGCATCGACCCCATGACCCAGTAACCCTGCGCAGGCGCAGGCGACTGAACTTCGCGGTGCAACGCGCGGGAACCTAACCTCACTTTCGATCGGCGATGCGGATCTCGCAGTCAGCGTCAACGGCCTAAATTCTTTATCGAATCTTTATTCGATCATCGACAAGTGGAATGTTATGTTTGGTTTTTATACGAGATATTTTGAAGATTTCAGTTGCTATAAAAGTTTTCGTATTTTTTGTCTGGTTTCTTCTCAATGGTGATATTCTTGAGAAAAATGCGTCTACGCGGTCATTCTAACAATGATGATTTCCAAAATTTGCATTAGCACAGATCATAAACCAGAGATTCTTTAAATAGCAGCTGGCATAATTATATTGTCTAGTAACGCAGAACAGCGTAGCGCAAGGCGCGGCCAACATGGTGATGGGTGAAAGCGAGGCGGGCCGGTCGCGTGTGTGCCACCTCCGTGCAAGGTTAACGTTTTTCTAATTTCGGAGCGAGGACTTGGACCTGCTATTCTGTGACCACCAGGCTACTTTCATCGGAAATTCACCGTGGAAAAAATAAGAGTCGTTTTCCTTTCTCATTCAACAATTTTCCTCTTTACTATTTTCTCTTGACAATTTTCCAGTAATGCAGTCGGCTTGTTTGTTTACGTTCTCTAATTTTGTGCTGGAGCGTGGCTGCTTAAGAGTGAGCAATGTTAATAGGAATTTTAGACCGTTCTCTCGTTTCCGCGGTGGACGTTTTTTTTGGCTCGTTTTTCGCCCACTCACCGACTGGTCCAGCGTGCAATCCGCTTTCTAAAACTGCACAAGCTGGTAACTGTGCGTGCCTCCAACACGGATATGGGCATGAATCGATATTTACTCATTCATTCGTAATGTGTTATGTTGTAAAATATATGAAACGAAACTGTCAAAGTGAATAATGTATTTCGAATGTATTCAAATAAGCTTGATCCTAATGTCAATTCTGGAACATCCCAATGAAGTATTGAGATTTCAAATTGTTGTTTTCTGGACACTGAATGTGTTATAATAATAATAATAACTTTCCATAGAGTGACATTGATTATTTATTAATTGATCCGATTGTTACTCTATTCAACTAAGCATTAACTAAAAGTAACTAGTACAATATGAGAGATAGACAAGAAAATGCTAAGCTTAGAATCATCTTCGGATAACATGTTCTACAAACGGTCTCGCTAGATCGGGCGCGATCTGGATGCGTGCGGACTTCTAACCGTACTACGTTCTCGATGTGGATGCAACGGTACAACCGATTTAAGATGCACATGTTCAAGAACGATTGACACCTTCACCTACTTCTTAAAATATATCGAACATAGATAAAAGTAGATCAGTAAGCCCGTATAAGGCTAAGGTGCCGGAGACACGGCACACAAACATACCAATATCGTAGCCCAAATGAAACTCGTGTATAATTTTCGTATTAAATCGTTTCGCTTGCCCAACGCTGAGTGACGAGATTCCTCTCGCGCGGCTACAACTTTCACTTAAAACTTTTTTGGGTATGAGAGGAAATGATTTAGTGAACCTCAGTCGAGATGACGAAATCGTACAATGTCTTAAACATTTGAAATACATAAATCTTTAAAATATTAAATTAAATCGTGACTAGGTCACACTTCCGGATGCGGAGGCCTCAATTTCATAAGTGATATAAGCTTGAAAGGCATCCTATATGATATTTAAATTATTTTGTGACGCTTTGTCAGGCTAGTGAATTCCGGATACAATAATAATTTAGCTTGACATATCACGCATGCATTTATACATGAATAGTTGATTTGCAAATATTCAAGCATAGGCGTTGCTGTAGTTTTCTTCATGCATAGAACAATGCACAGATTGAAGGGTAAAAGTTTGGTTCCGGTGTTAGAATTTGCGTAATAATGTTGTCAGTTATGCGGAGGATTAGCCTAGCTTCGTGCACTCTTTTTAAATTACATTGATTGTCCTTAGTTTTGGTGATATTGATTTAGCATAACTCTTATGCTAATATTGGGCTTGCAACTAGAACGGTAGTAAAGTTATTTTGGTAATGTCTATCCTCTGATCTTAATTATATTCTTACTAGCATATTGTTGGATTTTAAGCAGATTGCTGAACGTGCTCGGTGCTACTGAATCTCCTGAATGTAGATTATCTGCTTTCAAGTTAATCTTTTGTCGCGCCATCGAAGGAAATGCTAACATTTCTTTCCACTATTCTAGAAAGAACTAGTAAGAAGAGTGTGTGAGAAACGTAGGCACGCGAACACCGGTCTTGCTATTGACCATTTCGATCGCAGCAGCTTTCCTTGCCACTTTCGACAGTCCGTTCACGTCCCAAGACTTTTAATTACTTGCAGAAACCTGTCACAAGTATCATAATGGTTGTCCTGCCGCGTCCAACTACTTGTATTTTGTTTACAAACGACATTAAATGAGAAAGCGAAATTTGCTGATGTAAGTGTTATATATGCTGTTTGGAATTTGAATTTGGTTTCTACGTGATGTAAGGAGAGTAATAGTACCTATGTAACACCGTGATGATTTTTTATTTTTAATCCGTTTGTTAAGGAGCGATGGCGCATAAGCTAATGCCAATGATGTCTGAATGCGATCCTTAAACCTTCGACCTTTAATGAATATTTAGATAAAAATGATGATTAAATAAGCATCCTTTAAACTCAATTAAATAGATAATTATGTTAAAACTTTGTATTATGACAATATTTAAATAAGATCTGTGATTCAAAAAGATCTTAAACTGAAAGAATTTGACCCTGAATTATTGAACGCGATTTATTACACTTTATGCTAAATACGTGTGTTACTTAATTTTGTTTTGTCTTTCTAATTTTTCAGCAGGCCATGTCTAATTCACGGTTACATCTCGTAACATGTTTCTTATTTTGGAAAGTGAACGTTTATTAACATGACTAAAACGCACGGTGAAAAGATTTGACGACATCTTAACTGCCGTGAAATTTTCGTGACAAATCGCCGGCTTTGTTCTAAGCGGTAATGTTAATACGTTAGACAGAAAAGCTTTTGTTTTCGTTAATTATTTTACGTTATGTAAATTAGAGCATAATGTTTAGGGGAAAGTGGACAACGTGTGTATGACAACATCTAATTGGTAATGTGAAATAATATGGAAGAGATAATTATATTAGGTAGCTATAAGTATTATTTATATTTTATTACCTGAAACTCTTATAGTAAATTATTACTTAAATGAGAAGTTCCAGATTATTTAAAACAAATTTTACAAATTAATATAATTTAGGCACTGATGAGCAAGATTAACCAAGTTTTATTAAATTAATTAAATTAAAAAATATGTATATAACTATTTTTATTCCAATAAATATTGCCAGCACATATTGAACACATCACTTTAAGCACCTTAATTATATCAATTAAGTTCACGTGGTCACTATCTTATGGCGTCCATACGGCGTCCCGTTATAACTTTCACAGTTTGCCCAACGACGCCCGCGAACGGTCCAAAACACGATTGCTTACCTTTATCTGGTACCGGAACGGATAATCACTGAATCACTAAACACTGTCTTCCACGAGGTAGCTCTATCGTCACCGGTGAAAGTGCGTGCTGCTTGTGCGGGAGTTTGACTTGCAATGAGTGTTGCGCCTTGAACTTCACTATATATATAGGATGACCCAGTTACTGGCAGCGGCTAACTGTGCTAGTCGGTCCGTCTGTCCGTGTGTCCAACCTGTTCCCTATCCCGTGACTTGGTTCCTCGGACCTTCTCAAGGACATCTAATGATCTTTAGGCGCATGAGCAGCCAACCGGCTCCCGATAGGTAAATAACGGGGCGTAACTGGACAATGGCATTTTTTAACGTGAAGTCCATGTTAGGATACCGGATGGTTTTGTTGTAAGCGTGTGGTAATATTTTTGTTATGGATAGCTTTTCGTTATCATTTCTAATGCTTTTGCGTTATTGTAAGTTGTAATTAAACAACTGCAACGAATTTAACGCCCTACCTAAGCATACCTATTAATTAGTATCATCAGCTGATTCAGTTACGAATATGTGAACTATCAAATTTTGAAAACGTCAGCATAATCTACTATATAGAATTCTCGTGGCGTGGTGTTTGTTACCAAACTCTCCCGAAATGGCTGGACCTATTTTTAGGAAATCTTATATACATATCAGGTATATTAATATAGGTCAGAGAATTAGCCAAACTCTATTTTTCATACCCTTAAATGTTAAGGTCCACCCCAAAGCCTTTTATTTTTTGTAATAATTGCGGATTGAAAAATACACACAGGTCATCTGGTCATTTTTATATTAAGTAATGCTGGATTTTTTTTGTTACAGGTACTACCTAGGACATGGTTATGCCAGGATAAGGTAAAAGCTTCAGCTGATGGTAAGCCAATAGTACCTAAATGGATAAGATGTGTATGCGCATCACTTATTTCTTTTATCTCCGGTTTTAATACAGGTAACACAGTTTCATTCTGGGCCTACTTTATGGGTTAATTGTTATCAACCGACGAAAAAAACGGAGGAGGTTCTCAATTCGACGCGTATATTTTTTTTTTTTTTTTTTTTTTTTTTAATGTATGACCACGCATAACTTTTTACAGAGTGGTTCGATTTTGATAATTCTTTTTTTATTGGAAAGAGTATACTTCAATGTTGGCTCCCATTATAATTTGGAAAAAAATTCCAACCTTGAGGGTAGGAAAATAAGGGATGATTAATTTTTCACGCACCGATTGTATCGTATGACCACGCGTAACTTTTTACAGAGTAGTCCGATTTTGATAATTCTTTTTTTATTGGATAGAGCATACCTCAAATTTGATCCCATATAATTTTGGAAAAAAAATCCTACCCTAAGGGTGGTATAATAGGGGTAATTTATTGTTTATTGAAAGTTAATAGCAAAAACAAGGTAGGTAACTATTTCAAAAGTAATTAAAAATTAAGCATGTAATAATTTGTATAAATTATGGTCACAAAAAATTATGAAATAATAACTTTTTAATAAAAAAATTTAACCGCCGAAAAAAAACTAAAACGCAACAAAAAACAATAGCGCACTGAAAAGTAAAAAATAATAATTCTGTCTTTTATAACGACTATTACTTTTGTTGTAACGTCTGATATTTTTGGAGTCGGTGCCAGCCTCAAACAAACTTGAGCACCTTAGTGAGTTGAGAGTGAAGAGTTGCTGCACCAGCTGGCACCGACTCCAAAAATAACAGACGTTACAACAAAAGTAATAGTCGTTATAAAAGACAGAATTATTATTTTTTACTTTTCAGTGCGCTATTGTTTTTTGTTGCGTTTTATTTCAATTTACTGCAGGCACCGACGTTAATTATGTTAATACGTAGTCATGACACTCGTCAAGATGGCTATATAAATATTAGTTGGTATCTATAGGTAATGTAAGCTACATGAGGTTAGATTAAATGTAAACGTCAAAGGTGAAGTTCAACTTATTAAGGTTAGGTGTCATTTTATTAAGCATTTCTTCTTTTATTGAGAAATGTGATATTTATACAAGCCTCGGTGGAATTAGCAATTGCAGGTCTTGTATATTTAAGACCTACTTCTTACCACTTGTTTCTAACCCAAGCTATGCAGTAATGTGTTTTCGTTTACACTGTAATTTTTAAACCCAACCCAAAAGGCTTAAGAGCCTCCTTTCTGGAGTCTCGCCACGCGTCCGGTTTTGCAGTGAAGGCCTATTAGCTGGCCAACTGCGCTTCAGTATTCAGTTGAAAAAAAAAAAACTAATTTTCAATATATGGGATAGTGTTCTCCCAGAAGAGTTCGTGTTCTTATAGTAATTTAAGAAGGCATGTACCCTACAATGGTGAAACGTCATATATTTCTGCAAGTATTATTTTTACGTGAGGTGCTCCGATGCGATGTGTTATCTATACAAATAAGGCAAGCCGATGGGAATTTTTAACAATCTCTATGGAGGGAGCCAAGTTCTTATATGTCGAAAGCTTGTGCCATTCCCTCTTCCCTCTTCTTTCCCTTAAGGAATGGTTTCCAGGATAAAACTCCTATATCTTTCTCTGAACTCAAACTGCCTACATAACAGATTTCATCTTAATCGATTCATAGGTTTAAACATAGCGTGAAGAGGTAACATACAGACTCTCGCATTTATAATATTAGATAGATTAGAAGATACATTTAAATCGGTTCACGTATTTAAGCGTGAACAGACTGACAGACAGACTTTCACATTTATAATATTACTATGGATATAATTCAATCTACATATCGCACACCTAGATCTAAAGGGATCTAACTCAAAAACCGGAAGATTTGAGTTGTGCACACCATCGGATTCCAGCAAAACCCACCTACACTAAAACAGATTGCAGCTAATATAACTCTGCTAGCTTTATTATAAAAGGTATAAATTTATACAGACAACTCATGCGTGCATATGGACATATTAATCAGTTTCTCGCCTCTCCTGAAAAAGTACCTTTTTTGAGTTAGCTCTCTTTAGATCTAGGTGTGCGATATATTATTATATAGTACCTATAACTTACGTGACCCTCGGCCCTTCTAGAATATTCTTCGCTTTAAGCTTCATTGATATCGTAGTTAGATCGTAATCGGCACGATGCGAAAACAATATCGTGATTGATTACAATTAATTTTTGTATTCAGTAATGACTGTAGGAAGTTACGTGGACTGGAGTCAGGGCAGGTAATAGTTCTAATGTTCTTACATTATTACTAGCATGGCAGCATAACGTGCGTGTTGGGTTTTTATTTCTGGTGTGTTATCGTCGGCTCGGGATGTCAATAACCAAATACGGATTAGGTACAACGTCTACAGCGTATTGCTAACCTCGTCTGTACTCAGCTTCGCGTTTTCGGCACTGAGCTTCGCGTTGCCGGTAGGCTCGGCTTGATGTTTTTGGTGGTGAGCGCCGCGTTTTCGGTATACTGAGCTTTGCGTTTTAGGTAGGTACTCACCTTCGCGTTTTGTGCCATGCCGGAACTCAATATTCATTATTAGAACTCAATATTTGTTCATTGAGAAGGCTTCAAAACGATTGGACCGATTTGAAGAAAAAATCTTTCACGTTTGGTAAGCTAAATTATTCCCGAGGCTATATTATATTTATTTTTTTTAAAGTAGGGTTACGTGCGAAGCCGGAGCGGGCCGCTAGTAGGTACTAGATAAAGTAGGTAGGTACATAACGACAAACGTATTGTTCTGTCTTAAAAAGTGACTATAAAGATGGGCCAGTATTCAAAATAAATGGACATGTAAAACTCTAGTTGTAAAAAATGTGGGCAATCTAGGAATTATTCTCAGAAAGTCTACATTATGTTGTAGAAACAAAGATGAGCACTAAGGCAGTAGGTCGCAGGCTTCACTTCCCACGGACAATAAGGCTTCACAGTACAGGCAATAACCAGTAAACCCATTTGCCTACAAATTTCAATTTATTGCAGACACAAAAGAAATATCAAGTAATGTCTATAAAGTATGTATGTGTTTAAATTGACTGAGGATACAACTGAATTTGTTAAGGATTGCTCTACGCTATAAGCTTTATTTGTTAAAAAATCAAAGCCAATATAATAATATGGACTTAGTAAATATAGTAACCTCAGTGTCACTAATTACGCAGAATTACAGTTAGGTAGTTTATATTATTTTTTATTTTATTACTGTGTCTATGTGACTGCCTAATCTTAGGTCGATTGTTTTTTGGGGTTTTCTGTATTTTTTACTATACATACCTACCTGATTTGGTGTTACCTAATTGTGTTCTTACACCTAGCCTACAATTTTTAGCTGTATGGTTACTGGATATTGGTTGTCTATGATCAGTTACGGTGCGATCGGTGTTTAAAGTGTTACCATCAATTAACTTAGTACGCGGTGTTGCCAGAGGTGTTGAAGTTACCCGTGGATAATCACACTTAGCGGTTGTTATAACGTATAACAGCCATAAAAAAATTACCCACGCCATCTCTTGCGTGGCATCTTTATGAAAACATTGTAGATATATGGACTTTTTTTTCATAGAATATTTTATGCAATAGGTCCTGTAGTTTTTCTATGTGTTTAGATTGTTAAATATTGACAGTTAATATGACTTGTAGGATATTATTAACATGATTTTCTGTTACAGGTAAGATGAGCTGTCTACTGAGTGATTTAGTATAATGGTGTTTTTATTGTTCCTGAAACTAAAGTACTTAGTATAATTATATAGTCTCGTTACGTGTATTTAATTAAAGGTAAGTGAAACTTGAGGTAAGTACATGGTATATATTTTTATTTATTGTTTCCTTCTTTTATTATTATCATAGAGTATAATATGAAAATAAATATTTTGAAAATACAGTATGTTTTATTTGAAAAAAATTGTAAACCCTAACTTTAGTTAAAAGTATACAGTAGGTAGATTAGTAAGTTTGTACCTTATTCACTAATCAATTTGACTTGAGTTTTATGGTCCCTATTATTTTGAAATTTTAAATCTATAGCAACGACCCTAATTCTTCGATACGGTCACAATCCGCATTCTACGTTTATCCTAATTTACTTACGTAATTTTGTCGAATCATCTCGATATGAGTCATTTTATATATTACCAATGTAGGCAAAGGAAGTTTATCAAAAAGAAAATGTACTAATAAATAGTCAATTATACTTCGAGGAAAGAACTTTCGCTAAATACGAGGGTAGTGCGTCAGTTCAGGTCAAAGACGCCAAACAGTGACTCATTTCACTTTCTTATTTGGGTAATTCCACCTGGCAACATTGTCATACGTAATTATGCAACAAGTTGTAAACAAAAAGTATAGGAATTTAACAATCAAGATTATTAACCGGATATTTTATATGCAGTTCAATAAGTTTAGTAAATAAGGAATGCCTTATCAACGTTTTGTTTCATAATAAAGTAGGTAGGCAGGTAAGTTTACGGTTTGTCAGTAATAGCTTGTAATATGTTTGAAAACCAGAGCCGTAGGTATAAATATCATGGCAACACTTACAGGTTACGTTTTTTCAGCCAAAAAGGAACTGGCAACACTAATCAATTAGTATTGTATTTGTGTCAGTGTTGCCATTTTTTAACATTATAATTGCAAAATTTAGCTTATAATAATATAGATGAATATAGTCTTGTCTCATATTACAATCTATGAAGCATAGATTAGACTGACTAATATTTTTGGCTTGACTTATTTTATTTAGAGCCGAATTTGACCTTTAGTTTATCCATGCTGAACTAAGTACTTAGGTAGTTTTAACATAAAAACTGCAAAGCTGTTTTATTCAATTATACATATACCTAGTTACCTACTTTATTTCAAATTCGAGCTCTGAAGCTCTACTACAATATAATAATATTCATAAACACATTTAATTACCTACACTTTGCCTCACAATCTTGTAACGTGTTGACGTAGGTACCTAAAAATAATCCATAGTAAAAAATTTAAACTAGAAGCAATATCGTCTTGATTTGATTAGAAGCCTAGGTAGGTACTTTAGAAACAAACTCGTAAATTCCTCACGACGTGTTGCCTAATAATGCCAGTAGCAGTCAATGAACTATAAACGGACGACCCTGGATTTATAAGTTCGATAACTTTCTTAAGTAGCGTCGAAAAGAAAGTGACTACGGGACGTTTATCGGACGCTTTACCTCCCATGGGGCGCTCATTCACAAGTGATCGTCGTTTGGAACGCTTACCCTTGATCCCACGTATATCGGAAAGCCATAATTTTAATTCACAAAAGAAAGTGAATGTGTGAAATGTATCCATAAAACACCTACACATAGGTTTAAATCGGATTGTGATTGTTTATTACGTTCAAGCCCTTTATCGTATGCAATACAAATGATTAACAATTTAGAAAGGTAGGTTCTTTTAATCTTTGATTGTAGTTTTGTTGATGGTATAATAAGCAATGAGAATACAAAAGTTGTTAATGTAAGTAGGTACCTGCTTTTAAAGCTAGTGAAGGAAAATGAGCGGTGCGCAAGGAAAGGACCAAAAGTAGAGCGTATACTTACATCAAAATAGCAATGATAAGATCTTCACGCCTATACTCATTATTTAACTCTTTGGGTGCGCATGATGCACATGTGCATCATGGAATTGCAGACCCCCGCGGCGCATGATGCACATGTGCATCATGGGTTTACAGTACCTGCCATGCGCATGATGCACATGTGCTACATAACAAAAATTGATTTTGCCATAGTATTTTGTTTAATCATATATTTTTTTTGGGTGGGATTGGGTTGTTGACAAAGAAATCTAACTAATACAATTTTTTAAAGTTATTATTTCCTTGTAAGTTCAGAAAAAAACACTTCAAACTTTGACCATTGGTTTTCAGTATATTTAATAAAGATTTTTTTTCTTTTGTTTTGATAAATCTGAATGTTAGTTATAATCACGGAAATATAAACAGTTATTTTTACAAAACATCAATATTTTCACCTTATAATGGCATGATAACTACGGTGCATCATTGCGCCGCAGGGAACCGTTTTTGTCAATACACGAAGTTAAAAGGTCTTAAGTATTTTTTTTTAAATGCAAGTTTATACGTTATGACACTTGTGTTAAAGCTTTTTTTTCTTTGGCAAGCAAAAAGGGATCGCAACTGGATGGTGTTTTCGCCATTTTACGTCAACCAATTCTTAGTTTAATTACTTTGTACTTATTTTATAAATAATTTATGCATTGTAGGTCTAAAGTGCTAAACGACGCTGCAAATAAATATATAAAAATAAGGCTGGGTATTTCAAAACAAAGGAGCCGAATTGCAGTAATTAATAATTTCTGATTGCAGTTATTATACATCGGAAAAACAACTTTAACGGATTTAACTCGCGTATTTTATTTTTATTGGCTGACATTTCGGAGCCTTTACAGATTCCATAATAGTAGCACGACTAAGCTGACATTAGTCTTATGCTAAAGTGATAGTACATATACATATGATATGGTAAAAATAAAATACGCGAGTTAAATCCGTTAAAGTTGTTTCATTCCAATGCAGTAAGTAATTATAATTTCGTTATCTATTCCAAGTAATCCACTCTTTGGTGACACCTGCGACACAATCGACTACATAGCCGCGGCTGGGTATTTCCAGACAAATGCACTAGTTGTTATTTTATAAAATGTCGTTAAATATAAAAGGAAACAAGAACAAAGAAAGGCAATAAAACTGACTGAAGTCTGGGTCGTGCGCAATACCTATCTCCCTTAAACAATGGACGTTAGAATTAGGTAGTCGGTTTTACCTGGACATCAAAAGTAAACTCTTTCGGCGTAATGACATTGACTTACGACCATATTTGAAGATAACAATCAAACAATAGATGTTGGTAGTTGTTGGTTTTAATTGATTTTGCACGTGTTCTAGTTTAGGGATACAGGTAGTGGGTAATAATTCTTCCTATGCAATTACAACGTACAGTCTTGGTCTGTGACTCTGACTGTACACTTCGTGTCTTTTGCGCATCTAAGTGCCTTCAGTTGTTATTAAGATTTTTTACTAATCTCAATGGACTCTGATACGACACTAGCTGTGATGGACTCGACTTTCTTTACTGACTTGAAAAATGCTTCTCCAGATTGACTCGGCTATCTCATTGGACTCTGATACTGCACCTTCGATTGAACCTGGGGTAAACCCTATGGACCCGATATCTGCTGTTTTTATCTATTGGCCAAACAAGAAGCGATCTGCCGATGCCGCTTGGTAAGTACTTTGTCTTGTAGCTAAAATTATAATTACGATTTTAATTGCATAAGGTTTAGACAAAATGTCGATAATTACGGAATATCTTATTCTAGGGTTATATTATATTTCAGGATTTAATGTGCAATGTCGAATAAATATTATCAAACGTATCAAAACAGCAAGAAGTAAACAGGGATAATGAGGAGGGGATTGTTACAGAAACCACAAAAATAACTAATTTATAATAATAATACATTGAATGATTAAAAAATATTGTCTTTTATTTCACCCAAAGGAAAAACATTTAGTGATTGGTTATTAAAATAAGCGTATGAACCATCCATTCATGCGGTGTTTGTTCGGCCGATTTTCGAACGGTCCTAGCGGGCGCAATGATGCACACGTTGCATCATGGATTTTAGCACGAAAAGAAATGTATGTGCGCCTGGGAGAGGTGCAAAACGTAACTAGGCCTGCGCACAGGAGTAGTGCAGCGCGCCGCTAGGCTCTCGCGTCGAAAGGGTTAAGGTATTTTTTGACAACATAAATCTAATAAGAGCCACAAGAAAGGCTAACGGGAACCATAAAATATCTAACAACGACTATAATAATAACAACTTGTCAAAAATCTGAGACAAGTCCAGCGGTTTGTTCCAATCACAAGCATCATAACTTGTCTTTCTTTTGTTGGCACATGACAGACCTCATCCGACACTAGCACCTAGCGGATTTTTGAAGCCCCTATTAGTGTCACCGTGGTATGTTTTATGAACTCACAAGCAAAACATCTTGTCGCTTGCACCGTGATGTCCTTATTAACAAGTCAGCTACAACTGTAACTGAAGTGAAAATAACCATGCTCCGCTTCAACAGTAGTCGTTAGACCCCAAGTCCGGTAATATTTGTCAATTTGCATGTGGTCGTAACTGTACTGTTGGAATGTCTCCACTCGCCTACTTCTCTCGTCTACTGATCTAAATACACACAAGTCGGTTTAACAGATGCTTATTTGATTACTTATACGCAATTATTTTAATGAATGCATAAAAGTGCAGTACTATCAATGACCAGTTATGTGCACTGATAAACTGGTTACTGTTAATTTCAGCGACATGATAAAATGTTTATGATGTCTTTGCGTTGTCATTTGTTTTATCTCTTCGATAAATTCGATATATATGTTTTATTAAATGACTAGATTAATTAAATGTGTAAGTATCCAAAATTAATGGAGGTTAGTATGTCGTTAGTATTTTATTAAAATATATTAAATAATATATATAAATTCTTACATTAAGTTAAAACTGATTTTACGCGTCAAAGCGTCAGCGTGAATTTAAACGCTGGAAAGCTTTCGAAACTTCCGCATAAAATGAATATACACGAGTTAAATACCTACGTTAATTGGAATGAAACAACTATTAACGGATTTAACTCGCGTATTTTTATTTTATTTTATTAGCTGACGTTTCGGATTCTTTACAGTTTCCATAATCGTAGCACGACTGAGCTGACAATAGTCTAACGCTAAAGTCAATAGTCTTTAGCGATTATGGAAACTGTAAAGAATCCGAAACGTCAGCTAATAAAATAAAATAAAAATACGCGAGTTAAATCCGTTAATAGTTGTTTCATTCCAATGTGTAATAACCGCGAAGGCATCAGAAATTACCTACGTTAATTGTTTATTTTAAAGTGTAATAACCGCGAAAGCATAAGATATGTATGTACCTACTTGGATATAACATTGTGAAACAGTCCTGAAGTACTATCGCATGCTTTCGGGGTATGCCATTTTAGAAAAAAATTGCTTGCACTTGTTGCCTCACACACAGCCGCCAGGTACCAGGGTCGTTCAAGCGATTATTGCCTTAAAGGTGTAACATCGCCAGCACAGTTGATAGTACTTAGGTATAAAGTTAATACTTAAGCTTGTGGCTGAACAAACAATACTTAAAGCTCCTATAATATTTTATTACTATACAGAAAAGCTATTAAAATACAATTGCAATGTTTATATGTAAGTGTACAGTTACAGCCTACATACAGACGGAACTGATAGAATTAGCACAAGTAGTCTTTCAACCTCAAAGTGGTTTTATAGATAACCGCAAAGGGCGGGTCCAGCGGATTGATTCAGCTTGTTTTACAAATATGGGGTCAAACCGTCGGTTAAACGAGAATATAATATCTTTAGTAATATAATCACATGCCCTTAACTTTCACGAGGGCGCATAGATGGTGTATTTAATAGAGATTGCACGATCTATTTAATACCATTGCACTGTCATTTATTTTATTTTTGAATTATAAAGTTGGTATTAGAGGGACGTTAGGTATTTTACAAACGAGACAGTTTGAATAAGTTTACCTATTGGGTTTTTTATAGTACAAGTATGATATTATATAAGTCGCTGCTTTTCTGGAATAGTGTCACAACTCGAAATGTGTCACCATTCTGAATTGAAATTTATATGTGACGGTTCACAGTATTAAATGGAGTAACAAATTATTTCGAGTTGTGACACTCTTCTAGAAAAGCAGCGAAGTGGTTGACATACTAAACTAAAAATTAAAGGATTCCGTATGTACCTCGTAAGCACATGTTTGTTTTTGGGTTCTAAGGGCGTGAAATAATAATATAATACCTGATTTAGTAAAGTAATTAAGGGAGAGTATTTTAATTTTATGATAAGACTCGATTATATTTTTTAATTTTGGGGTAAACAAATGGAATTTTAAGCCAGGTCAGTGGGTCAGCTTTCGTATTCGCCGTATCCTTACCGCATTCCACCACACACGGCAGCCGCCGCAAATGGCAGAATGATAGGATATGAATTTTGATTGGACAAATTCAATTGCCGTAGGTACTATATCTATAATGTTATTTAATCTATGGTTGTACGTAAAGTACTGCTTTAAATTTCGAACAGTATATTTAAGTCATGGCTTAAAGAACTTGAATCCAAACATTAAAAAAACATTTCAAATTCAAATGTGTTTATTCGATATTTATTGTTTTAATTGTAGAAATAAATCAATGTATTATAATTTTTCAAAAACAGCCAAAGTGTTTGAGAACTATCTTTTATGAGTGAAAGTATAACTTCACAGAAAAACATTATCAAGTTACACGCTTGTTGAATTAACTTTATTTATTTAAAAGTATGAGGACGACAATAATTCAAACTTTCTGTAGTGAGACCGTTTTACAGTCACTAATTATGTTAATTATAAATTTAATATGCCTAAGAGTGCAATGCCCAAATCTAGTAGTAAGGCTCGTATAATTGTTTAGCGTTTTTTATTATAACAAAAACAGTTGGTTACCTACAACGGATTTGATTCGCGTATACGTTTGACGTTTCGGTAAGTTTACAGTTCCCATGTTATTAGCAGACGGAGTAGTTCATATACCTAATCGGTGCCGGTGACATACTTTTTTGCACTCATATTTTTTTATTTATAAGTATTTATCTCGGTTGATCTGGAGGTACAGAGGGAAGCAGACTCTTCATCAAGCTATGGTGAGCCACAGACCTAGTTATATTTATTTTTACTGACCTCGTAATATTTTTTGCAATGCCAAAGATAGCTAGAAGGTCCTTTATGAGATAAACGCCTGGTCTGCATTTTTTAAATAAACAATTGTCGATGAGATAACGAGCAAAATACCTAAGCAGGCATATCTGCCTCCTTAGCTGCCTTGACCTTAAACTTCTTTTGTAGGTAATCTTTTTAAAAAAAATCTTCGATGCTTCCTTTTTGCGCCTTAACTGAAAAAAAAAAAAAGTTTTTTTTTCAGGAATCTTTATAGATAATTATGCTTTTCAGATGAAGCTAGAGGCTTCAATGTGTTTTATTGGTAGGTTTTGCTTACAGCAACTTTACTTAATTCTATAGAGTACCTACATAACTCAAAATCATGGGTTTGAGTCAGTTCTTTAGATCTAGGTGCGATATGATAGTCGGGGAAACTCCGCTATATAAAAATACCAGCCTTATCTTACCTTGAGTCGGTGTAATGTGACAGTCATAGAAAGTGAAAATTGTTCTCAATGTGAAGCAGGACGGATCGATGGACGAAACGCGTGGTTCTAGCAAATAAGGGCGAAAGTCGGGCTAATATGTTTTCTCATGCGACATACATTGAAGTAAATTGCCAAGGACAAAGACTTTGTTTTCATTGTGAGTAGGTCGTATAAGTATAGTTATGGATATACTTAGGGTAATTGGTAGTTTGTTTTTTTATAGATTAGCGTGGCCTCTTTATTTTTTAAAAGTGTGTTCTAATAGGTAAGTATTTAAATCCCTACTAATATTATAAATGCGAAAGTAACTCTGTCTGTCTGTCTGTCTGTCTGTCTGTCTGTTACGCTTTCACGCTAAAACTACTGGACCGATTTATTGAAATTTGGTACAAAGAAAGTCTGGAGCCTGAGAAAGGACATAGGCTGCAAAAAAGGAGAAATTCCACGCGGACGAAGTCGCGGGCAGAAGCTAGTCCGTTATAATTGTTTTCAATGTAAGTACCTAACATCATTATAACGGATTTATAATTAGATAGGTAGGTATTCTATTTGTTGACGTATTGATAATTTTACGGTTACCATATTCGTAGCGGTCTATAATTCCGTTATAATCCTTTTCTTATCCGTTACCTAAGTATATTGTTTCATTCCAATGTGTAACCATAACCGCGAAGGCATCAGAAAATTATTGTTCTTATAATTATTTTTTCTTCAATTCGACGATTTAATTACTGCGGCCTCAAAATTGTTTTTAGTCTTATGCATTTTTTTTCTTTATTTGTCCTCTAGGTTTATAGCAAAACATTTTTTTAGTATTTTTTTTTAACTTACTTCGTGTGGCATACGCACTTAGCCAGGCTTCACCAGTTTCTGCGACAGGTACCTACTGGCAATAAAGGAAAAGGTTAATATTAACCAAGATGTCTAAATTTTTCTAAAGTAATAATCAAGTGTTTGCTAATCAGATTTACCTACTTATTACGTTTCATAGTTTCATTTCATATATTTGTGTCAAAACACGTAAATTGCCTTGTTCTACATCGATAGCAAAAACTATCATAAGTAAACAGAGTGTACCTACATTTCTCACCTTTCTTGTTATCACTTGCCTTTCTTGTTCCGAATAGGTGAGTATTTACTCGGATCGGCACGTGTCAAGTGTCGACTTACCTTTATTTAAAGGTATAGGTATTGTAATATACAATATATACAATACTGTGTGTCGCAGTTTCTTCCTCGCAGAATTCAATCAATTGATACTTATCCTGATCAGTATTTTCCTTGGATAAAAAGTATCTAGCCTATGTTTTTAGGTATCGTTTATCTCAAATTGATATTTATAATTGATTCTAAATAATTATAATTAGATGTTTACCTGTTTACTCTTTTATGTTTACCTACCCATTAATCTACTCGTAATTTATGATGCCTTCGCGGTCATTACACATTGGAATGAAACAACTAAGTATAACGGATTTAGGTAACTCCCGTATTTTATTTTATTTGCTGACTTATCGAAAACTTGACAGTATTTATATTCGTTGCACGACTGAGCTGACGATAGTCTTACGATAAAGTAGGTACAGTTAAATCCGTTATCTATAGATCTGGTGAATGAATTGCTTTTTTTTTATTAATCAAAATGCACTTTTAAAACAATAAACTCCGAAGTGCTTAAAAGTTGTTTCAAAAACCTGTGACATCACTACAGCCAGGTATATCAGAGAGGAATTAAAAATAAATATATTTTGAAAGCAAACCTAATGAAATAAAGTAATGCATAACGACTATAGGACAATAGTCCACGTATTTTGTTGATGCGTCGAGTTGCTTCGACGTCGCGTCTTCACTTTCTCCCGAGCGCATTGACACAGGAAACCACCTATCTTCGGAACCACCAGCTTTAGAAGACCCGTAATCTGTTTACTGTTTCATCTCCAGACAGTTCGTGATAGATTTACGAGTAGACTTAAAAGTTGGTACGTATTTTGAGCGTAATTTTGCAAAAACTTGTAGAAATCGTCATTAAAATATGGTTTTTATAGTTTGGAATAAAATAAGTAAGTAACGGCGGATTTAACACTTGCGTAGGTAGGTAAGTACCTAATAATTTTAGAAGCCGCGAAAGCGTCAGAAATTATTTTTAGCGTAATAATGTTAAAATCATTAACAAAACGTTATGAATCATAGTTATAAGAAGTGTTGTTATTTTTTTTCTATAAAATTTTAACATGAATTCGAAATAATTATATTTTGATGATTAAGTCCATCATTACATAAGGCATCATTACAGGAAATAAAAAATATTAGCTAACTAACGAAAATATATTCTCAGCAACGATTTGCTAATACATCTCATTTCCTAAATTTATGTATTTTCAAATTAAAAAAAAAGGCAATGAAATTTCAGAACTTCGTTCCAAGCGCATAGGTCAAGTAATGTTGGACAATGCAATTTGACGTGGACAGATTAATTTAACAATGTTTCTTTTGCCGTCGCGACGAGAGACTATCGACCTTGTTGCCTAGTAGTTAAGGTGGGAATTGTTATTTTAATTTTCCTATTGAAAATGGTTTTCCCACATTGTTAAAGTTGATTAGTGAGATGAGAGAAGATTCTTGATTTGATCTTACTACCTTTCGTTTGTGTAACCTGAATTGAAATTAAATTACTCGGGTTTGTAAGTACTTGGAAGTGCGTGATGAAGATTATTAGACTATGTATCTGTCTATCAATGCTTAGATAATTAAAGAAATCACGCGTTTTTTTTAACAACTAAATAAATTAGGTATTGTGTTAACTTAAACTCGGACATGTGTTTTTATCAAGGAAATGTTCTGAAGTCTGCCGTCTGTTGGTCTAGTGGTCAGTGCCACTGACTACGAAACCGTAGGTTGCGGGTTCGAATCCTGCTAGGGGTTTTTTTTAGTGCAATAACGGTATAGCACCTATAAAAGCTTTCCTTAGTTTGTGACTGGATCAATTGGTGTGAATTGTCCCAGGATATTTTTTTATTTTTAATCGCAGCTTTAAGTAAATAGTGTTTCCTTTTTTTTAGTAAAATCACAATTACTAACTTTAAAAGTGTCAGTGTCCTATTTAAAATTAAAATTGTATGTACTTACATAATTGTACCTACTTTTATTGCACAACAAATCAAATAGCGAAGCGATAACAATACAAATGTATAAAGACGAACTTTTCCCTTTAAGGGATGTCTTCCAGCTAAACTTCGGGCGACTGGGAGATTATACAGTTATAGTAGGTAATTGTAGCGATTGTCTTTTGTTTTCATTTCAAAATCCAACCAAAATATTAGCGTCAATGACCTCTTCATTTCGGCAAAGCTCCTAGACTTTCTTCATGTAAATTGCGCAATACCGCTCACTGCCTGCGCCCGCGCCGGCATCGATCCATTATCTAATTATTACGTCACATGTTATGAAACAAATTGATTATTGACATTTTGCTAATTCGCCGGCCGCGTTTGTTTTGGTTATGCGGTGTGAATTTTAAAAGTAAGTACTTTATTGGTTTAGGACGCAACTAAACACACTGAAGATGAATTAATTATAGAATGACATAGAAACATTACAAAATATCTTTCTACTGTGGATAACTGTGAAGGCATCAGAAATTACAGAATGTCTTGTCTACAATTCGAAATACAGTGTCAGAATTTTACAGTTTATTGCGGTGATTTTATTAAATGTTATCAAGGCAACACTCAAGTGCTATAAAAATATTCCAAATAAATTTTGGCTTTTTTTATTGTTATGCGTAGTTAGTTTTCCTTGGAGATAATAAATAAATAACCTGTACAAAGGCTGGACAAAGCTCTTTCTTATAAAGTTCTTGGATTTATTTACAGCCTATATATAAATTATGTGCTGTACATAATTGTGATTGCTTCTGAACGTTAAAAGTGCGCACAGTTTTGGATAACGCGTTGATGTCTTTCTTATGACTTATCATTTTCTAATTTTTTGGCTAACCTGAGTATTATTCGATTTTGACCGTACCTACTTGTAACTTCTGAACAGATTTTTTTCAAATACAAGTTCCTTTAAATAATTCTTAATTTAGGAAATTTTAACAGTTTTCCTCCTCTCATTTTGAGCAAGTTGAATATATGGACGTATCCGTGTCGCAGGCTGTATTGGGGAGGTCATTGACCCGCGTTCACTTTCTCGACCATTCATTTCGGGACGAGCTACCTATTTGGTGCGGTGACATAAAAGTGTTTTTTATACGTATTTCTTTAATAAGGTAGTTCGATATAATCATCATGTGTGGTCATCATAAAGTACCTAGTGATCGTTATTTGGAATTGATATCGCCCTGAGACTTGAATAAAAAAAGTCGCAACTAGTTATTATTCGTATAACTAGGACCGGATCGGTTTCCAACTATAAGGAGTTTCGGTATCCGAAAAGTTAAGGCGCTTACATGATCCATGTAAGTGCCTAGTGAGCTATTTCCATCTTATTAACATGATAAGCATATTGCCTAAGTCGGATCAGTGTCTAACTTAAAGCAGTCTAACCGAAATAATATCAATAATTTCTGATGCCTTTGCGGTTATTATACATTGGAATGAAACAACTTTAACAAAAGACTTTTGTCAACTCAGTCGTGCTACGATTATGGAATTTGTAAAGGCTCCGAAACGTCAGCCAATAAAATAAAACACGCGAGTTAAATCCGTTAAAGTTGTTAAAGTAATTCCAACGAAATAATATTATCATGTATCCCCTATCCGATGGTTAAATTATTTAAATCGTTAGGTAATGCCAAGGGCTTTTAAACCGCAGTCAGTCCAAATCATAAGTTACATACATTGTATACAGTTTGTTAGGAGGGTCAGATAGAAGCTTTGTTTAGTTTGGGAATTGTCCAAGGATATAATATATGATTACAGAAAGTAACAGGTTCTTTTCTAATTATAGCTCTAAGAGTTGTCTAATAGAAGCATTCAGTTCACACGGCACGCCACGCAGTCTCGTCGTGTACATATTAGTTATGTAACTTTAATTACATTTGAGACCCAAACCGACGAGCAGCGGTCATCGGCCCACCCTTATGTAACCACGGAGATTCAAAATTAATTATCTCGGTCAACTGGAGACAGATTATTTTATTTGTCGATGAATGTTTTAAATCTACGATATCTGTTCTATATACTTATATATTTTTAGGGCTATCCAAAGCTTCAAGTTTTCATATAAATAACTATCTTCTACTGGTTACTTTATGTTATCTTCCCATATTATAGGATCGTTCACAATAAATACCGAAGTGAGAATTAGAAACATGGATTTTGCTACCTATACAAAAAAGTTATCTTTCACCCCCCTAATAATTAAATTTCTTAAGTTGCAACAGGCATACCTTTCTATTCAAAAAAGTGCTACGTCACCGCTTTTACCCCCATTTTTGCGGTTATTATACATGAGAATAAAAATAATATATTATTAGGTAAGTACTAGTAATAGAAGATGAAAAATCTTAACAAACACAATTTTTGATTTTATTCATTTAAATCACATTCTGGATACTTCTGCTCACAGATGGCGCTTCGGTTTTCAATTTCTTCCGCACTCGGTAGATGGCGGTACATAATAGCCGCCCCTTTCAACTTTTTATACTCATCATCAAATTTTTCCTCTACCTTGCCAAACACAGCCTTCTGCATCTTAACAACAAATGGGGTTATTTTGCAGACCAAAAGTTCTATGCAACTAGTTTCTTCACCTTGGCTTTGCTGTTTGACAATGTCTTCTAATAAGTCTGGTAATGATTCGTTCTTGGCCGTTGCTAGCAAATCTTGTAGTCTCCTTGAGTTCTTGTTAAGAATCCAACTCGTCGTGTCGTCGAAGCGGTATGGTTTTTTGGAACGTTTCGGTCCAGAGAGAAAGGTTGATATCTGAAATGAAAGTTTAATTAACTGAGCAGTAATTTTAGGTAAATAGTATGTTTTTTAATATACTAAGGTATTCATTTTGTCACCTTACGACTTGGACTTATTTTCAGTAACCCGGTAAGTACATAGTGGAGTTTTTTGCCCATGACTGTACATTGTTAGGTAAATATTACAAAATTTTACAGACTTTATACTCTCCGATAAGCTCTTAATCGCTATAAATATGTAAGTATGCAAGAATACACCGATTCATAAATAGCTCTAAAAATCGGTAAATTCATGATAATTAAAGAAGACGAACTTCTGCAAGCGACTTCGTCTTTGATCTTAGTAATTATAATCCTTTAGATAGCGAAGGTGATGCATCAATTATCGCCTTCCACAGTAAGTCGCCCTTCCTCCTTGTCACTTAAGACGGGGAGAGTTCATTATCGTTTTTTTGCATTATTCAATTAAAGTCGATATGTAAATCGAGTAGGAAGTATTACCAACGTACCATTTGCGCCACAAATACAAGAGCATTGACAGCAACCGCGCTGATCTGATTTGGCTGCAGACCAAACAGTCTCACTAAGTTCTTCAAAGGTGCCAAAGGATTTGGGGGCTCATCGACATTGTAATTAGGCCTATTTTCCTGTGCCAAATTTTCACTGCGGGTGTCTTCATCGTAAGCATCGTAAGGTTTTCGTCTGTTTATTGAGGGGCCGGAAGTGTTGGGTTGAAACGCCCGAACTACGAATTCTGCTACTTTTAGGGCTATTGATTCGGACCCTGCAATATAACTATTATTCAATAAATGACAACTTATCTATATATTCAAATTAAAAATTCAACCAATCGATGCCGGTGGCTGGTAAAAAGGAAGTGAAATTAGCGCCTATAGGTAATTATTTATTTAAATACAGTTAGACTAAGGCTTTCTCCAATTTCCTGTCTACTTATTTAGGAAGTACCTAATCAGCTACTTAATATTACTATTAGAGAGAGTATAATTTTAAACAATACGAGCAATACATTCACTTATTGCAAATGCATTACTTACAAAAACTCATTAACGTTAAACTTACCCAAAAAATCCTTAGCAAATTTCATCCCGTTACTCAAATGATCAATTATTCCTTCATTTCTATGTTCATGTCCTGAAACTGCGTGTATGATGAACAGTAACACACATATACGCGGTGTCGCCATCTCGGAGTTGAGGGAGAGACTACGGCGACGCACGCGCAAGTTGCGCTCCGCTCGTTCTACTAACAAGCGTTTGCGCACCGCATCCGAGCAACACATCAATTATTTTAAAAACTGTATAGGATGGTGCCAAAAAATTACGTGTCTTTAGGTTATGTAGGATATTATGGATAAAATGTGAATTTGGGATGTTAGGATGTAAAATGGAGATATGGAAGTGGAGTTAGTTATGGTGTTTGTGGTAGATGGCGTTACTTGTCCTTTATAGATGCTATGATCGCTGTAATGTTAACCGAAATATAGAATCTCTAGAATTTCACTCAGGAATAAGTACGCATCTCAACTTTTCAGGTGAAACGCTGGCGAAGATAATTATAAATCCACTAAGACAGTCGCTTTATTAAATCATTTACTTAGGTAATCGATTAGTAAAATATTCACAGATATTGCAATTGGTAGGTACCTACATGTACCTATATGCACATAAAAAAAACCTTCCTTAATAAAAAAAAGAACCCCCTGTGTAAGTAAAAAGTAAACTGTAACAACCATGAAATGTGAAACAATGGCAGATAGACAATAGGACATCAGGCACCTTGTGACCATCGCTTTCATCAGCGGCCTCGTAATGTGTTTTGAAATCTTCATTTCCATCTAAAATTTAATTTAATACAGGATCTATTTACTAAAGTTTTCGCCTAATATATAACCTTTTAAGAGAAACGAGATTAAAGTATCTTTAACTCTGTTTCAAAAGTATGTACTTACTGAAAGTCCTTATAATAATTTCTGATGTCTTCGCGATTATTGGAATGAAACAACTGTAACGGATTTAACGCCAAAGTAGCTTTAGCATTAGACTATCGTTAGCATAGTCGTGCTACGGACATCGGAACTCTAAAGTTTTTGAAGCGTCAGCAAATAAAATACGCTAGGTAGTTAAATCTATACTATTACTAATATTACTAATATATTATATATTTTATATATTTATATATAATATTATAAAGCTGAAGAGTTTGTTTGTTTGTTTGTTTGTTTGAACGCGCTAATCTCAGGAACTACTGGTTCGAATTCAAAAATTATTTTTTTGTTGGATAGATCATTTATCGAGGAAGGCTTTAGGCTATATAACATCACGCTGCGACCAATAGGAGCGAAGAAACAGTGGAAAATGTGTAAAAAACGGGGAAAATATGAAGCCTTATGAAGAAGTGACAGAAGACTTTGACAGATCTTTGACGAAACAATCAGACGGGCAGGACGACGTCTGCCGGGGCCGCTAGTATGTTATAAGTAGTTGATTTTATTCCTATGTAAAGTCCTTATGTTTTAAAGGTACTTATCTAGATTAAATCAATATTAATTAGAATGCGACTCAGGACGATCATAATCAGGACCGATTTATGTTTGACTAGCTTCTGCCCACGGCTTCTACTGTGCCGAATTAATACCTATTTCGGGTAGGTTAGTACCGCCTTTTTACACTCCTAAGGGTGAATTCCACTATAAAAAATATATATTCCGAGAAGCTTACTATCTCCATATCAATAACCCAATCGGATAAGAAGAGGTAACAAATCGACAGATGGACTTAACTTTCGCATTTACAATATTCAGCGGTCTAACCGTAAGAAAGTAAGAGACTGACTGAGCTACTTCGGCAGTTATATTATTAGTAGTGTTATTAGGTGACATTTATTAAGAGGTGACAGATAAAGCTTCTGACCTGGTTGACGTGACCGCTAGGCAGTCGTGCTCAACAGACCACAATAATAGAGAACTGTCATCTCGACACATGCTCATTCCC
The DNA here is from genome assembly GCA_038024825.1 of Polylopha cassiicola. NCBI lineage: Eukaryota > Metazoa > Arthropoda > Insecta > Lepidoptera > Tortricidae > Polylopha > Polylopha cassiicola. Next base: position 4,692,720 of record CP149059.1, read on the forward strand.
ACACCCTCGAACCAACAGAGCAAGCGTCTAGAAAAATGTTTTGTTTTATCTTTATTATTTACCTATGTGGTGCCGCAGCTGACGTCACAACGGAAGAAATACAATTTCTAAACGAACTACCATTGGACAAATTATTACGGTTAAAGTCTTCGTTACAAGACCTAGTGACGGCTGGTTACGAGAATGTCACGGTTACTCCTTCACCGAGTTATTTGGAACGATTCGGAGCACAAGCAATGGCTGTCAAGTCACCTCCAATTAAAAGAGGAGACTATGAAGAAGTATACGACAAACACGGAGGACATAGTAAAGTCAGCAATATTTTTTCAATGTCCGTCACGACGTTGGCATTTCTGGCTTTCGGAGGATACCTTCTTTGTCTTATTGTTCACGCTGTAAGAGCAAAACAGCAGTTTAACCCTGGCAATGTTCCTCAGCAGACTCTCTTCTTGAGCGCTGGCATTAAGAAGAGACCGAGTCAGTTCGCTACGTATGGGAGAAGAAGGCGGGAGAACAGAGAAGAAAGGAGTCTGCGAGAAATAGAACTGTCTCCTGAGGAAATGTTCTCGGCTTTGCTGCAACTGTGCGAAGGTTACGCAAAGTGGAGCGAAGAAAACTTTTAGTGATTCTTAAATTGATATATTTATGCGTACTTCATCTCAATAAGTGATATAAATGGAATATAAAGTATTTGTAATATCGTTTTCAAAGATTTATCAATACAATAAAATACGATAAAGATTTATTTGTGCAACAGGATATCTGCTTATCTTTAATCTTTATGAGAACCGCGCGTTATTAACAACTATGTACCGAAGGCACAAAACAGTGTTTACCTTAAAAGCAGGAAGCCAGATTGCCTCGCAATATACCTACAATCTGTAAACGTTTTCAAACTGTCAAATAATCACGCTAACACCTAATAATAGCTGCATCTTGGCTTTAAAGATTCTATTGAACATCCCACTTGGGGGAAGATTTGGTTTTATTGCTTGTCGTTGAAAGTGGTTCTTGTGTGGTTGTGTTAGAGTTGTGTTTCGCGTGAATTGTTTATGTTGTGAATTACAAGTATTTGGTTTTGTTTGTGAGTAAGACGGCGTAATTACGCGCGCTGCGTTCGATCTGTCGTCACCCGCGTTTTACTGTTTACGGCCCGGTAGCAATGCTCCCAGTTAGCATTAGGTACCTACTTAACCTGCAGTTATAAAAGTTAAGTTTGTTTTTGTTGAAGTTTTGAGAACATTAAGTACAGTTCCTATATTTGTAGCTAATGCGTAGTACCGATAGTCCAATACTTAAAATAAAAATAGTTTTATTCTAAAGTGAACCGCGTAAACATTATAATGACCAATCCCCCCTCGAGCCCTGAAATAACAATAGATATTTTTTAAACTTATTGCTTTTAATCAAGTACAAGAACAGGAATTGACTGTATGACCCAGTTCAAGTTTCTAACACTTATAAGTCTTATCCTATTTGGTGCAGTCGATCAGAAGTTATGAGAAGCACACATTTCGGTGATTCATTATTTATCTGATACTAATAATAAAGAGGAAAAGTTTTTTTGTTTGTTTAGGTTGAATAGGCTCCAAAACGGCTGGACCGATTTGAAAAATTTACTGTTGGAAAGCTATAGGTACTATTCACGAGTGACATAGGCTATTAAAAACGGGATCCGTGCGAAGCCGGGGTGCCACCAAAAGTAACTAAAACTTAACCTTATAAAAGCTTAAATTGAGTTGCCCTACGCATTTCACGTAGAATTTACAAATAGTTTTAACCGACGGTTATAGAGCCGGTGTCCCGTTAGCGGCGGTAGTGTGAGATAAGCGCAGGCGCACACATGCCCCCGTGATGACGTGCACCGTGTATACACGGGCTGAGAACTGAGATCATTATCTCATGTCTTTACTACTTTATTATAATTTATAACAGTTTTACGTTTACCAGCATAATAAGAAAACTTTAATTTTAACAGCTTATTTTAATAATTTCTGGTTGCGGTTATTACACATTGGAATGCTTGTTATTAGATTAGATTAGATTACATTCATTTATTTCCCAAAATGTATACAATATAATTACATTATTATGTCAAATTACATGTAAGTAGGTACTCATATTGAGATCGTCAAAAACAAAAACAAAGTACAATAAGATTAAACAATAATTAACAGCAAAATTACAATTTCATTACAATAAGATTTTGTCATACATACATATAATGTCAAATATATTAACTATTATAGATTTTTCTCATTAGTCGTCAATTGCACATTGCTTATTTTAGACAATGGAATGAAAACATTTATAGCGGATTTCACTTGCGTATTTTATTTTCTGACGTATAAAACTTTACAGTTCCCGTTGCCTTATATAGGCGCTAAAGTGTGTCAGCTCAGCCGCGCTACGAATACGGGAACTATAAAATTTTAGAAATTATTTGATAATTACCAATTGATGGCTTTGCAATTAATACACATTGGAATGAAACAACTATAATTGATTTAGGTAACTAAGGTCTAGTTTCAACGTTAGACTATTATCAGCTGAGTCGTCTACGAATATGGGAACTGTAAAGTTTTAGAAACGTCAATAAACAAAATGAAATACGCGATTTAAATCCGTTATAGTTGTTTCATTCTAATAATGATTAAAAAAAATAGAACCGGCAAAACCCAGAGTTGTACAAAAACAAAAATTTCCTACTTAACTAGGTAGTTCCCAATAAAAAAAATAACTAGCACTTTAATGCCTACCTTGTTTTATTCGTGCCAATATATCGCACACCTAGATCTAAAGGGAGGTAACTCAAAAGTCACTTTTTCAGGAGAGGCGAATAACTGATTAATATGTCCATATTCATAAATGAGTTTTTGTATAGATGCTTTATAATAAAGCTAGCAGAGTTAGTTTAAACCTAATAATTTCTGATGCCGCGACATATACATTGGAATGAAACAACTTTAACGGATTTAACTCGCGTATTTTATTTGACTTTAGCATAAGACTATTATCAGCTCAGTCGTGTTACGATTATGGAATCTGTAAAGGCTCCAAAACGTCAGCGAATAAGAATAAAATACGCGAGTTAGTAAGTTGTTTCATTCTATTAATAAATATAAATAAATAATAATAATAATAAATATCTTTGGACAATTCACACCAATTATCTAGTCCCATTTTAAGTAAAGCTTGTGTTATGGGTACTAGACAACGGATAAATATACATAAATACATATAAGACATCCAAGACTCAGGTACAGATGCCAGTGCTCATCACATTGACATCTGCCCCTAGCGGGATTTGAACCCGCAACCTCCGGTTTCGTAGTCAGGGCCTCTGACCACTAGACCAACAGGCCGTCGTATTAGTTTAAATCTGTTCTAATGGTAGATAGGTTTTGCTGTAAGGTATCCGATAGTGAGCATAACTCAAATCTTCAGGTTTTTGAGTTACCTCCCTTTAGACCTAGGTGTGCGATATAGCATTTTAGAGATAATGGCGTGAGTTAGGGTCAAAGGTATATTGCTTTCCTTCGTAACTAAATTGAATTCTGGAATCACGTCGTAAAGTTTTGTCATTCCGTTTTATCGATCGATTCGAATTGCACTTTGCAGATAAACGCAAGGAATTTTAATATATATTTAACACTATTTTTAGTAGACATGGATGAAACGTGTCGCCACAAAGAAAAGTGCCTACTTTTCCTATAATTCCTATAGATATGTAATATAAGCTATACTTATACTATAATCCCTACTAATATTATAAATGCGAAAATAACTCTGTCTGTCTGTCTGTCTGTCTGTCTGTTACGCTTTCACGCTATAACTATCTACTGGACCGATTTAAATGAAATTTGGTACAAAGAAAGTCTGGAGCCTGAGAAAGAACATAGACTACTTAAGTACTTTTTAACCGGGTGCGTAACGATGGCTATAAAAATGTTTGGTATAATATTAGTAGCAATAACGCTCATTTGATATAATTATTAAATCATATAACAACACTTAATATATTTACGTATGACATAATTATCATTTCTTATAATGATCATTTGATATAATATAATTTAATATAACATTATTTTAGTATAATTCTTATTTCCTATAATGAACTTATGGTATAACGTTATTTTCATATAAAATACAATTGGCATAACCATTCTTGATATAATGTATTAGAGACATAATCACAAAACGAACTGCTATCAAAAAGTAGGTTAGGTTAGGTTTGAACTGCGTCCCCCTACCAAAACGAATGGCTACCAAAAGGAGGTTAGGTTAGGTAAATAAAATACAATGTGCAAAAGTAAATTAAATATAATATTGTTAAGTATATAAATCCCAGGCACATTACTTTAGATTTAAATTTGAAGCAATTGCTCGTAAAAATTCACCTTCGTTGTATTCTTCTTTTCGATTAAGTATATTATCAATTCTTTTTTGTTGCTCCATATGTATTTTCTTTTTTTTTTCTGGCGGTTGCCCATTCATATATGATTGTATATTTCCAAGAATAATGGTAAATGGTAATAAAGATTTACAAACCTATTATACCTCTTGATTGTTATATATTATGATTTGTATATAAAATGAGCGTTATACCATATAATCTTTATAAGAAAAAAGCGTTATACCAAACGATAAATATACGAAATAAATTTATATATTTTAAAATTATACCAAACGTTTATTATACAAAATGAGTGATTATATTAAATTATATCAAATGAAATTATTTGAAATTATATCAAATGTTGATATATCAATAGAAAATATATTAAATATTTTTATATCGATCATTACACACCCTTTTTAACCGACTGCAAAAAAGGAGAAGTTCCACGCGGACGAAGTCGCGGGCAGAAGCTAGTTTCCTATAATTCCTATAGATATGTAATCTATACCTATACTAATTACTAATATAATAAAGAGAAAAGGTTTCCTTTTTTGTTTGGATTGAATAGGCTCCAAAACGACTGGACCGATTTCATAAATTCATAAGCTGCACTGTTCCCGAGTGACATAGAATTTTTAACAAGTTTGCAGCACTGCTGCTTAGGTATCTAAGTCTTTCAGACATCTTCAGAGCTCTTATTTTTTTTAATAAAACTTATTTTTATATATTTGGACAATTCACACCAATTGGTCTCGTCCCAAACTAAGCAAAGTTCTGAGACAAGTGACAACAACCAGTGCACGCACCTGAGTGACAACGGATAAATATACATAAACACATTTCGTCGACCGTAGGTTCAATTATGGTAAGGGACAAAATGCCGAAAATGAGTTAAGTATACAGTTTTGTTCAGAATTTTGCGCTCTTTCGAATGGTGTATACGAAAAAATTCTCGCTTAAATAAAATGTTCCTTACCATAGTAATTTTTAGGGGTCACAAGTCAAATTATCCCTCGGCCAATAATGTATCTGATAATTTTTGAACAATATCATCTTGGAATAGTGTAATTACCGCCGTGAACTCAAATTAAATAAGGTAAGGGTCTTCGCATTCTATTAATCACATGTACATTGTTTTTCATAAAGAGAAAATAAAAAATATCACCCCTACCTTAAAAAAATTGCACAAGTTTTAAAATAGTTGTCCCTTACATTAATTTACATTAGCGTACCGAAGGAAATGTTACCGTTACACTAATTTTATCATAACAACTCGGGATGTGTCACCACATGAATTCAAATTTAAATAACTAAGACATAGAGTCTTAAATGGAGTAACAAAATATTTCAAGACTACACACTTTTCTAATAAAGGTGCGATATAATTATAAAATAAATAAATAAATAAATATCTTTGGACAATTCACACCAATTATCTAGTCCCATTTTAAGCAAAGCTTGTGTTATGGGTACTAGACAACGGATAAATATACATAAATACATATAAGACATCCAAGACTCATCTTCATTTTACAAGTATTTTTAACTTCATAATACAAGATACAGACATGTATAATCCTCTAACAGTAGATCAACATGCCCTCTTCTAAATCAATACAAAGATTTATAAATAAATCGATTGATTCGATTTAATTAGTAGATCTTAATCTTTAAAATTCCCATTCATCTGCGGAATGTTAACTGCTTATACCTTCATGAGTATGCAAATGTATCTAATAATAGTTATAGATCGACCTTTATATACTGAACAGCATTGTGGAACGCTAGTTAGGCTCAGCTAGGTCTAATAAGGACACGGCTGGCGTGAGTTAGTGTTATGAACATGGGTCCAACAGTCTAACAAATTACAATTCAAAATGGCACCACTTGTAGCGAGGGAACTCATGAATATGTAGTACTTATAAAAGTTATAGATACTAGCAATATCGATTCATAGTCTATACTAATATTATAAAGAGGAAAGATTTGTACCTATTTTTGTATGTTTGTAATGAATAGGCTCAAAAACGACTGGACCGATTTTAATAATTCTTTCACTGTTGGGAAGATACGTTCACCCTGAGTAACATAGGCTATAGAATATTTGAAAAAAATTAGGGATCGTGCGAAGCCGGGGCGAACCGCTAGTAATTATATATTTATTGGAGACAAAACTAAAGTTTGGTTCTTGACTTCGATAGGTGCCTTCCTTCAGAATTAGACGTAGGTAAATTCGATAGACTAACTTCTCTGGCATACATACATAGCTATTAAAGAATTGCGCATTTTATACCTACAGAGATACTTGTAGCTAATACATATATAAAATTTAATTATAGGTTCGCATAGGTTATGTTCATGCACGTACGTCCACTTAGACACTACATTAAGAAACTAACAATAAATATATCAAGCAACAAAATACATCGCGCGCTGTTGACAAATCCCGCAATAAAATATAAGCATCTATACATATAATAAAACAGTAGAAACCGCGTGTCTGTACAATTGAAATTTTTAACAAAAAATGGGTGTGGGCAATAATAAAAGAGTAACAGAACACAAAAATGATTTTTTAGATTTTCTTATCTGTCTGTCTGTCTGTCTGTCTGTCTGTATGTATTCGCTAATCTTGAAAACCACTGAACAGATTTTGACGCGGCTTTCACTAATAGATTAAGCTCTTCCCTGAGCAACATATAGGCTTTGTTTCATCGAAATCGGATGTCAAATAAAAAAGATATCGTCTTTTAAAGTTTAAAGGTAATTTTTCTATAGGAGATTTTATAGTTACATAATATAGTACTAGATGGCGCCTCAAGGCAATTAAAACGCGCTATGGTTGTTTTACTGAAAATAGTTGTCAATCAGAAAAAAAAAAATCTCTACGTTTAAAACTATTTAATTTTGTTTGTCTTGCGATTCGGTTAGTTGATGATTTTGATGTTATACTTGGATATGAAAATACGGACTCGACTTTGTGAATTGGTTGAAAAATATCGGATATAATCTAAAAAAATATCTATACATATAATAAAACAGTAGAAACCGCGTGTCTGTACAATTGAAATTTTTAACAAAAAATGGGTGTGGGCAATAATAAAAGAGTAACAGAACACAAAAATGATTTTTTAGATTTTCTTATCTGTCTGTCTGTCTGTCTGTCTGTCTGTATGTATTCGCTAATCTTGAAAACCACTGAACAGATTTTGACGCGGCTTTCACTAATAGATTAAGCTCTTCCCTGAGCAACATATAGGCTTTGTTTCATCGAAATCGGATGTCAAATAAAAAAGATATCGTCTTTTAAAGTTTAAAGGTAATTTTTCTATAGGAGATTTTATAGTTACATAATATAGTACTAGATGGCGCCTCAAGGCAATTAAAACGCGCTATGGTTGTTTTACTGAAAATAGTTGTCAATCAGAAAAAAAAAATCTCTACGTTTAAAACTATTTAATTTTGTTTGTCTTGCGATTCGGTTAGTTGATGATTTTGATGTTATACTTGGATATGAAAATACGGACTCGACTTTGTGAATTGGTTGAAAAATATCGGATATAATCTAAAAAAATATTGCCTACGTAGATTTTTATTGAAATAAATATATGTATTATTGTATGTATTTGCTTTGATTTTAAAAATGCCCAGAAGAAAGTCGAATCTGTCTCAGAACAAGCGAAAAGACAGCGGATGAGTAGATCCCGAGAATCGAATGACGAAAGACAGGCACGACTTAGTGTTAATCGAGAAAAAAATTCACTTAATCGCCTCTCGGAAAGTTCCTCTCAAAGGGAGTCTCGACTAAATACTGATCGTGAACGTCATTCGCTATCTCGCGCCTTGGAGTCTTTTCCAGATAGGGAGTCTGTGTGTTCCGGCTAATCTATGGAACAGCTGGACTGATTTGGACGTGACTTTCACTGGCAGATAGCTTATGTAATAAAGAGTAACTCATTTTAGAAAAAAATCTTTAATTATCCATACTTATGTCCCAGTACTTAAATTCCACGCGGACGAAGTCGCGGGCACAGCTAGTTTACAATAAAATTAATTATTATTTACACGGTACGGTGGGCTTATGATGTTAGGAAAGAATAACGTGGACATTACTACATTGAATTTATAAGAAAAAGTTATTTTTGTGACATAAATGATGTGTTTCAAAGGTAAACATATTTGTTCAAAAAATATACTTAATAGGTGCTACTATGTAATTTTAGGGGTGGTAAAATATATTTAGGTCGGTAAGTATATGTATTACCAGGATCAAAATAAGATTAGACCAGGTACTTATTTCTAACTTTCTGATTGTCTGTTCGTTGGTTAAAAATTTAATACAGATGTATTAATACGCAATCCCAGACTCTGCATAATTACCATAATTATATATTACCAGGGTCAATATTTTAATCCGGCTGGAAGGACTATTTATTTTTTCTCTATTAACGACAGCTTTTTGTTTTATCAAGTCAAGTCAACCGATTTCAGGTGTGTATCATTAAACAATAAATAAGTACCTAGTATATAAAGGAGTAAAATTATATTATTATAGACTTACTTATATATACAAACAGCTATTAGCAATAATATTATTTGCGAGCTTCAGCTAAAGACGACAATGACGTGGTCTCAAACTTTCGAAGATTCGCCCGTTTGTTAGTAGGTATTATACTGGTAAAGTCAGTTCTAAGGCTTATCCACGTTCATCTTATCTCAAAGCAGCCATGCTGGAGGTCTGGGGACCCCGCGGCGCCTGCTTTATCGCACGCTGCGCGCGCGCCGGACACCTCACCCTGACCCCCCACCCCTCCTTACTCCCCCCCTACTATAAAAGTAGAGACACCATCATTAATGTAGACTCATATGATTATACACTTGTTAGGAGTATAAGAGCAATTAAAGGTTGTTAGGGAACATATCCTTTCGTTATATAATTTAGGCTTAATGAGATTTAATAATACAAGTAAGGATATTTTATGATAATTAATACCGATTGTATATAACTATGTTTTTAAATTGCTTATTAGGTAGCTTAAATACAGTTTAAATTTCTCACGCAGATACTCATTTAATAAAATTAGTAATTAACATTTGTGACATTTAAATATTTCTGCTATCAAGTTTTTTGAATTGATAGCAGAAAGATTTAAATGAAATACATACTAAGTTTTAAGCATCATAGTGAAGGTGCTGCAAGTTAAAACTTTTGCGGAAACAATACCTACCTATTGTTATATATCTCCTTATTAGTATATAATATATTCTATATACTTATTATGTACCTATAGTACTCGTATCAACCTAGGTTGAATCATATCGACCTTGCTAGTGAGCCTAGGATGAATTCTTATGCTCGCGGTGATCTGTCAAAAATCGGTAACGTTGTCGACAACGAGAAATTGTCGTATCGATGTCGTCGCTTACTTCTTCATGTCGACAATGAAACAATATCGACATGACAAATCTCCTTGTTGACAACGTTTCCAATATTATGTCAACAAAAAGTCTACTCTACAGTTCGTCATAGGTTCAACTAACAACCCCCGCAAATCACAAACTTTCTATCGGCCGATAGTTTAGTCGGGCTTATAATCAGTATGAAGATGTATGTAAGTTCGCATACTACAACGATTTACTACTACATACTACAGCCCAACCCGACCAAACTATTGGCCGATAGAAAGTTTGTGGTTTGGGGGTTCTAAGCTGCGATCTGCATCTGACACGTAAATACCGTAACTTGATTTTTTTCCCAATAAACTGCAAAAACCTGCAAACGTGGTCATCAGTTCCAATTCTCACTACTAAATACTTGCATCGTGTCCACCGTACACCGCTACCCGTGCTTTACGGCGATCGCCCGTCGTAACTCACCCGCGAGCCTCCGCCGGCGTCCAAGGCGTCTCCACAGACTTTTATTGTGATTTACTCTGGTATAACCTCTTTGCCTTCTTGTCAACTTTTTACAATTTTGCACGATCTCGGTTAGCGATGATTGATTGCCGGCAATTGGCCCGATGTTTATGGACACCGTTTGATTTTTATTTAGTTGATATTTTTGGTCGAATAAAATTGTCAATTTTTTATCGATGTCGTTCGAATTCGTATTTTTTTTCGATAAGTAGGTATTTAAGTCCCTACAAATGAAATCAAAAATATGTTTATCCAATTTAAGCTTTTACAAGCTCTTATGAAGATCGCAAGATACCGCCGTTTTCGAAGAGACCTCACAATGAGAAGAAACGGCAAGAAAGTAGAAACTCAATGAGGTAGACAAACGTAATACTTTAAATTTATAACAAGACAGAAAAAGTAGGAAGTCGAGGAAGGCAGTACATATGTATCTATCACGCCAGGGTAGGTAGGCACTCTAGATTTATGAAATTTTGCCTAGGTATGGAATGCACGTCTTTGTCTGTAACTGCCTGTATAATCTAACTGTATAAGCAAGAGTCCAAAGTATACTAAATAATATTAATAGGATCTGTAAAGAATCCGAAACGTCAGCTAATAAAATAAAATAAAAATACGCGAGTTAAATCCGTTAACAGTTGTTTCATTCCAATTAATAGGATCATTGACCAGTTTAATTTAATATTAGAATATGTATGCGTATATCTATGATACTTATTTATTAAAATTATATTTATAGCGTGCATTTTATTTATATCATTTATTCAATTACTTATCTCCGTTCCAATCGAGCTAATTCCCATTATTAATGGGCGATTAAGATTGAATTTCATATACGCTAATGTTTTAAAATACGATTATGCAAATATTATTAGTTCTTAATAAACAGTTTAAATATTTGATGGGCCACACGAGGAGGCGGCCGGGGAGCTAATTACAATAAATACAACAACACATTTGAATCGATCACATCGGAAAGTTATTCGTATTATTTATTGAAACTAATAACCGTGATGTACGGTTATCGGTTTGTATTTTTATAATATAAACAGATATACGCGTTTGTTAGGGTATCCGTGGCGAGTCTCACACGATCTTGTATTATTTATGACGTTTATTGGGTTCGGTGCGCGCGCGCCGGTATAAAGAATCACCCGAGGCGACACGGCCGTTGGCTCTACACCGATCTCGATCGTTCGTTCTTGAGCTTAAATTACGAATGCTGATCTTCGGTGATAGGTGTGGGATTTAAGTGAATTTGCAGTCACATTTAAGTTATTGAAGAGATAGGCTTAATATTGCTGAAACCCATGGGAAAGACTCGCTGATAATTTCCGTAAAGTTTATCCTGTGAAGTTCAACTTCAACAATAAGAAAATTCTGTAAAGAATGAATATAGCCTATTATGAACTGTCGACAACATGTTGTCGACAAGCAAAAGGTTCGTCGTTACGATATTATTTTGTTATCGACATGTAGAAATAAGAGACGACACCGACATGACAAGATTTCTCGTTGTCGACAACGTTGATTTTTGACAAATCATCGCGAGAATAAGACGATATCGACATGACGAGATGTCGACTCGACAATTCATGATATCCTCGCTGCTTAAAATTTGGCTTCACGATTTAGCTTCATAACTATATATTTCGATAGTTCTAGAAGTTCCGTAACCACCAGTTTCGTTTATAATAATATATATAAAGGGCAATCGCACCTCACTTACCAACGCTTAGCTCAAATCGCTGATATTAGAAGTACCTATCTATCCTATAAAGAGTAGAATGAGGTGGTAAAGTTACTAAAGAAAAGTTAAGCCGCGGCCGGAGAGCTAATAAATAAGTTATAAAATTTACGTAAAAGTTTCATTGTCATGACATTACAAAGTCTTTCCTGATGACTTTGACTCTTATGGGTTTTATAGGTATTAGGCATCCGCTTAGATAAGTATCATTTTATGACAGTAGGTAGGTAGGTATCTACTTATAGGTAGCCTTTAATAGGATTGCTAGCATAACTTTTAGATTATAAACCGTCTTTAAATTTAACGTTATAAGAAGGATGACTTTGTAAGTAGTAAGTAGATAGGAATTATTACATAGTAGTACCTACTTGCTAATGAATACTTTACTTTGGAATGAAAGAATTATAACGACATATCCGTTATAATTCTTTCATCTTATGGACAAAGTAAATACTCAATACAGGAAAGCAAGTATTCCTGCCACTAAACTAGATAAAAAAAATGTCTTATGTATACTATAAATGTCAGGACATTCCTCCATTTACAAAACATAATCCATAATATTCATAATTCATAAGCACGAAAATCAAAATAGAATAACTTTGCACAGACTTATCACATTTACCTATACGTGGATAATTCACGTCAGCAGTACACTTTATTAAGAGTTAGTTATGCACCTCGTGATGATATCGGCTACAATTAAATATTAATACGCGTTCGAAAGGTCGTAGGCGTCTGCACACGATTTATCGACTCTTAATGCCTGTTTAGTAACAATTGTGTAAGTTAAAGGTGAGATTTGATTAATTCCTTGTCGCCCGTGTTGTACTTAAAGTTCATTTTCGATGTTATGAGGCACTTTATCATGTAAATTATAGGTTTTAAGTTTTAATGCGTTTTAAGGTTGACAAAAAGCAGTCAAATAGAGGGCTGGCAGCGGGCGTTTATTATATTTTCGCGATTTTATTAAGCTTCAGTTACGATTCTAGCTAGTTCTGAAGGATGTTTTTTTTCTAAGTTTGATTTTTTTGACGTAAAAACGACGGGGTGAAATTGACGTGTGTCTGTGTCACTGTAGCTCCCCAACGGATGGACCGATTTTGATTCTGTTTTTTTTTTTTTGTGAAAAGTGAATAGGTAAGTCGGGATTGTTCTTAGTTTTGTTTGATGGAAATCGGTTTAGCTTAATATTTATTAAAACATTAGTTATTTTAAGAAATGCAATCCCAACTCCGCTTTGATTTATTAATTTCCATATTTAATATAGAAATTAATATATTTCAAAATGTACATACACATCAGTACAGTAGGTACCTCAAGCGCGTGCAGCGGAGGGAGCATTAGTATGGCTCCGAGGTAGGCACTTCTACATTAGTGACACAATGGCTGTATGGAATGCACGCCCTTGCCTACACTTATTTTAAAAAAAACAGCATCATAAAGCCTCTTAGTCTGTCTCTTAGCGGTAGGTATGTATCGTACCTGTACCTACCTATATCAATCTCAAATCTCAATCATTAATGCAACTCCAGAGAAAGCGTGCGTGCAACAAAAAGTGTATGTGTGTGAGTTTGAACGAAAAAAGTCAATTGATTGCCTCTACTCGTACGTAAACATGTCGACGCGATCTCGTAAACTGTAAGCGGATATTTTAACGGCGTCGATATTTAATATTTATTATTTTATTTAATATTTATTGCGACACAGACACCCAATATGACCATGATTTGTATTTAGTATTTGTATGGTGGTATTTAGTAATCGTGTTGTATCGAACGGGCCTCGTAATACGCTGCACGATGTTTATGTTCATGAACTTTAATTAATGTCGCCTAATGACATATCCGGTTCGAAGGACCATTTGTTGTTTAATTATCAACAGTGATCTGAAGGGATAAGTTTGATTTTGAAAGATGAGGCTTTTTTTCACAAACGTTTTGCTTTTTTATGTCTTTACTTATTATAGAAGTAGAAAGGTAGGTAAGTTATATTAAAAAAAACATAAAATAGTTATATATTATATACAGAAACAAGCGGTCCGCCCACGCTTGGCACGGATTTAAAAAACCTATTTAAACCTATTTAAAAAAAAATATATAGCCTCACGAATAGTGTAGGTAGCTTTCCAACAGTGAAAGAATTTTTAAAATCGGTCTATTCAATCCAAACAAACAAACAAACCTTTCCTTTTTATTATATTATTATTAGTAGGTAGGTATAGAAGTATAGATTATATTAGTATAGATAAGAAATGCATTTTAAAAATTTCATTCAAAAATAATTGCTATTACTTTATACGCAAATACTAGATTTTGAATACACCTACATATATACATATCGCACCCCTAGATCTAAAGGGAGCTAACTCAAAAATGTTAAGATTTAAATTAAACACACGCTAAAAAAAAGGACCCGATTCCTTACAACAATTTCGCCTCTCCCGAAAAAGTTACTTTTTTTGAGTTAGCTCCCTTTAGATCTAGGTGTGCGATATATGTACCTAAGTATGTTGTATTTGGTTGGTATAATATAATCTTACATATAATAAAACAGTAGAAACCGCGTGTCTGTACAATTGAAATTTTTAACAAAAAATGGGTGTGGGCAATAATAAAAGAGTAACAGAACACAAAAATGATTTTTTAGATTTTCTTTTCTGTCTGTCTGTCTGTCTGTCTGTCTGTATGTATTCGCTAATCTTGAAAACTACTGAACAGATTTTGACGCGGCTTTCACTAATAGATTAAGCTCTTCCCTGAGCAACATATAGGCTTTGTTTCATCAAAATCGGATGTCAAATAAAAAAGCTATCGTCTTTTAAAGTTTAAAGGTAATTTTTCTATAGGAGATTTTATAGTTACATAATATAGTACTAGATGGCGCCTCAAGGCAAAATTAAAACGCGCTATAGCTTTTTCTCTGAAAAGTATAATAAATACAAACTGGTTGTTTCTCTACGTTTAAAACTATTTAATTTTGTTTGTCTTGCGATTCGGTTAGTTGATGATTTTGATGTTATACTTGGATATGAAAATACGGACTCTGAACTTGCTTTGTGAATTAGTTGAAAAATATCGGATATAATCTATAATCTAAAAAAATATTGCCTACGTAGATTTATTGAAATAAATATATGTATTATTGTATGTATTTGCTTTGATTTTAAAAATGCCCAGACGAAACGCTTACAACGCATCGCTATTGAGAAATCTTACTCCGCCTAAATTGCAATGGAACCCGACTTAGAGTAACTTCTTTACAAAGAAACTTAATCGAAGCTGAGATTCTTACTGGATGTAGTGCAGGTGAAACTGTATACATACCACGAATACCAATCATCCCCAACAATTTCCCATTCCAATTCAAACGGACACAATTTCCAGTGTCCGTTTGCTTTGCTATGACAATTAACAAGTCTCAGGGGCAGACGCTAAAGGCTGTTGGAGTTGATCTCAGGTCGAATTGTTTTTCACACGGCCAACTATACGTGGCTTGCTCGCGGGTTAGTAATGCGGATAACCTTTTCATATTAGCCCCAGAAGGAAAAACTGTTAATGTGGTTTATAAAGACATTTTATAATTTACATTTGAAAAATACATACCTATATTATATTGTTTATATTATTTGTCTGTCTATCTGTGTGTTCCGGCTAATCTATAAAACAGCTGGACTGATTTGGACGGGACTTTCACTGGCAGATAGCTTATGTAATAAAGAGTAACTCATTTTAGAAAAAAATCTTTAATTATCCATACTTATGTCCCAGTACTTAAATTCCACGCGGACGAAGTCGCGGGCACAGCTAGTAATATACGTATATTTATAAGGATTCATGGATTCGTGAATCACTTTTAAGATCTCATTGTAAACGACATTATACTGATAAATCAAAAGTGAAGTATTCGTTACAATATCCCTATAGCTAAGTAAACGATACGGCGGCCATCGCACCCAGAAGGAAGTTCTGTTTGTTGACTCACTTCATCCAAATCGGATGGCCTAATTGTGGCAGCGTAACTCGGTAGACGACCCGGGACATTTACTGTCGTCCAAACAATAGCAGACTTAATAAATCTTCCTTTACATTTGATTTCCGGAAAGCAATTCATTCAGAATAAATATTGCATCGGGAAGATCTTGTGATTTCAGGATCTCGGGATTTATTGCTCTCGATGTAAGTTTTAAATGTCTGTTTGTTTTGTTAGACTAGGTTTGTTGGCGATAAATTTTAGTGACGTTTAGGAAGCGTTTTGGGTAGGGATTTGATAATGGGATGGTTTTTTGTTAAGAAAGAAATAAGTAGGTACCTACTTTATGTTATAATTTCTGATGCCTTCGCGGTTATTACACATTGGAATGAAACAACTACTTATTAACGAATTTAACTCGCGTATTTTTAATTTATTTTATTTGCTGACGTTTCGGATTCTTTACAGTTTACATAATCGTAGCACGACTGAGCTGACAATAGTCTAACGTGCTACGATTATGGAAACTGTAAAGAATCCGAAACGTCAGCAAATAAAATAAAATAAAAATACGCGAGTTAAATCCGTTAATAGTTGTTTCATTCCAATGTCTACTTTATGTTGTTAACTATTCTATTGCTCTCATAATTCATTCACATGAACCCAATGGGTACTCGTAATTAGGTGTAGGATAATTAGGAAATTTAACAATTATGAAAAAAAACAATTAAATATCTATATAGGTAGCATACATACTTAGGTAAGTACTTACATGAAAGAATATTGGCTTCTGCCAATAGAGAACAAAATTGTTGGTATATTTTGTAGGTAATTTGTTGCAGAAAACTATATCTAAGCAATATCATAATCTCCTTATTGCAACCAAAGTAGACATTTACTACCCACTATTTGTTAATAAGTTAGTAATTTATAAGCAGTAAAAGCATATGGAACTCGATTAGGTATACCAATATCTTATAGGTATATTTTCTCAGTATAGGTACCTAATTAAGTTAATCATAAATAAATAATTCAGGCTCCTAAATTTTTATAAAAATTTTATATCGTACTAGCGGCCCCGGCAGACGTCGTCCTACCCGTCCGATTGTTTCGTCAAAGATCTGTCAAAGTCTTCTAACTGTCACTTCTTCATAAGGCTTTATATTTCCCCCGTTTTTTACACATTTTCCACTGTTTCTTCGCTCCTATTGGTCGCAGCGTGATGTTATAATATAGCCTAAAGCCTTCCTCGATAAATGGTCTATCCAACAAAAAACGAATTTTTTAAATTCGAACCTGTAGTTCCTGAGATTAGCGCGTTCAAACAAACAAACAAACTCTTCAGCTTTATAATATTATAGTATAGATAAGTACCTACGAAAGACGAACTTTATGCCATTATGCATTCATTAAGTAGGTACTAAGTAGTAACTATAGTTAGGTACCAACTAAATCTACCGTACTGGAACCGTATCCATATTTTATTATTTTCTTATTAATAACTTGCTTTTACCCGCAACTTCGTCTGCGCACTATGAGTATTTTGCACAATAGCGTTTAAAAATATAGCCTTATATATATTATTCCGATGTACAAGCTAAATATAAGTGTTATTGTAAAATTTCATCATAATCTATTCAATTGTTTTTGCGTGAAAGAGTAACAAACATACATCCATAATATATCCCTCCGTGCATTCATACTTACAAACTTTCGCATTTATAATACTATCAGTAGGATATGTATGAATGATGTATATATATATACATTGGAATGAAACAACTATTAACGGATTTAACTCGAGTATTTTTATTTTATTTTATTTACTATTGTCAGCTCAGTCGTGCTACGATTATGGAAACTGTAAAGAATCCGAAACGTCAGCAAATAAAATAAAATAAAAATACGCGAGTTAAATCCGTTAATAGTTGTTTCATTCCAATGTGTAATAACCGCGAAGGCATCAGAAATTATGATGTATATATATTTACCTACAATGTACTATCTTAGTAGGTAGTTACATTTTTACAGCCGATCCTGACAATTTCGATCTCTAGTAGGTAAATAGGTATAGATAGTGAAGTGTCACTATACCTATCTACTTAAATGCAATTAATAATACTTGCAAATAAGCAATGATTTATTTATCTGGATTACAGTGCAGCTGCGTTGCACTCTGCACGTGTGCTAGCGATAGTTTGTGAGATATGAAAGTACCTAGTTAAGAAGTTGGTAGGTTGATCCTTTTATGGCAAGCTTTTAACTTAGGTAATAGGTACTCATTGGAATGAAACAACTATTAACGGATTTAACTCGCGTATTTTTATTTTATTTTATTTGCTGACGTTTCGGATTCTTTACAGTTTCCATAATCGTAGCATGACTGAGCTGACAAAAGTCTAACGCTAAAGTCAGCAACTTTTGTCAGCTCAGTCATGCTACAATTATGGAAACTGTAAAGAATTCGAAACGTCAGCAAATAAAATAAAATAAAAATACGCGAGTTAAATCCGTTAATAGTTGTTTCATTCCAATGTGTAATAACCGCGAAGGCATCAGAAATTATTAATAGGTACTCGTTCGGTTGCACTTACTGACTTATTAATATATATTCAGAACTAGCTTCTGCCCGCGACTTCGTCCGCGTGGAACTCCTTTTTTGCAGTCATTTAAAAAGTAGCAAATGTCCTTTCTCAGGATCCAGACTTTCTTTGTACCAAATTTCATTTAAAACCGGTCCAGTAGTTTTAGCGTGAACGCGTAACAGACAGATAGACAGACAGAGTTACTTTCGCATTTATAATATTAGTAGGGATTACTAGGGATAAAACAACTTTAACGGATATAACTCGTGTATGATTATATAGGAGCCTTCACAATGTAAAGTTCCTCATTGTTAGGCTGTTGTCAACTCCGTCCTCTGCTACGAACATGGGAACTGCAATGTTCTCGAAGGTCAGCAACATCATAAAATCAGTACTTTCGATTTAAATTCTTTTTACCTCGTTGTTTTACCTAGTCCTTAAGTGTGGGTAGGTTATTCGGAGAATTTTTTCACAACATGAACTGTAAATGCTCATGAACTTTAGAATTAGACTAGGTATCGCAAGCTCAGTCGTGCTACAAATGTAGGAACTGTAATGTTTTCGAAACGTCGGCAAATAAAATACAATACGCGAGTTAGATCCGTTATAAGTAGATACTTGTTTCATTCCAAAGTGTAAGTAATAAATAACCGACATTTCTTTAACCATTTAGACAAACGATGGATTATTTTAATCTTTTGAAGAGATTCCCTTATATTTATCTCATTTCATCACTTACCTACTTGCCTAACTATCGATAGACAGATGTAATCGAGATGCTTAAGTGTATAGTATAGGTAGGTATGTATGCAGTACACAAATGTAGCTTGTATTAAGTAAACAGCGGTTCTTTAGGCGTAATGATTCGATCTATATCTGGTGCGGCCGATACAGCGCAGGTGCTTGCTGACAGTCAAAATAAACTTATCCGTAATCGATTTTACAGTTTAAAAGCGTTTATTTCGGTCAGTCTGAGATGATCTAGGGTGGGCTTGGGTCAGGAAGAGTTATGAGTGATGTAGGTACTTATAGGTACCTATTGAATTTCGTTAGCCAGGAAGATAAAAATGAAATTTTGCAGTGGCCGATTACCGATGTTGAGTAACGTACGAGTCAGTAATACTGCAGCTTCATAATACACAGGTAGGTAAGTTTCTACCCACCTAATTAGGTACTATTTCGCACACCTAGATCCAAACAGGATTACCTTAAAAGATTTCTATTTAATTTAGGAGAAGCAAACAACTGATTAATATGTTCCTGTGCGCTAAAGGACTTCTCAGTTTATGAAGTTAGACGAGTTAGGTAGCTTAAATCGGTGTTATTGGTAGGTAGGTTTTACTGTAAGGAATTCGATAGTATGCATTAAGGTAACTCAAAACTTCAGGTTTTCGAGTTGGTTTGGAGAAATAGGGTGCTCCATCAGTCGTTTTATATGTTCTTGTTCGCGATCTGAATTTCAATCGGGCAAAAAACTTAAAAACTCTTCTTTTATTTACATAATTTTGCTAGGAACGTACCTAAATTATAACTGGCTCTACATACCTATATGTTCACATGACTCTTTGATTACAAGTAAAATTAAGAGCTTCCACTACAAGTAGGTACTATTAAGTAGGTACCTAAGTAGGTAGATGTGGTTGTTGTAAGAACGACCTTTTTCACTTTATTTACCTACTTGCCCACCCATCTTCAATCTTAATTAATATACATATGGGTATATAACATTCTTACTAAATACATTTTATCTTAGTAACTACTTATGAAAACAGAGTTTATGACGCAAGCTTGAGGGTAATAAAATTAAATTCAACTTGCAAACTCATATAAAAATCGTTAAACGGAACTTTATTGTAAACAACTGCAACATGTTCGAAACATCACTCAAAAGCTCACTCGATAGACGGCGAGAGAGCGCAACGCCCAACCGCCGCTGGCCAATCGCAGCGCTCGATTAAATAGGCCACGCCCACTGGCTGCGCTTGCGTCGGTCCTCGGACGGATCCCGTCAGTTTTTCAGATACGTTCACCGCGGTAGGTCGGAGTGATGACGTCGATCGGTGGTGAAGTTACTGTTAATAAGTTAAAGTTTAGTGTGGAAAGTATTTTGGGGAATCGGGAGCCTAGCAAGCCTGTGGAAGTGGAGAGGTCTCAAGAGCCTCCGTGCGCTGGTTGTGTGGCGGCGCTGTATCGATGCTGTCGAGATGAGCCTCCAGTCCTGCAATTACCATTGTCCCTGGCTTACACACATTTGCATCCTGCATTACGACCTACAACTGGTACGTTGAATATTTGAACGGGTACTTTCTGCAGCGTGCAGTGCCTACCTAGTCTTATTAGCCTACGACCTCCTTCAGTTGTAATAAATTATGCGTGGTCATACATAAAATAAAATTATATGTATATACCTACGCGTCGACTTGAGAACCTCCTTCATTTTGTTCGTCGGTTGATTAATAAAAAGGATATAATAATATATGACAATAATCTTTTGAATGTTTCATAGCACAAAGCCTACCTACCTAATAATTATTTTGCTAATTTAGTCCTGTGATTTGATTAAAGTAAAGGATAAGAAAAGATTAACGAAAAGCTATGAAAATAAATATACCTACCTACAGGGTGTTTGCTACTTACTTAGCCATAAAAATAAAGCCTAAGTTCTATAGATTTTTTTTTAATTAATATTTTTTATTATATTTATAAATTCCGAAATGCAACACATATAGGTAGGTATTAATAATATTTATTAGATAATTAGTATCTACAACAAAGATTCGACTAGAGGGGAAGCAGAGCACATATATGTTTGTTTAACAATAGACTACATTCTTGCAATTTTGTAGGTAGATACCAGGTAGGTATGCTACAGAGGTAAAATGAATTAAATTTAAAACTTATAAAAAACATAAAGTGACCGCCGCGCTATAACATATTAATTATTATCGTCCTTCGGACTGGATCGTACCTACTGATCTATAATTTTTTTTAGTAAGTAGTTGTAAGTAGGTAAGCTTTTAAAATTGACCAAAGCACTCATCTCATACGGTAGGTACAATTTTATATTTATTTATTTATTTAGGTACTCTTTATTGCACAACAAAGCTAATATATAAATGGCGGACTTAATGCCGTAGGTACGGCATTCTCTAGCAGTCAACTTTTGAAACTAAGAGCATTTGTAGGTGAAAATAAATAAACCTACCTAACCCAAATGAAAATCTTAACACAATATGAATAGTAAGTAGATACCTACATACCTACCTATACAAGTCATATTATTATATTTACAATATAAAACAGGAAAGGTCTCATACGTGAATATAGTAAAATATATACATACCTATAGGTACATATAGATGATATACATAAATAACTAATTACAACGACATACCTATATTGAAAACTAATGGTCAAGAAAGTGCTTGCGTAACATACCTACATTTGAATGCTAGCTTACTTTGTGCCAGTCTGATAGAGGGAGAGAATTCCAGAGACGGATTACCTGACCGGGGCAAGTAGGTATTATAATATACTAGCGACCCGCCCCGGCTCCACACGGGTGCTATAAACCTTTCCCTTGAACCACTCTATCTATTAAAAAAAACCGCATTAAAATCCGTTGCGTAGTTTTAAAGTATTAGGCGTACATAGGGATATAGGGACAGGAAAAGCGATTATGATATCCGTGTTTTGCTGCGTTATAATATGAAATACCTTAGCAAGTCGACACAATCAAGCGACATGGTGCTCTTTTGTTATAGTATACCGGCTTCCTCTCACATCTTCTCCGCCGCAATCATCCGCCCCTCGCTGTGACGTCACCTCCACTGGCAAGAGGAAACGGTCCTGGTCGCGGGCGGTGTTCAGCAACCTTCAGAGGAAGGGTCTCGAACGACGGTTCCAGATACAAAAGTATATTACGAAGCCCGATCGAAGACAGTTGGCGGCTACGTTGGGATTGACTGATGCTCAGGTGAGGAAAATTATTAGGGGTATGAAACTAGCAGGAGGTTGTTGACCGATTTAAATGAAATTTGGTGTAAAGAAAGTCTGGAGCCTGAAAAAGGACATAGGCTACTTTTTAACCGACTGCAAAAAAGGAGGAGTTCCACGCGGACGAAGTCGCGGGCAGAAGCTAGTATGTTATAATTATTGTTCTGCATAGAATACATTTTACGCTAAGTATATATAATAGGTATATGCGTAGGTATAATTTATTGTATTTTGGCGATTGTTTTAATGCATTTTAAGAACGCCTAAAGTTCCTATACCTACACCTACACTTATAAGCAATAAATTAGGATCAGTTTCGCTGTTTATTTACTTTATATTTTATACTGTTTTGAATTTATTTACTTTAATTATACATATTATTAGGATAAGGTATACTAGGTGCAATGTGCAAATCTACCTACCTTTTCGCCGCCACGCAACAATACAAAACGCTGAGTCTGTGACGCCAGAACAAAAACAAGCATTCGAGATCGAGAAACCATAGTGACTTGGAAATGGTGTATCGATATTTAAATAATTCCTCGATAATTATATCCAAAAAGTCGAAGAAATGTCAAAAGAATAATACAATAATGTTGTTACTACATCTTCATTGATTATTAACCATATAAAACAACATTAAATAATGAAAAGATCAAAATATTTGCATTATTTACAGTACAGTTTAGTGACGAAAGTCACCACACTACTCACGCGATGACGTCACGCGTTGTCGGCACCGGCCGACCAGGGCTTTTAGGTATTGCAAATTGCTTTGATTCTAGAGATGTGAAACTGTTGTAGGTATGTGTTAACTGCATTTATCGACATTATGGCAGGGAGTCGAAAGAAAAAATCCTACACATTCTTTAGCATCAAACCAATAATAAAATGCAGTACCTCATTTTCCAGGAATTCGTTTGAAATACCGCCTGCACGTGCGGTATGCTTTACATATTTACTAAGAATTCCTCACAAATATTAAGCCTATTGTTATTGCTAATGAGTGTTTCAGGTAGAAAGAAACATTAATAAAAGGGTCATTTCTTTACCTGTATGTGGTCGTTTTCTGTTTAACAAAGATCCTATTTGTTGCCTATGCTTTAGATAAAGTAACGATAGGTTTGTAAATATTCAATGCAGGTACATAATTATCTAAACTAGAACACTTGTCTCGGTTGCTCGTCAAACTACTTCATTATAATAATTGACAGAGGTATACAGGATAAAAATTACAGTAATATAAAGTTTGTTACTATTCCCATTTTGATTAATTAATTGCATTCAAGTAAATTAATTAGTCAACTTACAATTGTAGAACTACACATTTATAAATTCACCTACATTAAAATTTTCGTAACGTGTATTGCAACAAACAAAACACGGTTGGTGACAGCACTACGCCGCGGCTATCGCCGACTAGGGCTTCAGTACGGGTCGTATTTGCTGCATTTTATCATGGCGCGCAAAAATGTTTATTTATTCAATGATGTTATATTGTATCACGTTTATGTATTAGGTTTACGGTAATTTAGGCTTTAACCAATAATAAAAGTTCATAATTTGTATACTAAACTTTTAATTTACTTATAATTTTCGCCTCTAACTTTCAGTCGGTAAGGGCCGACGAGGCGCTAGTGGTACTGCTTTTTGTAGTCGGTAACTGCCGACTGGGGCGGTGAAAAGGTTAAATAAAAGTAGTAGTTTAGATTTAGGCTGTGTGCTAATAATTCTTGCATACAGATTTGATTTAAATGACTTGAATAAAATAGCAGTAGGTACCTACCTACCAAATTACCTAGTTATTGGTATCAACGAAGGTAAATTATATACCTACTATATAGGCACTTACCCTATATTTTCTCAACAGGTAAAAGTTTGGTTTCAAAACCGTCGCATGAAATGGCGTCACACAAAGGAAGGGCGCACGGGCGCCGCGGCGCCGGGCCGCGATCCGGACTCCACTAACGACGACAATGAAGAAGTCGACGTAGACACGCTGAGCGAGTAGACTGGATGTTAAGAGCTCACAAGACAATGGACTGTACCTACCGTTTGCTAGTTCTAAATCGAGAACGTTGTCGATAAGGTTTGTCGTGTCGACATGAAGAAATAAGAGACGACGACATGAAGATTTCTCGTTGTCGACAATGTTACCGAATTTTGACAGATCGCCGCGAGAATAAGACAATATCGACACCTCGATACGACTAAATGTCGACATAGGCTTGCTGATAGTATAACACCCTTGGTTTAGTCTATTCCTATTGGTATGCCTTAAAGGCTAAAACAATCACTTTAGGAATTGTCTCTAAAATTGTTCATACCAATTCAATCTGGAGATTTTTGGGTAGGTATGTGTTACTTTCAAGTTTTAGTCATCATGACAGATTTATAAATACAGTCACCTTCAAATATATCGTAGCAGTGAATTTAAAATATAACAAAACACGCTCTTACTCTTCACATAAACACATTTCAACTTCACCGTCACGATATTTTTGCTGATTGTACAATAGATATAAAATAATTTATTTTCGTATGTATCCCTAGGAAGTAATAATAACAAAACAACAATTTTATTGTATATAGTATATTTCCTTAAGACTGACAATTGATGTAAACAAAGGTTGCTTAAGAGTCAATTATAAAAGATGCAAACGTATAACTATTTATTTACACTTCATTTAACTACACATAACATAAAAACAAATTTAAATAAACCGCGTCGTCCTTTAGTACCATATCTACATAACCGAAAAAAGAATGCCTTATGGTTACAATTATTGCTTACCACATCAAGTTTTGTTGCGTTTTGAATTATGTGTAAACCATACATGGGGCGTGGACAAAATCTTATTACATGCCAACGATATAGAAAAGTATCAAAATGTAATGTAATATACATAATATTTAGTTTCCACGGAGGCAGTGATCGCTAAGATCTGTCAAATTTCAATAATGACATTTCAGCTTGTCTCTCATTGGTATTTATACATATGCAGATCTCAAAATATATTGCAAAAATTGACATTATCACAATAAGGCTTCTCTTGGCTATATTAATGAAGAAAAAGAATTTACTTGTTGTAGCGATTTCTGATATTTTTTAAGTATTTATTGACATAGTAAGTAAAGAAATCCTCAGAAGAACCATCCCGCATAGAAAAGTAACAATAACAGACGAACAAAACTAATGCAAAATAATATGGAATTGAAATAGGCGAACAAAAACTGTTAACATACATTCTCGTCACGTCAGTGCCATACAATGTTGCATTGTTTTCGTTAGTTCACTATTATATTTCTATACATTATTACCTATCTAAAGCGTTAGCGGCTATATCCGTTAAAACCTCAACAAAATAAATGAATGATATGATTTAAAACCTAAACACTAAACGCATTACAACAATTTGGCATCGAAAATTCTCATCTTTCTTCATGCTCCAACAAAATAATCAATAGTCAACAAGCTTAACTTTGTTCTTATTATAGCTGCTAGAACTCTCTCTGTCATACTCGTTATTTCTCTTATTCCAGTTGGGCGCTTCGTAGTTCTGTTCGGGGCCGGGTCTGTAGCCATGTCCTCGACCTCTATGTCCATAAGGTCTGCCTGACCCGTACTGATCCCTATTCCATCGACTGTCGTAGTGATTATCGTATCTGTTATCGTAATTACTGCGGGAGGGTTGTTCCCTTGGGTATTTGTCGTATCTTTCCAGGGGATAGACGCCCGGTGGTGCGATATCGTCTCTATGGCGGTCATCTCTGTATTCATCGTCGTAATATCGCCTTCTCGGGGGAGGCTCGGGCGGATGCGAAGGCTCGCCCATATCGTATCTTTGCCGATAGGACTCCGGAGGTTCTCGGGGCGGCTCCCGGTTGGTCTCCCACACTGGTATACGTTTTGGCGGCGGCGAAGGGCTCTTCGATTGACTCTTGTCGTTCCTTTTCTTCTCGTGCGTCGGAGAATCTCTGAAAGTGAAAGAAAATCATTATAAATTGTTTCCACTTGCTAATAAAAACAAATTAACAAAATCCACTTTGCATTTTGTTAATTTGTTTTTAGGCTCACAAAATAAATTTTACAGCGCAATCATTCGGCAACAAGTCTAACATCCCAATGAGTTAAGTTAATCGCTTCAAAACATAATATGTATATCAACGAAGCATTCTCAATTTTACCAGTTAATACATTTTTCAAAAAGTTATCAACAAAAGAAATAAAAAAAAATGTGTTGTGAAATGTATAAATATCTCGATTCGCACTTATAATACAGCCTCGTATCATGCAATTAGCTCAATTGTATCATAATGTACTATTTCTTTACAGACTTAATCACACATTAAAGTATAACAAATCTATATTCTATATTAAATTTATTACCCCAAAGATGATCCGCTGTAGCTTCTATCAGAGTCGTCACCGCTCGATCTTCTGTGACGCATATGCCGCATTTCCCGTTGCCTGAAAATAATATTAACAATCAAAACGAATTCAAATTTCAACAAAATATTTCGAGATGTCACGATTTCTAGTATAGTTGCGAAATATCATTGATATATTATCTTTAAATATCTTAAGATCCTTTTAAATAAGGACGATTCGATTAGCCATAGCCAAACGCAAAGTTAGATATAAACAAGATCATCTATACTATACAATGCTGCGAATTTCAAAACCGACATAGAATAGCAAGATCCTTATTTGCACTGGAAAAAAGATCCCGTCTAATCGTGAATCCTACTGAATACTGGTGGAAACCACGGGGTACAGCTTATCACTACATAGTATAAGACAAAGTAGCTTTTTCTGTCCCTAAATCCATATGTACGCTTAAATCTTTAAAACTACGCAACGGATTTTGATGCGTTTTTTTGTAATAGATAGAGTGATTCAAGAGGAAGGTTTATAGCGCCCGTGTGGAGCCGGGGCGGTTCGCTAGTGTTTATATAAATACTGTGGACAGACTTGCGTCGCAGCTTGAGCGCTAGTTCGCGCATCTCCTCGTCGCGGCGCGCCTGGCGGCGGCTCTCGCGCTCTAACCGCTCCGCCTCAGCCCGCTTGTCCGCGCGCACTATCGACAAACATACACAAATCACTACATAGAACACATCTATACTTACTTAATACTATTATAAAGCTGAAGAGTTTGTTTGTTTGTTTGTTAAAACGCGCTAATCTCAGGAACTACTGGTTCTAAAGCCTTCCTCGATAAATGGATACACCATTTATCGAGGAAGGCTTTAGGCTAATATAACATCACGCTGCGACCTATGGGAGCGAAGAAACGGGGAAAATATGAAGCCTATATGAAGAATAACTATTCCACGCGGACGAAGTCGCGATCACAGCTAGTTCGATTATATAATAATTTTTGATGCCTTCGCGGCTATTACACATTGGAATGAAACACTATTGCTAAAATTATGAAAGTTGACAGTTTAGCGTTGGACTATCGTCAGCTCAGTTTATGATCCAGTTTCGATCATTTATCAATAATAAAAAAGACATCCATAGAGGTTGTTAGCAGTTAACTGCAATATAAGAACATTGAAGATTTCGTGAAGTATATGGTAACAAGCTTGATTATGTTTAAATGGACAAATAATAAATAAACATCTAACTCATTATAATAAAAACTCACGTTGCCTTGACAATTGTGCTTGCATCTTTTTCTTTAGTTTCTCCTTCAACGATTTTGTCTGTCGCGTCGGACCCTGTAACATAAATTAATTTTAGGACAAGAAAATACTAATGTGCAATTTTTGAGGAACCAAATTATAATATTTTTAGTGGAATTTTAACACCGATGTAAACTAGATACAATCTTCGTCTAATTTACGAAATTTTTGAATTGTGATAGATTAAATGTATTATTATAATTGTATAATATATGCAGTTACTAATAGCTTTATTTCATAATAGGATATATTATGAAATAACTGTTTTTATTATGATGTCTTCCTACCAAAATCAATTGAGTTTCGAAAAACTAATTGCTATGTTTAGAAACTGTTGGTAATGAAGTGCTCTTTGGATGTAAAGACTCCGTCATAGCGGTCCTTAATTAAGTTTAAACGCATAAAAAACCTCTTCATACATTGTGTCCACTAAAATGTTAAATATGACCAAATAAAATATACGTATTTTGTGCAAAAACATGGTTGCCAATGTGTAATGGCGGTATTAATACCGTGTTCAGTACTGAGATGGACTTTCGATCTCAAAGCCGATCTCAGGCGATGAGTACGATATATTTATACCTAATGTGGACCAAATAAACTGACCAATAGAGATACCAGTCCCAAAATGTCATGCATGTCATCGAATTTTGGCATTTCTTAAGACTGTCATCTCATAAAGGATCAGATATACGGCCCTAAGAAACTACGCAACAAAATATAATAATATTCTGATCGCTACAGCACAGAAAGCACGTAAAGATTTTATCGCGGGAGAAAAGCTCTAGTCACTGTCATATTTTTGTGAAAGAGCGAGTGACAGATGCCATCTCGCGCGACAAAACCCTTACGTGCTAGCCCCCCAGGTCTGTAAGTAAAACTGCTCTAATGTGAAAGCGTACATATTCAAAAGTAAAATGATTCTTACTGACTTTGGAGCTGGATCCAGTTAAACGTAACTGATTCTGGTTTGTGTTGGGTTTATTGCTAACCGCCGATCTGAAATGCATAAAAAACACTTTAAAATGCTACACAAATTATAATAATATAATTAGAATAGTTTCTTGAAAGGTGATTGTACGTGTGTTTAAGCCGTCCCTAGTTTTAATTGTTAAAGAATTTAACTGCACAAAAGAAATACGTTTAACAATATACTGTGCTTTTATATATGTTGTTAGTATTAACAGAGTTTAAATCATATTGTAGCATATTTTTTTTCAATATTCAGGACATGGGACAGACGAAGGCAGAGTGGAATCCCCTTGAATAATTTTATCAAAAGCAACCTTATGTTTAAGAGCAAATTACTAATCTTGCCAAATGAGATTTCGAGGATTTTATGGATAAGTAAGATATTTTTTAGCATAGGCGGGCATTTACAGCATCTCTTTTATATTGACAAGTTGTGTATGAAAGGAGGGCATGCTATTATTCCTGTTCCAGCTGTGCAGAAGTATACATCAACTTTGTGACTACTTTTGTAGACAATTTTCGCATTTCTCCTTAATTTATTAGTTGTATATATAAAAAAACTTACGAATTCTTTCCGTCATCGGGCGTTTCACTGGAATCGGAGTCTAAAGATAGCTCGCTAGAGGATTTATCTTCTTTGCGCCGCCCGTAGTATCGCGGCACAGCGGGCTTGCTTTGACCTCTTTCACTGCTGTAACATACAATTTCCACAATATAAACATACATTTCCGTAATATAACGATTTCTTTATTGTACATACAGTATAATTTAACAAGTATGTATAAAGGCGACGTTATCAATACTGATTTAAAGTAAACAGTTTGTTGGTGAATACTTACCTTGATTCAATTTTATTTCGTAGATGGACGATATCGGGATTAGACAATATTGTTAAAAAAATCAACTATCTTACCTTTCATACGACATGGACCTGGAGCGATTACGTTTCGCGTAACTGTGAAAAACGATATACAACATAAGTTATATTAAATAAAATACACTTAATAATAAACTTTAAAAATAAACGGTTATATGCACCTCAATAATTATTAAGAAAAATATCATCGTAATTATTAAGGTTTGTGTGGGCATTAGCATTTTCATTTGTAACATTTATTTAAAATAGTAAAGAAAAGTGACTCAAATCAAAACATATCTTTCCTCCATTAAGGATTCCAAAACTAACATTTAAATTTGAATTTGGTTAGTGACATATCTCGACTTATGTCACTTTCGTTCTCAACATGCGATATGTTTAAAAATTTAATAAAAGTTACATAATAATATAGAAGAAACCTCCTTAATATGTCGAAGTCGGTTAAAATTTCGTTTCAGTTAATACAAAGAACGTAACACAAATACAAACTTGGGACTCCGCGAACGTCTATTTCTGTAAGTTCGGGACCTCGAGTTGGACCTTGACCTTCGGTGAGGGCTGTAGGAGCGCGACCTTGAGGAGAGCGACCGGGAGCGCGACCTCGACCTCGACCTTGAGTACGAGCGCGAGCGCCGCGCTGACCTTGACCGCGAGCGAGAGCGGGAGCGCCCGGGAGACCTCGAGGCCGACCTTGAGCGAGGTCGGTGCGGACCCATGAATGGGCGTCCGTGTTTTTCTTCAGAAGGATATGGCGCCCTGAAATAGGAGTTATACATTAGCACTTTTTAGATATTTATATCTTATTTATTTGATAGTAAATTTATCATATCTTATATGACTAAATCATAATTTGAATACAATAAAATATTCAGCACACCTTACGTCCCAATTTTATACTAAGTACTAACTTCATTTAAAAAAAAGTCTTACATATTAGACGATCTTCGAGCGACATCCGAATACAGGGGTTCAGATCTTAGATTGTGTTTTAATTTATCAGCATAAGTTTTCGATGGAGTTGCTGTGGAAGAGGAAAAATAAAAATTAACAATCATGGAGATGATAAGAACTTTAATTTATGAAATTTTCATATTTTTAATAATTTCTGATGCTATCGCGGTTATTACACATTGGAATGAAACAACTATTAACGGATTTAACTCGCGTATTTTTATTTTATTTTATTAGCTGACGTCACGTCAGCTAATAAAATATTTTTTTTAAATTTCATATTTTTTTTAAAAAGGATGTTAAGGTCTACCTTATAGCCAAAACTTAAGATAAAAAGTTCTTTAAAACGATTCTTAAGTCACTTTCTAAA
This sequence comes from Polylopha cassiicola, assembly GCA_038024825.1. Taxonomy (NCBI): domain Eukaryota; kingdom Metazoa; phylum Arthropoda; class Insecta; order Lepidoptera; family Tortricidae; genus Polylopha; species Polylopha cassiicola. The sequence continues at coordinate 4,724,199 of CP149059.1, forward strand.
CAATACAAAAGAAATTCCTTTTAACTAATTTCACAGATCATTTGATAATCATAATAGTGAAAAATCAAAAAAATAATCATATTAATAGGTACAACCAGCATAGGTAGCTCATAATAATAAATTTTTGTAGAAGATAATAGCTATACCTTCAATGCTTTCTCGAAAGTCGAAAGACAAAAACCATACGTGCTAGCCCTCCATTATTCTACAATTCACACAGATCGATGGGTAATTAAGGATATTCGTCGACTCACGCGTCTTGACCTCTTCGTCGTCCCCGCCGAATGAGGTGATGTACTGTATGCCGCCGGGCGGCGCGGGCGCTCCGTCGGCGTCCGCATCGGGCGAGGCGCTGCGGCTGCGGCTCGGCGAACGCGCCCCCGCCTCCCCCGCCGCCCCCGTCGCCCCCGCCGGCCCCGCCGGCCGGGCCGCGTAGCTCGGCGGGCTCACCACGCGGTGTAACAGTTTCTTGTCACTGTAAAAAAATATTCTCCAATAGACACATTCTAAAGGGCCTTCTCGTGTTGTATCTATCGACTTGCGGTCGCATCGCTATCCTTTAGTCCCAACAACTTAATTCTCAACCTGGGGTTGAAACTTGTGTTACGCGGGGATAACAATCAGCAGGTCGTTATTGGGAAAAGGAGTAAAATCTCTTTGACGGGGAGTAAAATTTCTCGACTTTTGCTTGTCATAAACTTGACTTCGACAAAAAAAATGTCAGAATAAAACTAAAAGATTGTAATATGTATACACATACAAAAGAGCAATGTAAAGTCCGACGTAATATAAGATATTTAAAAAATTACCGATGAGCCCTCCTTTCTCTCCTACTCTTTCTTCCAGAGAACATTGCCTTCTCTTTCTCCTCTCGCAATAGCTGCTTCTGATGTTCGGCGTCGTCGGCGTCTCCGGTCAGGAACGAGAAGAGATCACACCCGGCCATGCCGAATAACGGCCCGACTGCGTTCAACTCGTGGGCCTGTACTCACATATTACGTGGGTTTAGTAAGTAAAATAAATAAAAAATAGATATATAAATAAGACTACACAAAGAACCCTAAAAAATAGATCTCACATCATTGTTATTCCGTGCTTAGTATATTAGTCAATTTGAAAACAACTAAATCCATAGACTTGACTGATAACTGACTGGACCCTAGCATAGTAAAAGTACAGACAGGTACAAGAATCTACAGATAAAGAACTACATTTTAGAACATGTTAAACTTAGTAAAGATATTCGAGCCTATAATATGAACAACTGTCCCTAATAGGATTTGAAGCTAATCTCGGCTGCAATAATATAATCAATGATAGTAGTGTGATTAGATGTCGACTCCCACCTATTTTCCTGGGGGCCCCAGGGGGCTTCGGGGGAGGTTCTTTTAGGGGGATAAGTTAGGTAATAGATCTTGGGAATAGGTGCTAAAAGTAGGTGACCTTACTATAGAATATTCACTTATGTGTATTTTAGTCCAAGCTAAATAAGTTTATTAGTGCTAGATATTCTCTATTATTATAATCAAATAAGCCCCTTAAATTCTGTTCTAGGTCATTACATGTCAGGTTTATTCTTCGCTGTTAATATACTATTTACAGCTAAGAATAAACCTTTGCATACTTAAGCTTCTTATGGTTGTGTCACAAATTAAGAGTGACACACCCAGGTACTCCAGACCTCCAGAGGTACAAAACTTTGCCAACAAAGCTACTTCATTTACATGATTACTCCACTGTATAACAATACAATAATATAATTATGTTAAACTTAGAGATTCTTTAAACAAAGGGATTTCTGCTTTACCTAAGCTAAAGCTAGACAATAGGTAATTTAAAATCGCAGAGAATCCTAACTAATATTATAAATGCGAAAGTAACCCTGTCTGTCTGTCTGTTACGCTTTCACGCTAAAACTACTGAATCGATTTAAATGAAATTTGGTACAAAGAAAGTCTGGAGCCTGAGAAAGGACATAGGCTACTTTTTAACCAACTGCAAAAAAGGAGGAGTTCCACGCGGACGAAGTCGCGGGCAGAAGCTAGTTTGTATATAAATAACATACTTAAATGAGTTTTAATAAAACATCACCAATCAAGGTTAGGAAATTGCAATAAAAACTATTAATGACCAATCACCTGCGAGGCCTCCATCTTGTTGACATCAATGCTCAAGTCCACATCAATGATTTCCAGATCAGAGTCATCGTCGGAATCCTCTTGTTCCACCTTTTCCACTTTTTTTACTTCGGGGCCTGTAATTTAATACTAATGGCATCAAAATTGCCACACTAAAAATTCAAACTGGTGATCGGAATGCCTTCAAGCACCGCAGCAGCTCGGTAATGTTACCGCATAACTATGTATATTAGTAAAGCTGAATCTACCAATTGAGCAAGAGGGTTGTGCTCCTGGATCATTATAATTGTATCCTATAGCAGCACCAGTCCCTTTCTTTTCGTACAACTTCTCTTTTTGCATCTCCTTCTCTTCTATTGTCACACCAAACTGTTCTTCTATTGCAAGCTGTTGTAGAAACTTTTCTTCACCTGGAATAAACAATTTTATATAAAATGCAAATCAACTAAAAGCTTAAATAATAAAAATATGATTAGACAAATTTCGCAATTAATTTATTATGGTTGTGAATATGGTAGAAACAGAAATAGTGCAAACAGTGCAAAACAAGAAAAATACCTATATATTTCTTAATTAAGACAGACTTTATTATTTATATTGAATAGTAATAATATATATTTTTTTAATTTAATAGTATTCTATATTATTATGAATTTACTTACTTATACCAAGAAATGCATTCTGTGCCAGAATCCGGTACCGCTCATAATTACATTGTCTTTCTTCTGGGCTCAACTCTTCCGGAGGTACATCAGGATTTTTAACTTCCGAAATAAAATCCAAATGGGCACGGACATCAAATCTATCAATCATATTATTTGTATCGCCTTGCCAGGGCATCCTGTAATAAAAATTTATACATCCTGTAATAATCATTAGTACATTCTGTAATTAAATTTTATTTTATACAAAACACCCATTTTACTACTACGTGACTACTTAAATGCATGCATAAAACCTAAGTAATTAATTGTAAGTAAGAAATTCCAGGCTTACTACAAACTTATTATTTTAGTATGAATAGTTAAGTAGACTTGTATTAACAAAATTTAAATCTTACATAATCGCCGGACCCTCTCCTGCAACAGCAATTGCTGGATCCAAATGCACCTTGCATGGTCTTCCATGTAATTGAAGAAATTGTGTAGGCTCAGCTTTCTATAAATGTAAAGGGGGTTTTTAATGACATATTTATTTATACAGCGATATTATTACTCATTAAAATATATATCTGGAGACAAAAGCCTTCCACAATCTGTTAATTTAAAAAAAAGAGAGACTAGGTGACCTGTGACAAACTTATCAAATAAACGTACCTACTGAATATTGATACCTAGTCAGTTTCACTACTTACGGCTTATACAGCAGGTAAGAAATTAGATCATAATTTAAAAGGAAGGTATAAAACTATTATTGATCTTTTGACATAACTAATACATCAGAGAACTTACAATCTTTTCATAAAAGTCCTTGCGTCGCTCCGCTCGTCGACGATAATCAACGATCATGCCGCGGATGAGCTTCTCTTGTTTTCTAGCTTCGTGCCACATTTTGGAGAAAGCAATGAAAACACTCGGGAAACAGAAAATTATATCAGGTAAAATACATTTTACAGTAGGTTTAACAATAAGAATTCAACAAGCGGCGTTCAGAATTCAGATTTCGATACGCCATTTTGCTTTATTTGGTCTATAGATAATAAAGATATGCCGAACAGAATTACAGGGTTACCACATTGAAGAATTTTAAAGTTTAAAATAAACAAACCGTTTCGATACTTTCGGCTGTGTAATCGATCCTAAAAATCAATCGAGAGTTTACAAAAAATCTACTTAATATTTGCTATAATAAATGAGACTAATTTACAACTTTCCTAATTGACTAAATGCAAAAAAATTCACTAGGTACATAAGAAAAAAAAAATTGATGAAACACAAAAATGATTAAATATTTCTTTATTTTACAATATACAAGTACAATTCATTGCATTCTTCAACATCAAAAAATATTTCATTTTCCAATTGAAAAGGTTTACAAATAGTAAGCCATTCCATAAATTCTTCAAACATGTCTAAACCACTTAATGTGTCAGCTATACTTCTGTTTAACACAAGATAACTTCCTTTTTTCAAATGTTTCTTAAAGAAATACCATAATTGCTTGTGCTCCTCAACATCCACAAAAAAGTCTAGCACGCTTATGATTACAATATCTGAGTTTTTAACAACATCTTCTCTATCTTTCACATTAGAATGTATTACTTTTATCCTGTTGGTGTCCATGGAAAATTGTGCAATTATTTTATCTTGTATTTCACAGCATTCTTTATTTAATTCTATGCCAATTATTTTTTCAGAATTAGTAAAATGGTATGCCTGAAAATAAATTGATATTGTTAGTAAGTATATCTTTTTTATTGCAAACTGCACCTTATATGGCAAGCATGCTAGTTTTAAACTTACTGCATACAAAATTCCTCCAAATCTAGAGCCAACATCTAAAATTTGTTTGTGTTCCAAATCCTTTGGAAGGAGAACTTTAAAGACATACTGAAGTAACTGTCTTGACATTGAATGTGTAATAAATGTTAATTCCTGAAAATATTACCAAAAATATCAAGAACTTACATAGTAAAAAGGTACTTAGGTAAAATTTATACAACAAAGCTCAAATGGATCACAAGATAATCATTTTTTTTTTTTAATTATCTGTACGAAATAATTAAGTAGGGTTTTTTTAAAATTAAATAACTTAAAGTGTACTTATGTAAATATTGCTGTACTTACTTTAACATTACGTGAGTTGCATTCTAAACAATAATGTCTGGTTAGTTTACCATCTTGCACAAGCTTTTCTACTTGGTCAACATCATACAAAAATTCATCCAAATGAAGAGTGTTAACTTCGTTGCAGTCAGCTTGATCTCCAACTGTTGGTGGTATAATTTTCTCAGTAGACAGTTCTGCTCCGAAAGGCACCATTTTTCTAATCACATTTCCAATTTTAATTAGTAGTTTGTCTGCCTTCAGTATCGATTTTTTGTTTTCTAAATCTGAAAATGCATAAAAAACTTCTACTAATTACAGAATTTTGCATTTTTTTTTGTCTAGATTCTGATGAATATTTCCACAAAAAGTGAACTTATAATGATAACTATGTATCAAAAGCTTTGAATCATACTGTATTATTTGTTATTTGGTGTTTCACTAAAAATATTATTTTCAAAAACACCTACTTACTTACCTAATTTGTATTGTTTGCTTGATATCCATTGTTCAATAGAATCCAACTCAGTGTTATCAAGTTCAGAAAATAAATCTAGTATACGACTTTTAATACTATAACTTTCTTCGGACATCTCGCCAAAGTTATTATAAGACAATATAAGATATGAACTCTAAAAAACCGCAGATAACCTAAAAATTGGACACCAACTTTTTGACAGATCAGCGAGGAGCGGATAGCGTGAGCGGATTACGGTCTACGGAATAGGTAAAACATGTGCGCCGTACTACCTACTACGAGAAGAAAACATGCACCAACCATCGACTACACAACCAGGGTGACCATCTCAAAAAGAGCGAATCTGCCACAGACTAGGCAAAAAATCTGCCAAAATCTGCCACACCTAGGGCTTAAAATGACAAAAATATGCCTCATAAAAAAAATGCAAAAATACACATAAATTCTATGTAATTTCTATAACCAACAAAAACATGTAACATTTTTCTTATGCATTAAGTATCATACTTATACTAATTACTCTATGTATTGAATATTTGCCTCTAAATTTTCGTGAAAAATACAAATAAAAATTAAAAATGAGTGAAGGAGCTGTTTTAAACATATTTAGAACATGAAACAGCTTAATTTTAAAATTAAGATTTTTTTTTAAAAAATCTAAAAAGTCTGATTAAGGATTTATATTTATTATTTATGGTAAAGTACCTGCCTACCTACTTACTTACCGATGATTGACCACACCTAATTATGTTTTTTTTGTATGTTTCTGATATGAGTTGATGCAAGCTCTTTTAAAGAAGACAATCGGGTAGGTAATTAATTTATTTGCAGAATGCAACGTCGTCGTTTTTCTTCTTAATTTTGTACTTTCTTTTCTATTCACTGTATGAACCTACTAGATAATTAGTGTAAGTTATTTATAGCCAAATAAAATATTTTCTTTCTTTCTTTCGTTGTCATCCTTAGCACTCGACAACCAGGAAAAAAGCAAGGGATCTTGCTCCCACTCAGATCGAAAAGAACGCTCGTATGTTCTCTTCATAATTAATGATTTGTTACACAGAACCGCACACAATACACAAGAGAGACTGAGATAAAATCAAATCAAACGTTGAAAACCAAATCAGTAAAGATGATAAGAATATCAACACTATTCTAGTTACTGTTACTACTTGACGCACTTGTTTAAAAACAGAACAAAGGTAAAGTCCCTGTATAATCAGAAGGTGTGTGTTTCCTAAAATAATTTGTAACCTAATTATAATATTATGTTTAAAACCTTAAAAAAGATAAATTTATTTAAAATGTAACTAGAAAAAGAATGAAGATTGTGATTTTTCTTGGAATCTTTAAAATCTGCCGAAATCTGCCACTTTTTTAATTCGTCAGCATGATCTGCCACCGACAAAATTTAGGGGCAAAATCTGCCAAAATGGCAGAAATCTGCCACAAATGGTCACTCTGTACACAACGATGGCTATCTGTCATAACTGACACTGACGTTAGAATTAATGTTATCAGACGAAAAAATAATCCATTCACGAGCGTTGAGTAATGAATAGTGACTACAAAGCCTTATTAATGCCCGACCCTTGAATAAACATGAAACTCTAGATAATTTGAGTCTAGATAGTAGTCCTTGATAATAAATTATTTAATAATTTTACTAGAATGTCAAAGAGTGATTTCGATTTTCTTTTAAACAAAATCGGACCAAAAATAAAAAGAAAAGATACAAACATGAGGACGGCGCGAAAATCGCGAAAGGCGCATGTCGCGTAGAAAAGGATACACTATGGCGTACAAAGTGAACGAGTGAAACAACAATACAACTGGCTGGGCAATATTGCATTTAAAATCGACAGCCTAGCGATCGTCCGGCAACCCTTCGGAACAATATCGGCCATACACGGCAACACAAAAAATGTTTGGCTATATGTCCGGGACATAACTGCATTATTGCATAGTGTGGCTGGTATTGCTTGCAATGTTGCTGGGCCACTGTGTTGCAGCCACATATTGCACGAAAACATGGCCCGTGTAGGAGCCCCTTTAGGTAGGGTCCAGTTTGGGTCCCTTGAAATCGGGCCGTGTGATAAAGCCAATGAGTAGCTCAGTGCTGCTAAGTGCTCTTTAGAAGTCAACAAAATGTCAAAACAGATACAGAACAGAACGACAGACAAACCACTCAGACCAGACAGTGTATTTGCAGTGTATTATTGTGGTTGGTTGTTTTGTACGATGGTTTAATTTGTAAAGTGAATTAATTACACTACAATTATTTTACAAACGAATAATTTTGTAACTAATATATGTAAGGCTGGTTTCTTTTCTGAAGAACTGGAATCTCTTTTATAGAAACCTTGAAGTTTTCTCTGGTCAAGGAAATCGGCAGTCCTAGAAGCGAATACTTTTTATTGCCTAAGTGAATAAGTTTTTCCTTCCATGGCAATGAACGCTAAGCTATTGTGAAATATTCGAAGCATTTGTAAACAACTTAAGGACATCATAATGAATGAATATAAACTTCTCAATAAAAATATAGGGGTATGGATGTCGGACAAAAAAAGTCAGAAATTAAACTGGAAAGAGTTAAATGCTGTATGTAACGCACATGGTTACAGACTCACAAAGGTCAGTGATTATTTCTTAAATTGATTACAAAGATAATTTAAAAATTCGGCTAAAAATTAAATTATAGTAAGTCTGTTTTATGTTATTTTAAAGGACTTAAGACATGGTAATTTATTTTTCTTTTATGTTTTATCAATTGTTAATACTATATACTTACAGTACTGATCAGTTTTTTCTTACAAAGGCAAAGTTAAAAAAATACCAAATCTATAATATAATACAAGTTACAGGTTGAGCAATACCAAGGGTATGAGTAAAGATTTAGTCATAAAATGAAGGCTTCACTTGTTTATTTTGTGTGAGTCATAATTTGCACACACATTAAATAATGATTCACAATAGATGATGTGGGGTGTCTCCATGCTCATTATATTTACCTAAGATGTATCTTAGGATACAAATTAAGTATCTAATTATAGGCACCTGCCTATACTGAAAATAACTGTTTAATTAAAAGTTTGAAGGTTTCTTTGGGTACCTACCTAAGTACATTTAATATTGGAATGAAACAACTTTTAACGAATTTTAAACTCTTATATTTTACTAGCGGTTCGCCCCGGCTTCGCACGGATCCCTATTTTTTTCAAAATATTCTATAGCCTATGTTACTCAGGGTGAACGTAGCTTCCCAACAGTGAAAGAATTATTCAAATTGGTCCAGTAGTTTTTGAGCTAATTCATTACAAACATACAAATATAGGTACAAATCTTTCCTCTTTATAATATTAGTAAAGAGTAAAGATTATATTGGCTGGCATTTTGAAAAACTTAGTACAATTTAGCTGACAATAGTCTAAAACTAAAGTCAATTTCAGTTTAGTGTTACACTATCGTTTTTGGTTTTGATACTTGATATTTATAAACTCTATTTCTTTATTTTCAGGTGGATTTGGAGAGACCTCTTGAAGATCAAGGACCATTTGATGTATTTCTCCATAAACTTACTGACATTATAGCTGCAGCAGATTTAGGGGACCTGAAGGTTTGTTGGTTGCTTTCTGACTGTTTATTGATTTGCTATCTTTTCAATTTCCAAAAATATTGACTTAAGTATATTAAAATTTTGTCCGAATTATACCCAGTAAATCTAAAAAATAAATTTTTAAATGTCCGTACCTATATTAATAGGTACGGACATTTAAAACTTACACTATCTGATTTCTATTTTATTTATTACATATAATTATCAGGTTTCTTGCTCCAAAAATTTTGAGATTCTAGACAGATTTGTATTGATATCAGTTGTCTATAATAATATGGATTATTAAATTATAATCATTATCTATTGTAAACAAACTAAACAATATCCAACTAAGTAAGCGGTTACTTGAGGTAGGTAACGAAAAATCAATTAAAATGATTTGTTTTTTTTAGGCATCTAACATCATTAACAATGTGGAACAATATTTATCTAACCATCCAAACATTATGGTTATTGACCCTTTAGACAATGTGAGGATTCTTTTAAATAGGTAAGTTTTATACTTTTTCATTGATAAGTAGGTACTATCAACTGTGCTGGCGATGTTACACCTTTAAGGCAATAATCGCTTGAACGACCCTGGTACCTGGCGGCTGTGTGTGAGGCAACAAGTGCAAGCAATTTTTTTCTAAAATGGCATACCCCGAAAGCATGCGATAGTACCTACTACTTAAGTATTTTCAACTTTGCAGGATAAATCATTTTCCCTACAAAATTGCTGCTGGTGACATGAAAGTTTTTTCTAATAACAAAATATCTAACTTTAAAAGAAGGTTCACAATTTCCAAGTTTGCTTTCGCCTCTTTTCGACCAAGCAAAAGCGACGTTTTATGTTTGACTTGGTTAGGGGTTAGAGGGAAAGTTCAGCATTATGATGGTTCAGTTAGTTTACTATATACTCCGAATCTTATATAAGTAGGTTTATCTTCTAAAAAAGTTACAAATAACAAACCCATAATTTACTTGGACTTAAATAAAATAAAAACAATTACCTAAAAATATTTACACTGGTATCCAACTGTCAATAGTGGTCATAGTAAACAAAGTTACTTACTTAATCATTGATGAAATGGGCCAAACATACTCGATCCAATTTGTAATCAATGCTTAAACAGGATACGGAAATAACAAGTTTAATAAGTAAATATTTTGGAATGAAACAACTGTTAACGGATTTAACTCGCGTATTTTATTTTATTTTATTAGCTGACGTTTCGGATTATTTTTTTTATTTTTTTTATTTAATTTTTGCTTTTGGTTTTGTATAATTTTATTTTTTTAATTATCACAATATTTTTTCATTGTAAATATAGAAGTGTCCTAAAAAAGCGACTTTCTACTGAGTTTCTTGCGGCGTTTCTTTTCAGTAATGATGGTCTTTCCGAAGCGCTAGTAACGCCCCCTATTAGGTTTTAATAATTATAATGTATAATAGTAATTTTTTTGCGTAAAATGTAACATTAGTATTTCATAATTCAGAATAGGGTAGTTTTTCAAAATTTGTAATTTAAATATAAGGTAGTTTGCATAACTGTATAAATCACTTTAGCGTTAGACTATTGTCAGCTCAGTCGTGCTACGATTATGGAAACTGTAAAGAATCCGAAACGTCAGCTAATAAAATAAAATAAAATACGCGAGTTAAATCCGTTAACAGTTGTTTCATTCCAATGTGTAATAACCGCGAAGGCATCAGAAATTATTAAGTAAATATTTGTTTTTAAACAAGGCTTAAACATCAAATTATCATTTCCAGGTACAACTACTATTCAATAATCCAAGACGAATCGACATTTAGTAAGCAAGGCATTTTCACGCCAGCATTTGCAGAGTTCATGACGAGCAATATAAAAGTTAATATTGAGATTATGAAGCAGAGAGGTGTGAAGTTTCCTGTTATTTGCAAGCCTACTATTGCTCATGGATCCAAGTCTGCGCATGAGATGATAGTTGTGTTTAACGAGAGAGATCTGAGTGTGTGTAGACCGCCGTGTGTGGTCCAGCATTTTGTTAACCATAATGCAGTATTACATAAAGTATTTGTCATAGGAAATAGGTGAGTTGTCACAATAACCCGTTATTTGGCATTTTCTTAGTTATATGTCGCACGCCTAGACCTAAAGGGTGCTAACCAAAAAACCTGTAGATTTGAGTTATGCACACCATTCGAATTCCCGAACCTTTGTAGTGTTCATCTATGTTATATATTTTGTTTGATTGAGAAAAGAAAAATATATTGTCCAATTCCTTTTCATAATTTACTTAAGAAAAAAACAGTTAACCTGCCTTTTTAAAAATAACACCGCACCGTTCTGAAAAAAGGTTTTATTTTATCATTTAAATTAATTGAGTATCTCGGTATTCCAATTAGGCAATTGACCGACATTTAGTAAGCTAGGCATTTTCACACCAGCTATCTTATTGTATTATTTGTAACATTTATATTTCTGTCTTCTACTTGCAGATACCACATTTGTGAACGACCAAGTCTCAAAAACTTTTATGCATCAGAAGATTTTGAACCAATATTCTACAGTACAGGAGAAGTGTGTAAGGCGGATAGTCAGTCGACACTCTCTATATTAGACCCACAAGATCAGACTGATATAAAATTGAGTCTTAACGAAGACAAAATAAAGCTCATAATCCGAGTATTGAGGAAAGAAATTGGACTTCTTTTGGCAGGATTTGATGTAGTCATTGATAATGTAACAGGTAACCACGCAGTCATAGATATCAACGTTTACCCGAGTTACGATAATTTTCCGAACTTCTTTGAACATTTATTGGACTGTATCGACGAGACTGTGAGTAAACCTAGAATTTTAAATAATGGTGATTTTAATGAATTCAGACACGAGGATTATTCCATACATCACAGTTTGAATGGGTTGGTAAATGTTGCATTGTCGTCGAACAAGTTAGGTGTGACGGGTATGAATATTAATTGATATGGTCTGTGTCAAAAATGAAACTGCCAAATTTTCGTTGTTATAGAGTTCACATTGTTATTTTTTTATATGTAAGGCGGAAGTGGAAAACAATTGAATGTAATTGTTTCGGTAAATTTATTGTAAGCAATTTATAGTTATTTGTAGCACAGAGTATCATACGATAATACTCATAAAATTAAAAAAATAATTAAGAACCAAAGTGGTAATTTGTGAGTTCACAGAAATGTTTGCATCCGATTTCATCGGAGTGTTAATTTCTATAAATGTAATAATTTAAATACCAGAGTGTGTAATTTTTACTAAAAGACTGATAATTCATTGTTCATTAAATGAATTTTATTTATTGACTATTTCCGACATAAAATGTTGATTGAGCATCAGGTACAAGTAACTTTTTAAAATGTTCATGTATAATTCAATATCTATATATAGCCAATATAAGCATATGCATTTTAATTTTGTTATTTAAATCAAATAATATACTGATTTATTTTGCTTTATAATGTACGGAAACGGGACTTAACCGCTTATATAAATATCCCAAAATCACCTCAGAAGTTTCAAATGCGACATAGCAACCATAGTCGCGGAGAAAGACTAATTTTGTTTATTCATTCGTTTATGTCTCGCTTTTGTATATTATAACAATGAAAAATAATTTCAGTATGATTTTTATTAGCTTGCTTAACTTAAGCATTTCATTTTTTTTTGTTATAAGAACTTTCCAATAATATTTTATTTTTATTTTCATTTAGCATCTAAATGGAAATCTAATAAGGCCGATAAAAGAGAAGTGGTTTAACTCATAATTTATAGAAAGCAATGAAATTTTGAAAAATGTAGAACTGTGCTGACAGTTCTAAAGTTTATCGTAAAATCACTACACACGAGGAAAATCCGTTTTGGTTGTTATATTCTAATGTGTAATAACCGAAAAAATGTTCGCCTTTTGCACACTTACTTACTACTGTTGTTTTGTGCAATAAAGTAGATAATTAAAATCGAAACGTCAGCAAATAAAATACGTGAGTTAAATCTCTTTCATTTTTTTAGTTTGAAGTTTTAATATAAATTGGGTTACACCAATTCTCTTTTAATGGTCTTGATATTTGGTTGTGTTGATGTTTGGTCCAATGACAAAATAGATCTAGAAATTAGCTTACGTAGCCATCTCTATACTGCACTATTATATTTTTAGTACTTTTGTGTATTAGTTTCGGCCTGTTTTACATTATCCAAGTAAGGCTCGAATAACTATCAAAGGAATGAAACAACTATCATCACCACACACAAGTCATCACTTTAGCATAAGACTATTGTCAGCTCAGTCGTGCTACGATTTTGGAAACTGTAAAGGTTCCGAAACGTCAGCCAATAAAATAAGATACGCGAGTTAAATCCGTTTATAGTTGTTTCATTCCAATGTAACCGCGAAGGCATCAGAAATTATTATATCAAAGGCTTGTGTTTCACACAAACTTTAATAGAAGATCTGATAGATATTTGTCTGTAAGTTACCCAATGGATATTTTTTTGTGATTTATTTGGACATTGTAAAATAGACCTTAAGCTAGAATGTTTGTGACTTATATTATAAAAGCAACAATTTGTTATAAATATTATTCCATGAGTGTAAGAGATGTAATCTCGAATAGTAATATTAAGCACTAATATTTTTTGTACATATTATTATGTTATACTTTGTTTTATTATAAGTATTATTAATTTACACAACGGATTTAATTTTATTTATGGCGCTAGGCGTTTTCCGATTTTTAATAGCGTATAAGAGTGATATTCAAAAATAATAAAAAAAAAATATCTTGAAGTTGAACGCCGGTTGTTTGAAGAATTAATTAAGCATGAATTATGTTATATTATTTTGAATTTTAATAATATTATTTATTTACTAAATAACCAAACAAAATATCTAGTTGTGGTAGGTAGTTTTAGTGGGAATAAAAAGGATTTATACAGCGCCGGTCCTAGAGTCAAACGAAAGCGGATAGGTGGTAAAGAATGCCAAACAGCCAAAGGCAAAAAACAATTTCTAGTATATAACCAAACTAGTGCTAGGATCCAGAGGGGGGGCGTCAGGGGGCTCATGGACCCCCCGCCCCCCCTTTGGGCCCTGGGATAGTAGTAGATATTTTTCTAAACCTATAGCTTTTAATCAAATTACTATCTTTTGAATTAGGGTTGCCATTCGTCCGGGTTTCTCCGGTTTTGTTCTAGTTTACAGGGCTTCCGGCGAGCGTCCGGGTTTACAAATGTCTTTTTAAAAGCTTTTTTATTTGGTCTCAAAAACTATCGACCTCTGTTTATGTTAACATGTCCGGGTTCTGGGTTCCAAAATCCGGAGATTTCACGCGGTTTATCCGGGTCGTCAAATTTAGAGATGGCAACCCTATTTAATAGAATTTGACTGTGTGACACCCCCCTGAACACAAAGTTGGATTCGCTGTTGCCTCAGCGTCGAATTAGTCTACTGTAATCCCTATTAGGTACATGCTCTTTTACGTTGCTTTCGTCCTTGCTTTACATGTTACTAGGGCCGGCGCTGGATTTCTGTGTATTTTAAGGCCATAAAACATTTCCGAAATTTCCGTCATGGACGTTCCTATAATTTTTGCAACAAGTGATATTCTGTCCTATGATTTGAACAGAAGTTCGGAGTTAATGTTAAGGAAGTAGGTACGTGCTCTTGTTTACATTGAAAATGATAAATTACGCATTTCACGTAGTACTATTACCGTATAGATAAGTAAGCTATATAGCTGATAAAGATCTTTTAAGGGTTCCGAGGTAGGTATAATCTTATAAGAAATTTACGTTACTAGGAAACCTTAAAAAAGAACTGGTAGGTAAGCCGAAAGTCGGTTTGAGGATTCTTCAAACTATGCTCAGATAATGCTAGAATAATATAAATTATTAAAAAAAGAAATTTGGAAGTCATACCTAGACCTATTTTTTTTCAGGTACCTACCAGATAGTCGTGGATTGTTCAATAGGTAGGTCTTTTAAAAATAGCTGATTGTAAAGAACATCTTGTAAAATATTACGACTGATTAGTCGTAATATTTCACCTCGTAAATTTTAGCCTCCCCATGTTGTTATGCTTACTAAATATATTTAGTTACTTATACCTATATAAAAAAAATATTCGGTACCTAGCAGGTACCTACTTATTTCCTAATTCGCGATTTGCATCTGTCATGCTCGAATTCATGTAGGGATTATTTTAGATGAGACTGAATTATACAAGTTATACACTATCGATCGATGGGTCTGTAGCTCTGTACTGTAGCTTCGTATTATTTAGTTGGTCTTTTGATACTGTACCTAAACTTAATCTATACCTACATATATATTATATATGTACATATACAATATTTGTAAACTAGAGTGGGTTTGTAATGTTGTTGTTTAATACAGTGAACCTACAGTTGTAGGCACAGGGTGTTCATGTAATGTGGTTTAATTTAATTATTTGTGTTAACCACTTTGCAATATGATCAAGTAATCCATGGTCACCGTGCGGCTTGGTACTCATTTCCAGCCTTATATTTTATTTAATCACATCCTTCAAGGCTGGCGAGTAGTTAATAATTACCGTCTAATTTTATTTTAATTAGCTCACTAGTGAGACAACTTTAAAATAAGTAATTAGAAGGTTTTAGCGATACCTTGTAGTTACTACTCGAACCAATAAAATTGTTCCAATCACATTGTCTGTGCCGGGCATACCGACGGTCAAGACAACGTTAGACGACCGATGTTAGTTATCAATTATTCATTCAGTTTTACATAAAATATTCATTTACAACTGTCGCTTGTGTTTTATTTGACATAATCCTACATAACTCAACAATAACGGTTGTTTTCAGTTAACGTTACCGCGATTAAACGCGCAAGCCAATTGTTAATTCGACACAGTTCTTCGCATAAATCGCACCTAGTTGCAACGAAAGGTAGTTACAGTCTGTAGGTACAATTTATTATAGATTACGGTACGCAGCATCCGCGCGGTAAAGGTCCCATTGGAAACACAGGAAGTCATAGTAGATCGCATCTAATGGTTGCAGACACAGCCCCGCTGCGACCCATCGCGAGTTAACGGTGATACCGTATAATAAACGTCGTTAGCGAAAAATTGGAGCCTTGTAATTGTGACGTTGTTTTGAATTGCGATTCAGTCAGCTGTCGGCACATGCGGGCGGAGCACGCGCGTCGCGCGCGCAACACCGCTGCACTCGCCGGCGTTTTTCGCGCGTTAACCGTAATCTCCCGAAAAAGAGTTTAAAAACGGAAATACTCCTCACAAAGTTTAATTGTTTTGTGATAACGATTTTTTGTGGTTTTGAATAACGGTGTTCCGTGTATGTTTCGGCTTGATAGTGATCTGATCTGATTAATCATTCATTGTGTCTGTGTTGTGCAAGGTCTGTCGATCCGTCAATTTAGCGACTAATGATGATCGGATTAATCGGACAACAGATCTATTAATTACAGATTCTGTGGGTATTCAGTGTTGTGTGTCGGATAACAAAGATAGGAGGCGTGCTTGGATGTGAAAGCACAGGTAAGATTAGTCTGCTAACTGCTAAACTAAGTTAGTTGTAAAGTAAATTGGGTGAATAATTTCCTTCAGGTAGGTTTATTATTGACACCGCTATAATTTGATATTTTTCTGTAAAAAAGGTTTTTTAGAAGGTAGCCTATAAGATTTCTAAATGATTGCACATTCATTTATTCTTTAGTAATTTTTTAGTAATTTTAACGCTTATAGGTAATTTGCTTAATCTTTTAAGCGACTATATGATTTAATGAGGTACCTACCAAAACATTGTTATAAAAAAAGTTTATTTAAGATAATTTTGAGTTATTTATTGAAAAGAACCTATTCTGAAAATAACTTCAGTTCTTTAAAATGTTAGTTAGGTAGGTACTTAGGTACTTACGTTCAGAATTTTCATTGTAAGTAGGGTACCTAAGTAAAAATAATAATTACTAATGTTTTCGAAAGACCTAACCGCTAAATCGGTTACGAATATGGGAACTGTAAAGTTTTGGAAACAGTATATAAAATAAAATGTTTGTTTTATTCCAGAGTATAAATAAATAAGTTATGCTAGTAAAAGTAGTTTTTAAAATTATATGTTGCAGGGATATCTTAATCGTTATTAAATTTACACGTTTGTTAGACTTCTGTGTTCTGTAAGGTACCTACTTACTTATATAATAATTACTTACCTAGGTACCAATTTTTTATTTCAAAAGAATATCTTCAATTAGCAGCGTAACTTAAGTTTAATTGAACTTTTGTGAAATTGCCACTTACAGAGTCGTAATTTGCTGCGTCATAGAAAGCGAGAGGTTCACTCGAGCGCCATTGTTGTTAAATTCTCTAGTCTAACAAATTATCCTTCATTTCGATACCTGAAAGTCATTCATCTTGAATTGAATTGAATTTATTTTTATTCCTACGACCATCTTGACAAAATAGGTAACCCTAATTGACAACTTTATATCCAAAATATTTACTCAGAAACGTCATTATTAAAACCATAAACAAATGTTTTTTTCTTCATGTCAAAATAAGATAGGGACTAGAGTATTGCAGGAGCATGCTGCCCATTGGCTTCAGGTAGCTATTTTTCAAAGGGAAAATCTTAATAAAATTAGTCCATCGGTCTCTTGTGGTTTTTTTTGAGGAGAAAATCTTCAAAATGTAGGTACCTACTTCGTTCTGGTTGAGACCACCTCGAGCTATGTTAGGTTTGCATTCATTGAAGTCCCCTCGGTGGCCATCTTCGACGCTCAATTCCATTTAGTAACTAGACCTAAGCACTTAATGTTCTTAAGGTCCCAATGAGTTTCCAAAGGCATTTTTAGTAACCGCTCGCAGAACGAATTCCGAATTAGATGTGCCCGAGTTCCCGCGACCTTCGCTACGTGTCGCAGAATCGAATCGTACCATCGTAACTGTAAAGTAAAACTAGTTTGGTTGTCGGTCGCTGTTCTAATAGGATCTGACGCGTTCCACGCAGTACTTTTTTTCTACACTTTTTCTTGGACAAGTGCGTGTAGACGGATGACACGCCGACACCGGATCCAATCTTGGTCCGTCCTCGTTTTCTTTGTCGGTGTTTGTTTTGATTATCTGCCTTATATAGTAGTTGCACACTCGTGTAACAACGTCAAGATATTAATAGTCTAGCTTATAGCGTTTTAATGCCTTGCCTTGTACGAATTTTATAGATTTTATGATTTGTGAGAGAAATAAATATGTAAGCATCTATAATTTTTGGTTTTCTGTTTTTAAAAAAATATGTTTAAATATTTATTTTATAACTAAATAATAAATAGGAGAAGTGCGTATAAGTTTATAAATAATAACGTTAAAATCTAATAATCCACGACAAACTAATTAGGATTGAGTTTATTGCTTAAAAGTAGGTTAATTACACTATCCAGCAGCTGTACATACCTTTAATAACATATACATAAGAATGTATATTGTAGGTACCTACCTGTTAACTGCTAAGCAATGGGCCAACCAGCCTACGCACTTGTGTTTACTCACAAAGTTGCAAATCTAGATTGTACCTAGTTAGGATATACCTACCTACTTAACCCTTAAGGGAAGCTTCAGATACATTGCTCTCCTACAGAAATGGCCATGCTCATAAAAAATACTAGTTAGGTAGGTATAGGTAGATATATATTGTTACGAGTACGTATGAGGTTCTTTATTGTACGTCAAAAACATTGCAAAGCAATACCTACAGTAACAACACAGGCGGGCTTTCATTTAATTAAGGATTTTTTTCCAGCTAACCCTTGGGTAAGTACTAGATTAAATTAATTTATTCTTCAATAATCACACAATGTTAATACTTTTATTACCTACTAGCTTCTGCCCGCGACTTCGTCCGCATGGAACTCCTCCTTTTTTGCAGTCGGTTAAAAAGTAGCCTATGTCCTTTCTCGGGCTCCAGACTTTCTTTGTACTAAATTTCATTTAAATCGGTCCAGAAGTTTTAGCGTGAAAGCGTAACAGATAGACAGACAGACAGACAGAGTTACTTTCGCATTTATAATATTAGTAGGGATGTCAAATTACACACTTTTATACTAAGATCGTTCAGAAATGACTATAGCAAAGGATGTTAGAGAGTGTTCTGATATAGGTGTTCGACCACCATGTTTTCTATTACATATTCGGTGCCAATTGTACAAGTCAAATAGGTAACGAATTAAAGTAAAGTATTTATGAACCCTGTAACACCCAAATTTCGTTACAGCTACTGGCATTGTTCTGTGCTGAGATTGTCAACAAATCCTATAACAGAAGACTTATTTGTGAATGCTGTTTGCATAAATCTCGCGAAAGATCAATAAACCGACATCACTCGAACAGTACCGGGAGCAATGAACTATCGTTTCACAGTATAACAAGCAAATTGTATTTACTTAAATCTTCAAGCACATAAGATATCCAATAGTATACCTACTGAAGTTCAGGCGCGTGCAGTGCGTGCGCTTGTACTGCGTCAGGGTAGGCACTCCTACAGTTATGACATTGCACCTGTATAGAATGTAAGTTTTAATAAAGTCGAAACTCATGCACTCGTACCTACCTATGTAGGCAATTGTGAATATCGAAATGACGTCCCTATTCGGGAAGTTCTTTTACTCATAACTAAATTTAACACCCCCTTCATTCGTGTTGAAATAACATCTTTTTGATGTTTACTATAAACCTCTTGCACAATAAGTTTCAAAAAATTTCTCGCCTAGTACCGACATCACAAAAGTGCATCGTGCTTCAGAAAGATATACCTATGTAAATATTTAAATTAAATAAGTCCTACATACTCAGTACACTTACCCACACCTACACTTTTTTGCTAGCTAAGACCATATTAACACTTAGGTACTTACACCAACCCTTTTAGGCAAGAACTCCAGAAATATAGCTATGTAGCTATATTAAAGTTTCGTCCTCCAAGCATTCCCACGGGGAATCTTCATTTGTCCAATAAACGTCATAGCTGTCTTTATAATTCAGATTTCCACCGATCGGTTGCCCAACATGTTGATTAGTCGCAATCCAATCAGCACCACTAGGGAATAGATCCGTATCTCCGTACTCATCGATCCAGTTTTTAGTGACTCTGTGACGCTTTTTGAATTTCCATTAGATCCGTTCGTTTTTCAGAATAGAAATGTTTTGTCTGTGATGTAAAAATAGTTAAATATGATCAACTAGCTTCTGCCCGCGACTTCGTCTGCGTGGAACTCCTCCTTTTTTGCAGTCGGTTAAAAAGTAGCCTATGTCCTTTCTCAGGCTCCAAACTTTCATTGTACCAAATTTCATTTAAATCGGTCCAGTAGTTTTAGCGTGAAAGCGTAACAGACAGACAGACAGACAGACAGAGTTACTTTCGCATTTATAATATTAGTAGGGATTAGTAGGGACTAGTAGGGATAGAGGTGACGACTGTATGGAAACCAAAATTATCGGTAAATAATTATAGGATTCTGCAATAATTATCGCTAATGAAACTATTTAATTTAATTAAATTAGGATATCGGAATCAAAATCCAACGAATATTTCATTCAAAGGTTAAGAAAATAATTTTTAAAACATTTTTCTATACTTTAGACGGATTTAATCCTTTGATTTTCGAGTTCCAGTAAGTTTTAATTAAGACGCTTACACCATTTTGATTACAAACATTTTTCGTTTCTTTACACAATCAATGTCAATAAAACCTAAATAGTTTTTGGGGTTTTTATTGGCGTTTTCTTACGTTGCAACATTCAAGTGAAACTCGCTATATTGCACAGGCGTTAAAATCAGTGTTTGTGCGAGAATTGAACTGAGCAAATATTGACTTTGCTTTGCCTAGAGAGCTACCTCAGTGATGAGTGTTAGAAGCGTATCCACATTGTATTCCTGTATTGTGTTCTCGAAATGAAAAGTAAATTGCAGCCAGTATTGAGATAGGCACCTAATAGAGTGTCTATCTACATCGTACCTGTTTATTCTGTGTTATTAACTAAGCAATTTCAAATACCTTCCTATTCTACACTACTATTATGAAGAGGAAAGATTTGTATGTTTGTAATGAATTAAACTCAAAAATTCTGTGGCGATTTCGAAAACTCTTTCACCATTGGAAAGTTACATTCACCCTGAGTAACATAGGTTATAGAATATTTGAAAAAAATAGGGATCCTTGTGAAGCTGGGGTGGGTCGTTGTTACTGGCTTCTGGCCCCGACTTCGTCCGCGTGGAACTCCTTTTTTGCAGTCGGTTAAAAAGTAGCCTATGTTCTTTCTCAGGCTCCAGAATTTCTTTGTACCACATTTGATTTAAATTGGTCCCGTAGTTTTAGCGTAAAAGCGTAACAAAGAGACAGACAGAGTTACTTTCGCATTTATAATATTAGTAGGGATTTACAGCACTTTTAGCTATGATAATCGTAAGCAGCCTCATTCAAAATACTTTAACTTATATCATGTAGGTCGTCAATTCCGCAAGCGTGATTTATTATGGAATATTTAATTATGCTTGTCATGGATTTCAAGTGGACAGTAAGCTTCTCGACGAAGGCGAGTCATCTTTTGTTATTCTGACAGGTCAAGGCTGGATTTGGACATCAACAATTTGTTACTCAGTCGTCCGTGTCAGATGCGGAATTTACTGACAAAGGTATTTAATTTGTGCCTCATCTGCCGGTTATTTTGACACTTAGTTGAGTTGTTTGACGGTAGAAGTTGAAAAGACATTTGTCAACCAACTTTGCAAATTTGAATGGGCTTGCCAGGGTAAAAAAAGTATTATTTGACTAATCTGTTGGTCACATTGTCAAAAAATGTTCGACAGTCAATTATTTAAAAACGAAACTATTAAAATAGGACTACGTTTTGGAAGAATTTAAGTGTAAGTTAATGGATTTAACTACCGTAGGTATATTGATTTTATGCTACTTATAATTCAAGAACTTTACAATTTATACGCTATATAAGTAAGTAGAAGCTAGTGTAGTAACTTGTAAGTTCTCGAAACGTCAGAAAAACATCGAAATAAGCGAGAGTTATACTTTTGTTTTATTCTAATCCTAACTAATATTATAAATGCGAAAGTAACTCTGTCTGTCTGTCTGTTACGCTTTCACGCTAAAACTACTGGACCATTTTAAATGAAATTTGGTACAAAGAAAGTCTGGAGCCGGAGAAAGGACATAGGCTACTTTTTAACCGACTGCAAAAAAGGAGGAGTTCCACGCGGACGAAGTCGCGGGCAGAAGCTAGTGTGTAATAAGCGCGAATCAGTTATAATACACCTTTAACCTTAGCCGTAGATATAGGTTATCTAGCAGGACATATAGACTTTAATTAACTCGGCACGAATAGTGGAGAAAGCAGGCGAAAGCAAGTATAAGCCTATTCTTATATCTAACTTTTTGATCTCGGTGCGAGTACTGTTGGTGTGCAGAAAATTGAATTCAGAATACAATGCAATTGAGAAGAGATTTCAAGAAATTTAATTCTATTACTACAAAACTTTCGCGAGTGTTATTTTTATGCTTGCTTGTAATTTTCATGAAGTAATAAAAGTTAACTATACGTACACTTTTTCTAACTAGAAGTCTATTATAGTACCTACCTGTACTCTTCTGAAAGTTAAAAGTTCGTAAAGTTAGTTAGGTTATACTAAGTACTTAGCCACACACACTTTTCCACAAGTTGTACGAAAGGGATGCAACTCTGGTATTACACATCATCATGTCCGCTGGTGTCTCAATGATTCCATTCATTACATACCTATCTATATATAAGTCTTTGGTCTCGCATTAATAACGGAAACTGAACCAGAGATCAACACAAGTAAAATAACAAAGATATGTAAACACGTCCGTGCCTTAATTAGTACTACCTGAGTACAAAGTAAAAATCCGCTTAAGTTTCCGTTTCTGAGAATATCATTTGCAATGCTTGCAGCAGTACAGTGGAAGTCAACAATTCATTATAAATGCACTTCATATAATACAACAAAATAGATAGCTTAGGTATATTACGTACACTGATAGGGCGTGTAAATTTATTCAAGCAAAAAAAAATCTTGCCTAAGACGGATTTTAAATGATAGTCTAGGATACAGGTACACGCCACAGTAACCAGTCCGTAGAGGTTCCTCTACTTTTTGCAGTATAAAGAAATCTAATGGTAACATAATTCACTGATCTATAATTTCCTTAGTAGCCTCGCTTACGGCTTAAATGATATAGGAGCGAAGTAAAACGTTTATTTAGATATTCAACGCGATTTTCTGTAATGTTGATAATGTAGCGGTTCTGTATTGAAATGAAAAGATCACTTTTATGATTACATGGCATGGAGATGTGAAATATCACTACCCATATCGTTGATAAGTTAAGTTTATTAACGTGATTTATTTACCTACATGATGGATTTCAGTTTAAATGTATAGCATAGGTATCTTGGGTTATGAGAACGCTTACGTAAGTCTGTTATTATCCACTTTTTTTCTTAGGAATTCTGAAGCGCATTTGGTCTGCTGCAAGCCTTTATGAGTCGCTATCTAAGCTTGTTATTTAAGGTTTTTAGCCTTGACCGACCTGATTTGATCAAGAGTGAGAGTATCATTTTAGAATGTGTGTTGACACGATATCATCACAGGACGATAAAGGGTTTCTACGAATATGTCCCGCTCGTGCCAGGTGTACTTATGCGTCATCGACCCCGCCGGCGGGGCTTGATAATAGTATATACTTATAACTTAATTTTGGAAACTTATAATATGGAGGTATAGAGCCTTATGTAGTCATCGCCAGGGGTGTTGTGATTACAGAGAATTCAAATATTCCGTTCAAATTACTAAGTAGTTAAATAAGGGCGTAACTTAGTCAATAAACTAAATGTCATTCCTTTTTTCGTATTTAAAAGCGTACTCAATGGCGGTGGTTACTTATGTTTTGCTTCTTTAATAATTATTTAAACCTGCTTGGACGCACCTGTCGTGGTTACAGGCATTATAATAGCCCTACGAAAGCCATTGACTTTGCATTATGATCGGTGATGTAATTAATTTATTGTGTGGCTTAGTTATGTATTACTTACTATAAGGTCTATGAACCAATAGAGTTAAGTACAATTATAACTTGACTGAATATGAAAATGAATCTTAGCAGATGGTCAATGTCGGCTTAAATATTCATAATACTTAAATGTAATTTAAGTTCAGTGTATTATGTTACGCCTTGCAGACACATAATGCCGGTATACGTTTTTTTTACACTATATTATTATTCCATGCACATTGTAATAAAACACTGCAATGTGCATTTATTTTTGCGTTGCAGTTTTAGGCTCTGTTTGTTAAAAATATTACCTACCTGTTGTTTTATTACAACGTAAGTTAATATGACCTACAGATAGCTATTAAAATATTTTCATAACACAAAGGAATTAGCAAAAATTGTTTCTAACTTGGTAATCACACAAAGCGTTTTTAAAAATTTAATGTTTTTTCTCACGACATATTTTTTGAGGCGACATAATAATAATTAGAGCTTAACGAATGAAAACAGTAATTTCACGGTGAGTTGCGTGAGAGACAGTGTTTGCTCGTTGTCTGTATAATATATCTATACAAAAACTGTAAACATGTAGAGTACTTCCCTTAAAACATATGTAAGTATTGTACTTCGGTATAGTAAGTATTGCTACATCTAAAACATGCTTACAAATTAGATCGTAGGTCCATAGGCACATTATCTAATTAATAGGTTGTATTAAAAAAATATTAACAGAATATAATATATATTATATCTAAGTTTTTCACATAATTATTTATAAGTAAAAACAAATTACATATCCAATACCTTTTTTATTATAAATACGTAATGTATTAGAATGAAACAACTATTAACGGATTTCGCTGACAACAGTCTAACGCTAAAGTGAATTTAGCGTTAGTCTATTATCAGCTCAGTCGTGCTACGATTATGGAAACTGTAAAGAATCCGAAACGTCAGCAAATAAAATAAAATAAAAATACGCGAGTTAAATCCGTTAATAGTTGTTTCATTCTAATGTGTAATAACCGCGAAGGCATCAGAAATTATTACGTAATGTATTGTTTAGTCACACTCACATTAAATATATAGGTAATCAACTGTAATATGAAATTGAATAGGTATTATTATCTGTACGACTGCTCATTTATTGTATACCTACCTATGTAATATGTATACATAATATAGGTACTGTTAGTAGCATAAAATGTATTAAAACACTACATAGTATAGAATGTGTAATGGCAAGCTTAACTACAGCCTGTAGCACTAATAGCGTTAACGCGGTGTTGCATTAAATTTTAGTAAAGCACTACAGTTTTCGCGACACGTCTCCTAAAATCCTTGTGCATTTCCAATGATATACAAAGCACCTATTATCCGGATTGACCCACATTTCTGTTGGTACAATGTTAATCCCAAAATTCCCAAATGTTTGCAAAGCGTTGATTATTAAAATTACGGTGTAATCGTATATGAAGTTTAATTGTTGCCTCTGCAATTGGAACAAGTTTTATCTTAATCAAAAGTCACGTTTTCGAATTGCTCTGAATGTCGGCACTTTCGAAGGTACCTACCTAAATGTCAGGCGTTCTGAAGCCATGCAAGAGCCCGTCCCGATATTTCCCAAGAATTTAGCTCAGCGAGCGTAAGATAGCTCAATTCGGTGTTATTAGAGATTTCTGAACCGATAAATTATTCAATATCATGTCTACCCAAACAGGTAAGATAATGTGCAGTCTAAAATAACATAAATACGTAAAATAACATAATAAACATAAAATAACTGCAATAGAAATAAACTAAACGCGTTGATCTTTAGATCGGAAGTAGCGAGCCGCACGCGGGCGACTATTAAGTACGTACCGCGTGAAATAATAGGTAACTAGGTGAAAGGTGACTGCTCTCTAAGGCGATACGACACTCGTGCTCACGGCCTTTCTAGACTTAGCTTACTATAAGTTTGCTAACTAAATTTAAACCTATTAGCTCGCGGGTGACGCTTGTTTGTAAACTTGCTGAGATAGATTATTCAGAACGTAGTGAATTAGCAAGCGGTGACAGTTTTTAAACTGTCTCTGGGGATGTTTCACAGTTTACTAATGGTTCATTCAATTTGGGACCATTTTTGTTATCTACTCTATAAATCTTTCTATTTTTATTATTAATTGATTGATAATATGATGCTAACATAATTTCATGACTTTATACAAGTTTTTACGATGTAGGTTAGATCTTGGAGTGTCTCAGTAGGTAATCATAAATCAAGTTGCTTTAACTTTGCTGCCACAAACATTGTTCCACTAGAGAAAATATACAAATTAATTAAAGACGGAGAAGCAAGCGATACGACGAGAAATGCTCGATTTAATTCTAAACGGCCGAAGATGTTTGCCCCAGTGACATTTTAGTGGAAGACAAAATTACGAGCTGAACGGAATTCTTTAATGGGCCCTAGGAGACTGAGATATACATCGCATACCTAGGTATGCGCTTAGAGATTTGGTCCCCATACATTAGAACTATTAAATACTTAGGAACCTTGAAGATTAAATTAACTACCTCGCATGTTTAATTAATTTTATTTTCTTAATAATTTCTAATCTTTCGCGGGATGCAACACCATAACGGATTTAACCCGCGTATTTTATATTATTTGCTGTCGTTTAGAAAACTTCTCAGTTCCTATATTCACAGCACGGCTAAGCTGACCATAGCCTAACGCTAAATGTTACCTACTTTAGCGTTAGATAGATGTAAACTGTAAAGTTTTCCAAACATCAGCAAATAAAATAAAACACGCTAGTTAAATGCATTATCTTATCGCCTCGAACTAACAAATTATTTTATCAACATAACACATAACGATCATTAGTTAAGGAGAAAGACTGGTACCTGCCTACAAGCATGGCGGCCTCACATCATTCAAGAACACGTCGTGCCCTTAGAAGTGAAAGTGCGCGATAGGATCGATCCTCATTAACTTACCCACGCCGCGCCCGACCTAATGAGGGCCGCGACACCTCGCCCATTGCTGCACTTTGACTTGATTCTATTCCATGCCACAGGGCAGATTCTAACGAAATAAACGGACTGAAAACTGATTAGGTAGGTACCTACATTATTTTGCTAACGGTCGTTTCAAATCGAGAATAAAAGCATTAATAAATGTAATTGTTACTCATGGCTGAAGATTTTAACGACTCTGTAATTGAATAATTTCTGATGTCTTCGCGATTATTACACATTGGAATGAAACAACTTTATAAATCACTTCAGCGTTAGACTATTATCAGCTCAGGCGTGCTACGATTATGGAAACTGTGAAGGTTCCGAAACGTCAGCCAATAAAATACGCGAGTTAAATCCGATCATGGTTCTATCATTCGAATGACTCCGTAATTGACTTTGAATCATGTCAGTGTTTGGTTGAAATATTAATGTAGGGAGTAAAACGTATTGGAAGAAGTCTAGAAGTTAATATATATAATAAATGCACATTGTCACACATTAAGTGTTTAAATCGTCCTTATTTCCATATTTTATATCTATTGTAGAAATAATAATAATCCTACTAAGATATCTAATGAGGTAGCTAAGTGACAAGTAGTCTACTCGTTCTTTGGCCTTTCCTATAATGTGTCGATGGAACCATTCAAAGTAATGGCGAACGTGAAGACAGCACACAGGACAAAGTTTAAATCGTGCCACTGTAAAATATACAACTACATAAAAAACTAAAGAAATATAAAACTGAGACGGATTTAACATTCGTATTATTTAAACAATCACACATGATATACAAGTAACTTTTTTACAGACATGGCAACACTGCTTCAAAATTTGAGTGTTGCCACTGTTGTCTGTGGCAATGTTGCCAGTTTTTGTTGGTAAAATTGTAACTTGTAACTTTACGAAACAGGCCAGAATCCGTAGATTTTTAGAACTTATCTAGTTGAAAACGATTAACAATTATCTCTTGCTAGATTTTCCTATGCTAGATCGTACTTTATTTATCACTAGCGGCCCGTCCCGGCTTCGCACGGGGGGACTTAAGATTTTTTTAAGGCCTCAGAAACGATACTTTTCCCCCGTTTTTGAAACATTTTCGGTTACTGCTCCGCAACTATAAGACCTAGCGTGATATTATATAGCCTATGTTACTCGGGGATAATGTAGCTTTCCAAAGGTGAAAGAATTTTTGAAATCGGTCCAGTAGTTTCGGAGCCTATTCATTACAAACATACAAAAATACAAAAATACAAAAATACAAATCTTTCCTCTTTATAATATTAGTATAGATATAGAAGTATAGATGTCTAGACGACATGCTAATGAATCGCTGATGCCCGATTCCCTTGTTTTAACATGGAAATAGCCAGCAAAACGGGTCTGGTAACTAATACCTACGATAGGAAATATTCATGACTTGCATAGACAAACTAGATTTTACTTTTTAATATAATTGGTATTAAAAGTGAGACTGATAATTTAAATGTGTTTTTTTTTAAATAACTAGTGCAGGTTTTGTTAATATACTAGGTATACTATATTTTGATTTAACATCACATCAAATTGTATTATTGCCCCAACTTGATGCTCGAAGTCTATTGAACAGTTGAAATATGTACCGTTGTTATTATTAATTACAATCAAACTGTAACTCAATTCTACTGAGGTCAATGGCCTAAACAGTGCTGTTGTATTTACTTATCGTGTGTCTAATTGCTTTTGAAGAACCTTGCATGAAGTAATACTAAAATATAGGTTCGAACCTCGCATTAAAAGAATATACTTACGCAAGTGATGTTTACACTTTTTGTTCCATTCATGATGTATTAATAATTATGGTGGTACTTGTTTTACTACTTCATAGTACCACAGTGGAGCTACATACGGTATTCCAAAGCCCTTGATGTTTGCAAAAATATTAAAATCACGTGGCTCGATTTAAAACTGTCATGATTTTTTAAAAGTATTGCTATAATATGCTTTATACGTAGTGGTGTATTTTTGTTACGAATGGCAACATTCGCGTTGATCTATGATTGGCTGTTGTATATTTAAACCAATGGCGGACGAGCGAGAGTGGCCAATCAGCGACCAGCCTCTTGTCATAGTAGAAGACGCGGGAACAGAAGAAGAAAAGTTGTTTTTTTGCACGAATATTGTAAAGTAATTCGTAATGTTCCAATTATTGATTTTAACGGCCTGTTCAAAATGCATACGTTGCTTCTATTGATAATTAGTACCAGTTGCTTAGTAAGTAAAGAATATATTTGTAAAAAAATAAAATACCTACTTAGTCAATATCAGTTGTATTTGTAGTTTGATTCATGAAATCACTAAAGGTTATCCCGAACATCTAACAAAACTTCCTATACTTACCTAAGTATATTTCGGGCGGTTACCTTCCCCGTGTCTTTCCATAGGCCGCGCTACTTATCACTTTATTTAAGAGCTTATTACAGATCTGTCAAAACGCTTGTGATAGTACCAACATACGAGAACTAGTTTTTCGTTCTTTTGGTTTTTAAATTAAATTTTGAATGGCTGTTAGTGGCCAGTATTAAAAACTTCCTGTCAAACTCAAAATGTCTTCGATCGTTTGAAACGATTACAACCTTTTTACTGGAAATGGCAATTTGCACATGCAATAGTGCGTGAATAACGAGGTCTCGCGTGTGGTAATTTACGTAACTTTACATAACATTATCGATTGAAGGGCACTTAGTACGCTACTTTTACGAGTATTGTTTTCTTAAGTTCAACGGTGAAAGTTGTTATGCGTCGACGTTGAACATTTTGTCGCTACTTAAATATGTATCGACCCATATTTTGATCGTTAAATTATATTTCTATATGCTATCAAATCAGACTATTAGAGGTTTTGGTATTTAAGTATAATTTTAGTGTAGGTACCTACCTAAATATTTATTTTATACTGACGTTTCGAGTATTTTACAGTTCCCATATTCGTTGTGATCAGCAAGGTTAGCATAATCTTGACTTACTTTCTTAATTGTTTTATTAAAATCTGTAACAGGTAGGTACTCAACCGCAAAAGCGTAAGAAAAATTAAGAATCCGTATTTCACAAAAAGGTACGAACAATATTCTATTCTCCGACGAGATCTCAAACAAACAGAAGTAACAGTTCATGTCATAATTAATGGCTCAACATACAGTTTGTTGTTCTATTTCAAAATGCGTTACAAAATAAGTAAGTAGTAAACAATAGCATGCTTTACTGTCGCAGAGCGCGTGGGACTGACTAATGAAGCAAGGTTTGTGTTCAATGTGACTACCATTTTTGACTACCAAATGCACGTTTACTGCATGCGTCATAGAACAATGTCCCGGTTATCGTTTCGTACCATATCTGGTACAAACCAGGAACGAACGTAAACGCACGCGTTACGCGTTGTCTCGCACAAACCTCCTACGAAATTCTAGTCTTACGAAACGTGGGCGCGTCAACGTTTAATGTGATAATTCTAGTTTGATAAAATTTATTGTGAATGCAGTAAAATAGCAGTTAAGAGATTTTGATAATAAATGACTATTTAATTACTTTGTTCACTACTAGAGGGCTTTATTTTATCTGAACAAAGATTTCTTTAGTTTCTTTTTATAGGTAGGTAGTGTAGGTACTGGGCTTGTTTTTCTGTTAATATTGTAACCACTTCTTTCGGTTTATAGGTACCTAAATGTTGCAAATTACTTACAAGTAAAGTATGAAAGGTAAGTTTAGTTTAGTTAATGCATCCGATTCAACAAAAATGTGTCAGAACCAGGCCTCGAATGTTTGGATTCGGTATGTATTTAGGGACCAACCAACTTTAACTTGCTAAAATCCCGGAAGTCAATAAACATGGAATCGACTTGTTAAAATAGTATTTTAATAATATACCTTCTGAGTTACAAGAATTGTGTACTTCATAAATCCCTTTACTAATATTACAAATGCGAAAGTAAGTTTGTTAGTCCTTTTATGCAATTTTGATGAATTTTGTTATAAAGCTAGAAGGAACCTTGAAAAACAATATACGTACCTATATTTTTTTTTCGATCCTGTGGGATAATTGAATCCCACACGAGGGAAACCGCGGGGCACAGCTGGGTATATAATAAATAACTGCGTCATTATTCAGTACTACGTTAGAGTTAGACAGTCAATTATATCCACTTCGATTTTGCCGGTGGGTGGTTAATAAAATGCGTAAAATCTGGTGGGATGCTGATACCACGTTATAGGGAATTGTACACAGTAAGCGATGGAATAGTAAGATTGTTACTTGGTAAAAAAATATTAGAAAGTCCGTTGCTTACAGCATCGAAGCGTCTTCGATATGTTTTTTCTGTCAATAAAACAGATGACAACGA
This sequence comes from Polylopha cassiicola, assembly GCA_038024825.1. Lineage (NCBI taxonomy): Eukaryota > Metazoa > Arthropoda > Insecta > Lepidoptera > Tortricidae > Polylopha > Polylopha cassiicola. The sequence goes on from CP149059.1 coordinate 4,755,649, forward strand.
TAAATTGCGTTAAAAATTATAAAATTAGGGAGTGGGGGTTCGTGACGTCACTCTTCGATGAAAACTGTAGCAGTGTAACTACGCGGAGCTTAAATGGATTGATCTTCATGACTTTTTGTTCAATATTTTTTGACTTTATTTAAAAAATACACAAGCACTTTAGCTGACTACTTAATACTGGTAACTAAGTAAAAAAATCATACAAAACCATAAATAAATAATGAAAAAAAAAGTTCACCGACTAGCTGAATTGCCGTACAGTGTGATGGGACATATTAGGTTCATCACATAGAGAATCCTACATAGCAAATTACGCGGGTGCGTATGTATGGGTAAGCACTCTATGTATTTATAAAGTTGTGTCTGAACTACGCCCTAGAATAATAGGATAAAACAAACGTAAAATGTAACATTAATATTTCATAATTTAGAAAAGGGTAGTTTTTCAAAATTTGTAATTTAAATATAAGGTAGTTTGCATAACTGTATAAATCACTTTAGCGTTAGACTATTGTCAGCTCAGTCGTGCTACGATTATGGAAACTGCAAAGAATCCGAAACGTCAGCTAATAAAATAAAATAAAAATACGCGAGTTAAATCCGTTAATAGTTGTTTCATTCCAATGTGTAATAACCGCGAAGGCATCAGAAAAAAAAATTAGAAATTAATAGGATAGTTATTAGTTACAAGATATTGATCAATAACGCAGCGCTGTGACATCCTATTACGGAACGGCGGTAGCTTATTGGAAACTGAAAAATATATTCAGCTACCCTCAAAGCCTTTATGGAATAAGATAGCGGGTTCGAATCTTACTAGAGTATATAGTAGCATGACTATTTTTGTGAAATTTCCAAAATAATTACGTTTAACACGGACGAACCCAAAAGGTTTACCTTTTGTGTTGGAAAACGATACTCTATTACTGATAATTTTAACTACCTACTTATTACGTATCCAGCAGAAAGAAGGTTCGTTTAATTATTCGCTAACTGCATTTGAAATGGTAATGCAATATGGCTGACAATATATTGTACGTCAATGCAACTTACTACAAGCATTATGCAGATATGGGAACCGTAAAGTATCTAGGAAACCATATATCAACTGACATCGTAAACAATGCCTATGGCGTGTAGTGAAATCGACTTTCAAATCTGCCCATATAATTGGTATTTCCTAAAAAGGTTGGCGGCTGAGCTCGTATTTAATTACATATACTTGCTTTATTGATGTGAATAGTAATGTAACCTAATTTGCGGCAATTTATATTGTTTAGTTCTAAACTGGTCAAATGTATTCGTCTCACGTGGCTAACGTATCTGATATTGAGGTTATAGTAGGTAATTTGGTACGTAGGGTAGTATTAAATAATAGTACGTATTATTAGCATTTAATATTTTAAACTGGAAGTAAAAGAATCTGTCACTTAACTATTTTTATAAGATAGGTTAGTGCTATACGCTGTTTTAGGGAAAAACCCGTTTATTATCATCATTTAAAACATGTCAAATTGATAGCGAACGAAAACTGATTACGTAACCTTTTGTTACCTTACGGCAATTCATACATTTTGTATGAGTTCGATTCGTTCTTTATTATGTATCTATGCGTTTGTCTAGGGCACTTTTAAGACTTAACAAACTTATATTACTTAAATAGTTTAGATCGTAATGCAGCTGCATTTATAATATATTGAGATATACCTAAGCTATGTATCGTGGTATGACAAGACGAAGGTATAAAAGTGACACCACGAGATACGAATAGAAATAAAATACTGATTGTTATCCATAAACTCAACAATCATACAAAACAAAGCTCTGTCATCCACACACGCTAGTAATGGCCTCTAAACACAGACTCATAGCCAAACCGTACTATTAGCCTATCTTATATTGGTGTTTATGCAAAGCCGTTTGCATTGCAAATTAATCTTTGCGATTGTCGATCGGTGACAGATGTTGATTTCAGTGCGTTTTGAATAATCGCTAGCGTGTCGCGAGATCACTACGGATCCCATATTGTTGCTGAATATTGAATTTTGTATAATTTATACTGTATAAATTTACGTTCACTCGTTTGCTGAGCATGTTTGGCTCTTGAATGATGATGCTTGTTATATGCGTTCTAAAATAGAAGTGGAAGTATAGTTTTAGTTGGAATGAAACAACTTTACTTAACTGATTTGACTCGCGTATTTTATTTTTATTGGCTGAAATTTCACGAAACGTCACTCAAAAAAAATAATACGCGAGTTAAATCCGTTAAAGTTGTTTCAATCCATTGTATAATAACCGCGAAGGCATCAGAAATTATTATAGATTTAGTTGTTCGTTTTTGTCTCTATTAACGATGTAGTGTTTACATATAGATCGCGTCATGTACTTAGGCTACTGTTTTACAATATATGAAATCTTAAGGCTATTAAAAAGTAGGGTTAGAGCCTAGATGTCGGTAGAGCGATTGTCTTTTAACGCCTTTTAGATGCTTTCACTTCACCTACATTTTTGGAGCTTCTTGCCAACCGGCGTCCAGAGTAACCCTTCATTCTACCCTGGCGCCATTGCTAATCCCAAAGCATTCCATGTAAAATAAATGGTCAAGGTGAACAGATTCATAAGAGCTTCACTTTTTAAAGTCAAGCCACTAACGTAAAATTCTCTTTAAGTTACAAAGCTTACATTTTGTAGGTTGGCATAAAAACTTATTGTAGGTACTACCAACTTACCAGATACATATTCGAATACGATATTGCTGCAAACTCTGGTTTCCCCAGAGAAAGCAGTAGCATTACAGACTTAACATTTCGAGGAGTGAATCAAATAAGGCTTATCTTACTGTGCTTTCAAACTGGACTCTAAAGGTTATGCGTAGTTCGTGTTACGGGGAAAGATAAACGCATAAATAACTAGATTGGAAATATGGTAGGTATACCAGTTGGAAGACCACTGACATTATTGGCTTTTTGAAAAGCGCTATTAAATGATTACTGAGCTTATTCCGTCCACATCCACATCGTCATATGTAACCCCTAGACTGATTCTAATAGCTACGCTGACGCTACAGCATTGAATAAGAAACGCAAGTAATTGAAACAAGCCATAAAAACAGAATCAAAATCGATTCAGTCGTTCAGGAGCTATGATGCCATAGACACAGGCACACGTACAGGCACATTTACTCGCAAACGCATACGCACATAGAGACAAAATCGTCAAACTTAGGTATAACAGCCCGTCTTTGTGTGGGGGCTTAAAATTGATCACGTGACTCTATATCAGTTCCGGATACTTATCACTGGATCCCATTGCGTTTGTCGATGCAGTACGTCACTTGTCTAGGAAGGCCTTGGGCCGTAGACAAGGTGCCAACGTTCAACGTTATTGTTAGGATTTGAAATCCGCGAAGGTTTGTGACATATCTGACAGTCGTTCTCGGATGTCAAATCCCATACATTATGGTTAACGTTCACGCTGTATGTTGGCACCTTGTCTAGCCCCCTTGTGCCTGGACGACCTCCTAGCCCATGACACATGGTCACTATTCGTAGACACGGCACTAGGTAGCAGTCCAGTCTATACACAGGCACGACATGAACCTGCATAAACTTTACATTTGTTAAGGTTAAAGGTGACGTATGACAATAATTTTGAGGTGTCGCTGAGTATTGATTCGCATTGCTAAAGGTTAAGGGTCAAATAAATAATATTGCACTATTATTTGAGTAAATTCTCGTTTGACCTGGGTGAACCGAATGCCCCGCATTAAACTTAACACCCACTAGTTTGAACAGCCGATTTGTCCCGGCGAACGGTATTCTCAATGATGGTATTGTTTCTAGAATATGCATCGGATTCTCACAATAAATATAAATTGCCCTGTCGTTAGCAATTTGTCGAGCTCTCTAAAAGAGATCAAGACGTTTGATCTTTCTCATCTGAATTTTAAAGTGTCGGTTACAACGTTTTGAAGTTTTATCGGCCATAGTATAGGTAGTTAACTACTTATTTATCTTTTTTAAATGTAACAATGGTCATTAGTTTACAATTTTAGTTAATATTTTTATCTACCTATTTAAAAAAAAGGTTTGTGAAGTCTTAACGTAGCATCGATTAAATAATTATTAAAAATCAATTTCGTAATGAGTCCAATTAACTGGTTGTTAAATTGATAACTTTTTTAGGTATTAACAATAGTGTAGGTAGTAATGAAATAACTATATTGGATTAACTCGCGTATCTTATTTTATTTACGTACCTATTTTATTTAGTATTAAACCATGTCAGCTCAGTCGGCTACGAATATTGGAACTGTAAAGTTTTCGAAACGTCAGTAAATAAAATAAAATGCTCGAGTTAAACCCTTATAGTTATTGCTTTAACAATGTGTAATAGTTGTTTCATTCCAATGTGTAATAGCCGCAAAGGCATCAAAAATGAATAGTGGAATAAGTAAACGCTGTTTGAAATTTTTTTTTCAATATACATATATTCGTTAATATACCTACCTACCTACTATGCGTTAACTCATATTATCAGTAACACTGACTAATGTATTAATTATAAACTTTAACTTCAATTGAATATCTTATTGTACTATTATGCTATTAACAATTTAACAGTAGGTACCTAGATAAATATGTTTAGCACTAATGAGCACAAGCCGATGTAAGAATAACTAGACCGTTATTCAATAACCAACAGTATGTCATATAGTTATCAGTAGGAAGATTAGAAGCTCGAGTGTGCCGGCTTCCTGTATGGCTTCAGTTTCAATATAGCACGTCGCGCTACGTTCTTGGAATATTATGTTTGATATTACGTACAATATATCACCTATATATAATCATTACTCTCCGTTCATCATGCGATTTTCATAGTGCCAAGCTTGATGATTATGGAAAAAGGTTGGATGCTGTGGAGAGTAAATTGCCGGAGATAGGGCGAGCCCAAGATGCCCTTACTGTAAGCCAAGATGTGGTCCTAAGTTTTAAAGACGATCTCGCCACTAGGGAGCAGTGGTCTCGCCTAAATAATGTGGAAATAAAAGGGATTCCCATAAAAAAGAACGAGAATTTATTCTCCATAATTGAATCTGTGAGTGAGCAAGTTAATTATAAGTTTCCAAAGCTCCAGATCAATTACATCTCACGAATTCCGATTCATAACTCTAGAGAGAAATCCATAGTAGTCAGTTTCATTAATCGTTACATTAAGGAAGAATTCGTGGCAGCAGCGCGATCTATGAAATTCCTAACAGCTGCTGACATAGGTTTCGATAACAACCCGCAACGAATTTACATCAACGATCATCTTACACCCGCTGCGAAGAGGCTTCTTACAAGTACTAAAAGTATCGCTAAGACTAAGGGTTTTCGCTATGTTTGGGTGAAACATGGTAAAATTCATGTGAGGAAAGATGACACATCTCGTGTTATTATTGTAAATACCGAAACTGATTTAAACAAGTTAGCCTAATCTGTTATTTATCCTTTTTTTACATAATTTACCTAGTAACACTAAACTATTGTTATTTATTATTGTTATTCTGTCTATATCATATTTTGTCTATTTTTTACTTTTATCCGCCTTGTGCTCATAAAATTTTAAAAATATTGTTACGCCTATTTAAAATGTTTGCAACAGCTGTATTGTTACTACTCATCCCCGATGTCCTTTGTTCTATTCATCGCTTATCTGCTTGCTCGGTGACGGGGCGATATGAATGCTCTGCTATTATTGTTATTATTGCTACTGACGCATGTATTGCTCGCTTTACATTCATGTTCGTCCTCGCTGGATCATACGCGGCGGTCAGTGGTTGCTTAAGTTACTTATTATGTCGCTTTGCCAGGTCGTGCGGTGAGATGCGTAATGTTAGTCGTTCTTTTTATTTTACCCACGTTTTATGCTTCGAAATGTACGATTGGTTTTATGAAAATAGTATTAAAATTTGCCTATTTATTACATTACCGGTGTATTATTTAGTAATCGTAATTATTGTGTGTGCACGTATATTCTGTACTTATTTATTTATGATATTACCTACTATAATTTTGTTGCTAAGATATTGCTACACTTATTTATTTTTTTATGAGAATGAATTTTAATAAAAAATCTTTAACTATTTATTACCAGAATGTACGTGGACTTCGTTCTAAAACTTCGGACTTTCGTCGCAATCTTACTATAAACTCTTATGACATGATAATTTTAACTGAAACTTGGCTAAATGACGGCATTTTTAGTAGTGAATTGTTCGACGATAGGTACATTGTATGGCGGAGAGATAGGAACTATGTTGCAACTAATCAATCACGGGGAGGTGGTGTCCTTATTGCTACATTGAAAGACTTGCCAGTTACTTTCCAACATAATTATCAATCCTCCGCGGAGGATCTTTGGATAACATTGGCAATTATTGACCCAATTTCCCGGGTACGTTCTCAGTTGCACATCTGTGTTTTATATTTGTGTAAACAGAATTTAGGTAATTCTTTTTCGCAACAATTGTCCAATTTCCTTCATAATCTTAATTCTGTTATTACACACAATCCCCAGGATAAGTTCCTGATCGTCGGTGACTTTAACTTGAGTACTATTGATTGGAGTCCCTGTCGTCCTGCTCATACGGATGGCCCTCTAGCTCACAGTAATGACGGTTATATGTTACTTGACGAATTAGCTACTCACAGCCTTAAACAGTTTAATGAAACCACAAATGCCTACGGTCGAATATTGGATCTGGTGATCTCCAACGACGCTGTCACTGTGTCTGACTGCCCCGATCCTTTTATTCCAACTGACCCCCACCATAACGCTCTTAAGCTGTTTATAGAGTTTACTGAACCGTCTGCTTTGGCAAGCGCTCCACGTACCTATTACATGTTCCATAAGGGTGATTATGTGACAATTAATAGAGAAATATCGGAAATTAACTGGGAGTCCTTATTATCACGCGATTCACTCGATGACTCTGTTGACTTGTTTTATACTACCATTAAGGACATTATCCGAAAGCATATTCCTGTTAAATTAAAGAGAAATTTTAAATATCCGGTTTGGTACTCGCCAGCCCTATTAAAAGTCATTAAGGAGAAACATAAATACCTCCAAAAATATAAGATTTACGGTAATAGACATGATATTGAGACTTTTAAACTATTACGAGATAGGATAAAATCGTTAGAGACTAAGTGCTATAACGATTATATTAAATCGGTAGAAAAATCAATAACATTGAATCCTAAGCATTTCTGGTCTCATATTAAATGTTTATCTAATTCGAATTCTATACCTAGTTCCGTTGAGTTTGAGGGAGTAGTGGCTAACTCGGGAGAGTCAATCTGTAACATGTTTTCTACTTATTTTCACTCTACGTTTTTAAATTCGAATAACAGCGTGACTCTACCCGATAGCTCATTGCTAAATTCAGCATATTCCGTCTCTGACATTGACTCAATTGAAATCGATGCACAAGGAATAAGTAAACTTATATCAGCTCTCGACCCGGCGAAATCTGCGGGCCCTGATGATCTTCCGGCACAGTTTCTTATCCCTTGTTCAGAATCGCTGGCTATACCCATAACCTTGTTGTTTAAAAGATCCCTTTCTGAATGTTGTGTGCCGAAGATTTGGAAACAGGCTTATATCACCCCGATACACAAGAAAGGTTCAAAATCAAACGTTTTAAACTATAGACCAATATCTAAACTGTGCATCATAGCTAAAGTTTTTGAAAAAGTTGTCCGTGACCAAATATATGAAGCACTCAAGAACTCAATTAATCCCAAGCAGCACGGTTTTGTGCAGGGGCGCTCCACGGTATCAAATCTGGTTCTCTTTAACGATTACTTATCTGACTCAATGGATAAGGGGTATCAGGTTGATGTTGTCTATACTGACTACAGTAAGGCGTTTGACCGCATTGACCACAATATACTCCTTGAAAAGCTTGGGATTGCCGGTATCAGGGGGGACTTGTTGAGGTGGTTTGCCTCTTACATTGATAGGAGATCTCAGGCAGTTGTCTTAAATAATTATAGGTCCACTTGGGTTACAATTCCCAGTGGCGTCCCCCAAGGATCCTTGCTCGGGCCTTTACTTTTTGTGCTGTTCGTCAATGACATAGACACGTGTCTGCATAGCTCTCAGTTGATCTCCTTTGCTGACGACATGAAAATATACGCCAAAATCAGTAGTGAGCGAGATGCTGCCGCTTTACAGGCAGATCTAATACGTCTCGAGCATTTTTGTGATAGACATAGACTTGATCTTAACCCAGTCAAGTGTTCGATAACAACATTCAGTCGTAAAACAAATATAATCAATTATAAATATCATCTCAAAGATCATCAACTTCGGTGTATTTCCACAGTGCGGGATCTGGGAGTCATTCAAGACAGCAAGTTACTTTATGACACTCATATCGATGCAATGATAACTAAGGCATCAAAGTTATTGGGGTTCCTTATGCGTTGTTCGAGTAGCTTTCGCAAGCCAAAACCCTCAAAATCCTCTATTGCAGTCTCGTGAGAAGCAATTTGGAATATGCATCTCAAATATGGAACCCAAATTACAGCTGTTATAAGGATCGTATAGAGAATATTCAAAAAAAATTTCTTAAATATCTTTGCTTCAAGCTTAAACAGCCCTATAACTCTGATGATTATCTCAGTCTGTGTAGACGGCATCACCTTCTCCCGTTGTATGAGCGTCGGGAGATTGCTGACGTGATTTATTTATTCAAAATTATATCTGGGTCTGTGGATTGTCCTGAACTTTTAAGTAGAATTTCTTTAAAGGTACCTATAGTCTCATTGCGACATAGTCCACCTCTCCACCTTCCAGTAGCTTCGACTAATTATCGGCGGAATTCATATCTGTGGAGAGTGAGCAGATATTATAATGAACTGGCTAAAATTGAACCGGTTGACCTCTTCACTACATCTGTTGCATCATTAAGGCGGTTACTTAGCTCTAAGTTTTTTTCTTTAAATTGTTAGATGAAATTAGTTTTTTATTTTTGTTTCTAGATTTTAATTTTTGGCCATCTTGTTGGTGGATACTGTTATCTAACATGTTTAATGCCTCTGTTGTACCTCGCTGTGTTTTTTATATAATTCTATTCTGTCACTATTAGTGAAAACCTGTAATTGGCTTCTTTGTTTTCTATTCCATTTCTGTATCCTAGTTTTTTAAGCTGTTGGTTTTCCATAAGTTAAATAAATAAATAAATAAATAAATTACTTTGTAGTAAGGCGGCCAACTTCACGTGAAGCAAAGGACACATACATATTGCCCTTATCACACACTGCTCACCTCTCTGTACGTCACGCTGGTCATCTTTGCTCTTCACGCTGTTCACCTCTGCTTTTCAGGCTGCTCACCTTTACTCTTCACACTGGTCATCTTTCTGCTCTTCTCGATGCTCATCAATCTGCTCTTCACGCTGCTCACCTTTGCTCTTCACGCTGGTCATCTTTCTGCTCTTCGTGATGCTCATCAATCTGCTTTTCACGCTGCTTACCTTTGCCCTTTACGCTGGTCATCCTCCTGCTCTTCGCGATGCTCATCATTCTGCTCTTCACGCTGTTCACCTTTGCTTTTCACGCTGGTCATCCTCCTGCTCTTCGCGATGCTCATCATTATGCTCTTCACGCTGCTCACTTCTCTGCTGAAATTTCAGCTCAATTGGAAACCGGGAAGTGGATCAAATTTCACTTGCAAGATTTACAGACTTGTAAAATACGGGACTGTCCCGCAGAATCTGGGACGATTGGCCGCCAAAACTCTGTGTTGCCGTCGTTATTAAGTTCTGATTTGATGAGTATTTAGGAATAACTAATCATTATTGGTTGTTCTGTTTATTTATCGCGCTTTTAAAGTTATTAAGAGTTTTTTTGGCTAATCTTCAGAGTAATAATTATGTGCACTGTGTACTGTAAGTAATCTTTTTGTAAAATGTAGGTATATTTTCTTGATTTGTATTTGTTTTAGTGTTATCTATCTGACAAAAAATAAAAAAGTGCTCACCGCGCTTGTTTTTACTGTCTCCGTCGCTGGTCCGAACACCTTAGGCTCATAATAAACTTTAAATTACCATAGGTATATCTGGATCTCCAGACCTCTTGGGAAAAATTCTTTCGATAGAATTTAACACCTATAGAATACATCTGTCTACCAACTTCATCTCTATATTCTAACCTTAAAATGTGGCATGAATAGTTGGAGGTGTTCCATGTAAAACCGAAGGGGCGGTACATGGCAATTTGTCATGTACGTGATGACATGTAGAATCAATTTCGCGGCACACACGCCTATAACAAACAGTTCTTAGTAATAAAATGGTAAACCGGCCAACTATGTCATATATCTGAACACATACTAGTGCCTAGAAGAATTACTGCAGTATTTGTTTTAAAATGGACCAATAGGCTATATTAACATGTCTCTTTTTGATTGTCCATCAAGTAGATTACCTATCAAAAAAATATATTGGATACATGATACATGTTTCTTTTTTTTCATATCTCAATACCTAGATGTAATCAAACGTAAGGGTCATAAGCAGCAACTCCTGTGCTTACATTATTTTATTTGTTACATGTGCAATATTTTTTAATGACTGAACTGAAATAAAATGTTTTGAATTGATATTGGAAACTCAAGACTATTCAGCTGATATCGCTCTTAATTTCTTTACATAGGTATTTATAATCATTTAAATAAACCATACGGCTATTGCCACTATTATCCTTTATTTCGTAAGTGCAATAAGTAATTTATGGAATCAATCGTGATCATTTTACAGTGTACAGCGCGCTTTATTTTTTTACTGACTTCAAAACTTCATCATATTGTCTATGGAATATCTGTAGTTCAGAACGGGGCGGCACGTAATAAACATGGAGGTACGGCGTTGTCAGTCACGTAATGCCTAACGTTGTGGACAAGGCAGCCAAATTGCTCCCGTGGAGTGCCTCATAATGATATACTAGCTGGAAAACCGTGCCATGCTCGAAAACAATAAATTAACAATGTTAAAGAGGTCGCATAAAATATTGACGTCTAGAAAAATAATGCTGGCTGGTTATAGTCTATGGACAAATATTGCAGCTCGACGATTTTAAAATTTCCTATAATATTACTATTTTTATATACATATTTATTATTATCGGATATAAAGTCCATTGAATTAAGAAATGACGTAGGTAGGTACATCTTCGTTTAAAATTTGGCGAACGTTCTTTTTGTAGATCTTAAGATTGAATTCTCTTAAGTACGAACATACACACATAGGCAGGTATATATTATTATGTTTATGTATATATCTATACAGTTTACTTTTAGAGATATAAGTACTTTTTGCGCGACGGGGTTTCGTGACAACGTATTGTTCATATGACCTTATGGTATTCGTATCGTGTCTTGGTAATACATTTATGCGGTGCCAAAAATGGCTAGTATTGCGTAAAGTTTGATGAATGTAAAAAAGGACTTAAAAATCTATAATAATATAGAAATAAAGTGAGTGATACAAGATAATATAATATAATATGTATAATTTATTTTATTAAAGTTATGATCCGTACGTAAAGATGTCAAAATGAGATCAAAGTACCATAGAGGCAAGATAAAGCGTTTCCTGCGTACTTCCGCAGGTCTATGGATAAAGTTCTATTCAAAGACAGCACGACCCACTTAGTGCTGGCCATAGACTTAAAGATAATAGATGAAGCAAGTGTCGAATCGTCATAATTATTGTGTGCATAGCCCATATAATTTATTATATTTTTTTGAATGTGCCTCTATCTAAGTGATCAAAATATATATTATTATGACTATGTATTTTTTCTTTTCTCTGTTAAGAGTCCGTTAAAGTGCCGCGTATAATAACTGAGTTTCTTTTAACCAATATAATATTATTATGACGTCACAAGTCCGCACTCCTGAACTATGACGCGCTTTATTTCTTTTGTTTTATTTTTAAAGAAATGTGTGTTTCGTGTGTTAGACCATTGCGACTATTATCGGTTGATTCGGCTGTGAATATGGGAGCTGTAAAGTGTGCAAAATTTTAGCAAATAAAATAAAAGACGCGAGATAAATTCGTTATAATTATTTCATTCCAATATGTCTATATATATTTTAAAAATCAGCCCGTCCTTAGCAAAACTTTGTTTTTTATCCCCAGATTCTCTGAAATATTAAATGACTTGCAGCACAACTCGGTTGATGAAAATGCAGCTTGAAATGTTCACATAATTCCAATTAGCATATTCATGAGTGTGGATAGGAGAAAAGAGTACATTTTGACACTATTTATATATTTACATAAAAACCTTACAAGAACATTAATTTTATTTTGTAATATGATATAATATAACTATCGCTATCACACATACCTACTATAAAACAAAGTCGCAATATATTGCTTCAATCTTTATAACTATATTTATACCCGAGTGAAGTCGGGGCGGGTCTCTTGTGTAGTATAATATTATATTATGTTTGTTACTCAGTCACGTAAACTACAACTGATTTGGAAGGCACAAATAATTTAACCTTTATCTTTATCCTAAGAATATAAAGATCCCGCCTGAAAGTTGAGAATATCGAATTCAATGCAAATTAACAAACCTCAAGTTATTGTAAGTATTACAATTAGTGATAAAGTGACAAACTGTGGTCCCTTATTTACTATGTTAAAATATAACATTACATCCATTCTACACTTTCTACATAGAATAAAATTGCAAAGTAAATACAGTTTACTATATCTGTGGTCGTAGCTGTTAAGTTGGTACTAGTCCAATAATTTCATGATAACGTGGCATTGAGTTAAACGGTATTTTAAAACGCTAGAGACCGGTAGCTGATCGTATTGATATTGCGTTTTGTTTAATACGATTTACGTCTCCCGACAGTTATTTTATCGGGTTCTATTTTAGTGATAAAATTTATTGTTTTAATTTTCGTTTCTTACAACCAAAGTAAGCAAAATATTGGCAAAATTGTAAGCTTTGTGTATTTTATAAATTACATTTTTTGTAGATATTCTTGACGTTATATGAACTTTAAAATTACGGCGACCTCTATTGAAAACAATGCGGAAGCACTGAGTCCCATCAAATTACTTTGTTTTTGGAAGACATTCCAAATTTGAATGTTATACTCTCATAGACAAAATTATTTTTTTAGTATTGAGACTGTTCATGATCTTCGGATTTTTGACGGACCATAGAGGTTTTATGATGCGAACATAGACAAAATCTCTTCTATCGATTACGCAAATTTCAAGGTGCGTTTTGGTCGACGTCATTGATTTGTAAGGCCTCAGTGTCAATATAATTAAAAGCAAACGGAAGGCACTAAAGGCAGTTGCTAAGTAGCATTTACTTAGCTTAAGTGGCACTTAGTAATATCATAGTTGCTTTCATAATTTTACCGCCGTAATTGGCGATATCAAAATGTTGTAAAATTTATTTACAAATCACTAACATAGCTGTGTAAGTATTTAGTCTTACTAAATTGTATTAGTAAATATTGCCATGATAAGTACTTTTTTATTAGCCATAAATGAAAATTTCCGTGATTACGTTAATATAACCTACCTAATTAGCCTTAAGTATTTAGAAAAAGATGTAAGCTTATTTTCCCTTAGACAATTTGATTTTCACGAATTCCATTGTTTTTATTTTTTTGTTTGTAACGTATTCAGTTGTCGTTCGTAATTCTATGCATTTTTACTTAATGTATTTTCACGAATGTCATTTGTCTAGGGGAAAAGTATATAGGCAATTGAAATTCAATCAATGTTCAAGTGGTATAAGTTACGTCATAGGTTTATATTGTTTTTAATAATGTTATATACCATGATGAAAATAACCAATTCTTCTTTATAAACTCACGTTCCCATCTCAGGTTATAAGGTATCATTTACACGAAGCAAGCCGTTAAAAAGGCACAACTGATTGTCAGCGAGTATCAAACCTGCCACTTTGCGGTTACAACTACCACAGATTAACGTGTACCTATGTACAGTATTGTGTATGTACGATATGCGGAGATAGCTTTTGTCCTACAATCTTTTTGTCTCTGCTCACATCCTGAACGCGTGTCGACGACCTCTGATGAAAAGCCGATTTCTAACAGTTCTTTTGTGTGATGTGAGTTGCGTTGTGTACTGCTAACAACAATTTTAGTGGAGCGTTTAAAAATCCGCTACCATGGTTACTGGTTTATATAGCTGGAAAATGGAAACGTGTTCGAAAACCGTAAATTGAATTTTTAAAGGTTGTTTACATTTTTGACCGAACTGAAAAATAACTCTCGTTGATTATAATTTATGACTAAAAGTTTTAACATGGCGCCATCTTTGTGGCGCTAGTGGAAGTAGAATTAAATTTCAAATTTCAATGATTTTGTATACTTACACAGATATAATTATGTGCTTGTCTTATTAATATAATATAACTTAGACAAACACACAAAAATGGACATAACTTTTCGTGTAATGGGACTTGAACCCATGCCATCGTCAAGTCCTATTCTGATCGTGTTTTTCTAGTGTTTATCTCTATGCTTTGTTTGCTAGAGTAAGGTCGTTATAACGTCATAGATACATATGTGTGTGCAGAGCACGCGTGCATGCGTGTGTGCGTTTGTTTATTGAATGTTGGTAGTAATCGATTTTTCATTGCAGTCAAACATAGACAAGACTAGGAGATAGATATACCAGTTATTTTGTGCTCAATAAAAAATATTTAGTATTTTCTAGCTAGGTAATAGGCAGAGCTCGGAATAGGTAGAACCAAAACTTGGCGAGTGGACATAACTAACATGGTTACAATCACCTTTTTATTGAGTCCGGTATTTCCCGGGATTAAAAATAATACATAATCCACTTAAATCTATACAGCGGGACAATTTACTAATTAAATATAATTGTTTAAATACAATTTTATAGATACCTACGTTGAGAGCTCAAAAACCACTTCATACAAGCTACACTTACATAAAATTACCAAAAGCAGTCAACATATAATATGTTTGTAATATTGTAAGCACACAAAACCGCATTTAACATTAAATGAGGTGTCAATCCAATGAGGTAAATGGGAGAACTTCGGAAACGCTTGTAAAATTTATGGCAATCAATTTTTTATTGTTCAAATATGCACCTTAAATTTGCAATGTTAAAGCTCATGTTATGTTGTACGCTATTTGTATTCTGAACTATTGAATGTCTGTCAGCCACACCGGGCAAGTGTGAATTTAGGACGAAGTTTGATAGAAACACTTATGGTGGTCGTAGTTCATAGTTACAGTGTAAATACAGGTCATTAAGTCGGTTTAAACTACTTACCTGCCTTTGATCGACACAATTAATCTAATGTAAGTACCTATAGGTACCATTATCGTGACGCGGTGTTTATTGCCAAAGTCTTCCGAAAATTTGGTAGGTCTGAGAATCAAAAGTTGAGGTGGTCCCAATCCCAAAGTTTTTATTTTTTTTATACCTTGGGACGAGATTTGATAAACGAAATTGAAAGAAAAAAATTCCGTATTATTGTTAAAATCAGAATAAGGCGATACGAAGTTCGACGGGTCAGCTAGTATTATATATAACTAGTGGTCCCGGCAGACTTTTCCTGACTCTAAGCTACCTCCCCGCCAATTTTCAGCCAAATCAGTTCAGCCGTTCTCGAATTATAAACGGGGTAACTAACACAACTTTCTTTTATATATATAGATAGATATATTATATATATTACCTATGTATACATATTTATACAACCTAATTTATGCTAGTACTTACATTTTACTGATCACTCATATTAAGGAAGTAAAGATTTAAACGACATTAGTAATAGGTAGCTAATTAATTACATAAATAAATGTACATGCTATGACATTGATGGATCTACATTTAAATGTACCTGTATGTAAATTTAAAGTTATCGCATGGTTGCATTTAGGTACCTACTGTTAAGTTATTTAGCATAAAATAATATTGCACTGTAGGCATATAGCTGCGCTAATGAATAGTAATGCAAACCAGAATATTTATTATATTGTTACTGAATTTAAAATTATACTTTATCCGTCACATATAAATTTGACATATTTCGAGTTGGAATGAAACAACTATAGACGATTTAACTCGCATATTTTATTTTATTGGCTGACGTTCCGAAGTCCTTTACAGATTCCATAATCATAGCACGACTGAGTGATTTATATAGAATAATGTTGTTAGGTAGGTACTTCATTTAATTTTAATCTGTCTGATATAAATTTGACATATATCGAGTTGTGTCACTATTCTATTAAAGCAGCGATTATATTATATTGTATTAACTTCCTATTAATTTCACCTTCATAATCCCCAATTACTAAAAAGAGGATATTCAAATTCCACTACAAATGTACCTAATTAGCAGAAAATAATCTGCTTTAACTACATAAAACGTTTTAGTTCACAAACCGAAATAAGCACCTAATTAGAATTAAAAGTATTCAATTGGAATAAACCTGAGATTAGTATCTCATTTACGTACCTACCTATTCAAAACCTACCTATACAGTTAACGTTATCTTTTGAATTATTAATTGCTAACTACACTGAGATTTTTCTGCGAGTTATATTTTCATACATTCAATAATTCTACTGAATCCTTAAATCTTTTTCTCCATCTTCTTCATCTATATCTTCACCATCACCATATCATGAAGCGTACCTATGTTCTATGATGACTTCTACTGAACATAAGTCTTGTCAAAAGACCATAGTGATCGGTCCCGCGTCGACCGCATCCTGTGAATTTTATCTAAGTATACTAAAACTACTGGACCGATTTTAATGAAATTTGGTACAAAGAAAGTCTGGAGCCTGAGAAAGGACATAGGCTACTTTTTAACCGACTGCAAAAAAAGAGGAGTTTCATGCGGACGAAGTCGCGGGCAGAAGCTAGTTGCAAATATATGATATACATGTCAGTGAAAACTGACTTTTATACGCGACAACAACGATACATACTACCTGTGCATTAGTACATAACACTACATACACTTACCTATATGTGTACAGGTATGTACACATATAGGTAAGTGTATGTATATGTGTACATTTTATATACAATATTATTATGAGTACTTTAATCAGTGCGCAATATACTGTGGCATTGGCGATTTTTTTGCCCTGACCACAAGAGTAATCCAAACCTGTGGATCGGCTTTAAACTCTGTAACTGACACCGTTGATCAGAATAAATAGGGCTGCCATTCGCTCGGATTTCCCCGAATTTGCCCTAGTTTAGAAGTTTAAAAAATGGAAGGGTAAAATTTGCACACTAATGGTTTTCCCGGGTATCCGAAATAATCTCAGGTAAGGAATAAATTAGTAGTTCACTGATTTAAACTTTCGCGACTATTACACACTATAATAAATAAAAGAGGAACGTACCTAACAGCGTAAATAAATAGTTAAATTACCTCTGAAGTCTAGAATGCGACGTTGGAACAAATTTTGCGAATAAGTAGGTATATATATCATAATTATCATATGTATTCATAATCAACCTGATTATCAACATTATTTCCCAATTTCAACTGCTAATGTTTGTAATAACTCGTAATATGATCATTGGACTCCGTCCACAGCAAAAGTCACGTATAGTTATTTTCTCTCTAACTATTAGCACCGGTACTCAGCTAATCCTCAATAAGCTGTCCGAAAGCATTGTTGGTTTAATCCCCATGCGAATAATCCCTAATAATAAAATTGAGCTCTATCAAAATCCAATAGGGCTTCAAATCCGTTGTTTTTCCTGACTGTGAGTCTACTAACGACTTTTAAATACCAGCTAACAATTCCGCACTGGAAAATCTGTTAATAGAATGTCAGCGGATGGGCTAGTAGTGAATTGAATTTAGTTAATATTTTAAGCAAAGTTAGTTTAATTAGTTAAAGGTTTCTAATTGGATTTTGAAATTTGTGGCTTAACTAACATACCTATACCATACCTACATCGAAGTTATATTGTACTAGCTTCTGCTCGCGACTTCGTCCGCGTGGAACTCCTCCTTTTTTGCAGTCGGTTAAAAAGTAGCCTATGTCCTTACTCAGGCTCCAGACTTTCTATGTACCAAATTTCATTTAAATCGGTCCAGTAGTTTTAGCGTGAAAGCGTAACAGACAGACAGACAGACAGAGTTACTATCGCATTTATAATATTAGTAAGGATGAAGAGCAATCGTGCGAATTCAAATGACTTCAGTAAAAATAGTTACGTGTTAAAATTACAGTTGATTCTTTTTATGAAATTTTATATTGCAATAAAAAGTCAAGTACCGTATTCAAGATTCTGTAACCGTGAAAATATCATCTGTATCCGATTTATCGAATCGCAAAAATGTTAGCAAGCATCGACGATCAGCCGCCTAGTGTGATTGAGTGGCGTTTAATTCACAAAACCGCAGTGAACCACAAAGTGGATTAGGTATGATCCGCAAACTAGGCGTATATTTTTAGAGGCCAGGTTTAGTGACGCTGTTTTACAATTTTCATGACTTTTAAAATCATGTTTAACAGTCAAAGTCGAAGTGGAATTTCCCACGTTCAAGGGAAAAGTATCTAATTTGTTTCCTTGAAGAATTATGTTTTATGACACGTATTTTATTCTTGTTCGAATACGAAAACTATCATATTGAATTAGCATATTGATTTCTTAATAAAATAATATATTCATTATAATACGTGTATTAATGAAACAAATCTCTTTCTTTGTTTCTTAACAAAAAATCTCAATGTACGACAATCAACTCAGTCTGCTACCAATATAGGAATAAGAAACTCTGAACTTCAGCATACAATCAAAATACCTACACCATTTTAATTTTTCGGACATGTGCCGCGAAGATCAAAAATATCAAGAACCATACTCCCAAATAACGTGGGAACCGCAAATCAAAGGTGAGAAGTAATAAATGAAAATCACCGTCCAGTATTAATGGCTCCATTGAATAATGTGAAAGGGGAGTAGAGTATGAAGTTAAATTAAGTCAGTAATTGACGTCAGGCCGTGGGTGCACGCAACATGACTGCGGATCCCAAACGCTTCATGACTCGTGGTTGTAATTTGACTGTTGACAGATTTACAGCACCATGTTTCAACTGTGAATTGAAGATACTATTACTGGAAGTGACCGAGATATTCGAACCGTGACTCCGAAGCCTGATAACTTTGTTACGCTTTCTCACGATCCAGTTTTAGAGTATGTATCGTATACATAATGTTTGGTTTAATTAGTATATCGGATTTTAATTAATGTGTAATGTTAATGAGTGTATTTGTTATTTTTTCTTCACGGTTGTTACTATATTCGTAGCACGACTGAGCTGACGATAGTACGCTAAAACGTCAACGTCAAATAAATAAAATACGCGAGTTAAATTCGTTATAGTTGTTTCATTCCAATGTGTATTTGTACCAATCGAAATCTTGGATTGTCTTTGGACGCGTGTTCTGTCCCTTACCGCAACGGACGAATCCTTTAACGGGTATACAGAAAGATTTTAATTAAGTAGTTACGTCGTTGTATAACGATTTTTTTTCTCAGAAAATTTTTTTTCATTGAAAACTGTTTGTAACTGTTTATACGTTCGACATGTTTGACCTGGGGCCCTAGACAAGTGCCCAACGTTCAACGTTAACGTTAAACGTTAGGACCAAAATGTATGGGATTTGACATCCGCGAACGACTGTCACGTACGTCACAAATGTCAAATCCCATACATTTTGGTGCTAACGTTTAACGTTAACGTTGAACGTTGGGTACTTGTCTAGCCCCCCTGATCTCTTTGTCTTTGTTCAATACTTTACAGGTAGATCTTAACCAAGGTCCTCCATAGAATCTGGTCCTGGGAGGCCTGCATCTAACGGATTATACTGACGAATCGTCGAACCACCTTGTACGGGGCTTACTCTGCCTCTTCCGGTAGGCTTGATGTAATAAAGCAATAATCCGATTAGTATCGAATAGTTAATTTAACTTTATACAACTGATAACGTTTTAACTATTTTATATCCCACAATTTCCTGAAATAAATATTTAAACATAGAAAATCCATCAAATCCATCACCACTCTTTAAAAAATATCTTTATATCCCAAACGAGTCTAGCAATAAATAACTAGTTACAAATGATACTATAAACGCGTAAATCAAGTTTTGCAAAGGTATTAATTTTTGGTCACAGTCTCTTCTAGTTTTTCATATTTATGGCGTACAGGGCAAAGCAATCAGTGCAAATAGTCGAGATCACTTCACGGCGAAATAAACCCAACTGGGAAAATTTACTGGAACATAAAAATCGCTTTCGAAATCTCAATAGTGTGTGTAGGTACTTGTTTAAAATAGCTTTTTGCTTCCTCGAATTTACGTGCATCTGTAACAGTTTGTCTACAAGATATAAGTCTATTGATTAATTGGTTACTTTATGTACCTTACCTAATAGTTCAAACATAACAACTACCTTAGTGCTACGAGATTTTTTTATAATGCCAATTGGTCATAGACATTACGAATCTCCGTCGTTGCATATTTACGGCAATTTTTCGCACAATTTCATGTTTCACTGCGTAGTAGTAAGTGGAGTTTTTTTTCATGGTATTTGCTTAGTAATTTAATGTAATTTAACCACTTTAACCTGCAATAGATCACATTATATAGTAAAGTAGCATTATCAAGTACATTTTTTGCCTTTTTGTATATTTCAGTGATGACCAAATAGCAATTTTGTGTAGGAATGAGTCAATATTTGGTTTACCTCTTAGGTAGCTGATGTTTGCTATTACACAAAACCGTAACCTTGATACAACCATACCATACCCGAGATTGGAGTAGATAAGTATATTTACGGCGTAATACGTTATTATGAGGCCATTAGTAACCTAAAACTACTTACGTACCTGTATTATTTATAATAATACTAGCTGACCCGGCGAACTTCGAACTTTTATCAATATTTTTTTATTTTTAATTTAAACCTTATCCTGACTGTCACAAGCACAAAACAAAAAGAATTATCTCATTTGGTTGCAGTAGATCGGAAGTTTTGCGCCTACATTATATCTACATTTTGGTGATTAATTTTCATTTACATATAAGTATAGATTTTACTACTGTGTAATAGTGTTTACCTACTGGCTTTATTTGTAAGAATCCAATTCACCATTTTTTTTCTGTTACCTGATACCTATTATATCTTATTATATTATAGTATTGTTTTGAAAACACTATGGCTAGTCATCGTATCTGGTGAATGAGATTAAACTATGAATATATCAACAATCTAAAATAGTAATCGGGCCTTTTTATCTTCCGCATGTCATCAATTAAAATATTTACACGTGGCTAAATGACGCAAGGCGAATTCTTTTGAACCGGTTTTCACAATAGTTTTGTGGGAGAGCGCGATCACGCATCCATTTTACTAAGACCCTTAGCCTTCCCATTCGATCTCCTTCGCAAAATCACTCGCAGTTTTACGCTAGGTCAAGTTATGGTGGTTCAAGTATGTATTTATCTTGACCTCAAAGAGACATCTTGTTTCGAACTCCATAGAATTAATAACGCGCCTTTTGTGTCACATTCAAGGACCGCGAACAATGGTCTTTGTGAAGGCACACCGTAAAAAGTTTCCTAAATTAATGAACTAATTCTCCAAACTTCATAGGAAATTAAATTAATAGAGACAGCATTTTGTGAAGCTGTAATGAATTTAAGTGAATTGTTCTAATTGTTGAATAATGTTCTTTGTTCTTGTTTTTTTTGTTCAATTTTGAGTCACGCAAAGTGCCTTGAACTCTGTTTTTGCGCGTTTTGCCTCCCATTCGATGGTTCTACGGAGGATTGGCCTTCGGGCAGCCTTCGACTATTTCCTCAATTAGAGAACGAGCTACTGCTCTGTTGTGAGATACGAATATACTATCATTTACATACGTTTGATTGTAATGGTAATTGAGGTGCTTAATTGCTTTGAAGAATAGCGATTTATTTTAAATATATAACAGCTGTGTAATAAGAATTACGAAGATTTATTTTCATCTATGTTTTTTACAACATGTAGCTTAAATACGTTAACATTGTACCGTTTTTAGTGCTATCTATCACGCGGTTAATATACGAGTATAATGGATTCTTTAGGCACATGTTCAACATTAAGATGTATTATGGCTTGTAAACTCCGAATATAATGATAATGTAGCACTGCCTTAATGTCTTCGTTGGTATCTTTAAAATTTTATTAAATGTAGATGCATACAATATTTGTCTCGCTTGCACTCATTGCTAGTTTGGTGGTTGGAAGAGTACGGTTGTAGTTGTTTGCCTATAGTGTATTATTAACCTCAAATTTAAACGAACGAATTTCGTGTTCTTGATTACGTATTTACTTTTAAAATTGGCCTTACACTCGCGGTGTGGTTAAGGTAGTGAAGAATTTTGTGGTTAAGAAAAGATTGTAACATTGTTTTTTTATCTGCGTTTGAATATATAGTTTAATATGTTTATTTTGTCAATTACCTACATAAAGCATATTCACAAGTTGGTTATAGGTATTTTAGTTTCTAAATTGAATCCGAAAATCATCAAAACTTGAGTTAAGTACTTTTTCTTTTCTTTCACCTCTTATGATCTACAAAAGTAGTAGTTTAATAAAAATTAAACTCATTTTATGGTACACTAGCTTCTGCCAGCGACTTCGTCCGCGTGGAATAGTTATTTTCCCCGTTTTTTTACACATTTTTAACTGTTTCTTTGCTCCTTGGTCGCAGCGTGATGTTATATAGCCTAAAGCCTTCCTCGATAAATGGTCTATCCAACAATAAAATATTTTTTCAATTTGAAGTAGTAGTTCCTGAAATTAGCGCGTTCAAACAAACAAACAAACAAACTCTTCAGTTTTTGTAATATTAGTATAGATGAGTGTCTTTACTAAAGTTTATACCACCTATACCTAAAACCTATCAAAACAAAAATTTATATCAATAATCAAATAAAAAATATTTAATTAACAATATACGAGTGCTCTATAATTTTGAACAAAAAGTTACCTATTGGCAAACAATTCAATCTTTAACTTTTCTCATAAAAAAGATTTTTAATAAAGCCAAGGATAACGACTCAATATCCTCTCTTAATACTTAAAAGCAAACATTCCAATAGATTATATTATATAAATTTATCTTAGTCAGCACTTTTAGTTTTGGCGTTCATCCTTTCGCTCCTTTTCAAATTAGCAATAAATAAAATAGAGATAATTATATAATTTCCGTAAAATTCCAATATGGAGATCCCCCATAGCGATATTTTTACAAGACGACGTTCTAAATTGACGTTTATTATGTTTTACAAGAACATTATTATGTAGGAATTAATTAACACCTACACGCATAGTTATTTGATATACTCCTTTGACATAAATGGCACCATTTGCGCCAAATTTACGTACCTAAATATTCTATATTATGAAACGAATAATCTAATATAATATCATAAAAATCTCGTGTCACGGTGTTTGTGATCGCTATTCCGATATGGCTTGAACGATTGTCATCAAATTTTATAGGTTTGTATATTTGGTAGGCATGAAGATAGATCTTAAAGCATATTTCATACTATGAAGCGATTAGGGTAGAGGCAGAACAACTTGTACATTTCTTAAATGAATTCTTCAGAAATTCTTCAGGGCCTTAACGGTTTTGTCTACTTACAATCTATAATATATTGTAAACCTATAATCTAAATTGTATAGGTATTGTAAAACCCCTACAGGTTTTTAAGCGCTAGAAATCGAACCAGCAAGGTTTCATTTTTAACAATAAAAAATACTTAGTTCTCTCTATGTTATTTTACACCCAATCTTCATTATCGTGTAGGTACTTAGGCTCTTAGAAATTTCTTTAGACATTTAGCTACCTTCAATTTCAGTTCTGAAATATTTTTCAGCAGGTTTCGAATGCAAGTAAAGGTTTTTAGACATTATTTATAAATTTACACAAAAATCTTCTGGATTTCTACGTTATTAGCGAGTGGGAATCAAGTCACCCTCATAGGCAATGCAATTGACTGCCTTTAGATAGGCTTCAAGAAACAATTTCTGTATATACCTACTAGCATACTGACTAGAAGATTTATACAAACATAAGGCAGTAAAATATAGTCTGATAAAGCGGTCTATCTAGGTTTAATCGCAATTAAGTTCCTTAGCCCTATATATCCTGGCGTTCGTCGATTGGCAGATGCTTCCCACGGGCGTGGGCGCATGGACAGACGGTTTGACACAATGATTGGGCGTAAGTATTGAGGCCCTGCGCCTGCGCTGTTTACGCTAAATGTTGCGGCTCATTACATCTGGCATTTGCTCACGAATCTACCCTCGGAGCGTTAAGCATACACCGTGAAACAACGAGGGTTGAATACTAATATAAAAAGAGTTATATTTTCCGTGACTTCCAGCAGGTTCAGTCGTTTGAAGGGTTATGCTCAAAGTATCGTAGGCGAATAGGAAACGGTGAAATGTGTTCCCATGATCTGAGGAAGGTCGCTGTAATATGGGTGTTGCGGGAAAGGTCGCTGTGTAGAACCCTGTCTTTCGATTAGAAATGATGATATTTTGCATTATATAATCCAATAGTACAAAAAGAGTCAATCGGTAACAAAAATATCAGATAATAAATCAAAGATTACACGAAAGATATTCCTAAATGTCCGGAGACGCTTTCCATCGCGACCCACCCTCGATTGTGTCGTATGTTCATTGTATGCAAATCGGTCTGCCGCGCCCTCCGCTACCAAATATTTCACGCAGCCATCCTTGCGGCGGACAGCGAGGCCTCCGCCCAAATTACGCGATCCACAACCACCGAGCGCTACATTCCACCGACCACCAACCCCGATTTACCCGTTCCGAGTCACTGATTTTGTCGTAGGCGATACTGTTACGTAACAAAGATTCCCCAACAAATCGAAGGTCGCCTATTAACGTGTGTTTTGATGTTATCCTAATTGCCTTCGTGCGGCTATAAAGAAGACAAATTGACTGCCAGAATTCCAAGCGTCATTGGCATTCAGTCGCTGAATGTAATTTGTATCGTCACCGTCACGTCGCGGCGTGCTAACCGCCTGCCATTCCTCACTTCAGTCACCGCTCCATACAAAAAAACATTAACACTCGATAGTTCTCACCTCACCATTCAATATTTTAGAGTATTATGTTGGGTCAGCCCGCTCTTAGAGTTGAAATCTTAATAACTCTTTTGTGGCGGTGCTACCCACGTTGTTTGTAATTTGAATTTATGAATATTGGCACGTTGAGCCTGTTCCTTGAATTCTTATGTGTACTGAAGAGGCTTTGAGCGAGGTTCGATTGTGAGTACATTTGAGTGTATGTGATTTTTACGCACAGTCATTTTCGACGTTGTTATTGTTGAAATGAAAATATCAATCATGCGTGTATTCACGAGCGAGTAACATAAGGGCACGGCGCGGAGCGACGGGCGTAGCGTTGCATAAATAACGAGTTAAGATTTTAATACGGTTATTGTGTACAGGGGCTAGGTCGGGGACAGACAATGGCACATCTCGACCCACGCCCGTGGTCCCCGCGAATGCGGTCCCGACCGAACAGTCACTGAGACGTCTATTCAAATACTTATTGCTCTAGCTAACGGTGCTAATCTAAGTGTCACCCATAAAGCTCATGTTTGTTCATGATGATGTTTGTTATTTTTAATGCCTATATATGAGGTACCGCAGAGGTTGCGATCCAGCGAGGATGTTGGCCGCGTAGGAATTATAAAAGTGTTCTTATATTTTAAAATAATACGGGGTTTTCATGAGACTGGAAGGAATTATAATAGTGCGGCTGACGAAAAAGATGTTATATTAGCTAAAAGAGTAATTTTTATTGAAGATCGCGTGTTGTGTTTGAGAAATTCACCAGCGATCACATAACTATACTTTATCTACACAGCTATAATCGTAATCACTTAAGTGAATTCCGTCTCTCACCAGGTGATCTTTAAAGTCATAACATGTAAACATTACAGTCCGGTAGGTTACTGGTTAGAAGAAAGTGGTTCAACGGTAGCAACGTCCTATCATTAGAGATCAAGTACGAGGCGTGGCTCAGACTACCGGTTATAGCCTATCCAGCAAACAGTACACAAATGAGTCAATCGATTGAATTTCATATAAGCTTTTCCACAAGTTCTTTATCATGCATCTAGTTCGTAAAGTTGCAAAAGTGGGAAAAGGTTTCTGATGCCTTCGCGGTTATTATACATTGGAATTGGAATGTAACAACTTTAAACGATATGTCTAATGCTAAAGCATAAGACTATTGTCAGCTCAGTCGTGCTACGATTATGGAATCTGTAAAGGCTCCGAAACGTCAGTGAATAAAGAGTTAAATCCGTTTAAAGTTGTTTCATTCCAATGGGAAAAGATTGCAAGAATATTTTACGTGGAAACTCCACATCTTTCGAAGTGTTGTTGTTAATAAAATAATGTTTGTTTCAGATAAAGCGGCGTCTTATACTCAAAACCACACATGTCCCCCAAAAATGATTCCGGTAAGTAAAATTTGACAACACTTGAATCTTTGTGTAAACGGAACTTACGATTTTACGGGTCAAGAGACTTCAAACATACCTTATGAAGGGAAATAAGTATTTATGTCGTAAAGATAACCATAATAATAAGTTACATACTTTATTATAATTATTTTATTACAAAATAGTTACCTATTGTGTTTTAAGTAAGAACCTATTACTATTATATACGTACATAACGGTCTTCCCATAGAGATAGGCATAAACATATTCCTTCTACAGACTGCAATTCTGGTAAAACTTTTTTGACAATAAATAAATAAAATATACTTACATAATAATTTCTGATGCCTTCGCGGTTATTATACATTGTAATGAAACAACTTTAACGGATTTAACTCGCGTCGCTAAAGTGATCACTTTAGCATAAGACTATTGTCAGCTCAGTCGTGCTACGATTATGGAATCTGTAAAGGCTCCAAAACTTCAGCCAATAAAAATAAAATACGCGAGTTAAATCCGTTAAAGTTGTTTCATTCCAATGTAAAATATACAGTTTTGCTCAAATCTAGTCCCAAACTAAGCAAAACCTGTACTATGAATACTAAACGGTTAAATAAACGTACTTACGTAAATTCGCATAAAACGTCCAAGGATTCGAACCAAACTTTATCTTAGTCAGGGACTCTGGCCACTACTACCTTAATAGGACATCAAAATAAATATATAATTAAATAACAACCAAATCCGTTAGCAATTATTTATATAGCTCTTTGTTTATAACAATTACGAGCGACATCTGTTAGGAAACAGCTGTTAAGACTGAAAAGCACTCTTTGTGTAAAGTAATTGCGCGCATAAAATCACCGGCTATTATTTAATTGGTCATTGTAACACGGTTTATTAAAATTAATATTAATTCAGTGTTGAAAACACCTTATCCATAGACAGTGCCAATTGATAAAATCTATACTAATATTATAAAGCTGAAGAGTTTGTTTGTTTGTTTGTTTGTTTGTTTGTTTGTTTGTTTGAACGCGCTAATCTCAGGAACTACTGGTTCGAATTCAAAAATTCTATCGAGGAAGGCTATAGGCTATATAACATCACGCTGCGACCAATAGGAGCGAAGAAACAGTGAAAAATGTGTATAAAACGGGGAAAATATGAAGCCTTATGACATTTACAAAGTATGTAGTTATGCATAGCAACGGTTGCTAATGTCATTCCTGACATTAAATAAATACCCAAACTGTTACGTGTATGATTTCTTCAGTGGTAACGAAAGTGGGATTATTACGTAATACCCCGTGGATGGTGTAATCAGGACCATTTAATACTGTTCCTGGGTAAGCAGACCCCGTTTAACTTGCGAGGGGAAACTGGTGTCATTACGTAGAGAAATAGAAGTGCTCGCGACCAAGAGCTGACATAATAAAATTGTACAATATATAAAAAAGCAGTGATAATAGAAGTGGTGGACCGGGACGAGACGGAGGTGAAAGCAAGCTCGCGCGAGCTCCTGTGAAAACGACCCTGAACATATCCTCAAGACCGAGTGAGCTTATAAGAAGTATACTTTGCGAGAGTTCGTGGATGCGGAACTGGATATACTGGACACTGGTAGCTCATTATAGGAAATGAGGCAAACTGGGAAATATTTTATTACGTAAAACCACTATTATTGTATTTAATCGGTATAAGGTTTTATTTTGGATTGAATTGTAAAATTGTTTTGTTGTTTTGTAAGATCTTGATAATAAGTGTGGAAATCATTCCTTTAAATAAATAGCCACCTAAACCTCACGTGTACGAGTATGATTTCTTCAAAACTTTGTCCGATTTAAATAAAAAAATGTTAAACTCAGTGGTAGCAGTGCAATTTCGAAAGTAAGGTACTTTTGTTAGCTTCATTTATTACGAATAAGGGAGGCAGCGGCAAATGAAGGTCTCCCTTAGGTGCGACGACGAGCGAAGCGAGGAGGAGTGTTAGGTAGAACTGTGAGCTTCCAGCACGAGAGCCAAGCGAGCGAAGCGAGCATGCCGCGGCAGCGGCCGGCGAAGCGTCAGAACCGATACTTTTAATAAAAATATATTTACGACATAACATTAACAAACCAGGTTTTGTAGTATACTAATAATATACTAATTAATTGAACTGCGACCCAACAACGTGCAAGCCGAGCGAGCGAAGCGAGCGTGCCGCGGCAGCAGCAAATGAAGGTCTTCTTTAGATGCGACGACGAGCGAAGCGAGGAGGAGTGTTTGTTATAAGTGTGACCTTCCAGCACGAGAGCCAAGCGAGCGAAGCGAGCATGCCGCGGCAGCGGCCGGCGAAGCGTCAGAACCGATACTTTTAATAATATACTAATTAATTGAACTACCACCCAACAATGCGCAAGGCGAGCGAGCGAAGCGAGCGTGCTGCGGCAGCGGCAAATGAAGGTCTCCCTTAAGTGCGACGACGAGCAAAGCGAGGAGGAGTGTTAGGTAGAACTGTAACCTTCCAGCACGCGAGCTAAGCGAGCGAAGCGAGCATGCCGCGGCAGCGGCCGGCGAAGCGTCAGAACCGATACTTTTAATAAAAATATATTTACGACATAACATTAACAAACCAGGTTTTGTAGTATAGTAATAATATACTAATTAATTGAACTGCGACCCAACAACGAGCAAGCCGAGCGAGCGAAGCGAGCGTGCCGCGGCAGCAGCAAATGAAGATCTTCTTTAGATGCGACGACGAGCGAAGCGAGGATGAGTGTTAGGTAGAACTGTGACCTTCCAGCACGCGAGTCAAGCAAGACATAACGTTAACAAACCCGGTTTTGTCAGTATATTGAACTGTGACCCCACAGGGCGAAAGCCGAGCGAGCGAAGCGAGCTTGCCTCGGCAGCGGCCGGCGAAGCGCCATAACCAATTAGGATTAGGATGAATAATCAATACGGCAAGTGGGAAATACGTTAGGGAAATAAAACATTATGTGGAAAAAAAACGTCCATACGATGTTGGGAAAACGAAAATGAAGTTCGCCCCATAACGGGGTTAAATATTACGCGGACGACGTCGCGGGCACAGCTAGTTATATATAATATTACTTCACAATTAAGGGATTTTTTAAATCAACATTTTTTAATAACCTACACCTATAAAAAAACGATAATTAGTATGAAACTAATGGTAGCGAATGAGAAAAACCATAATAAAAACCACACACCGACAAGTAATTAAATCGTAAATTTAATTAAACAAGTTGTATAACATGTTATTTAAAACGTTTAAAGTTCAAACAATGCTATTATAATCTGATGGTAAAACTAAATAAGTTACGACAAAACTAATTTCGCGGCCTTAATTGCATGTAGAGTAAAAACAAAGGGTTTTACGTTAAATATTTTTGAGGTTAAATTTATTTTCACGCAACGAGAGTAAAATTAAAATTGTTATGGAATTAACTTCGTATGCATGGTATTAGTTTTTACGTTACTATTTTAGTTATAAAATATGTAGGTACCTATTCTAAGTACCACCGAAATGTTAGTATAGTGTACCTAGAGAGGTACACCAATCATAGTACTATAGTAGCCTGTCTCTCATTGGAACTGGACCTCATTCTGCCTCGTCTCGTGAATTTACGACATGCAACGGCCTCCATGGATGATTTGTTTGACGTTTTACATTTTTTAATGTTGCCAAATTAGAAAAATCCTAATGAGTGTTGCCCTTTCACTGACCATAAAGGTCAAGCCAGACGGGTGTAACTTTTACCGCGAGCACAAAGTTTTTTTGGTATTTGTGACCGCATGCTTTGCAAAAAATGTTTTAAATAAAAAATGTCGTTTAGAATTGTTTATTACTAAAGTTAGATTGTCTTACTTTTCTGTGAACAATCTAGCTTCTATTTATTAGTTGGCATACGAAGTTGATGGCATTTTGATGTTCATTAGTTGTAGGTATCAAGATTTTATTATAAAGCTACAAGTAATGTACTAGAAGTGCCCCTCCTCGTTGATTAGACTAGTTTGGGTTGACAGATGGACAGACAGTCCGACAGTCGTCAGTAGTTGAGAGTGATTACGTTTGCATTTCATCCAAATATAGTTACTGGATAGTGCATCATACAATGTATTTTTTAAAAACTAATTATTAATATTTATTCAATTTAGGCTTTATTGATATACTAATCAATAAAGCCTAAATTGATCATCATCATAATCTTATATTATGTTTTGGCGAAATCAGTGCCGATGAACCTCTTTGTATTATAGTTTTTAATACGTTTTTTTGCTTTCTTAGAAATCAAAATAAGGAAGACTGTTTTACATAATTACATAAAATAGTCTACCAATATGAGAACTTAGGTATTTTGTTTATTTATGGGTGATTCCACGGGCGTTTCAACCGCCGTCAGTCCGTTGTTCTGAATATTCAAGAAATGAGCTACAACAAGAATTACGTTTTGATGCGACGACATTCTGCGCTCGCACTTGTCGCCAAAATTAATAGAGTTTAAATCTTATTGTAGCTTAATTCGTCAATATTTATTGCAAAGGACTGACGGCGGTTGAAACGCCCGTGGAATCACCCTTATACATTGTAGTTTATTTAAAAATAGCTTTTTATAATACTTAATTAGATCACTGGCGTTCATTTAAAGCAGGTTCTTCTAGAGTTTATTTATTTGTTGATAATTTCCATATGCCTGCATCGGGAGGATGCGTAAATCGGGCGGACAGTGCCCGTAGATATCCGCTCGTTCATTCGTTTTACTATACCATTGCTAGAACACACTAGAACACGTCAGAACGTGCTAGGACGCATTAGAACATGCTAGAACACGTCGGCACATCCTAGAACGAGTTAGAATATGCTAGAACACGCCAGAACATGCTAAAACACGTCAGAACATGCTAGAACACGTCAGAATATGCTAGAACATGTCAGAATACTTACCACTCTATATTTCACTCGTAAACATTAAGGCTACCTACCTAAATTAATTTTACCTAAATTAAATTTACGAAACTGGAAACTAAATAACAAGCCCAAAAAGGATTTTGTTTAGACATTCGTCATAAAAGAACACAAAAAACTGAGCACAACAAAAAGTTTCCAAAATTAAAATTGCGTAATTCGGTGTAAACGAGTAGGTATATTTTAATCTCGCCCAGTTGATCCTATGGACTGGGCATTATGTGGATTTATTTATTTTTAAAAAAGAAACAAAGGTCCTACTCGCTGAAAGGGCAGCGGAAGGCAGGGCGGCCATTCACGCGCGACTGTTTTTTAAACCCCTTTTTCACATGCCACCTTTGAGCGCGTTTCCTTCATACTTTAAAAAAAAGGATTTCAATTCGGTGTAATTAGGGGCGGTCCTTTGCGTAATATCACACGCTAAAGACAATAGAACCTTTTCAAAAGTTATCGCATGAATACTACATACAATACAAACGTAGACAATTAGCAAAATAATGGACGTTGAATTTTGTAACTAACAGCAATTAATGTGAGATGAATATTACGTAAAATTCTCGCGTGGCTTTCACCTTTTAACATGAATTAGTGGGTTTGCATTTTTGCGTTCTTTCGTCTTCCAGCCACGGTTTAAACAATTGATTTTGTTTATGATCGTGAATCTCTCATGAAAAGTTATGACGTTTGATGTTAATATATTCTATTCTTTAATAACAATACCATAAATTAGTAAATGCAGCAATAAAAGAGGAACCGCAATCTTTTGATTATTTATGAGCTTGCATTTAACTGACGAGTCCATATTGGTGAGACAATGCCGCTACGTGCTTTTAATATTTTCTCTCGTATAATTTTATATTGAAACTAGCTGTGCACGCGACTTCGTCTCCGTGGAATAGTAATTCTTCATAAGGCTTCATATTTTCCCCGTTTTTTTAAACATTTTCCACTGTTTCTTCGCTCTAAAGCCTTCCTCGATAAATGGTCTATCCAACAAAAAAATATTTTTTAAATTCGAACCAGTAATTCCTGAGATTAGCGCGTTCAAACAAACAAACAAACAAACAAACTCTTCAGCTTTATAATATTATTAGTATTAGTATATTAGTATAGATAGAATGTACCTACACTATCTTGTCACATACACACACATATAAACACACATAAACACAAATAGCGTAAATACATACCGCCTAACAATTTGGAATAGCTAATCAATTATTACGGATTTAAATTGGGTATTTTATTTTACACTAGCTTCTGCCCGCGACTTCGTCCGCGTGGAACTCCTCCTTTTTTGCAGACGGTTATAAAGTAGCCTATGTCCTTTCTCAGGTTCCAGACTTTCTTTGTACCAAATTTCATTTAAATCGGCCCAGTAGTTTTAGCGTGAAAGCGTAACAGACAGACAGAGTTACTTTCGCATTTATAATATTAAGTAGGGAATTATAATATTAGTAGATAGTAGGGATACTGAAGTTTCGATAATGTTCCCATATAAGTTGAGATAGTCTAACGTCTCAACTTGAAGTTTATACAAAAATCCTCGTAAACATTTAAATTGCTTAAAAAAGGAAACAAAATACCGCCCAACATTTTTCCCGCAAAGTTAACTACAGAATTCAATTTCTCTGCCCACCCTCAGGTGTTTAGGCGTGAGGATGCTCCGTTTGTTCGTAACTTGTTAGTGTTCCCATATTCCCCGTTCCATATAAATTGCTTCTCTTCACTAGTTTCCTTCACCGGCGATAGGAAATAAAGTGAGTTCGGAAACGATAATGAAAACTGAAAATTTTATGTGTTATCAAAATTCTTCAAAGTTGGTTTTAATCTAAAAACTTTCTATAACATGAGAAATTATGTAGGTAATAGAATTATTAAAAAGTGTCTTTTAAACAGTTTTTGTAAAACGCACGTTATCTTAAGTAGGTATAAGTATTAGGTATTTAATTAAAATCAATAAACGCTAAGTTATTTTTGCAGTAGGTAGTTAAGAAATCTTACTTAATTTATAGATATTTTACTTTCAGCACTCGATACTTAGGTACATATTAATGACATAATTATATATGGTGTATAAATCTTGCTACTACACTTAGTTGTTTCTGTCCGCGACATCTATGTAGAATTCGTGTAACTAGTTATTTTATATCGCGCTTTTAGCGAATGAAAAAACATTTATACATCATAAATAAAATAATAAACTTGTACTAATTTACATCTTTTTAACCGACTGAGGTAAGATTATTCAATCACTTTTATAAGTTATTTTATAATTTTTCTAAGCGTCACAAATTTCTTTTTAAGCGCAGGAAATTTAATTTAACTTTGTTGCTTTCTCAACTTTGTTTACTCTTAAATTAAAAAGCTATTTTACTTTTACATTTGAATTGAGTTGCCAGCATAAGATTTAGTTTTTTTTAATATACAGGTACTGACTAATAACAACAATTAAAATAATAATAATAATA
Organism: Polylopha cassiicola; assembly: GCA_038024825.1. Lineage (NCBI taxonomy): Eukaryota > Metazoa > Arthropoda > Insecta > Lepidoptera > Tortricidae > Polylopha > Polylopha cassiicola. The sequence goes on from CP149059.1 coordinate 4,789,718, forward strand.
TCTAGTTTTAGACTGTCATCCGCTCAGTCGGCTACGAATATGGGAAATTTCGCTTTTGTGATACTGTAACCTACAGCCATGAAAGACCTATAAGAACAAAAGTCACTTACCTACACGCAATGCAGGTAACTTTATTAACTTAGAGAAGAATTAGAAGCTATACACATGCATCGACCTTCACCCTTTTTCAGCCTTCGGTAGACCATGGTATGCATGTTAAACTTAAGACTATTCCCTTGACCTTCTCACACTAAATTTCTAGATTAGCACACTCCCTTAGTAAAACAATTTTAGGTAGGTAGACACAAAATATTGTATATAATAATACGTTATGTATGTAATGGTATATAATAATATACCTACACAATAATATGATGTGCAGTCTGTATTTATTTATGTAACTTGTATGATATTTACTGTGCGTGTTGCATCTGGCAAGTTAAAATGATTTCTGACGTCATTCACGCCACATTTAGGTAGGGGCTGAATTTACTATTTTCCACGTTACTTCCTTTACTCATATGAAGTCGTATAAGTAACGGGAATTAACGCGGAAAGTATTTTGAGTTATATTATACTGAATACATTTCCATATTTCCCATGAAACGTGTTATCTACACCGTAGAAAACGAACGTAATTGGCATTCATCATGTTTAGAATCCCACAAATTATCTCGTCTCTCTGCAACTGTTAAATCTGCAACACGTTATAAAATTATCCGTTACTCGTTCATCAACTATTTTCTCTTTAGCTTTCCGTACTACTGATATATTTCTTTACCTTTAGATTACGGTAAAGCTTAAATCTGTAGTTTGTTTCGGTACATTTCAAAACCTAGGTTAATACCTAGTTGTTGGTATTAATATACCAACAAGCTGACTCTCATGCGTATCAGTTTGTACGTCATTGGTAAATCGCTATAGGTATTTTGATGCTCGCTAAGCAAATGAATATTGTACAGAACCATTTGCACGCGAATCAAATTCGCACTTGATCGATATTATACTTTACAATAGCTTTAGCTTGCGACTTTGTCTACGCTCGATAAGTAATTTAACTAATTTGATATCTCCATAAATTATAGCCTATATGTTATTCTGATGTGTCAGCTATATTATTGTAAAGTTTTATAAAAATCCATTCAGTAGTTTATGCGTAAAAGAGTATCAGATATCCAGAGACACCCGTATATTTTGACAATCTTTTAATATTAATATTAGTATCCTTACTAATATTAATATTAAAAAGTAAAAAGTAAAAAGTCGTTCACGTTATTTCACATGGCAACATAATAATGGCGCTAATGGAAATATTTTTTAACACAAAGTGCTATGCTACTTTATTTATGAATAACACTTTTTTCTCAGAAAATTCGTACATACAAAAATAAAAGCTTAAAGGATTCTGAAACTTCGAAGCCATAACAATTTCGAATCTCAAATTCAAATTCAGGAGAATGTGGTCCCATCGATTTGTCCTAAGGGACCGCAGTCTATTGACAAGGTATTCTATTATTATTAGGGTTCTGTAAGGGATTTATGGGCATATTTGTGGTGGGTATTGTCATTGATTGATCACACTCGAACCTTGTGAGAAACAATACAAAATACAAGACAATATATCTGGCGACAAGCTTCAATTAAAAAAGCATAAGTACCTACGTATATACATACCTAATATACGTTTATAAACTAAATATTAAAACCAGAACTGAACAAATTTAACCCTAGTCTATTAATTGTGTTTTACAAAGAATAATAATTGCGAATATAGTTATTTGGGTTACCTATAACAGGCACCAAGTTATCCTATCAAGTTTGTAAGAATGTACGAATATAACAATGTCTGGATGTATGTATGTTCTTCTTTCAAGCAAAAACTAATGAATGGATTTTGATGAAACTTTACCATAATATAGCTTATACATCATAATAATGTATAGGCTATATTTTATAACGATGTTATGTTAAGTACTTATCGTGCGCAGACGAAATCGCGCGCAGAAGCTAGTACTATACCTATATAGCTAGGTAGAACACTCGCTATGATGGAAACAACAAAAGTTTGATAAATGAGTGTGATGGAGAAACACAATCACCGAGGTGTGAAGAGTTTCATTTACAGTATTCCGTGAAAATGAAAATTTCAAATATAATAAAGACATTTAACAGAGTGTATTCTATGAGCAGGTTCAGTATTTTACGGTGACTCTCTGGAAAACTACAGTTTGCGGTAAACGTCTTGTTTTGTCACTGTAACGAGGTTCGAGGTTCTGTTTTATTTGAAGAGACGCTGCTTTGTTTTGCCAGTGTCTCGAGCAAACAATATTTTGCTTGAAAGCATTTATGAAAAATGCTTAGTTATACTTTTGAGAAACTTGGAAAGACGAAAGTAAATTGAACAAGTACACGAATTGCTTTATTTCAGTCACAGAACATGATGCTACAGTTTGTACTTAACTCGCTTTGAGTCTACTATACCTACAGTCTTAACCAAATAGGTTGAAAGGAATGACACAAAATAATTACAACAGATTCAACTCGCGTATATTATTTTATTAACTGACGTTCCGAAAACTTTACTATTCCGATATACGTAGCACACTGAGCTGACGATAATCCAACATTTTAGCGCTTCATTCCAAGGTTGTATACCAAATTTACAATTTAACAGTAGCATAGCATCGTAGTTTACTGCAAGAGGAGATATATAGGTACATATTTCTTGTGTTAGTTTTTACCTAGCTACGTATTAAACGAAACGAACTTTACTAAGTTATTTATATAGTGTTAAGATCTTGCTGACTACAAATGTCTTGTACAAGTTATACAATTATACACATTCGGTTTTCTTGCTAATTCTCTGTTTTTAACCCCCGACGCAAAAACGACGGGGTGTTATAAGTTTGACGTGTCTGTCTGTCTGTCTGTCTGTCTGTCTGTCTGTCTGTCTGTCTGTCTGTGTGTGTGTGTGTGTGTCTGTCTGTGGCATCATAGCTCCCTAACGCATGACCCGATATTGATTCTGTTTTTTTTGTTTGAAAGGTGTATATGTCGGGAGTGTTCTTAGCTATGTTTTATAAAAATCGGCTCAGTAGTTTAATAATTAGGGGGGGTTAAAGAGGGGATGTAAAAATAAATGTCTACAAATATACTCGAGTGGGGTATCCAATGAAAGAAGGTGAAGAGTATATTACAAAATTGAAATCATAATAAAAATCGGTTGAGTCGTTCAAAAAATATTGGGAGTGAAAGTGGGGATGGAAAACCAAATGTCTACAAATATACCCGAGTGGGGTATCAAATGAAAGAGGATCGCGTGTACATAACAAAATTGAAATCATAATGAAAATCGGTTAAATAGTTCAATAAATATGGGGAGTAATAGTGTAAATGGTAAGCCTAATGTCGACAAATATACCCGAGTGGGGTATCAAATGTAAGAGGATAACATGTACATTACGAAATTTCATTTGAAATGGAAATTAGTTAAAAATAATAATATGTAGTAGGTACCTACGTACCTACTTACAAAAAGTATGAAATAAAAAAATAAATTAAAAATTTAACAAACCCCCGACATAAAAACTAAAAAGCCCTCTAAAAAGTTTAACAATAATAAAATCTTAATATTAGTTAGGTATTAATATTTCTACAAAGAAAACGTCTTGTCGGGGGGACCGCTTTTCATTTAGGTGTACTTACTTACCAAATATTTACAATCTACCTAAACCTACGGTCCCCCCGACATGACGTTTTCTTTGTAGAAATATTAATACCTAACTAATATTAAGATTTTATTATTGTTAAACTTTTTAGAGGGCTTTTTATTTTTTATGTCGGGGGTTTGTTAAATTTTTTTTCATAAATATCAAACTAAGGACAGTTCGTCATGGAGTGTCTAAAAGCTAACGTGCCTCCTCTCGGGAGGCTCGCCACCTGTCCGGTTTTGCAGTGAAGGCCCATTAGCTGGCCAACTGCGCTTCAGTATTCAGTACGAAAAAAAAAATGGAGTGTCTGGGACTTTAAGGATCTTGAAAGATCTGTTCTTTTACAGATGATAGTCCGAGTGTGGTGCGAGAGCGGCGCCGGTTGGTCGCCGACTCACGTGCCAGTGACACCGCAGACCACGTGTCGCGACGTACTCGACTGCTGTCGAGAGCCGGGCGACGAGCCTTGTCTGCTGCTCAGTGTCCACCCGCAGCATGGTGGTAAGTGTCTGATGTACTAGATACCAGATAGATCCCACCTACTAACTATGAAGTTAATAGGTGGGGTCAGGTAATTCTGACGCTTAGTGTACTTAAAAAGTAAGTTGGGTTCTTTGTTTCGCTAAGATGTTCGTTTCGATATCTCGTGTGGTGTATCTTAAGCATCATGTTAATTATATGTTGATTAAAGGATGATTCCTTCCGCTAATCAAGGTCCTGATCATTATGTGTACACATCCTCTTTCTAAGTGGTAATCCCTACTAATCCCTACTAATATTATAAATGCGAAAGTAACTCTGTCTGTCTGTCTGTCTGTTACGCTTTCACGCTAAAACTACTGAACCGATTTAAATGAAATTTGGTACAAAGAAAGTCTGGAGCCTGAGAAAGGACATAGGCTACTTTTTAACCGACTGCAAAAAAGGAGGAGTTCCACGCGGACGAAGTCGCGGGCAGAAGCTAGTAGATAATAAATTTCTTTGGGCAATTTACACCATTTAATATTGAAAAGAAAATAAAGAAGATTCAGGTACAGATGCTCATATTCATCACATCGACACATCATCACATCGTCTAACGGAATCCCAACTCGCCACCTGTATGTCCTAGTCAGCTCTGACAATCCTAAATGTTTAAGGTACTTTTGAGTTTTTGCTGTCCCCTTGTTGTTTTCATATTGTGTTATCTTTAAACAGAGTCACGTACTTTATTAGGTCAATAGTAGATTTATCTAGATAATTCCATCACGATATTGACTATTTCATACAGTAAAAAGTAATTAGATATTTCATTCTTTTGGGACATTGTCTCCTATTTTAATGCTAAATGTTCCCATCGGAAAAAAAGACCAAGTATCAGAAATTTTTGATATTACTGATGATTGTTATATTTTATGACAGCATCGCAAATTGCAAGCGTGTGAAGTTGTTTACCTAAGAGAATAAGCTGGTAGTAAAATTACATTCCGAGAAAAAAAAACTTTAAAAAGAGTCGTGAGAAATATATTTAATCTGATAATTTTAATTACTAGGGATTTATGGGGACGTAAGAAAATTTAAACTCATTGAATAATAAACATATTCGTCACTGGGTTTGACTGACTAAAGGAAAACTGCGTCTATGCATCGTATAGTAGAAATATCTAGTAAGTATATAAAATTCTCGTGACGTGGTGTTTATTGTCTAACTCCGAAAGGGCTGAACCGATTTTTATGAAATTTAGTTTATTGGGTAGGTCTCAGAATCGGTCAACATCTATTTTCGATTTGGTACTGAAATATGCATATAACACTAAATTTTCACTCTTCTACTATTCCTATTTTGTAATAAAAAAATTGAAAAAGCGATACGTAGTTCGCTGGGTCAGCTAGTCCCTACTTCCCTACTAATATTATAAATGTGAAAGTAACTCTGTCTGTCTGTCTGTCTGTCTGTTACGCTTTCACATTAAAACTACTGGACCGATTTAAACGAAATTTGGTACAAAGATAGTCTGGAGCCTGAGAAAGGACATAGGCTACTTTTTAACCGACTGCAAAAAAGGAGGAGTTCCACGCGGACGAAGTCGCGGGCAGAAGCTAGTACCTTATAAATATAACTCGTTCCTGCGTTCTGAGTTCAATTCTCGATAAATTTATGAGTAGTGATTGTGAAAGTAAGGTCTCACGGGGAATTCAGGGACAGAATAATTAAGGAAGGTTATTGTATACATTATTTGGTTGGAGATCTTTAAAAACCTTCGGAACAAGTCTCAAAAAATAACTATTTTTTAGGTTAATAAAATGATTACTATATTAAATAACAATTATCTAAATCAGGATCACAAAAATTCTGTAGAAAGGTTGCATAAAAGCGTATACCTACCCAATGTAATCAATTCAGTAATTTCGTTTACGTCCATAGAAATAATGTTAAATTCATAAAAATTTAGGTATTATATAGGAAGTATATGAAAATTATAAAATTAACATGTAATAGAAATTTTAGAATTATGATTATTTCTTAGCGGTTATATAGACATTGTATTATAACAAAAGGAGTCGATTCATTTAACTACCAACATGGAAACTGTGAATCAATATAAGCGACTTATTTATTATTAGACATTTCAATATCATTATATTATTGTGTGAATATTGAGAAATAAATGAATCTAATCTAATCTTAAAGTCGTTGCACTTTAGTCCAATTTTAGATCTTTGTTTTCAACGCGAGTCGATTTAAGCATAGAAGACAAGCTATAAACCCTTGGAATTAAACAACTGTTAACGGATTTAACTCGCGTATTTTTATTTTATTTTATTAGCTGACGTTTCGGATTCTTTACAGTTTCCATAATCGTAGCACGACTGAGCTGACAATAGTCTAACGCTAAAGTCTATTGTAAGACTATTGTCAGCTCAGTAGTGCTACGATTATGGAAACTGTAAAGAATCCGAAACGTCAGCTAATAAAATAAAATAAAAATACGCGAGTTAAATCCGTTAACAGTTGTTTCATTCCAATGTGTAATAACCGCGAAGGCATCAGAAATTACTATAAACCCTTACCAAGGTTAAGAAAAAGACGTTGACATCCAACTATGTAACTGTCTGGCATCTAGTGATGTACTGGACGGACAAAAACCATCTCGATCCGTTACCAAGATATGTCACTTTAATTCACCTTAACAGTACTTGATGGCCCTCTGAGACCCGGAGTATGTGAGACTTTTCACTCTGTCTGTCGGCATTTTCCTGGTTACCCACGAATGTACTAGCTTTAGTAGAATAGTGATTTAAGTCCAAATAAGTTACTAAGTACATTGAAATTTAAACGTTACAAATTACTATCTTTAATACAAAACATACTGTTCCACAGTATGTTTTGGTTATGTGACTGTTCTATTAAAGAAGGGAAATGTGTAATTACTATAAGCGACCCCAATTGCGTTTAAAGGTTTTTTTTATTTTGATATAGTTGTTTTATCTAATATCGTATGTAACAACGACCATTAAGATTTTTTTAAGGACCTCTTTCATCAAGTAAGTAACTTAGCTTTTGTAACAGATAGGTAAGATTCCCATCTTATCTTATCTTCTTACATCTTCTTACATCTTATCTTACATCTTACATATAATAAAACAGTAGAAACCGCGTGTCTGTACAATTGAAATTTTTAACAAAAAATGGGTGTGGGCAATAATAAAAGAGTAACAGAACACAAAAATGATTTTTTAGATTTTCTTTTCTGTCTGTCTGTCTGTCTGTCTGTCTGTATGTATTCGCTAATCTTGAAAACTACTGAACAGATTTTGACGCGGCTTTCACTAATAGATTAAGCTCTTCCCTGAGCAACATATAGGCTTTGTTTCATCGAAATCGGATGTCAAATAAAAAAGCTATCGTCTTTTAAAGTTTAAAGGTAATTTTTCTATAGGAGATTTTATAGTTACATAATATAGTACTAGATGGCGCCTCAAGGCAATTAAAACGCGCTATAGCTTTTTCTCTGAAAAGTATAAATACAAACTGGTTGTTTCTCTACGTTGAGCGCCTCGGAGCGCTCCCCATCTGTCCGGTGGAGCAGTGACGGCCCCAGGGCCAACTGCAAACAGTCACTCAGAAAAAAAAAAAAAAAAAATCTCTACGTTTACAACTATTTAATTTTGTTTGTCTTACGATTCGGTTAGTTGATGATTTTGATGTTATACTTGGATATGAAAATACGGACTCTGAACTTGCTTTGTGAATTGGTTGAAAAATATCGGATATAATCTAAAAAAATATTGCCTACGTAGATTTATTGAAATAAATATATGTATTATTGTATGTATTTGCTTTGATTTTAAAAATGCCCAGACGAAACGCTTACAACGCATCGCTATTGAGAAATCTTACTCCGCCTAAATTGTGCAATGGAACCCGACTTAGAGTAACTTCTTTACAAAGAAACTTAATCGAAGCTGAGATTCTTACTGGATGTAGTGCAGGTGAAACTGTATACATACCACGAATACCAATCACCCCCAACAATTTCTCATTCCAATTCAAACGGACACAATTTCCAGTGTCCGTTTGCTTAGCGTGAAAGCGTAACAGACAGACAGACAGAGTTACTTTCGCATTTATAATATTAGTAGGGATAAGTCAATAAATGTAGTACTACTGTAATTAAACTACCTTAGGTATTTCATTATTTAATCTGTACTGGGTACACCACAAAATTTTGATAAAGATTTTGATTGCAGATTCAGGTTACTTTACTGAAAGTAAGTAGATGCAGTATATATTGAAAATTAATTTAACAGAATAATGATGAACAGAATATTGTTACACCATTAAAACACATTCCCTTTTAGTCACTATTCTGTAGCAGCAGCGATTTGTTATAGACAACGAAGCGAAAAAAGTGATTGATATTATTCACAGTTTCGCCCCCGGCGTGGTAACCAGTTTGTTCGCATTTACGGGCAATTCAGTATGAAATTTATAAATATTACTAAATGGATAATTGAAAACTTTACCATAATAATATATTTTCAGACAGCTATCAGAAATTATGGTGTATCACGGATTCAGGCTTAGTATTCAAGTCCACCGTTAGAAAGCTATTTTGTCGCAGCGTGGAGAATTGATGATGATTTCAAATCTCTCGTGAATGACGATCCCTAAGAGAGATCATATTTCACTTAACTATATATTTATTTATATACATACCTACATACTGCCTGACCCAATGAACTATCCATCAATAACGCCGATCTATTATATAAAATTAAATTTCACCTTAATTTTTTCCTATTACAATATTTGAAAAAAGAACTCAAATATCATAAAAATCGGTCCCAAATTTCTTGAGTTACAAATGACTGGCTGCTAACTAACTCGACTGTGTTTGGAAATTTAGCCTTTCTGTTAAATACATTATTGTAGTAGACTAGTAGAGAATACCGCAAGACTTTAAATCCGCTTTTGTACATCAAAGTTTTTGTCGTGCAATAAAGTGTAGGTAAATAAATATACCTACGCGTAAACTTCTTAGCTATGCTGTCATTTTCTAGGTACCTGGGTTACTTTATAACTTCCTTTATTTAACTTTTGCCCAAAGGCTGATTATAAAATATATCATGGTATTAAGTACTTATTTTAAAGTACATATATACCTACATGTAACGCGAGCGTTAATATCTATTAAACACGTTAACTGTAGTCGCGGACTTTATTATTTGCACCGCTATAAGTTTTCCCACATATATCTATACTTCTATACTAATATTATAAAGAGGAAAGATTTGTATTTTTGTATTTTTGTATTTTTGTATTTTTGTATGTTTGTAATGAATAGGCTCCGAAACTACTGGACCGATTTCAAAAATTCCTTCACCTTTGGAAAGCTACATTATCCCCGAGTAACATAGGCTATATAATATCACGCTAGGTCTTATAGTTGCGGAGCAGTAACCGAAAATGTTTCAAAAACGGGGGAAAAGTATCGTTTCTGAGGCCTTAAAAAAATCTTAAGTCCCCCCGTGCGAAGCCGGGACGGGCCGCTAGTATATAAATAAATCCAATGAGATATCGTCGAAATATTAAATAAAGTTAGTAGGTATCCTCAGAGCTACCGGCATCCGACGGGCATAATGCACAAAGTAAGTTAAGCAAAAACAGACTCCACCATAATTGCCGAGACGAGTTACTCGTGGGAAAGATATGTACGAAATGCCACTTTCACTCTTGCACGCATCACGCGGACTGGCCCTTAAATCATCAGTTCAGGATGGGTATTAATTTAAAGGGTTTTGTAGTGTTCAATTCTAAATTACGCACGGTGCTAAAAGTAATGTTCGTACTAACATGAGCGCTTCGGCCCGAATACCTATCAGCGGTTATCCTCCTCTGGTTCGGTGTAGGACCAACCTTGTAGGGTAAGTTCTCAGTATGTTCCCCCACGTGAGGAGCAGTGACGGCCCCAGAGCCAACTGTAAAGTAAAAAAAAATACTGACAGACGTTCCCTTGATAATTAGTAGAAGATCCGAACCTATATCGACCTTCACCGAGCTAAAATATATTATTATTTTATAATAAATTAAAAATAGTTGGATTTTTTTAGGTACTAAATCCATTTTTAATATACCTAATGAATTTGTTATAAAGCTTGTTTCATTCTATTATCAGCTCGGTGAAGGTCGATGTAGGTTTGGATTTTAGACTAAAACATATGCAAACAATGAAAAGACCTAATCGAAATAACGTCAGTGTATCATTAAATTCACTATAAAAGCACCCATAAACCGTGGTCTGTCCGTAAAGATTAACTTTCGATACCGGCCTCATTAAACAATACAACTTTTTGCCGTGGCCGTTGCGAAAATGCGTAGCCACGCACTTTCGGCAGTAAAAGTTAGTGCGCCGATGGTATCGCGACTTCCTCTACTTTGCTCAGGAGATTCATAAATATTTACATCAGACCATGTCCCAACCATGGTGTAAGGGTCAGTTCATTACTATGCGGCCCTTTAAAGACCACTCGAAGCTTCCGCTGGCCAGTTCCCTTATTTATTTGATCTTTATAAGCAAAGTGAAGGTTTTACGATTTTGGAATATCTGTTTCGTAATTTCGCCACCTCTGGTGTTCTTTTTGCAGTGGAATGAGAGTTTGAATGCAAGTTTGTTGAATGAATGTAATAAAAATGATAATTTAGTAATTAGATCTCACGATAAAACTTTAAGTAGGTACTTACCTGTATATTAACGTACCTATTCGTATAATTTTAAATATTATAAAGGATTCTGAAACTAAGCAAAAATGACAGTAGGTAATAAAAATTCCAAACCCCTGTAATGACTGCCTAATAAGTACGAAGATACAATTCACCTTGACATAATTCCAATTTCGTAAAAAAACTGGCCCCTGGGAACAAACACCGCTAATGTCCATGTTCATCAACGTTGACTTATCAGTCAACAACATGCAATCGCAAATTGCTACCTAACTACTATAATTTCGCCTAATGAACTCCACAGTTACAAATTTCGCCAAGATAAAGTCAACACGCGACGATGAAAGGGTTGAAAAATTAACGTTAATTTTGCCTGAGAACTACTGTATAATATCCGGTTTTTATTTGCCTTTATACCTATAATATTTTTCTTTTATAACTGGCTAGAATTACTGCCATTGATATGTAGCTCGATAAGGCAATGAGAATAATTATTTATTATAGGTACGGTTCTCTTTTGCTCCTTTTCATCGAGTATACTGCTCCTACGAAAGTAATTATTGCGCGCACTTTTTTTACAGGCGTATAGTATTTCTAATATTGATCTGGTTGTAAATTTACAGCACTGAACAATATTATATATAAAAAAGATATTAAAAGATCTGTTTCAGAATTCTACTGTCAGGTATTTTCATAAGCTTCCTAAGTTTTCGTAAGCTTAAGAAAACCATCTAAGTTATTCATCCATTACAGAAAATGCAACACGGTGAAATAAAATGAGAAATAAGACAACTATTTTTTATCATCCCCTTTTTGCATTCCCTCGTTATCACAAGGTAATTAAAATAAAAATAATTCTCACTTCTTTCAGAGGTAGATACTAGCTATTCTAGCGTAATGGGTACTCGTAGTTAAATTGTAACAGAATACATTTTCATTCGTTAGTAACTGCAGCAGACTGTTAAAATATCCGGAGGCACAAATTGGAAATACTGAAATCCATATTTTTACTACTATTGGAGCTAACTAAAAAACAAAAATCGCATTTTATTTCTCACTAGCTGTGCCCGCGACTTCGTCCCCGTGGAATAGTAATTCTTGATAAAACTTCATATTTTCCCCGTTTTTTTACACATTTTCTACTGTTTCTTCGCTCCTAATGGCCGCAGCGTGATGTTATATAGCCTTAAGCCTTCCTCGATAAATGGTCTATCGATATCGATAATCGATAATTTTTGAATTCGAACCAGTAGTTCCTGAGATTAGCGCTTTCAAACATACAAACAAACTCTTCAGCTTTATAATATTAGTATAGATATAGATAAATCGGTACTCGAAAAATTTCAACATAATGTTTTTACTTAATAATTTTTGATGCCTTCGCAGGTATTTCACATTGGAATGAAACAATTATAACGGATATTTTATTGCTGACCTTTCGAAAATTTTTGATTTCTTATATTAGTAGCACGACTGACGAAAAATCACTTTAGCGTTAGACTATCCACAGCTCAGTCGTGCTACGAATATGAAAAACTGTAAAATTTTCGAAACATCAACAAATAAAATAAAATACGCGAGTTAAATCCGTTATAGTTGTGCCATTCCAATGTCGTTTTTACTTATTAACTTATCCGATTTTGTTCAAGACATGCAGTTTATTACTACAAACGACTGATTAAAGTGCCGTGCCAATTATTGTTTTTATTTCTTAACAGTTTAAGGAACCATTCCATCTTAATTAGGGAGGTCTGGACCTCATTATGCGTTCAGGAATTCCAATGCGTTTGCTATAATAAGATCTCACAATGTTTTTCAGTGCTTTCGAATTTTCCTTAACGTTTTCTCTGATGGTCTTCGTATTTAATCAAACAATGAGACGGGATCTGTTTGTGAATAGAGCCTTCCTTCTGGCATAATGAGCTCAATTCAAATGTCGAAAAATTCTCACTTAAGCACCTATTTTTCCTGCGAGATCTTAAGAACCAGATAATTTGGGTCAATAATGAAAAAGAACTGCGTGTTTTTTTGTAGATGAGTTTAACAAATTATACAAGCTTGAATGATTTTAACTGAAATTCTTTAGACCTCTGTTTTTCTAGACTTCAGTATTATTCCTATGTTATTTTCTTGAGACCTTTTGAAGTTTTTAGATATTCACTTTGAAAGGCATACTTAAAAAATTATAGAGTGGTTAGGTATAAGATGGGCTAATAGTATGACTAAAATAAAAAGAAAAAAATCTTTTAAAACGATTGATACAGAGAGAAAAACGTCTTTCGATCATTTTCTGTCACCAAGAAAATTTGTTCCATAACACACATAAAAATAATATGAATTAGCGCCAATAAATGTCGTGTATAAACTATATCTGACTATATAAGATTTAGTTTGTCGAATAAGTTTGTACCCAATATATTTGTTTATTAGGTATTTATAGGTATTATTATATCGATGTTTTTGTTTTCAGTGCACGTGTTGCGAGACACAGAGCTGCCGTTGGAAGTGGCTTCAGCATTAGGCCCTGATGTGCAGTTTGTCCTAAAATATGTCGACGTGGGTATGTACTATCATAATATATTTATTTTGTAGAATCAAGTCTTATTGATGCTTTTCTACTTACTTTATAGCAGAATCATATAATTCAATATTTGGTAATATCAGGTTTATGGTCTATGCCACTCATGTCCAAATTGTGATCCCATCATCGCACGATCAACTGTGTGCTCTCTTGACAATTCAAACACGTCAATAATGACGGGAGCTCCTATATTGGTCACTCACTATCGTCAGTTACTGGTGGTTCTTTTATCGACCAATCAACGACTTACGGCAATGCTGCCAATCTTATCTTATCTTAAATTTAGATAGGTACTAAAACTAAAATATAAGTGGAAAATGTCATGACATTATGGACGTAACCAATAGGGTTCAAGTAAAAAAACTGAGATTAAAAATATCTATTGTATAAATACAAAAGTACCTTCAATTTTATCATTAATACTAATCGTCTTGTCTATCATCGCATCTATTGCTTTGTCTGTCAAAGTAAGTGCCTGTTTTCAATAGATACTTACAAATCTTTATTATCTTAACGTAACAGAACAGATTATTTCAATATTTACAAATGCATATTCAGTATCGTCTTAAATAGATGTATAAGGCAATGATGATTCAGCATCATGTGCATTTTTTCGTCTAAAAAGTATTTCTTATGTTAAAGTAACTCGCGGCATTATCGTTTTCGAGCACATTTCATTTCCGGAGCCTAAATTATAAATCCCGTTCGTAATTTTTTCGGTTCCCCCTTATTTTTCTGTTAAGTAAAAAAACCGGTCGAGTGGAAATCCGGCTCGGCCGATCATTCTGTACTAATCAAATTTTCAGGGAGAAAATTCTTTTTGTTTTTGACATTACTTTTATTTAAGTGCACTTTAAAATATCTATGCATTAGCCACCCAAATACTAATAGGTCACTGGGCTACTAATGCCCATATTTCCTAACCAGAAAGTCCTCCCCAAAGTCCTAAAATCCTTCTTCCAAACCAGATTTCGCAGAGAACTTCAGAAAATACAGTAACTTTGAGGGTCTTTTCCAACATATTCAGAAAAATCTAGGTAAGATTCAAATCAGGTGTTTGTAATTTCCATAGAAAATAAAAACATCGTTAAACCACTAAATGGTTAACTAATATTATCAACTGTTCCGGTTAATTATTAAAAGTCTTTAAATCTACTAAAAAAGCTTACTCAAATGTTCTACTTGTCACAATACACGCAATGTTATCCAGTGAGAAGGTATGTGCAAGTTCGACCTTGGGGCCTAGACAAGGTGCCAACGTTTAACGTTGACGTTTTGCGTCTTTTGTTCCTAAACTTGTCGAGGTATCTCGTAAAACTGTAGACAAGCGAGTGATAATGGAATTATCAGTTCTCTTCTGCTCTGACGACCAATTCGGGAAACTGTGTTGTAACTTCATTATTTGTCACTCTCGTAGTAAACTTAACTTGGTAGACCCACAATATTGGAGAAATGTTCTGTTACTTTATACTCTTAGTCTAAGTAAAGAAATGAGTCAAAGCTCGTTATTTTTTTCGAAATTTAGTCTCAGTTTATTTAAATACATGCCTAAATGTTAAATTATTATCAACTAGCTTCTGCCCGCGACTTCGTCCGCATGGAAATCCTCCTTTTTTGAAGTCGGTTAAAAAGTAGCCTATGTCCTTTCTCAGGATCCAGACTTTCTTTGTACCAAATTTCATTTAAATCGGTCCAGTAGTTTAGCGTGAAAGCGTAACAGACAGACAGACAGAGTTACTTTCGCATTTATAATATTAGTAGGGATAGTAGGGACTAAGTTATCCAAAAGTAGACTTCAGTTTATCTTTATCTTAAAATTTCTATGACGTAAGTACCTAGCTAATTAGTTCTTTTAATCTTGGTGTAGTTTATAATACAGGTAGGTACCGAATAAGTAAGTTAACGAGTAGTTGCTATGCATTTCGACATTTCTCTCTTTTCTTCATCTGTTTATGCCTATCGTCTATTGACGTGACTCGATTAAATTATAGATAACTTTAAATTAGATTACAATATTTTTTCTTATTGTTTGATAACATGGATGGCGAAATAATTAACTGGGCTATATTAGGTAAATTTATGTGTTTTTTTGGTTTGGAAAAACATGGTATCATCGGAAAAAAATATATTAAAAAAAATAAAATACAATAAAAATAAAAATCATTTATTTCAGACCAATAACGTCCATATTGTCCATATTAATCTACCGATCTTATAATGCTCCATTAAGTTGGTATATGTATTTTATCATCATTTTGTCGATAACAAGCAAAATTGCACAATTAAGAATACCTACCTAATAATTTCTAATGCCTTCGCGGTTATCTCACTTTAGCGTTAAACTATCATCAGCAGTCGTGCGACGAATATGGGAACTGTGAGTTCGTAACGTCAGCCAATGAAATGAAATACGCAAGTTAAATTAGTTCAAAGTTATTTCTTTCCAATATGAACACCTAGTAAACATATGCTCAATCAAAAATGGAAACAAATGTCTGCCAATTTCCAATGCCAAAAAATCAATACCATACTCGAATCATTAAGAATTGTGAAATTCCTTAAGTCTGCAAGGGACGTTCGGTCCCCATCCCACATTGAAGTAAAATACTTCGTCAATGGTTCCCTTTTATTTTTGCGTGATTCGTCCTGACTGATGAGCGGATCAAGATTAATGGCGAGCACCACTCTTTCCAAATTGGATGGGTCTTTACGTTCGGATTATTAGTTTTTCTCTTTCGGCTGTCGACTGTCCGTTCTTAGTGATGTACGTTTTGGCATCGGTATTGTAATCGGTGTCTAAGTTTTGCCGTTAGGAGTAATATAAGTCAGCTACGATTGAAATAACTATAAACGGATTTAACTTGTATTTTATTTTATTGGACGTTTCAGAAATTTTAGTTCCCATAATAATATTATATAGCGTTAGACTATCGTCAGCTCAGTCGTGCTACGAATTTGGGAATTTTTAAACTTTATTCTAATTTAATTTTTATCATAATTTAATCGATACTAATCTCGAATCGGATCTACAAAATTTACCTTCTATAATTTCTTAATAAATAAGAATTTATGCTGAATTTTGATGTCCGGAATCGTAATCGGTATAGGAGGTGTGATATCAATCGATAGATCCGATTCCGAAAAATCGGTACATCCCTAGTTCATACCGTGACAAGTGTTAGCGTCAAATTACTAAGCGTTATTTTTTCAATATCGGAGATACGCAATTTTATTAAAAGTTTGAATACTTCGACTATGGAAGTATCAATTAATGTAAAGGACATTTTGCCGAAAATGAGTTATTTATATGGTTGTATTCAGAATTTTGTGCTCTTTCGAATGGTATCATTGAAATTTTGATATCTTGAAAAAAATGTCGTTTACCTTACACTTTTTTACCTTTTCTAAAATGATTTTTCTCTCATTTCGTGATGTAAAAGACATATCCTTAATTTACATTCAAATTATTTAACGTATAGCATAAACACTAAAAACTTGGCTTATACATTAATGCTAATTTCGCATTTCTTAACTAAATGTAAATTACATTAAAGAATAAGTGAATATGCGATTCGTGTTGGCCTTTACGTTAATATGATAATAACTGGAGAGTGTATTTTGTTTTTTACATCAACAAATTATAACGATTATAATCGGACTCTCTCTTTCTAACATACGGTAATACTTAATAAGAGTGAATAGAACGAACTACCATCACGTGCGTTGGATTTTTTTAAAATAGCCACATAGTCATTGGGGTTATTTATGTATTTTGTATATCTATATTTATTATTAAGTATATAAATTTATGTATTTATTTATGTAGTGTAATATCTTCCTATTTTATATCGTATTTATATTATGTGTATTATTTATTTGCGCCTACACATGCTCTCTGTTCATTTCAAAGGTTGACTGGTAGAGAATGCCGTATGGCATTAAGTTCGCCTTTTGTACATAATTTTGTTTGTTTGTGCAATAAAGAATAAGTAAATAAAATAGCCGCTGCGTTTATGGTGGCCAACGTATTCCTATTAGTCGAGGTCAGTGGTTCCTAACTTTTTAAATATTGTCACCCGTGGGACTTAGTAGGAAAACTGATTTTACCCTGGCCTTAAAATACAAACAATTCATGTATTTTTATGTTAAATTTACCTTTCCTTATTAAGTTCTTTGTACACTGTAGACATACCTCAATGGAATCAATGGCTTAACGGCCTAATAACATTCCCACAAGGTAGCCATATCTGGTATACAGAGTGATCCAAAAAAGTAAGAGTCAGGGTGCGGTATTTATGGAGAAGGACCGAAACTCGGGATTAGTGCCAGCCTCAAAAATATAGCCTCAATCTTTCAAGAAGAAGTCTTTTTTACTAACAATTCTGCAGAAATTAGCATTGAAAGGAAAATCTAAAACCAGCACAACTATATTATCTCTGACAGTCAAGCAGGCCTACTAGCACTGGATTTACTTAAAATAAATGTAGCTCTTAACTAGTTTGACTCTGTCAGAATTACCTAAACGCCCTGGGTAACACCAAAAAAGTCATACTTAGATGAGTTCCAGGGCATTCCAACATAAAAGGTACCAATATTCCTCTAATAGGCTCTAAACCAGTCTGCGGTATCATCAAGCAACAAGTCTATGAAGTACTCAACGAGGAATATAAACAAAAAGTAATGGAACTGATATCTACGTATGAACAGAAACAATTAAGAAAACTCATAAAAGGCTATTGCAATAATTTATATAAAGAACTGCTAAAGCTCAAAAGGCAAAATTCCTGTGCAGTAACCACAATTATTACCGGTCACTACAAACTCAACAAACATGCGCCTGAGGGAAGACCATACATGTAGGTTCTGCGAAGAGTCTGAGAAGACAGCCCTGACTATGCTCCTGTGGACCACTCATGCGGAAAAGAAGTGTCCATCTCGGTAGAAACGTGCTGCTCCGAGAAGAGATACAAGTACTTACGTCCCAAAGAATCTGGAACTTTCTGGAGTCAACGGGCATAAATAGTGAATTATAGACAACAAAAAGGGCCGGTATAATAGATCAGGAATGGTCAAAGCGCCACAAATGGGCCCACAAACTCAATAATAATAAAAGCTCATTGCTTCCCCTTTTAGAATAGTTGATTTACTCCCAGGTTCAGAACCGCTGGTCTAGGAGTATACAAAACCTAATATTCGACACTCACATGTAAATCAAAACCTACAGAATACCTCCTGTGAATTCAGAATCATGAAATTGGTACGAAGCAACACTTTTAGTACAGATAAAGAAAAATTGCGAAAACTACAAATTTCTCGCCACATCATATAAAATAAAGGTTCGTTTTTCCTTTTGAGGTATGGAACCATAAAAAGAAATATTTAAACTTATATACACAATTTTCGACACTCGCAAGATAATCAAAACCTACAGGGTATCTCTCGTAAACTCAGAATCTTAAAATGTGGTACGAAGTAACGTTTGCAAAAAAATACAGAAATTGATTCAACTAATAATAATAAAGCTATATTATTATTATTCTGGTTGTGTATTACTTTATATGTAGGTAGGTGGATACCTTCTCATCGCTCAATAAATTATGGTATTAACTACTAGTCGACTTAAGGAATGTATACTCTAAATTATGTTCAAAGGTGTTTAGTTCTGATTATGAACTTCTTTAACTAAAGAAAAATATTTTAAACAAAAGTCATCCTTATTCTTCATTAATAGAGTAGTGAATTCAATGGTGCTTGATACATAAACTCCAAGAAAATTTTACTACATAAGACCTTTACGTTAAAATGACTTTCATTGTTTTCCATACTCATGTTAGTTACATTAACGCGTAAAAACATAAAACCTAAGCTTTTTTAAAGTAAACGCCAACTGTAACAAAAAAATTAAGGTAAAGGACATGCTAACTCCGAAACCATACGTTGTTAACTTGAGATGATGTCATAGGTTAAAAAACGATGAAATTTTAACCAATTTTGCTCTAGGTTGTGTTAAAATAGCACCAATAGAAAAAAAGTTATGACCAGATTAATTTTCACAAAAACTTCTTTTCGCTCTCCTGAAAAACTGGATTTTGTCCTTTACAGCAATTGATACTTCCATAGTCGACTTACTTAAGTAAGTACCCACATTTTTTATTCACTGAGATTACCGAGCCATTTTACATTTCTTTTTAATTAAGTAGGTACGTACCTACCTAATCACTGAACATTTACTTACAAACTACCTACTTACCTTAGTTGAAAGAAAAAAACTTGTAGGTTCGATTAAAAAAGAACATAGGTACTTAAGTAAGTACCTAGTTCTTCAGTTTTTTTGTGCTATGACATTTAATTTAATATGGCTTCACGAAAAAAAAAATGTTATAAGTAGGTAGGTATGTTTCTTTCAGTAAAACAAAAGATTGAAATTTTATTATTTATCCTTAATTTTAATTTCAATATCACAAAAATAATCGACCCTCCTATTACCTACTATCTATTTTTCTTTCAAGACATTGTGTTTATCTTTAAAATAAATTTGACTCGTCAATATTCGCAAAATCTTGACATAAGTAGGTAGGTATACAATCTTTAAATGAGAAAGTTTTTCTCTCAATAGCATGCTTAGTTAAGTACTGTACTAGAACTGATAAAATAGCACTAAACAAAATACCACGTTATAATTTACTATAATCAAGAAAATACGCACACAGTTTTAAAAACTCGCAACATTGCGCGCACACACGCTCAAATTATTCACCTGTTCCTATACGTCTGTATTGAGAGGCTTTGCTGTGCCGGCGCAGGTTTCAACTTCTCCCACTTAGGCGGTACAGACACATCGATCGCGCGCTATCTCTTTCTTGGGCTTAGTGTAGAAGGAGATAGCAGTAACCGAGTGTGTCTGCGCTAGCGACAACGTCGGTAAAGTAGTAAACTGTTTTACCGACCGATCAACTGGATCAACGGTCTTTCCTTGCTCGTAGCGGATCCAACTTAGTTTTAACTTGACGCCGGGCCGTAGAGCGTGTATTGCGCGTTTTGACTTTTAGTTTCCAGCAATGTTGTGATTTGCACGACGGTTATTGAATTAGGAAACAGTTTTTGTGATCCTCGTGACAGTGTTATTTTGTGAGGCGTGTATTTTGACCTTTGTGAGAGTCCGGTTGGTACAGCCTTCATCTCGGTGAATGCTGGCTTCAATCTCGCCAGGTACCTCCGTGTAAGTTCGTTGTAAGTGCTTGTGCAAAGTTAAAATTTGAATTTGTGTTGGTTAACCAGAGGTTTCCACCTCGTTGGTTTTGTGCAACTGTGTTTTGTGAATAAGTGTCACTGGATAAGGATTTTGATATTCATTTCAGGATTAAACAGGGTATGTACTAAAATCACATACTTAATAAATATCTAGTTTATAATGATACATTTAAGAAAAATATCTAAATCTTAGGTAGGTATCTCGTAACTTGTCTCGAAACAATAATATAATTGTAGTAAAAATAAGTCTGCAGTTCATAATTTTACAAATACGTAGGTGTTCTATAAAGGAACTTATTCCTCACTTTTAGGTGTCTAGGTAGGTAGCTAAGCCCGTCCTAATAAAACAGAAACAGAATGCCACAGGAAATTAGATACGAACGTTTAGAATTTCAAATAAATATATGCTGTCACCATCAAAATATATAGCAATGCGAAGTGAAAGGTAATGACGTCCAGTTATGAAAATTAAGATATAACCTATCTAACTGATACAATAATGAACTTTAGGAATGGGGGGAATTAAGCTCATTGTTATTTGTTACGTTTGTGTTCAAAAGTATATCTTATTGGTACCTCTCAATATGGAAATAGTGGCGGGAAAATAGACGTAGGTACCTATTAGGTTGTTTGTGAGAAATGTTTAATAAAAATATTTTTAGTGTTGGTTTTTACAATTTTTTTTGTTACGAACTAGAAGATAACTCTTCAGGGTGAAGTTTACATCTGTACCTATACTTGTTCGCTTTTAACCGTTTATTTATAATGAAGTGTTTACATACTACCTACCTATAAGTACTTACATGGGTGTTTCTCTGCTATTTGGAAACTCGTCCATACAAAGACCGTCCTAAGCAAATTTTATTGAATGTTGAGAATCTCTTTTAATACAAAGATAGGCAATAGTATAATAATATCAAATATATAAGTATATATATTAAAAAAGCCCACGCATTTTCCTCTCGGTTTTTGAGTTATTGACGATTTTGTGCAAAATGACAGGGGACTGTTGTGACTAACCAGGGGAATGTTTTTGGAACAAAAACTGTATGTATACAGTGAGAGTCGACTCAGGAATATTGCCTTTAAAGACATCAACGCGTTGTAGGTATTTGTCGATCAACCGAAGATGAAGCAGAAATATGAATACAAACAAATAACTGGATAATTCATACCTACTAATTAATCTAGCTTACACAACGGTTGCTAAGCAACGGATAAAGATACATGTACATACCTAAATAGATAATACATCCAAGACATAGACATATTTCCTGCGTACAGATGCTCGTAGGTAGATAGGTAGATACCTATATACCTATAAGATTTTTAGTGTAAAAAAAAGACAATCGATGTTATTTTCCGAAGCGCTAGTAGGACTTCTCTGACGTGTAAAAGTATTTGGGTACCTACCTACTTGTTTATGGTCTATTTAATAATATTATGTAGGTAAGGTTTAAATTTTAATTTGAACTCGGTACCTACCTACCTACCCAGCAACTTTGCAAAACAGGTAGTCCATCCTCGGACGAATGTTTTATCTATTCAATACTATTCATTTATGGATGACTGGTCTTAAGATGCCTTGATGCTTTTATGAATGCTAAGAGAGTATTGTCTTTGGAATTGAAACACGTCCGGAGATAATATCGCAACTTCAAGTTAAGTGGAGCTAAGCACCCCGTATCTATGATAACGTTTTCTATTCTAATCTTAATCTATTCTTTTCGAAGCGAAAGTGATACAGAATGCCGGCTTGTTTAGTTTGGAACATAAATAGGTACCTAGGTGCCTTTTTAAATAGGGCTATCTACTTACCTACCTACAAAATTTTTGACGGATACGAACTTGAGTTGGCATGCATAGGTATTTAATATTTATGACTTTAAAACTGCACTACTACCTAGAAAATGGCATAATATTGGGTCTCGATTTTTTCTACTTTTGTCTTAGAACAAATAGGTACCCATTATTAAGTAGGTTGAATCAGGCTTACCTACCTATAGTTAGCTTCGAATGTTTAAAAAAATATGTGTCATCAAACATCATTCATTTATGCAAGAGAAACGACGAAATTTAACTGAAAATAAATAACAAACAAACAATGTTCAACCTAATTTCAAAATTGGTTGACTAACTTAATTAATTACGTACCTAGGTAAAATAGGTAGGTAGGTATTTACTACGCATTTTGTAGACATCTGTCTTCAATAGACTACCCTTGAATGCTTCAAGATTCTTACACTTAACCAATTAATTATCCACTCCATTCCTACAGTCATCAATTTCCCTATCAAGACTTTGAACCTCTCAAAATTCCAAATCAAATATATTTATTTCACCGGCCAAAACACAAAAAGCTCTTTAAAAGCTCAGATTTTAAGGGCACTCTGAAATTTACAATACAACGATGACTGAGCGCATTCCAGGAATGCTTTTAATCAGGCAGGCAATTCCGGGCGCATGCCGAAGTGCCCGTGATGTTATTATAGTGGTTTGGAACCGTCGTTAAGGTTCTGGATTGGACATGGACAGTTAGTTCATTTTGGACAGCTAGTGTCCACTGTCCAGTCTTGGACTTTGTGGTTTCTGTGTAGGATTTGCGTTTGATTTGAGTTATTCGTTTGACCTTGGAATGAAACAACTGTTAACGGATTTAACTTGCGTATTTTTATTTTATTTTATTTTATTAGCTGACGTTTCGGATTCTTTACAGTTTCCATAATCGTAGCACGACTGAGCTGACAATAGTCTAACGCTAAAGTGATTTATATCTAAGCTAATATAATTATATTTATATATAAGCTAGTTGATTCATTCCAATGTGTAATAACCGCGAAGGCATCAGAAATTATTATTCGTTTGAATTAAATGACTATTGATAACGGATTAAAGCGTATTTTATTTAATTTGCTGTAGTTGCGAAAACTTTACAATTCCCATATTCGTACCTGACCATGACAGTCTAACGCTAAACGCTTTCGAAACGTCATTTTATAAAATAAAATA
The DNA here is from genome assembly GCA_038024825.1 of Polylopha cassiicola. Taxonomy (NCBI): domain Eukaryota; kingdom Metazoa; phylum Arthropoda; class Insecta; order Lepidoptera; family Tortricidae; genus Polylopha; species Polylopha cassiicola. The sequence goes on from CP149059.1 coordinate 4,813,473, forward strand.
CGCGAGTTAAATTCGTTCATAGTTGTTTCATTCCGTTATACCTACCTACCTAAGTAGGTAGTTGTTAGTGTGTAATAACCGCGAAATTATTATTTAGGTTATTACGATTTTCTTTCTACAACATCGTGTAGGTAGGTTTTTATTTAGGTGCCCTATAGGTGGGTCCTATTTAAATAAATAGAATAAGTAATCAAATTATCTTAAAACAAATAAAGTACCTAATTGTTAGTAGTTTCAACTGACACAAATTCGGTAAATAACAAAAAGTTAGAAATATTCATACCTACACAATACCTACAATATATTTATTTATTTATGAAGGTAGGATAAGCTTCAGATGTTTACTAAAAGTAAAAGCATGGTATGGGTCATTGACCTCCTACTGTATTTTTGCATGCAATCGCAATTTATTACGAAACTGCGGATGTAACTGTGAATTTTAAGCTGACGCGATAAATACGAATTTTACTACGGTAATTAATAATTTAATACGGAATTTTATAAATACTACATTTTGGTAGGTCCTACGTTTCTTATTTTTATTTGCCATGTTCCTGATATAGGTACCTATTTAAGGTATGAAAAACGTATTTAAGCGTGTTGTGCTTAATTAAACTAGGGTAGACCTACGGACCTATATATAGATCTGATATAGATTTAATATTCTCGATCGCGGTGTTTGTTGTCAAACTCCACCGACCGGCTGGACCGATTTTAATGAAATTATCTGTTAATATCCGGTAGGTTCATCAACCACTATTTTTCAATGAAAAAATCTCTAAAAACTCGGAACGAAGTTCGCTTGGTCAGCTACTTTCTCCATACATTCTAAATGCCTATTATAGTAATACAATACATTTTGTACTTAGAATCTTGCCCTTGCAATAACAAGAAGGGGTCAAAATAGGTCACATCGAACGAGCTGTCACCATCTTCCATCAGTTACACGGACTGAGCTGGCAGGTGAGAAAGAATAATTGCCTTCCATAAACGGCCACCGGTTGCTTCAGATCGATTCCATGAAAGTATCTATATTAAAAGCTTCAATTCTATTTGTTTACCTTAATTGGATTGTTGTAAACGAAACTGGCAAATGGTTGTAGAAGACATTCGCACTTAAAAAACTAAAAATCGACAACTCATTACATATCGGGATAGTGTGTAAAGCCTTTTTCTTTGAGTTTTTAGAGTGGGGCTTTTTCTACGATTATACTCGTAGGTATAAACCCTAGGTTCTTAACCTGGGGGTAGGTAATACTTGTATTTAGCGGGGGTAACAATCAGTTAGTAGTTGTTTCGAACGTCGAATTTCAAAGTGAAGTCTGAGCACAGCGTAGTGCAGACTAGCGCGAAAGATCGTCGTTGGGAGGTGTAAAATCAGTGACCCTATTTAAGTCATAAGGGTAAGGGGCCTAAAAAGGTTAAGTACCACTGGTAGGTAGATAAGCTTTCTCTGTGTTATTTTGTAAGAAGAACAGATTTACAATAGGTTGTTTTATACAATAATATAACCTGCCTTGCGAGTTTTATTGACTGCTATCAAACAGGCCGGTTCTAGTGGATTATGAACTCAAGGTTAGGTTGAATTGATATTATTATTATGTAGACTTTAGTTCAAGGATACAATATATTAAAGTTAAATTATGCATAAATTACATAATCATGTAGATGTGTAGAAAATAGGCAAGATTCTGTGTTAATAATTAAGTGGTGGTATTTTACGACTAATGACTAACAGAACTCCCGAGTATGAAAATCTTGTAAGGGGCAAATGTCAGTGTGATAAAAAAAAAATTCTTAGTGCACTCCCACGTTATAAAAGTTATCCCAAGCATTCGACTTTCTAACGCTTACAGTTTAGGCGCTGCGTCGATACTCGCACGTCAATCATTAACTCAGCTTCTTTTATATAGAAAGATTTGCAAGCGAATCTGTCAGGAAAACGTTCAAAATCTCAAAAATATCAGCAGGTTCCGAGCAACCTGTCGGTGCGGCAATATCAGATGTTCTCACGACGTCTGTCGGCTCTCGGTTGGGCGCCGGGCCCGCGTGGAATCTTGAGAAAGTTGGCCAACCGACTCGCCCAACATCAAGTGGATGGGTCGTAGGAACCAGTTTGGTGAATCGGCAAGTGTAGATGCCGGCTATGAATTAGGAAGTGGACGCTTCTACTGACCAGTTGATTTTATCTAGGTTCCTCGTTCTGTTGGCATTATCAGTTAGTGGATCTGATTTAATAGCGTTTTTAAGTTATTTGTTACTTATGTTCATTTTTTAATTTAAATTGCTATTAAGATTGGCTTTAATTAAAAATAAGGACCAATATTGAATAGATTTAACATTAAACAAGTTTTAGTAGGTTTGTCAATAACCATTTTTATTAAGAGTGTACTTGGTGTACGAAAATCTAGTCATACCGCATTCTTTAATGAACCATGTACCAACCGGCGAGTGTTATCGTATCCACGCTTGTTTTACAACTCGATGTGTGCCGCGCCCACTCACACTTGGCCTGCGAGTTTCCCCGACTCACCTTACGAATGCTTCACTCACCAAAACTACTACCCACAACAAACAAGCAAATTATCACAAGTTTACGGTCGTTGCCCTCCACGGTCAACACTGTCCCGTAATAATGAACGCAATATACGTCGTCGTTCCCCTGTAATTTCAGCTCAATCGACTTAATTGCGCCATCAATAATTAGTTCTGGCACACGCCGTGATAAACGCACCGTATCCGTATCCGTAGATAACAAACTATACCTTTGCCTATTCTAATGATGAAAAAACTCCCATGCGATTCCTCTCACGTGCCAGAGCGGCCATTGTGAATTGTTTCAGCAGTCTAATAGCAACATTTAATTGCTCTGGCCTCATTGTCGCGGCTATCTCCAATCTCACGACAATGGACCGCAGCAACAATGGAACTCGGGCCCTGAAAGTATTCCCTAAAGAAAACTATTCGAATGAAAAGACTAGGTACCCAGATATCGAGCTTTTTCGTAGAATGAGTTAGTGAGCTGGCCTCACTTACAAAATCGTATTTCGCCTACTTTCTGGAATTCCATTCCTTATGAGTAGTGTTTAGAGTCGTGGTAGTTAGCTGGGAATCGCCTTGCATTTGTACAGTTGCGTAAACAAAGGTGTAAATGGGTATTGCGGTAGCTTATCTCGTGGTTATTTGCATTTCATTGTACGAGGTTACAGTTCGCAGTTGTTGATATTATCAAGAAATCGATTTATTTGGATCTAATCTTAGGTAATGTCTTCTACTATACGGCTTAAAATGCCGACTAAATATTTATTTGTATGGCAGGCTCGCGGGACCGAGCTTGACACTAAAGTGATTAAATGTATCACTAATAAAGCACTATCTATGTAATATATTATCCATTACCGAAGTGTCTCTCTGTCTCATTAGGTAATAGGGTTTTTGACTATTTTTTAATAATCGTTTTAAATTATTCTTTATAGCATAATAAGCTTATTTCATTAATATTTCCGGGAAATTATCTGTATTATGAGTAAAAATCAATATTTAAGTTTAAATTGCGAGAACCCCGGCAAAAACGCTGTTTCTGTAATGGCGCCGGTCTCGTGACAGGCGTGACGTCACATACAAGTAAACAGAGTTAATAACATTTGTGAATCAGTACATTTCATCGACTTTCTTCAAATTTATTGAATACAATGGTCTATAAGTGGTGTGTAGTGCCACAATGTACAAATACTTCGATAAAAAGTCCAGAGAAAGTGTTTTTTTCTGTACCAACCAATCGCAAAAGGCGAAAAATGTTTCTACAACTAGCTCGAAGAAATCCAAATGCCATTCAACCACACTCAAATGTCTTTATGTGCGAAGATCACTTTGATGTAAGTATCACTTAACTTTATACAGTATACCAGATAGCAGATAGTAAAATATCTGTAATGGATAAAACAAAATAACATCTTTCATTCCTAACCTCTAAAATGTGGACTTAGATTTCTTAGAAGATCCTTAATTTTAAACGCTACATTGTACACTTCACTCTATTAAATTTCAGATGGAAAAAGACACAATTGACTACATGAAGTACAAAATGGGCTTCAGTCAGAAGATATTTCTCACGGATGAGGCTGTGCCAACTCAATTTCACTGTCAAAGAGGATCGCAAGCGCTATTATAGATTGTTTGGAAATTGACATACAAAAACCTTCAAAAGCTGTTCATCAGGCACTGACATCGTCGTAGTACAAAAAAGGAATACTTCAAAGTATTTAATATCCTGCACACCAAAGGCGTGTAAGAGAATTTCATATGCTTAAGCAACATTCAGTGATGAATACTAACATACTTCGTGTTCTTGATCATGTCATCATCATTGCAAGTACCCTTACAAATTTGCAGAATTCTCTATTTAACACAACTTTGTGCCTTCTAATAAGAGTATTTATTGTATGTATAAAATCAGCCACCTATTTTATATGTAAATTGTAAGTGCAGCAACTAAAGTTCTCTTCTTTAGAAGCTACACTGATAATACCCTTAAATAATGTAAAATAAAAGAAATAATAAAGCTCGAAATTATTTTTTATTTAATTATTACACACTGGTGTTCTGATATAAAATAGGAAAAATTTGATATATTTTAGAGTAGTCCCTACTCTAGACAAAGTAGATTTTTTCCAATAACACTCCACTGAAGTGCATGAAGAATCCTCAGAACGACGATGGGCCCACATTAAAAAAGCAACAGCATGCTTGCACCCTCCAGCTGAAGCCGCACAGTCATGGCACTGACAGCTGATAATTTCGCAGTCGCTTTCATTTACAATTATAGTACAATTGTATCCTTTGGCTCGTACTTTGTGCTTAGGGCACATCTTACACTCAACTGTACAAATTCCACGAACATAACCAATCGCTTCGTCGCCATATTATGATTGTCGTGCAGACCTGTAAAACAAAAGCAAAATCATGACAAAGGAATTTTCATCAACATAACCTAAAATTTGCTCTTAAAAAACTTCCAAACTTATTATACTTAATACAAAATAAATAATTTGTATGGGGTACTTACACTGCTGTTTTAACATTTTTAAGTTCCGCAGCATAGTAATCAGCATAATTTTTAAAGAAAAGTGCTACCATAAATGCATCTATCTTTGGTAGGTTGCTGTTGTCAGCCTGTACTAAATTTGCCTAAATTTTGGGATTCGGTACGAATATTATAAAATGTATCAAGTAAATATTCCTTCAGAAAACACTCAAACATCTAATATAACAGCGATACAACACGAATTACAAACTAGACTTAGTCATGGCAGCAATGTTTACTTGCGTGTGACGTTGCAAGAATCTTAACCATTCACAGAGCGTTGACCGTCACAGATAAGACTTCAAAAAATATTATATTTTATTTCGTGTAATCTGCAAAAAATATACATTTTTTTGTTTAAAATAAAGTGAAATATGTTAATTTATGCTATTTTCTGATATGATGACCACAATTTGGGATATATTTTTAATGTTGTCAAACACCCTATTAATTATCACAACACCGACAAAAATATGTGATATTTATTCAGATATATCTTTTCTCATATAGTCTTAAAAACGCATAGATATTTTGCTATGAAGGTATTCTTTTATATATTTTTTATTACACTACATAAGCTACAGTTATAACAATACCAGTTTTAAAAATATGATTCAAGTCACTATGAATATTAATTAAGTAGGTGCCTACGGTAATAATAAATAAACGATGCGTAAAAAAGAAAGTGAACCTAACACCTCTTCATTATCGAGGAAGATAAAAGGTTCTATAGAAAATATTCTCTAGAGAAACGACTTTCTTTTAAAATGATAGATCTGTGACTGTCGAGTTTCGTATTCAATCACTATAGGCTCTGGAGGAAACGAAACGAAAGATTTTATTTAGGCGTAACTTTGAAATTCATTGATACAAATAGACCTTAAAACAAAAGGTGACTGATACTTTCTACTTGATGAGGGCTAGCATCGAGCTTTGTATTCTTAAAGTTCATTGAATTATATGGGAGGCAATTATTACGATGTACGGTTTTGGAAGATTTTAGTTTAACCATACTCTTCTTGGTATCTTTTTTGCTTGTTGTGGTACATTTTAAACATCTGTTATTGAAAGGACTTTTAATACTGTTCTGTCTTATCTGTCACGTTTATGACGGACCAATGGGAAATCAGATAACACGATCGTAATGTTTTTGGGTCTCCCTGAAATAGCTAACATACAAAATTAAAGATGGCAATGTTGATAAGAAATTTTCGTATGCACTATTTTAGCTGATTTTAAGGATGTGGTCTCATGTGTATGCAGTTTTTTTGTCAGCTACATTTATAAGTAAGTGCCGAATCGATTTTTTCAAGTACTTATTTACGAAACCCATTTCTAACATTTTCGTGATATCATCATAGGTACGTACTAAAATTTTGATTAAGTATACATATATAAGAAGAATATGGTATCATCAGTCTGATCTCATAAAGGATCCAGAAAGAAAGTGGTTTTTGGTTTTCTTTATAATTTTCGTATTGATATTGTGTTTGAACATGCATTTAGAATTAAGATAGTAGTGGGTGGATAAGATTGTCGGTCGGATGACTTATCTATGCAAACGAACACACGAGTTATACCGGACTCGCTGCATTTCTGGAGCTATGCTAAAGTAAGTCTCGTGCACACTGCACCGTGTCTTGATTGCAATTATTGTGGTACTAGCTTCTGCCCGCGACTTCGTCTGCGTATGATTAGTATTTTACACTATATCGTTATAAAATATAGCCTATATGTTATTCTGATGTATAAGCTATATTGTGGTAAAGTTTCATACAAATCCATTCAGTAGTTTTTACGTGAAAGAGTAACAAACATCCATACATACAAACTTTTGCCTTTATAATAGTAGTAGGATATAAGATAAGCTTTTAAATGTAAAAAACTTTTCAAGACTGATATTGGTAAATAGAAGCACCTACTTACCTACTATAGATTGGAGACATAAATCGCCTAACACTATGATGTGTGGTTAATGTCATGTCAAATCAAATTTCAAATAGGAGAAGGTTTTTGATTACTTACACTTGTAAGGTTATGTATCAATATGGGTTCTGTACCTTCCTTGTGTCTATCGATCCGTCATCCACAACTTGATTTGAAATTTGTTGCACCTATAAGTAGTTAATTTGGGAGGGTTAATTAGAAAATTATTTGAAATAAATAACGTAATTCGTTAACATCGTTCCTACGATATCCAGTAATTAATTATCTGGTGGCATATTGAACTTATGTTTTGGTTATAATAACTATTATTTTATAACCACCAATATACTTATTGTACGAGTATACATTTGCGAAAAAAAATCATCAATAAAGTACATATGAAAAGTATAGCTTTTTAAGAATTTTGCTCTACACTCCGATCTTTATTTCACGTTTTAAGGCCATTTAAGGCTAAGTAAGATACGAAGGCTTCTTTGGAACACTATGTTGTTTAATATGTAGGCCTCTAAGCGCTCGCCTAGAGCTTTGCTTTAGATATGCGTACATCGGTATGTAGTTGTCGACACGCATCCGCTTCTCGTGACCAAACTAGTTCTGATATAGAACGAGCGGTCCTATAAAATTAATAAGGCCATATTCTTCGACATGAGTTATATGTATACGCAACTAGCTTTCCGCCCGCGGCTCTTTTAGTAAGTATATGTTTTCGTTTTTACCCCTTTTCACCCTGTAAAAAAATTTCAAAATGAGTCGCATTACATTTGTAGTATTCACAAAGAATTCCGAAATAAGTTGAATGACATTTTTGTAGGTAACCTATTACGGCAAGTTAAGTCACACGATTTATTATTTAGGTATCAAAATCTTTTAAAGGATTAAATGTAAACTTTAGAGATCAATCGACAAATAATAATTCACACTTAATATTAAGTATTTTAATTAAAAGGTACAATGTGTAAAGAAATAAATATATAAGTAACCATCTCACCCAATTAGGAGAGATTCACAGAAATCAGTTTTACTTAATGATACTAAAAAATTTCAAGTCCGTACCTAAAATATCAAGACATGTAAAATTTTATAAATACAATTAGATATATTATAAATATATTATGTATTCCAATTTAAAAGAGTTCGTAATAATGAATCAGATTACTACTTAACGGGTTTTTAAATTCTGGGCTTAAACCACTATTTCATTCGGTAACATTATATGTCACAATAATAAATTGTGTAAACATAATGTCGTATTAATTAAAATCAATAGCTGTCATGTTATAGTATTACTCAACATGTTACATATAAATCGTTATGATAGATTATATAAAGTCGATAGCGGATTATTTGTAATAAAATAACGTAATAATATTATGGAGGTACGCTTGTCACGTTAAGTCCACAGTAAGCCATATTTAGTTTCTTTGATATTATTCACTATTTGTTTGACATGTGACACAGGGATCTCTAAACTTTACTGTTCTTATTTAGACGGCGGATTCGTTTCACCATATAAAATATATCGGAAACAATAAAGTAATGGGAGTAGTTGATTTTATTTTAATGAAACAACTGTATTTTGTGTATTTTTATAATATAAATTTACGTACGATAAAATTGACTATTGCAATGCGTAAGTACAGTGAAAGCGTCAATAAAAAACGGCAAATAAATATATTATTTTTGGAGTAGCGTTGTATTTACCTATACATAGGTATATTCCATAAAAGGGCACCTTGCATATTATGTAGTTGATATTTTCGCAATGGTTGCTTTAATCCTCTACGAATATGGAAAGTTGTCTAAACGTCAAAATGTACATAATATCGTTAAATATCTAACAGTACAAGCATGTTTTAGGTAAAAGCTTTATTTTTGTAGGGTTTTATTACTTCTTTTGTTAAAATAATGTGAAGGGAACAGAATAAAAACGAATCGAAGTGTGGCACGTGGACGATTGTTCTACCGATAACACTTTAAGATAATAATTAAACAATAGCACATAATAGGTTGGTTTCTGGCGCCATTTAACAATAGGGTGCTATTTTTGTGTTACCTGGCAAAATAACTTTGTATTTAACGTTTTTCTCTGTTACGGTCATTTGTTACAAGTCACATGATTACTTGGTTTCGTTATTCATCTAAAGACATACCTACTTAATGCTTTTTACGAATATGATTTTTTTTCTTTAAGAATTTAGGGAGCCGGGATTTAATAATTTCTGATAATTTAGTTTGCATAGTAATAAATCACTTTAGTGTTAGACTATCGTCAGCTTAGTCCTGCTACGAATATGGCAACTGTAAACTTTTCGAAACGTCAGCTAATAAAATAAAATTAGAATCCGTTTAGTTGTTTCATTGCAATAAATAGAGTTCTCAATACCCGTTAACGGCCTTAGCAAGGTCTAAAAGCATATTTTATTTTTCTACATGTTTAAGTTAATACACTCGTATCAGTTGAAGTTTCAACTACCATACAGATATAACAATGTATCTCGCGTGTGGGTTAATTGCTTGTTGAAGGGTTGTTTCCCCCGGCCTGTCAAACCAGTAACCTTAAGAGCAAAAGGTGTAATTGTCAGTTGTGACGGAGCGTGCCGTAACGCGGCACCTGCAATTTTTTTATTATTACATATTTAGTGACAGCTGTGAGTACCTTGTAAGGGTAATTATTTAACTACCTTTGCGTTTATGAACCAATAGTCCCAACTGTATGTACTTAATTTATTTCTGAACGGTCTGTTTTTGTTCTAATTTGTTTGCCTTAGAAAATGCTGTACAAGGGAATATGATATAATATTTTTAACAATCACAGAGACTTAACAATCACCGCTACTGCACGCGCCTATCTTAGAAGATAGGCGCGTGCAGTAGCGGGTTTTTGTATCGAGCCAGGGTTGGCAGTCTTGCGTCGTTAACGTTGCGTCTTTGTGCAATGCACGCCCTTGATCTTAGAGGTATAACTATAAGGTACCCATAATGTATGAAAAACTATCCCTTTCAAACTTCGTTCCAAAAATGGGTTATTGCATACTAAACCTAAACAATCAGCTTCATTAGTACACGAACACAGGTAGCTGGAAACTATATTTTCCCATACGAAATAATAAAAGAATTCAATCGAAAGTCCTACCTGGAATCATTGACAGTTCAGTCGCGTGCACAGTACGTGACTCACGTGGGACACAGGGACCCTCTAAAACGAGTGTCTGTGTCGCTTCAACAACAGGCAAACACTCAGCCCTTACCTGTTACAAGCCTGTGGTTTTGCGTAATTTGTACTTAAGAAAAGATGGTGCTAGATGTACCTACTTATTATGTTTTCTTTAATGACGTCATCGATTGGATTTAACTCGCGTATTTTGTTTCATTGGCTGATGTTTCGGAAACTACAGTTTCACTACGCAAAAAAAAACGCTAATAAAATACACAAGTTAAGAGGATTGTGAACCTGTTAATTTTCATACAAAAGGCGATAACGTTTTACACCCAGTAAATATAGTTAGATTTTTATAATTTTTGGATATGTTGTAGATATAATGAGAAACTACGTCTGTACGTTTTGATTTTAAAGAAATATTGCTTACGCTAGATCTAAGTATAGATTTTTAGATCTATATATAGATTTTTAGATGCTAATAAATTTTAGCGTAAGCAATATTTCTTAAAAATCAAAACGTACAGACGTAGTTCCTCATTATATCTACAACATATCCAAAAATTATAAAAATCTAACTATATTTACTGGGTGTAAAACGTTATCGCCTTTTGTATGAAAATTAACAGGTTCACAATCCTCTTAAGTAAATCTGTTTATAAATACTTGTTTCATTCCAATGTGTAATAACCGTGAAGGCATCAGAAATTAAGACGTCATCGATGCTGAGAAACTTTATGGATAGGTATCCAGAATTTACGCTTACTTTGTAGTGTAAGTCACTGCAAAGTAAGCGTAAATTCTGGCATAAAAACGAATAAGTTCTCTAATGCCGATCAGTAGAGTTTTGATGATTCAATTAACTAGCATTATATTATCAACGTATAATTACATGGATAAGTTAACCTTAAACTTAATATACATAATGCAGCGTTTACGTAATGTGTTAAGGAAATGACATACAAATGCATAATCGCTTATCACCCACGCCGGGCGAAGTTTTACAATGGGGTTACACAACTTTTAAGTGGCTTAATGCAGTATATGCATATGCAGGTTATCACAACTAACACGTGTTGCAATTGTGTGTAGGCTGTTGAAAAGTGATATAGTAGCTTATCTCTTGATAACAATTTATGGCTGTTGACTCACAGTATAGTTGCCGGTTGCGAGAGAAATCTGATACAGGAATTTGAAAATATGAGGAAGTAATAGGTATGTCTGTATTGTGTTATTATACATTGGAATGAAACAACTTTAGACGGATTTAAAAAAACTCGCGAATTTTATTTTATTGGCTGACGTTTCGGTCCATAATCGTAGCATGACTGAGCTGACAATAGTCTGTATGCTAGAGGTACCTATTGAGACAATTGTCACATTTATATTTTTTACAAGGGGAAAATCTTCATGAAACACTTACATTCGGCTAAACTCGCTAGGCCTTGACTTTAGTTTTGGCGTTTCTCTAATGATTGCTGCACCAAGACCATTCTTTATTTTGTCTTCCATTGGGCACCAGTCAGGTACATGTAGACGTCAAGTCCCAACTGTCCCCGGCTGAAGGGCTTTTAGTATATCACTCCTTCTTTCTGTTGTCGTGCTAGCGCTCGCCATGGTGTCTACTTTTTATGGGGTTGGTATGTTAACAATGAGTAGGTAGGTCGGTCTGGCGATCATCCAATAGTGACATAAGTAAGTGAAGTGTCGACTACATGACTCGTGTTCAAAATATTAACAAATTTTGCTATAGTTTTAATTTAAGATGGATAAGAAAGGAGTATCGTATCTTATTTCTATCCGTCTAAGTTTAAAGAAGTTTAGTAAGTTACCTATATATCTTAAAAAGGGCTTTTTCTTATCTACATACTTTCTTTCTTTAAGTTCTGATGTAGAAGGTAATCCTTGGAACTGTAGGTCTAAAATATAGGGTTCCCGAGGGATGTTTAAAAGTTTACGAAGTTCCGAAGTTTACGGTGAGAAATAGAGGCTTTTGTATAAGAGTAAAGTATGAAATCAAGGCCTTTGACCCCGCGATGCAATGACACTGATGATTCATGTGAGGTCATTGCCTCGGACATTATTCGAGAATTGATCTTAGCTTAGGTCAGTTTGTTGAATGTGAAAACTTTTCCATCATTGATCCGCGATAGGTAGGTATGTTGTTTTGGTATAGATTAATGTTATATCTGGATATTTATGGAGAACTTCGTACATCCAAACAGATTTCTGTGAGACAGCGACGTTTCCTACTGCAGGGGCAGATATTAGTATGATAAGCACAAGAATTTTTACCTTATTTATTTGTCCATTATACCAAACTGACCTAGATCAATTAACGTAAATTATACATATTTGGAATAATTAACGTAGGTAAATTATTCCAAATAATCATTGTTTTCTTATTGTTATCATATAAATAAATAAGGGACTAATGAGGGACTAATACCTTTCTGGAAGTTCTGGAACTCAATATTGTGGTCTGAATTGCGAACATACTATACCTACCGCAAATAACAGGAATAGTAAGCAGATGCAAATAATCATATAAATATTTTGACAATTGATCCAAAACAATGACTCCGTTATAGAAATGCATAATTTTCGTGGAACAACAGTAATGCGACCCTCCACGGGTTGAGCAAGCGAAATTCCAACAAAAGCGATTTTATGCAATTACGTCTAAGTTGTCTGAGAGTTATTACTAAACCGAGCGCGGTCACGCCGTCGCCTTTAAGCTCTGGCGCAGACTATCGACGAAAGCTACAAGCCTATAGCCGCGTCCTCATTTGTAGCATTTCTGTGTATCTCCGTTGCGTGGCCTCAGTGCGTATCATGGTCGCTAGTAGGTATCATCTTGAGTCCAAACTAGCGATCATGATACGCGATGAGGCCACGCAAAAGAGATGCGATAGGTACATAGAAATGCTACAAATGTAGACGCACTTAATTAGCTAACAACGCCGCTCAAGTTATCAAATAGTGACAATAAATAATGCACCTATGCCAATGGTGACTTAAACAATGTTGTTTGTTAAGCTACGATATGAAAAAGAATTTCTATTTAGTCCGTCAGTTAGATAATTGAAAATTATTGGCTGATAATAGTGATAATCTACTTAACGGATAAAGAAAAAACAGTCGTTATGCTTTATAAGACTGCAAAATCTACTGATCATGCATCAGGGGTCTCTGTAGCCTTAGCTCGTGTGTGAGCAAACATTAGTAAAAGGTTCTCCACAATAAGGGAAAAAAAAACATATAAAAAGCTTGTCATTTTGATACAGGGCAGGGCCAAGGCACGCTATGAACGTCATGCACCATGATCTCAGTATCTCAGTCGTTAGTTTGCGTTGGTCCGAAACATTCGCTGGGATCGCTCGTGCGAGTCACGAGCTCTCTCAGCCTTATTGAGGCTCTAGACCTTATTTAAACTTTTAATGTCTTTTTGCCCTTTGAAAAGGTTAATTTTAGGAACTGCCCGCGAAAGCTTTTCGTGTATCCAAAACTTAGTCAAAAGTACCTACAAAATTCGACAAATCGTTGTTGTGGTATAAATACTGGTTTGTTATTAGCTGTGTGTGTGTTCCTATTTTAATAATTAATGTGTTAAACTTCCAGGATTGAAGGTTGAAAATAGAGATCCTAAAATTAATAAAAAAGATAAAACAAAATATTAGCGTTGGAATAAAACATCTACCATTTTATTTTATCGTTGACTATCGTCAACTCGGTCGTGCTACGAATGTGATAATTTATAGTTATCCAATGTGTAATAACCGCTATGGCATGAGAAATTATTAGGTTCTTAATTATAACGGATTTAACTCCCGTATAATTTTATACTGACGTTTCGTACGTTAGTAAAGAAGTAAAAAAAAAACAACAAATCAATCACCTTTGTTTAGTCTAGTACCAAGGCCATTATCCCTAAATAGTGGATAAAAATATAATTATATATTCTTTCCGCATACTAATAACCAAGTACGATTATCAATTCTATTACCTACAGTATTGATCTAAGGTTATGGCCCTGTAGTGGCCTCGTAATTTGTTTTTTATCGGCACAGTCACTCATAGGTCCACGACGAGTACCTACCGAAAAGCGCTGATATATTATATATATCTCGCTTTAACAATTATAAAGTATTTAAAAATAAGATCTCATTATTTCTGATAGTCTCGCGGTTATTACACGCAAGTTTAATCCGTTATAACTGTTTCATTCCAATGTAAAAATCGATAGGGCAACAGAAATTGTTATGATTAGGTAAATGTAAAGATTTTTCAAGAGCAGATACGTAAGTTATAAGACACCTATACTTCTTGACCTTAAAACAACAATAATTTAAAAAGATCGTAACTTATCTACGTTTATAACCGCACCGCATAATGAGGGAAGTTATAATGATTTGTCTTTCACAGTATCCAGGCTCTGGAGGAAGTATAACACATTTGAAATGGATTAATTATTAATTCATATACTTTCTCTGAAAAGTAATTTAACTTCTTGTTTATTTACTTTTAGATGTGAACATAATTGAATCAAGGAATTAAGTCCATTTATCCACAATTGGCACCTGTTCCATTTTCTGAAGTGGAAATTAGATTTCTCTGATTATTCAATTTCGAGTCAATTTAAACTTTACCGGAACGTGTTTGTTTTCTTTTGTGTATAATAGCTTTTCCAACGTTATTAACACAAAAAAGTGACACAAATTTTGATTAGACCTCGTACTTTTTGTACAATTACTTGCGGTTAGAAAGTGTTCTTAAATCGACATTTCGTACTAAATATGAACTAAGTACAAAAAAGAATCCCACAAAGAAAAACCACGTTCAAACGAAACTTTTACAGATTAATCCCGCAATCGGAATATCCCAATCCGTAATGTCGCGTATTTCGTAACTACATCGAATGCAACTCGTATTCAGTAGTCGATTGAAACGTAAATATTTTCTTTACCGTTTCCAATTCCACTAAAACAAATTCATCTCGAAAACTCGTATTGTTTGACGTGCAGTTGTGGGTTGATTCATGGAACTATGAATGGGTATTGTTCCTTCCAACCGGAACCACGCCGTGCGGTTCCGGGGGTTTCAATGACGTCAAATTATTATCCGTTATGGCGGCGCCCCCGTTTCCGGTTCCCGTTGCATTTTGTTAATGAGATTATTTATTTGGATTCGTTATTTTTTTTTTACTTTGCAGGCCTTGTATGGCTGCGTTTGAATTTCAAGGAACAAGGTGACGGAGGCGGTCTGACAAGTGTCTTTATACCTGTATTAAGTGACGTTTTCTAGCAACTAAGTGACGTTAATTCGTATGCTAGGTATATTGTTTCGATTACCTCTGCCTCTGTATTGCAAAACAAATGTATCTTATATGTCTTTAATTACCTAATAGTCATTTCTTAACACTAGGTATAAATATTACTGATTAAGTTGATTGCTTATTCCTAACTTACTCGTAGATGTTTCCACTGTTTCTCTTCAACTTACTTAATTCAATACTTATTTTATTTTGTTTCCGTTTTTTATTTTACTGTACTGAGTTACCGGTTACCGAGTAAGCAATCTTCTAAACTTATATCAGGTTAATTATTGTAGCGTTGAACTCATTTCGCCATAATATTAAATAGAGGTCTAGAAACGTTTATTATCCATAATAAAACGTTATTTGCATTGTAGTTTCATCGTAACGGTGCAGTTTGCACTGCAAATAAATGCAGCGTCAATATTTTTAATCCCATTTCGTATTTCACCTTTTTTATTTACCTAATGTCGTTCGGAGATGTCCGCATTAATCCAATTTAATAAAATGTAATCTGTATTTATACTTTGTAAAAAAAAAGTTTTTTCACTGCAACGGACTTAGTAGGTAGGTAGACTATCGTATAGCAGTCGCCTAAAGCAGTCGTGTTACAAATATGGGAACTGTTAAGTTTGCGAAAAGCCGTGTTTCTATTTTAATGTTTTTATTACTTGAGTTTCGACATAGTGAAACGGGTCCCTAATCTCAGCATAGTTCCAAAATTTGAGATGTCCAATTCGCAAATGGCAGTGTGTCGAGATTCGCAGCATTTCCGGCGATAATGCATATTGTGGCCATTTCCTAATGACACAGTGTTCGCTGCGCCGCGATCACCTGACACCGTGTTTTAGCAATTACTATTACACAGTGTCAAGTCAGGTCGTAATCAAATTAATCTGTGTGTAGGATAGGTATGAAGTATGAAAGTATGTTTTTAAAGGGGCCGCTGCGAATATTAATTTAATGTAGTTATCTGTGAAGAAAAGGGTGTCAATGTCATACGGGTGTGGTGAAAAAGCGTAAGTAAATTATAGTTTGTAGACGGGATTAAAAGTGCTGTAACGGTTTTAACTTATAATATTGATTTTATGCTGACGTTTAGGGACTGTAACCCTACCGTTACCACCATAACTTATACCGTTTCCATATCTGTACCAAACTTGTACCTATATATTCTAGGTACATAATATAAAACATAATACATAATATAAACCGCGAATAAATACGTGTAAAAGTGTCCCTTGAGTGCTATTTTTTAATAACATACCAAGCTATAGTAACATCTCGTAAAACTACCTAACAAATATTTAATTTAAACTTAACTCTTACTTTTAAAACTAAACACCTATCTGAGAAAAGACGGCAAACATTGTAGCCACCTTAAGGTAAATAAAACCGGATAAAACGTCCAATACCAAGAGACTAGGTACGTAGTTACAAGTAGACTTGTTTATGGTCTATTTAATTTATCTTCCGCTAGCTTCATCGAGTACTGGCTCCCTTAGGCACTTCATTAGGCGCGAACGGCGAGCGGACGCTCTCTCTATAAGCCCGAATTGATCGTGTACTTGCGATCCTAACAATTTATCGGAGCGAAACCCATGTTAAGTTGATATAAGCTTCTATAAATAACTTTATTTAAATGCGTTATATTTTGGAATGAAACAACTATTAACGGATTTAACTAGCGTATTTTTATTTTATTTTATTAGCTGACGTTTCGGATTCTTTACAGTTTCCATAATATAAGGTAGTTTGCATAACTGTATAAATCACTTTAGCGTTAGACTATTGTCAGCTCAGTCGTGCTACGATTATGGAAACTGTAAAGAATCCGAAACGTCAGCTAATAATATAAAATAAAAATACGCGAGTTAAATCCGTTAATTGTTGTTTCATTCCAATGTGTAATAACCGCGAAGGCATCAGAAATTATTGCGTTATATTTATGAAAAGCTAAGATTACAATCCTAGCAGACAGACAGATAGACAGTTCTGTATTCGTCTGTAATTTTAAGGTGGTGACTATTCTAACTAACATTAAAAAGATCCAGAAAACATTAAATTGTAATGTTATAGATTAAATTGGCCACTATATAGATAACAGGTGTATAAGTACTTAGGTCTGTATATTATGTTTCTCATGGTGTATCTATTGAATATATATGCATAGATAAATAAACATATATCATTATAGGTATGTTACCTCCAACCATATTAATATTTCTTTTGACGAAACTTGTTGCCGATTTTATGATATGTTAATTGACGAAGCCTACGTTACGAATTTGACATCCGCATATTGAGTTTTGTTTTAATAAATTACTAGTATTTCTTAGTTTTTATGATGTCAATCCAATTATTTGGGGTCGGCACAGTATCGATCGATGCTTCATCCACAAATGTCTGCATTGACGGATCAAATCTCTATCAAAGTTATCGATCTGATTATATCGCAGCATGAGACGCGATTATCGTTCGGTCACAAAGTCATAGCACGAGTTTAATTCGACGGTTGGATCTGCACGACCCTATCATTGATCGCTTTGATAGAATCTGTCGTTAAATATTTTCGTCCATTGTTATGACAAGAGAGGTCTTGATTTATTTGAAAGACCTCGTCTTTTTGGTATTCCTCAAAAATTGGTAATTTTAATATAGTGTGTTATTTATATGGTATCTATCAAATTTTGAATCGTATGTGCCTAATTATTATAATTATCATAGCACAGATATATATATTAATTTTAGACAGAACCTTTTTTAACAATGTCATTTTTTTAAATATCTTTGTGAATGCCATCATCCCAAAGACCTCCTCCCTGACTGGTCCTGTTAATATTATGACCAAGAAAAATAAGACAAGGTCTAGAGTGTTATTCTCTCTTCGATTCGATTTAGTTCAGGTAACACGATAAAGTGCTTATAGGTTTCAGGACATTTTCAATTATTTATTTCACTAAGTGTTCTCTGAGAGGTTCTAGCCGCCTAATCTCAATGCCTCTGTGAGGCTTAACCTATCGCATGCTGGCACACTGAGCACCTAACACGTATCTAGAACCAATATGTATTCACCTATATTATATATGTATAGAACTATATGGGAATAGCTTACAATATATAATGGGAGTGTAGAGTTAATTTATTCATGTTATACTTATATAATATGTTTATCAGAATCGTCCTTTAACACAAAATTGTTTACAAGTAGTAAGTAGTAATATTTAAATAAAATAAAATAAGCAAGCAATGAAACAAAGGAAGTAATTTTATTTGTAGTGTGTCGGTATCTAAAGTAATAAAATATGTAAAATTCGCTATTTTAAATCCTCCGTATTTAATAATAATATAAATATAAAGGTGAGGTTGTACGGAAGTTTGTTGTTATTCACATCAAAACTTCAAGCTAACGACATTTATTCAAAAAGTTTCTACTAACCTGAAATAACACGTAGGCTATTTTTTCCTTTAACACAGATGAAACCGCAGAGCATAGTTTTATAAAAACTACAATTTACATAGATCACCAGCATTGTTATCTTCGCAAGCAACAAAAAAGCTATCAGATACCTGGAAGCGATTACAAAACCCGTGAAGAGTTCACCTTTACTTAAGTGCACGGCGCTGCATTGCGTTCATTGTTTGGATCACAGTAAACGCGTAGAATGTTAATTGCACACTATAGATCGGATTACAAAGGCGCCTTTGTTTATCATGCTTCGTAAACGGGATCTACTCGTTTTGCCCCCTGTTTGCTTGGGATCGGGCACCGTCAATAGGAAGGTCAGCGCTTATATCTTATTGTCACTTGCGTGTAAGTATCAAGCCTGTGAGCTTACGTAAATGGCAGATTCCTGGGTTGATGCGAATGCCTTATATGGATGCAAATTGGCGTTGTTTTCGTTTCTCACGCTTTTCTGCTAGGACTCGGAATGCTTTTCATTTCCTTTTTCGAATCCAATTGCCTGGGATTTTACAATGTATCCGATGTTTACTCGATACTTTGTGATTCGTAAGTACCTGCGTGCACCCTCATCAATAACTGAGCAACTTGGGCGGTCGCCGTATAGTTTCTAACTCTTCGTTGGCTCAAAGTTACCGCGTCGTTTGAAAGCGCTAACTTTGTCATGAGTGAGCGTGTTATGCTGAAATAGGTGCCCTGATATATTGGGCTTCTCTATACTAAGAACACAATGCTATGACACAGAGCCACTCGACATCTCGTGAGCGCCTCTCTGCTCTCAAGTGCTCTTGCCCAGGTCGAGCCCTCGGCATGGACGAGACGCCCACTGTCTCTGTATAGTCTTGTCAAGTAAAAATTATGCTGTTGTACAAGAAAATCTCTAAAGCACCTTATACGTGGAAACAAAAGAAAGAACGGAACAAAGTAATGTTTCCGATTCACGACAGTATTTAGTGATTAATAAAGTCTGTACGTAATCTTTCGGCTTTAGTCGTAATTTAGGAATGATTACTATTAGAGTATTCTAAATTTAATGAGAGTTTTGTTATATATGTATTTCGAGCAGAATTGGTTACTGTCTTACCTTGTTACATATTCTCAAGTGTTCTCACGTTATGTATCTAATTGGTGCACTAGCGGGATAATTTGGAATAGTCTCACGTATCTCCCTACTAGCTCTGACCGACAATTGTGTTGACTGTTTCTGTACAACTAAGCTTGTTTATATCGACAATTGTGTTGACTGTCTCTACTACTAAGCTTGCTTCTATAGATACTTTAGTTTGCACATAGTAAGTATGCCCACTGCAGGCAATATTATTCTTAATCCATAATATAGTTAAGGATTTTTTCAAATAGATAGGTACTACAATATCAAAGTATTAATGTACTTAAGCGAAATTGAAAAATGACTTCTTTTGGTTCAATAAAATGTTAAAATTTTAATGAATCATTCGTAGATATAGTCGAGATTTGCATTTTATAACGCACTTGTTTAATATTTCATTTTAAAGTGTGATTGGATTGCGAACTCGCATGACCAACTGTTGACTTCGTAAATAATCCATGCAAACATACTTCGAACGTATGAAGACTTTATAAATGGAAAAAGAACGGTTTTATGCTAATTGGCTTATGGCGGACCCATATTTTTTCTATTTGAAATAAATCACGTTCACAATTATAGAAACTTCTGAAGTTGGTTCTTTAAGTCAGTTTTAAAGAAAAGCTGTCATGAAGGATCGTAGTCTAATTGAATTAAGTACTATCTTTCATCAGGGCCGATAGAATCTTTTGCTTCGCATGTTTTAGTTGGAAAGCAATGAAATAATTCAACTAGGTAATTCAATTCTGTCTTTCAGTGAAATATTGAAACGTTTTCAACAGAAATTTGTAGAGAAAAGAGTGAATATTTTGTAGGTACTTTGATTACTATATTACGGATAAACTCAAATAGTTTCGCGTACCTCTAGGTCCTCTTTGTAATCGAAACAAAAAACTTTGCTACATTCAAGCCTCTTTGTCTCATTTTCGCATCGGCAAAACAAACTGTCTCATAATGGACTAAGTTTGTCGGTTGCCCAACAAACTTTCAGAACCAATTCCAATCAAATCGATAATATCGATATCTAATGACAGTAATATGACGACGTAACAACAAATAGGTTAGCAAGCACCCATTGGTATGACTTGTTGGTCGTGACTTAACGATTTATTTTCTATACGAATAAGAAAGTTATTACGGGCATGTATATTTGAACGCGTGGGCGCTTGCTCAACTCAGTTGCTATTATAAATCGACACGGTCCCATCTATGTAGCTGTTATAGTTATATTTCGTAGTGCAGTAAACTTTATAACAAGTTGTGGTCCCGGCAGACGTCGCTCCGGCAAAGCAACGTTATATTAATCAATCGATTTGATACTTGTTGTCATTGAGACGGTATTACGTTAATATTTTCGTAGTTTTCTTAAATTTTCTTATTTTCCGCGCAAATATTAAATACATAAGAACCTTCTCCTGATTATAACAAACACAACAAAAAAGAATTAGTGAAATCGTTCCAGATATTCTAGCTAGGGAAATTCTTACTAGGTAGGTAATTATTTAGATGAATCATGAACAGGTTTCTTTTTCATGTAAAATATCTTTTATATAAATAACGTACATGAGGTTAGGAAAGTTTTAATACAGATTGATACACATTTTAACCTCTCTAATTACATGTAGTATTAAACTTTGTGGTAACACGGAGTCTTGCGGATATACTTAATGGCCGGTCTGAACTTTTTTGTTACAGCTTTAATGAGATGGAGGTTTCTGATAAATCGTCGACGTATAGTCCTAACTGTTTTTGCAGGCCTTTACATAAAATTTGAATTTACGCAGACTGGGTCAATAGGGTATGATACTGGCTGCAAACGATTGCTTGCAGCTTGGAACTACAACACTTTGACATACTTTCCATGTAGGTTCGATGTTTGAAAGAACAATGATTGATTCATATGAATTCATGGTGTCTTATTCTTCTTATATTTAAATTGTAACGATCTTAACAATACAACAAAGCATGCATTATCATCGCAGGGGAAAGGCTTCCGGCGTTTCTTTGGGAACGGGTTTATGGGTTCTCTGTCTCCCTCCCACGTGGATCCCGCGAAAGAGACTTGCGCGAGCGCAGTGCAGAACATTTTACTCTTGTTGGTTCAATCAGCCTGGCAAGGCCGCTAGCCGCATAGTTCGTGGCTGGAAGTCAAGGCCAACATCGGGAATTCTTAAATGCTATGGCGACGTGGGTGAGCTTTCGAGGTTACATTTCTTAAAGGATCTGCGATTGTTCGATGCTCGTAATGTAACGTTTGTAAAGTATTTTCGTGAAATGTTCTGCCGGAATGCGACAATATTGTTAAAAGAAAAAAACGTATTCATTTATTATGCTTTTTATGCTTATTCGAAAACTTAACAGTTACCATATTCGAACCCGACTGAGCTGATGATGTTATTAACATGGGAATTGTAAAGTTTTACGAAAAAATAGCATAAAAATGACTATAGGTACGCGAGGCGAGGTAAATCCGTAAAAGTTATTCGTTACTAAGAAATTATAAAATATTTTGTAGTTTTGATTGTACCTAAGTACCTACCTACAGATCAATTCCTAGCGTGATATAGAATTGTAGTTACAAAAGAATAATATCTTTACAAACAATAAATGTCTCTGTTATAAAAACCTCTAGTTCATTACAATATATTTTTTCTCAATGCTTTTGACACAACTCTCCGAAATCCTTCGACATTTTCTCAAATCAATATGAAGTTGTATTGATATTCCCAATATAATCATAGGTACATACCAACAAATATTTTACTCGTTTCTAATGTAATAGTTCATCGCATTTTATACGGACATATCCCAGTGCGTAAGCTCCATAATGTATCAGAGTAACTGAATACAAATAGTTCAGTAAACCTGTATAAGGCTTTATCGTTACACACGGTGTACATATCGGATAGGAGATAGCGTTACAATAGTAAAATGATAACAGTACCTACACATATAGTCGACGGTTTTAAAGTCTTCCTAAGGTACTTAGACTGTACACGTCATACTCGTGAACGGATGCTGATTGGGGTCTTCGTTCTATTCAGGTGGCGTAGACAAGGTGCCAACGTTCAACGTTAACGTTAAACGAAACGACCGAAATGTATGTGATTTGACATCCGCGAACGTTTCTGACGTACGTGACAGTCGTTCGCGGATGTCAAATCCCATACATTTTGGTGCCAACGTTCAGCGTTAACATTGAACGTTGGCACCTTGTCTAGCCCCCCAGGTCTGCAAGAGGGACTTTAGAGATAATCACAAGCTTTTGCTTAATGAAAAGAAAGTGACAACAGTTCTAAACAAACTTAAAACTAGGATATAATATATACCTATAGCGAATCTAGTTCACTTATTAAATAGTAGGTAATGTAATTTTAAAGAGATATTAGTTTATAATATTAACCTTAAAAGATTATTTCGGCCAGTATTACATTGTTACATTGCTTTGGGATTCAATCCAGTAATATCATAGTGTCTTATGTTGTACTCTTATTTTATTCCTTACATCTCAATGGCAAACTTGAGATGTAAGGATGTAACAGCAAAAAGAGCATGCTCTGTTAGAATGTAATATTGACTTATATAATCTTTTCACTACATTAGTAGATGTTTTGAACTATATATTGAATATATATATTTAATTAATATCTATAATAATTTCTTTGGACAATTCACACCAATTGATCTAGTCCCACACTAAGCAAAGCTTGTACTATGGCTACTAGACAACGGATAAACATACATAGATACATATATGACATTCAAGACTCAGGTACAGATGCCAGTGCTCATCACAATAACATCTGCCCCTAGCAGGATTCGAACCCGCAACCTCCGGTTTCGTAGTCTCTGACCACTAAACCAACAGGTCGTCAAATTCTGCCCAAACAGCATATAATGTCCAAATAAGCTGCAAAAAACTGTATAAGGGCGTTCGCTCTTATACAACCTTTATACAACTTGCGTGCTGCTTGAGCAGTGCTTGAGTATTGAATCTTAATTTTAGATTTTTTTAGAATTTAGAAGTTTAGAATTTATTTTATTGAATGACGTAATACCTTCAATTCTACATGACATACTGAGCTCAATGGACTGCGGTTTCTCGATATCCGTGATCCATCTAATGGTCCCTTAATATCCCACTAAGTGACGTCGCAGGCGAGTCTTGTGCCTTCTGTAGACAATTCTATGCAATATGGCTCTAAGTGCCTTGCAGTAATGGATACTAGTGTTCTCAATTTGAAGTAATAAATCTGTCCTATAATGAAAATTATCAGGTATTTTAAGGACTGTGGTGACGTAGATCAGTCGGAAATGAGTTGAGCAACTGTAAGCTCGTGGGTGACCATGAAAACTTAATTGTGAATATTTTTCCGACATTATTATCTACATAGCGAAAACAAAATAGACATACTTTTCTTCAAAATAAAATTAAGTAAAACATACTTTTTTTTACTTGTTAAACTTCCTTAATAGTAGGTAGGTACTTGAAAAAGTGTTAATCTATAATACTAATATTATAAAGCTGAAGAGTTTGTTTGTTTGTTTGAACGCGCTAATCTCAGGAACTACTGGTTCGAATTCAAAAATTCTTTTTTTGTTGGATAGACCATTTATCGAGGAAGGCTTTAGGCTATATAACATCACGCTGCGACCAATAGTAGCGAAGAAACAGTGGAAAATGTGTAAAAAACGGGGAAAATATGAAGCCTTATGGAGAAGTGACAGAAGACTTTGACAGATCTTTGACGAAACAATCGGACGGGCAGGACGACGTCTGCCGGGGCCGCTAGTATTACATATTCTTACATACCACTTTTTCATAAATACTTACAGTATGCTTTTAGTTGGATCATAAACAATTCTCTCACAACACATGCACACACAATGACCATGTTCTTTACTTAGTGATTGATTAAATCAGTTGATCAATACTTACTTACTTTGAAAAAAAAAAAGGTATTAAGTTAACGATTATTTGGAAAAAAAAAATTGTCGTGAAAAGTTATCCAAAATGCGACCAATTTAAACGGTTACTAGAAGTTAACGTAGCATTAATCACATTGTATTGTGAACAATAAAGTAAGACTAGGCTGTTAGCGAATTTAAATGAATTAAAGCTTACAATAAAATACCATTAGACAAATACCTCGTTTTATGTTTCTCTGTTAAATGAAATAAACGTTCGCATAAGCGCTACATTGATAATTTTGAGGTTTTACGACCATTTCATTGCTCCTTGCAATTAATTAAACTCTTTAATGCTACACATTCTTAAGTAATTTGTACCTTTGCTTTGGCACCGTTTTTATGATCTAAATTATCTAGAAACTTCATAAATAAATAACCTTTTAATGCTTTTAGAATAATTTAATGACTCTCTGGTTTGCATACTTTACGAAAATGATTAAGCAAAACACATTGCGTATTTATTTCGAAATCCTTACTAATATTATAAATGCGAAAGTAACTCGGTCTGTCTGCCTGTCTGTTACGCTTTCACGCTAAAACTATTGGACCGATTTAAATGAAATTTGGTACAAAGAAAGTCTGGAGCCCGAGAAAAGACATAGGCTACTTTTTAACCGACTGCAAAAAAGGAGGAGTTCCACGCGGACAAAGTCGCGGGCAGAATTTGAATTCAGTTGTTCAGTAGTTCCTGAGATTAGCGCGTTCAAACAAACAAACAAACTCTTCAGCTTTATAATATTAGTATTAGTATAGATTCGAGTAATGTCTGTGGAGCGGTTTAAAAAACACTTTCTATAAACTTAAGACTTTATAAGATTGTAGGTTCACAATATTTTGTTTTCTGTGTCCATGAAGTTTATTACGAAAAAATATTTTCATAATCGAACAATAAATGAGCTTCAAAAGTTCGGGAGTGGGGGCTCCTGACGTCACGGTATGCTATAAATTGTACTATAGGATATCCCTGTATATCCCAAGCTTTAGGAGCACTTATCTTTTTTTTTTTTGCGTGGGAGGAGGAAATACCTACTCATGTATACTGTCAGGACCGCTCCTGACAGCATGCCCGACTCTACTGGGAATGGTGCCCAGTAGCCTACGGACTAAAACCTCCCCCCGTGTTGAGTGTGCTTCGTTAAACGCGCCGCGCTATTGGGATACACTTTTTGTAATTTTTAGTTTGTTAGTGATAAAAAATAAGTGTCCAATATTTTTTAATAATGACGGGTTAATACTACTACCTGACGGGTTAATTATAATTTCGTGTTCTTTGCTTAGTCGTCATCCTTATTATAAGATATCAAGAAGGTCATCTGGGTGAAAAGTAAAAGGCTTTCGCCGAGTACTCGGTTCAAGAGCGACGTATGCCAATAAATTATATCTTGCACGTGACCCGGTACTATATAAGTATTATTGAGTAGAACAAATGCAACTTCTGCAGAGATAATTTATAGGAAACTAGCTTCTGCCCGCGACTTCGTCCGCGTGGAACTCCTCCTTTTTTACAGTCGGTTAAAAAGTAGCCTATGTCCTTTCTCAGGCTCCAGACTTTCTTTGTACCAAATTTCATTTAAATCGGTCCAGTAGACAGACAGACAGAGTTACTTTCGCATTTATAATATTAGTAGGGATATTAGTAGGGATTGTCTAGTAACTATAGAAATTCTACGGCATACAAAATTTTCGAATGCGCTGTCATACTCCACCAGATTGTCTCTCATTGGTGGGATATGACAGTGACCTCATTCTATAGTAGCGCATCTATCGAATTTTTAATGCGAACATTGTAGAGATACTAAAGGATACAATGCTTACTATTGCTTGGATGAGCAATTTAC
The DNA here is from genome assembly GCA_038024825.1 of Polylopha cassiicola. Lineage (NCBI taxonomy): Eukaryota > Metazoa > Arthropoda > Insecta > Lepidoptera > Tortricidae > Polylopha > Polylopha cassiicola. Next base: position 4,840,351 of record CP149059.1, read on the forward strand.
AGCATTATGACCTAAGTACTTATATTAATTAATTTTGCAAGGAAAAATATTTGTATTACCTAAACTTGCAAGTAAAAGTGTTCGTGGAGATAAAATTACTTCGTAACGTTGATTAAATTAGGCTAGAAGCTAAGTGTGTTGGGAATGTATAGCGATTCCTGTTTACTTTCTCGGACAGCCTGGATTTTTTATGTAATTATTCTACTTTATTTATATCTACAAGTTAATTACAGATAAAATGTTCTGAGTAACTTACATTTGTTATACCTATTTTCTAAGTAGGCAATTTTTTACCAATTCGTAACAAACATAATAGTTACGTAAAGTTCGCTGCTCGGTTGTTTTTTTATCAAATCTCGCTACCTTTGCCGTCTAACAATTAATAGTCACTTGAATAATTGAATCACTAGAGCGAATGAACATAAAATTAATACGAAATGGAAAGAAACAAGAAACTGATCAAACTAAGAAATGAATACAACTTTGCCAATCAGCGGATGGCAACAATTCGACGATAGAATCGTTAAGTCTTGGTTTCTTTACACGGGATCCGTCAAGAAAGTAACTTGCCAATGAATTTTATAGACGAAAAAAGTCTGAAGGTTTTTCGCCTAATTTAAATTTTGTTTTCAGCACGAACATACAAATGGATAATTTTGTTATGATGCTTTTGCGACAGCAGTTTTTTAAACGACAGCATAACCTGTCGATAGGTACTTTAGTGTTAACTGTCATCGGCTCAGTCTACAAGTATGGTAACTGCAAAGTTAAGGACACGTCAACATATAAATTAACTATCTGCCCGCCCCGGCTTCACATGGATCGGTTTTTTTATTGCCTATGTCACTCGGGAATAGTGCAGCTTCCCAACAGTGAAAGAATTTTTAAAATCGGTCCAGTCGTTTTGGAACTTATTCAATGCAAACAAACAAACCTTTCCGCTTTATTATATTATAGTAAGTAGGTATAGATATAATACACGACCTAAATCCGTTATCGTTCTTTTACAAGTAACTTTTAAATAGTTCAAAGTTAGTCGAACAACTTCATTCATCTGTTTTCCACTTACAAGTACCTAATAACGAGAAATTCGTAGCTAGAAAGCGCGTTGTGGAGTAAGTATACCTGTAAAATTTATAACGTGACGTTGTTGGTTTTCCAATGATTTGTGGGATTGTGGGCGAGTAACTCTTAGTCGTTTTATTCATTTGTTGTCTTGCAAAGTGAAATTTGTTCTCGCTTGATACGTTACATATGAGATTTGGGTAGCATACCGTATTCTCCTCAGCGCTGTTTTGATTAACGTCTTTCCCAAATATAACATGGGGCTTGTTTTGTGTAACTTTCATGACATTTCATAAGTAACGCTGTTTTTCAAATATACATATTTCGTTGCTATGATAAAAAGGGCCAAAACTCGAAATATGTCATTAGATGAATTAAATTTGTTTTAAATGTGATGGCGTATAATTATATGAAATGACAAAGTGTCACTGTTTTCGTAAAGCGGCGACTTATCACAAAATAAAAATATTTGGACAATTCACACCAAAAGGTTTAGTCCTAAACTAAGTTTACTTATACTATGGGGTACTAAACGACGTATAAACACATAAATACATAAGACTGGACATATTGTGCTCTTAGCAGTAGATATTCCAACCCGCCACCTCTAGTTTCGTATTCAGGGTTTTGACCAACAGGTCGTCAAATATTTCCAAGCACCAACAAATTTTAAGATTTAAGTCTTTTTCTATTAAAGCAAGTAGGTGAGTGCGTCTAAATACTCCATCATTGAGTGTTTGGGTCCCGCAGATTGCTTCCCGGCCGGGGGCCCTATTCTGTGGCTGGCGCGTTTGCCCGCCTCCGGGGACCGAGATCGTCTACAATCGAAATGGTTCTTTCCACTCTACGTCAAACACCGCCTGATAAGATTACCTTCGCCTTTGTATCGTGAGGTTTCCACGCGTCTATTTTCGCAGCTTCATTATTGCGGCATGAAAAATGCGTATACGAAATAAAGTTTGGACCGTTGTGCCCTGAAATTGTTTTTGGCGGAGATTAGAAATTTGTCTCCCAATACCAATTTGGATGGTTTGAATTATATCGGTTTATTTTGGGTGTTATTTATCTTTTGGCGAATATTGTTCTTTGGTTTAAAATATACCGACAAAGTTTTAAGTAACCGGGAATCCGTTGTAGGTACATAAGTTTGTTTCGTGTTTAGTTATTAAATTGATAATATTGTTAAATTTTACAGTATATATCTCCTTAAAAATCTATATATAAAAGGAGAAGCTGACTTAATGACTGATATATCAACGCAGGGCTAAACTACATATAAGGGCTAGAAACTACGAATTTTGCACGGGGGTTCCTTTTATAACGATAGGAGCACTAAAAATGTTTTTAATTAATTCCCTAAGGACTTAAATGGGAGTGCTTAACGTGTGCAGACGAAGTCGCGAGCTGAAGCTAGTATTATTATAAATATCATATTTTTCGTCAACTTCTCATAGATACCTTAAACGCGCCGTATTAGATAATAAAGCCTACATTTCATGACGTATTTCATCCAAAGAGTTATTATTAAAATTGTACCGACATATGTAATGTTTCCAAAAGTTCAGCAATTAGGTACATATTGTCAAAATGACGTGTCACCGCATTCTTAAATAACTTAATACTTTCATATCTCACGTCACTTTCCTCACAAGCCTATGAGAAAACCGCAGCCTAGTCATTTAAGGCAACAAGAAGTCATAACAAGTATTTTCGCTCGCAACTGCAATGCAGCCGGGGAGGTAACTACAAAAACTTTGAGCATGTCGTTTAATCACCATCGACGGTATATTTTATGGACTCGCAGGACTGCCCTGGCGACATTCTTAGACCCACCCCGGAGCCGCAGTAAACGACTGAGATTACTATTTTTAATTTCAATCTTTTTTACTGCGATGTTTGTTATTGCGAATCTAGACAAGCGACATTCTACATTACTTAACGATATAAAATACAATATGGTATTGACGCAACGTGACCATATCGCACGCAAAGATCTAAAGGGAGCTTGAAAACCTGAAATATTGAATTATGCACACCATCGAATTCTTTACAGCAAAACCTACCCGCTACTAAAACAGATCTAAGAATTCTTAACTTCATATAAAAAAAAACTATACAGGAAACTCGTGCCATGGACATATTAATCAGTCTTTCGCCTCTCCTGAAAGAATAACTCTTTTGAGCTACCTCCTTTTCATTTTTACTCATAGTCATTATGCATAGTCAAGTCATTATACTCGTATAAGCTGTATAAAGGTTCTAAAAGTTTTACTTTTATACGCTGTTGAAAAGCTTACATTAAAGAGAAAAAGAGGCGGTTGTTAATTATTGGTTTAATTTTTATCATGGCTACACGTACATAAAAAAATCTAAACAGTCTACAACTACTAAATCAGTAACAGGCTATTATTACCCACTTATGACTGAAAGCAGGTATATTGAAACGTTATGTTTTCAATTGAAACTTTGATCGTCAGTTAGTCTGTTTGGCAATTAGTCGAACAAAAGTGAGGGCAAGGTAGCTAATTGGTATAAATATTCTTGTGTACTTAAATAGTCCCTGAATGGAACTGTTTCAAGGTAACTCCGGTAGTTTAGTCAGGTCTCGCTTTAGGGGTGTTTATTTATCAATTAGGTACCGCAGTGTTTTCATTTACCTTCTATTATTACGCTTTTAATTGAGATACCTATTTAAATGTTCTACGGAAATGTTACGAAGTATCTACTTAAGTGTTAAATGATAAGTTAATAGAAATAAAAGACCAATTGGCTTAGTCCCAAAGTAAAGTAAGCTTGTATTAGAACACTTACTCGTAATAGGCAAATGATTGGAATCGTATTACGCATAGAACTTTTGTTTGATTTGGAAATGTTTGTGCAATAAAAACAAACTTAAGAATCTAAATACCCAATTAGGAGAGAGAAGATCGTGTGTAATAAGCTGATGAGTAATTAACGGTGGACAAATAAAATTTAGTAGGTAATTAGACCGAGACCTTACGTTCAAATAATAGATATACGATTTAAGACCGTTATAGTTGTGTAATAACCCCAAACGTATCAAAACTTATTGAGTAGGTACTTATGTACTTTTAGAGTAATTCTAAAATACTTATGTACGTATGTTGTCACTTGTTTCTTCATCTTGACAATGAAATAATATCGACGGGACAAACCTTCTCAATATTTTGTCGACAAAATGACTCGACAGTTCATCATAATATATATTGCTCATGTATAGTAGAAACAGTATGTAAATAGTATTTCTCTGGGAAACTAAAGTCATTTTTTTAAAAAAAATTACCGTACCTTATTCTATGTTCAGTTCATTAGAATACTCGCACAGCTATAGTTTTGAAGTGGCACTGGCTGCCAATCATAAAGAAACTTAAATTCGTGTTCTAACAGCAATTTGATCGTTGTTAAAATTAAGTCTCTTTGTTAATATACTAAGCAAACTTGAGTTTTAAGTGTATTCTCGCATTTTAATTAAAACTCAAAACCCTTGTCACGGAATTTACAGGAATACCCCTCATACTTCAACATACCTGTATAATACAAATTGGTCTAAGAAAGTTGAGAACTTAATTAAACCTTTCAGGGATTCCCAACTGTCCGAGAGTCTTGTGCAAACAATGTTCAACGTGGAATAAGTCTTAACGTATAATTATTGTATAGAAACAAAATAATCATGTAACTGCTTTTGAAGAACTAATTAGCTATCTACTATACTACTAGTAATCTACTAAATATCTATCTAACTACCTAAATAGCTATAAAACGCGAAAGTTTGTAAGAATGTATTCATGCATAGATGTATGTTTGTTCCTCTTTGACGCAAAAACTACTAAATGGATTTTGATAAAACTTTACAATAATACTTATACATTAAAATAAAATATACTTTTATAAATCATCGTGCGCAGACGTGGTCGCGGGCAGAAGCTAGTAATAAAATAACTATGAAACAGCTGAAAGTTTATGGCATGTAAGTAATTCATGTAAAATGCATTTTCAAAGATGTGTCTTTTATTTAAATGTACAGTCAAAGCTTACCGTGATTTATGAATGGTATCATTTCTTGGTGTCATTTCAATCCCACAAGAAAAATAATAGGATGCACTACTAGTATCTACGTGACATGTTTTCCATTTATATTATGTTATTTGTTATTTGAATAATATTATAAACAGGTAGAAAAAAAAATCGAGAGCGGCATTCTTTTGTACGCAAAAATAACACCATTATTTAATATTACTTCTTGGTTTCCAAAAGTACTCGAGAATCGCAAAGTGTAATAGTGGACTAGAACTTCCAACCTTTTGGAGAATCGAGTAACATTTCTAAACTTCTCTGTTGCCGTAGGACTGTTTGTAGTCAGAACAATGGCTAGTTATTACGTAAAAGTCGACGGTCACGTTTCCGTCGCCGCCGTGACCGCTGAAAGCGGTAGCAGATCTTAATTGACAGCGAAAGTCCAAGTGATCCGTTATGGCGTGTTATGTAAACACAATATCAGTGTCAAGTGACAAATGATTATGGCTTTATGGCAAGCGATTTCTAGCGGGTTAGGTTTCCAATTAAGCATTAATTTGGTGGTTTGGTGCCATTAGCATAGTTAAACTATTTAGATTGTTAACGTGTATCATTTGTTAATCCTGCAAGCATACATTTTGTATGTTGTTATCTATCTATATATATAAAAGAAAGTTGTGTTAGTTACCCCGTTTATAACTCAAGAACGGCTGAACTGAATTGGCTGAAAATTGGCGGGGAGGTAGCTCGGAGCCAGGAAAAGGACATAGGATACTTTTTATCACGTTCCCGTAAAAAAAAAAAGAAAAAAATATTAAGCTGATTTGTTAAAAATAGTATAAGTAACAAAACGCAACAATGACAACTGTCAAATCGACATTGCCGGGCGGGACGAAGTCTGCCGGGACCATCTATATATATATAAGAAAGTTGTGTTAGTTACCCCGTTTATAACTCAAGAACGGCTGAACTGAATTGGCTGAAAATTGGCGGGGAGGTAGCTCGGAGCCAGGAAAAGGACATAGGATACTTTTTATCACGTTCCCGTAAAAAAAAAAGAAAAAAATATTAAGCTGATTTGTTAAAAATAGTATAAGTAACAAAACGCAACAATGACAACTGTCAAATCGACATTGCCGGGCGGGACGAAGTCTGCCGGGACCACTAGTAAAATATAGATTTGACTAGCGTTTACTTTCGAAGCACTAATAAGATGACGTTCCTTTTAATGTTCAATTATTTACTTGGTATCTATGTACATCTGGAATGCTAGTATCTGTAATATGTACTTTTACAGATGTATTTATTCGCTTGACAGTGTGAAATCACTTAAGTACATTATTTACCTACCCATTACCTACTGAAGGGTACGTTTGCAACGGGAAAAATTTTATCGTGCTCAGAAATGTCATCCATTGGTATATGTTATTTGGAAATATAAGATATCTACTCGTATTTGCTTAGTTTGTCTGATATGTAAAACTTGCTCAAAATGCAATTAGGGTATAAATTTCAGTAACGTAAAACAAGGGTTTCCGCCTTGTGACATAATGTTCTTTTCGCCCGCTCCAGATGGATTTATGATTCTGCGGTTAACTGTACAAAACTGCGACAACTGTGTTATCACTGCTTTGCAACAATCGCGTCTAAGCACAAACAATATGACTCAAAATTGCTGGCAGCTGAAGTTGTCGTCGAAATGATGTAATTTGCGCGTTTGCACCGCAAACTAATGCGTAATGTCTATGCGGTGAGACAACCATGAAGCGGTAAATTTGAAGTTATCTTGAGAAAAGAAGACGTGAGACAGGAGTTGATTATGCTATTGTTTGTTAGAATTGTACGCCTGGGGTGCTTAATTCGTGAGTTCGAGCCCACGAGACGTCCCATATGGGTAAGGTCTTGAAAAACAATAATAGATAGATATGAATCTTGTAGGAAACAAATTACTCATTTACTATCTTATTGGATTGACCAACATGAATAGGTTCTAAAACTAATATCATGACCACAATTCATAGTAAGTAATATACTAGGACTATACTCATAGCAACTTAATACTTTAAGGGATTATCTATCAGTTAGCCTTAGAGTCATAAAAAAAAAAAACAGTTCGTAGGTAAAAAAAATACCAAAAACAAAATAATATGAGACACTAAAGATATATACATTAATAGTAATAGATATATTCATATATGATCATCTCGGACGATGTTTAAGAACAGACTCTTTTAGCAAATACAACGTATCTAAGTGACTTAATATTTTAACATAATATCCGGTAGATAATAAATACTGCTTGCCTTGTTACTTGATAATATTTTGTAATATTTTATAGAGAAAGCTAATATATATAATACTAGCTTCTGCCCGCGACTTCGTCCACGTGGAACTCCTCCTTTTTTGCAGTCGGTTAAAAAGTAGCCTATGTCCGTTCTCAGGCTTCAGACTTTCTTTGTACCAAATTTCATTTAAATCGGTCCAGTAGTTTTAGCGTGAAAGCGTAACAGACAGACAGACAGACAGAGTTACTTTCGCATTTATAATATTAGTAGGGATGACAATGACGGCATCTGAAACGCTCGGAGAAACAAAAAAAAGATTTCGAAATATTTTTTCTAAGTTAGTTCGCAGATTCCTTTACTTTTAGCAAATTTCTCGCCTACCTATTACATTATTTATTTAAATTCAAGCGACACAGTAAAATACTGGCAAGTATCTATTATTCAAGACGCATTCTGAAATATACAACTGAATAAAAATCTGAGTAATATCATAAAATGCTAAAGGTACGTTTACACGCTTGCCAAGGCTCGACAAGTATCCACAAGCACAAGCGTGTAAAGAGGCCGTTTGCGTCCGATCCGGACTAGTGTCGGTTTTTTGACACAGATCAAAGGGAGTTTGCGGCAAGCGCTTGCGATGCGTTTTGGTGCACGTTTATTAGCCGCTGTGATTTCATGACGAACGGACGTAATAACCGATACAAATTCAGTGTCCGCCATGCTTGGATGTCCGTAGCACACTGACGAATTCGCAAGCGTGTAAACGACTTCCAAATGCCAAGCGATATTTGTGAACACTTGGGGCTTGTGGATACTTGTCGAGCCTTGGCAAGCGTGTAAACGTACCTTAAGATTTCTAAATTGGAGATGCTTTCTACCCAAACACGTGTACGTTTAACGTATTGAATTCTAAGTGTCCCTAATTCTTTTGCTAAATCTTTTTTATGGTGCATAAAATGTTACTGAAATTACCAACTAGCTTTTGACCGCGACTCTTTCCGCGTGGAATTAATAGTTACAACATTTACCCCTTTTTAACCCCATTCAACCCTTTTTAGCAATTATAAGTAATCTATGTCCTTTCTCAGGCTCTAGACTATCTGTGTACCAAATTTAATTTAAATTGGTTAAGTAGTTTTAGCGTGAAAATGAGGCAGACTGTTACTTTTGCTTTTTTATATTAGTTAGGTTTTCGACGGCTATCTATTAAATAATGTATATAAATTATATTATGTGTCCATTACAATTGCAATGACAATCCGGCTCATCGTTGAAGGTATTTCAAAACGGGCCTGATTTTCTTAAACGATTGGCTGTAATTTAATAGGGCAAATTACACGATCTGGCTGCGACATATATATACATATATAGACTCAGATTTGAATCCATTTGTATTAACGACCTTATTGTTCTCAAGTTTGCTCGAGTTCTCGTGACATACTAATTGGTAGATTTAATTATGTATTCTGGCGCGTTATGTACTAGTTTCAAATCTATTGCAACTATATTAAAGGATAATTGTAAACGTTAGGTCTAGAAGGTTGAATTTTGCATCAGAATTTACAGTCGTATATACAAAAATAATTGACATTACAATCTGTCATAGTTATTATGAAAAATGTGTAACGAAATAAAAACTGTAGTGAAATACTCGAATATCTGTAATAAATAAATTTTCCGAATCTGTAATTGAAATTTTTAATCGGTCGAAAAACTCTGCGACAGTCAGTTCCAATGCAAATTCAGCTGTCCCAAATTTTGTCTTAATTGAATTTTATTATGGAACGATTTATTTCTGGATCAATAGTTTAATTCGATTTGGCTTATAATTCGTACATTTTGCTGATTCAAAGACAAACTTTGTAAGTAGTGATTTTAATTTCTGATGCCTTCGCGGCTATTGCACCTTAGAATGAAACAACTATAAACGGATTTAAGTGGCGTATTTCATTTTATAGGCTGACGTTTCGTAAACTACATATAAGTTCCCATATTCGTAGCACGACTGAGCTGACGATAGTCTAACGCTAAAGTTGGCTTAATATAGTTGTTTCATTTCAATAGTGATTTTGTTTACATAATGTCTTATTATAAATTGTTAACGTTTTCATTAAGCAAGCTGAAGCCAAAATCAAGTTTCTAACAATTATCAACAAAGTGCCTCAGTTACTTGAGAAATATCTGAGTCTACCGTGAACGTAGCTCTTGTACCGTGAAGCCAAACTAGGAGTTAATTTAGCTCCTACCCGAGCTTGAAAACTGTTAAGTTTAAACCAAGATAAGGTTGTGACTTGGGAAAATTAATTAGGAATTTTGCTAATATACGATTTTATATCACTACTAAGTACTGTATTGGCAATAATCTAGATACATATATCTTATATCTTATCTTGCTAACTCTTTGTATTTGTATTTCTGTCCTCATGTTATACTTAAAGCTGACCTGATTTGGATTAAGTTTGGTATGGAGATAATTTGAGTCTCTGTCAAAACTAACACAAATAGTAACTTTTTTTATTTTTACCTAAATTATCTTAAACTGGCGAACCTGTTTTAGTTCCTTAAATGTGTACATCTATAACAAAATTTACAGTTTATTTTGAAATCTTAAAATGTTTTCGTCTGTAGGTAATTGGCAATCCATCCATATATCCAAGTAGGTACTTAAGTACCTACAGTACGCTGATTTCCGGATAAATAATTAACTAAAAAAAATCAATATAGGGATGCCTCGTAAAGTGGCGGAACACAATATGTCTACTTTTTATTCTTCAAAGTTTTGCTTTATTAAATGATTGCTGAATTAAACATTGTCTTACTGTGATTTTATCGAAAAGGAATCTGCTATTTTATCATTAACGCAACGAGGTGTAATTTATTCGCCAATCAAAATTGAATCACTGTAACTGAGCGAAGTAAATTAGTTTAACTTCCGAAATTAAAGTTATGAACGTTGTAGCGCCACTAGTTGGTAATTTTCGATTCAACGCCTCTGAAGCGACATTGATTGCGACATTTACGACACACACAGGCCCAATCAGAGTGATTCACAAGCCTTTGTGTCCAATATTTGCGAATACACCTCAAATATTAAACTGTCAATTGTAAAATTTGTGTCGCTCCGGCTTTCAACGGGTTAACTCTGTTGCTCTTGACGCTTGGATGTTATGATCGATGTTGTTTTGTTATGACTTGTAATGATACCGTTTTAGAATGAAACAACTGCAACGGATTTAATTCGCAAAATTTATTATATTTGCTGACGTTTCAAACACTTTACAATTCCCATATTCGTTGCACGACTTGTCGGGAAGCGAAAAGTGCAGCAGTGCGTAGGAAAAATGATATGAGAGCGTGCAGTGAAGGTGCCAAGTTATTTTGAGTTAAACTGAAGTGAGTACAGACGTCGGAAAGTTCATGGTCATGTTTCGATGGGTTGTAAAATGCTGAAGGTCTTGTGATTTTCAGGAGAGGTGCAGGATGAGATCCTCCTGGAGTGGTAATGAAATGCATGTGATAGACGGTGATGTGGACGTATCGAGATGCATTCGAGCTCCCGAGGTTAGCCCGCTACAGACTGAGCTGACGATAGTCAAGTTGTAAATGAATATCGAGTTTCTTTTTTTTTGTTTGATTTTTATCGGTCGCCACTAAACTATTCACTTCATTGAAATATTGATCGTATAGCATTCAGAACCAATATTAATTACACTTATCAGCGTGAAAAATTAAGCCCAGAATCGATTTACCTTCCAATACTTGCGACATTACCTGTAACTGATAAGGGCCTTACTTTCTTAAAAATACGGCCCAACTTCTCTGATTACGGTTTATTTATGGTTCAACTTGGAGATATCAGGCTTAGTCACTAAGTTGCGTCCGTAATTTGCAATTGCCGGTTTTTATTACCAATTATATGCCAAAGTGCTACTTATACACGATGATTGCAGTTGCAAAAAAAAAGGAAAATTTTAGTAGCTTTATAACGTTGAGTTTACAATTAACACTTCGGTCGTTTTAGATAGATATTTCATCTGTCTATGGAATTGTTTAGGTTGTTTTTTTTTTATAAAAAGGTATTTATGATTTAATAAAAAATATAATTAGATAAGTACCTATATAATTTATAACGTATTTTTTTCCTCTTTACAGAGACGGGGAGCACGGATAAGAGCAATGGTATGAAGGAACCGGGATCACCTGAGGAATTGGTATGTTTAAATGTTTTATTCTACTAAACAATTGCACATCAATTCAAAATATCAATACGGTTTTGACAGTTGCCTTATTTTGATAGTAATTATACGGTCCTGTTTGCTCGACTTGGCAAGATCACAACCGTACTTTTGGATATTTTTTATGTCTATTGTCACGTAATACAGTCAACTATGTATAATGAAAGTTCTAATAAGCGAAAAAATAGGTCTATAGTTAGCTTCAAAGTTATATGATCACCTCTATAAATACCTACCTATAGTAGTATTGTTTGAGGCAGGTCAGAGGTCTCAAATGCTGACAATTTATACATATAACAAATATCCAAACGCAAACAGGGGGATTTGCGAATCCCCTTACGTTTTGCAAATGAGATAAAAAGGCTCAGATCATTGCCAACGACACCGCCAATCGGATTGAGCTCCTGCAAAGGAATTCTTAAAGGTAAGTATCAGAAATCAGTCTTTGTGGGCGATTCGTTTGAGGTATACCACTTGAGCAAATTGGCTTGCGTATTTTTTTTGTACACCTTTTAAGATTTGTTGTAAGACAAGTTTGATCAGCACGTTACGTTGAGACTTTTGTCTTAACACGTGTATGCACTTTAAACGGGAATAAAAATAGGTAGGTATGCCGGAATCAAGTAATCACCGCGGAAGCTTTAGGCTAACGAGTCTATACTCATGACCAGAGATCGCAATAGGTAGTGCCTATTTACCTAAACTTGGCGGGAGGAAGTGACTAAGAGTGGTTATAACCACCAAAAATATTATTTATTTTTATCGAACGCGGGATTTCCCGGGATTTATAAGAATACATAATCGACACAGATTCACACTCAGCGTCAAATGATTAATAAATAATAAAATGTAATTGTTTAATGCAAACATGTGTGTCGTGGTGTTTCACGCAGTGGTTTTGAAAATCGATCAAAAATGTAAGGTGTGCAAATTAAAACTCATTAACTTATGTAAAAAACATTTATTAAATACAATGTTACATTAATAATGTTATTAATCTTATAAATCCCGGGAAATCCCGCGTTCGATAAAAATAAATAATATTTTTGGTGGTTGTAACCACTCTTAGTCACCTCCTCCCGCCAAGTTTAGGTAAATAGGCACTACCTATTGCGATCTCTGCTCATGACTGATCGGAAGTTGCAGCGAAACGCTAGCGCCGCTTGATGGGGCTGTAGAGTTTTCTAAGAGTTTATATATTATTATTATCTCATTACAAAAGATTTGATCCCTTTGATAATACCTTTATTAATACTACAGTGACTATTACAACGTAAAAATTACAATTACTCATTAACTTATGATTGTAAATTTACATAACTAAGTAACCAGAACGTCTTATAGGTAATGATCCTTGAATAGATGTCACATAAGCATATCCAATTACCAACCGAAGACTACCATTTATAATTGAAGTGTTAAAAACGGCCTTGTCTCGATTTAAAAAGTAAGGACGTAAGGTAAAAATTAATTAAACATCTGATTTAATAACTATCGGACCTATTCATTTAAATCTGCCATAAAATTTTAATTACCGGAGCGGAGTAACATATCATGAATCTGTAATCAGTATTTTGCATATAATGAATGTACTGAAGGCATATTCTGTCCACGTATTGCTTTGCCCGTTGAACCGTTTTTGGGATCGCGAGGGTTGGGTATTCTGCGTCATTCGCATCATGAAAATTAAGTAATAGCATCGAATGATTTCGCACGAGAATAAGTGCTTAAAAATAGGCGCATTGAAAAATAAATGATATCGTCGCTTAGCTAACAGTACTTCTCAGGTCATCAATTGAAAAATAATAATGCACCTACGCCGAGCGACTTAAGCGGTTGTGTCTCAGTAATGAAAATGATTTAAGCGGTATTGTTAACTAAGCGACGATAATAATATGTAGTTTCTTTGAGCTTGATATTGATATTGTACTTCTATACCTACCTACTTGCTATGTGAGCTCGAATTGCTAAGATTTTAATTTCTTACGCTTCAACTTCCTTTCTTATGGATCGGTCATACTAGGTATTAAAAATATGTAATTTAAGTAGTCTTCCCAATCATCCCCGATGACATGAGTGACTTGTAAACACAGATTCATTAGGGCACGCTTACGCCAATCGGAATCAATTACGATTTAGGTCGGAGGCATTATTTCTCGTTGACCTGATCGCCGATGATCGATTGCCACTCGGACCTTGATTGTTCGCCTCGGAATTCGGTTTAATTGGCCATGTTTATTTCGGCTTTGTCCATTACGTTTTTTACACGGGCCAAGTTGTTAATTGATGTCACGCTGGGTGCCAAACCGTGTAGGGATTTGCTCGCTATTTAACGGAATACGCGTGGCTAAATTGAGTGATTCTATCGGGTCACAAATCCTAGTGTCACTTTGTTTTTTTTCTATTAGGAACTAAGGATTTCTACGGACAATTAGCACTAATTGGTCTAGTACTCAACATAGTTTTATATTTAAAGTTTTATACTTACTAGATAGATGATAGTCACACAAAGTCATATTAATTAATAAGGTTCATTGCGCTAATAACTGCCTTATGGGATTCGATCCCACAACCTCTACGAAGCTAGGGTAACCTATTAGTGGTCCACCACTAATAGGTCAAAAGGTCGTTCAAAGATGACATTAGTCTGCGAGAAAGACATACCTAGGTCCATGTATAGATAACATTCTATACAGTAGTGTTTCTATACTTGGAACATTTACTTGGTTTTAATGTCTCCCGTATGCTGTAAGCTAAAGGACATCCCATACGGCATATTTTCTTATCGTTGCAATCGCGATAAATTGGCGCATCTATCGATACAAATTCGCAATACTTACCATCAAATTCGCAGCATTGCTATTGCGATATAATATTTGCGCGTCTATCGATACAAAATCGCGACAGCATCAAATTCGTAGCGTTGCTGTCATGATATATTTGTGCGATCGATACTAAATCGCGACATCATCAAATTCGTAGCGTTGCAGTCGCGATATAATTGTGCGATCGATACAAAATCGCGACAACATCAAATTAGTCACGGTACTATCTGTAACTCATTTGTTAGCCCATTTAGGGCCTGAATTATTAGAAAAGGTAAGTCGCGAGTTAGTGCAACTTTATAGTTGCAGTAACTAGCAATATTGCTATAGTCACTAGTTAGCCGACGTTGCATCGATTCTAACCACGTTTATGCGACTGGATCGCTACAAAAAGTTGCCACATAGCATTTTAAGTCTCTATAGTCCGTGGCCAGTTTCAACGTATATTATGTGATGGAGTGTCTAATAAAATAGTATTCTTTGCGAGAACTGTCATTGAGTCAGAGGATACCAATAATAATGTCACTTCTAACGATCCAAACGAGAAAACATACATATGAGATTCCGTATAAATCTTTAAAAAACTGGCTCTTGGAAATTGTCCAAATGCCGTTGTATCGTGACCGAATGTATAAATAGGTAATGAGCACAAAAAATATTAGATATGGTAATCTTGTGTATATTTGTTTAAAATTAACTTAATTAACGGTTATGTTAAGCGAAAATATATATTCGATTGAATTTATCTAATATAAGTAGTAATTTCACGTTTACAATGGACTTATTTATAATTATTATTTTTTTGTTTTTTTTTTATGTTTAAGCTTTCAAAATGAACTTAATAATTGTGTTCGTCATACTAATTAAGAATATTTTTTTTAGTAGACTTTTTTTGTAATATTCAGCGTTAAGTTTTGTCCTTGTAAGTATCTACTAACATAAATCCTAATTATATAGTAGGTAACATATAATAAAATAGAGAAAATAAAGAAAAAAAATTTCAAGACATTATATTATTTCGTGTTGTTCGTTAGTGGAGTACAATGTTTATTTTTTGTTACAACGAATGCCAGTTTATTAACCTGTACTTTTTCAAGATATTCACGTACCAAATGTATTTTGCCAATTTTTTCCACCGGTTAATGATATTTGATATAGTAAAAAAAACTCTTGGAAGGACTTCAAAAAATAAAATATAAAAGTTTTTTGGCCGGCCTTGACGGTTGGACCGATTTTTATGAAATTTGCTGAGCATACGTACCTATCCTCAGGGGTCTTATAAATTTTTGAACATTTCAAATTCAATACAACCCTAAATTTTCACCTTTCAACCATCAACCCCTATTTTTTAACAAAAAATAAAAAAAAAACGCAATACGAAGTTCGCTAGGTCAACTATTTATAATACTGCTATGAAACGCTGAGAATTTTTCACTCGTGTCGGGTGCATTCTTAATAGAAAAGAAGCCAACCAAGGGTGCACAATACTGAACGAATTCGAAATCAAACCTTACGGTTCAAATTGCTTTATCTATAACCAGTTACCTGTGTTCAGTTCTCGACATAAACATCATAACGGTGTAGGCGACCCCAATCTCGGTGTCACACGACTAACACACAAATACGGCACGCCCGTAGAAGTGCTATTTGGGACTCGTAAAGCGTAAATAAAAAAAATAAATTAAAAAATTTAACAAACCCCCGACATAAAAACATAAAAGCCGTCTAAAAAGTATAAAAATAATAAAAACTTGATATTAGGTAGGTATTACCTAATACTAAGGTATTACCTAAGTATTAATAGGTATTTCTACAAAGAAAACGTCACGTCGGGGGAACTCTTTCACCCCCCTCTATTTATTAAACTACAGGTCCGATTTTTACCAAACATAGCTAAGAACACTCCCGACATATTCACCTTTCAAACAAAAAAAACAGAATCAAAATCGGTTCATGCGTTTGGGAGCTATGATGCCACAGACAGACACACACACACACACACACACACACACACACACACACACACACACACACACACACACACACACACACACACACACAGACACGTCAAACTTATAACACCCCGTCGTTTTTGCGTCGGGGGTTAAAAATAACAATAAGTAGGTATATCACTTTAACGCGTGTTAGCGAGTGTGGACAGTAAAGAATAGGTAAATAAACCCTAATTTCTTATCAGAAATTTGCATTAAAACTAAACTTTAGTATTAGACTATCGTCAGCTTATTTGTGCTACGAATATAAGAAAGTTTTGGAAATATCAGGCAATAAAATAAAATACGATAAAATCCCTTAAAGTTGTTTCATTCCAATGTGTAATAACCGCGAAGGCAGCAGAAATTATTACAATTATATACCTACTGAGTATGGTATAAAAAGAGTGTTTTTGTATCATCACCGTGAAAAACAAATACTACTGCAATTTTCAATATGTATAATATTCTTTGGGAAAGTACAAAACAGTCCTATTTTTTCTGTGGCTCATAACAGATGATATAAACACAAAGATTTTCAAATTTTCTCTTTAGATTCTTATTTATCATTTTGTAATCTGTAAATTCCCCAATCTCTGCGGATTAATGTGGACTAATTTAAATTAATTTTAATCGTTTGTTAATTTATCTTTGTTGTGAAACTTTGTACGGAAGCTTTCTGAACTTTCATATAACGGTTTTGTTTATCGTAAATCATATACAAAACATTAAGGTGTGATATTGATTAGTTGACTGATACGCTCTTTTACACATAGCCACAAAGCACTATATAAAGTATTATTTTGTACTAACATAATGTCATAATTATTATTTATAGATTCTTTAGTTATTATTCCTCAGAGTTCCTATTTCCGTGCTGACTCGTCAACTTAATCTGCACATAGATGTTTTATTTAAATTATTTTATTTCTACTAAAATTAGTCTATTTAGAAAGATTAATCGAATCGGTATATTCTCACCTGTCATTCCCATATCAATCAGCATTTGTCCGACCGCAGTGCCGGTCAGAGATTCAAATCCGTCGATGGCTAATTGTAAACCTGGATGTCGAATGTGAGCGGCTGTCATCATATGGTTCGTGTTTGACTTTTGAATCAGTGCGTAGGTCAGTACCAATTACAATTAGTATCGATGGTTTTGGTGGGAATGTACGTTCGAACTGATATTGCCTGATTGTGCCTATTCCATTTCTAACACAGAAGCGTGAACAGTTTTTTAACTGATAAATTCTGAAGCCTTCGCGGTTATTACACATTGGAATATAACAGATTTAAGTTGCAAATAAAATACGCGAGTTAAATCCGTTATACTTGGAATGAAACTACTATAAACGGATTTAACTCGCGTATTTTTTTTTATTGGGTGACGTTTCGGATCCTTTACAGTTTCCATAATCGTAGCACGACTGAGCTGACAATAGTCTAACGCTAAAGTTTAACTAAATTTAGCGTTAGGCTATTGTTAGCTCATAGTTGTTTCATTCCAGCGTGTAATAACCGCGAAGTCATAAGAAATTAATAGTTATATTATAGTGATATTAATTACTTATTTATAATGATTATTATGTCCCGTTACTGCACAGGTAATGTGAAATCGTGATAAAATCGAGCTATACCTAATGTACATTTTCTAGATACGTTATATTCGGATTTGTGAGATGGCCACAGTGTTAACAAAGTTTGCTCCTCTGGTTTTATTGAGCCAGTCTTGTCAATAGCCCGCATATTGCCTCGCATGAATACTCCAATTTAGTGCAGCTCATCAATGCAGATATGAACTGAAGTCGATTACACTCGAGGGCACTGCTTTATTTATCGTCTTCAAATTGATATAATATCGTAGCTAGCGTATTTGATTACAGTAAACTTTATATTCTACGGATTGATTTCAATTCCTGTAATATTGAATTAGCTTCCGCCAGCGACTTCGTCTGCGCAGGATTTATGCTTTATTATAGTTTCAATAAAATTTGATTATAGCAAGGTTTCCTTGTTAATTAAGTAAGGGACCTAAAAACTTCAGGCTGAGAACTGTAATTTTGCACTTATACCTTTAGTTCTGCAATTTTTCTTTTTCTTTCTATTTTTCTGCAAAACTTTTCACCCGCACTAATGAATTAAAAAGTATTTCAATTAAATAATCAAAATTTAATTTGTCGGAATGTTACCCGCGTCTCACCCTCCATTAGACGTAATAGTGAAGGAATGATTTTAAACAAAGTTGCTCTACCACAGTCTTTTTAAAAAATGTCAAGATACAGAACAATTCGGTTTAGAAACCCAGATTGATTCGTTTGTCAATTTAATCGTCCCACTACTGGGCACAGCACTATCTAGATAGTGAAAAAATATTTAATAAATATTATATAGTAATATTTCGAGGTTTACACTTCATTCACCAGACTGGTTCAAACAACAAACAAAAAACTTAACATCAATACAATATTGTGGTAAGAACAAAGAAGTGTTTTTTTCGGGTTCTATGTGAAATCTATACACATTCAAGGTAGGTATGTAAAGAGGTGATTTGGGTAAAAAAAAGTAAGGTGCTTAACTAGATTTGCGTGACACAGTTGACAGGCGATTGCCAAGCAAGGATATTGGTGTCTGGACTCAAAGACGCTATTCTGACAGATGAGTAACTTTTCTCGAATTGTAGCGTTTTGGGGTGGGCCCAAAAAGCGCTCAAATACCTAGATACATAGACCTTAATAGACCTTAATGAACGCGTACGACCAATTAATCCTGGAGCATCTGTAAGAGATCCCAGGGCGATCATCAAAGGGAGCTTAGGGAGTTTTAATTCTCACTTCACGTACTCGACTCAAAAAATATACTGTCCACTGAGATAGTGGTAGCCCTCATATTTGACAAGAATGCGGGCAGTCCGAAACGGCCGCAGAATTTAGTAAAGGTGGAATATTCACATGCCTTACGGAGATACGAATGTCACGTGTGCCCTTACATAATTAATTACGGACCACATTCTACATGCCATCTCTCAAATTGCTCTTTATTTACATAGAATGAACATGTTTACTGCCGTATCATAAACTGAATTACAGTGGCTTCCTTGGAACTTTCATCACGTAATTACGTTCTGGCTTTATATAACATTATTTACGTTGAATACCTACCTGTGATACTTGCTTAGAATTAATTAGGGTTAACTTCTGACCGCGACTTCGTTTTGCACAGAATTAGAGTTTTAAATTATAGCTTATGCGTAATTTTGTTTCCTTTGACTGTTATCATTATTTTAAAGTTTAAAATCTATTCAGTAAGTAGGTTTCTCGTGAAAGGGTAACAAATATTCATACATACATCCATCCATATATCCACACAAACAATCGAGTTTTTCTTTTCAGTAAGATTTAAGTTATTTTAGGTATACCAATACCTATTCTTATTAATAATTTCATTAAGATGACATCTCTTCGCTAGTGAAATTGAGTTTTTAAACATGAAAAAAATCTATGACTTGATCAATAATGGTCGTGGTAAGTTTGAACCATCATGATATTGTTTAGACTTTAGTCTTAAAAGGTCTAAATTTGTTTATCTTGGTTTAATTATCTACGTCATAGCATAAAGTAAGCAAAACATCCACTTTCCGAAACATTTCTAATTGTTTATTTCAGGCTACGGCCTGCAAAATCACCACATCGTATGCAAAATTAATCTGTTTTACCAAACTTGCCTACTCAAACTTTTTCAGTGCACTCGCAAATATAAAATACATTTCATTTAAACCTCTACACGTGCTTTCGGGTCCTCGAAATTGTTTCCAATTTTATTTATACGTAGCTGTTTTCATTTGATGAATGGGGCGGACCATCAATCGCATATCTCTTCATAATATATATATATATATATATATATATACGTGATGCTGTGACGTCACTCTTTATGAGCTTAAAAGGACCCACTCCCATATGATTGATGATCGAAAACTCGAGAGCCGTTTTATTGATGCGTTTGACTCTAGTGAAACTAATGCGATTTTAACGGAGCTCTTCAACACATTTCGCTTGAACGTTATGTAACCTATCATTAACTGAGATTTAATATCTTCTTCAATGTTGCATTAGATAATATTTAGTACTCTGTTTGAGTACAGTAAGACATCTAATTTTAGTTTTTAGTATTACGAAATGAAAATGTGATATTTTATGTTCCGCTTGTGGAACTTAGCGCTACTACAGTAAATCATTTAAAATTGCTCAACGTAAAGTTCCCAACAGAAGCGTTAAAGGTATGCGAAACCATAGCCGTCTTCAAATTGCAGATCAGAAAACAATTTGCCTAAATTGGTGAAGCAACCGACATTGGGAAATGAAGTAGCGTGCGTAAGATTAGACTTGCGTGTGAGCTTTGCGTGTTCCCAGACATTTGGACTGCGCAGCCAATGTCTAACAGCTACTGTCTGGAAGCTGATGTACCAAAATTAGGGACTCACTGATTAAGAGGTGCACGTAAGGAATCCGCCAAAAAGCAATTCAGCCCGACCCTGGTAAAGCTGTTTACTCACCGCAAACAGACTAAAGGTAAACAAGCGGGATCACAAATACAAGTAACCCAGTACTCTGTCGATTTAATTAAAGATCTGACTCGCTATTAACAAGGCACAAAGCTAAAATAATTAATTATCACTTTAATAAGGAACACGTGTAAGATTTGAAAAGCGGAGACTTTAATTGAGATCATGAGTAAAGGCAAAGTGGGGCCAATTTAAGAAAAGCAATTTTCTTGACGCGTGTGTCAATTTACAGCTGGTGTCGTTGGAAGTACTCTCTCGACTGTGCTCTGACGTAAAAGTTTTAAACTTGTGTATCCTTAGGTCTCCTTAAAAGCTTTAGTGTTATGATGAGTAGGTACATAGGAAAGTTTGAATTTTTTGTCGTGTAACAGACAATATATTTAGTAACTGGTTTTCATTTATCCGATGATATACTAATTGCTTTTCCTAAGTGCTATTTATTGATTACTACCTATTTCTTTTTTGCTTTTTCTACCCTTATAATTATAAAAATCGTTGCCATACTGAATCTCGTCGTTATGATACCACAACGAACTATTAAACTATTTATTATATTGCTTCATACTTTTAAATCACTAATTTACAAATCATTTTTGGCTGGCGTTCTAAAATATGCTTGCTTTACAAAAAAAACTTTATTAGTTTGATATATGTTACAAGTAAAATAATTAATAACAAAAGGAAGGCTCACTAGTCGGCTGTTAAATAAAGTTTGTTGAATAGGAAATAATTAAATTTGTATTGTTCACTACCTTAGGTGTTTAAAATGGGAAAGCGACACAATATTTCCCTTATCACAAATTTTAATAAAGAACAACGTATCTCTAGTATCTTGATATGATGTTACCTTAACCTTTCCAATCAATAGTACCTATTCGTCATAAACTTTTTTTATATATATTTCCAGTTAATTTAAACACCGGTGAACGGTTTTCTCTAAGTCCGTATCGAATTAGATTACATGCTATCGATTCGAGATGATCTTAAGTGTTTGATGCCTTCCTTCTCCGAATCCGCCAAGTATTAAACGCATTGGGAATGTTTTCATTCGGTGCAGATGTGAATTGGCAAAGTACCAAAACTACACAGTCGCGCCGGCCGCCTCGCTTCACGTACATTCAAAACAATTCGTATTACAACTATTAATTAATACGGAACATTCTCTCCTCTTTTTGATTTGTGACTTTTTGAATACGAGGGAGAAGGATGGTGCTATGATTTAGATTTTGAACTTTTCTGTCCCGTTGGCAACCAAGACAAGGTCGCGGTTACTTTATACAATTAATTTATTTTTTGCTGTGAAACGCTTATGGTTTTCTTACTTGCCAGTGCGTTTTTCTTTTGATTATTTTAACGGTTTTATGCAATTTTTTAAGGTATGTAGATATTATTGTGGATGTTGTATTATATTTTTCAAATAAAAGTAATAATCTAGTTATTAAACATGTGTGCAGGTTTGAAATAAAAAAAATAGTTTGCAGAGTTCAGGGCTTGTTTTTATATGGGTACTTAGTACTTACATATAGATTATCACATATATCACACATTATTAAACTTGTAAAAATTATAGGTCCCGTAACATTTTCTAAAATGATTTAATATTTATATTCCACTCAATTTAATAGAGTATACTACGTATATAACAAACGCTGCGGTAAAAATCTGTGAAAAAGAATGAGTACGAAAAATTTCATATACTTAGTTAAATATTCAACCGCATCTGAATGTGATTTTGTAAATTGTTCCTCCGACTTTCTGAACTCACTGCCTAAATATACGGTAGGAGATGGCATTATAATTTGCAATGCATATGAGTTTTTTTTTTGGAATTGTCACCGACAGGAAAACTGTCGAAAAAACGTAGACGCATAAAAAACATGAATGGCTGAGTCACTCGCGTCGTCGAGAAAAACGTGAAAATATACGCAATGTTATTAAACCCGGTTCATTTCAAATATAGCTTCAGTGTTGAATCAGATCGCGCTGCGCGTGCGACTCCGCCGCGTTTCGTTGAGAAAATTGATTAAATCCTTCAAAATATTTCTAATTAACCTTTGCTATTTTAAACTCAGTGATAGCGACAATATTAATTTCCATAGTGCTCAGTTTGAACGTAGACAAATGTGTTTAAATTCCGTTTGAACCCTAGACTCTTAATGCAATTCATGCAAATTATACACAAGCCTTGCATTCTATTCAGTTTATATGTTGGTACCAGATTGTTTACTTAGTATTACAACAACGAAGATGGACAATGATTGAGTTTGCGGCTGTATTTTGAAACATTTCGTGTTTACGTTTTATGTTTACATTATATACCTACTTATCTATTGTCGATTCAATTGCCTAGGTAACTATGTTGATTATAGTTTAACAATTCGGGAGTATCAAATTTTACAGAGATTACTTTTTATATTCGCTCGATTCAAATGTAATGTTATAATAATATTCCGGTGAACCTTAGCACTAAACTTCGTCATGAATAAGGTATGAAAATTTCATTAGTCAGTAAATTTTAATTTTGCTTAAGAGCTCGCAAAAAGTCTTAAAGTTTGTGTAGTTTTAGTACATCTTAGACTAATCCTCTCCGCATAGACAGAGATTACCACGCAGTCATTAAGCGAAGTAGACTCGGAGTTCAACGACATTTAGTCTTAGTACTTTTGTTAGGTGACATTAACGTTTTGGACCGGCGTGTCTGCGTCTGGACTTATTCACGAACACCCTATATATAGCAGATTATTATAATTATACTCCGTGGCGAACTTTCTGTAAAATCGTTAATTAAAATTTGCGGTTACGTTAAACAACAACCGCGACCCCATAACCAGTATTAATTAACGCCCGCGATAGGCCATTTGGCATTAAAATAATAACTCTGTAATAATATTCCAAAAATAGGAAAATACATCGGTTCGGAACAAGGTCGAATCAGGTTAATTAGAGACAAGAGGTCGGTAACGCGAACCCCTCTCAAGAGTGACCCATATCACCTGGATTTCAACACCTGTCCTTCTAGCCGGACGTGTTCGTAAAATTTTGACAACGGTTTTTAAAAAGCATTATTGTATAAATTCATAATATCGCTTGTAGATCTACTCTGTATTTCACAGATTGCTGAAATCTGATCCAAATTACGCCCACTCGTTGTATGACGCATTCCATCATTCACTTTACTCTCGTATTGAAAGCGTGTAGCGTTCATTTAAATGTCTACTGAATAATAAGCAAAGTTATTCGGCGAGCGAGTGTAGTGCGCCATTTAGCTATGGAGTGCGGACGGCTCGGCAGCGGGCTAAGATGGAGTGCATACTCCACGGACTCTTCAGAAACTAATAAACAGTCAGTTGTGATCGAAGATGCGGGCATCACTGACGGACAATGTGCAGTGAACGAGGATTATCTAATAACGTACCCGGACGACGACAGCGACGTAGACTTGCATTACACCAAACAGCGCTCTTTCGAGGAGCTCGATAGCGAAAACGACGCTAAACTTCGTGGCTACGAGAACCCTCTTTTCATCCCGGCGTGCCAAGTTTTAAAAGGCGAGATCTGTGATAGCGGGGACACTGAGGAACTAATGAAGAGTGAGAAGAAAAAGTTTCTGGATTATAAGTTTTGTGAGGCGGTTAACGACTTTGACATCGAATTGGAGGCGGGCGAGGCGGTGCCTATAGTCTACCTGTCCTCGACGAGAGCGGCACGGCTGCAGCGGGCGCTTCGATTGGCCGGATACAAAAAGGTCGGCATTCATTTTTCTAAAGTATAAATTTCCTTAGCGTTCCGTTTATTTAATGAAAAACTTTATAGGAGAACAAAAGGAATTCCCGATGACTTTTCTTTCATTTTCTGTTTAGCGTTTCCGTCATTGTCGCGATATTTTCAATATAAGCGAGTTTGTGAGGGGTGGGATTGAGTAAGAGGGGGTTGCAGTAACTGTAAAACCTTTTCAATTAGCATTGCATCGTGCTTCATAATCCTGAAGTATTCGCTGCCAGTTCGTTAATTACCAACGTTAATGTCAGATACGAATGTGTCGTACTTTTACCAACTTTACTCAATTCCGCTCTACGCCGGGCGGCCCGGAGTTTTAATTTTATTTTATTTAAAACTATTCTGGAATTATACCTATGAGATAACAATAAGTTAGATCGCGTAAAGGTTGCTATTCCATTTATCAACACATTTCCAAGTTAATTATTTATACTATCATAAATGGATTTTATTGTTATTTTGAATGAATATTGGTGCATTAGCTAGCTATTTTGAATAAGTTTTGTTTTGAAGCACGAGTAGTATTAACAGCCATATCTACTTACGCCTTACTGAATAAATTTGGTTTCACTTTCTTAAAAAAACCTCTTGAATAAAATATAGCGAGACGACTACTTAAATATTAAATTACAATTATTTTGGAGACGTATTTTTAAAATAACCGAGGTGTGTTTCAACAGCTCTCGAGGTGTTATATTTCTTTTCATACCAAAATTTTCTTTATTCACAAACTACATCTGCCTCTTGGTTTTATCAGCATGAATTTTAACATTAGAACCTTATAATTACAAGAAGTCGAAAAAAAAATCATTATTCCCGTCAAGACGATACAATGACACAGACTCCTTGGAATAAAACTCGACATGTCTTTTGCTAATTCTATTAACAAAGAGACCTTTTACAATTATATGATCTCTTTATGAAAAACTCTAAACGAACGTTTTGCATAGAACTTTTGTAGCAGTCAGTGCTATCCAATTAGCCGGTAGGTATATCTAGTGTGATCCTTTGTTCCTGTTAGGGGGTTATTCTTGGCTAAAAGTCGCATCATAGTTTCTGTTGCTTTCGTGGTTACATAGAAATAAAACTGTCAATGATTTAACTAACAAATGTTTATTGTTAGGTACCTAGATCAGATTTTTACAAATATAGCAAGGGAAAAAACAAATGAAACGTTAGCATAATAATGATCACCACATAGTATAAAAAAGTCGCTGTCGCTCTCTCTTTGTCACTGTATAACTACGCAACGGATTTTGTAGCGGTTTATTTAATAGACAGTGATTCAAGAGGAAGGTTTATAGCACCCGTGTGAATCCGGGGCGGGTCGCCAGTATACTGTAATTAAACAACCGTCACAACTATTTTGTTCCATAATCATTTTTGATGCCTTCGCGGTTATTATACATTGGAATGAAACAACATTAGCGGATTTAACTCGCGTATTTTATTTAATCGTATTATGGAATCTGTAAAGGCTCCGAAGTCAGCCAATAAAAAAAAATACGCTAGTTAAATCCGTTAAAGTTGTTTCATTCCAATATTTTGTTCCAATTAAAGTCACATATAACACAAAGAGTTCGTGTTTTGTTTCTGAAATGAATACACCCACGAACAGAAAGATGTGTCATATCACATTATTTCATGTATATCATAAGAATCGTCCCCTCAGTTCAGTTGGTAGTTATGACAAAAATGTAGCTCCGTACATCACGGGGCTTGTTAGTTGCGTTTTGTGTCTGAAATGAAAAAATAAACAAATGAAAAAAACGCGAGTGTCTCGCGCCATGCTCTTGCGAAACACTTGTCCTTTTTCAAATTCAACGTAAGCGCTAACTGAAACACGATTGTTTACGTTTCATACGAGTTTAAAAAAAACACGTTAACGTCGTCACAAGTTGACAACCTAATTATTTATAAACAAAAAAGTACTAATTAAAAACTAAAAAGTGTGTGAAATATGATTTTTAAAATATTTAATTTTACTCGTTGACAAAATTTCATCCGCGTTCGGTATTTTCGTGTAGGAATTTGAAAGTTGTCCAGTTTTTGTTTTTTTTTGACTCTGAGCTTTGATACCTACTAACTTAATATTATTTCCTAGAATACGGATTATTAGAGCAGATCATAACATTGGAATGAAACAACTATAACGGATTTAACTCGCGTATTTAAATTTATTTTCTGAAGTTTTTTAAACTTTACAGGTTTCATATTCGTAGCACTGAGTTTCCGATAGTCAAAAACTAAAGTCACATCGTCAGTTGTTTCAATCCATATTAGATCATAATATTTTATAAATACTTTAGTGGTCCTTTACCGTGTTATTATTCTAAGTTTTTATTTATTTACTACTAGCGGTCACGGCAGACGTCATCCTGCCCGTACGAAGTTCTAATTAACTTAAGCTCGAAAACGTTTTTATGGGAAAAAGAATAGGGCTGTTTTTAGAGTTTTCCCGGCAATCATTTGAAATCTTCGTGAAAACCATCCTTGGACTTCAACGAACATACATCTAGAAAAAAGAATTAGCCAAATTGGTCCAGGCGTTGTCGAGTTATGTTCTTACCAACACATTTTGCGATTCATTTTTATATATAAGACCGTAGCAATTATTTTACTACAGTTAAGTATTCCATATTATCATTCGAAGCATCCAGCTCTATTTCTGTTCATTAAACCACTAAGGTCCCGCTCGTAATCACATGTCTGAGATAACTCACCAACTTATCAATGCTGCATAACATCTGAATGGTGCGTAAGTGTTGTTTAATTGCTGCTCTTGTAGAGAACAGAACATGCCGACGTTCTCTGGATGGATGGAATGTTTGCTTCTAATAACGAGCGTGCAACGACGTAAATAAAATGAAACTTACCTTTTGCGATATATTATTAAAGTTTCACATATAAGTACGTAAAGATTATAATGTTTACTTGGATTGAAAATGTATAAATACAAAATATTCAAAACGTTGGTTTAACTATGTTTATATGTTAAAATAATGTCGAAATATTAAAGTAAAATTCTGAAAAAACAAAGTGATCATTTATTTTGCTTCGGTGTGCAATATTACACATTTATGTAAAACGATTATAAAAGACTAGCTTTTGCCCGCGACTTCGTCCGCGTAATTTTTAACCCCGTTATGGGGTGAACTTCATTAGAATACGGATCTACTCGTATATCTGAATCTCTAACGTTTTTTAACCTATTATTGATTTCTCTAACGTTTTATGTCATAATGATTATTAACTAACACTCTTATGACCTATCTTTTGTTTTCCTAACATCATATGGATGTTTCTTTTTGCACATAATGTTTTATTTCCTTAACGTATTTCCCACTTACCATATTAATTATTCATCCTAATTCTATTCGGTTTTGGCGCCTCGCCGGCCGCTGCTACGGCAAGCTCGCTTCGCTCGCTCGGCTTTCGCGCTGTACGGTCGCAGTTCAATTAATTAGTATACTGACAAAACCTGGTTTGTTAACGTTATGTCGTAAATATACTTTCATTAAAAGTACTGATTCTGACGCTTCGCCGGCCGCTGTCGCGGCATGCTCGCTTCGCTCGCTTGGATAGCAAGCTGGACGGTCTCAGTTCTACCTAACACTCCTCGCTTCGCTCGTCGTCGTTCCTAAAGGAGTCTTTCATTTTCGCGCTGTAGGGTCGCAGTTGAATTAATAAGTATACTGACAAAACCTGGTTTGTTAACGTTATGTCGTAAATATACTTTCATTAAAAGTACTGATTCTGACGCTTCGCCGGCCGCTGTCGCGGCATGCTCGCTTCGCTCGCTTGGATAGCAAGCTGGACGGTCTCAGTTCTACCTAACACTCCTCGCTTCGCTCGTCGTCGTTCCTAAAGGAGTCTTTCATTTGCCGCTGCCGCGGCGCGCTAGCTTCGCTCGCTCGGCTTTCGCGCTGTAGGGTCGCAGTTGAATTAATAAGTATACTGACAAAACCTGGTTTGTTAACGTTATGTCGTAAATATACTTTCATTAAAAGTACCGATTCTGACGCTTCGCCGGCCGCTGCCGCCTTGTGCTCGCTTCGCTCGCTTGGATCTCGTGCGGGACGATCAGGATTCTACCTAACACTCCTCCTCGCTTCGCTCGTCGTCGTACCTAAAGGAGACCTTCATTTGCTCGCTTCGCTCGCTCGGCTTGTGCATTGTTGGGTCGCAGTTCAATTAATTAGTATATTATTAGTATACTGACAAAACCTGGTTTGTTAATGTTATGTCGTAAATATACTTTTATTAAAAGTACCGGATCTGACGCTTCGCCGGCCACTGCATAACACTTCCCTTATATTCGTAATAAATGGAGCTAACAATAGTTTAACATGTACAATATGCAAACTAAGTACATAAGTACTTGGTACCTATCTTACTTTCGAAATTGCATAATTTATACAGCTACCACTGAGTTAAACATTTTTTTTTTAATCGGACAAAGTTTTTAAAGAAATCATACACGTGAGGTTTAGCTGGCTATTTATTTAAGGATTGATTACCACACTTATTACAAAGATCTAACAAAACAACAAAACAATTTTACAATTCAATTCAATCCTACAAAATAAAACCTTATACCGATTACATACAATATAAGTGGTGTTACGAAATAAAACATTTCCCAGTTTGCCTCATTGCCTGTAATGAGATACTCTCGCAAAGCATACTCCTTGTAAGCTCACTCGGTCTTGAGGATATGTTCAGGGTCATTTTCTCAGTCAGGAGCTCGCGCGAGCTTGCTTTACCTCCGTCTCGTCCCATTCCGTCACCTCTGTTATCACGGCTTTTTTATATATGTCAGCTTTGGTCGCGAAGAACACTTCTATTTCTCTGCGTAATGACACCAGTTTCCCCTCGCAAGTTAAACGGTCTGCTTACTCAGGAATATTATTAAATAGTCCTCATTACACGATCCACGGGATATTACATAATAATGCCATTTTCGTTAACACTGAAGAAATCATACACGTAACAGTTTGGGTATTTATTTAATGTCAGGAATGACATTAGCAACCGTTGCTATGCATACCTACATTATACTTTTTAAATATGTGTCAAAATCAAAAGCACTAAGTAGTATTCATATCAATTTGGAAGAAAATCTCCCTTTTAACCCCATTAGGGGGTGAATTTCAATAAAATACGAAACACGTACTCCATCAATTCTGTTAAAGAATGTTTATGTAAAATTTGAAATATATCGGACCAAGGAATCACGTTGTTGCATACAAACTTTGCACCCCATTTTTAACCCCTTAGGGATAGAATTTCGGAATATAATATAGCCTATGTCCTTTCCCAGGCTCCAGACTTTCTTTGTACCAAATTTCATCAAAATCCGTTCAGCCGTTTAGGCGTGAAAGAGCAACAGACAGACAGACAGACAGACAGACAGACAGACAGAGTTACTAACGCATTTATAATATTAGTAGGGATTTAAGTACTTAATGCGATTATAATTTGACGTCTCGAACTTTACAATTCCCATACTCGTACCTAATTAAGCTGACGACATTGTAACACTAAATACACGAAAAATATCCGCTAAATAATTCCGTTTATTCCAAAACAAGTGATATCAAAGTGTCCTTGAAAATTGAGTTTCCTTTTTTAGTGAAATTCTGTGGCGTTACACCCAGTACTCTTCCAACCGTCCTCTATAATCTCGGACGATAACTTTTCGCTTTGTTTAGGCGAAGTTTTACAAGTGAGTTGTGTGCACAAGGGTTTAGGACTGGACTTTGGTTTGATAATGCCCAATGTTCCAGGACTGTACTAAATATTAGCCTTGATTAGGTTCTAAATAGTTCCTACTATTTAAACATCTGTCGACATCTTACAGACTTAATGATATTCGTTCTTTTACTTAATCTATACTAATATAATAAATAGGAAAGGTTTGTTTGCTTGGATTGAATAGGCTCCAAAACGTCAGGACCGATTTGAAAAATTCTTTCATCGTTGGGAAGCTACACTATTCGTGAGTGACATAGGCTATATTCAACTTTGAAAAAAAATTGGGATCTGTACAAAGCCGGAGCGAACCGCTAGTTGTATAATAAGGCAGTCATGTTACGAATAACCATATTAACTACGTCTCTTTATTATATAATATATAAAAGGTCGTAACAAGTAAGTACTGTCGCATGCTTTCGGGGTATGCCATTTTAGAAAAAAATTGCTTGCACTTGTTGCCTCACACACAGCCGCCAGGTACCAGGGTCGTTCAAGCGATTATTGCCTTAAAGGTGTAACATCGCCAGCACAGTTGATAGTACATCCAATTAGTCTGCCTTGAAAATAAATAAGAAAACTTATATTTGCTTGATATTTTGAAGTGAGTCGACGGATCTGAATAAAATAGTATGAAAATTGCATTTTCATCCAGTACCTGGCTGGCGTGCTTCTGCAATTTTCTAACGCTTTTGTTGCACTTTTAGACTGCAGTCGTTAAAGAAAGTAATGTTATAAAAGAATACTGAAGTAACTTGGCTGGTCTGATTTTTCATGACAGATTTTTGTAGTGAGCTTGGAATTTCTTGATGTAATTGAAAATAGTGTACTTAAGACTATCGTGGAATTTGGTATACAATCTTTTTAATTATGTATTTTTATTACTATTCAAATGACATTTATACTATAGAAGATGGTTGGGTTAGTATTTTACCATTTATTACTTAAGAGCCCAACCGATTTTCATGTCATTTTGGGATTTATCTCTTCCCCGAAAAACTATTAAAATATCGGGAAAACAAAAAAGAAATATACATTTATAATGGATGTACATTTAATATAGCGCATCCTTAAAGCGCTTTCCGTAGTTATAATCCACGAATAAGTGATTGTAAAATAGGGTCTCTTTCTGCCTTTAGCTCTATTTATTACCATTTCACTTGTAATAGTCATTTCAGATAATCATAGCCCATCATTATATATGAGGTTACTGGATTATAAGTACAGGTTTTAGCCACAAAGTAGACGTTTATGGATGTTTTATGTTACCGTTTTATTGGTACCTATGTGATAATGTAAGGTCTGCTAATGACATTATTATGGCTATAGGAATTTGATATTTATTTTTATAATAATTTCTGATGCCTTCGCGGTTATTACACATTGGTATGAAACAACTATTAACGGATTTAACTCGCGTATTTTTATTTTATTTTATTTGCTGACGTTTCGGATTCTTTACAATTTCCATAATCGTAGCACGACTGAGCTGACAATAGTCTAACGCTAAAGTGATTTATCTTTAGCGTTTAAAGATAAATAAAGATAAATTTAAAGTGATTTTGTTTCATTCCAATTTATTTTTATTACATATAAATGAATCCTTAACACAGAGGTTCCTTTTATAATATAGGGGTGAATTTGTGGATTTTTAAAAATTCACCCCCTAAGGGGGTAAAATGGGGGCTTATCATGCGCAGGCAAAGTTGCTGACAGAATCTCGTTAATTTATGTTTTCGAAACATTAGCGTAGAAAATAATATACGTTAGGTAAATTCGTTGTTTTATTCCAGCTGTTATAATTGTGTTATTAAAATGTGTAATAATTATGTAAGCATCAGAAATTAACACGATATTAGTTAACTGTCATAGTTTCCCAAAAACCAAATATACTGTTTCGCGGCTATACAAACAAGTCTTTCGTTACAATTTATTTCAGTAGATGTCGTGTCCTAAATGTAGAGTGACAGTCGGGAAATTGATACTTCGTAAAAATGGGGAAGCGAAAACCACTTGTGTTTGTGATGACATTCCTATTTTGAAACAATTTCTGACAGAGTAAAATAATATTAAATATGGAAGTCTGTTTATAAATATGTTCGTCTCTAATTTTGGTGCCGTTTTAAACTATGCATAGTAAGAATAAGTTTTTTCTGGCTTTAAATATCCTACTACTATTAGTATTATTAACGCGAATGTTTAAACTTTGAAATATGGATGTGTGGGTACATGTTTGTTACTCTTTCACGAAAAATAAATACAGAATAGATTTAATAATTTCTGATGCCTTCGTGGTTATTACACATTGGAATGAAACAACTAATAACGGATTTAACTCGCGTATTTTTATTTTATTTTATTAGCTGACATTTCGGATTCTTTACAGTTTCCATAATCGTAGCACGACTGAGCTGACAATAGTCTAACGCTAAAGCGCTAATAAAATAAAAATACGCGAGTTAAATCCGTTAATAGATTTTAATGAAACTGTAAATATAATATTTATAAAGATGATAGAAAGTACTCCTGCGCAGACGAAGTCGCGGGTAGAAGCTAGTTAGTTAATAAAAATGGCCACTTTTGCCAAATGGTGCTCTTACTGTTGCTTATTAATAAGTGATAATTTCACTGTATTGTGCATAATGCATTTGATACCACGATGCAAAGTAGCTTTTTTTATTATCTTGGAAATATTCACATTTGTTGTTTTTGAGTTTTTTATTAGTTTGATTGGTGTTAACATGATTTCTCTAGATTTACTTTAATTATATAGGTACCCAAAGAAAATACAATGAGACTTATCCGTTTTGTATTTTTAAAAGTACGTACTTACCTATATGTATGCAACTCTGTTTCGTATCTGATAATTAATAAAAAAATATAAAAAGTACCTATTGTACTAGTAACTAGCCCCGAGCTGACTACGTCCTATATATAATTTATGCAGTTTTATTTAAAACAATGCATCTTTGTAACTTCTTGTTCGATTACGCTCATTTATCAACTTGAAAATACTATTAAAGTCATTTACTTATTTGCCAAATTTTATAAAGATTGGATTATTAAGTTATTATCGAACATCGAACTCTGCCGTCTCCCTAGTCAAGTAAAATTTAAAATACATCGACACAGTTACTATACAGATTATAAAAAAAAACATTCCATTTAAAGTACTACTTTTTAACTATTTATTGATGTGTATGCCGTAAATCCTTGTTAAATCTCCATTTCCCAGTCAATATTTTTTGAAAACAACTGCAATCGCACTTTGTACTGCAGTCATATCAGATGCACATTTCTGTGAGTGGGTGTAACCTCAAAGGCGAATTCGTCCATTTTTAATTTTCAGGTTGTTTTCAATGAAAAGCTCGCTTTAACTTCCTTTTCGTAACAACCTTTTTGTATACCATTTTGATAGCGTAGCGTAATAATAAACTAATTGCTTAATTGATCTTGAAAAAGTATTTTTCACGGGTTTTTTTTGGTAGGGTTTTATGCGAATTAAGATTTTATGATTTGCATTATAACAATTTGGAAAGTTCAGATTGTTACTTGCAATTGCCCTCTGCGTTGCATTGTTGACTATAGTACCCACATAATTATTGCTTTAATCTCGCTTTTACGGTATTTTTTGTTACTAAGACATAATTATCTTAGTGGCTTCAGTTAATTTGTACCTACTTAGGAACAAATTTACAAACTAACTTAAAAAAAAAATAGTATCTTATAGCTAAGTATTTATTATTTACTAATACGTATTTCTTGTCTAATTGTTTAGTTCGATGGTTAACTATCGATTCTACCACTCGGCATACTTTCGCCAGTAGTAGGTGCACTTTCTTTTTTAGTAAACGAACTTTAAATAAACAAAGGCTGATATCAATTTAAATAGAAGCTTTTAAAAAAGGAATAGCTAGAAGCTATAAACTCTAAAGCTATTTCGAAGCAAGTCGTTTTCGTTTATCGTTTGTCGCGTTCGGATTAGTAAGCGAGACTGAACCGGTGCTATTCCTGTCCAAATCCAATGGGCATAACTGCGATTTATTTGCGACCGTTGGACACCTATTTCAGTCATTCCATATTTAGCATGCACCTACGGTGTTACGCAACATCCGTGTTCGTTTTGAAACTGAATTACGTTTCTTATTTGAAATTGATTATACTTAGTAATATGATTTAAAAATAGTATCCTCTCGGATATATAATTACAAAGAAAACAAAAGAATCCCAACTTCCCTACTAATATTATAAATACGAAAGTAACTCTGTCTGTCTGTCTGTCTGTTACGTTTTCACGCTAAAACTACTGGACTGATTTAAATGAAATTTTTATAAAGAATGTCTGGAGCCTAAAATAAGAACATAGGCTACTTTTTAACCGACTGCAAAAAAGGAGGAGACACGCGGACGAAGTCGCGGGCAGAAGCTAGTTTAAGATAAAGCGCATTTAAGTTTAAGTTGCTTCTGACGTCACTTTTTGGTAATAATTATTATTATACGGATAACGTGACATTTTAATCGGCGGTTCTTATACGTCATATATAATATTATTATACATTCATCTATAATATATATTGAGTATAGGCAATTTTTTTTGGTATATAACTAACCGACTTTAACTTAGCCTAATTTTCTCTTAAGATTGATATTGACTGCACTTTGATCTCAACGTCTTTATAGCGAGCGAAAATTCCGTTTTCAATGTAAACATTTTTAAGGTTTGCAATTAATAATTTCCGTTGGTTTTACTCCTTGTTTATACCGAGTTAATTGGATGCAATTTACTTCTTGTGTAACAGCAATTCTGTCGGCGACACCCCTTGCTTCTCTGAAAACGAATGTCACTTTTGACGTTTTGTCATCCTTTGTGGAAATCGCCGCATCGTCTTTATATTTATTAAAATAACTCCAAGTCGAGATGATTTATTTCGTATTGATATTTATTAGTTTGTGTCTTTTCTTTTCATGCTTTGAAAGTATTTATGTTAAGCGGAATGCGGATATGTTTTGTGGATCATCTGGTTTTTCGGAAAATTTATTACGAAAATGATGGTTAGAAAAAAAATAGAATTTGATTTAAAATATTTTGGTTGTTGTGTTTTTCGTTGCGTTATTTGGATTACAATTTATATACGTTTTTTTATATAATTTTCGCAAAAGCGGAAACGCCATGAACTTCATATTTTTTTTTTATTTATTGTCGCTTATTTTACGTTACATTGAATCGTCCGAAAACGGAGGGAAAAGAGCACACAGAAAACTCATTAAATATAAAAAACTTTATCGATTTAACTTTAGATACGTCTCACTTCGCTATTTCTAATATTCATATTTATATTGATCAAATATTAGCCATTTTATCAAATAAACAAGTGTAACAGTAAAATATTTATGGGAACAATAAAAGGAGACGAAATAATCTGGTTGCATCCTTTGAGCAAAATTAACAACGATGCTCGGTTTTCCAGGCTAGCAATTCCTATTTGAAACGCAGATAATATAATATTATGATTCTTCTTCTTCTGTAGTCGTTCCCTCATTTCTGAGGATCGTGATCACATGACCTCATAGTGTTATGTTGCCCTCATTGCTTGATAGAATTTGCTTTAGGATGTGGCTTCCTTAACCTGGTCAGACAACCTGATTGGCGAGTGCCCTATATTATAATACCAGCACTTATAACTCCGTAGGGACCAACTTCACCAGATCTATATTTGTTTGGTGATCAGCTGTAATACTCACAACAATGTTAATGGCTTCATCACCAAGTTAAGCGAGTACGTATTTAAGCTAAGAACGTCGTTTATACGTAACAACGTTACGTGTGTAATTAGGTTATCCTTCTTGGTGCAGGATTCTCACTAATACTTTAACTTGTTACGGGATTAAGCCTTAGGGAAGAAAATTCCTCTTAGGGGATTGCCTACAGCGATTTGCAGTGACGTAGTCACGCGATAGAAGCGATTTAGTGACACCTAAAAATCAAGTCGCACTTTCGCGACTTATTTAATGAATCTACTAATCCGTCTGTATTAAATAATTATGAGAATAAACAAACTAATCTATATTAATAGAAAAGAATCACTGATATATGTAGCGCATAACTTCCCATCGATTGCTCCAAATTGGATAATTCTTTTTTTTTGTATTTATTTAGTACTAGCTTCTGCCCGCGACTTCGTCCGCGTGGAACTCCTCCTTTTTTGCAGTCGGTTAAAAAGTAGCCTATGTCCTTTCTCAGGCTCCAGACTTTCTTTGTACCATGTACCAAATTTCATTTAAATCGGTTTTAGCGCGAAAGCGTAACAGACAGACAGACAGAGTTACTTTCGCATTTATAATATTAGTAAGGATAAGGATTGTTAGTAGTATGGAAGAAATTTGAAAGGAAAAAAGATATTATTATTAAAATCAGAATATCGCGTTACGAAGTTCGCCGAGTCGGCTAGTTTAGAATATTTTTATAAAAACATTGGAGTTGGAATGCTTAAATAAGAAATTAGACGACATTGATCTAAAAAAAGAACTTGAAAAGACTCGTTACAAGCACTAATTCTATCCCGAACAAATAAGCCATAGCTATTGCTTTAAAACAATATGGTGTGCTGATACCTTGAAATTGATAGACACGGTTCGATTGTAATGCCGCTCCGGTTTAAAGTGGGATTCACAGTATTGTCGATAAGGGCGACTGGCGCGTGATGCCCTAGTTCTCACTGCATAATAATATTGAGTCTTTGTCAATCAATTCGAATATTCACAGTAGCTCACAGCTGTAACAAGAATGAAATTTAAATTTAAAAACCCTTTTAAATTCGAGCTTTTATAGGGACATGCATTTATAATATACATACATGCATTGCAAGTTAAATAAAAGCTTGTAAAAAAATTAAATTTACAACTGAAATACATTAAATTATTACGCAACATTCATTTCATGAATATATGCGCTTATTCTTGGATCAAGACAAACTTTTACCACAGCCGTTATCAGCAGGTATTTGGACATAAATCTTAGTTTCTAGTAGTTTTTAGCGTTAGACTATTGTCAGCTCAGTCGTGCTACGATTATGGAAACTGTAAAGAATCCGAAACGTCAGCTAATAAAATAAAATAAAATTACGCGAGTTAAATCCGTTAATAGTTTTTTCATTCCAATGTGTAATAACCGCGAATGCATCAGAAATTATTAATTTCTAGTATTTAGGATGGTCAATGATTTCAAGTTAAAACGGCTACAAGTGCCCTATAGAGGTAATGAAAACCAAATACAATCCGTAATTTATTTTTAATTTAACCATTTGAAGGGAACAATTACTATTGGAAATTACCTGCCTTCACGTAACCCTTTCTCTTTGTTCTCTGAATTGGAATATCCGACGTCTGTTTAATTGTGAGGAAATTAACGAACAGTTGTCTTTAACGGTGTGAAGCTAAGAAAATATCTTTGGGTAACTGTGATACAATATTCCTAGATTTATTTGATAGGTCGTTACTCTAATGCAGGGTTTCTTAACGTGGGGTCCATGGAACCCTTAGGGGTCCGTAGCTTGTGTGTCAGGGGTCCGCAGTAGGTCAGTCAGTCTAAACATATTTATGAGGAAATTGTGCAGTAAACTCATTAGAATCGTAGTAAGTGTAAAAAAGTGCCAATAAAAGAATTTTTGATTGATATAAATAAGGCTTTTTTTTATTTCCAAAAATATATATGGGTGGGGTCCGTGGTACAGTTTAAATTGTAAAAGTGGTCCGTGACTGCAAAAAGGTTAAGAAACCCTGCTCTAATGTAACTGTTGGCGACTGGACGACTGACGTTAGACGGCCGCTTTTGATATGTTTTGTTTAATACTTTTTTAATGTTCTATTTTTATATGTTTAAATTATTGTATTTTTGAAGTCGCACACCTAGATCTAAAAGGAGCTAAGCCAAAAAGGTTACTTTTTCAGGAGACGAAAAACTGATTAATTATGTCCATCCATATGCACGCATGAGTTTTCTGTATAAATTTATGCTTTTTATAATAAAGCTAGCAGAGTTAGCTTAAATCCGTTTTAGTGGTAGGTGGGTTTTGCTGTAAGGAAGCCGATGGTGTGCATAACTCAGATCTTAAATTTTTTGAGTTAGCTCCCTTTACATCTAGGTGTGCGATGTATATTTTTTGATAGAGCAGTTGTAATACGCTTGCAAAGATAACATTAAATACCATTGATTTTTACTTTATTACGTGTTTCCATACTACAGAACCCACTTACATCGTTAACAGTAACCGTGAATCCAGGGTGATTAAAGGCTTGAAAGCCTCTCTTCTGGAGGCTCGCCACCCGGTTTTGCAGTAAAGGTCTATTAGCTGGTCAACTACGCTTCAGTATTCAGTTCAAAAAAAAAAAGAATGATTATCTGCTAATTGGATTTCTGATTATGTTGTAATTCTTAACAATGATCATGCGTGTACAAATAAGGCGTTGAATATTTGTAACTTTTAATTGACAACATATATAATTACTAGCGACCCGCCCCAGCTTCACACGGGTGCTATAAACTATCTATTAAAAAAAAACCGCTTCAAAATCCGTTGCTTAGTTTTAAAGATTTAAACACACATACCTAGGGACGGACTGACAGCGACAGCGACTGTGTTTTATACTATGTAGAACTTGGTAATTTGGGTCCAGTTGTACGTAAGAATAATCTTATAAGGTTCAATTTTTATTAAGTAGGTAATCCATTTATCTCAAATACGACATTTGCGACATGATTTTGTCATTATGTTTTATCACATTTGTTTGTTTTAATACTTTATACTTATTTAATCAGGCTACATGATTTTGTGTCAAATTCGTGAACCAGTTAAATATTGACAAATATAGGAAAATCCCGAAACGAGGCCTAAATAAACGAGTTAACTTTTCCACATGAAATATAAATAAGGTTCCAAACGACAACGTGGGCTACGTTAAACTTTGTTGAAAAGGTTTTTGGGCGGTTCGTAGACTTTTCTTATTTGTAACGGACTCCGATATAAAGTAGGTAGTCAGCAAAGATTAGTAAGTAACTTTAGCTATCTGAGTTTATCGTAAGCAAATCAATACTATCGAATGTAATATTATTAAACAAATTATCCTGTCTTGCCAAGTATTGTTTGTGTACGCAGTAACTCCTGAACGAATTTTCATAATAATATCGTCTTTATCATTGGACGCAGTATATTATAAGGCCGTTCTTATGAAACGTCACAATTTATTAAGAATATTTTTAAATAATAATATGTTGACATAGAATGATATATCTCAGGAGTATCTCAACGCATGTAATGCATAAACGGTTGTACGCATATTATGTGCTATGTAACCTGTGCAAAGCGGATTCAGGTTCTAGACATATGGGAATGTAGGTAATATATAAAGAAATATATTCTTGAATTATTAGTGAGTTGGATTAAGTCACGACATTAATCTCAACCTTCTGATGTGTTATTTATAAGATAAATTATGTTGTACTTTAGAAGTTCAAAGGCAATCTCTTAGGCAAGTTGTTAAATAACTTACTGTTATATTATCTAGTTCCCGTACTTGTTAATTTTGACAAAGGAATTCTCGCTCGTAAAATACTAGGTGGGTTGTGCATAATTTGTAGGTCATAAATTAAACTGTTTGTAACTTCATAGTAAGAGTATGTTGACGGATTTTCTGAACTAATTTAATAACATAAAGTTTGTATAATTTTACTAGTTAAGTTATACGTAAGTATCAATAAAACAAATATAATGGATTTAACTTGCAGTACATTAATTTTATTTAATAATATTTCGAGAAATTTATTTTGCCAGGTACATGTGTTTTTCTAACTTTAAAGTTGTACATATATTTTGTCTTACCTACGCTGTCGCTGATAGGTTAACTGGAACAGATCCCTTAAAGGGATAAGTTCGTTTTTGTATATCTGTATTGTTATCGCTTCGTATTTTGTTGTACAATAGTTTACAATGAATATCATCAACACAGTCTGCTAAGTACGAATAACTGCAATATTCTTGAAAAGTGTGCATAAAATCAATATTCTCAAGTAAAATCAGTTATAGTTGTTATATTTAAAATAAAATAACCGCGAAATATCGCGATTCTTAGAATACTCAGAGGAAAAGTCAGCGTTAAAGCGTATAATATCATACCAATTGGAATCTGTTTTCTTAACGCTTCGTTCAAGTTAAGTAGGTGCAATTTCTGTAAACATTTTTACAGATACTATATATATTTTTTAAGAAATGATATATCATAACATCAGATACCTAAAAGTTAATATTGGGCGATGTTAAACACCATCCATCAATGACAGGAGAAAAAAATCAACGACC
The DNA here is from genome assembly GCA_038024825.1 of Polylopha cassiicola. NCBI lineage: Eukaryota > Metazoa > Arthropoda > Insecta > Lepidoptera > Tortricidae > Polylopha > Polylopha cassiicola. The sequence continues at coordinate 4,881,231 of CP149059.1, forward strand.
TCATGAGACGTTGACACGAGGCAATATCTCTCATTCTGATGAGATCTTGTAAGGAATTTTTTGATTTATGTAATTTTAAATATACATATTATGTAAGCAGGCATAGCAGCCAATTTCCGTACCTACTGAAAATGACAGTGTGTATTTTAATCTGTGCTAGCAATATTTTTGATTTTATTTTTAGTAGGTTATAAACATTCTAATGGGAATGCAACTATAACGGATTTAATCCTCGTACTTTGTTTTATTAGCTGACGTTTCGAATGCTTTACAGTTCCCATATTCATAGCCGACTGAGCTGATGATATACTAACACTTAAGCTTAAAAGTTCAAATGATAATCGCGATATAATTAAAGAAAGATCACTGATAAAATGTCCACTGATCACTGAAAAAAAATTCTGCATAAGGTTTTGGTTTCCATCCCTTGTTAACCCATATAATAATGAATTTCCAAATATGTCGAGACTCATTTTTAAGTAGCTCATTGAAAAAATAAAATAAAACGTATCGACTTTCACATTTTATTTTACCCCTTAGCGGCTAAATTTCCAAAGTTTTAGATCAAATTTTCTCATTGTAACCCTAAAATATTAACCCTGGGTTTCAAGAACATCCATTTCAGGTAGAAGAGGGAGTAGTCGTACCTAAATCCCTACTAATATTATAAATGCGAAAGTAACTCTGTCTGTCTGTCTGTCTGTCTGTTACGCTTTCACGCTAAAACTACTGGACCGATTTAAATGAAATTTGGTACAAAGAAAGTATAGAGCCTGAGAAAGGACATAGGCTACTTTTTAACCGACTGCAAAAAAAGAGGAGTTCCACGCGGACGAAGTCGCGGGCAGAAGCTAGTATGAAATATTTTACTTATTCCTTCAATAGGAAGTTCTTTAAGCCTATTATTCATATTTTAGGGCTTAAAATTTTTAAGTCGCCATTTTTCGCTTACCTAAACCTTACGCTCTAAATGCCTAAATGCTTCTTTATAGATACGGGCTAATAAAAATGGTTTATCCGATTTCAAATTGCTCCTGTCTTGGTTGCTAATTTAGCCCAGTTCCGAGTGATACATTACCACTATTTCTTTGAGGATTTGCTCATAATGAGCGTGTCAGAGCGTGGAATGGGATTACTTACGCGTGTATAATAGGTATACTAAGCTTTCACTGCCCTGTAAAATATATTCCAAACCTTTACTTTAGTTTCGTCTAATTAGGCACGTGCAAAGTATTTTTGTAGTATCATTTGTCACATTAAAATTAAACATCGAACTAAATATATTTAAAAGTGAGAGCAATATAGTGAAGGGAAGTTTAAATTTCAAAGAGCTTTTCGCTATGTTTCTTTTTATATCTCATCCGTAGCAACGACGTCCAATTCTTCATATTCTCAACAGACGTTTGTTATTTGTTCCGACACTAATGACAATGACGACATCAATCTAATCCTCTCCGTTTAGCGCCTTTACCCAATTACCTTTTTTCTTTTGACATCGTAAGCGTAACGAACCGCGCCGGGAACAAATTAATTTTCACTCATCTACAAGTCTCCTTTAAGATATTTTCTGAATGGCGTTCAGAAGCGCGGCTATCTGACAATTATCCTTTCATCCCATTTAGTTTTAACGCAAGTCATAACAGTAAAAAGATGCTTAATTCCCTTTGTTTGTGTTGCAGGTACGTTTCGAGTGTCTGGAATGGTTTACATAACGGTCCAGTAAGTTTTAATTAATTAAATGAGAAAAGTGAACATCCTTGAGTATTAATTAAGAAGTTCCGAAGCTGCATCTGGTCAGTTTCGAAAGCGGTTCTCGAATTAACAAGTCGTTGGATTAAGTTTTGTTATCTTTCGAGAGCTCATCATTGTAAGGGAGGTGGAACTATTCAATCCTGAGATTCAGTTGTTTCCGCCACCCTCCTAGTCAGCAGAGATCCAGCCACTATATAGCATTTAACTGAAATTCGGTTGCAAGAGGACACGGCTTCAACCAAGTTTCCCACTTTGACTTGCAAAGTTACGGTGATCTATTCGTATTAGATGGGTTTCGCAGTTATTTATAGTTCACGGAATTATTTCTAGATGGTCGTTTTACATTGTCTAGGTATGCATTGTTCATTTATTTATGCGTAAAGTTATCTTTAGTAATACCTGTTACTTATTTATTGAATTTGATTTATCTATAACGATTAAATGCGAGTAGTAGAAATTAAGTTTCATTGGAAATATAAACGTAGGTACACTAGAAACTTATTTCATAAGTGATCTTTTCAATTACAATATACGTACTTACTTAAAAATGTTAACTAATTTGGTTACTTCAATTAGTCCTTTTATGTTCGCTTTCTGTCTGTTAGATCAAAATAGGTACTCGAAGATTGTTTTCAGTGTTTGTGTCAATTTTATTTGAAGTAAAGTGCGTTGAATGTTAACTTCTGTAGAAGTTTGACATTAACGATCAAGTCTTAAGCTTTAGTATAATTAAAAGTAATTCGGTTAAACTCGTACACCGTGGTTTTACGAGAATGTCGTTATTTGATCAGCGTCACTTAAAATGTTAAGGAAGAATGAAGAGTTACAAAATTGAGATTTAATATTCAAGTGCATTAAAGAACTTTTTAAATATTTAATCTGAAATGTCAGAATGGAAATCGTGTACGATTTTAAACGTAAATTGATTTCGTATTCGTGAATTGACATCGCGCAAAGGGAATTCAAGGCAAAAATGCACCTTGCTTGTTTCAATTGACATATTTACTGTCGCCCCACTCAGAATTGAGTGAATTTGCCTGTTCTGCGCAGAGACGATTTTGAATTTCTGACTACAAAGTGTTAAACTTATCTCCTCGTGCACAATAGGCCTTTTGACAACGTTCCTAACTTACTATCAGTGAACTTCCATTCCCCGTGAAACTTGTGTTACAATAATTATGTAAATGAAGTTGAAAATAGATAATATAATCCGTCGTAGCGGATAATTATCCGGGATTATAGAGGCTTTCGTTGATTCGGTGCTTCATTACGACCGAGAAATGAGTGGTAAAGGTGAAATTCAATGATCCCTGCCTGGGATCTGTTTGCCAACCGTGTCCCTTTATATCAATGATGTATGGGGAAATCACACGTTCTATTCAAGTTAAGTCTTATAGCCAAATGTTTGTTTTTTCATACAAGATTTCGTCCTATTGAGCTTCAAATATACAATAGTCTACCGTGTATGAATATAATCTTTCAGTACAATGTATTACTGCTAAATTTTTCATATAAATATCGTCTTATTTCGAGAGTGGTTTGACCTCCTTTCCTAATACGACGCCGATTTTATTTATATTGAAGCTGAGCTTTTGTTTTCAAGCAATATATCAGTCTTAGCGGGCGATTAACTTTAATACCCTATAAGAAGATGCATATCGAAGTCGAAATATAAACTCGCCGTTTATTGAAATAACGCGACGGTTTAAAATTTTGATATTATTAATACGCTTTCGTATATATAACTCACAAGTGAACTCGAACTTTTTAATTAGAACTACTTATTTGTAAATAGTACAATTATTATTATTTATTATAAGTAAAATGTAATACAACCGTAAAATTAAACAGCAACGCGATATTTTGAAAACTTTAGAAATACGTGTATTTGCGGCTGGCCGAGTTCAGGATAGTCTAACACCGAGGAATTTATCAAATGCAAACTAACTTGTTTGTAAAATTAATCTGTAAGTACAAATGTAGCTTTTATTTATTACTAGCTGTGCCCGCGACTTTGTCCGCGTGGAATAGTAATTCTTCATAAGGCTTCATATTTTCCCCGTTTTTTAAACATTTTCCACTGTTTCTTCGCTCCTATTGGTCGCAGCGTGATGTTATATAGCCTAAAGCCTTCCTCGATAAATGGTCTATCCAACAAAAAAAGATTTTTTCAAATCGAACCAGTAGTTCCTGAGATTAGCACGTTCAAACAAACAAACAAACAAACAAACTCTTCAGCTTTATAATATTAGTATAGATATAGATTATATATTCATCTCATTGAGTTTCTTGCCTCAAGTGAGGTTTTTTTCGGAGACGGTCGTATCTTCTGATCCTCATAAGCCTAAATTGATAGTATAATTTTTTTCGAATAGATTTTTGATTTTGAGTATGAACGGTAACGGATTTATTACCGTACCAACGTGTAATGATTGCAAAAGCATTAACTATTTACGTTACGGCTGTTTTGTTCCAATATAGAAGAGATATGTTCAAATAGCAAGTCCAATATTGGGGTTTTATCTAATCAGTTACATCCGAACGCGGTTTTGCCTAATCAATCTTCAGCTTTAATCACTATACGCCACATTACTAATTGCCGAAGGTTTAATAATTACTTTAAGGTGTACGGGGTAACTTGGAAATGTTTAACATTAAAGTACTCTGTAATTTTCGTAAGTTGCGCCCTGTTTATAAAGTTTAAACAGAATTCAGAAATATCTTCCAATTAGATAAGAGTAAATTTATGTACGTACGTTTTGTTTGTTGAGAATTCATCGAAATTATTTTTAAACTTCCGTGCTTTCATTTGCGCGGTACTGTAAAATGTGCGAGCTTTTTATTGTAGCGTATAATTGTAGTAATTTCTCAGAACAAAGCTTTAGTCACTTGGAAAATGCTATACTTTAACTTATATAAGAAACTAGCGGCCCCGGCAGACGTCGCGTCCGATTGTTTCGTCAAAGATCTGTCAAAGTCTTCTGTCACTTCATAAGGCTTCATATTTTCCCCGTTTTTTACACATTTTCCACTGTTTCTCCGCTCCTATTGGTCGCAGCGTGATGTTATATAGCCTAAAGCCTTCCTCGATAAATGGTCTATCCAACAAAAAAATAATTTTTGAATTCGAACCAGTAGTTCCTGAGATTAGCGCGTTCAAACAAACAAACAAACAAACTCTTCAGCTTTATAATATTAGTATAGATAGTATAGATTGATATAGGATATATAATTGAAAGTAAATGCAATGAAGTTCCTTAAGCAATGGCGCAGATTTTGGAGAATATGCTGAATTCTCTTCACTAGACTTAATCTGATGGTCAGTTGTCGATCTAACGAGCGTGTTGTACAGTTAATTGACACGACGCCTGCCGACCTGTTACTATAGATTCGATTAACTCGTGTTTGGTATTTCATGGAAAGCCTTAAGGACCGTCTATATAAGTGTTTATTAAGAGCATATAAATCATGGAACCTAATAGGAATAAGTAATAATATATCTAACAGGAAATTAAAGACTTTAGATGTAAATCAGTAAGTCTCAACTTTAGCAAAGGAAAAAGTTACAAAAAAATATTGTTTTTTATAAACTTTTTCTGACATCTACATCCAAATTTACATCTGCAAATGCCAATAAATCTACAAAGAATATGAAGATTGTCAAAAAGCTAACTACAAATATTTTCAGAGTAATATCAACAATTTCAATTGTAAGAAATATCTTCGTAAGTGAGACGTAGGAGTGAATGAAAAAAATGAGCCACATTATTCCGATTCGTTCCATCACTTTCTAGTTCACTAGGTGTTCAAATGTATCAGTACGTATATCTTTTCACACGATTGAATCGCAGCTTTTAGTTCGAGTGAAAAAGGATGGATCATGACCTAAAATTCAAATAGTACATAAGACTTTCTTTAAATAACAACCAAACTGCGTTCTAGGAAATCCTATAGAAATCTATTACCGCTTTGTATTAAGATTTTTATTATAAATATTATATCCTTAACTTTAAATTTTTCTTCTATACAAACCTTGCCCTGAAAATAATAAATACAAAACAAAAATAATTATCCAATTTGGAGCAGTCGATCGTAAGTTATACGCGTACTTACATATACATTCTGATAAGTGCTGATTCGTTTTTATTTATATAGATAAATGATATTACAAAAGGCAGGCATGAAAAAAAATCTAGATATTAATGGAACTTCATCCCACTACCTCGTGAGAGTTATACGGTGGCACTTTGCGTATTATGTTTTACTAGCGGCCCCGGCAGACGTCGTCCTGCCCGTCCGATTGTTTCGTCAAAGATCTGTCAAAGTCTTCTGTCACTTCTTCATAAGGCTTCATATTTTCCCCGTTTTTTACACATTTTCCACTGTTTCTTCGCTCATATTGGTCGCAGCGTGATGTTATATAGCCTAAAGCCTTCCTCGATAAATGGTCTATCCAACAAAAATTTTTGAATTCGAACCAGTAGTTTCTGAGATTAGCGCGTTCAAACAAACAAACTCTTCAGCTTTATAATATTAGTATAGATTCCTTAATACTTAAGTTGTGTTACTATACATGTAATCCATCTGAATCGCCTGTGAGTTTACTCTGGCTTGTTTGTGACGACCACTACATTAGTTACGAGAATGTGTAAATTGGGACTATGTCAAGATCTCCAAACACGTCAAGGGTCCAAACACGTGTTTAGACCGTCTATAATCTAGTAATGCACTTGCTTTTATGTCATCAATCTAAACCTGCAATATCATTAAGTTAAAGAGGCTTCAGATTCCATCATGCAGTGTTTTAAGTGTTTTTTGGGAGAATGAAAGAAGTAGGTATCTCAGAGTTGGAGGTGACGGTCTAGTGGTCAGAGCCTACAAAACCGGAGGTTGCGGGTTCGAATCTTGCTAGGGGCAGATGTCAAAGTAGTGAACATCGGCATTTGTACCTGAGTCTTGGATGTTTATCCGTTGTCTAGTACCCATAACACAAGCTTAGTTTGGGTCTAGATCAATTTTGGTGTGAATTGTCCAAAGATATTTGGGTTGTTTTTTATTTATATTTTATATTTAATTTTATTATCAAGATGATTGTGCTATACCACTGAATTGATGCGTAGGCATTTTTATAGCGGCTGTCGCCGTCTCAGGCTAAGATTTGGGGGGATTATTTTTTCCCATAAACTCCTCTTACCACCTGAGACTGCTGCTTTTTTTTGTAAAAGCATTCGAAAATAACAGTTCAAGTACTTAAGTACATTATTTCCATTTATAGGACACTTTTAATAATCGATGCTTAAGTAAGAATATCATTTTAATTACGTTATTAAAGAGCACTTAAAATGTATGAAATTACCATAATTTGTGTACATATTCCTGAATATACTAGTGACGAAATAAGGACGGGTACATAATTTACATTATAAATGTATGATTTCAAGACTTACGGCTTCAAAGATAAGAGGGGTAGATCAATGAATAAAGGTTTCTTAGTGAAAATGACGTAAAGCAACATAGAATAAATAGTGTGGACTAAGCAGACTGATAAATTGTTACGTTTGATAATGGTTTGTTACGTAAGCACTTTTTAAATCTTTAGTTTTCATCATCTGTCATTGTAGTTAGGTATTTATGTATTTTTATATATCTATACATTATAGTATATTTATGTATTGTATTTATGTACTTAGTGTAATATCATCCTGTCATAATAATATATTGTATCTATTATTGTATATGTATTATTCTTTTTGCGCCTACACATGCTCTCTGTTTGCTTTAAAGGTTGTCTGATAGAGAATGCCGTATGGCATTAAGTCCGCCTTTTGTACATTTGTTTTTTATTCTGCAATTAAGTATAAATAAATAAACAAATAAATAAATAAATATATCGGGTTTAAACCTGTATTTAAGTTATCTGGTAAATAAAACAAATTAACTAAACAATATCCAAATGGCCCACCAACCAAGTACCTGAAATGGATAATTTAAGTTTACCAATCCGGACAATGCTTTCAACTTATAGAAAAGTTGCAAATAGCTTACTTGAACATGTCTTTAATAATTTTAAATTATCGATTAAGAAACCTTTACTTACAGTAACTTGCCATAAAGCCTGTCTGAGTCCACACTGCTAACTTCGATTACTTTTATACCTCATGTAAACTGTAATGTATTGATTTATCGTCTTTTCCCCTACCGAGAAATATAGTCGACTGAGCATAGCTTGGTTTTAGATTTGAGTTGCGTAGGGGATGGTTGAGCATTGTAACTTTGTTCGATGATAACTTCAGTATTGTTGTAACTATCTTTATGAAATCTGGTGACCTGGGGTTAAATAGGGGTTGCCAAATTAAATGTTAGAAGCGACGTATCAAATAAATTTGGAGACAATTGTGAGATACAACTAATATCTATTGCATATTTAGTTAAATAGGGACACAATATTTTGTTACTCCATGTATGATGCTAAGTTGTCACAACTAAGGTTTAAATTCATGTGACACATTTAGAGTTATGTCACTATACTATTAAAGCAACTGTATATCGGGCGAGGTAGGTCCCTAATAGTTACAAAGATCGTCTGAATCTACATACTCGTTAAAAACCTATTTGCATCGCCATTGTGGTTTCAGTGTGACGTTTCATTTTTAATACAATGCCATAAATATAATGGTGTACAACTATGTCGTGCATATCAGCATAGCAGTCGTGTGAAGAGAATTACACACGCACATTTGCCAATTTTGTTACGTAAATGTATACATTCTTTGGCCCGTCAAATTGAAATTCCCTTTCTATTTAATGAGTAGTTGAGTATAAACATTTCGTGTAGGCACGGCGCCGATAAGAGCCAAAATGGCGTTTTAATGACATTTTAATAGTGGCGCCGGAAGCTCCAATACCTTGATAAACACCGGGTTTGATCTTAAGCTTTGAGCGTTAATATTGGAATATTCCAAAACGTTATAGAGGTATCTCCCTATGTAGGATATACATTGAAATTATTAGGCCTATGTATTAAATGAAAAACTTTGTTGTTCATTGAAAACGGCTTTCGTAGCTGTACCTACTTAGTTATTTTAATAATTACTAAATCATCAAAACAATAAGTATAAAAAAGCCAAGTGTCGTACGAACTAAGTTTGTATGATGTTGCAGTTATGTATATAAACATTACAAAAATGTGAATAAGATGCTGTAGTACTTATACTATCCTTTTGACTTACATTCCAAGAGAGCTTTAAAACGAAAATTCACATAAAGTTACTGAGCCAAAAACTCATAAAAATATACGACTAGAATAACTACTAAATGTTAAGAATATAATAAATGAAGCGGCCGCCGGTGAACAACGGAAAATATTTTATTATCCCACTTTTTGCTCATAAAGCATACTAAAGCTTGGTCTCATGAAATTATATTAATCGGGGCTGCTGTTTGTCTGGGCCTTATCCCTCGGGGACGTTTTTAATGAAAAAAATGCTTTCCGAACTTAGTATTCAATTTATAAAAAGCTGGCTATTTAATAACGATGATCTCAAGACTGTGCTAATAAGAAACTATTAAAACGTGCTGGTATTTTATGTGTCCGGTAGTTCTTAAATGTCAAACAAAGAACTCGGAGCATGTAAACGCGAGGTCTGATTATACATCAATCTGATGTATATTGCGTGATCCCGGAATGTATGCGATACCTAAAACGGACTGGCATTGATCCTGTTAAGGCCGTTCATTTAAACTGACATGACCCTAAACGAGACAACAATACTTGTAGAACGTAGACAATGAAAGTAAAAGACCGTTTGTTTTCTCCCATTGTTTATCTTTTGACGGTTGCGTTTGAAATTAATTTTGTTGGTCCTATACGTTGTTTGCATTCGTTGTTTATCTTATAATGTTGCCTTGTGGGTTACTCGCTTATTATATCGATATTGATGCTTTTTGTTGATAGTTAATTTTGTGATGCGTTGTCAAAAGACGGAGGGTAATCTGAGTTGTCATTTGTTATTAACGCTTCTATTAACGATATCCGGTAACAGCCGGTCCACTGTCTTGTCCCGCGTCCTATGCAAGCAACGCCATTCACAGATTCCACTCCGAGACTGTTTTTATTTGTCCGCGAAGAAAGGAGGAAGTATAAATTAGGAGAGGCGTGAAATTCCACGGCTCGCCGTCAGTCCATACAAAGGCTTGTATGACGGAATTAACATTCTTGGAGTCCGAATGGGACTGTAAACAAGCGTAACGGCCGCGGAGGCTGTGTCCCACATTCACAGATATTAGAACTATCTTTTATGGTTTTTATTTTAGAGAGGACTTACTTAAAAGAAGATGCCGAATCGCCGTTACCATCTTTAAAAGTAAAAACAGCGTGTCGTTGCGTTTTCTGGCGTTAATACTGATTCCATTTTGAATTTAAAAAGTCTAATATTAATAAAGTCTACCTTAAGCCAAACTTATAAGCATCATCTGAATTAATGAAAGCGGGCACGCAATTTTCGCCCAAAATTATGCCGACCCGGATAATTTCAGCAAATATAGAAATTATGCGGTATTCTTTCCCAGGTACTTTAAAGTGACTTGAAAAAACTGTTTGGGTGAAGCAATTAAACCTCTCCAGTTTTAAATGCCTTCGTCGCGACGGTCTAATCGAAGAGCACAATGAATCCTTTTAGTTCCGAGCCTATCGCTCCTTAAAGTGGTTCCAGATGGTTTCCATAAAGCCCGTGATAAAAGTTAGAGCCCTGATCGTAGATACCGGGACTCACACACTGTTCACTCAAGTTAAGTATGCAGAATTTGGCGGTTGGTAAGATCTTTTTCTACACTCGTGCTGTAAAACCTCTATAATGCGTTTACAATGGAGGTCGTTACGAATAGTTTTCGAAACGAGGGGATTTATAAATAGTGTAGAATAAATGTGTGAGTGTAGAATAAGCAATTTATGCACGTAATCGAAACAGATTGATATAGATAAATATAACGTGGCACATATGATATGTTGATATTTTTTGTATTGTTACAGTAAATTGTTTCAATTATGTTATGCCCGAGGGAATTTCAATTGAACTAGTATTGCGAAAAATAATTCAAAGCAAAATCGTTCTCGAATGTTTTGTAGATATTTTAAACAAAAAACAAAACACCTAGCAGTTTGGCAAACAATGACGAACAAAGATAGTCATCATCGTTTGAAGCCAACGTTTAAGCAAAAAAACTGACCTAGCATAACGCTTTAGTTTTTTTTTCTGCTATCTCGGCCCTTGTTAAGTTTTTACAAATAACTTTGCTAGAAAAAGGTGAAGTATTTGGAATGCTCGGGGCGTGGTTTTAACGTGTCTGCGCTCTCTGCTTTAGGTGTTACATTTTTGGTTTATTACTTGTAAATTTTATACGGATATTCGATACCAAAATCAACGTAAAATGATAATAAGTTAATTCTATAATCGCTATACGATTAAATAATTATTGTATTGTAAGTAGGTATAATTTGTTTTAGTAAATATTATATCTTTTTTGTGTTGTTAATTCTGAATAATGACTTTTTCTACAGTTTTGACCGAAAAGGCGCTATTTAAAAAACTTTATTACCTTTGGATTGCTTAAAAATTCGCTTTGCAATAAACTTCATTTTCTCGTAATTTTTCGATTTTACTGATTACCTACGGCTTTTAGCATTATGACGGCAGTTTTTATACCATTAAATATTATAAGTCTGTATCATTACCCAGTCAAATTTAAAAACATTTTCATACATAAATAAACATACTATACCTTCACAAATGTCTGACGCCAATTACACTATCGTAGAAAGAGCAAAGCCAAAGGGCCTTTTTGAATCTGGTGTGATATCCCGATATTTGCAGGTCATTAGGGCGTGTTGAGGGTCGGATCTCGGTTTCAACACGCCCTTACATGTACGTTAGTATAAGTTATACCTACATGTGTAAACACTGCTTTACAAAGGCTTACTGTTAAGTCAAAAATAAGGACGTGAATTTGAATCTCTGATACGTAATAGAAAGTTCTAGACGGGACGGTTAATATTTTACTGTTAGCTGTGTATTATATATTTTCTTTAGTTTAGCAGCTGTTACGTATTTTACTTCCGTGTAATGATATTTCTTAGTTTAGAATTAATATAAGAACAGTCATCAAAAATATATATACTTACGCGAGTTACATCCTTTAAAGTTGTTTAATTGCAATGTGTAACCGCTAAAATATCAAAAATTATTAAGTTACATACATATTTATAACGGATATACTTTAAACAAAGCTTAGTTTGCATACAAATAGCCTCAAGCCTTGGTTAGTCTCTAACATAGTTAGTGTCTAACTTTTAAAATAAAGGGTGGCAGTGGACTAGATTGTAAATGTAACTTGCCCCGGTTTACCATAGGAATCTGATTTTAGAATAACTTTTTTAATTTAAATTCTCTATGCCGACTTTTGCAGTTTTGTTTATTTTTATACAGCCTAGTTATTTTGTTAACTTTCAGTTCGCGTCGCGTCGGTTGCTTCCAGAGATAGTTTTTTGTCGAGCTGAAGTAAAGTAACATAGGTTATATATTGAGAAAAATGTGACTTATTTTTATTTATAAATAAATTTTCGATATCATGGTTTACTCAAAAGGACGAGATTTATTGTTTGGGGATTATGCCACCCCAGCCGCTATCTTTAAGTGTTTTTCGAGCCTTCGTAAAAGCTTTCTTATTTATCTTTGTACGAAAATGATTAAATTGCATGTGACTATGTGACTTATGTGATATCTAGAAGAATTTTATTCTGTCTATTTTTTTTATTATTTACCATATAAGTTATAACTTAAGTAATATTTAAATTACTTACAAAATATTTACTTAGTTAGTAGTTAAACACATGTTAATATTTCGTTCATGATTTCGGAATGTTCAAATTTAAAACATCTACCTATATATGTGACCTTTTCTTTAAGTATTAAATTTTATACGTGACCTTAAACTAGAAACTACTCAAAGTAACGATCGAAACCACTACCTGCTAGGGTAGCACGTAAGGTTTTTGTCACGCCAGAAATGCTGTTACTGATTTGGTCGACTATTTTGTATTCTTGAGTAGAACAGTCTTTTTCTATCAAAGTCAAGTGGATAGGTACTAGGTAAAACAAAATTATAATAAAAACACTAATAATAAATATGTTGTTGTCGACATCTATAACTGTTGCAATAAGGGAATGCGACATTGACAAATACTTTGTCGCACTTATTAACATGTTATAAGTTGATTATAAGTAAGATATAGGAATAAATGCTCCTATATCTCTTCCGTGTTTAATAAAGTACCTAAATAGAGAAAGCTTTAAGTTCTGATTTTGCTTGTAGGGTAGGATTCTATATATTGCGACCAAGTTATTTACTAGTACCTACTAAAATACATATATGAACAGCGTGCATCGCTCGATGCAGTAGAAATTGGTAGTCGATATGATGCATTTCTCGGCTATCGGATTTGTGAAATTTATAGACGGTGAAATCTATTTGTGTTCTACGTATCTACGATGGTCGTAATATAAAATATGTTTTGTGGTTTTCGATCGTGTTTCTAGGGTAATCGCTAAGTTATGGGTCTGATTTACGGGGTACCCGGTCCTTTGGAAGAATTTCTATTGTTATATGTATAAGATATTCTTTGATATTTTTAAAATGTTTAAGTTTCGGATTTTGTATGGAATGAAGCAGTTTTTATTTGAAAACTTACTTGTGTATTTTTATAATTCTACGATTGTAGTAGTTATTAATATACGCTAATGTTTATCATAATTTGCAGCATATACCAACATGAAATTATAAAAAAAAAAAAGATGTATTTACAGTGTGTTATATAAGAAATACGACACACTTTATATCAATATGTAAAACAATATAGAGACTTTTTTGCTAAATCTCTTAACTTGAAAATATCTAACACTTCACGACAAAGAAGCATTACCTCAGTTTCATTTTAAAAACAAGTATAATACTTTCAACGTGGACTGAAAATTCTTGTTTGTTGATATAGGTAAAGCGTATTTCCCGACTCCACAATGCTACATAAACTGAACTAGGTAAAACCTTCATTCAGCAGTGGAACTCAAATCCGAACCGTGCAAAGCGTCTCATTGAGGCGTGCAACACCAACATTCTTGGCTAAATGCCATGCTAAGCTGTTTGACATGAATAAACATACTGTAGTTCTGAGCTAGCTTCACTCTACCTCTATTATGCCATCAGAACCTTAGGCTAGCATTAATGTGCATCGCACTTCCGTTCTGCAGTGCAAGTAATTAGTGCAGTGTTAGAAAGTGCGCCAAATGTTGTATATGTGTTTTGAGTGTGTCTTAGTTAACCTACTCTTTGAATGAGATATTCCTTTTTACCCTATGTTTATGTTTTATTTTCTTCCTCAGTGTTTAGATAGTATGTTGCAAACTGTTTAAAATATTTTATCACGAAATAGGTCGAAGCTTGCATACTATAAATATCTAAATATTGATACAGAATATAATAATAATATTTTTGTTTTATGTTTAGTAAAAGTTCAATATACTGCAAGGTATTATTATGGAAATTTATTTATGAAATATGAATTATTTAAGCAGTTTCTTCTCGTCATTTCGCTCTTGTTCTGGTCAGAATGAGACATCCACATTAGTGTTAGAGGCGGACACGGTTTTTGTCACGATCTCCTTCCATTTCTCCCTGTTTGCATATTATCTGATCCGACACTCGGTTTCCCACTGCAGGTTCACTTAATCAGTCCAGCGCATAGGCGATTTGGCGCGTGATCTGTTCCTTCTACTTCACTCTGCACGACCTCTATCGAGTTGTTATAACATATAGAGAAACTTGTTATCACGTCTAAGAACCTCGGCTGAGTAATAATATTTTTTATGAATTACTCAAAGCGTTACAAGGACACATTGTTTCCATCATGGTTTAAATAACATATAAATACAACTGTTTAAAGTAACTTCTTCAACTGCAGTAGAGGCTGTAACTTTACAGCATGTTTCCAGTTGTAAAGGCACAAGGGAGTTTGAAGGGTTGACTCATTCAGCCCATAATCTAGTTAGTTTAAATGGACATTGTTTAATCGTTGTATCTAATCGACGCCAGCGGTACTGTAATAAGACATTGTAGAACCAGGTACTCCTCTTATCTTTAGGAAGGCCGGTAGTTTCAACTAAACGTTTACCTACATATTATTATGTTAATGTTATGTGTAGTAAGAAAGTACATAACGATGACCGGACTCTCTTGATAATGTTTCTCTTAGATATTCAGGTTAGATCCTGTTTTGTTTGCACTTCACCCAATTTACCGATTAATCTTTGCTTCGGTTTTTGATAGTAAACAAAAACTCCATAAGTGGCAGGGTCAAACTATTTTTTGCTGACATATGACACCTAAAGCGTCTATCTGCGGAACACATGGCCGACACAGTTCATATTTCCTCTTTCATCCGACAATAAAACGTCACGGAGGGTATTGTTTTTGTTGTTAATAAAAAAGCAGATTATGACGGGACAGACGGGCGATTATGGTAATAAAGTAGTTGAAATTCTCCGAGTAAGGCAACGCTTCTCACTTGAATATTTTTCTTTTATCCGGAGTTTTAATTAATTTTTCGGAGTGAGATTGTGAAACAACTTTAATGCTACGCGTAACAAAATCGACTAAAACGATAATTAATAAGTATTATGAATAACAATTAGGTACCTACTCATAATGAAAGCCACGTAGTCGCGCTTAAGTAATCTCTTCACGCAAAAGAACACATTAATAAACATCGATCGACAAAGCTCGTGAAATACGACAGGTGCAAATAAAGAGATGCCAGAAATATCTCGATGAATGAAGGTTGCATTCTTTTTTGCTCAAAGCGTCTTAGGAGGCGGCCGACAAACTTCATAATAACATACTTTATGCATCGATAAAGGCCTTATCTCGGAGCACCCTTTTCTCAATAGCACATTCTTTGGCCAACGAAAGATACAAAGTCAGCTAACTATCGTTCAACTTTGCACCGTCATGTCAATGGTGTACGGTTTTTATTTCAGAGAATACGTTTGAAAGAAGTATCTGATTTACGATCAGGTATGGGGTCTCGTCGTTCGCTACTCTTCCATTCAGGGTTTGCACAAAGTGGGACACCTTTAAATCACTGGAGCGGAGTGGTTGTCCCTGGGGGATTCATTCCCTTTCAATGTCAGTTGACCAATCCGCAATGCCGTTTGTGGACAGAGGTCAGTACTGTCATCTGTGGATTTAATTTAACCGCTTTGACTTGAAATTAATTTGACGTCGTGAATATTTGATTAATTTAGATTGGAGTGTACTGAATTATACATTCTTTAGGTTTATTACTCCCTATAGCGAGGCTTCCAGCGTAGGTACGGATGGTCTTAATAAGGTTGCCTTATTAATTTTACCCAACTTGGTCCCACTACTGATAAAATTTTCTTAGACACATTTAACGAATCTTTCTTGTCATCTAGGTTTAATGAAAAAGGTATATTTTTTGTTCAATTAATTAATATATAAAATTGGTTTTTGCTCCTACAAAGAAATACTTTATTTCCTTCCATTATGTTTTGATTATTTACAAAGATATGGAAATCGTCCGATGTACTTGAACGTATATCCAATGTGTTCAAAGATTGTTATTGGTCGACTAATGTTCAATTGTGTAGCATGAACAGAAGTGATCTCATTTCACAGAAGCACGTAGGGCCACTTTCACTGCACATATGTGTACCTACACGCCCACACATTACTAACAATACTTCTATTTGTTCATGTAAATGTACTTCATTTGTCACTGTAATGCCATGACAAGGCAGTGTTGCTCTACAAAGAGACAATGTATTTATTTAAAATTATCATTTTTTTAAACTTGGACATCGATATCAAAACAGTTACTCAGTGTCATCGATGTTTTGTTATATTAGCTATTGAAATCAAGAGGCTCGTTGAAAGACGATACGAAATTCACGACGGGCTATAAGAAAACACAAACAAATGCCTCCAAGTTCCCGACGTTCTTTATTATTCAAACAGAAATCAAAACTTCCTTTCGTTCGCTCAACTATTTCACTGATTCTACTTCGTATGAATTCAGAATTTATCGAGCAGTGCATCGAAGTTGTCTGGAGTTTTCGGACGCGAATTTTATTGGAAGTTGCACTTTTGTACGTCGCTTGTTACGCAGGTAACTAACTCTTTATTTCGAATTCAACAGTGAAATCAAACAAGTTCGCAATATTCTAATTACATTAATGACCGAGTGACAAGACCTTTACATGAGACATAATACTCTGTAAGGACAATGCTATAGTCCTATGTTATATTAGTGTATTTATTAATAGTGTTAATAAGTTTATAGCGTAATACGGGAACCTTACGAAAAGTTATGTTATATGAAAGCATTTTTTTTTTTCTCTTTACGTTTGTTAACGCTAATAGGTAGCTCCCGCTTCTGTAGTTCTTAAGAATATTTTCTCAATGCTCACTTGATCGTTCACGTCGAATATATTAAATTCTGCACTCGTTCTTGAATTGGGGTTCGTATGCATAATGCAGCTGCAATATCAGAGGTGGCACAGAGGTTACATTTGCTTTGAAGAGCCAGAGCAAATATTTGAATCTGGAAGAAATATTCCATGAAACCTCTCCGGGTCGTTTGTCGCATCCAACGCAGTCCTTTGTAACTTATTATTAAAGTACGTAGCTAGAACCCAGTCGATAGGTATCGTAAAAATCTTATAAATTTTCTTCAATTTCCTTACCAAGAAATTTAAATCGTAAAAAAGTTGAAGTTTTCAATTTAACTTTGAGCCTTTAATCGCGGGGGTCGTAGATAAACGGATTGTGGGATAGGCCGGCTCTACAGGTAGCGCATTCCTGCGCTCTCCCTTAGCGCCTCATTAGAAAGCGAACAGAAACAACGGGAGCGTCGTAAGGAACAAGTAATTACGGAGACGTGCAACAATTCGCGCATTCCTTCCTTTGCCGGTTTGCTTTTAATATGTGCATTTTTAGTGGAGTGAGAAGTGGGGGGTTGCACCCTGGTGAGAGCTTTCATTCTGTCGTCGTCGCCGGCGTCAGTATGTTCTAACCCTCCGCAAGGGGCGGTCGCGCGCTCCCCCGTCATGCCGGCATTCGGCCTAATACGAAATCCGTGTGACGTCGGTGTAATTTGAAAGTGTCGAAAACAGTTGTAAATCTACTTAAAATCATATCCGTGAGTTATAGAACGTCATTAGGGACGGAAACCTTTGGCATATTTTACGAGTAAATTAATGTTAGTGCAATTCTGAGTAGTTATAAGTATGTTTGTTACCGGGAAAGTAATTTACCTGTGTTATATAAGATATTTTAATTGGCGATGTTGCTAAATTTCCGCTTAGAGAATTAGTCGACGAAGCTTGTCATAATTAATTGAACGCAACTAATGTTCAACATCAAAGAGATTCCACTTTCAAAGTTTGGACTGAACTTGGAGTTCGGATAACTTAAAACAATTTGTGTAGCAAATATATGAAAAAGGTTGCTAAAGATGTTGTAATTAGTTTAAACTACTGTAGTAGTAGTTTAACTAAGGAAGATAGTGAGTTTTGAATAATTCATGATATGGTTTACTACATGCATGATGATTTATCAAGTTTGTATACTTAATTGTTTTTGTACTATTATTAATGCTTGATTGCAAAACTTATGAATTTCATAAATAAACTAAGCATAAGTACTAAACTTTTTAAGTCATGTACAAAATTAGGTTGGTATAAATAACATCGTCAATATACCGGTAAGTACATTCGATTCACAATTGGTACGAATAATTTGATCGTAAAAAGTGTACTTAAGAATCCAATCACAATATAAATTTCATGAATTCCCGTCAGATTGGAAATAAAATTAGCCAAAGCAAGTATACTTGAAGGTCGACAGGAACCGGATGAGATTTCTTTGAGAACTTTTTGTGACATAATCAATCGTATTTCATAAAATAGGTTTTTCAATTAGATTGAAATTCCTTTAGGGTATTATTTTATTGGTTTCTAATGGTTCTTAACTTCATAGAGTTAAATGAAATTGAACCGATTTATTCATTTTATTAACTTTTACGGAATTAACTCTCGTCTATTTATTATCCTCTACTTTACATACACAGTTGTAGTGTTAGACTAACGTTAACTTAGTCACTTATTGCTGAAAAGTTTTCTTAAGGTCAGCATAAAATTAGCATACACGAGTTAATCCGTTATAGTTGTTTTATTCCAAAGAATAAATCCGTTTAATTTCATTAACTTTTATGGAATATAAAAGCTTCAGCAGTTAATTTAAAAAAATGCCTTATAACCACGAAAGCATTAGAAATGATTAAATGTAATTAATTTTGTTAATATGTAGGTAGATTACGGTCGTGACCTTTGTTAATTAAATAATTAGGCACTTTTAAAAGGTTTCAATATATTTTACCTGAGATTAATTGCATATAATCAGGCGGTTTTCGGTATTATATATTAAGTAAAAGTACTAAAAAAAGTACAATTTTTTTTTACATTTCAATTTGTTTTATTGTTGTAATTATTTGAAAATTAAAATATATATGTTAATTGCGAATTGGACAATAAAATTATAATAATAATGTGCTTTGTATAGGGTAAATAAATTATGTGCTTTCTATAGGGTACACAGATCACATTATAAAAAATAGTATCACCATTGAGCACAACAAATTATAATACATTTTTAATTACGTGGGTAGGTATTCTAAAATTAATGTTCGCATATAGTATATATTTAATAGTAAGTAGTAGCCAAGCGTGTCAACGGAATTTGCCTTGACCGCAGTCGATAAACCGGGCACGGGCGCGGCAACTAGCTTCCATCAACACACACAAATCTAGCAATAGTTAGTAGAAATTATATTACCTACACATATCCACTAGATTTATATAATAGTATATAATAAATAATAGTTAGTAGAATATACATACATATATATATAATTTTCTGGTTTCATAATCGACCTGTTGGTCTCTTACAGGTCGTATAAGTTATCTTTAAAAATTTACTAAAGGTTAAGGTCCATATAAAATCTGTATCAATTTCGTCATTTTATGTCCTTCATGAACGCCAAATTTACTGACTATAAAATAATGATGTTCTTTTTATAGAACATTTTGTGGTTACAGTAAGCGTACTTATTTAATTTTATCTGTAAAACAAATACTTCACATTTTTTATATCTTATGTTACGATCACAAATAATAGAATAAAATAAACGAAGCATAGAAGTTAGCGTTCTTACTTTCCTGGTAATACTTCACTAATAATTCATAGCATTCCCTGTAATAATTTTTGATTTATATTTTAGGATGCCTGGAGTTTTAATAAATAGGTAACTGAAAGTGAGTGCTAGACTCCACAGGGAAATACCTAGTTAATAATGTGTCCAGGAAAATGAGAGCTGTTAAAACGCACTACGCAAACTAGGTATCTTTTGTTCATATTATACTTTAAGTGGTAAGGATCATATTGTGAAGGGCACCGCGTTAGACTTCGGTTCGCTCGCAAAATTGTTCCAAGCAACAACTTTCCTTTTAAACGTTAATTAATATTTGTAACGTACTCCGCCTTGCTCGTCCACTTTTCATACGGAACGAAACAATAATACATTTGACTTTGAAATTTATGAAAATGATATAAGTTGGATACGGTCGTAATAAACGCTGGTTTACGACAAAGCTAGGCTTACGTCGATGACCTAGTAATTACTTATGAGTAAGACTGGTCTGGAATATATCTCGTGTTTTGCTCATAGCTATTGATTGCAATTTATGACCATGATCCATTCAGCTGGGCCTCATGGACACCATGCGATTGCTAACTGTATTTGCAATTGCTTTGTGCTTATACATTTGAAGTGTAATTGATATGGTTTCAACTTAATTACTTAGACGTTTGAATGGGTTCGATGTTATATTGTTAAATGATTACTTGTTGATTTAATATACTAACAAGATTTTTGTCTTTTGTCGCATATTATGAATCTTTATGTCTCTACCCACACACGACGCAAATTTTATAAACAATTGAATATTGTATTTAAATGTAAGGTACGTACTTATATAGTCTACAAATTGAACATTATAAAAATAGTATCAATGCACGGTATTCCACAGAATTTCACAAAACATAAAACGGCTCGAAAATCAAATTAGCAAAAAATGTTCAATTTTACTTTTGAGGAAAAAAATGACTACAGTTAATAAATAGATGAATGTAAATAAAGAATGACATCGCAAATCAAATTTTATTATACAGCACATGCAACCATTCATTCGGATGGTAATAAAAATACACGAAATATAAACTCGTGCGATTTCGATGCAACGTACTCATAACATTCAAATCAGAATTCATTTTCTATGTTGGGAGGTTTTCATGCAATCCGATTTTCATACAATATTTTCTATAGTCAGCAGTCACCAAAATGGCAAAGTTGATAAAGCCTCCACACGTCATATAAAATGTATATGACAGAAAACGAGACAGATAGGATATGATGGATGAGATATAGAATTCACGTTACATTGCGTGTTTTATCACGACATTGCCTTTTGGATCTGATGTCAATAAATTTGAGAAGATTCAACTTTGCAATTTTTCCTATCATTCAACTCTCCCAATATAATAATAATACCTAATGCTTTATTGTACATAAAAACACATATACATAAGCAAACACATATAACAGCAAGATAATACAAGACACGCATTACACTTTGTATGTATCGGTTTTTCAGCTTCTAAACTAGGTTATAATATCCTCTCCTAATAGGAATTTAACCCGCTATCTCCGTTTTCATATTCAGAAATTCTGACCACCACCAGTCCAATACGCCATCAATTGCCACAATCACTGGATTGCTAACTAATATATATTATAACTTGTAATTCTAATTATAGCATAAGAAGTTAATTTCTACATTCGTAAGACATTTAATAGTAGAGAATATTAGTACTAGTAATAGCAGTAATCCATTGTAAAGGGAGTCAGTTGTCATAGTACACAGTCGACATGGGACCCCGGCGGCGAGATTAACTTAGTCTTAAAGGTAAGGGAATAGGAAACGGTTGAAAATGGTTCCCAACCTTCTGCATTCGAAATAGTTGGGTTGTTAAAGTAATTGCTTTTAAGTTACAGCCTACACAATAGTATAATGGAGCTCGCGAAACTATGCTTGAGGCAAATTATAGTACTTGAATAAATTGCTAAATTGTATTTGTATTTTGGTGATGCGGTTGCATTTTTTTAGTTTATTGTCTGCGCAATATAGAGGCTTGTTTAACACGAGTTTTGTGAACTTACCATGTTTAGTGTCAACTGTCAACCTATCGTTATTTTTAAAATTTATGATCTGGAGGCGCTTAAAAGCGAAGTACCGTCCCTTGCTACTCTGCTTTATTTGTATATTTGGTCATGTTCTAATTCTATAAATCATAAGGAAAGTGAGTGTACTTGGTAAACCACTAATATCTGTGAATTGAGCACCCACAAATTTTGCACGTTTAAACTTTTAAGTAGGTGCTTACTAAAACTAAGTTTGCAATAACACATTTATTTTTAGGTCTCGCAGGCGTGGGTTTTCATCCAAAAACACTACACATTTTGTGAAGTTAGTTGTTCGATCATAATAATTATATTTATGAAGAAGTTTGAACAACATAATGTAATTTCCAACTTGCTTTTCAAAGTAATGTAACACAATTAACCCTACGAAGCCAAAATAGAATAAGAGCACGGTTTTTCATGCCCTCTCTTTGACCCTTTTTGACGTGAAAAAGTATTTTTCCTTAGGGAAATAGAGTGTACCTATCTATTGAATTTACATAAAGGGCTGGATAGGTTCGCGCGGTATATTTGCGTTGACAAGTGTCCAATGAATAGTCATACGAAACACAAATCAACACTTTGGCTTAGAGATTCAATTGAGACCAGTAAATGTTGGATTGGATACTTTAAGTGTGTCCCAAAACTCAAACAGATTGTTAATATTAATGTTTGTCGTTTTGTGTTGAAATATGGAATGAATAGCGGGCAGCACACTACTTATGTACGGTTTGTGGTGGAAAACGCGATTTTCTCTCACTTTGAGTGTTTTCTTGTTTGATTGAATTAGTTAAATAAGTTAAACGAATTTAAGTCTATTTTCTTAAGGAAAACATCTGGAAATATCTACTTTCAAGATAGGTTTTTACCTGTCTAAAGTTCTTGAATCGTTAATATACAATTATTATATGCGAATCAAATCCGTTATATTTGTTTTAATCCAATATGTTAATTGGATTAAAACTTCCAAATCATCATGTTATATAAACCTAAAAAGTATTTGCTAAAGATACCTACGTGTTATATTTAAGTAATTTTAAAATTCTCTACCCTGATAAAATGTAATATTGCATTTATTAGGTTGGCATATACCATGCCTCTTTTTAAAAAGCTTTAATAAACGAGCGTTTGAGAAATGATATTAATTTTCCGTGGTTTGACATTCAACAGGTAGCAAGAGTCACGAAGGACTATTGAGAACTCGTCTTAGAATATCCTGTATTTTATTAGGTAGCTAACTAGAATTTCAATATATGTACTTTGATTGAACACTGCAATAGACGGAGCCTACTTCAATACAATTACCAACCCATTCAGAGCTAGACGTACTATAATATAATTATAATTGACTGATCTTACTTTTGCCCTAATTTGGGAAAATGCAGAATTTTAGTTGAGATTTATGTGACCATTAGGTAATAAAATTTTATTTTTTAGAGTAACGTAAATCTTATTATAGACTTAATTTTATAAAACAACGTTTTCTTCTACTTAATAATATATTTGCTCAATTTTTTGCTCGAGCACGACTTGGAGTAAGTATCCAATTATGTGATAATACAAAATGCCTCGATAACAATAATGAACATTCCGAAATTTTTTGAATTTATTGAACGTTTTCAGCAAAATTTGTTGAATTACTTCAAAATATTTAAAGTATTTCTGAGAATTTTATATTATTGCATAGGATCTAATAGAACTGTTTCCAAATAACTTTCTTATATTTTCACCTACCTACTTGAGGGCCTGTTGATTTAAGTACTGGTGCCTCTGGCAATAAAATTCGAGGTACCTACCGTGAAGAACACGTGCATTTGTAGAGTGTATGTTTATCTGTCGTCGTTGTTGTAAGAACTAGATTACTTGAGTGAATCGTCTAAGTAGGTATATTATTATACAGCTGTTTGTTCCCAGCAACCTCCGTACCGCGTTTTTTGAGATTTTTCATTGAAGAAGGGGTTAATAAAAAAGGGTGAACATTTAGTGTTGTATGTATTTTTCAAATCCGAATCATAAAAAAACAATACTAAAAAAAGTTACCAAAATGAAAAAAAAAAAAAAAATTGGAGGCTCTGCCAGGTTTTAAATCTATATCAAAAAGAGCCATCAGCCAATTTTCGTACCAATTCCATACAATTGAGCATTGCTTTCGTTGGATTGCTATTGTAGATTGTCTAGGGGACCTTATCTGTTTTGTATTTGTCTTCTACACCTAAGCATGAGTGGAATCGTGCTTGGGAGCCTGACAGTAGGCTCTGGAAAAGTTTGCTTTATCAGAGTTTACGGCAACAGTCTTCTTAGTTAAGTGTATCTTAGAATCGGATTTTGTAACTAGTGTTATTTTATTACCTTTGTCTAGAGAAACAGATTTACCCTTTAGTGTCTGAATGTCTTTAAAACCATTTTTGGGATAATAAGAAAAGTTTTATCACACTGTCGCAGTACCCTGAGGTTTTTACTCTTTTGATACAATTCCGTGATATGTTTAAATTTCTCTTTACTACCCTATATCGGGGTCTCATTTATTTCTTCATAACACCAAAGGTCATTAAAATCAGTTCAGCAGTTTAAAGACAAAATTATAACAAAGATCCTAAATTCGCATATTAGTATAATTACAAAATTGACGTCGTTGCTTAAGACCTCTTTCCAACTCTGCCTTTTTGAAAAAAGACCTGCCAGCTATTGTAAAGTCAATTTACTTGAGGCGACATCCCTAAGTTGGGAACAATGAAGCGTCGCATCGAACTTCGAAAAACTAATTTTGAGCCGCTGAGATCACATAAGGAAACTTTGCTCTTGTTGCTAACAATTCCTCTTCTGCATGATTAACGTCGTCTCACTTTTTAATTAATTATAGGAATAGTTACTTTCACAATAAAAACGGGCTGGATATTTTTAATGTTTATTCGGTTTGATTTTAATTTATTGTACTTTTTACAATTGACTTAATTACCTACAGAGTTCTTACAATTGCGTCCTTGTTTTTAAAGACATTAAATAGCACTTCAGGAAGATTATTTGTATTGTAATTAGGGCGTTAAATCCATAAATAAGTAATTGGAAAATATTTTGATAAAATTGTAACTTGTAAACGGTGCCTCTATAAATATGGAAGACGGCATACCAAAGTCTAATTAAGATACATTTCAGGATAAGAACCTTGATACCGGGTCGTGTAATAGGGCTATTAAAGAAATATGGCTTTTTACTTTGAAAACATTGTTGACTAAATGGCAACCACTGGAATTATTACTAGTATTGTAAAACTTGTAAAAGCTAATAACATCTTTGAAATTAACCTTGAACATCCCACCTTGCTTGTACTACTTTCACATTGTAATTTATGCCTACAAGACTTAATAGCGTGGAGGAATTACGTTGCCGTCGGAATAGATATCTTTCGACTGAATTGTTCCCGTAACTCGATTAGAGGTTTCAGCTTGCCGAAATTGATTTACAGCAGTTTAAAACTTAACCCCCATTCTAATAGATTATTGGGGTTAATGATACCCAGATTATATGCTTAACTTAACTCAGTCCATAGAGGTATACTTTTTTAATTAATCTAAACCAAGCGAATCTCCTCACTCAAAGAAAGAAGAAAAAATAACACACACACACACACACAGAGACACACACAATCACACAAACAGAGAGAGAGAGACAGACAGACACGTCTAACTTTTAACACCCCGTCGTTTTTTCGTCAGGGGTTAAAAATCGAAGGCAAAATTGTAAGGAATTGACGTAAAGTATCGAAGTCAGTTTCCATTCGCTTATGTCAAATTCATACAATGCATTCGGTTTTGTTAGTTCGCTAGTTCGCTATTATTGATTGGCATTTGTCAGGGGCGGATGGCACCCTAGACAAGTGAAATAGCATTCACGAACGTTAAGAATTAAAAAAAAAGTAACAAATTGTCAAATATCTTGGTTAGTTTTTGCTTATGTCAATTCCATACATTTTTGATTTGATTCTGTAAAGTTAGTGATTGTGGAATGTCACGTGTCTAGTCTAGGGAGTCTAAATTGCTGTTCGAAATTACATGAATACATAGTCGTGAGATATATTAGTTTAGGTATTAATTATAATCTCTCTCAGATAATCCCTAGAACAATTTAAAATAGGTTACCTTGTGTGATAATAGAATAATGAATTATTGATAGTGTAATATGAATTAACTACCTTCTATAATATTTACGAAGTAACTTATTTATTGGTTGTTTCGTTCCTAAACAGCGGCTGATATAACGTAATACCCAGTAGATATTTTTATATTCGGAAAGGTTCATCAATCATGCAGTAATCGATGACGTCAACCAATCGCTGTTCTATCGTTACTTTTCTTCAAAAAAATCGATTTTTATGAAAAAAAATTACTTATATAAAGAATTACTGACGCCTTCGCGGTTATTGCATATTGGAATGAAACAACTGTAATGGAAATAACTAGCGTTTTTATTTTATACGCTGACGTTTCGAAAACTACAGTTCCCATAGTGATGACTGAGCTGACGATAGTTTAAAGTAAAATACGCAAGTTAAATTCATTATAGTTGTTTCATTCCAATATACCTTAAGATGGTAAAACTGTGTAATCAATAATAGGTCAATCTATTATTGATTACCTACCTACTTATAATGAGTTTAGTTTACCTACATTTTTGATAACAACTTGCAAACTCTAGCTCAATAAAATTGACCATCAACGGAAGAATTTAAACTTGGCTATTAGTGAGTCAAAATCGACAGAATGTCACCCTCCATATAGGTTCAATAATTAGATTGTCCCGTAATTGAGCGAGGATCAGTGGACATAACGTCCATATTTCACGAACATACGTCACTGCCAGCGGCATGTGTGCTCATCTTCCTAATTATCTCACGTTATACATTAACCTATAGATAAACGATTATCAAGTGGCATTCAATTATTCGAAGTGTTATATCATAAGCTTTAGCGTGCCTTTGTAAATTCATAAAAACAAACGGTGGTACATAGTTATCTGTTGACGCGAACCTAGGGGCTTGAGCTTATAATAAAGAATGACGGAAGGTTCCCAAGCGCGGATTAAATTTTACCCCACCGCTGAATCCAGCGGTACCTTGTATTGCCAAGTGCGTGCGCTGTGATTCCCTTTTTACGAAGATAAGAATTCGGCTCGTTCACAGCTGACGCGGCACTGTCTCTTTAGATAATTTTCATGAAATTGGATATTCGCGACGCCGCTAAGATTGTCACAATTTGCGTTTTTGGTTTACAACGCTCGTTGTTCAAAGTAGAGAGAATGAGTTTTGTTAAAAATACCTGGGCGTAAATTCAATTTCAGAAAGGAAACAACAATTATTATCCTTCAATAAAAAGTAACTTTTGCAAACCACAGGCGGGTTACGAAACTACCTTTTTTATCGACATAACAAAGGATTTTCTCGTGCGGAGCAGTGTTTTTCCTGAATTTTCCGTTGAACTTTTGTTATCACATTTCTAGATTTAGAAGGCTAGTCGAAGAATAGTTTACATAGAATTGGTCCAAATTTATAAATGAGACTCGGCTATATATTTGTCGCTTATTTATTGTCAATAAAACAAATATACAATCTAAAATCTAGCACATTTCATAACATTCATCACCGATTGAAGATAAGATCGCTAGGAAATACTCTTGCGTTCGAGATAAAACTCGTGTGATGTCTCCAAAGTTTGCGAAAGTAACGTTTTATGTGAAAGTGTACTTTATTACTTAAGCACAAAGTTGATGAGTCTGTTGCCCACCGTACATTAGAGGAGGAAAACTTGAGGGGCTCTCAGTTCCCAGTTTCCCGCATCTGCTTCCGACGCCGCTTCCTACCGACACTGCACTAGTGTGGGTGTTGCATGTTGATATGAATGTAGGTGTTAGTGTCAAATGGTCTAGTTTCGCTCTGAGTTCTGATTCATATCACTTGAAACGAGATTAAATAGTCGGTTTATCTTCCGTATTTTCTTTCACTATGTACATGGTTGTAAAATCGTTTTGTTTGAATAATTTTATCTTCACTAACGATGTACCGTTGGTATGTGACTAATTCAATATGAATTTTCTGAAGGATTAGAATTGGTTCAAAGGGTTATCCTCAATATTAAAATGCGACCCATTGACCTCGTATTAAAATTCAAAATCCATTGCATATATTTAGCTTCCCTTGACTCTTAGTCATCTAATGACATTTGCAATTCCATTACGCGATTTCATTACTTCAATATTTAGTTTAGTGTATTTGTAATTAGTTTAATATAACTGCGTATATTCAATGTTAATAAACCCCAAAACATTCGGCATGATTTGGACGATCAGTAATTAGTAGTTGTGTGCAAACAGACAAGCAGCTAATTACTTTTGGTGCCAGAATAGTTATAGTATCCATCAATATAATATTAGCTTCTCGCCATTAAGTAGGCTTAACTTTATTACCAACGTTAGGTAATATTTCATAATTTATGTGGACGACCCTTAGTTCCTTTGTCACTTTTTCAATATTAAATTCTTTCCTAAAATATATTAAACGTCACTAGGATCGCTAACGTTTCAAGTTTTCGCTAATAAAGATATTAACACATATTTGGTATTAATTTAAATGTTATTGCTACATTACTCCACGTGATAAACAAACCAGTTAACGCTAAGAAGCGCCATTTACTTAAATTATTACCAGGATATTAACAGCTCGGCGTTGATGTTTATCCCTATTCAGTGTGAAACAATGCCCCATAACTTTCCGCGAGTGAGGAGGAAGTCTAATGTCAGTGTAACATCGTGTGGGAAGCCGTGTTACGACATTCTCAACGTTTAAACCTACTTTAAGACGTTTATGCTTACCTTTACATTGAATACGCCATAAAGAATGAAAGTAACCATAATTAAAATATGTTTAGATAACATAGGTACATAATATGCCGAAGGTTTCCTGACATAATTTAAGCTTTTAACAGATAGGTATGTGAGTGATAACAGTGATTCGATGAACTGGTGAAAATGTTAGCCTGTGTGTGTCAACCAGCAGAAACGGCTTTATCATTCAGAGGAGGACCACCTGTCGCCATGGGCCCTCTTGGCACCGGGGGCAAAGCTCGCCTCAACGCAAACGACACTAACAACGCACTTCAACTGCTACCAAAACCAATCCGCCGCCTTAGCGATGACACCAAACAAAGTTCCCAAACATCTTCACCCTTATTCATCAATTCTTCTGGAAGCCTTCTGAATTTACGGAAGATCGAACGGAAAGCCAAATCAACGAAGATTCTCGTAAACCCCGTATGCTCCGATAGTATGGGAAGTGACGATAGCAATACTTCCAAAAAGACGTCAAAGTGGAACGGCAAGAAGAAACGTCTCAAGTCAGAAAATGAGAAATGTTATCAGAAAGATGAAATTAAGGGTGATAAAAATGGTGCGATTAGTCGAATCTCTTCAGGTCGGGAGAGTAAGAAATCGATATCTTGTTTCAAAATGAAATGTTCTGAGGGTAAATCACGTTCGGACGATGACCGTAAATCTGGTAGGGAGAACTGTACGAATGAAAACTCGAGTAATTTGATGAGCGCTGAGAAACCTGACCTTATTATACATTCGAGAATAAATAGTAAGGAGATCTTAGTGGACGAGAGTACGATAGCAAAGAAAACTGACCAAACGGTTACAGGGAAGACTGATAATAATATAGCGGTTAAGGCAAATGAGGTAATTATTAATAGGGTTGTATTGTAGTTTTAGTTTTGATTAGTTGATTTCAGGCTGTGGTAAAAGGACGAGTATTTGTAATAATTGGAAGAGTTTCTAGTATTACAACGACTTTTATTTAAATGTTATTAGGAAAAAAAAAATAATGTTGATAAGGACCAATTTTTAACCCCCGACGCAAAAACGACGGGGTGTTATAAGTTTGACGTGTCTGTCTGTCTGTGTGTGTGTGTGTGTGTCTGTCTGTGGCATCATAGCTCCCTAACGCATGAACCGATTTTGATTCTGTTTTTTTTGTTTGAAAGGTGTATATGTCGGGAGTGTTCTTAGCTATGTTTTATAAAAATCGTCTCAGTAGTTTAATAATTAGGGGGGGTTAAAGAGGGGATGTAAAAATAAATGTCTACAAATATACTCGTGTGGGGTATTCAATGAAAGAGGGTGACGAGTACATTACAAAATTGAAATCATAATGAAAATCGGTTGAGTCGTTCAAAAAATATTGGGAGTGAAAGTGGGGATGGAAAAACAAATGTCTACAAATATACCCGAGTGGGGTATCAAATGAAAGAGGATCGCGTGTACATTACAAAATTGAAATCATAATCAAAATCGGTTAAGTAGTTCAAAAATTATGGGGAGTAATAGTGTAAATGGTAAGCCCAATGTCGGCAAATATACCCGAGTGGGGTATCAAATGGAAGAGGATAACATGTAAATTACGAAATTCCATGTGAAATGGAAATTAGTTAAAAATAATAATATGTAGTACCAACGTACCTACTTACAAAAAGTATGAAATAAAAAATAAATTAAAAATTTAACAAACCCCCGACATAAAAACTAAAAGCCCCTCTAAAAAGTATAACAATAATAAAATCTTAATATTAGTTACCTAAGTATTAATATTTCTACAAATAAAACGTCATGTCGGGGGGACCGTAGGTTTAGGTAGATTGTAAATATTAGGTAAGTAAGTAAGTACACCTAACTGAAAAGCGGTCCTTCCGACATGACGTTTTCTTTGTAGAAATATTAATACTTAGGTAACTAATATTAAGATTTTATTATTGTTATACTTTTTAGAGGGGCTTTTAGTTTTTATGTCGGGGGTTTGTTAAATTTTTAATTTATTTTTTTATTAAGAATGTTTTTTGTTTCAGGTAAGGATTCCATTTTCGAGTTTTACGCAACTGCTCTATTGAAATCAAGGTAGATTAGTAATTAAGCCCCAAAAGGCTAAATTAAATATCTTTTAACCAAGTTTCGCTCAGATTACGTTGGGGACTCCTGCCCCTTGCCTATCAATTTAATTTCTTTTACATTCCAAACAGCAGAAAATAAATATTAATTAAGAAAGCAATTTAAAAACAAAACTCCGTTACCTTCTTTAGCTTTTATCTTTTTTCAACATTGTAAGAATAAGTTGGGAACTTTTAAACTAGGAACTCGTTTGTTTCATTTGAATAGTCTTATTAGTATCTTTCAAATTTTAGGTACTTACTCTTTTAGGGTTTGATTCACAACGTTTAATTAAAACTATTTGCAACAAATATAGCGTAGCTTTATACTTGTTAATTTATACATAACTAGCTTTTGCCCGCGACTTCGTGCGCGTGGAACTCCTCCTTTTTGCAATCTGTTAAAAAGTAGCCTATGTCCTTTTTTAATCAGGCTCCTGACTTTCTTTGTACCAGATTTCATTTAAATCGGTCCAGTAGTTTTCGCGTGAAAGCGTAACAGACAAACAGACAGAGTTACTTATAATATTAGTAGGGATTAATTTGAAATAAAATGAAAGTCCGAAGTAGGTATAATATCGGTATTTTGCTCTGTTTTTTTATACAAGAGAAAATATACCTATAGGTATAGCTTCTACTATATATATATCATAACTTATGACACGACCAACTACCACAGAATTTGTTGTCATAACCTCATTGCAGTCCCTAATTTGTTTACCATGCGTTTGAAAAGTGTTCATGGCACACTGCACCATAAAGACGTAAGTGCTGTGTAAACACCGCGTAATAACGTCTTTATCCCACTAATGATGTTATATTCACACTACAGTTAGGAAATGAAAATAGTGATACTAGAACGAAGCGACACGCGGCAACGAAGTTACCGTGCGGTGTTTGCCATAAAACAAGTTTACACCGTAAAACGGTTACTAATACCATTTACGCCTCGGTAAAATCTACACACGTAACAACCAAGTGAGTTACCAATTTGTGTATAAAAACAGTTGAAATAACTATAGGTATCTTATTATAGTCTAGAAAAGACGACGTAGGCTATCGTCACCTCTGTCGGTTATGAATATGGGAACTTTAGTTGTCGAAGCATCAGTAATAAAATAAAGTACGGTATAATTTCTGGTCTTTTCGTTACAGTTTCAATATTCATAGCCGACTGAGCTGAAGATAGTATGACACTATAGTTTTAAAAACGTTATCATACGTATAAAATTAAATAGGCTAGTTAAATCCGTTTTGATTGCCTTATTCCAATGTCTATCAACCGAAAATATTATAAAAAAGTGGTCTAAAAATATACACACTCCATCTATAGACAAACATAACAATGAAGGAAGATACCGATTTGCGTATAAAAAACTTGTACTCATTCAATATTTCCTCTTTCGATGTCGACAGCAGTGACAATGCACGCCACTTACCTGTGACTCATTGTTTATGTTTTCGTTTAACTTGGCTTTATGGCGCGTAAACAAAACTCGTATTTCGCGGCGGCCATTGAGTCACCCTCAATGTCTCCTTCAAAGGGATGTAAGAGACCTGTAAAGAAATCTCTAAATGTTTATTTTTATAACGCGCCGCTGCCTATTAAACGAGGGCTTTCTCACTAAAACGCGCAGTCACCTGTCCTTTCAAAAAAATGTCTGAAAAGAAAACAGGCTGAGTGAGAAGTGGAAACGTTTTGGTATGTTTATGTAGGTCGTGACCTTAGTTATTTATTTTCCACTATCCACCGAGTACAGTTGACGGACCTAGTTTCCGTCGTGCTTGATATGTGAGATGTTGCTTTAAGATTGACACTTCGATTTAGTTAGTGACGGTTTCCGATCACTTTCTGAGTTACTGGGGCACAGGAAATATAAAGAGAAGCAGACCTAATAAACCACGCCGGTCCGGTAAGGGTTTAGCGGATTACATTGTTTTTTATGGTCAATAATAGGATTTGAATCGGCGACTTCTGCCGATACCGCCGTCTCTTAATCTCAGGTTCCTCTTACTCAGTTTTTGATGCTTAATTAAAAGTTGAGAAAAACTCTTTATGTTTATTTGTAAGTAAAATCTGGTGTCGTAAATGTTTTCCTTTAATTAACAAACTGAGCACAGAATATAGTCACTATGATTATATTCTGTCCTGAGATAAATACTCGCTTACACAAACCGCGGCTTGGTGCGCCCTCGTTGGCTGTTATCTCATTAATAATTATATTTTATAAAGACGTGCCAGATTACAAAATTAATTATAATTTCCCGGGGAGAAAAAGTTAATGTCTGCTTTATTGGCTTTTTGAAAATGTGGGTAACTGATATATGGGATTTTGAGGAAAATTCTTAAGATAGGTCTTTTAATGTCTTATTATTTTAGGATAGATAGTGTAGTTTAGTGGTTTTGGCTCTCGCGGATATTTTTTCAGTTGGAAAAATACGATTTATAACCCGCTTTGAAGTCGGCGAAACGATCTGCAAATGATGCCAAACGTCTGAAGTTATTTGTTTTCCAATTAAAAGTTTCGGTCAGTTAAACTGAGATGACGTTTGTCTCTCTTTTTAGGATTGAAGTGTCTAACTTTTTTTGACCTTATGTAGCGAATTCTTTTCTTTTGCTAAAGGCCTGTTAGTAAAGTTAGGAAAGTATTTGCCTTTTCTGGAACATAAAAACACCGTACCTATTTAATAAGATTTACTTTTGCCATAAAATATCCACCAGGTAAATATTCGTAGACGACTGAACTGATGATAGTCTAACACAGATATATAGATAGAGATATATATATATATATATATATATATATATATATATATATATATATATAGAGTAGATACACACATAAACATTGTAGATATTAACAAAACTGTAAAATTTTCTAAACATCAGCAAATAAAATAAAAAATAAAATAAGTTGAATTTGTTAAAGTTGCTTTATTCCAATGCTTGCAGGCAGTTATTATAGTCCGAAACATTATTATTATTGTGTTTTATTATTAAAATGGTATTTGTACTCTGCTGCAAAGCCCGGGCTAAAGTTTGTTCGGTCTGTCCATTGTTCCTTGCTAATTCGGCCATACACTGAACCGAACTGTTTATTTACACTGGGATTTGCTATTATTAAACATTTTCTGTTTGGCTATAAATATGTATAAATTATATTTCTATGAATGATATTTCATACGACATTCTATTAAAGTTTCATTTAATATCCCGCTCCATATTCATTATATAAAAGCGATACTTCATTTTTAAAAACAACATACGAATATCCATGCGTATTCAAATTAAAATAATTACTAGGAAAAAGCTCTGAATGTCGAAAATATAACGTTTTATCGCTGACTGCCTTTTCCGGGAACACGTTAAAATGGGCATGGTCTAATGAGATTGAAACTGACTGAAATGTTCGTAAGTTAACTAGGTAGAAATATGTTTCATTTTATACTAGCTTATGCCCGCGACTTCGTCTGCGCACGAAGAGTACTACATAATTCTTCTAAAATATTGCCTATGTGTTATTCTGATGTATAGGTAAGTTATCTTATTGTCAAGTTTCTTTAAAATCTATCCAGACGTTTTTGCGACAAAAAGTTACAAACATACAACTATACATTTTTACAAAGTTCCTCGATATCTACATTGAGTTTAGAAAAGTAAACTTTTATTGTATCATAATCATAATTACATATTACCATTTACTTTAACCGAATGAAGGAAGGCACTCCTGGAAATAACTTCAGAAAAAGGTTTAGTTAATGATAAAAAAAACTAATCAGGACTTCTTCAATCGAGAAACTCATTAAGACTAAAGAATAAATTAATTTACCTTGACAATTAAAAGAGAACTTCATTGGAACATATACATATATTTTTTTAAATGGGGATCCCCAAAAAAGGATCAACGTGGAGTTATTTTAAGTGTCCCAACATAACACAACGTTATCGCATACTTACTTATTCAGGACATTAAGCCGATTCGGCGACCAACGGGGCCTGCGACAAATGTACCTGACCAACCTGAAAGCTTAATGGCAAGAATAACACTTACTCATTAGAATTCTATTTTATACTTTCAAATTGTCAAAGGTAATAGAATTTTAAGTGTTCCTATTCATCATTATTTTCAATTGGAACTTCCACTTTTAAACATGGGCATCTGTTATCTTCCATAAGACCACTTTGTCGCCCTCATCCAGTCGATTCCAGTGGCCTTCTGAAGGCCGTATGACCAACTTGGTCATTGTTACTTCTTTCTAGTTATTCTTAGTGCTTTTATGGTTACCTTATTCTTTCTGTGGACTAAGCAACCCCAGTAGGTCTTAATAAGACAGAATAAGATTTAATTTCCGAATAATTCAATTGGAATAATTGTCATTAGCTAAATCTGTATGGGATTGCGAATAATAAAACCAAAAGAATGATAGTAGAAAGTGGTAGCCAATTTGAAGTTATTTTATGAACTACAAGGACTCGATTCATTTTCGTATTATCTACACTTCCAGCGTACTGAAAATCCATTAAAATTTAATTAAACGCGCTTCACCCATAATATTTGCGCGACGTCGCCCATTATCGTTCAAAACCATGCCTTATCACTTTTTATGAATACAGAAATTAACCAAAAAATATTTGAATTCTTTACTTTGTCATTGTACTAAAACAAAACATTAGTATGAGGATTGAGGTGTTTGGTTACAAAGTGATAAGAATAAGATAAAAAGTATTCTATAACACCAATCGACTATTGATTATTGCAATACATGTATGTACATAGGTAAATGTATTACAATTATTCGCTATCCGCAATAGCGTTTATTTAGGACACTCAGGATATCTCTGTTCAATGTACCTTTATGACATCGTCACATTACAGAAACGCTGCTCTTTCAGGTACTATTGCTACCGTAAAAGCTAAAAAGCCAATTCCGTTGACAAATGACCTTGTTTGCGAACGACCGCCCCGCCTCTATTAGCTATTCATACGATAAAATAACAAACCACGTGGGTACTCGATTAGTCAATAAATTCAGTAAACTGGCCCATTTTGCGCTTTCTGCCAGCTGGTTTTTACCATTTATTCCAGTTTCTGGAAAGCAAATCTTCTATTTGCGTTCCTGAATGAGCACTGAATACGTAAGCGCTCACGTTCGCACTACGAATAGTGTCATCAATTGAATGTGCTGAACTCATGGTTTAATATTCAAGTCCTCTAAACTATTTTGTTTATAATCTCTGTTGTGAATTATTATCTACATTAGGAACATCGCGGTTACCGGTGTGTGCTGCTGCATCTGTTATTTGTGGTTGCTTTGCAAGAGTCTAATGTAGACTAAAGAGTTATAGCATTGGTGGTGGAAACGTACATCAGCGCCCATTATAATGAAACTCTCTCGTCTGCCTAACTCGAACAAAAGAGTTGATTTATTACTTGCAAAGTAAAAAATGGATTTATTTTGGCTGACATTTTATTGTCATTTTGTAACAGTTGTCAATGGGTAGGGGACGGGTGCTCAAAGCGGGCACCTTAAGGGAAAGTTGAAAAATTTATGGTTTGTAACTTAGTAATATTATTAATTTCTTTACGACCAGGTGCATTATTTAATACTCTTCGATATCCGTATGTCCGTTTCCTCAAAAAAATAAAGACAAAATAATTATAAGCAATTTATGAAACCTCTACGTTTGCCCGCTTTGCCCTGGGGGGTGGCCTATAGCGGGCACGCGCTAAGGGCAAAACGGACATAGGCTATTTAGACCAAAATGGGATAGCCATAGTTAAAAAAACAATATATATCGATTAAATTATCTATTTTAATCTCTCAGCAGTATTGTGAATTCAAAACAACGATAGTGCTCGGCAGGCTTAGTCTTAATTTTTATTTTCTTTGGGTTAGGTTTAGTTTTCTTGTTTTTTTGGGTTATTAATAGTCAGCTCTTCGTTTTTATTTGTTTTAACAGCTTCAATCTAAAGAAAAAACAGCCAGTAAGTATTTTTTTTGTAAGTAGGTAAGTAATACTTACAAAAAAAATACATTGACTGTTTTTCATAGATCGGGCAGTGCCCTCATTGCCCTGACCACTTTGCCTTTCTTGACATTTAAAATATGCCAGCTAATCTAAATTATAAATGTTACCAAACGTGGAGGTTAAAGCAACAGTTTCGCGACCTGATAAGTAAGTAACAACTAAAATGCTTTGATATTAGTATTGCAAGCTTAAAAAGTGAGAGAACACACGAAACATATGTTAAAATATTTTACAAAAAGCAGCTAAAAACATTTTTTTGGCGTAGCTTATAACAGCGTGCTCGCAGATGAGAAGGACGAATGACGCGAGTTGCGCGAGCGGCGCGGAATATTGTCGCAATTAACGAACATGTTCTTATTTAAAACGGCAATATTACGAGCAGTGCCCGCTTTGGGAACGGTGCCCGCTTTGAGCACCCGTCCCCTACTTGTTTGAAGGACGTATTAGTGGGTGGGCTATTGTTATTTTTTTTTTTTTAAACCGATCAAACTTTACAATGTCGATTTCGCATAAAATGTTCCATTTAGTTGAATAAAATATAAGAATACGCATAATGGGTTCTGAATAACGGTGGAACATTATCGACAAATGAGACCCATTTTATAGCATTAACTCTGGCGTGAATTTGGTATTTACCGAATGACAGGCTGTCGATGGAGCACACACATGAATGTTAAACGTACAGAAAGCGTTGTGTTTACGAAAATATTTCATTTATTCGCCCTTCAACCCGGCAAATGCGGGTTAAATACATTAAGACAGCCACATTATACGAGATCCTTTTAGAATTTCGGTGGAAGAAATAAGGACCGTAAATTCGTTTGCAGTCGCGGACCGTATTAAGGTCGTAATTGCAACCAACAAGGGCTTTATTTTGAGTATCATGGAAGCCACAAGAAGAGAGGGCGCTGTTGCAATTTATTTCCTTGACAATATAAGCGTTCCCATTTTTCTAGTTAAGAATTGCGGAAGATGTGATCGAGGCTAAGTGCGGAAAAGTGTCGGAAAGCCTCGCCCATACAACTCGTGGTCAAACACTACCTAGAGCTTTTAGTTGTCCCTTTTACTGTGTTTCGCTAAGGCTACTTGCCAACTATTGTTACGTACTTCCTTAATCCTTCTTTAATCCCTTGGGCTAGGAAGAACTTTCTGGAGTTTCTGAACTCGTCTTCTTATTAATAATGCGACTTTTATATACTACCACATAAAACAGTTGCTGTATGAGATTTTGTCAAATAAACAGCCTAAAAAATATAATGAGGGTTCACGTTTACATAACATTAGTTAAAACAACAACATCAAATGAAACACTTTGGAAAGAATTTGTTTTATATATTCACGTGTTTCACGACAACCAAAGCCGTGGAAGACAAAAGAGGGACGTAATAACGTCATCTGAAAGAATAGGGGTAGAACAAAACAGGGTGAAGTGGCAAGTCGAGGCATTGTTGGCCAAGATATGCCGGAGTCGAGTCCTCGACACATGTATGCTGTAACTGAGGTCGGTTCATAGTGTCAGCGGAAGGTAAAGAACTAAATGGAAAAAATCTTGGACATTTTGCTAGATTTCTGTTGATTTACGGAAAGAGATTACTATGGAAATATGTAATCAGAATGTGCTTGCCCTATGTTTGCAAGCCATCAGCTGTTTTTAGTTAATCGATTCTGGACTTTAGACAAAACGTTGTAAATGTTGAAATATTTTTCTCCCGTTTTTAATAGTTGGAAAAATATTAGGATCAAATATTTTAATTGTATATTTATAATAAAAGGTGCTTCCAAAATCATTTGCTTTTTTCTAACATAAAGCACCGTTTTATGCAATAAAATATTTAAATAATTTGCACAGGCTTTTACAACGATTCATATTTTTATTTTAATAACTTGCATTTGTCACCTTGCATTGCATTTAAGACCAGCTGCGTCATTCCGCTTTTCATGAAGCCTTAACTTACCACGTCCACTTTACAGTGAACATTTTCTTTTCAACATGAAAATATGAAACTCATTTTATAAAATTTTCTCATAAAAATTAGCTCACAATTTCTACTGCAGGACTTAACTTATCAGTGGGATTATGTGTTTGTGAAATGTCAACAAGTATTTTCTCGTGGATTGTATTTTTTTATATATAGGTAGTTTCAATACCTACATTGAGTTAGGCTCTCTATATATGATTGAGTTGTGACTAATCGATGGACTAAGTTCACAATAGACGTATTCGTAGCAAACTGAGGTCGGGGTAGACTTATTTGTAGCAAACTGAGTTGATACATGAGATGTGTCCAAAGCAGAGCCGCTATTCTGGATCAAACTATAATATGGATCTTGCATGACTGTTTGTTCCTTTAGTGTCCCAACAAAGTCGATAGTAATATTACTCTAAGTCATCTAAGACCAATGATGACTTAGAGTCATATTACATTAGCGCTCTCAAAAAGCACTGCAGACTTATTTCCGGGTACATATATTCGTCAACCCAGTTGACATATCTATCATAAATAGGTAATCATAAACTATGTGTAACAACCATGAAAACATCAAGAATTTCTTTATTTTTGTTAAACATTTTGTAGGTTGTTATCTCATGCTACGAGAGATAACAACCTATTATATTTACCATACAACTAACAACTAATAGCTCCTTTATCAGAACCCAATTCCAATCGAAGCTATTCCCAGTAGCAAATAACTCAAATAAATAACGTGAGCTCAGTAATGAGGCTCTCCCAAATGAGAATAACCCTCGTACGGTACGAGTAAATATTACTGTTTTCTTTGAATAATTACTAGGTTCACCGCATATTTTGCTCAGCTACCGGAGTACTGTTTAAGTAAATAGGCATTTTATTTTATCATTTACAGTACCTTTAAATTATTTCTTATGTAGAAATTATTCCGTTTGACAAATTGTATTTGCGACTAATGAGAAAACCTTTAGTAATTAAAATTATTTATTTGTAAATAGATCTTAAAAATTACTTTTACACATGAATGTAATAGTGCTTCGTAAAGACTATTTTGTAATTAGTATATTTGACATTCTATGCATCATTAAATATCGTAATTTGTTGTTATTTATTGTTAAATCGTATTATTTATTTGTTTTTGATTTGACGATTTCAATATGAGTGCATGGAATTTTACGTAACAATGTAAATATATTGTATGACTTTTGAGAAATAAGTTAATCTAATGTAATTTAATTTAGGTGTTGCTTAAATATTGATAGACGATATAAACGTGATACCTACTCTACTGTGTTTTAAGAGAACGCTCTCTTAGAACCTGACTAAAGTGAAATCAAATAAGAAAGTGAATCTATAAAACACTACAAACGTTAAGTAGGTACTTTAACTCGTACATAAGAACTTCCACCTCGGAATCACGACAGCTAAGCCTTTTTTCCAATATCACCTGAACTAAAATGAAATCTTTATAAAAGAGATCTCACTTTAAGCGAAATGATTTCATTTGTAAGAGGATGCGGAAAACATGTTAATATTAAAAATGTGAACTTATAATATTTTTTTATCCCTTTTTTTGGAAATCTTTCCTTAAGGGGGTGAAAAGGGAAATTAAATTTATTGTGGAAATTATGTAGGTAATTGATGCAAGACCTAAGTTACCTATAGTATGGAATGAAACAACTTTAACGGATTTAACTCGCGTATTTTATTTTTATTGGCTGACGTTTCGGAGCCTTTACAGATTCAATAATCGTAGCACGACTTTAGCTGTATAATAACCACCTACTATACAAAGCTAAAAAAACTAATATATATATACATATATATATATAAATCATAAGCTACAAAGAGGATAGGTTTTTGTTATTATGATAGCGTTATTTAATCGTCGGTCAGTGCTACGGCGTAGAGGTCGTAGCAGTTCGTAGATAGGTCGGCTACGATGTACTTCTTTACATGTTCTCGTAACTGAAACAAAAACAGCTGCCTTTTCTCACAGAAGCAAGGACACTGGCACGAACTATTTTAATCCGAAGTAAGATCATGTGTCCCTCTCACACATAAATTGATAAAAAGTGACAGATGATCTTTCTCGGCTAACTTTCATGCTAATAGTGCGTGCTAGCCGTGGTGTACTTTTGCAAGAGCCTCACAGACAAATGACAATCGATTATAGCGAATAAAGGAAATTAATGCAAAATTGTATGAAATTGACGAAAGCTAAAAGACACGTGATTGGGTTCATGCAAATTAAGAACGACTTAAAATTTTACTTGTTGATATTGGAGGTGATTATTGCGATGTAAATGATGTATCGTCTTTTACTGATTTAATAAGTTTTCTTAAAAAATACATTGTTATGATTAATTTTATTTTGGTACTCCGTTTTCCAATAACGTATTAATGAAAAATTTCATGAATTTCTCGCTTAATAATGTAAAGATAAACACTTAGCTTCCGTTCAAATATTAAGTATCTAAATATTTTAACGAATAATAATTATTTTTATTTTTGATAACTTATAACTTATATTCACTAAAATGTTAAATTATATATTACCCATGATATTATATTACTTATACAAGTTATACATATATATATATCGAAGGAATTCGGGCGTAGACTCCCTAAATATACTTACAAAAAATGTCATATATAACAGAATAACCGTACGACTGTCCATCTTCGTTATTCCATTTCATTTACGTTTCGTGAAGACAAATCAATTGCTATTTACTGTCGAATATAGATATTCTGTATAATAAGTAGGGACCGGGAGCAGTCTCGCGTAGGAAGTAACCGAGGACAAATAGCCAGAATCAAAAGAACAAGAATACCTACTTTGATATATTATCTTGTGTCGCTAACATGTGCAGTGAAGCGATTTTATTGCTTTGTTTGTATATTGTACTAGCCGTCCGCCTGGGCTTCGCACGGATTCCTTTTTTTTATAGCCTATGTCACTCGGGAATTGTGTAGCTTTCCAACAATGAAAGAATTTTTCAAATCAGTCCAGTCGTTTAGGAGCCTATTCAATCCAAGCAAACAAACCTTTCCTCTTTATAATATTAGTATAGATAAAAAGAATTTAGAGGCAATTCGTTGTTGACTTGTTTTACCTACATTGTGGAAATGGTACCGTCAGTTTTTTGTGTTTGCAATACTAGTAGATTTAATATTCTTACGGGATATCGGTGAAGTAATTAGCACACAAGCAAACACCCTTACATAGCCTTGACACAACTTATAGAGTACGTGTAACTGCTAGGTAATTCAAGCCGTTAATTTCTCATGCATTCGCGGTTATTACACGTCGGAATGAAACCACAAGCTGAAGATTACCTTTAGGCAGTGTTAGACTATCGTTAACTTAGTCGGCTACGAATATGGGAACTGTAAAGTTTTAAAAACGTCAGCAAACAAAATAAAAAACGCGAGTAGCAGCACTTAATCATCTATTACTTATTCCTAGTATGCCTTTGTGATATTACCTCTTTTAACTTTTTAAAATATAGTTAATTCACTGAGATGTCACCTTAATTTCGGTATAAATCTATTTGGTATTTCATATTAGTTTTCGCATAAAGTAATGATAAATTCTTGCTCAAATATTAGTATAAAGAGTGAGTATAAATTTCTCATAGTTGTGTAAGTTATGTCGTGTTTCATGCTCGCGCAACTTCGAAACTCGCATAATAAGATCAAACGTACCCGAAATTCACTCGACGTTCTACCTATGCGACGTTAACTCTTTGTAAATTCTTACAATGAAGAATGTTCACTATTTTTATCGATGAAGAATGTGTGTGTGAAGAATACCTAGTGAGAAAGGGTATAACTGCCATGTGTTCCTAGTCAAAAACGCACACGGGTAATATTGTATGTGAAGAACTTACGCCCTCTTTGACTGGGACCGCATGACACTTATGTATTCCTTATTATTAGGAGTCTGGTCATTACGAACATTTGTAAACAAATAGCAGTATCAGAGCGAACATCATTATACAACTTTTCTACAACTTTGTAACTTGTGTGCCGATTAGGAGTTAAAAAAAATCTATATTTTAAAGAAACTTAACTTTTCATGATGAGTGAAAACTGAAGCTGCTTATAATATTTACTTTGTCAAAATCATCAATCAGTCATTTGTTTTCTTTTGCTTCAGTCATATTCATGAGTACGTCCAATGCGTAATACGGAACGTGACTGGAATAGAAACTTGACTTATAATATGATAAGAAAGCAAATATAATAATAACAATACTTTTGATTTGACGACCTTGGGAGTATGTCGTTGAGAATTAAATATTTTTAGTCACGAAACAAAATAGCTATGTGTTTCATTCGAACATAACAGGAAAACTTTAGCGTTAGACTATTGTCAGCTCAGTCGTGCTAAGAATATGGAAAACATAAAGTTTTCAAAACGTCACCAAATAAAATACGCGAAAAATTCCGTTTATAGTTGTTTCCTTCAAATTATTATAACTCGATAACTATTTGGGAGAACGATATCTACAATATTGCGGTCATGTTTCTGATCCAATAAATAAAATACATCGACTGGTACTTGAACTATAGGAAAATATACGAAACGCATTATACCAACCGCATACATTTTCCATGTTAAGCTGACTTTGAACTCAAAGTCGGCAGCACTATTGTTAAATCCACCCTTTCCATAAAGGAATTCAAGGGAAATCTTTTCGTGCCTCGACTAGTGGTCACGTACGTTACACCGAGTCAGGTCAAGGCAGTTGTGGCCGATTACAGGGGCCCGGTTATTACGGCATGCAATAAACTAGCTTCCATATTTATACACCTTTTTTCATACAACAAAGAGCTTTGTATTACCACTTTCGTTGGCTCAACTCGAAACGGTTTTCTTCGATCGTCGCGAGAATTGTATTTTGTTACGATCTGGCGAGCAGAAGATTTGATTACGTTTGGTAAATAAGTAATGTGACAATGTCTGTGGCAGG
The DNA here is from genome assembly GCA_038024825.1 of Polylopha cassiicola. NCBI lineage: Eukaryota > Metazoa > Arthropoda > Insecta > Lepidoptera > Tortricidae > Polylopha > Polylopha cassiicola. The sequence continues at coordinate 4,925,357 of CP149059.1, forward strand.
TACAGCGTGAATTAGGTTTGTTTTCAGTATGTGCGTAATCAATAAATACACGGGTGGTGTAAAGTTTTATTACAGTTTTACTCAGGTTTATTTAAGAAATAAAGTCTGTGTGTATCGTTTTTCATAAATTGGTACCTTTTGTAACCTATGTATCTCCTAGTGCTATCCGAAGATGTAAATGGATATTTGTGTTAGGTACACATAGAAAAATATGTAATAGAATATATTATGTTACTTAAAGTAACTACTGAAAAATATTCCTAATAAAGTTATATTCAGGTAGAAAAAATATTTTGCATTTTATTATAAACGAAAGCTAAACATAAATAAACTCGGACGAGTATAAATATTATTTACTATCTACTACTATACTTACATATTTTATAAAATTATCATAGTCTGTCACTAAATATGAATTTCGTATGTAACTTTACAAAAAAAAAACCTAAATTGGAACGTGAAAATCTGGTTCCAAAAAGTTCAAAAAAACTCCCGACACATGCCGTTTTAATTTAGGTTCAAAAATGTTCTGTTGCGTTCCCGTTAACAAGAATCCCGCATTCCAGCTGATTGCCCGTGACGTCAGAATCCCAGCTGACTTCCTGCGCGTGACGTCATCGCATTTCCTCCGCTCAGTGCATTCCATTCGGGCACGTATCCAATTTATGATCTGATTTGTAATGTTGGAGAGCCTGATTTAAGATTAAATTTTAATCCATTCTGTGTGACTAATGAAATATGCGCATAGATTTGATTTCGGACGCTGTTTTTTTTTTCGCATTTAAATTGGTCGAGTATGACATATTGTTGACGGCCTGTTGGTCTAGTGGTTGCAGCTAGGAAACCAGAGGTTACGGGTTCGAATCCTCCTAGGGACATATCAGTGTCAATGTCAGTGTGATGAGCACTGGCATCTGTACCTAAGTCTTAGATGTCTTACATGTACCTATTTATCCGTTGTCTAGTACCCATAGTACAAGCTTTGCTTTGTTTGGCAGGAGATGAATTAGTGTGAATTTTAGGAATATTTAGTTGGACTACGAAACCGGAGGTTGCGGGTTCGAATCCCGCTAGGGGCAGATGTCAATGTGATGAGCACTGGCATCTATACCTGAGTCTTGGATGTCTTATATGTATTTATGTATATTTATCCGTTGTCTAGTACCCATAACACTAGCTTTGCTTAAAATGGGACTAGATAATTGGTGTGAATTGTCCAAAGATATTTATTTATTTTATTATACAGTCTCGTCACTATGTATTTGTATTTATTTGTTACATCTGATCCTACTGGGATCACAAAGATTGACTAACAAAATAAGCTTTGTAAAATATTCACGTTTGGGTACGCATCCCTAAAAGATAGGCCTAATGAAATAAATAAACGTTCTTTACCCGTTCACAATACTTTTTTTGTGAACTGAACAAAGGCTCCCCTACTGCTGATTGCGATATTGAATTGTAAATAGTGTTGTTACAAAAATTAGATATAAGTAATGGAATTAATCGACCAATAATGTGGGAATAGAACCTTTATATTAAAGAGCTTTTTTGCTAAAAATTATCAAGCCTCAATGGTTTAATAATTTCTGATTCTTTTGAGGTTATTACACATTGGAATAAAATAACTATAGCGGATTTAACTCGTGCAAATTACCTATTTCTATGCTAACTTTTTTTATATATTATTATGCGACTTAAATCCGTTAGTTTTATTCCAATTCACAAATTATGGTTTCTAGCTGTTATTTCTTTCTTATATTATTGTAATTAGCAATGTGTATCATGTGTAACATCTAGATAAGAAGCTAAGTATAATTCTTCTTTTTCTTATATATAAAAATGAATGTTTGTATATATGAACGCGCATAAGTTGATCGACCGGACCAAATTGAATAATTCTTTTTTTGTTGTGATCAGGAGTTTGAATAGGAGAAAATTAAAATTTATTCAAAAAATATAGCGGTACGAAGTCTGCCGTATCAGTTTTGTATAAATGTTATCTGATTTTTTCACGGTTATTGCACATTGGAATATAAAAACTCATACAGATTTTACTCGCGTGTTGATTAACGGGACAAAAACAACATACGCGAGCAAAATTACTTTTCAGATACCGTAAAATGGGGTTACTTTGAGTCCTGGGGTTACTTTGATAAAAACTTCTTTTCTTACTAAAACTGGGACTAGTACTATTTCTGAACGCATTTATTACATTTTTATTTTACATTTAGCAGCATCGATAGACACTACAACCATGTGAATTATTGTAGCGCGATCGTGCTTCTGGTTTGATAGTAAAAAAATAAAAAACATAAGAAGTTGTTTTTGGTTATTTTCATACCATGAATAACTTCTAAAGTAGTCGTTAAACTATAGCAAAAACATTTTTTTTACTATTTTTTCTATATCAGAAATGTATCAATCTATAATAATCAATTTCATCAAAAACGATAACCTTTACGACTATTTTATTTTGGCGGTATTTTCGGCTAGGGGTGTCTCTGATCACTACTACGGGGCTACATTGATCAACTGATCTGTATCATTTCGTACTAGTAAAATGTGTTAACCCTTTCAATTATCTACTTAAAATAGGCTGATCGATCATTTATACTTCATTGGTAATAAGACCTGACCATAATTATTAGTTAAAATTGACTGAAACCATTCTGAAAAATAAATAAAATAATTTCTATAAAAATACTGTGTAAAATTATCAAATAATGCTATTTAAGTATGATATATGGCAAAATAGCACAGCACAAGCATAAGAGATAGAAGTTAAGGGCATACGAACAAATTATTTAAAACAAAATATTTTTTTCTAAAAATGCTCGTATTTTTCCTTTGTCAAAGTAACCCCAACCAGATAAAAATCATTCTAAATTCCAAACCTGTGGACGGATTAATTTGGTTTCTTCGGATGATTTACTCTAAATCAGGGATACTATCGAACCCCATAATAAAAAGAGGGGGTATCAAAGTAACCCCAATCATAGTATAAACTTGATCACGAACTTTTTATTTTTTTTCTCGAAATGTATTGATGAAAAAAAATATTTTAGTAACGGATTCGGTAGTATGAACAAAACCGATATTCCCATTTTTTTTATATTTTTTTTTACATTATTGTATAAGGAGAAAAACACATTTGAATTTTAAAATTTACTAAAGTCACCCCATTCCACGGTACCTATGTTATTACAATTTGTACGTCAATTTTAAAAGTTTTTGTTTACGTGCTGTATATAACTATAGCTTACATATTAATTATAAATTAACTTTAAACTCGAAACAAATTACAGCACACGTGTTGTAATTAGAGATTGAATTTAGTATACAAGCGTTTTTGCATACGTACTTTGTAAGCGGCGGGTGAGAAAATTAATTGATAAAGTTCGCTGGCTTACGCGACACGCTGTCATAAATATTCATTATTATGTTAATGTGTACTCTTAATTATAAACATACCACAGTTTTTCGTAAACAGCAAAATATTAATTTATTCCACGTTTCCTTATCCCTTCGAGGAGTATCGTCAAAGAAATTATTTTGATTGCAAAGAGTATCGAGTAGGTAATAACTTGTGACGTTTTTTTTAAATTAAAGGATTGCTAGCAAAAGGTCAGAAGCAAGGGCGTACCCAGGTACGGGCAGGGGGGGCAGCCGTCCTGTAGATTTTAATTCCCTTGCGAGTGTCGAAAATTACCTTAGACAACAAAATCCTAGCTACGCCCTTGGTCAGAAGTATTTAAATAGTAGTCTACATGTTAGTACTTTGAAAAAAAAAACCGAAGTGATTAATTCTCGTTAAAATTTCATTAAGTACAATGGTATTAATGTACCTAGTCATATTTTTTATAGCAGAAAGGCCGAAAGTTATTCCACTTACTCATAATTTAGTTTTGCTATTACATTTTGTGAAGGGAAATTGATATTGTCTAACCTCTAGCCGGAGTATAAATTAATTACGAAAATGTTTGCGTTATCCAATTTTCTGACGACATACCAAAAACGTAATTGGTATCAAAGGTATAATGTCATATGTAAGTCATACTAAATGAAGTTGTTACAACAAAAAGTTTCTGTCTGAAGTGCGTGCTCGGAATAGTCTAAGGGCATCCCTTTGGAGATACGTCAATAATTTCATTTACCCTTTTGTACGAAGAAATGTAAAGGTTTATTTACTTTATATATGTTACAATTGGCCGATACAACGTTAAAGGTAACTTTATTCTCTCTTGTTAGTTTTATAATTTCACAGATAGGGCGTTAACTGAAATAAAATAACTTTCCACTTCAGAAAATACGAAGCATATTTCATACTTTTTTGTAACAGGTTTTATTTTAATTCTGCCCGAATGGTTTCCGTTGTTATTTTTTATTTGGTTTAACGTAAGTAAATATTTATTATTAAAAAAAGGATCAACTATAATAAAATTTCTAACTTTTATTTCTATAATGAATGACATTAATCAATAAACGGACACTAATGCACTTCTTGTCTTGTGATAGCTTCCGACTACGAAATAGGAGGTTGCGGATTCGAATACTGCTAGAGGCATATATACAAAATTCGTGGATGTTATAAAAACGTTGACGTAAAATTGTGTAATTATAAAAATAAATTTATCTAATCTACTTATATCATCTATACTAATATTATAAAGAGGAAAGATTTGTACCTATTTTTGTATGCTCAAAAACTACTGGACCGATTTTAATAATTCTTTCACTGTTGGGAAGCTACGTTCACCCTGAGTAACATAGGCTATAGAATATTTTGAAAAAAATTAGGGATCCGTGCGAAGTCGGGGCGAATCGCTAGTAATTAATATGTTTATCTATTGTATGATATGCATAAAACAAGCTTTGCTTTGTTAGGGACTTGATCAATTACTGTGAATTGATTGGATTAGATTAACCAAACATATATATTTTTTATTAATAATCAACCTTTTGGAATAAAGGCCGCTATAAGAACATAAATAATAAATACACGTTATATATTATCCTTTAGATTAACAAGATCCGTTCGCAATTAAAGAGATTATGTACCTTCGTGTTTACTTCCAAGAGATTGCAACTAATAAATAAATTCATGAAGCCAATGAGGCGTGCGGCCGTACCTATGCTCCATAGAACATTTCAAGCAAAACGATACCATACCACTCTCATAATAAGAACTACGAATAATCAGTTTCCTCAAATGCATGCTAAAATACGTTTTTACTACCAAGTGCTAAGGATAAGACAAAACGAATGCCGCTTTTAAATGAGGTGATTAATTATTCCCTTCCATATTAGGTCTGCTAAATCGAGCAAAAAAGACATACTCATTTTTCAATCGTAAATGGTTTATGTGTAACATGGGAACATGGGAAATAGGCTTTCAACTGAAACCGTTGCCATGTTTAACGTTAATTGGTTTAAAGAAAAGAAAATGGGTACTTTTAATAAGCGCTTATATATATACGTGCTTTATCTACTTATATAACAGGTGGGAGCTACATAAGGGTATTGCGGCAATTCCATATTATAGACATTAATCTTGCATAGAATGCACTCCCATGCTATAGGTAGCTTAGAACTAGGAAAAAAAATAGCATTATTTTCAACTTAGATAACTGCTAGCTGTATAACGGCCCCACTTATAGCTTAGCTTTGAGTACCCATTCCTTTCTAAGTTTATTTCCTACCGATCCTAAAAATGTAATGATTCCTAAAAGTACGTTAGTCTGAGGTGACTGGGATCTTACTCTAAAACAAATATAGGTAATAGACGCATGTTCCAATAAAGGTAAATTAGAGATACTTAATTTTGTTTCGCCTGAAGCGGTTCTTTTTACCGGCACTCTAAACTGAACAAATATAATTTCCCTCATTTATACTGCAAATGTATAAATTCGTTAATTAAAAAGAATAGGTACCTTATGTAGTTAAGTAATACTAATTGGGCCGCCTGTTTTTTTATTTCAATCCCTACTAATATTATAAATGCGAAAGTAACTCTGTCTGTCTGTCTGTTACGCTTTCACGCTAAAACTACTGGACCGATTTTAATGAAATTTGGTAGAAAGAAAGTCTGGAGCCTGAGAAAGGACGTAGGCTACTTTTTAACCGACTGCAAAAAAGGAGGAGTTCTACGCAGACGAAGTCGCGGGCAGAAGCTAGTTATTTATAAATATAAGACTACGACCATCTCATTGCTGGTTATGAAATTGTAATCGTATCATTACGCTAAGCAAGTAATTTGCTTATCTCTGTTTGGATACCTACTACATAATTAATTATGGTGCTCAATGGCTGTATCATATTATAACTTAATTGAATTAAGGTAATGATATTGAGTAATTGATTTGTTTTCCTTCATAATTAATTAGCAATAAAATCATTAATATCCGTATATTATAGTAAAGGTAGTTTGTCATACTAGAGTAGACCGTATATTTATTTTTACAAAGAACAATAAAGCAAAAATAAATATTTCATATTATTTTTACTATTGTTACTACTAACTCTAATTATGCATTGAAAGGTTTTCCTTTTTTTATACATTTCATCTAAAATCTCTACTACTACTACTACTAACAATTGACTCGAATTGAAATGAAACAACTATTAACGGATTTAACTCGCGTATTTTTATTTTATTTTATTTGCTGACGTTTCGGATTCTTTACAGTTTCCATAATCGTAGCACGACTGAGCTGACAATAGTCTAACGCTAAAACTCTCTTCTCATATTCATATTAGACTGACCGGACGATATTAATCGCCGCATAGGTATTAAAATAATTGTAATGAACTACTTAGAAAACCAACGTACGATATACTAAAATCTCCGCATATTAAAATAACTGTAAATGAACTGAACTTAGTCCTTAGAAACCCAGCGTCTATTCATATCGCCTTAACACGCCACTAGGTCACCCGTCGAAACTCCTCGGTTTCAAAAGGTCACTATTAACTGCATTGGATTGAAAGACTGAGTTTTCCACGGTCCCAGTCATTAATTCTCTACGGAGCTTTGACGTAGCTGAAGAAAGTGCCATGGATTGCTTGCAAGGTTTCAACTGGCGTATACCTGCCCACATAAACAAGTGACATTCTACATTTGTCAATGTATATGTAAGATTGAGATGTAATGTAGAATCAATGTCTATCCATAAGTACATAAGCTATTTTTATATTGTACTAGATTTTGCCCGCGATTTTGCCGCTTCGTCTGCGTGTAATAAGTAGGTTACACAATATCTTCAAAAATTATAGCTTATGTGTTATTCTGATGTGTAAGCTATATGATTGTAGTTTCATCAAAACCCATTCAGTTGTTTTTGCGTGAATGGGTAACAAACACTCATTCAGACAATACTTACATTCTTACAAACTTTCGCGTTTAAAATATTAGTACCTAAGGATGTTGTGGTGATGATATGAACTTATATCCTTTTTGTACTCATAAAGTTCACGACGTGGGCTGAGAGGGCTGCTTACAAATATTTTTAAAAATACATTCCAATATAAATACCATAAGTAAATACTACTCGTATTCCTAAAAAGTAATTAGACTAAAATTATGACTCCATTGTCTTTCTTTTTTTTTTTATTGTAATGACCAGCATAGTCGTCACAAGCATAGCGAGTCATGACGAATACGTCTTGTCATCAGGTTCAAATCAAAACATAAGCTTTAACGAAACTTATTAACCTCATCTTTGATTTCCTTACTTGCCTATACAAAAACAACGAATGGTAAATCCAACTTACTGTTAATTAGTTAACAAAACATTTCATAAACATGTCACCACTTGTAACAGTTGTGCAAAGTAACATTTAGTTGCTTGTATGTGTATTCCTTGTATGTTTTGCCGACATATCTCGAAGTAGAATATAAACTAATTAGGATTATGAATTCAGACGTGCTTGGAGTAAGTAACTAGGTACTAATTTCAATATTTTATATGCTGAAGAGTAACATGCCCCAATATTGGTGTAGCTAGTAACAATATATCTAAATAAAAATCAATTCCCGAAATTGCGCCAATGTTTTTTAAATGTGTTCCTTATTTTCAAGACAAGGTTTGTATATATAAGAAAATTTATATATATAAATTTGATCAGAATTAACTTTTACAATCTATACTGTAATAAAATTATAATGAGGAAAGGTTTGTTTGTTTGTTTGGATTAAATAGGCTCCAAAACGACTGGACCGATTTGAAAAATTCTTTCACTGTTGGGAAGCTACACTATTCCCGAGTGACATAGACTATAAAAAAAAGGGATCCGGGCGAAGCCGGGGCGAATCGCTAGTCTAATACAAAAAGTGATTGACGGTATGTGACAGAAGACTGACGAAACAGTCGAACGGGGAATAAAATAAAATAAATAAAACAAGCCTGCCGGGATCGCTATTAAAATTTATAAATAAGTGTTTATTTCCCAATCTAAGCAGTACCTATACATTATGAATGCGCATACATTAAAATAACTGTATGTATATGGAAATGCAAGTAATTGGTGAATGATATTTGAATAATTATTATGATATGCATTGTGCTTGTAGAAAAACGTGACGTTGCATTTCAAGTACTGATTTTATTGTTCAGAAAACACGTTTCACTTTTATCTTCCGATGTGAAAAAAATACAAACAGCATCATTAGTTCTCTTGAATGTTCATCCAATATTCATATCGTTGTGGAAATGTATTCACGCCCATTATTTTGCAACGAGGCATAGAATTCGCTCGCAAACCACTTAAATGTATGAGGACATTTTTTGTAATTTGATACTTAATTTGAAAGCACTTGGGTCCTTTGGTTACTTAGGTTAATTTAAAGACAAAAAGGATTTTCCAAGACACCTAAGTACCTAAATATAGTTTAACAACAATGCGATTAGGTACTCAAGAATATTGTTTATATAGATTTATCGGTAGTAATCACCAATTGGAGTATAGGTAAATATTACGTTTGATATTCGTAATTGTCAAAGAAAACTGGTACTTTTAAAATGATTAGGTAGGTTCACGATACGCATAAAGTGACACGTTATCATAAAAAAAATGTCACTATTAGTGTGATTTATATACATACACTCCCTGATTGTATTTTCGCGTGTCTTATACGCGTGGAGCCACAGGTGACGCCTTCATCGCATGCAAATTGTAATTCTATTTGTTACTGTAATTTGGGCGCCAACTGGTACTAAAATGCAGTTAATCCGAAATTGTTTGAATTTACTTCGTTGAACATTGGCATTACTTACTCTGTTGCCAAAAATGTCACACTGAGGGTCGTTTTATAATTTATCGGTAACATCTATCATTGATAGCGTCGGTTCTGTCATGTTTCAATGCTCATATATCAGCGGTCAAAAGCATTATCATTTCAATTGGTTCATCTCCCGACAGTAATGTAGTGTTATTTATCAGCAAGCTTGGGATGGAATGGCGGTCGCCAGCTATCAACAAGTGTCAAGGCATATAAATCCGCAGACGCCCTAATTCTCCCGATACGGCGCGCCCTAAAAAGCCAAAAAATACCTAAATCCAAGTATTTTATACGGACCGCTGGAGTGAAATAAGACATTCAATTTGTATGTATCATCGTGGTTGGCTTTTGTGGCAAGATGGCGGAAATTTAATACGAGCTTCGGAATATATTTTTGGTCACGTGCTTCGACGTAACAATATCAATTTGTAATCATTTGTGTTTTCGCGGTACTAACTTATTGGAATAAAATGGCCGTAACGGATTTAACTCGCGTAGGTATATTGATTTATTTATTTTGACATTTTGAGAGCTATGCTATATAAGCATTGTAGAAGAATAAGTTTGATGTTATTGTTATTTAATTAATATACCTACTACGAATATGAAAGTAAAATCCCAATCCGAAATAACTGCTAGCTAGTTAAAAGCGTTACAGTCGCTTTATTCCAATTTAAACTCGTATTATGGTGTAATGTATTTGGTTTAACGGCCCACTTACTTTTTATCATCTATTAAGTAATCAGTAACCAACTAAGCATTAAATAAATGTCTTTTTATTAATTTAAACTATTCCAAGAGGAATGTGCAGATTAAATTGTTACATAGTGAAATTATAAAACCTACACGCTTATTCGACAATGAGGCATTGAGCCGAGTATTCTTTGTGTTTCCGTGAAATAAAACTGAAAGGGTAACTTATATATGGCACTTCCACAATCGCCCCTTGGTATGCCGCAGCGAGGCCGAGCGCCGAGCACAGCTGAAAGGCTGACCGTTCTCTTGCCGCTATCTTACGGCGACACTCATATTTCCACCCACATCCATTCAAGTGAATTAGTCGATCCGCTTTACGAAATATCCGAATCGCTTTCAGCCATTATCACAAAGGTTGGATTCGGTTTTATTTTCTCGTGCGTGAATTTTGAGTTTTATAATTTCTTGGAGTAGAACAACTGTAACGAAATCAAATAGTGTATTGATATTAAGGTGACGTTTCCTTATTGACAGATTGACTTAACGATAATCGAAAAAATATAATTAATAATATACTATACCGTTAGAAAACAATACACGTGAAGTAAATTCGTCAAAGTTGTTTTATTCCAAAGTGTAATAACCGCGATATCGTCAGCACTTATTCCTGTCCTTTTACTGGTTACACCAGTTCCCTATTTGTTTGAATTAGTGCTTATAGTTATTTTGTAGACGTCATAGCATTCAACAACATCTAAGGTAATAAAAATCTAATGGGAAAGGTTTAATAGTGGTTAAATTACGTCATCAGGAAAATGCGGTAGAAGCGCTGTAAGAAATACCAAATAACATTGAAATTTAAAGAATAGTGACAACTGAATGTGTAACTTATGTGGATTTATGGACAAAGCTAGCGGCCCCATGTGGTTTGACCCCTGTGATTTGGTGACTATGAACTTTTATTACCTCGGAACTTTTTATTTCCTCGTAGCATAAGTAGGCCATTTTGCGACCTTTTCGCTGTGCATGTGCGAAAATCTAAGATCTCATGAACGTAAAATAACTGGTACCTATATAATACTTAGCCATGTCTGACGGTTTTATGTTCAGATCTGTGTAAGGATGTCTATTTAGATATACTTATATACTAGCTTGTGCCCGCGACTTCGTCTGTGCACGATAAGCACCCCCGTTACAGTGATTTGTCCAAGACAATGTTGACCAAGAATATTATATTATCTTCAAAAGGCCGAAAAAATATGAGAAATTCAGCATTACGTCATGTCTATTTATGTCCCCATCGCTTCCCATCTCATATGTCTTAACTTATCCCACCAAAGAAGTTAGTGTCTGAAGGAAAATTGACAAAGTTTGCTTTTTCGGAATATTGAGGTGAATCACTGAATTCCTTTTTATGATAATATTGTTTGGATAAAGTTTTGTAGAAAAGCTTTTCAATTTGTTCACGTCACGTTTCATATCAAATACGTATCTATTGCTTATGGTAACGGAAGTAACTACTTCGTAAAAATGAGCGTGATTTAATATAATGTTATTTGGAACAGAAAAACTATACTCTTTTGATGGTACAACCTGTGTGAAATTAGAAAACAAAAGTTTCTTTGGTACATAACTAACTAAAGTTTGTCAAAGTATTGTCTGCGTAAATTATTATGTTTTTATGAGAGTATTTAAATTACCACCTATCAAATTTATTGTGTTTATATTGCAGAATTAATAATGTGCATAATTCTAATTGTAATGCCAGCTAAGAAGTGATTATTCTATAAACCGTTTTAAAGTCTTGTACCTATTATGTTATTGTGCCTTGTCAAATAAAAAAAAATCTCATCAATGATTATTCTCCTTTGTCTCCAGCTGGGGGAAGGGGTGGAGCTGACACTGGGCGAGCTCCGCGCGATGGCGTTGCGTCAGCAGCAGCAGATCGACACGCAGCACCAGCTGCTGTGTGCGAAGGAGCAGCGGCTGCGGTACCTGAAGCAGCAGGAGGCGAGGCAGCATCAGGTAAATCCATCTTAATCCACTATTTTAATGATGATACATCCCCGACTCATGCAGCAGCAGATCGACACGCAGCACCAGCTGCTGTGTGCGAAGGAGCAGCGGCTGCGGTACCTGAAGCAGCAGGAGGCGAGGCAGCATCAGGTAAATCCATCTTAATCCACTATTTTAATGATGATACAGCGCCGACTCATGCAGCAGCAGATCGACACGCAGCACCAGCTCGACACGCAGCACCAGCTGCTGTGTGCGAAGGAGCAGCGGCTGCGGTACCTGAAGCAGCAGGAGGCGAGGCAGCATCAGGTAAATACACCCTAATACACTATTCAACGATGATACAGCGCCGACTCACGCAGCAGCAGATCGACACGCAGCACCAGCTGCTGTGTGCGAAGGAGCAGCGGCTGCGGTACCTGAAGCAGCAGGAGGCGAGGCAGCATCAGGTAAATCCATCCTAATCCACTATTTAACGATGATACAGCGCCGACTCATGCAGCAGCAGATCGACACGCAGCACCAGCTGCTGTGTGCGAAGGAGCAGCGGCTGCGGTACCTGAAGCAGCAGGAGGCGAGGCAGCATCAGGTAAATACATCCTAATCCACTATTTTAATGATGATACAGCGCCGACTCATGCAGCAACAGATCGACACGCAGCACCAGCTGCTGTGTGCGAAGGACCAGAAGCAGCATGAGGTCAGGTGAATCCAGCCTAACCCACTATTTTGACAAGCTTATGTCCGTGATTACGTCTGCGCACGATAAGTATTCCCATTTTACCCTCTCAAGAGGTAAATTTTCTTAGTGCTCCTTTCCGTTATAAAAGCTGATGGTGCGGAATTTGAGTTTCTAACCGGTTTAGGCCCTTCATTGATATGTCAGTCAAGTCAGCTTCTTTTATCAAAATAATCTACTTAACACCTTTTTTGTAACAAAAGAAGAATTTTACTTGCGAAATGGTATTATAAAATATACTATAGTTACCTATTTATGTGACCAAAGTATAAACAAAAAATGTTTATATTAATATTATGGAATTCAATACGAAATTCCAAAACATGAATTCAATTATCCATAATTAATATTCCTAAAACGTACCCTTGTATTAAAATAGTGCGAGCGAGCGTCCGAATGTTAATTCCAAATTCACCTACGTTCACGTTAATTTTGCAATACATAGGACATATATACCAACGTATTGAAATTGTGTACTCACAATATAGATAACAACTGTTTAATTGTGCTACAGGCAACGTTAGGTGAATAGAAATGGAACTAACAGCGTTAATGTGGTCCGACTGGTCGCTTTGCCTAACCCGACGCACGTTTGTAATGAACCCGAAATTCGTACAAAGACCGCTTAGCAATTGGTGTATGTATTATTAATATCAAAGGGTTTAAGTGGAACTAAACTAATCCAGTTTTTGGACAAAGCGGGGAATTAAGTTTGTATCTTGTTTGATAAAAGCGTATTACCAGTGTTCCATTAAATAATAATATCTCTTAGGTAAGATTTAAACATAGACAACGTTGTTTTTTTTTTTCTATCAATAATAAGGTGTTGAAATTGAAATGAGATCCGCCGCACAAAAAAAAATCAAATTACTTTAAGTAAACTAAGTGTACCTACAGATATTAATGCAGACAGTCATGTTAAATTTTGTCTGAGGAAGTTTATATTCTACAAGCGAATCAGCACATATCAAATAACTTTGCAAGGCATAAAGTATTAGGAAATTAATAACGATAGATGTAATTTAATTTACCAGCGAGGCTATGATGAATTATTGTCGAGTCGACGTCTCGTCATGTCGATATCGTCTTATTTTCGTGATGATCTGTCAAAAATCAACGATGTCGGCAACGAGAAATCTTGTCATGTCGATGTCGTCTCTTATTTCTACATGTCGATAACGAAATAATATCGTAACGACGAACCTTTTGCTTGTCGACAACATGTTGTCGACAGTTCATAATAGGCTCGCAGAGTTTTTACTTAATATTAATATACGTACATATCATACTGCAGTATCACATGGATAGTCTTAGTAGCAAAACTACTCTGCACTTAAATATTAAAGCCATTTTCAAGGAACGAGGTAAAGTACGCCATCAAGTATACATTATCGCGCAAATTAGACTCTGACATATCTACATATTACATGCTTAGGATGGTGCCCCAAAGGAGTTCGTAGCTCATCAAATCTTTGTCTAATTATGTTAAATATTTAATAGTTATAGCTAATTACCTAAAGGTTACCAGTCACTTTCAAAAAGGAAACTTACTCTTTAGAAATCCAGCAGTGAGATAAGATGAGAAATAAAATATTTTCTTTCTTTCTTTCATGATCAGAACTGTGTAATGTCGTCGTGTGTTAGACTATCGTCAGCTCCGTCGGCTACGAATATATGGGAGACTAGCTTCTGCCCGTGACTTCGTCCGCGTGGAACTCCTCCTTTTTTGCAGTCGGTTAAAAAGTAGCCTATGTTCTTTCTCATGCTTCAGACATTCTTTGTACCAAATTTCTTTTAAATTGGTCCAGTAGTTTTAGCGTGAAAGCGTAACAGACAGACAGACAGACAGACAGAGTTACTTTCGCATTTATAATATTAGTAGGGATGTAGATTTTCTTCAACAAATAAAATAAAATACGCGAGTTAAATCCGTTATAGTTGTTTCATTTCAATAATCTCGAATAGGCTCCAAAACCGATTTCAAAAAATCTTACACTGTTGGGGAGCTACACTATTCCTGAGTGACATAGGCTATATTTAAAAAAAATAGGGATTCGTTCAAAGCCGGGGCGCTAGTATGTCGTAAAATAATTAGTTCAACTGTTTGCCTGTTTCGAACGTAGCTGTAGGTACAACATTGACATGAACTTTTGAATTGCAGAATACTCGTACCTAGTTGGTACCTAGTTTATATCGACATTGCCCTGCTGACGATAAACGCAGTAAGTACATATGAGTTTCATACGTACTTACTGCTTTTGTCGATAGTACGGCAGTACTGTTTGAGGTGATCCATCAACCTAGGAAGGTTAATGGAATCCGCTGGATGCGGGCGTTGTGACGATCCTAAATTGGTCATTCAATTAATTGTATTTTATTTTTACCTGTAACTTTTACCGCGTAGATATTTTGTAGGTGCTTACAACTTTGTTAGTGCGTTTATACGGACTCCGTAAAGTTGAAATGGCTTCCTATTCGAAACTTACTCAGTCTAAAAATATATTCGAACTTCCCGTAGAATAATGAATTACGTGTACCTAGTAACTAATTAAAATAGTAAAGACTTTTGCAACGTCATTGAATCTTGTGGTAAAAATAAAAAAAGAAAAGGTAACCAGAAAACTTCTTGTGTTTTGTTATATACCTACGTAGATTATATTCGATTTATTTATTTCAGAATAATTACATAATTTACCTAAATACATTATTATGTCCAATTATAAGCAGTCATACAGACATCGTCGAAATAAAGAACAATAATGTTATATTATCATATTCTAATAACGCTTATTGGAATGAAACAAGTATAAAGGGTTTAACTCGCGTATTTTATTTACTAACGCGTTAGAGTATCTATAATATGGGCACTGTCAAGTTTTCAAAACGTCAGCAAATAAAATAAAATACGTGAGTTAAATCCGTTATAAGTAGTTCATTCCAATGTATACTGAGTGCCAAGACATCAGAAATTATTTTATTGCTTATGTCTGCAGTTATCTTACAGTATGTTTTTGAGGACCACGTTGCTGAACCGAATAATATATAACGCGAAACTTATAAATTAAGCTTAACTAAGGATCCAACTTCCATTAGCGGCACAGCTGCGTATCGACGTAGTGCAAACATTTCTTGCTATTATTGCGCCCTAGTTTCTCAGAACTTAATAAACAAAAGCCTGTTTGTTTTACAACAACAGCAACCCTATGTTGTTTATCGTAAACAACGAGGTAAATAGCCCTGCAACTCCATCTCCGGTATTTGTAACTTTTGCCCTTTCTTAGGGTTTTTGTCAGTTTTTGAAAATTGTTGTTTAGAATTGGGAAGAAATAACTGTACGAGTACCTAATGGATTTGACTCGCGTATTTTGTTTGCTGAAAAATTACTTTAGCGTCAGTCTATCGTCAGTGCAGTCGTGCTACGAATATGATAACTGCATTTTTTTTAAACGTCTGCAAATATAATAAGATGCCCCAGTTAAATCCGAATTAAGTAGTTGTTTTATTCCTAATAAGAAATTATTATTGTTGTTAAAACTTCAATAATTAATAAAACTACCTTAATTAATGATCTATCGTGTTACCGATACTACGTACTTACTATTCTTTAATAATCTATTTGTAGCTTAAAAAGTTGACGTTATCAGCTAGAAAGTAAATGACGCAAATAATTAAATACTCCGGGACTAAATTGGATGTTGTGAAACTGTTAAAAGCAATACGAATTAACAAGTAAATGGTTGTACAGATATAAAAAAAATAGGTAGGTATGTGAGTAAAAATGTGTCGATAAAAGTAAGGTTTTTCAAAGCCCGGAGTGTCTCGGAAATTGAAAAAGCTTTGTTACAATCTTTTTATTTCAGATTTTTAATAAGCGCGCCGGAATACATAGGTGCGGTCCGTGAAGCGCCGTGAAGTTTAGCAATTTAGGAACCATGTCGCCAAACTTATTTCACAGATAGAATTTACGGAACCCCAAAAGAGTGTAATGTACGTCTTGCGTCTAAAAAACAATTTATTTTTCTTTACTGCGCAATTTTGGTAGAAAAACAGATTTATGTTCAATTAAGTTAAAATAAAATCGGAACAAAACGTTTCTGTAGCGAAATAAAGGAAAAAATAATACGACAGTCTACCGCATTCCTGTGTCAACCGTCTGGAATAAATCAGTGTTTGACTCTTAGGGGTTGTATCGAGCTTCTAAGGTTGAAATTGGGGGTATTTTATGCAAAAATTGAAACAATTTACTTTAGCCGATTGGCAGGAAAAGTCTCTATTTTTACTTAAAATTGGCCTCTCGATAAATATTCAAAAGTTCATGCGGGTCATTCAATTAACGAAATGCAAACAATGGAGTTCCGATGATTATATTTAAATCCGTAACTGAATTGTCCCAACGAGTTCTATTTACAAAGTAAAACGATTAGGTGCCTGAAAAAATGAAGCTCGTCTCTTAAATAAATACTTTTTCCCGGTTCATTTTTTCACCTAACACAGTTTGGGGCAACACACAATATCAAAGATTCCCCTTACGCGGTCGTTTATGGGACCGAATGGGGTTTCGAAATTTTATCAACATCGATGTTATAAGGTTTTTTTTCAATTTATCTGTTTCTACCTAAAATAGTACTTAGACGTAATACATTGAATAGAAAGCATAAAGCGTGCTTCCTGTCTATATATACTATTGCATACTACATAGTATAAAACAAAGTCGCTGTCGGTTTTTTCCGTGATCAGTCCCTATGTTTGCTTAAATCTTTAAAACTACATAACGGATTTTGAAACTGTTTAATAGATAGTGATTCAACAGGAAGGTTTGTAGCACCCGTGTGAAGCCGGGGCGGGTGGCTAGTTACAGTATAAAATGTACAATGCTGTATTAAACAAATCTTAATTTCCACAGTTATAAACGGACAACGCAAAAATTTTACCCTGTCTGGTAACTCCCCGAATTGTTGCAAAATAAGTCCCTTAAAAAGTTTATTAGGTGCTCAAAAAATTGTTTCTCGTTTACAGAAAAAAAATAAACGAATAAGGAGGAAAAAAATTAAACTTTCCCTTGGTCTTAATAAATCTCTGGGGTCGGAGTCAGACGCGGTGGCCTAATGCGATATTTATCGTTTGCCTAATAGAAATAAACACTTCACGCAATAAATACGCCTATAAAATAAACGAAATTACTCGCTGAGTTTGAGAATTGTTCCCTTAAAAATAATAACGTTGCTCCTTGCGTTTGTTAATATTAGAATAGGACCCCGGTTTCGTAATTAAAATTTCTTCCAATCGTTTTTTGGTAGACAGTTCCTTCCTTAAAGGATTTACTTTTGGGATGATTAGATGTTTTGTTAATGATAAATTTGGCTTAAAATGAAGGTTAGATATTTTGGTACTGTTTCTGCGTCGATTTATTTTTGTGACTTCATTTACATTTGTAATTCACTTTTAACCCAGTAGTATAGGTACTAGAATTTCCAATATATTTAAAAAATAAAATCCAACTTGTTATGCACCAACAGTTTTTTACCAATAGTGTCCAACTTTACTTATCATACCTACTCATAATAAATAAAAGAAAGACAAGTGGATCTATGATTAAGGTATGTATACCTAAGTAAACAGCGAGCGCCATTCGTTTTAAACACATACTTACGCTAATATATTATGTCCTGTAGTGTCATATTTAGCTTTGCTCCAGCGTTCCTTTTCTTCGATGTTCTACTTTCTTATCTCTAGGTATATACTCTTACTAGCTCCTGCCCGCGGCTTCGTCCGCGTGGAACTCCTCCTTTTTTGCAGTCGGTTAAAAAGTAGCCTATGTCCTTTCTCAGGCTCCAGACTATCTTTGTACCAAATTTCATTTAAATCGGTCCAGTAGTTTTAGCGTGAAAGCGTAACAGACAGACAGACAGACAGACAGACAGACAGAGTTACTTTCGCATTTATAATATTAGTAGGGATCTACAAGAAATCTAACAGCTCCTTTATTTTTCAGGTGGCTGTAGAAGGAGAGCGGTTACGGCGCCTGCGCGAGAGGGTAGAAGCGCAAGAGTTGAAGCTACGACGGTTACGAGCGCTTCGGGGGCAGCTAGATCGAAACAAGCAAGCGAATATAGCCCTTAGTAAGTGGAACATACAGTTTAAATTACCTATTAAGTGAGTATCCCTTAGTCTGCATAGTCAGCATTTATTTATCTTCTTGGGCGAGGAAAATTATCCATTATGGTCTGTAATATCACGGAGAAGTCAGCTGTAAGTATGCTACCAGGTACTATAATATACATATTTAAAAATATGTGTTTGTATAATAGGTATTCATAATTATGACACTGACGGATTTAGCATTTAAATTGAGTTTACCTTTACACACAAGTTAGATTTGGTAGTTGTTTTATATTATGATATTAAAAATAATATTTTAATTAAACATTCTTCATTAAAACACTAATTTATATTTCCAACTTTGCCATAACTTAAAGTGTGGTTGACGTCTTCAAAACTTAAACAATTATTTATTCAAAACATAAAACTTTACTTAATTAGCGAAAAAACTTAGGTATTTGCTTAACTACGTACCTTACGTAATTAAATAGTGAGCTTGTACAAACATTAAATTGATGATTGCATTTATTACGTGCTTTTGAAAATTGAAAATGTATAATATTTGGCATACGAATTGTTTGTAATCGAATTATACATTTTGGTCTACCACAAAGTTAACCTGGTATTTCATTTTACGACTGTTGCGCTATATTTCATGATGCTGTGATGTGTGTAATAAAATTGAAATATTTTTAATATAAATTTCGGCAGCAATTTTAGGTAATGAGGTAAAATAGACGGAATTGCACACAGCTTTATGACTACGGGTAGCCGCGCGCTTTAAACAACACGTTTGCACTGACAAGTTGCTTTCCACTTAATGAAACAAAATTTTTGAGTTCCACGCAAACAATTTTTAACAGACAATAACTGATCTTGAACGCTGAAGTAGTGCAATTAGCTAACATATTAGGCACGAGTCTATACAATGTGTTAACTAGGGAGCCTAGAGTTTAAACCTCAGATGCTGATCTAATTTTTATTTGCGTAGAGCAATTTATGATACATTCTAACAACACATCTTTAATTCTAATCTCTGCTCAACCTACATCTTGTTAAGTAATTGAATTAGGCGAAGTGTTTTATGTCATTAATAAAGGAACACTTTGGTTTTATAGCTCTGAATTCTTTCCGTCACTTTCAACCCAAGATAATACATAAAACATACTAACATACTCAACGTATTTAAAACCTCTTTGATATGGGATAGCTTTGATTTTGGTTAGTTAAAGTTACCGAGCCGGGACGCAATTCATCATCATCATTGTAAGTTTAACCGAAAGATGTCCACTGCTGGACATGGTCCTTAGATCTTCCATAGCTTTATATATTTAGCGTTATATAGTCCATAGCTTATATCAGGCCCTCGTCACCCGCATCCATCGGGCTATCAGGTTTCAGCGACCTTTACCAGGTCATTGGACCATCTTTTACGGGGCCTATCGACGTTGTGTTTTCCTGTTCCACGACACCTGTCGGGCACTTTAGGCTCATTGACCTCTTCAATATGACCTCCCCAATGCCACTTCATTCTTGCAATGCGATCGCAACTAACAAACTTTATATATTTCCAATATCCAGAGTAATACAACAGTATTCCCAGGAGTCTGCAACCCACAATGTTCACCTTGCAATATTTCTCCCTGCATTTTGTTAGAGCCGCTTGCTAACTAAAATCATTCCTGTGTTCCGATTAATCCTCTTTATGTAATTCCCTTGATATTCCACACGTTAATTTAACGTCAGTATTAATTAGATAGATATTTAGTGTTATACGCGAAACTAAGGTACATTCAGTGATTTCTTATAGACGGATTTTTTTTCTAAAGCTCACTTACAAATATTCATTGAAATTAATAATTTAAAATATAAGTAGGTACTGCAAATGTCTTTGTGGAATCATTTTTTATTTATTTTTTCATTCGCCTTTTCATCAATGATAAATAAGAATCATAAGTTAAAAATGTCTTCTCATTATTATGTGAGCCTATCAGCACACAGCACTTATTGCCATTCATGCAAATTTGATACCCTTTGTTGTCAGTCCGTTCTATTGAAATTTGAGCATAAAAAAGATGCCTATAAAATTTTGATTTAGTATCAGGAAAAATATGCACCGGACGAAAAACGCCACCGACCGTCCATGTTTTTTAAAAACCTAACAAAGGGTGTAAAAGTGGTAGCAACGTTGTTGTAGTGATGGCAGGAAATCAATAAGTTTGCATTAATTATTAACCAGAGTCTAGTAGGAACTGCGGTCGATCGAACTTCCACGTACGGTTTGTAAGGTACGCTTAAATAAAGTGTAGCGATTGGTTTACTGGAGTTTTGTTGAGTTACTAAGCGACCCACCCTTCTCGTTGGTGTTGTTTTAATCAAAAATAGAATACCATATTTAGTGTTCAAATGTTTTCTTTGTTCAAGTAGGTTGGAATGATTTTCCAAAATCAAATGCTTAGGTAGGTAGGTATTTGTTTCATTTTATAACGTCTCCGAGTATTGTAATAGTAGGTACATTACGCACCAAGGCCAGTAAAATAAAAAATGTCTCAGATCACATGTAATTGTCGTCCGAGGCGAAGCCGAGGTTAACAAAAATGTGATCTGAGGCTTTTTTATTTTACTGGCCGAGGTCAGTATACTATTTTTCTGTTCGACGAAGCCAGAAAGCGGAAATTTCATTTAGCGAAGCGGCCACAAAGTTGGCGCTTTCTGGCCGGAGGACGTTAATTTTTTTTTTTATATTTTTCATGATGTGTATGTTTAGGGAGTATGCACTTTCTTGTCTTCTATTAGATAAGTAATAATTTTGGTCTACTGCGTTTGTGATCTACGCAAATAAAAAATATTCTGTAATTTGTGTTAAAATTATTATTATTATTGCGATATTAAATATAAAATCACGTTGAATTATTTTCCCGATAACGATGTATATTGATGATAATTATATTAATATTCATGGGAAAACTTTCTAATGTTCATTTTAATTAGTTACGAGGCCCTGTTTGTAGGTAATTTATTTTCGGTTGTAAAAACACTTTTTAATGTACAAGCGACACCTGTGCGTGTAGTTTATGTCTCAAAAGATTTATGATCAGTTTTATTCACTTGTAAAATAATTAAGAATCACTTTATTTATATAAACACATAAATTTATTTTTATAGGGATAGTAAAATTTTATATTCGAGGAATTTGGAAAATTCCCAGGCATTAACTAGGTTGAAGTTCTTTTTAAATTGATGTAAATATTTGGTGGAAAGTTATATTGCCCGAATTCTTTATCGTAAAACCCTATTTAATAAGAATATCATTTGACAAGTTTATAAAGCGTGCAAAATTATTTATTTTAATAACAAACCATATACCTTTTATTTCTTTATTAGGTACTAGGTGTAATGTTCGTTTATTTTGTAGTGTTTTATAATGAACTATTTAATCATAATATTCGTCTAAGTATCTAGCTGCTTACTAAGTACATTGAATTCTAACTCCGAATCGTGGTATAGGTATACACTTATGAAAAATACATTTATTCGTAATGTTGGGTCCTTAAGTACAACCACAATTGTACACGGCACTCATGCAGATAAAAATAATGGGCGAACAACGAAAATCGCTACATATTCAATCACTCACCACGGAGGTGCGAGCGGTTTGAAAATAATGACGAATATAATAACGAAACATTCTAGTACCCAAAAAAGCAAAATAGGTGCTTAGTCTTAGTACACGTTGATTTATTTGTAAACGAAAAGTATAATGTGTATGTATTAACTATGCGTCCGCATAATATACGAGTAGGTATCTAATAAGAATATTATTATTTACTTCGTCTGGGTACCTATCGTAAATGAGAAAAAGTAATATTAATTTTAAGTACATAACAACCATAAACAGATCATAAAAAAAATAACAAAGAGATTCGCTGACAAAATGTATTGCATTCTATTTTCCAAATAACACTTGCCTCACACAAGCTAAAAGCTAAAAACTGAGTAAGCACCCTTAAACACCTTTGCACAACTTATTTACTTATTGCTGTCTGGATAGCAATTCTAATTGGCGACCATATTAACAATCATAATTAGTATGTCCATTTATACTATCAAGCTTTTGACACCGATTGACCTGTCTAATTAGATTTCGGGATAATTGATTAGCATTGCTATGCAATCTCGTATTGTATTGATCGGATCACTGATATTCTCAACGACCGACATAGCATTCAATAATTCCGAACATTGTCTTGCTCCATAGTCTAGGCTTACTAAAACCATTATACTTGTGCCTATAGTTATCAGTGATTTAGTAACTAACGGGGTTGCAGATAATTTGGTGCAATGTAAACACCGATGAATTTTGAAGGGGCATCTTCAAAATTTATCGGCATTGCATTCATAATTGGTAGGAATTATTTATTATGTATTGGGAATTGAAGTTTGGTTTACTTTTTTTCAAAAATTTGTTAGCATGAAATTTTATTTTGCGATATATCTAGTGTGTACCTGACTACAATTCGTATGACACATATTATCTCATTTTTATTAGGACTTCCAAAAAAAATCTGCGAATCAAGAAGTAGCCTCCTATGTGCCTACGAAATATAACAACAGATAGAATAGAATAGATAAGTACGTGGGTGGATCAAAAAGTACCTGCGTTAATACAGAAAAAACTTTTTTTTTAAAGATTGTTTTTTTTATTTTTTAACATAATTTCCTTCGAGGTCTTTACACATAACCCCACTTTTTCACCACTTTTTTAACCCCTCGAAAAGTACGTTTTTTCAAACCCTTTAAAATACGCTTCTGATTCGGCAACCATCTCTTCGTTTGAGCTGATTTTTTTAACCCCCGAGCCAAGTTTTCATGTTGAGGCACCAAAAGACGTCGTAGGACGTCAGATCAATTAATTTTGGTGGGTGCAGCAACAATTCGTAGTGAAATTCCACTAATTTGACAGCGACAAACCTGGATGAATGTGCTGGTGCGTTATCAGGGCCATACAGCATTTTTTCCTAGCCAAATGGGGCCGTGTATTCTTAAGTTTTTTATCGAATTGGTCCAATAATTCACTATAATATTGCCCTGGGAATGTTCTTTCTTTCTGTAAGATGTTAATAAGGAGTATTCCCTTCGAATCGCAAAAAAATCGTGGCCATGACTTTTCCGGCAGATGGGACCGTTTTCGCCTTCTTTGGAGAGATTCATATGGGAAAATCTATTATTTGGACTCGCTTGGTCTCTAGCGTATAATAATAGACTCAGGTTTCGTTAACAGTCATAACTCGACACAAAAACTCCATCGGGTTTCGCTTTAACAGATCCAAACATTGCTTTGATATTGACATTGAATCCGATTATTTTCATCTGTGAGTAAACGCGGCAGCCAAAGGGCGGACATCATTTTCTTGTGCAATTTATTACATAATATACTGAAAAATGTTCTGTACGACACGCCTACAATGTCAGCTAATTCGCAAACTTTAGTTCGTCGATGTGCGATAATCATGTCATGAACTTTTTTAATGACCTCTTCGGAAACCACGTCTGGAGGGCGACCTGGCCGGTCTTCATCAAAAACAGTTGTGTGCCACGTTTAAATTCACGGAACCAAAATCTGACGGTTGTCACAGAAGGCGAAAGGCCCCCATAGACAGCATCCAACTTTACTTTTATTTCATCGCATGTTTTTCCATCTAAAAATAAAAACCGAATTACGAAACGATATTGATCTTTTTCCATGTCACCGCGAAATACAACACTCTTGTGATAAAACTGGCCACTAAATAAAAGGTAATGTATTGTTTTTAAACAAATATATATTTTTTAATTTCTAAATACCTTAAGTACACGATGATAATAACAACATAGCTCAACGACATCGTCTGTTTCCGAACGCGGGTACTTTTTGATCCACCCATGTACATTAGTTTGTTTTCAAGATATAAAAATATTAAAATACACACATTTTTCGTTATCATTAGGTACTTGTTACCAGATCGTATCACGATGACATTCTTTCTGTTTGGTCATTCCATGACAATGGTGCCGCTTAGACGCCCACTTGCAACGTCGCTAAATCGATAATACTCGAGTTGACGGTTCCATTACCAACCAGCATCGACCACGACAGCACAATTGTCGTTCTAGAATAGAATCGATCGTTATTATAAACTCAAGAGAATAATCAAAGAGAAAGTTTTATCAAGAACCTGCTGTATCTCGGGTTATAAAAAGAAGAGTAGCGTGTAAAATGCTGAGCTGTAAAATCGAAAATGAGACAAAGTAACATCTTCAATGCGATCAAATTTGCTGCTCGAGCGATTGCGTGGTCAAGTCAGTCTAAAATTTTACAACGCAATTTCATTATCGACAAAGTTTTTAATAACGAGCTCCGTAAACTTGGAACCACAAACTCTAATCCCTTACTCTGGAAGTGAGATCCCGTCATGTTATCACATCTTGTGAGTCAATTTGTCACTTTCGCCGGGAGGACAACCAAGTCCAATGTCAGACGGTCTGCGTTCGAAATAGCGCGCTCTTGATCCGATCTGACCTATTTACAGTTGCAGGTGACGCCTTATTCGGAAACGTAATATTTAGAGATTTCATATTAAAGTCGTAAAATGTGTAAGCCATATTACGCCATGGATGGTTGGGAACCTCTTTGAGAAAGTCACTTTTATGACATACTTGATTTGCAAGGCCGGATAGGAAAACAGTTTATGAAAAATTACAAACCTATTGTCTTTGAAATACACTATATCTGTATTTACAATTGTAGACCTATGCGAGAAGTTGTTTTTGTCAAAATGATTGATTGTTTCGATAAAAGCTAGCATCCTTAACAACCCACGTATAAAAGAAACGAGTCAATCTATAAAACTAAGTGTTACATTTAGAGACAAATTAAAAGAAGATCCACTTTCTTCAAAAGCTTTGCCGATTATTTAAAACGAAACGAGTATTTGAAAGGTACTTATTCTTTATCTGTATCCCACAATGTAATCTCGACCTTAGTAAATTTATTTCAGCCACTTTCGGAACAAAAGGAGGAAGAATTCAATATTGAGTTTATTATTCTCACAACAGTAGGTATATGGAACACGCGACGTCGGATAAAATCTGCATATTCTATTCGATTTTAGGGGAAGGTTGGTCGAACATTCGATTCGATTTTATGTTCACGTTAGAGTAAATATCCAATTACTTAAAGCAGGTTCATCGTACGCCAAACGAACAATCTCTCACTTGATAACTGTCGTAAGGAACGCAATAAAATACGGCTTTAGTAGCAATCGCTTCGAGTGATAGTATTAAGGGATATGTTTTTTATAAATAATTTTCCTTTTGGAGATCTAGCAGATTGAAAAGGATATGGAGAGCTTTAGAAACTGGAGCATAGCAAGAATATTTTTAATTGCGAAAAAAAATAATCATATCATTAATCTCAATTCTTTAGATGTGTGTGTAAAGCAGGTCGCTGCTTAACTAACTCATTACTGGGGTTAAAAGAAAGTTCTCGTGAGTGAGAAGTTACTAAAAGGCCCTCATATAACCTCAAAGCTAGAAATATGAAAGGCCGGTACCATATTCAACCACTGCTATTAGGTACCATTACGTTCTCATTATTTTTTTTAATAAATAACTAAGTGTTGAGCAAGTTTCGTTCGTTAGCTGTTTTTGATTTTGTTTAATCAAATTTATTTAATAAAGTGTTAGAGGGTTAACCTTTTGAAATTGTTTAGTTTTTTGTCAAAGGCACATTCGTGACTAGGTGGAAGGTTAAATGGATTTTATTGACGACTGGTGCCAGTCACCAAACGATACAAGCTTTTGTGACGCATATTGACTGAAAAAATCTTTATTTGAATATTATTTAAGTATTTTGGAGACAACAACATACAATAGTATTTTTAAATAAAAACGGCATATTTTGGGTAATACCTGAGAAGGACGTTTAAAGAGAAAATATAATATTTGTTCATGCGAAAACATAAATTATGAGGCGATTATTGTGTTTCTCGTATAAATGTGATTCTATATTTTAAATGTAGCAGGTCTCATAGAAATATTTTTCATTGTAACTTTAATATTGATTTATGTCCTATGTCCCCTAGATGGGGCAAATAGCTTCCACAATACGTCACCAACTTTAATATACCTACGTATACGTCAACCTTTAGATAAATTATATTTTGGTTTGTGCCATACGACTGTGACAGCACGAGATTCTAGTTAATGAAACGAAGGGCCCGTAGCGACCCAAGGGCAATACCGCAGCTTCAAAACAGATTGCTCTGCAACCACAGCCTCGAGTACCAAAATAGTACAATTCAGCCTCGCTTTATCTTGTCATTTGATTAAGGATGCCACTAAAACCTCCTTAAATACGACGCAGCAATTAATAACAGATAAGCTGGAAATACCACCAAGAATGAGATTCAGCAAAATAACGTGGGAGAAATGTTGGGATTTGGTATTTTAAGTTAGTCAAAAGCTGACTGTTCAACAATCAAAAGCAATATAATATGAATATAGGATTTTTTATTATGGTTGTATATGTATGTATGTTAATTTTTTGTGGGATAGAATAATTGTTCCTGGAAAATCTGTAATAAAGTTTTCGTATTGTTTCACCCTTCAACTATAAAACCGAAGGAAGGTTGGTTTATGATAATATTTGTAATGTTTATAGATTTATGTATTTATGTGCGAACAGTTTTCTCTACCTGATTCTGACAAACAAAGTTTACCGAGCGAGGTGTATTCTAATAATATATTATAGTAAGTTTATTCACTACAGTAGTCGAGGATGCCCTTAAAACCGAAAGGCGGTAAAAATATACAAAACGTTCTCATTTCAATTGTTCCAACAGTTGAAGTTCCCATTTGTTCTCGACCCTAAACATCAGTTTATGTCGACGATGTTTTTGCGGTCCGGCCCACATTAGCCGACTCACAAATGCGGATATTAGTGGACTGGGCCGACACTCTGTTACGGGCAATCTCATTACACATTTTGCTTCATTACGCTGATTGTGCCCCTTCCTGATAGTCTTCCTATGTGGCTCCCTTCTCAAGTCTTAAAGGTTGTTAAGCC
Organism: Polylopha cassiicola; assembly: GCA_038024825.1. Taxonomy (NCBI): domain Eukaryota; kingdom Metazoa; phylum Arthropoda; class Insecta; order Lepidoptera; family Tortricidae; genus Polylopha; species Polylopha cassiicola. The sequence continues at coordinate 4,953,293 of CP149059.1, forward strand.
GATGTAGAACATTTTAATTCTTTCTCAATTGGCTGCAGTTTCCCCAAATTCTTAATACTTTCCTGCTCCTACTAAGCTTTAACTTATGGAAGGAGGTTTGTGATTATTTTGCACTAAGGTCTATCCGTCATGAACTTCTAAGAAATGGATAACTAATAATATCTACCTAGGAAAATATAAGGAGCAATAATGTTAGGATAGGCAATAAATAAGTTCTTATATTGATAAATATAGGATAAAGTTTGGTATACTAATAAAATAAAGTATACTGAGATTTATATGTACATCACATAAATGAGTTTAGCATGGGAAAACAAAATACGACACAATGCTTTTATCCTTTATCAGAACGTATTATGATTTGTTTCCCGTTGGACCAATCTTAAAAGATTTAAAGGCAACATTTTTTCATTTTGTAAAACGAATACTTGAATATGTTTTTACTCGTTACTTACATTTCAATTTTAATCTTGGCAACATCTGCAAAATGTGTCACAGCGACTTGGTTTCAGAAACCGCACCGCACTCGCGTAAAATTACATGTATCGTGATGATATGGCACCTACTCTGTTTCACTTTATGGAATAATCTAATATTAAGACTTTGCTTAGTTTCGTAAGTATGCGTATTTTGCCAATTAGCCTGATTACGACACTTGTACGTCATTTTTAATCTTTTAGAGAGTCGAAAGGACCTTCTTTCAGAAATTAGCAGTCCATATTTCTGCTTGTCCGTTTATCAGATTTGTGATTCATCAACTTGTTTTGAATTTTAAAATGTTGGTTTATAGACATAAATACTTTATGCTTGTGTTATTTATATCTTTCAGTGCTACAAGATCGCAAAGTATTCCTTATACAACGACGCTTGACTCGATAAAATTTATTAAATTCCTTGGTAGGTGTAGTCCATTCCTCGCGAAATCGTTTCCGTTGCTTGCGCCATGACCTGCCCTTGACTATTAAACATATGAAGCCTGTTGCCTACTATGTACCTACTACATGGTTTAAAATATGACTAATCTTTAAAATACTGTTTCTAATGGAATTGATGTATCGTCTTATTGTACAAACAGTAAATTTTCATGGCAATGTCCCTGAGTTTTATTAGCTGAAATTTTAAACTAAGTAAATAAAAGTGCCTAGAATAAAATCTACAGCCCAAAATTATTATAAGACCAGTTTTTTTGTATATCGAAAGAACAGAGTCAACCTCAGACCTTTATAGACAGAGTTGCTGTAAAATCTCTAATCAAACTTTATAGCGGTTCTTTCACTCGTACACCTTAGTTGAAGTGAAATACGATATCTAAGGACCTTTAGGTACCGTACTTAAATCAATTTGGTAAGGTCGCAGAGATCGCGATACATCTACCTACTTTGGCCGAAATGTCTATTATTCGAAGCCTTAGGGCGGGCGGTAATGTTTTCGATAGCCTTTACGTAGACTACGTAATGTACTGCTAAAATGGTTAGAAATTGATGGCCTGAAATGGGCTTAAACAAAATTTAAGGCGGTTTTGCGGCGGCGCCATAATTTAATCAACGCCTAGGAACTATTTGAAAAATGAACTGAAATTTTGTTGAATTTAATTAATGGTGGTGTCCTTGAATGACACTCGCATACTTTTAAAGATATCAAAGGAATCAGTGGAGCAGTGCTGTTGCTATTTGCCCTCGCAAACGGGACCCTCATATAGATAAAGCCCTCTTTATTGTCTTCAGTAATTGAAAGGTCGGAGTATTTCTCTTTTAGCTTTTAAATGGATCTCATCTGGGAGCTCATGCTGTGAAATGATACTTTTTTCGGCGTCATGCTTCTACATTTTGCCGCTGTTAGGGGTTTCTATTTTATTCACTATTATGTACATGTAACCTTACTTACGTTTGTCTTTTTAGATATTTGTATTCTTTTTATGTTTGGGTGTTTTTGTGTCTCGTACTACGAATATTTGCACGTGTTTACTAGTAGCGTTAAGCGTAGGTACCTACATAAGTATATATATTTTTTCGATAATTTGGGAGATCATGACAATCGCTTTCTTTCCGTTATTAGAAATCAAAGGTACCTAAAAAATAACATAATCATGGCCACGAATTTTAAGCATTTTCTCAGTATTGTGCAATTACCTAACTCCTACTTATTTTATTTGCTCTACACATTTTACATAAATTAATTACTTAGAATCCGAAATCCATTTTCAAAACCAATTTAAAGCCATACGTATATCAGCTAGGAGTTCAGCTCAGATTACGTTATAAGATCCACTGCTAAGAATTGAAAAGAATTACCAATAAGGATTTCTTACTAAAGGATTTTCTGTAAAAGAAAAAACGTCGCGTCACGTCTTATTCTTTGCGAACTAAGTACTAGAGATATCCCGCACTGTCTTAATGACATAAGTTTTGATTGATATTACTCACAAGACGTAATATCTTAGTCTATAAAGTTTTTGAGCGGGTTATTAAGAAAAATGTGTAGTAGGAGCTAAATGTCACTATCGGGTTAAATAGAAAGGCCAGATTGACTAAAAATTAGCTTGGAACCAGGAGACGGACATAGAATAATTTGTATCCCGTTCCAGTGGATAAAAAATAGCATTGTTGTATAATACTGGCTATTTTTATATTTTAAAATTTATATTTCTAATTTTTAAAATTCTAATTTTATTCTCTGACACCTATTGTTTTGTTACTTTTTATTAAACTCGCTTCCTTCGTCATCTTCTAACACATATTTATCGTCAAGTCACGTGATTTAGATTTTTTTTGTAAACATTTAGCGTAGCTCCACTGTGCCTCTAGCGACGACTTTCATCATCCTTACTTAATTATATTAACGTAAGTACATTAAGCATGTTGATGCTATCGCGTTGCGTGCAAGTGACTTCTTTACGGTTATTGATGAAAATAACAATATTGTAATGAGTGTCGGTCTGTGATATATTAATAGCTAGCCAACCCTCGTGTCACGTGTGATTTAGTATCAATTATCTATTCCCACTAATGATAATAGAACAAGTGGGAATGTTAATAGGGGACCAAAAGTGTGATTGAAATACAGGCCTGGTTATAAGTAATAATTTCGAATGCCTTAGCGGTTATTACACATTGGAATGAAATAACTATAACGGGTAAATAACTCGCCTAATTTATTTTATTTTCTGATATTTCGAAAACTTTACAGTTTCCATATTCACAGCACGACTGAGCAGACGATCGTAAAATACGCGAGTTAAATCTGTTATAGTTGTTTCAATCCAACATGCCTATACGGTATAACACATATATATCAAATTTATATTGTACTATACGATATAGTAGGTATATTTAACGGCGAACATGTCATTAGACTGATAAATTACACCAAATAAAAATAACACTACGTCTCCACGCTCATACTACCAATCAGTATTCAGGTTATTGCGATTTGTTGTCCCAACTCCCTTTCTTTGATGACGTCATACTTTACCGTTTACTGTCTCCCACAGCTAGTGACCTCGAGTCGATCCGGGCGCTGTTCAATGAGAAGGAGAAGGAGCTGTCTGTGGCGGTGGCCAAGGTGGAAGAGCTGACGCGGCAGCTGGAGGAGCTGCGGCGGGGACGGGCGCAGCCAGCACCGCCCTCGGCGCACGAGCTGGATAAACTACGGAGAGAGCTTATGGTGAGTCATTTGAGTCTTATGTTCATGGGTATTATGATCATTTTCCAATAAGCGATCTTTGACCAACTGCTGGATACAAGTGTGTTCCATACAGGCACAGTGTCAATGTATGGAATTTCTACCCTGATGTTTTTAGTACTCAAGACTTTATTGGCACTATTCCACAGTGTTTATAGGTACAAAGGTGTTCAAAGAGATCATTACAGCAACGTAGGAGAGAGGATATTTGTTCGTACTTAAACAAATAACATGGCACACATCCCTACTAATATTATAAATGCGAAAGTAACTCTGTCTGTCTGTCTATCTGTCTGTCTGTCTGTCTGTCTGTTACGCTTTCACGCTAAAACTACTGGACCGATTTAAATGAAATTTGGTACATAGAAAGCCTGGAGCCTGAGAAAGGACATAGGTTACTTTTTAACCGACTGCAAAAAAGGAGGAGTTCCACGCGGACGAAGTCGCGGGCAGAAGCTAGTTTATAATAAAGTCCTTACTTTTGAACAACTGCTGGATACAAGAGCGTGCAATCTATGCGCAGTGTCACTAATGTATGGAATGCCTATCCTGACGGTATACTTACATTCTCCTCACTGCACGCGCCTGGTTGGATATGCTGCGGTCTTTTAGTAAATTAACAGGGGCGAGCCTACTCCTAAACTACCTAATCAATGATGACCCAGACGGGTTCTCAAGATGCATCCGATGGGAACTGTAAAGTTTTCGAAATGGTAGCATGAAAATTTATACACGCGAATTAAATCCGTTCTAGTCGTTTTATTCCAATGTGTTGTAACTGCGAAGGCATCAGAAATTATTAAAAAGCAACATTTTTTAAAACAAATAACCATATTATTACTTAAACCGTTTACCGTCTCTTGCACAGCTACTGATCCCTACTAATATTATAAATGTGAAAGTAACTCTGTCTGTCTGTCTGTTACGCTTTCACGCTAATACTACTGGACCGATTTAAATGAAATTTAGTAAAAAGAAAGTCTGGAGCCTGAGAAAGGACATAGGCTACTTTTTAACCGACTGCAAAGAAGGAGGAGTTCCGCGCGGACGAAGTCGCGGGCAGAAGCTAGTATAACATAAATAATGAAACTTCGTAATCGTATGATGTACCTATATATCTCTATTGGTTCTTAATTAGTTAACAGATGGAACCATTGTGAATATCGTACACAATTACTGCTACTGACTTCAAAGAGTACAGTTCGATTCGGAAAACCAGAAAACTCAAGCGACTTTGATTGAATTCAGAAAGGAGAGCATTCGGTATAAACAGCCACTTAAGTTAGTGGAGTGCTTTGGATCCCTCGTCAAAATGATCCGATCCCTTGTCAATGTCCGAATATTAACCAACCAATAGTAATTGTTAATAGGAGCATGCAGAATTTTAAATTATGACGCTCCCCGTAAAAGAGTTCCTACTAAGATTCGTGTTTACTAAAAGAATTTGGGAGAAATTTTCTTGCTTATTTTTTAATAAAAATAATAATTTATTTAACTTAATTATTTTTACAAAAATGCACAACATTATCTATGATCCCTACACAAGTTTACAATACAATGCGGCAAACAATTAACACTTTTAGTTCAACATCTTAACAAACTAGTAGATAATAGTAATTGTTAATAGGAGTATGCAAAATTTTAAATTATTACTCTAGGTACTTTAAAATATTCCTGTTGGGATTCGTGTTCATTAAAAGAATTTGGGAGAAATTTTATTGCTTTAAGTTCAAATGTTTATCGGTGCTTCCGACTCCACTGAATGAATAGTTGTTTTTAATTAAACATGATTAAATTTTAATCAAAATTCCTGATAAAACGTATACATACATCTATTGCAATTACTTTACAAACAAACATAGGTTGTCTGTCTATCTGTTATTCTTTATCACGCACAAATCGTTGAACCGATTCAGATGAAGTTTAATATGAAATTTTTATCACAAAAATCTCCTACTAAGAAATTTAAAAGGTTAAAATTCCCCTTTGGACACCCGAAATATTTAACGTACAAAAAGTACTTAGTAATAAAAAATACACTCCATTCGGACCGGATGTTCAAACGCGTAAACATTTTAGAACGCAACTGTTAAATTTATAAAGCTTCATTCACACGGCATTAGTGACACGGATAGCTAAAGCCGCAGTCACACGCAGCAATATTTGCAGCGAGCGCGCCCGCCAAGTAGGTTGCGGGCGTTCGGACGCTGGTGGCCAAGTCGCTTGGACTTGATAAGCGGGTGCTATTCTAGAATGAAGGAATCTATACTAATATTATAAAGCTGAAGAGTTTGTTTGTTTGTTTGAACGCGCTAATCTCAGGAACTACTGGTTCGAATTCAAAAATTCTTTATTTGTTGGATAGACCATTTATCGAAGAAGGCTTTAGGCTATATAACATCACGTTGCGACCAATACGAGCGAAGAAACAGAGAAAAATGTGTAAAAAACGGGGAAAATATGAAGCCTTATGAAGAATTACTATTCCACGGGGACGAAGTCGCGGGCACAGCTAGTATTAAATACGTATTGTGTAGGTACCTGCTTGAAAATTGTCTGGAAATTTAATTAGAGTACGAAAGTTACTAGAAGAATAATAAGAATTCGTGGACATAGGATTAGTTCAAAATATGACCATTAGGTATCCAATATTTATATATAATTCGTACCTAAGCGATAAGTAAATAATACTTTAGTGAACATTTTTTTATAAAACATCACCTATGTAGCTTGAACTCTATATATTTTTTTTATAATGTACTTAATGTCTGACTTGTAATTTAATATTTTTCAGTATTCTCGCATAAACCAGTCTGATCCATTAATAACAAAGGTTCTTAATTACCTAATAGTTCAATAAAATCGTCGTTTTATTTTAATGATATTGTAATTTTATGCTTTATTATAATTATTCATTTATGTACGTGCAACGTTACACCGTTTATATTGTTAAATCTTAATATTATCGTTTTGGCGATCTCAATATGAGTGCGATTAATTTGACATAATAATGTAATAATATTGTAAAACTTTTGATAAAAGAAAAAAATATAATGCAATAATAGCAGAGTTTAAGAATAGACCACTCAGTAGGAGTTAAAAGACGCACAAGTCGCGCGACTGGTTCGACGATAGCTCCGAAAAAAAGTTTAGTGAACAAACAAGAATAACGAGTAACTAGATACAAGACTCAAACGTATATAGAATATAGAAACACATGGACTTTTATGGAATAGATGATACGCTTTATGGAATATCACGTAATAGTCATTGTTTTGTTTTTGTACCGCCGTTTATATTCGGTACGATATATAAGTTAGGTTAGGTCATTGGAAAGCCCGCGGTACTTACGATTTCGTACCCTAAGTTAGAATAGTAAGGCACCTTAGACCTGTTCTGATCTTGGGTAAAAATAATATTAACCTTTCTTTAGTTTAGTTATTAACTACATATTATTGTAGTTTTAAAAACAAAAATAATTTAACGATACCTTACCCACTAAATGTGGCCCAGTCGTTCGAATTTACACAGTAATTTAAATTAGTACCCTCGTATATAATATAATATTATGTAAAAATAAATATTCTGTGCAGATTTATTTCAAGGAGTTTAATCATAATTAGAAGGTATTTAAAATCGAGCCAACACGCCGATCTGTCGTTAACAAATTGACAAACCGGTGCAATAATTTTATGCAATTGTTCATGTAATAAAAGTACCCTATATTAAAGTTATTCTGGCCTATAGGATATACCAACATAGTATAAAAATAATAATCAATAATATATCTGTATATTTGTCATTGGACTGAAACCGCGTGTGTACTTTACCAAGCGTTTCAGTTTAGTATCCACTTTAGCAATTTAGTCACAGGTACGACATTCAGCCGGCCTATTGTTCCACGCAATCTTTGACACATTGACCTTACAAATCAGTGCTCTTGTATTTGTTCAACAAACAAAATAAACAAGAAAATAGTGTCAAAACAAAAAGTGAAAAGTGATTAAATGTGTGCAAGATTTAGAAGGTACGAATATTTAGTATCTGTACGGCAGTGCCCTTTTAATTTGTGTACTGATATTTTCGTCTTGTTTTCTTGTAGTAAATATTTATACAAATATCAGTTCTCCTCTAGGTTTTTTTAATGACTTTTCTTTATTGGTGTTTGTATTTTGAGTTTGAGCTGACTGCTAAGAAAACATTATTGTTGGAAATAGGTTTTATATTTCATTATCTAGTAATAAGAACGACAAACAGACCCTTTTTGATTGAACCGACCGATGTTGCAAAAATATTTACTTAGTATAGATTGTTTACTGGGAGAAACGTATTTAAAGACTGTAATGAAAGATTTATTTTATAAAAGGGTACTTTCCCTTATAAATAAACCAAAAAAGAAGATATGCAGTTTTGAAACTGAGAAAAGTTGTAAGCTACGCATAAATCTATTGAAAACTTTGCAACTGCAGCGAAGCTCAGGTGCGCGCGGTGAAACTACGTATCGTTAGATAAATATGCATTTGAACATTGAAACCTTTAAAAGGTATGAGTTCAATTATTTTAAAAATATGTACTTATTAATTCGAAATACTATTATAATTTCTGATGCCTTCGCGGTTATTATACATTGGAATTAAACAACTATAGACGGATTTAACTCGCGTATTTTATACTATTGGCTGACGTTCGTAACCTTTACAGATTCCATAATTGTAGCACATTTATTTTTGAGTATATAAGTTTGTTTCTTATTTTTAAAAGTAGGTACCTAGAAATAAATATATCTAAGTACATATATTTATTTCTAATTAATTTATACATTAGTCAAATTATCTGTAGTGAAATCGTGAAAACAAAAACAACGTTGAATTAGACAGTTAAAGAAATATACGAAGCATTAAAACATTACGTTTGCGTGAAAAATTCATCCGATTAAACTAACATACCTTTTTTCGCACTTATAATCTATACTAATATTATAAAGCTGAAGAGTTTGTTTGTTTGAACGCGCTAATCTCAGGAACTACTGGTTCGAATTCAAAAATTATTTTTTTGTTGGATAGACCATTTATCGAGGAAGGCTTTAGGCTATATAACATCACGCTGCGACCAATAGGAGCGAAGAAACAGTGGAAAATGTGTAAAAAACGGGGAAAATATGAAGAATTACTATTCATTAAGTGACAGTTAGAAGACTTTGACAGATCTTTGACGAAACAATCGGACGGGCAGGACGACGTCTGCCGGGGCCGCTAGTAAGATATAGTTATGATATATCTTAATTACATCCATTAAGATATTATTATGTGACCATCGCAAGGGGCATACAGATCGAATAGGCCGGACGAAGGTGAATGAGTAAGGACAGACGCTAAAAATAAATCACATTACTCAATTGCAGAATTTATTGTAAGGTCGGGCGAATTATTGACGGAGCGTCCCAATCGCAAATATCAGTCTACAAACCCACGTCTTATTTTATTGCATTGAGATTGATATTTTGTGAAGAAACTCAAGTTCTTAATCAAGTGGCGTTTCAGCATATATTTTGAAGGCTTCAGTGTCATAATATCAAAAAGAAACCGCTAAAGAAATAGTGTTATTGATTTAATTTAAACTTTTATAAGCTCTTATGAAGGTCAGAAGATACCACCGTTTCTGGAAAAACCTCACATGAGAAGAAGCGGCAAGAAACTCAATTAGGTATTTTTTATTCAAAGTACATAATTAGGTACAATGTATCCCAACAAACTAAATAAATAAAAAAACTGAAGATGTAAAATAACTTAATTTCGACAAAGCAATACCTTCAAGTCATAAACATCAATAATTAAAATCATTTGTATAGTGAATCAAAAACGTACGCAACGCCAGTTCAATAAAATATATTGGAAACATATAATAATACGAAACAATGAAGAAAGTTCCGCGTTAGATAAATTACAAAGCTCATTGGACGAAATACCTTCTTACAAGCCACTGATTACACTTTCAATGTATTTCTCATCGGAGTTAATAAATAGTAAGGGAGGTAATGTAGTACGGGAAGTAAATGCTCCTCTGAGGGCCATGCAGTCCTTTTCCTTAGGCCGTGTTTTTCCTCAGATTAATAACATCGGTCTCTTTATCCCACTGGTCTCATTTGCTCTTTCCCGCTTAGTGTTTTATGATGCTCTTGGGATTTTATTATTTATTAAGTATTCAATGTATCGCTTAGTGCAATTAAATAGGATAAATAAAAATTATCCGTTTTCGAAAATTTCTTTCGTTTAGGTGAGTTTAATGATGATAATGGCTTAGGGTGAAGATTAAAAGTAAATAATCATTTAAAACTTTTAAAATACTGAGACATTCAAGTACCCACGTACGAATTGAGGGTACAAATCTCATAACGAACCTTATAGGTAATACTTATATTCTGACTCTAACTAACGTAGGTATCTAGAACTAAAATGTAGCATAAAAGTAGTGTCGATCAAGCATCAATTTATTTATGTAAAATTTGCAATGTACTTGTCTATAGGTAGGTACTTTAATTATGCCTGGACATTCAATAGATGATTTATATGTAAACAATTTAGTTTACAAGCTAATATAGGAAGTACATTTGGTTTCATGTTAATTATAGGCTTAATGTTTAATACTTCTTCCTCATTTACATTTTCTAAGTCGGCAATCAAATGCGTTAAGCTCTTTTCACACAGTAGAGTGAGAATAACAGCGGAGTTTTCCTCAATAATGTAAGATAAACCGTTAAGATAATGAGGTCTCCCATTTTGTTATATCACTAGATGTACCCTGTTTCGCTTAGCGAGTTTGTAAGTGATCGTGAAATTATAACTGTATAACATATTGATTTGGGATGTTTTCGAATATTCTAGATAGTTTCTAAATGGTCTGAAAAGTTCCTTTTTTGAAGAATGAAATTTCCCGTGTATATTTTCAAAAAACTCGGCGTTATTTTCAAAATCTTCAATGATCTCTGCCGTACCATAATATCACTCCCACGTTCGTGCCAGAACTTCTTTTAAAGGTTAAGCAGCATGCACGTTGTATAAATTTAAAAGAAGAAAACTTACTAAAAATATTTTCTTGCTTTATTAATAAATACGTAGAACGGATTTGTACCTATACCTAACTACATATTTAAAGCTTAAAAAGTACTTCTAATTCCATAATGATTTTTTGAAATACCTCTTAAATCAAGCATCCCTGTATAAAATATACGAATATATTCCTTTGTTTCATTTAAAGATTCCCATAAACATCGTTTTTGTCACCGTATTTCATATATTTATTACTATCCACATACAGAACTTCCACTTCACAAAAGGGACCGATGCGTGGAATGCGTAAGACATAGTAAAGAATGCCGAGCAGCATTTATTGCTTTTTTGATTTATTTCCGCTTTTCCTCTTGTAATGTTCTGCATTTCGTAGATTATTTTATTTGACGGATACTTCCATCCGAATATGTACATAAATATTATTAAGATCGACAGTCTGTCAATCGCCGATTACAATATAAATCGATAATTCTATTTGGGTGATTCCACGGGCGTTTCAACCGCTGTTAGTCCTTTACCTTGAATATTGAAAGAATAAGCTACAATACGATTTAAACTCGATTAATTTTGATAACATGTTTGAGCGCAGTATGTTGTTGCATCAAAACGTAATTCTTTATTCAGAACTGCGTTTGAAGCGCACGTGGGATCACCCATTTGACTACCTAAACTTCAGGAAATATTTCCTGCGTCCTAACAAATAAAAATAAGGATAGCTTAAAAATAATCAAAGTCAACTTATACCAACTATTTTCCTGTTAAGTTGCGCGGACATTTGTAATGTTCAATATTGTTTTGCTCACCAAAATTGACCATCATTTTTTCGACTGAGCACACAAGGAAGTAAACGAATGATTCTTAATGTCGAACACTAAAGTCGATGACATGGAAATGTCCAGTCGATCGGAATTGATTTGGTTCCGGAACGGTCCCGTGGTAAGATAAATGGCCGATACAATAGATAAAGGTGTTAAAAGACTTTATCGCAGTCGTGTTCATTAATAAGTGAAAAATGCTGAAACGGATAAATTTTTAAGATGTTTATACCTCTGGTTAACCTTTCTACTTAATGAAAATCAAATATTAAAACTTAAAACAAACTTCTCTACTTCGGCCCATTAATTTTGTTAGAACCATGAAACTTTAGCAAATCGACTTCCTTATCCAAAGTAGGTAATACGATTTCTTTTGCGCATTTTACAGTTTAAAGGGTCGAAAGTTAGTCTTTTATATGTAACTGAAGTAAATCGGGGAATTCCATCTTTGCCCGCGACATCTATTTCCGTCATAAATTTACAACTACGGCACCTTTTTCATAAATCCTTTGACGAAGGATATTTAAGGAAACAGTTCCAACGAAGGGTTATTTCTTTTCAAGTATGCTATGCATAATAAAACCTCGACGAAAGTAAATGTAGCGGAATCTACCTAAATAATAAATGCTTGATAGAGTAGTAAAAGCGGGTTACGTGTTTTCGAACATTGATATTAATGCTAGGATATTTACTATATTTATTTTTTCAGTTGACTGAATTTATTACAATTGAAACGATTGTTTATAAATCACTAAAAAACTTTGATGTTTAATGAATAATCATTGTGTACAGGATTTTATCCGGAATTAGTCAACAAATAGGCTAGATTTATGCATATTTTTTTATAAACCGACCAGCATGTAATTTTATATACTGGGGTTAGATAAAGTTAAAATTGCGTTACACCTTGTTTTTTACCGAACCTGCTGAAGTCAAAAATACTCATCCTTAGCGTAGACCCTGTAAAATATTACGCCGAACAAACAAAGTTTAACCTAAATTAATTACAATGAACCTAATAGGTACACTTGTACCTAAATGACAGTGATCTTGTAGCGAATTAATTCAATTAATAAACATCGGCAATGAACCGTAAAGCCGGCAATAAGGCCCTAGTCCCTTCTCAAGACTGAGGTACGTTCCCTTCTACCTTCTATTCTCACTAATTATACGACCCAACTGGGTTGGGTCAGGTGACAATGAAAGCGATTTATAAATAAAACAGATACAAAATTTCCTATAAAAGTAATGGAGAAGACAGTTTTATTTAGCATCAGAAATCTTAAAATTTTGAAATAACTGACTAGAATATATACCTATCTCAAATTAAGACTTGTACATTAATAGGCTATTTATGTTAAAAATAAGGTTTACTCGTTTATAATGCTTTCGCCACTTTATTAAATAACTGTTACGGATTTAGCTCGCGTACTTAGCTATATTGAATTTATAGATGTTTCGAGGTCCACGTTTTTATTTAACCTAAGTTTTTCCGTGGTTAGTATATCAAGCACGTGTCACCAGTACCACGGCACAAAAAAGCTCACAAAATAATAGGTATCATAAAATCTAAGTTGCCCAAAAGGCTTTTGCTCTGAGTGCCTACTGTGAGATTTAGAGCTTTCGACTAAGAATCTTAGACAATGATGAATATAGACATAGATATTGCGACAACGACGGCTGTCAGAGGCCGAGGAAGAGTTAGCCATAAATTGGACTTAATGTTTTAAGTTTCAAAAACTACCTACTTAACCTGTTTTAGTTTTGTCTGTTACTAGCTTTATCGCCTTCAGAGGAGCGTTCCGTTCGAGTTTCCCGACTCTGTGCCCGTAATAACAGCCTGCCGTGATTTACGGAATTGCTCGAATGGGTGATCTTATTTTCTTACGAGATTAAAAACATAAAACGTTGTGCCTGCGATATTAAAGGCTTATGGTATAAAAGGATATTAACATTTAGAGCTTACGTTTCTTATTACCAGTGCTTTCGAAATTGCAATATTGTTAAGTCTCCGGTACTTGAACCCAGCTGTAAATGAATCTTCGTATAGAATTTACAGTTGCCGCCTTAATTATCCACCAGTATGAAAGTATATAAAAACTTTTACACGCGTTTTAAGTATGTGCTAAAAGTCGGTAAAAGGTTTTTCTGGTAGACATTCGTCGTGATACGTAATAACACTTCGTATTATAATTTAACTTCGCATTTGTATATTGTGACTACCACGTGCGCGTTTTCCCAAGTGACTTAAGCCGACCGCAACGCAATTTCCTCGCATTTTAAATGGGCTAGAAATTTTTACCACAGCAAAAAAACTACACAAAAACACTTTTGCTAATAAATATTGTACATACATCGACTGGGAAAGCTTAGTTTAGGTTATAAAGTACCTATACAAAGGAAAGGGCTTAAAATAATAATAATATCTTCGGACAATTCAAACCGAGCAAAGTTTGTACTATGGGTATAAACACATAAATACATACATGTAAGACTCGGGTACATATGCCAGTGCTCATCACACTGACATCTGCATCAGGAATGTCACCCGCAACAATTTTGCAGTCAGGTGCTCTGACCACTAGACCAGCAGGCTGTCTAAAGGATGTCTAAACCAACTAACTGTACCTTTACACGGCGCAGCAATGAACAAGATGCTAGGAAATACAACTAAAAGCGCATAGTTCTGTGCAAGCGAACCCGCGAGGCACATAAGCTTTAAATAAGCAAAGTGAACCCTCGTTGCCTATTCTATTGTAGTTCAAGTAACAATTACGAGTTCAGCGAAGTCTAGAACATTATTAATACATTATCAAGTTTAGGAAACTTTGGGATTGCTGCTAATAATATGCTACTGTTCTTGTGGAACCATGCAATCTAGATGCTAGAACATAAAATAGCATGGTAACAATTCAACATCACCTACAATTTCTTAAACGTATCAAAACTTCCGGGCTTCTGTTTAATCTTCTTGAAAAACACCTAAACTGCAAACTTCACTTGGCATAAACACAACCGCTCGAAGATTATGACATATTATATTCCGCGTCATAAAAGCGAGTGGAATACGTTACATGAAAATGCTTCTTTGTCTACTGCCTACGCCATGCCGACAATCAAAAGCGAAGGCGTGAGTAATTTATTCATTTGCGATCAACCCACGAGTCTTTGACCCATTTTATTAGCATTTAGTACTTCCCGTCTCAATGAGAAAGTCAGATGTCTGAAAAAGACGTGCTCGAAGATAGAGCGCTTATTGAAGGCGTCTTGCTAGTTAAATAAGCTGCTCGGTCCATTCACTGTTCTTCTTTAGTTCTCCCAACAAGTTATAGGAAAATCTTTGAAGCATAAATTTATTTTAATATCTTTTGAAAATATACCTACACCTTTGGAAATCGATACAAACCGTCGGCAGATGGCTCATTTATAGATGGACTTTCTTTAATCTCTTTTGCTAATTTACGGGAGAGATGGATGAAAAGTTTTGGAACTCGATGCAAACTGTCGACAGGTGGCTCAATTTCAATGTTTTCCTTTTCATAAAGTTACTCGTAAGTTTCGGCAAGTATTGCCCTTGTACAGAGAATGCAGCTAAACTTTGCATAAGTGTGTTACTTAGATTATATAATCCCTCCTTTCTTATGCTAAAGTTACTTCGCCTTCACAAATAAAGTACTTTTGTGTACAGAGCCTTAAATATACTTATGATAAAACTTAGGTACCTAAGTAAATGTGTTTCTTACTACTTTACGTACGCATTAATGTTATGAAATAGACTGTAAATAAATAAGATATAGTCTTCCATTCGGAAAAACTCCGAATTGTTTCCTATTCAGAGTTCTTATTCAAAAATATACAGTGTAAAATATGAGCATAAGCTCTTGCTTATGCTTACTTTATATCTAAACCGGAAATTAATAAATGATCGTGTAACTATTAAAACGGAAATTGGGAATTCCAGGAAACGAAAAAATTGATTGGAGTCAAAGTTTTTGGTCTTGACATACTGGAGATACCATTATTTTTTTCGAAACTTTCGAACACTGATTCGTTTTCATCATTTTTGCAGGATTCACCGATAACGATTCTTGCAGTTTATTTATGAATCTATTTTATTTCCAGTACCGCAATAAGCTGAATGAGCAACAGAACGGAAGGCTGTCGGCGCAGCGGGCAGCTCTGGGGGCGAGGCAAGAAGAGATGCGAAGCATCGACCGTCGTGTCTCCGAGTTGCAAGCGAGGTTGCTAAGGAAGAGGGCCTTGAATCGACAGCTGGCGGCCGCACATCGGCAGCCGCAGCAGAGGTAAAGGAACAATATTAGAAAAACAAGTTAGAATTGAACTGCATTTGAGCCATGATTTCATCGTTATCATATTTAAGAGCTAGGTTTGTGTAATAGGTACATGGAGGTGCTTTAATTTTTCGATACAATGCATCTCTTTCATTCGTATCCTCATTAGAAATCTATATGTTTAAGTTCACTAAGTCTCGATGTTCTCTTTTCTTATTTCCCCGATGTTAGAACATTGAATCTCCAGTATTATTGGGTGAACTGGGTCATTGTTTAATAAAAGCCACTGTAAGAATAACGTCTAATTCACGTTATGAAAAATTGATTACCTGTAATAAAACAGACAGGCAGAAGATTGGTCAAAGGTTTTTCATTTGAAGGCATAGAATTGTTGTTATGATTGACGAGATAATTGAAGCTCAAGCTGAAGTAGAAGACGTATACAATAAAATACTTCTGTAAATAACTTCATAGAAATATCTTGTCGATCATTGTCGCGTATAAACTTAAATATTATGAAACCATTGCCATTTCCAATATCAGAATGATATCTAAAGCCACGCAAATACATACCTGCTCCGGACAATTACCGAAACCCTTTTTGTTGACATGTTTCGGGTTTCAAGCAGTGAGCAAACACGGTAAACCTAAAGTGATTGTAATGTAGGTGTGAATAGTGTATCAGACGACCAATTTCTCATCGCAGCCCTAAAAATTCATATCGATACTACGTGAACAATTTAAAAATAACTGTAATATCAATCAAAGGTCAGTCGACGGAAATAACTTTCTTAGTAAGAATTTATTTGCTTCGGGCTATCTTAAATTGCTATAAATGACAAGAATTATCGTTCTCGATCAACCACAGAGCTCGATGGTTGTAATTGACGGCTTCCGTGGCACGTAATAAACCCATGATGGTGCTTAATAACGCATTCTGCGTTCACATCGGAACCGTCTTAAACTGCTGAGAGTGGTATGCAGCTGCAGTCGTGTTCCGAATCATAATGTATTCTACTCGTATTCCCGAAGTGTCGTCGAGATCTGAGAGGGTTTCTGTGACAATCACAGAAGCGTTAAAGCGAGCTTTTGATCGCAGACGGTCGAATACGCTGGAATTTTTTGATTGGTCAGTAATATATTCTAACCTAAAGGACGTGAATATAAATTCGGCCCCAATTTATCTTTATCAATTTAAATTACGCAGATGAACGGTCTGGGAACTAAATATAGAGTCATGGGAAAACGAAGGGAAATCCATCTATCATCATTGATGTTCCGAGAGCCTTTATTATCCCCATTAGGCACTTTCACGTAAATTTTATCGCCCGATAAATAAAAAGTCTGTATAATTTTTACCAAGTGCTATGGCTTGATGGAGGGACATTTTTCGTTATACAGGTTTTATTTTGGAATAGGGCGTTTTAAATCGATTGTTTGAAGATTTATTATAAACAGTATCTAAACAGGCGTATTTAATGACGTATCTACAAGTTAGTAGTTACCTTATTATATTTTTAACGAGAATCTTTTTGTATATAATGTAATAACAAGCATAATGATCTGCCTATGTAGAAAAGGTACAATCTGAAATATCTCTTTCGAATTATATGACTTTATTGTTCCACGTTTCACTCAAATCCATTCTGAGAATCCAACTATATTTATCTTACAAACAGAAATATGTCGTAGGCAGCTATTATAAGCAAACAATGGGTACAGTACTATTTGGCTTACAACAAATTGTCTCATAACTCAGGTTGTCAACACAAAATATGGGCAGCTTTATAAGCGGTGGGCACCATGGTTTCCAATTTTTGACTTAGACTTCGCCAAGTTCTAATTTGAAAATATTGATGAACTCAAGAAAACTGTTTTGAAGTGCCGAATTAAAATGTCTATATTTTTCAATTAAGTAGGCACCTATAATAGAGATAGGATGGAAGATACTTGATTCCGCTGCTTGCATTGATTCATAATAGATACCTTCTTGTATTTAAGATCGTTCTTCGAGATAATATTATAAATCATTATTTTTTGACCATATCATTTTTTCCCATTTCAGATCGAATAATCAGTCGTCAATGCAACAGCTATCGAACTATCCCGCAGGAAATCACCCAAAGAGCCAACAGCCGCGGGGCAATGTCGCTGCAGTAGAGCCTTACAACCACGTGCCGCACGCACAGAGCCTCAGCCATAATTCTAATTTCCAGGTAATAATCAAGCTGTAACCTGAATTTTGAAACTTTATAGCTTTATTCATAAGTATAATTTTTATTTAATTTATGTCTTCATTGTTTTTAGGGTATGAAACAAAACGTAATACAAAATAACGTGCCATTAAAACAGTTAACGCAAAGTGATAATATTCAGAGCCACCTAACACAGCAAGAAGCGCATTATTTGCAACAAAAGCAAATGATGAACCCCCTATATAATGGCGGCTACCCCCACCTACCCCCTGGAGTACAAGATAACCAATACCAAGGACAGTATCCCAGCAAGCACGAAGTCAACGCCTTCAGTCATGTTCAACAAGGCATTACAAATTCTTATGATCAAAAGTCAATGTTTGATCACCTTAACAAATATCCAGAATACTCTAAACAACCACAATACAGTCCAAACAGTACAAGCAGTTCGAACAGCAACCAAAACGGTAAAGAGCTCAAGATGAACGAACAGGAGTTCCTACCAGAATTCGCTGCAAGTAAGTCAGATCCAAAGTACCAGACATTGCCATATAACACAAAATTCCCGCAAACTGGCAAATTAAAACAACCCGAGATTAACGGTAAAATTGAAAGCCAGGAAAGTAAGAATCAAAATGCAGCTAATATTAATGTAAACCATATGACAGTACATTCGACGCCTCTTTCAGTTGTAAATAAAAGTCTGGCCACCCCTCTAAGTCAACACGAAGCTACATATCAGCAGGAACAGGCATATCAGCTCCAGAAATCTGATTCTTCTAATAGATGTAACCAAGAGGGTAAAGAGAACCATACATATCAACATAATTCTAGGCTAAGTCAGAGTAATAGTCAAAGTAATGATGGCTCGAAGAGCAATGGAGGGAAAAGTTTACAGGGTAATGCAATGAAAGGAAACTCCCCCAGCTTCAGTTCAACTACTACTGCCAGCAGTTCTATAGGATTTGGAGTGAGTACAATTTAACTAAATTTGGCGTAGATACACATTGTTATTCCTTTGTTGCAATATACTCGCTTTTAATGTAGCTACTCATTTTCACATCATTTGTAAATATCATCATCATTCATTCCAGAAACCCGTATCGAGTGTAGCTCCCACATCGGTTCAGGTCTCAAGCGGGAAACCATCACCCATTTATCAAACATCATCCACTAAAATCCAACCCGTTCAACCGCAGACCGTGCAGACCCAAAGCCTTGCACCTCCATCAAATCACATAGCTAGTAATATCGTCACTTCCCAACCCCAGATTGTCAGAAACTCAGCGTCAGGGCTTTCGAGCGGTACGGGAATCTCTAATTTCGGCGTGAATTCGTCGTCACAAAGCATTTTGCTGTCTCCTCCGCAAAGTGCCAGTACACCGCTGTCGACTCCTGACGTCAGTGGCGCGGACAAATCCCCTAAGCCTGCGTTACCTCCTAAACCTACAATAAAGGTAAGTTTAGTAAATTAAAGCATGTACATACGTTTGTAGATGGCTTTTTGTTTATTTTACAACACTGTATAATTATAAAACTGGAAATGTTTGTTTTATGTTTTGTTTGGATATTGATTTTGGTCGTTTTGTTTTCCAGACCCCACCGAGACAGTCAGTCAACAACGAAGCAGGCTATAATCAAACCAATGACACGTCTAATATGCCCACCATTCCTGCACCAGATTCCTCTAATGATAGTGATTCACACAACCAAAAGGAATTAAGTAATGGGAACAGTAGTAATGAAATGATAATAAAAGCGCGTCCGCTTACTATAAGAAAACCACCGCTCAGCGAACAGCCGAAGCTCCGAAATCATACTAGCTCTAAAAACGCCGTGAGCGTTAGTATCAATAGGAGAATCGAAATGCCGCCAGCGTTTTTGTTTCCTGAAATGGACCACTTAACGCGAGAATCAGTGCCTATTGAAATGCAAAACGGCCTAAAAGATAAGACGAAATCGAAAGACGAGGTTGACAAAATTCTAAATAATAACATATCGCTAGGATCTAATGAGAGGCACGAAGATAAGGATAACGTGCTGGATATAGCTGAGCAAATAAGTTCTGTTGATTTGAACGGTCAGGATTCTCAGCCCTCTGAGAATGTGCTGAGGCGGTCAAAGAAGGGCAACTTAAAGCAGGGAGGTAAAGCGCCGTTAACGAGGCGCGTTAGCTTCGATCCCCTCGCACTACTGTTGGATGCTAGTTTAGAAGGCGAGTTGGAACTTGTCAAGAAAACCGCAACACAGGTAATAGGAGAACCTTATTTTCTTTTGTTTCTTTTCAATCAGCAATATTTGAAGTATCGCCTTAGTTACCTACTTCTAAATCCAGCCACTATAATTAGACCTATATTAAGCAAATAGCTATGATTGAATTAAAGATAGATAATATAAATTAAGTGGATCAAACTTAATGTGGCCACTAAATCACCTATTAAAAATATTTCAGGTGCAGAATGCGAGCGCTGCAAATGACGAAGGGATCACGGCCCTCCACAACGCTATCTGCGCGGGGCATTTCGAAATTGTCAAGTGAGTACTTTAAAAGTAAACTAGATGGCGCTGATCTCAGTATGTTTAGAGCTTATGATAGAACCTTTTGGGTGGCTGATTCATTAATTTTCAGGTAGATGTCGTTTTACTTACGGTAAAATCATTTGCGAAGTTACTTCATGGATGACCAGATGGTGCTTGTATTTATTTATTTTCGTTTTTTTTTAGATTCCTAGTAGAGTTGGGATGTGACGTAAACGCGCAGGATTCTGATGGATGGACGCCGCTTCACTGCGCCGCGTCCTGCAATAACCTGCCGATGGTGCGCTTCCTAGTCGATAATGGTAAGATTTGTATAAAAAAAATGGTATCGCCTAGCAAGAGGTATAGTTTTCATGCGAATTGACCTGTTCTTGAGTGACGTCTACATTCCAAGTTCCATGGGTGTGAGTCATTGGTAGAGACCTGTCAGCTAAGCTACACTCAAAATTCAAAACTAGCTATATAGAGAGGCATAAGCGTGGGTTCGAATCCCACTGGGGGTCTAAGATTTTTTCTACTCTTGTCTTTGTACAAAAATATCATTATAGCTATATATAATTAATTTTAGATGGCGTTAGTCTCCCAAGGGATAATAAGTCGGTATGCCAGCTTGTGCATCAGCACATAGTATAACGATTTTAAAAACTGACTGGCTATGAGTATATAATTTTGAGAAAAGGATGTTTACTTATATCTACTACCTTATTATTTCAGGAGCGTGTATATTCGCAACAACGCTGTCGGACCACGAGACAGCGGCTGAAAAGTGCGAAGAAGACGAGGAAGGCTTCGACGGATGTTCCGAATATTTATACAGTTAGTTGATATTTTAATTTAGTTGTTATTTAAACAATTAGTCCTGATTTTGAGAGGGTTGGTAGTTCTTGCAGCGTTTTAACCCTGTCAGTTACCTGGTCACAATATTGTCAATTTCCCTGTGAATTTGAATAAGTGACCATTTCTAATATAACCGTGAAATCGTTATCCAATATTAGGTACCTACCAACATGTACATTATAAAGCGGTTGAAGAGCTATAAGTGTAAGACCTACCCTTAACTTTACAACCAGACCTTAACTTTAAAAGGACAGGTTAATAATAATCCATCCTAAATTTTGTCAAAGGTCGTTTGAAATAGAGCCGTGTAATTAAATTATTATCCTAGCAAAGAATATTAATATGTTATATCAAGTAACAGGTGAAATTAAATCTTACCCTTAATCCATAAGGTCTTATTTTGCTAAAAAAATAATGAAACAAGAGCTGACAATGGTACAGACACTTTAAAAAAGTCCACACTTTAGTGTTACACTACTTACCAATATGAGAACATTAGTTTTCGAAACTTCAGAAAATAAAATAAAATATGCACCCGGTAAATCCGTTATAACTGTTTCATTTCAATTTGCAACGCAAAGACATCACAACTTATTAGCCCACGTTTATTCCAGGTGTACAAGAGAAACTAGGCATAATGAACAATGGGCTGGTATATGCAGTGTTCTCGTACACTGCTGCAAGGAGCGACGAGCTGTCTTTCGACATCGGAGCGCGGATGCAGGTGCTAAGGAAAGGGGACGACAGCGAGCGCGAGTGGTGGTGGTGTAGAGACGACAGCGGGCAAGAGGGCTATGTGCCGAGGAACTTGCTTGGGGTGAGAAAATTTTAATTGTATCCTTATTTACTCTAGAAATATACTTTGCAAAGTATTCTCTCGGCAACGTAAAGCGCTAGTACTCATTTGACGTGAAAAATAGGTAGCTAGGTAGGTGATGTGTAAATAAAACAAAATAAAAATACGCGAGTTAAATCCGTTAATAGCTGTTTCACTCCAATGCGTAATAACCGCAAAGGCATAAGAAATTATTAGGTAGGTACTTTTTAAGGTCGATGATCGATACCTAATGAATTTAGGATTCCAATTTCCTTCCTTCTATTATAGTTTTATAAAAATAACAGTAACATAATACCCTTTTTGCTAACAAAACCTACGTTGCTGCTTTCAATTATGCCGCTACACCCATACCTCTATTTTTCTGACATTAAAAATAGCCGGAGTCCTTTTTAAGGTCTCATGCTATCTTTATGTCAAATGCTGTTCAGATTTAGGCGTGAAAATGTAAAAAATAATCTCACTTTCACGTTCAACTTAACTGTTTAATATAGGACTACTGTACTATTTAATATAGGCTTATGAGTAATGGAAACTGATTTGAATTTCTAGCCTATTTGTAATGCAATAAGGTCTTTTTCCAAGTGCCGAAATTAATCATGTTTTTTTTCTGTTCCAGTTATATCCAAGAGTAACCCAACAGCAGGATTGAAAAGGAATCAATGAAACTTAAGTAGTAATATGACCGATATCATGTACAGTTCTCTAATTTTTAAAATATTTATGTCACGCTAACCTAAAAATATTGTATCTATACAACTTTATCAGATCTAATATTTTGTAAATATTTAACATAGTGCAAAATGAATGAGATTATGTTGTACATTTTATAAATAAAAATGAGTCATCATTGAAATTGAGCATGGAAATTTGTATATTGTACTTAGGATGATGAAAATATTGTGAGATATTATACATAAATTGACAATACAAATATGAAGAATTAATACAAGACTTTTACTTTTAATCACCATCAAAATAATTCAAAGACTATTTTCAAGACATCATCACTACTAAGCAAAAAGTTTTAAATTACTACCATACTTAATTAAAAGATAGGTAATCTAGTCATATCATTAAAAATAATTGGTGCATTACGTAATTACCTACTATGAATATTTTCATTAAAAACCCCGCACAATCTACCTACAATCAATCGATCACAAGTGCGAGAAACACACTTATGCACCGAATAATTACCAGCTACTGAAAAGTTACTGGTCTCTACTTCTATGAATAATACTTAATTATATTTTCGTTCTATTATATAATATTAAATAAAATTAATAATAAATAAAATTTAATAATATTAATTATATTATATTATTTTTATTAAATAAAATTTACGAGTACTCAACAATCGATTCAAAAGCCGAATAATATTTTTTCAACGCCAATTCGCCCTCCCGCCATGGAACGCAGACTAGT
The DNA here is from genome assembly GCA_038024825.1 of Polylopha cassiicola. Taxonomy (NCBI): domain Eukaryota; kingdom Metazoa; phylum Arthropoda; class Insecta; order Lepidoptera; family Tortricidae; genus Polylopha; species Polylopha cassiicola. The sequence goes on from CP149059.1 coordinate 4,976,981, forward strand.
TTTTTTTTTAATTTTCTTACATGTTATTCGACTACAATAACATCAAACAGCCACAAAGTTTAATTAAGTACAAGTTGATAGATAACAGATTTTACAAAAGCTAACACTACTATCCTCGGCAGATACATAATTTTAATTAGGTAGGTACCTATATTTTAGATATGCGTAAGTAAATGGAAAAATAAAACAACTTTTAATTAAATATTTATTGTAATAACGGTGACGTGAGCTAGAATTAACAAAATGTATATCTTCCCTTCCTGTGCATCTCTAGGTACATATTTAAAAAGAAAAAACATAAACAGTGTACTCAAATTTACTAAGTAGGTAACAACTAGGTACCTACCTACTACTACTATCTTGAGATTATAGAAGGTGGATATTAATTTAATTATTATTTTGATGATACATTTGAGTCAATAATGATAGATATGACCAGGCGGTGCTGCAAATCTGAAACAGGATAGGTAATTCGAAATATTGAACCTACTGCGATTTCAAATAAATATGAGATAATAAAAAAATTTAACCGCCGAAAAAAAACTAAAAGGCAACAAAAAACAATAGCGCACTGAAAAGAGAAAAATAATAATTTTGTCTTTTACAACGACTATTATTTTGGTTATAATGTCTGTTATTTTTGAAGTTGGTGAATTGAGAACCTCCTCCGTTTTTTTCGTCGGTTGAAAAGTAACTTACTTTTAAGAACATATTCAGATTTATATCGGAAAATCCCAGCGCTGTTAGTTTACATCGTTTCTGTGCCCTAGAAAAAAGGTCATAAATAATACTTGTATTTAATATTTAATAGTAGATATGGCGACTAACTGACCCAGCGAACTTCGTACCGCGTTTTTTATTAAAAAATAAAGAGTTGGTAAGAGAGAATATTTACGACGAAAAAATAATTAGCGTTCTCAAACCTAGGCGATATATGTACACAAAACTTCATAAAAAATATAGGTGCATTAGATTAAAATTGATGTAATTATTTACTTACCTGGCAATAATAAAACAAATGATTTTCCTAAATTTCACATCGCTTTCATACCATAACGCATTGTACGCAGCATCAGCGATACGGTCGCTCTAAAATAAAAGAGTAAGTAATAGGTATAAAATAAATGTAACAAGTTAATCAGATAAAATATCACGATAAGGGTGATACACGGACGTTTCAACCGCCTTTAGTCCCTTGCCCTGAATATTGAAAGAATAAGCTACAATAAGATTTAAACTATTAATTCTGACAACATGTAGGTACGAGGGTGGATCTTCGAGCCTTTGAGACGCCGTCAATATAGATGTAGAGGACAACCTCTACATCTATATTCAAAAACAGAGTCAATAAGTAACAAAAAATTAAGTGATATTATCCCCCGGTACTGTTACAAATACTATATCAATCGATACTTAATAATATTATTTGCAAACATTATAGATATAGATGTAGAGGACAATGACGGCGTCTCAAACGCTCGAAGATCCACCCACGAGCGCAGTATGTCGTTGCATCAACACGTAATTCTTGATTTAGCTCATTTCCAGAACTAGGGACTGACGACGGTTTAAAAGCAAGACACAAATTAGGATTTTACCGTATCAGTTAATATTTGCCCTGGTAATGCCACATTGAAAATTATAAAGACCACTAGCACTGCCGCCAACATGTTAATATAAAGTTGTATGCCACTAATTAGCTGAAATTAACAGATATAAGATTACAGATATATGAGAAAAATATATTGATTTCATAATCAAACGATTTATAAAAAAATTAAACTTACAACTGATATAAAACCAAAGAAACATATAATGACAGAGCTGGATGTAACAACGACGAAAAAGATCCCACCAAATATGTCGTTAATATTATCAGATAAACTGAAAATTCATAACACAATTAAGTACTACACATTTTGAGATTTAAGTGTTGACAATATTTTTTTCTTTATCCTTCATATTTTGGAGGACATGACGTAAACCCGCCAAAAACAAAAGACTAGTCTACGCTACCTAACTACGTACATAAGGAAAAAACATAGCGGGAAGTATTTAAAATACACAGGTAGGTAGTTTAAATTTTACCATGGTGGTCTTGGTGTTCTATACCTATATCGCTTACATAGTTACCTAGTTCTGTAAGCAGCCCTCCTAGATTTCAAAGTAATATAATGTCTTAACTGTTCGAAAATTTAACACAAGAGACCTAATAAGTAGGTAGGCTATGTTTATTCTAGGAAACACTTGATAGTCAATGTAGGGTATGAGGCATTTAGCGACTTACCGCACCACTCCTTCGGCCGCCTAGAGTACCTAGGGCTAGACCAAAAGCACACGAGGCGTCGTCACACACACTGCACTTCTAGTCACTGGCTAGTATCGTTCAGGTTCAATGAAAATGATATCTTACTACAATATCACTCACGGCGAAAATTTTCTTGCTCCTGGTGGCAGGGCAGTTAAAAAACGTATCGGAACAGTGTAGGTGGCGCTGTAAGCGCGCTAGGGTTGCCAGCACCAAAAAGGGCACAGACGGTTTCCGGAATGGAAAACAATAGTCGCCAGTGCATAAAAATACATACTAAATCTATGTATCTAAAAGTAGACTTGTGTTGTCTTAAAAATATTAAATAATTCGAAATAACAAGACCGACTGTTTCGACTATTCCAGATGTTGCAGTAAGGAACAGTCAATCTTTTTACAAATAAGTATATTGTCAAACCTTAAAATTGTCTGATGAATCTTAGCTATGTTTACAAGTTGTACGTAAGACGTCTCAGAATCGTTGTTATTTATGTTTCCATCGTCTTCTCGAACGATTACAATATGCTCCAAATCATATTGCAGTGCTCGAAAAACAATACACATGTCAATCGTTAGTGAAAATACTAATAGATCCGTGGGCATGTAAATACAGAGGTGTATTATTTGACCTGAAACCAAAATATACCTTAACAATTTCTGTTTCTTTGGGGTTTGTAGGGTTCGTGGTCGCTGGGTTTAAATTAAACACCTACATTAACTTGTGGACTGTATAATAATAAATTTAAATAGGATTGCGGATGAGTCGCCTCATCGCATCCTTGGTAGGAACAAGACTGGCTAGTGTTGCCACTTTATGTATGTATCGTACAGGGTTATTACATTATATTATTGGATACGAATCTGGTAACTGTTTAGTTTTAAACGCGAGAAATTAGTTGAAGTTGCTTTTATTAAAATGGCCAGTTTCTTTTTTTTTAAATAGGTATGGCAACTTTAGGCGGCAATTAATTTAAAAAAAAATGTCTCTGCATTCGACATGCTTTCCGTTTATTTGCCTATATAATAAAAAATTACCTACTTAGCTATAGACCCTATAGTTCAAAAATATTACTCTTACTATTGTATTTTATTATTCATGTAAGCTAACGGTGTAAAACATAATTGTTATTTAAATATACCTACTTGCCACTTACCAAACATTGCTTGAAGAACATACGATACGAAATACTTCAATCCCGAATCAATTTTCCACGGATAATATATGACGAATGGGTATAAATATGTTGGTCCGTCATCCTGCGAGAGAAATGGGGTGACCAGCAAAGGACTCCATATATATACCATAGTCACAAATAAATTGAACTTCGTCACAACTATAAGTAAATGAATAACGGTAAGTGGCCCGTTTGAATTACTTTACTAATTATGTGACTTACCATAAACAGGTATTAAACTGTTACCTATTGCTCAGTGATCAGTGATCAGAGCACCTTACTTCGAAATCGGTGGTGGTGGGTTCGAATCCTACATAGTGCGATCAACACCAGGTCTATAATACAAGCTTTGCTTAATTTGCATCGGGATTACTAGAGTTGAAATTTGGTACCTAGTTTGTGAATCAAAGACGAAGTAGATATACTTACGTACCTACGTAGGTACGTAAGTATATCTACTCTACTAAAAAACTCTAGTAAGCAAAACACAGGCGCAGATCTCGTGTTAATCAAACTGTGTAGGATTCGAACCCACAAGGTGCTCTGATCACTAGACCAAGAGACTTTTATTATCATTAGGCAATAATAAAAGTAGTATTTTACATAAATTGCTCATACGGTTCATAATTATAAGAAATATAATTATTTTGAGCCTTATGATTATTATCCGGATAATCTCGCATAAAAATGGAATTTTGTGTAAATAGGACACCACTTGACCTAAGGGTCCTATTTAATAGCGCTTCAGTTAAAAAATAATGTCACTGCGAGAAGAAACGTTACTCTCATATAAATTTATAAACAAAACTAAACATAATATCATAATATTACTGTCGTCTAATAATTGTCGAAGTCGTAGCCAGTTGTTAATTATGTTTTGTTTCTCTTCATTGTTGTTAGAAGGCCACAACTCTCCCAATTCGAGGATGAACTTTTTTATTTTATCCCTTTTGAGGAGAACTTTCAGTTTAATTGCATCTGAAAACATACATCCAAATCAACAACAAAAATCAAAGAGTAGAAAAACATTTCCACAAGTTATGGAGAAGGTACAAAGTTCTCGAAACGTCTGCTTAGAAATATAAGTACGCGAGTTGAATTCGTTATAGTTGTTTTATTCCAAAGTTAGATTTACGTTTTAGATGAATTAAATTTTCAGGACATCTTAAATTTTTGGCCTACATTTGACTATTTTAATATTATTTGTTGGTCTAGAATTATGTAGAAAATAATTTAATTAGAGTTAAATGCCGAGACACGCCTCTTTAGTAAAATATCTTAATCAAATGTACGAGCTAACGATATTTTAAAATGGCGTTATAGAAGTTAGTGTAGACCTCTAAAGCTGCTGTTATAATTAGGTACAATGAAGACTCACCTTGTACAATTAGTATAAGAAGTGGTACAGCATTCGCCACATTAAAAATATCAACCGATTCATCGATTGTGAGAAAAAACATAATTTGCCCGGATAAGAACGAGCCAAATATTATCAGTATCATAAAGCGTCTAAATTTGTTTATTAAGACATTTTCAGAACTTTCAAAATAATCTGCACCGATTAGCCGTAATACTTTTAAATGGCGAATCAAAGTATTAACATAGGATGACGGCAGCTCTTCTAATGTAGACATTTTGAAATAATGGCAGATTTTTATATGAAATAATTTTATCGGTGCATTCTTTTTTATAGCCTAATTTAAGGCTAAGTAAGCCGAAGGGAGTTTGGATTGAGAAAACGTTTTTGTAATGTATATAGTAGGGATAATATGAATAGGTATATTAACAGAAGACACTCACAAATTCTTGTGTTCATCGTAACGACATTTGCACATACATGCAAAAAATAATATTGGACATCTAAATCGAAAGAGAGTTACCTAATTCAAAAACTTGAAGATTTGAGTTATGCACACCATCGAATTCCTTATAAAAAAACCTACCTACCAAGAAATACATTTAAGATAAACTAAACATCATTATAAAATGCATAAATCTATACAGAAAACTCCAGCGTGGACATATAATATAATCGGCTTTTCGCCTTTCCTGAAAAAAATACTTTTGGCAGTTAGTTCCAGATCTACATGAGACATATACGTGACATATTATGTGTGAGACATATTAAGGCTAGATCGCTAAAATAGTACGCACCCTTAATGGTAAAATTAAAATGGTATTAGAATATTGGTCACGATTTTAATATTTTAGCAGCAATTATACCAAACTGCATACCATGGCTTGCAGAAAATATTACAAATAATTGTTGCCCGGAGGCATTTTGATAATGCATTGATAATTTAACAAAATTATACTCTTTTTTACCAGGAATCTATATGAATTGTAGAATGTTTAAATATTTACAGGTAACTTTGGATTATTTATGTAATAATACTAGAAGACGGATTGATGTCAACCAGATTTAAGTCCCCTTATAATAATATGAGCAATTCTTGTATTTACCGAGATATATAGGTAATATACCTAAGTATAATATAAAAGAACAATTAATCTTTACTTATTTCGAAGAAAGATACCTGTCGATATCTAAATTAAATTTCAATAGGTTTTAAATCCAATCGTAACAATGAACAGTAGGTACGAAATAATTATTAAATGTAATATGATAAAATATCATAGAGCACAATTCAAGGTGGCGCCTTGCCCTAACTTTTTTCCATTGATTATCTATGTATAACCGACCAGCATTATTTGACGCATATTAAATTCATGTTTTTAAAATTTGAAGCAACCAACAATAATAATTGTGTGTAACAAAATACGTACCTACCTATTCACCTTTAATTATTTTTATTTTGAATATAAATTATAGTATACTGTGATTCCTACCAAAAGGCTAATATTCGTATAATAATATACCAATCAAAGCAGAGGTTCGCAAATTCAAATAAAACATGAAAAGAAAATTACAGTAAAAATTTATTATCTAACCATTTCACATCGCATCACCATCGTCGGAGTCCTCGATGTCGGCCAGGGCTTCCTTGGCGGTGTTCTCTGCTTCAGCGGCGATGTCTCGGGGCACCAACTCGTGGCGACCTTTCGTGTCTTTCGATACCCACGACAGCTCAAGCTCGAACTGTTTGTCTTTCAGCTCATCGTGGACCAAGTAGATGCTGTAAATACAGGGATAGTAGTTAGTTTAGTACTATATAAATCTTTGTAGTAATTTCTGATGCTTTTGTGGTTAGTTATAAAAAAAATCTATTATTATTCTCAAGTCTGACGGATAACGAATCTTCGAGTGAGAGTATTGTCGGCTATGATTATGAATGTGTAGTTTTCGTAATGTCTGCAAATAAAAATGTTTAATAATAATTAGACGGCCTGTTGGTCTAGTGGTTAGAGGCCCTGACTACTAAACCGGAGGTTGCAGGTTCGAATCCCGCTAGGGGCAGATGTCAATGTGATGAGCACTGGCATCTGTACCTGAGTCTTGGATGTCTTATATGTATTTATGTATATTTATCCGTTGTCTAGTACCCATAACACAAGCAAAGCTTTGCTTAAAATGGGACTAGATAATTGGTGTGAATTGTCCAAAGATATTTATTTATAATAATATAGTTGTTTCATTTCAAAATACTTAGTACATATTACAACAGTGCATTCCAAGGGGTAATGTGTATGTAAATGTCTAGTACCTAACCCTTAGCAATTATAAGCTAATTTGATATTCATTTACTGCAATGAAATGAAATCATTACGCCTATCTATGTTGTTAATAGTAGACAATAAATAATTAAATATACATACATCCTCGCTGCTTGTTTCACCAGGTCCTTAACAGACAGATCAGCAAGCTTCAATTTCTCAATTTCCGTCTTCGCCGCTTGTTTTGCTTTGCCTACTGCGCATCCAAAATATGACTGAAAAATTTAACATACAGAATTTGAACAGGGATATTATAAATAAATTGTATTGAATACTTAACTAGTTCCATATTTATTTTTGCAGGAAAATCAGTTACACTATGAATGCTAACAAATCATAAAACATATTTATGTATTAGCTAGATGGTTGCAAAACATGACCTATATACATTCTATACTATACATACTATACATATTGTAATTTTATAAAGGGTCAATTTGATTAATTTATTGAGTAAAGGGAATATCAACACACAACCACCACCACTGGTTGAAAGTATTCATAGAGCCCCTTATGGTTTAAATAAGCATTAAGAAAGAAGAATGCAAATTCATCCTCAAAGGGGTTATTGGGGTTTAAACTGGTAGGAAACTTTGCAAAATTTAATTATCATATATATTATATATATTAATTTAATTATCTTAAAGTAGTGAAAATAGGTGCACTGAAATCTATGCATACGAAGCTATGAACAGGCAGCCTGTTTTTATAATACTTACAAATGAAACACCACTAGGGTCAAGCATGTACATCTGAGGACCGTCATGTTCTGACCAAGTTCCCATCACAACAGAACATCCATACGGACGGACAGCGCTGTACAAAGTATATGCGTGCATGTACATGGATACTCGCTCATTCAAATACTTCAACGGCACTGGGATTCCAAATTGAGATCTGTAGTTTGAGGCCTCCGTGCGAGCTGTCTCCACAATCTGTCTGGCATCGGAAATAAGACCTGAAACTGCCTGTATAAGAACAATTTTGTATTAGAAATGTAAAATAGTATAAAATACCCAACATTATTCTTTTTGTTAGAGAATCCAATCCAACTAGGAATTGGGTTATTTAATAGCTCTATAAACAATGTGTGACTTAGAACAAGTGAAACACACTTAGAAAATTACGGATACACAACTGATTTTTACTGGATATTATTGTCAAACTTTTGGATTAATAACCAGGGACTACCGTCTCAATTACAAATATTGCTGGCATAAAATTAATATAATAATTATTTGTAAGTTAAATAAATCACTATTGTATTATTCCAACCTAAACTTTCATGTTAAAATATTGATAAACAGATATAAAGGTTACCAACATACCACGCCAACATGTTCATCTACATGAAAAATTCTCCTGTTTGCTCCAGGTTCATATAACTTTGATGTCACCAGCTTCTCAACAGCAAACACTACCCCATCTTTGCCTCTCAGTCCAATTACAGTTCCAGAGTTTTCGACGGCTTTGGCAGCATATTCCACTTGAAAAACACGGCCATCCGGCGAGAATTGTGATGCGGAAAGATCGTACTGAAATCAGTGGGTGATGAATAAGAATAAGCAATTTTGATGACATGAATAAGCAATTTTGATGACATACAAAATTAGATTTATTTAATAACAAGTACACTAACACCATTTTTTAAGATGTTTAGTAAGTTGAAATGTGCTGGTCAAATAAGATCAGTTATAGAAATACTTAGTACTTATAAAGAAATTAAGTAAACTTCATAACCTTTAAACAAAAGTAGCAAACTTACACCAGTCCCGATTGAACTCATTGTGTTTTACGTTCTTAGGAGATACTGTGTACAATGTTCAAGTAAATATGAAGACTTATTTCGCAAATGCTGCAGTGTTTTAAATATGGAAATAGTTTACAATTCACTTTCGAGTTTCGGCTTCGGCGGCGATGACAAGCAAGTCCTACTGTCAAAAAATCACTCAAGTCAGTTTTCGTTGTTCGCGTCAATGGCATCGCTCGAAACGTTCCGTTCCACGTAATTAAATTATAATTTTTCGTATAAGTTACGTTTTGGAATAATTATATTATTATTATTATTGAAAGTAGGATGCAACTCGTTAGAATAATTTACGTATTGGTTTTTTTCGAACAAGTTGTACTTTCTAATTCGTTACTAAGACTTAGTTTATCAAAAAGTTGTAAAAGAAAACAAACTCGCGCTAATGTTGCCAGACGTGTGAGTCAAATCAATTTAAGAAATATTTAAAGTTATAATTGTTTCGAAATTCAACTTTTCCCCATGCTGGCATCTACGTATTACTATGTTAAAGAAATAAAAATATTGACGTTGGTAATTAAAAATGATATTTTTTATCAGATATGTGTATTATCTTTTTACCTTATTATTATTTGTATACTCAGGTATTATGTCCAAACCTATTAATTCTGTTTTTCTCATTTAAGTAGTTTTAAAAGTAGGTACTTTTGTGTAATATTTTTTGTGTGTTCTACTTTTAAATAGGTACCCAGGTAAGTACCTAATAGGGGAAAGTGGGCACCTACACTTATTATTCTAACTACCTTTGTAAACCTTGTAAAAAAAAACTAACATACTGAAATATACTTTGTAACGAAATAAATATGCGACGTAATAGTCAAGTGCTGATAGTAAGTAGGTAGTAGTAAGTAGGGTAGGTAGGATAGGTAAGTAGGTATTCGTTCATTTAAAATAAAAAGTAAAAATTGTGTACGGTTACCTACTTCTCGTGTTTCGAATATTATCGTTCACATGGTCATGGTTCCGTCGTGGATAATCTAATAAAATCCACGACGGAAGCATCTTATACCTACGCACAAAAGCTACCTACCAACATAAAACACTAAAATTTTGCATGTGGCCCACCTAACAGATTACCATGTCAAAAGAATTTACGGTCGTAACACTGTTTACACATTTTTTTCAGCGTCGCCATAAACGCCGAAAAACCAGCGAGAACTTTTATTATCGCGGAGCCTGCTCTTAAGAGGCTCGAGAACCTTCTCGGTCTCACATGGAGATTTTCGGTCGGTTTCGCCACTATGAAGGTTTTATGAAGGAGGTTTGGAGCCCTGTTCCAGCAGGCTGTTTGCTTCGTGAATTTTAATGGCACTATTGTCTTTGAAGTTTGTTTTAAATCAGGTCGAGAGTTCTTTCCAGTAAAATACCTACCTACTAAATAAACTTAATGTTTTTGTTAATCAAATTATGATGAATATTTGCCGGTACCTACTTACTTAACATAAGTTTTTTGACTGATGATGAAGTAGAAACATGAGTAGGTACCTAACTACCTACCTGGGTCTACCCATTTCCTGAGTGTCTATCTAAGACTAGCTTCTGCCCGTGACTTTGTCTGCGCACGATAAGCACATTCGTATTGGGTAATAGGGGGTAATTTTTTAAAAATCTTTTCTAATTCTGCCTTACGATAAAAACGGAACCTCTGTGCAAAATTTTAATATTCCAATCCTTGTATCGTGTTGATATTATGTCAGTTTTTAAGTCAGCTTCTCCTTTTATAGTATACCTACTTAAGTAGATTTCAAATAGGTACCTACCTAAATAATTAAATCAATTACCTATACCTACCTACATACATACACACTTGCTACCATTATAAGTAAGTACATTGATAAGTTTATCCTGAAGAGGTGGTATACCTTTGAAGGCAATAGTTAGGTAGGTATAGTCTACTTAGAACATTTATATAGGTATTTGATAGGTACTTATTATGCAGTAGGTTTGTACTGTAATACCTAGGTACGTTCTTAAATTAACTTAGGTAGCTAGCTAGGAAAACCAACTTAATCCTACATTGCTTGTTAATTATTGTCAATATAAATTCGAATTCAAATGCTAAGCATAGACTTCAAATCTGAAATGTTTCAGAGAGTTTAACGAAATAATGTTTAAAAGTTTGAATGTTGAAAATAAAGTCGGGAAATACAATTACCGTTACTTTTAATATGGTTTAAGGAAATGTGGTCACATTATATTTATTCCTTAGAGACCATTTTCCTTATGTTTACTTTGTTTCAACCACCATAATTGCCCACGTTTTCGTCTTTATCCACTATCCAGTGAAAGTAGGTAAATAGCAAGCTCTTGAAAGGGTTCGACCGTTCCCTTGAAGTAGTGGAATAAAACAAAATGAGCTTTGCTCTTGATCCAAGGGTGTGAAGTTTATTTATAATGAACTTGCGAATATTAATAAAGGTCTCTGATAGGTACCTACTTAAAATAAAAACTACGGTTGGTAAGTAGGTTCATTAGGTATTCGTTTTTGTGTTGTCAAAATAGTTTATGTGCCTTTTGAACCATTTAACTTGTAGGTAATTTGTTTTCTATTAGACAGAGGCCGAAAAAAATAGATGTAAACAAACTAAGAATATATCTCAGGTAATTTTCGACACTCGCAAGGGAATCAAAATCTACAGGGAACTCCTAGGGGAGCGGCAACTGCACACCCTGCCCAATTGCCCATACCTCGCTACGTCTTTGGCTGTTTTCGTAAAGCAGTTCCATGTTAACATCAGATCCTATCCCATATTGTAGCAATTGGTTTGAAAACGAATCCAATTGTTACATGTGCTACAAAACGCTTAAGCAACCGTGTAACGTTTGATCAAACCAATTCGATTGACTTCATTCGAAGGCGTGTTCAAGTATCCTAATTGAGATCACTCCTATCATAGTGCTTCTATACCAAGTCCGAGTAGGTACGATTCATGGTCAGGAGATATACTTCCTCCTATCCATGAATAATTCTCGATACTGAAAATTATTAATGTGTCGTCATTATGGGTCGACTAGAAATGGGTTAAATTTAGCTTCCAAGATTCTTGTTTACAGCAGGACCTAATACCTAAGAGTGTTAAAAAATACTATTATACAGGTCGCTGTCAAATGTCGATGCTTGCCAGACTTTCCTTGACCTACTTACAGTCTAGTTATTTTTTCTACTCCAATTCTAACCTCGAGGTCTCAGGTCTGTTGGTCATAAAATACAGTTAACACCGCAGATACCCACCTAAGGTCCACGTTACAAACATACGTACGTCTGTAATGCCCTAAGGGTTTACTTCGTTTGCTCCAATAAGGTTTTGTTGGGTACGTATAAATTGTTACTCAAGCCGATTCGTAGGTAGCGAATCAGGTAGGTACGGTTTAAATTCTAATTTCAGTAAATAATTATGCTGCTCGTAGTCCAACTCCTAATTGCTAAAAATTAAAACAAGTACAGAACCAACTGCAGCACGAAAATCTAGTTGCATAAATTTAACATTGAATTCGAAATTATACATTCCATTATTTATCTGCACGCGAAACGCCCCATGCGGCAGAATTGTATGTAGAAACTTTATGCCAACTTAATATTAAAACGAGTTAGTGTGAAAACATTTCCGTGGTTTGTTAGTTTTAATAGAATGCTGTAAAAAGGCTGCAGGTGCACACGTTACGCCTCCAAATTAAAATGCTGTCAGACGTGTTTTCCCGACGTACCTACTGTGGGCCGACATTAAGTAAATATTCCTGTAATTGCGTTGTCTAAAAATGCGAAGATAAATTTTTGGCCGCAAGCCGGGGCCCGCATACGAAATGAGCCACACTGGGATTATTATTTGCTCAGCTGACATCCTAATTAACGTGACTTTTTTCATTTTTCTTTGTCCGCCTAGCGAAATTATCCTCGTTCAGATAATGGACTAACAGCGAGGGGTAACTTGAATAAATAACAAAAGAGGTCCGCTGCAGTAAATTAGGTACCAACAGAACTATTTTCATATTTCAAACCTCTACCGCGTAAATTATGTAATTTACATTTTAACTTTGCCTTTTTACAATTTTAAAGTTTCATGGACTTTTGATGCGGCAAAAGAACCGAGAAAGATATTTTTGAAAGAAACTCAAAGCTGGGGAACAATTAAAGCGCTTGAATGTCAAATGGAAAGCAGGACAAAGTTTGAGAGCAAAAGTCTTAGAATTTAAAGGCGGACAACGACTGCCTTGGTTCATTATTATGTTCAGTTCAACTTTGTGGACGAAATCATGGAACATAAAATCATTTTTGACCGGGGATAGGTGTTCGTCAAAATGGAATCTTTAATGTAAAGTAACATAGAAATGTGAGGTAGATTTCCACTCTTATAAAACATCAGCCTTATAGCACAATCTTGTAACTACATAAAATTAACTAGTAATCAAGTAGATACAGCTTATTCACGTAGATATGACCAAACAATTCATGGGTAGGTTAGGTAAAATATTTGAATTACTTACTCCTAAAAATGTTGTGTATCTAACCAGCTTCCCATACATAGAAATGATTAATATATAATAATACTATAGCTATCTAATTTTACTTTAATTAAATATAAAAAACAAATTCTTCAAGAAGGTACTCGTCCAGAAAATCATGTGTTTCTTGCCTGCTCCATTCTCGTAATTTCGTACATCAGTGCTCGCCGTGTCGAAGTGCAGACATTTCCAATCAAACCACTCGGGGATCCCGGTCTTAAAATTTGACGTTGACTTTAAATAGTCAAAGAAAATTTGCATCGGCCTCAGTTTTAAATAATACTTGTTTGAGTTTTAAAATTAAAATGGAATGCCCGAATGAGCTCTTTATTTCAGTTATTGCGGTTAGATACTAACATAGCTATGTACCTTTTTTTATGTTTCGTATCCATTGATACAAATTTCTTGCTGAAAAGTATCTTATTAAGGAGTAAGCAGGTACGATTATTAGTAGACAACCATTCTTTTATACCCAGGCATAAAAGCCTCAGAAGGCAAAACTTAAAGTTCTATATAAGCTGTGTGTCAAATGCTGTGTAGGTAAGGTTATTTGGGAAGCAATATATTCTAGATGGAAGCATTTTTGGCAAATTAGAATAGAACATTATGGAAATGTCTTTTTGACAATGTTTTTGACGCGCGAGATAACATCTTTTCACTCTTTCACACATTGCAAAAATACAATAATGACAGTACTGTCTCGTGCGATAAGAACTATACACGCTACCTTTATGTTTTTAACTCTACTTATATCACCAAGTATGACTATAAAATCTACTTAAAATCATTGCATCTTCCTTAGGTACTTTATTATATAAGAGGGCTCCGCAATATTTTGCCGTTCCCGACGTATATTAACGAGCTCGTGTAGCGTCCCGCCGGGTAAACAGATTGATAATATATCGAGAGCTATTTTCACCAAGAAACGTTCCCAACAAAACAATTATCGAGACAATAATTAAATTATAATTAAAAATACCTTATAATATCACGATTTTGCTGTTGGGTGGTTGATTGTTGTTGTAATATCGATGTAATTAAGCATGACTTTGTATGTCTTTTTAGTTAATATCGGGAATACCAATCGCCATTTGTAGTTGGATTTGACTATTCATTTAAGCGAAGGCTAAGCGTTCCTTTGAACTAGTGTTAGGTACCTATTACAAGATGTTGTACCTATTAGAAGATTATGGTTATTCTAAACTCCGTAAAATCACGTACCTACTGCGCAAAACAGCTGAGGCAGACAACTGAAAAAACAAGACATAGGTAAATTAATTCACTGAGAACTGACTCTTATTTCATTCAAAAATCATAAAATAGATTTTAAATGTAACCCACTTATATAAGTAGGTACCTAGGTATATCGAACACAATAGATAAACTTTGAACATCAACGTAGGTATCTCTTATACACAGTGGCCAAGTAACTTCCTCACCACTGGATATAAGGTAAATTGAGAACATAAAGTGCAGCAATAAATTATCAATCAGGTGGGGTTACAATGGGTTGCACTCGCCAAGCTCAGCCCAAACTTGGCTCAATTTGCGCTAAGATGCTCTAGCTATGAAATATTCTGTTGATTCCATTCATCTGCACTTATGTAAAGTGCACTTACTTGCACAAATTTAAGCCAGGGAAACCATTACACGGACT
Source organism: Polylopha cassiicola (assembly GCA_038024825.1). Lineage (NCBI taxonomy): Eukaryota > Metazoa > Arthropoda > Insecta > Lepidoptera > Tortricidae > Polylopha > Polylopha cassiicola. The sequence goes on from CP149059.1 coordinate 4,992,103, forward strand.
CCGGCCGATTTCACTTCACTCAGCCAGAAAAGTATTATGAAATTTAACGGCTTGCTAGGCGTGAATTGGATTTGATTCTATTTTAACGTTCCATTCCACTCGTATTTCTAGCCTGCCAAGTTTGAAACGGTATTTTTCTTCAAAATAACTAGAATCGAAATGGTTTCTTACGTTTAATATTTATACCTTTGCTACTATTCTCTTGAAATATTGTTAAGAGTTTTAAGGAAACACTTGGGAATACCTGAAAATAATGAATAAAGTTTTGAAGATATGTTGTAGAATTCTATAGAATCAGTCGTAAAGCGCGGCATTAAATTGAAATTGGACCATAACTGAAATGAGTGGACATAAAACTTTACGAGAACTTCACATACATTGTGGACAAAGGAGAACATTAGGGATAATCTATGTGTCGTGAAAACCCAACTTTTCTTTTCATTGCCCGCTCTCTTGGACCGCTGCAAAATGAGGCAATTTAAGTTCAAACAAATTTAAAGGCTCATTTCCTATTCTTAATACAGTTATTTCTTAAGTTTCAGATATAAAAACTTAGAAGGATACAGAACTCAGTTATTATCTCAACTGTTGTGTACTTAGTTTTCCATTCCGGTCCGCGGAGAATAAAATAATAAACGAGGTACGGTAAGGTGTTTGTGAATTATAAAGCAGAAATGTGTTCTTTTAACTATTAAGTGGTCTACTAAATGAAATTTGTGCTTTAATTTACTTACTTAATTTAAAATAAAATTTACAAATATATATTGTTTACCTGATAGGTACACAACATAAAATAAAGTTATTCCTATTTTCCATAGGGGCAGGCTTGTATCCCTGTTTTGCTGACTGCTACACTGACAATCTCTTTTATTCTTCAACTTTTATGATAATATCATGTACTTATGTGAATTTGATCTTTCTATATTTCCACTGACTCGCCTATAATGAACATAATAATATTCTATCAATTTATTAAATTTTAATTATTATATTAAGTAAGTACGTTTACTTATACTTTTCTAATTTAGCTTTTAAGGGTTCCGTTCCTCCAAATAAAAAATAGGGACCCTTTTTTTACCTAACAAATTACAACGTGTCCCACATTGTAATGCTTTACTCCAAGAAAGGAGTAAAAGGCTCTCAGCACGATATGTTAAAAGAATTTTACGCGTTCATGCGTAATTTAACTTGAAACGCAATAAAATATCCATTAACTTTGAGATGGGCATTTTCCAACAGACTGAACGCAGAGACGTTTATATTGGGGACACCTTTCTGTGTCACGTTAACAGTCATTCTAAAATAGCCCCAAGTCCTTTTTGGTGTGGAATAAGGAATCTCAAATTTAAAAGACGTAAATCAAGCTTTCTTTATATTTTTGTCAAAGAACTGGAGTTTTGTATACTTACTAGCTTCTGTCTCTGATTTCATCTACGCACGATGACTATTTAACACAATATCGTTATAAAATATAGCTTATTGTATTAGCTATATTATTCATTCTCTACTTTTTGCGTGAAAGAGGCTCAAACATACATTCAGAAATCCAAACATTCTTATATCTTATAAACTTTCACATTTATAATATTAATACGATCTGGAGCTTATAGCATGGTTTTTATATGCTAGCGAACTGGCAAATAGCTTATCCTGAACTTTCTAGAACATTATGATAAGGCTCTGAACTTAAGTTTCACTGAAAAGTTATTTGGTTAAGTAAAATTAAATCTTGCAAATGAAACAGAAAACTTGGTAAGGAGTGTTGTGTATAGATAATAAATGAAATGCAGCGGGAAACACTCAAGAAAAGCACTTTTGCAGAAAACTAATATCAGTGTTTGCCAAGCAGTTCGCATTTGCAGAATTGGGGTGACGGGATAGACCCATAAATAGCTAGAGGGAACAAATGGGAAAAGGTTTACAATCGGAAATAAATGATTCAATGTCATTAAGGCTTGTGCATCGTTAGAAGTATACACAAACACAATATAATTATGATCTCTCAAAATATTAATTATGTTTTACATGAATAGTGATAAAAATAATTATTTTTAGAGTGTAAGTAGCTCTGTCTAATTTACAAAGAGAAATGGTAAATCCTGATCCTTATCCTAACTTATATTATAAATGCGAAAGTAACTCTGTCTGTCTCGCTTTCACGCTAGAACTACTTAACCGTTTTTAATGAAATTTGGTGCACAGATAGTCTAGAGCCTGAGAAAGCACATAGGCTACTTTGAGTTATGAAAAATTAGTCTGCCGTAATCACTAATTCTACGCGGACGGAGTCGTGGGCAAAAGCTTGTATTTTATAAATAAATCAATCAAATCTGGTATAATATATTATTTTTTAACCTTGGATCGTCTCGCGCTGCATCTTTTGGTTCTGTTTCAGAGATATGTGACTCTGGTGGGGTCAAATAACTCTAACGCTGCCTGTACATAAAAATATTTAGTAGGTATAGTTTGATTTTCCATTAACCACGTCAGTTGTAATAAACACTGCAGTCTGTGTAAGATTCACACAATAGTAGCGCTTATCGGGACGGCACCGACGTTATTAAATAAACAGGGTGCTCGCAAACGAACCCTGTATAGTCTGCAGACTAGCACTTCGGTAAATTATTGAAATCTGTGTTTGGCTATGCGACATCACATAACAACAACTATATACATAAGAAAAGAAATACATAAGGACGGAACGAGGTAAACATACCTAAGATATAAGTAAAGTAGTTAGGTACTACCGGTATCTATGTATTAAAAATTAGAAGATTGTTAATTGTTTATGATCTGTTTTATAATTTTCAATTAAACTTTCTGCCATTTTGCTAGCTTCGTTATTTTATCCGTAGAATAAATGAAAAGACAATAGGAGTTAACTAAATGGAGCTGTAAAAACAGCTTAAGCTGTAGGTATGTATATCGTTTACTTATTTGAAAAATTTTAAATCGCCCACATATTGTTTGGATAATCACACTAATCGTTCCAGATCCAAGCTAAGTAAGGTTTATATACCTAGTTATACACACAAATGCTTACGAGTAGTACACGTAGGTACCTAACATATAGGACGAACGAAGAAGCTTCTATGTAAGGGATGTAAGAAGTAAAACTGAGTTTTTCAAACCAGTAGATCCGGAACGATTGAATCTTTAGCTTCATTTAAACGGAAGGTAGCGCATTGAACTATGAGAAAATGCCTCAATAGTAGCAAATGAGGCACGCTCACCGCTCGTAGAGTTTTAAGAAAATTTCTTTAAAGAAGGTTTAATTCAACGTCTTTAGAAAATGCAGCCGGATTTACTTTTAATGAGTTTCGAGAGTGCAACTTGGGGTTTGCTTTGTAAATGAATGGTGAAGTTGGTCCTCGGGGAATGCCGGCTTTCAGGATCTTTATTAATTTTTTCCTATCGATTACTTCGTTGAGATTGTTTTAAACGGAAGACGGTGCTATTAATCAACGTCTTTGTTAATCAAGATCGGTATTGTGTTTCGACTTTCGGGAGAAAGGTTATTATTATACTTTTTTTGGGTAGACAGTCTGGGTGAACATTGGTATAGTTACTGGTTTTACTTTTATACTTATATGAGTATTAAGATATTAAATAAATGACGGTCTTTAGGTCTAGTGGTCAGTGCTCCTGACTACTAAAACGGAGGTTGCGGGTTCGAAAACTGCTAGGTGCAGAAGTCAGTGTAATGATTTGGGATTTGATAAAAATATATTGTATAATAATATAGATTACTAGCTTCTGCCCGCGACTTCGTCCGCATGGAACTCCTCCTTTTTTGCAGTCGGTTAAAAAGTAGCCTATGTCCTTTCTCAGGTTCCAGACTTTCTTTGTACCAAATTTCATTTAAATCGGTCCAGTAGTTTTAACGTGAAAGCGTAACAGACAGACAGACAGACAGAGTTACTTTCGCATTTATAATATTAGTTAGGATGAGTATTAAGATATTAAATAAATGACGATCTAGTGGTTAGTGCTCCTGACTACGAAAACGGAGGTTGCGGGTTCGAAAACTGCTAGGTGAAGATGTCAGTATGATGATTTGAGACTTGATAAATTTTCGTGAATTGTCCAAAGATATTGTATAGATTATATTGTCAGTTGGTAATTGTTGTTGATAATAAACATATTTTGTAAGTTCTGAAAACATTTACCCGATCGCATAAACTAAAAATGTTCATCTCTATTAGGTACCTTGTCAATCCCACATTATTTCGCATTTATAATAGACCATGGTTAAAGTTATATTACCTCAATAAATGCTTATACATCTTCCGCAAATTCACTATGCAGTCAATTCCATATCAGAAACGACAATAAATTTTGACTTCTTATAAATTGGTACACAATCCTATTGCTCGGTTCAAAGAGAGAACACCGTAAGGCGTTCTATAAATTGATGGGGCGCTTATCTTTAAACGAAATAAAATGTCGTGGAACAATGGTAAATACGGAAACTGCGACAGGGTGACAGTAATCGCTGGCTCAGATGTATCTCCCGTCGAACTGCCTTTTACAATGAGCTGAACAGAGTGAAAAAGGCGATAAAATGAAACAAAAAATGGTATAGTCTTTTTGCGGTGTAAAGGTAAATATGTCGTACTTACGCAAAAATAAGTTTATGTTTCGTATTTATTTCTGGACTACTACTCGTATAGAACATCTTTAATTCTTATTAGTTATTGGGTACCACACTTAATAATCTTGATAAAATTGCCAAATTTATAATTTTACTTATTGCTAGTTTTTTTTGGATGAGAATGACTTCCGATTAAACACTTATGCTCATGTGTGTGTTCCCTTATGTTTAAAAATTATCTACGATAGGTACTTACCTGGGGCCCTAGACAAGTGCCCAACGTTCAACGTTAACGTTAAACGTTAGGACCAAAATGTATGGGATTTGACATCCGCGATCGACTGTCACGTACGTCACAAATGTCAAATCCCATACATTTTGGTGCTAACGTTTAACGTTAACGTTGATCGTTTGGCACTTGTCTAGCCCCCCTGGTTGTTCATATTTGTATTAAGTACTAGCGGTCCCGGCAGACGTCATCCTGCCCGTTCGAAATTCAAATTAGGTAACTTTAGTTAGACAACGTTTGTATGGGAAAAGAAAAGGGCTGTTTTTAGGGTTTCCAGACAATTATTCGATTTTTTCCTCGCCGTAAGAACCATCCTTGGACTTCAACGAACATTTAAAAAAAAATGGCCAAATTGGTCCAGGCGACGTTGAGTTATGCGCTTACCAACACATTTTGCGATTCATTTTTATATATAAAAGAAGAAGAAGATAATATGTGCTGTGGTGTGTGTAGCTATTAACTTAAAATCAAAACCTGACCTATAAATGAACACAGGATAAAAATAACCGCTCATAAACACGTTAAAATGCAAATAAATTCGAGAACACTCATCATAACTTGAAAAGTTACAGAAAACTTGGTACATGTAAACAGTTGACTCGAACTCAAAGAGGATCAAGTAGGCAGAAGTGCTTATTTTCGAACATTTTAAAGGAAAGTGATCCCTATTTTGTACGGTTCAAAGTGGTGTTTACTAAGACGTGGTCTTAAGCGAGAGTCTTTGGATTGACAGAAGCCTTTAGGTTTGATGTGACGAGGGGGCAATTCGGATGGCAAAAATCTCTGAGGCTCACATGCCGTGTTTAATATTTGTATAGTAAAGTGACACCTTAAAAACTGAAAAATAATTAGGTGACAATCCTACAAATTAATTATTACAACAAAATAAAACGGAATTTTTAATCTCTATAGAGTTAAATTCTATCTATTTTTTTGATTTATACATTTTTGATCAGATCACACTGACTTAATATTCCGCTAGAAGGATTCGAACCCGCAACTTTCACTCTCGTAGTCAAGGGCTCTGACCAATGTCGTTCTAAACATAACTTTACGTATATCTTATAAGTAGATAGGTATTTCAATGTCTAAAAATATTTTTTTATTTAGATTCTTAGTTAAAGCAGATCTATATGAAGATTAAATTAAAATTTTACCATACTTAAAATCAACATTTGTAATTCAAGTACAAGCTAATACAAAGCGTAAGTAAAGAATAAATAAATTCATAATAAAGACTTTCGTTCGATACCTGTGGTTTATTCCCATATAAAACAAGTCGCATCGTCATGGGGGGGTTAAGTGTTGACGTCTACGTCAATCGAACTTGATGGATGGCATGGGTAGGGTTAATCTTTTTACTCGCACTTTTTCATGTTTTGCAAACGAATAAAATAGCACCACCTACTTTTAATTCTTAATAAAGAGTTATATTACATTGGAGTAACTTGTTAGGTAGGTATATAATAATATACGTACCTATATACTTGTTACCATAACATAAATGATAACTGCTAGCGTAATATTCGTCTTCCATATAATGAACTAGCTGCCCCGGCAGACGTCGTCCTGCCCGTCCGATTGTTTCGTCAAAGATCTGTCAAAGTCTTCTGTCACTTCTTCATAGGGCTTCATATTTTTCCCGTTTTTTACACATTTTCCACTGTTTCTTCGCTCCTATTGGTCGCAGCGTCATGTTATATAGCCTAAAGCCTTCCTCGATAAATGGTCTATCCAACAAAAAAAGAATTTTTGAATTCGAACCTGTAGTTCCTGAGATTAGCGCGTTCAAACAAACAAACAAACAAACTCTTCAGCTTTATAATATTAGTATAGATACCTACCTATATAGGTACTTGTTACCATAACATAAATGGTAACTGCCAGCGTAATGTACGTCTTCCATATCAATACATAGTATAAAACAAAGTCGCTTTCGCTGTATGTCCGTATGTATGCTTAGATCTTTAAAACTACGCAACGGATTTTGATGCGGTTTTTTTTAATAGATAGAGTGATTCTTAAGGAAGGTTTATAGCCCCCGTGCGAAGCCGGGGCGGGCCACTAGTAATATATATGGAAGACAAGATAATCAATTACTTTTCATACACTTATAACGTGAAACATCTTATTTGAATTTCATAATAAATGAATAACGTTTTATTATAATCTAATTTGTTTTTTTTTCATACTTCTATTGCATTAAACTGTAGACCCACAAATTATTTTAGATACATAGTTTACTTATATCCAAAATCTTCGTTTTTAGTTATTCAAAATGCTAGGTTTTGATATAACGATAACTACAGCAAGAAAATACGCCATGTGTATATTATTTATCTACATAGTCTAGGAGTTAGTTCAAACAAGAACACTATAATTGATTTGCAGGCATTGCCTTCACAATAAATGTCTTGACAGCTAGAGCAATCTAGTTTCTACCAATCGCATAGGCCCACTCTGACTTCGAAATTTGTATTGAATTTATGCGACTAGCTTGGAGCATTCCACTCAATTCAAATGCTTATTGATTTTCGCGGATTATTCTAAAACAAAAGACACTCACGTTACAATCAATCTCCTTTGTTTATGATTATTAAAGGGAGTTTGTGTTTTGTCTTTATTTACTGTGATTAAAATGAATGGAGAGTACAATGGGGTAGTTACTAGATAATCGTACGTTTATTAGAATAGTGTGACACCTCGAAATGTGTCACGTGAATTTAATTTTGTGCAGACTTAGAGTCTTAAATGGAGTAACAAAATATTTCGATATGTCACGTTGTTGCGTCAAACGTGTTTAGGTATAATTATAAAACATTTTATAAAAGTGGCTTTTTTAAAGGTGTCACGTTATTTATTACACTACACTGTAGAATCTTGATAGAGTTAACAGATTTATTATTTTATTGCTAGTAATCTATTAGTTGTCATAAAATAATAAAACCGTCCTCTAGAGTGTTGAATGTACGTAAAAATAAAATAAAGATTTAATGCTATCTAAGCATGTTTATTATTTCAGACGTACGACTTAGACGTGTTTTCTGAAAGCTAGTATTCTGCAGGTTACATCGTACATAATACCTGCAGTAGGCAAACTTCAATATTTTGGAACGATAAACAGCAACTTTATTTATTTGAGTTACTAGCACTAGCGCCTGCCTTATTTAAGTTAAAAAAGATTAAAATACTCTATAGTTGTTAGGAGACACTGATTGGAATGCCGTAAAAAACCGATACCTAAAGAACACCAATAGAAAAACCATAGAATAAATGCAAATATAAATGGTAAGGAGGCATTTCAAGATGGAGCTGTGTTTGTACTTTCTTCGTAGCTAGAGTATAACCAAGCAGCATTCCAATGTGTAATAACCGCGAAGGCATCAGAAATTACAACCAGGATTATTTTTCCAGCTCGTCAGATAACGTTGTTATCATTTTGCGCAACTTGTTCAACAATTAAACTTGTTTATTTTCTAGCGAACTGAGAGTTAATATATCACCTGCAAACCATAGAAAATGAAAAGGGTAGGGTGCTGTAAGTATTTGTTACGGCTGTAAAGTCTGCAAGTTACCTCACTGTGGTTATTTGGTATTCCTCGTTTGCACCCAAACTGTTGTCGGCGAGCTAATATCGACAGTGAACCTTGTCTAGTCTACCTTGTACAGTCAACCTCAAATATAGCGTAGAAGCCAAATTTGCCCAAAATACCTATATTAAATAAGTACGTAATAATAGTAGCGACGTAGGTACCGATATATTTACATATTTGCTAACTGCACATAAAGATGTAAAAGTTCAGAAATTAAAGAAAATAAGCGTTAATTTACTGCATGACGATGCAATGACAGTTAAAGAGTATATGAGTTGTCGGAACTTAGGTAAATAAAAAAAAATACAAGTTATGACTGTTTAGATATAGGTAAAGAGAAACATACCAACCTACCTTCTCATCTTATTATTTTTTCTAACATAGGTCATACAGAAAAAAAACACGAAATGAATAATAAATATTATAAGAGCGTAGTTAAAAACATTAAGAATTTAAGAATTTCCTTCGAAAACCTTCAGTAGTTACGTTGTCTTATTTACATGTTTGCACTCTATTTGACTCAGTAAATAACCTTTCAAATAAAAATACCTTGTTTAATCCTCCATGTTCTTTATGAAAGCCTTTCGAAGTTTGATCATAGTGCTCAAAGGGTTTACGCAACAGTAGTCACAGAAATAAATTACTACTAGAAAAAGTTCAATAAGTACGTAAAAACATAAGACAATTTCATTCCCCAACATGAATTCTTATTGGCTTTCGAACTTCGGAGTCCTAAAATGCAACTTTCCAACACGAGTATTCCCGACAATTTCGAGTCAAAGAAAGTATTTTTTCTGTACGAAACAGTCCCCATTAGTGGCAACCCAACCATGTGCGTTACCAGGAAAAAGTTCTTGCTAATGCTAAAGTTTCTGAAAAGCTTCAAATACAATTCCAGGGTGCTTAAAGCTGGCATAGTCTGGCGCCGGTTCTTTTATTACGCATTTTCTCTTTAATGTTTTACTCCATTTTGCGCCTTTTGTGGAAACAGATTAGCTAGTTTTTGTTGCTGTTTTGTTATTTTTACGAATAGGTAGATAACATAAAGCCTGTTAGTGAGTTAGGAGTCACCTGATGTTCTCCTTTTTATTCATTTTTACAATTGTGTGCTATTTACTAAATGGATATTTTCAATTTCATTTTAGCTGTGCTGTATAGTGCGATTTTCTTGCAGTAGGTACCTGCTTAAATACCTATAAGCGTAGTAGGTGCCAAACTTGAATCAAAACGGTAACATGACGTCTTTTCCTCTAACTATATTTATTTGTAATAAATGCACAAATAAAACAAGGTCGGTCCTGTAGACATAACATTATTGTTAATATGAAATGCTTTTCCATACTCATCTGGATCTTCTTAATCTCGTACAAAGTTTATTCTCGTACAAAGACTGTTGCCCAAGTTGATGTACCTTTTTCATTAAATTTCATTGACTAATCTGCAAAATTTATTAGAATTACGTTTCTTGATTATTTAGATTCTAAAAGATATTTCACAGTTGTAAATAAACTACTCATAAAAATCGCGTGTAATATTATGTGGTCGCACTCAGCCGAAATGACTTGAGCGATTGTCATTGCATGAGAAATGTACGTAATATGTATGTAACAGGTCGTATGGTGAATGTAGGTCATATTGCTAGGTGTTTAGGGTAGGGACAGAACAACGTTGACCAGGGTCAGATAATAGTTTAAATTTCCCATGTTGATCATCTAACACGATTGAGAATAATGTAAGCAATTTGATTAACTTTGCTTTGCTGTTATTATTTTAATATATTATTATTAGATTACACTTACTCATTTATCAAGATGTTTGTATTTTAATTAATTATAGTAAAGAGAGAATACAATAAAGAGTTGCTTACATACCAAAAAAGATTTTTTTTTTAAATACATACTTATTACTTACATAAGGCTTCACGGAAAACGTGAAATATAATATCCTAAATGTGGTTACCTACTTCATTTAAATACGGTTGAGAAAAAAATACAATTGGGAAACCCTTATACGATTTATGGCCCAAATATAAGGGTAGCAAAATTTAATACGAAGAGGTTTACCTAAATCGACGTTGTTGAGTAAATCGAAATTGCTTCTCTTGCGGTATCGGATGTAATTGCTTTCCTTCTATATGGCAATCCAATTATTTTTCAAAACCCTGAAAAGATTTACCCAAGTAATAGCACGACAAAGTTTCCGTTTAAGGAAAAATATATCGTATTAAGATTGGTCATCTGCAAACGTTGGATTGATTGTTGAATCACGATTTAGTAATAGGTAACTAATATAATCTGTAGGTAAGTACATTTATTAGGATAAAATTGCATATTATTTTATATCGGTAAAACTCATGACGTAGACCTACTTATTTGTCTTTAATAAAATAGCCAACATCAATGCTTTTTTTTATGAGAAATAAAATATGGTATGCTATAATACATTATTATCATATTGGGATCCAACCTAAAAAATCATAAAAAACACGTAGGTAATCTAACTTTTCTATCCTCCGGCCGGAAAGCGCCAACTTTCTGGCCGCTGCGCTAAATGAAATTGCCGCTTTCTGGCTTCGTTGAATAGAAAAATAGTATACTGACCTCGGCCAGTAAAATAAAAAAGCCTCAGATCACATTTTTGTCAACCTCGGCTTCGCCTCGGACGACAATTACTTGTGATCTGAGACATTTTTTATTTTACTAGCCTTGGTGCGTAATGTACTATTTCATAAATATATTAAATATTTTTTATTGAAACAGCTGAATTGACAGCTTATCAGCTAATGTAGGTAAGTGAATAATATAAAAAAATATTGTCTTACTGAGAAGATTTGAAACAAGGACACTCATGTATTCTCTACGAAAAAACTTTTAATAAAACTGCCCAAAGGCCCATAGGCAATGAGTTGTTTTCGTTATGCCACAGTAATCATTAGGAATGTCGCCAGCAGGCCTGCCCTACTTGTTACTGGCTTGTTAGTGCCTGCGGATAAACGAGAAAAAAGAAAAAAAAACAATAGTTCCATTGTTGAAAACTCTTTGCTGTTAAGCAAAGCTTATATTTTTAATCAAGTACGCCAAGTTTTTAATATTTAACGATTACGACGTTGAACATGTGTTTGTTTAAAAATTAGTCTTTTACGAAATGTATTAGTAGTAGGTATATGCTAGCGAGAAATTTCGCTTCATGATTTGGTGAAACAATTTCTTTTTACTTTGAGTTGTTTAAGAGTCTCGCCACCCGTCCGGTTTTGCAGTGAAGGCCCATTAGCTGGCCAACTGCGCTTCAGTATTCAGTTCGAAAAAAAAAAAAAAAAAAACTTTGAGTTGAATGCACTTGATACGTCGTCATGATCTATTTTGGGTGTCTGTGGTCAGTTTTAAAAAGTCCTTTATAATATCTAGTCTCCTTTAGGTAGTACCTAAACACAGCTCCAAAGTTTAAGGTGTTGGTTCTTAAACCAAATTTACAACTGAAGTGTATGCCCCAGTAAGTCCCGGTAACTTTGGAGGTTACCTTACGTCTCTTGTTGACTTGACATTTCAGACAATGCGTATTCAGCGCGCACCGCATCCTTAATAGATTCAGGAACTTCTGGTAAATTGTTAATTAGCAATTTGAATACGATGGTCGGCGTCAAAGTTCAATCCAATATTGATCTTTAGGGACTGAAGTTTTTCCATTCCTAACGAACCGTGAACCGATGGGGGATTAATCAACCACGATCACCCTAAATGAAATACCGAAGGCATAGATTTATTATCTAACTTCACTTAGTAAATTGAAGGCTAATTTTATTTGCTGATTAAGGTTGAGATATTAATTATGACGAATTGCTTGATTCAATTCACGCAACAGTTAACTATACCTAGTAGTTTTATGAATAATATATTGTTAGAAACACTGGTATTAATGACTTTGATCAATAAATGCAAGATACATCGGACAGATGGAACCTCTGAGCGAGCACCAGCTTGGTGTACCTATTTAATAGCTAACTACGGAGATCATAGCATAACCGATAGATGGAGCCACCGGACGGGAGATAGTGAGAACGATGGCGGCCGGTGGCGGCATTCTGGTTCGGAGCGCGCGCTAAGAGTGTTGTGTAACTTTGTAGTTGATAATAATTAAAATAGTACCTTGTCTAAGAGTCTTTGATTCAACATATCAGAAGTGTGGCTGAGAACAACGCGATACTCGTCTAAGTACAGCATATTGGGTGAGTCCTAAAGTTATAATAATACTTATTACTCATGTGAGAAAATTATTTGAAAAATAAAACCGTTTAAAAAGAATATTCAGTTGTCTATACTGTCTACTAAGAACAAAGTATCATATGTTTACTTATGTATGAGTACTATCTTATGTTTAAGAGCAAAGCGTTATAGTCAGAGTTGCATAAGACAGGGTATACTGAATTCTAATGAACTAGAATTTATTTATTTATTATTCCCAAAGTTGATAAAATAACGACGATAATACTTGACGACGATGAGACGAAACTCTGTATAGACATACAGAGTATAATTGCTGTTGACAGTGTATTTTAGTCATTTTTTATTTTATTATATCTATAAAACGATAATTTTTGGTGAACATTAGTTAAGTAGAAAAGTGAATATTTAATAAAATTACATAAAAATCAATCTAACTATATCTTATTAATCATAATTTAATTTGAGACTATGTTAACGGAATATGATTTAGTTATAACGTGTGAGTATGGATTGACTTATATTTTGAAAATATATCACGTTTATTTTATTGTGCGCAAAAAAATAAATCTAATTGAATCCGGTGAATCCTGTATTGTTTTTAGATGGTATTCTCGACATACAATTAAGAAAGCATTAACAAATTTGATACGCCACGTTTTTTTTAATTGGATCATGATTCCTAATCATGACAATCTCGAGTAGCCACGTTTATTAAATCCAACTTAATCGGTGTAATCTTTGATTTTTTGTTATTGAGTTTTTTAAAATATGACGTTGAAAGTCGTTATGAACTTAATCGTTCACTTATATTTACTTGATTAGACCACGTTGTCCTAAGAAAAGAAATTATGTTTAAATTTATTAAATCCAGTTTAATCTGGTCAATCTTTTGATATTTCTCATTGTTATTTTCGAAATATTACGTGGAAAATATTTATGGATTCGACTATTTCATTATGTTTTATTATTATCGATCGCGAAAATTAATGATGATTATTTAAGTACCTATCTACATGGAATTCAACCGAACTTCTTAACGTTTTAAGATGTCTCTCTCAAAATAAGATTTAGAAAGTATTCTACTAGGTAGTTGAGGTTTTATATGTGTTATTAATTTAACTGCTTGTTTAATTACAATATTTGTGACTACCCTGCTTGAGTTGTTGTTGAGAAATATTAATGAGTCCGTCTTAAAATGAAATCTTTGACAACATACCGGCTAAAACAACCACGACTAAGTAACGGCAATTTCTTTTGTTTCCGGGCTTACAATAATAGAGAGGTGACGATGTCTGAACCTGGAACACCTCCATTACTGGCCGAGTCGGACGAAGGGAATCCTCGCCGGAAAGTTAAGAAAGGGAGAAGGCATCCAAGTTCGAGTCGTGTACGCACAAAAACTAGGTCGACCCGTAAGCGAAATAAAAGGAGTAGCACATCATACTCTAGCAGCACCTCTTCTCCGGTTAGGAGTAGTCGTTCAAAAAGACGCACTAAAAGGAAGAAGAGAAGTCGGCGTATTAGTAGCCCTTCAAATACGAGTTCTGACCAGGCTGAAGCGTCTGTTTTAAAGCAGTTAGTGGTAGCGTTAGAGGGCAGAAATCGTGCGCCTCACGGTCACGGGTCACAAAATATTATACCCGAGTTCGATCCTCAGGCCAAAACTCAGACAATAAACGACTGGCTGCTAAAAATTAACGAGTCAGCTCTAGTATATGGATGGTCTGAAAAACAAACCATTTACTATTCTTTGCCTCGACTAGTTGGCTTGGCGAAACGATGGTATGATGGGCTCACTAGCGTAAAATATTCATGGCGTCAATGGCAAGATAAGCTTTTGAAAGCTTTTCCTTGCGAAGACAATTATGGGGATCTTCTAACTGAAATGCTAGCTCGCAAAAGTAGGAAAACCGAAACCCTGGAAGAGTATTATTACGATAAAATTCGACTCATTAACCGGTGCGGAATACGTGGGTTAAAAGCGGTTGATTGTCTCACGCACGGTATATTTGAACACAATATCCGTATGAACGCTCAGGGATCGTGTTTCAAGGAACCTGAAGATGTTCTTACATATTTTAGGAAAATTTCCACTAAAAGGGAAGAAATCGCTCGGAACACGGGGAGTTATCGTCCAGTTGTTAATCCGCAAAAACAGCAACGAGTTCAAGCTCCAGATAATATAAAGAAAACAACAATAAGCTGTTTTAACTGTGGAGAAAAGGGCCATTTTTGGCAGGCTTGCCCAAAGGACTTAGTTAGGTGTGGCAAATGTAAGCGAGTAGGCCATAATTCTAGTTCCTGCGACAAAACTCCCTATAACGCAGATAAGATACACGCAGCAACTCCTACCAAAAGCGTTAATAAAATAGAATCAGCATCGGGTACTTGTGACAAGTATTTCAAGAATGTCACGATTAACAAGCAAAGTACGAGTATGAGAGCTTTCGTAGATCTTGGTAGCGAATGTACTTTGCTCAGCGATAATATCTCCATTGACTCCACGTTCGTTACCCAAGATCAGAGCGAATTACCGCTATTGAAAGGATTTGCGAACTGTTCAGTAAAACCCAGCGCACAAGTCAAAATGACCATCCAGGTCGATTTCCTGAATGAGGAAATATATGCATACCTAGTACCGCATACCATGTTACCTTACGGCGTTAATATACTCATCGGTCAAAATCTCACAGAGATGCCGAACGTCAGAGTCTACAAAACTGATACTGAACTGATTCTATTCAAAGCAATAGACAGGCTGGTACAAGTAACCCTCGAAGAATCCGTTCAGGTAACTGGTGCAACTGCTATTCCGGTTACAGCCTCTGAGTGTCCTGAACCAGCGAGTGTGTACATCTCATCGGAGGCGTGCCTAAAGCCCGAATCAGAGTATATCATTTTACCCGGCATCTACGAATTCGATAAAGGTCGATCAAATATTGTGGTATTAGGTCTGACAACATCCTCAATTAGTTTGTATAAAGGGCAGCTAATGGCTAGAGGCATTGTGTTACCAGGTTTTGTATCTGACAGGCTTAAACAAAAAGAAAACCAACTGCAAGTACAAAATTACGCTAAAACTGTGTGTCAGGTCAATGTTCAAGAAACTCGCGACATCAAGTTTGATCATCTAAACACGGATAATGAACTACAGGACCATGTGAAAAAAGAACTTTGCTATCTCTTAAATGACAACAGAGACGTAATGGCGTTTTGTACTGCGGAGTTAGGCAAAACTAATCTGACTGAGATGTGTATCAAATTAAAAGACGACACCCCAGTCACTTATAGACCGTATCGTCTTTCGGTATCCGAAAGAGGAAAGGTAAAGTCTATTATTGAAGATCTTTGTGCCAATGGCATAATTCGGGAGTCCGAGTCAGAATACGCAAGTCCAGTTATAGTTGTGACAAAAAAGAATGGGGACTTGCGCCTTTGCGTGGACTATAGGGCACTTAATAAGAAGACCGTAAAAGACAAATACCCAATGCCATTGATCGAGGATCAGATCGACAGCCTTTGTGGTCAGAAGTACTTTACCACTCTTGACCTAACTTCTGGGTACCACCAAATACCTATCGCGGAATCTTCAAAGCACCTGACAGCATTTATAACACAAGATGGGCACTTTGAATACAACAGGATGCCTTTTGGACTCTGTAATGCCCCGGCGGTATTCCAACGGTTGATACACAAGGTCCTGAGTACCAAGAAAATCCCTGGAGTACTAGCTTACATGGACGATATCGTAATCTCATCAAAATCAATTGAAGAGGGCATGCTAAAGTTACGACAAGTCTTGGAAGCGTTAAGGGAAGCAAACCTTACCTTAAACTTAACCAAATGTCAGTTCTTTAAGACCTCGATTGATTATTTGGGATATGAAATATCGGCTGAGGGAGTCAAACCTGGTCAAAAGAAAACAGATGCTGTAGCTTCATTTAAAACACCTGAAAATGTTCACGAAGTGAGACAGTTCGTTGGATTGGCCAGCTTTTTCAGGCGTTTTGTGCCAGGATTTGCGACATTGGCACGACCACTGACATGTCTGACTCGGGCGAATGAGAAATGGGTATGGGGACCGTCTCAAGAAGACGCTTTTACAGCTATAAAGCGGGCTCTTGTTTCACGACCTGTACTGGCAATCTACGACCCCACAATGAGTATAGAGTTGCATACAGATGCCAGCCAACAGGGAATTGGCGGAATTCTAATGCAACGTTCAGATGAAAAGTCTCCTCTTCGTGCCGTGGCCTACTTCAGTAGGCAAACTACGGCCGAAGAACAGCATTTCCATTCATTTGAGCTCGAGACTTTAGCAGTAGTGACTTCCCTTATTCGATTCCGAAGCTATCTCATAGGAATCGACTTCAAGGTTGTGACTGACTGCAACGCGGTTCGACTAACTTGGACTAAGCGCGACATTGTCCCAAGAATTGCAAGATGGTGGCTTCAAGCCCAGGAATTCAATTTTACAATTGAATACCGGGCTGGTACACAAATGGCCCACGTGGACGCGTTAAGTCGCAACCCACTCTCAGCAAAACAACCAGAAATAGATGATGCTTGCAACCCGATAAGTGCATGTAACGTATTCAAGCTAGCATCAAGTTCATCTTTGGATGATATACAATACACAGACCCACAATTGGCACTTATAAAATGTATACTTAGCAATAATTGCGACGAAGCTAAGGACATTAAAAATAATTACTCTTTAAAAGACGGGAAGTTGTATAGGAAAGTCGAAGACTCTCTGAAATGGGTTGTCCCTCGTGACGCTCGTTGGAAGGTATGTCACATGTCCCATGACGAATGCGGACATATGGGAGCGGAAAAAACCCTTGATAAAATGAGACAAACTTACTGGTTTTCTCATATGACACCGTTCGTGAAAAAATACGTACGCGCTTGTATACCTTGCGCATATGCCAAATATCCGACAGGTAAAAAGGAGGGATTCATCCACCCTATTCCAAAAACGCCGATTCCATTTCACAGTGTTCATATTGACCACTTAGGGCCGTTCATTAGGAGTAAGGCAGGCAACACCTACATATTAGGCATAATTGATGGATACACTAAATTCATTATATTGAAAGCAGTTCGCAACACAAAAACAAAAACATCTATAGCTGCTCTTCGGGATGTGTTTGGAATATTTGGTGCACCAAAACTGCTAATATCTGATCGCGGGACGAGTTTTACGTCCAACGAATTTGCAGAATTTGCGCACCAACTCGAATTTAGGCACATCAAAAATGCCGTTGCTATGCCAAGGGCTAACGGCCAAATTGAGCGGTATAACCGTACAATTTTGGCATCTCTCATTGCGTTAACGCATGGAGAAATCGATCAAAATTGGGACGTTCACCTGAACACCGTTCAATGGAGCCTCAACAATACCTTAAACAAAGGTATTGGTAGGACCCCAGCCGAGGTAGTGTTTGGCAACCGCACCATTAATTTAGCGGAAGGTCATCTTCATGAGATAAACTGTAACGAACAAAGTAATGAGGTTTGTCCAGAGGAGCTGACCAAGGAAGTTTCGCAGACGATAAGCGACAATCAAAAACGAATGGAAAAGACCTTTAACGAAAAAAGACGTGTCGCCAGAATATATAAATTGGGTGACTTGGTCTTAGTCCAGAAACAAGTTAATAACCCTGGAGAAAGTAATAAGCTTGTACCCCGGTACAGTGGCCCTTACAAGGTAACTAAAGTACTCGGATGTGACAGATACGAGGTCACGAGTATCGAGGGTCATTCTAAGCGAAAATATCAGAATGTATACGCTGCAGACAAGATCAAACCATGGATTAGTTTCTCTTTGTCTGAAAATAAAGACGATTCCGATTCTGTGCATGGGACTGATGACGAGGTTGATAGGATGGATGAGGAGGATGATTGATAAGGATATGCATTTAATGTGATATTCAGATAATTAGTTACGTCATAATTATAAAAATGAAAGAACTCACAGTATTGTAATTAATAATGTTGTACCAAAAATGATCTTGAATTATTGGACTTGAATTAAAATTAAGGTTAAGTATGAAAATTGTTAAAACGAATCAACATATCATTTGAAAATGTATTTCGTGAGGATTACGTTGTAATTAATTAAAATTGGTACAAGTGTAACGCAGGACTGTTATTTAATGTTCATCTTACAAATTAGATCAACTAAACGCTAGTACAAATCATTAGATTTAGGTTATACCTATTTATACAACCAAAAACTACTGCGAAAATCAAATCATTTATATATATATATATATATATATATATATATATACTAACTAAATTAAATACTAACTATATGACATACATGACACAATATTTATATAACACATAACATAATGTAATGTAAAGACAATGATACTGCTTGTAGTTTATTTTTATGTTAAAGGTAGACCACGGGGCGAGCGTGCTGCCAACGGCTACATATTGAAAAACAGGATGTCGGAGCGAGCGTGCTGCCGACAACTGCGCTGATGTTATTGTCGGAGCGAGCGTGCTGCCGACAACTGCGCTGATGTTATTGTCGGAGTGAGAGTGCTGCCGACAACTGCGCTGATGTTATTGTCGGAGCGAGCGTGCTGCCGACAACTGCGCTGATGTTATTGTCGGAGTGAGAGTGCTGCCGACAACTGCGCTGATGTTATTGTCGGAGTGAGAGTGCTGCCGACAACTGCGCTGATGTTATTGTCGGAGTGAGCGTGCTGCCGACAACTGTTCCGATGTTAATGTGGATACTGGAGTGAGCGTGCTGCCAACGTGTAGTATGTTAGGGCGAGCTCGCTGCTAATGACTACAAGAAACATGGGAAGATGTTGGAGTGAGTGTACTGCCAGCACTTCGACCGATGATAGGCTTCTGAATGAAAGCCACTACAAATAGAGAAATATAGACCATGAATGGCAATGAAGAAAGAAATTATTAATGAGATAACTAAGCCGAAGAAAGATGATAAGAATGAGGTCATTCTATAAGTTAAGGACGGCCGAAGACATGCTTTCTATTGATACATGACAATTCGATTGTTTTTACCTACATGGTTAAAAACATAATATTATACCTATCCACATCCTAAAGTCTGAGGTCAGACTTAGTACAGGATGGCCGAATGTTAGAAACACTGGTATTAATGACTTTGATCAATAAATGCAAGATACATCGGACAGATGGAACCTCTGAGCGAGCACCAGCTTGGTGTACCTATTTAATAGCTAACTACGGAGATCATAGCATAACCGATAGATGGAGCCACCGGACGGGAGATAGTGAGAACGATGGCGGCCGGTGGCGGCATTCTGGTTCGGAGCGCGCGCTAAGAGTGTTGTGTAACTTTGTAGTTGATAATAATTAAAATAGTACCTTGTCTAAGAGTCTTTGATTCAACAATATTAAGACAAAACCTAGCAGGTATACAAAAGGCGATCTTAATGCCACATAGAAAGTAGGAGACATTGCTTTTTAGCGATAATGCATTATAATATTACTTCTACTTAATTTGGTGAGCCTTAGAAAAAACGGTATGTACTTTCTAAGTAAATAAATATTCTTCCATTTCAATTAATTTCAGTAGCACGTAATTTTTTTCAATCATTTCAATTTATCTACTTCTTTTATCAATAGCCGCATGGGTAATTATTTTACTCATAAATTGTCCTGTTTCACACTACATTTCTCAATACGTCACTTATATATCCAATATCCTCGTATCACAGTTTAAAAGGAAATAATCGCTCGAGTATTTGTATGTTGTTTACATAGTGAATGAAATGCAAGAAGTAACAGGAGCGGTGGAACGCCTCGTACAGACAAAGGTGGAGCTTATTGCAAATTCCTGAGCTCACCTTCCGTAGCTGTTAAGCTTCCCTCCTATACGTTGCAATATTATCTTTCTAGTGTACCACTTATGACCTACTTGGAATTCAGAAGGTATTTAAATGGCTTTTAAAATATAAGGGGTATTTACGTGCAGCGCGGAAATTTCTATTCTAATTCTTTTTTGTGGAACAAGGTGTTTAGTTTATGAAAATGTTTAGACTAAGGTGAGAACGGGAGAAAAAGCATTAGCTTTTTCTCTCGTTCTCACCGTTTATATTAATAAAATGAATGTTTGTCCTTATTTAGAAGATAGGTGATAGGTAACCTAACAAAGAAATTGATTAAGTACCAATTGTTAGAATTGTGCTTTTGTTTTTT
Source organism: Polylopha cassiicola (assembly GCA_038024825.1). NCBI lineage: Eukaryota > Metazoa > Arthropoda > Insecta > Lepidoptera > Tortricidae > Polylopha > Polylopha cassiicola. The sequence goes on from CP149059.1 coordinate 5,013,013, forward strand.
ATGTCTCGTTTATTATCACAATTGACTTTATAAAGGATCAAATAGTTTTTAATTTCCCTAAAAGTACGTACGGTTGAAGTTTGTTTGATTCAAAGAACCATTTTTTGTGCTATAAAAATATTCATGCAAGGTATGGAAAAAATTTAGCAATCACTGAAAGCGGTCCCCTACGGCGTATTGCGGGTACAGAGTTTTCATTAAACAGCGCGGGTTTTTTCGGGGTTCAGTGGAAAACGGAAAGTGGAAGAAAAGCTATTCAAAACAGCTGGTGGCTGCAGCTTGCATAACTGCGAGTGAGCCAAAACGTCATTGAAATATTATTTGGTAGAATATTTTTTTGGTATTTTAATTTAAAGAAAAGCTTTGAAACTGTGTGTGATGCTTATTTTTTCGGTATTAGCTTTTTGTTAACAATAGAAGCGAATAAACATGTAGGTATGAAATATAAAGTCTTATCAAGAATACCAGTTACATGTCGTCTGTTCGTTTAAAGTTTTAGTTTATAATGAAAGATTCAAATGATCGGGTCACAGTCATCCGGTGCACCATACGCCTCAAAATACCAGCTAATAATGATAATTCAAAAAGTAATATTGGAGAACCGTGGAAGAAAGACGTAAATCATAATATATGACTTGGTATTTATGTGATTCTTTTTTCCTTTAAATACAGAACCCAAGAATTAATCTTATTACTATATTTATACCAGATCTTTGTCCAAAAATGCCTGTACAGCCCGAGGCGTCGCTCATGTAAGGAATGTTGCTCGGGAAATTAGTTCATGGAACAATTTTTCCATATTATAAAAGACAAACATAACTCGACCTAAGATTAAATACTTTATTATTAACTAGTGTGCCTCCGGGGCAGCTGAAATTTAAGCCTTTGAAATTTTTCCTAAAAGATGGTTGTTGGCAATTGCAAACTATATTAACATTTTAATGCAGGTTTATCCAAGATAATATAATAACAATATAGTTATTTAGGCCACAGTTGATTATAATGGTCTGAAAACGTATTATCAGATTATCACACACACACAGTACACACACATACGTGTACACTTATACGCGTAAATTGTTTGTCTTATTATTTAACATGCTCCGCTTTCTATAATGTATTTTTTGTAAAATAAAAGATCTCGATGAACTGAGAACTCTACCCTCTACTTTTTTAAAGTCGATAAAAAATAATAATTCACCAATACATTACATCAGCTACATAGTAAAGCCACTACATTAAATACAGTGATTTTACAGCCACATAATAAATGCTACGTAAAACATTTTAGCCGGCAATACAGCAAAAGATTTATAGCCCGCTAATAAATCGTATGAACGTTTTTATTATGTTTCAATAAAGTATAAGTGACATGTGGTATCAACGCCGGACGCCGTATTACGGGAATAACAGGAGACACTTACGAAAATTGCTTACACAGAAAACTAATATCAGTGTTTGCCAGCCGCGGTCAGATCTGTCGGGTTTGTGTGGTTTAAGGAACAAGTGAGAAACGTATTGGATCATCTATACTAATATAATAAAGAGGAAAAGTTTGTTTGTTTGTTTGGATTGAATAGGCTCCAGAACGGCGGGACCAATTTCAAAAATTCTTTCGCTGTTGGGAAGCTACACTATTTCCGAGTGACATAGGCTATAAAAAAGGGGATCCCTGCGAAGCCTGGGCGGACAGCTAGTTTGTAGTATAAAAACGGTATGCGTTTGATTAGAGCCTAGTAATGATACCACGAGACAGAATATTCACTACATCTGTACAAAAGAATGTAAACTATATGGCAGTGACATAAGGTATATTATCCTTAAGTGTTCAGATATTTATGAACACTTGTACTGTTTAGATATTTTTGCGTTGTTATGTGTCCAGATTATATTAAAAAATTGCTGCTCTTATATTTGTGACGAATTGGACGTTCAGATATTATTGGCCTTATTTGCCGTAACGAATTTATTGAAATATAATGTTGCTCAGATGTATTTGAGTACCTCGCCCGCTTTAATATATCTGATGGTGACTGTACATAATAAAGAACGAAAGAAAAAAAATATTTAGCACACATTACATAAAATTACAGAAATAAATAGAATTAAAAATAGGTACTTAATCTACAATACATGCGGTACCTAATTAAGGGTATTACCTACCCGGCAAGCGTTATTATGTACTACTTAATCGACTGAATCGACCTATTCTCTTAATATATAGGGACCATAATATATCAAAAACAAGGTTCGACGATCTGGCGAAGGTGACCGATGGATGAGAGAGGCACGTGACCGGTCGATGTGGTCATCGTTGGGGGAGACCTATGTCCAGCAGACCCAGCAGTGGACGTCTTTCGGTTGATGTGATGATGATGATGACATAATTATATAAAAAAGTATAAAAATCAAAAAGCTAAGCATTGAGCAATAAGAGAGTAATGGCGACAGTTTGTGAAGCTTGTCATCACCCCTGTTGTGATCACCAGTGTGCCAAGAGTATAATGACAAAGATAGGTAAGTTAAGTAAGATTTGCACGCTTTATTAAATAGCAAAAAATAAACATTTCGTTTAATTTAATCTCGAAAAAACTACCTAATCAAAGTAAATAAAACTTATTCCGCTAACTACTATGTCTTGGGGTGTTTTCACTAGGAATGGGTCCGTATACACAGGCGCGGTAGATTTAGCCGAAAACTTATTATATTTTTGAACATCGATACCTTTTAGTAGTTCTGTTTCAATTAGCTACGATATCGGAAATACTAGCATGGTGTTAAGTTAGATTGACTCGAAAATCAAATATAATTTTTTGTTCCTTATATTTAGATACTTACCTACCTAGTTTCAAGAAACGCACTGTACTATATTCTACGTGAAAAGTGATAATATGTAAAACATAGCCTTGGACTCTAGAAATATCAGAAAACATTAATTATTAAACAGTGAGGTATTCCGTGACATTAATATTTGAGGTAAGGATCGAGAATTCAATACAATTTGACATATTATAATATATGTATTGTTAGTATTATAGTAGACTATAAAGTTCTAGCAGAAAATACGCTGACTCAACTAAATATGCAAAATAAATGAACACCGAAAACATGAGGTACTAAACAATTCATAAGAAAGGTAAAGAACAAAACTTTCACAAAATAATTTCTAAAGACTCCAAGATAAACGCAGAGCTTGTCAAATTCAAGCGTGCGTTCGTTCTAATTTCGATTTTTAAAGTAAGATCAAAGCGTATTCTTCAAAGGGAATTATGAACAAAGTTGGCAACTTTGGGCCCCTGGTTTGTTGGTAAACTTGCCAGGACTTGCTCGCTGTCCGTTGTTCGTGCTGTCGTAGCTTGCTTGCTGTATTATAGGGAGTTTAATTAAGTATAGTTTAATTACTTGCCGTACTTTGTCCTCATGTAGCGACATGCAAGCGAACTATTTGAAACCGTCGAGTTTAGATCCCCTTGTTTATTGCTGGCCGGTTTTGAGGCTTATTAATAACTAGCAAAGTTTAACGTCGCTTGAACTGTGTCTCGGATAATCCTGAGTTGTTTTTTAAAGTGCTAATTATGCTTAGGTAAAACATGCAAGATTTCGAGAATGTAACCTGAATACCATTGGAATGCAAACAAAATTGTAGGTACCTACTAAGAAAGTTTTTAATAGGTTTTTAGTGTTTCTTATGGTAAAGAAGTATGACAAACACTCAAAAATATTGTCAGAAATAAGACTTCAGATACGACGTACTACTTTTATTCGACTGTTTCCTTTACTATCCAAGTTTTATAGAGTCAGTCTCAAAAATATTGCATGTTTATAACTCCTTCTCGACACAAAAGTTTTGAAGAGCCCAAGAAAAATAAGAATGTTTTTGCTTTACAGGCTTGCACTCAAAATATTCCCGGAACATTTCTTCCTGAAACGCTCAAGATCATAGGCGGATAGCAATTTTTAACTAGCTTTCTTTCATAACTCAAAAAAAATGAGAAAAAGTTAAAAGTAATTCATTTTTCCGGAACGAAGGGCAAATAAAAATTTACAACGTTCTTGAACTTCGACACCACTTCCGTAACTTATATTAAAATTTTTATACAAGAAATTGTGATGACTTCTCCCTTAGTTTCGAAACAATCCAGAGTGTAAGGGGTTGTTTAATGTTGCTTTGAAAATACTTAACGTTTTTAGCAAGAGATTTTATGTTCTTTAAGTTTTTATAAGATAATTTTCCATAAGGCAAAGCAGTGTATACACCTGAGGCCTTAGCGTTTACTATTGTGAATGCGAGTTATAAATAGCTGTTATTGTAGATATATAAAAAATAGTCATATTTTCTAGTAATAAAGATTTATAGGTAGGTACGCACAAATTGAGCAGTCAAATCATAAAATTGTGACAGATTCTGTAATAAAAAAGCATAAAGCAGATAATTAATTCAATACTTTGTCATCACAATATCAATATCTAAAAAATATAGATAAAACTAATGTAAAGACAGGCCGTTATAACAATTTCTACAAATGTTCTGTAGTACAATGAGAAAGGGAAATGGCCAAATGATCGCGTAGATTTGAGGCCATAATGTAGCCACAGTAGGAAAGTATCGGTGCTTCGAAGTTTACTCCTCGGTAAAATATTCAGGCGCTTCACACCGCCTCTATTATATAAAACAGCGAGGTGCTTTAATCCGGCAAAATGGAGATTTGTTGCTCCAAGCACTCCTTTCTTACCTTCTTTCTTTATGTTAGTTACCTCCAGAAAATTTATTCAGCTCCCGCAATAATAATTGAAGTGGATTCTTAGCAAGTTAGCCTGTTCTAACATTTTAATTTTTAATTTTGACTGTATATGAGAACTAGTCAAGACTTTAGGCTTCAGTATATTATAATTAGTTTTTTTGCTTGAAAATAAATTTCAGGAATGACTATTGAACTTAGTGCTAAATTAGATCTTACTTCTTTTGTCGTTGAACTTTGGTCTAATTACGCATTAATCTTAGATGGGATAGAAATATAAAACAATTGGTTAGTCTGTAAGTTACATTAAGTGGTTATAAAAAATGAGTCTCAGTAAGGTAAAAGAGTCCCGTTTTACCCTTTGGGCACGGAACCCTAAAAATGGCAAAAATAAAGTCAATTCCTTGGCATAAAATGTGGCAGGATTACGTATCACGTTAAACCTCAACAGTCCATTATTTTTCGTTTAATTTAGGAGAGAAAAAGTATTTAATATTTTTTTGATAATATGTAAAAAATCCATTCATATACGAGTATTTCAAAAAATACATTATGCAAGCTCATTTGACAGTAATAATATCTCAATTCGCTATGAAACATTATTAAGGTATTTTCATACGCTTTGAAAACAAAACTAAATTAAAAATCAAATAAGACGTCTCAGTGAGTTCACAGTCTAAGTGACTTACTGATATTTTAAGGTTAAACCTTTGATAATGAGATGCTTAAAACTTTGTATATACATTTAAATAAGGAGTGACCTTACGAAAGGTTTATTTTTTTCTGCACCTTCGAATTCAATTCGTTAACAATGTTTTTTCTTAATAAATGGAATAGTAATCCCATTTGTATTCATAAAAGTTCACTTTTTAAAGTTATCAAAATGGAAAATCAGAAGTGTCTTGAAGTGTAACCTATTAATTTTCATTAAGAAAAATGCGTTTTTTACCTATTTAAGTATATTTCCGAGCCGCTAAGTTAATATTACATACGATTGGTAGAATTTGGAAAAACCTTGCATCACTACTAAAAGTTGAAAGATTAGACTAATTGTTAACTATTTTTATTATTTTTATTTTTATTATTTGAAAACACGTAGGTATATAATATGTACCTACTTGAATACCAGGAATTTAATATTATCTTCACTAGCGCAAAACGACTACTAAATATAGAAGACAATACATATCGAAATGATAATATGATATAGATGATGAATGATAATTGAACAATATAAAAATTAATAATGAAAACTGTCAAAAGGCCGTCTATCAGCCAGTCGTCAACACTAATGTTTGGTTTTTACAAAACTATATTAAATCAGAATAGTAGGTAGGTAAGTACCTACAGAACTATGCGAATAGAATCTAATACACTCAAACTTCATGTTTATAAAGCGTTGAAAATTTATAAGCACATTTGAAAGATACGTTCACAAAAGATTTCAGCATATTTTATTTTATTCCATATTTGACTGAATGGCTTCTTAAGAGCCGGGCAAAGTTTAATCTTGGACACAGGGCAATAAAATAAGGGCGCGGATTCTGTGAGAAGTCGGCGCCAAACCTGCCAGTTACAGACAGCTATTGATAGCGAACGTAGTGTAACTGCCTTGGAGCTGTCTAAACCGTATATATACTTTTTTAATTCCAAATCCACAGACAATATAGAATAGTACCTAAGTCTTCCTATTCATGATCAATATTGTATCGGTCTTCTTTTTACGCTTCATAGAATAGTTTTGTTATAGACATAGTCATCATTTCTTGGTAATAAAATTATTACAAGTACGTATACTATCGTAATTTTAGTCTGATATTTTTGTATTATTTTTAACAAAATAACAATTAATGATATTTGTAGAGGCGTAGAAAAAATTGGACACTAGTCAAACTTGAACCCACATCTAAACTTTCTGTAAGGTTTCGTAGGTACCTAAAGGGTCCCTATTTCTGAGACTCCGCTGTCCGTCCGTCCGTCCATCAATAGTCAAGCTGTATCTCATAAACCGTGATATTTACAGATGACAAAAATAAAAAAAAAAGATACCAAAATACAGTAGTTCGCTGCGTCAGCAATTTTTTTATAAAGTACCTAGACGATATCTGTTAGCGGTATTACCAACTCTTTGTCTATGCCAAAACGTTCTTCTCTGTCATAAATTTGAATAGAATCGATCGCTGTCTGCGCCTCCGGGAAAGTTAGATTTCCCTCGGGATTTCCACGACACCTGACCGGATGTAAAATATATTCACATTTTTTTAACCCTAAAAATGACAAATGATGTGCTTCTGACAGCATTATAATGGAACTTTACGATAATGGTAAATTCGAATTGGTTGAAAATATGATTTGTAATTGGAATAAAACAATTGCAACTGACTTAGGTACCGTCTTCGCGCAGTTTTGTCAATGTTATACTGACGTTTCGAAAATAGCCAAAACATCAGAAAATACTACTAGGTAATGAATTTGTATAATGTTTTCACGATAATTCTTATATTTGAGTTAATTGAATTATTTTTCTCTCATGTTCGAGAGGGTAATACAAAGCAAAACAATTCAAAGTCAACTCATATCTTAGGTCAAAAGTATTTACAATTTCATTAACAGAAAGCAGCGTAATTACACTTTTGCTTATAAACTGGTCTTTCAACGAACTGCGACCTCCAGTGCTCTCACACCTTTTGTTACTATACACAATGAGGTAAATATTAATAATGTTGCCGAAACAAAAATACTTCTCAGCGTTCTTGCGGGCAGACGTAAGGAATCCCTAATAAGAGAGGCTTATGGCAAATAACATCTGGGCCCCGAGGACGGCAAACACTTGCCGGTAAACATGGGTTATAGTAAGAAAAATGTTTTGTTTCCCTGATTTCTTTATTTTTGTCATGCTTTGTTTTACCTACGTAAATGGCTCTCGGCATGTACGGATTGTTGTTTATTACGTGAGTAATTAATTGGATTAGAAAGGGTCCTTTGTATTTATTGATGTCATTTCGATTATTTCATAAAACTCCTATACCTAATCCTTTGAAGCCTTAATATGTTTTGTATAATTTCCACGGTGTAGGTTGATAAGTTTATAAAATGATATGATATTTTCCGTGGTTAAAAATATTTAGTTTTAGAAATTACGATAGTTGGGTATTGCTAAAAATTAAATATTATCTAGAGGATCTTTTTTCATTGTGAAATAGATAATTAACGCATATAATTGTTATAAGATAAAAAAATAAATTCTGTAATTTCTAAATCAAGGTACTTAGTTTACATAATGTAGAATCTATTTCGTGTTAAACAATAGTCAACTCAGTCGGGTACGAATATGGAAAATATAATAAGTGAGTTAAATCCGTTATACTTGTTCCATTCCAATACATAAGCTGGAATTAAAAAACATCACAATTTCTTTTTGGCTTACACGGTCTACGGAGCTTAATACAGTGGCCGCCTCTTTTGTTAAAACTAACTGTTACCGAGTGTATTACGAAATCCTTTGTAGATTATAAATCAATAGACGTCTAATATATAACGTTATCATGGAAGGGTGGTACCCCCTCCGCTGCATCGAGAATTCCAAGCACGCTTCGCACCAAGGGAGTCTAATTTTTCTCCTAATTTCGCACCTTATTGTCGGGAAGCGGTAAGAAAATAGGAATTTTTGATAAAAATTCAGGACCACGCGCCGTGGGCTGGCTCTGGAATCTTATACGGAGTGTTAACCTTGAAGTCTGATGATTCTACTGTATACTCGTATGTCTGATTGCACGTATTCTTGATGGTAAATAGTAGAAAGATCGCTTTGTTGTTCGGCTAAGTAAGGTAAGGTAATACGATTCTTTGATGTGGAACAACTTACATAGGTACTATATAGGTACCTAATGTGTTTCGTTCCGATATAATTATACTTACGTAGGTAATTATGTAACTGCACGTGTTCTCAAAAAAAAATTGCATTAAAGTAAGTAAAAGAAAAAAGAAAACTGCTTCGAAAAAGAAAAATAGCCTTTTGTTGTTTGATATTGAAGGGACGGGACAAAATTTTAATAAAAGAAAATTACAAATGCAGTTGTGCGTATTCGGTTTGGTTCGTTAATTAGGTCACCTACTACAATCCGACTATAACCTCTCTTGAATCACTTTTTTATCATTACACCCTTTGACTGAAGCTTTGTTTGATAAAAAATTTATCCTTCGGAAGTGCAAATATAAAGAGTAAACTCAAAACCATATCTATGTTACAGTCAGGTAGGTAATAAATCGTCACTTTGCCAATTACAGTAAGATGAAGAATCAGCCGTTTATCATAGTAATATAAAATGAAAGTAACTTGTCTGTTATTCGCCTCACTATCCCAGACTTCATCCACAAAATGAAGTTGGTAAAATATCTGAGACATTTGTCAGTCGATTACCTGAGAGGGAGCTCTCCCTCGATAATATTACAAAATTCATCCCCTGCAACGTCTTACTGTGCCTATGAATATAAATTTTCATTTTGTGCCGGCCCTCTTTGTTTTTTTCTTATTTAAAAATAAAATATACCTATACAATGGTATAAGCGGCGTTGTGGGGGTTGATTAATTCAATTTGTGCAATATTGCGGATCGTTAATTTTTATTCATAGTGTTATTAAAAAACGGTAATAAATATTACAGTTATAAATAAAATCGTCACTCCTCAGTTTCCGTGGAGCTCGATTGTTAATAGTCGGTAATATTTATTTAGTAGGTACGTAAATGGAATAACATATCCTGATGAAATACTTTATATTTTGGGGATGAGTAAAAAGTGGCAACGAGTTTTTATTCATTGAATTTTCGACATTATAATTTTACAATACCTAGTATTCACACTATGTGATTAAGCCTCATTGTTACCGTGGCACATTCTCGTGTCATTTTATTCTCTCACCTGTCGTTGTCATAATGTTAAATTACTTGTACTATGTAAACAAAAGTAACCAATAACTTGCAAAATGAGTTGAAACAAAGGTAATTTATTAAAACTATGCAGTGATAGCTTTTATAAACGGTATAAACCTTTCACGTTGAACTTTTTTAAACTCTTTGTGAGTCCTAAAATGCACGAAATCTCTTTAATTATTAGTTGAAAAAGTTCTCTCTCATTTTTATATTTGGATCGTAATATTTTCAGATAGAAAGTTTCGAAGTTGGGTGAAGAATTTTAATAGCGTAGGAATTGTTCGGGCTTTGCGGTGGGTCAAAGCATTCTCCGGGCGCCTCGCTAACAATATAGTTACGGTCTATCTTAACGTTGCAACCATCGAACATGCATTTAAAATGTCTTATTTTGCTGCTTATAATTAAATTAAATTACAAGTAAATTCCTATCTAGACAACGAGTTTACATTACTTATAGGTATTTTTTTCAAGATTTGGACCTAATGGATAGATGTATGGATGTATAGGTGTTTGTTATTCTTTCACACAAAAGCTACTAAATACATTTTGGTGAAACTATACAATAATATAGCACACATCAGAATAACACATACGCTGTAATTTATGAACATATGGAAAGTGCTAATCATGCGCAGATGAAGTCGCATGCAGAAATTAGTATGTAATAAACAAAGGAACAGTTAGATAAGGTTTGTAAAAATACAAAATAACTTTAAAATTAAGTGTTAATCTTCAAAAAGGTATTTCAAAAAAAAATCGAAAAGGAAAACTGCAAGTCATCATAAAATTGAAACTTATACAGTACCTACCTAATAAGTATATCTAATAGTACCTTTAATATTCTATTAATTCAATTCCCAAAGAGATCTAAGTGCACACTACATAGGTAAAGGTTGCCGCATCCGGCCACGAGCACTGTCTGGAAAGCTCGTAGTATACGAAAATTTTATACAAAGGATGCGGTTAACCGGCGCGGAAGAGGGCCCTCGGTGCGTGATTAGGTAGGTAACTTAGATAGCAAGCCTTTAACTAAAATTTTAAAATAACTGAGAGAGGTTTTTTTTGTCTTGTGTGTGAAAACTTGCTTTTTATATATATAATCGTCATGCTAGCAGAATATTATGTTGGTATTCCTGTAGCATTATAATATAGGTACAATCGAAATTAAGGCATGTTTAGTATTTTTTAGAAAATTATTAACGCGGTAGTGTCTTTTTCCAAATCATCTTTTACTATTCTAAACTTGGCTTTGACACTGCCGTGTAGATTTCTTAGGTAAAATGATTTAGAGTGTTATACGGTAGGTATACCTATAGTTTCAATTATAGTAAGTTTTGTAGTTTGAATGGAAACATGACAGTTAATTTCATGCCTATTTGGAAATCATACTATTTATTGTATCCACTTGTTCAGACACTTATAAGCATAAGTTGATTTATATTATACTTCTGTTACAGCCACGAAAGCAATTTCACAGACAACGCCAAAACTACATAAATAATAAGAACAATCGAAATGCTTACTCAATCAAACACTAGAAGCTACATAATCGTGTTTATCAACGCAGAGGGAAAGCGTAATATCTCAGAGAAATAGCAAACCAACTTGTGATCCTGTAATAAAAGTGTTACGCTTCGCGCCTTTCGGAAAATGTTTTACCAAATTGACGTAGAACATGGGCTCATGCGTTCTTTTGATATGGTAATCCGTCCCTACCCTTGGGCAATAATCGATTATTAAATAGGCAGAAATCGGCAAGATCAGTGAGAACCCTTAGAAAATCCACTGTAAGAAGGTTTAAGAGGATTCTTTATGAGTGAAAAGGCCGATTGTGGTTTGATCCGGATGTGAAAGATGTTTTGAGTGACCAAATATGCTGAATCAAACATTTTATGAGAAGATCCGTATTCTTTGAGCAGATATTAAGCTAGAGAAAAAAAGGGGCATGAAAGGAAAAGGCCTAAGTATTTTAACAATAATGTAAGAGTCTGTACTTACTTAAGTGGGTGAAATTTACGAGTATGTAAGTAATTGGGCACTGGGTAAAATAAACAGTTATAACTCATTGCAAAAAACGTAGTAAACCCATTTCTAGATCTTAATTACGTAAGTTCAGTTTCTAGTGGAGTTGCAAAACTCAATTTCTTATAAAGTGGAGAAACTTTCATTGTTGATGCTAAGAAAGTTTTCGAGTCTTATTTGCTAATTAAAATCACAGGAAGTCACTATAGAATATATTGTAATATCTTTTATAAGAATTTCTCTGAATTTTAATTATACGTGTAATCCTGAAATTGCTTAAAGGTTGTTTTTCGAAGGGCCGCGTTGCCTAAATAAATTCCTCGCGAAGAATTTTAATGTAAAAGATGTAAACAGAAAAATGTTTAAATATCTTCTGACAGGGAGAATTCCTCATAAGCGCCCTTAAGAGATAAAACGAAGTCGGCTCAATAAGGCTTAAAATAAATACTTTAAGTGCTGAGTCGAGAAACAAACAGACCTTTAATTTCCTATGACAAATTGAAAAAATAAATGACAAGGATTTTTTGAGCAAATCTTGCGTCTGCTGAAACGGAGATTGGCAATATTTCTTTAAAGGTTATCTTATGAGTTATGTGGCTGATATAGTCAATGACAGTAGACAGGTCAGTGACCACTCGAGACGTAGTACCTTCTAGCTCGTGCACGGCGGATATGACAACTCTACTTTTTGCAAACACCCGAAAGACGTCTGAAGAGCGCCGCGCTGCACCGAGCGCCAAAAAATGCATAACGAGTGTAAAAAAATTCAAAGACTATAATGACTGCAGCGAGATTTCGGCGGATTGAAAATGGTGACGTTGAGTTTACTCCATTCAAAGCGTTTTAGAGATGCGAAAAACATCTGACGTGGCAAAAATTAATACTGCCAACCTTGCCAACTTTCCTGGCTGTAAAATAGCTTGCATATTCTCGACGTCATAAAGTTGCATTTATTTTGAAGTTTCATTTCGTGAGTGGTTGTAAAATAAAAACTGTTTGAATTACACGGGCACCGCAATTTTCTACGGGCGTCGTGTATGAATGAATGCGGAACTAAAGTAGTAAACAAATACTGCAATAGGATCGAAAGAAGCATCTCTGCCTGATCGGAAATTCCGTTACTCGCAGACGGAATCGACTAGTGCGATGCTTTAGCCTCCAACTCGTCCAGGAGTTGGCCGTACCTTCGACAACCAAACTGCATGTGATTGGATTCGGAACGTATAAAAGTTTGCGTTTAAAGAGCGTAGTTTACATACTTCTAGTAGGAAGCGGCATGTACGAGTCAAAAGGATAGGCAAAGGCCAATTTGGTTTCAGAGTTAGTGCACTTTATACAGCGTTGTTTGAAATAACCAAAGTGGGATTATTTTCTTCTTTGGATAAAAATAATAAAACATACTATTACTAAATTTAAATATTTAGGTATAATAATATTTCATTGTCATCTGATTAACAACCTTGAAACGTGTGTAGTATAAAGTTTTTTTTATGTGGTTATGGGAAAATGTATATAAAAATGTGTCTGGCAATTAACGTTATAAGGTTGAACAAAAATAAACAAAAGCGTGTATCGGGGAATACCTAATTGGGCTATAGGAGGAAACGTAAATCGGTTGTTGTCACATTTATTCATATTTTATTTGCGATTGATTTGATACACACATATATAAAAATCACAATTGAAATAACATCTAATACAGGAATACCTTTGACAAATAAGAATAGCACAGCAGCGAGCGGTCACGAGTTCTATAGAAGTAGGAAATTATACTTGTTGTATATTTATATAAAAATATAATGAAACCAATTAATAAGAATTGTAAATAGGCATTCTGGCATTTACTTAAAGTTCAGAGCTAGGAACACTAGCGTGTCTACTTAACCCTCAAGAAACGTGTTAATCTAGCGAACTTATCGCGTAAAGGGGTGGCTGTCGAAGAAAATTGCTCAATCAAAGTACGTTGTGGTCAGGTCAAGCGTGACTAGCCTCGTAAAACACGTAATAACAAGTCACCGGCCAGGTTCTACAGCTATTAGCTTTTCACTACTCAAAAACGACCGATAACAAGTGAATTATGTGACGAAAATGTAAGAAATTTGAATAGTAATACTTGCTAGTTATGTTATAACCTGCGCTAAATTAGCTTTGATAATGTTAAGGGCACACTGCGGTACTTTCAAATAATAAGAATTCATTAAATTGCTGGAAATTATTGATAAGATTAGATTGGATTGTCGAGAAACGGTCACATATTATATATACACTCATAGCAATATCGTCAAAAATATGATCTAACTTACCTACTCATTTTCTGTTGTCTATTTTATTCAATTCCCCAAAAAATAACGTCTAAATGCCTTATGTCAATGTCCGTTTCTTTTTCATTGACTGTATTTAGGTAAATTTCATTATATATATCTACAATATATAAATTTTATATTGGCTGTAACTATATTCGTAATCTTTTATACGCAATACCTATAGTGCCTGTAGACTTTCTTGTACGTGTAATATAAATATCCCATTCAGTAGTATTTAGGACACTACCGACGTAACTTAGTTCAGCTTCTAAAATAATTGCCTATAATAAGTCTTAAATAGATTCGGCACAAAAACTATCGCCATCATTTATCGTGCAAAGTGTCGCTTCATTAACAATGTTCTTTACTACTTAGCGAGGTTCAAAGTTGAGTAATAAGGCCTTTCTCCATAACAATTACGCTCTCGGAAGTAATAAAAGTTCTCTTTTCGACGTACGTGATGCAGGAATCAGCTAAGTCCTACGTGTCTCGCATAGTTGTACGGTTTTCCTTTTATTTTTCCTTTTACCTACTTGAAGGGAAATTGGTATGAACTCGCGTTGTTAGGCGCATCATTAAGTGTAAATTGTAAATACGATTACTCGCGAACGGTGGTGACAACAATCTGAATGTTCTGTAAATATTTATAATGGAACGCAAAAGTTCTGGTAAAGTAATACTTACATCCGTAAAACATTTCCAAAGTTGAGCTCAGATATATCAGTACTACCAACCACGACCAATAAATATTGATTTTCGTTAATATGTATTTTTTGTTTTAATAAACTCGTAAGACTATTGTACTACATATGCAAAAAGCCAGGTTTTTTTATACATTCGATTATCCGGATGCCTAAAGACAACAATTAGTCCGGTTAATCGAGTTTCTACTGTACTCGCACTGTTTGTATAGGTTCAATGTTGATACTTTTAAACTACCTATGTTTGCAACTTCCTTTAAAGATCTTTTCACCATTAATTTCACCAATTATAAAAAAATCGTACTAAGAAACACTTCTACTGCACGATTTTGAATTAAGAAACACTTCCACTCCGATTTTCGTAACATCAGTTTACACGGAGCCCAGTTTTCCATCCCCTCGCACGTGCAAATCGGATTTGTCTAATTTATTGCTCTGTCTCGAAGCATTGTGAGATGCCACGGTTACTTAGCTCTCGACACCTTACCGTAAATAATAGGATCCTAGGAAGGATTTAAATTGAATCCTCATGCTGCAGGCTCCACTCCAATGTGCTTAAGTCTGCGCCTGAAAATCACAATGGAAATGTTGTATTGCGAATCTATTTGAATGTTATTCGTCTTTCGGTTTTTTAACGTCAATTTACATAAGTTTTGAGTTTTGAATATTGTGAAGTTTTTTTTTTGATGATTGGATAAGGTTTTTTTAAATATCGTTATTTATCTATTCCACAAGGCCTTATTTTTCATTACAATTTGTTGAGAATAGCGTCGAAATAATAACTTTTTCTGTCCTCCGGCCGGAAAGCGCCAACTTTCTGGCCGCTGCGCTAGGTAAATGAAATTGCCGCTTTCTGGCTTCGTCGAACAGAAAAATACTATACTGACCTCGGCCAGTAAAATAAAAAAGCCTCAGATCACATTTTTGTCAGCCTCGGCTTTGCCTCGGACGACAATTACATGTGATCTGAGACATTTTTTATTTTACTGGCCTAGGTGCGTAATGTACTATATTTTTACAATTATGAAACGAATATTTTTAGGAAGTAAATGGTGATAGCATATGACATTAAGACTATGCCTGTAATTTTAACTACTCTGAATTATTGATCACCTAAGATTTCATATAACTAACAACAATGTGATGTCAAAAGATAGCTTAATTCTAAACTGATATTGATTTTGTGACCCGTATTTTTGGTGTGAGTATTTTCCTCGCACGTAGAGGTCAGGATGAAGGCTCTAAACGATCGTTCAACGTTTATTTTAATTTCGAGACTTGGCCCTTTCGCACCCTTGTCTTCCCTTGATACATTGTTGAAGGGTAAATGAAATAATATATTATTCTACATTTACTTCTTTTATTAACGCGAAAGGTTTTTTCTACGTAAGTAAGTTTACTGTTTACTTGGAAAATAAATTGACTGTAATAAAGCGGGAACTCAAAAAATATTGTTGCGTGTTAACCTCCTTTTCACACATTGGGATAAGTGTACATTTTCCTGCACATGTTTTGGCAATTTGCGTGTAACGAGTAACTTAATCTTTCTCCTGTGAAGCCTAGCGGTACAAACCAAAAATACCACAATGCGCCGTTTTAGTAGCTGTTCCCTACACTAAAAAAATTCTTCAAAAGCTTATATAGAAATTATAGCTGTTGAAGTTAACTATCGTATGGAAGTCACCTTTAAAACAGAGAGTTAAAAGTTGCCTTATTTACCTAAAGAATTATTTGGCACCTCTGTATAAACCCAAATCTGGAGCAATAATTTTTCCAAATCTTATCGTACTTTAGTGACCTTTCATTCACACTATAGTAGTCGATAATTTCTGTGCAAATGTCTCAATTAACACAGAAAACCGCGATAAAAGCGACAGAGAATAAATCGGTACTAATTTCGTACGACGATTTAGTAGCTGGGCTCAAATCACGCTGTATACATTCAGACTAATGGACTTACTTCAGTTTAATACATTACTGGTATTTAACGTTTTTTTGCCGACGTGAAATTGTTTTCTTTCTTTTACTTAGGTACCTACTTACTTACTTTTTGAGTTTTGTTATAACATGGCGTAGATTATTTAATAATTTACGTCATTGAACCGTATCGCATGAAACTCATTTATCTTTTTTGGTTTTGTTTATTGGTTTTATGTTATACCTATTATACGTACGTATATAAGTTTGGTTGAATTTATTCAAGCACTAGCTTCTGCCCGCGACTTCGTCCGCGTGGAGCTCCTCCTTTTTTGCAGTCGGTTAAAAAGTAGCCTATGTCCTTTCTCAGGCTCCAGACTCTCTATTTACCAAATTTCATTTAAATCGGTCCAGTAGTTTTAGCGTGAAAGCGTAACAGACAGACAGACAGACAGAGTTACTATCGCATTTATAATATTAGTAGGGATTACCATTAAATTGCAATTCGTATTATCAAACTTTGAACGTTAGGTATTTATTAGTTTATTTTATATATTTTGTGAAACAAATCGAATCTAAAGTGCACGCTAAAATATAGTTAAAGGTAAAATAAAGATTGCCTTAGTTTTATATTTAAGGCGAAGTTAAATGTATGAAATGAGTTAAAAAATATACGAGCATGTGGGCGTCATTAATAGGCGTTACATATTAAATATCAATTAACATACCAGTAATCTCAAACTTAAACCGTGAACAGACAGACCAATATTAGTTGACTTTGGAACTTTAAAGAATATATGGCCTATTTACCTCTATAAAAACAACTTAGCGGACCATTAACTTAAAAAATACGTTATTCAAATTGGATTCACTATGCACCTCTCTACATAGGTAGATGCCGCATATAAAATCACGCACACAACCAAGCTCAAGTGCCCATATATACGTCGTGGGGCCATAATGGGCGCGGACAAATGGTGCTATTTATCGTAAAATCGACACTAAAAACAACGTTCCACGTCGTTTCGGCAAAACACGTTGTAAATTTTATAGACTTTATTCGATGGCATCGAAATTAACGAAATACATTATTGTGATCTTGCCGTTACTTGGGTAATATAATCGACTGTGATGCTAGTTGATAATTAGTTTACGAATTTTGTTTATAAATTATTGTATAAATTAAGTTATTGGATAGAATAATTTCTGATGCCTTCGCGGTTATTACACATTGGAATGAAACAACTATTAACGGATTTAACTCGCGTATTTTTATTTTATTTTATTTCTTTAGCGTTAGACTATTGTCAGCTCAGTCGAGCTACGATTATGGAAACTGTAAAGAATCCGAAACGTCAGCAAATAAAATTAAATTAAAATACGCGAGTTCAATCCGTTAATAGTTGTTTTATTGGATAGATTCATGCGCAACTTTGCAGTAAAGCATTGGTACAAAAACACTGACAAAGGTGGGTGATTCCACAGGCTTGAATCGCCTTCAGACCCTAGTTCTGAATATTGAGGAAATGAGCTACAACAAGAATTACTTTTTGATGCAACGACATACTGCGCTCGTACATGTTGTCAGAATTAAACGAGTATAAACCTTAATGTAGCTTATTCCTTCAATATTTAGGGCAAGGGACTGACGGCGGTTGAAACGCCCGTGAAATCACCCAGGTACCTTAGGTTATTATCTAATGTTGTTACCTAACTTATTAGTAAATAATGTCTGATCGGGACAGACCGACGGACATTGTAGACATAGGTACCTACTTAAACGTGGCAAGCTACTTAAAATATAGAACTGATATTAAAAAAATATTCTCTCTACGAAGTGACTTGTCCGAACCACCTACTTAGTTTGAATTAATATTTTGGTTAATGTTTACTTTGATTGACACTAAAGTGTTGATGGATACGATAAAATCTAAATCGCCGTAAAATTTTAAATTAAATTATAGTATTAGCATATTTATTGAAGCGTTTTAACAAAATGCCTGCTCGTTACAATGTGTACCCACGACGAAGATATTTTAATGCATCAATAACGGATATGGAGATTAGTTACGCATATTTTTTAATTTGATTGCTTATTTGGACAAAAATTTATTTGAGAATCTGTAAATAACTGATAAACGTCTTGGACTATTGCTTCGCATTATTTTACTCTTGTTTATTATCCATTCACACAATTTTTAAGTGGTTTACCACAGGACAACCTTAAGGACCACAAAAGGGTCTAGCTCGCATTCAACGGGTTCCAGTGACATTATAGGGAAGCAAACAACGCTGAGTTTTTGAGGTCTTTACTGGAGCACTATCTTTTTCTTTTATTTTTTTTTTTGGTATTAGTAAATTCACTGCAATTCTTTTCTTATGCGAAAACATTATTAGCAAGTAGCAGTACAGTTCAGGGTGTATTTTTGATCCCAACGGTAGTCGTACATATTACTGCATGGAATTGTCCCGATTAATGAATCATTCATTGGTTGAATTAGGTAGGCAGTAATATGACAGTCAAATACACAATTCTCAAGAGCAACAACTAAACCCGAGTCTAAACCATTGAAGCCAATCCATGGAACATACGCACAGTTTGTGCCAAATTGCGTCCCAAAGCGGCACAAAAATGGGCTAAAAGCGGCCAAATTTATGGGCAGGGCTCATCCAGACCCATTAACACGTAGTAGCGCTCTGCATAAAACATTAAAATGCCAGGACACCGCGCCTGCAGTATTATTTACGGGACCCCTGCATTAACAAATTTCCAAATTACTTTTATAGACTTATGAGCTTCAGGTGTGTTGAAACAGTAAGGGGTAAATGTTAAAGAGGATTAATGTGGGGGTATATAATTGAGAGAAATGTTTTGTTAAAACGTGTTTTGTGACGTTTTAGATGCTTCCGTAAAGTGCCGTATGTGAAGGTACCTATTTCATTTGTTCAACTAATTTGCATTTAGGTTGGAGTTCTTATTTGATTAACATTAGAAGGGACCTTTAAAATAGTTAAGTGCTTCTCACTAAACAATTGTTAATATGTATACCTAAGTCCAATTTTACCTGGAATGATAAATTAATTGTTGACCAATATAAGGTCCAATTTACAAATAAAAATACGATTGATAATCATAGATATCACATGGATACACGAATTGCTTTTGAATACAATCATGAAGTGAAATTCTAAAACCTTTCATGTATTAAATCCATCTCAATAATCTATTACCTATTCATAACTATTCTATCATTGCAAATAATCAAATCCTACGACTCTTATTTAAAGATTTCAATACAGTACGGGGACATAATAAATTTGAATACAGTAATCTGAACTTCAGTGGCACACGTTGGTCGTAAAATAAAATAATAAGTGGTAGTTTAGAACGGAGCTAGGTCGGGGGACTGAGACTGCTAAAGCCATTTTCACGTTGTGCATTCGAAGTTCTATTAAAAATATATCCGAAGTTAGGAAAGAAGTTTTTATATTTTTGTTTGAAGATATTTAGGTACCTAATATTTTTATTCTTAGGATAACAATATCTGATGCCATGGTGATTATTATACATTGAAATGAAACCACTTTAGATGGATTTAACTCTAAAAATAGGCTCCGACAATACGCTAAAGCATAAGACTATTGTCAGCTCAGTCGTGCTAGGATTATGGAATCTGTAAAAGCTCCGAAACGTCAGCCAATAAAATAAATTACGCCAGTTAAATCCGTGTAAAGTTGTTTTCATCATTCCAAAATTTTTAGGAGTTCATTTCCTAGCACTTTTTGTCCTCATCGCCCTACGACCGATAAGTCCTTTACTTTCGGGGACTGTATCGGTAAAAATATTCAGAACAAACTCTTAACAATTTGCAAGACAAATAAAAAAAGGAATTATGAACCTGATCTAAAACACCTGGTTTCAATAAGGATATGCCTTTACTTGCACCTGGTGGACGGGTCACGACCCGCGCATCGCCAAGATCCATCGATATCGTAACGTTACACAGCGGTGCACTCCAGGATTTATTAAGCTGGTTTAAAAGTTACATCCTTGATTTAATGCAAGTCACTGGGGGTAAGTGATTAACGATTAGGTCATTGAACTTTACCTACTGTATTTTTACCACGTGTAATAGATTGGACTTCCAGCGCTCTTGATTCTGCTGGAGCGAGAATGCTATGCAGTGACTACTGGAAATTATTTATCGGTTTTGGTTTTATTAAGTTTTTGTAATTATTGTAAAAATGTTTGGACGTATCATCCGCAGTTAAAGTTCAATGAGAGATTGGTGGTATAGAGAAGAGTTGAATTAACGTTAAACGCCCATCGCCTACAAGATAGACATACCTTATAAAATACACAACAAAGTCGTTGACAGAATGTGAACGCAGCGCCAATAGGGAAAGGTGGAGACAACTCGGAAAGGCTGCTACTAACATGGAAGAAGACAACCTATACCCACTACAGATCTGACAAGAGTACAACCTATAACGACTACTTAAGAAGAATCATTGTAAAAAAAACAAAAATATTTTATGAAGAGATTAATTTTGTT
Organism: Polylopha cassiicola; assembly: GCA_038024825.1. Taxonomy (NCBI): domain Eukaryota; kingdom Metazoa; phylum Arthropoda; class Insecta; order Lepidoptera; family Tortricidae; genus Polylopha; species Polylopha cassiicola. Next base: position 5,034,181 of record CP149059.1, read on the forward strand.
TTACCAAAAAAAAAACAATTACAAGACCATCTGTCATTGATGGGTAATATTTTTCTTTTAGTCAGTTACGTTAAAAAAATCCGAAGTAAATAGGTATGTACATATTATGGTATATTACAATATTGATTCTAGCTTTATTGTATTTTCTACCTTTGCAATCAGCAACTTCATTTAGAAAGGTTTACTTAGGCATTGTTAAGAACACAAACAATACTATGTTTACTTATCTTGTTTTTAATTTTTATCAATCTGGTCACGCGCCGCTCTAATGAAGTGAGACTTTGTCACAGAAACAAGCGGGATCGCATTCGGAATCCGGGATAAAAGGGAAATTTATCGTCCAACGTATTTCTTAGGCTTGTGGCTATTTTGAATTTCCCCCGAAAGGGTGCCATTAATGAGAAAGATAAGACGGTCGTTAGATTTTGAGAATTAATTTAATGAAATGAATGCCTCGAATTTGTATTTTAACTAGGTAGGTAACTTTAAATTCCCCTTAACAATTTTTGTTTCATTTCAATTTTTATGATCCAGTGACTTCAAAATTAAATCCAGCAACACTGATAATCAATGTAGGTATACCTAGGAGTAGGTATATAAAAATAATAATTTAGGCAGCTTTTCATTTATTTCAGATTTTTAGTACAATATGAACAATAGGAATGTAATGAATAAATAGGATATGTTTTCAAGTGTAAAATAAGAGGCAAATGGCAGATTTTCAGTAGTAAACTCGTATAAATTTCGACGTAGAGAAAAATTCCACTAAACCGTCGATGGCAAATTGTATTTGAAATATTCCAAACGTGAGATGAAAGCGAGCTACCCGAATCTAGATAATGCAAATATACGATTACAGCGACCATCATGCACAAGAGAATTGTACCGGTTTTTTGGTACAATTTTAATTTGTTTATTAATTGGTAGACTCATAAATAATTGCTTATAGGCAACTACTAATTATCCTATTTTAATGGTATTGTAACCTATTTGTGATACTTATTTGAAAATCTTATTGTTCATTGTTTCGGTAAGAATAAATAAAGTCGGTAACATAAAGCCAATCGCAGTTGATATATAATTTAAGATTCAATAGTCATTATTGAAAAATAAATGAAATCTAAATCTAATATACCTAATAAAAAATAGATAGGTATATATATATTGTCGATTTTTGTGACTATGAAATAAAATATTATATTAAAACTAGCATTCCATAATCATGTAAAAGTAAAGTATACCTACTAAGTGATATAAAAACAAAAAAATATTACCGAATATGTATCTATTCTTAACAAAATTCAAAAGTACCGTTTTTAATATAAAGCGGTACAAATACAAATATTATCATTTATAGACGTCAGAGCTTGTCGGCGGTTTGTGGGCCCTTTGAAGTTCCCAGCTGACCTCAAATAACATTCCTAATGCCATCACACTTTTGAAAGTGCACCAAAATGTTTTGCCATACGTCGTTATGAATTTAAACTATGTGAGAAAATTCTATGAAGTGGTTTTATGAGTAATACGGAAGCTTTGATCGGGGATTAATATGTAGTTACAAGTTTTTTTAGTATTTCGTCTATTCTTATTTATATATTATATCTAGTGATTAATTTAAGGAAATTCCAAAAATGAAAGACGAAAATATGCTGTAGTTATTTCTTTAATAAATACCTACAGTCAAGTTAGTTTGTCGGTATTATTTAACTCTGATACATTTTTATTTACTTTTAGTATACCTAATTATAATCATAGTCAACCAATTTATCTATATTAAGGTAAGTATATAGATATTATTAGTAACATTTCTTATGTTTCAGTATTGACTATATATTAATATTACACGGTAAAATAATTAAAACTGTTTTATAGAAATACCAATTATAAAATACCAATACCAATTATACATAATTAGCTGCAGAAATATCAAACGTCAAACCGTAAACCATCCTTCATTTACAGAATTGGACCGCTAGTTGGCCTGATTCGAGAAATAAGCAAACAGAATGGACTCGCGTTAAAATAGCTCAATGCTTGCAAACACAGAATAACGGCAAATGCACTGACAAAACTGGAAGCGAAGCAGCCATAACAAATCAAAATTAGTAACTCGACAGTGTGGTCATTTGAGGAGCACAAGCGGTTTGGTTAGGTTAGGTTGTCGCCTTGAATTCAGTTCTGAATCTAAGATTTAAAAAATACCAACATTGATGAAAATATAAATTACGAGCTCAGCATAACTACCTACATACATAATGGTTAAACCGATTTGGCTTAAAATTGGTGAAGTGGTCTCTTAGAATCAGATGGATATAGGACAATTTTTATGTCATTCCCGTGGGATAAAAAGCTAGCGTCACCTTTTTCCAAAATGATAAACCGGCTACCTGTAAAACCAATCGTTTCTAAGTTTATGTTATACTACCAATCCCAAAAAAAAACATCTTTCCTAAGATTACATAAAGCTTCTGACTGGGATCTTGGACAATATCAAGTTAATAAGAAACATTAAACGAGAAAAAACAGAAATTAATTTCCAATAAAGTAATATCCTCATTTATTCCCTTGAAATGTCAAGTTTGGTCATCGATTCCAACAACACAATACTCGATAATCCATTCATTTCGATGCACAAACGCAATATTGCAAATGGAAAATAGTATTCGTTAAGCATCCTTTGTAAAGAGTTACTATTGAAAATACTGTTGGAATTTTTGATTACAATTCGAGATACGCATAGCGCACGAAAAAATATTTTTTCAAGAGATTGTTATATGGAAAAAGTCTAACTGGATCGTACGTTACGCGTCTTATATCTTCGGCATGGTGAGTTTACTCTACAACTTATGACTTCATAACATTGGCTGTATATTTTTTCCTGCAAAATGTTTTGGTATTCTATGTAAGTACCTACTAACGTTTCGTATTTTTTCAGTTTTGTCGTTATTAGCTTATAGAAATGAGATAGTTAGATTGTAGGTACCTACATAGGTATTATATGTAATAGTTTGTGAAAACTTACGACGGACGGTTTTTACCTTTAAATATGGGTACACATTTCTATTCAGCTTGTATTTTGTCGCATTTTCACGGATAGTTAGTATCATAATTCGTGATAGGTATAATAATATTACCTACTAGTTTATCTTTACCCGATAGTCAAACTACATTAAAATTTTATTTAACTCGGTAGATACTGCTGTAACATACAGATTTAGTAACTTCGCATTTATATTAAATATTGCTATCCGAATTTAATTTAATAATAATAATAACAATTAAATTAGCAGTAACGTTCATTACTATGTCAATGAATTTCAATAAATCGCTATAACAGAGCGTTAAAGGAAGCAATTCACAAATGCTATCACTTTCATTTAGACTCTTAACCTAAATCATTGCTACACTATATGTCTAGACTTGCACTGTAGGCATGTAACTGTTCACGTGTGGCTAATAAATAACAAATCAGTCACGGGCATAGTGGGACCATTGCTCGGAGCCAAGAAGTTAAACTTGGCTGTAGTTCAAGTGAAGTTCCTGGTCTGGAGGGTTGTAAGTACGAAGTTGTGTCATAACCTTTCAGTATCATAACATAGTGTTGTATATTTATTGCAACTATTAGGGTATTTTTTTTTAACATATGATAAAGTTTGTTGATTTACAATATCAGTTTTTTTCTGAGATGGTATTTTCGACGGTATTTGATATGACAGACAGAGCAGTTTTTTGTTACCTACTTTCCTTATTAACCCCCGACGCAATAACGACGGAGTGTTATAAGTTTGACGCGAATGTGTGTCTAAGGCATCATAGCTTCCTAACGCATGACCGATATATTAAGAAAATCTCAAACGGCGAAACATAGGTTAGAAACCACATTAGACAGGGCTTTATTCAAACAGTGATGGTATAACATTAATTACAGAACGGATTTTAAAGTGAAACAGGGCATGAAAGTAACGTATCTTGTGGATATATCTACCTACTCTTGGATACATGTAACGACTACAGATTGGCACTGGCACATTCTGTTTCACTTAAAACAGAAGCAATTCTCAATTTTTTAATCTTTTGTTTTAACTAGCGCGTTACTTACCATGCCGCTCTGGCGTGTACATTCACAGATGAAATATTCAACCAAATACATCGGGCCCGAAGCATAGCCTCGTATATTCCGCGCAAAACGGGGATGAAACTGAAAATTGTTTCATTGGCCGACGAACCGGGAAAAATGTACTTACGGAAAATATTTGGATTGCGCCCCAAAGTTCACGGGGTGGAATGTTTAATGAGAAAACATTGCGTAATGGATAGCAATACGCAAGTGATCATTTAATGAGAAAATTTCGTACTTACAACGACTTTACTCAGACGCTCAATATACAAAATGTTCCGGTGTTGTTTTTATCAATGGTAAATGCTATAACTTAATGTTTGGTTTCTCTAAGACGCTGATTTAATTGATTCTTAGTCATAAAAGCAGTTCATCTTCCTCTCATAATATCTATATAAATAAAAAAGAATTGCTGTTCGTTAGTCTGGCTAAAACTCGAGAACGGCTGAACCGATATGGCTGATTTTAGTTTTAAAATGTTTGTGGAACTCCAGGGAAGGTTTAAAAGCTGAGAAAACTTGAAAAAAAAAAACGGTAAACGCGGTACGAAGTTCGCTGGGTCAGCTAGTATTTTAATATAGCGCATATATTTTTCATCGTCCCCTGATATATATTTTAATTATGAAATGAAAGATTTTAATTACATGCAACAAAAGCCGATCTTTATGACACCTCTCTTTCAACTGTGATGATGTCATAAGTGTCAAAGTTTACGTAAGCCAGTAGGATATTGTGGATTCAAGTTAAATTGAAATATAGTTACCTCATACAAAGGCTCCGTGTAAGAATTAGCTTCGACACACGACCTGGCATTGTCTGGCTACATCTCGGAATCTTAGCTCTGATCCTCTGAAATTGAAATTTAAGACTTTATGCAAGCTTCGGTGTGAAAGTTCTTATTTTAAAATTGCCGCACAAAATTGTGAGCTTAGGTTCTCGGAGCTGAAAATGGAATAAAATGGCATGTCCTATTATACTGGTTACGTTGTCAGAGCTTGTAACACTTTTTTTTTAACCGATTTTAAAAAAGGAGGAGCATCGACTCGTAAAAATTTAATTATTTCAATTATGTACATACTTAAATTCCTAATTTCTACCTAATCCCTTTTTTATCTAAAATAAACTAACTTCCATGGTTTGGGTAGGAAATCGTATCATCATAATTATTATGTAAACGTAAAATTATTTTTTGCTTCTTAGTTTCTGCGCGTTTTTCTAGGGATACTAAAATAAAAAACTCTCTTCTCATACAAAAAACATACTGTTATTAAGAACAAATATTATGGACACTACCACAAAAGTAAGGAATATGAAAATCCTAAAAACAATTGAGTACCGTTTTATCATAGACGCTGAACTTCTAGAACTGACTTATCGAAAATACCAGTTTGAATTTTAGGTACCTACTGTTCTAGAAAAAAAATTAAGTACCTAACTAAGTAGCTTCTGTCCGCGACTTCGTTTACGCACGATAAGTACTTTACACAACATTGTTATAAAATATAGCCTATATGTTATTCTGCAGGATATCACTAATCGAAGTTGGCAGGTCGGTGACCTAAGATATAATATAATGCCTCGGTAAATGCTTAATTATGCATTGGAATGAAACAACTATTAACGGATTTAACTCGCGTATTTTTATTTTATTTTATTAGTTGACGTTTCGGATTCTTTACAGTTTCCATAATCGTAGCACGACTGAGCTGACAATAGTCTAACGCTAAAGTCAATATCGTTAATAGTTGTTTCATTCCAATGTGTAATAACCGCGAAGGCATCAGAAATTATTATGCTTAATTATGCATTAGTTACTTTCTAACAGGTCGTGTATAATAAGCACGCATGTCCTTAACGCGACCAGCTCAAAGAATTGCGTAATAGGGCCGCTTATGAGCGCATGCGTCATCTCAATGGTGCCAATTTCAAGTCCTAGACTGCACATTTTCATAGGGAGTACACTCTAACGTCACAGGCTAGAAAACTAGTAAACAGGGGGTGCAAAAAATGTCGTCATTGGTTCGACGCGCACCCTACCACTTCTAGACTAGGGGGCATGAGTGGAAATGAGTGCGTACCCTTTAACTATTACTACACCGCCATTGTAAGGGAAAACGTAGTACGGGAAAACATCGTAAATAAGCATTTACGATGTTTTCCGTTTGAACTACAAAACGGTTTTGTTTGTGTGTCGAAATATCGAAACAAATTTTGCGATATTGTGCCTACTAGGACCGCGCTCCGATATTTTAATTTGTACCTACAGTATAAATGGGAACAGCGGGGAAGATTAAAAAAAGGAAATGTCAAAATATTTAACAATATGAGTCCAGTAAAAGAAGTACTTACCGATTGTATACTGATTGAAGCTTTTACACTACAAAAACACTTAATCGCGTTTGTAAATTCATGATTAATTAGGTATATATACTAACTTACTTCCGAAGTATAGAACGCGACGTTACAACCGTGGTTGCGTAGAACGACTAGTTAAGGTAGGTATCTACATCTAGTTGTGCGAATTTTTCGAAATACCCGCATTTGTTTGTCACTTATTTTAATCTGTGGAATTGTCTTCACGTCATCCGATTTCTTATCTGAGACTTTTCAGTTAATTTTCACATTAGGTATTAACTAATGGTTGTTTTTTTAATAATATGCGATTAAGTCCAACATTATTGTAGTTTGTATATCAAAATGGCCTAAAACACGCACATTCTATTAAAAATAATAGAATTGTCTCTTCGAAAATAATCATCTTGTATTACAATTATGACTTTTTTATAATTATAGCGTAGAAACAGTCCTCAGGTGGGTAAGTAATATTTTTTTGTTTACTTACAATTAAATGATTGAACGCACCCGGGGTTACTCAAACAAGCAAATTAAATAGCCGGCAACTAAGCGGTCAACCTTAGATGTTCGTACGTAATTTTGCTTACACAATTACTGAGATTAGGCTGAGTCGCTTACGAGTAGATTGCTCGAAATGGGCTAGTTGCGGACGACCGCAAGAGATTCAATTAGAATGTTCTGGTGATCCTTGCATGTTACCTACCTGTAACGTGTTTCGAAGAACGATGTATGTAGTTCGATTTCGTTGTCCCTTTCTATCTATTCATTCGTAAAGGCAGAGTAAGGAAGACAACTGATGAGACTTGTGTTTCGATGTTCGGAGTAGGTCCTGTCGGCGACGTGCTTAGACCTAAGACGTTTATGCTATCCGATTACGAAATACAATTCGATTTGTATCAGAATTTTGATCTCAATTTGATTTGCGCTTTTGTTTGTTTATTAAGAAATAAAAAGCCTACCAATGATTTATTCTTAACCTACACGTTAGAATGCAAATGCTCGATATGGTTTTTACAATTTCGAATTTACCACTACATACCTAATTACACAAATAAACTATATATATTTATATAATAATATAATCTTCCTGTCATTTTACTTTATTAATTAACAACCAAAAATAATGAGAAAAGGTTTGTGTATAGGATGAAAACCATACCATATACCAATCTACAAGATATAAAATAGTTATCGAAACAAATGTTTAAAAAATGTTCAAAGCATCTTAACACTAAAACAAAACTTTATTAAAACTTTATCAAAAACCTGAAATTCGTACAAACCACCGACATCGTAACTTTACGGATTTAGTTACAGTTTAAAGTGGCACTAGACTTCCGTAGACTCTCAAAAAAGTCAAACACGTATGTCTAATTACGCGTACACGTGAATCACGAGGTATATGATACAGGCATTAAGTGCTCCCATTGTCTCGAGTACCGTCTGTCGTATAAAGAGCTATGTTTTTTATCGTTTATTTTCCATGCTGTCGTCTCATGGTGGAGGAGTATTCAAGTTTGAGACACTTGGGTTTGTACATGCACACAAAGACTACAGTCGTTTGTAACTTCTCTTAGATGTTGGCTTTTAATATTAGCTGAGAATTTAACTAAGTTTATCTTTACTAGTGAGTAATATAAGTGCCTATATGAGAGATTAAATTAACTAAAACCACTGATTTCAACGCTCGGCTGAAACTCGTGGTTGAATTTTGAATGAATAAAGTACTTAACTATAAAGAGTTTATACGACGTAAGTGAGAAATAGAATGGAATCTTAAAAATTAAATATGTTCTAATTAATTCCGAAAATTATTCACTTGTATCTTCGTGTTAGTAAATGATTTTAGGATTGAAATAATGAAGTTTTGAAGAGGTAATGAAAGCTTAAATTATATATTTTTTTAACAATTTGAAAATGTTATACATCATGCTTGTGTGATCCATATCTCTTTAGTGAGAATGAAAATAAGCCAAAACTGAAATCCACGTACCATTGTAGTATGATCGTAGGTATATAATATTTTATATAGATAATATCTTGGAATGAAACAACTATTAACGGATTTAACTCGCGTATTTTTATTTTATTTTATTCGCTGACGTTTCGTGCAAATAAAATAAAATAAAAATACGTGAGTTAAATCCGTTAATAGTTGTTTCATTCCAATGTGTAATAACCGCGAAGGCATCAGAAATTTTTAGATAATATCTTTTAATATTGATCAAAGTATTCACCTTTAATTAGTCACTGCATTCGTAACACAAAATTTACAAATATCATTGTTGATTGTATGAATGTAAGTAAAGTTTCAAATAAAAAGCTATTCTTCAATTTTAATTTACTTAATTTCTATTACGTACATAAAGCAATTATTCACGTTAATTCTATTCTTAACTTTTAACGTGTTAACTTTCATTGTTATTGAGGTTATAACCGTTCCGACATTTTGAAAGCAACAGTTTGTAATGCAAATATAATTAACGAAAATTGTTGTTATTGTGATCCTAGAATTAATTGAATTTGCGTTAAAGTTTATTCAGACGAGGTTAGTGAAGGCAATCGGGTCTTAATTAAACCAAACAATGTTGTTGCTTTACAATTAATGATAGGGCGGTCCTATTTACATTGTGGGTAGGTTCAAAGTGAGTTAAATAGGATGTTTTATTTTATGCTATTGATAGGTTAAGTTATTTTGGGCGATTTATCCGTAAATAGGTCTTTGGATTTAAATTACTGTACGATACCGTTAACGTATACAGCTTTTGTCATATGTAATTTTATTTAGATCTATAATTATTAATTACCTACTGCAAAAATTTTACATAGGTATGTACGACTGTAATGAGAGATAAGATTAAAGTCAAAAATCTTTTATAAACAAGTTTTTGTTATTTTACAATGTTTATGTGATCCTCTTTCATTTAATACCCCACCCGAGTAAGTATATTTGTAGACTTTTAGTTCCCCCCCGCCCCCCTCCATTTCACCGCCCTGAATTCGATTTTAGAATAACGTCACATAGTTTACCATGCATTGTCATCCAAACTGAACGCACAAATTGTCAGCTTAATTGTATTTGTTTTGTCTGTTTTTTTATGAGAAACATGTCCCGTCCCTTAAATATTTTCTACCTAAAATACAAACTATAATAATAATATGGAGAAATTAATATTCTACAAATTACATAGATATACTGTTTAATATTATCCATTAATTTGATGAATATTGTGTTTATAACCAAAATTAATTCGATGCCTTTAATTTTCAAGTATTAATTTACATTTAAATTACTCAGACTTTAAACATGTTCTCATTAGTTACATATTTCAGATAGTATTTTGAATAAATCGGGTTCATCCAAATGAAAATTAGTATGAAATATTAAATATTATTGTTCTAATACAGTTGGTACCTACAAAATATCTGCTTTGTTTTAGAAACTAATTAGAGTTTTAAAGAATCCAATTAACAAAAATGTATAAAGGTTTCCTAAATTTTTATATAATTTCTATAAATAACATTTTGTCTCAGTGACGTTACGAGGCTATCTTTATGCTTGTCTAGTTCTGGGCCATGTAGAGTAAGATCCCAGAGCGATCTGACGTAACTTATTTTCTGACGAATGAAACCTTAAGATTTCAGTAGCGTCTAGAGTGCCTTGAATATCTACGGGCTTGTGAAAACTGTCAGAGTGACACCAGGGCTGGTACCAGGTGAGAAAGGTGACTAAAAATAAGAGCTATCTTACTTATTTTCTCATGGCTCATTTTTATATATATCATGTAGAATATTATTTTAAAGTAATGGATATAAGTGTCAGACACTTGAGATTGACCAGAACTTTTGTCAGACACTTTTAAGCTACCCAAAAAATGGATCTCAAAGATGGATGAACATAAGCATATCATGTTTAGGCTCATTCGACTCGGTATGACGAGCACTTTCTAAATAGAATATGATGATGGTAGTGTTGATAATGAATCCTGAAGACTACTATGGATCTCGAAGTTGGATGATCATAGGCATATCGTGTTTAGGCTCATTCGACTCGGTATGACGAGCACTTTCTAAACAGAATATGATGATGGTAGTGTTGATGATGAATCCTGAAGACTTCTATGGATCTCGAAGTTGGATGATCATAGGCATATCGTGTTTGGGCTTATTCGACTCGGTATGACGAACACTTTCTAAACACATGATGATAGATACCCCACATGTAAAGGTCTGATGAAAAAAAAAATGCTGAGTTTCAGTTCAATGTATGGGGAACCCCAAAAATTTTGTTTTTTTTTTCTGATTTTATTTTAAAATCTTAATGCGGTTTACAGAATACATCTACGCACCAAATTTTAATAATGTGGCTCTTATAGTTTCGGAATAAACTGGCTGTGACTAGAGTACCCGATTACTTGAGTAATCGGTTACTGAGTAATCAAATTAGTAATTGGATTACATTTGTAATCGATTGACGCCAACACTGACTGAAACAGATAATGCTCGTCATAGCGAGTCGAATAAGCCCAAACACGATATGCCTATGATCATCCAACTTCGAGATCCGGAGTAGTCTTCAGGATTCATCATCAGCACTACCATCATCATGTGTTTAGAAAGCGTTCGTCATACCGAGTCGAATAAGCCCAAACACGATATGCCTATGATCATCCAACTTCGAGATCCGGAGTAGTCTTCAGGATTCATCATCAGCACTACCATCATCATGTGTTTAGAAAGCGTTCGTCATACCGAGTCGAATAAGCCCAAACACGATATGCCTATGATCATCCAACTTCGAGATCCATAGTAGTCTTCAGGATTCATCATCAACACTACCATCATCATATTCTATTTAGAAAGTGCTCGTCATACCGAGTCGAATGAGCCTAAACATGATATGCTTATGTTCATCCATCTTTGAGATCCATTTTTTGGGTAGCTTAAAATTGTCTGACAAAAGTTCTGGTCAATCTCAAGTGTCTGACACTTATATCCATTACTTTAAAATAATATTCTACATGATATATATAAAAATGAGCCATGAGAAAATAAGTAAGATAGCTCTTATTTTTAGTCACCTTTCTCACCTGGTACCAGCCCTGGTGTCACTCTGACAGTTTTCACAAGCCCGTAGATATTCAAGGCACTCTAGACGCTACTGAAATCTTAAGGTTTCATTCGTCAGAAAATAAGTTACGTCAGATCGCTCTGGGATCTTGGACCAATGATTTCATAACGACTAATTGCAGCCTAAATTCGGACTAGGTAATTCAGGTTTTGTCAACATGGAAATAATTCTTTGACTTTGATTTATATCTTCATAGGATAAAAGTGTCATATACCTTGTTCTTATATACGTACCTATCTATAAAATATCTTTATGTAATACAGTGAACTTTTCTCAACAGTTTCGTACTCTTGCAAGTCCTCATAAATCACGTTTATAACATAGTTTATGGCCTCTGCGTCTTTATTTACTGAACAAATTGATAAACGCTATTCAATTCAAAACACTGCCGCAATAAACAAAAGTTTTTTTGACAAAATGTGTACTTAAATAACATAACAGCAATGAAAAATATAAACGGACATGTTGGTCTTTTGTTGAATTTTTATTTGTTTTCTCACATAATCCCGCTTTGACGTCCTTAATACGAAATCTGCTGGCTCGCGGCATTTTTCATTTTTTAGACGGAATGAGGTTCGTATATGCAGATTTTTTTTCATGAGCCTTGTTAGGTTTAGACTCGTCATACTAAAATAAGTACTTATAAAATCATTGTCATTAACTTTCGTATCTAAATTTTACAGTCTATACCTAACTGGGTCTTTTTTCTTTTTAACCTACAATAAACCAACGTTTTACTGTTTTTTGGTCTATTGTACTTTGGAATGAAACAACTATTAACGAATTTAACTCGCGTATTTTTATTTTATTTTATTAGCTGACGTTTCGGAGTCTTTACAGTTTCCATAATCGTAGCACAAAATAAAATAAAAATACGCGAGTTAAATCCGTTAATAGTTGTTTCATTCCAATGTGTAATAACCGCGAAGGCATCAGAAATTATTCTATTGAACTTAAAGAAATGCTTTAATAAGGACTAGTTAAAGTTCCTTTTTTTTTATTGTGATTTTTTTAAATAATGTGACAAAGTGGTCATTTTCAGCGAAGACCACATTTCGGTTTACTCTGTCACAGTATTGAGATGCTATAATAAGACGAAGGACAGATTACTGTAGGTAAAAAAATAACTACCCATCTAACGACAGTCTTACACAGTCAGTTTTATTACAAAGTATATTAACAGAGCATTACAAATGACTCACGTATTTAATCAAAGGCTCTTTCTCGAAAAGTACAGTCGCGTTTAGTGTTGTTTGCATTTTTTCTTATATTTCAATTCGGAGTCTGAACAAGGGTCGGAGAGTACGGCAGTTCGCTCATAATGCAGCTCTTCACTCGAGTGCTTGACCGCTGCTACTTCGACAGCCTAACATTTCACTGCTTGGCCTAAAAACAAACTGATTGCTACTGGTGATAAAATGTAGATATTAGAATGAAACAACTATTATTTAACTCGCATGTTTTATTATATTTAGCGTTAGACTGTCGTGCTACGAATATAGGAGCTGCAAAATTTTAGAAACGTCAAGCAGTAAAATAATGTAAATATTGCCCTGTATATATTATTATGTAGGATAATAACATATTTTGACTGATGCCTATTACAGGCATAACGAGTGTTTTTTATTCTTTATCCATCAAAATACGCGAGTTTAATCCTTTTAAAGTTGTTTCAATCCAATGTATTGGTAATAACCGCGAAGGCATCAGAAATTATTATATTATAATAGTTTATTTTATTTTTGTTGAAGACCAAATATTACCCGTCCACTTTGAAATATATAATGACGACAGGTACAATGAGGGCCACCGCGTGTCAGAAATCCGCTAGATGCGCTAGTGTAGAATGAGGTCCAGCTGTCATGTATCACCAATCACAGGCCAGTAGCTTGCCTCTCATTGGTGGAACATGACAGCTAGACCTCATTCTACACTAGCGCATCTAGCGGATTTCTGACACGCGGTGGCCCTCATTAACAGGAAAAGTAAACAAAAAAATATTAAAAATTAAATATTCGAAACTTAAGTCAATCAAAGACTCAAATAAAAAAAAAACAACAGCTTGTTAGTTGTACCATCAGCAAGGTTTTACTCATTCAGCCTCTTACCACTGGCCACTGAATGAGTCAATTTCTAGCCTTCAAAAAGCTTTTTAAAAAAGTCTAGTGCGTTTTATGTTAACCTTATTTTGGAGACTTGTGGCCATTTAAGTACTGGCCACTTTCCTTTTCATGTTTTCAAGGATTATGAAATGAAATTGAATTGTTTCAAAATTCAAGCTGACCATAACTGTACAATACCTACGCACCGACATACATATTTGCATTTTAATTTCTGATGGCTTCGCGGTTATTACACGTTTTGTTTTGCTTTGTAGTTACCTATATTTTATGGAGAATATATGCGTTGTGTCAATTTTTACGAAATATTTTAACGAAAAATATAGCGTTCGAAAGTTGTACTCTACAATTTCGAAGAATATTGTTCGAAATTGTAGAGTACAACTTTCGAACGCTATATTTTTCGTTAAAATAGATCCTTTATATTAAAAATAAAAATAAATATAATCTTCAACTGAAGATAAAACCACGTTATTACTATATAGTAATAACGTGGTTTTATCTTCAGTTGATTAGATTTATTTTTATTTTTTATTATAATTTATATTTCCGTCTTACTCCGACTTACCTTACGGAACTCTACGAGCGCGAGTCCAATTCACACTTGGCCGGTTTTAAAACAACATCTCAGAACATTGATTGTACTGAGATTGAACCACAACTGAAGATTCTTAAGTTAAGAAGTACCCTTCCTTCCAAATGAGACTTCCCTTGATAGTCCAATATAATAAAACGTAGGTTAATCTCTATCGGAATATTTTTCCCACTTCCAAACACCAAGTCCATTAAATTTGGACACTACACTCGCCATTGTATTGCAGTAGACACCATTATTCAGACCCTAAGGTCGTAAAACGGAACGTTCTGGAACTTCCAGACTTGAACGCTGAAATAGAGTACATTGAACTATCGCAGTGCTACGTTTTATTGTAGAAGCTTGTAGCAGAATATTGTGAAGTATTTCAGCATTGTTTATCTCTAGAGTCTTGTTTGCTTTTAAATTTAGAATAACGAAAGGCTAATTGCTAGTCCTTTGTAAACATTTTAAATTGTTCGTATGTTATTTGTTTATTCTGGATAGAATCATACGTCCATCTTTCTAGGACGGCAACCCTACGCAATGGGGTTTATTTTACTGCGAAATTCATATCGTCATATTTTCTAGGAAACCGGGAACCATAGATACCTTATGATTTTTGCTAGCTGCTTATCAAACCAATTTTTCTTAGCATATTATTAACTTGTACCTGGTAACTGGTTTCTATTTAATAATTTCTGATGTCCTCGCGGTTATTGCACATTGGAATGAAGCAACTATTAACGGCTTTAACTGAGCTAACAATAGTCTCCACTTTAGCGTTAGACTATTGTCAGCTCAGTCGTGCTACGATTATGGACACTGTAAAGAATCCGAAACGTCAGCAAATAAAATAAAATAAAAATACGCGAGTTAAATCCGTTAATAGTTGTTTAATTCCAATGGTTTCTATTTTATAAATAATTTTAATATTGGGCTACATTATTTTTTCGTATGTATATATCATATTAATACATAATATATTAAATTAAATTTAAGAGCGTTGAATAATCCATTCAAATGGCCTAATAATATTTTCCCATCATTTTTCCTCTTCGTCCAAAATCGACGTGCCCTCCCGCCATAGGACGTGGACTTGTTCCTTTTTTAGATTTCATTTATTTCATTCGACTACGACAACGTCAAACAGCCACAAAGTTTATGTTAAACCTTTTTTTTTTTAATCCTACATAATATTTTTTACAAAAGCTAAGATCTAAAAGGCTAGGTTTTTAAATATGGACATCGTATTTACGTGATACCTATTTTGTTGAACTCTTCATTGTTATGAAACGACTAAAACCATATTATTATAGCATAATAAAATATTCATTGTTTATCTAAACAACCTGCCGTAACGTGTAGTAAAAAAATATCTTAGGAACATTCTATATTTTGGATTAACGTATACATTCACCACATAAAGGCATTATATTGGGGTCGTAAAAATATACGACGCTACATGTTCTTTAGCAAAATCATTTTGTAAACACGTGTAGACGATGATTCAATATTTCTGGAGTAAGACACTTACCCGTTCGCTCCTCGGGATACATATAGGACTAGGAGGATGGGTTATAGTTAAATGTTGTGTTTATTTTAAATTGACATTATTAATTGTAATAATTTAGCAATTTCTTCTAATTGGACTTTCTACAATAAATAAAAATGTCATTTTAGTATCATTTTTCACATCTTATTTTTTTTTTTTGAATAAAGAATGACAAAAAAAAATTAAATTCTATTTCCTTTGTTTCTTTCCTTTTTTTTTCATAATTTCTGATGCATTCGCGGTTATTACACATTGGAATGAAACAAATACAGGTAACGGATTTAACTCATGTTCCACATAATAATATACCTACGTATCCGACTGAGCTGACGATAGTCTAACACTAAAGTCTGTATATATAAATATATAACACATAAATATGAATAAAGGAGCTGTAAAGTTTTCGAAACGTCAGCTAAATCCATTATGATAATTTCCTTTTTTGTTAACTTCTTAATTATCAAAGGATTAACTGGAAAAGATCCCTTAAAAGAACAATCTCAGTATTTTTCACGTACGATACTCCTTGCATACGTAGCTATATCCATACTTGCATTCTATCGGCGAAATTATAATCCTCTGAAATCTCATTTTAATTGCGTGCACAGCTCTCCCGTTTTGTACCTTGGCCACGTCTTGGTTAATATCCATTACCAACACATAGGCTTAACCCAACGAGAGTATTACTATCTTAGATACCATTATCACATAATCCGTTAGCAAAGTGACCCGGCGAAGGATGCGACTGTACCGAGTATTTCTACGCCCTATTATGTGAGTACTAAGTATAATAGGACGTAGGAATACTCGTGTATTTGTTCATCAGTACATTTGTTATTTATAGAACATAATAATAATATATTCAAATTTGTATTGTTATATGTAGGTATGTGTAGTAAAATAAGTGTTTTTTTCACAATGAACTAGCTACTTAATTGATTGAAGATATATTTTAAAGTTTTTTATTTCTTACGTGAAATGAAGTTTTATATGATGACTAATGCCATGCCACCAATGCTTTATGACACCTTTTTACAATATAAGATTTTTTAATGCGTGCGTGTACACATTAACAGAAAACAATATCTATACAGACTAATATTATAAAGAGGAAAGGTTTGTTTGTTTGGATTGATTAGGCTCCAAAACGGCTGGACCGATTTGAAAAATTCTTTCACTGTTGGGAAGCTACACTATTCCCGAGTGACATAGGCTATAAAAAAAAGGGATCCGTGCGGAGCCGGGGCGGACAGCTAGTATTATATATAATAATACTAGCTTCAGCCCGCGACTTCGTCCGCATGGAACTCCTCCTTTTTTGCAGCCGGTTAAAAAGTAGCCTATGTTCTTTCTCAGAGTCCAGACTTTCTTTATACCAAATTTCATTTAAATCGGTCCAGTAGTTTTAGCGTGAAACCGTAACAGACAGACAGACAGAGTTACTTTCGCATTTATAATATTAGTAGGGATGCCATCAATGGTCTTTTACTCGAAGATCTTTAAAGGGCATCCTTAGTCAAGGCTTAAATGATAATTCTGACCAATTATGACGTCATACATCCCGAGCGAGACGACCGCGACACTATGAATGCAAATGAACGAATGACAAATTATATTTCAGTCCTCATTTAATATGCGGTGTATGAAACCATGATTTTTGCATATGAAATTTATTTATTTCGATGAAATTTCATTTCGAACTTGAATGAGGAATTTGTTGGTAAAACCGTATTTTAATCTGAAAATAATGGTAATTTCTGATGCCTTCGCGGTTATTACACTTGGAATGTAACAACTATTAACGGATTTAACTTGCGTACCTAGATCTCATTTATTTTATTTGCTGACGTTTCGGATTCTTTACATTTTCCATAATCGTAATACGACTGAGCTGACAATAGTCTAACGCTAAAGTGATTTATACAGTTATGCAAACTACCTTATATCTAAATTTTCTTTTTTAAAATACTACGTTATTCTAAAATATGAAATATTAATGTTACATTCTTCATCATCAATATGAAATATCAATGTTACATTCTTAATCACTCGCTAACATCAGCCAATAAATTAAAAATACGCGAGTTAAATCCGTTAATAGTTGTTTCATTCCAATGAAAATAATGGGTTAAAAATGTGGTTGAAAATTGTTGTTGCGAGAAGGAAACGTACCTAGTTCATATGGAGTTATGCTTTCAAGTAGGCTACGTAATTTTGGTATAATTAAGCTAAAAGCTGCAGTGAGTCTGCCAACATGGTAGTCGGTTGTTATCTACCTCTGCCTGGTTTGTCTCCAACAAGAATAAATTTAACCACTAAATTTATGAGGTTTTCACGGTTATGTTAAAATTATTTTACGAGATCGTGTATTTTAGTTCAAATTAGTATAAGTCGTATATGAGTAAGACAAAGTTCATTCCTTACACCGTTTTACCACTATTAAATTGTGTTCCATAAAAGAAATGTCTGAATACAAAGTTGTCAACATGGAACATGTCAAATATGTGAGCCGTACCTATATTCGGTGGCCACACTTTTGTGCATATAAGTAATAAACATTTATACAGGTATTTTAATTATTGGCTGACGTTTCGGAGCCTATCCAGATTCTTTAATTTCTGTATAATAACCACGATGGCATTAGAAATGATTAGTTATTTCTCTACTAAAAGTAAACCATAAATATTTTGTACAATACAATGATTTTGGCCTCAAACTCCAGGACCGCGCTGTTTGGGAGCAAAAAATCATTTTATTTTGGACCTGACTATTAAGTATCATAAAATTATAGGTACAAATACCTATAACTTTATGCCCCCTTAAAGTTATATTACTACCACGCTGGTAATATGTAATATGACTCTTGCCATATAATATTCTATGACTTCAAGTCATACACGATTCATATGACTGTTAACTCCCAAATAGCGCAGGGCAATCAACGCTAATTCTTTACCAAAATGACTAATCATTATAATGGGTCTGCATATAGCACTGTTTCAATCAACCGAATGGACTCATAAATAAACTATTGGTGATTTGTCATTCGACTTCCGGATATGAACATTTAATCCGGCTTACAAACATCGACTCGTACGCTAACGCATTTCGGGGCTTATTTCATTGCAGAAAGGCAGATCTGCGACACGTCAATGACAAAATGAGACTTGGAGCTAGGAATTGTTATGTTGAATTAGGTAGATACCTACGTTTCATTTTTTTTGATACAAATCAAAGCCATACTTCAAGACTTTTTAGACTGATGTATAGGTATACCTATTAAGGTATATTAAGGTATACCTGTACATCAGTCTTACTCATTTAAACATGAGCAAAGTAAAGTTTAAAAGCTGTAGAAATAATATAAATATACTTGATTCTATGTATGCAATTACGTAATATGATAAGGACATAAGTTACATTATTACAAAAAAAATATTATACCTCTGAGGTCGTAATGAAAAAGGACAAAAGTGTAATATAGTGCAGTCATTGAAGCGAAAAATACGGCCTTACCTCCGAATTTTTTTACTGTGAACCGATTTGCATGAAATTTTTGGAATTAGGCACATCTTAACCTTCACTTCAAAAGTGAAAATGATCTGAACTCCGCCTATTATTTTTAAGGGGTGTAAACAACCCCTTAATGGAAAAATTGTAATTGAGCCATTTTATCGCTAGAAAACATGTCTAATAGTAAGTGGTGAAATGGTAAAGTATTTTCTAACATAATTACCTCATATTAAAATTATTTTCAACCCCTTGAAAATCTTACAACCCCCAAATTGAAAAAATCTGAAAAAAATACTTTGGTATGACATAAAAAGATGTAAGTATAGAGTAAGTAATATTTTATATTCTCTATAATAATTATCAAATTTTTAACCCCTATTCAACCCTTGAATACTACCCCTTGATATTTTTTTTTTGATAAAATGAAAAGGATTTAAATATTATTCCACACTCTCGCAAACGATTATCATGTTCTTAAGCTTTTCTACCCTTTAAACTAACCTAACCTAACCTAAAAAAAAAACCTAACCTAACTTTTTTTTTTTTTTTTTTAGTGGGGAAATCCTCATTGATACCTTATGCCATGGGGAAGGCAAAAGGTTTGCCAGACTCATACTGGCTCGCGGAAACCTAACCTAACCTATGTCTTAAATGTTTTACATTTCCGACTGCGATTTTAGGAATTACATACATTTCCTAGGAATTGTATACAATGACGGATTATATACATTTCCGTTAACATATACACATTACAATAGTTGTGGGTCTATATTATACTGCGTACCTTCACATTGCTCCAATTATTCACACTCCGAAATTTTCAGTTACTAAGTAGAAAAAAATATGATAAGTTTTTAGACCATAGCTCCTTTAATTTTCACGCTATCACAATTTATAAAAAAACATTGTAAAGGTAATTAAGAGAGCTACAACATCCTGTATTGCAATATATAGTAAAAAACCTTTTTCTAAAACGGGGAAGGGTTAAAGGGCTTAAGAGAGGCAGTGATTGCGCTGCCACGCGCTCTTTAAACAATCACATTTCCGTCAATTTTTGTTTGTCAGAAAAAACAAAAAAAACAAATTGTTTGTCAGAAAAATACCTACATTTTTTATTCATACACTTTTATTCTTATCTGTCGTCATTCTTGAAATATTATGAAATAAACGTGAGATTTTTAAAAATTTGAAATTTTGTTTTTTTAGTTAATCGTGAGTTTTTTGAAAAATATGTGTCCTGAAGCAGCCAAACTGATACTATCTATCAAACTCTTTATAATGAAGTTAATTCTAGGCGGAATACGATTAATTTTAATTATGGTGGAAATGGCACTTATGAGACCCATTGATTTTAAAGGAAAAACATTAGTTGTTCCCCTTATTTGCAATACAGCTCTCTTATTTTACGTGCAAAAGACTTTTAATAGTGCTCATTTTAAAGCTTATTTCAAGCACTACAAAACCCTTTTGTATTAGAATGCATAAAATGCATCTGCTCGCCGCTAGATGGCATTGACCACATCGATTAAATTTCAGGCAACATAAAAAACGGCTTTGATCTTTAATATAAAGCTTAATATTGCACTTAGAATACTGTATAAAAAACCAAATTATTCATTGTTTTGCCGGCTACAATTTTGTTCTTTGTAAAATTTTTGATAAAACGTATATTTTTAGAGATTTTTGCAAAAAACCGATGAAAAAGGTGAAAAAATTGCGAATTTTCAATTGCAAATAACTTGAAAAACATTGGATTTTTTGAAAAACTTTATAGACGATTTTTTCCTTAAAATTTGGCCTTCTATCGATATCCGAGGTTATTTTGAAAAAAAAATAATTCACCCCCGAGAAGGGGTGGCAATCACCCCCCGGGTGGTAGCGGAGTTCAAATCATTTTCACTTTTGAACTTAAGGGTAAGATGAACCTAATTCCAAAATTGTATGCAATTCGGTTCACAGTAAAAAAAATCGGACCCATAATGCTTCAATGACTCCACTAATACTGTATGTAAAAGTTTCAATCCTAGCTTATTTATATTACTAGAAATTAAACATACCCCATGTTTAATTTCTAGGAATGTAAATAAATCTTGTGAAAAAGGAGAGAAGTATGATACAATTCTAGTTAAAAAAGATATAAGCGTAATACTGCACACGAAGATCTTATACCCTTTTCACTAGGACCCCAGAAATAAAAGCTAATTGTGCAAAATAGTTGTAATACACCGCGCAAACGCATACTTCCTACTGCCACGTCAACGTTCATTATACAAAATGGAAGCGGATTTCAAGTTCATTAGACCGACTCTTGTTAGTAGATAGACGAGTGCATTTCCAATATTGGACTCTTGGACAATGCATAGGCACTCGCGTAATTTACTCCATTGAGGTTCAAATTAAAAGTGGCTTAGCTGGATTATTTTCTGAGCCAAGCTGATGCTTGTGTGAAAAATTAGCTGTTATTACATATTGGAGTAATTTGATAACTGCTAAATTTTGATTTAGAATCAGTCTGCCACAAATGTGGGTAGGTGGTTCTCAAATCGTTAGTATGAAATCAATTTTCTAATATATAAAATCTTGTGTTACCGTGTTTGTGGTCGCACTCTACTGAAACATCAAGTTTTGTATGTACCTACATTTGGTAGGTTTGAGAATAGGTCGTAAAGTATGTTTCTTACCAGAAGAATAAAGAATGACCATAGTAGCATTTGCTACGTCAGCATAATATATACCTAAAAAAAAAATACGTTTTATTTCAAAGTGTAATAACTGCGAGAGCATTATAATTAGCGACTTAATTAAAACAGTTGTAAAATTAAAATTTAAAAATAGTAGGTAGTATAACATATTATTTTACTTAATAAACTTTCCTTGTACCTATAGTGAATTGGTTTTCCTATGTCATGATCCACATTTTAATTTAGCATTCATTCTTTTATAATGATATTTTGTACAAAGACAAGAGTAGAAAAAATCTTAAACCCCCAGTGGGATTCGAACCCACGCTTATGCCTTCACTAGCGGCAGCGTGCTAACCATTACACTATGGGAATCGACTATGGGAGTCGATTCCCATATCATTATAATTAAAAACTAATGGTATTGATTAAAAAATATTACTTAATCGAATTTCGATTGATAGATTGTAGTTAATATTCATTCTTTTTTTACTAATTACACTGAAATAATAATTTCAACACAGGAGCCCTACAAAGGCCCTTTATTAGCCAATTTACATATGCGTGGTTAGATTAATTTTAAGCGATTTCCGTTGCCATTCTAATTGGTGTATAATGATTTAATAGCCCGGCTTTAACCATTACTGCAGCCTATGCAAAACGGAATATCGGCTAATCGGTTAATGACCAAAGTTCTTGCCAAATAGGCCAGTCTGAAAAACTATTTCGTATCTTTATTCCTACCTAATTCTATTGTACATCTGTATTCAACTAAATTCCTTTTAAAACGCTGGACTGAATTTTTTCACTTATAACAAAAGTACCTACTTATGACATTGGCAAATAGGTTTCTTGCGCTACATAAACCTTAAGTGTTCGGGCTGACTAATTCACGCTCGTGTGTAATCGGGCCTAAATGAAACAGTCTCAAACGTTCCACTTAACATTTTTCAAATGCTGTAAAATTCAATTGTTTAAATAAAATATAAGAATTTTCTCTCGTAGACCTCTAATGAGAATCTTTACGATGTTTACGGTCCACGGGTCAAAGTGGCCTCCAGTTAGAAGCTTGAAACAATCTCAACATTGCTCGTTATCTCGCAGGAAAATTGAAGTTCCCGACATTGTCATCGTAATGAAATTCTTGTTGGATAACACCGCATTATATGTAAGCTGGTTTTTCAAATGATTATACGATGGTTTTTGTGATAAAGGCGTGTTACAATTGGACTTCTCCCAACTGTTTTTTGCCAGCTAATTTAATGCAATATTCGTTAAATAATTACATGCTTTTTATGTAAACATACGAATAGTTGAGGCTTTTTTACAATATACCAGCAGTATAAAATGTTATTGATCTTTAAACAAATATTATTCAGTAAGTACCGCTTTTCTGGCGCATAATTTATTTTCAAATAGCTATACCTAAAAGCGTTTTTATATATCAAAATCTGGCAAATTATGCTTAGTAAGTATATTAAAAATATCTTAGGTGCAACCAGTTACCAAGAAGCATAATAAAGACAACCATTAAATACTATTATGACCTACTACGTAAATATAAAATATTATGTTACTATGTTATTTTTAAAGCTCCATGAATTAAGCTCACGTTCCCATTTAGAATATCAGTAAGGACGAACAATACCTCATTTTCATATTTTGAACAGAAAACCTAGTCTATTCTAGAATTTTCTTTAGAAGAGAATTATCTGGTTAGTAAAATTATATCACTGATATTTTTAACATGAAAACCACTATTTCTAAATATACCTACCTACTACATAGAAATATCTCACTAAAGTATTTTGAAGCGATCATCAAAATTAATTTAAGATAAACAATTTTTAAACAACAACATGGTAATAGTTGAAATTTCCAAATTTATAGCACAATGCGTAAAATATACACCGTTCAAGAGACACCAACGATGGTAATAAAAGTTACGACGTATGTACAGATCGGTGCCAAGCAAGCAAGGCAAATCAAAGTTTCATAGTACTTGAGTGAATGTCGTAAATCCTTCTCTAATAAAAGAACAAGCCTTTCTGTCTATTGCGCTTCCATTGTTTATAGACGGAGGTTACGATGAAATATTGGCTTTCATCTCCTGCAGTGTCGATATCGTAGTTGAGAAAATGCGACAGATGGCTACAATGTTACGTGCGATACCTAGTTGATTAAATAGGTAAATATGACATGTGGCAATTTTAAAAAGAAAACTCATTGGGATTGATGAAATAGGTATTATAACAGGCCTATTGTTCTAGGCTACTGTCCGCGCTGCGACTGCGTTGCTTAAAATAGGTATATTTAGCGCTAGGCTATCGTCAGCTCAGTCATGCTACGTATATGGGAACTGTAAACTTTTGGAAACGTCATATAAAATAAAATACGCGAGTTTAATCCGTTATAGTGTTTCATTTCAACGTGCCATGATATCTCTCTCTTTCTTTCTATAACTTAACTAATGTGTTACTTTGTAAGTAAAGCAGAGTAACTTTACTAAAGGTATGTAAATGGTACATTTTATTCGGACTATTCATGCTAGAATTTACGTACAAGCACTATAGTGAATTTGGGACTAATACGAAGAGATTATAAAACAAAACAAAAGCTCCCAGAGCATATTTTACGTGGAGCAAAGCCAGTATTTTTAGTTAGCCTTACGCTCTGTGTTTTGCTCTTTTATATCCGATAGCAATTGCTACTGAATCCAATATCTACATAGAACTTCACCCAATGCCCTCATTCCCAGCAATCACAGGCTAGCAACGGACGTCGGTCAATATTCCTAGTTATTTCCAGTTGATAAAATCCAAGCGTTGACAATATTTTAGCCTGTGACTGGAATCGGAATATATCGGTAATTATGAAATGATTGATGACTGCTGTTACTCTTAGGGCGTGTTAAAGTCATTTATCGATTTTCATTTGATAATTTGTGTTATTCGGTGTGTGGCAGATGTTATAGCTTTATAATAATTAGCTTAAAGTATTGAACCAAGTCCGAAATTAAATTGGTTAGCAATAAAAAGGGTGCGCAAAATATTGACAGATGATATTTTAAATTTTTAAAAGTTTCGGCGCTGGCAATCTTGTATGCTGTTCATCTTAAATTCTTACTTAATATAAATTATTATAGTATTGAAGATAATTAAAACTCTTCAATCGCGCCTGCAAAGACCATACATTGTACGATCTTTGTTTTATTAAATATTTTTGCGCGTCAAATAAAATTTCCAAGAAAAGTAGGACGAAGATTACCTAGTTTTCAGGCACATTTTTTAAGAAACGGCTTTTTATCATATCACGAAAAAGCATTGTGAAGGGTGACGGCCCGGGACAACTAGTAAGGAGATACCGATAAGGGAAATTATAATAGATTAATTTTAAATATATTATGTCAATCCTTCATTAGCATGCGGCACAAATAAGGGGTCGTTAACGTTAATTCTTAGATATTTCCGAGTGTAATAACAGTTTCCTAAGTGGCTTAGCTCCCTACCTATAAATATGGAGGTAAACTTTTGAAATGAATATTAACGTCTGCTATTAGGGCTTGAATGTTTCGAAGATTATACTAGATACCGGTACGCGAGGATTAAAATTAAAATAAATTACGTTACACTTTAATTGTATTTCGGTATAATTTTCCGCGCTCCTGGATTCTGAGACAGTAGAGGTGTTGCGATATGGAGGAGCGAACTGTGTGGAGATGTTACGAATTGATTAATGAAATTTGAGAAGTTAATTTTGTATAACGTTATTTAGAAATTGGTAGACGGAAAGTTTATTGGATCACGTCAACAATTATTTTGTGAGGGTTATCTTACGTAAGTTTTGTTTCGATGGCAACTACGTTATTAAATTATGTTTTTTTACAGAAAGGTTGTTGTTTAGTAATAAAAATTAATCTTTTGTAGTGTTTCATTTTAATATATAAGAACTGCGAGGGTATCAGAAATTATTAAAATTTATTTCTATTTATGTGTATTATTACTAACCTAACCTAACCTAACAAAACATGTAGAATTTGAATAAGTAAGACAAATTTATATCTTTAAAATATATCTTCCAGATCGTAATAAGTAATTAAATTTTTAATAAATGTAGGTAGGTACCTATACCGTATCAAAAAAAAAACATTTAATCACCTGTTGAACTTTGCCTTTGGCTGGTATGATATCATAAACAATTTCAAAATGATGACCTCTCGATGGTCCCTATGGTGTAAAGGTTTAGTACGCTGATTGTCGTGCGTTCGAATCCCACTGGGAGTCTAAAATTTTTCTACTCATGTCTTTGTACAAAAATATCATTTTAATTAAAAACTAATGGTACTGAACCAAGCATATCAATCGAATTTCGATTGATAGATCGTAGTTAATTTTCAAAATATTTAACGAGCATGCAGGTCCACGGCGCTATAGTCTGCAGCCGCGGCGTCCTCGCGGTATACTCTAAATTTCATTAGCCGTTGAGTTAAGCCACCGCTTTCGTGTAATTGCTCATCTCCTTCCTCGTTTACAGGAAAAATCCACGTAATTTGTAAAGAATTAAAAGTTAACTATTAACAATGTAATTATATTCAGAAATAAAACAACTAGGTACTCGTATAATAAAATAATTTCTGATGCCTTCGCGGTTATTACACATTGGAATGACAACTACAAACGGAACACACACACACACACACACACACACACACACACACACACACACACTTTAACTCGCGTATGTTAATTTTAAGCTGTTTAATTCGTTTAAGTTGTTTTATTTCAATACCTATGTAATAATATAGGTAATGTACCTATGCATATACACCTATTTAGAAATGGCTGTTATGCTCGATATTGGAAAGACAATTATACTTGAGTATAATAATATGAACTGACATTCCAAAAATTTTTCATTTCCTATAGGTACTTATTCGTAGTAGGTAGATTGATGTGACTGTCAGTATTAGAATTGTTTATACCAATGTGTAATAACTGCCAAAGCATCAGGAATTATTGAGGCTTAAATTTTTAATAATGCTTTTTAATTTTTATGATCACCGGGCTTGCCGCTTAATAAATTCCGTGTAAAATTTCATAGGCTTTGCAAAATCTAATCACTTTATAGCTATATCAATGAAACGCATTCCAACTTTGCCATTGGCAGGAATTGAATTAAAAAAAGTGCACTTGCAATTACTCTATTGAAATACCCCTCTCACGTTTCAATCCTTTATGGCGGTCCCTATGAATCAGAATGAAGTGCAATATGAGATGAGAGGGCCAATAATGAAATATAAAAACAGAAATAAGCACTCCTTTCCTCGGCTTTGGCTCGTCGAGTATTCTCCATTATTCTCATTCAGTAAATTTGCTTTGACGAGTGTCCTTAGCAAGCGTTTAAATAATTTCCTTTTTTTTCATTCGGAGAAAAAATTCGGCAAAACTTATTTGATGTCAGACGACACCGACGTTCGGGAGCGTAATGAAATTATGGATGTCGAATTACTTTCTAAGATTTTTTATTTATGAGATAAAATTTTCTCGGATGTAATAGGAATTACCTTCAATATTCGTAAATTAATAAGACTATTCACTTATTTACTCTCGTTCATGTAATTAGATTAGCATCCTCATAAAATGTTGTTAGCAATATAACGAACAGAATCTCTTGATAAAATATAAATATTATTATTGATACGAATCTCTATAAGAAACATAAAATAACTATCAAAGATTGTAAGAATATCGACGTCCTATATTTTTATCTTCGATATCTCATCAGCTTTATCGGTAGCATACCAATCATTCACAAGGAAGATAAATCTTTTACTACTACAAGCCGACAAAAGGTTGAACTTGAGATTCCTCTTTTTGCCGTCAAGGGTCAAGGGAGACGCAAAAAAGATAGATTGGAAGAAGGTCGTATCGATAATGAACATAAAGATGTTGGAGACGAGCAAAATCGGTAAAATGTCCTCATAAAGATCAAGAAAGGAGATTGTTCAAGAACCTCGTTAGTAACTCAATGACCACTTTGGTTTAACTCTTATTATGATTGATAATGGGGAGTAAAAATACATTAATGATCATTTTTTACTGACGTTTGTATAACTTTGCCTAGCTAGTAGAACTGCTGTAACAGTTTACGAAGCACACGTCGATTTAGTTCTGAGACTTCTGAGAAAATACATCTCCGACGCATTTGACATTTATTTGTTTTATTAATTTTAGACAAATCTCCAATAAAATATATAAGTAGACGAACTTTTCTCAAGAAATAAACCATCCACTTGAAAATTTTTGGTTTGATATTTTTTGAGTTTATTGTCTGTGTAGGTATGTATATTGTAGATATCATACAGATAAACGCGAGGTTTCTTTACGTATGCTAGTGATAACAATCGTAAGGAACATGAGAAAGTCATCACACAAATAAATTAATAAATTAATTACAGATTACAGAAATTAAGTCAAACCATTGTAAGATAGATATCAATTAAACACCCGTATTAGTTAAATATGTAATCAGTAAATATTCAAATAATTTAAATTGCAATCTTACTTTAAGAATCCACCCTCGCATTCAAGTAGGATATTATTATTAATAGAAAATTTGTATCCAAATGAAAACGGCCATGACATAATGGCAAGCATTTCCTGTGAAACTTTGTAACTCAATCACCTAATTAGAGTATGTTTTGAAACAAGCCAAGAGCGTATTCGTAATTGATAGACTCGTTGGTGTTCTGTAAAGTGAATAAGAGATTTCGACGCAAGTAAATAAAGGTGAATAAATTACATTAGACGTAGGTAGTTGACATAAAACAAAAAGGTACGAAAGTTGTGAACACAACCACAAAAGAAGGAAGCTTAGGTGTCTCACAATTCATCACCAATTACACGGATATTACTGCCGCGACTACTATTTTTATTGTTGTCTGTAATTATATTTTAATATCTTCAATGGTAGCTATGTATATGTATAAAAGTAAATAAATATTTTCATGTAACATCTTCATAATATTTTACTTTTATAATACTTATTCATCTACGCTAAACGAATCATATTTTTAGGTTGTTTTTTAAAACTATGAAATT
Source organism: Polylopha cassiicola (assembly GCA_038024825.1). NCBI lineage: Eukaryota > Metazoa > Arthropoda > Insecta > Lepidoptera > Tortricidae > Polylopha > Polylopha cassiicola. Next base: position 5,063,327 of record CP149059.1, read on the forward strand.
AGCGACATATTTCGGACCCAAACTGAAGTTTTTGTTGTTTTGCGACTTAGCTTAAATAAGAAATGACAGTAATTCAATGACACAGGTTTAATCTACTAAACTGAACATGCTAATTTTTTTGTTAAGCTTGCTAAATATAATGTTCATCCGTAAATAATCTCAAAACTATTCTGCCTACATACTACATGCCATGTTTCCTAATCATATCACCCAATACGACCACGTCCAAAGTGTTTATCAAGTAAATAAAAATTACAGCGCCGGGCAGGAAATAATTATATCGCCTTATTAGATTTTCTCGATACACGAAGCTTTTCTGTTGTCGAGTCAATTTGCTGGCAAGTTAGAGCGAAGGGGGACGGTGGAGCGCTCACTCAATTAGTTAATTTTGTTAAATATCCTTGATTGAGCAACGGCCGGCAATCAGGCATGCAAATTCCTCCACTCACCTCAGTCATTTACGAGACTTTGCCAAAATGGAATTTTGCTAAACGTTGACTATTCATCCGCTGCAATGTGGCAAATTGTCCGTGTATAATGAGCGCTTTTTACCGCTAAATCGGCAGCTCCTAGGTTTTCTGAAGGAAGGATTCAGTTAACTCTGGATTTGAAGCTGTATGTAAGTTGATAGAGAATTTGTAATCATATTCGTTTTCAAGTGGCGTTGGTAGACATTTTTTAAAAATAAATTAATTTACTTACTTACTTTAATTCTTAGATGTTTTCCGAAGATTTTCTAGAATATTGGTATGAAGTAGAACGGAACTAGGATTGTTTTTTCATTAGTGATTGTATAATATTAGTCATGCTTTTTTTTCATCAGTTGAACTGGGTCATGAAGTACCTAATTTATTAATAAGAATAGCCTATATAAGAAACCATCATACGATAACAGTCAACTTTGAATTCATTCGTTTCATTTATCGTTAACGCATAACGGTGTCTAGGTGACACCGGTGTGTAGACGCGAAATTGAGAAATATTTATATTTTATAGCCTTTTAAAATGTCGTCATCAAAAGAATTCCAAATGATCATGGTAGCATACTTAATAGCAATTAATTTATCAAAAGAATGCTAGTTATGCGTTGTTGATGAGCTATGATCGGAATTGATGCAATGCAATGGAAAATATGATATTCTTTGATCATTTTTTGGGAAGTAACGGTGAATTTTGTTTAACAATAAAAAATAAAGTGACGTGCATGAAATGGCACTGTACAGTAGATGGGAAGGTAATGGTATACCAGCTTTTGTAAGAACCTTAGAAAAGTTTTGGCTCGCTTTTCTATATAGGTCTTATAGATATACTGGTACTATGCGAATAATATTTGTACATAATTATGAAAGACTTAACTGACTGACTGACTGATATCAACGCACAACTAAATCCCTAAAAATGTATGGAGTCGACTTTTGCCGACTGAATTGACTGGTCATGTGACTTTTCATCAACTTATGTTAATTTCAAATATTTTCCACTGTCAATAGGTTAGTAGGATTGTATTTCATTTAAATTATTAGGTATAATATTTGTCGAATTGTTGTGGAAATCCAATCTTGTTAAAACTGATGATTTTCGCTTCCTATTATTTTAGGCACTGGACATTTCAACGTGGCTTCGACGAACCTTATGTCCTGGTAATAAGGGCGATGTTGGCATGATTGGAAATGTACAGTATTTTACCACGGGTAACGTAATAAAGCTTCGTGTGGTATCGATACATAAATTGTTATTGATGTGTAAGTTTGCAGTTTGTTGAGTATATTAATTAAGGAACGGACAAGCTTCTGCTTCCGACTTTGCTCGCATTTAATTAGTACTTTGGGTAGCTTTAATTATCGCATTTATATAGTATATTTTTTACTTTTCAACCCCTATGCTGTTACCCGTCTATGTCCACACCAAATTTCATCTACATATATATTATTTCAACGGTTATTGATTTTCTATACAATCTTTCACCTCCCCCTTGATCCCTATCCATCCATCCATCTCGATCCAAACTATCTTCTCAATTCATTTCATCGAAATCGATTTAGACATACAAACATACTGCTGAGTTAGTAGGTAATATCGATAATGGATTTTTATGTAAATCGGCTTAAATCTAAGTAGAACAGTTTCCATATTCGTAGCCGATTGAGCTGACGATAGTCTAATGTAATAGCTGTATAGTCTGTAAATAAAATGGAATACGCGAGTTAAATCCGTTATAGTTCATTCCAATAATGATCTTAATATGTTAGAAAACTGGCAAATTGTCTTGCTTAGACGCTGTAAAACAAACCATAAGTTTATAATAATAAATGTAACTAATATTTAAATTTTAATCCGACTAGCTTGTAACCACTCGGGTACAATAACGCTAACGCCCGTTTTGGACCATAACGTGGTACGTAGCGGTTAGCTAATGGTGTGCCATATGGAGGGTCTAGGGATGGACTTAGGCTGTATCACCCTGTGTGGTATTTTAGTATTATATAGCTACCCCATTGTGTTGATGTACTGTATGTCATATTATGTGCTCGATATTATAAGCGTGATACATAGTTAAATTATGTCGATAACGATGTGTGATTTTATTTTAAAAATTTAAGAAAAAAAAAATACATGGCACACCTCATTTACCTACAGAATGTCAATAGTCCTTAGTAGTAGTTAATTATTAAAGGCAAAATGTAATATATCTAAGTTTTTATAATAAGTTTTTACTAATAACTCTAGTGCTTATCTTCCTACTCGCATAACTTCCGATAGACTGCACCTCACTGAATAATACTTATTTTGTTATGTTTGTTATGATTAGGAGAAGGTTCTCATGTAAAAAAAATACCAAGTAGGTATTTGATACTGTATACCAAGTATTTCATTTTTTCACTGCCCCCACAGTACGAGTATTAATTATCTCTGAAAATACTAACATTTGTTCGTCCTGTGTCATGGAGGTTGGATGAAAGAGATAACAATAAACTTAATTGGCTTCAGTGAGGGTTTAAACGTATTTTTGAACATTGTTCAAAATTAAAACCTTGTCTCACGAGACTGATAATATTCGTGGTTAAAGGTCAAATAAGTTCACCGGTGCTTAGAATTAAGAATAATGTGTTTTAGTTAGTAAGTTTAAACTAACTTATGTAATAATGATGTATTATTAATTGTTGGCACATAAAAAGTAGGATGTTCAAAGGCGTACATACTTTCCTACTACCCTTGAATGCCCATTTTTTATAGGTACCTATCTATACTAATATTATAAATGCGAAAGTAACTCTGTCTGTCTGTCTGTTACGCTTTCACGTTAAAACTACTGGACCGATTTAAATGAAATTTGGTACAGAGAAAGTCTGGAGCCTGAGAAAGGACATAGGCCACTTTTTAACCGACTGCAAAAAAGAAGGAGTTCCACGCGGACGAAGTCGCGGGCAGAAGCTAGTATAAAATATAATAGCTCCTTATTTTCCTCCTCATTCAATATTTAATTACTGTATTCCCAGTAAATTACTTGCAACTTAAAATATAAGATACTTTTACCGGTTAGAAAAGTTATAAATATCTTTTATAATCCATTATAAACGCCTACCTACTAGGAGAATGTTTAATACCTACTTAGGTTAAAAAATAGTGACTTTATATAGTAGTTACCAATTTAAATGAAATTTGGTCCAAAGTTAGTCTAGGGCCTGAGAAAGGACATAGGCAACTGTTAATTGCAAAAAAAGAGTTATAAGGGGTTAATAAAGATGATGGGGTCGCGGGCAAAAGCTAGCTCGTCCATAATTAGCAAAATAACATCGGTCGAAGGGTTAAATAAGCAAAATTACTCTATTATTCTATTAACATATTATTATTTTCAAAATACATCCACATCGTCGGAACCTTTTGAAGAACCGTAGAATACTGCCGAGGGAGCCCCATTTCATTAATTAGAAACTTCATCGTGATGCCGCGAAATTCATTCCCAAAGCAGTATAATAGAGTGATATAAATTTTCTTATCTACACCACATCGGCGACATTTTATTGTGACCAAAGTTTCCCTTTGTTAACTTGGTTGTTTTGTTTTGTTTTAAAAACAATTCTATTTACTTACGTCGGTTTGTTGTGATTCGTCAAGCCTACGAATTTAGGTTTGTTATGAAGTGTTTGGTAAAATATTTGTTTCGTGAATAAAGTTGTTATTATCTTGGTATAAAACAATTTTATGTAATGTATTGTAATATTCATTTTTGTTTGAGTGAAGTTAACTTACAAAAATATTAATATTATTAATATAATTGTTTATGTAAGTTAATTTGCGGACTTCCGATATAATATATTTTGACGATTTTGATATAGTATAATGATATAGTAACATATTTTTCTATTTTTTTTCCATAGAGTAAGTACCTAATTAAAACACAGCTTCAAAACTCTCGTGAGAAATCCTATACCGTTCCCGTATCTTCTTTCAATCTCAACAATAGACTCTAATTAACATTCATTCTAATTTCTTAATCGCCTAACCCACATTCCGACAATAACCTTTTCTGAATCTCGCACATTATAATTGTTCGGTCGAGCACAAAGACCGTGCCTAGTTATAACTTCGTCGTTATCAACGGTATTTCCGCAATTAATCCTATCTGAAGATAAGGCTGTTTCAACTTAAGGGCAGTCACTGGGGATCTAAGCAATCTTTACGGCTGACTTGTCAAAGTGAGAAAGGGTCGGGAGCTCAAGAGACTTTCAACAATGCTTGTTATCTTAGAAGAAAGCTTAGAACATAATGATATCATTTCAAATAAAGTTATTTGGTTTAAAAGATGGTTTTAGTTACAGGACTTCTTGTATTCCGGAGAAGGCAGCGATCTAATTAATACCACTTGTTATATACCTATATATATATATATATATATACAACTAGAATGATATTAATATGCTTATGCTTACATCTAAACGTATAATATTGTAATTTCAAAAACAATTACCATTGTGTTTGCTAACTGAGAGTATCAATCAAGTATAGAATTTCACACAGGTGAAGCTATACGGCTAGTATATAATATACCTACGCATGGAAATCCATCTAGTCCATACCTACGCTATACGTAACACTTTGTTTCCATCGCCAATAAACCCTGTATTTGCTAAAGCACAATAGTTCATTCCGTTAGTGAGTCGGGCTAGAAATTGTCCAAATCCCAAAGGGGCACGCAAAATAAACCGTGACGTATACGTCACCAAAAGTTAATATGGTCGCAGTTCAATGAAACGATTCGTGACGGATGTCGACAGGGGTGCCAACGTTTGCTTTTATTTTGTCTCGCAACTCGTTTAGCACATGCCAACTGACAATCAATCTCAGTCAATATGTAGGACAAAGGATCGTTGTTTCTGTATCGTCACAGAGCTAATGAAATTTTTCGGCAGATGTTTTACAGCCAATCAAGGTGAAATTCGTGAGCGTTTTAAATACCTATGGACTGTTGAAATGTTGATTTATTCGAAAGTTGATCTTTTAAATCAATTATTTTTTTATTTATCAAGGATTTTAATTTGTTTCAATGTACAGTGTGCAAATTATGATGCTCCTAACTTTTTTTACATTGCTGGAAAATGAGTTATATATACCACCCTACTTCGGGAGAGCATCGGGTGGTTATGTGGGACTCCTGAGATGATGCCCAGACTACCCACAAAAAACCAGCAACGGTGAGGGGTAGTCACCATCTTATGGGACATCACAGGATAACTAAATTATGATATAACCAACTTTTACTAACTGTAATTCTAGTAGGTACGCACTCTATTTTAAACTAGGCTGTGTGCAAGCGTCTTTTCACATATAACTTGTTACTACATAATATGACATGGATCACAGTCATACGAGGTACATAAGAATATGTGTATAAAATATCAAATCTATATTATACCTATTATGCAAATCTAATGAAATATGCTATAGGAAATAGATACTCGTGTCACAGTCCTAAGAGATTAGAGGATTAGATGGACTGAATTTATATTTAGAGGTACCAAGTAAAATCAAAGAAATGACATAATATAATGATATTTTGTACAAAGACAAGAGTAGAAAAGTCTTAGACCCCCAGTATATCATTATAATTAAAAACTAATGGTATTGAACCAAAATATTAATCGAATTTTGATTGACAGATTGTAGTTAATATAGAAATTACATATTTTAGTATAAAGTAACTATGGAAAGAGTAATGAATTGTAACGTGCAAGTTAAATCCGTTATAATTCTTTTATTTGTAATGTCCGCGAAAGCATTGGAAATCATTAGGAAATATATTTTTTATTTCCACTGTTTACGTAACACGTATGTATGCGTGTTGAAAGGCACTTATCCTCGGTCGTAAAACAAACTAGGGTCCCCTCAGACAGAAAATCACCTCAGTCTGGTAGATAAATTGAATTACTCACACATTGATTATCCTATTAGTAATTATTTACTTAATTTAACGATTAGTTTACAGGGCACTGAGCGTTGGATAAGGGAGGAAGATTTATGAAGTAATAAATATTACGGAAGCATCAAATTTAATTATCAATTTTGCTTTTAATAAAAGTGACTGTAATTGGTACGAACACTGATTTTCGTATGTACTGTGGGGTTATTTTTTTAATCTTCTCGATTTTAATATAAATTTTGTAACTTAGGTCAACGTTTTAATATTTTATATTAAGTAGGAACTTATCTGGTTGAATAAATTGTCGTCCTCGTTATTTTCTTATTTCAAAATGAGAATTGGAATGAAACAACTAAAACTTTAGCGTTGGACAATCGCCAGCTAAGGTATGCTACGAGTATGGTAACTGTAAAGTTTCGAAACAAAATTAAAATGAAATCGTTATCTACCTATGATAGTAGCTTGTCACAACTATTTACATGTAGGTAATAGTCGTAATAACCAACTGTAAAAAAATCCTTTAATTATTAGTCCTTGCACGCTCTGGTTTAACTCAGCCATGAGCTAAGGTTAGACTTTATGAATAAAAATAGTACAATCAAAAGGGCCACTTATGTCCAGTACGGCCAGAGCGGTGCTTTTGATGACCAAATGATCTGCCCTCGGCCATGAAGTGCTCTCGTCTTCCTCTCTGACCGACCCCTATGCGTAATACTAATAAAATTCATACAGCCAGAGCAGATTTATATTTCCGCTAGACTTAGAGAAATGTATACTTCAGTTACCAAAATTCGCTGTCAAAATAGAGAAAAAATATATTTTATTAAATGACTAGCTTTTGCCCGTGACATCATCTGCGTAGAATTTTTTTTCGCAATCAAAAGTAGCCTATGCCCTTTCCCAGGCCGTAGACTATCTGTGTATATATCATCTAAATCGGTTCAGTAGTTTTAGCGTGAAAGCGAGACAGACAGAGTTGCTTTCGCATTTGGTGATACATATTTAGTTATGACACTGACCTAAATATTTATTAGTAGATATCAATCGAATATCGATTGATATCTACATCGCTTGTAAACAAAAAAGTAAAAAGACCAAATAAAACGCCACGACGGTCGCCCATGGTATAAATGAGAGCATTAAGCCTCTCGTTAAGGCATAAAGGTCTTAGCTCAAGTCCTACTGGGGGCCTCGATTTTCTACTCTTGTCCTTGTGAAAATATCATTGATTTGTACCAAACAAGGACCAATTCTGAGCAAGGTTTTCAATGAGTTTTACAATCATCAACACATTATTCTACTCTTAAATATAAGACTCTAAGGTCTCGAAACTTCATCAATATGCGCCAGTTAAATCCGTTAATTATTATTTATTAATTATTTCTATTTCCTATAGTAATTCCTACTTTAATTAGTCTTTAGACGGCGAGAAAATCTTACGCTCTGGGACAAGACTCTTCATAAGAACGTCGATAGCGCGACGTTAGTTTATCAGTTCAAAGCACGTTTTGCCTATTATAGGACTTCATTAACTCACATCCATCGGGAATTTCTACTTAGCGACAGATAATCGAGTTAATTAGACCCTGTATTACGTGGACCTATTAATAGGCTACCGTTTCTGCACTATCGCGAATTGAACGAGACTCTTTTTGTATTAGTAGGAATATACTTTGCGAAAAAATATGCGCGTATTGAAAGAGACGCTATTGTGTATATTTTGGAATTATTCTTAGCACATTTACAAATTATGCTTAATGTTAAAACAAGAAAGTGAACTTCTTGGTTTTTGGATTGGTTTTCTATTTTCAATGCAGAAATTGCTTTAAACATTACATTGAAAAGTAAAACCTATTGCGAGCCTATGATGAATTGTCGAGTCGGCGTTTTATATTATTGAAAACGTCGAAAAGGTGAATGTTTATCGTGTCGATATTCTTTCCTTGTCGAGAAGTGAGTGAAGAAATAAGAGACGAAATCGACATAACAAGATGTCTACTCGACAATTCATCATAGGCTTACTGAACTCATATAAAATCAATCAGCTAGGTTATGAAAACACACACAAACCTATATAGACCCATATTTAACAATTTGATAAAAATATACGAAAAAACTTATCATAATAAGATTTCCAAGACAACCCAATGAACAGAACTCCAAATGAGCAGAAATCCAAAGAATACTGTCTTATATGAGGTAAGTTCAGTTGTACATGATATCACAGAAATGCTTCAAAGGAGAGATGTCCGTATCCGGGTGTACCCTAAACTGAGACATGTCACGACGACGTTCTGCACTCAAGATGGGTGCAGCAAATGCACAAGATGCATTCTATTGTTAAGCGTCTATAGGGATTTGTACAAAATCGCAGTTTGTCGTAGCTCTCGAACATTTACCTCTTCCTATATTCGCAGTAAGATTCAATAAACTTTAATGTTCTGTTTTGTTCAATGTTTCGAGTTTTGAAAATTTCTAGGTGATTTGTAAATTTTCAGATGTTAGTGTTTTAACTACACAATACACTCAAGTCTTACCAACCTGTTTCACAAAGGCAGAGATTATTTGCCAGTTTTCTACGACATGAAAATATCCAACGGATAACCGATAATAGATAGTAGGTATTACTTAACTATTTACAGCTATTGTTTTCGTCTACTAGAAAAGTAGCTTATAGGTCAATCGTGACGTAGGTATTTTTAGATTGAAGAATAGGCCCTAATTAATAATATACTGTATCACAATTGATACAAAATAAATATGGCGGATCTAGTTCAAAGTAATAATTAATTTTATAATTGTAATTGAATGGTTATGGATATTATAATTATATTCACGGTAAATATCGTTGGAGCTATGTATTTGCGACAAGTCTTACTACAATATTTTTTTAAACGTTTGTATTTGAACTTTATAGTGACCTTCAATTCGGAATTTTCTATCGACTGAAAAGAACAAGTTTTAAGGTCATATAATATTCCGAACGCAGGTCGCAGGCAGGTACCTAAACCACTAGCGGGGTGAACGATGGCAGTGCATTGTGTTAAAGAATGAAATCGACGGCATTGTACAGGATTTGGGTCAAAAGCATTCTAGATTCAAACATGCTATTCTTTGTTAAATTACACTCACAATGTTTTGGCAAACTGCTAGGAGCATAATCCATTCTTGAATCTGGAGCTGTTTTTGAAGTTGATGCAGCTTATATTGAATTAAAGAATGTTATTCAATATAACAGTAAAGAAATTAAACCGCATATATTTTTTTATACTGACGACGATGACTTTGAAAACTTTACAGTAGGTAGGTATCCATATTCGCCGACTGAGCTGACAATAGTCTAACTCTAAAGTCAACATAAAAAATAATATGTGAGTTAAATCCGTTATATTTGTTTTATACCAATGTGCAATTTTGAAAAAAGATGCATTACAAAGTTATGTAACTAATAAAAATATACCTACTATCACTATTAAGTGAGCACGATCAAGAGGTAGGTTTAAAATTTAACAAAAAATATTTCTATATTCTTAAACTTCAAATTACAATGTCATTTTACAAATATCAAATTCGCAACGCAGGCTTCGTCAATTAACATAAAATCGACGTCGACTTCGTCAAATTCAGAAAATAAATTAACAAAAATATTCCAAAACTAATAGAATTCGTACTAACAAACACTTTGGGTGTCTAATTGGCCAGCTGTACGGCTTGTTTCGTATAATTGGATTATCTTTCGAGTACTTCCGACGCCCGTATCCTCGTTTGGCGGTTAACCGATGTCGGCCCTATAACTATGACTATCTTTACTTGGCTTTAGTTTCGCTAATACGTGTGGTCGAAAGGTAATGTTGTATGGATTCGCTAATTAGCGTGTTTTGGGTCAAACGTAACTTAATTTTGGGCACAGATTTATTAGGATCTGGTTACATGTTATTGGGAGTTGGTGTGTCTTTAGACTTTGACAGAAATCTAGTAGGATTGTGTGACTGAGAATGTTACATTGAATATTGGTTGCGGTATGACAGGTACATGACGGTAAATGAAAATCCATCATGATAACTATTTTATCAACATACGAGATTTATGAAATGACTTTAATACTTTACATTCATGCATTCAGAAGATACAAAATCTTAAGTACCTATAAATATACCTATAAAATCTTAAGTGCCATAAGTCTGAATGAATCATTTTCACGTCCTAATCAGTAGGCGTGACTGAGTGACACAGAAAATAAATAATGCATTTACCCGAAGCTCTTCAATTGTCACAATACTCTTTAGAACCCTATTAAGATTTTTCTTGTCTGTAACTTCAAAAAATTACATCCTAATAAGTATATTTACAGATTTCCGTAATTACCTATTGTTTCTGATGTACCTAATGAGGTAGTGACATTTATAGTCACAAAGAAAATTATTTTCCAATCTCATTTATGTACAGCCTTACGTCCCCATTTCGGCATGCATAAAACAACAAAGACTCTACACTTCAAATGTAACGTTGAAAAATGTAACCCCCGAGCCGAGCGGCGACGACCGAGATCCGAAGAGTTGTTTACTCAAGTAAATTGCCTTGTAAGACCGGGCCAGTTAAAAAATGTATCCATCTGTCAAGATTTGGGACATCCTGTGCAGGGAATTTGTGAAATCTGCAAGGCTGTTTAGAAAATGATGCAGGATATACTTTGGGTGGAATAGGTTGTTTCTATTTTTGTTAGGAGTTTTCAAATGAAATCTGTGGAGTTTATGATACTGTTAGCGGTTGTTCAATTGCCTTGTAAGAATTATTTTCATTGGAGCTCCAGATATCACTAATGTTATTAAATTGTTTGGTTACTGATATATAAATGTATCATTCATCGTTTGAACTATGTGCGAAAGTAAGATATATAAAATACAAAGCAATAGCTCTGTAATGATGATAATTAATGAAGACAATAACATAACAAATACGTATTATTGTTACGAACAAACTTAAAACGGAAGATACAGTAAAATAGGAATTAAACCAGAACGACCAACTTAAAGACAACGTAAGTGAAACTTTTAAATAGCTTCCTCAGTCAACAAAACTACCGAAGTTCCCCATTTTTAATTTAAAACTTTAATTTTAATTAAAACGTTGACAAAACATCAAGTTACTTATTCCGATAGCATGATCCAAGCAAGAAGTTCGCGATTGTCCTCAGAAACTTCACTCACTTTATAATTAAGGTTCGGTCAAGTCAAACTCGGTTGCGCTGTAGTGAGCTCTTTAGAACTTTCTTTGTTTATCTACAACCACTGCTTTAACTACTGTTTAAGTGCTCTGAGAATCAAGGAGTTCTTCATTTTGTATTTATTTAATATTAATTAGGAATAATCATTTTTATCACGTAATTACTATATTTGTACCTACCAAGACCAGAGTTAAAAAAGACCCCAGTGGGACTTGAACACACACCTTAAATCGAGGTACACCCATAGTGGAATTGGAAAATGGTATAATCCATTAATATCAACTTACATATCGTAGTAAATAGATTCTATCTTATAAGTACCAAGAGAGCTTGCCAGTTCTATATAAGCTGTACAAAGGTTATATTATTATAAGAGTATTTGCTCTTATACTGATTCAAGGCTTAATTTGTACTAAAAATTTCTGATGCCTTGGCGGTTATTATACATTGTAATGAAACAACTTTAACGGATTAAACTCGTGTATTTTATTTTATTGGCTGACATTTCGGAGTTTTTACAGATTCCATAATCGTTGCACGATATTAATTTGTACTGTTTGAGCGTCAACTTCTCTGATCCCTTAATTTTTTATGTTATCGAAAATTATTATCTTTATTTTATAAATCTTTGCTACAGTGAACAGAACCAAGAATCTAAACCTGATCTCTGTGTCTGGCTTCTAGATATATTTTATATTTGTTGTATATCTAACATTACACTAATGTACAAATGGAGAACTCAATGCCCCAAGGCATTCTCTATGCTTATATGTATTATCTAAGTTTGAATAGGAAGCACTATCGTAGTATTATGTACCTATAAAGTTCATTTCAAGTACCTACCTAACCATGTCTTCATTTCTTAATTTTCGTAGCAAGTAATTTTGTTATTTTTAAACTTATTTATCTATCTTGTCAAGTTGTCAGGAGGCGTTTCTTAAATGAAATAGATTTACACCAAGTTTACTTTTTAAAAAGCTAGCGGTAAAATCAGTTTCACTTTTTCGGTCTTTTGTTTCAGAAATGTCGCTTATAATCCACATTCCACAACAATAAGAGTAATTGTACTTAATTTCAATAGCTATGTGAACTCAGTAATGATGGAGATGAGAACAAAAATAATGTATCATAATTAGCAGATCTATACGTAGATTATACAATAATATAGTCTATTTCAAAAAACAAATCACAATGCATAATACATGAGCGTGTATTCCATTCTCGTGAGCAATTACATCAATTTGCATTTCAAAATATTTGTATTCCATTTCAAGAAACGAATCGAATCTCGGTTTTATTTTAAAAATACAGCTTGCCGTGGAAATTTTACATCTTGAAGCTTGGCTCGGCAAAAACGAACTGAAATAGATTCAATTTTAGATAAACTAATCAAGTACCTACATCTAATCACATCAACAACTTTAACAAAAAAATTAACATTTCGATGTATGTAGAAAGCTATAAGGTAATACTTAGTACATTATGCACCTAGGCCAGTAAAATAAAAAATGTCTCAGATCACATGTAATTGTCGTCCGAGACGAAGCCGAGGTTGACAAATAACTTTTTAATAAAAAAATTTAACCGCCGAAAAAAAACTAAAAGGCAACAAAAAACAATAGCGCACTGAAAGGAGAAAAATAATAATTTTGTCTTTTATAACGACTATTATTTTGGTTGTAATGTCTGATATTTTTGAAGTTGGTGCCAGCTGGTACAGCAACTCTTCACTCTCAACTCTTCACTAAGGTGCTCAAGTTTGTTTGAGGCTGGCACCGACTCCAAAAATATCAGACATTACAACCAAAATAATAGTCGTTATAAAAGACAAAATTATTATTTTTCTCTTTTCAGTGCGCTATTGTTTTTTGTTGCCTTTTAGTTTTTTTTCGGCGGTTAAATTTTTTTATTAAAAAGTTATTATTTTATAATTTTCTGTGGCCATAATTTATACAAATTATTACATGCTTAATTTTTAATTATTTTTAAAATAGCTACCTACCTTGTTTTTGCTATTAACCCCCTTTTTCCCACCCTTAGGGTAGGTTTCTTTTTTCCAAATTTTTATGGGATTAACTTTGAGGTATGCCCTATCCAATAAAAAAAGAATTATCAAAATCGGACTACTCTGTAAAAAGTTACCCATGGTCAAACGATACAATCGGTGTGTGAAAATTTAATCATCCCCTATTTTTCTACCCTTAGGGTCGGAATTTTTTTCCCAAATTAAAATGGGACCAATTTTGAAGTATACCCTTTCCAATAAAAAAAGAATTATCAAAATCGAACCACCCTGTAAAAAGTTATGCGTGGTCATACATAAAAAAAAAAAAAAAAAAAAAAAAAATATACGCGTCGAATTGAGAACCTCCTCCGTTTTTTTCGTCGGTTGAAAATGTGATCTGAGACTTTTATTTTACTGGCCGAGGTCAGTATACTATTTTTCTGTTCGACGAAGCCAGAAAGCGGTAATATTATTTAGCGCAGCGGCCAGAAAGTTAGCGCTTTCTGGCCGAAGGACAGAAAATTGTATTTATTGTTACCTTCAATTCATTAAATGTTCAAAAAGCAACAATATTGTACCTACGCTCTTTTTAGGAACACGCTTCGTCACTTTTATTAATAGCGCAACTATGTTTTACTGATTACTTTAAGTAGAAAAACATGTAAAAGCCTAAAGCCTTGTAAACGCAATGGAACAAGCACCCTAGACAGGACGTATTAAAATTTCCACAGTTTAACTTTGGGGTGTGCGAGATGCGTTTCGACATCCACATATATAATATGTGTATAGCTTCATCGAGAACGGGCTACATCGGTTCTCTACATTCCCTACCCACTCAATTCTAAACTGTGAACTGTTTCAATAGGATATAAAATCGTTTAGCACCATTAACCCCGTTAATCGTTAGGAAGTTGTTGAAATATTAACGGGCACGTTATGCTCAATTTCCTGGCTTTCAACGAATAGCTATCGGTAACTTGGTCCTTTAAAATGTTCACCGGTTGTTGCTAGTAGAATTGGTTGATAATTAACTGCCGTTACACTGCGGATGAATATTGATGATACTGGCTTTGTCAGTGAATTATTGGCATTATTACGATCACGACTGATTGCAATGCACTCAATGCGCACAAATTTAACCGCAAAGCGTTTAATGCAATCCGATGGCGTTAATATAAAATGACTTTTTAATGACGTCTATGATTGTGTTATGCTGTATTCATTATCTTAATTATACTTATCTATAAGTGACTGAAATTCTTTGATGAAAAAGTTTCTAAGTACCTTTTATTTTCTGTCTAAGTAGGTTTTGTATTATGAATTATACATAGATATATTATGAGGTTGTATATTAAGGAGAGTTGAAGGATTATGCTAGAATGTGGAACAGATAAGGCGCGTTATTTGAAGGCTTCTCTTATAGTATTTACCCATTATTGACAACGTTTTTTTAATAAAGAATGGTAGGTAATAATATTGATGACGCTGAACTGTATTTATAATCCTCTGGATATCAAATTTCAATGGAATCGAGAATTACTGACGCTATTAAAAACATTGGCAATTATTAAACTTGAATGTATTTCAATGTGGCGTTCGTTGGATATTCCTTTTTTGCATCACTCGCTCCCGTTAATTGTTTTCCCAGTCCATCCAATTCCCTCTTCAGTTAGCTTTACAATTTCAAAGTGTCATTTGATTCGTGATGGATTTCGAAGTTTTTTGCCAATTTCACGCTCCGTGGCAATTCCCAGATAGATTCTGTTTTATTTCATCACAGCTTTACCTGTTCTGTTTCGTTAATACCGACGGGTACAATCTAAATCCACGATCATTCCGATAATTCCAATCGTAAGGTTAGAATGTCGATTTATTACAATTTATACCAATAAATCTCGAGTAAGGTAGCCTTAATAATGAACGAAAGTAACGCAATACGTAAACAGCTAGGCAAAATATACACAGTCTTTTCACAGAAAGAGTAATATCCAACAAAGCCTGAAAACATATTCCAGCTTCTGAATGCAGTGGTTGTTTCCATTTAAAAAAGTAATATTAAACGTAAAGTTTTATATAAAAGCCCTGAATTACGCGGCGAAATGTCTCAATTTATTAAACGAAAGCGTGACAAAAGCTGTAAATGTGAAATGGTCATTTAAATCACACCAATTGCCACGCCTGTGGCGACCAAAATTGTGTTTTCATGTAAAATTGTGTTCAAATGTTGTGTGTTATTATGTTATTAATTCTACTAGAGCATAAGCAATTGAGATAAGAATCGACCACATTTTCTTTGTAGACGACTAACCAAATTTCCTTCATGGCATATTTAGAGACGCAATCAAAGTTAATGTGTACAAGCGGATTGATAAAACAGTACTAACATCATTTTTTATTGTTTCGTCTCAGACAACTTTTTCATGTTTGAGGAATAAAATTTTGGAGAGAGGTGTTTTGTTATACAAAACTCATCAATCTTTTGTACATATAAAAGTGAATGTTTGTTTATATATGATGTTTGTATATGTGCGTACGCACATAACTTTTCATCTACTGGACCAAATCGAATATTTTTTTTGTGAGGTATTCTGTAAAATGTAAATAAAAAAAATCAGTACAAAGTTTGCAGGTCTATTTAGTAAATTACCTATCATTTAATTTGTCCAAATTTCTCTCAGCAAAATATACTATAGACACTTTGGTGGGTATTAAGGCTGGAATCTTTTTAGCATTTATAATTGAATTATTTATCACCCCATTGTTATTAGAGTGTTGATTAACAAAAGCTTAATCGTGCAAATGGAGCATTCTCGTCTTAGTTAATCTTTATAAAAGGTGTAGTTAACGACGATCATAAATCTGTCCCCTTGTTATTTAATCCTTTTCGTAAATTGGATTTGTCAGGTTTCTATAAGCTTAACATAGAAGCCGTTATTGTACGTATAATGGATTCTCTAAGTATTAAAATTTAAATTGAGGAGATAAGGTGCATTTTCCTGTAAATTTAGCTGAATATAAAGGTACGTACGACTTGGTCGGAACATAATAATATGGTCAAATCTTCGTCATTTACTGAAAATATGTTTACTACTGGCGATAGGTAAACAACCTAAGGTGTTGAGAACGCATCGATCACTTTCCTGTATCTACATCTTGACTAAGATTAAAAACTCGCAAACAGAAATTTAACGATTGAAATGTGTATTTTCTCAAACATGCAATGAAATATCGTCCTTACGTGCGTCAAAACACGCCAGGAAATATATCATTCCTGGCCTAGGCCGGGAAGTAATTTCTTTTTAATTTGAATATCAACATGGCGTTGATCTTCATAAACAGTTTAAGCAACCGTTTTTTTTTAATAAGTTAGAACTTTATTGTACCAAAAATATTCGCGTTAATGCCTATATTATACACGAACTGAGAATAAAAAAAGAATCTGTATTATTAGATTAATTTCAATTTTATACTTGTCATGATTTTTAAAAAGTATTGTTATTTGTTTAGTTTTACTGGTATATTTAAGTTACGAATGGCAACATTCGCGCTGATCTATGATTGGCTATTGTATATTTTGACCAATGGCGGACGAGCGAGCGTGGCCAATCAGCGGCGAGCAGCAATCAGAGCTGTCATGGTAGAAGTCGCGGGAACGAAAAAGGAGATGGCTGTCTTTGGACAAATATTGTAAAATGAATTCGCAATGTTTAGAGGTTGGAGGTTAACGGCCTGTTCAAGACTTATACGCTAATACGATTGATAACTAGAAGTTGTTAAGTAAAGGGATTTACTGGTACATGTTAGAAGTTGTGATTCTCAAGAACGGAATAAAGTAATCAAGTTGTATTTGGTGTAAAAAAATAAAAAATTCTGTTATTCAAGTGTAATTTATTTTATTTGAATGTTGTATTTATTTATTTCATTGCATTACTTTGAGAAAAGCACTATACATGCCTAGCCGGGAAGGGGCTTGCAAGCCTCGTAACAATATCCGGCCTCCCTTCGGTCGGCCGTCTATACTGTATACTCGGCTCGCAAGCCGTCACTTCCCTGCGCCGTCTGTAATGTACTATTGAAATAAATAATGGCATTTTTGTACTGTCATTACAGCAGATTATGAATATGCACATATAGGTAGTTGGTACCAAATATTCTGGTATATAAATATGAAAGAAATCAGTAACGAAAAAATCTAAAAATGTCTGTTTTTATTCTCTGACCTTTTTTATATTTATTCAAAACTATATTTAGAAGGAACGATTCAGTCAACCTCCAGGTTTACGAGGCTTTGAGGCAAAAGTTCAAATAGAAGCGTCTATCAATTACCTATTTATTCCAAAGGTTTATTTATATACAATGAGAATTTCTACAGCTACCCATTGGACAATTTACAAACATGTTATTTTATGAAAATGCCTTAAGTACAGAAGCGCTGTTCTCCCGCCTCAATAGCATGCTAAAGGCTAAAGTCATTTGCATATTGCGGTCCCTACCAGGTCTCGCAGGCTCATAATCATTACCGACCCGCCAAGCGAAATTAGGCCCTAAGGTGCTCTAGCCGAGTAGTACAACCACTTTATTATCCCTCAAACGTGCCCACTCATGCTAATTCATACTCTTTGATGTGGTTTACAGTATCGGCTAGTATATTAGGCTGGAATATATATTTGGATAATTAAATAAGTCAAAATAGGGTAGATTAACAATATATAGTTAAAGTTATACCTACAAGACCCACCTGCCCTTCATTTGTGAAATAATATTTCATAAGTGTTAGTGTTCTAAGGATAAAGTGATCATTACGAGTATATTAACCTTACAGTTAATCTATACTAATATTATAAAGAGGAAAGATTTGTACCTATTTTTGTATGCTTGTAATGAATAGGCTCAAAAACTACTGGACCGATTTTAATAATTATTTCACTGTTGGGAAGCTACGTTCACCCTGAGTGACATAGGCTATAAAATATTTTGAAAAAAAATAGGGATCCGTGCGAAGCCGGGACGAACCGCTAGTATTTTAAATATAAGGAGAAATTTTCCTTATTTACTTTTATTTCGTAGATAGGTAGTATTTAAAATATAATAATTATATATAAGCTGAGATATAGGTACCTAACATTGTTAACCCCATCTAGTAATAAATAGTAATTAATATTAAAAAAAAATATGGATAGGTATATGTACCTAGTATGAGTCCCGGGGAAGAATAAAGAATATTTTTTATGACAGAAATCATCCCATAAAGTGTAAGGAGGTGTAAAATGTACGATCATTAAATAATTATGTACCTAAATAACGCGAAGTAAGCCAGCATAATAGATTAGAACTATTTAAATCTATTTCAACCACCTAGAAACTCATAGTTAATTACGTAAACAGTTCCCAGTAGAGACTATTTCCGTGGCATAAAAACACAATCGCTATCGGAACGATCAAAACAAGAAAGTTTCATTATAAATCTGTTTCGGAACCAGCAACTTTAAGATGCACCATTTGCTTGCGGACTTTTTAATCTTTTGATCAAATAGCAAGCTGTCGACAAATTTATTCTTGTAGCAACGCAGCGATCTTATCACTCTGTTTGCAGATGCAAGGTTTTTTTAGACAGTGGATTCACTGTGTGGAATACAGAGCAGGTTCTAAGAAGTTTGTGGGTCTATTTTTATTCTATATAACACATGTATCTAAGATCGGTGATTCACTAGAATAGAGTTTTTGAAAAGTGTAAATGATATTATCTATTATGAATGGTGATTGCTAACACTACGCTGCCAATGTCAATGTGTTCTAACGGTGTTGCATTTAGGAAGTGTGGAATGTGTTTTTTTTTGCTCACCATTCATATTATGGGCCCTATTTCTGTCCAAGTTAAATTTGAGTACGCCTTTGGCATATTACTAGGAGATAAAAACATCGTGCTCCAAATAGTGAATAAATAATAATATCACTTATATCCAGTGGATAGTTTATTTACTTAGCCAAGTATCCGGAGCATAAAGGATGTTTTTATCCACTAGAAAAGTTGCAAGAAGCTTACTCGGAAATTTCTTGGATATTATAATAATTTCTGATGCCTTCGCGGTTATTACACATTGGAATGAAACAACTTTTAACGGATTTAACTCGCGTATTTTTATTTTATTTTATTTTCTGACATTTCGGATTCTTTACAGTTTCCATAATCGTAGCACGACTGAGCTGACAATAGTCTAACGCTAAAGTGAATTATACAGTTATGCAAACTACCTTATATTTAAATTACAAATTTTGAAAAACTACCCTTTTCTAAATTATGAAATATTAATGTTACATTTTACGCAAAATATTTTACTATTATACATTACAATTAAAACCTAATAGGGGGCGTTACTAGCGCTTCGGAAAGACCATCAACTGAGAAGAAACGCCGCAAGATTCTTGGATATTGTTAAGCAACCTGCAGAATACAATGTTTATTTAGTACCTAAACCATTTTAATAACCATTTCAAATTTCGAAACAAAAAATTAAACTGTATAAATTAAATTCAGTCCGCGCATGCAACCATAATATTTTCATAATGCACTTTTTGAATACACCTGGCTAAACTGTTATCAAAATGCAAACTAGAGCAAAAATACATACGAAATTCATATTTTTTTTCCCGAATTCATAAATAGCATTACGAGCTGTTCAGAAAAGTCAGGTGTTTCATTTTTATTCTACCTTGGCATGAGTCCAAGGCATTGTTATTTAAAATACGTTCAAAACCGCAACATATGCTTTTTGAAAAATCCACAACCATATTAAATCGTATTCAATGCGGGGCTAGCGTGCAAAGTGTAGAACATTAAGCAAATTCAGGCAAATTAGCGGGCGTATGGCTAATAACCGAATGCAGATTTTGCTCGAGGCACTGGCAACAGTTGGAGAACAGTGAAAATATTGTTATTTTGCATGTATAACAATTCCAAATTGGTTCTTTCCCTGTTGCCGCACTTAAAGCAAATCTTTTAACAATTATTATAGCTGCATTATTTTACATTAATGCTAAGTTGGTAATACAGAATAAGTACTTACATTTTTTATTTCTGAAGCAAATCAGAAGACAAACTTTGCCATGAGGCATCCAGTTCGCATATACATAATTGTTTAACTTTATTTAATTAATACCTAAATAAAGAGTTATTAGCATAAATCTTTATGTCATAAATTTGCACTTTTAAACCACCACAATAAACATATTCTTCTTGAAAAATACCTAAACTTATGTGAAAAAACTTAATACAATTTGAACGCAATAAACAGAACCCAGCATTTCCTTCTTTACTTTCCTTATAAGAAGGAATGCTTTTTGTCATTACCTTCCAAGATATTGGAAACCTTTTTAAGGGTCAGTTTTGGCATGACAACCGCAAATTCGATCCAAGAAGGGTCGAACACTTAAGAGAAAATGAAATAAAACAACTGGTCCATATTGACGGCAACTTGGCATGTCCAACTAATAACGTTTGAAAGAGGTTAGCTGGGAAAATTCACTATGGAGGTTAAGAAATAACGGAAGTATATCGCTTCAGGCATCAAGGATTGAGTTCTTGGAATTCTAAGGTTGGAAAAAATGTTTACTTCGACTAAACTACAGCAAGTTAATAATGTTATAAATAATATGAATTTATACTCGTATCGGTTTCCTGGAATGCCTTGATCGGTATCGGGGGCACATTTTATTCGCTACGTGCTTTTCAATCGAACCACCCTTTTTCTAATATCGTAGCAACAAAAATCAACTATCCGGAATTCATATTCGTGTGTTTTAGTTATTTTTTGTTGCGACGGATTTTCGGGTACACTTTAGTGCCTCGATGTTTTCCACGGATAACGTTTTTAACTGACTTCAAAAAAGGGTTCTCTGCTCAGATCGTTATTTTTTTTTATTTTGTTCGAGCGGTTGACAACTTGCAAGTAAGGGTGCCTAGACAAGGTGCCAAGGTTGTTGTCGTGTGAGATAGTATCTGTCACTACAGTGAGCAAAAGAGTGACAGTGACAGGTGATTTCTAGAGCGACAAAAACCTTGGGAGCTAGACAAGTGCCCAACGTTCAACGTTAACGTTAAACGTTAGCACCAAAATGTATGGGATTTGACATCCGCGAACGACTGTCACGTACGTCACAAATGTCAAATCTCATACATTTTGGTGCTAACGTTTAACGTTAACGTTGAACGTTGGGCACTTGTCTAGGGCCCCTTATGTGCTAGCTCTATTGATGTAAAAATCGAGGACCATTGCTTACATGCATACGATTTGTAAGCCAATTTTCATTACAAATTCTAAGTCACATCTATATACTTAATCTCGTAGAAGTTATCATAGATATTTTCTTCCTAATTATTTTTTTGACAAAGTTATTGGACGATATAAAAAACTATTTTTTATATTTGTAAAAAGAATGTACAATAATCTCCTTTTGTAGGAAAATGAAATTAAAGCTATAAATCGCTCAGGAAACTTACTCGTTAATAAATTATTTCATGTGGGGATCGTGCGTTATAAAGGGCTTAATCTGTTCAAATTCCCATGCGGTTTTCAGTAAGGCTTTGTAGCTTGCCGGTTTCGACTCGTACACGTTTAATCCTGGGATTAAATGAAATTAAAAAAAAGTGACAAAAAATGTAAATCGCTTCTGGTGAGCGTTCGTAACTTTGAATCTGAAAAATTGTTACAATCCTTTACACATGGGACGTTTAATTGTTATTAATATCACAAGAGATTTACGAGTATGAACTTCGTTGTTACACATTTGGGAATTCGTATTTATCATCTAATATAAAAAGAGGCACTGTATTTTTTCTATGTGATCAGCGCATGATTAGACGTTGTATTTTAATACAACTTTTGTCAAAAATTCAATATTTTTTCTAGCACACCTAATACTATTCGATCTATTTAGCCCCTTATATCTTTACATGTTAAAATTAATATTAAAATTAAATCACGACCTCTTGACTATGAGTCCGCTTATGTACATTGTGGCATAGAAATACCTACAACGTCCTTCCAGCAACACTTTTAAATATACATAAAATGAGTACGAGTAGAATAGAATGTAAGTAACTAAAAGCCCGCATCAACATGGCTTCTCGGTCTCCCCTAGCGCTTTGTTTAGTGCTCCTCAAAAACTAATCCAGCCTAGTGCTATTAAAACAAAGTACTAAGGATCCAGAACGGTGATTGGTCGAGAGCTCCCTTGTTAACAAGTCATTGTTCTAGAGCTTCCCCCCACGTGTGCATACATTATTGAAAATATTATATTTCGAACTTTACGATGCGAAACTTTTTAATAAAAAATGACATGGGTGCATGAATAGTTACCTTCAAATGAAGCAATATGAAAACAAGAATGAAGGTCAAAGATATTTTAGAATATTTTTAGGTAGGTACGTACCTATTTAATAACAAATGATGATCAAAATTTATTGACGATTAAAATTTTATATGTGGTGTAATGTGCAAATTACAAATTATACCATGTGAATTTAAACATAATAAGATAGGTAGGTACATAGTAACGCCTTTTTACGTGTAGCATAACTGTACTTGTAAAAGTGGGACACACTTTCAAAAGATCCTAAATTATAAAACCGTGCCATAATAAATATTAAACATACTAAGTTTTAAGTGAGTAGGTATTAGTAAAATATTTTTTGTTGCCTTCGCCGTTATTACACATTGTAATGAATCAACTATTAAGGGATTTAACTCGCGTATTTTTATTTTATTTCATTTGCTGACGTTTCGGATTCTTTACAGTTTCCATAATCGTAGCACGACTGAGCTGACAGTAGAGTCTATTGTCAGCTCAGCCGAAACGTCAGCACATAAAATAAAATAAAAATACGCGAGTTAAATCCGTTAATAGTTGTTTCATTCCAAGGTATTAGTAATTTCATGACATATTATTATTACCTACTGTAGACAGTTCCTTCTAAACTCTATAAATACACAATGATATCTCATCACCTCGATCATTACGATGATATTCGCACCATATCCGCGTATAATATTTAACCCCAAGTTCAAAACGCCAGCGGCCATCTTGGTTCATTGATACTCGAGCTCCATTGCCGCAATTTGATCCCAAAGCAAGGGTTGTTTCCATTCTCAAATATCGTCCAATCAGAGATCAGTATCCTGTAGCAGTCTTTTATTTTTAAAAGGTAATGACGTGCATGTGTTAAGCCTAATAAGTCTCTTTTCTGTACGTATGTACGTAGTACTTTAAATAAAAAAATAATATGGTTTAAAAACTCCATGTAGACAGTTGCGTAAGTTATAAAAGTCAAGTTTTCGTATAGAGTAGTGCATTACTTTCATACGAATCATAAAATAACAATAACTATTATGATAGGTTTTTAAATGATAGGTAGGTACCTCATTGAGTTTCTTGCCATTTCATCTCAAGTGAAGGTTTTCCGGTGTCTCCTGAACTTCATAAGAGTTTGTAAGCCTTAATAGAATAAATATATATTTGATTTTATTAATTACATGAATGTAATAAATAATGTGATATGCCTACCTATATTGGTAATATGATTTATTTAAGCATTTTGTAGTAGCAGTTAGAATAGGGACCTTTTTAAATTTTAATTAGGTACCATTTTACTTGCAAGAATTGACCAATAATATTAAAGAGGTCCACGCCACATCATAAAGTGGGGAGCCAACGATAAACAAAATACTCCAGCAATAAATACATTTTGATAAAATATTGACAAACGGCGACCAAAATGCAGTAAACAGTAGGTTTTATTACTTCCCTTTACGGGTCATTTCACTCGCACGTGACTGCGTCCGGTAGGGTTGGCTAACTGCATTGGTTTTTATTTGTGTATATAGAAGTATTAAAATAAAAAAATAAGTCTAACGCATTACGCAGTACTATCATCAATCGATAGCATCCTATCGGTACTAAAACTTCTATACTTAGGTACCTATTGGAGCAAACATTTGTGTAGGTATATAGTAAGTAATTACCTATTTAGCCAAATAGGTAATTACTTACTATAAGAATTTTACTGAGATAAGAGTATTATCCTTATAATTATATTAAACTACATATCTGACTATATGTACATATAGTAGATATTATGAATAAAGACTCATATAGGAGTAGAAACATAGAAAATCGATAAGTACCTACTTGCAATATTTTTCTCATTGTAAATAGGTACATAATTGTCCCAAAAAAGTGATTTTCTACTGAGTTTCGCGAGTTAAATCCGTTAAAGTTGTTTAATTCCAATACCTACTAGCAAGTTTTAAAATATTTCAGATACTTAATGTATAGGGGTATTTTTAACCCCCGACGCAAAAACGACGGGGTGTTATAAGTTTGACGTGTTTGTCTGTCTGTGTGTGTGTGTGTGTGTGTGTCTGTCTGTGGCATCATAGCTCCCTAACGCATGAACCGATTTTGATTCTGTTTTTTTTGTTTGAAAGGTGTATATGTCGGGAGTGTTCTTAGCTATGTTTTATAAAAATCGGCTCAGTAGTTAAATAATTATGGGGGGTTAAAGAGGGGATGTAAAAATAAATGTCTACAAATATACTCGAGTGGGGTATCCAATGAAAGAGGGTGACGAGTACATTACAAAATTGAAATCACAATGAAAATCGGTTACGTAGTTCAAAAATTATGGGGAGTAATAGTGTAAATGGTAAGCCCAATGTCGACAAATATACCCGAATGGGGTATCAAATGTAAGAGGATAACATGTACCTACATTACGAAATTCCATGTGAAATGGAAATTAGTTAAAATAATAATATGTAGTAGGTACCTACGTACCTACTTACAAAAAGTATGAAATAAAAAAATAAATTAAAAATTTAACAAACCCCCGACATAAAAACTAAAAGGCCCTCTAAAAAGTATAATAGTAAGTAAGTACACCTAAATGAAAAGCGGTCCCCCCGACATGACGTTTTCTTTGTAGAAATATTAATACTTAGGTAACTAATATTAAGATTTTATTATTTTTATACTTTTTAGAGGGCCTTTTAGTTTTTATAATGCCTTCAATTATATACTTACAATAAAATTCTAAGTATGCGTTCGAACATATCTGTGACAAAATTTTCATAAAAAATAACTTGATTTGATAAACTGTCAACACCGGAACTTTTAGTCACATTAACACACTTAATATCTTGCAAATATCATTACAAATAATGTTGACTACACTATTTGCCCGCTAACCGATTTGTTTATTAATTTAATACCAGAAATTGTCGGTCCATTGGTTGTTTTGTTTAGTTTGCGGTTTGTATTATTATCTCTAGAGGCTATATGCACTACCTATAGTATGAATAAATAAACCCGGGTCCTTGTTAAATATTAAAATACGGGGTTGCTAGTTTTGCGCGGTACAGACGGGCGTTTACTATATCGAGACAACGCAAATCGCTGCTCGATCTATCTGGTAGGTACCTACATGATTTACGTGACTGTGTGGAATGTGCCGACACAAGAAGTATTTATATTATGTACTTTATTAAAAACTTAATAGATGTAATGGGACAAGGGAATAACCAGCTTTCAAAAAAGAATCATCAAAATCGGATCACCCAGTAGAAAGTCGAAAGGGGTGACTGTGATCGTACTTTATGAGGTACCTAACAAACATAAAAAGATATACCTAGTCGAAATGAGGAACTTACCTTTTATTGTAGTCGATTAAAACACAGTTCTTAGACCAGGTGCAACTAATTACCAAAACAAACATAACGATAGTCAAAAAATACTATTACTAGGTACCTACTTATTAATATTTATACGCACCTAGGTAGATGAATTTCTAAAATTATTCTCGAAAATAGACAGACAACAAGCACTCGATGAAGAAGCTCACCTACTTCAGTACCTGAAAAAGTAAGATAGTTTTAGCATAAGACTATTGTGGAATTTGTAAAGGCTCCGAAACGTCAGCCAATAAAATAAAACACGCGAGTTAAAACCGTCTATAGTTGTTTCATTCGAAGATAGCTTTAATCAAGAAAACATCTAATATAGGTACCTGTTCGTCTACACACCCCGTACCGGGCCAGCATCCGATTGTGTACCCACATTTTGTACACTGATTACGGATTCCTAAACTACCTTTCGCATACATAATGCCCTTAGTTATGTTTAGGGTAAAGGGTACGTAGCTCATCAGCTGTGATTTAAATGTGTTCTGAGGATCGCAAAGTCTATTGATTTAAGAGTTCATGGAGACCACAGGTATTCTTTTCCAGAGAAGTGTTTTCCGGATTACAGAATCATAAAAGCTTGGGATAGTGTTATAATATAAACCTCTGCCACACACTGCACAGAGGCGTAACTTTTAGTTGAAAATGTAATAATCTTACAATCTTAAGAGTCCTACTCGTCCTTGGCCTATTTTTATTATAAAATGTGTTCCTCTACGGTTAAGTTATAGATAAGTTAGTGGGAATTGAGAGACTTGAAACATTACATATCAAAACTTGATGAGATTTAAAATGAATAGGTATATTTTGAAAATCGTACCTACTCAAACGAGCTAAAAAATCGGGACGTTGAAATATTGTTTTCCATAGTAAACAAACTAAGTGTTACTGAAAACATCCGTGGTATATATTTAGAAAACACACGATCACATAACATTACCTTATGTGCCAAACTACAATTTCAAAGGTTCCCATTGAAAATTCCTCCTTTTGAAATGAAAAACTCGCGTAAACTCGACAACGGATTATGTTTCTTAAGCCCCATTGTAGTGTGTCCACGTGTAATAGGTATTTCGAGACAGTGACCAATATGCTCCCTTTAAAGATCCCACTATTTACGGGTAGGTTGTGCCTACGATGTGTGCGGTTGTTTCCATTTGCACTAGTAGGGTGTGTATTCGTAATTACTGCGCTGGGACAGGTCCCGGAGCGGGCTGAGGGCACACGTGCGGAAATATCAATTTTACTGGAAGTGTTTCGTAAATAAAAGTAACAGCCCGAATTGTATACTAACTAATATTTCAGTTCGGGACAACCCTTGGTATTTATCAATGAGTCACGTAGTTTTGTCAGGTATTTTAAAAATCAAGGGCCGTATTCCGTTCGTTCGATATACGTTATTATCATCATATTAAAAACTATCCTAAAATATACTTATAAAAGTTTTCTTCAATAACATCTTAGAATCTAAAAGCCGAAAACTGAGCTTACTATTAAATATCAAGGGATTCGAAAAGTGCCGTTATTACAAAATTCTTAGTTCTAAAAGGTTAATATAATTTATTAGAACTATAAGTCCTCGATAAAATTCAATATACCTAACTAAGGTATATAAAGAGATTATAAATTGCTTACGACCGTCTTGATTTAAGTCAATTGCAGGTCAATTGTTCAGACAATCTTGTTGACATACGCACTCGAGGCTCTTGTATCTTAATAGTCCCATTACGTCATATATATTCCTATTAATCAAGTTTTGTAATAGTGGTAGTTACTTCAGCATAATGATACCTACGTATCTCCAATATCATAATTGAGGGCTTTGGAGATACCTAGTAGCTTAAGCAATATAAACTGATTTATGTAAGTAACTAGCCTTTGCTAGAGCCTCCGTCCGCGTACATTAACCCCGTTAGGGGATGAATTTCAATAAAATATGAAACACATCTTCCGTTAATTGTTATAGAATGTTTATATAAAATATTAAATATATCGGACCAAGGAATAACGTAGTCCCATTCAAACTTTACACCCCTTTTTCAGCACTTAACTATTAAATGGGGAGAATGTTTGTACCTGTTGTATATTTTGGATTAGGTATATAAATATGTATGTCTTTATGTTAAAATTTCATATAATTATAAATACTTACGAATACTAATTGTAGGCATTTCAATGATAGAATAAACTTAAACCCATGTATTAAAACCATAAATACCTAGATTGATACATGATAATAAATAGGTAAGTACGCAATTACTATTTGAATAATAATTTCGCGGTTAAAACATTGGACTAAAACAATGAGGGCCACCGCGTGAGTAGCTTGCCTCTTATTGGTGGAACATGACAGCTGGACCTCATTCTACACTAGCACATCTAGCGGATTTCTGACACGCGGTGGCCCTCATTAAAATAGATTTAACGATTTTACAATACATTTAATACAGTTAATTAGCAAAATAATCTAACGTGACATTGACCATTGTTTAAGTACTTAAATTCAAAAACGGTCAAAGATTGTCTCATCTAGAAAATTTAGAATGATACCTACGTGTGTCTCTAAATGAACTGGCCCCCTGTTCATGGTAATTCTGAGCCTTGCTTGCTGAACTGGCATTAGGGAGTGCGGTTGATACATAATGTATTACTGCACTTGTTTTATTAAATCACACTAGTTTTTAAAATATACACAAATTGAAATCGGTATCTTTAAGTCAATTTAGGAGAATTACTTACCTTATACTCATACTGGGATCATATTGGATCAAATTGGTCACATTGCTCCCCAAAACTTCTCTGATCCTCTATAATTATTTTGCTACAATTGCGACTTGTTAAGAATAAATTAGGTAAGTAGGTACTGAAATACTTTCGCACTTTTACTAGAAATAAAAGTCTACTAGAAGATAGGATAGACACTATAGTTTGCAGCAAACTTTTAAACATATGGCTACCAAGAATATAAATAACTTTGGATAATTCACACCAATTATCTAGTCCCATTTTAAGGAAACCTTGTGTTATGGGTACTAGACAACGGATAAATATACATAAATACATATAAGACATCCAAGACTCAGGTACAGATGTCAGTGCTCATCACATTGACATCTGCCCCTAGCGGGATTCGAACTCGCAACCTCCGGTTTCGTAGTCAGGGCCTCTGACCACTAGACCAACAGGCCGTCAATATGGGAAGCGTGAATTTCTCTAAAGATCAGCATAAAGTAGGTATAAAACATTGTAAGTACCTATTCCAAATTATCAGAAAATATAAAAATTTTAGTCAAGTAATTTTAATTTTTATTACAGTAATGAAAACTAAATATTGAATAACCTTCTTTCTAGATTTTTGAGTACAACGTGACCTTTCTTCTAACCTAGATAAATTCTTAAGTTTAATAACGTAACATTAAAAAATAATGATATCAAAAATTACAAAGTAAAAAGAATTTCTCAGAAATATTAATATAATACTTGTATTGGATAATGTTGAAATTGAATAAACCATTTACTTCGAGTTACCTAAGTCTTTATAACTTATGACCCTTTTCAATCAATCAGTACGCTATCAAAAATTCTATTTAGAATTAATGACTAAGAAAGGTTTGTATCGAACTGATTTGTACGTATTTTAGTTATTTATCTATACTAATCTATAAGTACTAATATTATAAAGCTGAAGAGTTTGTTTGTTTGTTTGTTTGTTTGAACGCGCTAATCTCAGGACCTACTGGTTCGAATTCAAAAATTCTTTTTTTGTTGGATAGACCATTTATCGAGGAAGGCTTTAGGCTATATAACATCACGCTGCGACCAATAGGAGCGAAGAAACAGTGGAAAATGTGTAAAAAAACGGGGAAAATATGAAGCCTTATGAAGAAGTGACAGAAGACTTTGACAGATCTTTGACGAAACAATCGAACGGGCAGGACGACGTCTGCCGGGGCCGCTAGTAAGGTTATAAAAAGACGAGTGACGTCATAAATTAGCGTTAATTTGAAAAGGGACGATGAAAACGGTTCCAGTGTAAAAGGGCGTATGTTCCAGCGTTTGAGACACCGTCATTGTCCTCTCTAGCAACATTTAGAATGGTAGCAAATGATAATTATTGAGTATAAATAACTGAAACAATATTTGTACAAGAATCAGGAGATCATTTCACTTAGGTTTTATCTTATTTATTTATTCTTAAATATAGTTTGAGACGGCTATGATGGCGTTTCAAAAGCTAGAAGATTCATATATTACCACAAAAATGATTTTATGTACGAGTAACAAGATATTTTAATTATTGGAAAAATAATTACTTATTTAAAAGAAAGTTTAAGTTATTTTATTTTAACATAACAAAATAAGACCATATTATAGTTTACGTTCCGCGTATCGGGTAATGAGTTTTTATAAAAAAAGACCTTCAGATATATTTTATTTTATACAACATTTTTTCCGTGACTCAAAAAATGTTCAATAACTTTTATTCCTCTAGAAATAATCGTAAAGATGGAATCAATATTTTTTAAGTATAATTGCTAAGACAAAAGAAAATAAATATAAGTACGAGAGCTCAGGTTGCAGAACTGTTTCCATTGCACTACGAAAAAACATGTTCGCTATAATGAATTCGAACTTGATACTTAATACAATAAGCGTTTTTGTCAGTGAAAATAATTTTCGTTTTCAACAATGAGAATGTTTTGTAAGGACTTATCTTTATGTATGATATTTTTGGAAGATAAGGTACCTTAATATTAAAATATTCATTAAACTGGCTAATAATGGTATGAAATATACTTTACGCCCTATATTAGGTAGGTACATATTATTATTCTAACGTATAAGCTATATTAATGTGAAGTTTCGTCAGAACCCATTCGATAGAGCATAAAATAAATAAATATATTGTAACGCTCCCTCCCTCTTCTAACAAACCTACCTATGTAAGCTAAATATGTAACCTATATAATAAATAACTAAAAAACTATCCTACCTACCTATCTCTACTCATTTTTACTTAATTCTACCTATTCCTAATTATCTCTACTTATTTTTACTTATTTCTAATGGCCAGCCGAATCGTCTAGTAGTAATATTTAGAACCCGTTTCCGTTGTGTACCGCAGAAAACCCAGACTCTTTTAGTGGAAGACGTTAGGGTCATATTCTAAGTAAATAACTAACCTAATCTAACTAAGAATTCTGATAATGAAATAATGGTTATGAAATACATTTATTGCGTAAAGGTAGAGCCCCAAGCCATCCGCTCTGAGAGATTGCTATCTCCCTGCCCAAGACAACCTTAGGCAACCTGTAGTCTTCGTCCAGAGACAGGTCAGACTCCCACGCTAGCATCCACGAGGACAACTAAATTTAAGGTCTTTGTCAGTCAATATAAGTATCCTAACCGTCCTGGCAAATGGACAAGAGGAGCACCGATTGAATACGTATGAAAATATGAAGATGTTCAGCAAATAAAAGTATCCAATCAAACTACTTCATTCAGTTAATAATTAGGATAGCTATCGCAGATGCTCATGATTGCAAAACAAATAATGGTAGGATGTGATGATGCCCTGCCTAAAACATTTAGAGCCCTGCCTAGCTTCTATTATCCTAAAATATTCGTTTCTCTCTACGAATGCTACCTCCTCTAAAACTAGAAATCGAGCTTAGATCTTAAGTCGATTACATAGTTAAATATTGGAACGAGCTCACCGATTCTTTATGCGACGTATAAACGATCTACCATCGTTAAATTAGCCCCCATCGGGCCGATATCAAACAGTCTCGGCTTGCTCTTGCTTTTGCCTGATCCTTGTTTGTATCCTTGTTAATAAATCCAGCTCGTTCCTATACATATCTGTAATAAAATAACGCGCGCACGACTTCCGTGGACTAAGCGATTACTTCTTTGAAAAATCTTTAAAGTTAAAAGATCTAATAATTCAGCTATTGTCTAAACTAATAGTAATCCAAGAATGACCACGATTTTGACATAACATGCCTATTTATCCCTCGCGACGTTTCTAAACAAAAGTCTAATCTATTCCAAACGCGAACTTTAAAAAGAAATTATCTATTATTTTCTTCTTTAATAAAGAAGGTAGAATTTGTGAATCTGTACGAGGCCCGAAACCTGGCTCGTCACAGCCAACCCCCAAAAATTACGCAGATTAACACGATTCCGAAGTAATTTTTCCTATCTCTCATTCACAAATTCGAAATAGCCGAAAAAAAAACTAAATCATTCACTAAATTTCCTAAGTTAAGTCTGTGCGAGCAAGTAAGCTTAACTCGACACAGCTCCAACCCCCAAAATTTACGCAGAGTACGCAGACATAAAAGACCTCGAAGTAAATTTTCAAATAAATGAACTAAAATAATAATGAATGAAATGACCTTTACCGATGAATCTATAAAGTTGTTGACTTTTCCCCTTAAATGAATATTTGTAGTAGTGTATATTTAAACCAATCATTTATCAATCATCACCTGAACCAAACTCCGAAACTAACGGTCGCTAACCTTGACTTACTATTATCAGTCGCAAGGTCGCTTTGAAAAATGCAAGGAAACATGGTTGTGAGTCATGTCGTCCCTAGTGGCCGAGTATTGTCCTTGAAGTAGGAATGCCTCTTGTATATTCCTCTAACCAACTACAATACACTCTTTGCAAAAATCAAACCACTTTAATAGCTAAAACAATAGAAATCAACCTGGTCATCAACCCATCCCGAAGCCTGATCCAAAATCATAACCAATAAGCTCATGGAGAATGTGCAGTGTGCTCCAATTAGTCTTCATTGCCGGTAGAGTATCTAATCACTGTGAGCGCATCAGCTTAAACTGTTCATGTTTTGTTTAATTAATCAATTAAACAAAAACTTTACCTAACACCAACGTCCACAGCCATTAGTGTGCAAAAGTGTAAATGTTTAAGGTAGAAAGCCAACAACTTGTTTCATTTCCTCGATTGTCATTGAAAAGTCAAGACCCTTTATTCTAA
Organism: Polylopha cassiicola; assembly: GCA_038024825.1. NCBI lineage: Eukaryota > Metazoa > Arthropoda > Insecta > Lepidoptera > Tortricidae > Polylopha > Polylopha cassiicola. The sequence goes on from CP149059.1 coordinate 5,096,716, forward strand.
ATCACACGTTCAAACCAACCCAAACATAAACCTCATACTTCCTCAAACTCTGAAGCACGCTGTCAAGACATCCCACTAACTTCTTAGAAATGACTTAGACAAACCTAACTTTATAAATTTACCCAAAAAATAATGAATGAATTAAATCTAAATAAAACACACCAACTCGCAAAGTAAAAGTTACCTTATCCTAATAAATTCCCATTGAATTCTCAAATTAAATAAAATAACTTCTACCTCATCACCAAATTACCCAAAAACTTAAAAATATAACTTATTCTAATTCTTAATCTAAAATAAAACACATCGCTTGCAAAGTCAAAGTCACTTTAAATCTCAAAGTCACTTCAAAGTAAACGAAAATGAAATAACTTAAACTTCACTATGCCTTATACTATGACTCTACGCCAGCTTATAGCCCGCTAAATTGCAATTCGCCAAAATCTTATAAAATTTACGCAATAGAATTTACGCCAATAGCATACTTATAATTAATATTAAACCACAACGGAAAAGAGTTCCTTATCCCCGAAATTTAAAATGCAAAATAAAATAATTACTAAAATTAAAGAAATAATTCACTTACTATTTACTATCATAATTAATTAAAGAAATAAATCCGAAAACCAAACCACATAATGTAAACAAACTCAATCCGCCAAATAAATAACCACGTAAAGAAAATAACCAAACTCAAAACAACATACTTCCGATCACAAACTTTCAATTCAAAAACTAAACTCAACTTCCATTGAACTTCACGTAATAATTACATTGTAATTAAAAATATTCACCACACAACCTAAATTACACCACTTCCCTAATTCACACAACTAATCACTGTCAACTCTAACTGACAATACCACAGAGACCAAAATAATCTATCAAAATCATTTATGACAACTATACACGATCTGACAAAATAAAACAAATATTCACGAACAACCATAACAAACAACCGATTATCTCTTCTTAATTCGAAATTTAAAGAAAGCTATGCACGAACAAACCTGACCGAGTTTAGTTTACCGCCTTCACGTTATCAAACTTATCAATAATATAAAGCTAGGTATTCACGAAACTATTTATCATTTAAATTTAAATTTATTTTCCGTATATTAATCTGTTAAATTTTAATATTTTTCTACAACCCCCATTTTCTTAATAAATTTAACCTAATTTATTTCTCCTAATGATTTGTTTTTTTTTTAAAATATATTATTATGATAATTAGGTAGATATATTTATGTTCTAAAATATTGATATGAAACAAACATAATAAACCTTACTCTCCAAAATTTTATTTCACCTACAGGCATTTCGAAACCTTTACAGTTCCCATTCCGCCTAAACTAACGATAAACTAACTCTAATATTAAATTATATGTTATAAACCAACATGAATTAAATATAATTATAATTAATTATTGAAAATTAATCTATAATCCTAAAAATCCTTAAAAAAACCCGCCATTAAAATTAATCACTAACAATACTCCTATGGAAAATAAATAATATTACTTAAATATACCATAATTCCAAATAAATATTAAATTTCAAAAATTTTATTTAATAAATTTAAATATAAATAACTCGATATTAATGAATAGGAAGCCTTATATAATTATTTTATACAAATGTGTAATCACTATAATAAACCTAAAATATTAATATTGTTTATGAAAACGTTAATGCATAACCCGCCTTATCTACACTTTTACTACTGGCCACTTTTAAAATACACGCCATTAACTCTTTTAAAATTAAGAATAAAAATTAGACATTCGACTGTCAAATCTAATGAAGTCAAATTTTCCTTGTTGTTGTTGTAATTATTGATTCTGTTAATTATTATTTAAATATTGTTATAAAACAAGAAACCTAAACTAAATCGTATCGGAATAAATCTGTTCACGTTCGCACGTGCCTAGTAGTGATCAAAACAGACGCAACTGTTTTCCGAAAATACGACAAGAAGTCTAACGAATTTTCTATCAGAAATGCAACTGTAAGTATTCCGTTATTTTATTCTTATATCTCCATTGTGCTACTTATCTCACTTAGCTTACGATAATGAAATCATATCCTATGAAACCATACCCACATAATACTAATTGCGAGACCTATTTTATAATTGAATAAGTATAACAATTCTACATTATATTATAATAGATGCTTATTTCTTTCCAGTCTATGCAACCTGAATTATGGAATACCCAAGAAATAAAGATTTCCTGGAACCTGACAAAATTAATTGGAATAAATTGTAAACGACTAAAACCTTTATAAATCTATGACGTGTTTTAAATAAATAACCGTATTAAATAATTAAGAATATTTAATCAACAAATCCTTTTGTGATCTGCTCTGCCTACTTATATAATTACCCTACCTACTTATTTGTTAGCTACGTTCCTCATTTGTTACCTATATACCTACTTATTTGTTACCTAAGTATTTGTTATCTACGTATTTATTACCTACGTATTTATTACCCACGTATTTGTTACCTACGTATTTGTTACCTACGTATTTGATATCTACGAATTTATTTATATGTTACCTACCTATTTATTTACTACCTACTAATTAAAATCCTCCTTACCTATTTTTCATAAATTATAATTTATTTTTATAAAAAACTTATTCCTATTTCTATAACCGAATTTTCACGATATTAAAATATATAATTTATAATTATATTTATTTTATTATTTAATAACTATTCGTTACGTCCTTTCCATAAAATTTAAAAATGAGGTTTCATATTTTTCGACCTGCCTATTAAAATAAAAAGAAAACGAAATTAAATTTGACGTAATGGAATAACAATCGAAATCTTGACAAAAGCAAAATTTTCCTGCCAAAATGTATAACTAAATTAAATTATTTTTCATAGTTTATAAAATCTAACATAACTCGATGTGAATCGGATAAACAACCTCGTAACTAGAATATTTTGGACCCTAACCTACGCCAACAATCGGAAAAGAACCTGGATGTGAATTAAGCGAATCCTTGCACCAACAACAATGAAAAAGGAACCTACCTATGTGTAATTAAAGTGAACCTAAGAGAATAAATGAAAATAACGATCCTAAATAAGCGCAACCTAACGACCCTTTATCTTCCACTTTCCATTTCACGGACAGCAAATTGTGACCTCGAAGAAAACTGGTCACCGAAGATGAACCTACCTAGCCTACCTAGATGAACCGACCTAGCAAAACCTACAAGAAACAAATACCTAATATAGCCTGTGAATCCTGGTCACGGCACCAAATTGTAACGCTCCCTCCCTCTTCTAACAAACCTACCTATGTAAGCTAAATATGTAACCTATATAATAAATAACTAAAAAACTATCCTACCTACCTATCTCTACTCATTTTTACTTAATTCTACCTATTCCTAATTATCTCTACTTATTTTTACTTATTTCTAATGGCCAGCCGAATCGTCTAGTAGTAATATTTAGAACCCGTTTCCGTTGTGTACCGCAGAAAACCCAGACTCTTTTAGTGGAAGACGTTAGGGTCATATTCTAAGTAAATAACTAACCTAATCTAACTAAGAATTCTGATAATGAAATAATGGTTATGAAATACATTTATTGCGTAAAGGTAGAGCCCCAAGCCATCCGCTCTGAGAGATTGCTATCTCCCTGCCCAAGACAACCTTAGGCAACCTGTAGTCTTCGTCCAGAGACAGGTCAGACTCCCACGCTAGCATCCACGAGGACAACTAAATTTAAGGTCTTTGTCAGTCAATATAAGTATCCTAACCGTCCTGGCAAATGGACAAGAGGAGCACCGATTGAATACGTATGAAAATATGAAGATGTTCAGCAAATAAAAGTATCCAATCAAACTACTTCATTCAGTTAATAATTAGGATAGCAATCGCAGATGCTCATGATTGCAAAACAAATAATGGTAGGATGTGATGATGCCCTGCCTAAAACATTTAGAGCCCTGCCTAGCTTCTATTATCCTAAAATATTCGTTTCTCTCTACGAATGCTACCTCCTCTAAAACTAGAAATCGAGCTTAGATCTTAAGTCGATTACATAGTTAAATATTGGAACGAGCTCACCGATTCTTTATGCGACGTATAAACGATCTACCATCGTTAAATTAGCCCCCATCGGGCCGATATCAAACAGTCTCGGCTTGCTCTTGCTTTTGCCTGATCCTTGTTTGTATCCTTGTTAATAAATCCAGCTCGTTCCTATACATATCTGTAATAAAATAACGCGCGCACGACTTCCGTGGACTAAGCGATTACTTCTTTGAAAAATCTTTAAAGTTAAAAGATCTAATAATTCAGCTATTGTCTAAACTAATAGTAATCCAAGAATGACCACGATTTTGACATAACATGCCTATTTATCCCTCGCGACGTTTCTAAACAAAAGTCTAATCTATTCCAAACGCGAACTTTAAAAAGAAATTATCTATTATTTTCTTCTTTAATAAAGAAGGTAGAATTTGTGAATCTGTACGAGGCCCGAAACCTGGCTCGTCACAATATCTTTAAGTAATGGATAATTCACACCAAATAATAAAGAGTTATAGACCCAAACTAAGCAATGCTTGTACTATGGGTACCTACCTACTAGATAACGGATAATCATACATAAATACATAAAATAAAACATCCAAGACTCAGGTAGAGATGACAATGTTCATCACACTGACATCTGTCCCTAGCAGGCTTCGAATCCGCTACCTTCGAGTTTGTAGTCAGGGGCTCTGATCACTAGACCAACAGGCCGTATATGCATTCAAATAGACATCCATACATCCTCACATACTTTCGCATTTATAATATTATATTAGTAATATTTTTTTTGAAAAAAAATCAATACTAATATAATGAAGAGGAAAAGTTTGTTTGTTTGTTTATTTGGATTGAACAGGCTCCTAAACGACTGGACCAATTTGAAAAATTATTTCACTGTTCGGAAGCTACACTATTTCCGAGTGTCATAGGCTATAAAAAAGGGACCCGTGTGAAGCCGAGGCCGACAGCTAGTATTCAAATAAATAACAATACCGTGCCGTATTAAACAAAGCGGCCAGATCCGCGATCCATATCTCTCTCTCACTCCAAAGCGCGTGCACGGCTTGGCGTGTAGTGCACACGATAGCCATCTACGGCGATATGCGGCCCTGTTAATACACGCCGATAAATAATGCAGGTGGAATACCTCTCAACTATACCTATTGAGTTAGAAATTGATTTGCGATAGCTTATTGCGAGTTTGAATTGGTTTAATTAAATAGAGGTTGTAATAATTCTTGGTTCCGTTATGCATTTGCATAATATGAGTAGGTATATTGACGGTCCGCGAGCGCGACAGCCACCACAGTCGTAGTTAACAGATGGGTTGATTAAACATTGTTCCTTTTTAATTTTACTTTTAGCTCCTAAGATAGTTAAGTACTTAAGATAACCCTATTCACAAGATCGAATCATAACGTTTTTTATTAACACTGTATGATATAGTATCATTTGTCTGAAATAAATGCATTTTATTATTGACGGCTAGGTGTAGTGGTCAGATCACATGAATACGAAACCGATGGTTGCTGGTTCAATTTCTGCTCAGTGTGACGAACACAAGCATTAGTACCACAGACAGAGACAGAACCTTGTATCCATGATTACCCCTATTTTCCTACCCTTAGGGTAGGTTTCTTTTTTCCAAATTTTTATGGAATCAACTTTGGGGTATGCCCTATCCAATAAAAAAAAGAATTATATAAATCGGCCTACTCTGTAATAAGTTATGCGTGGTCATACGATACAATCAGTGCGTGCAAAATTAATCACCCTTCTTTTCCTACCCTTAGGGTTGGAATGTTTTTTCCAAATTAAAATGAGACCAATTTCCATTTCCAATAAAAAAATAATTATCAAAATCGAACCACTCTGTAAAAAGTTATGCGTGATCATACATAAAAAAAATATATATATTGTACGCGTCGACTTGAGAACCTCCTCCGTTTTTTCGTCGGTTGAAAACGTTTTCTAACTAAAACATAGAATACATTTCAGCTTCTAAGGGGTAGAATGACGTCTGCCGAGACCGCTAGTATAATAATATTGTTTTGTAGGTACTTATATCAGCTGTGGCCTAATACCTGCAGTAAGTAGTTACAAGCTTTGCTTAAGTTTGCGATTGTATTATATTGTACTTATAACCTTTTATGTGCAGTAAAGTTATTACATATATACCTAAACACAATACACATAAAAGTTAAAAATAAAGTAAACCAGTAACACGGTAGAACGATATTTGACTCTTCAAGCAATCTCGAGACGTAAATAGGTCTTTTATTAACTAGCCCCCGTTTTAAATGTGAGATTTAATATTAGCAAAGAGCGAGGTGTAATTTTTCTCTTGCAGAGTGGAGCCATTATAGGTGATTCATGCTTATGCATCATAATAAAAACGCCATAAAATCGCCTTTATTGGCCATCCTCCATGCATGAGTGGTATACTGTAAATTAAATTATTCAGTGTTTATTAAATTTTCAGTTGGCTCCGAATGAATATTTTAAAACTGTTACAGTCGTAAACGGAACGCAATGCCAAATTATGTTATTATTCCATTAGAATTTGTGTCACGGGAAGTCATTAAGTACTAATAATCGGAATGCATGGAATTGATGTTAATTAGGTACATTGTACATTCAGCATCAAAAACATCTTAAGTGCTATGATATATAGGAATAGGCTCTTACGCCCTTAACCATAGAGACGTATGCACCTCAGCTACGATATTGAGGCTGATACGTACAAAGTACATATTATTATATGGAATTTCCAACATTCTACTACTTCTCAAACGCAGTTACCAGTGGGACTGTATCAATTACAATTTAAGAAGTAAACATTACAAGCTAAGGTAATGCTATATAACGGTATACGACCTTAGAATAAAGGTATTTAACTCACGTATTTTATTGGCTAACGTTTCGAAAATACAGTTCCCATATTCGTAGCACGACTGAGCTGATGATAGTGACGCTAAATACTTAAACACAACCGGTGCACTTCTTCTTCACTACGAAATCATAGTTCGAATCCTGCCAAATTCAGAGCATGAACATTGAACAAGCGTATTTGTAATCTGTGCCTTGGATATATTCTTATATGTATATACCTACATATTTATGTATGGTCATCCGATGTCTAGTATTCTTCACTGTCAGTATAATCAAGACAGGAGACCATACATCGTTTCACCTAAAATCCAATCCATTAAATGGCATACTTTTATGTAATAGGTACCTAGTAACGACGTCTTATTTTATTATCAGCGAGCAGTAACTGTAGGCTTCGTGGTCGCTGGTATTGTAAATAAAACGCACACATATAAATTATGGACTGTATTTTTAAATTGTTTTTGTTTCAAATGGCGGATGAGTAGCCTCATCGCATAATACAGGTCGGAACAGTCTGGCAGTATTGCCAGCTATTTATGTATGGATCGTACACTAACCCTAGTAATAGTACCTAGATCAATTAGTGTTCATCGATTGACATGTAAAATTATTTTTTTTGGAAACAAAACCACTATTCAGCAAAAACCAATAGAAGCAATAATCTTCATTACCGACCCCTTGTGCCCATTGAGTTTAAAAAGTACCCAAGAGCGTCTCGAATGCGGTTCATTTAACTCTTATTGACTCTCGTGGTTCGTTATAAATGCGAAAACTTCTATAAGACGTTTTCTTTGATATCTTTGATATGCAAATAGGAATTTTGAGCTAAACAAAGGACTTTGACCTTGAGACACGTTGATCTTCCGACGTTAACTTTGATAAAGATTTACTTATATTGCTTGTATGCTACCGTCTCCTTTTATGAAGTTTATCAATATTTATGTTAATGTGTATCTACATTATGTATTAACATACATTTTGATAAAATGGTGAATGATGGCTAAGGCAAGCCACTCCTAGTATAGCCTTTGGATTTGTGTTGGCTAGGAGGACGGTTGAGAATGGTATGTTTATTCGATAATAACTTGAGTATCGTTAATCGAATCTTTATGGAATTTGACAAGCGTGTCGATGACCTTCATAGGATTTTTGAGTTAGGACATGACCGTAATCTAGCGAGGGGTTTTGAAGATATTTATTGTTGTAAATAAATAACATATTATGAATAAGGGTAACTTATTTGCGTGTAGGTTCCGCCGTTCCCATGTTACATAAACTAAATAAAAATTGCTTAGTTTATAATTGCAATAAAGAACTTGATAAATCAAATAGGTATCCTAACCATTTTTATAAATGCGAAAGTAACTCTGACTGTCTGTCTCGCTTTCATGCTAAAACCAGTGAACCGAATTTAATGAAATTTGGTTTTGTAGTGTCGCTTAAACCAGAGAAAGAGTAAAGACCACACACGATCAAAGCAAGACCAAAATAAATCTATAGCAATAAAAGTTTAGTTTTCAGAATTAGCCGCGTTCGATTCCGTGTGTTTCGACTGTAGTGATAATAAATATATCAGCAGTAAACAATTAATTCGTTTTAACGATCCATTTCACAGCTTTGAATGCATTCTTATTTTTAACTTTAACCCAGTTGTTTCAGACGTTTCCGAATAAAAAAATTGAAACCGTCTCAGATTTTTCATGACCTACATAAATTATGTTTATAAAACCTATATTTTTCTGAGCAAAGTGAGTATCGCCATTATAGTTTTATGGGCAATAAACATCTATAGGTTACCTACCTACTCATTTTTAGTACTTAAATATTTATATACCCGCCTTCTTAAAGACTTGTGAATATTATCCCAACGCTATAAACGTAGATTAGTAATTAAATATATGAATAATTTTCAAAGGAACGCTAATGAGGAAATTGAGTTCAAAAGCTGTTATTTAACAAAATCATAAATCTATTATAAGTTGAATTAATTTCGTGATATTAATATTCTATTTAATTTTATCTTTACGACAAATGTTTACTTGCCTAAGTAATATTTCAATCTTCAGAACATCCGTACGTAAATAACGTCTAGTTAACATAATTATTCATTTCTGCAATTATTACACATTGGAAAGAAACAACTATAACAGATTTAACTCCGGTGGCTAAGAATATTATGGTAACTGAATCTGAGAAGTTACCATTTCAATATTATAAAACACGCGAGTTAAACCCGTTACAGTTGGAATGAAACAACTATAACGGATTTAACTCACGTATTTTACTTTATTTTAGTTGCTGACAGTTCGAAAACTTTTCAGCTCCCACATTTGTATCACTACTGTCCTGACAGTCTATCGCTAAACCTAAATCCGTCATACATTTTTTTCGTTGGCATTTAAATTTTTGAAACACTTTTCGTTCTCTCAACCAAGCTAGGTGTTGCAAAGCAAATTCCTGTTATAAATTTCATTTTTCCCACTACATTGTTATACCGTCAGTCGCAGTTAAAAATGGAGCGTAGCGTAAATAAAGAATGGAATTCCAATCCGCTAAGCCCACGCAATCTTGTTGCTCTTCTTTTACTTTTTAACATTTCCTAGCTAAATGCGATAGAGGCGAGCGAAACGAAATAACTACGGTTTTGCATTTCGAATATTGCACTCGTCTCTTGTCTATTCGTTTTAGATAGTGTTATATGAAATTGTATTCTAGATATATTTATAGGGTGAAAATTGAATTCTTGCCTGCAATAGCTCTAAGCTCTGCATAACAAAGTAAGTTTTTTTGATATTAGATAAAACAAATCTTATGAGTGAGTAGCAATGATGTTTCTTAAAAAAGAAATAACTTTGACATTCACACGAATTGATATCAAATTAGGCAAAGTTGTACCATGGGTGCTAGACAACGGTAAGACGTACAAAAATATATACATGTATATCCAAGATATCTATAGATAGGTACTCGTATATTAATAGGATTCAAACCTAGCCTCCGGTTTGGTAGTCTAACCATTAGACCAACAAGCCGTATATTCACACAAGAATATTGGATAATAAGGTACACCCAATTAATAGGCCTATAAAAATATATGCCATTATTTTACAAGACACTAAAATTCGACATAAGCACGATTAACTACATCTTGGATAGCGAACACAAAACACAACAAAGTTTTAAGCATAAAACGCAGACAATTTTCTTAACGCACCAATAAATTTTACACTTGTCACGTTGTCACGTAGACTTGACGTTTATCGCGGTGAGAACCAGTGGTATCGCGTTCAAGCGACAGGAAACAACGGTCGCGTCCCCTCCCCCGACCATGCTGAGATTAATTCACTGAATAAATAAAAGTCAGCGGATTAGGCCAAAGTCGTTTCCTCCCTCTTAAGCTGACCTCGCGTGCTTTTGTGGAAAAATGCCCTCCACATAAATAAGCCTGGACACCAAATCAAAGTGAAACCTACCTAAGTGTGCGCGTTTCGGTGAATAATTAATGAGAGTGTAATGACTAAATTCTTGTTATTATTAAGTTAACGCAAAGTAAAGCGTGTGCTTTACTTTGCAACTTGTCTTTGTATGTGTGTATAAGATATATTGTTGCATCTTGTACCTATTTTGTGTAAATCGGCCAGACTTCCTCACCAAACCAAAAGGCGAGATAGATCTTTTATCGGCATTAAGTCATTAACACACGCCAATAGCTATCTAAATAACTTTCTACTTATAGCGGTCAGCAGAGATTTCCTGACATTTATTTCAACACAAACAAATACTACGATACGCTTAAATTAAATGTTTATACATTTATTAATCTATATTAGTCCACTGCTGATCACAGTCAGTCAGTCTTTAACAAATTGCAGCAGATTTTTATTTTACATTGTATTACTAAACACTAAGATGTTATGAATTTGGAGCATTAATATCTGCCTTATAATATTACTTAAAAACTGGATGTGTCTTTACTTTGAATATTTCAGCGATATTACAGAGCCTCGCAGAGACAAATGTTTACAAATTCCTTTGGCTAGCGTACCTAATGAATTCTTATAATTCCTTTATGATTCCGGCTTACTAGTGACCCAAGCGAATATTATACAGGTAGGTAAAGCGGAGCCCTCTGTTACCCAAATCCTTACAAATATTTGCAAAGAACAAATGTTTAATGTGTCCGGGTCAAACAAAGATCCGGGCATGATGGTTTTTATTCGCAGGGGAATGGAAACATGAATCGCTGAAATTGAAAAGGCTTTTTAAAAATTTGCAGGAGCCAGAAGCATGGAGTCATGAAATTTTCAGCGTGCGGCTTTGTACTTACAAAATGAAAAATAGTGGCTAGTTTTTATACGTCAGTGGAAATTGGGAGGGTAAATACTATTTGTAAATAACCCTACTTACTTAGTCGTAGTGAGAATAAAAATAAGCACAGTATTTACAATGTTACAGTCTAATGTTTACTCTATGACATTTCATATCCAAAAATATTGAATAGGATTTGGAGGATTTTGTAAAACAGAAACATTTTAATAAATCATCGAAATCAATACGGTATCATAATCAACTATATATTATTATTTTAAACATATTATTATCTTTATAAAATTCTTCGCACTTGGTACTCATTAGAATTAAACAATAACAACGGATTTTACTCTTTAGGTAGTACCTATTTATAATGTAAAATCACATTAGTATTGTCTATCATTAGCTCAGTCAGCTACAAAAAACAACTAAGTTTTCGAAATATCAGTAAATAAAATAAAACGCGAGTTAAATCCGTTGTAGGCGTTTATTTCCAACGAATAACACGAATAACACAACCAATAACACTAATTACTAATTCTCCCTTTTGGGGTGAGGTTCTCATGAAATTGAAACCAAATCTAAAATTATCAAATTGTACAAGGTTTATGTATTTATAAATGATAACACTGGACTGCCGCGAACAGATACGAGATACGAAGTCGGTGCTCCGACGACATTCGGTCCACGCTACATTACCGCAAATTGCATTAAGGTTTACCTGGGTATTGCATAGTATACGCTAAAACGAGCATTATGTGGAAATTTTCGTATTTAATTTTAGAGAGCATTTTGTTAAAACGATAAGTAATATTTGATAGCTTTAAAGACGTGAATAGTTTAATGTAGCATGTCTAAAATAATTACTGCTTAAAGAATAATTGACACAACATTAATTAAATTATTTATACCTACGCTTCAAATCGTAACTCGTCCTTAAAATTAGGTGCTTAGTTTTTATATTTGCCTGAGAAGAATCGACACAAAAATATTGTACGTCCAGTCCTGAACGAATAAAAGCTGTAACTGATCATCTCTATTTTCCGTTTACTACAGCGGTCTGATCGAAGAAGTAGAACGGATCATAAAATGCACGTCGCTCGAGGAGAAGTCGCTTCAATCAATCACAGACTAATCGAAAATTCCGAAGCAATAAGCGAAGAACCGATCGAGTACGGATTATGTGTCTCATTATTAGATATTACTCGGATTACCCCCGCTATCCTCATTGAAGCAATTCCTTTCAATTCAATCTACTTTTATTTCATGATCAAAGGCGTCTTAGAAGGAATAAATTAAAGGAATTAAGTGTAATGAGCACTAAAGAAGACCGGGTTGGCCCAATGCATTATCTTGATTATATTTTGACTACTATTGATTCTCTTAACTTGGGTTTACGATGAAGCCTCTGTTTCTTACTGTCCCGAAATCATATTCTTTGGAAATTTTCATAGCTGGTTGTAATTTAAGTGTATTTACTCGAGTGGACAATAATTTCAATTTGGCTTATTCAGCGTAATACCAGTAAGTTGTTGAGGGACTTTATGCATCAAAGCATTATAAAGGGTAATTTTGAGGAAAAGGAATGGTGTAGAGTTACCCTATTGTTCTAAGGACAACTGAGACTTTGTTATGTTTAATTTATAATGTAAGTAGGTACTTCGTCCACGTGGAATAGTTTATACCCCCGTTGAAAATTTTATAGTTATATTATTATAGGTATAGATTATGTTTCTGGTTCGTCAAATATACTAGGTACCTATATCATCCACATGATAAATTATTTATTTATTACTTGAACTTATGCAACTTAAAAATCTTTGCCGGGCAAGTTCTAAATATCTCAATCGTAACTTTGGAATCGTGAAACAGACTGCAAGAGAAAGAACCACATTTCTAAGATATTAATAACATAATACATCAGACCGCTCTACTCATTCTTTAGCTGGATGTTACCGTAAGATATTCTTAATGCTTAGAAATATAAGGGCTCGCCCTACACGGGGACGACGTTTCATTGAATGAGGACCGCTCTGTGGCTTGTGATAAGCAACGACCGCTATTACGACCCTACACCTTTCTACAGTTTATCCGTGGCCATTTTCAATCGATCGAATTGAAAGGATATATATTAGATCTCTATTCCTTTTTAATACAGATGAAGAATTAACAACAGTAGAAAAAGATAATAATGTTGAAATTGCGACTCAATGAACCCGACAACACGAGACATGTTCTTAAAATAAATATTTTTAGTTATTCTGGTAGGTGTATAAAAATATAAGTTACCAATAAAAATGTTTTTACTAGATCTAAATTCGATACTAAAGTAAAAAAAAAAGCGTTGAGCTTACACAATTGAAGTATTCAATCAAATAATAACGTCTTGATCCCACAAAAAAGTTTAGATAAAGGTTAAGATAAATTAAATAAATTATTCAATCCCATTACAATTAACTAACAGCAGAAGCAGTTAATAATTACGAAGTGTCTTCTTAATTCAAAAGAAAAACCAAGAGCCCTCCAAACTTCAATAACAAAGCAAGGTGCTGCCACAATTATTTAATAATTATAATCTTCCGCTCTGATGGGTCGAGACAAAGATAAAATTAACATATTTCTTTAACCTGAAATCGACTATTGTCCCAGAAAATTAGACACTGACCCAACAAAATCGTTAGTCCGGCAATTTGGTGTAAAAATTATGCCGTGGGAGCTAATTAGAACCAAGCCGGGTTAGCCGGCTTCGAAACGGAATGGGGTTCTGTGATCGTTAATTCATCTTAATTACCTTTCTGATGGACTTTTTGAAGGTTAACCTCATCAAAGGGAGGGGGTTATTTTGTATTCAGATGGTAATCTTTTGAAAATTTCTTCGAGTTCGTTAAATTTTCATCGACTTTCATTTTCTTTCTCGGTTTACGGAGTGTACATAGTCTATACGAGAATATTCATTATAATAATGAGGTCAATAAGTAAGACTCAATAGTCTTACTTGTAGTGAAATTTAACCTTAATCGACTTCCGATATGAAGGTATACCTATGGGTAGCATAAGTGCCAAAAGATCTTGGCCAGGTAACTCGGTTAATTAACAAAGATAATAGAAAGGCATTTGGCACTGACTTCAAATAAAAAGTTTTGTAAAAATATATTTAGTGCATAACTCTAGAACCAAAAAAAATCGTATTCTCCATTTTTTAAAGTAAAGATTCCTAATGCGGGTGCAACACATACGGTAAAAAAGTCTTTAGGTATTTTGAATTTTAGTGTGAATATAAGTTCGATATTTTTTATCTATATTTACATCTTTACTCAGACATTGTAAAAGAGGCTCTAAATACAAAAAACCTTAAAAAAGGCTCTAGCACTTAAAGCCTTATTAGGTTTTATGTACCGCAGATACATCAACGCTTAATCGAACTACACGATCGAAGATGTCTTACAACACATTACTAAGTTAATGGGCAATAAATTGAAGACTGCTCAAATTGATTGTGAATAAAGAGTTTATATTGAAGACTTTTTTATCATCTTTGAAATGCTATTTGGACATGCAGAGCAAGTAACGGAATAAAGCGCTTATTATAAAGAGTGAATTTTGGATGAGTGGCTAAAGTTCTTTTAGACAATGAGTACCTATTATTCAAAAATTTCTACGAAAGGTAAAATTGAAACTATAGCTACGTGTTAGACTATTATGTTAGCTCAGTTTTCGAAACGTCTGTATAAAATTAATAGGTACCTACTTCCGCGAATTAAATCCATTATACTTTATTTATTAACCCCCGACGCAAAAACGACGGGGTGTTGTCTGTCTGTGGCATCATAGCTCCCAAACGCATGAACCGATTTTGATTCTGTTTTTTTTGTTTGAAAGGTGTATATGTCGGGAGTGTTCTTAGCTATGTTTTATAAAAATCGTCTCAGTAGTTTAATAACTAGGGGGGGTTAAAGAGGGGATGTAAAAATAAATGTCTACAAATATACTCGAGTGGGGTATCCAATGAAAGAGGGTGACGAGTACATTACAAAATTGAAATCATAATGAAAATCGGTTGAGTCGTTCAAAAAATATTGGGAGTGAAAGTGGGGATGGAAAACCAAATGTCTACAAATATACCCGAGTGGGGTATCAAATGAAAGAGGATCGCGTGTACATTACAAAATTGAGATCATAATCAAAATCGGTTAAGTAGTTCGAAAATTATGGGGAGTAATAGTGTAAATGGTAAGCCCAATGTCGACAAATATACCCGAGTGGGGTATCAAATGGAAGAGGATAACATGTACATTACGAAATTCCATGTGAAATGGAAATTAGTTAAAAATAATAATATGTAGTAGGTACCTACGTACCTACTTACAAAAAGTATGAAATAAAAAATAAATTAAAAATTTAACAAACCCCCGACATAAAAACTAAAAAGTATATCAATAATAAAATCTTAATATTAGTTACCTAAGTATTAATATTTCTACAAAGAAAACGTCATGTCGGGGGGACCGTAGGTTTAGGTAGATTGTAAATATTAGGTAAGTAAGTACACCTAAATGAAAAGCGGTCCCCCGACATGACGTTTTCTTTGTAGAAATATGAATACTTAGGTAACTAATATTAAGATTTTATTATTGATATACTTTTTAGTTTTTATGTCGGGGGTTTGTTAAATTTTTAATTTATTTTTTATTCCAATCTTATATATAAAAAAGAATCGCAAAATGTGTTGGTAAGCGCATAACTCGACAACGCCTGGACCAATTTGGCCAATTTTTTTAAATGTTCGTTGAAGTCCAAGGATGGTTCTTACGGCGAGAAAAAATCGAATAATTGCCGGGGAAACCCTAAAAACAGCCCTTTTCATTTCCCATAACGTTGTATAACTAAAGTTACCTAATTTGAATTTCGAACGGGCAGGATGACGTCTGCCGGGACCGCTAGTGTGTAATAATCGTGTAAGTAAAAAATGTAAAACTAGTAACAATTTCAATACTAACGTAACCGAACATTAATATTTAAATAGATAAATTTTACCTCATATTATTGTTTATAACAAAAAAACACTCTGTAACACTTTATTTAAAATTTTAAGGTATGTCAATTCACAAATAACGAGTATTTTTTTTATAAATCAAGCTTGTAGTACAATCGTGTAAATGAGGGCAGAGTCTCTTGTCCAATATAAAATATGAATTTTATTCATTTTCGCAGCAAATTAAATATGTCTGCCAATTTATTGGAAGCATGCACGTAATTGCGTGCACGTTCGTGTATTGAACAACCACTTACTTTTTTAAAACCAAAAATTAATTTATACGTTTTAAAGTTAACATTCTACTATTTACGTGTTCATTTTATAATACGTCAAAGAAAAACTTGAACGACTGCTGTCAAGAATTGGTGACCATTTTTGCAGTCATACATTTTTTTTATGCAATTTTGACTGATGTGCTCGTGTTTACGAGTGGTTTTGGAATATAATTATTAAACAAGTCAAATCCAGACTCGCGCACGAAGGGTTCTTCCATTATTTATAAATACGGCCAAAAATCATATTTGTTGTACCTATACAAAATATATATGAGATTTACTATTTATTTAATTGTATTTTTCAGTACTTGTTGTTAGCACCAAATGAAATACATCTTTTGTGAGAATTTTAACTATTACGTTTCACAGGATACAGCCTGGTGCCTGACAGATGGATAGACAGAGAGCGGAGTCTCATTTTACCATTTTGATACGGAACCCTAAAAAACGTACAAAAGTATACGTCTGTAAGTATAAGTGAAAATAGAAACATTTATAATTGAAGCAGACTTGATTTCACTTTGAACAAATTGATTGTTCCCAAGAACAGAATATTTATAGCAATATTAATATCAACTATAAACATGAATAACGGTATGTCGTATCTAATTTCCAGCTATTGGGACAGTCAGACACATTTATGGTGGCAACTTTGAGACAAGTCAAATTTTATTTATGCTTAAGGACAATTTCCTTTCGTCAGACGCCGGCCACCCAGTCCGCGCATATAATGAGAAAACGACCAAATCAACTGAGCCGAAATTAGACGCGCGCTGATGGGTTTATATGCCGACAAATACGTTAACAAAAAGAGCAAAATATTTAAATTGAATATGGAAATCGTTTTGTTTTTAATTTCGGGTGATATGGGTCAATATTTGGATTTTTTGCGTTGGTGTTTAAACGTTCTTTATAACGTGGTTACTCTGTTACGTAACTTTGGATATGCTTTTTTGTTTATTTTTAAATATTGTTGATTTCTGGTACCTTAGCGGTTATTATACATTATAGATATTTATCGATTTCGTCAGCTCATTCATGCTCGAATATGGGAACTGTAATGCTTTCGAAACGTCAGTCAGTTAAAGTTGTTTGATTTCAATTTTAAAATATTTATTTAACTTTTAGATTATTTGATTAAAGGATGTTCACAAATTAAAGGGTGTCAAAGCTTAAAAAAAATCTTATAAAATCGCATTTTTAACCCCCGACGAAAAAACGACGGGGTGTTATAAGTTTGACGTGTCTGTCTGTCTGTCTGTCTGTGTGTGTGTGTGTGTCTGTCTGTCTGTGGCATCATAGCTCCCTAACGCATGAACCGATTTTGATTCTGTTTTTTTTGTTTGAAAGGTGACTATGTCGGGAGTGTTCTTAGCTATGTTTAATGAAAATCGGTTCAGTAGTTTAATAATTAGGGGGGTTGAAAGAGGGGGTGGCAAAATAAATGTCTACAAATATACTCGAGTGGGGTATCGAATGAAAGAGGATTACGTGTACAGTACAAAAATGAAATTATAATGAAAATCAGTGAAGTCGTTCAAAAAATATAGGGAGTGAAAGTGGGGATGGAAAACCAAATGTCTACAAATATACCCGAGTGGGGTATCAAATGAAAGAGGATCACGTGTATATTACAAAATTGAAATCATAATGAAAATCGGTTAAGTAGTTCAAAAATTACGGGGAGTAAAAGAGTAAATGGTAAGCCCAATGTCGACAAATATACCCGAGTGGGGTATCAAATGTTAGAGGATAACATGTACATTACAAAATTCCATGTGAAATGGAAATCAGTTAAAAATAATTAGGTAGGGTGCGTCGGGGTAAGGTTGAACGAGATTTTGATGAGATAAACCATGTTTTTTTTAAAGCCTCATAATTTTAATCGTATGAAGCTGACGTATATGAAGTGATGTTTTTAGTAAAGTTAATGAATGGTTCTTCCTATCTACCTGAAAATGGACCTGATTGGAGGTGTTTTTCATATATAAAAACGACGGCAAAGTTAAATTTTTTGCAAAAAAATCGTGGGGTAAGATGGAATGATGAGGGGGGAAGATCGATATAGTTCTTAAAATCTTTAATATCCATTGTAGGTCCATTTGGATTATATGCACCGAAAGCATATTTTTTTCTCTATTCAAATATATAAATACATTTTAAAAATACCTAGTTTTAACTACCAAAATGAAATTTTGTTAAATATAATATTTCAGTCTTACCCCACTTTGTATTCAGATGATAAGCGGTTCTCAACCTTTTCTTTTTATATCCTAATATTTAAATTTTACTACCATGTACACAAAAAATTTAATCATTTCTTTATTTAAATAGACAGGTAGTTATTATTAAAAGATAACGGATTGTATGATATTACTTTAAGCACTATTATACAAAATACACATGACACGTGTCATTCTGATCCCACGGAAAGATAACAATAGACGAATAGTGTAACTAGACACACCCCTTCGAAATTTCTTCCTCTGCCCAATGAACTGTAACAGATCGCAATAAAACTATTGTCATTTACATTTTGTTGTCATTTAACATACATTTGTCTTCATTTGTCTTAGTAGAAATCGTTAGATTGTGTAATTTGTTCAACTAAACTGCTACATTATTCTTTTTATTTAAATATGTGCGTAGACATGGTTTTAGAACTTAACATCGCTTGATTAAACGTTTTTTTGTTGTTTACATACATTATATTTTAAAAACACTTCGTCAAGATAAATCAAATAGGTAATTTTTATATTTATTCCTATAAGTGTTTTAAACACCTATTTAGACAGCAGTTTTAGTACTCTTACATAGTACCTACCTACTCTTACAGGAAGAAATATAAAAATTACCTACCTATTTGATTTGTCTCAAAAAAATATTTTTTTGATTGTATGTATGGTATTATATAGTATAGGTATGTACCTACCTACCAATAAAATGTTATTGTTTTTTTTTCCTTTTTTCTGTCTGCCAGGCCGTTTCTCGCTCTTATACCCACGGTCTTTTAAATAAACTGCAAATATATTTGAAATTCGATATTATTGTGTTTATTCAAAGTCTAGGATATTCATGTAAACCAACATTAAGGGCACTTATAGGGAAGCGTTACGTTAGCGCCACGTACAATTAAAGTCACGATCAGTATCTGTTCGCCGAACAGATCGCCCCTAACTTTCTTAATGCCGTCAGACAAAAATAATAGAAGACATATACATACATGTTGCATAAATATATCTCATATGTAATTATACATAGGTAGGTATAAATATATATTTTATATTAATATGGGATACACAGTAATTTTTAAGTTTAGGTAAAATCTTTTGTTTGTAAAGAAATCGGAAACGTATTTTGTGATTGATAATAACAAATAAAACAGCTATACCTAATGGATTTTACTCGCGTATTTTATTTTATTAGCTGACGTTTGACTTTAGCGTAAGACTATTGGTAACCCAGTCATGCTATGAATATGTGAACTCTAAAGTTTTCGAAACGTCAGCCAATGAAATAATATACGCGAGTTAGGTCCGTTTATAGTTTGATTCATTCCAATGTGTAATAACCGCGAAGGCATCAGAAATTATTAAAAGTAAATTATTCACATTCTTTACTTTTAACTATAGGTATTATATCCACCTATTAAGTATATTTATTCTGTAATAATAGCCTTTCCACATAATTATAATCTTTTAATACACTTTTATAATAAATACGAAATTTACTTTACTATAAGTGCCGAAGTTAATATAGTATGTTACATGGTCTTAAAAAAGCAGTTAATAACTAAGAAAAAAGTGACATGTGAGCTACAGGAAATTGAGAGTAGCATTCAATTTAACATTGAACTGTGACATTTAGAAACAGACGTTAAAATGGCGGCGATTTGTGCACATGCACTCGAATGCATTCGCCGTTGATTCTGGGAACAGTGCAGATTTCCAGAAACCCTCTTGGGACAATTATCCAATTGACAACTCACATTAATAAAATGATATTTTTTTGATGTGGCTTTCACATGTCGTCTGATGAGATAAATATATATATATTATATATCTGTACTAATCTATAGGTACTAATATTATAAAGAGGA
This sequence comes from Polylopha cassiicola, assembly GCA_038024825.1. Taxonomy (NCBI): domain Eukaryota; kingdom Metazoa; phylum Arthropoda; class Insecta; order Lepidoptera; family Tortricidae; genus Polylopha; species Polylopha cassiicola. The sequence goes on from CP149059.1 coordinate 5,117,393, forward strand.
AAGGTTTGTTTGTTTGTTTGTTTGGATTGAATAGGCTCCAGAACGGCTGGACCGATTTCAAAAATTCTTTCACTGTTGGGAAGCTACACTATTCCCGAGTGACATGGGCTATAAAAAAAAGATGATCCGTGTTAGTTAGTATATATATAAAGTTTAGATAATGTTCTTTTGTAAATTTTGAGTTATAATCGTAAAATTTAAAATTGACGGTTAGCGATACAAACACAGACGAAATAAAACACTACGAACATTAGTATTGTAAAGTCGAAAAAGCGAAACATCAGAAAATATAATATTACACGCGAATGAAATCCGTTACAGTTTTGTTTCATTCAAATGAAAAAAACAAAATAAGTAAACTTTAAAAAACCTACAAAAACTATAAATAAAATTGAAGAAGAATTAAAAAGTAATAACATGTATTACTCAGAACCGAATCCCTTCTCCCAAAAGTAATTATAACCAAATCACCAGTGCCTTATTATTATGCAAATGAAAATGAATATATTCCTTAGAGATTCAGTGACGTTAGAGGTGTGAATAAACTTATATTAATACCCATGAATATTGTTAATCTATTCATACGACAGCGAACTGCTATGCGACGTAATTGTATAAATTTTGACATGTTAAACATAGTCTTTAATTAACGAACCAGATTATCGTTCTGTGTTTGAAATTTAAAATGTAAACCTACTTCTATTGATCAAAAGAGTGATCGATCAAACAAGGCATTATCTTTTCCTGTCTAACTCCGATTTGTCACCAGCAATGGCTGACATAGGGCAATTAGTGGGACCACCCAGACACACACTCGTCAAAACGATGGCAGCATTGTCAGCCTTGGCCGACTAAAACAATTTGTTACCACTCTTTGAGATAAAAAAAGCAAACGATGACGGATGACTACTCACCTGTTATTTTCGAATGAGTCGCTTTAGCGTTATAAGTTGACAATTCTTTGAATGATGACAGGTTTAACATTTAGTTTTTGTGGAACAATGACACCTACCCAATGGAACTATTTAGTGATAATGTTATTTTTAAAATCGGATTAAACTTAGAGTTCAATAAATTTCAATATAGAAGTTTCAACTTATTTCTCCAAGAGTAAGATCTATTTATACATTTACGGAAATGTTATCATAATATACGGTTACATTGATATGCTCAATATATTACAATTGTGTGAAACATCAACTTTTTATTACCCTAACGTGTTTATCTCGCGTCGGAAACACAATTACAAGAACCCGCAGAAAAAGAACAATAAACGACGACCTCGGAGTCGTATCTTCGGGAAAGTTCGCAACCTTATAGCCAATTGACATCCAGACACGAATACCGCGCCGGGTCGTGATCGAAAGAAAGAAAGATCCTCGTTACTCGCGGGCCGGCGTTGGGCCATAAACGTTATCACTAACTAGCGATCGGGGCGGATCGATCCCTTGATTCGCCTCACGAAATTAAGGAAATCGCTCATGGGGATATTATTCTCCTCGTCCTGATAACATCTGCTCTGGATATATAGGAGATTTGCGCCGTACTTTACTGAACTTTTTCGGCAACTTTAGTGTCTACTAGTTCCTCTTTTTCGTTTTGTTGGGTAATCGCCAAGAGTTTTTTGTGGAGATTCTTTGAGAATGCTTTGGGATATGTTATTTAGATTGTAAATATGTGTTTTGACAACGTACAACAGCCTATCTTTTTTTTTTGTTTACCTAACGAGCAAGTAATGGTAATAGATATTATTTGGCAATATAGTATTGTGTACGAGTACAAGTGATTCTAATTAACATACTTACCTAGTGATAGAAAGGAGTAATCGCTAAGCACGCACACTCAAGTACTTACAGCATAAATTACGTAGTATCTTGATTGAGTAACTGCAAATTCTCATTTTAACTAGGTACACAAATTGTCCGATTTCAATTCAAAAATATAAACCAATACTCCAAACATTTGGGTCGAATCATTATATAAAAAAGCTTTCACAAGCGACAACTTTTATGTTTATTGGCTTGATATTTTGACAGCGTCGAAGTAACAATAGCGACTAGATGACTGGCTGAAGGCGTTGACAGCTGATTAGAGGGGTTATATTCAATGGGTATGCCTCCAATACCGAGGGACAATGGCCACTCGAGTTTTTTTTACGATTCGGGTTGTTTGATTAGTTGGCAGTATGAAAGGGTCAAGATCGTTAATAAAATTGAGTCCTGCAGAGTTTTTGTTTAACCCTATTATTATGAGGATAGGTATTATTAAAGTTTCTAGTATTTTATGTGATGAACTGACGCTGGAAGAGTTGAGATGTAATGTACCTATTGCGTTTAGTGTTATAAGATACTATTTATGATAGGTTACTTGTATCCTACCTATCTAGTTATTGTAGTTAGGTATTTTATGGATGAGTTTATTTATGATCATAAATGAAATTCAACGCGTTATTATATATTTATATATATACATTGGAATGAAATTATTATATCTGATCAATTTTATTTTCTGGTGTTTCGAAAACTTTACAGTTTTCGTATTAAATTATTATTCGTTTCCACGAATCGTTAATACGTTAGCAGTAAATTGAAAATTGTTAAATAACGAGCAATGTTTTCACTCACAAATATACAAAACAATTTCACATATAGTAGGAGGACCTCATAGAGCCATAATAATATAAGTATACTCGTATTATAGTTACATAATTAATAACAACAGAATGTTGGAATGAAACAACTTTAACAGATTTAACTCGCGTATTTTATTTTTATTGGCTGACGTTTCGGAGCCTTTACAGATTCCATAATCGTAGCACGACTGACTTTAGCAAGACTGTTGTAAAATACGCGATTTAAATCCTTTAAAGTTGTTTCATTCCAATGTACAATAACCGCGAAGGCATCAGAAATTATTATAACAACAGAATGTGTTACATAAATACGTAAGTTGAAATAAAAACCGTCAGGTGTTTTTTACCAAATAAGACTTCTCTAAATCCGATTTAAACAACACCATGGTCGTTATAGAATTACAGTGATTCTCTGAAACCTTATATAGAATGAAATCCGTATCTTTCCACCAATCAGCTGAGAGCTGTAAGGCTTATGTCAGATGGGCGAGGCTTTCCAACGTGTCGGGTCTGGTTACACGAGCGTGTATATGTGGCTTTATATGACCTATAGGTATCCATTGATACCAGAGGTGTAAGTTACAGGCTAGAAAATCTGGACAAGTGCGAGTCGGTTTCTTGTACGAAGGATTCAGTACACTAATATAAAAAAAATATGAAAATGGCCAAAAAATCACGTTCGTTGTGAGTTATCATTTTAGTATTTTCTTAAGATTTGTTGTTGTAGGCAACAGAAATAAAAAAATCAACTGAGATTTTCAAATTAGAGCCTGGTAAAGGACGGATAGAGAGTCTCAGTAATTGGCTCCCGCTTTACCCTTTGGGTACGGAACCCTAAAACTATATTATTGACCTTACGTAAATGTTATGTTTAATAAATTATTCCATGTCAATTGAACCGAAAGTTTCATTCTGTCACGTAACTCTTAATTGCACCTCTGACTATTAAAATCCAAATCGGCACCTTTTCAGATAAAACTAAATAGCTAAACGATTTAAAATAAGTTGTTAATATTATTCCCAAGCTTTCAACAATATTTAAATTTAGTTATTTTTCGCTCGCCGCGTCTGAAAGCAACTAATTGAATTGTCTCGCAAAAATAAAAAAGTTTACGTTGTAATTACTAACATTTGTTTTGGACAAAGACTTCAAATAAAAGCAGCTAAAATGCTAACTGCCTTAATTAATACAAGTTAAAGGAAAATAAACGAGATATAAGAATGACGGCGGTTGACTGATATTCCAGGTACAAAATAATATTTTAGTTGGAACCATTTTAGGTATTCACCTAGATTTTTTTTTATCAAGTCTTTGTTGTCTATGTATCTGTCTGCATTATTAGAGTATTAATAACATTTATTATTACTGTATAATTACAAAAGTAATCATTTAAAATATTTGAATACCACAATACGTACAGAAATCTGAGTGAGTAGGTATACTTTACCTAGGTAAGTACCTAAACACCTTAAAACATTCTTTGATAAAATTAAATGGTACGCTATTATTAACGCTTCCAATCCATAATAAAACAAATAACTTTACCACTTTGAAATAAATATGACATCGCATCGAAAATTATAAATAGCGCAATGCAGTTTCATATGAAAACTAGCGTAAACCGCATATTTTACGCAACAAAGTTAACCGTAATAAAATCCTTCTCTAGATAGGTTTAATAATGTCCGATAAATTTATTTTTTATTATTCAACAGCCAATAAATTTAAACTCGGACAGTCTGCGGTAGCCGTGTTAAATGCGGCACTTGTGTGTAATGATAGTCGTTTTCGACGTAATATCAAGTAAACATGCCATACGTGTGTTAATGACGTGTAGGTACCAGGTGTACTGAAGTTTATCTTGATAAGATTTTCAAATTCGTTTTACAATAGCTAATTCGCACGAAACAAAAAATATAGAGAAATCTGTATCTCTTTTTATTTGTCCCAATTTTATCCCGGGTACCCAAGGATTTGTTTTCGGTTTTCTCATTCGGGGGCTTTTTTTGGTACTTAATGTAATATCCTTTCATATCAGTTAATATAATATTTTATTCTAAATAGAATAATTGAATGGCATGCTAGCTACTAGGTATGCTACTTTGCGTCCCACGTATTCCGGTGTTTATACGTGTAAACGTTTAAAAGGGATCATAAGCCTTAAAAAATCAGGTTTTAGGTACTAATTCGTCGTACCTTCTTCTCGCTCCGCCGTACACGCAAGGCACTTACTTCGCATGATAATAATAAAGAAAGTAGATGCACCGACAAGCATATTATTCGCATGATATACCTAAATCAAAATAAACAATGATATCACAGCCTTCACGTCCATACTACGAATCCAAGCGAGTGATTTTGGTTAGTGTTCGTCGACTGTCACAACCAATTGCGCGCAGCCACCGCTCAGGAGCCTTAACGCATAAATTACGATGCTATCTCATCTCACTCGACTTATTTAAATGTATCACAAAATATATCAAAGTACCCAATTTGACGGCACCGAGGTAATTTCAAGCCTTTGTCTGGTTATCTCTATGTTAATGTTTAAGGTATTTCGGATCTTTAGAATTTATTGTTTAATCTTTTAAATTTTTAAGTGTTAAAGATTTATAATTAAAAGTGAAATTTAAATAGGTACTGAAAAGGTAACCTTTTTAATATGTTTTTTTTTATGTTAAAGATGTTTAATAATAAGGTTAAACCTTATTATTAAACAGCTCAACACATCGAATTATCTTGTAACGAATTATATTATACGTCAAAGTCTATTTGCGAGAAATAAGAGTTTTAGACGAAAAATATAATCGTAGGTACATAGGTTTATCAAAAATTCAAATTTCAGCATTAGAAAAAAATGATGACTATATTAAGGTACTGAAGGAGATAAGAATAACGTAGGTAACGTTATTTTATATAGATATATTAGTTACGGGTCGATAAAAATTACACACACACACACAAGTTTTAACGACTTTAATATTTGCACTCGTATTAAAATAGACTGACCTAAAAACATTTAAACGGAAATCAAGAAATTCAGATGTCCAATTTAAATAAAACAAACAATCCTTAAACAGTACACCTAAATCTAGTAGGATACCAAATTTTAATCTACCACAACGACGTTAAGGTTTTCACTAGGTATAAGAAGATGGGTCTCGAACACAGCCCTGCACCGGTTGTCGGTTTGAATAAACTTCCAAATCGATTCCGCAGCTGAGAGTGACACCCCTGGATAAGATTCGCCCGTTCCTACATTTGCATAAAAGATAGCAAGGCGTATTGGAATAGATGGAAATAACTCTGGGACTATGAAATTTGTTTAAATTTCCTTTGAACGAAACTCCAATGAAAACAGACTTTTGATTAGATTATTAGATTTGTTAGGTTTCTTTAAATATGAATATTTTAATTACTAGTTTATATGGAAACGATTTCATATATAGGAATAATTATAAAACGTTGATAATTCCTACTGTATTACTGTATTGAATGAAATACCGTTTTTAGATTCGATGACTTTTTTCCTAACTTTTCATAATTTAAAAATATTATTATGTCATGTAACATTACACTACTATTGAGCAAAGAGTTTGTTGGCAACACCTACCATAGAAGTGAAAAAATTAAAACAGAAAAGCTTATAGGTATGATATACCTAAGTACAAACTATAAGTACTTAAATAAACAATTTCATTGGAATTAACACCACAACTTACGCGAGTTAAACCTGTTATGATTCTTTATTTGATTGTGTAATAAACGGGATCAATCAGCAATTGTCACAAATTTATATTTTTTTAAAATAATTATCATCACGAATAGACCATGTCATGCAATAAAAATAGGTGCAATTCCTAGGTAGCAAACTAATTCAAAAAGCTGCATAAATAATGCATATACAGCCGTTGACCAGCGCATATAGAACACATTTCTAATTCCGTACCTAAACTGCAATTTTCTACACCACTCACGAGACATGATTAAACATACCCCCATTTAAGGCAAACCTTACAACTTCTGGCTATTTAACTTGAGTGTCGTAATTACTTGAGTCAATACGCGGTGCTTTTAGCGACAGTGGAGACAATCGATCAAGCAGCTGGTCGCAAGGCCGCGTAATTTGATACACATAGGAATATGAACACAAATAAAATCACTTAGCCGCAGAGTGGCGCCCTGCAGAGCGCATCTACCGCTCACTGTGACACGTTGAGGCAAAATTTAACTGGAAATGTCTTGCAACTTTATGAATTCGATTTCTCTAAATCTTAGTTGGATTTCTGTTGTTCGATAGGTCTTGGAATTCCAAGTTCACCATAAAAGGCTTTGGTATGTAACCGAAAGCCTTAAAGTATATATGTACCTAATATTATCTAATATAATTACCTAAAACGGCTAAATATTTTTTATGAAATTTTGTGTGCATATCGGGTGGGTCTAAAAATCGGTCCAGATCTTTTTTGCATACCCCTAATGTGTATGTATAACGTAATCTTTAATAATTGTTTTTAAGATTCAAAATGTTCACTCTTCCGCAATTAACTAATATTTCTTAATAAAAAAACTCAAAAAACGCGCTACGAAGTTGTTGGTCAGCTAGTATTTTCATAAAATGTTGCCTGCCCTAAAATTTTTCAATTATACCAAGTGCAATGATTTAAAATAAAAATTTTACAAAGGCTTCCAGTGTATGTTTCATTATTACGAAATTGTGTTTGGTTACTATTTGAGTACCGACACTCACAGAGCGTTTCAAACGGTTTTACGCCTTTTATGCTCACAATTCCCATCCACGCAGTCACCGGACAAATTTGTTTTTCGCATTTCCGTGTTAGTCAACTACGGCGCTAAATTGAATTAAGAATGGACGTCATTTATCCACAGAAAAAATAGTGTGTAATAAAAAATTCACACACAAAAGCCGAGGCGGTTTGCGGTAGATTTTCAATTGTGGCTAGAAATTCGTACGGATAAAATAGGCCGGAAAATTCGTAGTGGATAGATGGAATTTATTTGGAAATTCAAGCGTAATTTGTTTTGTTATTTCCTTATAAAGTCGGCAACGGAGTTTTTTATATTACTTAGGTACGCATGGCGTTTCTAGTAAGTCTTTGGTTTTAATAAATTACCAACATAGTATTACTTTCAACCATACGCAGTAAGTTTAAATCTTTAACGTAGGAGGATATACTTATTCAGGTAAAACCTGATATTTAAATCGTAACTTATCTGAAACAGTCCACAATATCTTAAACTTAATGAATTCATATAGCTTAGGTACTTTATTTACTCTCGAAATTACCATAATTTTGTAAATTACTTATGCAAAGTAAAATCCCGGAACCTTATCATAAAAAAGTTTCTTTCTTAGTCTGCGTAAAAAAAATAACTTCAATCACAATTAGGTACATCTAAACAAAGCCTTCTCCTCTTGAACTTAGTTACTTTAGTTTCAATTTCACGCCAAAGCTGAAACTCTCTTATATATGAATACAGATTCGCTTATACACGAAGCGACAACAACAAATTTCGTAAAGCCTTCATTATTCAAAATGTTTCAGAAACAGCGAAGCCAATCCTGAATGACAAATGCACCTCATATAGTTAGGGTTGTTTGCATTCGTAGAATACGGTTGCACTTTGACAAATAGCTGTAGTTTCTTGTAGAGAAGTGGGCTATATTTCGCTCCCACTTTGTTAACGCGTGTTGAATAAGTAACATGATGCGAGCTATTGTTATAACTGTTATGCGACTTTTATGAAACTTTATGGGTTATTATAACTTTATGTTACGCAGATTTAATGTTTTGCTATAATGCTATGCTCGTTACGGCAGGGGATGTCTTTATGGTATAAGGAAATTAATTGGCCAATTTTGTTGTCCCCATACTCATGTTTATAAAGTGCGTAAGTGATTTTTAGCTTGTATGTGAGTAGCTTGTTTATGAATACCAAATAAATAAAAAAAAAGTAAATAGCTAGCCATTTTACAAATTATATTATGTATAATTATAATAAACCTATTTTACGTCTAATAATAATAATTCTTTACTTGACTATACTTAATTCTTCAAAAAGAAAACTGATGAAAAACTGGGTGTTTCGTTTTATGTGTTTTTCTTCGTAAGTTTTATTAAAATTCTCAGAAGGAACCTGCAAACATTATAAAATATTATAGTATTATTGTTCTTGACACAGTTAAACCTTAATTTTCTTATTTACTGTAGGTACCTATATACGGTTATTAAAGTCCATTATTGGATCAAGAAAATCTCATCAAAAAATATAATTCAAGCATAATTTTATAAAGGCCGATTTAATCACTAACCTACTAAAACACATTAAGAAATCATAACCGAAAAGTAGGTACCTAATATTTTTTTAGCTACGCTTATAAACGAAAAAATAATATAATTACGTTGTTTTTCTTAAAACCTTTGCTCATTTAAATCTTGTTAGATTAGTAGTATAAACTGTCTAGACAGTCTGAAGAACAATAGTGCTTGTAAATTGTCTTCATAAAAATGTAAGAAATTCCAAGATTTTATTTTTTGCAAGGAATGCAAAAACATTTCTATTAAAAATACAAGATGAATAATAGCAATTGAAATTTTATTAAGACCCAATTTCAATGGCCTTACACAATTAAATACCTATGTGTAGTACCTATATTAATTCTGGTACTTACCCAACTTCTAATGTATTTTTCAGCCAAACTTTTAGAACCCAAAGTACAGACTAATCCAACCGGCCAAAGTTTAAATAAGAGAAGGAACCCTGAAACAAATAAGTTCGGGTTTAAACATTGTCATTTTTACGTTTTGTTGTTTTCTATATCATTTTTCGTTGTTTTTAAAAGCACGTAGGTATCGTTTTCTATATTCAATAGGTACTGAATGAAATAAATTTTATGTCATACGTAGGTACCTTCCTAATTATGTGCAATTGCGAGATGCAGAAAAGACATACTTACTTACTTATCTAAAAGTACCTTTTAGTTATTTTAGAAATATCAAAACATGAAATACTACCCTTTTTTGAAATATTAAATATTTACGTTTCATTCTACGCATAGATTAACTTTATTACCAATACAAACAAAAATCTTTGTTTTGTTTAGGCAACAAAAAGCAATAAGTAAATTATTATGTTATTCTTGTTTAGGCACATATAAAATGTGTTGGTACTTACAGTATGCTAGTCAGGACTTTAAAACTTTTTAGTGTAAGAACTATGTCATGTAACGGTCAAAGTTCAATAGCTTTATGTAGTTGCGACAATCCTTATCAGCATGATAACCGAATATGTATTCAAGTGCAGTCCTCAGTTTAACTTTAAATAACCACCATAATCGCTAATACATTTTATTGGATTTTCATCGCTAACTCCTTGTAATAAGGTGGGAACTGATTGTAAATGTAAGTTGGTAAGTACGATTGTCTCACGCATCAGTGGCGCCGGGCGGTTTGTACTACAACATGACGAGTTCCTTGCCCTTATCAGATAATGTACGATGCATATTTATTGTTACCTCACTTATTTTCTTTATTACGTCACTTTTGAATTTGCTAATAGATAATGTTGTTTTAAATAAATACTTTGTATTTCAAAATCTCAAATCTCAGCTCTCTCCTTTTAAAGCTTGAAGAAAGGGTAGGTAGGTACCTTACGTAGATAGGTTCATTGCATTTTTTCTAACCTTTAAAATAAGTGGGTAGCTCTTATTTTAAAGGTTAAAAGATGCAATAAAATAAAATAGACAAAATAAACTAAGATATACATATTTCATTAGGTACCGAATGAGATTTATCAAAGCTTTTTTTCGAAAAATCCTAATGAAAATGTAAAAAGAATAAAATATTAACTTAGTGTTTTTATAATCAATACTGAAACAAGTCTTATTTATTTACAGTCTGCTCGTTATATTAGGTGTATGTTTTGTGTTCAAATTTGACGAAACTCAGATAAAACTAATCAGCAATTCTTAGGTAGTGATAACTTCGCGCGAACACATTAAAACAACAACAAAACTCTTTGGCACACAGGTCGATCACGGTGTAAAGGTACTCTAAAAGTTACGTTCGCGTCCAATCTGATTTTCGTACATCACTCCAGTCAACTTATAAAAGTTTAATACAGCAAAGTGCTTACGTGTTACCTGTTTTATAAATGAAATATACAACATTGAATTACGACCCGGCGCGATATTGCAGCACATTCAAAGCGACAAGCATTAAATAAGTCGTCGCTTCGACTTTGTTTGTTCCGATTATCATTTGGCATTATCTCCATTCGACCAAACGAGACAACCCGTTAAATGCGCATGCGGTCTAACATCTTAATAATCCGTTGAAGGCCCTTGTCTGCCCAGCATGACGCATTTCCATATACACTATAATTATTTTTCACCGTAGCGACATGTTACGAGGAATTCGAATGCACTGTTGCAGAAATTACGGCTGCATTAATTTAAATGCGCAGTAAAAATTAAACGACGAATGAATATTAAATTAACATTGTAATCATAAATGTTTGAAGAATCGAGTCTCATTAATAATCAAAATAATTTCAATATAATATCGTAGTCTCATAGACTATGCTTATTTCTCATGTCGTAATCGCAATACCATCATCGATGGACTAACTGTATCCTCTTTTAACAATTCAAACCCGCCAATAATGACGAAAGCTCCTATTGGTCAGACATTGGCGGTTCGGACTTACGGCAATGTTGCCAATACAAAGTTTATTATGATAATTCAACACAAAAACTAAAATATGAGTTGATAAAATTATGACAAACAGTTTTTGTATCGTAAACTCGATGCGTACTATTTTTCCGAAACCCCTGTTCGTTTGACAGTTGACAAGCGTCACCTATGAAGTTTAACGTAACTCAACCGGCGGTAACGTCACGTCGATACGCGTAGAAAGTCAACCTTTACCGCGGTCGAGTGAACGAAACAAAACGAGTTGGACATGTCAATGCCCACGCCTTGGTATGGTAACCTGATACGAGCAGACGGATACATTTAACACCACAGCATAGGGTGGTTCGCAAGCGGTTTGTCGCGTGTGAAGTAAGCATTACGCTGAGCGATGAGCGATGCGGCAAAAGACGTTGCCAATAGTTTCGCGAGCGCAAGTGCCATCGTTGGAACTTAAGACTACTCGATGTCACGCGACATACCTTTACTGTTCTGAAGGTATCCTATTACGTATTCATGCCCGTTGCATGCAATAATGAAAACTATCAACTTACCCTAGTTTTATGTACTGAATAATATATTTGGAATAAATAACGTGAATTATTAACAGAAGTTTTCAACGTCTGTTTACGAGGAAATGTAAATTCCATCAAAACTACAAAACAGTCAAAACTTCAAAACTGTGCTTTGTACCTTATAACCATTTGGGTATAAATAAGTCATACTTATGTACTCGATATAGGTAGCACATGAGATTTATATAAGCTGTTCAAAGGTTGTGTAAGAGTATCTGCTCTTATACAGAATTTGTACAACCTCTATATCTTTATCACCGTCGTCACAGCCTAAAAAGCCCATCCGCTCGCCCGTGTCAAGAAAGAAGATACTTTAATATCCGATTCATTGTTCTGTTACAAATTTGTCAGTGATCTTTACATTAAACTTTTTCCCTTTAAAAATTTGAGATGGGTCCATAATCCCCGTACAACCGGCACTTGTAAGTAAATCTTCGTCACTTGATAAACCGGACCACACAAATAAAAACATTTGATACGTTGAACTAGTAAATATTATTTTTCATTTATCCGGATATGAATGTGATTTCTATTGACTCGTTTAGCAGAGGAATTTAGATAATGGAAACTTCTTCTCTTTTATTTAACCCCCGACGCAAAAACGACGGGGTGTTATAAGTTTGACGTGTCTGTGTGTCTGTGTGTGTGTGGGACCTTAGGTTTCGATACATATTAGGTAAATATGAAGAGTACAATTAGGTAAATGATGAGCGGTCCCCCTGACGTGACGTTTTCTTTGTAGAAATACCTATTAATACTTAGGTACCTACCTAATATCAAGTTTTTATTATTATTATACTTTTTAGAGGGCTTTTATATTTTTATGTCGGGGGTTTGTTAATTTTTTTTTTTTTTTAAGACGTTTTGAGCCAGTCACAATAATGTATAAATATCCACATTATTACTGTTTTTAGCATAGTTAGGTTAATGATGTTTCGCACGATTTCCTTCCGATATTTTTTTCTCGATATCAGTTATAAGAGGTTTCTGTGACTCAGCTGAAGTATTAAAAACAGTCTTATGCAAAATAGTCTTGGCTAAAAAGTCGGTAGTTCTGGATTCGAGATATATTTACTGACTACCTCATATCTTTATTTGCGGTAAGAATATTTATCTGTGACCAACAACGTTAAAAGTTTTTATGAATTTCGCTGTTTTATTTTCAGCAGGAATATTTTGTTTACTATCCACTCTTTAAAGCAACGTGATTTAAAAATTTTAAATAAACTTTAGTAGGTAATCATAAATAATGTTTTGATGTGGTTGCGAAATTAAGTATTCTTGGAAAGCAGTAGCAGTAATTGTATTGTAATACAATTTTAGCTGAATTACCAATTATATCTAAGTGAACAATGGATAACTGTATTAAATACCTACTTTAGATATGTCATCATATTCCAGCTCAACGAATTTCACATGAAAAATGATTTTGATTGGTTTGTTATAATATAGAATACCTATATGTAATTCATGCATGTGTCAAAATAGGAAGATTATTTATTTATGAGACTCACGAGGTATTCAACGCGAAGTAAAAAAAAGTTAAATTCAAAAGCAAACCGAACTTGTCTTATTTGTTTGTAAAGAGCGCCGTATATTTTCATCTTTAGACACCGACATATTTTGAGTAAAAGTTAACGTAAAAGTATGTCATTAATTCTCATCAAGAAATCATTTTATGTGTGTGAAATAAGTGCCGAAGGTCCACGCAATATTCTGATCGACCGTAATTACCATCGTAATTATTAATATTTTGCTGCTGTCATGCAAGAACAAGCCTGAGGGAAGGTTTAATGCAGCCCTGACGATGGGCAGCGACCACGGTAACCGGCGCCCGATAATTTGAGCTAATTTTCGTAATTCCGAATAATTTCCATCCGAGCTCATGTTGTGCTCGAATTTCGGAAATTCGCGCAAGATCTAATTCTAACTGCCCGCGAGCGCGGTTTGTTATAATGATTTTAATGCAGTGGACCACGATCTTCTAGTTGCTACTCTTTCTAGATTACGGATGTCGGCCACAGTAATACAGTGGTTTTCGTCATATCTCCGCGACCGCCGTCAGGCTATCCGTATGGATAAATCTATGTCCGAGTGGTGTGATTTATCCTCTGGTGTGCCTCAGGGTGGTATTCTCTCCCCTTTATTATTCTCCATTTTTATTAATTTAGTTACTACCAACCTCCAAGGCTCTTACCATCTGTATGCAGATGATTTGCAACTGTATGCTCAAGCTCCAGTTAAGGACATAAATCGTGCTGTCTGTCTCATAAATGATGACCTGAACCATATTTCAGACTGGTCTGCCAAATTCGGCATTACTGTTAATCCTACTAAGTGTCAGGCCATCATTGTAGGCAGTTCACGACAACTATCTAATTTAGACCACACTCTCGTCACACCGATTTTGTTTAATGACGACGTTATTCCTCTGTCGGCTCAGGTCAAGAATCTCGGGTTGATAATTGACAACTTTTTATCTTGGGATGCTCAAGTGGCGGAGGTTAGTCGCAAAGTGACCAACACCCTGCGCACGTTATATCGTTTTAAGAATTTTCTTCCTGTTTGCACTAAAGCGCTGCTGATCCAGGCACTCGTGTTACCTATCATTGACTATGCTGATGTGTGTTATTCTAACATTTCTCAAGTATCTCTTAACAAACTGGACAAGCTACTTAATAATTGTATTCGGTTTATTTACAGTCTTCGTAAATATGACCATGTCTCATTCTACCGGCGTCAGCTTGAGTGGCTTTCCATCCGTGATCGTAGAAATATCCACATCCTCTCTTTACTATTTTCTATTCTTTATGATAATTCCTCTCCTGATTATTTAAAGTCCCCTTTCTCTTTTCACACTGCACGGCCGGGCTGTGAACTCCGTTCTTCTCGATCCCTCACTCTTAGTATTCCTCTTCACCATACTAATTTCATTTCCAACTCTTTCGCCCTTCAGGCAATCCGTCTCTGGAATTCTCTCCCTCTATCTATCAGGCAAGCACCGAGCAAGTTAGCATTCAAGCGTTTGTTACGTAAGCACTTTTTAAACCTTTAGTTTTCATCATCTATCATTGTAGTTATTTATGTATTTTTGTATATATATATATTTTAGTATATTTATGTATTGTATTTATGTAATGTATTCCTGTTATATATTGTATCTATTATATTATATGTATTATTCTTTTTGCGCCTACACATGCTCTCTGTTTGCTTTAAGGTTGTCTGGTAGAGAATGCCGTATGGCATTAAGTCCGCCTTTTGTACATTTTGTTTTTTATTGTGCAATAAAGTGTAAATAAATAAATAAATAAATAAACTTTCGAGAAATATTTTTCTGGACCAACAATCGTTTTCTCGTGGAGAAATTCTTACGAAATCGATTCGTTTGTTTCTGTAAGAAATTCAACGTTTGTATTGAATGTAGAGAAATAAATTAGAATTGCACAAAGTTCAGATTCTGAATGACTTTTAAATCATGAATAAATACACGATTAGAATAAACTGTAAGATAAATTAATCTAAAACTAATTAAGATTATGCATTTATTAGTCTGCACATAAAAAGATGCATTTCAAGCATAATTGTACAATTATTAATTATGCTCCTGTTATAAATTTTATTCAACTGATATTATTCAGTACAGCTTATATTACTGATGATGTCATTAACACCAACAACAACCTCCAATTTTTTTATTGTCTACTCATATTTAGATAAAATAATCGTCGGAGCCAAAAATATTAGGCTTATCAACTTTCCACTAAATGATATCAGTTAGATATTGGGGACATAACCAACACTTATATCTGCTCTATAAATAGCAAATCATGACTTACCTAGGACTCACTTGAACATTGTAAAAGCGGTCCTAATAAATATCAAGATCCGTGGCAATTCGTTGCTTAAACAAAATTCATCAATAATAGGTGTGGCTCGAAATTGGATTGATATACTCTCTAGGGGATCCATCACCGATTGCTTTACTTAACTCCATCTATTCTACTACCTAACTGATTGCTATTTCGTGTACCCAGGGGCTTCATTTTTGATGCCACTTTAATTGCTTATATTTATTTGGATTACAAAGAAAATAGGAATTATTTAAATTATGAATCTGCGTAAAATAGAGAATGATAACCACTTATTTTAAACTTAGTTCATACCTTCTAATTCGTCATTTAATCTACCAGTAGGTAGTTTACTAACCACTTTATTTACCATTATTATGAGTGTGTCCTAAGTATTCTTAAGTCTGTTATTATTTTGATGTACATCATTAAAAATGAAACTTGTGTGAAGTGATAAGTGACTATTTTTCAAACGAAGAATTAGTTAATCAATTCTGCCAACTTTAGCGCAAGAAGGCATTTAAAACGAAATGGCTGTGGGAGGTTGCATTTGTTTTTATCAACAACAAATTGAGTTATGTATTTAAAAAAAACATAAAAACTACATGTGTATGGTAACAAAATACTTTCGCATTAGACATTCGTCAGCAGCTCAGTCGTGCTACGAAAATGAGAACTGTAAAGTTTCGAAACGCCAGCAAATAAAATAAAATACGCAAGTTGAATCCATTATAATAGTTTCATTCCAAGTTATATAAATACACTAATGAATAGGCGGGTGTAATGTTATACCTAATCAGATAACATACTTTGATACCAATATTAGTTGGGTCGAATATTGATAGTTTTCCCTTGAAATATAATAGCCGTCATAACAATAATAGATTGGACGTGTGATTATGACTCGTAAGGTATTTCTAAAGGTAGAAAGTTAACCAGAAATTTATGATTATTACGAAATAAATTGTTGAAACAATAGACAATATAATTTTATAATGATTTAGCTGAGTTGACGATATTCTAATACAACACAATAAACTGTGTTCTACGAATGGGGAAAATGGAAAGTTCTCAGAATAGAGTTAAATTCGTTACCATTGTTTAATTAGAATATACACTAGTATAAGTTATACAATGGATTCATTTTATAAACAAAATTCCAGTGCTTACTAAAAAGCAATAAACTTGTTTATTGAATAAATATCTTGAAACAATTCATACCAAATATTCCCACACTACGAAAAGTTTGTAAATATTAGTACTTATCTAATAAGCTACTAGAAACCTAAACACATAATAATTATCATAACTAGCTGTAACACATGTTGTGAACACTAAAATTAAATAACACACTATTTTAATTATAACGGTTTAAACCTTACCACAACCAAGTCATCTCTAAGTTCTTCATTACTCTTTAACATTCGTAGTTCCCTTGTAAAGTTCATCAGATAATGAGTACATTTGTTGCGTGTGAAACTAGACTTCCATTTTGCACGAATAGGCTACGTTTCGCGTAAGCATCGAAGAGAAGTCCATTTGTAACCATGCAACTGACCAAGCCTGTAACAGGGCCCTAAATGCAACCAATCAACGTACATTGCTGCTTTTATTCCACTTTACTACCTCTCAATGCGCGTGAAATGAACCAAACGCAGAATTGAAAACCGAAGTTCGTGCGGTCGTTTCAAAACGTTGTTCCGAGTTTGAATTCGAAGGCGTGTCGATAAATCAAGCTACGCTTAAACATTCTAACGCTTCATTTTGCAGATTCAGCTTACGATGCCGTCTTCGAACAAGGTACTTTCTTAAATGCTCTTTTGTAATAAATCCTTAGAACCCTGCGTTACTGCAATAACACAAATCAGATTTACGAATCTTATTACCTTTTGTTTAGCGCTGTTTCCATTTTACTAGTAATTAATGTTTAAATGCTTTTGAAATTTATACGAGTTTCTTAGCGTTGTACTTATATCCAATTTCGCAGTTTACTACTTTTCTTGTAACTCAGAGAGTAGTGATTGAATAGTTTATTTCATTGCTTATTGAAATGGATGCTTCTGTCGAGTGCGGGTTGTAGAATTTGTGTTGTGTTTTAAACCGTACTTTTAGTAATAAGGTTTATAAGGTAGAATAACTTACGTAGTTACGTTTAGTAGAGTACGTACATTAAAGTAAATATAGGATTGTTAACTCAATATTTTGAGTATCCAGCTAGTAGTTATAACTCTATGTGTACATGTAAATAATTTATTGTATACTAGCAGACCCGGCTAACTTCGTACCGCCATATTCTGATTTTAATATTATAGCACGTCTAGCTCAGTGATGGGGTTTGTTGGGGTTTAATATTATGACCGGGTTTCTATTGTCTGCGTGAAATGAAATATGCACTGGAGTTGAAAGAGAAAACTATAATAAAACACGTAATGAACTAAAAGGAACACTAAACACTTGAGGAAATAATAAAAGTTAAAATACAGTAAAACAAAAGACAATCAAACGACGCTACAGAAAGCGGGCTGGGCGACGAACAACTCTTCCAGCCCGCGTCGATTCTAGAACCGAATCAGGGCGAGATTTGAATATCGCGCCCCGATTGGCCTTCGCGGCTATGGCGTTTGAGGCGCGGTGATAACGGCCAGTGCGCGCTATAATATGTAATAATATATATTTTTTTAATTTTCTTCTATACAAACTTTGTCCTGATAATAACAAACACTAAAATGAATTAGGAATCCAATTTCGTGCATTTCGGTAATTAATTTTTATTTAGGTATACTGGATTAAAAAACATACCTACTTACTTATATACATTTGTAGGATTGTAGCTCACAGTGTAAATAAAAAATACTATTTGACGTCATTCATCATAGACTACGGATTTAGTTATAAAAAAATACTTCCTATTAAAAATTGTAACATACCAACTTCCATTTATCAAACCATAACAACCCTATTAAAAATACAACAATAAATAACTCAGAAACCCAACTCTTACAGATATTATGTAAACAGTTTCCTTTGGGACATGGATATTTATCGTCATGTAATAACCGAATTCCACACGTAACAAATTACTGGGAAGCGTTGAGTTACTGAATGGGAGATGGCAACAAATAGTGTAGTAATTCCAAAGAGTTTTGAATTGAGTCCAACGCTATTTCAGTCGTCGAACGGTGATCTTTGGCTTTTGTTTCTTTTTGTTTTGTGTACAGCGGTGGAATACTATGAGGCGTCTTAGAAGACTATTGATACTAGCATTGCGCGATTATTTCAAATGGTATTTGGCTACAATTTGCTTAGAATGTTTTGAATTTGATTTAAATGGATCATTTTCAAATTTTCCGCAGGCGAACTTGTCCCACAGTAATTTGTGTTTTTTTTGTAGTTTCACAGATTTTAACATATTTACATAGCACGAGTAACATTATCAATTTGTTGTTAGAAGTACTGGTAGGTCGGTTCTTAGTAATATTTTTCCCTATTTTTTAATGGAAAGTTTACTACCTTCTCCGTTTACCAGAGTAGGTAGTAAACTTTTCACAATGCTACCTTGGTTCTGTTAAGAAATTGGGAAGGGTCAATACTAGACCTTTGTTTCTTTTAAGGATGTTTTCGACATTTTATTAATTTATTAGCAAATAATGGAAATTACCCGAGCAAAATTTTACATAAAGTACCTACCTATACCTTAACTGGATAAACTGATAAATTTTAAAGCTAAAATATAATCTAACTTCCGACTTCAGTTCTTTACACTTCATATTTCCTTTAGAAAATTTTCACATAGATTTCCATCCAGAAGTGAAGATGTATCTCAATATTCTCATAATGCCAGTAGCTATATAATATTGTCACAAGTACATACCGCGCACATTATATATTCTTCGCGAATTCATATCGGATAACTTAGTTAGGTAAGTATAGGTATTTTTGTGAACAATATACCTAATAAAGTGGAATTTATATTTACTTATAGTAGTAATATATAATAAAAGTATCTACTACATAATTATAGTAGTTTCAATATATTTAATACACCGTAATAACGTTTAAGAGTAACATTTTCCTGTACGCCTTTTTGTAAGTAATTTAACTAATACTTGTGTAGGTACCTATATAATAACAACAGCAGTTTTATTTATTTATTTAGTTACTTTCTCTTTATCCTCATAAGCCTTTAGAGTAGACAGAAAGCATGTGTTGGCTCAAATAAATATAACACAAATAAAAATCTAAACACATTATGAGTAGTTATTATAGTTACATACAAAATATATAAAATACCTGTATATAATAAAATATATTTTATTATACAAATACAAATACATAATATATATGAATAACTTCAGAGGCGGATGATGAACACTAATAAGTACTTAATACATAATAATTTCCCATATTCGTAGCACGACTGAGTTGACAATAGTCTAATACTAAAGTCGTTTTCTGTAAAATAAACTATAGGTACGTAATCCTGGCGCAGTATTTATCAGAAATCCAGCCTCATCGGAAAAGGCAGCAGTTATAATTCGTTCCTCGTAGAAAATGCTGAAATCGAGCGTCCACGTCTAGTAGCAGATGCACGTTGCATCTCAATAATGAACGCATTGTCCGTCACTGCCGATACTGGTACGAACTATTTTTGCTCAAACCTGTCTGCGTCTGTCAAGGAAAAGATTGCAGTGGAGTCGAAAGATATGCAAACAAAAAGTTGATACACTTGTTTTATCAAAGCATAATATTTTGCGTTTAAAGATAGTGAAGTTTATTTTAAAAGACTTTTGTGTAATGGCCACTACTTCATCGCCGCTAGCAGAATTGAACCCACAATCTCCGGTTTCGTAGTCAGGGACTTTAATCATTAGATCAACAGGCCGTCATATACCTACTTAAAGTGTCACATGATCTTATTAACTAAGTTTAAAATAAACCCACTTTTTTAAGGCCGCTGAATTACACAGTATCCTAAGTACAGCTAATATAATAAAGAAACTTAATAATATGGTCAAATTCTGATAGCAGTTGAGAGTCGACAAAATCCAGTTCTAAAATTTACTACAAACTTCAATACCAAATCCTAACACTTTTCTATTAGCGCATAAATCATTTCGGTCTCCCTTTAGCTGTATTTACTTTACAAAGTAAGCAAGTGATTCAGTCGAATTCAATTAACTTTCCATTGAAATGTATCAAAAAGGCATCTCCATTGCTTTCAAAAGCTTTAGCGTACCTATCGTCATGAATGAAGACACATTTGCCAACGACAGCGGATCCACTGGAGTTATTTGATTTATTCTGAGCTGGGACCATTGAATCTCCGTGTTATTTATTTAGACAATTTCATGTATCTATCTTTAGGTATTCTGTGCGAATGCGATAATTATTTTTAGGCGAGAATGCTGAGGGGCTACTGTTTTGTTAGCTAACGCTTGTTCTATAAAAGCAATGTTGAGTTTGTGACTGAAATTCCTCTTAGGTAGGTAGTGTGTTTTGTAGTCGGTTTGTCATTCGGGAAGCTCTAATTATAATTATATAAGTACCTTTTGAATTATACCACTAAAACAGATTAAATTGCGTAGGTATTTTATTTACTTTAGCGTTAGACTATCAACAACTCAGTCGTGCTACAAATATGGAAACAAATAAAATGAAGTACGCAAGTTAAATCCGTTATAGTTGTTTCATTCCAACGTGTAGGTAATAACCGCGAAGGCATCAGAAATTACTATTAATCATAAATCAGCGATCACTAAAATAAAAATAATTTTCTCTAAACGTTAGAAGCAAAGTGTAATAAAAATTGAATAAGATACTTGAAAATCAAACCGAACCATGTTTTTTTACCATTCTTATTTCTCCATCAAGTACATGACAGTTCTATTGTTCCTATCGAAGCTTTCTCGCCGTCGAAGACAATCTTGTGATTTGTAAAATATTTGGAATATCCACGCCGTCGTCGGCCACCAACGAACTTGCTTACCTACTGATCGTATGTGTCTCGAGCTAATTCGGTTCCGCGTAAGAATGTGACATTTTTTGTTATCAGAACAAACGAAAATTACAAATCAAGTCAAGACGGATGTTTCCTAGGAAAACTAAAGGTATTTTTACCACACACAGAGCACCAAAATACTGCTGATAGCTGACTGAATAGTAATAGAATATTAGTATACACTATGTATATAATATAGGTATGTTAGTGACACAATACAAGATATTTTAGTTTATAAATAAATATAAATTTAATTTGTGGACTTACTTATTTGATTTCAAACTTCTTATAATATATTATAATATACCCATGTTTATTATACTATATTATCATTTGATTTGATTTGCTGAGTCACTAATCATCTACCTAGGTTGGTACTCACCAAAAAATAAAATCGTTTTCTCTTAAAATTTACTTTAATTGCGAGTGAGAATTTATTATGCCAACCGCTTTTTTAATGTCCTCAACAAAAACAGTAGACAGAAATCAATTTATTGTTTTCGCAAAAAATAATTAATGAACCGACATCGACAATCCATTAAACTAACAGGTTTAATATGAGCAGTAAATGAATGGTAGCTATTATCAACAAAAACGCAACCAGTTCTTACTGATGACATAGTACAACTTATGCACGCGATATATTACGTGACCAGACGTCCCGTTTTGAACGGGACTGTCCCTTTTTGTAACTACGAGTCCCGGCGTCCCCGAAATAATCTCTGGAACGCAAAATTGTTCCGTTTTTTGAAAACGGAACACCTTTATGCAACTTCCGAAAATGACGCGTAAATTTCATCTACATTATGTAATGAGGATACGATCCTCTTTCATTTGATACCACATTCGGGTATATACCTATATTTGTAGAAATTGGTTTTTCCATCCCCACTCTCAACCCCAACTACTGATTAACCAGAAACGATTTTCATAGTGTTTTTAACTACCTTTTAATTTACCGAAATAAAGCAATGTCCCGTTTTGAGTCAAAAAATAAATGGTCACATTGCGATACAGTACCTAAATAACAAGTAAAGTGAGTGATTAAATAATTTAAGTGACTAGTTTCTTTAACTTTACGGCAGTGTGTCCTGGGTGGTCGCGACGTAGACATTTCAATAATGACTCGCCTGATGCAACGTTAACTCCACAGACAGGCAAAAACTGTCCCTGGAATTGTAAAAGATCAGAGCAAATAAGATGTCTTTATAATGCAATTTGGTGTTCTTTGAATTGTGCCACGTAATGTTTAAAGAGGACTCATCGTAAACCTAGTTTAGGAAGCAGGTAAATTTCAAAGAGATAGTCTGCCCTGAATATTTTATTGTTTTATTGCGGCGTTTCTGTTTTGTTTTTATCTGTTACGTAGAACCGGCTTATCAAGATTACGATACTAAAA
Organism: Polylopha cassiicola; assembly: GCA_038024825.1. Classification (NCBI taxonomy): domain Eukaryota; kingdom Metazoa; phylum Arthropoda; class Insecta; order Lepidoptera; family Tortricidae; genus Polylopha; species Polylopha cassiicola. The sequence goes on from CP149059.1 coordinate 5,140,563, forward strand.
TAACTTTATTAAAACAATGGGGAATTCATATCGCAAAAGTATGGGTTTATTGGTTATACTCACTTATCTTTATCAAAACATTCCCAAGACATTGTAGGTTACGAATCGTGTTTCTTGTTACCAAAATAATAGCAAGCTCGAGTATTACATTCCGTTTGGGTATCATTATTATCATTGAATTTTGTAAGTGGACTCGAGGTATGTGTTCTAGACTAATAGGTATAATTGAAAAAAAAAAACTAACATTAAAAAAAGTTAGCAGAGCGTGGTTTCGATCCACGGACCTCTGGGTTATGGGCCCAGCACGCTTCCACTGCGCCACTCTGCTTACACGCCTCTTGTGCGAAAATTCGTATTACTTACCACATAGATTTAACCTAGTTAAAGTGAAGACATGCCTTACTACAATTATTACTTACGGTTCTACTTGTGATAAAAAATGTCAAAATAGGTAGGTATAATTTTAAATATTAAAATATCCCAAATAAATAGGTTATTATGAAGTGTAGTATTTCACTTTATCTAATATTTAATCATAAGTAGAAAACATATGAAAATAAATTTATTTTTATATTGTTATACACACAATAAAACATGTTTTTCTGTACAATTTCAATAGGTAGGTAAGTAGGTACCTAACTGATATTGCCTACGCAATACTTTTTCAATAGGTAATTATTAAATATAAATTGATTTATAAAGGGGCTCCTAGACGGGCCATATTTTCACAAAAATGTATAGCTGCAATAGTGTGGCTGGCAGCATCAGCCAGCATTTACGGCTAGACTATGCAACACTCGCAATATTTTTAGTATGGCCGGGATATATTGTCACATATTTTTAGTGTAGCCGATGAATGTTTAGGGTTTCAGCTATATTTCCGGAGCTATCGCTTCGCAATCGAAAATACTGCAATATTTCTCAGCCACTTTTATTGCTGTCTCGCTATACGGCATAAGTGCGTCCCTTTTTCATGCTACGTGAAGTTTGCCGCGATTCGTTCGAGTAGCGTAGCTATGTTCATTGTTTGTAGGGATGTGACCATTGTAGATAAAAATCGATTTTTAATTAATCGTTTTTTTTCTACGTATGAAAAATCGATTCATAAATAATCGATTTTTCTTCAGAAAAAAATCGATTAATTAAAAATCGATTTTTATCTATAATTACGGCAATATTTACATTTAGCACTGCCAGATTTATTGTCAACATGAAAATATTGACGCTAACTACTTGTCGTTCTTTTAGTCGTAGACATTATAAAAAACGGGACTTATAAAGTCACTCTTTGACATTCGTGTAAAGTTTTTAAATAATTGTTCGTCGAGTCTTATTTCCAGACTTAAAATATCTATTGTATCACGCTTATTGAAATAAGGTCGAATCCACATTTTTCTTGGTTTTTTTGGCTTCGACTTTGCTTTTAAAACAATGTAAGCTGCTGCAACGCGTATGAGTTCGTCAGCCATTGTAGCCATACGAGCCATGTATGTAGCCCATGTAAAGACAAAATAATGAGCCATTACTGCTCCGGAAATATTGCCGAGATAGACATTTTCCAGCCACATGCTGCATTAAAATGTTTTTTGTATTGCTGGGATATAGTCGGCAATGTTGTAGCCACATATTTCACCAAAAGTATAGCTCGTCTGGGGGCCTCTTAATGCTATGTTACAATACTGCTGAGACAAATGCAGTAAGTAGGTGACATAGCAGCATAGTAAGCAGAATGTTCTATTACGACAAAAGACGTCATAAAGTATAGTAGTACCTACCATTATAAAGTTTTATTAAAATCCACCAAACCTTTTTTTTTCGTGAAAGAGTAGGTCACAAATATCCATCCATTCATACAAACTTTAGTGTTTGAAATACATATTTTATTAGTAAATTTTAAATAAGTACCTACCTACCATAGTACGTAACTACAGATACTTAGACATCGTAATAAATGAGGTTTCTAATCATAACAAATTCAGGCAATGATCTTTTGATGCGCCTGCTTTTATCCATTCCATATCTATAAATTTTCATAGTAAAAAAGAACAGCGGTTTCGAAAGACTGCAGTCCCGCTGTTGGTTTGTATATTGTTTAATCATTTTGTAACTTTGTGTTATTATTGTACATCTCTCGATTTCACGCGACAACGCTTCGGGTCAAAGGAACGGTGCCAGTTCGTCTTTGTTTGGCGTTAGTTAAGCGTAAGAAAATAATTATGCCGATAAATGGAACGCGAACAATATTAGATGAAGTATAAAATAATTATCGATCCTTTTATTAACTGTTAACAAAGCGTTCAGGATGTTTCGCTTGGATTCATTCAATTAACTATTTCTAATTAATGAGGAAATAGTTTTTTCTTTCTATTTCTGTTATCAAGAAACAAGTGTTCAGAAAGTGGGTAAGTACCTAAGTTTCCAGTTTTGTTAGGTTTCAAGAAGTGATTTTAATATTGGAATGAAACAACTATTAACGGATTTAACTCGTGTATTTTTATTTTATTTTATTTGCTAAAGCGTTAGACTATTGTCAGCTCAGTCGTGCTACGATTATGGAAACTGTAAAGAATCATAGAAATGCGTAATAACCGCGAAAGCATCAGAAATTATTAAGTGATTTAAAGCTAATAGCGCAGTATTTGGGTAAGTAGGTACCCACATAAAATACAATGACTGAATTAGTTTGAAGTCGGTTAAAAATTCAAGTGATTTAACTAATCTACGAAATACATAATACAATGAATTTTATCATGAGTATAATTACCTACCTATATATATAGATTACAAACGTTTATGACCTTAAAAGCCTAGTATATTTACCTATTAGAGAGTAGGTAGGTACTTACCTTATATCAAGTACTAAATCACATATTAAACGTTAGTACGTTTAATCTGAGACTTAATAGCTACTAGATCTAAAGCTAGCTGCTTTAAAATTGAAATCATTCTATTCATCCATTAACTGTCTATTCCAAGTAAAAGTCATGTTAATATTTTAGGTTAAAAAAAATAATAATTTTAGTATAAGTTACTTAAACGATCTATATAGGTACCTAAAAATCTTACAGAATTTGAAAAAGTAAGTAATCCGCTACCAATTTAAATTTCACAGGTACAACTCAATCGCGCCTCATCCCACCATAAATTTAAGATCATGAGGCAATTTCGCTGAACATAAACCAAAATTGCGTTAAATAAAAAGTGAGATTTTTTTGTTTGTAGGTACAACATAAGTAGGTTGCGTTGTAAATGTTTTACAGTAGCAATTTACTCATTTCGGCCCGCGAGAAAATATCAAAGTACACTGTAGCATGATATTTTATTCATTTATTTTCTAAAGTACGTAATAAAAATATTTTTTATGGAATATACTAAGATCATGATATTTTGCAATATGAGGAATGTTTTCGTAGTTTATATTATGTAAGCTCACCTACAAAGCATAACTTAATTGCAATTAAATACATTAAGTAATGAATGGAAGTATAAATTATATATTTTTGGACTTTTCACTAGTCCTAAACTAAGCAAATCTGGTAATATAGGACATCCAAAAATATGATTGAACAAATATACAATATTATTTTTTTTAGTTAATTTTTACTTTATAATATTTTTTTTCTAATTAGAAATATTAAACTTTTATTATGTAGATTAAATAATTAGACTACAAAAAGTAATACACTCGCAGGCTTCGTCAAAATCATTTGTAAACATGAAAGATAATCGCGAAATAGTAACAGAAACAGAATCAAGTAGTTGTCGAAAATATAAATTGGAACAAAATTGAATACATATATTAATAATTTCTACTAGGTATAGTACTACCTATTAAAATATACATTTTAATCACGAACAAAACACATAAACAAATGAAACAACGTAAGTTTAAATCATGTTTAAACTGAGAATTTTGTGTTAAACCAACACGTCGTAAAGGACCTGTATCCCCAATGTCCATACGTCCTTTCGAAACAGCGCAGGATAATTATAAGCGAAAAACTCAATTGTTCCGTGAAATTGCGCATATTTCATATTTATAAAAGCCTTTTCACACCGTTTTTCATTAAAAGTATATTGTAAACAAAAAATCGTATACGAGTTGGCTACTCAAATAAAAATGAACTCGCACTTTCATGTAATATTACTTTCCACAGTACTTACATGAATATAAAGGATACTTGGTAGTGTGTGGTGACAGTTTTATGATCCTTGTTCTGTGAAATCCCTCAATATGTCTGACATACATTTTATGCTACACATTTTGATATAACGGGCGTTCTATATTTAGATATTCCTATTTAACTTTTAGCAAAAACTACACAGTTTGAATAAACTAACATAGCTATGCTATAACTGAAAATAGGTAGTAGTAGTAGTTAAAAAATAGTTTTGTAACATTTTGATAACGTCATGAAAAAAAATATACACCTACCTACAAACTTAAATGAATTATTTTGTTGGTAATCAATTAAATTAGGTATTATTGACTATAAAAACTATCGAAATGTAATCTTGATATCGATACGTATCTTCCTAGAAAATTTATTAAACATTGGTTGTGATAGTTTTTGAGATTGAATTCAGATATTGATATTAATTAGGGGGATGGAATGAGACTACTAACTATTGATTATAGTGGTTTTGGTATACGATTTAAATAAATTCGTTTACTTTTATAAGGACTAATTAAAGTTTCTGTGATGTATGTGACAGGTAATGTCACTCTTTTGTTCAGTTGTAAAATAAAGGCTTTGCAATAACGTCTTGCGTTTCTTCATACATATCAGTTTCCTTTTCGACAATTATTGTTAATTAATCGTTATTTTTTTTAAGCGGAGAACACGTTTTGGTTTACTTATCTGTCACGGCATTTTATGAAAAACAAACTTAACTAAGTGGGTATAAAAAAAATGCTGGTTCGATAAAGTGAAAGATTACCTACATAATATTAATAGATTTAAATGTATATTATTCTAATATTATAAGTAAAACCAAAAAATATCAATATTCTAATTATATTTTAATAAGATGAAGGGCAGGTTATAGTCAATAGAAAAGAAGAACGACCCATATACCTACCCAAATGTATGCCTAAAACTCCAAGCTACATACTTATTAAAACTATAAACTTCATTTTATGTTACCTACGGAAGTGCATTTATAATTACTAGCTTCTCAGATGGTGGATGTTCTAATAACAAGTACAAGCCTGCAGTCAAATGCATCCGCTACATAAACGCAATACTTGCTAATCATAATAACTATCGAGGCAAACCGTTTCCTTCTTACTTTTGTGATTAAGTTAATCTGCGCGAAAGGTGTGAGAACGAATAAAGTTTAGTAGCTTGGTTTTAACATACTCCAAGTTTAAGAATGTAACAACGTTAGACGGATTTAATTCGCGTATTTTATTTTATTGGCTGACTTTTCGGAGCCTTTACAGATTCCATAATCGTAGCACGACCGAGCTAACAATAGTCTTATGCTAAAGTGATTACCTACTTAATATAAAAAATAATACTCCATAATAATTTCTAATGCCTCCGCGGTTATTACAAAATACGCGAGTTAAATTCGTTAATAGTTTTTTTATTCCAATTAATACTCCATGTTTGTCTATTTAAGTACCTATATATTGAAAGGGATACCACGTAAGTTATTTGTCGCGGGAGAAAGCATCTGTCACTACTCATTGTCAAAATTATGACAGTGACATATTATTGCGCTTTCTCGAGCGACAAAAATATGACAAGTGCAAATACGTGCAAGCCTTGTAAATGACACTCTATTGAAACAAAATAAATATATCAAGTTGCTTTGTTATATAATATTTTAGTAGGTAATATTATATATATTATTTCGTGGTTGAGTTTTCTTCTAAACTTTGAAAGGTTTTTATTTACCTAAGTATATTGTTATTCAAATGTATTGAATAACATTTTAGTTAAGTACCTAATCAACCATGAGGTATAAAAGAAGCAAAAAAAGCATTTTCATTGCACGTCTATTAACTGTTAATATGTTTTAATAGTCTCAATTTTAATGATAGGTCTAAGTTTAAATAAATAGTAGGTAGGTACCTACCTATTAAAAGAAAGTATCTACCTACTATTCTTGCATTTTAATTTCGAAAATGACCTATCTGCTTACTTTACTTTTATGGTTTAAATAATGTAGGTACAAAAGAGCTACAAAAACTTTATGAGGACAATAAAAAAATACCTTTGACGTAACATTCTTCAGCCTTTTTTACCCAAAACGGTAAATCTAAATTCGCATTCGTAGAACATTTGCACATTTTGCAATGTTTTGTCTATTTGTGCAAATTGTCGAATTCTAAGGAAGAAAGGTTTTATGACTTCTGTTTCGGCACCGTTATTGTTTTACTGCCGACGAATATTGACAAGGAGGGAGATAAAAATTTAAAAGCGGCTTCTTATTTGGTTCATTTTGTAGTTTACAAAAAGTACATAATTATTTTTAAGTAACGGTAACACAGGTACAAAAACCTACTTTACTTATATATCGGTGGCAAACCGTAAATGGAATTAAGTATGCCAACACAACATATTGGCATGTTTACACCTCGAGTGAATTTACCTACTGGAATATTTCCCAAGTTGGCAAGGCAAACACGTTGGTTTTTCTCAACGAACGGATTAAAGCGTGGTAGCGGAGGCCATAAATCCATGGATTAAACTAACCTATCGGGAGATTGCAATCTTGCCGTCCGCGAGTGCTTCTATCGATAATTGTACTGATACCGATATTCTATAAAAAGGAAGGCGAAATAGAGCAAACGTAGAACGTTTTTTATTTATTATCTAACTAGATGATATACTTTATCAATTATAACTTTATCGATTAGGTACTTGTAGTCTAACCAATTATTGCGTAAATGTGTTGGTTTGACAGCGATCCCAACTGGTTTGTTTTAAAACGCTTGCAAAGATTGTTACGTCAAATCAAATCAATTGAATTGGTTTTAACACAAAGGCCTTGTGAAATGCGAAAGTGATCGTTTTATCGGTTTTAAAGCATTCCAATTGTGATTTCTTTCAAACCAAGTAGGTACGTAACTACGTATATTACCTAGGTACTGGCATGCTGAATTAGATTATTTGTTTTATGTACTTACCTACATATTAATTTGTTGGAGATAAGTAGGTACCTATGAAAAAGTAGGTGGGTCGTCAGAACGCAAATAAGTTGTTTCATCTAAAAATCCGTTCTGTCTGAATACATAGGTATAAATTGTAAAAATTTGAGCGGTACCTATAGGACTTTATTTGATAGGTACGTTGATCTGTTGATATTACCCGGCGCAAGAATGTGTTATCAAATATAGCTTTAGATAGTTATATTGGTCACTAAAAAATGATTCCATCATATCAAGAAATAAAAGTACTTTTTAGGCATTTTAATGTTAGGGTTCCCGTTGACTGGCAAGTCATTATTCGCCTTTCTTGTTGGTCAAAAAAGACGCATAATATTTACTATGAGTAAAACCATGCACCTTTTATGTAGTATAAAATTGTACAGGTTTATTTAACTGAGATTTTAATCGACACCGGAATGTCAGCCTTTTGAAGCACTTAAACAATATAGGCCTGTTCGTTCGATTGCCATATAGAAATAACTTTGTGTAATCTTATACCCAAACAGCCAGAAAACAACTGAATGAGCAATATCGGGTTTCTTGAGCGGAAATAATGGGTTCACTTTTGGTTCTTTTTTTATGTGAACTTTGTCATATGATTTTTTACGATGCATGTTTTAAATACATTTTTGAGAATAATAATAGTATGAAGTAAGAACATTTCGTTTTACTAGGTACGTAAAACTAATGATTTCTGAAGCTTCACAGTTATTATGCATATAAAAAAAAATTATGATGAATTTAACTCGCGTACATACTTACCTATATTAATTTATTTTGCTGACGTTTCTAAAACTTTATAGTTACCATAAGTATTCATCTGTTTCACTTAAATAGTTGTCGATGTTTTTTTTTCAATAGGTAAAAAAAACAGAAAATCTTTTAAAATGAAATACAGTTTTGTTAGAAGTTATGTACAACATTACCTATAGCAATAGGTAAAGCAATAGGTATAGGTCTATGTTTTTAACAAAAAATCTTAACAATTCAAATTATTACAAATGACGTTTTATTCATATTCAATGTATTTGTATCGACTATTCTTTTATAAAAACTTTATGATAGATCTTTTTGTATAGAAGTTAATTACAAAAATCCATTAGTTTCACTAATTACTACATTTTACAACCACAGTTTAGTTTTATGACCATTAGACGTATTCTATCGGATTTGAACAGAATACCATAAAACATTAAGGGAACCCATAATTTTGGTAACCAGTAAACATTTTAACTAAACTTGCATAGCAATATAATAGAAAATCTGATTTATAAAATTATAATAATTCCTGAAAAGCTAACGCTAAAGAAATAAGTATATAATTATTATAAATTATAGTAACAGTTGTTCTCCTAATATACCTAAGCAAAAAATCTATATCCAAAGTAAGACTTTTAATAGACTATCCTATTTTTAGGTTAGGTACTTACATAATTTAAAGCGATAGAATTTAGCATCTTTCTTCAACATAGGTAATCAAATTTACAACATAGGTAATATAACAAATAATAAATAATTTTGAACAATTTATGCCAATTTATCTAATAGCAAAATAAACAAAGCTTCTACTTACAGGACTTTTATTAATAGGACACATCCTAGACAACATATAAAAGAAGACATCCAAGACTCAGGTACAAATACTCGTGTTTATCTCGGTAACTTTTGCCCCTAGGAGGATTCGAACCACAACCTCCGAAAGGCTTAAAAGCCTCCTCGCCACCCGTCCGGTTTTGCAGTAAAGGCCCCTTTGCTAGCCAACTGCGCTTTAGTAGGTATTCAGTTCGAAAAAAAAATCACAACCTCCGTTTCATATTCTCTGACCTCTCGACAATAAAGCAGTAGGTAAGTACCTACTATGCATTAATTATATACCTACTACTAGTAGCTATAAATTAAAGTACTTAATCAAAAACACTTACCTTTATCGACTTTTTTCTCACCAATAAAGCAAAAAAATACAAAATAATCTACATAAGACTCCACATAATTAATACAAAAATAAATACTTAAAGCTCAGTTAATATTTACAGAAAAATACTAACTTTAAATATACCGTGGGCGTTCCACAATGAGCACGTCACCCGCTGCCTTTTGAGCTGTCAGCCCGGTGAAGGAACAGGGGCAATTATATTGAAAACCTCGCAGTACTATCTTGAAGAATAAAACACTGTTAAGTACACGTCTTGTAATAAATACAGGTTCCGCCTATGTAAATAGTTGAGTCTTGGAATGGCTGTGATTTCGCTGCGAGTGAAATTTTATTTATGTTTGTTTGTGAGATTTTTTGAAAATAGTTAGCGTTTATTTGATTATTTTTATTGGAGAAACAACAGCTAGATATTGTCTACAATAAGTAATTTGATAAAGTAACAGAAAGTCAATACTGACTGACTGGGTAATAAAATTAAATTGTTTTTAATTCTTCAGTTCAATTACCTATTAAAAATGATTGGACTCATGTTTTCTCTTTTCTTAAACAAACAAAAACTGATAAAACAAGTGCTTCTCGTGACGTCATGGTATGGTACAATTTATACCGTATACACACTAGGAAACAATGAACATTAAAATTGTGTCGAGATGAGAAAGTTTGAAAATGTATTAATGATGTGTTTGCTTACGAACTAAATTATTTTGTACTTATTCTATTTTTGCCTGAATTCTGGTTTACCAACGGAACCCAAAATACAGTAGTACTTGCCTAGGTTTGAATTTTCAAACATAAGAAGCTTATTAGCACGACTGTGACATCAGAAGGCTTCGCTGCCTTTGCATCCGAAACCGCTACTTAATAATAAAAACAACAAATTATTTCGATGAAAAAAAATATTTTCAAAGTTAGATCTAAATAAGTCAGTGATATTATTGTCTATAACGTGGGCGGTGGTTACACTGGAAATCTTATAACTTCGGTAACTTAATTATCACCTATTCTATTTTAATCGCTCAGTTGATAAATCGTTACGAATCTCTCAAAGTGTTTTTGATGACTCAAAGAAGCCTTACGTCGATAAGCTGGACTGTGATTGGTTAACATCGAGTAGGAGGTTCAACTAAAACTGCCATAAAACCATCAAGTTCTCATATTACTCAATACGCCCAAACTATGGGATCGTGTGACTAATTGGTGTTAATCCGCTGTTATACCTTAATTAAATTATACTCGTGGCAATTCTGTTGCGGTCGAAGAATTTTACTACGTTACAAATTTTGTACAATGGAGCAATTTCTGAGGCGAATGGGAGAACGACTGCGTTAATTAAGGGAGTTAGTTACACATGGAATCTTGCTTGATACACACTTTGGAGTAATTTTGGGACATAAATAACAAAAAACGATCAACGGCGCACATTAAAAAGGTGCGCGCGTAATTGCTTCACGAAAAGCTCGAGGTTTAATTCTCCGAAAAAGGGTGTAGGTATTTTATAATAAAAAACCTTCCCTTTATATCGCAATAAGATTAAGGACTATCTCGGTGTACTCAGGGAAAATAGTTTTACTGTCTTAACCACAAAAATGGCAAAGGGAAATAAGAATTCCTCGGCCATTAAATTTACGACTTGTCTCAGAAAAGCCTTGTCTCGCGATCTCTTTTTATAATTTATTTGGCTTGTTACGACCTCGTATACCCGTTGGATGTTAGAAAACTTTATTTAATTAGGAAAAGTAGAAAAATTGGTCTTAAGAAATACATGATTTATGGTAAGTATTTGATAAATCATAACTGCAACCATGTATGAATTACGGGTTATTCTTTCTTGGTAAATATAAATTTGCTGGAATATAGGTACCTAATTACCTACTTATTAGTTATTTTTCTTAAAAATCTATCCCCATTTGATTCCGTATGATACAATCAATATACTAATAACTATTGCATAAAGATAAAGCAATAGACACTTAGGTATTTATAATAAATTGTACTTGCCTTCAATTATTGTCGGAAAAAGTCTATGATAATTATGTTGTAGGGCACAGATTTGCCTTAATGTATAGACACGGTCACTAAGTACACGGCACAACATTTGACAGAACAGAATACTTATTATAATTGATCAAACAACTACAACAGATCCAATAATTTCTGATGACTTCATCAGCTCAATCGGCCACGAATATAATAATATAAACTGTACACATTTCGAACCTTAGCATTAAATTAGAAAGCGATTAAAATGATTATGATAGATACGTATTCAGTTAGTGACGTCACTATATTTATGAAACGAATTTTAAGTGAAGTAACCTGTTCTGTTCATTACAATTTAAACCGTCGGTATATTCGAAGCTCGCAGTTATTTGGGTAGATGAGTATGATGATTTGGTATTAGGTAAGTTTTATTATAAACTCCCATCTAGTTACCAAATCCCTTAAATGGGCAAGAGGGTACATTGCATCGTGTGGTCACGTTCAATCTTTTCGGCTGGGGACTTTGCTCACAGCGTGTAAAATTTATGGAAATTGCATTTCCGCATTATGTCCGATATGAGGGTGAAATGTAAGTTCGGAGGAAAACTTTCTTTAAAGCAAACGCTGACGATGCAATCCTTTTGCTTTGTCGACCGGCGCGAGGGAGTTTTCTATTTCAATAGTTGTAATTTGGATGGAATTGCGTTGGAAGTTGTGTACTGTTTCGTTTTTATTAAATTTTAAAAATAAATATAAATAATGTAGCTTGTGTATTTGAAGCATTCATAATTTGGATTAAGTACTTAATAATGATTATTATTTTCTATCTGTCTGCGTTTGTATGCTGATGATTGGCCCAAGTTCAAAGCGATAATGTGATCTTACAACCAGATGAAGAACTCAGAAAATCACCTATTCGTGTTTAAACAATCGCCGCAATCAGAATTAACATGTAAGAAAGGGATAAAGTATGTGCAATTTTTAAATAAAACCTTCAAATAGTTAAAAGTGGTACGAGATAATATTAATTGTAGGTTAAATTATGATTTTATCTGCCAGAAAAGTTTCAGACTTATACATAAGTAGGTACTTAATATAATAATTTCTGATGCCTTCGCGGTTATTACACATTGGAATGAAACAACTATTAACGGATTTGAGCTGGGACTGAGCTGACAATAGTCTAACGCTAAAGTCACTTTAGCGTTAGACTATTGTCAGCTCAGTCGTGCTACGATTATGGAAACTGTAAAGAATCCGAAACGTCAGCAAATAAAATAAAATAAAAATACGCGAGTTAAATCCGTTAATAGTTGTTTCATTCCAATACTTAATATAATTTCACTTTGAGTGCGAGTAATTTGACATCAAATTGTACATTAACTAATTAATGTACCTACTTGATAATGAAAAATAAATAAATCTTACTGTAAATCTAATCTGAAAACTTAGGTACTCAGATATTATGAAATGGACTATAAATAAGTCTCTAAGGCTAATAAAAAGTAATCACAAATGATTACGACTTAAAAGATATACCCGCATTAGCACTTCGGTCAAACTTAAATACAATGATCTACGAAGTTCTAATCAAAGTAGCGACGTGAACCCACCATCCCCTTTGAGACCAGAAACTCTTTTATATCTTCAAAGGGGTTTGAGTAACTCGCGAACTTTTGAAATACGAGTTTTTACGAGTTCATTTTCATGAGGTATTTGACCTGCAAATGTAATGTGACGAAGGTTATACGTGTCTTCATTTGAACAGACATTTAATATTAGATCAATTTAGATAAGGTTGGAATTTTAAAATAGATTTTCTACCTGACTAGTTTAATAACGAATCTACCTAAAATCCACTTAAGTCAATACTAGCTGTAGTGAATTAGAAATACAGTGATTAATTTAATATTAACTATTTTCATAATAATATTTTCCAACAAACTAAACATGAACTCTTATCGCAGTCGTTAAAATGTAAATATTCATTTGTAAATTCAAATTCGCCACAAAAACACTTATATCATTTAGAGAAATAGGCGTCATTACTCAACTCGTATTTAAATAGTCCTCGGTAAGTTGAATGTGATAGCGAAACTGAGTGAAATAACATTGTTATGGAACAAGCATCCCGCCGCCAGGATTGAAACGACCTCTCTGAATCGCAAAAAATCTGCAAAACTCATTTCGTTGTAAAAATAATGCTATAAAAATTGTTAAATAAGGAAAGATGGCTCTATTCTTGCACTGGTGTAACAGTTCCATCTTCTCAACTGTACATTTTTCTTTGCAGAGTATGGAAAATATTCAGAAGAGGTGATTTTACATATATTATTATATTATCATCTACTCAAAGCTTAATCATTTCTGGTGCCTCTGCGGTTATTACCTACACATTGGAATGAAACAACCATAACGTATTTAACTAATAATTTAAGGATAGATTTCTAAAATAAGTAATTGAGTAAGATCTTTTTAGTGCTAGACTATCGTCAATTCAGTTAGCTTCGATTATGGGGAGTGTGAAGTTTTCGAAATAAATACTAAAATTCGAAATATAATAAAATACGCGAGTTAAATCCATTATAATTGTTTAATTCCAATGTGCGATTACCGATTAGGCATAAGAAACTTATTATGAAGTATAAGATATATCAAGAGGCCTCTATGATTTAAGCTCTTCACTTGCATAGCGGACAGAACGAGTGAAATAAAAATGCTGAGACTGAAGAAATAAACGAAAGTATGCATTATTATGATGACGATTTCGAACTGGGATCCATAGAGACTTCTTAGTTAAGAAACGTTCTAATTACTCCAGCTAATAGACCTATACCTAAAACTCTGGAAGTAAATATATCACAAACTTCAAATTTAAACAGTTTTCATAGTTGACTGCCTCAAACTGCCTGTAATATGTTAACGTCAAAGATTTCAAACGCTGATACTTCGAACGCTCCCTGTATAAAATGTGAAAACTTTAGTTTCCTCGTCTATAAGATGTATGACCTCGCTTCCGAGATTTTCAGTTATTGTTGTAAATGCCAACTCGAATTCTTCCGCAGTACTCATAAAATCAATGGAGGAATAGCATCGCGCCCTCCTTTCGTTCCCTAGTCGGTTGTGTGCATACCAGTTATTGCTAAACTTACATCTGATGTTTTATTTATCTCTTTTTTGGCGCGAATTTCAGATGAATTTGGGAAAGTGGATACTTCTCCGCTCTAGAGATTAACGTGCGATACTGGATTTTTTTAAATGGATTTACATATTATTATGTTTTTTGAAACGCATGATATTATACTAGATATTTTTTATGAATGTCCAAATGTTCTGTTGTCATTTTTACTTTATTTAAAAAAGGTACTTTTTGATTAAAAATAAAAATTCGCTGAAAAAACTTTTATTCAAAGGATGGTCATAAAATTTTAACCTTCATACGGCACAAAAATAATGTATAAGTAACTTGTAAAATTTTAAACGTAATAAACATTTATAAGAAATATAAAATAAAAATGTAGTTTACTAGACCTTACAAATAGATTACATAATAGGTAGTAACTTGATGCAAACAATGTTAGATAAGTGTCTAATAGAACTAAGTACGAGTAAACAATTTTAATTATAACTTACACAGAAAGTTCCTATTTTCACATAGATAAAAGACAAAAGCCGAAAACGTTGAAAACACCAGAACTAGTGGCGTCGTAATTTTGTCTCGCGGACAAGGGAGCTAATTACTAATTGTGGAAGGAACGACGGCACTAGACTAGTCTAGCTTAGCTGTGATAAGTGCTGTGAATTCAGCTCGTTACAGTATTACCGTAAATGGAGGTAAGTGTCTGTATTGCTGTACTGGAATCGTTGACCTGACGACTTACAACTTTAACAACATTATTGAATATTTACTGGGGTGTATCAATCGAAATTCGATCGATATCTACGGTGTATCATTATCATATACCTATTTAATAGTCAATACCATTCATTTTAATGATAATGATAATATATTATTTGTACCAAGACAAGAGTAGAATACAAAAAAGCACAAAGCACTTCACTGAAGACTGACTTCGCTGAAGCGACATTTTCGCTTGTGAACAATAATGTATAAATACCGAATATACTCAGCGGTAACCTAAAAACTTAGAAGAATTTGTTACAACTCAGGTGGGTTATTGAAAAACGGGCATATTTAGATCATTTTTGATGTCTTCGCAGCTATTTAACGATGATATAAAACATCTATAAAGGTCGCGTATATTATTTTAAAATTTTTAAATTAATGTAATTTGTTAAATTCGTAATAGTCGTTTTGTTATAATGCCATAAGGAGGTCATGCATAATAGGTACCTACTTAAACAGAGTGTGGGTAATTAGTAGGTACCATAATGATCCCAAAAAAAAGTGACATGGTGTGTACTCTAAGGTAAAACCAAATTTTTCAGAATCGGTTAACTAAGCGTGGAGGCATAAAATAACTCTTTTGCTTAACCAATACTTATTTCTAAATTGTGAGATTAAACTGTTTCAAACCAATTTTAAATAGCTTACACAAAGGTCGTATTTACTTTACATCGTCTTTTAACCCAAAACCAAAACCATCGTCGGCATTAAAGCAGCCGGCTCCATGTCGACAATGCGCGCTTGTCACTAGCTACCCATAAACTGGCGAGTGCGGATCGCGTCTGTCAACAATATAAACTCCAGCCAGATCGTGGCTTGTAAGGATCAAGGACGTTACGTTGGCTTTAGTATTTTATGGTTTTGCAAGCGTTTTCTTTATAGCCAGGATTAATATCCATTGGTTGTGCGGTTTATAGTAGTTCAACGTAAATTGGTAAGCGTTGTAATGACGCACTGTAAATTTAAAGAATGAAATAGGGTCGGCTTTGAAGATAAAACGCTAATTGAATTAGCGCCTTACACGGTGCTGTTATTATAGTCATATTTTTTACTGAGGTTAATAAGGACCATTTTGAAACAATTATTGAAAACTAGCTTCTGCCCGCGACTTCGTCCGCGTGGAACTCCTCCTTTTTTGCAGTCGGTTAAAAAGTAGCCTATGTCCTTTCTCAAGCTCCAGACTTTCTTTGTACCAAATTTCATTTAAATCGGTTCAGTAGTTTTACCGTGAAAGCGTAACAGACAGACAGACAGACAGACAGACAGACAGACAGAGTTACTTTCGCATTTATAATATTAGTAGGGATTATCACTTATGATAATTGAATGCTGAGTAAAACATTATTAACTTTTTTATACTGATTATTATAATTTATTTTATCATTAAGATTATATTAATATACCTATAATTTTAATTATAAATTAGTTCAGTACTTAGTAACCTTAAACTACTAAGGGCCTACTTCGTAATGTCACAACGCTATTCTATTTTTTAGTAAATTTGCGATTCCAAATAAGTATTTGACCAATTAAGTAAATTATAGATATAAGCATCTGGAGGGTAATTCGTAGTTTAGGCAACATTTTATCTACTTTGCAACTTGCAAATAGTCCACCTGGGACCTTATTCCAGATACAGTACAAATTGTTATTTTTTGAAAGAAAACCTTTTACAATGTTTTCTGCGAATCTGACTCCAAATTCAAAATCGAAGACGTTTTTCCGATTACATACTTGGAAGCGTATTGGAATTGTGTAATACCTGAAAACAGGTCTTGTCTAGACAAAGTCTAGGAAGACTCGAAGATTAAAGACAGCGGGATGAATAGAACGAGCCTAGAGAAGGAAGAACGAAAAATGCCTTTACGTAGAAAGGCTTGTGCGCTGTCACGTACACTGTATTCTTATTTAATCTTTTTGCAGGGATGGTTTTGTGAACGGCCATTTGCCTTTTGCAGAAATGGTATTTTTATGCTCAGTTTTGTAATCTGTGGACGTGGTTCATATTAATCGGAGAAATGCGCAACTAAGTTACCTGTGTATGTATGTTTGTTAACACTTTGTTAGTGTGTATAAAATGATATAGATAATGTTAGAAAAGATCAATGGAGGTACGAAATTGAATTAATCCCCGAAGAGTAAATCTTGGTTTTCGGGTAAAATAGGTAGTTATTTTTCTGCGACCCACTAACGTACCTGGTACCTGTACCTTATTTGGTAATAATCGATTCAGTTGATATTATTTTATAATATCAATATAGAAAGGATGGGTTGTACCTACATAGTTACAGGTACAGTGTTTAGGAAGTAACTTTTTGTACCTACACTTTTAAATATGGTCCAACGTCGACGATTTATAAAAAGCTCTCATATTATTCCGATAATAATTATTATCTACGTCAATAACTAAAATAATAAACTGGCCGATCTAATTTTCTTAAAGTCATTATAAAGATACGTATACATAATTCGAACCTATTATTGAATTCTATGACAACGACCAACGAGAAAAAAGCCCTAATTAGGAAGTTTGTAGGTGGCTGTTAAAGGGGACCGTTAATGAGAAAATGATTATGGTAAAATATATTTATTACGGCTTAAATCGGAGCTCGAGGAAATATAAAAAAAACAAATTAAGAATAAAGTACAATATAATAACATATTCATAAAACCCTTTGATAATAAAAAGTAGTGTGGATGATGCGGCAGCCATTAATATTATTAATATGGCTTCATGACGCGAGAACCATAAAGTTGAACAAACGAGAGAGGCGGGATATTTTTTACCGCCTGAGCTCCCATAAAAACGCAGGCCCTGAATTAGCTCGATTCTTTGTCACCCCTTTTGAACAACCCTTAAATTCTACGACCTACCACTGTCTTTGTCTAACAATAACCACTACATTCCTATCCGTTAAACTGCATCAACGAAAAACAACGTAAAACCGCCCGAGATGAAACGAGATAGAGTAAAATATATGCACTAGTAGAGACGACAGAGAGAGCGACATACGTAGTAGTAACCATGGACGTATACTTTGTCCTCAGAGTGAAAGAGATGGCGGAGAACCCTTGTGCGCGAGCGGGAGAGGAACAGAAATTAACCGACAGAGGGGAGAGGAACCGAGCTTCTTCAGGCGGGGTGGTTAGTCCGCATTCGACCGCGCTCGCGGCAACGTCGGCCGTTGGAGAAAGCTCTTGCTAACGATTCGAGTTGTGAATTTTTTTCTTGTGCGTCTCTTCGATAACGATTGTGATTGTTCAAGTTTTGATATGGAACTACGATTTCACAATCTGGACAGTGTATTGTAGCCACCAAAAAAACGATTTTGATCAGCTGATAAATGAACATGTTTTCGTGACATAAAAACAGAAATTATTTACAGCTGATAACTGAAAATCATCTGAAGACTGTAATATTATGACCAACACTTTATCACTTGGATTAATGTGCCCGTTATGATAAGCGAGGAGCTTCCGTAACTTTAACTTTAAAGCGCAAGGATACCAAAGAAAATGTGTGCCAAAATGTTGTTGTATAGTTTCTCCTTATTTTCGGCAATGTCATGGATTGGAGTGTTAGCTGAAGAGGAGGTGTCCTCGCCGTTGCGGGTAGCGCAGTGCAGAGCGACGTGTTTGCAAAAGGTAAGATTCCAGAAATGGTTTGTTCAAACTCGACAAAGTCTATTGAAAGTATTTGAACAGTAACGGAATAGATCGAATCAAATTATTCCGACCTTAAATCACTTTGAAAAGTTTAAAATGAAAAAGGTTTACGTTAAAGAACCCACATGGCGGACTGTAAATTAGAACCGTATATACAGCGAACCCTATGCTTTGTCAATTTGTCCCTTCAATCAATCGTTCTGAAGGCCATTCCTTGCCCATTACCCACGATAATCCTCTGTTCGGGCCGGTTAGGTACATACTACCTTCTCGCACTTAAACGTCCTGTCCAATAGATCAAAGAGCAACCGAGCCGGCAAAATTCTGACAAGTAGACGACTACCTTAGAGATGAATTTCCATTATTATTATAATCTGTTATGCCTAACTCATCGTTTTGGACACACACGTGACAGAAAATGGATTTGGAGAAATTATACCTACAAGTAAAATTTTAATTAGGTACTTACCTAATGTAGATAATCATTGGAAATTACATAAATTACAGAGACAATTCGACTAGATAATAAAACTACATCGATTGTGGCAATAAGCCAAGTTATTTCCAGATTTGAAATGTAGCTATAAAATGATATCATTAAAATATACAATAAACTGTCATTAAGTGCTATGTTATAAATAACAAAATGCAATATATATTATGGAATCGAAAACATTAAAACATGATTGAAAAAATAATCAAGCAGGTAGTTACCGAAGTTAATAAATCACGCCAGTTATTATAATTTATCTCACCTTTCGTTTCAAAATATTGAAAATGTCGTGCTACGGGAATCTAATTTATTATGCTGTCGAAAACTCGGCGGTATTTTGTTGAAAAATTATCCGTTTGAATTTGTGTATGTTTAGCAGTATCATCAATAATGTCTCACCTTATGAAGAATTGATGGAATGCAAAATGCAATTACCCGCTACGCCAGTTAGAATGGTAATCTTCGGCTCTCTAAAACGATAAGTACGATTTATATCGACCAATATTTACAGATACAATTTATCTAAACTGGTTGCGTTATTTATTCGAACCATTCGAAACAGGTTGCTTGTTGGTTATCGGGACCATGCCTCCATAAATGTATTTGTATCTATTCCCTTTGATTTCTAATAAACTTATTTGTTTCAGTTCTCGGTTTCGATATAGTCCAATAAATTATGTTTTATATCATAAAGTTCCGTAGTTGAGTTTTAATTAACATATTCGGATTGCTTTTTTAGATTTATTTATACGTTCATTAAGAAAATGTAACATTTGTTATTGGTATTTTAATTATCAATTCGTTTTGATGAGTTTATTTTATTGGATTTTTTGTCAAATATTACCATGATGTTAAACTAATAATAATGTGGTATTCAGACTGAATTAGAAACTGCAATCCATCTCCAATATAGTCCAGGTAAATCAAAATACAAAAACGTATATGATGAGGGTTCATACGATGACCTTCCTCTGCCAATCTTGTTTTTGTATCAAATTCGACATATGTTGATTTTGATCTAAGGAATTTGGGTATGATCACGCTTCGTAATTTTTTTTACTGCCGTTTTCTGCTTATTCTACCTGGGACTAAACGAGGCTAAGGTTGTGCACAATGAACCTTCATTCTGCCTTTTTTTCATTTTGTTTGCAAAGGGATGTGCGTGACGAACCCAAGGGCGGAAGGATAGGCAGCAAACTCTTTTATTGTCCACAAAATTACAGCATACAGGAAATGTTAAAAAAGTTGATGCGTTAATGGAGCAAAATGGATACTCTTTTTGTTGCTTGCTATATATAGCTAACTTAAAGTACCTCATCTTAAAAGGCTCAAAATAATGCACATTTTTTATTTCAACTTTTATCTTCTTTACTTTTATTTATGTCTACCTAATTTGTCATCCGAATATGCTAAACAGGTTTTCTTTAAAGTATTTTGAGACCAACTAATTCTAACCTATGCCTTAGTAACTCAAGAACTTATTATCTATTGTGTCATATTGAAACACTGTCCTTTGTAAATACATTTGTGTATGGTAGTACCTTCTTTTTATATTTTTTGGGTTTGTAGTTGTTTTGTAAAAAAAAACATGTCCTTTTGATTCCAACGCAGGCTTTAGAGACATGTTATGAATTTTAAAAAGGCTTTGGTTCGAGTTTAAAAGGTTCAGATGAAAGTTAAGCTAAGGTAAATATTAAGAGTTTCTTTTTTTAACCATCATACTTACCTTTGCAATCTTCTGAAGTGCCACGGCTACTTATTTCCCTTAAACATAATAACACCATCGGTAGATTCGATTTAATAATTGGCCTACTTAAAAGCTTGCCTCAAAAGGTCTACTTACGTCAGTGAAAAAAAAACGGTAAAAACACGTTTCACCTTGAGACCCTAAATAATGCAAAAAGAAGCCATAAAGAACCAGCCGGCCGATTGCGAAATGAAATCTCGATTAGAAATTTAGGAACTTTCCGGCCTTCCCTTACGGTCCCTTTTGAAACGATCACCGCGGACTGAGCATTATTATTTTATCGCTGTTCAGCCATGCACAAGAGGTAAAATAAAAATTTTGTTCGACGGAATCGAAAAAAAGTCAAGGTTCGGATGCACGTCCTCGGGCCACGCCGTGTTTAGAAAAAATAAACGAGAAAGTCAACGCCGAAATGACCTGCGTTTTTGTTCAAGATTTGTTTTTGTTACGTTTGAGTTCATTTGGAAGTAGCCATGTCTGTTGCTTACTGAATTAACTCAAATTGCCTCTACTTTTTGTGTTTAGTTGCTTTGGTTTATTTTCTTTTGATACCGTAATTTATATTTTTGATGCGATGACTTTAGGTGATTGAAAACAGTTCAGCTTATAACTTTGAGAGGTTAAGATCTCATTGAGGTAATTTAGATTTAGTTTGTTTACATACCTCGTCATCAACAGGTTAAGAATTTAGGTTCAGCATAAGATCTAAAATGGTACGACAGAAGAAAGTTAAAGAATGCCTTACAGCCCGAAGTCGCGCGATAGCATTACCTTGACAGAGCTCATGAGAAGGGTGCCTTGCCTTATCCGACAAGCAGTCGTAAT
Source organism: Polylopha cassiicola (assembly GCA_038024825.1). Lineage (NCBI taxonomy): Eukaryota > Metazoa > Arthropoda > Insecta > Lepidoptera > Tortricidae > Polylopha > Polylopha cassiicola. The sequence continues at coordinate 5,162,276 of CP149059.1, forward strand.
AGAGCCGTAGAGGAGAGCAGACGATTAATGATTCATGACCCCTCGTAGCGCAGTGTCATCAATATTATTCTGTTTGTATCCCGCACGTTTGGCCCACCCTCGCCCGCGCCCTGTTCATACATAAATAAGCGCGACACGTCGTCTTCTCTGATTACATCGCGCCGATGTAGTGAGAAATAGTGTAGTCAGATGCTGAGCCCGTCTTTTGTTCAATATATTCCCTAGACACCGAGTGAATAGTTAACACTGTATGCTCAACGTGCAAGTTTACGGTTTCGGGTTTCTCTTAAAAGATTTAAGATAAGACAGAATTTATTTGTTTGGTGTCAATAAGCTGATGTTACAATCGGGTTTAGCGCTGAGCTCGATGCTGGTAATATTGATACGTATCACGGTTCTCGTGACAAAGTGCCAATCCGAAACTGGCAATGATTTTTAAATACTGATCGCGGCAATACTAAAACAGTTGCGAGTAATCAGACTTACAAATGTTTATAGAGCCGGAATTCAAAGTGGTCATCAGGAACTAGAAAATCAGCTATGAATGAATAATATTGTAATGAGCTTATAAAACGCTAAATATTAGTCAACTCCTAATAATATTACGACTTGAAATTAAAGTTAGACACGCGCGGTGATTAAGCACCGTCTCATCCCAAACGTGATAATTATTATGGATGTTTATTAGCTACAGACGGAGTAACGTATAATAACCCAGTGTCAAATGACAGTAAGAGAAACACGTCATTACTGGAAATTACATGATGTTCCGTTAGTCCCAAATTTGATATAGAGTTTCTTGTCACGCGATCCGACCATAAAGAAACTTCCAGGGCAAACTGAGCAAAAGATGAACGACGATTTTTGGACAAATACCTACTTATCCTTAACCTTCTAAAATCAATTCCATTTTATTATGGTCAATACAATATTGTTTTAGTAATGCTGAAATAAACCACAAGTATCTCACATGATAAAGCACCTATAGTCCTTTACAACCGACGCTTAATTCCAAATGCTTTTGGATTCCCCTTATTAATGTGAACAGTTCGGAGTGTGTGTTTTTCCTTACAGATCCCATCTAGCGACATTAAAGCTCGCGGAAGAGACCGACTCGTTTCTACTGATAAATGATGTGCTCGCTACTGTTACACCGCTTCGCTTTTAATCCTCTCGCCACCATTGTGTCGACGTCCAATTTTTGACATCAACCGTTTCCTTTAACCAAGACACGCCCACGTCGTTCGGTAAATAAATTAATGGCCTATCTGTATCTTTGTTCAAAATCAATCGGCCCGACATTTGTCGTATTCGCTTATCTGTCGATAGATCTCTGTTACAATTACAGTACACAAAGTCCATTAGACTAGGACATTAACAAAGTCTATTTAAGTAGCGTCGGATTAGTTCAAAAATTAATTACAATTAACACAAAATGTTCCGAGTCATAAAAAAATATTACCCATAAGAAAGATAAACAGTACTATTGAAGAGGCTGTAAATGTTAAAAATTATGAAACAGTTTATCAGGTTTAATAGTTTTGTGAGCGAGAGCGGTAGTTTTGATTACATATTTAATGTTTCAGTAAACTATTTTACATCGTTCCGAAGTTGATTGGGATTCGATTAAAAGCAGCTGCCTCTCTGAAGGCACACACTAAGCCCTGCAGCCACCGATGAAATTGAGATAGTTTTAATGCTCGTAAATTTCGTTTAGAGACTCCAGCGTCCGATCGACTAATCGCTTTCATCGAGATATTTGCCTAAGTTTGGAACTAAATTTTGTGCTCCATTTAGTAATATTGCAATTCATACGAACACTAATCCTAGTTTCATAGATAAGCTGTGTTGACACCGTGACACTTCGTAATTGTTTGGAACATATATCGCTACTTAGGCGAAGTTCAATTAAGTAAGTCCTAAATAAATTATTAATAATTCAACTAATGCTTATCATAAACCACTTCAACATAGTTTCTACATCAACTTAATTCGCTGCCATGCTCATACGTACTACTACAAATGTTTCACGCATCGTTGATTTTGTTATTTTAAACAAAGCCCAGTAGGATGTCCGTAATGGGCGGAGCTTGTCCTTTGCATTGCGTACACGCAACAAAAAGCTCGTCCACGAGGGGAGTAGTGGGGGCTCATTACTTCAACTTAATTGAAATGTAACTCGAAGCGAGCAACTTCATAAATACCGTTAAATTATACAGAGAATTTAACTATCACGGAATTCTTTTTATACAAATAGGTGTCAAAATTTATTGTCTTCGTTCCGACTACAGCCCCAAATCTTTTTATCTGCGCATTAATCTTTTAAAACCCATAAAAACGAATCTTTGGATCTTACCAAATATTTTGTACGAAATTGATGGAGGGACCGTCACTTATCTGGGGCTCGGATCTAAGACGATCAAAATTCCTAGAGGTGTCGATACAACGTAAGAGTATGTCAAGGATGGTCAAAACGGGTCATTAATATATTATAGTCTTTATAATAATTATACTGCTGCTTTTATTTGATTAGTAATATTGACAATTTGTAGTATGAGTTAAGTGATTAATTATAAGGTTATTGTCTATATGGATATTTTTTATGCATTCCAAATATACAGTGAGTTTTGCCACGTGGTAAGAGGCAGTAAAAAATACTGTTTCTTTAAGTTTCAAAAATAGCTCAAGTAGGTTTAAATCACTACTGTACTGCCACTTAAAGTGTGAAGCGATCATGGGTGATGGCGTGGGCGCGACACAGTTGGCATTCTTTTAGTAAAAAAACAAGCGGCACCCCGTTGTTTAAGAGGAAAAAAATAATGAAATATGCCTTTTACCTTTTTTTACCACGTGTAAGAAAAACGTTGAGAGTTTAAAAGTGTCGTATTTAAATGAACAACCCACAGTGAACAGTGACATTTAGATTCGATTGTTCCCCTTTTATAACATTTTTATATACAACTTAGACATATTGTATTTTGTATTCGATATATTTTGTTATGAAACATTATCTTATTCATTCGTGATTTTGATACAAAGGCAGTGTGCTATTATGAGCCTATTGTTATTATAATTTGTCCAATATGATATTTATTGCCCCATAAAACTTAAGATGTTTTTCCTATTTAAAGAGTTTAGTTTCGTATCATATCGCACCTATTTTAGAATTCTAAGCATGTGAGAAAACAGCTAACGTGGTCGACAAAAATATCATTTGGGGTAGAACGATCTGTCGCGTTGTCGTACCATGCGTCGGCTGTCATGGCCAATAACCAGAGATCGCAATAGGTAGTGCCAATTTACCTAAACTTGGCGGGAGGAGATGACTAAGAGTGGTTACAACCACCAAAAATATTATTTATTTTTATTGAACGCGGGATTTCCCGGGATTTATAAGAATACATAATCGATATAGATTCACACTCAGGGTGTAATGGTCTAATTAATTATCTTTGCAAAAGAAATAATAGGAATAAATTAATTATTATTCAACTATTGAACAGTAACTAAAGGTATCCTGTAAACGCAAACACTATTTGAAAACTTTATTATAAGTAATATTAATCATTACACCCTGAGTGTGAATCTATATCGATTATGTATTCTTATAAATCCCGGGAAATCCCGCGTTCAATAAAAATAAATAATATTTTTGGTGGTTGTAACCACTCTTAGTCACCTCCTCCCGCCAAGTTTAGGTAAATTGGCACTACCTATTGCGATCTCTGCCAATAACACAGATCAATGTTGCGAGCAGTTGGCCACGCCAGTCGAGACACTAATTTTGGAATCCTCCATAACGCTATAAATACTTAAAGAATTGGATTGTATTTAGTTAAGGATTTATTGTCTAAGTATGCCTCCTCTTTTTGAATGGTTGTTTTTATTGATTGGATCCCAGTGGGATTTGTCGTTAAAGGAATAAAGTTCAGTTGTGACAAAAAACTAGTTTTTTATACTTATGTTGCAAGGTTGTAAATACAGCATTTATACTTTTATTGTTTTATACAAGTATCTAGTACCTACTCATTAAAAACAATATCTACCAAAGCAATAAGTGTCCCGTTTCTCGTATGATAATAATAAATATACCTGTTATCCGGACAGGTAGTATATTACCGTTTTCATTGCTGCATCTAGTTACAAATGCGCAGACAATTTTAGTATCAAGAACAAGATATTTTAACGAACGTAAAGCAGGTAACTACGACTAAAATAAAAGAGGCGCAAGTCGGAAATATTTTTGTTCTTCGGACACGCCATTTAAGTCACAATCGTAAATTTTATAGAAATGTTCCAACAACGATCGCCGCACGAGATGTCTTGTCTTCGGGGACGAATTTATGCGTAATTCGTAAACAAATTGACGTGTTTCGGGACTTTCTTCTGAGGGGAGCCGGTTTGACGATATTGACACTTCTTTTGAGCGTTTAAATGCTCGTACCTTTCTTAGTGTTAACATTAATTAGTACACACGTTTTGCAGCCATAAGTTGAAATAATTAAATTTCAAACACCGTGAAAGATTTGCAACGGATATCGCTTGCACTTTTAAAAATGCGACACCTCAATGCGTCGTCGACGTGCGGTCTCATATGGCTTCGTAAGTCGTAAAATCATATCACATTACACAATAGCTAGTATTGTCTTTTTATTAGAACTCGTTGTTTCCTTCGGCTCATTAAATTGCATTAGCTCTTCGATGTCTACACCTATTCAGTTACCTTTATTTTGATTACTCCTAATAAATTAAAACTTGTTTCGAAATCTAAAGTTAAAACAAAAGACTATATTATTACAATCTCATTAAGTGATTTGAAATGTGTCTAAGTGTTTTAAAGGGATTTCAAAGCATCGAAATTATAAAGTTTATTAACCGTCGTGTAATCTCAGCTTCAAGTTTATGGAATGGGGCAATAAACTTTTTAATTTGTGGCTAAGTCAATCAATAAGAACAGGCAAAGTGTCGTAAACACGGGCGAGGGTCGCGGCGCCCGCGGCGCCGCTCGCCACGAGACGTCCTGCTGTTCAGACTTGCCATATCCAAACAACTATTAGTACTTTTACGCGACACTCGCTGGGAGTTCCTACATGTTTATCCTCGATTCACTCCTAAACTATCTCGTTGTTACTCATGAATCGTGTTAACCGGACATGTTTATTAGACGATATAAAAGCGCGTACCTAAATGAGTCGTTCTATTCCAGCTCGTTATATCGGTAAAGAGAGCCGATAATACGTTTCCGCTGCTTGTTAATTAAAGATCTGTGGTCAAACTTTATGATAGGCAATGGTCGCAACAATAATACCTACCTACGTGTTTAACGGTCGCGTTTCCTAAGTCGCTCGAGGGCGCTCAATGTTTATCTGATGTCGTGAGTATCGCCGAGGCTATCAGGCTACGTCAGACATCCGCTGTCCCGTTGCTACTTATCTGTTCACTAAATAAAAAAGCCTTTACGATAGTCGCGGCCTTTGCCTCCAGTACCCTTGCTCATTCTTCCCCTGACCGAAGGCTCGTTTATCGCACGTGACGTGACAATTCTTTTATCCCTGACACTTTGTTTCCACATAAATTACTCCGCTCTTCGGCTACCGAGGATCGGTTCGGCTGGCGTCACAGAACTTGTGAGTATTCCTTTATTCAGAGTCGTTTTGCATTCCGCCAGCTGTGTTTGCTCATTGTCTCTCCACTTTAAATTAAAAAAGGATTTTGTTTTTATTTGCGCAGTCCTCACCCACGACTTATGTGACGTTAAGTTTGGAATGAAGTATTCTTATTGTTGCCCGATGCGGTCTTTACGCAACGCAACGTTGCATAAATTATTTAAGGTTTTATTTTAATTAAAGGGATAAGAGACTTTATTTGTGGAAGCGGTCGTTCGGGGTTTCTTTGTTAGTTTATTGTGCGATTTATTAAATAATTGCCTTTGCATGATTAAGGGATTGATACGGTGGAGTCATTACATTGTTGCTAAGTTAAGAATCTTTATGCCTGTTATATAGTGGTGGGTTGGTTAGTTATAAACTTATCGTGTGCATGCACACGCACCAATATCGTATCGCACGATTTACGCACACTCTCGGAATACTAACGAGCGTCATTATACGGCAATCAAAGGTTATTGTAAATCAATAAAACTTATTGAAAAATAACGGTTGTATGAATACGTTTATTATAAACGTCGGATATAAACCACGAGATGCGACTTCAGAAGTTGTCTGAGATAAGAAGGTCGTTAACATTAAGGAGTGAGCTGTATAAGGTAACGTTAGAGCAAGTGCCTAATCTCTAGACAGAGGTTACATCAATGTTTTTATATGAAAGTGTAGTCAAAATGGACGCATTTATTTAAATCTATCTATAATAATCATTTCGGTAAACATATATTAGGACATAACATCAGGTAAATTGGAATAAAGAAAGAACCTGTTACCATTAGAAAGGAACATTGCCTCAAATATCATCCTTGTCTTAACTCACATTCTATAATGAATGGAATAGGTAGCGAGGAGAGCAGTAAATGATTTACGGAAAGTTTAGAACGCTATCAAACATCGAGGCGTTAACGCCTAACTTAGTTCTACGTGTTGAGAATTAGAACCGAATGTCTCCCGAGTTGAGATAACGGTCGAGTCGGTTCATTGAACCCGCCCAGTCTCGATCATCGCAAATGAGTAGTAATAGTTATTTAATATGTATAATAAGTCGGTCCCGGCACACCAACTGTGCATGGAACGACTACCTAAGTAGCAAACGTTGCAAACGTGCTTATTATGCCCACATGCACGTTGATCCATTGTAAAAAAGTAACATGTATTTAAGCTACCCGATCAGTTCTTATAAGATATAGATTAGTTTTGCTTAAGTACGAGGTCTTCCAATCATAAATATGGTTAGGTTAGACATTTAAAAAATACCTGCAGAAAATTCAAATGCTTAACTAAGGTACTTCAAAGACGATTTATCATGTTGAGATCTTGAATTCAACCATCTGCTCATCTCATTATAAAATATGTAATAGACACGAAAAAAATGTATACCACATCCGCAATTTAGATATATTACTAGCAAATTATTATCATTCTTACAATCCATTTCAATAGCAGGAAGGAAGACTATGATAATCGCTATTGCAACCGCACGTTATGAATGGATCGCCGTCAATTCTTTTATAACGTAACTGACATAAATTTGTCGTGAATAACAAGCCTTTATAATAGACCTTTGTCGTTTGGCATCTAGAAAAGCATTTCGAAAACATTCCGTGAACGTTCGAAGCATTCTTTTTATACAGAACGGAAATCGCCGAAATTGAAATTGGCCGCGCTCATAACAATGTCGCCCGAACCCACAAATAAAATCAGCCGCCTTCCCATTCAACGTTGGCTCGCGTTCTAGGATCATTTCAATAAAAGTTATTGTATTGAAAACTGACAATGGGTGGCACAGGAAGTGATGTGAGTTCGTGTATTGAAGCAAGTGGACTGTTTATAATTTGTGCATTGTGAACGGGGATGGTACGCGTCCAGACCTGGTTGAGCTATTGTGTGACGCGCGCCCGATATCCTTCTAATTGGCTTTTTACACGAACAAAATTGAATCGCAGCTAAACGATTACGGTGACGGCTGAAATGTTTGTTCGCAGTTTATAACTAGTGACACTGATACCCGGATTAATTAAACATGTTCACGCCAGCTTTTTGCTATTCGAACGTGTTTAATGGAAAGTTTTTACGTAGGTTTATTTGTGCGCATGAAAAGAACTCGAAACTTTTGTTGGAAGTTCATGTTGGAATTCCGTTTTCGTCAAACTAGTTTCATAATGGCTTAGGTTAGCGAGCCTTATTTTTTTATTATTACTGATACATTAAATATTAACTTCAGAAAATAAAATACGCGAGGTAATAGTACCTACTGATTTCAACTTCCACAATTTCAATAATAACAATAGAAATGCAGTCATTTTAGGAGTCAAATTGAATATCCGAAACTGCCAGAATATAGGTAGCTAGTTACTTATTCAATAGCTAGTTATTATTATTCAATAAGAGCGTACCTAATAAGAATCAACTAATCCATATACTAAGTCAAAACATACTTCCTTAATACTTGAGGCGCTTCTTTCATCTTTCCGTAGTCAGATTACAATGGCTACCGCAAGAATGCGAGATAAGTAATCGCATTATGTCTGTTAGTAATTAATTCTCGGAAATATACTAACAGTGATAGACGTTATCTTTAAACCGATCTGTATCTGATGCCGAAATCGATACTTATACCGTATCTACCATGTATGTAAGTGATAGGCAGGTATCTCGTTTTATATTTTGCTTTATTCGTAAAAGAAATGCTAATTTGTGTTTGTACTTATTTGCGACATGACTGTTTTTCACTAATGCTTCTGTTTGCATCTAAAAAAAAACAATGTAACAGGTAAGTAGGGACCTAATGATTCTTTTACGAATTTATTTGTAAAGTCAAGGCTGTATTTTTAAATAAATAATTTCTTACGTTCTATTTGGGCTTATACCTAACTTGTCAAGTTGCTTTTGTTAATGATGCTGAATACAAGAATAGTACCTACCTACTTAACTTAATCCATTAAATTTAACAGACTGAAGCGAAGGCTCTATGGTTAAACATATTATATACCTACCTACTCAAAAACGAGTTTATAAGTAAGTAAGTATATTATAAAAAATATGGCACATAAATTTGTCTTTACTTTGTCTACAATTTAATTCGACTGCGTGTGGTCTGCCATGTTCATTATCAATGGAATGGCGACAAAAAACTAAATAAGCTTCTTGGTAATTTAAAAATTGTTTGCAGTTCACGATAATTGCCTACCTTCTGATAGTCTTAATGTTATAATTAGGTACATTATATAAACGAAATATAAAACTTCGATGTGGCTATACTCCCAAGTAACACGGAATGTACTTAAGTAATTAGTAGTTCTAGCCTTATATAGATCTTTATGAGTATTAATCCTTATATGAGTCAAGATTTCTTACGTTCAATTAAAAAAAGTTGTTGGATATTACTAGGAATATTATAAAAAGGGTACAAAATATTACATGAGAAGGAGCTACACTTTTTTCCACTTAGACTTCTTACTAGGGCCTCAGTATAAGAGTACAGAATGTAATGGACAGTATTTGATATTACGCAATAATTGATTTTCAGGTGTTTTATGAACTGTGTCCCCAAAAATCAATAATGTAATTTTGCACACCGTTATACTATTGTGCTACAAATATGGAAACTATTAAGTTTTCGAAACGTCAACAAATAAAATAAAATTCGCGAGTTAAATCCGTTATACAATAGCTGTTTCATTCCTATGCGTTAATCGTAATATCCAGGAAATTATAATGCAATTTTGCACAAGTAACCTTAAGAATTAAAGCATGAAATTTGAGCAAACAATAGCCTATCTCATTACTCATTGCCCGAATGAGTACTAAGAATTAACCTCCCCGATTTCTAAGCCTACGATAGCTTATAATATATGTTAAGCAATGACGTCATAGTGACGCATCCATTTATCAGGCTGAGCTGGATTGAGTCCACCTTATCTTTGAGAAAGCTGGCTTAGACCCATATCATATCACAATAACTTGCTTCGATACGGCTGCCAAGGTACAGAAGCGCCGTATGGATTTACTTGACGTACATTTTAATATGTGACTTTATGAAACCTGGTTGGAAAATGTGGTATCAAAATTTGCTTTCATTGGGCTTAAGAATTAATAATCTCTAATCATAGATAAGCCGCAGCATGCAGATGAAACATGGCTAGGTGTATAGTAAAAAAAAAAAAAAGAATTAGGTACCTACTTATTAAGGTTTGTAAATGTTTGCGCACATGACGTTGGAAACAATGTTAAACTTTACAAATATAGGACATATAGGATTATCGTCATAAAGTACGTAATAATCTATGATATGAAAAATAATCCATATTTCCTTTGACATTACGATAGAAAGGCTATATTTCAATTTAATTAATTATTTTTTTTATTGTTTATTATGATCAGAAGAAAGTTCTTATGTAAAAAAAAAAAAAAAGTTGCGCGGAAAATAAAAGGAATTGGGTCTAAGCAAATAAAATAGGCGAGTTAAATCCTTTATAGCTCATACATTCTAAAACCGCTTAAATACTTTTTCAAAATAGCAAATTATTCACACATACGAGTACCTACATACGATACACTACAGTAACACCTCAAATTCACCAAGAACTTAGCACTTGCATTAGTAACTGTTAACGCTTTTATAACTTCACACTGTGCGTTCACACACTTTCGACTCACTCACACAGCATGTCACACACGAGTACCTACTAGAAATCTGGATTTAGACGGGTGAAGGGTAGTTAAAAAAACATATTATAGTCACTTACTTTAAGCATTATTTTATTAATAATTTCTGCACACAATTTAAAGTCGACAATTTTAAAGAAGTCTTCGTGACGTCACGTTATGGTATCCTTATCGCTTTAGCGCTTATCTTTGTCATTTATTGTTCAATTGTGAAAAAAAAAGTACCTACATGTCTAATAATTTTTGGTAAAAAAAGCCAGTCATGTCTATTTTATTCTACACTTATTTTAAACGTTCATGGTCACAAAATAGATACCTATTATTCATCGTAAAATCAATACGCCAATGATCCAGTTCCATTTATTTTTGTTACGTAAATGTTTTCTTTAATATTTTTATTTGATTTTTAGGATTTATTCAATACTTTATTTCGACCAGACAGACCTGTCAGCAATTTAACTTGAAGATTTGTTGTATGGATTAAATAGTTTATAGTACAAGGTTGTTCAGGTACATTAGCTTTTCTTGGTTTTTACGATGTCGTTACCACTCGAAGAACATTCTTTATAGTCTTTATGTTTATTTGCCACTAACGATTCGCTGTACCTATTCACAGTGAAAGTCTACTAAGGACCGTTATAAACTAAAGAGTGTTAAATTAACAAAACTTACGAAAATGATCCTTACCAGTATTAAAATGCTTAAGTTTCTAAGAACGTATGGATGTAGGTAATGATGGATAATATCTAGATGACCGTATGGATGTATTTTATAAAGATATAAGATATAGGCTACAATTTGCAAAGTACTTATCGTGACAAAAGCTAGTACTATGTATATAATATATATCCAACAATAACCATTATTATCAAGCTGTATATATTACATATACAGAGTACGCGATTAAAGATAGCCTTGCCTTTTGTTGTACTATATCGTATTTCGAATCTTTTAATTAGATACAAATAAGAAGCTATTACATTTACAAATGGAATGGTCTGACGTAGCACCACGCGACAAAGCGGCAGGTAGTACCCGACGGTGGGCTCCACCAAGTAAATTGGATACCAATCGAAGCGTAACGATTTTATCTCACAAAAAATAGGTAACCCTTTCTCTGCTCGCTTTACGTAACTAATTCTGGGCACACAATAAACCTATCTCGAGGTTTTTTGCCTTCGAGATATTTTATGTAATCTGTTGATTCATTATACATTAAACTTAATCTGTGTGCTTACTTTTACTGTAAGTCAGGTTTTAATTAAAATATTATTTTAAAGCGCTTTTCGGTAAAGGTAATTTTGTTTTGTTTTAATTGTGACTTATTAAAGTTTCAGCCTAATTATTGCTTACAAAAGTTTATGCCGTTTTAAGTTATTATGTAGATTCACAAAAAGTATTTTTTACACTAACCGCAGCGAATGTAAAAAAGTAAGACCATTACGTTTGTAATAAAATAACAAAAGCACATAAATCTCTTAAGTACTCCCGCGATGCTACGAGCAAAACGTTAATATTGTTTAATCTGCTTTTTAATGCCATTAATCTTAAGATAACATGAAAGCTGGCCGCATCTGGAACTTCAAAACAAATCAAATAGTGCGCGTGATTTCTCCAGTCGCTTTCAGCGCTATATTTCTGTTAACCGGCGAGTTTCACCTTCCCGAGTGATTAGCACCTCCATAAAGACAGCTACAAAGCGTGCTGGTCCCGGAGATTTATCGCGACTCGGCCAGACTCGGGTGAACCATCACCGTAAATATCCGCCTTACGCTTCCACTTCCTCTGAACTCCGCTCTATTGATTTATAGCGGGGGGTTTTAAAAGCTAACTTTTTATAAGGCAACACGGCCCAGTTGTTTCCAACTGTCTGCAACATCTGGCTTCTTTAGCTGTTTTTAGTTGCTGTTTCAACTTTGTCATTTTAAACTTCGCCGACACTTGCGAATGTCTATAACCTTGGACAATAGCATTACGTCTTGGTTTACTTCTGACAGGCAAAGATCACGGTTATAAATCCTACTTAAATAGATTGAAGAACAAACACTAAGACAGGAGACAGATGAATGGTTGGATAATACGGAGTATTATAGTTAAGCGTAGCCATTGCTATTGATATAAGAAAGTCCCTATTCTGCCTGAGCGCACATAAATCCTTATTAATCCTCATTTGGAAGTCGATTCAATGAGTAATATTAAAAGACAAGACTACCCAGAGCTATAATTCTTGGGGGCACTTTCCAGCTTACTAGTTAATAGCATAAATCAAATACTCGTGTACTTGTCATCGGTTCTGCAATAATCAAAGCTGGTCGGTGGATAAACCGGGTTATTTGAACGGTGCGATCGCCGAGAAGGATTTTGAACTAAGTCTGGGCCTACTCAAACACGCCGTTTGTGTAGTTAGCCAAAGGCTGGCAGTTGCATTACGGTTACTTGTGCTATCTTCGCGTCAGTTTATTTAGCTTAACACCAACTTAATTGGCTATAAATTAGGCGCATGCAAGTTAGCTAGTTACTTACTCTGAGATATCTAAGTGCGCTTTCTCGTCTTGTTGGATCTTGTTATCGTATTCGCTATATTGAATACCGCGTATTCATTTAACGAAGCGAAATCAGACGTCTACTCGTATCCAATTCGTTGAACTTTTTTAATTAGGTACACTTTTATTGGATTTCTGATAGTTTTATTTGTGGAATTAATTCATAAAATGATATGTTGTAAATCTCGCAATCGTTGCTCATTTATATTCATTTCTAACTGTTAAAAGATCACGATCGTAAAAGTAAATCAACGTATGAACAAGAACTATTGTAAAAGTTTGTGATGCCTGCCGGGGAAATATCCGAGATCAGTTAGTGAGTGAAGTCGTTCTTTTTTTCGCATGTAACAATCTGCGTTTCTAGGTATCATAGGGGAACTAGACAAGTGATTGCACAGTTGTCCCGTCCCCTTCCTGTTGTGTCGAGCCGCTGAGGCAGCCCAGAGCAGGTGGAGTCACAATTAGCGGCAGAACTAAAGTACGCACTACGTACGCCCACTTTTACAACGACCGAGCCGCCAGCGTGTTAAGGCGTTGTTCACAACACACATTTTTTCTAACAGCGAACATAATTTGAAACGGATTCTGTTGTCAATTATGATCATCATTAACTTCGTTCCCACTGTTCATTATTACCGTCTCCTCTATAAAACTATTTTAAAACGTAATTAACTCGTGTTTTCTTTTCGTAAAGGGTTACAATTTAGAATCGTATTCAATAAATTTCCCTGTTGCAGCTGGTTTAGGTGTGCGTAGGTATTCAGATTGCATCTTAATCCACTGGAGAATTTCTAAGTAAGCCATTTACATTTTGTATCACCGTGCCCGCCTTAACGGGCATAGTGCGACTACTCGCTACGAGGGATTACCTCACTTTATGCTGCGATGCTTTCTTGTTTACCCTCGGGGTAGAGGAGCCCTTTATGGTATTTGTGTCCCGCTCATGTAATTCTTTCAGCCTGTTTGTCTTGGATTAAACGCATGTCTTTGCTTTTAACGCTACTGTTTACTCGCCGCCTATATAAATATTACTAAGAGAATGCGGCTATTTACTTTCACGGTTATGAACCCTTTAATTGCTCTTCTTATTTTATGCTTTTTGAAATACGGCTTTGATAAATTTCTTTTAGCTTAGCCGCGGTCGTAAAGTTAATCGTAAAAAATGCTTGTGCGCTCTAGATTACTAAAATAAAACCGCGCTGGAGTTTTTGTTACACGAAACGTGCTATTACACCTCACTAAACAAAAGTTTTGAGTAACATTTAATTTTTAGTGTATACTAATTTGGCGGTTATGGTCTTTAGGAATACCGGTGCAAGAAAATTGAAGGACAGGCCTTTAACCTGTTGTTCTATATGATCTAGAGGGAAATAGCCAGTAACATCTAGTCTCACTACTCAATAGATGACCTTTGATATCTGGTTACGTTTCTACCGTTTCTCATTATCGGTCAATCGGTGATCGCCGAAGTGTTCCACGCAACTGTACATCTATTGATATGTCTATTGTTCACGTTTTAGATCGATTGGTAATGTCGGAACGCGAAATTAGGTATTATCGAAGTATTTTCTAGCATCTAGACATTTTCGTTTTGACTTTTGCTGTGTATAATAATATTTTAGATCTTATTGATGTCAATATAGTTTCACACAAATTCCCGAAGCCTAAACGATATTAGTCATATAAGATTCTAAGAAATTCACCATTTCAAGACCACCCTCGTACAAAGCGGCCGGCTTAAAATTCACATTGCGTAAAAAATGCTTTTGTCAGACCGAATCTTAAATGTGTTACTGGAACAAACATAAATATAGAGCAGATGCATAAATTTCGAAGAAAAACAAGTCATCAATATAACAAACAAAACGATTTCCCCCATTGACAGGAGTATAAAACGCAAAATCATTTTCATAAAGCTACCGGCAGGCAAACAAATGGTTTGTCAACTCAAATCAGATACATGGAAACATAACCATTTCTAAACACTTTACGCCCTCACTGTACTTGCATACAATACTATGGCGGATAATTTTCGCATTGCGCCAATCGGATTCGGTGTCGATATCGCGTCGTAACGGTCTATGCATCGAGACTGCATTCTATACATTTTCCTTGGACTTGATTCGAATCTCGATTGCGTACACGGAATTTAGAATAGGCTTTTTACACGTAAATGCTATGTGTAGTTTAAGTTAGAGGTTAATTAAACAAATGTTAAGTCAATATACCTGGCTGACTCGTTTCTTGTATTCCTTTGCTATGTTTAGACTTCCTTCCATATGTGTTTGTTACCTATTCGTATTGGTCATTCTATAGAGTGAGCTACTGTGCTATTTCTTAACCGCATTATTTATTTATTTATACCGTTGTGATCAGAAAAACTAGCTTTAAAAGTAGAAAGGTAGCTTCGAAGACACGGACCTAAATAAATAAAATTTTAAATTAATGTTCAACCATTCATGACTATACAATCAAATTGATTGATTATCTCAATTTGATACATGCGTCGTTAGCAACCGCATCCATGCGCACATCTGTCGTATGGTCGAAAGAACTTGTGATCCCTACAAAAACAGACACGGTCTATGAAAGAGACAGAGTTATATAACACCGACATGGGATAGAAAGAGAAAGTGGCAAGTAACCCTCTTCCACAAGTTGGAAGGATCTTGGACGTGTGCAGTGACAAAAAATACAATCGAAATTCGAAAGCTGTCAATAATGATACCCGTAATGCGCAAGTTCAAGACGTCTCATTCCTTAATTTACATTAAGTATATTGAAAAAGTTATTGTCATTTTCGCCTTTCTTACCTCTGTTTGTTTTGATGGCTCTTTGAAAGTACCAGCGGGTGTGGAATATAAACGTACAGTAAAACGGTTCTCCGTAATAGGATATAAGCGTTATGTTGCTTCTAGTAATCTTGTATTTGGTCGTAAATATTCTACTTGGTTTCAAGAAACAACAATCTAGATGGGTTAGGTCATACAATGGAGAACAATAAACATAGTAAATACCTAGTTTAGAAACTACCTGCTTAAAAATGTAATCGGCATAGCGTATATCTATTACATGCTTTGAATATTTAGAGTACATATTTAAGATAATGTCTTAACATCAATGTATTAGCATTTAATAATAAATACAGTCGAATCGATGTAGCAAACATAATAAATTGAACAGTTTACGGCACTGAGGAAATATTGTTTTTGGATGTTACAAATTCTAAAAGGTTTTACTATACCATAAAAAAGGTCGTTTTATTTTACATAAAGTATTTAAATTTATGATCGTTGTTTCATCTGTGACAGTACGAATATAAAAATCAGTATCCGAAGTAGGTACCTTAGCTTTAACAAAGTATTTGGGTGCATCATTAATTCATACATAAATAAATTTAATCATACAGTTCGTGATCGATTTTATTTGGAATCTATTGATTTAATAACATAATCGCTCCAATAATACGGCGGTGTCGGGCGAATATTGTAATGCAGTTTCATAACTACTTACCATACAGAGCCAGTTTTCTTGTTGGAAACGTATGCTATTGTCTCCGGTTAGATATAAAATACCGATATGACCCTACATCTTCGTTGCAAGAAATATTCAAGGGATACGGCCCACACTTTTAATAGCGGTTACATCATTTCCACACAATGAGAGCGCCGTCCACACCCATTCTCTGTCCGTATGATTTGAAATTATAGCACCGTTTTATTTGCTCTTGCCGCATTTATATGCGGTCGCCGAGCCATATTATATGTTAAGGTTAGGCCCGCTCGGATGAATTCCGCTACTTGAGCTATCGCTGTTCCTGATTTAAATGGAAACTAAGTAGTTCCCGTACGTACGCAGATTTTACGCTCTACTTTAACTTCATGCTTTTGTTAATCCATTCGCATAATGATAGCCAGATCGTGATCGTATGTGTGGTACAGAATGCTTTCCTGATACAAGCGTAAAAACCATCATGATTACTATATTTTATGACGTTTTGCAACTGCTTATCATTTTAAATTTTACAACTTCTGCGAGCATCCTACGCAAATACCCTAAAGGCGTCTATACACGCACAGAACGCGAAGTGTCGCACACGTGTCGCTGCAGCGGCGTGTGTGGGAGGCATAATGAACCCGTAATTTAATCCTTGATTGTGTTCCTATTAAATTTATTCGCTGCATGATCAAATTTGGTACGTGTTTGTGACCATTTACATCATTGTTGGTAAAATGGCAGCTTGATTTACTCCGCCTCTACATGGTCGCTTTTAAGCTGAAATGGGTGACATTATTCGATTTATGTCCTTAAAACGTTTGGAGTAGTTTGATAGCATAGTCCTATTTAAGGCACTTTAGCGTAAGTGCAATGTATAATCTCACTGCCGCGTAAACCTATTTCTAACAAAAACTGATAGGTTTATTTTCCTATTTGAATATTGTTTAAGAATACCTATCGAATTTCAGTAGGACAAACTAATCAGTGGATAATTTACTCTTAGCGTCAATTGGCCCATCAAAAATATTAATCTGTAGATAATTATAGCCTTGCAAGAGTAACGTTGATTAGTCTTCACATAGATCTAATTCCAAACGAGTTTCATAAGTCATTTACCAAGTACACATGCCGTTTCGTATTTAAATTATGCACACTCCTTATTTATGGTATCGAAGGTACCAATTAAGCAATTCGCTCGTAATGCCTATTATCCTTATTGGACCAGATTTGAGACCTTTGTAGTATAATTTTAAAATAGTTTAAGGACCATAGTCTTGTATCGTCATTATAATTATAGGCGGTCCGTCAGAAAGGCAATGGGTATAAAAACTTAATGATGCTATAATATAACATCAATAAAGTAAATTGGCAGGATGCGTTCATAATAAGTAAACGGTTCGACACGTTGCTTCGCCTATGTTTTCGTAAGTATGTTTTAATATCAGTTATTTGGTTCAATTCAAAAGTGAAACGTTTAGCGATAAACCATAGCACTTTACGATACCTATTGCGTAAGGTTTTTTTCAAGAGTCACGATGGAATTGTTCATGTTGATCAACCGCTCGCAAAAACTCGCACAAAGTAAACAATCGATGGAAATAATAATACGGATGCCTCGGAACGTACTTGCCGCAATAAACGTGCGCTGTACGAGTCCATATTTCATGAAAAATTCATATGACGCCGGGACCTAATGATGCCGATGCCATCTTTTATCGCCAACAGGCTTATATTTTTCATTAATCGCCGTACGAGTTGACACGCTCATTACGACTCATTCCTTAAAAACTTGGAGATATAAATTTGATTTTATAGCGTCATTTATAAATACTTCTTTTGATAAAGGTGACCTCAAAATTTCGCCTCGCGTGCTTCCAGTTCATTTGGCTTCTCCCCTCTGCGACCGGATAACATTTTGCACTAAGAAAAGGGATCTGGAATCGAATTTCAACTTGTAAAAACGGACCGGTAATAGAGTTTACCTAGTGCAGATCAAATAAAATAACAATTGACGTTGAAAGACTGCTACAGTATGAGTACTTTACTGTACAAGTTTTCAATGTGTACTTTCATATATTTATGTTGGTATTGCAGCACTTTAATCTGAGCACTCGATTCTAAGAATTTGTTGTTTCTTTAGTTTGTATGTGTGTTATAAAGGTCAATTATCGTAACAAGCAAAATCTCAAGACTACTTAAATTCCGCTTATTAAACAAAGATTTGTACGCAGCTAGCTATGAAATTATAACATGTTATGTAATAAGTCTTATAACATACTTGAAGAAGGACTACAATACCCTTATAATAAAGTTATTGCCTAGTTATTCCAGACCTACATTTCTTTTATAGGACTAATTTACTTGTTGCCTTTAACTTTAGTCGCTCAATGTTCTTAGGTAAGTACTACTTTTCGGTATAAAATGAATTCGGGTTTGGATATAACGGTCTTGAAGGGTATCATACTATGCCGTACTAACCGGATGACGCACATAATGGCAGGATTATTTCGTAATCTTTAAGTTATGATACCTAAGTCGTTATATCCCGATTCTACTGTATTCTTAATGCGGGCTTTACATAACTATGTACCTAGCTTAGTATTATTTCCCGGTTTAAAACTTTTTATCTGCCATTTTTATTATTGCCCGCATCAGACACTGCCCCTATTTCTTGTCCCGCTCTTCAAACCGCGGTCTCTCTTCCAAGAAAATTACATTTTTTCTCAACCATTTGGCGCTTGCTTAGATTGTATTTTATCTTTATGCGAAATCATAATTCATGCTGTTTTTGTTCCTTTCTACTATATGTAGGTTGTTAGGTGTTTAATGTGTTTCGTTTTCTATGTTAGCATATAAATGTCGTTCTTACAATTGTTTATTACAAGTGATAAGACGACAATTTGTGATAGCCCATGACGTTATAAGAAATGTTGCCACTTTGTGTTTGTTGAATAAATTATTAGACAATGGTTCAAACAAACAGTGTTTACATGACACCAATGAGGAAACACAGGTAGTATCAAATTTGTGTAGAAATTTGTTTACATAAAAATCTGTGTATAGTCGTTTATTTTGTACAAACGTTACTTTGACCCCCAAGAGCGTCCGGTCAGTACCCACAAAACATAATGATAAATGAATATCATCTGTAGTTACGCGTTACATAAACGCTGATGGATTGATTGTAAACGACCGTGTGTGCTCATCGATCGATTAGTTCCTGCCCCGGCGCAGCCGCAGGCCCGACTTTTGGACGATTATCTTTAATGGATTTCGTAAACTTTTAAGTGTCGGGATCCTGGGTCGCTTCGAAAAAAATGTAATCCATCTTGAACCCTTATTTTCGATTGGGGCTATTAATGGGTTTCGTATAACATCAGGGCTTCGTATTGGTAATATTTAACGGCTCGTTGACTTCAATCATAAAGCTGGCGTTTTTTATAAACTGTTATTTTTTTTAAATTCAAAATAAATGACATATTTACTATAATTTTACTTCAATACAAAGTAAAAATATCTTGCGTGATACAATTTGATAATCGATTATGAAGTTCATTTCGTAAATCAATAGTCAAAACAAGATTTCTATTTCGCTTCAAGTTCATTTTTCATCCACACTTTCTATTCAACGACCAAGTCAAACACGAAAGATTAATTAAATAATATTCAATAAACGTTGTTTGATTAAGAAAAGGGTAATCTGCGGCGGCATCTAACACAAATACGAGGGCACTCGGCAAGCTGGTTTCAATCGTCATTCATTATTCACTCACTTCCCTTTGCCGCTGCCGAAGTATATTCCGTCTTGTTTTGTTTAACTTTCATATTCCGAACTCTCGAAGGCGAAGCCGTATACAATACTGGCAATAATTGAATCGGTTTAATTTTTTCGACATTCGAAAGGTGAAAGTTGAATTCTTACATTAGCTTCTTAAATTGTTTTGATTAATAGACGATAACTTCACCGCCATCAAGATCCCGTCATTAGAAAATATGGGTATATTTTATCCAATCCACCGAGATTTATACCGGCATTAAAGGTTGAAGTAATAAAGGAATGAACACAGAGAAATGCCCTGTAGATGTCGGTAGTGGTACCTAAGTAATTCTTCACGTATATTTTTTGTTGTCATTAGTTGACGTGAGATAGTATCGTGGTCAAAAAAAGAAATTGTGTGAAAAATTACGATGATTACATCTAATAACTCGACTGACGGAGTCGCTTGATGGTCTCTGTCCGAGATTGGCATCATTAGCCGCAATGATAGTGGCCTAAATATGTGTTATTTTGTTTCCATTGCTACTGGCTCTTTATTGGAATTTGACAAAAATCTTTAAATCAGTAATTTCATCTTGGAATGAAACAACTGTTAACGGTTTTACTCGCGTATTTTTTATTTTATTTTATTAGCTGACGTTTCGGATTCTTTACAGTTTCCATAATCGTAGCACGACTGAGCTGACAATAGTCTAACGCTAAAGTGAATTTCATCTTGATTCGTTCTTTAGATCATTTTAGTATCTGTAGACTTTGAATGTTTTTATAAAATGTACTGTTTTGATTATTTATTTTTTTTCAATAAATCGAACTGTTGATCAACGGTAGCTAAATTTGTACTGACAAGTTCAAATGTTAGAGGCACAGAACGTGAGTGAATGGATCAACTTTCGCGCTACTACTTTTAAACCGAGAGAAAGGTCCCGACTTGATTTATTTACACAGGTCCTTTATTGAAAGAATTTCCATTTTAAAAACGCATTCAAAAGATATTCTAATGTCATATTTGAAATTTTCTGCATTTATTAACCTATTTCTATGGTTTCCATTTTACGAATTGTACCAATATGATGAATATTCAATATAATGACGTAGGCAATTTTTTATGCTTTCCTGTTCGAGCTGTTTATATTTGTTTTTGAACAAATTGATCACAATTATTTGGGAATAATTTATTACGTGGAAATAACGGGAGGGTAGTTTGTAAAGTATTCTACGAATTATGCTTAAATACCTTAAAAATACCTAGCAGGTATCAAACTGAATATAAAATTTTCGACTGTACCTACCTAACTCAAAAATGTACTTAACGAAAGAATGTTTACTTTCAAATTTGTATGGTTATCGAAACACAACTTTCTCAGTGTCGTGAGATGTTTATCATGATTGATCATTTGGTTTTAATTGATATCAAGTAGCATTTAACAGATGAGTAAGTATGGAATAATGATATATTGCAAATAAAAAATAAAAGCGAGTTAAAACGTTGCTTTTGAAACGTGTCCTTGTGTGACATGCGATTCGTTAAAGGCACCTCCATAATAGTGACATTTTATATTCCAGATTACAACGTCATCTTCTTTTTCTTCTAGAATAAAATTACTGTGCACTGTATAATTTAATGCCATCCAGTGACAGTATAGCTGTTATTTATAATCGAAATACTATGTGGTATAAATTATACGTTGTCGGTTTTTAATTCTTATTTTCGCCAGTAATAAAATTCCAGTCATTAAACGAGCAATTGAAACGTTACTTCTGTTTAAATAAACCTAAATTTTTATAGCAACTAACAAACGACAATAAATAAATATCTTTGATAATTTACACCTACTGATCTAGTCCCAAACTCAGCAAAGCTTAACCAAGACATCCAAGACTTAAGTACAGATGCCACTTATCATATTGACATCTGCCCCTAGCAGGATTCGGACCCGCAACCTCCGGTTTCGTAGACACATCGTGTTCTTATATAAGTTCTACTTATGAATCTTTTAAAGTACCTAATATCAAGTACTGAAATAGTAAAATGTCTCCGATCACATGTAATTGTCGTCCGAGGCGAAGCCGAGGTTGACAAAAATGTGATCTGAGGCTTTTTTATTTTACTGGCCGAGATCAGTATACTATTTTTCTGTTTGACGAAGCCAGAAAGCGGCAATTTCATTTAGCGCAGCGGCCAGAAAGTTGGCGCTTTCTGGCCGGAGGACGGAAAAATATTTTACCGGCATACTCTTGTCGCTTGAGCTTTATTGCAAATTAACTAATGTTTAATGTTGCGCCCTGCATTTGTGGCCACGACTCTAGTCTCGTATCAGGCAATTAAAACGGCCGGCCGGCAGTAAGCAGATGGCTGTCACTTTTATCAAATACATTAAACTCACTGCTCGATTCCAACATTTTTTATCCCTTTTTCCATTCGGGTATTAAACTCTGTCTGAACTCAGCCCCGATAAAGCGTAATGTATTGGTTCTCCAGCGAATAATTAAATGTCCCCTTTTATATTAACCATTTCAACTGTTTCGACGTCAGAAGCTAGCTTAATAACTCTCTTTATTAGTTTTTGGGACCGATTTTATTCACGTTTTATGTCTGAGATATTTTTTTTTATATTTAGTTACTTAATTTTAATCAGCTATATTATACCTATGCAATTATTATCTTCATGTTTTAATGCTAATGCCGCTCGGTGACTTGGTAACTTGTTAAACTTATATTAGGTATATTTTTTTATTTACTATCATTAGGCATTAAACTGATGTATTTATTTTGAGATAAAATTGCATTTATTAGTTAAATTGTGAATTTTAAACTGAATTTATGCCTAATAATTCGTAACGACATAGGTAATATTATAATGTGTCATTAAATTATACAATCTTATTATTTTTTGTATGACGCTCTCAATATAAATGCATGTATTGTATAATTATTAAGATATATGAAATCTAATGTAGTCTAATTATTAAAAAATAAAGTAACATAAACCTTATTTGTAATATTCTGTTTCCTTGTTCACAGTTCGCGACGCCACGACCGGGTGGGGAGTCATCGTGTTTGCAAGGCCCAGATTGTTTTATGGTAAGTTCTAACTTGCTTTACAACTTAGTTTATGCTTTATAACCCAAGTATTTAAGTGCCACGATTCTAATACCTAACATTTAAAGCGTATTCTAATGAAAACTAACTTTAAGAATATTGTCACGATTATAATAACCAAATCAATATGATGATATGGCTTTTGCCTATTTTTTATGTACCTACTTTGGACAATTTACAACTAGTCTAAATCTGATCAAAATAAATAAATAAATATGGGTACATAGTAAATATGGGTTGGTCGAAAAAATTGAGGTTACCTGGAAAGTTTTCTGGGAGTTTTGAAATTTGGCAATTTTATAGATTTTGCCAAATTTCAACTTTGCCACCTCGTATGGCTGCTGCTCGCGCCGCCATTTTGAAAAAATGACGCCCAAAAGCAGTTTTTTGATAATTACTCCTTTCTGGCGCATTTTACAGGAAAAATCTATAAAATTACCAAATTTCAAACTCCCGGAAAACTTTCCAGGTAAAAATACTACTTAAATGACTGAATTAACAGCACAATGAAATTGTAGCAGTAACAATTCATAGTCAAATTTCGAATATCTATAGACAACAAACTACACTAACTAATCACTTTAGCGTTAGACTTGACGATAGTCTCAGTTGTATAGTTAGGCTCAGTCGTGCTACGAATAAGGGATATAACACGCGAGTTAAATCCGTTATAATTTACACTTTATGGCTTAGGATATACCTGTTTTATTGTGTGTAGGTACAGTTGTAAAAAAGCAGGTGCTAATTAAGTTCTTCTGCTGATGAGATTATAAAATATTAACTGTATAAGATAATAATTATTTTACGCTGCTGTTAATTTGTACGTAGGTCACATCAGTAAATCGACTGTAAAAGATTATGAGAAAGTCTATTAAGGTAAGGCAGGTAATCCTGATGAACAGACTAACTAATAAACACTTAAGATTATACTTCCATATCCTCCTGCCGCCCAATGACCTATTTAAAGGTCTTCAGCTGAGTAGTGGTTCCGGCCCAAGCGTGTTGCTGATTTTTACAGCTTGACGCCCAACGTCCTTTTAAAAGGTCTTCAACTTTGACTCGTCATAGAACTTTAAATTTACCGCATATTACATTTAAATGATTTTAAAACGCATACGTCATATTTAACTTTCACACTAGATGTCAGTCTGTTAAATATCATCTGTTAGTTTTGGCGTAATATTCAAAACAATGTCGAGAGGTCGAGGAAGGGGTAAGTAAATCTGTGATTTTCTTTGCTATCTCGGCAGATTGCGTATGAGTTTATGGTGTGAGTGTTGCCTAAGATGTTCATCTTTGTTTCAGCATATTTATTTTATTCATTCAGTTGATATCATTATAAATACAACAACTAATAATCGGATGACCTATTAAAAGGCATATGAGCACCAAGGTATTCAAAGTTTTTAATAGGTCTACGGGTTATAACCGCTATTCTTGTTTTGACTACTGAACTTTTTGCTATGTTTATTAACAATTCGTAAAACAAAAGTGTTTCTATTGTTTTGTTTTCACAATTCACACCCATTATAACCTAATCATAATGATAAATTAGTGTTCCACTCGAATTAGTTGTTATGACTCTATGGAATTTTATAAAGGTCTATGGGCGGTAACCCCGTTTTTAGCCAAAACTTCGATATGGTCAAGTTTGGTGCCTAATTGTCAGCTCATTTTCCATTTTATTAATGTTCCATTCCGTTTCCGGTAATAAAGACATACTCTAGTCATAGAATTTGAATGTCATGAACGGAAAATTACCAGTATATGGCCAAAATTAATGGTAACAAGTGGCAGACGTAGTAAAAAAAATATATATTTTAAGAAAATATATAAAATGCGTTACTTTTATTGCAATTTAATAAAAATACACTATAGTAGCGTAAAAGACCAACACGTAGGCATATAAGATATCGGAATAAACACAGAAATATAGATTTTCATATTTTCATATTTTTTATTGTTATAACCCAGATACCTATAAAAAAGACATCGAATTTCGGTGTTTTTTTAGTCTCAAAGCCTTTTATCCATATCACTTATGATACCATAAAAACAATACATTCATACGCGAACGATAACTCAAGTTTTCATCTGCCGAAAGTCGTGGGCCGGAACCATGTAAACCTATAAAAAGGGATGTGGGCTGCTATCCCATCTTTGACCAAAATGTGCTGGGCGGCAGGAGGATATAATATTTACTGTACTGTATTATTATTTATTACATTTCGTAATGAAATTTGGCCATAAACTAGACGTTAGAGTTTTCATCAGTAAGATTTTACTTATCCCGTTAGGAGTTATCGGTAAATTAAAATTGATTTTCCGTTGGCTTACATGTACCTATGTTATAAAAAAATTTTATCAAACCCCCGACATAAAAATATAAAAGCCCTCTAAAAAGTATAATAATAATAAAAACTTGATATTAGGTAGGTACCTAAGTATTAATAGGTATTTCTACAAAGAAAACGTCATGTCGGGGGGACCGCTCATCATTTACCTAATTGTACTCTACATATTTACCTAATATGTATCGAAACCTAATGTCCCCCCGACATGACGTTTTCTTTGTAGAAATACCTATTAATACTTAGGTACCTACCTAATATCAAGTTTTTATTATTATTATACTTTTTAGAGGGCTTTTATATTTTTATGTCGGGGGTTTGTTAAAATTTTTAATTTATTTTTTTTATTTCATAGTTTTTGAAAGTAGGTAGGTAACTTATAATTTTTTTAACCAATTTCCATTTTACATGGAATTCTGTAATGTACATGTGATCCTCTTTCATTTGATACCTCACTCGGTTATATTTGTAGTCATTTGGTTAACCATCTCAACACTTTCACTCCCTATATTTTTTGAACTACTTAACCGATTTTCATTATAATTTCAATTTTGTAATGTACACGTGATCCTCTTTCATTTGATACCCCACTCGGTTATATTTGTAAATATTTGATTTTCCATCCCCACTTTCACTCCCTATATTTTTTGAACGACTCAACCGATTTTCATTATAATTTCAATTTTTTAATGTACTCGTGACCCTCTTTCATTTGATACCCCACTCGAGTATATTTGTGGACATTTATTTTTCCATCCCCTCTTTCACCCCCCTCTATTTATTAAACTACAGGTCCGATTTTCATCAAACATAGCTAAGAACACTCCCGACATATTCACCTTTCAAACAAAAAAAACAAAATCCAAATCGGTTCATGCGTTAGGGAGCTATGATGCCACAGACAGACACACAGACACACACACACAGAGACACGTCAAACTTATAACACCCCGTCGTTTTTGCGTCGGGGGTTAAAAATAGCTACCTATAACGGATTTAACTCGATATCAAAGATTATGGGGACTGTAAACATTTCAAAACGTCGGCATGATATCAATATGAGGCGATTAAAATCCGTATTGTTTATTTTAAATATCTCTATAATTATTTGGCAGGTAAATATTACTATTGTTTTTGGACTGTATTGTTTAGAAGATATCTACTCAAAATTAGTACTAGAAACTAACTAAATATTTTCGAGAAATTTAAATATATCGAATACAATGTGTTCCTTAAAAAACTCGTAAATGGTATGAAATTCAAGTTTAATTGATTCCGTAACGTTGCTTAATTAATAACAATTTCGCAACTTTTCTCAAATACTGTTTATTTCAATTCGTGTAGCCATCAATTAATTCTGTTGCTCAATAATTAAAATACGAAAACCTAGCCGTTATATTTCATCCTGAATTCAGAACGACGGAACGTTTTGTCAATACCAGTAATTAATATCAGCCACTGGTTCTTATAATTATTAAAGCTTACCGAGGCGAAAGCTGGCGTCAAGTTAACGTCAACTCCGACTAATGAGTGTTTCCAATGACAAATGCTGCATTCGACTCGACCACCGTTGTGAAATTTGGCTAGATACGGGCGTCAATTACGCTGGTCCTTAATTGGAGTGGTGTACGTTTTGCGCTGATAATTCCAATGGGGACGTAAGCACAGTTCTATTTTCGTTTCGTTTTGTTTCATGTATAAAATGTTAAACGAATTACGGATGAAAATAAATGCGGCACCCGTTGAACAAATATACTAGGTTTTTCAAGTACGCAGCGAGGTCAATAAATAATCGAATGAGTATCAACTATTACGTATAATTTAACTGATTGTACTTGTATTTAGGTGAATATTTTCATGCTAACGAGGACCAATTAGGAATGAAATTATTAATGATTGTTGGTACACGGGCCTCGTGATAACAATATCGTGGAATAAATTAACTAAATGATTTCCTGGAAAAACACTTTCAAATATAAAAAATCACGCTACTGTCAAACGCCATGAACTAATTCTGAAAACAATAGGTTAAGTAACATTATTTACTAATAAACGGTCCTATAGAGGGAGTTATAAAAATAAGAAATGCAACCAAATTGAGAACGTCATACAAATTACAAAGTTTTAAAGTTGTACAAAAGTTAAAATAACTTACTTTCTTTGTTGCAGTGCTGGGAAAACTGTGAACTTCTTCAATCTAACTACCAACAATGGGGTGGAGTTTGCAAAGATAAAGATATCTGCGTAAGTATTATTATACCTACTGTTATTTTTATGTACCTTCCACCTTGACAAATAACTACAAGTCTAGAAACTAGGTACATTCATAAATTATTTCGAAACAACAGGTATGTGACAATTACAAATGATCCACTGTTTCTCTAATTATTGTTCTGCGTCTGAAAATAAAACAAGAATTTTCGAAGAATTAAAATTATCGTCTCTAATAATAGAGCATACGATGAACATAATGATATGTGATATACGACTATTTCTAATGTTAAATTATTGTTCCAGTTCCCTGGTTGTAAAGTGGCTTGTGAATTCCACGCTGAAGCGGCCCGTGCATCACAGACGCAACCTGTCATCCACACCAAGGGTGAAGGTGTAATGCGCGTGAGTGGCGCTCTAGCTCGCTGGCCACCACCGGCGCCCCGCGCCTCTTCTCGACCCAATCCTCTTGTCTACGTCGTCATGCGACGTGCCGCCGAAGGACC
Source organism: Polylopha cassiicola (assembly GCA_038024825.1). Classification (NCBI taxonomy): domain Eukaryota; kingdom Metazoa; phylum Arthropoda; class Insecta; order Lepidoptera; family Tortricidae; genus Polylopha; species Polylopha cassiicola. The sequence continues at coordinate 5,190,594 of CP149059.1, forward strand.
GTGGCGACAAATCATACAAACACAAACCCTAGCCACTAGAGTACCTTCCAACAATGAAGGAGCACTCCTACGCGTCCTAGTCGTAGACCCACTCGGTCTCGTCACCATCTACAGCCCAGATGAAACATGGGTAGCCCATGACACTAACACCTCAAATCACGACCAACATAAGTGGACTCTAAAAGAGATATCACTTATACACCAGAAGGTTCTCGTTATAGGCGAGATCGCATGGGAACCGAGGATAGCGCGCGGTGTATACCTTGTAACTTGGGAAGTCGATGGCGGAGGGTTGAAGGGAAATCTCTTTACTGACTCGACGAGGGTCACTTTGTCTCTATGGCCCGACACAATTTACCATATTCAAGTAGAGTTGGTCTCTAGAACACCCGGCGTAGATAATGAGAGATCAGAAACAATGACAATAGATACGAGCCGAGCTCAACGCGTCTCGACCGAGAGCGTCCAAGATGTACAGGTTAGCGAAGGTGACCGCCTTATGTCGGTTCTTGTTAGTTCAATGAGGGGAGAACGAGTGCCTGAGCGGGCACCAGATTCCGAGTTAGTGTTAGGATGTCTATCAGCAATGATTGCATTTGGATTAGCTGTGCTCGCTGCAGTATTGTGGAGGCGAAGACGGCGAGGTACATTTCCTGGGACCAACGTTTACGTAGGATCATCTTCTGTTCTCAAACGAAAGCTGGTCGAGGACTTCGCTCCTGCCGCTCATTGTTTCCAGCCGGTAATAACACCGGAGACCCCCAGCAACGAAGCGGCCCCGCGGGATGTCGTTGTGTGACGTCACAGCTTTGATATGTTGTCGACGGAGAACCGCACCTTCAGTTCCTAAATTATGGACGATATTTTCGCTTAACACAGACAATTGTCTCACCAACGAGGAACCATTGAGGTTTTGTGATGTGATAGTTACAAAATATTTGGACAAGTGAAACCATTAGTAGCGTTGGGGGACGACCCCCAAAGTGTTTTGTGATTTATGTTAAAATGTTTTGTTATGATGAACTTTTGTAAGTCACCTGTAAATGCTAATGTAATAAATTATCTATGTGAAAATTCTTTTATGTAGATTTAGGCGATTGTAAAATAAAAAAGTTATAACTATACCTAAATGTATTTATGAATCACAGTAAGGTTAACACCAGAAAATTTAGCATTGTAAATAAGTTAAGACAAAATAGTACATAAATCAAAATAGTACTTTTTTAAATATTAAATTGGTTTGTACTGCTTGTAAATAATGTTAAACATAGGTACGTGCAAAACAGGATATGATTAATGTTGGATCAGATAAAATATTTGTTTCAATGCGAGTTTGAAATCTCAAAACGTATGCATCTTTTATAGTATTATCAGTAAAAATTAGAACTATTTCTACAGCTAGTCCTTTTTACTGTTTAGTTAAAATAGATTTAGATATATTTTACAAAGAAATAAATACTTTTGATGACGATCTTAATCAAACTAGTAAATGTCTTCTTCAGCAATAAATAGATATTTGTGTAATTGTATATACTAAAAGACAAAGTATTGTAAAAAACAACAGAGAACTTATATTTTTGTTGTCCGTCGACAGAAATAAATTAAGACGATAAGAGTGTAAATAATGGAACGCATATATTCTAAATGTTTATTTGCAGAACGGTATTTACATTTCCTAATGTCAGAACAACGCAACTTATTAAGAAGTCAGATATTCCTCTTAATCGAAATCTTATGCATTTCATTCGTGAATAACCAGAAATATCTCATGAGGTAGTCTATCTGTTTAAAGTTGATGTTAGCATAACATTGTACTTAATAACTTAAGTTCGTCTCGTAGTGCAAATGCAAAATATTAAAATGCCAAAATTGTTTCGAACTAAGAACAAATTGGGATTTTAAAACCAAAATCTGAGTATATGTTAAGAGCCTAATTATAATGTTATTTATTTGTGATTCATTTCGTACCTTCACTCGAATTTGTAAATAAATATTACGTGCTATATGATGAAGCTGAACTTTAACGAGTATAAATAAATATGTCTGCCAAATTAAAACAGTGTTTGATTCTACCATATAACTCTAAAATACACACGTATCAGCAATTTGGTGGGTTGTTATTTTTTTTTAAATTGAATTATCGATGCCATTATTTTGGGCCAAAAAAAGGAATAGCAGTGTAATCAACTTCGTCTTAAGGAATGCCTACTAACGAACAGTTCTGACACCTAAGGTGAGATTATCTAGGTTTTTAGTCACATTTTAAACGTTTAACCGCGGCAGCTATAAAAGAATATTCAGACAATTCACCTTTTTATTGGATAATTCCTTAACGTGAATCGATGTTTGTTTTTTTCTCCACGGCATACCGGATTAAAACTTTTGAAGTTTATCTGCTCTCATTCAAAACAATTTAAAAGCTTGTTTCGTAAAATACTTGCTCGGCTAAATTTCATCGATTTGACGCTTGAATGGTTCTTACTAAAAGCAATAATTTCAACTAAATCCTTTAAATAAATATTAACTTGCGGATTTAACATTGTTTAAAAAGGATACCGTTGGTCGGGCTGTCATTTGCTTCTCTCGGATGGAGCAATGCCATTGTCTGAGGATTAACGTCAACGAATTTGTTGTCAACAAACGCCTGATCAAACAAAAAGATTTGTGCGTCATAGAACCCCAAGGAACCCTTCATTTCAATCATTGTTGTTAGCCCAAGCGCGCGAGCTTAAGTACTTAACCAAAATCATTTTAAAATAACGGTCCGTGACAATAATTCTTCTGATTAAAGCAAAACCAAAAAAACAGAGCGGTCGAAGAAGGCAACAAAAATTAAAAGTTACCAATCGTAAATTTGGTCCTATCTTTTTAAAAGCCAATTACCAAGTTTGGAGTTCATTAAATTGAGAAATCCATTAGGCTAATCGCTAAGTTGGAAGCCACCAACGTGACGATTATGAAAAGGTTATTCTGACATGCAAATTAGAAGGCATCTTAATGTAAATTACGTGTAAATGGAAGATGGAACTAACATTCAAAGTTTGTCGAGCTCCTTGCTATAGGTAGACAACAGGTAGAACGTCAAATAAATCACCTCAGAGATTAGATAGGCAAATAGATTTTTGTTTGTATCGATAACATCGCATTAACAAAATGGCGGTCCGTTGGCTTCTAGTTATATTGCCGCGGTTACGTCTGCCTCTTGTTTTATTTTTCTTCAAAGAAACCGCCATCACATTAATTTTATAACAACGAGATTTTAATTTAAAATAAACATTTTCTGGAATAAGATAAATTGGCTTGAGTAGGTACGTCTCTAACAATAGGTACCGATAGTACTTTAAATTTTCAGAAATGTTATAATTTCTGATGCCTTCGCGGTTATTACACATTGGAATGAAACAACTATTAACGGATTTAACTCGCGTATTTTTATTTTATTTTATTTGCTGACGTTTCGGATTCTTTACAGTTTCCATAATCGTAGCATGACTGAGCTGACAAAAGTCTAACGCTAAAGTAAGCTCAGTCATGCTACGATTATGGAAACTGTAAAGAATCCGAAACGTCAGCAAATAAAATAAAATAAAAATACGCGAGTTAAATCCGTTAATAGTTGTTTCATTCCAATTTCAGAAATGTTATTTCTAAAAATTATTTTTACCTAAAATGAACTCGGACTTTTTACATAAGTACAATAATTAGTTCTGGATAGTTCAAAACAAAATGAATACCTACATAAACACATGTAAATATTTAAGATGCTGGCACTTGCTATAACAAATTGAATCCACGTTCACGAGTAAACGTCATCATGTACTGGTAGTAAAAAAACATGCTATTTTCTATAATCGATGTTGGAAACCTTGTTTTGTTTGTCAGTCTCCAATGATAACATATTCCATTTATTTTAGTTACCCATTTTATTCTTGGCTCGTGGTTCTAGCATAAAGCATAGGCCCATAAATAACAAGGAAAATAGAAGGTGAACGCTTCCACGAGTATCCTTTTGGGAGCGGCCAAAGCATTCTTTTAAGATTTATTACAGAACTTGAGCACATTACTTATTCCTTATGTGCCTTCGAATTGGGATAGTCCCTTAATGTAGACATTTTTTTCGTTTGTTATAATTCTGATTACTTTAACGCTTTCAGTCACCTTGCCCATTACGAAATTTGCTCGTTCAAAAGTTATCAGACATTGTTTGTGGTCATTTATCATCTGTGGGTAGTTTATCTAAATCGATCAATAAACATAGCGATAACCTTACGAATACAAATTACGTAAAATACAAAGTAAAGTTACTATTACAATTTATATATGCCTTGGTAAATATTACCAACCAAGTTTTAGCGGCATTACCTACTAACTCGGCATTAATAAAACAGGTCTATTAATGACAAGGTTACTACTAAACCTCATATTTTTGAGACATAATGTATTCATAAGTTGGAATAGACGATACGTAATACGACTGCTGAATATCTATAACGCAGTATGTTTATTACACTTGAACGGGATTATGGACCTCCAACACAAGACACAGATTATAACAGTGCTTCAATACTGGAAAATTTATTACACTGCTAATGTGCTTTAGCGAATTGTAGAGAGACGGAATATGTTTCTTGTAATTCTGTGTACTGTGGCTTTATTTTGCTACAAGGGATAACGTTCTGATATCGCGCAGAGATATTTTAAGTCGATTCTATCTAAACGGCCTATGCAGAGCGAATGTGTGGGACCATTCTTGTTAACGTCCCTAAGACTGTGTCGTACTTGGTTAGGGAATTTGCATTTACTATTTGTTTATTTAGCTTTTAAGTTTGTAATACGGTTCATCGTTTGCTTTTTGTTACAATTTACATATATTTCTTGGATGCTACTATATTCAATGTTTATTATTAATTTAGGATTGTGCTTACTTTACTTAGTGTTTATACTTTTTAAAACGTGTTATATAATTGCAATGTTAGTACGTAGGTATGTATGTATGTAAGTAAGTACCTATGTATGGGTGCAGATAACTTTAACCAATTGAGCTGAAATTTTGTTTTTATACACACGTTCAATTTGGATTACAATCCATAGTTAACTATGTGACGTCATTTTTAAAACCTAAATATAGGGGGCACAAGGCAGGAGAAAAACCAAATGTCTATAAATATACCCGAGTGGGGTATCAAATGAAAGAGGATGAGGAAATGTAATACATTGTATAATTATAAGAGCTTGATTTTTGATAAAGTTTTTTACTTTGAAATCATTATGTTGAGGCAAGTCACCTTAGTACTAGCTAAAACCGATCGTCATTTTGTTATAATTTTAATTGTGTAGGTTAATGATCTGAAAATTATTTTTACTTTATATTGGCAACACTGAGAATGTCTGCTTATCAACTTTATGCCGCACATTTATCAAGAAGCCGTAGGTACATCTCGGCACGAACATTATCGGGGAATTGAATAAAAGTTCACCCCACTATACGTGCAAAGTGCTTTACTTATCTTATCTTGAGATACAAAATAAGAACTTAATATTGCTATCTTCAGGTGTTCAATGTCAAAACAGCTTGACTGAAGTCGATTCTAGTGAAAAGGTAAGGATGAACTCGGTGTGATCTTTTTTCCTAAGGCCATATTAAGGTTTATATTATTCTTTTGATAGAACCCTCTCCGAAACTAGGTAGAGGATAAACATACGAACAGGCAATTATAACAATAATTTTACCTAAGAACGTCTCAATGTTCAAAATCGGCGTTTCTAGAAATATCTAGAAGATAAGACCAAATCCAATACGTTGGTCTACTCACTACAAGCCACCTTTGACATTAAAGACTCGCAAAATTCGAACTTTCAGTTTAATAGTTGGAGGCGCACATCAGGATCACTAGGCTATCAAATTTGTTTGTTACCCAGCTCTCATATTTTCCATTGAAACCTGAGTAAATACGACAGTTTCATTACGGTTTCCCGGTTAGCATCTAAACGTTCACAGGCAATATTCAACAATAATTGGAGCTAAAAGTGGCTTTATATTGTAATACCAGTCAAGATGATAATCTAGCTTCTACTATGACAATGTTGCAATTTTCTATCCTCAGTTTCCTCAAGGATCTTTTCCGGGCCTGTATTCATATTTGCGTAATCCAGATAAATACAAGCTTGTTTTTGCTTTTAAAATTCTGGGGCGGTTCAAATATTACGTAAGTGCTATAGGGGGACGGGGGTTCTCTGCTTTGCTTATTTTTAATATCATGGGGGGTCCGTCCTCGGTCTAGATGGTGAATACGTCAGCAGTAGCTATTTACTTTTTAACGGTAAGCTTTACTTCTGCTGACAATAAGGAAGGGGGGGTAACTAATAAATCTGCTTACGTAATACTTGAACGGTCTTAGACTTGACAATAAAGGTATTAGTATGGTATTAAAGCTTGATTGTAACAAACCTGCATAGGTCTCGGTTGTGTTCGATGTGAAACTGCTTTGGCCGCAGGGTGCTCAGAGGCATCGTAATGGCGGCCTGTCAACGCGTGGGTGCAGGCTAAACATCACCTGTAACATGGTAAATATTTGTCTTCAGGGTAATTACTATAATTGTTAACTTTACCCGGCTGTTCATTATTAAATGAAGTGTAATTAAAATCAATGTGTAGGTGCACATGAGGTAAGACAGCTACGAGTTAAAAGTAATTGCTGGTTGTGTTTACAGTCGTAATCGTTTTATCTTTGACTATTGCAAATTACAGGTGCGACTGGTGAGAGGTTAGGTGAATCATAGAAGTTCCTGATTGTGTAGGTTTCAAAACGATGCCAATTGGTTTGTTTCAATACGCTAAAGCGATCACATTCGTCATAAGTAACGCCTCGATCGCCTTGAAACCAATTCAATTGTTTTCATTTGAAGGCTATCGTGGTGATCGGCAATACTAAACTGCGTTTTATCGTCTTAAAGCTTACCAATGGACTTTTAAACTAAGTGCGTTACATAAGGTAGTTTTTTTTAATAATTAATTTAATTAAAACTTAGTTACCTTACCTTAAATCTTTTCTTTTTTACCTAATGGTTAATTGTACTGAATTACGATTTGGATTTTACTGGTTCATCTTTTTTTTTTTCTTTTATATGTAACCATGTTTACCAAATTTTTAAAATTGTAAACGATAATATTTTTTGATTTTTTTGCTGGACAATGTTAATGTAGCCGCAAAAATCAATGCCTAAATAGAGTAGAAATTCTATTTATTATTAAGTATTTTTGATATATCAGCCGTTTAAGAACCAGTTTGAATTGCAGCTCGGAATTTGCGGAAGAAAATCATTAGCCTATCTGAAATAGAAATTCAAACCGGTACAGAATATCACAGAGCACACTACACTAAGCAGACAGGCGTATTATGATTAATTATTAATAATACGATTTTAAGTACTTATTCCTACTTATTAGAATACATTTGCATCTAGCATAATTTTACTTACTTATTAGAATTTTGACTTTTGTAATATCAAGTCAACACATGAAAGATAATAAGAAAAAATCATGAAATTACCATACCAATTTTCTAATAAACGAAATGACGAAGAATCAGTCTAAATACTCAATAACAATGTCCACAGATGTCTTAACAATTCTAAATAACTCTAAAACAAACTCCACATGTGACTCAACTTATGTTATAGAAATTTTAATGACGCATAGCAACAGGTGGCGCCACTGTCGGTCACTTAATTACAAGCAACAAACAACCGGTTATAATAATTAGCGAGGGGCGGAGTGGGCGGCGCAAGAGTGTCCTCTCGACTTTCTTAGGCGTGGCCTTTCATTGCACGCGACTACGTGTCGATCCATCTGCACCGTTTTTTCACACCGGTAATGAAGCTAAATTAATGAGGTTGCCAACGATATGTTAATTAACACCAAATGCAGAAATGGTCGCATTACAATGAAATCGATAGCTTTTAAACTTTGTGTTTTGTTTTGGAATGCTGCCTCGCGTGAAGCGATGCGTCTTTATTTTATACCCGAATTTAAAGTGGGATCACGAATATAATACAAATTATGTAGTTATATAGATACTTACGATTCATTTGGTTTGCTGTGCGCGTACGCAGGTCGTGCTTGCTGCGCGTGACTACACAAACGCGCTTTCACGTAACTTGAATAAGAGAAACATCAAAAGGGTACGCTTCAATTTATTTTTCCCTGATAGCGCGTCTGTTTTAAATAACGTCTATATTTTATTTATGTTAATACATTACAAAATAATAGTCTCTTAACGATACCTACCCACTGTTACTAAATAATAACTGAAGTCTATAGTTGGTAATTGTCAAATTATTTGCCTATTATTTTCTAACGTGTGCTTATTATATAGATACTTAATGTACTTACCCCATAAAATGATAGGTAATCACAAGTTATATAATATATAAAACTAGATACATAAACATTATTACTATAAATAATACTTAGTTAATTTGACAATTTAATATTATTTTATTTCCAGTCCTTAATTTCATTTTAAGCTTAATATTCAATACACTAATGTACCTACTTACCTAAAATAATAGTAAAGCTTATGACTATTTTAATTGTATACCTACACTGGTATTTAAGCGTTTGACCTGTACTTTAAAGTATTTCATACTTTAACTTAGTAACAGCGACCACGGACTCGAGGACGCTGTGTAGATACAAGGTGAAGTTTGCTAGAATCAGCTGGATATGAGCGGCGCGGCACCAGAGGTCCTTAAGACGTAGGTATGTTCAGCAGTGATAAAAAAGAGCAGTGAACTTTTCGTTGATATAGGTAACTACCTATAACCAGTATAGGTATATATATATATATATATATATATATATATATATATATATATATATATATATACAAAAAAACCTTTTACAACCTGCAACTGAATTAGGATATTATGTTTATGCTTTTAACTTGGCCGCATTGACAGTGAGAGCTTTTGTGTTTTAATCGTGGGTTGCCGTCAGTATATATATATATATATATAATTCAGTTGCAGGTTGTAAAAGGTTTTTTTGTAGCCCACCTTCCGTGGCCATAGACTCGGTTTACTTCGTACGTGATGTAGCTTTGACGGCGTCTCGTAAAACCGTCTATGGATAGTGCTATGACATTTTGACCGCTATTTCTTTAGCATATTAAATAGTCAGGTACAATTTTGGAAAATCCAATTGTGATTGCCTTGAATTGGTGTTAAGGTTTACTGTAGCAGGAAATAGAAATAGAGGCAATGTATTGGTACGTAATGGTCTTATACGTAAATTCTTATGAGATATAAAGATTCTTGAACAAGGTACTATTATATAAAGAATAGCTTTTACCTGCGACTTGGTCTGCGCACTATAAGCACCCCCGATTCACCTTAGGTTTTGCTTAGGGGGTGAATTTTCAAAAATCCTTTGTTACTGCTCTCGTGCGCTCATAAAAAGACCCCTGTGCAAAATTTAAAGTTTCTAATCCTTATAATTTAGGCCTTATGTTGATATGACAATCAACTCAGCTTCTTTTATATATAGCTGAATAATGATTTTCCAAACACAAATATAACGCTAGCAGATACTTATCGACTATTTACAGTGCCAATAAATCTAGTTCAATGGTAAAAGCTAATTAAGTATGCTACTTCACTACTCATTATCATTGCGAAAACAAATTGCACCGGCTCCGATGCATAAATAAAGTAAACTCGCAACAAACTCAGTTACCAGTTTTCTAGAAACACTGAATCAATTACCATTAGTCTTAAAAGAGGAACGGGCCAAAGATAAAACATATAACTGAATCGCAACATGCAACCAGAGCTGCCTACACATTTTTCACTAGCACTCGCCCGTGGTCGTAGAGATCGTATCAATAATTGGCATATCTGAGGACTGGCACACGGTAGATCATTTAATTTTCTTAATAATTTTCTATCGCAGTGCGCCTCAGGCTGCGCGGGTTAGCTTGCCTCGTTTTGTACTTTTTAGTAATACAGTATAATCAATCTCGCTGTTCGGATGCTTAGGTTCTCGCGCAGTATATCGGAAGTTTACAGAGAAAATTAAATAAATTACTGAGAAACTTTACTGGCGCATTAATATAACGGATACTTTGTGTGATAGCAGATATTGTTTAGAGATGAAATTTGATATTTCAACTCATCAGGAAGTAGTGAAATACATCGTAAATAGGTACTTCCTTACTATTCGATTTCAATCAATAGATATGTTTCACATGTTTCATTTACGGTAAATAAAATATGTAGGTACCTTTAAATTCTTATTCAAACACAGATAGTTTTAATACTTATTTATACTAATAAGTATCGTTGTGACCTAACTGGAAATGTGACACTTAATTGTGACGTTTTAGAAACCTTAGTGGAGTATGTAGTTATAACAACTTATTTAAATTTTGCTACTGTAAATTACAAAAACAAGAAGTATAAGATTTAGTCGACTAGATCTTTGACGCCCATAGAGGAAATGAGCACAATGCCTCGCGTTAAGGTAAGTAGTTATAGACGTGGGTTTGGCGTGTGATTTTTTCTACGGTACATGAATATCGATCTCATTTCGATCGATATTGTAATCATTAATTAATTTAAGTCACTTTAACTACTCTATAGGCTAGTAAACCCGCTAGTTGCCAACACATCCTGTGAGTATCTACGTTCTCCTTGTACTACGCTGTAATCTGAATCGGTTGCGGGCACAGTGATTTATACGACGTGGGCAACGTCCTGACTAACATTCCGCCTTGTCTCACCGCCGTAATAAAGGCAATTTCGTTACAACGGGGGTGTACTGGTTGTTCACAATATAGTTCTATTAGTTGTAAAATGGGCCCATAATGGGTGTCATACTGTATGTCCTTTTAACTGTGATTTATATGTTCTGAGTTCATATTGGTTGTGTAAGTGTGCTGAATGAGTTTGGTGTGTGAGTTTTAAGTTTATATTCTTAGAACTCGAGTTTAGGTAATCCATATCCATACTAATCCATACTAATATTATAAACGCGAAAGTAACTCTGTCTGTCTGTCTGTCTGTTACGCTTTCACGCTAAAACTACTGGACCGATTTCAATGAAATTTGGTACAAAGAAACTCTGGAGCCTGAGAAAGGACATAGGCTACTTTTTAACCGACTGCAAAAAAGGAGGAGTTCCTCGCGGCGAAGTCGCGGGCAGAAGCTAGTTCAATTATAAATAATTAAATTATTCCCCACACGCCTACGCACGCATGACAAAATAATATAATAAAAATAACAATCAGACCATCCATCAAAAAGTACCACGTGAAAAGCAACAATTTTGACCGGATTAACGAAATTTGAATTGCTTATGAACTTGATTGAATTATACTGTATAATCCCTTACATAAAACTTTAATTGAATTGGAGCGCTGTAGTATAGTTATGAATTTTAATCGTGGCCTGTAGCTAATCAGTAGGATCTAATCTAGATGAAGTGGGATTGACGGCGGCATGCCTACTTACGGTGCTCTAATTTATTCAACTTGCTAGCTAGCATTGCTACTGGCCTGGGAACGCATTCGAGAATGTCACTGGAACCTAGTTAGTTAGTAGATAAAATTTAACAATGATGCAAAGTCGCATTAAGGTTATAATCGCCATTTTATAACGGCAGTTGTGTGGTATGCTGCCAGCAATTGTTGCGTAATGGCTTCTGCGCGCATCGAGCTATGTTTAAAACAGAGGTTTGTTTTATAATAATATTATTATGTGATGGAGACCGAAATGAAAGTTCCTTTTATCAGCGAAACCTGAAATTATTAAGTTTAGCTTATTTCCTTATTTGAAACTGCATACTACGTACTACGTAGGTACACTGTGTAGATATACAAAATAAATGCATATATTAACATTGAATTCCATTGCTTCTGTTTAGGTAGGTAGGTACCTACTTCGATAAATTAAATTCTGCAACTTGCCCGTATCACTCAGTTGATGTTAAATAATAGTATGTTTGGAATGAAACAACTGTAACTTTAACTCGCGTATTTTGTTTTATTTTATTTGCTGACGTTCCGAATATCGTTCTTGTAACCGTAGCACGACTGAGCTATATTTTTAGCGTTAGACTAGATAGCCTAACGCTAAAAATACCGAACTAAAAGTAATAAATCCGTTGTTTCTTTCCAATGTGTAATAACCGCAAAGGTGTCAGGAATTATTTACATTATACCTTTATAGTTAGTGACTTTTAGTATACCTACAGAGATACACATTCCAGTTAACTTGTTTAAATACAGACAATTGGTTTCCTGCGCTGCAACCTTTACTATTTCAAGCATCGACAGCAAGTATTCCGATATTTGGACCATTTTCGTTCGGTCGGACCAACTACCTAAATACAAACTTGGGAAAATAACAGTTTAACAATGCTTCCCAAATTGTATGACTCTTGTTTAATATAGCTGAGTTTGCGAGAATATGAGTTCTAGGGTTCATATGGAAGGATATTACTCTTTTTATTAAACGATAAATTGAAAATCCACCTTGACTCTTACCCTATTTTCACAGCTTTAAATTAAACTCGTCAGAGCAAGATGGCTGAACGACTCATATAAGCAAGTATAATATTATTATGCAGTTATATAAAACTTAAGAAACGTAGGTAAATCCCTCCTAATATTATAAATTCGAAAGTAACTCTGTCTGTCTGTTACGCTTTCACGCTAAAACTACTGGACCGATTTAAATGAAATTTGGTACAAAGAAACTCTGGAGCCTGAGAAAGGACATAGGCTACTTTTTAACCGACTGCAAAAAAGGAGGAGTTCCACGCGGACGAAGTCGCGGGCAGAAGCTAGTAATATTATCTAAAAGTAATATTTATAATAATTAGGTGTGCGAACATGTATGTAAATGAATATAAGACTAAGTTGATAATGTTCCACTTGACTAAAGAAATAAAAAAAAAATATAATATAATGGCTTTCTTCGCTTTCTTTGTTACAATTATTTTAACACATTTTATATTATTATCAGTTTATTATTAGATTATTATTCGTTCTTCCTGTACAATAACGACAGAGCCTATAATAATCCCTACTAATATTATAAATGCGAAAGTAACTCTGTCTGTCTGTCTGTCTGTTACGCTTTCACGCTAAAACTACTAAACCGATTTAAATGAAATTTGGTACAAAGAAAGTCTGAGGAAGGACATAGGCTACTTTTTAACCGACTGCAAAAAAGGAGGAGTTCCACGCGGACGAAGTTGCGGGCAGAAGCTAGTTATGATATAAAGCAATTATCTAAAAAAAAATATAAGGAACCTACCTCGCAAACTGAGGTTTGAATTGTTTTAGACACAGCACTGGGATCGAGGTCGGTGGACTTAGCAGAGCTTTAGCCCGAAAGCGCTCGACGGCCTGATTGCGAGCTTTCAAAGCTTTTCGAAACATATATGCTCGAATTCGTGTATAATTCGATGTTGAAAAAGTAGGACAAGTGTACATTATAGGTAAAAATATATATGGACTGCAAAACTACGCGATGCAGTTTTCATATAACTTGAATAATAATAAAAATATCTTTGGATATTTAGGTATGCCTATAGTGTAATATAACACGATACCAATCGTTAAGGTCTGGGTTCAAGTCCCACTGGGACTTGGGTCTCGATGTTTTTATTCTTGGTACAAGTAACATTATTTCTGGACACTTCAGATTAAGACCTAGGTAGTTAGATACTAAGCAAAGCTTGTAGGTACCATGAGTACTAGACAACAACGTCTAATAATACCTATATATAAAAAATCCAAGACTCGGTACATAATTATATTAGTGCTCATTATACTAACATCTACCCCTAGCGGAATTCGAACCAGCAATCTTATATTAGTGCTCATTAATTCCTGGTTTCGTAGCCACTGCTTCTGACCGCTAGACCAATCGGAATAATCTAGTTTTATTTTTAACCGACTTCAAAAAAGGAGGAGGTTATCAATTCGTCGGGATATTTAATTTTTAATTTTGTTCGATATCAATACTGACTAGTAACAATGTACCTACTCTTAAATTAGCTCCTGTCAATCTTATTTTTTGTATATACCATTAGCAAATGGTGAATTTCGCTGGGGGCTAGGACAAAATAAGACAAGCGTGAATTTAAGCTGGCGTTAAGGACAATTAAAAAAAAATAAAGAGACTTTTACATTTAGGCAAAACACAAAAATTCATTAAAATAAACGTTAAAGTCATTTATAGCGACTAATTACGCAGAAAAGGCTATCGCGAGTTCTCCTGAAGTTCTTTAACTAAAGTTAGAATATTAAAAATGCAAGTCCTAATCTGCAACAGAATCTAGTAAGTTTCTTGTAGAAACAATAGGTTGTCTAACAAACCAGTAGGTTGTCTAACAAACCAGTAGGTTGTCTAACAAACAGTCGTACGCTTTGGTTGTCTTGAAGGTGCATTCTGTAATGGAACGTGGAATAAGCGAATCATCTGCCGACGGCACGTGACGTGACGACAAAAGATGGCCGCCACCGGCAGGTATCCGGTGAGTTCGAAATTGGATAGTAATCGATGCGTGAAACTCTACTTACGTTTGTGACACATGGCTGAGAAAGGATTTATTTGTTTGATCAACAGTATTTAAATTAGTATTAGGTATATAAAAATTAATCGCCGAAATGTATATACGCGCATAGTTTTCCAACGACATTGAAAGATTTTTTTATATACCTATTTCTTTTTGTCAGGAATTTTTTTGTAATTGTAAGAAAATTTATAAAAAAATATACCTACCTACACTATAAAAAGTATTTGACGATATGTGATAAAAAGCTTTGACGGATCTTCGACGTAACAATCGAACGGGTAGGACGACTTCTAGATTTACATAAAGAAATAATTACACTGAAAAAGAGATTAGGTAAGTACCGAAAAAAAGGAAATTGAGAAAATGCGTATGTGTGTACGTGTGTGTGTGAGCATGTATGAGTGTTTGGACAAAATTGTTAAAGCTGTTGATATTTTGGAGAGCGAAATAAATACAAAATACATACCTAATATTATATTAGAGACTGCGGTATATTAAATTATTATCTGCCTATCACTGACTCCCCGGAATCCATACTGTTATTAGTGAAATTTTATTTAAAAAATAACGGTAAAACTATATATTTGAACGAAAATTATAAAAATAATATAACTTTGGAGTGGACCACCGATACAGAAAAAAAATATCCTTACGGTCAGAATAATATTATGGGTAAGTACTTAAATACTTTTCTGACCGTAAAGATAAAATATTTATTCTGTAGGAACGGAACGGCAGTGTATCCCATAAGGAGCCGATACCCGTATTCTGGCCGCCTTTATGCACAATTGAAGGTCAGAAGGATATTCAATTTACTACAGCACTGACGCGGCAAAAAATCTCATACAAATAATTAAGATTTTTCATATTTTATTTTGAACGTATCATGAATACTTTGATCTTTATAGTCTTTTCATACAAATTCACTTTAAAAAATTAATTAAGTCATAATATTATCCAGATTGTTTTTAAACGCACTGTAGAGAAAGGTTTTATCGATATAGTATGGTTGTATTATAAGATTGGTTAGCTTGACTGTATTCATTTCAGACCTATTAACATTAAGAAAATGCTTATACCTAGATCTTTATTTAGGGTATGACTAGCTACTAAAATATTAACATTTTTGATTGGGTAATCCCGTCTGAAATCATGAACGAATTCGCAATGAAACAAATGAAAATTTTACAATTGCTATTTAATTAATTAGTTGCAGAACTGACGTTCCTTTAACACTGTCGGTATATGTCGTCGTACCATCGACTATATGCAAGTCCGTTATTACTTTAATTGTTTTATTCCAATGTTATAACGTCCATAAATCTAGAGCACCTGTTACGTGCATCATAAAACGTCTATCCCAAAAACGCTAATAATAAATAAGAAACCGACAATTTACAATTTACCAGTGGATTCAGGTTCCTCGAGCCAATGACATCAGCGGCAGTCAAACTCCACGTCTCTTGGCATAAATCCGTTGATTTTACGATTATATCCAACCAATAAAGCACTCCAGTTTTGCCATTTGGCTAATTTTAATTGCTTTTAGGTTTTTACATCGTCCGCTCAATCGGAGGTATAAATTTCACATACAATTTATCGTTTACAAAAGTGAGCATAATAATTTATCAACAATATACAGGACTGAATGACGCTCGTAAATAAAGGCTAACGTAAAGCCACTTTGCAGTTTGATTTCACTTTATTCCATGATATCTGATTACTTTTCCATTTGACTGTTGGGACCGACGGTGTTATGAATGAAGTACCTACTAAGACTGTATGAGACAGAATACCAAAAATGTTACGTGATGTTTTAAAATCATAGGATACATCTTATCTAAATAAGAGTTATTAATTTTAAAAGAAATAAAACAAAGTTAATTAAAAATGGCGAGTAGCGGCGAGTCGACATCAAGCCAATATTATAATTAGCTACGTCACTGCTTGCTCCAATTCATTGATAGCTGAAAAATATTATGTGTTCCGATGTTAAATCATTTAAATTTTGTTTTATTCTATTTATAACTCAAGTGAGTGTTAATGCTATAAATATAAACAAATGTCATAAAATAATAATTTCTGATGGCTTCGCGGTTATTACACATTGGAAGTTATTACGCGTTAGACTATTGTCAGCTCAGTCGTGCTACGATTATGGAAACTGTAAAGAATCCGAAACGTCAACTAATAAAATAAAATAAAAATACTTAACAGTTGTTTCATTCCAAAATGTCATAAAATATTATTCAGGGAAAAACATTTCAGAAATTAATGGATGATTCAAAAAAGTATCATTATAATCCTTGTACAATGAAACCTAGTTTTTTATACTCAATGTAATAAATACAGATAAAATTGAATTATAAAAAAAAATATCAAAGCGAATAATCCACCCCTCGAAATGTCTATTGACGTACTGACACGGGTAATGTATTTTGAATGAAAAAAGTAATACACCAGAATCAATAAGTTTTTATGCGTTCGATTTATATAATAAACTTTGTAGCAAAAGTTATGAATCTTAAACGAAGTACTTAATTTAAAGAAGATCAAAATACGAGTAGAAGGCAATGTAATATGTACTGTAGAGGTTGTTATCCAGTGTGGATATTGGCCGCGTAGGAATGTTTTAAAGTTGTTTTTATATTTTAATGAAAAAAAATTGCTGGAATACCTATGGCTAAAGGACAGTCGCCGAGCACAGCGAAAAACGGACGTTGCCCTTTTTGGTTACCGTAAAGGTTACTGTACGAGTGTGAGGGCACTATTACTATGCGCGTATGACAGAGACAAATAGAAAAAGGGCAACGTCCGTTTTTTGCTGTGCTCGGCGACCGTCCTTTAGCACCAAAGCGCTAAAGGCACTGCAATATGACAACAGAAACAATCTATGTGTCTAGACATTTGTACCATTACAAAGGTTTTATGTACCTAATCCTCTACTAAATAAGTATTTAATAAGTACCTAAGTAATTATTCCTTACTCAATGAAGTTAAATAGTTAAAAGTTTTATTACCTAATATATTTTGACTGTCAGTACCTAACATTCGTTTTAAGAAAATTTTGTTGCAAACGTTATGTACCTTAATAAAATAGTATGTCAAGGCAAAGAAAAATATTATTACCTATAAAGTAACTAATTCGCCTTTGTACATTTATTGTGTTTTCGTTTACATATGTATTATTTTGTTTTGTTGTTGTACAATAAACAGTTTACACACATACATGTTTACTAATTAATAAAACACGAAATGACGTTTATTGTACTTTATAATCGTAAATAAAAAGAATTATACCAAAGGAATCTAAGTTATCATAACAAGAACGTTGACCAAAATCATTCGATATGACAAATTCGAAGAGTCAGAGCTCATATTTTATGCATTAGGCACGTTCAGAATGCGCTTACTTCGTGTCGTGTGCGACGGTTATTCTGTATATAATTCAGTGTGGCAGAATATGCTGCGATAGAAATTGCAACCATTTTGCTCTTGTAAACATTACGCTGTGCTTGACAAAATGGTTTTTGAACGACACCTATCTGACGATTGTTTGAAAATTAAAAGCCTAGAACAGCCCTGAGAAAGATCTGTTGTCAGTAGTATTGTATTTTATTACGTGTCAAACGTATTTATTTACTTATTATTTCTTGCCCTAATTTGACGCATGTCTAGTTAAATGCAATTAAAAATTTAAGAAGACATGCGTTCTCAAAATCAACAATAGTAAGAAATTAAATAAACATTTTATGCTAGTTGAAAAAAAAACAACGGATACAACTCATGCATATACTTATGCCGACATTTCGAAAGCTTTACAGTTTCCATATTTCGTGTAAGACTTGAGACTTGTGAGTTGTTTTATTCCAGTGTATAATAACTGTGAATCACCAGATTTTTTAAAAATATATAGGTATCAATGAACTGGAAGGTATTCTATCGATATGAGATAAGCAATGCAATCATTCTAAACATCAATGTTACAGTTTACGTTTCTACTCTACTCTATGTGACTACTCATAATATTCTCTTTAACATATCTCTCGAATATTCAGGAGTCAAAAAACAAATTCAACAAAAAAAACAAAAGAAAACACAATCAGAATATAGATGCTATTTAAGATGCAGTGACCGGATCTTTGTTTTGATTCAACCTTTTATAAATAATTGTTGCTTTGCCGTGATTTATTACTTCGAAAGCTACACCGTGACCGCCGGATTTGTCTCCGACGTTATTTTTTAAGCTAATGGATTTCGTAGTATTTTTACAATCTTACAAATGAATAGTTTAGGTAACGTTTGATTTAAATCATTTCTCAAGATCTCCACTGACACCTCGTTAAATCAAAATGATTCATTCGAGTAACGGTAAGATATGACGTAACTTATTTTATTCAGAGGAATAAAATATCGTGGTGTATTTTTATGACGTTTTCTACTTTTCCAGAAAAAGCATTTATTCAAAATACCAAATAGGAGAAGGGTTGCTGATAAAATTTGAAATATGATATTCTGTAGAGCATCGGACCTCTTTTGTGTGTTGCTAGTCTAATACATCATTTATCACTGATTTATCAAAAAAAGGCATTTTCATATTTGATATTTTCCGCTCTATTTCAAAGTAGTTTTTAAATGACAAAAAGGATTTTTGATGTACCTTGGCAAACCGTTTTAATTGCCCAGTATTCATTATGATAAATCCATTTATAAAAAATAGGACCCATAAAATTTTGTCCTTAACTAGAAAAATATACCTACAGTTTTTATCCTTACTAATATTATAAATGCGAAAGTAACTCTGTCTCTACGCTTTTACGCCAAAACTACTGAACCAATTAAATGAAATTTGGTACAAAGAAAGTCTGGAGCCTGAGAAAGGACATAGGCTACTTTTTAACCGACAGCAAAAAAGGAGGAGTTCCACGCGGACGAAGTCGCGGGCAGAAGCTAGTATTAAATAAATTGACACGGAACCTAATATCTAAACTGCACATACAAGCTAATAGACCCATCGCTAAAAGCAAATCAAAATTCAAACGCACTTATCATAAAATATCTTTTATTTCTTCCGCAATAGCAACAAATGTTTAATACATTATGATTATTTCTCGTAATTTCGCTTCATTTGTGAGCAATAAACGGCAGTAAGTTCCCACTCACGTAGAGCCCAGACGGCGAAGGGCACGTATTTTTCGCATTATCGGTTAAATTATTATAAAAGGAAAAGACGTGTGGTTGACTGTAATTCTACGGAAACAGAAACTGTTTCAGTACAAAACAATTGCTAAGGAAATAACACGTTGGGAGCTAAAACGAAACTTCTGAACAATAAGAAAGTTCGCGGTTGATTATATAGGGCAGTCGTGGTTGAGCGCCCACACTGGGAGCGAAGTATGAGTTACATTGTCTTTGTGTGAAGATCCTGAATGAAAGTACTATAGACGTGGTATCTATGTAGGAACATCAAGGTTCCGTTTATCGAACAACGAGAACAAACTACTGCGCCGAAATAGAACCTTTACTTTGTTGTGATTTATGACTTCACTGCTCTTGCTCCGGAACATTTTAAAATTTTGTGTAGGTACTATAAATTGGGACAACATTTTTGGAAGGTATGCCGCTAGTACGTAATCTTCATTGAAAGAATTCATTTTGTGTTAAGTTATTGATAGGATTGGAACTGTGTGTAAGAAATACAACCATACACTTTGAATTTGGTCACCCAATGACACAAAATTTTCCCCAAATAACAACACAGTGTTGTAAGATTTTTGACTATGTTGTTCGATATGATATTAAAAGTCTTGGCCTTTAAGAATCAGTTGTAGAAATATCTATTCACTTGTCATCGTGAACAAGGTAAAGGTTGTATCATTCAGACATCAAACACTTGTATGTACGATTGTACTATACGAACAATAAAAGAAATTTCCATAACGGACTATCATTGTGACAAGATTGAATTAATATTTCATGTTCAGTGTCATGCAGACAGACTGACTGACATCCACGAAACATCCTCGAGGTCATTGAACAATCGCTTTTGAATGTTATTTTTTCGATACGGTATAATTTCGTTTGCAAATGAGCCCATGTTTCGAATCCAAAGTTACAGAGAATATTTTATCAAAAGGTACGCAGGCAATTTACTTTTTATCAAAAGGTTCTAAATGGATCTGTTGAATATATTTCCGTTTATTATTCTGAAATTGTATGGCTACCTACAAATATTATAATACGAAATTGTGAAAATACTTCTAGAGAAGACGTCATGGTCTATGCGGTAGAATATCATCAGTTGCTAATAATTGATTGGGCGACAAAATGTCCCGTAAAATTTCTCCCCAGCAGAAGAGAAAGAAGTGGGAGATGTTACGCCATGTTGCCAAAACGACAAGAAACATGTTTCGAATTGTATTTATCATAGTGGTACTCAAAAGATTGAGATATAAACGTGCATTAATTTTGATTGATAATGAAAAATATACGCAATAGCTACTAAAATGTATTAAAAACTAATTTAAACTTTGCTGGTTACCAACAGGATACTTGTTCCCTGGTGAATCCGGAGCTTTGATATTAATTAATTATTTTAAGTTCAGATAAATTCATAACTAAATCTTTTTTGATGAATACTATATTTTATCATGTTAAAACAAATAAAAAAAAAAATGTAGTTATGTTATCTACCTAATATATAATTACTTCTTGTTATTAAAACAAAGCGGGAAAAAAGCAAACGTAAGCTTTTACTGACTTAATGCTCTTTTTAAATTGCAGATAATAAAAAAAAATACTACCTATTCTAACCCGACGTTGAAGCACTATTCGGTTAGATATCAAGTATCTCACAATTGTAAAACATTATACAAATTGACAAATGATTACTGTCCCTTATTATTCCAGTACTTGTTTTACACTTCAAAGGTTCAGGACGAGATACACTAATTTTGTAGCTGTGTTTCACCGCTGTGTCCAAAGCATAAACAACGCTCATTAGAATTCTATCGCACTTTACATTTCAGATTTTAAACCGCTTTATCAAAAGCAATATCGTCTATGTATTAAACATTATGTTCGTTTAAAATGCGACCGGAGGGGACATTCTACTTTGAAACTTTAGTAAAAGGGAAAGATTCCGGGAATTTTTAAGACTAATAAGTGTCGTAGCCAGACCTGCATACTAAAAAGACATCTCGTGCATGGTAATAAGAAGGACGTAGAATGAATACGAAACGTCAAGTGGTATCATTTTCAACTCCTGATAGAAAGGAGTGTATAAAATTTTCTCGTGTGTGAGAAAAATTCGAACTCGTTAGTCACATTCTTGTTTTTAAAAAAAATGGTTACATATTTACCTTGATTGATGATTCGTTATAGACAATTTTGAGATAATCAGTTCTATCACTAGTAAAATCTTCATGTAATTTGGCATAGTCGTGTCGAATTGTACTATTATAGGTATATGTCGTGTTATAAAGAATTAGGTAGGGACCTAATTTATTTAAAATTGGTCTCAATTGCGGTCACCAAAAAACCTTTGTCCCCAGAGAATGACTTCCAATCCAAAGCTATTTTTAATACTAACTAATTTCGTTCCAAGAAAGCTTTTTTTGAATATCCTGATGGGATCTTATCATGCGTTGATTACATGTTCTCATACAGAAGGCGATGCTATTAAAATGTCATTAAAGTTGCCTTAGTGTCATCTGCATGAAGGACCGAATTTTTTGTCGCACTTTGTATCTTCAAAAAACTTGTATTAGTCTTAAATTAATTTATAATGAATACTTTATTTTAATATTCTGTTAGTATTTTTCATTTTGGATTGGTTTTAGTTTTTTATGAAATGAAATTCTTAAGTATTCCAGTGGTTTAAAATTTATTATAATTATTTTGTCTGGACTTGGTCCTTATATTATGACATTTTTGAAAGAGATAAGTAGGTAATCAATATCGTCTTGTAACGTAAGTAAACATTTAAACTTACTAGTAAAAAGTTCCTCTAGGTAAATACATCAGTAAAATCATATGTTGCAAATGTTGAAATAACATTCTCAATACGTACAAACCGAGACCCAAAAAACAAAACTGGATGTCGTTAATGGTTTTGACGTAATTTGATGTAAATTGACTAGCGTCTGTCGGCGGCGTACACGCAACATGTCAACTATGAAATTGTTACCAAACTATAATTTGGCTATGATTAATGTGTGAGCTCGTATAATGAGAACGTTCTTAGTGGTTCGAATCTACATTTTACATCTACGTGTATGACGAGTATTTTATTTAAAAGCTATTTTAAATAACTCCCATTGCAAATTTCTTACTTGTGCTGAAGCATCATCTATTTTTTTCGTGATAAAAACTCCTTGCCAAATTTCACCTAAATTATGTTCAGCGGTGAAGAGGCATAAAATGATTTAAGAATTCTCCAGTGCATCTTAAATAAGAAGTAGGTATGTAGGAATACCTGTTACGTTATTTATATATTATTGTTAATGAACGACGACGAAGTAAGCACCTATTTTACTTACATCTATCATTAAATAACCCTCATAAAATTTAACCGAGCAAACCGCTCACAACGTCAAGTAATAACATGGTGGAATCTCCAATTTGTGGCAAAATTTCTGCTCTCGAAGGTTGGTCGAACGGTAAAATTTTATTGATGACTGTCACGCCAATTCCGCGGTCAGGAATTATCGCAAGATGAAATTACGAAGCCTCCATTGCGTAATGGCCGATGTGACCGAGATATCTTAATAAGAGGTTCCTGATCAAGTTCCAGAGCCCTCCGGCTTTGCATAATTGTTAAGTCCTATAGCACTTGAAGCAACGTTTTGTTGTTATCAAACTTGAGTTATGGCTCGTGAAATTGCTGCAGTATTCAGCTAAGCTTCGCGATGCAATTGTTTTTAGAAGATGCTTGCTCTGTTTAGTATGGAAAATATGTCTTCGAAATATTTCTGTAACTGTGATAGTTCTTCTGGTAACCGATGTTTGGATTGTTTTTTCTATGCCGTTATTGCCAGGAAAATGTACCTAAAGATTTGATCAGAATTAATTTGATTGACGATTGATTGACGGTATATGACAGAAGACTTTGACAAATCTTTAACGAAACAATCGAACGGGTAACATTTGCCGGGACCGGTGCTAGTTGAAAGATGCCTAATTTAAGAGAAAAAGTACTTAAAATTTTTTTTAATTGGCTTATTTCATGTGGGTTATTAAAATATTTCTATTCAAAAGTTTTTTTTTTTGCTTCAGATTTTACTAGGTCTAATACAATATATAGACAAGAACCAAACCATTTTCTAATTAAGTATGTAAATGACGATATTCCCGATTTTAATGTCGGTTACATGAATTGTTTCGTAACATCGCTTTCGCACAAAGGAATAAATTAAAATAGCCTTTATGTACAAATTTCCATTCTACTTAAAGATACGATTGTGTTTTAAAGTTAGTCCCGAAGTGATTTGAATTTCAGAATTTCAATGCGAGCCTGTTGTACAATTGTATGGACTTTCCGCCTAAATACCAGCGCTCCAATTCTATGTTTCATGCTAGAGCCTCGCAGGTAACCGAGGAAGATTTATGTAAGGCTAGTGGAAATCGTGACGCGGTGGAAGTTTCAATACCATTGTTTGAATGTCAACGGAATAAAAATCTCAAAACGTTGGTGGAATTGATACCGAATTAAAAGAGAGGTTCGCGTCTCTGGAATTAACTTTTGGTAGACAATTGGATATTTGTGATTCGTTTCGTTTGTTTGATATTTTTATTAATGGAAAATAATTAAAAATAAGTACATTTTAATAGGTTCCGTATAACAATATGTTGGACAACCTATTGGTCTAGTGATCAGAGCCGTCGACTACAAAACTAGAGGATGCGGATTCGAATCCCGCTAGGGGCAGATCAGTGTGATTTGCTTAGTTTGAAACTATAGGTATCCATTAGTGTGAATTATCCAAAGCCACCATTACCAGTTATTTATTAATTAATGTCTTATATTTTTGACTGACTAGGTACAAGATTTAGGTAAAATGTAGGAGTATTACCGATCAAATAAATACACTTTCACCACTAGTAATACGCGAAGCATTTAAGTCAATCCCGATTTAAAAAGAATTCTGATGCAATCATTAATAAGACTTTACATCGTCGATCGTACTTTTTGCTTATTAACTAGATAGAATCGAGGGCAATAGATGCAAGCGGGTCAGTAAAAAAGTAAATAGATCCTTTCAAATACATTATTATAATAGCGATGAACAAAGACGAGGCCGCTCGGGATACGAGAACTCTCGACGTTAATGTCAGTAGCGAACTAAAAAGTTATTCGTTTCTGTACCGCCATTTCTGTGGTTATTACACATAACGTGTTTTTTAAGCTCATTACGGCATGAAGAACTTGCAATTTTTATTGTTTATATTTTTATTATAATGCTGCTGTTCGAATTTTTTACAGCAATGATTGATAGCTCGCCGCATCTGTTAAATTGACTAGGTAGTTTCAGTATTATTTTAGGTTTCATTTATTATCTTATAAGAAACAAAGAGAAATAATCAATTATGAATATAGCTTTATAATGCAAACAATACTGGTTCCAACGCACACATGTGCGCTGAGACGTTTCTTATCAATAGTTCTAAGATAATGTTGTACTTATTTAAAAGTTATATAGAACAATACCGTCATGTTATTTTATAAAATTTATTTGACTTTAAATAAGGCATTGGAGCACGACATAAAACCCTAGCAAGATTCGAACTTGATACCGTTTCTTTCGTATTCTGATTACATGCAGGAATTAGTTATTAAATACTAGCTTCTGCCTGCGACTTTGTCCACGTAGAACTCCTCCTTATTTGCAGTCGGTTAAAAAGTAGTCTATGTTCTTTCTCAGGCTCCAGACTTTCTTTGTATCAAATTTCATATAAATCGATCCAGTAGTTTTAGCGTGAAAGCGTAACAGACAGACAGACAGACAGACAGAGTTACTTTCGCATTTATAATACATATTAGTTAGGATTAGTTAGGATTTATTGGCAAATAGGTACTTACGTTTGATTTAGTTTTGTTTTTACGCGGTTGAATTTATAAGTAATGTTTTTCTATCTCGCTTCTAAAATTTAGATAATTGACTCTTAGACGAAAATAGGAAGGAAAATTGATTGAAATACTTCCTTGATTTACATCTTATCTCGTCTCAGAATATCTGTAACAACAGTTATCCAATGATGCCCCGAGCTTTCCATAAACAAGGTAGCTGGCATACCACAGTAAATGCTATAATACATTGCTATTGTTTTTATTTATTTAAAATAACGGTATTTTCTCATCATGTTATTACTTCCTATGCATCGTTAGAACGACATCTATGAGAATGAATATTGGTAGATATAAGTACTTACGTAATGGAATTAAAGTTCATAATTCTGGAAAGTTCTAGTACGTACCTAAATAAAGGGTTTAAGGTCATACTGTATGTGAAAGATTTGTACCATTTTTGCTGAAACCCTAGAAATTCTAAAATTAAGGTTCAGTATCAATGTATTATAACGTACCAACCCGCCTTAATTGATTATTCTTTAGATTCTTGTGGTATTATTGCTCGTACCTACACATTGGAATAAAACAACTGTCTTAGACTACTGTAAAGCTCCTAAAACGTCATAATACAATAGACAGACTTGCACGAGTTCAATCCGGTACGGTTGTACTATTCCAATATCCTTGATAGAAATGTAACTAATCAAGGTTTATTTACTGTTTACCTTTTTCATTCTCTGCAGTATTATTATAATGACCACTAGACTACTCTCTATAGCCATTGTTAGCGATATAATGGATTACAACAACTAAATTAACAAAAGTTGTACATCGAGAATGTCAATAATTTAAATTTATATAAAAATAGAACACTATAAAAAGTAATACAAAAAAAAATATCAAAAGAGGCCGTCTAGTAGCCAGTCGCCAACAGCCATGGTTAAAAATTTGTAAACGCGAATAATTCACAGATGTGACAACAGTTATTTTAAGAGAACACCGTTATCTACCCGCGATAGTTCATCCCAAATCGTCCATAGACACAAAGGGTGACACTGATACACCCCACTGTTTCTTTATGTTTAGCGTCATAAGCCTAAAATGGGTTCCTCTGAATCGAATCAGGACAGGTCTTTTCATTGTAAAGCAAATGATAATGGTAATGGTTGGACACCATGTTGTGCTTTGTAATATTTGGTCATACAAATACTGGATAGGATAAACGAACGTAATCCTGTACGTGACTAATTTTTAGGCACGGGTTTTTCTAGAAATAATATATGGGTTTACGCCTGGTTTTGGATAGGTTCGCGGATTAGTCATTGGGTTCACGTCATTTATGATGTACACAATGATAAAAATTCATAAACAGGTTATTCTATACAAGGCTCATTTCTAGACACGGGCTTTTCTAGAAATAATATATGGTTACAAACCTAATCTTACATGCTGGATCAGTATGATTGGCGGATGAGGTACGCGTCATTCATAGATATGTGCACAATGATACAAATTTGAAAACGTAAATATTCAATTAATTTCAAATAATTATTTTTTGTGCACGTGTTTTTCTAGGTAGTAGGTATATATGGGTTCACACCTATTTCATCACGCTGCTTCTATACAGGTTGACGGATTTATTATAATATTATGATGTGCACATTATTTTCTCACCAAATGTTATTATGATCACTTGTGTTGAAAAAAAGAATACACATTATAGTAAACGTGAGATGCAAGTTTGAATCATTTCATTGACCATAATTGGATTAAAACAAAATATTTAATATTCAAATAATACTTAGTGAAATAATTCCACTACAAGGTATTAATTTCACGAATAAATCATTAAATCATAGAATTTATCGGTACTGTTAAAATATTTAAAATCCATGCGGTTTGCTTATAATCGATGTGGTTTTACAATAATTATTTTAGATTTAAATAAATATCGTATTTGTAAATGAATATTCATTTTCACGTTGATTCGATTAAATGAATACATTTAATGTTTTAAATACAGCTATGGCAATTATAATACATAAAATGCCTATTTCTCCTAGAAAAAGAATTGGTTAGATTAAAACTTCGACAGTCGAAAATCGACAATAAAAAAGGCTAATCGCTGAACCACCGTATTACAAAACGAACTTGTTTTGTAAAACAGCGGGTTATAGCGACTTAGGCGCTAAAAATAAATAAAATATTAACGTGGGTAAGAACTTTTTTTAAATACAAAAACATAACACTTCCAGTTTACAATATTCTTGAACTTCTGATCCCTTAGTGTTCTAACGGCTCAGATAAAGGGGTGGGCTGTGATGTCGATAATTTACTATGGAAATGACTAAATAAACACAGATAGGTATGAAGGATAAAACGTTCCTGCAGCGCCAAGATTACGAGATCATTGTTATTGTTCTTGTTCAAATATGTTTTAGTATTTAGATAGGACAGAGAGACGGTCTGTTTCTGCTTTTATTAGTTGCATTCGTTGCTCTAATGCATTATGCATTGTGGATTCGGAGTGAGTTGTTGTAATTGGGAAAATGTTTGTTAAACTAAGATAAGTGCAGCTATCAAAGTGGAACAAATGTTTATGGCAACACGTTTATCTGGTTGCTGTTTGAATTGTTGAAATGATAGATTACTGAAACTTTAATTGGGTTTAATTTGTATACAAACTGGATATTGATTGCGATTGGAATGGACAGATAAATAAGAAGCTAATTTTGAGTTGAACTGTAGTTTATAATTTAAGTAAATTAACTGTTGGCATTGTAAACTACATAGTATCGGTAACAAAAACAGATAAAACGATATCGAGGAAAAGTTACTAAAAATCTTTTAGATTGGAAGGAAATAGACAAAGGGACCTAAGCTATTTCATGTTATTTATCCCTACTAATATTATAAATGCGAAAGTAACTCTGTCTGTCTGTTACGCTTTCACGCTAAAACTACTGATCCGATTTAAATGAAATTTGGTACAGAGAAAGTCTGGAGCCTGAGAAAGAACATAGGCTATATTTTATTCCGAAATTCTATCCCTAAGGGGTTGAAAATGGGGTGCAAAGTTTGTATCCAACAACGTGATCTGATTGGTCCGATCTATTTCAAATGTTGTATAAACATTCTTTAACAAAATTGAAGGGATTACGCGGACGAAGTCGCGGGCAAAAGCTAGTTGTTAATAAATATTTTTTAATAAGGCTTACGATGATATTAGAGCTATAGTGACATGGTGTTAGGCTCGCAAAAATATAAAATCAGATGTACCTACGGCTAATTGACATAATAATACGCCATATAGACCGTGTCATTACACAGACACTATTTACGGTACGATTTTTTAATTGACCGTAAATGGAAGAAACCGCGTTCATATAAATCAGTGGTTTTAAGCCATTGAATTTTCTTGTCGCTGACGATAATTTCGTTCCGAGTTGGCATGAGGCGTGTCGCCCACAGGTTGCGGCCTTGTGGCTACCAACGCGGGTACACTGGCGACGAGGTAGGCGTTTGATGTTTAGACACAAATTACTACTTAAGAAATAGAATTAATAAACCAAACTAGCGCATTTGACTTGCGTATATTGATTTTATATTATTTCTATAATTGAGATAATGGTAGTTTTGCACTCACGTTTTATATACGAACAGTTATCGAAACGACAGCAAATAAAATAGAATACATGAGTTATACCCGTTAAAGTTTCATTCCGCAATAGCCAAGATATAGACATTGATAATGTTTATTTTTTATCATTCATGATAGATACTTATTTATTTTATGAAGTCTATTTATTTAACGTTTATATTTTGTACGCATAGCATTCCCATATACTTACCTAAGTACCATCTGCATATTATCATTGCTTAGTTCCAATACTACTAAGATCATAATATAATCGTAAATACTTGCAATTCTTAAACATCATTTGACATTTTTACCTAATTAATTTCTTGTAATAACATAAAATTATTTACGGTACGACTACCCGTTGCTTAAGCAATAACATTCCATAATATTTATTGCAAGAACCCTAAATTGAAAATTAATTGGTCGAAGTTCAAATGGAATTCAATTAAAGCGTACATTTAAATAGTGTTGAAATAATTACCATTCAATTTATAACATTACCAGTAGCCAGCGTTGTAAGATCGTTGACAGATCGCATGGCTGTGACAGTTGGCTATAATGAATTCCACAATTACATACAGTCGGTTGGCGATTGCAAATTTAACAAGGAATCCTAGTGAGCCTTTATTTTTGGAACTATAAAGTTCTTATTCCTTTAAACGATGGATAAAGGTATTCTGGTATCGCTACAATCCTTTGATACGATAAATCCGAGGATACTGACTATTAGCCGTAGTCGCATACCTAACGTTATGAAATTGTAGAATAACTTGGAAATAGCGGAAACTTTTATCTGTTATTAAATGCGGTTGATAAGTAAACGATTCATTAAAATTGCTCACTTGATAGACGTACCTACCACGACGTCTCGAATGGCTGTATTTTGTCATCCAATTAATTATTAGGTATTTTAGTCATTCTGCATTGAAATTATTTTTACGGCATTGCGCGAAAAAATAAATATATAAGTAGACATTAGAATAACTTTAGAATGTCTTTTATAAATATACGTTCTTTTGTTGAATATTTCAAATTGTAAGTTAGTATACCTACTTAGATACTTATAGGGAATTTCAGAGACGTTTTAACCGCTGTCAGTCCTAAGTCTAAATATTAAAAATTAAGATCCACACAGTCATATGGAAACTGTTTTCAAAACATCAGAAAATAAAATAAAATAGTTAAATCTGTTATTAATAATTGTTTCTTTTCAATGTATAAAACGTGAAGGCATTCGCCCGGATCTCTATTTTTTTTTTTCAAAATATACTATAGCCTATATTACTCAGGGTGAACGTAGCAACAGTGAAATATTTTTTCAAATCGGTCCAGCCGTTTTGGACCCTATTTAGTCCAAACAAACTAACAAACCTTTTCTCTTTATTATATTAGTATAGAAGAGATAAACAACACAACAACGATGCAACGATATACTATGCTCGTAGATACATTTTGTTAGAATTAGGGTTATATATATTAGGGGGAAGGGGGGTTAAATCTTCTTGTTGCTTATTCCTTCAATATTCAGGGCAAAGGACTGACGGCGATTGAAACGCCCGTGGAATCACCCGTATACCCGAAAACAAAATCAACAGGTTAGCGAGGCAATTTAAGCTCAGAAAACGATGCCGCCCACTGATTCTTAAAGAAATGAGAATTGCTAAACAGAAATAACTACCTACCTGTGTGAAAAGAAAATATCTACCCTTATAAACTGTTCTCCTAAATTTAAGACGAAAATATCTCTAAAATATCGTAGTTACCTATTCTGAAAATAACCTTTTCACCTGAATATATAGCTAAAGAAAAACTAATACCTAAGTAAAGTATTAGTTTTTCTTTAGCTTTTCTGGAAATTGTACGTACTTTTTCTGGATTCTTATAAATTCTGTTCTTCAAAATTGTTATCCATATCAGATGTGATCCTCCCAAAATAATACGATTGATAATCAATGTTTTAATATATCATACACCTTGATGTAAACAGGTTTAACTAGGAAAAGTGCTGTGCACTGAACGAGTTTTCTGTATAGATTTATGCTTTTAAAAGAAGCTAGAAGAGTTAGCTTATTCGGTATTAGTTCTAGGTAGGTTTTGCATATTATCATTTTAATAGCTAGCTTAAACTGAATAAATATATGTTTTATTTTTTTATATAATAAGATGTGGATGTGATTTAATTATATTTTTTTATCTCAAAAACAGCGCTCATTTTATATCTCGCTTTAGAAACGCTAAGATTCGAAAACAGCAAATATGAAGTTGCAAAATTGTTTGAAAACAGTAGAAACTAAAGTTTCGCGAAGTATATACTCGTATTTCTAGTTCTTAGTGGTGGGAAGTTATTCTCGTGAGAGTTAAGCGGTGAAAGAATTTCCTGCACTTCTTCGTATAGAATTTCGTTATATACGGAGAAGTTTGCAATATAGTACATTTAAGTAAAGAATAATCTTCAGATTTTTTAAATGTTTTTTTTTTAACCAGCACTATAAGCTAGCAAAAGTAATTTTAAAGTAAAAGTTCTCGAAACATCAACATAAACTTAATGACACACTAGTTACATCTATTGCAATGGGGACCGCGCTGTATCAAAAATTCGTTAGATACCTACGTTAGTGTAGAATGAGGTCTAGAAATTATGCTCAATACTGACCCAGCGAACTTCGTTCGTTTTAATGATGAACCATAAAATCTATGACAAATAGACATTGCCCAATTCTCTGACCTACCCAATATGCACACAAAATTACATAAAATCAGTCCAGCCGTTTCGGAGGAGTTTGGCAACACACACCGCGAGACGAGAATTTTATATTACAGATTAGGTATATACCTTTTTCTTAACATAATATCCATTACTATCTCTTCCTTATTTCGTAATTCCAGCGCTCCCCACAAGTGACATCTGCTAGTTCTACATAGATAGTAAATAGCCGAATCCGTACGCACGTCAGTTGTGGTTAACCGACGCCGTGACGTCACGTGCCAGCCATGTTCTGGACATAACGCGTTCAACCCTATAGTAATTCAGGTGTCCTAGGACTACGCAAGGCTTTCACCGACTCATTGAATCAAATTATGCTACATTTAAAAAAATATAATAATTTCTGATTCATATAAATGTATGTTTTATTGTATACTAGCTTCTGCTCGACACTTCGTCCGCGTGGAACTCCTCC
Organism: Polylopha cassiicola; assembly: GCA_038024825.1. Lineage (NCBI taxonomy): Eukaryota > Metazoa > Arthropoda > Insecta > Lepidoptera > Tortricidae > Polylopha > Polylopha cassiicola. The sequence goes on from CP149059.1 coordinate 5,223,071, forward strand.
TTTTTTGCAGTCGGTTAAAAAGTAGCTTATGTCCTTTCTCAGGCTCCAGATTTTCTTTGTACCTACCAAATTTCATTTAAATCGCTCTAGTAGTTTTAGCGTGAAAGCATAACAGACAGACAGACCGAGTTACTTTCGCATCTATTATATTAGTTAGGATATTAAGACTAGATCCCTATTTTTTTTTCAAAATATTCTATAGCCTATGTTACTCAGGGTGAACGTAGCTTTCCAACAGTGAAATAATTTTTCAAATCGTCCAGCCGTTTTGGAGCCTATTAATCCAAACAAACAAATGAACAAACCTTTCCTCTTTATTATATTAGTAAAGAGTAGGTATAAATATAGATAGTAAGTACCTAAACTCATCTTCTATTTCTTAACAATTCGTGCGATGACGTCAATTCCTTGTACATAATCCTATTAACAATAATGAATACCGCAAGTAGCCTAGTTTCTTGTAGTAACATTATGTACAAAGATAATAATGACCTGAATTTCTAGTTAAAGCTTTAATCCTCTTACTTCTATAAATAGATAGAATGTCTAGTTGGATACTAACTACTATTAATTACTAATCCTTAGTTAATAGGAACTTAGAAAAATATGCAAATTAAAAAGAAAGATGGCTCAGTTTATATACGTAGGTATAAAATAATATTTTCTTGTCTTAATAAAATAACGATAACAAATTTAATTCACGTAGGTATATTAAATTTATGGTCATGTTTAGCGAGCTTTACAATTCCCATATTCGTAGCATACTGAGTATATATTGATAGTCTGACATTTACTAGTTACTCGACTCTACGTTAGACTATGTCAGTCGTGCTATGATTATGAAAACTATAAAGAATCCAAAACGTCAGCAAATAAAATAAAATACGCGAGTTAAATCCGTTCATAGTTGTTACCTACATTCCAAAAAAATCTCGTTGCGATAAAATTGAGCTTTTTAATTCGAGTTTTCGATGCAATTATTTTTTTTGTTCTTTTTTATTAATACAGCCTTAGGACGTTTATATTAGGAACTAGCGACCCACCCCGGCTTCGCACGGGTGCTATAAACCTTCCTCTTAAATCACTCTATCTATTAAAAACCGCATCAAAATCCGTTGCGGAGTTTTAAAGATTTAAGCGTACATAGGACTGAAAAAGCAACTTTGTTTTATACTATGTAGTAAAGACAAAAATTAAAAAGACCAAAAAAACCCTTACTCTTAACGAAGGTAAAGTTTATACAAAATAGCACTTTCGACTTCAGCTATCGTGGTTTGAGCTCACCTTTGCATGTCTATATGACGTTATTGACTCCCGAATGATAACGTTAATGGAGGACCATTTTAATGATCGTTTAGCTCTTGGAATAAACGTAAAAGAGATATGGGCCTTATTTATTGCTATAGAGACGTTACCTTCACTTGTTTGTTCTTGTCGATCCCACGCAAATCGGGTGGTTGCTATTTTAAGAGCGGACGTCACTTTAGTAATGCTATAAATTGATGATGGAATATTTTTACTTATAATGATATTTATTGCTTGGACGGAGATTGAATACCTACCTAGTTTATGTACATAATAATAGGAATTAGATGGTGTGCATAACTCGATATTTCATGTTTATGAGTTTAGCTTTTTTTAGATAGGTAGCTATATTATTTATGAAATCAGGATTGTATGAACATCGTAATAATTTAGTTTACATAGCACCAAAATAATGCGCTTTCGTATCATAATAATAAACTCCAAAAACATTTTTTTTATAAAAATAATCCGCACCCAACGAGCAACTTACTCCGTTATCAAGACTATTTTATTTTTCTTCTAAGAAACTTGAAACTTAAACATGGATTTTGAGCCATTATTCCTATATCTAACTAATAACCAACTTGTACATGTTATTAAGCCTTATGAGGAAGCGCACGTTATTAGTAAATCTAGACTTATAATAATATATTTTTTTATAGAACTACTTGCCATATAACTTGTTTATATGACTACTATGCTTGTTGGGCTGTATACAAAAAAACAAATTTACTTCCGTAGCTCATGCGGGCGGACAAACGCGTTAACAAAAAAGGCTGTTACAATTTTACTCGTCCACAAAGTTAATGGTGCCGCTCTAAGATCCAGTAAAATAAATAACCGCAAAATTCAATTCTACAAACCGTTATAAAATAACCTGAAGTCAAATCGTTTTGCGCGGTTAACCACAGCACTTTCTGTCAGGTAAACGTGGATTTGAAAGTTTATGCTTAGACTTGTCAGTTTCAATCCTCCAATATATCAAATAACACATAAGGGTAAGAATTTCAAGGCACTATTTGCGTACCTGTTGCTCTGAACTGCACTTTACTCATGAAAACGCTTATATACGCTTATAACGTGCGAACCGTGTTCTTAAAATACCAAAATGATCCTTAGTCGAACGTATCTTTTTGCAAAATATACATTATATAATACGTTATCATAGCTATCAAGCTAATTTGAATGGATAGATTTATCTACTACATTCACAAACTGCAGACTGTCATTTTATTTTCATTTATAGGAATAACATTTCATCCGTCATATTTTTACGCAGGGAATATAGGAGTTTTATTACAATATTCATTTCGTTTATTTCGTTTTGTATAATTATTTTCCTGTTTTCTCTCATGATTATGGACCGTTCTAGGAATTACTCCTCATATTTTACCGAGATCAATGTCATATTTTCATTAGCTTAGCGGAAATACATAAATGTTTATGAGCAATTAAATTACCTGTAATGCATGTGCAACTATAAATTCAAACGTTTCTCTTCTCAACGAAGCATACATAAATGCTTTCACAGTAGCCTTCTAGTCTGGCCAGGACACCTTGATTTATGCATTTCATTTAGGATACCAGGTGTTTTCAAATACGCGGAATTGTGTGAATTCATACGCTTGTAATAAATGAAATTTATTTTGGTCATTTTATTCCTATCTAGTCAATATGTGTAAAGAGACTTGTTTGTTATAGCTATAAAAAATGCTACAGCAATCAATGAAATAAAGTACCACCTGTCATATTTTATGATGTCACGTTCATTACTTTTGATTCGGTCAAATTGTTGGAAGATCGCTCAGACGCCGTGGGTAGCAATCAAATAGCTTACGTACGCTAGCTCCATTGTGCTTACTGTTTTCATTCAATCGTCTCTGTAGATTTTATCTGACTCGACGGTCTGTCGCCCTCTGACAAAAAGTTACTTTAAATTATTGCCACGCTATACGTTTCTGTGCGAGTCTTGAAAAAGTCCCCCGGCTGTCCCTAATACCCGACGAAACCAATTTGAATTCAATTTAGGTTTTTTTCGAGCAAGCTTTTGTTGGCTCTCAGTTGTGTTTACCTTATTCGATTTCTGTAATTTCATTCATAACAAACTGGATTTGGGGTTCGAAAAGCCCATCGGGGTTAACAGGGGCGTTTGAAATAATATTCTCTTTGATAAGAGCCGGTTTGCTGCGGTGCCGTAAGTGGTGGGGTCCGTGTTATCGCACCATGGATTCAAATGGGATTTGTCAATGTGAAGTGACAAAAACTAATTATGCTCCACATGGATTTGCAACGGGAAGGGTGCCAGCCGATCGATTTCACTTCATTGGCGATGTCGAAACCAGACGGGTGTTGAGTAAAGCTGACACTTACCTTGGACGAACCGGAGGGCTCGATCGAATTAACGATGCCGTTAAATACCCCGTCCAAATCGTCCAATAACTTGTGGTGAACTTCAGATCTCTGAACCCGCTGCAAAAACAATAATTTTGCAAAGTAATGGGTTTTTCTTAATCTCTTAACTTCGGCCTCGCTACGTTTATTTGCTCTTTTATCGGCAAAATGTAAATTGTCACTTAAGCATTAATGTTTTGCAATGTAAATTGGCTAACGTTTTTTTAAATCTCCATTTTTATTACGACACAAACGACTTTGTCTTTTATCGGATTTGGCCGGTATTAGTATGCAAGCTCCGACGTTTGTTTTTTCGTCAACGTTGTTGATTATAGCTATTAATTTGTTGAATTAATATTATAAACATTTTTATAAAAAAATATGGAGACCATCAGGCCGCATTAAAGCGCAAGCATGTCAAATGAAGTAAATAATTCTAGAGAACGTTTCACGATATATTATAACATATTATTCATTGTTAAAACCCAATTAATAATTTAAAAACTTCCACTGATTAATTGGTCTAATATAAACAACTCGGAGCTTGCGCAATAATTAAATCTATGTATACTATCATAATATTGCTTTAGCACCTACACATAACATACAACATTAATCAATGTACAAAAATTTACGAATTGAATATCAAAAGAGCTTTCATAATTATTTCACAATCGCCGAAGCTGTTACTCCTGCCACCATTTGCATTTTAAGAGCCACTAAATTTATAAAGAACCGATTATAAATCTATATCTTTTTAAACGTGCATGATTATATTCATCAATTTGTCGGGAGTACGAGAACGGCGGGAGCCTGCTGCGAGGTGGGACAAGACAAACAATAACATGGCTCCCCGTGGCTACTTATTGTCTCACGGCCGCATCGATTATAATCTCATCCCAGTGTTAATAGACCATTGACAAACCACTCTTTAGCCATAATCGGAAACGGATAGCGTTATGTCTGCATTAACAACGTTCATTTGTCAATTTCGTAATTTCTTATGTAAACAATTGAATTCAGTGAATACATTTACATAAATTGTCAGATTAGATTCCGTGGAACACGTGTCCCTGAGGTATTTGTTTTACGTGAAGCCCCTATATTCGGTCGACAGCGACGATGACGTAATTTGATTTCGAACGTATATTTTCCAAAATAACATATCGTCGAACGCTTTGTTCGTTCAAATAGAAAATACTATATTTAATGATTACGATTAGTGGAATAATGACGTCAATTCCAGGTTCCCCAAGAAAAGCTGCGGGCGATCTCTTGTTTGTCATTATAACACAATACATGAAACGCTTCTCCACCCACGGCGGTTCTTTTTGTGCCATTCGGTTGTATGTACTTTGCAAATTGTTTTTTTTAATTATGCTCGAGGAGTCCTTTTATTCTTTTCATTCATCTAATTTAGGGCTAATCCGGGCATATCAGCGAACCCCGTTGCCAGGGGCGTCGTTTGTCCCCTGTCTTCTCTATTATACGGTTTATTATTAAAATGTACCCTAGCCTAGAAGTAATTTGTCAAACGTCTCAGACTGACTTGTTAGGGCTCGTAAAAGGTTAATACGAGTTGTTCATCTTAATTATTAATGGACATTGTACCTACACGTCTGTGATGTCCAACGCAGCGAAATTCAATTCTAGCAATACATTAATAAACTATAATTACTGTTCAAATATTATATGACCTACGGCATAGACACTTAATTACCGCTAAAATAAACTAACCTCCAAGCGTATTCTGATCGGATTGAACACAAACGAAAGATTATCATATATTTCTCAGTTATTAAAAGTAAACACTATAAATCAAATGAAAATAATCGAGCTTTGTTTCGCCTTGGGTCATTGTAATCAACTTAAGAGGTTTTTTTTGTCGAAGCTCAAATGTATTACGAAAGTTGAGGTAGTTCTTTTAATACGGTTGACTTTTCTTAATGCTTACCTTTCATTTCATCTCGCCGTTATTTCATTTACTTTTATAGATGGATTAATAATATATAATAATAAAATACTCATACGCGCATTTAATATCAACTACTATGATTACTTTCATTTCAAAAAGGTAATTCTCATTGTTACAATACCTTCTTCTATGATATGTACTATCTTCACGGGCATCATTATAAATGTTACAGTCATATAAAAATCACATCAAGGTATTAAGGTCAATGACATGCCAATTTAACTCTAACCTGCTATCAAAGCGTGGTAAAATACCCATCAAAATATGAAACCAGTCCACTCCTTGTTACAGTTTCATGGTGCTTGTTAATTAATACCCGAGTAATCCAGCGAGTTTATCTACGTTATCAGCCGATCTGTGCCACGTCACGAGATCCAATATTAAGATTGTTAATGCTGTGTAACAAGTATACAAGCATGTTTCGATGCATCAATCTACCGTTAAAAGGGTAGGTGCCAAGTAACGTAGGAAATAAGGAATGTGAAACTGTGGAGCACTTTGTGTGCCACTGCGACGCCCTCACCAGAGAATGAAGATACTTGGCTCCGGATACCTAGAGCCTGGAGTCTTCGGGGCATTGCGACAGGGAGGCATAATACAATACATAGAATCGGTTATGGAGAACCTGGAGTAAGCTAAAGGAGGGGTAAGCACCAAAGATCCCAATGGGTCGAAGTGCATCCGTAAGGATACGAATAAGATAAGATAATGTAGGACATAGTATTTTACGGGTGAAGCAATAGGTACTATTATGAAGACGTCGTTGATGTGTTATTGACTGTACTATTATTTCTCTTCACAAAACTTCGACGGGAAAGTTTGGTTAATAAATAAATAATGTTTTGTTTTTATGTGAAAGTTTGTGCAAACTTTTCTGTATTTCTTTCTCAATCACTGAATTAGGACGCAATTTGACACGTCAATAAATCGAAGTATAATATATAAGAAGTTTAGATCATTATAGTGTTAAGAGATTGAAGATTTATATATAGCATTTGCTTCCCAATTGTCTTGAAATTATACGACACCCTAAGTTTGGAATCTGGAAAATGTTGCGTTAACAGTTAAATATTTTTTTTTTTAATTTATCGTCCGTTTTGCTTTTTATTAAATGCAAAGTAGGAAACATAAACTTGCTGGAAACTTACGCAAACAAAATCGCATGTAAATGCTTTTAACTCTTTTAAGTATATATTTAATCCGTATAATACATTATGTTTAAATGCCATCTCGGCAAAAAATGTCCATCAAAGTGCTCCGAGCTATAATATAAATGTAATAAGGATGAACTTATCTTTGAAGTGAAATGAACATTTTTTTAAATGCAAAATAATGTAAATTTTATATCAGCGAGTTATTAACTTGGTGACATTAAAAGAGCCGACGAGCAGGTGATCTTAATAATCCACTTAATCTATACATAATGAGCTCATAAATGCAACAATTTGTAGTATTAATAATATTTATTACGTATTTTATTAAATACTTTACCTTCATTTTGGACTTTGTAATTGGATACTTACTTAAAGAGTTTTTTTACAATGGTTTACGATTGTTCGAAATTTCTGAAATATTTGCAATATGTTTAATTTGACGAGTACACATTCGTCCTATTTTTATGTAGGTACTTAAGTGTCAACTATTAACTTTATAAATTTGTTCATTATTCTTCTTACAAAAAACAAAAATTAAAAAATATAGTTTGTCAATAAGAATACTGCATAAAAATAATTCTAAAGTGAAATTGACATAATATCGAGAGGAGATTTCAAGCGTCGGAATCAGATAAATAAATAATTGAATTACCTTCAATATCTCGAATGCGACGTTGCAACTGTCCCGGGTTCGGTGACAGTTGCAACGTCGCATGGGTGAAATGTGTGATAATCGTGTTTAAAAAAGTAGAATGTCACTTGTTTAAACCCTAAAACAAATCGAAACTGAAGAACACCCGGATCGTATTGAATTAACCTTTAAAGGCATACGATTCACTTTCCAAGGCTCTATTTACTAAAAGCCGAGCTACCTTAGTGTCACTTATTTAACTTAACATCAGGTTAATTGGCCATAAATTAAGTTCTGACTTAAAGGCTCGCTACCCACCTTGTTCGTTCACTTACTCGAATTCAACTTAGTTTAAAGGACAACACTTTGTGCTCTAATTACGTCCTTGTACCGGTTTTTGTGTTTTGTTTGCATGTTCCAATTTTTCTTTTTCATTCACGAAATGCAGATTCGAATATTTTTGTTTTTGTTTGATTAAAACACGGCGGAGTTTGTTGGATAAAATATTCTATAGTCGCATGTTTAACGATGGCTTGTCGGTGTGTGACATTGACTATCAAGTTGGAGGTTGTGGGTTCGCATCTCGCTAGGATGATTTAAAAGTAGGATACAACTATAAACACATAAATAATTGAAAATATAAATATAGGTTACCTATAGGTTGTTATTTATATTAAGAGATACTTTACCATCCCTTTATAATTTTATACGAAAATTGAAATTAGAGTAAGGTGTACCATGACACAGCAATGTAAATTCTTCTATGTTATCTGTTGCAAGCACCTGTCGCTAAGTCCCGAGTTTGTTTGTGGTGGCACCCGCCTCTCTCGCCCTCTAATTAGCCTCTCTGATGACTTGCCAGAGTTCATTAATTATAACACAAACTGCGGTTTGATGTGGACAAACAGCTAAAAAAAACTTTGTTAACCTCTCTGTAAACTGAAGGCTTTGAACATCTGTCGCTAACTTGGTAAAAATTTTGTACGTGCCCGAAATGGGTTTCCCAACTTTGTTTTTGAAACTAGACAGGTACTTAAGGCCGAGATTTCTCAAGGATTCTATCTAATTATTAAGTTTAAAGTGCCTTTTTATGACACCTTAGTTTTCGTTCGTGTACAGTTTCAGAAAGCTATTAATGTTTTCAGTTTGTTAAAAAATATTAACTACTTGGCTAAGTTGTCTAAATTGATATTTGAAGCTTTGCTTGCTGGGTATGATTAAAGTGTACCGAAGACAATAACTGTTGATTTATAATAGACATCTCATGTCCAATTATTTCATAATTAAAAGTGACGTATCAACACAGTATACACTTGATTAAATTGGAGGCAGTTCACGAGGCCACTGCTCTCATCGTGACTCAGCTCGAACCACGAGATCCGTTTTTTACCTACTAAAATTAAGTCGATCTTTCCGACGGGATCATCGACAAAACAACTCGAGTCATCCACTTTATTAATTACGTTACGAAGTTTATTAATCACAATTTGTCCGAAGTTGATTCTAACAAGACATTTTGTTTGTTATTTTTCAATTAAGAAAACCTTAATCACGATTTGATTTCGTTGCGTAAACACGGCTTCATTTTTTGATACAGTATGAAAGGAAAAATTATAGCTGTGTACCAATTTGTTACACTTTGTGATTTACGCCTTAAACGAAATCTCCCATGAAATATGAGTTCTCTTACTGCGCGACAGCTGCTAACAATGCAGCTTTCTCTTTGTCTCATACCGTAGGCGTACCTACAGTTATTATACCGAAGAGTCCTCCGAGATAAAAATGAATGCCTAATATAAAAAGCGGGAATAAATTAAATGATTATTGGTTTTCCTTATACGTAAAGAATAAATTATAATTGATTATAAATTTGAATATCCAAAAATCTCAAACGAGTGATCTCAAGGCGTGCGTCGTTTTAAAACAACTTATCCTAATGCGATAGTAATCGCGGTCACATTTATTTAATATCGGAACGCAGACGTAATCTCCTCGATCGAAGCCGGCAGTGACACGTCGCGCCTGACGTTGCGACTTCAAAACAATAATAAGGCTAGGCTCTTTTATTTTTTCTTAATAAATTATTCATATCATAATCCAAGTGATGGGAGCGATCGTATAACTGCGTTCCGCCGACTCATCCGACAGGTCTAATTTAATGCTTGCATTTATTATTGGTAATGGAATTAACCGTGCCCGATTATCATATAATTTGATGGAGTCACTATCTCCCGATCGGTGCGGTGCCGCCGCCACTGCACTTATAAAAACCCTCCCGAGCCCACAGAGGACGTGGTCATTACGCCTAATTATTGTTATCTTTATGGTAGCAATCGGTCTGCCATGTCCGTTTAGAGTCGTCTCTCGATAAGACGCCACGGAATAATGCGAATCCTTTGTCATTTTACGTCCCCTAAAAATATTTTTAAAGGTTTTTTATCTGTCGATTCTGGTGAATTAAGTTTTTTTTGTGAGTAATAATACGGATTCTCTGGGTTACTTTACCCTCATTAAATGCAGTGATATGGATATTCCGTCTCTTTTTGATTAAAATTTCTCAACTTGCCGCATGAGTGCGTGATATTTTATTTCTCATGATGGAGTTTTTTTTCTCTCCTTATCTTATTTATTACCTTTTGGCGTTGTACAACGAGCGTAAGTAATTATTTGAAATAAATCATATATCTGAAGCTCAATATATCTTGATCGAGGTCACGCCGCGTCAAAGTCATACAATGTAGGTAGTAACATTTCCGCAAATCCATCGTTGAAATTACAGGTTCGAGCGTGCTTAGTCACGTATCCTGATTTCTAAATCATACCGAAATGAGCGAAAAGCAAAAACAATAGGCCTTTCTATTTATCATTGCAACTCTGTAAGACTTCGTTAGTCGTATAACTGACCCATTTTACTTCACGGTTTTCAAACTAAAATATGCTTCTTATATATATTACGTTCAACGAGAACGAAGGAAAGTAAAATAAATGGTCGATTTGGGCGTAGCAGAGCTGAGCAGCTGCTTCGGACGTGACCGCGACGCCGAAGCGCAGGTTGATGAGGGGGCATTAAGAAGAAGCAGGAAGTGAGTTCATATCGATTTGAGAAATGATGTTCGACGAATCAATTTTAGGTACTTAAATCACATTTTAAGTTTATTGGTTTTGTGAATCGTTGTTGTTTTTTTATACTTTATTACATAAAGCTTAAGATACTGGATTTAGGACATGTAGGTAGCTTTATTTATCGATTAAATGCCTATTAATATTGTTTAGGAAATCAAGAGTATAAAACATTTAAGGATACTCAAAAGATATATATCAGGATTCCTTTTACGTATAACTCCTCTGTCTGTCACAGCATCGCACATATCTATCGATGCCACATCGAACCATAAACAAAACAAATTCCAAATTTCAAATAACAAATAGAAAAACGTCGGCGTGAATATTTTTTTAAAGTCATACGTAAGTGTGAAGTGATTAATCGGCGCAGCCGGGACACATGCGACGGGGTGTTATTTCGGAAAGAATGTTGGGAACGTGCTTCCACGGCTCCACGCTGACCCCCTGCGAGTAACAAATGCACCAGCGACGGGTCGGATATCGGCCATTCGTTATGTAGGATCGCTCATTTGAATTTAGATTTGTGTCTCAATTTCGTGCGGAGCGATACAAAGTGAATAATCAACGTTTTAGCATAAAATCGAAACAAACAAAACTCATAAGCAAAATGCATAATACCTAATAGTTTCTGCCAGCGACTTCTTCCGCGTGGAATAGTGATCCGCTACGATTAGTCACTTCAAAATCGACAAAGTTTAGTACTTTTGCACACCTATTTTACCTCCTAAGGAGGTGAATTAACAGAAATCCATTGTTAGTGCTCTCCTGCGCTATAAAAGTTCGAAATTTCAAGTTTTCAACCCTTATAGTTTAGGCCCTGTTGATAGATCAATCAGTCAGTCAGCTTTCGCTTATATAGATTAAGATACTGTGACAGTGGGCGAGGCATATTTCTCTTACTTAGATGACAGAAAGTGTTAAAATGGCAACCGCAAATAAACACAGCGTGGGTAGGTCAAAGTAGTTCGATCACCTGGTGGGGATCACTGGACCGGTCTCTATGGAGGAAGACCTTCAGGGTTACACCTATGTCCTTGATATACCTTTTTTTTATCGCTGGAAAATGCATTACGCATTCCACCCTAGCCCGGGGGAGCACCGGGTGGTTATGTGGGACTGCTGAGCAGATGCCCAGACTACCCACTAAAAACCAACGTCTACCCTCACCGTCGTTTTGAGACACCACAGGATAACTTGCGCATTCGACTGTGGTGACAACAAATGTAGTATCTACAGTAACAGATGTATTTCAGTTGTAACGATCATCTTAGGTACCTAACCTACCAATTAGTCGAAAGAGATACAATCCTGAATAGACATTACTTGTTTTCTGTAGATGCCTATAATATATGTTTACGATGTAATTTAAACACTTTCATAAGAATTATTTTTTGCAGACTACAACGTTTCTTAATAAAACACGTATTAGCTCAACTAGAGTTCAATCAATAACGTAACAAAAACCCAACAAACCAATTAAAAACGTTTTATACAATTTTATATATAATTCACACTTGCAACTGGCAGTTAAATCGTAAACAATTTTCCCGGCGCCGCAATTTTCCGTTCTTATAACGTCAGCATTTCTTTAAAGTATAAATAATCACCCGACAATTATCTTGGAACGGACGTAAATCGCGTGAATCGTTATTGTTTTTAGGGAAACCTATTTCGCGTGGTATTAAAATTTTCGTACCGAGGTGGCATTGTGTGTTCCCAGGAAGCAGGAAACCATTATAGCGGCACATGCTCGGGGTGTCACAGGTTTCGGAGATACCCACGCTCAAAGGGGCTTTACGACCCGTTACAGATATTTTCTAACCGTAAAAGATAAAATATTTACCTACTACATGTAAGTATAATAAAACATGTACCTATGTGTATATTTATATACATACATGTTTTTAAGATTATTCATATGTGTAAGCGTTTACACACTTTATTGCACAAGCAAATTAATAAAGAAGTTGAAGCGCAAACGATAAATATATATCCCTAAAAATATACAATATAATAAAATAATAGTATATACGAAATTCATTCAATTAGATAAATAAGGTTGAAATAATATATATGATTTCGGAATAAACAACTACATATTTATTATGTTTTGGTGTAAGACTATCATCAGCTCAGTCGTGCTACACATAATTATGGGAACTACAGAGATTTCTAAAAGTCAGCAAAAAAATAAAATAGACGAGCTAAATCCGCTATAATTCTTTCATCCAAATGTGTAATAACCGCGAATGTATCAAACATTACTGTGTAAGATTTTGTTATGTAAACTGTGTAGTATATAAAAACTGTGTAGTACATAAAATATGATTTCATTTTATTTTAAATGAACTTTTAAAAGTTACGGAGTTGCTTTTGTAATGATAATGATAGGTACCTAGCACGCTAACTCGCAATCTAAACTAAAAATGGATCAAAAGAAGAAATAATACCTACGTTTTATTTCTATTGATAATCACCTTTCATGCTATAGAGTAAAGTTTTTCCAATATTATATAAGTAATAGGTCAGCAAAGATAAAATTTCTCTAAGCGCTATTTGTGGTAGCCACCTACATATCTACATACCTTACAAGCTAAGTGCCTACACTAGTATTGTAGGCACTTAGCTTAACCTATTTACTTATAACACCTAAGTACAGAAACTTATTTAATAAGTATTAATGAGTATACCATATCATCACTAATTCCATGTTCTTTTTATAACACGTATCGTTTGACGTTCCACCATCAAATGAATTTGTCACATCTGAGCTTTAAATAAACGTTGTCATCACGTCAGACGGTTTATAAAAATCAACCACTAACGACGTCGTCACTTCATAAAATTTATTATTTTGATGACTTCATGAGATTTTATTTGTGACAATTCTAGCACCACATATTTGGAGACTATTTCTACAAACGGCCGATAGTGATCTAAATGTTTTGTTTTAAATAGTTAGCGTAGCTATTTGTGAAATTTATTGGACGAGTCGCGTGATTTATTCTCGCGTTTTTAGATAATACTTCCCACTCCTTTTTTTATCTTATTCATCTTGATGGGTTGCTTTTGTTAGACCTGCATGCGGAAGTATCAATTACAAAACTAATTTGCTATAAAAATTGCAATACAATACAGTACCCTTTTTAACTGTAAGTAATTACTAACCGGCTGTAAAGGGTGAGAACAGCTGTGTGAACCAATCTAACGCATTCTTGAACCTAATCACTATCGTTAGAATCTATTCCTTTTTTTATAATAACTGTTAGATACAATCTAGTTTTTGTCCCCTTATTTATAATGTAAAATTTGTACACCATTTTGTTAAGTTTGTCATAATGTTTGGCAATGTAACCCCTTCTCACATGAGTGGATATTTTAATATATCGGAGCGTACTTCCGGAAATTCAAAATGGTGAATTATAATGAGTCGTTACCGCTACCGATTATACTTTACGTCACGCTTTTGTTACCGTTAAGGTATTTTTACATACAACTTGTGTAAGATTAGGTCACTATTGTGACATTTATATATAGGTATTGTACCTATTGTTTATGTTATCTGTATTATCATTTTTATATAAAACTTACTACTACTAATATATTTTAGCTGCTCAAAGGCTGAATAAGAGCGAACTAATTATTCAGTCGTAGATATAAAATGAGGTAAGAGAAATAGAGTACTTATAGTGTTAAAGCTTAGGTACCTACATACTAAAGGACGGTCTCGGGGCACAGCGAAAAACGGACGTTGCCCTTTTTCTATTTACTAAGCGACAGAGACAAATAGAAAAAGGGTAACTTCCGTTTTTCGCTGTGCATCGCGACCGTCCTTTAGGTACACTATAAAACGACTGTGAAACAATTGTAAAATATACTCATAGGTAGGTAAGAGAAAAATTTAAAAAATAACCGTATTACTGTTATGGCGGAGAGTGAGAATGCTTCTTTAGTAACAGGTACTATGCTTTAACTAACAAAAATCCGGTCAGAACCTAATACAGCTACATCATATAAAAATAAATATAATGTTACCACAGCCAATGTTACGATGACAGCTACGTCATTTGCAGGATACTTTATACATTTAAATATTTTTTTATTAAAAAGCGATATTTGAGACTTCTTTATGACTAGCAAATGCCATTAAAAAAGGTCAACATGCAATATTAAGGCGTTAAGGCGATTATTTTGAATAAAACATAAAAAGTCGTGAATAAAATAATCATAAGTAGTTATGATAATTTCTGAAACTTTTTCGGTTATTAGGAGATTATACATTGGAGTGAAACAACTCTAACGGATTTAACTCGCGTATTTTAATCGTCGTGCTACAAATATGGAAACTGTAAAGGTTCGAAATATCAGCAAAAAAAAGTACTCGAATTAATAGTTGTTTCATTTTAATCGTACCTATATAATATTATGATTAACAATTCTAAGTTACTAATAACTTAGAATTGACACAAATAACATTTCACATTACCGAGTCAAAGTAGTAAAAAATTCTAGTCCTAAAAATCACAGGTTCATTTGCCTAAGCCCACCTAATAAAATTCAGTCCTAACCAATCCTGTAGCTAACGGATGCAAAAGTTAGCGTAAATCTGGATTTCCAGAGCTAAAAAAAATGCTTTACACTAAGTTTTAATTTCAAAGTTAAACTACAAAATACCGTTACACGATTCAGCTCAACCAGGCAGTTCCAACAGACTTCCGTGACCAATCGTGACAGATAACTCTAATTTATCAAAGTGTGCTTCAATTTCATAATAACTCGCAGGTTGCGTGTGTGACAGAATATTCTATTACTCGCGCCTAGACTATTAATCTTGGACAGTGTTATTAGTGTCCGACGCAAATTAATAGCTGTTTGTTAAGTTCTTTCAACCCCCTGGTGTTAATGCGATAAATGAACCATAATAGCACGGCGCTGTTTAAAATGCTAAAGATTCCGTGCATGTTGTGCTTACGGTATCTTCCACAGCATTTTACTTTGTGTTTCCTTCTCTCATTTATACCAAAATAGAAAAAAATATTTGTCGAAATTAAATTAAGACTTACTTAGGTAGTTACTTATTTAATAATCTTGATTCCAGTACATAATATACCCATATATATTATTATATTGACATTTAGTTTGCCTTCGATTCGTATATGTGAAAATTACTTCAGCGTTAGACTATCGTCAGCTCAGTCGTGATACTAATATGGAAAATGGAATGTTTTCTAAACGTAAGTAATTGAAATAGAATGCACGAATAAATCCGTTACAGTTGTTTCATTCCAATGTGTAATAACCGTGGAAGTATAAGAAATAATTTAACATACATTCGTAAATGCTACCAATCATTTTCTCAAACAACTTTATCCGTATTCGATAATCATCGTTCATTGAAATCCGTTACACGCAAGTATAATGAATAACGTCAAAAGTAAAGTAACACCTAGATTCAAGGCCCCATAACGTTTATGATTCCACTAGGTATAAAGCGGTAGATAATTCCTAAACCCTTTAAGAAGAGAACGTTTCTCTTCTATTTATTGCACTAATAAATATTTATGTCATAATCCGAAGTAATGGCAGCGACGGATCACTGCATACTTCCTATTATTACTCATCTGAAAGTAGCACCTAGTTTACATTATACGTAGCGGGGCCACAGACTAAATTTACAAGGAACAATTTGAATAGTTAAAAGGCAGATGCTAATGTTGATTCTTGTATAACATTTCTCTATGGGTTTTTGTAGCGTATAGTGTAAGTGTGAAGAGCGGCCGTCTCGATGTATAGTTAATGGAATTAACCGAGGCCGATTATCATATAATTTGATGCACGTGATATCTCCACATCGGGGCCGTAAGGCTGCAATTGAAGTAAAAAGCCTCTGGCTACCGAAGGGCCGCCTATTAGATCTAATTATAGTTATACAGCGTAGTTTTATTTTCTTGGATAATTATATAATGAAGGAGACATTTTTATCCAAATAAAAGAAGGTGCATTAAAGTTGAACGTAATTTATGGTAAAAATTTCTGACGAAAGCCCTTAGGCTATAATTATTGTGACTATCTTTGATGACATTTTTTATGGTGACTGAAGACTGTAATGTTTAAGCATGACAAGAAATTACCTGTAATATTATTGTAACATATTTGCATGTGTAATTTTACAAGGTTATTTTATTTATTACTAGTTTTCTGAAGAGTTTACTCTTTAGTTAAAAAAATGTTTTACGCGTAGGTATTTACATACAGTTCTGTGATTTATTATTATTTAGGTAGGTATTTTATAATTTTATAAAGTTATAGTTTTTAACTCAGTTACATAATAAACATAATAAAAAATGTCAAGTATAAAGAAAGACCATTCTTAATAATTTAAAATAATCGATCAAAATATTAAATAGGTAACGAAAGTTTTATGACAACTTGCTTCATATAGGTATGTAAAAGACCACCATTTACCATTTAACGAACCTTCTAGACTCATCCTAGGTTTTGGTTATACGTTGCTATCAGTAAATTTAGCCTTCTAATACATTTTTGTATATTTGTAAATAACAGTACGATTCACCCTTAAACACAACACCCTTAGGTCAGCTTG
This sequence comes from Polylopha cassiicola, assembly GCA_038024825.1. Lineage (NCBI taxonomy): Eukaryota > Metazoa > Arthropoda > Insecta > Lepidoptera > Tortricidae > Polylopha > Polylopha cassiicola. The sequence goes on from CP149059.1 coordinate 5,240,254, forward strand.
CGAAAGAAATTTTAATATGATCTAAGAATGCAAATCCAAGGCAACAATTTAAAGCAAGAAGTAAGGACGCTTGTTACCCGTAGACGTAAGTAATAAGCACACTTCTCTACTATTGCCTAAGGACATTTTGTTAAATTGCATTCCATATTAAAAAACGCTTTACAAGTCCAATATCAAAGCTTTGAATGCTATTAAAAACACTATTACTACAGTCGTATAATAATAAAGAAAAGAAGAAATACTTTAATACGTTTAACGGACGTTTTTTGGTATTAGTTTTGTTTTTTATTGTGTACCTTTGGTTCGTTTTTTTCTAATTTATTGGTCACTAACGAATACGACGATAAATTATCTTTCTAAGGCTGTCATGTGTGGAGGGTGATGCGAGTTAATTTAAACCAGATTCCTGCGATAGTTTTTTGATTACAAGCTTTATGGCCTTGAATATAAAACTCTTAACTTCTAAACCATATCGTATTATTCTTGTTTAGGATAACTCGCATATTCGTTCGTATTGACCGTAGTCATCTATTTTAGGCAGTTATTAGGTAATATATAACTGTATAATATGAAACATTCTAATAACATAGCTCAAATGTAACGAAAAACTATTTACAAACACAAAACTAAAAAAAATAATTATTAAACGGTTGGTATGAGAGTAATTAAAACGGTCTCCATAATATTTGCTCATACATAAAATGAACATAAATATAACACATTAAGTGACATCTAAATAGCCATGTATGACAAATTTATTGTTAGGCCTCGTAAAAACCTTGAAATACGATGCTGTTCTAGTTATTAATTCGTTAATGATTCAATGACAACTTTTTACTAAGAGACAATATTTTTAATATTTTATTATCGAAGTATAAAAAAACGGAACCATTAAATCTATTTTATTACATTTTTATTTTCTTTACGAATTCCCGTATATCAAAGTTGCGGATTGAAATATGTATTAATTAAACGTAAAGATTTATACTTGTTAATATTTGCATATTCTGAATAATCATTGAATTGGAATTAAATGGATCCCAAGAGTTATTATAATAAATCAGTTAAGATATATTTTTAGTATAATTACTATTTTGTAAAAGGATTACGAATTCTTCGAAAATATCTACTCGGAAGCGGCTTAATTCTAACATTAGAATAAAAATAGGTAAACATTTTAAGTGCCATAACTACGTCACTTAGACCTTTATCTATGTATCAACTTATAATGTAGGTATTAACGTGACTCTAACAATAGACTTTGGTAACAAATTAAATTTCATCAGTGTGTATCACTGATGATAATGACTATATAATAATAAATATGCAATATGATAAAAAAAATTACTCACTCATGTAATATTCAAAGTATGTTTTACATCGATCCCACAAAAAGGGTGCATTGTAACTAATGCGTGTACATTATCTTTTCACTCGCAAAAGAACTGTCAAAACAAAGACCACCCTGCGGGTGCGCATGACTTGAAATTGATTCAAATTTCGCGTGCCACTGTTGTGCGTGATGACAGTGACAGCACCGTGACATGTCTCGCCCAGTGGTTACTCGGGGGTTACTTTGCATTACTGTCATGTTTTTATTAGTGGGAAAACTTGCATTTAAGTCCCACGGGGTAAGATAGGAATCGCATGTTTCCGATGCTCGATTGTTTTATGTAGATTTTTAATTGCGTTTTTTGCAACCTTACTACTTTTACGAAATCTTGGAGTTCTTTACGACATTGTAGTCGTAAGTATTTGTGTACAATGGTACCTAATATGCATGTAAAATTTCAAAATGTATTTATCTATATAAAATCTTGTTTATTGAGTTTAAGATTACATTGTTAATAATGTACCTAATTGTATAGTATGAATTTTGAGAAATAATGTAATGTAATCTTTATAATGAAGTAAATTTTAATTGTATATATTTAAAGCCCAATTGAGTTTCGTAAAATCTCAATTGTCTCAGTGCATTATGATTTGTCACGACCATTTTTAGCACTTTACTTGTGACTCACGGCCCTGTACAATTGTCTGAGCATAATGTTGCCTTAACTCTCTTATGATTCACTTACCTTGATATAATTATAAAAAATAAATGGTCCATCGGTTAGATTTTAGAAAAGAAAATGATGTCACTTTGTCGTGAAAATTTGATGTGTCGGGGTGTGACTCCAACAAGCAGTACTATAGTTGGTTATAAGTTAGATATCTATAGAAATAATTTTATAATTTTTGCTATTACTTTACTAAAAGAAATATTGTTGGTGGACGTTTATTTTTATCCTATCCGCAGCAATGATTGAGTCCAGTAATATGGAAATAGTTTGTATAAAGAAGGTTCAATCAAGTTGCTTTTTATCCCAAAGAAACATTAAAAGTTTTTTCTACCAACAAAAAAACTTTGTAATTTGAATCGTAATGAAAACGGGATACCTGAGTACATAAGTAAAAATGCGTTTGCAACTTTCTACAACACAAATAACAAAAAAAAACACAAAATCCTAAAAAGTAACTAAATTCGTACAATTTATTTCAAAACGTAATCTTATGACTACGCAATAAACGAATTGATTTATTTATTATTCTGCCATCATGGATAATTCTTCAATTATGAATAATAAATGGAATCAGCTTATTTTAATTTTAATTGATATTTAATAATACAATCCGTCAGTTTTCATTCAACAGATTATTTCGATCAACTATTTAAAGACTGTATCAATATTAAAGCAGGCATGTTGAAACGGGAGTAGGTCGTGTCGCTCTGTTAACGTGAATAATAGAAAATGCATTGTATAAACATTAACTTTGTCAGCCATTTTGTGGAGACACATTTATAGCGTGCATTTAAATTGACCTTGGAAAATTATATGCTATTCTATTAATGATGTGTTTAATTTATGTTAGGGATTAGAATCAGATTGACTACGTACTTGAAGTTATTAAAAATGAAGGTAAGTACCTAAATAAGTAGCTACCTAAGGTATTGATTGTTGGTGTAGTGGTCAGAGCCCCCGACTATGAAACGGTTCTAATCTGATATCGGTATGGTATCATCAGTATAGTAACAGGCATATTTTGTTTATGTCTTATTTGTGTTGTAGGATCCACAATATATATATATATCGCACACCTAGATCTAAAGGGAGCTAACTCAAAAATCTGAAGATTTAAATTAAACACACGCTAAAAAAAAGGATCCGATTCCTTACAACAATTTCGCCTCTCCCGAAAAAGTTACTTTTTTTGAGTTAGCTCCCTTTAGATCTAGGGGTGCGATATATATTATGAAACTAGATCAATTGTCCAAAATATTGATAATTTATAAACTAAATACGATCGAAATGCGAGCAATTCGGAGTTTGTGACATTACAATATTATACTTAATATACACAGCTTCTATAAATAAAACTGATAGCTAAGCACTCAAGCAAAACCTTCATGAACTAGGGTTAATTAATTTCACTACAATTCACAAAAAAATGATATCTACATACTTATGGTATTACTTATTACAAACAGTCTTCAGATTCCAGTAGGTACCTTCTTGACATCAGACCACCTACATGTTCTTCCATAGGTATACAGTCCAAGACGCTAGTGCATTTTATTTTACACTAGCGGCCCGTCCCGGCTTCGCACTGGGGGACTTAAGATTTTTTTTAAAGATAATGTTAAGATGAACAATTCACCCATAAAGCATTTTTGTATAACTTTAACTATATTATGCTCAGCGCACGCCACGGAAGGCCTCAGAAACTATACTTTTCCCCCGTTTTTGAAACATTTTCGATTACTGCTCCGCAACTATAAGACCTAGCGTGATATTATATAGCCTATGTTACTCGGGAATAATGTAGCTTTCCAAAGGTGAAAGAATTTTTAAAATCGGTCCAGTAGTTTCGGAGCCTATTCATTACAAACATACAAAAATACGAATCTTTCCTCTTTATAATATTAGTATAGAAGTATAGATAGAAGTATAGATAAAAATATTGTCAAAAGACGGAGAGAATAGAATATTCCGCGCGCATTTCTCAAAAGCATTTCAGAATTCGTTTAAGTGACCAGAGTATTCCACACCCATACGATTGCACTATCTGTTCTGAATAATGTTATTACTTAGGGTCATGTTTAATGGTACAGAAAATCCTTATGAACGACTTGATCTCGAGGGGATAGACGAGAAATGGGAAACAAATATCTGAGAAGACTTAACCTATAGTCGAGGCTTCATTGTGTGAAATGAGATATTAACGGTGCAGTATCGAATAACGATTCAGGGCAGTATGATGTTAACTATGACCTTGTTATGGGAATATCTTGTTAAATTTATTAATTCTAGACGGTTTAGGTAACTGTTACGTGATAATGCTTTGATACATGGGTGTGGTTTTATAAATAACTAGCGGCCCACCCCGGCTTCGCCCGGATCCCTTATTTTTATAGTCTATGGCACTCGGGATTAATGTAGCTTCCCAACAGTGAAAGATTTTTTCAAATCCAGCAGTTTTGGAGCCTATTCAATCCAAACAAACAAAGGTTTCCTCTTTATTACATTAGTATTGATAATATCACGTATATGTGGTTATAGGTACCTTATTTAATGAACGATACAAAGATTTATTAAGATTTCAAAATCGCCATACGTAGTTTTTTTTTGACTATGGAAACGTCAGTTACCAAGTTACATAGTTTCTGAATTTATTAACATTTTACCGTACAACACTCATTGGAATAATAAATGAACTAATCCGTTCGTGTTTGAGAATAATGTTAGTTATCGTTGTGAATAAATAAGCTCTTTATAACGAATTACTCAAGGGTTGATAATTAATACTAAGGAAAACTTATTTACTATAAATTAAAATTACTTAGCGAAAATCAATTGACATAATCAAAGTAAGTTAATTAGTACGTGATTTAAAAAAAACTTAAACAACTATAATAGATTTAACTCGTGTAATTTAAGATATCAATGTTTACTTTATGAAAAGTTTCCGATATTCAATATGTCACGTTGTTCCGGCAAACGTGCGAAATTTACGTTATATTTTTTTCTTTAAATTGTAATTGTAATATTTTACATGTATTCTACGCTACCTACATTTTTTTGTGTATTATTCGTTTGAACAAAACAACTACAACAGTTTTTAACTAGCGTAAGTATAATAATATTAGTTTTTGATGATGTTTTCAAAATTTTACAGTTTGCATATTCGTAACCGACTGAGTTGATGATTGCTTAACACTATTAATTGGTGCCCTTTATTATTATTTTGTGATTCCAATAATGCTTTATCATAATGCCCTTCGATCTGATTATGAATTGATCAATATCTGATACTCTAAGTAGCTAGATCAAACAAAAAACAAAAATCTCGATCGAAGTGTAAAAGAAAAATCGGTCTAGACACGAGCCACCAATAAATTGCAGTGTAATTTTTCTCATAAAAGTATTTCAATATTCTGCAAGTGCTTCCAAAACCAGTAGGTTAAATAAAAATGTAATCAAATGTGAAAAAGTTCACCAGTATAAAATAAGTGCATCTTTAGATAATGACGCCAGTTGATCTGGTCCGAAACTAACATAGCTTGTGTTACAGGTACCTACTAGACAACCAATATATTATATATATATATATATATATATATATATATATATATATATATATATATATAATATGCAAGTTCAGATGATCGTGCTCATCACACTAACATTTGCCTATAGCAGGATTCGAACCTGCAACCTCCAGGAGAATGCCATGCTTGTAATCAGTTGCATATAGCTATGAATTAATAAAAAAAGACATCAAATCGATTTAAATCACAATGTAGCAACGAACACATTAAATTGCATTTTCATATTTAATTCAATTCAAACTGAAATAAATAACGTACATAAGAAAGCACAAAAAAGAAACATAATGCTTAAAACACCCGGTGCGCGTAACGAGCCAGCCTTGTGTCGGAGCATTGCAAATGTAGGTGCCTACACTACTCGTCCGTTTGTTATTTTATTTGCTCTCTACTCAGTAAACTCTATTACCCAGTCGATGGTTTTGATTCGGAGAAGTCTATGTTTACATTGACTGCTAAGCTTATGTCGCTGTTGTCACAATATTTTACTTATGATCCTCTCCAACGCTGTGAGAAAGTTTACGCACTGCCCATCATTGTTTATCTAAACGCGTGGGCGTGTCATCGGCTTTATTATCTTTGTAATTAAGAATGCACCGTTAAATTACTAACTGAATATTTCCTGTGTTTGTTTTATCTGTACGGTTTGTTTCATTATCGACGTCGACGTTTTAGATTATCGACTGTTCTATCCCGCCGGCACCGCCGACTTCTTGGGTCAAAACAACTAATGGACTACGTTATTAGTGGCCACCTCAACGAAAAAGTGCATTAGCGTTCCGTAAGTGGAATAAAACTATTTTGAATATAGCTCAAGTAAAGTGCGCTGTAAGTGCTTAAACCAGTTTCCATACAGCGAATCGCCTCAATTACTATAATCGCTATAGTTTTATTTGGTTTCGGATTCGGTAGCGGGCTTTGTTAATGTCCGACTCAGTGAATTAAACGACTGTTATTTACACGATAATGTTCCATATTTAATTCCAAATTGGAATGCTCTGTTTGCAATTATCGCACGAGTGAAATTTTATTGCCTCTTTGATATTATCAACATTTTGTTATTATGTAGGATAATGATTATTTGTTCCACCAACATACAAGGATCTTTACAAGTTGTACGAATCCTTTATTCTGTATTTTTCAAGGAATTATTTCGGGAATAAGACAGGTCTTTCAAAATTGGACAGGGATTTAGTTTGGGGAGGTTGTCGGTAACCCCTTTTTGACTCTTATCACGGTTAGTTAGATGCGCCTCGGGAGTGACTCCGCTAGTTTGAAAAGAGAGTGCCCTTTCTCTGAATATTGCATTTGACATCTGGGAGGCTTATCATGACAATAAAGCAAGGGAGAACGACAAACGATCTTATGTTTAATAAGTTATTACTTCGTGCGCATAAATTTCTTAGGGACTCGAACGTATTCAAAGGCACAAGTTTACATTTCTCCGTAAACCAAGCGCTTTGCGTGGTGTCGCAAAAACTGAGAAGCTATCAATATGTATAAGAGCTCGCTTACAAATTTAGTCATTAAACTCTGTTATCTTTAAAATAAAAATACACTCGCCATTGAAGTTAAACAAGCCCTTTTGTATTTATGGGTCGTTTGGTAGGAATTACAATTTCTCACTCTGTTTCACCTTACAACTTTATAGTCAGTGCTGCCCAGACAAAGCAGTGGACATAATGAAATTTTCGAGTCTGAATTCTCAAATAAATAATTCATTGTGAACAAGACGCGAGTTCCTAGTAATGTAAGAAAGCATATTTTAACTCATATCGTAAACTGCAACAAATGACAACAGTCGTAAAATTTTATGTCTGGTACCAAGTCGTCCCGTCTCAATTACAATTACAAATTATTACAAATTTTCAAGAGTCGTATGGAATAGGTATGCGAAAACCAAGGCGAGCTTTGCTCACAATGTATGGGTGTTGATTTTATGACAGATGACCTTTTTATCTTTTGCTATGTAATATTTAAGGAGCGGATTGGTACTCAAAAGTTACAGCTTTACAGACTTATTTGCGATCGAAAATAACAAAAATATTCTCTTATTTAACCACTTTCTCTAACTTTATTAAATTTGTTGGATTATAAACATTTTAAGATATATTTTTCTTTTCAAATCTAAACGAATATATCGGACTTATTTCACTAAAATAAATCAAATGAACTAACCTATTATTCTTCTTTGTTGTTTATATTTTTAAGTAGGTAAACTATAGAAAAATTATTATACTATTATGTGCGAAAAAATGTTAAGTTAACGTTTATTCTATTCAATTTTCGTTTACTGACGACCACCTGTGGATACGGTCGCTATTTACTAGTTCTTACTCGTAATACCGTTAGCGTTTTTGCTTCGAAGGATTAGGAAAATATAAAAAAGGTTATTTAGTATTTTAGATATCGTAGCGAAAGTAAATAACTTTTTACAATATATTTTTAACACACTAGAATAAAGAACTGTTTACACTATACATCAATCCTAACTATATATTATATAATTATATTCTAAATCTGTCTGTTTCGCTTTCATGCTTGAACTACTAAACTGTTTAAATAAAATTTGGTATAGCGATAGTCTAGAGCCTGAGAAAGGACATAGGCTACTTTTTAACCGACTGCAAAAAAGGAGAAGTTCCACGCGGACGGAGTCGCAGGCAAAAGCTTGTAATTAACAATTAAATAACGTTTTTACTTCAAGAAAAGTGTCAGTTAGCGCGGACAATGTGAAACAGACTTTTATGTCATTATTTAATTGAAAACTGGAACCTTTCACTTCTTTTAATATGCTTGAACTTTAGCTACAATATCTGCCAACGCAATCATAACAAAATTAATACATAAAGCCTTTAATGACACGGGTTGAACGCAAAATGATTTAAACATCTATGCTCATGGTTGGAAGTACGTCTTAATACCCTTGTTCTATAGTACTTACTCCAGATAGCTCAAAACGCCTCCGGCTGAGTCTAGGATGGCCTGACCTACTATTAAGGACTGTCTCAGTGTGGTTTGACACAGACAACTTTCCAGAGAATCCTTAAATAAATTTGAAAGTTTTTGATGTTATGTATTACCTACAACCTTCGCTGATTAGAATGGAGGTGTGTCACTAGATTCACTAGTAATCGTGATCTTTTCGTCTCTATTTTCTCTCTTTTTTATTTATTATTCCATTAAATACATTTTTAATATCCTGCCAAAGTAATGTTGTGTCCACTGTCCAAGTATTATTGTGTATTACACATGTTTATGTACCAAATTTTAAAAATAAATATATTTAAATTGATACAGTGTGTGTACCATAGAAGACTGGCTACAATGGACGGTACTAAGCCTAGTATACAACCTGTTTATAACTCATATAGAACTACTGCGTGTGTGAACTAGTGCTTTTATCTACAAAGATTTCATGTTTATCTAGGTGGGAAGTTACAGTCAAAAATATTGACAAGTGTCATATTAGGTAGGTACTTTAATTGTTTTGTTACTACTTTCAAACTTACATTATAATGTAGCGTTTGGTCACATCAATCGTGCTGTAAATGCGTTTATCCCCTGGATGAATTGCGAATAATTTGACAATAAATCAGTCGGCGGGACGTGACGAAAGCCATTCGACTACAACTGAATGACTAATACTTAGGTACTTTTTTATAATGCATTAGTAAAATTGGGGAATAAAAATTTATTCGAATTTTAATCTGGGTCGGTGTTGCTAGAGCGATGAATTGCTTTATATAAAACTAGCTTCTGCCCGCGACTTCAACCGCGTGGTACTCCTCCTTTTTTGCAGTCGGTTAAAAGGTAGCCTATGTCCTTTCTCAGGCTCCAGACTTTCTTTGTACCAAATTTCATTTAAATCGGTCCAGTAGTTTTAGCGTGAAAGCGTAACAGACAGACAGACAGACAGACAGACAGACAGAGTTACTTTCGCATTTATAATATTAGTAGGGATGACTGACAAATTCTTGAGTGACATGTATAAAAATATTATACCACATGCGGCAAAGATTACTATACCACATTGTCATGCGGAAAGGAGATGTGATTTTAGCTCCATTTCTTTGGATGTATTTTTCCATATTAATATTTTTCCAATAATACTTATCTCAAGTACTAATAGTAGCGGAACGTCAGTTCGAGAGTCACTACTCAGTAAGTATCTGTCAATCTTCCTATTACTTAAATAAATAATAAAATATCCGCCTAATAATTTCTGACTCTTTCGCAGTTACTTTGTAATAAAACAATTCTTATGGATTTAACTTGCATATAATATATTAATTATATACTTACGTTTCGAAAACTTTATAGTTCCTATATTCGTCGTAGACTGAGCTGATGTCAATTAGCTACACGTTTGCTAGAGTACGAGAGTTAAATCCATAACAATTTTATTGTTTTGTTAAAAAAAAAAATATTATCGAATTCCTAAAAGTAAAATAAATAAATTACACCAACCTAAGTAGGATGGGACATTAGCAAGTCATATATAATTACCTACCTAGGTAACAAAATAGCGAAAATCAGTTTAACAAACTCAAAGTTTGACAAAAAGACTGTACAAAAATCTCAAACTACCCCGTCTAAGTTTAAATTTGTTACGATTTGTAGCTTTATCACAACCCTCGTAAATATCACCTAAGTTAATGTGAACCATCTGTTTATAAGCAAGTTACGTCTTTTCCCATATGCAAGCCGCGAACTGTAATTTGTGACAACGCGTAGATTGCCCGTCTAAGATTTATTTACATAAAACAATAGAGCACGGGTCTACCGCACTGTTATTATAGATTTTCGACTGCCTGTGCTCCTTTGAGGCTAGAGTAATTGCAGCAAAATGAATTATTAATGGTAGATTTTGTAATCTATTTCATCTTAAGGATTAAAACTTTTACTGTATTTGTATAATTATAAATGACAGTGTTATAGACTATTGATTTTCGAGTAGCGTTACTCATGTATAACATCTAATGTACCTAGAACTCCTAAATAAAATAGATTGATCAAAGCACCTAAATTGCATATTACCTATACAGTATTCCGCAGTAAACGTCATTTCAAACCTATCTACATAGTTATATATACTTAAGTTATACCTATTTGTACAAAGTTGAAAACAAACTTTTATATTATTATAGGTGCCTGTAATCTTGTATGGCAAGTGTATTTATTTATCTCCATAAATTATTATTCTTTACTTATTACTCATTTGTTTATTTTTCGCCGGTAATTTAATTTCTTTTTCTAGCTAACGTAATGACGAATAGCACACCTAAAGTCTAATTTACGATACCATTCAACTACTCCCTTTTAATTTATATTACTGCTTATTGTGCCGTATGAGAAAACAATTAAAATTAATAAGATTTTAAAACCAGAGCACGGCCGTTAAGACTGAATATTTATTTCTTACAGACGAGCTGGTGACGGACTGTTCTATTTTAAGTACTTGCCCAGGAACATGGCGCTTTGTATTAATTTATTTATAACTAGCGACCCGCCCCGGCTTCACACGGGGGCTATATAGGCCTTCCTTAAGAATCACTCTATCTATTAAAAAAAACCGCATCAAAATCCGTTGCGTAGTTTTAAAGATCTAAGCATACATACGGACATACAGCGAAAGCGACTTTGTTTTATACTATGTATTGATTTCATACTTGGTAGTAATTTTCGTTCTAAAAATAGCTCAAGCTTTTTCTCCTAGCTATTTTTCACACAAAACATTAACTTTTGTCAGAACGAAACCACCGCAGCCGCATCGGAATAAAACAACACAATGTGGGTAACTATGTTTGGTGCACACATAAAATTTATTTATTATTGTACTGGTGAGCCGCACGCACGTCTATTTCGCGGCAAATTTATTGTTTGCCGATTCAGCATTATGCACTTTGTACGGTCGGCAACTGCGGTCACTGAGCTCGACTCCGATGTAGGTACCTAGTGACCTGTAGGCATTACAAAATAGTTTGGTGTTTATACCTTCACACCTTAAAACAACCTCGCTCGTCGAGGGTAGTCATTAACTTTTACATGCTATACACTCATGTTCTTGCATCCAAAATATGCCTTCTTATTTATAATACTTTGACAAGTTACAAACAAAGAATGATTGGCTTCGATTTTTAAAACAAATTTACGAGTCGCCCTTTTCTGTTCAATCAAAGCTGATTTTATGTAAATATTTTGATTACAGGAAAAAGGACAACATCGTTGATCACCGTCATTCAATTAGATGGGTGATTTGAATAATCAATGAATATTTGAGTTAGATATACAAATGTAATAATTCATTAACAAAAATATTGGTACTTTCATAATAAGACATCATTAAGTATAGGTAGGTACCTAGGTTAAAAATCATTATTCATCTGCATTAAATTTAGTGACGGATTTCTAATGTTAGTCTAAGTCTAATTAGAGTAGGTAGTCAAAGATAATTTCCTTCCACGTACCTAAGTACTTACTGCGTTTTGTTTCTAACTATTCATTAAATTTCAAATAGTCATCGTAATTCTTAATTTCTGTCAAGTAGGTAATATAAAAGTAGGTAGGTACCTATTTCAAGATGCAGCGAAGGTGAACCTAAATAAATACTACCAGTTAAGCACTTTCGTTTGCGACCTTACGGCAATATTTCTTTCGAAGGAATCAAAAGTTAGAATTTGTTTGAATAAAATGCAGATCCCACTGTACCTTCTTCAGGAAATAAAGAGGGATGCGCGTCGTAAACCTCAATGATACATGCCGGCGTGGAACAATGAAATAAAATTCGAACCGATGTATTTCTATCGAGATCTCTCTGATCTATCGCTTTATTCCCATGTGCTGTGCTGTGATACTGTCGTTTCGGTTTTGTTTCAAACTATAGGCTACCAGCAATTTTATTATAATTTATGGTGGTATTGCGACCATTTATTTGCATTTATAATTCTCTTCAAAAACAACAAAGCAACAGAGAACTTAAGACATTATGTTATGTGCAATCTGTAGCACATTTTACGGTAAGAGAAGTGTCTTTCTAACTCTACTGGGAATCTCTATGTTTGTCTTCAATGTTAATGTCATTAAAAAAATTAATCGTACCTTGTTTTTCTAAGTTTAGATTGTCTAATACGAATGCGATCGAAATTTTTTTATGTAGGTAAGGTAGAGTAGCTACTTTACACAGTTACTCTAGGTCAGTCGCTTTTATATATAGGTATCCTAATTTGTAGGGTATAACAGCGGCTGACCTGAAAGTTGATGAACCAACTACTTTTTATTCCGAAAAAATATTAACAAGAATCTGCTGTATTATAAGAGTTCAAAAGTGTTTTCATGAGTATTAAACTACGCGGCAATCCTTTGCTAATAAAATACTTGACGCAATTTTGGATATTACCTAAATTTACTATTAATTTGATATCCGCGTATCATAATTGCTTATATAAATAGCAGCTACAAATAAAATACAGGTATGTTTGTAAACATGTTTACAAATGGCAGTTCATTATCGCTTCCCTAATGATTAAACATTAATAATTTTACAGTAACGCAGAAAAGAAACACTAATCAATTCCTGTATATTTTATTACTCATTAAATAACCTTAACGCATATTTCTGAAAATTTTACAGTATCGTAAAATATTTATAAGATGCTGTTTTTATACGTAGTAGGTACCTACTGGTTCGGGTGTGGCATCAGTGTAAGCAAATATCGTAACCATTTTGAATCCAAAAAAAGACATGTTACATCCGTTATAATTATTTTATTCCGAAAGGGAGGTATTTACTTGCATGTCCTTTTTTAAAATCATACAAACTTCCACCTCTAACTAGTTATAATTTTAAGTTTTTACACTTAAAGTGCTGCAATTGTTTTTTTTTTTTTGAAGACTTTATTAAGTTTAAATTATTGCATTGTTATATAAGGTGAAAAGCATATACTTTGCAAAAATAATGCGTTCATGTTGAAAACCTTCCTTGTCCTATAGCTATTCAGGATTGTAAACATTTTTATGGACGCTCTAAAAATATTTTTTCTGTGTTAAGATCAGACACTCGCTCCTTACCTTCACTCCCTAAATTGAACTCTGTTATCAGGCTAAGCCATGAAACGTGCTAAGAAAATTAAACGACGAACGAATAAAATGTTATTACGTAGAGGAAGCTTTCTTCACACGAATTTCCTATCAACCTTTTTTGACGTTTCATTTCGGTTATCTTAATAAACGTGAGAGTTGGCTCGGAACTTGCAACAAACAAACTGTACCGTTTTTGGATTCATAGACTAGTATTCAGATAAAATTGTCATAAGACATCTAGTTTAGTTTAGAGAAATTCAGCATAGTTTATATCTAAATAAAAAAATTGTTACTAGTCGCAAATGTGTGCCTTTGAATATGTGTCTCCAATCCACATTAACAAATGTATTTCAATGACAATTCGGCTAATTGTTACCAATTTGAACCGCCGTATAACAAAAAGGTTAGCCGTTATATTATATCAGGCTGCGACGTATTTCTATACGGCTCCACATTTGACATATCTATACTATAATATAATATATATAATCATTGGAATGAAACAACTATTAACGGATTTAACTCGCGTATTTTTATTTTATTTTATTTGCTGACGTTTCGGATTCTTTACAGTTTCCATAATCGTAGCATGACTGAGCTGACAAGTTAGACTTTTGTCAGCTCAGTCATGCTACGATTATGGAAACTGTAAAGAATCCGAAACGTCAGCAAATAAAATAAAATAAAAATACGCGAGTTAAATCCGTTAATAGTTGTTTCATTCCAATGTGTAATAACCGCGAAGGCATCAGAAATTATTATATATAATCATCTTTTTTATTTATGTTTCATGTAATTTCATACTGACTACTTTTGGCTAAATTTGTTAAATATAGTTTTTAATAAGTAAGTAAAATTTATCAGTGGAAACTTTGTTGGCTAATGTAAGTACTGTTCTTAGTTTTTATTCATAAGTTAGATGTAAGCTGTTTGTTTCCCTTAATAAAGAAAAATAAAAATAAAATAAAAATAATATCTCCCTAGCAACCCTCAATGATACACGCTGCCGTCCACTTACTAAAGAGCCGTTAAGCCCAAAATGTAAATTTCGAGAAAAAGCCAAAAAACGTGGAATTCGTTGTCTCTACAAAACTATTACACATAGAAAAACGATTTTTGTCTACATAATTTTTATTTAATTCTGAGAATTATTTAAAGTGGTACGCGATACTAAAAGTGCATTATTTCATTTTTTTTTTATCATTTTTTCTTTTTAGCCAAGGACATGGACTGGCTTTTGTCTTCAGTTACAGCACTAAACGGCAGTTAACCATCCCTGAGCGAGGCTTAGCGGCCCTTTAGTGATGTAATTTCTTTTAAATGTTGAATGTAGTAAATGTATGTGGAAGTTATTCAAAAATGCTTAGCTATATGGCGGCTAGGTGACTTAACTGCTGTATAGTCAAGTAACAGAAACAAATTTCACTTACTGCTACAGCTCAAGGAGCGGCTATGGTACCTTAACGTATATTAAGTGAAGGAAGTGTCAACAAAATTGAATTATTCCTAACAGATTATAGTGTGATACTTAACTAAAGGGCAGTTAAACGTACGTCGCTCGGGGATAACTTCTTTTTAGTAAAGCAATCATAAGGTCAAATGCGATATATTAAAGTCGGAATTCGTAATAACAAATTTGTTTGTAATAACATTTTATTCAAAATCCAAATAAAAAATAAAGAAATAAAAAAAATTTGGTCAACTGGCCTGTTAACTGAGCTAATAAACTTTATCCCACCAAAAACATTCTGTAAAAAACTAGCTAAGTCTCGAAGAAGCTGCTTGTTTATTTCTAAAAAGTAAAGAAATCTAGACAAATTCGTGCAAAGTCTAAGGTTCCTTACTGCGATTTGTTTATTATCATAGTTAATGTTGTGTGAAAATGAGACACTAGTTCAATTACCAATACCAATATGGGCTTTTATCGCTTAACAAACATAGGTAGTTACAACAACAATTACGTGTAAACAAAATTGACTTGTACCCACTAACGTATAAAGAATGTTCTTCTTCGAGACTTGGCTAGTTTTTTACACAATATTTTTGGTGGGATTTCACTTATTTTTGTAGAAACGTGGGAATATTGATTTACTTATTTTATTAGATTTTCTTAATTGACAAAGTTTTTTTCTTTTTAGGAGTAATTTTTTATTATTACAAATCTTTCTTTTCTTTTATTTTGGTTCTGATTCTTGTTCAGCAACAATTTTTCTTATTGCCCATTCGAGTTCATTAAGTATTTATTTAAACAGACGATTTAATTTCTGAAATATAAGCGCGGTATTTACGCTTAGGCCGGTTGTATTCGGTGATCACTGAAGCTAGAGCTTTTATACTCTTGAAGTGAACATTTATGAGGCGCACCGCATGAAGATCGGTTACTCGTGAAAGCGCCACGTAGGCTTGGCCACAAGAGAATATGGAGGTGCCCATATGCCATATTTAAGACCTTGGCTCTTGTAATTGTTAGGGCATACGCCACACAGATTGGGAATTGTTCTATGTACACGTATTGCAGGGGTATGATCTCAAATTTTGACTCGATAGGCTATAATTTGTGAATACAATTATTAGCGAATTTTCCCATCGATTGTTTAGGCTTTGTTTGGGTCCCATTTCACTTTTTGTACAACGCCTATCGACCCACTAAACCTAAAATAACATCAATGTTTCTGCTAAGCATTACTTTAACTCCCTCTTTAATGATTATAGTTTCTTCCAGTCCAGCAGTCATCGACGCGTCATCTTTATATTTTGTAAGCACACCGGGGCTTTCGATTTCATACATTTTGAACAGTCCAAGGAATCTTTAGCAACTAACTTTATCTCGGGGTTCGGAATCGCTTTTAACATAGCATTATTTAACTGCATAAACATATTTCTAGTCGGTAGTAAGGAAACAGCATTTTTGGCGAGTCCCTCAAACATTGTGCTATTTCCATTAACCTTCCTTCAATGAAATGCGAAAGCAGAGGTATCAATCGGTTAGACAGTATATCTTTGTCTGATTGAGTTGTCACTCCTACTCCGATTCTTTTTAACATTTTTACAAACGTAGAATCATCCAGCTGTCTCATGTTCAACATGAATTCACTGTAACTATAAAGTTTAGTCTATAAGTTTGGAATACTTAAGGTGCCTATATGTTTATTAATTTCTGAAGGGGTTGGTTTTTCAAATGGCGACTTTTCTCTAACGAGTGGAAGTTGCAAAAGATCCCCAAACACTAAAATACTTATTTCTTTTCCCAAACCAACCATCTTCTACATCAGAAGTATCAAACACTTCGCATAAACGAAGATTTATGTAAGCTAAAGTTACATTAGATATAGACTCTTCATCTGAACACTAATAATAATATTATAAAGAGGAAAGATTTGTACCTATTTTTGTATGTTTGTAATGAATAGGCTCAAAAAGTGCTGGGCCGATTTAAAAAATTCTTTCACCAATAGAATGCTACATTCTTCCAATTTGACATAGGCTATATTTCATTTTGAAAAATTAGGGATCCTTGGTAAAATTTGAACAATGTAACCGAAGGTGTAGAAAAATGAGAGGCTATAAAAAAAGGGATCCGGGCGACGCCGGGGCAGGCCGCTAGTAATAAATAATTCGACAGTTTTTAAGTCAGTCCTTAAAATTTGAAGTAGTTCGTCTGAAAGCGGGTTGTATTTAGAAGTTTGTTAATGTTCTACGGACAGTTGTAATAATCTGTGAATAGTTTATCAGTTTACGTTAAATGCTGCAATTCCAGTCGGGGCAGTTATATTTCAGTTATTAAACCTAAATTAAAACTTCTTTTAAATCTAATAATTAAGCAATAATCGAAATGTACGTGTTCGCCGTCAACAAGCTCTCCCGGAGGAGTAAATAAACTATAATAATTGGTGGAGTGCCCTCCCGATCTATCCCCTCCCTCAAAATGTACGCGGTGCGAGCGTCGAAAAACTGCCGTTTAGTTAAGGAATGAGGCTTTACTGCTCTTTAGCTCTGTATAATATACAAAATAATTTCATCTATACTTAACTAAAATAGCGTTAAAGGACTATTACTGCTCTTTAGCGGAGTTTTTCTATAAGACCGCTTTTTAGTATAGCAATTTTAATAATAACCGTAGTGGCTTGCTTAGCTATATCGAAGTTAAAGGAGTTTTGCGTCTCTCTAGCTTAGGATAATGGGATAACGACTTTTTAGGTAAGCACAAGATCACAAAAAAAGAATTAATTCCTTAAATTTTAGCAGTTATGGTGGTTTAACGTACATTTAAGCTAAGCAATGTGGGTTTGACGCTCTTTAGTGTAGGAACCACCAGAAAATCTGCCACTTAACGGCCATGGTGCTGCTCATTATCTTTAAATCTATTTGCCGTAGGAATACGATTCTTAAACCAAAAGATAGAGAATTGAAAACTATATAACGTACCATCAAAAAGTCAAAATTGACGTTTTGAGGGTTAACGGCTCTTTAGTAAGTGGACGGCAGCACGACTATTCATGTAACCGATTTTTAACTGAACTATGTCAGGATGTTACCTGGCTTATGCCTGTTGGAATTGTATGCAAGAAGCCATCATGTGTAACGGTAGATGAGATATCAGAGAATTATTCAATACCTACATAGTCTATTGGATATCGCAGATGTATGTATTAAACTATCTCAAATGTCTATTACCTCTTCATTGCAGTTGTAGATTTATCTCAATCATCTTACTCCAAACTACTAAGCTAGTAACATAGTATTTTTGTTAGAATTTTAAAACTCCCAACATTTTAGACACGTTTCTACTTCTTAGCACATGCAGAGAATTCCAACATATGCCAAATGCAGTCACGGAGTCCCTAGCTATAGATAATGCGGCAGCATTTTTGTACGTAATACCCTCCGGTGGGTGACGCGGTCGTGGGCGCATGCTGATGAGTCCTACATACCAAGAATACGTAATACAGACTGTTTTGTGAATTCGAGTGTACTTTTAAGTATGAATTTTAGTGAGAGACATGTGAGCCATTGCTTCTAGACCAAGAAGTGTACGGGGCGTGTTAGCTACGCAGCGCAGCGCAGACAAGCGTGCTCAAGCAGCACATAAGTTTGATATAAACTGCAAAAATACTGTTCAAGCGTGTCGTTTTTATATAACCTCCGTACAGCTTAAAAAAGTTGTGTGCTGTATGGGTGGTTGTAATGGTACATTCTACTAGCGTCAAGGATTGAAATAACAGATCACGTGACATTTCTAAACTAGTGTCAATTCCATAAGAATTTTTCATTCCGAATAAAACAGTTGTGACGGATTTAATTTGCGTACTTACATTTTTTTTATTGTGCAGGGTTCTATATAGTGCTTATTTAAACCTAACGAATCAACCAAATTGTTTATTTTTTTAATCAAAGTTCAGTTTTTAATTTTTCATCCATTTAATATGCTAATGGTTGTACCTAAGGAATGCATTTCTCATTTCCATTAGAACAAACTGATTAAAGCACTTAGTATCACCGTTTACTTAAAATTTGCAATTCATGCAAAATTATTACGCCGCACTTGAATACACTAGGTTCTAGTTCCTTGGTTAAGATATGTAAATTGTAGCTACTACCTAATGCCTTGAAAGACAAGCTTAGAAGCTCACTTAGTTCACATTTAGCTAGCCTTAGGCCACCGGGGTTCTGAGGTTAGGTTCTTAATTAGCCATCCCTCGCAGCTGACCGCTTAGAAATGAGATGACCCAGTCCAACAATAATGCTCTAACGTAAAACACACGGGAATCCCAACCTTAAGCTAATGGATTAAGGAAAAGGAAGATGTACATAAACGTTGGTACTAAATGAAGCGATTCAGACATGAAGGTATGCAATGTACAATGTACCTATAGTGTAACAATGCCTATCGATCCGACATTAACTTGCTTTTATTGATTTACGCCAATCTGTTCCAGTTACGAATTTGTAAAGTAATTACCGCTGATTTTAATGAACAGTTTTCGTGACTAAAATTGACTTTGAGGTTTATTTATTGATTAAAATTTTTATAGAAAAATTGTGACCAAGAAAGTGTGTGGTATCCCTACTAATATTATAAATGCGAAAGTAACTCTGTCTGTCTGTCTGTCTGTTACGCTTTCACGCTGAAACGAGTGGACCGATTTGAATAAAATTTGGTACAAAGAAAGTCTGGACCCTGAGAAAGAACATAGGCTACTTTTTAACCGACTGCAAAAAAGGAGGAGTTCCACGTGGACGAAGTCGCGGGCAGAAGCTAGTAGTTTATATAAATAAAATATGAACCCTCATTTTTGAATTAAGCTTTTACGAGCATACAGCATCAATCATCTTTTTTCTTTGCAGGTGAAGGAAATGAATTAATGTTCCTAAGTGTAGTAAGCCTTGCGTGAAAAAATGTGTGAAAAATTGCCTCAATTACCTCTAATGACGAAGTGATGTTGGTTGTGTTTCGGTAGCTCGTATCATTAGACAAGCCTTCATTACTATGGCCTTCATCTTCCTTATCGTCCCCATGTTAAGTCCAAATGGGTCCAAATGTACAAAAACTATTAGTTGTTTTATATGTAAGCGTGTTCAGATTTAGCCGAGCAGCGAATATGTTTCAAGTATACTATAATCAGAATTGTTAAATATTTAAGAGCTAAGAGTAGACACTACGAGCTTCCTGCTTGCCACTGAGTCCATAGATTTTAGTTTCACCGTTCAATTTGGATGAAGACTTCGAAACTTGCTTTGAATCCCCCCGAATAGAAATTTATTTAAACATTTCAACTAAATCTAGGTATTTAAGGAACATAAAGGTTTCATGATGATATTAACTTACACCATTTCATCGAAAACGAATTACTAAAAATTCCGTTTTGGTATTAACTCCCTTCAGAATCAGTCAATCGATTAAGCTTTATATGTGCATACCTGCATATTTATTAGGTATTGTTATAAGGCTCACTAAAGTTACATTCTGTAATAAAATACCAACCTTCACATTTCTCTTCGTCTTACATTTACATGTCCCAAGTAAAGTTATTACTCACTAACACAACCGTGACTCCAACACATTTATTGAAACCTAAGAAATCTCAAACGACACAAGCTAAATTAGCCTTGACGTGGAAGCCGTAACAATACCCGTAAACAAGACGCAAGATGAAAGGGCTACATACTCACACAAATAAATATTGGTTCGTACTAATTATCATAAAAGTACGTCGAGTTAGTCGTGAAGCCATTACCGAATAGCTGTCATTAAGGAGCCAGCGATAAGCTCGGTTGAGACAACGCCACCCACCGCGCAGACCTTATACAAGCCTGTAAACTGGTATTATATTACTTCTAACATCCCAAGAACGCTAGCTATCCCATCAAAACTAAGATATTTTGCATCACTAAAACGCTCGAGAATGTTTTCAAAGAGTTTATCTCTTAAACTACTACGAGTAATTCTTGTATGTATTTAAGAAAAGTAATTAAATATATAATTACTTGATACGTTTACAACTAAGAGCAGATCTACATATCAGCTATTTTATACGAGTATATTTTTTCCTAAACTTGGCTCACTTCTCTGACTAGTCAATATAAAATCTTCACCGTTCAAACCTCTTTTACAGTGCATACATTACCGCGGATTACTAAGTCGAAGATAAGAAAAGTAATGTGCAAAAGTTAAGGTATAAATCGCGTCAAAACGTCTGGTTTCGTCTCGGCCGAGGATCGAACCTTCAGATAATCCCACTTCGACAGTTCAGAACAACTTTTTTCCGGTGAATTTATGCAACAACTTTTTTCTTAGGCGGTCAAAGTGTGTTTATAGGAGTTTAGATATTTCGAGATACTTATCGCGTTGAATTATAGTCTCGGAATCTATAAGCTATTTTTTATCTAGTTCAGTAATAATGTCGTCACGATAAAAATCAATTGCAGTGGCTCACCTCGGGAGCCGGCGGTAATAACAGTGATTGCGAGCTCCCCGCGGCACAACCGAAGCCCCGACTATGTACTTATTCTGATATGCTCATCGATACTTTGACGATAACATTTAAGTTTTTACGATAAATCCATGGAATGGTTTTTGGAAATTGATAATTGTACACGTTGGTTTATAAGAAAATTAGATTTTTTATACAACTTTCAACGATAGCTATTTTCACTGTTTTAAACAACATAATATTGTGATATTTTTTGATGTGTTCGGGGTTATTATTTTTACATTAGAATATATTATAATACTATACATTACAATGAAGCAACTATAAAGACTAACACTAAAGTCTTAGACTATAGTCAGCAATATGGCATCTGTAAATTTTTCAAAACGTAAACACATAAAATAAAATACGGGAGTTCTGCCGTCCACTTACTAAAGAGCCGTTAACCCTCAAAACGTCAATTTTGACTTTTTGATGGTACGTTATATAGTTTTCAATTCTCTATCTTTTGGTTTAAGAATCGTATTCCTACGGCAAATAGATTTAAAGATAATGAGCAGCACCATGGCCGTTAAGTGGCAGATTTTCTGGTGGTTCCTACACTAAAGAGCGTCAAACCCACATTGCTTAGCTTAAATGTACGTTAAACCACCATAACTGCTAAAATTTAAGGAATTAATTCTTTTTTTGTGATCTTGTGCTTACCTAAAAAGTCGTTATCCCATTATCCTAAGCTAGAGAGACGCAAAACTCCTTTAACTTCGATATAGCTAAGCAAGCCACTACGGTTATTATTAAAATTGCTATACTAAAAAGCGGTCTTATAGAAAAACTCCGCTAAAGAGCAGTAATAGTCCTTTAACGCTATTTTAGTTAAGTATAGATGAAATTATTTTGTATATTATACAGAGCTAAAGAGCAGTAAAGCCTCATTCCTTAACTAAACGGCAGTTTTTCGACGCTCGCACCGCGTACATTTTGAGGGAGGGGATAGATCGGGAGGGCACTCCACCAATTATTATAGTTTATTTACTCCTCCGGGAGAGCTTGTTGACGGCGAACACGTACATTTCGATTATTGCTTAATTATTAGATTTAAAAGAAGTTTTAATTTAGGTTTAATAACTGAAATATAACTGCCCCGACTGGAATTGCAGCATTTAACGTAAACTGATAAACTATTCACAGATTATTACAACTGTCCGTAGAACATTAACAAACTTCTAAATACAACCCGCTTTCAGACGAACTACTTCAAATTTTAAGGACTGACTTAAAAACTGTCGAATTATTTATTACTAGCGGCCTGCCCCGGCGTCGCCCGGATCCCTTTTTTTATAGCCTCTCATTTTTCTACACCTTCGGTTACATTGTTCAAATTTTACCAAGGATCCCTAATTTTTCAAAATGAAATATAGCCTATGTCAAATTGGAAGAATGTAGCATTCTATTGGTGAAAGAATTTTTTAAATCGGCCCAGCACTTTTTGAGCCTATTCATTACAAACATACAAAAATAGGTACAAATCTTTCCTCTTTATAATATTATTATTAGTGTTCAGATGAAGAGTCTATATCTAATGTAACTTTAGCTTACATAAATCTTCGTTTATGCGAAGTGTTTGATACTTCTGATGTAGAAGATGGTTGGTTTGGGAAAAGAAATAAGTATTTTAGTGTTTGGGGATCTTTTGCAACTTCCACTCGTTAGAGAAAAGTCGCCATTTGAAAAACCAACCCCTTCAGAAATTAATAAACATATAGGCACCTTAAGTATTCCAAACTTATAGACTAAACTTTATAGTTACAGTGAATTCATGTTGAACATGAGACAGCTGGATGATTCTACGTTTGTAAAAATGTTAAAAAGAATCGGAGTAGGAGTGACAACTCAATCAGACAAAGATATACTGTCTAACCGATTGATACCTCTGCTTTCGCATTTCATTGAAGGAAGGTTAATGGAAATAGCACAATGTTTGAGGGACTCGCCAAAAAATGCTGTTTCCTTACTACCGACTAGAAATATGTTTATGCAGTTAAATAATGCTATGTTAAAAGCGATTCCGAACCCCGAGATAAAGTTAGTTGCTAAAGATTCCTTGGACTGTTCAAAATGTATGAAATCGAAAGCCCCGGTGTGCTTACAAAAATATAAAGATGACGCGTCGATGACTGCTGGACTGGAAGAAACTATAATCATTAAAGAGGGAGTTAAAGTAATGCTTAGCAGAAACATTGATGTTATTTTAGGTTTAGTGGGTCGATAGGCGTTGTACAAAAAGTGAAATGGGACCCAAACAAAGCCTAAACAATCGATGGGAAAATTCGCTAATAATTGTATTCACAAATTATAGCCTATCGAGTCAAAATTTGAGATCATACCCCTGCAATACGTGTACATAGAACAATTCCCAATCTGTGTGGCGTATGCCCTAACAATTACAAGAGCCAAGGTCTTAAATATGGCATATGGGCACCTCCATATTCTCTTGTGGCCAAGCCTACGTGGCGCTTTCACGAGTAACCGATCTTCATGCGGTGCGCCTCATAAATGTTCACTTCAAGAGTATAAAAGCTCTAGCTTCAGTGATCACCGAATACAACCGGCCTAAGCGTAAATACCGCGCTTATATTTCAGAAATTAAATCGTCTGTTTAAATAAATACTTAATGAACTCGAATGGGCAATAAGAAAAATTGTTGCTGAACAAGAATCAGAACCAAAAAAAAAGAAAAGAAAGATTTGTAATAATAAAAAATTACTCCTAAAAAGAAAAAAACTTTGTCAATTAAGAAAATCTAATAAAATAAGTAAATCAATATTCCCACGTTTCTACAAAAATAAGTGAAATCCCACCAAAAATATTGTGTAAAAAACTAGCCAAGTCTCGAAGAAGAACATTCTTTATACGTTAGTGGGTACAAGTCAATTTTGTTTACACGTAATTGTTGTTGTAACTACCTATGTTTGTTAAGCGATAAAAGCCCATATTGGTATTGGTAATTGAACTAGTGTCTCATTTTCACACAACATTAACTATGATAATAAACAAATCGCAGTAAGGAACCTTAGACTTTGCACGAATTTGTCTAGATTTCTTTACTTTTTAGAAATAAACAAGCAGCTTCTTCGAGACTTAGCTAGTTTTTTACAGAATGTTTTTGGTGGGATAAAGTTTATTAGCTCAGTTAACAGGCCACTTGACCAAATTAATTATATGTCTAAATGTTTTATTTGGAGTTTGAATAAAATGTTATTACTAACAAATTTCTTATTACGAATTCCGACTTTAATATATCGCATTTGACCTTATGATTGCTTTACTAAAAGAAGTTATCCCCGAGCGACGTACGTTTAACTGCCCTTTAGTTAAGTATCACACTATAATCTGTTAGGAATAATTCAATTTTGTTGACACTTCCTTCACTTAATATACGTTAAGGTACCATAGCCGCTCCTTGAGCTGTAGCAGTAAGTGAAATTTGTTTCTGTTACTTGACTATACAGCAGTTAAGTCACCTAGCCGCCATATAGCTAAGCATTTTTGAATAACTTCCACATACATTTACTACATTCAACATTTAAAAGAAATTACATCACTAAAGGGCCGCTAAGCCTCGCTCAGGGATGGTTAACTGCCGTTTAGTGCTGTAACTGAAGACAAAAGCCAGTCCATGTCCTTGGCTAAAAAGAAAAAATGATAAAAAAAAAATGAAATAATGCACTTTTAGTATCGCGTACCACTTTAAATAATTCTCAGAATTAAATAAAAATTATGTAGACAAAAATCGTTTTTCTATGTGTAATAGTTTTGTAGAGACAACGAATTCCACGTTTTTTGGCTTTTTCTCGAAATTTACATTTTGGGCTTAACGGCTCTTTAGTAAGTGGACGGCAGAGTTAAATCCATTACAGCTGTTTCGTTCACAAAATATAAGTAGTTTTCTAAAATAATGTCTCCAATCTATTTTAACTGAGTAAAAATAAATACCGTGATGTCGCTATGTTTTCCAAATAGGCTCTATTTCATCAAAGCGACCATGGTCGGTGACAAGTGACAATTTTGTTTACACTACAAACTCGACAAGAATCTACGCCGATTGGCTTCATATTGAGTACGCATCAGGCGCCTGCAGTGAGAGTCGCGACTGCGTCAGGGTAGGCACTCCATTATGCCTATAAGGAATGCACGCCCTTGCTACGCATTGCAATCCGAATTGCCACTCTTCACCTACATCTTAGAGAAATAGGTCGTTAGTGAAATAGGGTCTCAACAAACAGTCATTACATATTAGGTTAATAAAGAATAGGTAACAAGTTAATCATGCAAATGTTTAACCTTCGATATCCATCGAAATGCATAAGCAGAAGGGCGTGAGTGAATAATTTCCTCTGATTTATGTATTTCGCCTCTATGGAACCACGTCCTACCTCATTACAGTATGACATTGAATGATGATCAACTGTGTAAGAAAAATGCCGTGTTTAACTTGAAAAGTTCAGATCTTTTATTTGTATTCGTAAATTGATTTCGCTCATTATGTCGTGCTCGTAATGGAAAATTAGCTGACGTCAAAATAATGTGATTTTGGTTTTAATCTGTTTGTTCTGAGCACGGCACGGTTTTTAGGTAAAGCTTAATAAAATTTTACTTTTAATGAAAACGTCAAGGATATTAAAATTCTCTTAGAATAATGACAAATTTAGTTCTTAAATTTAGTTTTTATTGTTTTTTTCTTATTATTAGATATTTGAAGATAATATAATTTAATTTCATCTCAACGAGGACATCTCAATAAGTAAATATGTAATTCATCTTTAGACAAGTCACAACAATTAATCTAGTCCCAAACTAAGCAAAGCTTGTAAAACATATTATTATAAGCATCTACGCTCAGGTACAAATGCTCAGGCTTACATATCCCTTAGCCAGATTCGAAGCCGCAACTTACAAGTACTTACTAGGAACTTATTTCATATTTCCTATGACTAAAAATTTTCACATATCCTAAAATCTATTTTCCGTAGTTAAAGCTATAAAACGTTCCCGTTTTCACTGTCTGCCATTTTTCGGAAACGGATGTTAGTTGGCACTTCCGGTATCGCTTCGACAAGGCAGAATGCCAACATAGCCAAAACGAATCGATACTGTGCGAAATCTGTAATTAATATTGATGCCGTGAATTTTGTGAGAGCCGATACATGAATATAAATAAAGTTTATTTGCTGGCTTTTGAATGAAATAATATTCTTTATTTAGGTATAAAAAACATGATCGCAGTAAATATTTTTTTCTTGCACATACATTAACAGGCGCGTGCAGTGAGGGCCACGCATGTACCAGGATCAGGGTAGGTATCCATACATTTATACCATTGTGCCTATTATGGAATGCACGCCCTTGCATACATACCTATAGGAGAGCAATGAACTTAAATATATTATTATGTAAGTTACTCCTAATGGCGTGCAAATTAAAATTTGTTTTTTTTTTAGCTAGCCGGATTCGCAGTATCATCGACGAAATTTTAATTTAGTTCTGAGTGTTTTATAATTTCTCTGTCAATTACTAAAGATAATACAAATGAATACCCCTATTTAATTAATCAGAGTAACTTTAATCATTAGGGTACAGTCAACGTCAGAAATATCTGAACCCACCTTAAATAAAAAGGTGGGGTTCAAATATCACTGACTCTGTCTGACTATACCCAGTCAAAACCACGTGGATACAGGGTTGTCAATTGTGCGTAGTGCAAGTGAAGGTATTCCTTGTGATTATAACATAACATAAAATCGTGCCTGAATATAATGCACGCCCTTGTAAAGTTGTAACGGAAGGCGATGCGTCGACGTCCACATTTAATAAAATTGTATATTAGGATAACAATATTTGGTATTCCCATCTATCGTGGATACTCATATCGGGTAATATTTTCACAAAACAAGTCACGTATTAAATGAGAATATTCGGGCAAGCCTGCGACTTATTTATCATTCCACTCGTAGCTACACCCCATGAATTTTATACAAGACCGAGCGATTTACTGAGGAAAATTGATGGAACGTCTATTGAACGGTGTCAGCACTTGATTAGAAAATGTTGCCAAATTATGACGCGACCTGAAGTACACTAGGAGGGAACTTTTCACATTAACTATGAGGGAGGGTTTTTTCTTACTCGAAGTAGGTCTGACAATCTTTTAAGGCTGTCAATCATCTCGTATTTCAATTTGGCGAGTCGGTGTAAAGTCCGAAGTTTGTTTCTTGAGATAAAATAAGAAAAAGGAGGTCATCGATATTTTTTTTTTGATAAAAATGTGGGTTATTTTTTTTTTTAATAGAAAATGTACCAGTTACTAGTATAAAGTTAGTTTAGGTACCTAGCATTAATTTGTTATTATGTGAAACTAAATATCGATTTAAATAAACCTCTGGTGAGAAACTAAACGTTATTCATAGCATTTTTACTACCAGAACGAGTACCTAGTTAAAATAGTTAATTATTATACAATAAAATTATTATAACATACCTACTTAATATATTATAATATTATATTATATACTTATAAGACGGCCTGTTGGTCTAGTGATCATACCATATAAGTGTGATAAACACAAACAGCTGTATTTGGGTCTGAAATGTCTTATAACTTTGCTTAGTGCATGGTGTGAATGATCCTAATATATTTATTGTAGAGAAATTGATTCATCGTACTTTTAAGCCTATTAGTTAGAATTCAAATCTTATTTATTCAAATACCATAACTAGATTTGTGTATTTGCTAACAGACGGACGTGACCCAACCAAAGCATGCATTAGTATTCGGTAGACCAGCATTTCTTTAGTACGGGATATGGGTACACAATACTTATAATAACCCTATTTGTGGTCAAATAAAGTTGTTTTGTTCAGTCGGCATTTCTGAGAATGTACTCTATTTGTACAAGGCTTAGATTTTCTTGTTATATTGGGCAATGTTAACAATCGACCACATAAAATATCTACTATGTTTGTGATGTCAGTTATGTTTGTTACTATGCGGAATCCAATAATATAATTTAATTGTACGTAACATAGTAACTGGATAGAACATCGTAAAATATAATATGTAGTAAGTATAAAACAAAGCCGCTTCCCGCTGTTGTCCCTATGTAGGTACTCGTATCCTTAGATCTTTAAAACTACGCAACGGATTTTAATGCGTTTTTTAATACAAGGAGTAATTTAAGATAAAGGTTTATAATATAATTTATATTATACACCTTTCTTATCTTTTAAAAGAGAAACATTTATTATAATTTTTCATTCTAAGTTAAATAAATATTCTTAAAAAATTCAAAAGATAATTCACTCGACGACAAATAAAATCATATTAGTACCTACCTAATAATTATTATGTTATAAATCTATATCGAAATTAATGTATTCTTTAACTCCTTTTATATTATTACGGAATTGGATCTTGAAGAGATTTTGCATACATTAAGGTACATAATTAAAATCGTATGCGCATAAAATGAAAAAACAAAATGGCAGTAAAATAAACATGAATGCAATCTTGTTGAACGTATAACGCGAGTACTTTAAGTCGAGCAGCCAAAACGAAGTTAAAGGAACATTTAAATTAAAATTAATTTTGTTGATTGCTGTTAGATTGAAAGTTGTTAGTTAATAATCTATAATACTTTATAATCATATTTTGATTCCATAATTATGAAACATTATTGTAATAACAACGCTAGTTAGTAGGTACGTACGTGCATGCTTCGTAAATACATGTAAGATCCCTAATATGAGATCATAATTTATATTATTAATAATTATTATATACTGCAATTAAATAGTCAGTTTTTAATATCGACCATCAGATTAGAACACCTAACTCTCATTGCTTAAAATTAAAGCATGTATTGGAATAAATCTAATATTGAGGAATTTTGCGTTATATTATGTTCAATTCAGTTTGCTATAAATATTTAAAATGTAAAGAGCTCGAAACATTATCATGAAATTAATATACGCGAATCAAACCATTATAAATGTTCTCTTTCAATGTCTAATCACCTACCTACTTATTTATTTTTGATGACTAATTAAACTATGAAGATATACTAATAATTAGAATATTATTATTAGTCGATTTTAAAATTATCAATTCACAATTAAGTACCTACCAAGTAAATTCAGTTATACGAAGCGTGTTGCGGATTAATTTTGTATATCTTACCATTTAAATAAATAAATTGTATTCGCATTATGAATTTAATGGAGTCACATTATACGAAACGAAGGGTTACGCTCCTCACCTGTCAAGAAGAATCGCATAAATAAAAGTGGATGATGTTCTCAGTGGGCCTGTCAAGACTTTGAGGGGAGTAATTAATTATAAACTTAATTGAAAACAACCAAGAGGCAGCCGTTTAAGCTTAATAGACGCATCGGCAGGTAGACTTGAATTTTGATTTACTTTAACTTAGGTAAGTTAGAGAGAGATGGCGCTACAATGTACAAGAGATGGAAGATGTACTCGATCAGTGATGGCCCTATAGTAAGTAATTGGGTAAAAGCACAATATTTTTTTTTTTTTTTTTTTTTTTTTTTTTCGAACTGAATACTGAAGCGCAGTTGGCCAGCTAATGGGCCTTCACTGCAAAACCGGATGGGTGGCGAGACTCCTGAAAGGAGACTCTTAAGCCTTTTAAAGCACAATACCTTGCGTTAAGGTATAGATGTATTAGAGTCCTAATAGGGTCTCGATTATTTCTACGCTTGTCTTGATACAAATATCATTGTTATTTCAATTGATAGTATTAAACCATAGGTACATATCGATCTAGTTTTTATTGATTTACATTTCCCATATTCGTTTTAAAATGTTAGAGAATAAAATAAAACGCGCGAGTTAAATCCGTTATAATATATTTGTTTCACTCTCCTTTATTCATAATTACATAAACAATTGTCACAGTATTTTCAATTTACTTATTAAGTACATTAACATATACACCTATCTTGAATTTTTCCCATAAAATAATTAACAATTTACAAATTCAGAACTTTACACATTTTCATTGTAAATTTCATTCTGACCTGTTAAATTAAAGCACGTTGCATTTCGGTTTTGTTTGAGCTCATTTTAATTACCTACTTCATTTACAAGAAAAACACTAAAAACAGGCAGCTCTCACAGTTGTTTTTTTAGTTCACATAGTTGTTCATTTGCTGCAATTAAGCTACAGCTACCAAAAATGCAATGAAACTTTTTATAACGTTTTTAGGGTTCCATAGACAAATGGCAAAAACAGGGTCCTTATAGATTCGTCATGTCTATCTGTCTGTCTGTCTGTCCGTCCGTCCGTATGTCACAGCCGGTTTATTCCGAAACTATAAGAGCTACATTATTAAAATTTGGTGCTTAGATGTATTCTGTAACCGCATTAGGATTTTAAAATAAAATCAGAAAAAATCCAAAATTTTTGGGGTTCCCCATACATAGAACTGAAATTCAAATATATTTTTTTCATCAGACCTATACGTGTGGGGTATCTATGGATAGGTATTTTAAAATGATGTGGAGGTTTCTAACATATTTTTTTTCTAAACTGTATAGTTTGCGCGAGAGACTCTTCCAAAGTGGTAAAATGTGTGTGTGTCCCCATAACTTCTAAAATATGGGCATGATAAAACTGAAAAAAATATATGATGTGTATTATGCAAACTACTAACGAAAATTGGTTTGAATGAAATCTAGACAGTAGTTTTGTTTTTAAACGTTATAAATCAAATTACCTAATTTACTATAGATAAAGGTACGGAACCCTTCGTGCGCGAGTCCGACTCGCACTTGGCCGGTTTTTTTTACCTTTGTCACATGCAGTCATTCGTATTATGCTCTCCACGGTTAATTATTCAAATGTTATCTTTATGTGGCTCTTCGAAAAGAAGTTTAATTGGTACCACATGTTTTAAATGGAGTTTCGACGCCGGCGACAGCATACTATGTTTGAGAACCGAATTTGTCAACATCGTTATTATTTTGTTGACGAAGTAATTTTGGTTACATGAAACTTGTGGAATTAGTAGGGAAGGTGATGAGTGCTATATAGTTGTCAACGAGACTTTTAAACTTTATCATTGTGCCATAGAAATAAAGAAAACAAATGTATGACAGAATGTAAATAATGTTATATCGGCATAAAAATATTATACACGTAGGAACCAGTTGGGATACGACTGAGTAAAGAAAACGAAATTCTATTTAGTTCTTATTTAGTTTATCAAGTAAAATTAATTAGACACGTATTTTTTTTCCTAAACAAACTAAAAATGACAAAGATAAGTGCTACTAAAGGAACAATAAGTAGGGTAGACTGGGTACGGTTGAAACATTTTAGCGTTTATCATGCATAGCATCGGGATTTCTTAAGCGAGCGATGTCGGAAATATACTAAATGAAAGACCTTATATCTGTCTTCTATAGGGCAATGTTATTTAAGATCACTGTATAATATTTTCCGTGTAAAATCAAATTTAAAAAAAAACAGTTATTTGTTTCAACCGTCCCCATGCCGGGGCCGGTTGAAACAGTGTCTGGGGTCGAATGAAACACATGCAAAAAATACAAAATATAAACAATTATCATGTTTTATTAATCTTCTAATAACATTTTTCAAATAGTAATGGCACAAATATTTTTATTAAGTAATAATACTCAAGTCTTTGGATATATTTATAATCTAACATTATTTTTAATCAGCCTTCAAAGTTTTATATTAAGTACAACTTCAACTAAATAATAATCAAATGTTGGTAACGATAATATTTTTGAAATAAAGTTACCAAGCAAACATGCTGTTATATTATTCAAATATCAACGTTATTAATTATAAACTATAAGAACGAAAAACATTAACAATTATCAATTAAAATAAAAATAAACATTTCAATCAAAAATATTTCAATGGATACTAGATCATTCGGAGTCACAATTGTGGCAAACATAAGTAAGGCTACCATTTGTGCACGCTTCATGCGCCCACATTTTACTCGGTCTGCTTTCTGAATATGCTGACATACAAACAACACAGTAGCACTCTTCTTCTTCTGATGATGATTCTTGTCGCGTGTTAGTTTTTTTCTTCTTTGTAATATTTCTTTTGGTCTTTCTTCCATCCAATCTTTTCTTAACTTGCTTAGCTTTGTTTCGATCCATTCTGATCTAAGTAAAAACACGATTGTGGGCCTTATATCCCATTTCTTGATTTTCATCGTTACCAGCTGCATCACGTTTACGTATATATCTGAACAGGGAACAGTGGTTTAGTCCATTTTTTTCTGCCGCTATTCTTAACGAAGATCCCGCTTTCACATCTTCATAGGCTTGTTTGTACGTTGATAAGTTGGTTGGTCCTTTTGTAGTCTTCCTTTGGCGTACCCTTGGCATCTGACAAACAAGAAAGTTAAAAAAAAACTGTTTCAACCGTACCCATAAATAATGTTTCAACTGTCCCCACCCCCCCATCTTGGCATAAAATAGTTCACAGTAAGAATTATAGTGAATTTAAATAAAAACTAATCATACTACGATATTGTCCAAACTTCAATTCAACTGTAACAAAACTCTCAATGCTCTAACTTTAATCGAAATCTTAATAATTGCAAAAATGTAGGTACAAAAATACTTACTTTTCCGTCAAAAAACACAATGGGGCCTCCTACAGACAAGCACAGTGTCCGAAGAGCGACGCACTACTAAAATTCAAGTTTCGACCTGCCGCCCGCTTCGTACTCCCCTTGTACCCCTCACCTCATCGCGCACTGTTCACGAGATATTCACTTTGTTTCAACCGTCCACCGTTTCAACCGTACCCAGTGTACCCTACCGTAACGTCAACATACCAACCCCACTAGATGACAAAGAAAAAAAAACAGTCGTCATTCCTATTTACCTACTTATTGAAAATAAGCACATAGCAAAGCCGTAGTTGTTGAGTTTGTAAAGTCACAATTTAAGTCCAGATAACGTTTGCGTTAAAATACAATTTTTTTCTCTGAAAATGCTCTACTGTATATTGCTAATTGACTGTTATTTCGCGTAGTACAAAACAATACGTGATTTTCGTCGTATCATGTTGTATTGTTCGTGAAAAATAGAATGTAGTTTTTTTTTTATCACCCAAATTTATAGTCGAAGTAACGGAAGTTCGAAGTGTAAAGGAAATTGAAATAAATCTACCGCAGATGCTTCGAGTCATTCACAGCCCATAAAAAGTCTACAGTGAAAGGGTTATAAAATTTTTATTTCTTAAAAACCAAAATAGAACTGATACCTACCTATAAGGACATAAGTACTTAATCAGGCGGGTGTCATTTCCTTCCACATTTCTAATTCTATAAGTATCCATTCTGACAAAACGCTTCTTTATCGTTAAAGATCACACTGAAAATTCATTTGTTTGTGTTTTTTGATACAGATACTCGCAAGTGTAGAATGAGGTCCAGTTGTCATGTTCCACCAATCACAGGCCGCTAGCTTGTCTGGTATTGGACAAACATGACAGCTAGACCTCAAACTAGCCTGTAACAGATTTTTTAACACTCAATTTTTTTCCGTATGTAATAGAAAATTTGGTAGGTACTTACATAAAAAAACAATACTGGTGATTTTGTTTTATTCAATCAATATTATGACGTTATAGGTAACTATTTAAAAAAAAAACGGTTTAAATACACATTAATAAAGAATTTCCTGAAATGGTAAGTAGATACTACTTAGGTACTACTTATTTCTAAGAATAGGTACTTACTATTGATTTTAAATTCTAATAATAAATAAATAATAACAGTACTTGACTTATTACAGGCACCTCGTAATTTAATTATTACTACACGTGGAGCATTTAACACTATAAACCATAAGTTTAATACACCAAATTTAGACACAATCCCCAAACATGTTACGGATTTCCTTATTATACCACACACCACTATATCCGTCACTTATTTATAATATGAGTTTATGAACAATTAAATCACTACTCACACATCGGAAACGCAAACTAATCCAGATTCGCGATTTAATTGGCTTCTAAATTTGTCTCTGCATCTTTACGATGTATTTGTGTTATAAACCGGCGTGACGTATAGTCCGTTCCCGTTGTAATTTTGCTGTGAAATGGCCCGTCTAAAGCATTATGACTTACGGCAGTCTCAAGATGGCTGAAGAGCGGCGCGATTTAGAAGATCGCTTTATTAACACTTGAAGCTTTTTTGGCCACTTTTATGCGAGTTAATTTAATTTGAGATGGATAATGGTGATTTGAATTGCGGAGTTTATTTATGTTACATAGGAGGTGTCGCTTTGAGAGAAATATAACTGAGTCTTATTTTAAGAACTACGACGTCGTCCGGCCCGTCCGATTGTTTCGTCAAAGATCTGTCAAAGTCTTCTAACTGTCACTTAATGAATAGTAATTCTTCATAAGGCTTCATATTTTCCCCGTTTTTAACACATTTTCCACTGTTTCTTCGCTCCTATTGGTCGCGACGTGATGTTATATAGCCTTCCTCGATAAATGGTCTATCCAACAAAAAAGGATTTTTGAATTCGAACCAGTAGTTCCTGAGATTAGCGCGTTCAAACAAACAAACAAACAAACTGTTCAGCTTTATAATATTAGTATACTTAGATTTTTTTATTAACAGTTTTTGATGAGCAGATAAAAATGACACCAATAAGAAAACCATACGACATTCATATTCGGCATCTGGGTGACTCTTTTTGTTTTAATATTGTCAAGATAAGGTTTGTAGAAGAAAATGAAATGTTTTTCGGAAAGATATGGTAGTACCAAGTCTACCAAGTTGCCGGGTCAGCTACTTTGATATAATTGAATTAAAACGAAAATTCAATTCAATGATATTAGGGATATTCTTTTGAATTCTTTCCTATCTAGAACATCTTTTACTTCGCTATGTTACGAGGTGACAGCACGTCGCGGCTAAAGGACGTTCGTGAATTTATCACGAGCAAAGCCTTCCGGTGTCCACATTGTAAGGAAACCTGAATTATTTCTAATGTATTGTATGGTACTCAGGATGTTTGCGAACTATGAAACATGGAATAAGGACTGCAGTCCTAAATTAAATATAATAGCTTTTTTGGAATGTACCTATAAGTGAAACGCGTGTAGTCACTCATTACATTTTTTAATATGGTACGGTGCATGTACGGAATTCACGCTCGTGCTATAATGATCTATATTAATATAATAAAGAGGGAAGGTTTGTTTGTTTGGATTGAATAGGCTCCAAAACGTCTGGACCGATTTGAAAAAAAAATACACTGTTGGGAAGCTACACTATTCCCGAGTGACATAGACTATAAAAAAAGGGATCCGAGCGAAGCCGGGACGGACAGCTAGTATTGTTATAAAGAGAGGACGTGTAGATTACATTATGACGTTAGCTCAACAGTTCCAATACAAAACTGATACGGTAAAGTAGGTACTGTTACGAATAGGAATTGTAAACATTTCGAAACATCATCATAAAATTACAAGCGAGTCATCCGTTAGAGTTATTCTAATAAGAACCTACATGTTTATTATAAGAATATAAGATGGCCGTAAGTTAGAAATGCATGAAACATAAATGTCAAACGCAAAACTGGTAACGATTGTATTTATACCAAAGTATCAAACGGGACAAGTTATTAGTTATTCCCCTTTGTAACTCAGTTTGTCTACAGACAAAATTACATTATTAATGTTTCTATATTTGTCACAATTCATCTTGTGGAAGTGGTAGCTCTATTACTAGAATATGCCAACTCATTGCTTGTTGGTAGCCCGGATCCCTATTAGGAGAGCTAAAATACGACGCGCTACACAAACAATTAAAAAAAAGATGAAGTAAATTTATCGAACGGTTACCTGTGCCTCTGTTTTTGAACTTAAAAACATTTTACTGGCTATTTTAAATTGTAGGTGGGTACTGGAATAGTTAATGTTAAGTGTGCTAATATGGGATATACAAGTTTTTTTCCAATGTAGGTATAATAACCGTGAAAGTATCAGAAATTAACATGGTAATTTGTCTTTAGTAAAATAACGAAATAAACAAGCATTATGTATTTAGAGTTATATACCTGTAGGATAAAATACGAAAGCACAGTAAAAAGACAAAACACTTCAAACTTATAACAATCCTCTTTTGCGTCGGCAGTTACAAAGAACAAGTCTAATTTCATTTCCGAATATAAAACGTGATTGTTGCATTCTTATAAGGATTATCTTCACTGTTTCAACCAACAATAAAATTTAATAAGCTTATAGAGGGGGCAAACCGCATTACTTCATTCAAGCAATATTCCCAACTTTTTTATCACCAAATTTGTCGGCTGTCATCAATAAATCCAAAACTTGATTTATCGACCAAACGCACCTACATTTCGGAACAGATTCGATATAATTTGTTAGCCAAATAATCCGGGATTTGGATGCGGACCCCACGACGTCATAAATAAAAGCGTTTGCAATAAAAGAACGGAGACAATTACAAAGGACTGTTAGTCGAAACGAGCTAAATTTCACCCACATTATAGCAAATAATGGCAAACAGGAGGCGATGCGCTCGTCACCGCCACCCTTCGCGATGCGTCGATATGTTACGCCCGAATCCCCTTTATATCTAAATGCACAACAGGAGACCGATGCCGAGCAAAAAATCCTAACACGGGAGCTCAATAATGTGAATATTTATGCCCTCGCCACGTGCTGGATTCACATAATGGCAACAAGGAATTCGCATATCTGTAATTACATTTTCAATACATTTATCGATACTTTATTTGTTTATAGAAATGAGCTAATGTTATAACACATTACGGTAATGTCACTTTATGAAAATTCATAAATGAAAATCATGCCATAATGTCGAATGTTATACTCATTTATTATTCGAGGTGTATCGTTAGCGCATTATTTATGAATCCTAAAGTGCGAATATTGAACACCTACGAAAACAACGGAACTCAGATTGCCGTTAACTTTTTAACATCATTTTTGTATTTCAGTTGAGGTGTTTGACCGAGCCTTTGGTAAACGAAGAGAGCGAAACTTCCACAAAAGTGGATAATGTCATTTTTTGCTATAGGAACAGCGTAGGGGGAATGAAGGGGATGCGTCGGCCCCAGGGGACGCAGTGTACAGTACGCTGCTAACTCTATAAGACGACTAGCTGCATTCTCGAGGGAGCGAAGTTCGCTCGGGGATAAGACGATAGAAAAACATTTTATACTGGGAAACGCCACCTGTAGATATAAATTGAGATATCCCGACCATTGTTACTCATTCTGATAGACTACACCGTTAAAAACAGATAACCCTCCCAAGCAATAATTTGTTGCATTCGCGATATTAAAACAGAAGCTCCCGTTGAATTGAAAACAGCTGAAACAATAGCTCCAAGAAAATGAGACTGCAGTTTTTCAATTTCATTCCGGTGGGTATCCTCGGCTCGCTTAGCATCGGACTTAACCAATGCGGAACAAAGACACCGAATGAACCTTACTCATCATGATTTATTGCGCAATACCTATAAAATGAAATTGCGGATTGTGAACTACGCTACAGTTTTATAGTCGGACTTATCCAGCAGATGTAGGGACACTCGCCGCCTCGAGGGAAGCAGGGGCGACGTAATAATGTTACCGAAGTTTAAGCAAGGCGGATGGCTATTGCCGAGCCAAATTGTGACCGTAGGTCACCGCTCCTCTATTTACCCGGCCAAATTACTTTGTCGAGGTAAATACTACCTTATTTAATAAGCCTAACGAAATTGTTGGTCTATATTTCGCATGGCTATTTTTGATGCTCCCAAAACAAAACAGTGGAGAGTTATTAGTTGTCATAACAGGAGCGTATGCGCCATTAAGAGTCAAAGTTATGGCGTCGCATAGTTTGGCGTATGTTAATCCATTTTATTATAGAAATGTGTTATAAATTCAGTACGAGAACGGAGCTAAATTGATTTAGACCGGCCGCAACAATAATTAGAGCGGTATGATGTATGTTCTGCGGTAGCGTTGTTTCGTTGTCTGTTTTTAATTCCGTATTCATAATTTATGAATTAAGCTCGTTTTGTTCATTAACTAAAAATAAACATAACTTACTAAGTCTTTGTTGGAGATGTATTCCAGCTTCATTATTAAGACAAATTGTAGTCTTTAGAGATTACTTAATACTTATCAGCTTCATGATGTTAATATAATTGGGACTAAATCAGAAAAAGTAACTTATTCAGATATCAATCAATGGACCGGAGACGGTGAACCAATCGATCTGGTTTATGTTGTCACAAAAAACAACTGATCATTTATCATTTCGGAATACGGAGCGAACACGACGACACGAACTAAAATTGATTTTGTTTTCAATTTAAACGTCCAAAGTTATTATACCATTAATTCGAAAAATTGACAAACCGCATTCGAAGCACTTCTATTTTTCTTTCTAGGTACAGTCTACTTTAACTAAACCGCAATCTTGCTTTCGTAACAACAACGCGTCTAAGTCTTAAACGGCAACAGTATCGCGATTTCCATTTAATATTCCTACCGCCAGTCGCAATCAGTCCTAAAAGCTTTAATTTCCCTTTTCCCTGTCATTTTTCTTTCATAATGAGAGCTAAAGTTCACGTATTGCCGTTCTCCGTCGATACATTTGACATGGCAAGAACAATACTCTTTTGTACAATCGAACCGGTCCGCTGGCTCTGAAGCATTGTACTCTTTTCAACCCCCGATCATGTTCTATTTTCCATTTATAAAGCAAAATACTGTTTTACTTTTAGTTCTTGTTGGTTTGCCGTGGAGGTATCGCAGATCCGCTTTGAATCTCCTTTGTATTGATAGTCGTATTGTCCATACCGGAAAACATATTTTGTTATTCGATAGCGGACTAAAGCATTGTTTTAGTTGATTTTATTTGTAATCACATTAATGCACTTTGTGCTGTACTATACAACTTGAAGGTAGGTATCGTTTTGCCTTTCTCGTACTATTAAATATGAGTTTTAATTCCTATTTGTTATTCTAATAAAACAGTCTTTTTTACTTAAAGTTGATTTGAAAACTTGAAAAACAAGTGTTTATATTTGCGACAATAATCAATACATATTTAATACATAGGTAATTATATATATTAAAACTTCGTAGCTTCGGATACATATCATCTATGAGAGATATCATTTTATCTTAAAAATAAACTCCAAAAAAAGATAGGTAAGTACTACAACTAAAAATAATCCAGTAGTTCAAAAGACGCCGTCTTTCAATTAACTTTAAACATTTTTATAGGTGATAAAATTTAGCTTAACGTTGACAATCTAGATAATCCCAGTTTCAACTCAATATTAAATCACCTAACACCTCGTCACCACGACCAGCCGTCAGTGCGACCAAATACTCTAATTTACTATCGCATTAGGTGGTCAAAGCGTCAGTTATTTACAAAATGTGTGGCTTAAATTAAAATACGACTGATGGCGGTATATCCACCCTACATAGGCGTAGCTAAATTCCGCTCGATGACGGGCAGCAGCGTCATCGAAGCAAGAAGCTACGCCCTGCGATCGCCAACCCGCCTGCCCAGCGTGGCGATTATGGGCTTTTACCTCCATGCAGGCACACCAAAGACCACGGCCCCTAGTTCCCGGCGGTCCCGCTATTCCTGGTCACGGTGGCGACCATGGTAACGGTGGGACGGGGGGTGCGAAGAATCCCCGGGCTACGGGAGGCCATCACACCAAACTGACCCTGGCGACGTACAACGGACGCACGCTACGGCTCGACTCGCATCTGGCGCAACTGGAGGTGGAACTTGAGAAGATTAGGTGGCACGTATTAGGGTTATGTGAAGTCCGAAGAGAGGGGGAGGACACCATATCTCTCGAATCAGGCCACCTAATGTACTTCCGAGAGGGAGACCAACAATCTCAAGGTGGCGTTGGGTTTCTAGTCAATAAGTCCCTGGCTGACAATTTTGTCGAAGTGTCCAGTGTGTCGAATCGGGTAGCGTACCTCATCATCAAGCTCACCGAGAGGTACAGCCTCAAGGTGGTGCAAGTGTACGCACCGACCTCGACACACTCGGATGATGAGGTGGAGGTTATGTTCGATAACATATCGAGGGCCCTTCACTTCACTACTAAGACCCATTACAACGTTGTCATGGGGGACTTTAACGCTAAAGTGGGAGTACAAAATTGTAGCGAATCGGTAGTAGGATCCCATGGATATGGGAGCAGAAATCATAGGGGGCAAATGCTCGTCAACTTCCTGGAACGCGAGGGGCTCTTCTTGATGAATTCCTTTTTCAAGAAAAAGCCCCAAAGGAAGTGGACGTGGCAAAGACCGGGCACTGTGACAAAAAACGAGATCGACTTCATCATGACGGACAAAAAGCATATATTCAGAGACGTCTCTGTGATCAATAGGTTCAATACCGGAAGCGATCACCGACTCGTCCGAGGCTCTCTGAATATTGACTTCAGGGCTGAACGTGTTCGCTTGATGAAGGCCAGGCTCCAACCAACTTTGCTCCAAACTATGATGGGATCTGAAACGTTCCAGTCCAATCTGGAGAACCGATTCGCTGCCGTGGAAACCACAACTGACGTTGACCAGAACCTTGAAAATGTGGTTCGGATTCTCAGGGAAGAAGGTACGAGATTCTGTAAAATGCAACGTAATGGCAGGAAGTCGAAGCTTTCGGAAGAGACTTTAGGGCTAATGAAGAAACGACGTGAAAACCCACCCGTCACTTCGTCAGAGAAACGGATTCTAAACCGAGAGATTAGTAAACGCGTACGACACGATCTTCGGTCCTTCAATACTCTTTCGATCGAAAGAGCGATCGAGCAAAACCGGGGAGCAAAAGTGTTTGTACAATCTCTTGGAAGAAGCCACCTGACGAAGTTGACCACAGAAATTGGAGAAGTCGTTGCTTCGAAGCCGGCAGTCCCTACCCGAAGTGGAAAACTTCTATGGCCGGTTGTACGCTTCGCATGCATCTCGACCTGATCCCGGAAATGAGGATTCTAGAGCCACTTTAACACGCCACTACAGCGAAGACCTGCCAGAAGTCAGTATTGGCGAAATCGAGATCGCTCTTGGACAGCTCAAAAACGGAAAAGCCCCTGGAGAAGATGGCGTTACAACAGAGTTATTAAAAGCAGGAGGTAAACCTATACTTAGGGAGCTCCAAAAACTCTTTAACGCCGTCTTGTTTGAAGGAGAACTCAGAGATGTGGAGTAAGAGGTGTGGTCGTCTTGTTCTTCAAAAAGGGAGATAAAACCCTGTTGAAGAACTATCGACCCATTTCCCTTCTAAGCCACGTCTATAAGCTGTTCTCAAGAGTAATCACGAACCGTCTTGCGCGAAGATTTGACGAATTCCAACCACCGGAGCAGGCTGGGTTTCGGAGCGGATACGGCACCATAGACCACATCCACACAGTGCGGCAGATTATACAGAAGACCGAAGAGTATAATCAGCCCCTGTGTTTAGCATTTGTGGACTATGAGAAGGCCTTTGACTCGATCGAGATCTGGTCTGTTCTGGAGTCCCTGCAGCGATGCCAAGTCGATTGGCGATACATCCAAGTGATGAGATGTTTATACGAAGCCGCTACCATGTCCGTCCAAG
Source organism: Polylopha cassiicola (assembly GCA_038024825.1). Classification (NCBI taxonomy): domain Eukaryota; kingdom Metazoa; phylum Arthropoda; class Insecta; order Lepidoptera; family Tortricidae; genus Polylopha; species Polylopha cassiicola. The sequence goes on from CP149059.1 coordinate 5,282,628, forward strand.
TCCAGAATCAGCAAACAATGCCTATACCATTGCATCGCGGTGTGAGACAAGGGGACGTTATCTCCCCGAAATTGTTCACAAATGCAATGGAGGATATGTTCAAAACGCTGAACTGGCAAGGACGTGGCATCAAAGTAAATGGCGAGTACATCTCTCACTTGCGATTTGCTGATGATATCGTCATCGTGGCAGAAACGCTGCAGGACCTACAACAGATGCTGAACGATCTGGCTGACTCTTCTGTACGCATTGGCCTACGGATGAACTTGGACAAAACCAAGGTCATGTTCAATGAACATGTACTACCGGAACCAATTGCGGTACACGGCGCCGTTCTCGAAGTTGTTCAAAAATATGTCTACCTTGGACAGACATTACAGTTAGGTAGAAACAACTTCGAGGATGAGGTGGATAGAAGAATTCAGTTAGGTTGGGCAGCGTTTGGGAAGCTACGTCAAGTCTTCATATCGTCACTCCCACAGTGCCTGAAGACGAAAGTCTACAATCAGTGCGTCCTACCCGTCATGACATACGGAGCCGAAACGTGGACACTGACGGTACGGCTGGTTCACAAATTTAAAGTCGCTCAGCGGGCTATGGAAAGGGCTATGCTCGGCGTTTCTCTGCGGGATCGAATCAAAAATGAGGTGATTCGGCAGAGAACCAGAGTCATCGACATAGCCCACCGGATTAGCAAGCTAAAGTGGCAGTGGGCTGGCCATATTAGCCGAAGAACCGATAACCGTTGGAGTAAACGTGTTCTAGAGTGGAGACCGCGTCTCGGCAAGCGTAGTGTAGGACGTCCTCAGGCAAGGTGGAGTGACGATTTGCGTAGGATGGCTGGCAGGAGCTGGATGCGAGCAGCCGAAGATAGACTCTCCACTCCACCTTGCCTGAGGACGTCCTACAATTGATCTAGTCCTAAACTAAGCAAAGCTTGTACTATGTGTACTAGACAACGGATAAACATACATAAATATTTATATAAAACACCCAAAACTCAGGTACATATGCCAGTGCTCATCACATTCTGCCCCTAGCAGGATTTGAACCCGCAACCTCCGGTCTCATAGTTAGGGGCTCTGACCTAGTACTAGTAAAACAGGCCGTCAAAAGTAACAACAATTTTAATTTACGATTCCATTTATGCTATTAAGCTTCGATATCTCTATTGAGGTAAAAGATTTAATTAAAATGTATCGTGCTTAATAGAAACTCGATGTGTAATACGCGTGAGAGAGTATTGCTGTTACTTTAGTACTGTATAAGATAAGATAAGATTTATATAATGTTATACAAGCATTTTATGGTAAGACTAGCTTTATTTTGTCGTAGGTAAATGGTAAACTTGAATGGTCAGCGTAAGCAGGTACTTAATTACTTTTTGAAATAAATTGTAGGCAATTCGGCAATCTCACTTGTAAACCATCAGTAATTTTGTTTAATGTTATGCACCGTTTTACACGTCACACTACTATTTTAATTTAGAAACTCGATGACAAATGGTTAAATTTACTTAGAACTGCCAACCGAATATTAAGAACCGATTACGCGATTGCGCCAATGTTACGCCATTGAAGGGCAAAGATCAAAGGCAAACTGTTAATTTTTTATATTATTATAGAAATGTACAACTACTCGAAATTAGATGTATAGGTAAGTGTATAAAACAACCTGCATAAAACAACCTACCCGTCTATTTTATTATTATTCTTGCTTGCTCCTTGTAAGAAAAGTGTTCGGTAGATGGGTACCTACAATTTTCAAATAGATATAGGTAGGTTACCTTAGTTTTTATATATACCTACTAATATAATATAACTATCTATACTAATATTATAAAGAGGAAAACTTTGTTTGTTTGGTTGTAATGAATATGCTCAAAAACTACTGGACCGTTTTTAAAAATTCTTTCACCATTTGAAAGCTACATTATCCATGAGTAAGATAAGCTATAATACCTACATTTTGAAAAAAAAATAGGGTATATATACTAATATTAGAAAGCTGAAGAGTTTGTTTGTTTGTTTGTTTGTTTGAACGCGCTAATCTCAAGAACTACCTACTGGTTCGAATTCAAATTTCTTTTTTTGTTGGATATACCATTTATCGAGGAAGGCTTTAGGCTATATAACATCACGCTGCGACCAATAGGAGCGAAGAAACAGTGAAAAATATGAAGCCTTATGAAGAATTACTATTCCACGGGGACGAAGTCGCGGGCACAGCTAGTTCAAAAATAAAATTGAAACGCCCTGATGTGTAGGTACTGGGAGTTATAGCAAAAATACCATTCTACACGATCAAAGCGATAAAAGCTAAAAGCTTGTACTTTATAGTTATAAGCGTCCAACAACACAGCTAAATCTGTGCTCGCTTTGAACAAACAAAAACACTATTAGGTACTCGTAGGTTGCAAAGGGAACGGGCATTATTTTTCAGGTTTAAAATAAAATCCAATCTCAGGCTTTGCTTAGCATGTGCTTATCATGTACAAAGCGAGGGGCAGTGTGCAGGACGCGGGCAACAGGCGAAGGCCCACACAGTTAGGATGCGTTTACGTTGCTTCCGAGTTTCAGACAGTACCTATTTATTTTTTACAGAATGTAAACACTAATGATAGTGCTATGTATGTGGGTAAACTACAAACACATACCTCATCATCAGCCCGTCGCAGTCCACTGCTGGACATAGGCCTCTCCAATTTCACGCCACTTTGCTCTATCTTGGGCTGCTTGCATCCAGCTCCTGCCAGCCATCTTACGCAAATCGTCACTCCACCTTGCCTGAGGACGTCCTACACTACGCTTGCCGAGACGCGGTCTCCACTCTAGAACACGTTTACTCCAACGGTTATCGGTTCTTCGGCTAATATGGCCAGCCCACTGCCACTTTAGCTTGCTAATCCGGTGGGCTATGTCGATGACTCTGGTTCTCTGCCGAATCACCTCATTTTTTATTCGATCCCGCAGAGAAACGCCGAGCATAGCCCTTTCCATAGCCCGCTGAGCGACTTTTAATTTGTGAACCAGCCGTACCGTCAGTGTCCACGTTTCGGCTCCGTATGTCATGACGGGTAGGACGCACTGATTGAAGACTTTCGTCTTAAGGCACTGTGGGAGTGACGATATGAAGACTTGACGTAGCTTCCCAAACGCTGCCCAACCTAACTGAATTCTTCTATCCACCTCATCGTCGAAGTTCGAGGAAACACATACCTATTTGCATAATAATTTCTAATGTCCTCTTGGTTATTACACATTGGAAGGTATTTATTTACAGAATGTAACAGTCACTAATGATTGTACCTATTGTGTTTGTAGGTATATAAATGCGTATTTAAAGGTTGTCAATACCTACCTACAATTACTGCAATTAAAACAAGTCGCTGTGTCGCTAGTTAACATTTTAATTGTACCTACGTAAAAATACGTGACATCTTCAATTAAAAAAATTGACTATTTGTCTATAGGTATGGAAAAATATCGCGTTAAACTGTATTTAATTAAGTTTATTATATAAGTAAGTACTCCACATGTGAAAGTAAAACATGTGTACCAAATTTCAATTCGTTCGTTTAAATATATCTGCTTCAAAATTGAGTTGCAAGACCCGTACCGTATTACAAGTTAAATAAAAGCTTTTAAAAACGTTTGCAGTGTAAGCGTATGTTAGGCTCAATTTTAAACAATTACTGTTGAGCGAAGGGTAAATGTTTGCGTTCGACTTAGAGCAGTCCGTGGATCGCCCACACGCGAGCCTGACAGCCACTCATTACAGCCACGATGCATTGCATTCACGAACGAAAAAACCGAAAAATGAATACCGATTTTACACCGATCCGAGTGCGAACAATGCTTTCGGATTCCGAGTTTGCCCGTTAATGTAGTTCGTGTGAACTTTAATGTTTTGTTTTTTTTGTAAAGAATGTATTTTTTAGGTTATATTCTCGTTGATATAGATTATAAATGTACATTGTGATAAAGTAGTGTGTGTAGATATTATTAATGTCGGTTTTATTTAATTTTGTAATGATGATTTGTATAAAATCTTCATGATCATTGTTTTGTATAAAATTATGATTTTGTGAAATGTTGCTCAAAATATAACATATATAGGTATATATATATTAAAAAACTGACTGACTGTTTAATAATGTCCAAATCTTGATAATTTTACTGGCACGCAAAAAATGTTTTACATACACACCTACCTAGTAAAAAAGCAGTTTAAAAAAAAATAGATTTATAGTGGAAACTCCTTAACATTTAGGCGTAGGTACCTATAAAAAATAGATGTCGGCCGATTCTCAGACCTACACGATATGAACACAAATTTCATAAAAATCAGACCAACCATTTCGAGTTTGGCAGCAAAGACGTCAATTTTATACGACATGTTACTATATTATATTTAACTACATGTGATTCCAGAAAGTGATGACAACTCAGTTATGACTCACGGATTAATACAGATATGATAATTTGTACACAGAGCGCAATGTAGATATAATCCGTCGACAACTTAACATAGTAATAAAATATTTGCCCACTTGACAAACATAAGGCACGGGATAATCTATGTGATTGCGAGATGAATGTTAAAACACTAGTAAATCTCAATCTATACGGCAAAACCGATCTTATTACAAAGAGCAGAAGGTTTATGTATGTGGGGCCATCTTACTGGCGTTTAGGAACGCCTACACTATGGGATACTGTTATAAATCGTCTCCTACGAACAACCGTGGGCCAATATTGCTTAACTTAAACCCGCCTTCTGTTTCTAGCTTTTGGCGATTTTGTATATTTATAACGATTGAGATAGCAATTTTAAAACATAAGTACCTAAAGCCACTACTTAGCTTCGATATATTTCTTCCCTCTTGACAAGTGAAAATCGATTATACAGAACAACCGAAACGAATATGTACCAACAAATGTTATGCGAATGGAAATAATCCACGTGACTTTTTGTATGTCAATTTTACACAATTAACAAATTATAAACGAACTAAAACTGCCCACATGATATTTCTTACGTAAATTTCATAACATTTCGCATTCGTTTCGTTCGTTCGCTATATCAATCGACATTTGTTTTGGAGTCTTTATCTACCTACAAAATAAATTATTAATTATAAAGTTGGTACGTAACGAATTTATTACCTACTTACATACCACTTTTGTTCAAATAAAGTGACTGTTGATGATTCAACCTCTTTTATAGTTTTTTTACTTTTTATGTTTAGAATATTTATATTTGTGTTTTGTTTTTGATTCCAAATTGTCGGTTGTTTTTAGTTGGTAATAAACAGTGATAGAAACCACTCGCATTTTAAATGTTAATAGTTAAGTAAGAAGATTAGTTAGTATACAGTCCATAGTGACCTACAACTTAATTATTATACGTCCTTAAGTCTACAACCTTGAGTTTATTATCGTTTTATTAACAAGAAAAGCCTAGAAATACTAGTTTTATTAATAGCTTTAAATAAATTTTGCCTCGTGGATTAGGTACGCTTGTTACAAAAATTGTTAGTAAAAATTTGGTACGTGATTATAAATGAAACTCCGAGATTAAAATTCCTTTGCTTGCCCTAGCACAGAACATAAACCCAAACAGTGAATCAAAAGTTGTTCATACAAAATGGTACGCCTTTTACATAATACTATAGGTTCATTTAGAAATAGTAGGTATTTATAAATATTATATTTTACAAAGATATACACCATTTTTATTATACAAACCATTTTGTAGCATAAAATAATTTCCATTAAAGCTAGTAGGTACGTAAGGTGTTTTTGGTCGCTTCGTCGCACTTATACAGATACCGTCTCAGATACCTACTATAAACAATCAATATATTTTTTTATTAATCTGATATACTACTTATTATGTAGGTGGGTGGATCTTCAAGCGTTTGAGACGCCGTCATTGTCCTCTACTTCTATATTTAAGAACAGAGTTAGTAAAAATTTGAGTGATGTAATCCCCCGGTACTGTTACTAATACTATTTCAATCGATACTTAATAATATTATTTGCAAACATTATAGATATACCTAGATGTAGAGGACAATGACGGCGTCTCAAACGCTCGAAGATCCACCCAGGTACATCTGGTAGACTAAACTACACTGCGCCATTAGCCCTAGTAAAATAAAATAACGCAAGGGGCGATACTTTTGAAATTCGATACGCATTTGTGATTTATTGAAATATCTTAAACATCTCTGTGTTAGTATAAATCGCACTTAAGGGGAGATAAAAACCTTAAAGCGTGAGGTTCGTTTTACAAACAATAAATCTCCGTGTCATCCGGTAGAAAAACGATATTTAGGTGTTAAGTTCTTGGATGACGAGATAAGGAAGGTAAACTTGGGGAGCAGAAACAACTGTTGTTTTTGGATAAAAAAAGTGTTACGTCATTTTTCTTTGGTGGCATCCAATTAAGTTGTTTAAAAAGTCTCGTTTTGGTTTGAGAGGCTTAGCTTAGTACTATAGTAGAATAGCGATCGTAAGTTTACCGATTCAAAACCTGTCGATGGCCGTGAAAATTTCATTGTGACACTTTTCTGACATGCGACCTCTCAGGTGAAGGAGAATATCATTATGCAACCAGCTCAACATAATTAGGATGAAATCCGTCAATCCAGATTAGACTAGCGTGATAAAATAGGTTTAATACTCTTAATATTTCTAGAAACGTCTGCTAAATTATAAAATGTTCATAGGCTTTTTTAAGTAGGTATTCCTAAATTTAATGACGAAGACGTAACTGGGAATTAATATTTCATCAAACTAGGTCAAATTTTAAAATAATTATGACTGGCACTTCGCCGTATAAGAAAGATAAATTGCCAAGTCAAGCGACCCACAAGTTTAACTGTTGGTCCAGCCCGAAGCCGAGAAGCCGCGGTCCTTGTTTTTAACAGTCAAACAGCGGATGTTTGTTCAAACAAAGTATGCAAAGTAGGTGCGGGCCTGGTGATAGGGGCCCTAATTATGTACGAACACGGCCTGCTGTGTCCAACCGCCCTCGTCCTACATTCGAAGCTAATAAAAATGCAAAAAATTCTGCCGAATAATTATCAATTATAATTAGCTAGCTACGTTGGCGTTAATGAGTTTAGGACGTTTTTCATGGCCGCAAATGACATTAAAATGTTGTTTCGGCGGCCACGTTACGGTTGTAATTTTTACCCGCGTAACCACATTTTTTTATGTACACAAAGTCTTTTGTGGTTAATATACCTTTACAACGAAAATATGGGATAAGGTTTACGCACCCGTTAAATAAGATTTTACTTTTGCTCTCGCAATTTATTACGTTTTAATATTATCTCATTCTTTTTGTTACGACCTTTTTACGTTTATTACTATTATTCTTATTCAAAAAATATGTTTTAGTAATCTTTTTACTAATATTCCTTCCGTGTTATTATTACCCCTTTAATGTACCTACGTATAAATGTAAATGTATCTGTATAAATTGTCTGTCTGTCTTATTTTGTCTTTCTATCTTCTATCATCTTAAACCGCAAGCGCTTAGATAAAATTTACGTAGATAGACTGAATTCCGGAGAAATTCATTCGATCGGAAATTTCGGAAGTCAACCTATGGGGGTGAATAACCTAGTTGAAAATATAAATATAATAAAATAACACTGTTCAAGAGAAACAACATATATCCCAAAGTAATAAACCAGCAGTCGCCCGTATTTTTAGCGAGGACTAATGGTTTTCTTAAACCTGTGCAACATAAAAAAAAAACAAAAAAAAACCTATGGGGGTGAAATAAGGTCATTTTAAGTGAGCTACTAAGTACTAATTTAATGCAGACAGCTGTTTTCAATAAATAAAGAAACCTTATTATTACCTTAGCTTAATAATTGTTGAAATGGTCGAAAAATGATTATGAGATCTTAACAAACTATATCAAGAAAATACTGAGAGATAGTATTATTTGATATTGTACAATGACAACAAAAGGCTTTTTAGACGATCTCTGGTTGAAAGAAAATGGAAGCGAATTAACATTAGTCCAGATTCTAACATGTAGCAAATCTATAACAAGCAATTCATTGTTAGGTTATATTAAATATTATCATTCAATAACTGTATAATAGCGTTACAATATTATGCAATATGTCTATCTAATAATTTCTGAAGCTTTCACGATTTGATTTTAATACAAAAGTTGGTGATACCTTCGTGGTTATTGGGATTACACATTGGAATAAAACACTATAACGGATTCAACTCGCGTATTTTATTATATTTCCAAAACTTTACTGACGATAGTCTAACGCTAAACTTTATCGTACTATCGTTAGCTCAGTCGTGCTACAAATATGGGAACTACAAAGTTTTCTAAACGTAAATAAAATAAAATACAAGTAAAATCCGATATAGTATGTTATAATAATAATTTCTGATGCCTTCGCGGTTATTATAGGGGACGGGTGCTCAAAGCGGGCACCTTAAGGGAAAGTTGAAAAATTTATGGTTTGTAACTTAGTAATATTATTAATTTCTTTACGACCAGGTGCATTATTTAATACTCGTCGATATCCGTATGTCCGTTTCCTCAAAAAAATAAAGACAAAATAATTATAAGCAATTTATGAAACCTCTACGTTTGCCCGCTTTGCCCTGGGGGGTGGCCTATAGCGGGCACGCGCTAAGGGCAAAACGGACATAGGCTATTATAAACCAAAATGGGATAGCCATAGTTAAAAAAACAATATATATCGATTAAATTATCTATTTTAGTCTCTCAGCAGTATTGTGAATTCAAAACAACGATAGTGCTCGGCAGGCTTAGTCTTCATTTTTATTTTCTTTGGGTTAGGTTTAGTTTTCTTGTTTTTTTGGGTTATTAATAGTCAGCTCTTCGTTTTTATTTGTTTTAACCGCTTCAATCTAAAGAAAAAACAGCCAGTAAGTATTTTTTTTGTAAGTAGGTAAGTAATACTTACAAAAAAAATACATTGACTGTTTTTCATAGATCGGGCAGTGCCCGCATTGCCCTGACCACTTTGCCTTTCTTGACATTTAAAATATGCCAGCTAATCAAAATTATAAATGTTACCAAACGTGGAGGTTAAAGCAACAGTTTTGCGACCTGATAAGTAAGTAACAACTAACATGCTTTGATATTAGTATTGCAAGCTTAAAAAGTGAGAGAACACACGAAACATATGTTAAAATATTTTACAAAAAGCAGCTAAAAACATTTTTTTGGCGTAGCTTATAACAGCGTGCTCGCAGGTGAGAAGGACGAATGACGCGAGTTGCGCGAGCGGCGCGGAATACTGTCGCAATTAACGAACATGATCTTATTTAAAACGGCAATATTACGAGCGGTGCCCGCTTTGGGAACGGTGCCCGCTTTGAGCACCCGTCCCCTACATTGGAATGAAACAACTATTAACGGATTTAAAGACTTTAGCGTTAGACTATTGTCAGCTCAGTCGTGCTACGATTATGGAAACTGTAAAGAATCCGAAACGTCAGCAAATAAAATAAAATAAAAATACGCGAGTTAAATCCGTTAATAGTTGTTTCATTCTAGTATGTTATAATTCAAAAGAAAATCATGTACGTATTTAGCCCTCGCCAAGAGGAAGGTTTATATTTACTCGTCAAATTTAAGCAGTGATGACGTAAAGGGATTGTTTGTCTTTGTAGTGTGATTTGCTTTACCTGGCAGAGCTCAGAACTGAATACTTCAAGGACCCGTTTAAGCCCTTACATCTTATAACTAAACGTTTCAACCAACATTGTTTTGATTTGGGTTTGTAATTATACCTCCAAGCTATCTCAGTCAGTATTGTTTTCAGAATTCACTAGTCCCAAACTTGACCTCGTTGGCTTGTCTCTTATACTAGCGGTTACAATAATATTTTCTATTGAAATCGCTAAAATAGCTAACATCGTTATTTTAGATTTACATTTATCAATTAATTATGGATGTGAACAAATAAAACAAAAAATGTGTAGTGTCTGTGTGTGTGCAAGTGTATCGTTTTATTAGGTATTATTTTAAAATGGTAGTAAATGCTCAATAAAATGTTTTTCCGTAACAATAGATAGGAAGGTACATATAGGTACTATTTCGTCCATATAAATCTTGAATTTTATTTTCAATAAAACACTGACAACCTCTTTCATAATATACAGAAAATTCCTTATAGGCGAACAACATCAATAAGAAATAATTTTAAAACGCATTAGTTACGTAAGACAGTGGCATGCGCGCCCTTCAGCCAGACGGCGATATGTCTAAAATGTGAGTGATTTATTGTTCAGTATTAAGTACTTAGGTGCTTTTTCAAAGCGACTTCCATTTAGGGTAGATAACGCACTCGCAATAGGGGGCACGAGTCACTGAAACTCTGCACTTTGAAAAAGTTGCATGTTCAAACGCCTTCTTTGGGGTTCAACGGACTTGTGGACGAACCTGTCTCGTATTAAAAAAATATACCTACCTAGAACAGACCTTTGTTGAAGCACTAGAATTCAGTTTTTAGGTCCGGCGCCCTTATAACCTGACTAGGATCACTAATTTTACCCCTCCTCCCAACAACGAACTTGCGCGCTAGTCTGTGTTCAGACTTGTCAATTTGAAATTCGGCGTTCGAGACTACCAGCTGGTGGTTATCCCCGCGAAATACAAGTTATACCCAGCGGGATTAAAATCCTAGGCACTGGGTCACCAGATCACACAGGACCATTAGGCCATTGACCTTGTACCTATGGTCAGAATTTAAAAGAAGGACCTGAACATGTGTAAAACGAGACCATCCTTGAAACCGTGATAGGTCACATATAGAAACAAGATATATCGGTAATATTTTATAGGCGGAACCCAAACGCGACAGAAAAATAGTCAACCACTGTATTTTGAGGGGGAATCAGAAATAGTAGGTCTTGTTTATCTTTAAACTTTGACACCGAAGTCACGAATTTAAACTTGGCAAGTTCTTTGAAGTGGCACGTTATCTATTTGGAGTTATTACTGAGATTATGAAAGCATATTGTAAGTATAGATATTCCATTATATGTGTGTATATATAAAAACAATAAATCTTTTTAGAAGAAGTGAATTGAGATATAAATAAATACCTAAATCAAATTCCATTCACATTGTGGGAACAACCTAAGTCGCCGATTTAAAATGATTAAGATAATGTCACTTTAGTGTTAGACTATCGTTAGCAAAGTAGGTTACGAATATGGAAAATTTGAAGTTTTCAAAACGTCAACATATATAAAATAAAATAAGCTAGTTAAATCCGTTAGTTGTTTTATTTCTATTTCTTAGACATTTTTGTTTTCAACTCTAATCAAAATTTATTCGCGAATAGACCCAAAATTAGAAAAAACTAGGCAATTATGATTTAATTCATAAAAATAGCTATCAAACATCAAAATACAGAAATAAAACAACAACTAGGTATTTTAGTTTTATTTTCATAAGATAAAACATTTCAACAAATAATTTCCAATAGAACTTTCTAGACAGGTGCCATTAGAGATAAAGAACTACACATTGTTGGCTTTGGGAACGCTGGAATCTATTCTAATTCTAAATAAAATATTAGATTTCGTGAAAGAAAAATTGTTTAATTTTATCCCACTAAAAACATTCTATAAAAAACTAACCAAGTCTCGATGAAACTGCTTGTTTATCTCTAAAAACTAATAAATCTAGACAAAGTCGTGCCAAGTCTAAGGTTCCTTACTGGGATTTCTTTATTATTATAGTTAATGGTGTGTGACTTGGCCGTTGAACATTCTTTACCTATTTTTTACGATTTTAACACACATTTTTATGATCTGCTTTTGTTGATAATTATATCGACAACATGATATAACATAAACTATATCTACATATAGTTTTCATTCAATCCTAATATCAAAAACACATAAAAAGTACGGTCTATTGTAATAGGTACTTTAACAGTAGAAGCGCTAGAAGGGTGTTTTGATATTTTTGTATTTGTATACCTACTAAATTATTTATACATAGAATGAAAGAACAATATTTTATACTAGCTTCTGCCCGCGACTTCGTCCACGTGGAACTCCTCCTTTTTTGCAGTCGGTTAAAAAGTAGCCTATGTCCTTTCTCAGACTGCAGACTTTCTTTATACCAAATTTCATTTAAATCGGTCCAGTAGTTTTAGCGTGAAAGCGTAACAGACAGACAGACAGACAGACAGAGTTACTTTCGCATTTATAATATTAGTAGGGATTTTAAAAGAGGGTAAGTTGGTTACCTAATGTTTTTAAATAAGGTAGGTATCGTATCAATCAAATCAAATTTAGTATCACTAAATTGGTTTTTACATTATACAAATCTACGAATATTGGGACTATAACATTCGCCACGTCAGCAAATAAAATTAAATCCGTTATAGTTGTATCATTCGACGCTAAGTTCAAAAACCCAAAGCACAACTAAAACAAAACAATTATCAAAACTACCAACATTACCAACGCACTCCACATTTCGGAAACCACAAGCAAAAGCCAAATCATAACTCAGCATATCCACACAACGTGTGCAATATAAATTACCTACGATATAACAGTATGCGAAGGAGCCAATGCGAACAGTTGGTGTTAATAGCCTACCCTACCCAAGGGAAATGCTCTCTTGATAATGTGAACTGTAATTTTACGATGCAACAATAGATATTTCTGATTTGCGAGGACGTCTATGTGGTGAATTAAATTAAAAAGAGATGGGCCCCATCTTTAAAATTGTCTATGTTTGTATAGTGTGTTGATATTGTCTATGTTTGTTACGGTCTATGTTGTCTTTGATAACGAATGATTCGATAAATTTTAACTAGCTATCCGGCAAACTTCGTGCTGTCATATTCTGTTTTTTTTTTTTTAAATATTTTTATTACTTTTTCTTCTATACAAACCTTGTCCTGACAATAATAAACCCAAACAAAAAGAATTTTCCAATTTGGTGCGGACGATCGATAGTTATTCTCGTACATAAATACATTTCGGTGATTTCTTTTTATCTATAAATTGTAGAAGATGTGGAGAGAAAAGAACATTTATACTGAAAAGTAATAATGTTCTTTTAGAATCAACTGCATATATATATATCCTTTATAGATAGATACACCTATAAAAGATAGCCCTACCCACATTACATTTTAATATATAACTGTAGCGACAAAATGTAGCACTGTATGATTTTTTGCAATAAATTTAATTGTCTACTGGATAATAAATTCACGAAATGCAGTAAAGGTGAGGTAAATAAATTTATTTGTTGTGCTTCGTAAACGTTAATAGGTTGGCCGCAGAATGGAATTATGCAAACTGCCGTTTAAAATGGCCGGGACAATTTACAGGTAACGGGTATTTAAATTTATATTTTATTTTACTTTTACCCGCGACTTCGTTCACGTACTTTTTAACCCCGTTAGGAGGCGAATTTCAATAAAGAACGAAATACGTCTTCCATCAATTAGGTACGTTACGTTTTTGGCAAATTTTAAATAAAATGGACCTAAGAATCACCATTTTTTCTACTTACGGGTGAGACGTACGAGAGTATTTTCAGACCTGCCCGATATGCACACAAAATTTCATAAAAATCGGTCCAGCCGTTTCGGAGATGTTTGGCAACAAACACCGCGACACGAGAATTTTATATATTAGGAAAGAATTGCACCTTTTTTTAAAATATACCTAAGTACCAATTTAATTTAAACGTTATCTAGATAAGTATCAGGCTAACAACAAGCTGCTCTAACAACAAAAACCTTTAAATCAGTTAACGGAGTTTAGTATATACCTAGGGTTGTCACTTCAACATCAAAGTAGTATAATATTATTATTTAGATTACATCAGCTTCTACCCGCGACTTCTGAGCTACTATAAACTTTTATATCCTCCGGCCGGAAAGCGCCAACTTTTTGGCCGCTGCGCTAAATGAAATTGCCGCTTTCTGGCTACGTCGCACAAAAAAATAGTATACTGACCTCGGCCAGTAAAATAAAAAAGCCTCAGATAACATTTTTGTCAACCTCGGCTTCGCCTCGGACGACAATTGCATGTATTGTGATCTGAGACATTTTTTATTTTACTGGCCTTGGTGCGTAATGTACCTACTATTAATACAAATTAATATGACAAAAATTATGTTATTTTTAAAGTCATAATTAATCTAGATGCCTTTTTACTTCAGACGCGGTTTTAAAATTCATTATAAATTTAACTCCATTATAATTTTAACAACAAGACGAAAAATTTAAATTTACACCATAAACAATTCCTAGTTACCTTCCTAATAAGATTATGTATACAATTGCTTAACATATTTTGGGATCCTTAACTTCAATAAAACTCAATCATTTTAGGACAGACAACTTTTATCAGGATGCTCATTTTAAGAACATCTGGCAACCCTAACTTCCACAAATAAGAAGCACAGACCAAGCTAAATAAAAGTAAAAAACTCATTACCGTCATGCAAATATTCACTTAAGGTATAAACCTAACGGTATGAAAGTAAATTGAACGAAATTCTTTAGTGAATTAAATTTAATCTAAGAATAATTTACTCTAATTGATTTATGATATCAGTTCGTAATTGAATTTCGGCGTTCGCGAGCGTTATTTGAAATTAGTTTTTGTAAATGTTTGTATAATATATGTTTTTTATTATACATTTTCAAGATATTTGTTTAATATGTTTTATGATGTTATAATAAGAGTTAACTACAGTTATGTTCTATTTTATAACGTTAACTATTATGTTGGCATCTTTACAATTATCTACGTCAATATAAGATAAGAAAGTATACCTATAAGAACATTTTTATTTAGTTTTTAATAACACAAACTTCCATAGTCAACCCGTCAAAGCTAGTGTCAGTATTTTAGTCTCTAAATACGCTCCCAAATTTTACCTCAAACAACGTTCGTGACCCATTTTCTTTACAAGCTCTGCATTTGTTTTTTTTAGTTGCAGGTAGTTAAACTAAACTAAAGCGGCCGGGACCCCTTCCCGCCGCGACCCCTCGGGGGGTCACGATCCTCAGTTTGAAATACATTGGTCTAGGTAATAGTCTAGATTTAGGGCATGATAGGGGCGTCATCACGTGGCAAGAACCGCTGTTAGAAGCTCCATTTTCACACCGGCACCCTTTGAATAATGTTTTGATAGCCTTTTTCAATTTTATGCTTATGACTTCTGAATAGAACTGCTATTAACTTGAATTCGAGATTCTCTTTGTGAAAGTGCATCGGGAACTGGCGAGGCTTTTATTGACTTTTGAATTGTTAGTGTATTTTATGTCCGATTTATAAAATAACTAGTAGAATAAAATTTGCTGCATTTTTTATGATCATTTAGATTTTTAATACACCTGGTCTTTGTTTTTTGGAATAAGTAATTAAATATAAACGTACCTTTTATAATCTGATGCCTTCGCGGTTATTACACATTGGAATGAAACAACTATTAACGGATTTAACTCGCGTATTTACATTTTATTTTATTTGCTGACGTTTCGGATTGTTTACAGTTTCCATAATCGTAGCACGACTGAGCTGACAATAATCTAACGCTAAAGGTACCTTTTATAATTCAAAAATTAATTCTTTTAAATGATACCCAATGTATACAAAAAAACATGGATTTACTCATTTAAACTTTATACTGAAAATAAATAGTATTAAATGTCACTCAGCTAATAAGACATAATAATATGTACTTACCTAATTTAATAGCGATTTATATTAACAGTCTTTATTCTTTAACAAGAAAATGAATAATCTTAGAGATACATAAATATACTTTTAACTATACGTTGTAGGTAAATAACTTTAAATAAACAGTATTGACATAATTAATTGCAAAGTCAGTTAGGTACTTACTAAATTTTTTATGAACGCCTTCAAATATTTCTACTCAGTAAATACCCATATAAACAACAAGCTTACATACACGTGGAAGTATTAAACAACTCCGTCACCCATCAATCTCTTTTCATCCCTAAATCTAAACTCAATTTATAATGATTTGGGTTTATTGTAAAAATTTCTGCAATATAAATATACTTACCTATTTTAATTCAATGCGAACCTAGTGTAGAAATGTCCCGTTTTCATGTCGCGAAACGAAAACAAAGTTTAAAAAACTGAAATATTACTGCAGTATTCATTTCAAAGACAAACTTCCTAACAAAAGCTTGTACCTATGAAATTATACGTATAGCAAAAACAAGTAGGCCGCAACAGCTGCCCGTAACGACATCACGCGAAGAAGCAATATATATCGGCTCTGAAGACGCCATTTTCTACGCTACGCTATGTTGCGGTGCTTGTAAATACTATGTTGTCATAATTTTGTACGCTATTTTCTACGCTACGTTGCGGTGCTTGCGAACGGTATTGTCATAAGTTTGTACGCGCATGGCTGAGAATATGTGAGGCCTTGTTTATATTGATGTTATAGAGAATGATATAAATAAGATTGTTATGGAATACGATAAGCAAGATCATCGATTGAATTCCACATTGGTAAATATTATTTTGATATGCAGAAGTAAAATGACTTTACTCTATTTTTATTGATTTCGTCTTAAAACGTTACGCTAAAAGTATCGTTCAACGGAAATATGAAAAAGCCAGTATTTTTTAAAATGTTGTAAAACTCGGTTAAGTACGTTCAGATTGAAACGTACTTAACCAACTTGTTTGTTTATTCATGTTCACAAAAGCTGTTAAGATTTTTATGAAAAACATTGAGCGTGTTGGAAACCAAATAATACAAATGGGGTGACGCTTTCAATCATAATATTATTATTATATCATAAATATAAATTATATACCTAACACGTTTTTTTTTTATTATTAATACATAATATATAATCTTCGTTATTAGAAATTCAGTACCTATTTAATAGAAAGTTAATGTTACATCGGCCAGTTCATAAAGAGAATGAAAAACTACCTATATAACTAAGTACAAAATGAGTTTCATTGAACCCTCGAAAAAAAGTTTAAATTGAAAGCAGTTATTAGTAGGTAAATAGAAATTAAAAATGCTTTTAATTACTCATTAAAATAATCTACTAGCTCTTCGGAAAGACCATCTGTGCTGAGAAGAAACGCCGCAAAGAACTTAGCTAAAAATGTATTTTTTTTATAATTCAAACTTTTAAAAAGAGCTTATAAATATCAAAGCTATCATATTTACAAGCAAAAGAACGGGCATATATATGCAAGACACTAGGACGTCTCAAGTCTCAAGTGAGATTGTCCCAAAGCAAAAGTATGTATCTCTAAAGTCAGAGTTACCCCGAATATTAGTGCGTGAATCCATTTAAAGGAATATGTGCGCACAATATATTCTAACGCGCAATTAGTGAAACCGACGCCATTACCCCGAAGTACAAGTTAAATTAATGTCGGGTTACAGTCACTCGAAAGTTCCATTATCATTAGGAAATGCGATAATGCTTAGGTGATACGTCGGGAGTCGACATGTATAAATGTGTACATTAAACATGTTAGTTACTCTAGCTCAGGGTCTCAGCTTCTTCTAATTAAAGTTAAATTAATGAGCTCACGAAATGTGTTTCATAAACATGCTAGTATACAAGTAAGTCTCTATGATGAGATTGGTTTAGGTAACTATATTATTATGTATCAGACGAACTATTTAGTAGTGTATTATAAAAATACGCTTTCATGATTACGAGTATTAATCTTATTTTCTAAATATAATACAATATTTGCTATTGTGTTTTATAATATAGTACTACTATTACAATGGAGAAGGCTATAGGAACGAAGAAGTTATTGTCACGATAAAAAATTAATATTTTTTTGTTCAGTCTACTTACATTCGATAATATAGATAGGTATTATAAGAAGGCCTTCAATTTAAAACACACTTATGAACAATATTATAACTTTAATATTTGGCGGGACAAGTCATCTCTTCCCATGACAGACCCATTTTATTAGAAAACATATGCAGTTTTAAACTTTTAGACGACCAGCATCCGTACCACATTGCAACCTCTACAGTACCTTAAAGACTGTCTCAATCACCAAAGACAGATAAATTCTTTTTTTATGCGCTTACTTGCTATTTATTGTATGACTTCAATAACTAAGATGAATAAAACGAGTCAAAATCATTTTATTCGAATTAATTAACATTTCGCTAACAACTTACAAGCACCGATATCGTAGTGTTTTTATAAACGAGAGTGGGACGGAATTGCCCGTGTTTTATACAGTTAACAGCCACCTTACAGTATCTCCATTTTCACTTTTTTTTCAGTACGATCGGAAACAATAAATATTCATCGATACGTTCCTCGGTTCACAGCACTCCGGAATTTGAATAATTGGCTGATTTTTATGCAGTTGAATTAATCGATTGGTATAACGATTTTTATTTTATACTCTTGAGGCTGTATTGACTACAATTGTTTCTTCCACTAATACGAAGTTAAGGTAGCTATAGGTATAAATGTATTTGCATATTCTAGTGTAGTAACTAGGTACCTACAAATGCGCCACCCAATATATATATGCGCTTGTACTTTGTAAGGTATTATAACACTCATTTAAACTTTACAAGAACTATCGAAATTAAGTCACTGATACCATACTCTATAGCGTACAGTGTAACGCGCATATAGCACACCTAGAAAGGGAGCTAGATCGAAAAACTGATTTGTTTTATGCACACCATCGAATTCCTTACAGCAAAACCTACCTACCACTAAGACAGATTTAAGCCAACTCTTCTAGCTTCATCATCATCATCATCATCATCAGCCCGTCGCAGTCCACTGCTGGACATAGGCCTCTCCAATTGCTAGCTTCATATTTATACAGAATTCTCCATCAGTGGCGTGCACAGAAACATATTACGCAGCTTTACACCTTTCCGAAATAAAACACTTTTTCTATTTAATACTCTTTAAATCAGGGTGTGCGATATGGGTATATACTTATATGTGTAAACTTTTGGATTTTAAATTCAAAAGTTAAGACAAAAATTATAAGTTAGGTACTTACTTAGGTACCTAATATTAATCTCGCATCTTTGTCATTAGTCTTTATTATAGACTAAGTTTATATATATAATCGTCACCACATTTTTATAACAATGTTTTGTTTAGATAAATAACCCAAACTAATTACGTGAATCATACATGTCTGATCATGAACGAGGGTGCATATCAAATCGGTCAGCCAGTGTCATGGCAGCTGCCGCGGATGCATTCGCAGATTGTTGGATGCAAAATTAATTCATCCCGGTTAGGCTCTAGAATGTAGTGATTAAATTCCTTTATAGCTGACGCAACATTTTGATGAAAACAGCTTAGTGCATATGAGATGACGGATATAGGTACATTTAGGATTATCTCTTGTGACATTGCAAAGGCCTTTTGGAATATTTTGATTATAACCTCACTAGCACTTAGTCAATTTGATGTTCGTTACCAAAGTATAATAATAATAATAAATATCATTGGACAATTCACACCAATTATCTAGTCCCAATTTAAGCAAAGCTTGTGTTATCGGTACCTACTAGACAACGGATAAATATACATAAATACATATAAGACATCCAAGACTCAAGTATACATCGAAACTGTCACAAAATATGTATGTTATGAAATCAGTAGGTATACGTAGGTAGGTACTTATATGCCTTCTAATTTTTTTGTTAGATTATAAATTTTGCAGATTAGCCTATGAAAATATTATAGTTAGCCCAAAAACGGTTCAACTAAATCGTATGATACTTTCAGATGGTAGGTACTTTTTTTTCAACACAGTTAAAACCACACAGCTTATTACCAACTAAGTAGTATCTAAGTAAACTTTTTGCAGTAGTTATAATATATCGTATATATAAGTGTATTATTTGCATAGGATGCTGCAACTAAAATCGGGTTAGACGGCTTCCATGCTTCCGAAAAATCAAATAAAATACGCGAGTCTAATCCATTATAGTTATATTCCAAAACACTTTTACATAAGTCAAAGTTCACTACCGCATAAAACAACATCTCCGCAGATTCAGTAATCACACTCGTATTTTTGAAAAAGTGAATGGCACTGAAAACTGTATAGCCGTGCAAATGACTGGGGTACAGCTAGTGTGAAACGTTGAGCGATTAATCTCATACAGTGCCAGCTTCCCCATCTGTAGCTGAGACCGTCGTCATACAATACCGACGCTAGCCGGTGCCAATGATAGCTGTACAAGGAAAAAGAAAGGCATTGTATTGTCAACTTTTGAACGTGCTAGAATTTTCTGTTTTAGCGATAAGATTTGGTACATTTTATATGTTTTTTTTTATTAATCTGTTTGTTGATTTTCGTCGTTCCATTCATTACCATAAGATTAATTATTAATTACTTACGCCATTTTCAACTTATGAAGAGATGGTAAGATTTTAATGAAATTAATATAGATTAACATAATATATAGGATTATTTTTACCTCACTACGCAAAAATGAAGGGTAATAATATTATTATGTTTAAGGCAGTGGGGCCTTGTGGGGCAGGACAAAGTCTGCCAGCACTTCTAGCTTACTATAAAAAAAATAAAACCATCTTAAAAGGGTAGTATAGCATCACAATAAACTAATAGACTCATTCCTGTCCACTTAACTTTTTGAAAATGTCTAGAGGATTACTAATCCTCAATTGATTACACTGTAAAAAACACATAAAAAAAACAACTGTTATCGTACATATCATACACAAACAAAATGATCCAAAACGGTAAAACTCATGAAACACATCTCCGTCGGATGTTGATTACGTATTAATTTTACCCCAAAACAAAAGTTATAATGCATTCACACAACAGGCAACCCTCTCACTGATAAGGTGTGCCTTCTCTGTTATTCGATTTTAGCGCACATTGTACTCTATAGCACAGCTACGTAATTGAATTGCAGTCCCATGGAAGGCGGGCCGAGGCACGTGCCCCGACCCAAGAGACCCGCTCTCCGGCAATATTTTTGTTCTATCTATTTTTAATAGCCACTACAGGGTTAATCATCGGTGCCGATTTGAAAGCTTGTGGTTTATTTTCCCTCTTTAAAGTGATAGGGATCGTAATGGAACGGCGCTTGTGGGCCTGTAGTATAATTTTGTTTGCTTATTTAATTTCTGATGAAATTAGGCAGTTGTTATTCTGAAGAGACTGAGTTGGTCGTTTGTTTAGAGTGGATTCCCTATCAGCGCTTAAATGGGTATCGCATTTAATGTTTTATAAAAATCTATTGTGCCGTTTTGATTATTAAAACACATTTTATTAAACGACATTTAATTTAATTTGAAGTTTGTGGGAAATGTTTGTGAACTTAGCCCTATATTATTATGAATAAATAACCAAAACATATAGATAGGCGCTAATTTTTTCCGAATCGAACTTGTCAGCAGTGAAAAGAACCATCTTGCGTAATAATATGACATTAATCCGTCGTCTAGTAGGTATTCATAGTGCAAGCTTTCTTTTATTTGAGACTAGACCAATTGGTGTTTATGTCCAATAACCCAATGGCTGGCTAAGGCTGTCTCTATATTTTAATATTACTCTATGTCCTCAAGCAACATCGTAAGGAAGCACAGAGTAGATAAGCTCACGGGAACAGTTTTCATAACACCTAGGCCATATTATAGGCGTCAACTAAGCGCGGTGTTAACCTCGGCTTACTCCGAATATAGGTGCAAGAGGAAAACATATTGACTTCTTTATTAAATTTGGCAGAGTTCCAAAATGATTTTTGTTTTTGTCTGTATTCGCTGTGATGTTTCTGTTACTGACGTGTCAATTTCTTCTTTTGTATAACTATAGTTTTTTTTTTCTTTTTGAAATAGAATATGTTATAAGGCGTTAGGAAGCTTATATCCATAGGTAGGCTTACATAGTATTACTATTTTAAATATTAAGTTACCATTTCACATGTACTTAATGATTTTATGAAGGCAAAAGACAAACTTATTCCTATATCGGTAACATTTAAGAACTTCCAATCCTATTTTCTTCAAATCCTCTATGAAAGGTTAATTACCTGCCTTTGCATAATTTGAAAGTAAGTAGTTATTTTAATACCCAGTCAAAGTACCTAATTAATAAAAGCAAAATACATGTTCACATCGATTTCAAGTCGAAACTGATGTGACATATATTAGACCCGACATCAAATTGGATAAACCTTATGATTACCAAAACACTGGCCCGTTGCCAGGCAACCGGGCTATAATTTAGATTGTTTCGTGTATCATTTCAGCATCGAAAGCGATAAAATTTTACGATTATAGCGAACCATATGCTCCACGTACCCCTAGCGTATACTAAGGATATAAAGATGATTTCTTCCACTTTACAGTTAGACCAGCTTAATTTGATTTCGATTCAGCGGAGTTAGCGCTTCCTGAAGTGGTCAGAAAGCGCTTTATTGACTACAAATCAGAAATATTCAGCGCGGGTAGATTCTCTATGAGGTGGTACCTACTATAACGTAATATAGTGATGGTCACTGGGATCCGTTGAATGTGGACCGGTGAGAGATTGACCTTAGGGTCGCCCTTAAGATCCTGTTGTTTTATGTTGGACCTCTCCGACACTGGATGTCTTTTGTCTAAAAATCATACTGAATTGTGATGGTTTATTTTGACTGTACTTTTCTAAAGTTTGCTACAGGTAGCCAGGAAAACTAACTTTAATAGTATTTTATCCCTACGTAGTCTACTTTATTTTGCGTCTAACGTTAATTGTGTTATCGGTATATAGCTCGAATTTGTATGTGATATAAAAATTATATTGGGCTTGTAGACAAGTGCCAATCGACAATAGCAACCGAAGGATACGAATGAGAAATTGTATGTATTTGAAATACGTACGAAAAATGACCACGTGACATTTCGTTCACGTACGGTCAAATCCATACAATTTTGTATTCGTTGCGACTACTATCGATTGAAGCCTGTCTAGGATATTTTAATGTTTCAAATAAAAAGTAAGTATTAAAGTTATGGGATTAGAAGCACCTGTGAGAAGTTATTTGAGATAAACACACAATTCTCGATTGAATACGGGATTGGTGTAAGAATAACAAAACGTGACACAATGGAATTCTCGCCTCAACTCAAACTCATGTCACTAAACACACAATGTGTCCAGAAGGTATTCATTAGATACGAGCTTAAATCAATATTATCAGAACAACCGAAACTTCCTAAAGGTAAGTTAGCTTATGATCAGCCGAGTTAAAATTTAAACTGTAGACATGAATGGACTCCAATATTGGAATATTAAAGTGTTTAAGCTGTAAAGTTTTTGATACATCAGCATAAAAATAATTTCGATGTGTTGGCGAAAGCATCCGAAGTTATTATTAAAGTACCTACAGGCTTTTTTATAAAATTAGATTAAGTCAGCGATCAGCTGTTCAGGCTGTGCGTTGATCCGTCAGTCAATCATTCAGCGCAAACCATTTTATACGAATCGATATACTTTGTTACTCAAATTAGCGGTACTAAGATGTTAGCTAAAATTATTCTTATTCAGGCCTAAAAGCAATGTAGACCTAAATGATAAACTTACATAAATATGCGTCAACTCAATCAGACCATAATTTCAGTGCTAATTAGCTCTAAGAGACACAGAAGTGCCGTGAAGAATTTTTTCATTGGAAGTTACGGAACTCTAAAAGATAAGTAAGTACCTTTTTTATTTGACGATTCTTAAATTAATATATGTAGAAGATATACGAATGTTTTATGACGTTACTTCTTTGTCGGATTCTATAAAACGGCCCACTCCACTGTCAACAGCTGAGACGTTGTTCAACCTCGGACAAGACACGGCTAGTGCTCTGAACTGCCTTTTTATATTATCAGGCATTTATGCATTTTACCTATCTGTTAAAACATCTATACATTAAGCTGACAATAGTCCCATGTTAAAGTAAAGACTATTGTCAGCTCAGTCGTGCTACGATTATGGAATCTGTCAAAGCTCCGAAACGTCAGCCAATAAAATAAAATACACGAGTTAAATCCGTCTTATGTTGTTTCATTCCAACATATATAAATTGTTTACTATTATAAGTTATTGCTTGTGCTTTACCGTATTATTTGATTTCTACCTATGATTTCATTATTTAGATAATTTGTTGATTACTTTTAATGATTAAAACGATATACTTATCTTGAAAGTAAATATTGTTTACTTTACTCCTTCTCCCACATATATATGGAGAAGTAACAAGCAAACTGTTAATGCACATAACAATAGCGATGTTACTACGTCATCAGGTACCAGGTAATAACTACTCGTGGATACAACTTCAACATGAGAAACGAAGACAAATATTGATTCAAAGTTCCTCAGAGAACACAGGGTACGGGCTGTTAATTAATTATCAAGTAACAACGAATTTAATTTACTAACTTTCAAGTTTCCGAACTTTTTAGATGTGTCTAATAAAATTTATATCCCCTTTATTAGTTCGTGGTTGAAGTTTCTCCTTTAAAATCCTGTAGATTTTGTTAAATTGCGATTACTATTTAATTTTGGTCAAAATATTTCTTACCACGGCGTACGGATCATTCATTTTGTTTTACATTTGTACTGCAATCTTAAAAGACAAATTTTGGCATAATTTAAATAAAAACGCGGCAAAATGCAGACTTAAAACTATTATTACCTATATTATTAAACGAGTATTATCACCGTGAAATCGAATAAAAATCATCCACTGTTGGACAGCATAGCCCCTATTACTAACTCCCAACCGAATTTAATTCAAAACAAAAGTCACCCTAAAACGGCGTGAAAACGCAAGTGTAGCCATCGGTTTGTCCAACGTGTTAACTAAAATTTGCATAGTTCGACGAAACTTCGTGCGATAGAACTTCTGCGTCGATGTACCGGTTAGGGATGTCAGGAATATTTCCATTCGTATTATATTTATATTCGCATCGGGATCCGCATTCGCATCGCCTGATGAGAATGTGCAGGTAAACTAGTAAGTAGTTAGAAGTAGTGGTAGTAGAAGCCCCATAAGGTGACCACTAAACATTATTATTATTTCTAAACTTCTCAGCAGCTGTCCTCTTGTGACAATGTGCGGTCTACCCGCAACAGTATAATTCTTCATTCAACTTACCCTCAATATTTTCATTTGCTTGCGCCCGGGGACGAGGCAGTCGATCAACGACCTAGCGTGCGCTCCTTCGTCAGTACCAGGTTTTCTTGGAGAAATAACTAAGTAAACCTAAACCTGGAATAAGAATTATATGCCTACTCAAGTCAAATCAAAAATCTTGCTTTTGTTCTGAGCTATGTCAAGATCCGCATATGTGAATATAAAAATATGACATTGGTAACATCCCTAGTGCCAGTCCCGACTGTTTCACTAAATTTGAATAATGCTCATGTATTTATGTTATACCTACCGAAGGCCGTAATTACATTTACTAATCAATTTATGCATAACTAGCTTTTAGCCAGCCAGTGATTTCGACTAAACGTTGTCGATTCTGTAATTGGTTAATTGAATATTAATTAATCATATTGTAAAACGAAGGCTGCATATTATGTACTTCTAATGAGAAATTCTAATAAGCTTTGTTAACAACGAATTAATATTTAACGAGTCTGGTAAACATGAAAATTTAATAGGTAGTTTGTAAAATGAAATACGTTATTTTATACGCAAAACACCAAAACGCGATGCAAATATTTGATACTAACTTACTAGCAAGCAATTTTAAAAGTGGATACTTAATTGGTTCTATATGGGTTTCTGAATCACCTACCCACAGATTACGGCATGAAGGTAGTCGCATATAGTAAAAATTTACGCAGTGTCATGTTTACGAACAGAGATGATACTCGCGACCTCACAATCAACGCTTCGCTATATATTATACTAAGCTCCCACTACGTCTCTCCAACTTTAATTTAGTTACATTACTTTACAAAGAGATCAGTCAACCCAAGGCACGTATTACTTTCTTCTTAATGCAATCATCGATGCCGTAACATGACAGATAAACTCCTCAATCATACTTATATAAGTCTACAAACGTCACACGGCCTCAACGAGCATATTTGTCGATCTAGCTGAAGATTGTGCGGTGTTTTGGCTCTAAAACTCCACCATCCGCAGTTAAGTGGATAATAAAATATGGGAGGTTACTTTCATTAGCCAGGCCTGATATAAAACTGAGTTAAGAAGGATTCACATTGTCGTATCATGTCAGAGTTTTGTAGTCAGAAATGCTACCATTTTGTCTAACACAACTCTTTGGTATTAAGTTCGCCTTTCTGAATTCTAAATAATTATAAAATTCTAAATAGCAATAACAACAGCATTTTATCAATATTGTGGTCTAATTAACTGAGTTTCGATTATTAACTATCCGTGTTATAAATTATTCCGTACTAAGTACGTAGGCACTAGTCTTATTAAACCACTGATTACCTATAAAACAATGATACATCTAAAAGTGTGCATCAAATTACTATATTATTAATACGGCTCAATATTTTACAGATGCCATGGAAATGACAGCTTTGTATTCGCACAGTGGGGGTATATAGAGATGGTGACGGAGAAGAGATGAAGCTTGTATATCTATTAGGCGGGTCTTTTGCTATACACTAATGAAGCACAATGTCATATATGAATCTTTCTCCATACCTAATGTGTTTTCTTTTTGTCAAAGTCTGTTTAGCTTGTAGCTATGCATAGCATTTAATAAACTTTTACTATTCTTATTCTTCATAATCTTAGCTCCCGAATTATTTAAAGCAACCGCAAAATACATGTGTGAAGCACCCTTTAAACGGATCCAACAACTCCTAATGTAACCTCCTCTTTTACGACTGTTATAAAATTTCAAATTTCGCTACTCAGTGCCGCGTCTTTGTACCTTACCTTTGTTTGTAAACGATAGCGAAACTCAATGTTTATAGCCCTATACGTAAATTGGTAAAGAGGCTGTGGAAACAAAGAGATAGTTTGGTTCGAGCATTTTTATAAGCGTATAGAGATCACTATATCAAATTTAGTTATTTATAAAAATATCTTCAAAATTTTAAATGTTTTTCGGCCTGTTTAGCAATGTTTCAGTGTTCTAGTTTTTAAGTCGTTTAGTCTTATAACATTCGAGCCTTGGGAAGGCCTTGATGAGCCTTTGATGTTTTCTATTAAGCTTAAATTATTAACACAAGACGTTATGTATTTGAAATAGCTCACCCGGCACATATATGGACACTGTGAAATATATTAATTACTAAGTTTGGAAATATTACTTTTTAAAAAACCCTAACTAACTACTCTACACTTCTAAGGTGCAGTATGTAACATAAAAGTACTTTGTTGCAAAAATACAATGACATCAAACTTTCATAATAGTTTTACGTTAGCGAGAGTAATAAAGATTTTCGTCTCATTTTTCACGTGAAAATCGAATATCCCTTGTAATACTTGTTCCATCAATATTGGGGGAAATATTTTGTTGACATGTTGTTCGTAATCATCGTGACCAAAAAATAACACAATAATTCATGAGTTGACATGATGGCCATATAAACTAATATTTGGTTGTTGGAAACTTGGTGCTATGAAGAAGTTTGACATATCTTGAATTATTAGCGGGTGGAAAAAGCACCCTCGTTGCAAGAGCAGGCAGGACTGAGTTTTGATGCTGTTGTAAATGTATAACATTTTCATAATAGTGCCTTTGATGTTTTCTATGAAGTTTGAGTGAAATATTGCTGTCGCTTCGTTATCTGTGATATTCTTGTTCACATTTGAATCGCTATATATTCAACGATGTTAAAAAAATGTACATTAAATACCTACTTATTTGTAATTCTTTATTGGAATTAAACAACTTTTAACGGATTTAACTCGCGAATTTTCATTTTATTTTATTTTCTGACGTTTCGACAATTGTATAGATAGTTCACTCATGAGAGTCAGTCGTGCTACGATTATGGAAACTGTATGAAGGCATCAGCAATTATTTTGTATTTTTTATTTCAAACAAAACTTTTAAGTGAACTATAAAGTTTTCGAAACGTCAGTCAATAAAATAAAATACGAGAGTTAAGTCTGTTCATAGTTGTTTCATTCCAATGTGTAATAGCCGCGTATGCTTCAGATATTATTACTATACTATTATTAAGATAACAATTTATTCTGTTTCAAATATATTAATTTCATCAAGAGGTACATTGAAATATCATCACAAGCTATTGAAGCTCCATAAATTAGATTTTCAGAGCGTAATAATTTAATTAAACCCATGTAATGTTATGGTATATTATAACTACAAGATCCCAATAGCCGTGTCAGTAGGTACGTTGGCGTTGTGGCTAACCAATGTGCGACGGATTATGCCCGTCAATTTGATTAAATGTAGACAGTACAGATTTAACGACCTCGATTTTCCTAAGATGGTTGTATTAAAATGTAGAATGCCATAATTTAAGTTAAGGAGACAGCCAGCTAATTAAAAGTCCCGTGAACACTTTTTGTTTGCTTATATCAATTTCATACAATTTTGCATTCGTTTAATTCTTTCGCTATTATCGATTAGCACTTATTCGGACATTCCAAGCGCAATTTAGTAGAAATAGTCCTTAATACCACAATAAAATCATTGAAAGTCACCAACACACACGATCACAATTGAAATCTAAATTACATTCGCATTTTAAAAAAGCAATTCCTTTTCTATCTAGCTGACTCGATAATTGCTTCTGATAATTGGATTTCCGGTCATAAAAATGTAAAAATTGTGCGGTGTCTGAAACCCCTCGGTTTCAGGGGAGCTTATTTATATGCTAATATCGAGCTCTAGAAATGCCACGCACGACTAAGGTGGTGCACCTGTAGTACTACAATTATAAGAACAACATTCTCCCCTTGTGCATTTTCATAGAATTTTCTGTGTGGAAATCGAGCGAGATTATACCTTTCAGCTGCGAGATTGTACAAACTTTTTGTAGTGCAAACGACTCGCCGTTTGTATAAATTATGACAAAAATGGTATCGAAACGAAAGGGGAGTAACCACTGACAGTTTATGAACAGGTTAATTATATACTCCGTTTCATTTAAAAATCCATTTCATAAATATACCTGCATTCTGAATATACGACAGTCAATTGTATGGTATATTATGTAGAATGAGCGTACCTATATGGCATACAAATTTAAACTTTCACGATTATCACATCACATATCATAGGTACTATACAAAAACGCGCCACCACGATTGTAATGTCACCCGAAACGGAGATAATTAAATTATTCATTTACGCGATTAAATCCCGTTTTTGTACAGTGTAATGTGCCTACTTTTTATCAGAGTAAGTTACTAAGTAAAGGATAGTGCCGATTTATCATACAGAAATAGCTAATAGATTAACACTAATCATTGTGAAAATATACGTGCCGTCGAAGTGCTTGTTTGGATGCTTTCCAAGAATACCTTTTCCACTTTACGTTAAATATCAGCGGCAACGACCGTGATACGTTCACCGTCAAAGTCCGCGATAAGGGCGTACATTTGTAAACAGGCTGAAGTTAGCTTTCGCACCTCTAATGCCATTATTGGTAGTGCCATTTCTACTGCTGGTGTTTCTACCCCTAAGCATTAGTATTCATGGAGTCAGTCGATTGAGAAAAGAATTTTCGCACCCCGGTCCGATCTTGACGAGGGAATGGACTGAGTGGTTGCCATTTTCTTTTCCCTTTTATTTTTTCTCCAACAACTTAATGGAGTCGTAAAGAATGGGCTGGCATTTCATTATAATGTATTAACTTTATCCACCCGGGGTGTGCATAATTACGTGTTTTGTAGCGCGTTGTATATCTAAATTATGTTTGTGTCAACCAGCCTTTTTCTTTGTAACCTTTTCATTAATGTTTATGGTATCGTATTAGGACTCATTTGTTTTGCTAAATCTCAACAGGGTACAACATACATTAAAGATATTATCAATGTTGTAGATAATTAACATAAATGCAAATCACCTGACATACAATTTCTAGGTTAATTCCGTATAAGCTGTATTTACTTTTATTTATTGAATTGCAATTAATACGCAACTAATATAAATTAGTTTCTGTTAGGTCCATTAGATACTCGAAACCTCCAATTTGTAATTCCAATTGTGATCCAAATTGTATTTTTACAAAATTATATACTTACCAACTACCTACTAAATTTAAAAAATATTTCTACCACTTTATCCAATATCGCATTGCACATTACTCACGAAAATTCACCCCTTTTCAATTAAATTCTTGGTTCAAGTTCTGAACTAAATAGATCTTCTCGCGATAGCTTTCGCTGAGGACCAAATAATAAATGTGGGACGTTAGTTCCAAGAACTCATCCAGTGTGGGTAGATCCAAGCCATATCTACGCTGTTCTAGAACGCGTGACGTCACAACCGTCTGCCTTCTTATCTAACTTCTGACGTTAAAGAAGATAGCTTGTATGTGGCTCCGTCGAAATGAACCAAGTTATTTTTAAACTAAAAATGCTGCAGAAAATACGAGGATTGCGGCTAATGAAATTGGCTTTGTTATTACCTCAACTGGATTTTGTATATATTTTGTAAGCTACGTTGTTGAGTTTTTCTTGGCGTTGTTATCAAGGATGTAATATGCGTTAAAATGCAGTTGATAAGAATTTAGTGTGTAAACTTCATCAATAATAATAATCATATTTTATTCACATGGAATTTATACTTATCAATTATAAAATACAATATCAAGAGGAATAATCTCGGGACTATTTTTTTTAGTGTAAAAAAATTGTAAGTAGGTAAATAATGAAAAAGTACCTACCTACATAAACAGCCAAATACCTACTTATTTATACAGTGCAAAATACAAATATCCAACATCAAAAAGTACAGTAGGTACATTATATTGCATAATAACCTAAATTTAACTCCAAGAAGCAAGACTGCGTTATTTTATATAAAAAATGGAGAAACGTCAACCCGTTTAACTAAAGGAAAGGCGAGAAAATTTATCTAATGCAAAATCTCATTGTTCTCGTTGTAGACGTGAGCGGAACTAGCAAGTGAGACAAATTTCCATCGACTTGATTAAAATTGTCAGAGTAAGAACGCAAGACATCCAATTCGTCCGCTAGTAGCTAATATAACTCAGTTCTCGGGGGCTAGACAAGTGCCCAACGTTCAACGTTAACGTTAAACGTTAGCACCAAAATGTATGGAATTTGACATTTGTGACGTACGTGACAGTCGTTCGCGGATGTCAAATCCCATACATTTTGGTCCTAACGTTTGACGTTAACTTTGAACGTTGGGCACTTGTCTAGGGCCCCTTGTATTAAGTTTTACTCTTGGATTTTTCCTTAAACATATAAAAAAAATAAAACAAAGAACGTCGGTACTCTCACGCAATATAAACTATATACCTACTAGTCCTACTACTTAATAATTTCTGATGCCTTCGCAGTTATTTTACATTGGAATTAAACATATTTTATATCTGTACCACGACTGAGCTGACGATATCGTTATTGTTAATAAACTGCGCGAGTTAAAGTAGAGTTCTTTCATTGCAATAGGTATATCGATAATCTATCTATCAATTTTATTAACAATTGAAACTTTGAGTCTCAATTCTATTTTTCCTTTCCATCGCTTGATCGGAAGATATATTTGATATGGCATCGTTTTATTAGACGAATGATTGAAAACTTGTAGCACCTGTGTACTATTACTTAGTATATTGTTTAAAAATTTATTTAATACCAAATAGTTGATGCTACATAAACAAACTTAAAAATAATAGTTATAATATAATTTAAACAACTTTCGTTCGTACAAATAAAACGAAATAGCGTTATTACTAGTCGTAACCACAAAAAGTGCTTGCACGAAATTCTGAAAAGCAAACTTATTTATACAACAATAATTTCACGGTCCACAAGAGCAAGCTGAAAAGTTATCCAAACGAATTGGATAAGTTACACCGCAATAAATAGTTTACAACAGCAAAAATATGCTTTTATGCTAACTTTCATAACCCTGCATATATTATTGTGATCAAAGCAATGCTATTAAAGGAATATTGATGAATAACAATAAAAAGAAAAACAAATTCGCATCGAATTTTATACGAATTGACTAATATTTCACCGCTTCAACAATACACAAAGGTAGAACCTACGTACGTAGGCTTATGTTTTGATTTTTGTTTTTGTTTTTTTATTAAAAAATATTGGACACGTATTTTCTTTTCTGTCTGTTTGATAAAATCAGAACATTATACTTCCATTGAAATTAAACTATTATAACGGATTTAGCTCGCGTATTTTATTTTATTTCCTGACACTTCGAAAACTCTACAGTTCCCATATTCGTCGCCGACTGTCGATAGTCTAACACTAAACTTATTTTACCTTTATATTGTCATTTTTTGATTTAGAAAAGAAAAAAACGTGCACAACATATTTTGATAAAGTAACCAACAAACACTAATTACCTATAATATTCTTATTATTATTTTGTAGGAAACAACCTATACAAATAGTTTAGTAGTTTGCCTAAAAAAGTAATTTTAGAATGTGCAGATAGAATATGTACACATATCCGCCTTTTATACATTACTTTTGCACAAAATAGGTAAATAAATACAAACTGTACCAGGAATTTCCCATTACACAATTTTGTTGTTTTCTGTAGCGTGCATTTTATCGTACGACTTTCATCTAATACTATTGGCGTGTTTGGATCTGCAACGCGGGATCAAGGCAATCCGATCGGCGTTGAGCTTACCGAAATGTTATCACCCCAAAGCAAAGTCACGTCTGACAATAACTGCATCTATGTTATACTTCTGAATGCAACACCGTTGATATTTCTAATCCACAAAATCCTTGGCACGCGCTTGTATGCAGATTACATATTCAAATAACGCATGCTAGTTGCCACAAACGGCGCTTTCCAACACTTACACGAAGTCGCTCCGTGTCGTTTTACTTGGTCGTATATTGAAAGCAGCGGGGAAATCTTAAGCTGAATCGGGCACGGCGTTTTCTGTGTCTATACACAAAAACGGTTTGAGCAAACTAGGATTTACCCCAATTTCGGAGCTTATGCTTCTAAATGTTTGCTTGTGCTGGGATTCACGTATTGTTGTACTGTATTGTTACATGTTAGCATAGTAAATAGGTACATATTTGATATGCTTCTATACCAGTGTAGTGAAAAGAAATAAAATATTTTGAAAGAGACTATTTTATTGAATTTATCAATACTCGGTTTGTTCAAACGGAATATGCACTCTATTTTTCCATTATTACCTACTATACAAATAGACACTAAATATCCAGACAGCTTTGACATAATAGCTATTAGAAATAAAATGTTACCTACCTAAACATAAACTGCTTTGAATTTTCATTACTTTTATAAAATACAACTAGCTTCTGTCCGCGGCTTCGTCAGCGCACGAAAAGCACCGTTTTGCCCCGTTAGGTGGTGAATTTACACGTTTCTCTACGTTATAAAAGGAACACCTGTGCAATATTTTAAGTTTCTAACCATTATAGTGTAGGGCCTTACGTTGATATTTCAGTAATTAAGTCTTCTTTTGTATGTACATTGAAACTGTCAGACCACAGCTTCGAACGCATTAACTTCAACAATATTATATGTAAAAAAAATGTGTAGATTCACAATAATCACGTGTCACATCAAATTCTTATATATGCCCCTTAGTAAATGTCACGTAGCGTGACTGCATCAAACGTCATTGAAGGAACGTCAAACAAAGCCAAAACTTCAAAAATAAGGGATTGCGGGCACGTAGCAATAACGAAGCGAGTGAGTGACACTCCCCATGCATTGGATGCAGGGCCTTTAATAACGTTACCAACCCCTTTAATTCGGTGCAAATGTTATGAAGGTTTGCCACTACGTTGTGAAGATATTAAAATTTGACCTGCCGAAGAACGTAATAAATTATGAGTAATAGAAAAATTTTAACTTTAAATAGTTGTGTGTATGTTTTATTTACATAGTTTGGTCTGTAATAACTGCATCAATCATAATTGTGATTTTTTTTGTGTAATAAAACTAATAATGTTGTCATTGACGTGCCAAAAAATAGGCAAAGGTTAGATTAATTAGAATGAAACAACTATAAGGGATTTAACTCGCGTATTTTATTTGTAACGTTTTGATTTTTTTACAGTTTCCATGTTTGTAGCTTATTGAGCTGAGTTTAACACTTACTGATTTTATTATATTATGGAAACTACATCCTACTACATACAATTATGTAACTAAGGTGCATTTCTTACACCAATTATTTATGGTAATTTCATATCAACAATACGAAAAACAATAATCAATAAACATATGTTATGTTAGATAGTTTGAGTAGTTAAAATTTTAAACAACTTCTCGTTGGAATTGGGCTATATATTACACGTAGGTAGGTATATAGTATTATAACAACCTTCCTGATTCCTGATTCTATTTGGAAATAGGCCTCGTTTGAATTCGAGAGGAATCGAGCTATTTTGTCGCCACACTGCCTCCGCGGCGGAACGCATGACAAGTGTGAGCAACGAGCACAATCTACATTATTTACTGGAACCCGAATCACCCA
Organism: Polylopha cassiicola; assembly: GCA_038024825.1. Classification (NCBI taxonomy): domain Eukaryota; kingdom Metazoa; phylum Arthropoda; class Insecta; order Lepidoptera; family Tortricidae; genus Polylopha; species Polylopha cassiicola. Next base: position 5,317,359 of record CP149059.1, read on the forward strand.
AATAGTGGGCACGTTGTAACTATACCTAAAGGGCGCTTAGGCTCGCTATTATGATGTGTAACTAAAATCATCGTATTACTGCAAGTTTGTAAGTTTGTATAAGGCTGTAACGTGTAATTTGATGTAGTCATGCAGCTTAGCTTAAGCTCATATTTTCATGTAAGTGTATCCTAAAGAACTGGACTGTAATCTACAAATTATACTTCCGAATCGGTTAGGTATAATTTTGCCTCTAAGTAAGTAATAGCCTATTAGATTTCACATATTAAGAGTGGAGTTTTTATATATATTTTTCTTACCTTACAACGGATTTCAATCGTCATTATTATTACGAATTTTGTAATATATCGAAGAGAAAACTCCAATTCATAATGATAATAATATACCTAATAGGTATTATAAAAAATAATAATATAGGTAAGTAGAAAAAATCGAGACCCCAGTTAGAACTGGAACCCACATAATTGTTGTGGGTCCCGATACGTCAAATTAGCTCTTTAAGCTTCTACATAAATAGGATTTAACCATCAATACCAATCGGATTTGCGGGCGGTACAAATAAAATAAACCTTTACGTATTAAAGAATGTTGTCTGAATACTTACCTACCCTTCAAATGCACCAACGTCACCCAGACATCCCCGAAATGCCCCCACGTTATTACGTATTCCACTAAAGGTAAATATTAGCCCCTGTTCACACTAACACGCGGCGGAATTGTAATGTTGATCACGCAACGCCCGCCTGAGTGACAGCTCGAGCAGTGCTGGAAATATTGCAGTAACGCTCGCATTCGTTTTCAAGCTTATATCGAAGGCAGTGAAATCTCAGGGGCTCCTTGAAGCGATATGTCAGAAATTGAATTTGGATTTTCTGAGTTTGAATTACGGGTTTGATATCGACGCGCCGCGCGACCTATCAGTGCTTCTTAACCAGTGGAGCATTAGTTGTCCCTTGAACCAGCTAAAGTAGTTTTACGCTTAAAATATTGAATCTATTTAGTTTATAGATCGTTTGAGTAGTTACAGGAAAGCCATAGAATAAAAAGTCGCGGACAATACCTTTTGATAATATACTTGATGGACGAAGAAAGAAAAAGTCATCATGCCTACTGAGAACTAGGTAATGGCAGCGGTTGAAGTGCCCGTAAAATCCACCCTACTCATCTGTTAATATTAACCTTAGTACTTAAGTACTAAGGATAGAACGCAAAAAGCAGATATAAGTATAAACAATTTCCTCGACAGATTCAATTAAATTTAGGTAAGAACCTAAGAACAAGCCGAAATACCATTACCACGCAGGACCATAGCGTGAATGCACGATCATTGCTTATATAAATATCCCATTTTCAGAGCGTATAAAAGCGGATCACATTAATTAACTGTGTATCTGGTCTCTGATTAAGAGTACAGTAGCGGAACGAAGCCACCGGGTCAACTTTAATTGGCTCAGTGTTGTATTTTAGATGTGCGATACGCCACCGAGGGTTAATGAATAGTCCAACATGTGGACATTTGTTGTTGTATGCTTAAGTGCTGTTCAGTTGCGTCATATTAATCAGTGTGCCTGAGATTGTTTTGTGGTTGTTTAATTGGAGTTAGGAGTTACCTGTTAGCAGTAAGTGAATTCAGATTAGCTTGATCATGAACGCTTTAAGGAAATTTGTTTATAGTGCTTTAAGATGTGGGGACGGAAGGATTTTGTAGATTTATAAGAGATGTTGGGCTTTATTTTAGCAGTCGTAGTGTGTTAATTGAACGTCTTCCCCGCGTTCAGTTAAATATTTTGAAATCGGCCCATGTGCTCTAAATGCTAACTCGGCGCGGCGTACCTACAAATGAATTCGCGTTAAAAGATAATTTTCATATCAAAGCTTACATTATTGAATAATTTATGAACTATTCTCAATTAAGTATGATTAAACATGTGAATTAATGATGAAGGAGCGAGCTAATCTAATCATCTAAAATTCATAAAGTGAACAACAAAAAGACAGTAATTTGCGCCCGAAATTAAATTTTAACTGAAAACACTCGAAACGGTAAAGTACGCCTTTCGCCGGGTTGTGTATTTAACGCGGATGTGAATTTTGCCGCATCCGGCCAAAAATTAATGAGCTTTCTTCCGCTTACTTAATTAACTGCCACGGCCTGAGCGAGTTTACAGTCTGAATAAATTAAAATTAATATTTCGCACTCGTTAAATGTCGCCTTCATGCCGGTATGATTTGTTAACACTCGGCATTTGTAATTTAGAAAGTATACTCAGCCATTAATGCTATAATAACTTGTAAAAGGGCCAATCTTCAGAAATTTTCTTGGAAATGTTAAGAAAATTAGATGACATTCCGAAACCACACTGATTCACTTGTGTTAAAATTCTGTGTACCTATATAACAGAAACATTACCAAACTTTTATCAAACAAATTATGACGAGAAAATTACATTACCAAACCGATATTTCTCAATGTTCCTATACCATAACTCAACTTTGTGCTTATTTATTGAATTATCCCTGTAATCATTTTGTAGCAGACATACAACATTTCCCATGCACATATTAAACATTGTTAATGCGTCATTAGTCGGGTAAAAAGTGCTCGCAATATTTTGACGTTAGCAAAATATAATACAGAGGCCATTAATTCGTTGGATAGCCACGTGGCGTCGCGAATGCTTACACACCCGTCGAACGAGTGAAATATGGGTGGAGCCTCTGCTAGGACTCGGCCATAAGGCACTTCAAAAAATGATACTCGACTTTTAATAGAAAATTCTTTAGTATGCAATATGTTGTACTTACGGTTATAGGCAAAAAAAATATTTTAAGAAGAGTCTATTGATAGGTAGGTACGTTCGTCATGGACCTTACGGTCATATTATGTAGCTGTATAGGTATATAGGTAGCTGTAGAACCTCTGAGCACCTATAGAAGTACGTAGCTATCGATAATAGCAACCGAACGAAACGAATGCAACATTGTAAGGAAATGACATACTCAAACAAAACTAATGTGAGGTTTCAGATGAACTGGTAAAGGATTTTTCGTAGGTGCTCTTTGCATATTAGATACTAGCTTCTGCCCGCGACTTCGTCCGCGTGGAACTCCTCCTTTTTTTCAGTCGGTTAAAAAGTAGCCTATGTCCTTTCTCAGGCTCCAGACTTTCTTTGTACCAAATTTCATTTAAATCGGTTCAGTAGTTTTAGCGTGAAAGCGTAACAGACAGACAGACAGACAGACAGACAGAGTTACTTTCGCATTTATAATATTAGTAAGGATTATAAAATTATGTCATGTTACTATAATATTGAATACATTTGTATGTTGGAATGAAACAACCAATACAGATTCCATAATCTGTAAAGGCTCCGAAACGTCAGCCAATAAAATAAAAAACGCGAGTTAAATCCGTTTAAAGTTGTTTCATTCCAATGTATAATAACTGCAAAGGCATCAGAAATTATTACATTTGTATGATGATGAAGTAGCACAAAATATAAAATAAAGATAATTATTTCAGTTCTGTATGGATTCGGCCTTACGCCGTTTGTTACGACCCGACCGGCATATAAAGCCGGCTCATACATCGCGATAGGAAGAGGGTTAACGCTTGTTTAGCAGTTTATTCAGCAATTATAACGACTTACCCCCTAGGACGCAAACTGCCTCTCGATAGGATATAACTTAACGTAGTATATCTAGTTAAATTCTATAAGTAGTCCTTATTATACATTTCTAGGTTAACCTTTGCATAAAGTATAATCTCCAAATAAGCAAATATATCTTAATATGGCCGTCCTTTCCATATATAAAATCAAAATAGTCAATAATGTATTGTCTACCCAGTAGGTAGTAGTTCATGAGCAACCTCAACTTTAAAATTATTTAATTAGTGTTACATAACAACAAACAAATGTATTTCAGTGTTCGAGACTTTAAAAGTAAATATGGACAATAATTTCTGATGCATTATCACTGTTACGTAAAGTAAAACTATCGTCGGTTCAATCTGGGTCCTGTAAAGTTTTCGAAACGACAGAAAATAAAATAAAATATGCGACTTAAATCCGTTATAGCTGTTTTATTCCTATTAATATTAATATCTTCTTTCATGTCACATGATTAATAATTTTCTCCGTAGTCAATTTTCCTTACTGAAACTGCACTTTTGGAATTTAGAAAAAATAACACGAACTGTATTTATACCTAATTACTAGAATACTAACTACGAAGATGAAAAAATTAAAAGAAAAACTAAACATAAATAAAATATACAAGAACCGTGACTTATTTGCAGCAGTGAATTTCGTCTGCAAATTAAAATAAATTATTTCTACTTAGCCTACTTAGGAAGACAATAATTTATTTGTATAAACTACTATTATACTTTACTAGCGTGACTGCAGAGAATTTATTAGTTAGGGCTTAGGCGCACGACGGACCGGCACCGGGTCGGCACCGGGTCGGCTCCGGAACACGGAATGACGTGCGTTTTCCGGCGCAGGACACTGAGGAAAAAAAAAGAAATACCATTTTCCCACGTAATGTCAGTCTGGCCAACCTAGAGGTATTATTGTATTCCGTTCCCAAAGTAATTCTGTGGCCGTCAAAAATAATAAATTGCCTACTTTCCGGTGCGACGCGGCAATTTTCTAGTTAGACTCGCCTTGTTTGTGATTATAGTAATGATTACTCGGGTAATATTTATGGGCACATTGTGGCAGGACCAGTGTTTTGTTTTTACTGTTCCTTTCATATAGGTAATGTTAAGGAATATGCGATACGATAAAATAGATGATACATTCCAATGTATAACGAAGGCATCAGAAATTAAAATATATACCTATTATTTTAGAGACGAGGTTTAGTTTTATGATTTTTTTTAGTCATTTTGAAGTACCTTTATTGGTGATAACAAAAACATCGATCGCACTTTTGAACCCTATTAAGGGATGAATCTCGTGGTCCCATCTTCTTCTTCTTATATATAAAAATGAATCGCAAAATGTGTTGGTAAGCGCATAACTCGACAACGCCTGGACCAATTTGGCCATTTTTTTTTTAAATGTTCGTTGAAGTCCAAGGATGGTTCTTACGGCGAGAAAAAGTCGAATAATTGCCGGGAAAACCCTAAAAACAGCCCTTTTCTTTTCCCATACAAACGTTGTCTAACAAAAGTTACCTAGTTTGAATTTCGAACGGGCAGGATGACGTCTGCCGGGACCGCTAGTAATATATAAATTTTGCCCTCCTTTTTTGGAAATCCTTACTTACCGGATGCCTACGTCATACCATGAATACACCCTCTAATTTTTAGTTTAGTAAGATAAGCGGTTTAAACTGTGCTTATATTCGTCAGTCAATCAATCGTAGGTACACGACAAAGCTTTTTATATGTACCTACTGCCTGCTTTTTGTGGTTTTTACTGCAAAAAATGTTTAATTCAAAAAGGCTACCAAAGTAGGTACTTTATAAATAATTTATTATCCACGTACACCGGATAAAGTTAAAAATCCATTTACAACCTTAACCACGCAGGGCTTTACCATACATATTTAATCGAACGTACTTAAAGTTAAATAATATGCCTATTACACAACCTAACCTTAAAACCGTATTATTTTTACATAAGGTGTCTATAAGATTTCGTTTTTTTTTCTTAAGATAGGGTCATAATTATATAACTATTTCTAATGCCTTCGATCATTACACATTGGAATAAAACAACTATGAACGGATTTAACTCCCGTATTTTATTTTGTTTTTTGCTGGCATTTCGGAATCTTTACAGTTTCCATGATCGTAGCGCGACTGAGCTGACAATAGTCTAACGCTAAAGCGCTAACAACAGTCTAACGCTATCAATAGTCTTACGCTAATTAGCGTTAGACCAAGTATTGTCTGCTCAGTCGTGCTACGATTAAAGAAACTTTACATAAAGAGTATGAAACATCAGCAAATAAAATAAAATACACGAGTTAAATCCATTCATAGTTTTTTCATAAACATATAACTTCTACCAAAGCAATCAATTCAAACTAGTACTATCGACAAATAGAGATAAGCATCAATTATTAAAATTGATCCCGAACAGTTACGTAATCGGAGATACTCTGGTCGCAGTTTAATGAGTCCCGTTGTAAGACAAACTGTTGAGCTACTGGACATGGCCGTGACTGGATATTTAAACGCTGGATGTGTCTAAAATAATCGAATAGAGAGCTTATAATGAACTGTCGAGTCGCAATGTCGACATATTATTGACAACGTTGTCGACGAGGAGAAGGTTTATCGATATATCGATATTGTTTCGTTGTTGACATAAGAGACATCGAAGTGACAAGGGGCCCTAGACAAGTGCCCAACGTTAACGTTAAACGTTAGGACCGAAATGTATGGGATTTGACATCCGCGAACGACTGTCACGTACGTCACAAATGTCAAATCCCATACATTTTGGTGCTAACGTTTAACGTTAACGTTGAACGTTGGGCACTTGTCTAGCCCCCAAGATCTCTCGTTGTCGACGTTAGATTTTTAACAGATTCTCGCGAGAATAAGACGTCATCGACATCGATGTCGACTTGACAGTTCATTATAGTCTCGCTGGTTTTAAAAGCAAATCTAGATAGTTAAAATCTGTATAAGTTGTAAAAAGGCAGTATAAATATATTCGCTATAACAATCTAATAAACAATCACTACTTCCTAAGATACCGGTCTTTCCTTTGAATTTCGGGTTTACTGTCTTCATGCGCTACGCCGTAGAGTTCGTAGCGCTGTCTACGTGTGGTATTTTTGATAGTCTTCAGTCTGTCATCATATAACTTAATTCAAAATGTTATACAAAACCGACTTAGATATCTAAGTGGAACATGAAAATTCAATTCTTGATCGATAATCGATAGGTATTTATATATACATTAATACTTTAGTAGCATGTGCTAAAAAAGGATATATGATTATTCATAGAGATCCATCGGGTACTGCAATGCAAGAATAATGTACCAAAAACATAAAGATTTCGTTATCCATAGTCGATCCTTAGCGAAATTAAAAACGCACTACATACGCACAGCGTATGAGCAACGCTAGAGACATCCCTAGCGTTAGCATTAAAAAACATCTGACGTATAGTTTTTTTTTCTTTGAATGATCACTGATTGACATAAAATCTAATTACATTAGCCTAAGAGTCCAATCACATAATTCAACTATAATTAAACGTTATTATTATGTAACGGTCCCTTCTAGTAGAACTAAGGGTCCGTTCAAACTGGACTCGGGCAAGTTTTAATTAAAGCGAATATCTCGCACGGGGCTGCGATGTGGACATTCCCTAATGGTGTTTAGCCTGCGATAATAAACGCGGCGTGTAACTTGCGGGCTATTTGAGTTCTGAACTTCAGGTTGGCTTTAGATTTATTGAACGCTAATATTAGTTATTTGAAATTGGAAACCGGCTAATTTGTTAGAATTAAAATTCTAATTGTGTGTGTTAGACACACAATTAGAATCTCTCGAGTTTGAATCTCTCATACGGTATCACTCGATTTATTCTGAGAATACGTCTTTTTTGTTAGGGTTAGAAGAATTATGGACGATTAAATGTATAGTTTTGTCATTAATAAAAGATAGTAAATGAATGAAGATTATTTAGTGTTACCTACTATTATTAAAATAAGATTGTAAAATAAAATTAGAAGTATTTTTAACTGACTTCAACAAAAGGAGGTTCTCAATTCGTCAGGCTCTTTTTTTTTACTTTAATTCCAATGATTTTGTCTCACAAATTTACAATGTCTACTTATCTTAATGTTTTCTAAACGTCAGCATAAAATGATTATTCGAAAGTGAAATCCATACCAATGTGTAATAACCGTCAAATCTTCTCTAAATTCAATCCTAACAAAACTAAGCTGTTCTTATAATAGCTTGAGCAAATAGTACCTACTCATAGGTTTTGATTCCCTTGCGAGTGTCGAAAATTACCTTAGCTGACCTTCTTAGTTTGTCTTCCACCCCCCCCCCCCCTCCTCTACACAAAACCCTAGCTACGCCCTTGCCAATGCATCATAGTCGCGAAAGCATCAAAGATATAAAAATGGATAGATCGACAGAAATCAGAACATAGCCAAGGTCCCAGTCGGCGCATAGCCGGAGCCGTCATTAGAAGCGGCACGCAAAGGGAAATTATCCCACTTAACCCTCAGAGGCGCTAACTGGCACCCCAGAGGAGAGCTCTCCACGATTACTTTATTATACAGATTGGAACAGTCTCTCCTTGCGGTTTTTTCTTTCTAACGCTTAATTGCTTTTAATTAATCTGAGTTTGGAGGTTAGATTTGTTACTCAATATTTATACAATATAATTATAAACACTCATACATACATAATTATATATTGTAAAACGTCTAATCCTCAGAGTAGGTATATATCTTCCTGTTTATCACACTGACATTATTATTGATCACAATATTTTAAATAATTGCGAAAAATGGTTGGATAAAATAAGACGAAACATGTTTTCTGGGGTTGTTACAGTCTTTTTATGTTATACAAGCTAGCGTCCGCCCCGGCTTCGCACGGATCATCTTTTTCTATAGCCTATGTCACTCGGGAATAGTGTAGCTTCCCAACAGTGAAAGAATTTTTGAAATCGTCCAGCTGTTCTGAAGCCTATTCAATCCAAACAAACAAACCTTTCCTCTTTATAATATTAGTGTAGATAAGACCTCTAATCCTCAGAGTAGAGATATTTTAAATAATTGTGAAAAATAGTTGGATAAAATAAAGACGAACAAAGTTTTCTGAGGTTATTACTGTTTTTTATGTTATATAAATTTTTAACAACAAAATATGCCATAATCATCGTAATCAACCAAAGCACTCAGGACTATATAAAGTAATACTCAGACAAACGTTAAGCCACCATGAACCGTAATAATTTTGCGTCTTCAATTTGCGAACTCTAACGGCAATTGTTTTTCCGATTGAACGCCTCAAAATAACAATTTGTTAAGTTGCCGCGCCGTTGTTTCCACCCCTCTTTATACCTACTGTATTGGTACGGCGATTGTATCAATCGAAAAGTTTCAAGTGGTAGAACTCGTATCGTTAATATAGGGTTGGGGATTGTCAAAAAAAATGTTGGTTTTTGTCAGTGATAATGAAGCTTTAACATAAAAAACATGTTAGTTTATTTTAATTAGGTAGGTAATCATAAAATAGTATTTAGTAACGTAATAATTATGCAGAACAACTCAATTAAGTACCTAGTGCAATACACCAAGCGCATCATGAAAAAAAAAATATAATCAGAAAAAATAAAAATGAGTTTATAAATCAGGAATATTTTTATAAATCAGTAATGTTCATCATCTTTAATCAAAAATGACGTAAATTACAACGGTTTTTTTTTAAACCTAAGCAGTCACACTCATGACATGGTATTCATCACACCACTACAATCAAACATCATGATTTGCGGCTCACAATCCACACAATACTAGTAATATAATATAGTGTGATTAGACGTAAATGCAAGCCGCAAGTCCACCAATCCCCATCGGCATCAACGCGGTTTCGTCATAATGTCAAAGTTAATATTTGCCAATGGAAACACGCCAATCGATTGCCACAATGCGATTGTACTGCTCAGTTATTGTGCGTTCCAAACGGCTCCAATCATGTCGACGGTGAATTGGGAAAATTAGGACAAATAGAATTGCGTGGACGGCCGCGGTCAAAGCTCCTAATTTTGAATTTTACTGGGTCGAGCCTGCTAGGGTAGATTTTAGATTGATGAGCACAAGAATTTGTTTTGAGGTCCTCATGACTTGGTAGTGTGTCTTAGTTGGTAGAGTTTTAGGTAAGTTTGGAACTAGAAGAATCGGTGTGAATTGTCTTAAGTTGGCTACGATAAAAGGTTATATCCTAAAGAAATTCAAATGCATACAACGTTATCAAATTACTCTAAAGGGATAACACGGTTGATTGGCTTAATTTTTACGACCTTCCAATTTTTAATATTGTTTTTGCTTGAAAATAACATAGCATAGAAAATAATACTATTATATGCCGAATGCACGCGAAAAATGTAGTTCGGCTCTAAAATTTGAAGAAACAAAAATATTGTATTATAAATATTTCTGCCCTTGTCAGAAAATCAACGCAAACGAAAATTTAAACTCACAATTCTCTACCATCCTTCGAATACTAAATCTGTTTTAACCCCCTTGTTTATTCTCTATTTATCAGTATTTGCTGAGAAAATAAATAAGGACAAAAGATTTATCGCCCTAAATTTGGAAGCTAAAGCAAAAAATATGTAGGTCCAGCAATATTTACCAAAGTGATATAATCATTTTCGTCTTGCGTTTTAGCGCGGCACGCATTTTTGCGTCATTTGTGATTCGTCACACGTACCGCGTCAGTATCGTCGTCACGTAGTTTCTTGAGGAAAACTTTTATTACTTTACTTGAACGGTGGATAGACCACACTAAAGTCACCTGGAGACGATTACTTCGATTCGTTAAATATGTTCCAAAACAGTTGCATTATATTTTACGTTGCAGCGCACTCGGCGCACGTTTTAGAACTTTATCTGGCAACAAACAAATCTATATAGATACCCTTCGCTAGTTGACAAAGCTGTAAGACGAACAGTTGAAAAATTGGACTAGACCATTGTTATAAACATGCTACAATTGGAATTGCTACAATTAGTAACCTATTATCAGAGAGTAATCATAATAATGAATTTGCTTTAAAACATTTTGAATGTTATTAAAATACTTCAACATCGAAATATCTTGGTTTTTATAATTAGGGTACATAGGTAGTATAGTTTTTATGCTACATTACAATTACCAGTATCAAAAAAAAGATAATGTTGAAAATTACTAATTTTATTATAAACTAAGTATTTAGGTTGCGTCTGCAAGCAGCCTAAACGCTAGATTGCGAACAATTTATTTGAAACACCGCACAAAACAATGGGAAACTGAAACGTACAAAAGTTTTACAAAAAGTTTATCGATTGTCTACTACCATTTATTAGAACGCAACCTAACTTCAGGCTTACAAAATATACCTACTAAAAGCAATCGAATTTAATGTAATCCTATTGTAGCGGGCTAACTTCGAGAGCCCGACTACATCTCCATACTTCCTCATCACCACATCACCGTTCACCTCAGCATTCATTTACATTGATTCATTTCGACGGCAGCTGAGCCTAGTTCAGCACCCGAAATTAAAGGCCTTGTCCGGGGCCAGCTCGCCCCGGACTCTACAGGTCCAAAGTCAAAGTTGACCACCTTTAGACCTCGCGAGTGAAGAAAGAAGAAACTAAATCTAAACCTTAGTCTAAAAACTAAAGTTCTCAAAGTCACCGCGCACATCTTCATCTTCACTACCTTCAACCTTCACTACCTGAGGGGTAGTCCTACTGCACCCACCTGCTGCACCTATCTGCTGCACTGCGCTTCATCTACCTGCGGCTGCAGCGGAGCTCGACCCGGGCCCTTCTAGTCCGCCCGGCTACCCTAATTGCCGAGGCGGCGGGCCTGGAACGCCGACGACCCGAGCCCTGCCTCCTGCTGTCTACGCCGAGCCACCTCTTCAACGCTCATCCCTCTCATTCACTCATACCTTCATCTACCTACTACACACACATACACCAACATCTTTATTGTAAATATTCTTATAATTTAATTGTTAATACTTTTATATTAACCTTGTACATACTTATATTCCTATTGTAATAAACCCTTTGGCTGCATATTTTGGTTATTATGATTCATTCCTTTATTCAACTGCCGCTTCCCGACACTATAGGTAGACACTATTAAACAAGCAATGTATATAATATTATCATTATGGTCAAGTTTGTGAGACAGTTCTCGGAAACGGCTCAAACTATTTGGACAATACATATTTATATTGTACTTCGTACCGCGTTTTTTAAGAATACCGACTGCAGAGCGATCTGCCGGGGTAATTTGTGAATTTAAACCTTCCACGAACGTTATTCGTTTAAAAATAGAGTCTGTCTGCTAAAAAACAAACTATTTTCAATATAACCGCAAAATAATCTTATTTAGAATAACAGAAAACGTCCAATTTTACAGAATTCAGTGAAATTGAAACTTCGCATTCATTATGAATGACAAATGGGAACTGTCAATCACGAGAACGAGCGCTAGCTAATGCTTGAAAAATTGGAGAGAAACAACTGGGCACGCAAACCGTCCGGTATTCATTTTAAACCTTAAATGGAAAGATTTTACCTAAATATTTAACTTTTTATATCACATCGTCATCATAACACTTGCCGAAAGACTTCGCTTAACTATAATATAACGATTTGTAACATAAGGTACGCGGAATGTGTGTATTACGAAATCGTGACATTATCTGTAGATACTAGAATTATAAACGCGAAAATAACTGTTACCACTTCACGCTTAAACCGATGAATTGATTGATATGGCCCCGAAGAAGGACATGGAATAGTTTTTATCGCGGAAATCATCCCCTAGGAAAATTAAAAGACACGTGCAATGTCCCTAATTACCAGTTCTATCAAAACTAAGTCTCAAGAGCTAGTTACTGATATAATTTCAGGCTAAATCACTGCTGAGCACTCTGGAAATACGAGTAGGTATATAGGGAATCAGATTTAATTCACCACAGGAGTTTAGACGCATGGGAACTTTGCATCGTGATGATTTTCTTCATCGAAGATTAGAACCTACTAAATGTTCATCATTAAGTTCTAATGCATAAGTCTTAAATTTCCTACTATTCGTCTCGTAACTTAATTTAACAACTACGTCATATTTATCGCGCTTTCTCAATTACCAGTCATAACATCCAGTCCTACACTGTACCTGATATAAACCCTATATCAACACAAATCGATGCAATCGTGACATAGCATACACAAGGGAGATGTAATTAAATTAACCAAGGAATCTAATTACCGTATCGGATATTACCGCTGAAACACTTTACAAAATACAATCCGGGTTCATTCAAGATTTATGCTTACTTTATTGATAAACTTTGGAGAAGGGTTCCTTAGCTTTTCTTATGTTGGAGCAAGTTCCGAGGTGGAAGCGCTCATTTTCGTGTTATGGTTAATTTTCTTTTCTATGTCTGAACTTCAGCCGTTGCGGTTAGGTACCCGGGTTGTATGTTAATTGGTTCCGTGTTTATATCTTTTATGGCTTCTTATAAGCTTTTATATATCAGTTTTTGTTTTTGTTCCTTATACGAAAATTCTCCTACTTTATAACAAATGCGAAATTAGATTTTTTGCGGGAAACAAAAGAATGTATTGACGTGATTTTCGAAATACATAGAATATTTAAAAGTTATCTAGTTAGTATTTTTTAATAATTTCTGAAGCCTTGGCGGTTATTATACATTGGAATGAAACACCTTTAACGTATAAGACTATTGTCAGCTCAGTCGTGCTACGATTATGGAATCTGTAAGGGCTCCGAAACGTCAGCCAACAAAATAAAATACGCGAGTTAAATCCGTTAAAGTTGTTTCATTCCAATTGTCTAGTTAGGTTTAATAAAATAGTGACTTGACTCGAAATGTGTTATCACGCAAATTCTAACTTAATTGCGACGATTTAGAGTCTTGAATGAACCTTCATGTTAGAAGGAACTTTATCAAAGGCACTGGTATGAAAATATTTACGAATATAAATAAGGTCTTGTTAACTTAAACGAAAAAGGTACATTTACATTAAAATACTTTCTTGTCATGTTTAGGGTGACCAGCTCCCACTCGACAGCTAAAACAATTAATCAAAACCAGTAATGTATTTTAACCACGTATGATATGTCAGAATACTAAATTGCAAACGAAGTGACGAATTTCATTAACTTAATAACATTTTAAGATTGGAAACATTATTTTAAAAATACGTTAGCTTACCGCATTAAATGTTAATGTGGCAAAAAAAGAATAACCAGTTAAATTGAGATTTTAAAAATAACCTAAAGTTACAAGTAAGGTTTCAAAAATCGATTTATTTTACTCGATTAATACATTTTATGTTTACTTTTCTTTCTGAAATCATCAAGTTATCTATTTTTTATTTAACAATTATGTCTAGAGTACACCGAAAGTATTTATTTAAACTTAACTTTTACCATTGTCTGACTATTCATGTCATCATAAAACTAAGTACCTATATTAAATTTTACTGCAAAGTCACTTTGACATTGAATTTGACGTACTTAAATAAAAAAAAATAACACTAAGGTTATTTCTTTAAATAGATATTAGATCAGGTATCAAGTATTACTGCAAATAAACTAAAGTTGTATAAAAACATACTACAAAATTCTTCAGGCCTGTTAGACAACACGTATTGGAATGTGGATGAAATACCCATTGGCCGTAAGATTTTTAAATGATCTAATTTATGACTTTTGATATTTCCAAATTTACACAATGGACAGTCATAAGGATACATCCCAAACTCTCCAAACAAGTGGCTATTGCGTGCACGGACATTGACATTTCTTCATTGTGCCATTAAAACCGTATATTTTATCACACCACATTAGCAGTCGATTCAGTAGACGCAGACTCTTTCAAAATGAGATGGCAAGTAATTTCGTGAAAACCCGGTTCTAATATAAATTATTCATCGGCGACGAAACGCCTGAAGCCTCGTATTCATTTCATTTCTGAATCTGAAATTCTACTTTTCTCTTCGCCTTTTTCTGTATCAAACCTACCTTCAATAAATTTTAAATAAGATCTCGGGATTAGAGCGCTACTGTGGAGTAACAACGTAATACGGTCTGTTCTCGGTTCCAAATTATTTTAGTAACTTTCAAAATGGTTTAATATCTGGCTTTCGTAACTTGAAATATGAGATGTAATTTTGTTTTTAAAATTTTCGTACTGGCAGTTTGTTTAGTGTCATATACCTTTTTTTCTAAGCTTTTTTTAAATTAAAAAGAATAGATTTATCACTCAACGCAACCGCTTTCGGCCAGCAGTCATGACAAAATTCTTCTTCTTCGTTCTTTTATTGCACATAATGTTGAGAATTGGCGCTAATTTATTTTTGCACATTTTATTATTATGATTGTTCAATACATAATTATACATAAAAATAATGGTAATATTAATAAGTAGGTACCTATTTAAGATTCATAATAATTTACAATAATAATATTATAATTAATACTGGTAATAAACTGGCAATATTTGTCATTAAAAACATCCTAAACTCGGACTTCAAAATTTTCGTCATTTAAAACAAAAATATATATATAACACCCCGTCATGATTACGTACCAACAAACTAAGTATAACATGTAACATAATCACAGAATTATAAATTGAAAAAGAACGAGAAACAATCTATAGTAAGTAGGTAATTATAGTTAAATATTATGTTACTTCGAAACTCAGATAATAGCCATGTAATTGATGTCTTGAACTCGCATATATTTAAAACTGAAGGAAACTTGAATACCATGTTATCAGTACGCGACTACGCGTAATAGCCAGCGATCTGTTCTCGAACTAAAGTCGTTCATGGGGATCTCAAAATATTACGGTCTATAACGTGCCTACGATAAGATAACATTTGAGAAATGTCAGTTACTGTTTAGAATTGCTTTTAACGTGCCTAAGGTTAGAAAGTTATTTTAATGAAATATGTGGGTTAAACGCGTAGCTTTACCATATATGAGTTTATTTATTTTTGCTTTCGAAAATTCATTTTTACCATGTATGACTTTACCCCTTTTTGCTAAAATTAAATTAACCTTAAGCTATTATTTAAGTATTTTAATAAAATCCTTGTGCACTCCTCAAAATATACTGCTACATAAAGTTTTTAATCAAATTTTACGTAACTCTTAAACTACTCGAGATTATTACGCTAAAACTAAACTTAAGAAGTGCCATAATCATTTCTGATGCCTTCGCGGTTATTACACATTGGAAAGAAACAGCTGACAAAAATGTAATACTAAAGTAATTCAAGGCCTAAGGGGTAAAACGAAGGTTCTTATCGTATGCAGACGAAGTCGCGGGCAGAAGCTAGTTTGGATATAGAACGTTTTTTTAAGTGAAACACCAAATAACAGAAACCTTGTTCAAATAAACCTCTAACACAAATCCAGTTAACAACGTAATCTAATTAACCAATATGTCTTTACAAACGAATAGCTTTTACTGAAACGGATGACGTTATTTTGCCATCGGAAATTGGGTCTGTAATTAGGCCACCATATATTGTGAGTGGCATATTGCTGCGGTTTAATTAACAATTGGATGCAAAACACGCCGTGTTACTCAGCGGTGACTGCGACGTGCGATGTATTGGCTCATTACCGCTAATGTTGCTTTGCAAGAAATTCAGGTATTAATTTTGTCGCTCCCATAATTTCATGGGAAGCTACATGCCTGCCTTTCGTTCCGAAATTATGTTGTTCATCATAGTAACAACCTGTTTCGAGTTATTTATCACTTTTCTAGCAAATTTATTTGCGTTGTAGACCATATACCTACCTACTTCATATACTTGTAATTTTTATAATAAAAAATATACCTACCTATGTTATGCTTAAAATAATTATCTAAATACTAAAATATAGTCCTGGGCTGGTATTCGGGAGCAAACAGTCATACAAAATCCGGATGGCTGTTTGCTCTCGAATAGCGCTGCTGGTAAGCTATAGGTAAGTACATACTAGAAAATAATATTAGAATGGAAAACTATCCTCAACTCAGTCTGATATCATATTATGTAATAGTAAAGTACGCAATAGGTGTTAAATATATAATACGGTTTTACTTACCAGGGTTCCTCCTAGAACTTAAAATGATTACCTGTAGGTATTTAAGACGTTGTGTCAATGTGGTGGCAAAAACTAAGTATTGAAGCGTTAGCACAAAATCAGTGTAAGTAGGTACGTGAGTTAAATCCAATCCATAGCAGCTGTTTTATTCCGATGGGTTTTAATATATTAATTCAACAATTGGATCTGTAACTGAGTTTTTATTTAAAAAAAAGCTTTAAATTACTTTTTCTGTTCTCCGGCCGGAAAGCGCCAACTTTCTGGCCGCTGCGCTAAATGAAATTGCCGCTTTCTGGCTTCGTCGAACAGACTAATAGTATACTGACCTCGGCCAGTAAATAAAAAAACCTCAGATCACATTTTTGTCAACCTCGGCTTCGCCCCGGACGACAATTATATGTGATCTGAGACATTTTTTATTTTATTGGCCTAGGTGCGTAATGTACTAATATAGGCTTATTTGTGACGTTAAAAGAGGCCTTAAGATAGGTTGTAAATGTGAGTTAATAAATTAAAATCATCCTAAATATAAACAAACCGTCTCTGTGTAGCATTAAACTCATTTGATCCCGACCTCGTGGTAAATGCTCCTATCGTAATAAATAACAATTTTATCCGACACCAAGCGGTAAAGTTAACCATAAGTAAGATTTTGCCGAAATCCCGCCGTTCCAAATAGCGAAGTGAGAACAACTTACCGACTACAGTTCTGTTTATTTCAATTTTGGGGAAGTATTTTAGAGGTAAAGTTTAACAAGCATAAAAAAATATTGTTTGTATTTACGTAGTTATTAATTTAATTAAACTACCTGAAATCGCACTCTGCTGTATAAAAACTAATCACCGCAGGATTGATCAAACATAGTCTATGTTATTTTCCAACATCCTATATAAAGGTAGGAAACGTATCAAACAATATAACTCACTTTCACAGTTATTTATACCTTAGGTAAAGCAAACATGGTTTTAACAAAACACCATGAAGATTGGACTTCAAGATTAGATTCAAATATATTATAATTTCTGATAATTTCTCGGTTGACATTGTTACACTCAATATTAGACAATCATCAGCTCAGTCGGTTACGGATATGGGAACTCTAAAGTTTTCGATACGTTAGCAAATAAAAAACGCGAGCTTAATCCGTTATAGTTTGTTTCATTTCAATGTTCAAATATATATTCTGTGCTTCAGACATTCATTTATTCCTTTTCCTAAAAAAATTGTAAATAAACAAAATATCCTTTTACATACTATGTGCCTACACATATTTTATGAGTCAAATGTAGAGCGGAATTTTTCATTTCTGTTTTATTTAACTACACAATGGTAAATAAAATAATCAAATGAAATATTTTAACTCGCGAACAACTTAATTTATTGAAAATGAGTCAGTCTGCTGCGTATATGGTAACTGTAAACTTTTTGAAATGTCACCATCAAATTAATATACGCTTGTTAAATCCTATTAATATTACAAACGCGAACGTTAAGAATGTATGGATGTCTGGATGTATGTTTGTTCCTCTTTCACGCAAAAACTATTGAATGGACTTTGATGAAACTCTAGAATAATATAGCTTATAGGTACATCAGAATAACATATACCCAGTCTATATTTTATAACAATATTGTTTAAAATACTCATCGTGCGTAAACGAAGTCGCGGACGGGAGCTAGTCCGTTATAATTATTTCATCCGAATGTGTAATAACCGTAATGACGGTATTATGCCATCACGCAAAGTAAACAAAAAAATATTCTCCTGAAAAAGTTTCCTATTTTTCAACTTTGGACAAATCTTTGTACCCAATGTTGCATAAAAGAATAACGCTTATGACGTCATCATGAGAAAAACAACGGACGTGATTGCCACCCTGTGTTAACTTCGTTAACACGAAATGAGCCTTCAATAGCTAAAGTTAAATTAGGTTAAAGCCAAAGAGGGGGTAACAAAATAGCTGTTTATATTCTTCTCTACCTCCTCTCTTTTACAAACCGAGTTAGCTTAATAGGTTGTAAGGAAATTCTATCGAAAACGGAAATTACATAAGTGTCGATTCTTTGTTTAAAATTTACGTTGGCGATGAAAGTTGCTGAATATTCGCGGGCATGTTAATTTGGAATGAATAAAGACTTGACCGTTTTATCATTATAATTTAATGATTTCTGACGCTTTCGCGGTTTCGCACTTCAATAACACGATTGTAATGGACGTACCTACTTTTTTTTAGAAGGACGTTTCGGTTCCAGTTTGAAATAAGGTACTTACACTTACCTACTACACGACGGTGACTGTTAATGATTCATCAAAATCAATCTAATAAAATTAGGTAACCAAAAGAAAATTTACAATTATTCCTATAAACTAGAATCCATTTGTGTATATACACCGCGTGTCTTCAAATAACAAAAGCTCATAAATTAACCGACAAGATCGGTATTTCGTAAAGAAACACACATGTAGAATAACGAGAGCGACCACATAACGCCAGTGGAAGATTGATTACAGCCTAGCGACAGCTTTTTACCACTTGTTTACTTACTGTTTTATCTCTGCATTTTATGTCCATTGATCGACACAATTCACTTTTGAACATGCTGTGTACTAAGTGCTAACAACGATCCATCATACTATTACAGCACGCGTGTCAACTTGGCCGTTCATTAAACGATTATGACCCCAGTCTCAAAGGGGAAAGGTTTATGTCAAATGAAATAAAGTCCATCGCGTGTCCTTTATGCGTGACCCACTCTTGGATAGCGACATCCTTTCGCGATTGTTGAACCAATATGTGTTTGTATCGTTTACAAGAAAAGGGATGACTATTAAGTGATTTTTTTATTAAATAATAATAATAAATAAATAAATAAATAAATATCTTTGGACAATTCACACCAATTATCTAGTCCCATTTTAAGCAAAACTTTGCTTGTGTTATGGGTACTAGACAACGGATAAATATACATAAATACATATAAGACATCCAAGACTCAGGTACAGATGCCAGTGCTCATCACATTGACATCTGCCCCTAGCGGGATTCGAACCCGCAACCTCCGGTTTCGTAGTCAGGGCCTCTAACCACTAGACCAACAGGCCGTCAATAAACACGACTGAGCATAAGACTATTGTCAGCTCAGTCGTGCTACGATTATGGAAACTCTAGAGGTTCCGAAACGTCAGCCAATAAAATAAAATACGCGAGTTAAATCCGTTTATAGTTGTTTCATTCCAATTAGTAATGTATATAGTAACATATTATTTTGTTTAATAAACCAAATAAGTTATTTTTACTGACCTTACTTCGCCAGCTAATACCCGGTGTCAATCATTATCGCATGTCGGGGTAACGCTCACGTTCACGCAACTAGATTACACGTTTCAACATTTCTATTTTGTATTTTGAAATTCTATTTTCACTATTGACGCTAAAATCAATATCTCCATAATTCTATACTGTGTTGTTACGACATCGAGAGTACTAACACAAAAGAATACGACAAAAGTAGTCGGCCGCGTTAGGACTTCTGCATTCGCCTTATAGGTGAACGACGAACCTAGTCACTAGTCAGCAATGCTTCTATTAGCCGTATTAGATAACTGCATTATATCGCAGAGATAGGTAATAGTGGACAGAGCGGTATAAAAACGACATTCTTTGATCGAATCCATTTCAAAGTCGTACAGCCGCCACATATTAGGCGGACTAAGTAGTATACATACATAACTAATAGTCTTAGAAACTGTTTATAGTTTATACTAACACGCAAGTTGTTTGTATAATTATAATATATTATGTGACTGTTTATGTTCCCTAGATTATAATCAGCCTCATAAGACTTAATGTTACATTAATAAAACTTGTAAGTGCAATTGAGATTATAAGAAAATGCATAATGATGGCAATTTTAGAATGACATAATAATGCCATAAAATACTTATTACGGTTTACAGCTCGAATTATACCAGCTGGTTGTAATTAAATTGCTCGGAAATCGTATGTAGAGAACATATGTATTTTAAAATTTTGATAGAATCCAGGCTGATTCGCATAAATTTATGATATAATTGGCCAATCAATAGTTGCTTCGTTAGCTAATTCCTGTAATTTCGGTAATAAAATCGAATAGAATATAATTCTAGATAATAATACTTAGCACAAGGCTTTATTAGAAAATGGAATAATGGAAAATAATTTTGTACAAGTTTAATTATTCAAATGAACCGTTCCGTATTGACAATCTGATTGAATTATTCCATATTTTTTGAAGAAGAAGTTACTTAGTACTTCGAAAACTAAAAAAGGTTCTTAGATGAAGAACCTTTTTTAGTTGAACTAATTATCATTATATATTTATTTCGTTCCAATCCCTACTAATATTATAAATGCGAAAGTAACTCTGTCTGTCTGTCTGTCTGTCTGTTACGCTTTCACGCTAAAACTACTGGACCGATTTAAATGAAATTTGGTACAAAGATAGTCTGGAGCCTAAGAAAGGACATAGGCTACTTTTTAACCTACTGCAAAAAAGAAGGAGTTCCACGCGGACGAAGTCGCGGGCAGAAGCTAGTGTGTAATAAACGCGGAGGCATCAGAAATTATTATATTGTTTTATTAAAAACAACTGTTCTACCGCATCAGCCTAATTTGGTTGTCTTATTTGAAAGCACACTTCTGCGCGTCTGGTACCTAAGCAACACATACTTGTTTCATAAACAGTGTTTGTAACATCAAGAAATAACCCCATTATCGTGTCCTTTGGTGAGAGCAGTAGATAATTTCCGCTGACTAAGCACAATACGAGTCCGTAATCACCGAGTCATCAGTTTTGCGGCTCACCAATGTCAGCTGTGCGTGTCCGGACCCAACGGCCAGGATAAACCTGCCAGAGACAGTCGCATGAACAATTGAAATGGGAGATTGTTGTGTTTTGTTCCTGCTTTATTAATGTAGGTACCTATAATTAATATAAAATTCTCGCGTCGCCATGTTTGTTGCCAAACTCCTTCTAAACGGCTGGATTTTTATGACATTTAGTATATCTGCGATTTTTTTTAATATCTGGTAGGTCGGTAGGTCTGATAATCGGCCAATAAATATTTTCATACCCCTAAATTTTAAGAGTTGTCGGACACCCCAGAGTTTTTTGCCTATTTTTTATTTTATTTCGAAGTTTTCCAAACGTCAGCAAATAAAGTAAAATACGCAAGTTAAACCTATACCGATAGTTATTTCATTCCAACTCAGTAAAAAAGTTAAAGTGCACAAATGTTACAAAAATCTTAACACGCTGTTTATTTACTTACTCAAAAGGAACAAATTGAAACGTTACCACACTTGAGGTTTAACTAAAATAGAGCCCCAATATATCGAACAAACTAATCAAACCGTCCCTTGACTCAAACACCTCGGTATCGTTACCCATATTAATTAATAGAAACACCGCACCATCAATCGGCCGGTCCCACTATCTCGCACATAAAGAACTCAAGTCACGAAGTGTACGATTCGGGAGCCCACTTGTTTGAGAAAACCGGAAATAAATATTCTCGAGTACGACTAATTGGTTCCCGTTGGGTTCGACAGGCGTCCTCCGCTCTGTGGTGCGGTCCGCCGCATAATTTATTGAGTCGACTGTACAGTGGATTTCTAGCCTTATATTTACGTATCTGCGTTGCAAATTGGGTGATTCGATTATTGTAATAAAGTTGAATGAAATAATAGTACTATTATTAGGAAGGTGGTTTGTATGATCGAAAATAAACCTTTCACCTCATTTTACATGATCGATATTCTAATGTAGTAGTAGCACACTATTTTGTTAAGTCTATCGCTTTCTTTTCTGGACATACCTTATAAGGAAAGATGTGATAATAATAACAAAAGTAGTGCCTATGGCTATTTCATTGCTAATCATAATGTGAAGTTGGCAGATCAACAAAAAAATTGTTCTATTATCATGTTCTATAGTTCCTCATACTTTTTAGAAATACCACACTTCCCAAAACAAAACGTAACTCGAAACACATGTGTTGATATTCACCCGTTTTCCTTCTAATCATATTCAAATAATTCAACTTCAAGTGTATCTCTGTTAAACAAGCATAATAAATCAGTCAAACTCTTTGTGCAACAGCGTACAATCCTTTATTTGCCGTTCGGCACACATCATCGTTCCAATGCAAACACAATTTCCGCGGCGCGGCGTGCTGCCCGATACTTAAACAAGCTCCCAACAAGAAGCTCACTCGTTAAACATTAAATTGATCTTGAATAATTCCGGCCGCGGAAAATTGTAGATCCATTTTTCACATCTTTAGCTCAACGTTTTTGCCCATTTGGATTCCAGGCCGTACCCAACTGAGCCTGTTATCCTCTAACTTTGCCTTCTCGTGGAAAAACTCGTGCTATTACCGTAAATATCAATTTGTATGAAACTAGAGGGCGGAGTCGTGCCCCGGGCCTCGTACAACTTTCTGCTACAGTCAGTTACAAATTGAAGTAGCTCCTCACAAGGATTTGGAATTTTTTAATGCTGTCCCTGATAAATTATGGCAAGATAACCTTCTAATGCTGCTGACGAACTTTCTACTTTAATCTTTCTTCCAGTTTGTAACTGGGGCTTAAAGTAATATAACATCTCGGCACGATACTCGTCGAACCCAGAAGGGTTCCTCGTAAATACCAGTTTTATAGAGTAAAGAAAGTAAATTGTTTGTCCAATTGTTTGTCAGATCGATACACCAACTTACCGACTGGCTCAACATGTGGCGAAAGTGCTAGCTCCGCTTAGAGGAAACACACAAGCATATGTACGGGATTCTTACCATTTTGTTAGTGAGATTAAAGACCTACATCTCACTAATAATGAAACTATGGTCAGTTTTGATGTTCAGTCGCTTTTTACAAGCATACCTGTCAGAGACTGCATTGAAATTGTTCAAAGGAAGTTAAGGGAACATAACTTGTCATTAGAATATGCAGAATTATTAGAACATTGCTTGACATCAGGCTATCTTTTGTGGAATGGAGAGTTCTACATGCAAATCGACGGTATAGCAATGGGATCACCTGTCTCTCCCGTAGTCGCCGATATATTCATGGAGGACTTCGAGGAGCGCGCTTTACCTGTGGCCCCAGCTGTGCCGAAGATGTTTAAACGGTACGTAGATGATACTTTCACCATTCTTCCTAAAGATAGTGTTTCTGTTTTTCTGAACCATCTTAATTCCATTAATAGCAAAATACAATTCACAATGGAGTTAGAACATAATAATACCTTAGCTTTCTTAGATGTTTTATTGAAAAGAAAACCCAATAACCACCTAGGTCATACAGTGTATCGAAAGAAAACTCATACAGATAGGTACCTTAACGGTGATTCACACCACCATCCATGTCAGCTAGCTACCGTGGGCAAATCTTTGTTTCAGAGAGCACGTGGCATCTGTGACAATGAACACCTGGCTGTGGAGCTCCAGCATGTTAGAGAAGTACTACAGGCCAACAAGCTGGAGATACCACGCCAACGTCGCAGACGTCATGAAAAAGCAATTACAGTTGAGCGGAGGCCTGCCGTATTGCCATTTGTGAGAGGAGTTACAGACAAGATTGAGAAGATCTTGAAGCGTGTTTCCATTAAAACATACTTTAAACCGCTGAAGAAGATTTCTCAACTTTTGAGACCAGTAAAATGTAACATCCCCTTACAAGATGCAGGAGTATACAAGCTGGACTGTGATTGTGGTCTCTCTTATATAGGGCAAACAAAGAGGAGTATTGCTACTCGTGTGAAGGAACACATAGCTGATGTGAAACACCGCCGTTTCCGGAAGTCCGCAGTCTGTGAACATGTCATGGATAAACCCAACCACTCTATCCAATTTGATAAAGCCCAGGTCCTTGCGAAGGAAGTCCGTTACTTACCTAGGATGCTTCGCGAGGCAATTGAAATTCAAAAACACCCGAATTTCAATAGGGAAGATGGTTTCTCCGTTCCAGCAGCTTGGGATCCAGTAGTCCACCTCATCAAATCCTAAGCGGACAGAAGACTGCATAGACTTAGTTTTCATTTTTAATT
Source organism: Polylopha cassiicola (assembly GCA_038024825.1). Classification (NCBI taxonomy): domain Eukaryota; kingdom Metazoa; phylum Arthropoda; class Insecta; order Lepidoptera; family Tortricidae; genus Polylopha; species Polylopha cassiicola. Next base: position 5,342,302 of record CP149059.1, read on the forward strand.
TAATTGAATTTTTTGGTTTTGTATAATTTTAATTTTAATGTCATAATATTTTTTGAATTGTAAATATATAAGTGTCCTAAAAAATGACTTTCTACTGAGTTTCTTGCGGCGTTTCTTCTCAGTAATGATGGTCTTTCCGAAGCGCTAGTAATGCCCCCTATTAGGTTTTAATTGTAATGTATAAAAGTAAATTTTTTTGCGTAAAATGTAACAATAGTATTTCATAATTTAGAATAGGGTAGTTTTTCAAATTTGTAATTTAAATATAAGGTAGTTTGCATAACTGTATAAATCACTTTAGCGTTAGACTTTTGTCAGCTCAGTCATGCTACGATTATGGAAACTGTAAAGAATCCGAAACGTCAGCAAATAAAATAAAATAAAAATACGCGAGTTAAATCCGTTAATAGTTGTTTCATTCCAATGTGTAATAACCGCGAAGGCATCAGAAATTATTAAATTATTAAAGAAAGTAAATTCAAGAAATTGTCAAAATAAGCCTTCTTTGTATCTGTATGAATGAAAAGAAACTAGGACTTAGTAGACATAAAAATATTTTTGGATTTAAGGTTAACTTTAAACTACCATCTTAAGAATTTTCATAAGTCATCTTATATTTTTACGAAATGTAATGATACTATTACCATCTTAGAGTTCCAGCTGTTCACTTGACAATATTATACCAAAATGAAGTTAGTCTCACGATTCTAGGCCAACACAGACCAATTATAGCTCAAGTTAAACAATTTATCTCAACAAAGAACAGTCACAAGAGAATCTAATTCAGTTCCAAATTAAAGTTAATGTGGCACAGGAGAAGGCTGCCAAAGTATTGTCCTGTAAGGTACAGCAGACAGTCCCACCGGACAAGGGGTGTGTCGTACTAGCAATAAATTCTTTACTCAATTCGATCCTGCACACAAAATAAAAACGTCGTAAAAGCACTATTAGCCTTGCCTGTTTAACACCTTTCATTTCCAGTAGCTTATTGCATCCACTAGAGTAAGGAGTTTTGGTTCTTCGACTAACTGGACTCTAACATTTTTATTCCAAATTAATGCTTTTTCTGGTAGATACATATATCAAAGTTAAAAGTAATTTGACATTCGTATCCGAGGATAAGCGGTACTCTGGAGTTGAAATTATAGACTACGAGTACAAAAAAGAGTATCTGTACAAAGTTTATTTTAATCACCGGCAAAACCGACTTTTGAGTTTTATAAAAACATTTAAAGAAAAATGTAAAAATATATTGATTCCGAACCAATTAATCATTTCTACAAATAATTATTCATATATGTAGGTAACATATATGAAGTATCAAGTATACAAATAGTCTCATCCACCATTAAAAATAAACGTGTTTCCGTCTATATGAATATAATGTCTTATGTTTTAAATATTTAAAGGATGTAGGTGTTACCTACATCCTTTTCAAAGTACTTAAACATAAGACTCAAAATATGTCTCTCTTCCACTACATAATATAAAAAACTAAGTCACTGTCTGTGTGTCCCTATGTATGCTTAAATCTATAAAACTAAGCAGCTGATTTTTTAATATATATTAAAAAAGCTAAAGTATTTCAAGAGGAAGATTTATAGCGGTGTGAAGCCGGGGCGGGTCGCTAGTTGTTTATAATAAGTGCCATTAGACTTTGACGTTTGATTTGTTTAAGCTATGCAATAATGCGAATTTGAACATAATGCATTAAGTAATACGAGATACAAAGAGAACTATGTTGCTTAGTTGCTAATGAAGAGCTTTCGTTAACCCTACATGGACCCTTGTCAACATTGTTTGAACATATTAAGCAACTATCACAAGTGCAGGCTCCTAATATGACCTACTTCCTAGTAACAATTAGGGGACGGGTTAAACCGCCTTTGACATAATTGTATTACTTATGTAATAACTGACTAATTACTAAGTTTCAATGTTAATTATATTTATGGGTATGTTTCTGACGAGCGAAATAGTTAACTTATACGTATTAGGTTTAGGTTTAAGACATTTATTTCCCAAAAAAAAAGAATACAATTCACTTGGTATTGAGGAATATAGTTAACATTTTATCATGCTTAAGCAACTTAAAAAGAGACACAAAAAAAAACAATAATAATTTAGTTAAATTAGGTTAGTTGCAAAATTACATTTATACTATTTGGTAGTTAAGTGGGTACAAATACAAAATGGTTATATGATGCTAAGGCATTGGCTTTGTGGTAACAGAGATAAGGAATTGACTTATTACGTAACACATTTATAGTAATAACGGCGTGTCGTTCAGCGATCATATTAAATTTATATTATACAAAAACAAGTTCCCAAAAATAAAGACCCGTAGCAGTGGTATTTAGCCAACCTGGGGGGCTAGACAAGTGCCCAACGTTCAACGTTAACATTAAACGAAACGTTAGCACCAAAATGTATGGGATTTGACATTTGTGACGTACGTGACAGTAGTTCGCGGATGTCAAATCCCATACATTTTGGTCCTAACGTTTAACGTTAACGTTGAACGTTGGGCACTTGTCTAGGGCCCCAGGTGGCAAAGATCATCATACTAGTAAACGGGTGATGTTTGCGGGATCCGCTCTGCTTATATATGTAAGTAGGACTGAGATATACACATACTTTTGCTTTGGATCAAAATCTGACTCAAGACATCATAATATATTTTTTTTTCTTTTATTTGTATATGTACAAAATATGTGTAGTAAACACATATTTTGTACGTATATTTGTAGAATATATTACATTATTGTTCTTACATAACGGTTTAAATTGTATAGGTAATTGACTATGAAAAGGACTGAGGTATTTACAGCTTTTCTTCTCAGCAATAATAGTCTTAAATAATAAGTCTACACTGGTGGTCACTTCAAAGGAACATACATACCTACCAACCTGATTAGTTATTCAATATTAACATAATATATATACATCATTCATACAATGTGTCAAAATCGCAATCCTTTTCGGCTATATTTTATCGGACAAAAATGATACTTAATACAAAGCAATAACTTCTTTATCTCGATCTTAAAAATCTTCGCTTAGATTTTGTCACACGGAATGAAAAAGGTCCCTCCGAAATTATGTTTTAAGTGCTTCCTCAGGCCGATGAGGTGATCTTGGTCGGTCAACTTTTCCACTTCATTTAAGTTCTTTACTTACGTTGTACATAATGGCAGAAAGTCGGGGACTTCAAAAAGATTTAACAATGCCTATTTTGAGGGGTCCTTTCCTGCCTCCTATTTCTGCATTTATCTTTAACAAAGCTTTGTGATACTTGCCAAAGTATTTTGTTGAGCGCGACAGAATATCCTTAAACAGTTTTCAAACACTTTGTTTGGGAATCATCCTTCATTAAATTAACATCCAAATAATTTTGTTAATTTGGTTATTTTAAATAAACACGCACCAAAATTATGAATCGTATTAAACAATAAGTACTTACCTACTTATATAAGTATTCGTAGATACTATATTTACGTATTACACTGCTGATTCGTTTATATATTGAATACAGAATGTAATTTAAACTATGTTATACCTATATGTTGATATAATTACGTCACCTTACGTTACCTTACATGCATCCAATCCATACATCTAAGTAGGTACTAGTAAATTTTGTAACAGACTTATAAATTTCAATTGTTTATGAATTGTTTGATTCGTTAAGTAGATACTTATCTTATCATGAGTAGCGATAATTTTAGTGACCATTTTTATGACTTAATATACACAATTACTTCCTTTTGCCCCCCCAAGTAAGTCCACCAATTATCCTGTATTATTATGTAAGTGTAGTGTATTAAATGAAACACGGACTATCGCATACTGACTGGTTTATTAACAATACAGGCGACGGGTACATTAAATGCGGTAGGTACATATATTTAAAACTACCCACATTATAAGTACATAACACTGTCTTCCCTTAAAATAACCTAATAATTATTATATGTACTAAGTCATAACCAAATGCTTGATTATCTTATCAATTGAATGTACATTCCAAAATATACCTTAAAACATTACACGTAAGGTTGAAATTAGCTTGCAGAAGCGATGAGATTGTAATCTTATACATATCCAACTATTTAATTTACATGCTTAAAAATAACACAATTAATATAGGTACAGTAGGTACCTAACAATTTAAAAAAAAGCACTTTTAATCTTATATCTATCATTGTACATGACTTACTACTAATACCTAATCGCATGTGACATGGCTAAACACTAGATACAATCAAAAGTAGTATAGCTACTAAATCCACTAAGTATCCTTCTTAACTCGTGGTCTTAACTTCAATTTATAAGGTTCAAACTCATGTTCAGTTTTTTTACTTTGCTGGTGAGTAAGATCTTCCCGACACGTGATGTTGCCGGGCGCGACCGGCGCCGGGACAGACTTATCCGGGATAGACTTATTTGCCGGGGCAACATCACGCGGCGAGAACCTACCATCATTGCGGGCCGGTGATTTGTTCGGCGGCGTCTCCCAGCCGTCACTATCGTTATGTTCATTATTATGCGGTATATTATTATCTAATAGTTGGTCTATATGCCGCTTGCTTGTGTCGTCACCGCGAGTTCTAACTACATAAGATACTGGTCCCAATCTATCTATCACCGTCCCCTCCTTCCATTTGATATTTTTATCATTATAATTACGCACAAGAACGGAATCACCGACGGCGGCGTCCCTCGGCTTGCGAGCGCGCTGCTCCCCTTGCAGTTCTTGTCGAGAGGCCACGTGCTCCCCGACGTCTGGCCGTAACAGATCGAGGCGGCCGCGTAGCCTTCGCCCAAAAAGGCCAACCGCCGGCGACCGCCCCGTGGTACAATGTTCACTGTTCCTGTACGCAAATAAGAATTTGCACAATGCGCTGTCGTAATCCTCATTATCAAAAGTTGCCTTTTTTAATACCTGTTTTACAGACTTAACAGCGTTCTCAGCTGCACCATTACTGGCCGGATGATAGGGTGCAACTAGTACACGTTTAATACCATTTTTCTGTAGATATGACTGATATTCCGAGGATGAGAAAGGCGGACCGTTGTCACTTACAATTCGTTTTGGAATGCCAAAACGACAAAACAACTTGCGTAAAACCGTAATTACTGCGTGCGCTGCCGTGCTAGGTACATTTTCTACCTCAAGCCATTTAGAGTGTGCATCTAATAAAATAAAATAATATCTATTACGATACGGTCCTAGAAAATCTACATGTAGGCGAGACCAAGGTTGAGCGGGCCACGGCCAATGGTGCAGTGGTACGGGCGGTGGCGCTGCGCGCTGCGCACTGCATGCTGCACACTTACGACACGTACTCTCAATATCTGCATCCAAGCCGTCCCACCATAAATAGTTTCGAGCCACTTGCTTCATCTTAACTACCCCCATATGTCCGCTATGTAACTCGTCTAATACTATTTTACGTAAATTTGAAGGTATCACGACTCGATACCCCCAAACCAAACATTCCTGTTCAATAAATAGATTATCTTTACGTATGAAATAAGCTTTATCCATCTCATTTTCGCTCCGTTGCGGCCAGCCAAATTTTACATAACCCATAATTTTATTAAGTTGCGTGTCCCGTCTAGTTGCCGATTTTACTTCATAAAATGTTATAGGTAATTTATCTTCAACAAAATTAAAATAACTACTTTCATCTTTATAGTTTTCTTCGCGCTTTTGATGCTGCAAGGGTAAACGAGACAACATGTCCGCGAAACAATTTCTAGACGAAGGAACAAATTCAATTTCAAAATCATATGCGGCTAGCCGCACAGCATATCGTTGCAAACGGCTTGCTGCCGTTTGCGGAATGCCTTTATTGTTACCGAAAATATAACTGAGTGCTTTGTGATCACTACGTAAAATAAATCGTCTACCATATAAATATTGATGGTGTCTCATTACACCAAAAATAATAGCAAGAGCCTCCTTATCTATCTGTGAATAGTTGCTTTCAGCAGAATTTAGCGTACGAGAAGCACAACTGACAAGGCGCTCGCTGCCGTCCGGGTAGCGGTGTGCTAGCACGGCACCCAGTCCGTACTGGCTGCTGTCGACCGCGAGTATCAGCGGTAGACCCGCGTTGTAGTGTGCCAACACTGGCGCGGAGCTGAGCATGTGTTTTATTTTATTAAAAGCCTGTTCACATCGCTCAGTCCATACCCATTTTACGCCCTTCTTTAATAAATAATATAAAGGATTAAGAATGTCACTCAAGTTTATACAAAATTTAGAATAAAAATTTATCAAACCTAAAAAGCTTTTCAATTGAGTGACATCTTTGGGAACTGGCGCTTCTACTATTGCCCTTACTTTATTTTCATCTGTGTGAAGTCCTTCCTTATCTATGCAATAACCAAGATACGTAACGCTATCCTTGAAAAATTCACATTTGGACCAATTCACACGTAAACCTGCATTTTGTAACCTACCTAATACAGCACGTAAATTATGTAAGTGTGTCTCTTTATCCTTACCTGTCACACAAATGTCATCTTGGAATGCTACCGTAGACGGCAAGCCAGCAAGTGTTTCTTCAATTATTTTTTCGAAATTTTCTGGTACACATTTTATGCCGAAAGGTACCCGTTTGTAAACAAACGTGCCTACATGCGTGGTGATGGCCGTCATCGGTTGCGATTCTTCCATGAGGAGTACTTGTTGATATGCATGAGACAAATCTAATTTAGAGTACTGTTGACCACCTGCAAGAGTAGCAAATATATCCTCTATCCTAGGCAGGGGATAATGAAAATCTTTTAAGCGTGGATTTATTGTGACCTTGTAGTCACCACAGATGCGTATATCACCATTTTTTTTAACAATGGGTACAATAGGTGTACCGTAGTCGGAACGATCAACTTTATAAATGACGTCATCATCTTGCAAACGCTGTAGCTCGCGTTCAACCGGCCCGCGTAATGCTAACGGCAGTGCTCGCGCCTTTACAAATATTGGCGCCGAGTCCGCTAAATGCAACTGCATACGACACTTGTTGAAAGTTCCTAACCCACCAGCAAAAACTGAAGCAAACTCACACTTTAAATTCTTCACAGAGTCATGTTCGGATATATTATTACAGTTAGTTATATCTAAACCAAGCATTCGAATCCACGTACGGCCAATTAACGGTGGACCACCATTTTCAATTACAAATAAATCTAAAAATTTACAAGTGGATTCCCAAGTTACTTTAACAGTCAAATAACCCAACGGTTCAATAACATTTCCAGTGTAAGATTTGAGTCGCAACGATTTATTTTTTAACATATAAGAAGGAAAATATTTATCAAAAGTTTGTTTAGAAATAACAGATATTTTACTACCCGTATCTATTTCAAACTTAATCAACTTATTTTCAACTAATAAATTAATTGAATACGGCCCATCATTACCATCACAAGTGATGTTATAAAACTCAAGTTCACTGTCCGAGTCATTCATAAAAAACTGACCTTTAATGTTCTTTGTTGACTTAGAACATTGTCCAGATTCCGACTTCGTACACACGACCTTGAGATGACCTCGTTCACCGCACTGATCACAATTGTAATTTTTAAATCTACACCGTGCCGCAATGTGACCGTCCCGGCCGCAACGAGAACACGCTCGCCGCGCCGAGCTGGTCTCAGCCGGTACCTGACGTGTGCCACTGCTACCGCCGCTTGTCCGGAAACCTCGCACTGCCGCCACTCCTATGCGATGCAGCCCATCTGGCGCGCCTGTAGCGCCGCCCGACACTGCCGTCGCCGCATGCCTATCTGCTGCCTCCAAGGCCAGTGCTAGCTCCACTGCTCGTTTGTAGTCTAATGTCTTTTCGGCAAACAACGAAGTTCTCATAGCATCACTAAGTAAACCGGAGACGAACTGATCTCTAAGATTTATTTCCAAATTGTTACCAAAATTGCATGTTTTAGCTAAATGTTTCAAATTTTGCAAGTAGTCACTAATCGTCTCCCCTTGTTGTTGTTTCCGCTGCCGAAATACATGTCTTTCTGCGATCTCCGACCTTTGTGGTTCCAGGTGGTTCTTCACAATGCTCTCTAGTTCACTAAAGCTTTTGCTTTCTGGAAGATCCGGGGCACACAAGTCGCACATAAGTTCATAACACTCCACACCTACATGCGTAACTAAAGTGGCCACGTGCAAGTCTACTTTGATATCATTTAAAGTGATAAACTGTTTTATTCGGCGACAATACGCTTCCCAATTGTGTCTTCCAATTACAAACGGCTCAACTTTACCGAAAGGCATCGTGAAATAAGATTATCTACTAACTATATCAACTTAGGTTAGTAATAAATACCGACTGCGCCAATGTAGTGTATTGAATGAAACACGGACTATCGCATACTGACTGGTTTATTAACAATACAGGCGACGGGTACATTAAATGCGGTAGGTACATATATTTAAAACTACCCACATTATAAGTACATAACAGTAAGTATCTAATATAACCTATGTTTAGAAATAAATTGCTTAATCAAATCTAAAATTGGTGATTAAATACAATGAAATATATAAACTCACGTGACGTACAACGGGGACTCGTTTGCACAAATGTTCTATCTCCAGAATGTGACTAAGGAAATCCCAAGTTTAATTATGAAGTTAATTAGGTCGGTTTGATGAAAAATTCAAATCCTCACTCAAGTTAATTTCCTCTGAATCTGCGGAAGCTTTTTCATTCACATTATATTAGATGAATTTAATTCAGAAGGCTCCATGGCAATCGTTTTTAAGTGACTATCATTGCTTTACACCGATTGGAAATTTACTCGTAATTCGGCAAGGAATCTTAGTAAGGATTGCTTGGTTTAAGAGAAATAAGAAATCTACACTAATATTATAAAGAGAAAAGATTTGTAATTTTGTGTGTATTTTTCTAATGAATAAACTCAAAAACTACTGAGCCGATTTTGAAAATTCTTTTACCATCAGAAAGCTACATTCACCCTGAGTAACATAGGCTATAGAATATTAAAAAAAAAATAGAACTCCGTGCGAAGCCGGGGCGTTCCAATTGATGATAGCAAACGATCTAAATAAAAGCAAATTTGTAAGGTTTTTGACGGGAGCTAGGTTACGTAGGTAGTTAGTATTCGTTTCACTCCTTTTCTATTATCGATTTGTACTTGTCTAGGGGGCTTATATACCAAAAGACATATTGAGCATTTGACTGGTCGGAGCTTGAGTCTGGTAACTTAAAGGTTCAATAGGAGACCTATAGCTCAAAGCATTGAAGACTATTTGAATGAAATAGATTACCTGAATAATAAATGTATCGTAATATAGGTACTTATACAAATGTACTCGAGTTAGTACGAGGCTGGTTCTATAGAGAGGCATTGAAACTTTGCTATAGTAAATAGGGTTTAATTATAATTTATCCTGTCTCTACCGTACACGCTTCTTAGCCACAACCATAAACAGACAATTGTAATAATATCTAGCCTGTATTACACCAACGTGACAATTTTCGATGACAAGTAAAATTTGTGTTTACACTACTAACTCGCCAAGAATCTGCGCTGGCTATCTTCTTAATGACTACGCAATGTATTTCGAATTGTCACTTGCCACCAAAAATTGCGTTAGTAAAGGTCAATAATAATGGAGCCTAAAAATATATGAATTTCCTTGATAACAAGCACAGACAAATCAGGAAACAGCTTGACCACCGATCCAACTAAAACAAAATTATTAGTAGAAAATTAATTCAAAGCGCGACATTAACTCAATCTAACGACATGTTTATGAGCTGTGACATAAAGTAGGACGTGTATACGAAGGATAAATCTGTCACGAAAGTTAACGCCCGGTCACAAATTGTAATTTACCGTCACGTATGCCGAATGAATGGTTAAACTTAAGCTATGATACACACTGACCGATAACTTCGCAATCGTAATCTACACTATTATTATAAAGAGCTCAAACAAAACCGAAATGCAACGTGCTTTAATTTAACAGGTCAGAATGAAATTTACAATGAAAATGTGTAAAGTTCTGAATTTGTAAATTGTTAATTATTTTATGGGAAAAAATTAAAAATAGGTTATTGTATTAATGTAAGTAAATTGAAAATACTATGATAATTGTTTAGGTATCTATACTAATATAATAATGAGCAAAGCTTTGTTTGTTTTGATTGAATAGGCTCCAAAACGAATGGACCGACCTTTCACTGATGGGAAGCTACACTATTCCCGTATGACATAGGCTATAAAAAAAGGGACAGCTAGTTTTAATATAAAGTTACCAGATTTATTATTTATTTATTTATATATTTACACTTTATTGCACAATAAAAGAAATGTACAAAAGGCGGACTTAATGCCATACGGCATTCTCTACCAGACAACCTTTAAAGCAAGATTTATGTTTAAAAGAAATCATAAAACAGAATTATACCAGATATGACACGCCATTCTTAACAGCAGTAAGTCTTGAATTGCAACAGTAGGTCAAAATTAAACATACCTAGTTGTTGTTGAAATATTGTAATTGATTCTAATTTTACTGAATATTGTATTGTGAAGTTATGACCGCTGTGTTAGCTTTAGTCCGCAACTAGCTTACTTATTATCTTATACCCGCCTGTTCGTTATTCTAAATCACGTCAGTTGACGCATGGCTTGTTTCTACCTAATAAATTTCCCCTTAACTAAATCTGCAACGGTACGTTACATCGTTTATTTATATGCCTTATTAAAACTTTTAAGTTTTGAGGCAAACCAGTCAAATTGGATCCAAGACCCGACAGACTTGAGCTTGACTTGTAGTTTATCAACTCCAATATTTAACTTGTGCCCTGTTGTCGAAGTTTCTTCTATCGAGAACACAATAGTATAGAAAATAGACGTGTTGGTACGTTTAGATTTTGTGTTTGAGTTGTCGTTGCAGAAAGTAGGTACCTAAGTTAATTGCAATCACTGATAATAATTATTAAATACTCAGTGTAATTGATACCATTTATAATTGACAGATTGTGTTATCAGACAGTCGTTGTATATTTATTGATGGTTTTTGGGTCTAGTGGTCAGAGCCCAGCTGACTACGAAACCAGAGGTTGTGGGTTCGGTTTTTGCTAGAGGTGTGATTAGCGCAATCATTTGTAACTGAGTTTTGGATATCTTATTTAACGTTAACTTAACGAAATGAAACGTTACATGAAATTAATTAAATAAGTTTGATATATAAAACAGTAGCTGTTCATTTATATTTATATTTTTAATGTTGAATTGAAACAATTGTGACGTATTTAAAGTTAGACTATTTTCAGCGCAGTCGGCTTAATCCCTACTAATATTATAAATGCGTAAGTAACTCTGTCTGTCTGTTACGCTTTCACGCTAAAACTACTGAAATTTGGTACAAAGAAAGTCTGGAGCCTGAGAAAGGACATAGGCTACTTTTTAACCGACTGCAAAAAAGGAGGAATTCCACGCGGGCAGAAGCTAGTTCCATTATAAATGTTTTATTCCAATATATAATAACCGCGAAGGCATAAGAAATTATAATATTTTTAATGTACATAAGTTGATTTGATTCAGCTGTGGTTAAAACCATTCCAATATCCCTAAAGAAAATTGTTAAGTTAAAAGAAATGCTGGCAATTCAATAGAGCAGACTATCCAATATCCCTGATACTGCCACTAGCTGCTATGTAATGAGTTCCCACAGGCACCGATGCAACTTTTCCACAGAAATGACTCCACTCAGTTATTGATAAGATTTTCATATTTGCCTTATTTATATTTAGCAAATTCCAAATAACGCCACTGGTAAACGGGTTAACGTAAGTACCTACATCGAGATGCTATAATATGACGAAGGACAGGTACATACCTGAGAAGTACGACCCACACGTTAAAAATGATTCTAATCTCTTACTCACTCTTTTAATCTTAATAACTCTTATTCTTTTAAAAATGCTTTATCAATTATCATTATACTTCACTCTGCTTCACTTAAAATCCATTCCATACCAAAATATACCTCGCTGTTTAAATATACAGCTGTCAATTATACCTTAAAAGTTAGCCATGTTCTTCTATTTTAAACGTCACACTTTAGTGACATCATCAGTAGTATAAAATAAAATAGTTCTTTACTGAAATATAATGTAAAAACCGTTTTTATACTACAAACTAGCTGTCCGCCCGGCTTCGCACGGATCCCTTTTTTTATAGCCTATGTCACTCAGGAATAGTGTAGCTTCCCAACAGTGAAAGAATTTTTGAAATCGGTCCAGCCGTTCTGGAGCCTATTCAAACTAAATAAACAAACAAACCTTTTCTCTTTATAATATTAGTAAAGATAAACTCAACAGACAACACACAAGTTAATATAATTGTATATAAAGTATAGCATACGCTACCTTTTCCCATCTACGCGTAAAATACAAAGCCCATTCCAACGTTTACTCTCGTCAGATAGAACAATCGTCTAAAGTGATTTCCCTCTAGTCATCGTTTCCGTGGAAATGTACAAGCTCATTGGGGCTTAATGAAAACTGAAGGAAAAGTTCGCTAACTACCGGTATGGCTAGGGCTTTAGTTCCGCACTTCGCTAGGCTTCATACCTCTCGTTACCTCACTGTTGTGAGCGAAATATTAAACACATGGACGTATAGTAAGTGAAACGATAACTTCTTTAGTAATGAAGTTTGAAATATTAGGTGTTCTGTTGAGAGTAGGTACACAAAAAATTAGTTACCTACTTGATTGAAATGAAACAGAGTTTAAAAATATTACGTGATCTATAAGAATAAAGATATGGGTAGGTACTGATAAGTTCAATTTGTTTTCTTGGTCGATATTTCTTTATCTGCTGAGATAGGTACTTAGTTAGGTATGTTGACGATATTTTTGAGAAAAATGTAAATACTCGATATAAATATTAAGTACAAAGTAAAGGAATATTTGAAAACTATTTCAAAATAAACAAAAACACTTCATGAAACGGGCCATCTTCGCGGACGGTCTATCCATTCTTTATCTTTAACTACCCAATTCCGTCAGCATAAAAAGCGCTTTCTTGCCATTTAGCGCTGTTTTCGTCCTTTTTTACCTCAAAACCGAGGCTATAACACCTCTCTGGGGTGCGGTAATATTTGCATTTAGAGCGAACGACTGATATTCTGACCTTATCGAAGGAAGATTGTGTTTGGGGCACGAATTCTGATGACACGAGCGGAAAGATACTAAAGTACGCATATGAGATGTATGGAGGCTTGAATATATTTCCATGATGTATTTCAAAACTGATAGGAAGACGCTTCTCTTACTTATAATGCATGCGATGGATTTCATTTCCAGAGCAATCTTAATCACTTGGGTACTTAAGATGTTCAGATATTGATCAAGAATTATGTTATCTGTATTATTCCTCAGTGACATTTATAGCATAATTATACTAACAATACAATTGCTGCTCAACTCATAAAATGTGGCAGAGAGGAAAAATAAAATCACAATAAAAACTCTTATAGCAAAAAAAGGAAATGAGAATCACAAATTCTAGTAGGTAACGAAAACACATATTCAAATTACACGAAACGGATGCTCGTTATGTAAGGAAACAAAAAACAAAACATTACGGCACAGGTGAGGTAAATATCTACTGTATATTGTAATCATATTTCAGAGGGTTCATCCTGAACTTTCCTAAAACCCAATGCAATTTAAGCTTCTCTTAATACTTCATTTTAGGTCAAAATTAAGCTTTTCATTTCACCTCGTTATTCTGCCTTGTTTATACAGTTTTCGGTAAACTGGTTACTGGACAAAATTTTGAAAGATCTGGGTCAAGTTTGCGCATTCAATTTTAATCACGAGCTGTTGGGATTATTGATTGATACAATCCTGTCAGTTCCTCTCAATAAAAACTAGTTTTTTGACCTTTGACTTTTTAAATACTAGGTACCCATTCATCTAAGTACCTACTTTACTAACAATTTTTTTGCTGTCTTAGTTATAGTACATTAGCTAAATTAAGGATATATTCTAACGATCTAATTATGTACTGGATTTTATTAAAACAATTTGTTTCTCTCTCTTTCACACAAAGGCAAGCGAGTCGGAAGATTAATAGCAGCATTTATCAGACTTTCGTTTGTTTTGAGTGTCGTCGGGGATACCCGGAATTAGGTTGTTCGCAAAATGTGCTACCAAAAGTCTTATAATCCAATTTAAATTATTACTACCGTAACTTAAATTGGGCTTGTAAATAAAGTCGGCTTCTGCACGTCATTTAGCCAAATTAGCCAATTTGTTTAAGGTACTCCAATCCCGAAATCACTATTTACTATAACAGGTTCCATGTAAAGTTAGTTTAAAATAATTGTTTTATAAAGTTAAACCGAGTATGTTAAATGAACTAATAATAAAAGTGAGAACATTTTTAACACGCTATTTGTCTTTTTGCTGTCGCTTAATTTGATTGCTGTCGGCCGCATCCCACGCAAATAATCTGCATACATTTGCAATCGGGATACTGTCTAAATTAAAATAAAATTGCCACTGGCACGATAGCAACCCGTATAACTTTTAATTCTCCTATAATGAGAAACCGAATGCAACCCACAACGTTGAAGTAGATTAAAGAGAAAATTAAAAGTACAATTTCATTGCGTGAACGTGTGTGTAGTAGGTAGTGAGACCTAAATTGATGACCAATTAAGATGATAAAATATTTCATAATAAAAAGGACGAAATAAAAACTCGAATGCCATTAGCAGCTGCTGTCGTATTTTTGCTAAAGTTATTTTGTTGCAGTTTTTTTGATTCGCCGCTTATAAAACTTGTTCCTTAACCAGTTTACATTGAGTTCAAATTTCCCTGATCGATAACAGTTCCGTTGGCATGTCTTTTTTAATCTTCGCTATAATTCATCGAAACTTTATGAGGGACGATCGTAAAAAATATTACCATAGAAAGGAGAAGTCGTAATATTATAGAAATACAGCTACGCTTAACTCCCGCATTGTTTTATCATTTAAATTCTAGTGGCAGCTTTTACGACGGATTGCATTTCAACTAGGTACCTTATTTCATATACGTAAACATGAATAATATTTATGTGATATAGCCTACATTTTAACAGCTATTAATAATCATAATGACACATTACCCAGTATTCCTCGGTTTCATTAGTGAAATTAAATACTTTGTTAGTCTCTAAATCCAATAGGTAGCATCCTTATGATTTCCAGGAATACAAATTAACCTATACATAGAGATATATATATTACATGTATATATATTTCCATTTCAAAATATTACTACTTACTTCATATTTTCTGTCAAAAAAAATATCTGATAATAAGAAAAATACTAATTTATCAAGTCAACAGTTTTATTTTATGATATTAAACGAAAAAGTAAAAAAAAAATGGTTATTAAATTTATAAAACTGCTAGCTTACACTGCACAACAAAATGGTCCTCATACAAGGTAAGTACGACATAAAAGGGCTCAAAATCCGAACCGGTGCAGCAAAACTAAGTTGGCTTCGCCTAACTAAATGCCTGGAGACGTGCCAAAGTAAACTAGCCCCAACTCTAATATGATTTCGTTCCAGTTTGGAAACAAATCTCATACTCCGTCCGCTACGAGATTGCGCCCATATGTAGGTTATCATTCTATTCAATATTGTCAAAGGCTTTAGTACAATATATCTGCCAAATGTGCTTTACGTCACTTCGATATTGTATTAACTTTTGTTGTACTAAACTAGATGTATATCTTATTTTATTAAATCAGTTGCACGCTCAAATTACCACCATCAAAGTATCACCAATTAAAATTCAGTATCACGGAATATCCAGTCAGAAATGGCGACACCGAGTTGCCCAAAAAAACGTTTAATGGCTAATAAATAATGTTTTTTTTAATAAATAGAAGAAATGTCTTTCCACGTGTCACACCCCATTGTATCAACTTTCAAGAGTTATCAAACGAGAAGTTAACATGGAAAGCGGACTTAATACCATTTAACTACTGTGTCTACTGTCTACGTACTTCTGTAATGAATAATAGCGTAATTACTTAGTATGTAGTTTCTATGTTCAGATAATGGCGCGCTTACTTCTCTACAGTGTTAGAAATACATACTAAGTTAATTGCAAGTAAACTCTCTCAGTAAATCAACTTATCATTGTTATTTCAAGAAGAGAATTTTCTTAACAATGATTCTTAAATAACATAAAATAAAGATCTACTCAGTGCCTTGGCGAAATAAGGTTCCTAATGTCAGATATGAAACGAAAAGGGTCACAGACAGATCCTAAATATACAAAGACTAAAACTATAAAGTAATGCAATAGTGGTAACTAATAACTTGCAATAATATCTAACGTTAATTACTTTCGAAAATTATTTAATAAAACATAAGAACAAACCAAAATTATCGGTAAAATTATAACGTATAGCGACGAGTTATCATGCCTAAAGTTACCTAACAGCCCAAAATAATGCACTAGAGAAGAAATTTACATTATTCTTCTACATTTGACGTCATGAAAAAAATACAACACAATAGCATTATATTTAAAGATAAAAAATCTCATACGTTCTTTGATGACAGATGAAATGAAGAACAGGTTAGAAAATACACATTGAACGCAACGAAAGCACCACACTCGGGGAACATATTATTACGACAAAATATTTTATAAGGAGAGATATACGAACGAGTGAGCTCATACAATTTACATTTTGATCACAACTGCAGGCTCCCGTCTCACTTTAGCAAATAATACGAGATACTTTTACGACTACTGAAACGTCACACCTTGAAAAGATTCTCCGTAGATGAATAAAACAGAATGGAATTTTAGACATACATCTTGCGTTTGTACGTACGTACATCTCGTGTGTTTCTACACTACAATTTGTATGGGATAATGAACTCTGCTAGCGTATTCATAATATACATTGCAAGTGAACAAAACGAATGAAAAATTATATAGATTTGAAATACGCAAACGAAAACTGACGTGACGTTGCGTTCGCAGATTTCAATTCATACAATATTGAATTCATTTTGTAGCTCTTATCGATTGGCACTTGTGGCCATGGTAATATGTAAAACGAATGTGGTGACTGTATAATAATAAAATATAGCATAGTGTGGTAGTTATCAGAAAAGACATAAGAACGGTTGTCTTTTGTACCTAATGTTACTACTACAGGTTACCTAACATATCAATCCACTTTATTTATGTTACCAATATTATCTACCTAAATTACCATTTCAATATATCGGCGTATCAATAGCAATACCTTGCCAGTCTATATAATAAATATTTTTTCTTAAAGTAAGAGCAAAAACAAATCGAGACCTCGCGTCGGAACAGCGTTGCCGAGCGTAAAATAAATGATGGTCGTATTTTCAATGCTAGCAAATATTATTTTACCTATCAGAGAAGGCAAAGTTCATTTCCATGTTCAATATTTTCTAAATATTACAAATACTTAAGTTTATTTACAGAAGAGATAATTACGATAAAACAAACATAAAATGAATAAGCACGACCAAGAAAAGTACATGCCTACTAAATGTATCTACCTACCTATATTGTCTCAATTAAAACAGATACATTTTTCTTTTTAAATGAACAATAGATAGGTATTTTAGGTTACTATTTTATTATACAGCTACCTCAAATTAACACAAAGACAAAGACCCTGTAAATTTATATCTCTTCGAGTTACACATGGGTGAAAAACGTCAAAAGAACCACATTACTAAAGACTATATCGTCAAAGATGAAGGAAATCATTCCCCATTAAGACAATAATGCTTTGTTACAGAAAATTAATACAATTACGACGTGGAATATTCAAATGTGCTTACCCATGGCACCGATCCTAAATTAACCAACGTCCATCTTTCCCTTTCTGGATAAATTACAGAATTGCAAATTTGACCCTTAATACATTAGCTAGATGAGACATTTTTGACTTCTACAAGATTTTTTAAAATTTCAAGTTTATATCGTCATTAAAATCGAAAATCAAAGGATCAGCGTCTATCGAAGGGTTCTTTAAGTCTACTGACAATCAATACTACTACGGTCAATAAGAAAAAAAGCCTAAAATTAAGATTCTTTATCATAACCATGCATTAGCCAAACCTATTTAACTAGTTCGGGTTAACCAAAAAAAGAGATGATTAGAGACTATATTATTTTCTGTCATATCTTCTTATTTATAAATACTTACGGTAAAGAAATGGTAAGCTTTGTTATAAGGTGGTCAATAATAAGTATTTATATTACTAATTTCTTATGCCTTCGCGGTCAATATACATTGGAATGAAACAACTATAACGGATTTAACTCGCGCATTTTATTTTTATTGGCTGACGATTCAGAGCCTTTACAGATTCCATAATCGTAGCACGACTGAGCTGACAATAGCATAAGACTATACGCGAGTTAAATCCGTTGTAGTTGTTTCATTCCAATATTTATATTACTGTGAACATCACACTTCTAGTAGGTATATCGCAACGTAATCAGTCCAACCCCATCACGATTCACTCGTAACCGTCGCTTGTCTCAATTCAATAAGGCTCACATGCAAATTTGTGTTGATTGTCCCCTGTATTGGCAAATAATCGATCCTACAGTCTGACCAGACTCGTTTGCTATTCGGGCGCTGCTTCTGGGTCTGTTATTGCGTTGGCTACTAGTCTCTGTCGGATGCAGGTGAAATAATAATTGAAATTCCTTTTGTAGATATAAGACAAATAGTAAACTTCATTGTTACAATATAGCATGTTTGGAATTAAGCAATCTATGTATGCATATAAGTCTCTGAGGGTCTGAATATTGGGGAAACAACTAGTAGGCACCTATGTTTGTAGCTGTTTATGTTGAAAAATCTTCGAGTAAACTAAATGTACCTAAATGTTTTTATGCGACTTATTACTCGTATATAAGCAGAATTTAAACACCTCGAAATAAGAAATACAGGTAGGTTCTATTATATCTGTTCCATTCACAACCTAATATACCTATCCCTACTAATATTATAAATGCGAAAGTAACTGTGTCTATCTGTCTGTCTGTCTGTTACGCTTTCACGTTAAAACTACTAAACCGATTTAAATGAAATTTGGTACAAAGATAGTCTGGAGCCTGAGAAAGGACATAGGCTACTTTTTAACCGACTGCAAAAAAGGAGGAGTTCCACGCGGACAAAGTCGCGGACAGAAGCTAGTAGTGTATAAATCACTTTAGCGTTAGACTATTGTCAGCTCACTTCTTTACAGTTTCCAGAATCCGAAACGTCAGTAAATAAAATAAAATAAAAATACGCTAGTTAAATCCGTTAATAGTTGTTTCATTCCAATGTGTAATAACCGCGAAGGCATCAGAAATTATTATACTTATGGTAATTTTCATTAACGTATCGAAGCATTCATTACACAGAATTGTTCACTTAATAATAATGTAACATGAAGCTTACCGATACGGGGAAAGCTTAAATAACTCAACATTATAATAACCCTGCTGTAACTAACCCTTCTAATCAACACGGTATACAAGGAGTTGTTACTCGTATCAACTTAAGCCGGGACGCGTGCTTGTTCGCGACATGTATGTATCTCTTACAATGGGGATCTTGGGATGGTTTTCAAGTTATATTGTTGAAGCGATCGATTTGCAGAGAATAATTGTTCGTTATTAAATGGAAGGAATAATTAACATACTAGCTGACACAGCAAACGTTGTACTGCATTGGCTACTACCTTAATCAAGTAGTGGTATAATATAATATACGAGCTACTCATACCTACCAAATATACATACAAATTTAATAAACATCAGTCGAGCCGTTTCGGAAGAGTGCGATAAAAAACAATTACATTTCGGAAGAAAGCATGAATGATCAAAAACAATCATGACTTTTCAGCGACTTCTACTGCATTCTCAGACTTTGTATTACCTATTCTCGCTATACATTCCCGTTTGTCGTCACCACTCGTAAAATTAACTTAAAATATGACAAGAAGATGCCACTACAGCGAAGACCTGCCAGAAGTCAGTATTGGCGAAATCGAGATCGCTCTTGGACAGCTCAAAAACGGAAAAGCCCCTGGAGAAGATGGCGTTACAACAGAGTTATTAAAAGCAGGAGGTAAACCTTTACTTAGGGAGCTCCAAAAGCTCTTTAACGCCGTCTTGTTTGAAGGGAGAACTCCAGAGATGTGGAGTAGAGGTGTGGTCGTCTTGTTCTTCAAAAAGGGAGATGAAACCCTGCTGAAGAACTATCGACCCATTTCCCTTCTAAGCCACGTCTATAAGCTGTTCTCAAGAGTAATCACGAACCGTCTTGCGCGAAGATTTGACGAATTCCAACCACCGGAGCAGGCTGGGTTTCGGAGCGGATACGGCACCATAGACCACATCCACACAGTGCGGCAGATTATACAGAAGACCGAAGAGTATAATCAGCCCCTGTGTTTAGCATTTGTGGACTATGAGAAGGCCTTTGACTCGATCGAAATCTGGTCTGTTCTGGAGTCCCTGCAGCGATGCCAAGTCGATTGGCGATACATCCAAGTGATGAGATGTTTATACGAAGCCGCTACCATGTCCGTCCAAGTCCAGAATCTGCAAACAATGCCTATACCATTGCATCGCGGTGTGAGACAAGGGGACGTTATCTCCCCGAAATTGTTCACAAATGCAATGGAGGATATGTTCAAAACGCTGAACTGGCAAGGACGTGGCATCAAAGTAAATGGCGAGTACATCTCTCATTTGCGATTTGCTGACGATATCGTCATCGTGGCAGAAACGCTGCAGGACCTACAACAGATGCTGAATGATCTGGCTGACTCTTCTGTACGCATTGGCCTACGGATGAACTTGAACAAAACCAAGGTCATGTTCAATGAACATGTACTACCGGAACCAATTGCGGTACACGGCGCCGTTCTCGAAGTTGTTCAAAAATATGTCTACCTTGGACAGACATTACAGTTAGGTAGAAACAACTTCGAGGATGAGGTGGATAGAAGAATTCAGTTAGGTTGGGCAGCGTTTGGGAAGCTACGTCAAGTCTTCATATCGTCACTCCCACAGTGCCTGAAGACGAAAGTCTACAATCAGTGCGTCCTACCCGTCATGACATACGGAGCCGAAACGTGGACACTGACGGTACGGCTGGTTCACAAATTAAAAGTCGCTCAGCGGGCTATGGAAAGGGCTATGCTCGGCGTTTCTCTGCGGGATCGAATCAAAAATGAGGTGATTCGGCAGAGAACCAGAGTCATCGACATAGCCCACCGGATTAGCAAGCTAAAGTGGCAGTGGGCAGGCCATATTAGCCGAAGAACCGATAACCGTTGGAGTAAACGTGTTCTAGAGTGGAGACCGCGTCTCGGCAAGCGTAGTGTAGGACGTCCTCAGGCAAGGTGGAGTGACGATTTGCGTAAGATGGCTGGCAGGAGCTGGATGCGAGCAGCCGAAGATAGAGCAAAGTGGCGTGCAATTGGAGAGGCCTATGTCCAGCAGTGGACTGCGATGGGCTGATGATGATGATGATGACAAGAAAACAATCCTTGCTTATATGTCTGTGCATCATAAATATTATGGATGTGTATGCAGTAAACCAGCGAGTACTTATAACTTGGACCGACTTAAAAGACTACCTAGCTTAAAATTAACTTAAACATATTCGTTCATATTCACTGTTATATCGTAGTATCATTAGGCTTTATATAATAACGTGTTTGTGTGGTTCCTAATAATGTAAGTATTTGTTTAAATAAAACTATTATAACTAACTATAGTTATTGGATTACAGATTCCATAATCGATTATGGTATCTGTACTATCAACTGTGCTGGCGATGTTACACCTTTAAGGCAATAATCGCTTGAACGACCCTGGTACCTGGCGGCTGTGTGTGTAGCAACAAGTGCAAGCAATTTTTTTCTAAAATGGCGTACCCCGAAAGCATCCGATAGTACATCAGCCAATAAAAATAAAATACACGAGTTAAATCCGTTAAAGTTGTTTCATTCCAATAGTTATAGTATAGTTTAATTAGTTTAGTACAAACTACATTTTAATAATGTAAATATTTAAATGTATCAAACCGTCTATTGTATTTGTGATTAAACAGAGTACAACCTACGTGCCTATATAACCACTTTTGTTTAATCAGTTTGAAATTAGTTCTTATACCTATACATATATCCTGTACACATCGATTCATATCCTTGTATTACATTATGGCATACAGAAACAGAATGATATCCAGATATTTTAAAGACTACCTACGTTAGTGCTGCAGGTGTGTACCTAGGATGCCTATGTAAAAATATCGATAACTGCAGCTCAGAATTTGTTTGCAGCGAATTTAATTGACGGTTTTTAGCGAATCCCGGAGGAGTTTGTTCATAATTGGGCCTCAGTAAGTGTTCGCTAACGAGAAGCGCGCACATGCCAAAACACGCTCCGGGTTTCAGGGGGCTTATGGATGGTATGTTACCTAACCTATGTTATATAACCTAAACACTAAGCGGATTATTAATTACTACCTAAAAAAACATGCTCGAAAACAATAAACTGTTAACAACGGTTGCGTAAATATGCTCGCCGGTTATAATAAAAAATACGGCACGGCGCCATCTTGGAATTACGCGTATTAAAAATATAAGAGAATATTTCTGTTTTCAACATAAGATATGTTTAATTTTTGTTAAAATCAATTCTCGTGTTGGCTTTTTTAACATGGTGTTTGAGTGAATGTATCATTGAACACAATTAATAGGTTTGTGATAAAAAAGGAGAGGCTGTCTTAATTACAGACATATCAACGCAGTGCCTACACTATAAGGGTAAGAAAATTGAAATTTTGCACAAGGATTTGGATTTATTCCACAGCGAAGGGGAGCACTAAGAAAGTGTTTTTGCCAATAAAACCCCTAATATAACAGGGGTGCTAATTGTGCGCAGACGAAGTCGCGGGCAGAAGCTAGTTAGATTATTAAAAATAAAAAATAAGTAAGTATGCAGACATTCATGAAAACCGTTTAAATCAGAAGACTAGATTGAAACGTCTAGATCTTCAGTTCCCGTATCAATAAAAATGTAGCAGGTCATTTTAACGCTAGCTCAGAAGTTATAAAAAAGTTCCTCTTTACAATGAGCTCAGTCTAACTAACGCTCAAAGGTTTAACTTTAATCCAGGGCAAGTCGAGATCAACCCGGATCAACTTTTATTATTTATTTCCATCTCCTTTTACCGTACTTTTAGCGCCAAGGTAAGACTTTTAACACTTTTCTGGAGAAAGTTTGCTGACCTACAAATTCGTCGGGGACTAGATATTATTTATACGGATGATGAATGGGCTCGTGTACTGAAACATTTTACAAGACTCCCAGTTAGATTGTGCATAAGTTTTAGACACACATTTTATCTTTTGCGAATATAACATAAATATTAGATTGATGAAGCCGTTATAATTCTGGATGACATCAGACCTTGCAACAGTTTTCACGACAAAATGGAATCGTCTTCTAAATTTTCACGCGGACTATCTGTGTTGTATTAATATATTGCCTATTCCATTTTTTAATGTTATAGCCGATGAACTAACTAATCGCTTTATTATTATTTTTTTACATAAACAACTTCGCTACTATTAAACAATGGATTTAATATACATTTTAACCCAGCAACATAGACATGAAGACAACTTGTTTCAAAGATGGAGACAATTT
The DNA here is from genome assembly GCA_038024825.1 of Polylopha cassiicola. Taxonomy (NCBI): domain Eukaryota; kingdom Metazoa; phylum Arthropoda; class Insecta; order Lepidoptera; family Tortricidae; genus Polylopha; species Polylopha cassiicola. Next base: position 5,366,097 of record CP149059.1, read on the forward strand.
GCAAACTAATTATTTTGTTTGAAGTGAAAAGGTGAAGTTTTGCAAAGTTAGTTTTCATTAAGACGTTAAACGAAGTTGAAAGTTGCGACAGGAAATTGAGCAATTTCGGCATTAAATAGCGTGCAGCTTACAATTCAACTTACAAGATTAAATAAAGGAAGAAATTCCAATTACAACCCTTAAATTGCAGTTTATGAAAATCTTAAGACACTGTTAAACCAACCATCTACATTTTAGTAAGATTACAAAACAGGGCTGTTAAATTTTCGAGAGCAAAGTAGGCATGTGGATATTTCATGTACTCTGACTTAGACTAGATCCATAATAATTTTACTTAGAGTTATTTTAATACTAGCTTGGTAGTAATATAACCCCAAGGGAGTAAATAGTCATACAAGATCCAAATGACTGTTTACTCTCAAATAGCGATACAGTTAATAACATTACAATAATCAGTTTAAATGAATTTCGATCCAACGAAATAACATTCAAATTAATTATTTCGCACAAATCCAAGACTGTTTGTCTTGCTCTCCTCCAATTATTTGCGGCCTAATGATTATTTTAGCAACATTAATTAACAATCAAGTGACTGTCTACAATGCCTAATAAATTCTCTTTGTGGACAAGCAAATTGGTTCTCATTATTTATGCAACGAAACAAGCAATAAACGTTTTAATGATAATTTAGAAGGATTAATCATTTAAGATAAAACAATGGATATATTGATATTGACAGATCAGGTAAAGAACCAATTAGACGATAAAATTTATTACGCGTGAGATATCAATATCAAAATCACGGGCTGTGATTGGCTGTTGATCGACACCGCTCCTGTACCTATATAACCTGTAAATGCAGTCAGACAAGAACCCTTGTCAGCGCAACTTTCCACGATTTTAGCTAACACAAATCAGCCGGTTCCAGCGAAACCCTGAAACTATATACGTAAAGTATATTTACATAATGGTATCAAACATTGACGGAGTGGGTATTGTTTGGTCTAATATGTTTGACAAGGTAACAGGTAAGGGTTAGAATTAGAACAGAGTTACAAATTAAACTTTATATTGCATAGGTAGGTAGGTATTGTACCTATACTAATATTATAAAGACGAAAGGTTTGTTAGGCTCCTCAACGACTGGACCAATTTGAAAAATGATTTTACTGTTGGAAAGCTACACTATTCCCGGATGACAGGCTATAAAAAATGGGATCCGGGCGAAGCCGGGGCGGGCCGCTAGTTTATTATATAGGTACAGTGTCTTGCTAAATTATAAATCTAGCACTAAAGTATTAATAATGTTGTAAATATCGATTGATTAAACCGTCAATGTCAATTAATGTTGCGGTAGACGCTATTTTAATTAAAACATTGCGATTATGATTAAATGGTGCTTTTATACTCCATGACGCTACGACAACAAAGCTAAAGGCACAAATATATCTAATTAGAGAATTCTCATTGTAAAATAAATAATGGGGCAGATAGGAGCAGTCGTGTTGAACAAAATTTCAATTATATCAGAGAAGCGTAAACTGGCGCACTTCCCCGGCCTCGCCCGACGCCTTCCTTCAGCCAACAGTTTCTGTTTACAATTTGTTAACGGAATGAGAATTTAAAGCGAAATTTCTTAGATACAAATGTGCGTTAAAAGCCAGTGTGAGGTACATTCTGCCAAAAAGCTCGCTGTTTTATAATATTACTAGCTTCTGCCCGCGACTTCGTCCGCGTGGTACTCCTCCTTTTTTGCAGTCGGTTAAAAAGTAGCCTATGTCCTTTCTCAGGCTCCAGACTTTCTTTGTACCAAATTTCATTTAAATCGGTCCAGTAGTTTTAGCGTGAAAGTGTAACAGACAGACAGACAGACAGACAGAGTTACTTTCGCATTTATAATATTATTAGTAGGGATTAGCTTCTGGGCGACTTCATCTGCGCACGATGAGTATTTTTCACAATACCTTTATAATATATAGCCTATATCTTCTGATGTATAAGGTATATTATTGAAAAATTTCATTAAAATCCATTTAGTAGTTATTGCGTGAAAGTGGAACAAACATATGTAGTTACATCCAGACATTTATCCTTAATTACATCTGTAGATCCATACATCCACACATTCTTACAAACTTTCGCGTTTATAATATTAGTAAGGATTAGCTTCAGCCGTTCTTCTGCGCAGAATTAGTATTTTACATACTTACAAAATATTTTTATAAATTATACCTAGCGATATTATTGTAGTTTTATGGAAACACTCTTATAAATTCTTATTTACTTTAACTTTAGTGTTATACTTTAGTATTAGACTATCGTCCGCTTAGTCGGCTACAAATAAGGCTAACTGTAAATTTTTTAAAACGTCAACAAAAAAATTAAAATACGCGACTTAAATCCTGAATATACTTGTTTCATTCCAATTAAATTCTGTCATGCAATTTTCTGTTAACGATATTTCAACAAGTATTCTCATCTATATAGAAAAACATTTTCCAAGTGGATTGACTTGTACCTACTTTACTTAGCGTTTCCACGGAACTAAGAACCGTCGTTAAAACTTTTTTGAAGGATAACACGGTTACACTTTTTCGGAACTTCGTAGTCACGTCTGTTCGCACGGGGCGTGTTCAGCGGAAATATCTGTGCAAAGATCCTTTTTAAAAAAAAAAAAATATTCTCTTGGTTCCTAAGTCAAATAATAAATACAAGCAAATATTAAGTACTTAGTTTAGTAAAAATAAAAGTAGGTACATATGTTTTTATGTAAGTTCAACTGGTAAAAAAAAGATGATGCCTTTTTTGGGGCGTTTATTCTCAGCAAAGATGGACTTTCCGAGGCGCTAGTAGACTCATGTAATGTGTAAAAGTGTTCTTAAAGTCTGTTTACAATTTACTTTACTAAATGATTTGTATTTGTAAGTAGGTAGGTACTTATTCAATTAATGATTTTTTTATTTGTCCGCCCCACCGACGGAACCTTCCTTAAAATAATACAACACGTTCTGGACTAGTTTTTTTCCTAGACAGCTTTCATACTTTTGAAGCTTGTTTCAAAGCTTGACCCCAGTCACGTTCGATTACGATCACCAATTCTGCCAAAAAAAAGGGAATTTTGAATTTTCTTCAAGTTTCCTGTACCTACTATGTTTTATATGCCCGTTCCATGGTAGCCACCTTCATATATATTTATTAGAAAAATATTTGAAAAATATATGTTCATATTGGAGATTATTTATATAATAAAAATGATAATCATATTTTCCATTCAAATAAAATAAACGTTGAATATATTTCAAAGTGAATACGCTAATAAAAATACAGAACATTTTTAATAAATTGCGCTCGCTAAAAGGATTTATTTTGAAAGAGGAAAAATAACGGCCTTAATACTCACAATTACTTAAACTAATTAATCGCTTGTTTTCCTGAATCGTAACATCAGCATACTTTTTGCTTAATGAAGCGAACAATAAAGTACGATCTCTGATTGGATAGGGTTGCCACTTCAATTTACTAATTGGACTGGATTTAAATGGTATTTTAATGCAACATAAAGTTTATTTTATATTTATACAGAAGGTCAAACGAAAAACAGACAGTAAACTAAAATGAAATCCCTACTAATATTATAAATGCAAAAGTAACTCTGTCTGTCTGTCTGTTACGCTTTCACGCTAAAACTACTGGACCGATTAAAATGAAATTTGGTACAAAGAAAGCCTGGAGCCTGAGAACCGACATAGGCTACTTTTTAACCGACTGCAAAAAAGGAGGAGTTCCACGCGGACGAAGTCGCGGGCAGAAGCTAGTAAGTTTATAATCTACGAAAAATTTTAACACTTGACACACTTGGTAATAAAGTCACGATCTTTTTATTTATATTCAATTTCTAGAAAAATGTATAAAGAGTGGAGAATTAATATTCTGAACAACTAATCTTTCTTAAGTACCTAAGTATAATTACAACAATAAATGTTTCGAAATCCATAACGTTAAATCAACTCCCACGTAAATATAGATAAATGGTAACTATAGATACCCAATTTATCATGAAAATGTTTATTTCTTGGATGGTAACAACGAATTCAGTTGTTACGAAGCCTTTCTACATTAACTGTTCTGGTTAATTTTAAATGAGATTAGTTTCTGTAAATAAAATTAAGTAATAAGATTAAACAATAAACAGCCAGCCCTGGCTAAAGGGCGAATTGCAATCTTCTAATGGGTCGGCTCTCAAGTGTACGCCTAAATTATTGTTAGACGCCGCCGCACTGTTTCCACCACTTGAACAGAAAAATCCACACAATTTGCCCAATTTGCCAATAGCTACTGCTCGAACACAATTAGGCTCGGTTGCTTGCCAATTTCGCTTTCAAATTTTAAATGCTTACGGGAATTTTGAGCCAAATGAATCGGAAAGCTATATTTTTTTGAATATTTGCGCGAATGTTTTATGTAGTTTCTAGTTAATTGAGCATTGAAATAATATTACCTACTCGTAATTTAATGGATTTATTTTTAGTGGTATAATAAATATTTTAACGTAGGTTCTCAATGATTTTTATTTATAATATATTATATTACATTATTATTACTTCAATTTTGATGTGTCAATATCGAAATAAGTGCAATGATTTATAATGAGTAGGTAGGCTAGATAAAGTAAAGCATATTTTTCAAGTCCAAATTGGGGTAGGTAACCTTAAGAAAATGTCAAGAATTAATTAAGTAAGGTACATCAAATTTTATTTGTAGTAGGATTAAAATAAAAATAACTTAATTGAGATTGCTTAAGGCTGGTGGAAAAATAGAATTAATGACAATACCTATGTAGAAATAATGTACTTACCTAGATAAGTACTTTGTTAAATAATTATGTATATATTTCAATAGTCACCTGGATCTTTAAGTCAATACCATCCAGTGGTTAGTAAATTTTATATTTTCAAGAGAAGACTAATTTAAAGTTTAAACTTTAAGGTTAAGTTTTCAACTATGGCTCGCGGCATGTAGAACACTTTGCCCTTCATAATTGTGGTTAGCATAAGTTAGAGATTATGAAGTTCTCACCACTCCATGTTTCTTTAATTACTTCGTAAGTGTTAATAAACTTATATCTACTTAGTATATAAGTAAATAACTCTTTTGAACATTGGATTAAAATAACTATAACGGATTTAACTAGAGTAGGTGTATTAATTTTAGACTATCAATTAGGTATGCGCTTTAGTGTTATATTATCGTTAGCGCAGTCGGCTACGAATATGGAAACTGTAAAATTTTCGAAACATCAGCACATTAAATATATACCTACTCTAGTTAAATCCGTTATAGTTGTTTTATTCCAATATGTAATAACCACGAACGCATCAGAAATTATTGACTATTTTGAAAATTCTACTTTTGTTTTAAATTATTTGTGGATTGCACGATCTCATAGTCATAAACACCTACCTCCACAAGCTCGTCTAATTATTTTGTAGAAGCAAAACGTTTGACAAATTCTCCGAATACCCTAACCACCTTTTACGCTTCGCAGAGGTAAATATATTTGTAACAGGGTCTCGCCCAAGGACAAATGCAAACCGCCATGAAATTAACAAAGCTACGGACTCCGTTTTTCGCCGGCCGACAGCGTTTAACGGTTGATGACAGCCCGCGGGCGATGCTTCCAAACAAAGGACTACTGTAAACTGGACCGCAAGGGAGAAAGGACGCGGTTCGAGTCATAGAAATATAGATAAAAGTGGTTGATAAGCCATAGAAGGGCGCGATAGCGTGGGTGTCAAAGCGATCTTCATTTGTTTAACATATTAACTTACTCATGTTTTTTTATGACATTTATCTTAACGCCTTGCGATTGAACAGCACATGAGTGAGGTTGATTCCTGAATTGTATACGAAATAATTGGCCAAAATTTTCCTACTAATATGTACCTACCCTAATTCGCAATTATCAAAGTCCTTTGAATTTTTCAAATGTTACAAATGTACACAAATGCTAGAAATTTGCTTAGGTAGTCTAATGTCTATATAAAAAAGGGCAGCATTATTTTCGAAAATGTTTCCATTTCCCAACTAGTCTATACTAATATTATAAAGAGGAAAACTTTGTTTGTTTGTTTGTAATAGGCACAAAAACTACTGGACCCTTTTTAAAAATTCTTTCACCATTCGAAAGCTACATCCACGAGTAACATAGGCTATAGAATATTTTGAAAAAAAATAGGGATCCGTGCGAAGCCGGAGCGAACGTCTATATTTAATAAACTCGGCAGGGATTCCATCATCACTTTTACCACTTCAAACCTCTGAAAAAGTCCACACCAAGGATTTTTGATTTTATATGCAAAGCCTTGTCGTCTATAACTTGAAGCCTTCATCGGCGACCACAGCGGCGACGTGGCCGCTACACCTGGTTGAATTTCGTAGCGGTCACGACAAAGTTTTAAGGGTAAACGGCGTACTTATCAGGGAAATTATAGCTTTATTCCATACAGAATATACTTGAAAATACCTTTTGAATATATTTCATTGTGATAAAAATGTTGCTTAAATGTACCTATACAATGGGTATGGTTTATGGTAGGTAGGTACATATTTTGGTCTAATAGAAAATTTTGCTGTAGTAGAATCAGCTGCAAGCCTATAATGAACTCCTTTATCACACAAGTGTGCACAAAGGTTTTAATTAATAGACGATCACGAAACAAAAGGCACAGTATGGGTAAGCCCTTAGGTACAACGTAGCTTGATGAAGGTTTCTGATGATACTCTGGTTGATGATGATCTTCCGGTGGATGATGGTGATGATGAAAACTATTTAATTTGGAATGAAACAACTATGACAATAGTCTAACGCTAAAGTCACTATTGGCAGCTCAGTCGTGCTACGATTATGGAAATTGTGAAGAATCCGAAACGTCATCAAAAAATACGCAAGTAAATCGTTAATAGTTGTTTCATTCCAATGTGTACCGCGAACGCATTAAAAATTATTAACTACTAGCGGTCCCGGCAGACTACGTCCCGCCCGGCAAAGAATCGATTTAAGTATTCTATGTCCTTTACCTGGTTTTGAGCTACATTCCCAGCAATTTTCAGCCAAATCGGTTCAGCCGTTCTTGAGTTATAAACGGAGTAACTAACACGACTTTCTTTTATATACATAATAGGATTTCATTTGATAAGTAGGTAGGTACATTACACCTACGTTAAATGGAATGAAAATAACAATAATTTTAATTCATTGGAATGAAACAACTATTAACGGATTTAACTCGCGTATTTTTATTTTATTAGCTGACGTTTCGGATTCTTTTAGCGTTAGACTATTGTCAGCTCAGTCGTGCTACGATTATGGAAACTGTAAAGAATCCGAAACGTCAGCTAATAAAATAAAATAAAATAAAAATACGCGAGTTAAATCCGTTAATAGTTGTTTCATTCCAATGTGTAATAACCACGAAGCCATCAGAAATTATTAATTTTAATTCAATTAATACAATACAGGAATCCGCCAACGTTCGCCACCGAGTCTATCACATAAATTTATCATTGATATTATATTATTAATATTCCATTACAAAGCCTAGTTTAGAACAACATTTAGTTACATAATAAACCCCACAATTGATGCATAAACTAACAAATGATTATGTATTGGTTAGCGTCGGTTGTTGTTTTGAATAATAAAATGGGCAGACAATTTGTACGTGACGTAATCACATATTTGATGAATCTAATCACAATAATTTACTAAGTTAAATTATCCGGACAATTTCATAACTATGAAATTCCCTGTTTATTTTATGATAATATTTCGAAATAATAATTATATTTGCACATTTGTGGCAAATACAGGTGCAAAACACTACACACAGGAGCTCAAACGCCATTTTACTTTTAAAAACAAAGATAAGATAGTTGAAGATCCTCGCGTTAAGATATTATAGGTGGGTGTTAAAATTTCAATGGTCAAAAATGTATTACTGCTGTTTAATTCCTGTAATAACCTCGATTGCATCAGAAGTTACTAAATAACCGTTAGTGTACTTTCATAGTAAATCTCCAGTATAAAGGTCTAGGTATAAGCTAAGCACTTAAGCCCTTATATCATTAGAATAGATAAGCAGAGGCAATAAATTCGACACCTCGTCTGGTCACCTCGTACACTTATCGCGATCACCTGTAATGGCACAATAGGGTTATTGAATAGGATCCTGCCACCTGCCCCGCCTTCAATACTGCAATAAGAAACTAGATTTTCTGAATACACTCATACTATACAATAATATGTTTATTGATAATAGGACAAGTAGGAGAGTGAATAACCATAGGTGGAAGGAGGGAGGAGGGAGGTAGTTCCAAAATTGTTTTTAGGGTTATAAAATAAGATTCATCTCGTGCCTATTGTTTAATAACATTTAGTGTCAGTTTTCGTTCGTGTATGTCAATTCCATACGATTTTGCATTCAATTCGTTCGTTCGTTATTTTCGATTGGTTTAAGTAGATAGTTCTTATGAACAGATATAACTTAGATCAAAACGTGTAACATGATCCTTTATTTATAATAAAAAAATAGATCGATTTTCTTTGGGCCCTAAAAAACTCATATTCGTATTCACTGAAATATATCAAAATTCCAATTATAATATAACAATACTCTAAATTCTGAGTGGAGATAGAAATACAATTTATTGCTGCATTGAATTAGAATAATGCATTGCAATACGTTTTACGAGCTTCAGTCCTCCCTCTTTTTATTATAATAACCTAAAACATTTAGACATTTCGATTACTTTATAATATTAAAAAAAAACTGTTGAAATGTATAACACTTTCCTCAGAATTTGTCTTACTAAAATCTGTCGAATCATTTAGCAGTTCAGCGACACATCCACGTGCAGAAGAATCATACCTATAGTTTATTATTCTAACAAACTTACTAGAACATAAATCATTTAATACGATGGAAGGCTTTGGTTTCGACTTCAAAAGTAATTATAATATGAAATTCGAGACCGATCTTTGACTAGAGTCATAAAATCTTGGAACATCTCCTTTCTCATACTGATAATACTTGATCTGTATTATTTTATCTTTAGAACCTTTTTTATGACAGTTGCTATTAAATTATAGAATCAATCACTCGTCTTATTATTTAATCAAGGATATAGGTTATCGGTTGAAAAACAAATGAATATTGCACCTCACTCACAATGAGGGCCACCGCGTGTCAGAAATCCGCTAGATGCGCTAGTGTAGAATAAGGTCCAGCTGTCATGTACCACCAATCACAGGCCAGTAGCTTGCCTCTCATTGGTCAACCAACTTTTATAAAAGTCTCAAATTCTAACCTCCTATATCTTATGAGAAAATGTTAACATGTTACGAAGTTCAAACTTACAAAGCAAGACAACAGTCTATGTAGACTATTTTTTATACTTACTGAGAGATTTATGATAATCCATTAAAAGCATCTTTATGTACCCAGACCTATCTCCCTCTTCTTACGAGTATACAGCATTTTACTTAGAAAAGTTTTTTGTTTAACCACTAAGTTTATCTTTTTAGTACTTGTATTTTAGCGGCAACTTTAATCTTTCGCGTTTAAAGTCGGTGGCTTGAAAGTTTCTTCATTAAATTACGGTTTGGAGTCGACGGAATGGCCACACAATATTATATAGAGTTCTAAAGATTTCAATTATAACTTTAAATAAAACCAGCATTCAAATGCTATTAATATAAAAGAGTTTGTGCTTTTGTTTGTACTTAAATTGTCTAAAGTCGTTACTAGCTTTATTATTAATCCTATATTTAAGGAAGCAAGTAAAAGATTCTTTCACCTTCTAGTATTTAGTGTTATACTATTGTCGTTAGGTACTTATAAATATGGAAACATGAATGTTTTCAAAACAGCATAAAAATAAGCGAGTTAAAAATATGTTTTAATTGTTTTATTCCAATGGATAATAACCGCAAAGACATCAGAAATGATTGAGGTTTCACTAGTTCCTTCGCTTGTATATGTATGTACCTACGTGACAAACTCAAAAACTATCAACTAGATTTTCATACAGTTTTCCACGATGAATGGAGTGTGCTATGAAGGTTTGTGTCACGTTCGCTTCTATCAAAAACAAGATAAAACTTTGGAATGAAAAAACAACAACCGATTTAACTCGTGTACCTATTATATTTCATGACGTTTTGAAGACTTTCATGTTCTCAAATTCTTTCACTTTAATTACGTTATTGTAAGCTCAGTCGGCTACGAATATGGAAAGTGTAAAGTTTTCGAACCGTTATTGACGTTATGTAAAGTAAAGTCAGTTTAACGTTAGAATATCGTCAGCTCAGTCGTACTACGAATATAGAAACAGAAAAGTTTTCGAAACGTCAGCCAATAACATAAAATATGCGAGTTAAACCAGTTTAGTTGTTTCATTCCAATTCCAATTACACCCTACTTCGACTTAATACCCGTCTTATGTTACTACATAATAGCCGGGCATTAGAAAAATACAAAAATAAACTATTTCTAAAATTATAACACAAATAAGGCCATTTTAATTAATTCTCAGTTATTAAAATCCATTCCTAGTACCAACAGAGCTACCGATCGTTATTCACGGCATAATCTTTAAATTAATATAGAAAATCGATCGTCTGACTCCCGTTCAACTGGTTTCTGTTTGTTAAGCCACGTCAAAACGTAATCTTGCTGCGGACACTTGCAAATGAGTGTGCATCACTGCTACAGGGTGTTACAGTTTGTTTGTATATTTAGCACTTATAACATACTAGCTTCTGCCCGCGACTTCGTCCGCGTTGAACTCCTCCTTTTTTGCAGTCGGTTAAAAAGTAGCCTATGTCCTTTCTCTGGCTCCAGACTTTCTTCGTACCAAATTTCATTTAAATTGGTCCAGTAGTTTCAGCGTGAAAGCGTAACAGACAGACAGACAGACAGACAGACAGACAGAGTTACTTTCACATTTATAATATTAGTAGGGATGAGTGAATTTCAATACTTTGAAATTTAATGCGCAACAAACATTCAAGTTAATATACCTTGTCCTTTCTCCTAATTTTAATATACGTACGAATAATAGTACCTATTAACATTAACCTCTACGAAAAAAACTTTTGTCCACCTACCAGTAAACTTAAACCATTTTTTTTTTTTAATTTCTGATGCCTTCATGGTTATTACACATTGGAATGATAATTGACTGATAGTTGACTTTAGCGTTAGACTATTGTCAGCTCAGTCGTGCTACGATTACGGAAACTGTAAAGAATCCGAAATGTCAGCAAATAAAATAAAATAAAAATACGCGAGTTAAATCCTTTAATAGTTGTTTCATTCCAATGTTTAACCACAAAGATAACTAACACATTATAGCATATAAATGTTAGTTGAAAATTAACAATAAAGTCTTCCAAGTAAAATGTTTGTTATTTTTGTGGCTAAGTTGCGAAACACCCCGTATAATCCGACAAACTTACGTTTACTGCAAAAACAAATGAAACGCGTGCAGTTATTGCTTCGAATAAGTTTCTATTTCATGACAAGTTTTATTTTTAAACCGCAAATAAAAGATTGTTTTCAATAAAGCGGTGTACACACTGACGTTTGAATGCATCCGTAGGTAATTTGCGTGGGCGCAGCACTTATTTTGTCGCGCATTCTGTAGAAACATTCACACGTAACTTGTTTGAAACGACTAATTATGCTAATTGACGGCGACAACTAATATGTGTTCAGTCTAGCCCCTTATATACGAAATAAAAATATCAAAACTGCTGGAAGCAACGCTTATTAGACGTAATTGCATTTATTTGAACTCTAGGTTTTTTTATTTTAAATTTAAACATAAAACTGAAACAAATAAAAATTATTTCGTTCAAGCTGCTGAACTATCATGCTGTTTTAATTGTAAACAATGTCACGCGTTTTTTCTTTTTCATATCCCATTAACTACGAAAACACTTTACAATTACCATCCCCATTTCCTAAAAAAAAAACTTAAAATTTAATGAAAGTCGTAAAGTAGCTAATCGTGGTAAGCACTTACCACCTTTGAACAACAGTCGAGTCTTAACGCATCTCATGTGCGGTGTTCTTAAAACTCGTTTTGCTCCTAGAGTTGAAGTAGAGACAGTATAAAAGGATGTTAATTGGTGTTCCTTTACTTTCTGGAGATAATTGAGTCGTAACTAGGATGCTAGACAATGCGAATGCCTGGCAACACTGTCGCGCATTGCGCACCTCGAATTTGCATACAGAGGCCTTTAACTCAGAAACAGTGGGATTCCTTAGTAATTATGTGAGTTAATACCAACAAGTTAAAGTTATGCTTTGGTCTTATGTTAGCCGTGGAGAAAGATGTAGATGGTTTGATTTATTCTGATGTTTGATTTTTTTATAATTATGGTTTAGAATAGTTGTATGGAAAAAAATTAAGACTGGATTAAAAAGTATAATTAAGTCCATCGGTTTCATCTATACTAATCTATACTAATATTATAAAGCTGAAGAGTTTGTTTGTTTGTTTGAACGCGCTAATCTCAGGAACTACTGGTTCGAATTCAAAAAATCTTTTTTTGTTGGATAGATCATTTATCGAGGAAGGCTTTAGGCTATATAACATCACGCTACAACCAATAGGAGCGAAGAAACAGTGGAAAATGTGTAAAAAACGGGGAAAATATGAAGCCTTATGAAGAAGTGACAGAAGACTTTGACAGATCTTTGACGAAACAATCGGACGGGCAGGACGACGTCTGCCGGGGCCGCTAGTTATCAATAATTATCGGACACATTTTTTCTTTTGCTTATTAAACTGACTATTGGAACGAAGCAAACACAACGGATTTATCTCGCGTATTTTATTTAATGAAGTTTGTGAAACTTTACAGTTCACATAATCGTATCACAATTAAGCTGACGGTAGTCTAACGTTAAAGTGATTTTTACCTATTTAATTTCCTGACAATAATTTTGCCGTACTATGTATTTAATACACAAGCCTAGTATTTAATTTTCTTAACGTAAAATTAATACGGTCCCACGCTTTATTAAAAGCAGGCGTCCTCAAAACCACAATGCAGGTACTGTTTGATCAACAAGAAACTTTGCCAACTTTCCAGAATTTAGTCAAACAAAGGGACCAAAATAAAAATATGAACCACAAAGCGTTCTTGCGGTGGCTTTGTATCGTTTTCAATCTACGGTATGAAAGCGTGTTGTAACCACTGGCTACAAAAGCTGGATAGCTGAAAGCTTAATAAGAATTAACTGCCCTGCGTAGTGGTTGCATTTGAATAAATTTATATACTTCTGGTGACCTATTCATAAATGGGATTGTATTTTCTATTTAATTATCGGCTTACGCGTCAAGAATTCAAGTAGGTACGTCATTAGGTGTTTTTTCTCCTATGAACTGAAAGCGATGTAAATATTACTGTCAAAGTTTTACAGACGGAAAGGCGTTTAATATATAATTAACAGCTAAAATGGTAATATACTGTTTAAATGTGCTGTAGTTTTCAGCAGTAGGTAGATATTTTTTGCTTCTTATTTATTAAAGATGGTCCTGGATCAGAAACTTAAGCATTCCTAAAGAAAGTTAAGGCAGAAGGTACTTAAGATTTGGTTGCCCCAAACTTTGGGAGCGACATTTAAAAATTCACGATTAATTTATTTCCTTACCTACTCCCCAAATCTCTTTTAGCAGTTTCAGCGAAAAAAAGTCCTATTTAAACTGTCGTGAAAGTTGCCGTTCGCGAAACAACGAAAACAATTTTTAACGAAAGCAAAATGAATTATAGAAAATTGTTGCTAGCGTTTAATATTATTTTACCTCGCATTGGGTTTAAACTTTTAAGACGTGTTTTCTCGTTACGCGAGGGCGGGGGCGGGACATCAAAGTGAATTAGCGAACGTTATCTAGGGGCGTCCGCTTGTAAGCCGCTTTGAAGTTAGACTACCTGCAGGGAACTCTGCTGAAATGTGCTAAAGCGTAACGCGTTTTATTTTGATACCACTCAGGGAGGGCTCGAAATCGCGATACTTTCATTAAAAAAATGTTCACCGCATTTCGCCTCAAGAATTTTACGCTTGCAAAACTTTTAACCCAGGTTATTTTCCGTTAGAAAATCCTTTTCTATTTTAGCTGACGTCATTTTTAGTAGTGATGTATATCTCTTCCCTTCTAGAATGGTTGTGGTTGGGACACCCGGAGTTTTGTTGGTTTTTTGCGAGCTTCTGGACATGAAGCCGACGGGAAGCGATAACGTCGGGCGCTCTAAATGCAAAACTAACCTCAACTAATTTCACATTAGACTGGGCGACACGAGCTCGATGGCCCGATGGATAAAGTTTATATGGCTGTCGCGTGTAGGTAAGAACAATATATATTGTAACCCTCAAAATGAACGGTCCTTTTTTAGGTATTCTTATCGTAGGGAGTTCCGAGAAGGCTAATGCTTGGTAATATGAAATATCTTATAGATATTCAATTGGATTATTGAAGGAAAACCATTACCTGTATGTGATTTCTAAGAATTCTGATATATCAAAAGGCAACCATTACCAAGCGAATTATTTCATCTGTCTATCTTCTTGCACTTTAGTATAGGGTATTTAATGAGGAATTTAATGATGGCAATCAAACACAACTTAAAACCAACTGACAACTAAAACAAACAATAGAGAGTAAAAAGTAAAACTATATACATATTATTATTATATGCGCAAGGAGTAGGTACTTAAAGTTTGCGTTGATATCAATCAGCCAGCATTAAATAAAAAAAAAAACAAATAAATAAACTAGTACTACCCATTGTCTTTGAATTATTTAAAATTATGTCTTGAGTATTAGTAACCAGTCTACAGTACTTCAGAACGTCTCAAGGGAGAGTTTCCTTCATCGTCCCAAAGCGTCTCATTGTAGATGCAGATTCGATTTAGCAAGTAACTAAAGGGGGAACATATACTGACAAAAGAATAAATAATGCTTGTATAAATACAAGAAGAAGTGTACTGAACAATTAAACCAACAAGTCATTATTATATCGCGAAATTCCATTATAAATAAACGTATGTCGACATATTAGTAAGATAAATTATTTTATACCTTTTAAATGGAAGAAAAACCTAAGGTTGTCCACTGGCACAACCTTGGGTTTTTCATTATGATAATATATGATAGATGAGGGATATGGATAATATAAATATATAAAAGATGCTGACTTAATGACTGAACTATCAGAAACTTTTAATTTTTCACAGGGGTTCCTTTTATAAAAGGATTTTTGAAAATTTACCCCTAAAATAAGGATGCTTATCGTACGCAGAGTAAGTCGCGGGCAAAAGGTAGTAAGAATATACCAAGTACTATATATTCCTATGAAATTTCTTTTATACCTATTCATTCGATATTTCATGACTTAATAATGTATTGGTGATATTTCAGTCTTTAGTACAAAGTTAATAACGCCTAAAAAGGTCATAATCTAACCAATTAGGTATAAGTAACTCAAATTTAAGAGTTATAATGCAGCGCGGCAGCGTTTATTCAATATTATATTTTGTTTACTTTAAACTTTAATAAAGCCTTAATTAAGGTCCTATTATACTGTTAAATAATTAACCCATTTGCCCCTTATCAACATACCCAGTATCGAGGTCTAATTGCTATTTACGAGCTAACACATACATGTTCACTTAACAGATCGCATTACCACTAAATTATAGTTTGTAAATTCAAATAACTACTTATTAGCTAGTATATGGGAGCCGTTGCGTTGTTGCAAAACAATTTTATTTATCCAGAGCGAAACAAGAGTTCTGTATTTATTAAGCCTTATATTTATTAATTCCAGAGCGTTTAAATCTCAAGTAGGTACGACACAACCATTATATACCAAATTTTCAAGGAAGAGGCATATCAACATCAGTATTCAATTTCAATACATTTCCAGACAGACACAAATTTCTGATTGCAACTGGTATAATAATATATTGTAAATACATTTAAGTTAATGATGACGATTATTGATATCCTTACTAATATTACAGACGCAAAAGTGTCTTTCATGTTTTGGTACTAACTAGATTTTCATGAAACTTTACAATAATATAGTTATATACATATATAGCGATATTATGTACGGAACACATTATAAGCTAGTTATCATATAATTGTTTTCGAACCTTTCCCGCACGGCCGGTTTCTAACTAGTTAATAAAATAACCTACCAACTAATACTTAGTACATATTGGTTCGAGTAACGTCGCGCTTCGATAGGTATCAGTCAGTATTGATGTTATAGAGCATTATTGCAGAGTCGTGCAGTATTGTGCATCTATGTAGATATCACGCGACGATATCGCAAGTTATTGTGAAGGAAAGTCGGTTCGATAACGAGCTTTCTACAGGGCTCGAGAAGAGGCGGCCGCGTGTTACACTGTAGTGATTGGTTATTGTTTTTAGCATAAAGGTTGGTTTTCTGTATAAAATATAATAGGAAAATTTTACAATCAACTATTTCTCTATTCTATTTAATAAGGAAATTAAAGATTAACATTAAAATATAACATTGAAATGACTATAACGAATTTAACTCTCTATTTGCTGACGTTTCGAAAACTTTACAGTTCAGCTGATAATAGACGCTTAACTAATTTGTTATAGTATTTCATTGTAAAATGTAATAACCGCGAAGGCATTAGCAATTATTATTAAACAATCAGTTTAGGTCAACGCGCTATTAAAGGTAAAGAGAACAAGATCTTCTATCAAATGAAGACTTATTGATAATATTATGGCTACGAGTCCTCCACGCAGTATTACACTTATACCCTTCAATAGAACCCCAGAATTATGGAATGCATATAAAGCAGATGTCTATAGTACATTACGCACCTAGGCCGGTAAAATATAAAAATGTCTCAGATCACATGTAATTGTCGTCCGAGGCGAAGCCGAGG
Organism: Polylopha cassiicola; assembly: GCA_038024825.1. Classification (NCBI taxonomy): domain Eukaryota; kingdom Metazoa; phylum Arthropoda; class Insecta; order Lepidoptera; family Tortricidae; genus Polylopha; species Polylopha cassiicola. The sequence goes on from CP149059.1 coordinate 5,383,103, forward strand.
TTGACAAAAATGTGATCTGAGGCTTTTTTATTTTACTGGCCAAGGTCAGTATACTATTTTTCTGTTCGACGAAGCCAGAAAGCGGCAATTTCATTTAGTGCAGCGGCCAGAAAGTTGGCGCTTTCCGGCCGGAGGACAGAAATATATATTTCTTCTATTTCATAAATTCTATTCCTATTTGATACGCGGCCGTCTAACTTATCGAGTAGTAGATGTCAAGTCATGTATTAAAAGTTTCCGAATCGATGACGCGTAAGATTTACTCACAGAGTAAATAAACACATAACAAGGCTGACAGAGATAACGTGATAAAAACTTTTTTCTTTCTTAATGTTTAAAAATGTTTTTTCATAACGAATATATTATTAATATAGCTTCTAACCGCGACTTCGTCTGCGCAGAATTAATAGGTACTTTACAGAATGTATGTTTCGCAGCGCACGCCAGAATAGCTCCCAGATGGTAGATTTTTTACTACTTAGGTACTTGCTTTACCTACCTATAGTTATATTTTATAAAAATCACAGAATATCTTTATAAATTAAAGCCAAGGTATGTCGATTTCTGATGTAGGTACTTAGTACTAGTTTCATTAAAGTCGATTCAACATTTTTTGCGTTAAAGAGTAAATGCAAACATCCGTACATACCTACCTACATACTCACTTACAAACTTTCGCTTTTACAATATATGTAAGTATCGATTACTATTTACCCCATTTGGTTATTTCTTTGAATAACAAACTCATCATTTTCCGGAAGGTTCTATGCCATAAAATAACCACGAAAACTTTTTCTCGATTTCAGGTAGCCAATGCAATTTTCACTCTGCTCCACGAAAAAGTAGGTCGATGCAGTTTCAAACAGCTTTCGAGCAAATTAAAGCTTCAAACTTTTACAACTGAAATAATTACACAATTTTTTTAGGAAGGTGTACGGTTTTAAATCAGCCTATAACTAATTAGCACCGTTAAACATAATTACTCCATTAATTACGCGTCCATTGCCGCCGCTTGTGGACCGTCGATAAACATAGATTTCGTGGACGAAAAACCGATATTTGCATTTAACTTAACGAATGTTGTAGAGAAAATAAATAAAGCAACAAATTAAAAGGGAGTTTTATTGAAGAGTTCGATAATTGAACATGAATGTTTAAATTAATTAATGAATTTCGCGGATTCGACAAGCGAGCGCCGTGATCGGTTGAAGCGCTTGCGAAACGAACATTCTTAATTAATGTGGAGCAAGAACAAACGTTTTGCTATAGAGAATGTACGATTTAGCCGTTTTTATTGCTTTAATTTAGTTTAATTGCTATTTTGGGTGATTAAGTGCTTCATTAAAGGCGAATGTTTAATTTAAATTAAAACTTTCCGAATTGTTTCCACTGGTAATAAAAAGGAAAAATTACTTTGTTATTTTTACACATGAAACACTAGAGATGGGGGGAATTTTAATTTAGTATTTGATATTCTCTCGTTGGAAAGGAATGTAAAAAATGGTAGAATATTGGAAAATACGAATGGTAAAAAATATTTAGCAAAGCGTATGAAATTCAGAAGCGCCGGGACGGGGTGTGAACAGAAAGTCTGTCGGATTCGGTGCGCGTCAGCTGGACAACATTAGTCAAGCGATGCGAGGGAATTTAATAAAAGCACGCCTTATCGCCCTGTCCCCGCTGCGAGTAGGCCATTGCTATTGCGTTTTCCGTAACAACAATAAGTCTCAATCAAAATTGGATTTGGTGAGAATAAGGTATCTTTTCATAACATCGTCTTTTATTAAGGGTATAATACCAATATTACTTGACTTATTGTGATTTGGGAATATGTATAACCAGAAAATCTGACGAATATAATTGTTATTACCTATAAATACTGAAGTTTAAGTTTAGTTCTTTAATGACGTAACAACTTAAGACTCCATGGACCCTAATTCCTAAGAGGGATGGAAGAGCTACAAGTCGAGGGCAGTAAAGCAGTATTGAATTTATTTTTTATATATACTCGTAGATAGGTAGATTGCAATCGGGTAAGAGATCTAACTTATTGCTAATGAATATTTAAAGTCCAGGAACACTTAAGCGTAATTGACATCAGTAATTACTGTATTCACTTTTTAATATTATTCTATAGAGCTCGCGGTGTTGTCGCGTTAGTTGGTGCATCGTGATTAGTATTCAAAATGTAAATTGCTGGGAGCTCTCAGGGCAATGCACCCGTCTCAGATCTTACTTTCCCAGAAATAATTTCATTACCATCTGCATACCGCGTGTTCCAAGTTAAATTCCTTCCAAGGTGCCAAGAAACTTGAAAAATATGCGAAAGCGTATGCACAAAGGATCTGCAATGCTTCTGTGCAAGTGAAATGCTGTGTACTTTAGAAATGGTTGAGGTAACTCGAACTTACTCGTTGAATTAGACTATGCATACCTGTGCTTGCTATCGTAGGTAATTACTACTTTGAAAGAAGAATTAAATAACTAAGCAGAACTACTTTTTGGAATCGATACTAATATTATAAAGCTGAAGAGTTTGTTTGTTTGTTTGTTTGTTTGTTTGAACGCGCTAATCTCAGGAACTACTGGTTCGAATTCAAAAATTTTTGTTGGATAGACCATTTATCGAGGAAGGCTTTAGGCTATATAACATCACGCTGCGACCAATAGGAGCGAAGAAACAGTGGAAAATGTGTAAAAAACGGTGAAAATATGAAGCCTTATGAAGAATTACTATTCCACGGGGACGAAGTCGCGGGCTATGTCTTTTATATGCGTAATTCTTAATATATTCAATAAAGTCATACAACAGTAAAACGATGACCTAATCAATAAACATACCGTAATTATTGGTACAGACATTTTCATATATTTAATGAGACCGAAGCAAAATTTAATGAACACAGTATCCGAATAACAGCCTTTTGAAAATCTCGTGCAGGCAATTTAATATTTAAATTAGTACAACCAAAAAAAGATGCATTGCACGTTAAAGTGGAAAACGTTGGTATTATTTAATATTTATATCGAATTACGGAGTCAGCCGTTGGTTGATTGCAATTAACTTGGTGCCTGTGATATTTTATTAATATCAATATCAATCTTCCATACAAAGCGAAGCCATATCTCAGAGCGTATACAATAATATACACGCGGCAGAATCACCTACTGGTAAAGCCTCTGACGTAGCGATAAAATATATTAACATACCAATATATACTATATTCAGACGAACTATCGTCAGCTCAGTCGGCTACGACTGTGGGAATTGTTAAGTTTTCGAAACGTCTCTAACTATAATACGCGAGCTCAATCCGTTATAGCTATTTCATTCTAATGTATAAATTAACCGCAGAGGCATCAGGAATTATCCTAATAGGTACTGTTAAAGAATGCTTATTTTCTCGTAAGTGTGTTGAAAAACGTAGTAAGAAAAACTCGTGTGGATTGATAATTACATAATCAGTTACCTTACTGTGTTCGACTGACACTCGAGCTTAAAATACCGCCTCGTATATAATTTTCAACCTAACCACTTTTAAATATGATTATTGATCAATAACCCTTATTATACATCTTGATATTACCAAAGTAAAGTAGTGAATCCTGCCCCCTAAGTGCAGTCAGGTTCTCAGATGCACACACTAGAGGCGAGTGCTTCATCTGACTCGATTTACTTAATTAACTTAAGTGCATTTGCACTAAATTTTAATGCCATCAAAATGTTGACGTGACTCAAGACTCTGAGTTACGTTAGCGTAAGAACCATGAATATATTTCCAACAACTCTACTAAGATATTTAAACCTTCTGTCTGTAGCTAAAGCAAGCAACTTTTCACATACCTAACGTTGTACCATGTTAGCCCTTGTAACCTAGACATTAAATATGCTATACAAAATAATTTGTAATGCTTTAGCAGTTATAACACGGTAGCTTTTGCCTGCGACTCCGTCCGCGTGGATTTTCATACTTTTATCCCCACTTTAAACCGATTACAACCCTTTTTTGTCCTTTCTCAGGCTGAAAACTATCTGTGTTCAGGAGTGTTAGTTAGGATAAGGATTGGAATAAAATAACTGTTACGGATTTAACTCGCTTAGGTAGGTATATAATATACGTGTTATGTTAACTTTTCTAAAACCTTACAGTTCCTATATATGTAGTCGAAATGTCAACATACAAGTTAATACACGTGACTTAAATCAGTTATATTATTCCAATATATTATTATATATAATAATTAAATATATTAAGACTTAATGTAGATACACTTGTTAACCTCATAATTATCTTTCCAGTAAATTAAGTGATCGTTTGTAACAGACGCTTTCGTCTAATTAATTTATGAAAGCTTTATACATAAATATATCAAATGTAAAGCTGCTTAAAGGTACTTCGAAAACACGAAATTATAATTTACCTATTCGGGATTATATTATAATATTAATTTGTAGGTAACTAAATCTCGTTACACGGTATATACAGCACTAATTAATTGGATTAATTATCTGGGGGAAATAATTACAAGGGACGTAATTTTTTCATAATATTAAACCAACCTACGTACATTGAACAACAGAAAGTAAATAATGCAGTACGGTCCCAGTAACGATACAGGTATTTTTTACTAAGAAGAGAATTTTAGAAATTCCCCCCCTCAGGGGTAAAACGGGAACACATTTTATATATATTTTTTTTAACGGGCTTAACTTTAAATATTCTACGATTAATATGATGAAAATTGTATATTTTGAAATTTAAAGCCCAAGAGGGTCTAATAGGTAGTACAGGTTCTTAGTGAGGAACTATGTGATTAATCATGTTTGGTAATTCATCTTTGAATGGCATAAAAAAGAGTTAACAACTAAAATCCACATATACCTAAAAGCTACGGAGCAAAAACTTATCATTAAAAGTTCGAAGTGAGCCAACAAGATTTTGTTTTAATTACTGTTAGTATAACAGCATCAGACAAAGATCTTGACCCGGAACTGGCCAAAAGTAAGCAAAAGGGAAACACAGTTAATCACAGAATCATATGTCACAATACCGTTGTAGCAGGATATTAGTACAGACGGTTGATTCTGGTTAGGACTGCAAGAATTCTCTGCAATTATCGCTAGAAAAGTTTACTTTAGTAACAATAATGATTATTATATGAACTAACAATTTAAAAAGAAAAAATTGAGTAATTTTATTTACATAACTAAATTACCTATCTAACCTCTTTTATGGGGTAATAATTTTTCAACAAAAAATCCTTTAAAACAATATTTATAGTAATAAATATGATGCCTTCGCGGTTATTACATTGGAATAACACAATTATAACTTTAGTGTGTAGACTATAGTCAGCCCAGTCGTGCTACGAATATGGATAATGTAAAAGTTTCAAAACGTAAATAAATTAAAAAAATGCGCGAGTTAATTCCGTTATAATTGTGTTATTCAAATAATCAATATTTATATGTTTATAATAATTAAACCACACTCCGTAATAATAATGAACTATGTACTTAAACTAACTTAACATAATAAATTTCCGTCTATCTCAAATATTATTTCAACATCAAAATGTAATAATATATTTCTGCTAACGGAATAAGGTTTTGCCACAATATTTATGTTGCCAACTCATCACAGCGTAATACCGCTGTATCTAGACCGCGTCCTTGCCAGACGATCCTAATCGACGATCTTCGGAGATCAAAGATATTATGTTCCTTATATGTTCTTATTAGCTACCTACTGAGTACTTTACGTCTTTTTTCTCCGTAATCAAAATAATAAAGTGCTTAGACGCGAACTAAGGATAAGGTTGGAAGAGCGGTCCGCTGCGGGACTGGGATTTTTTTTGGACTTTGAGCATTCCCAAGTGCACAAGTTGTATATGATCTGTACAAAGGTTATATAAAATCAAAAAATCAAGATGAGTATACTTATTAAATTTAGGCTTTTACAGGCTCTTATGAAGGTCAGAAGATACCACCGTTTCCGATAAAACCTGAATGAGGTATATTATTTTCAAAATATGTACCTACATAATTAGGTAAAATATATCCTTACAAACTAAATAAATAAAAAACTGAAGATGTACAATACACGGTAAAGTATAAGCGGATACCCTTATATAACTTTTATACAACGTATTATATACTGAGTTGATAGTCAATTCGTCACGTATTTCTGTTTTTTTTTAAGTAAGTGCGGCAGGTATATCTTTAACCTTATTTACTTTTACCGGCTTTCTGACGGTTTTAAACAGCTGTACGCTTTAAATTCAACATATTATGTACCTTACGTTGGTGTTTGTAATATTAATTTTAATTAAACATTTTACAGCACCGTAAACAACTTTTGTAACTCAAACATAACCTAATTTTCTTAATAGAATATATTATAGTTTAGTAAATATAACAACATCTGCATCAATGTGTCCATGATCAAACAAAAGTATTTAAGAATTTAATTTGGTAATGCGAAATGGTAGACAAGTGCTTGAAATAAACAATATTGTCTTGGAGTAAGTTCGCTTTCGTTTCACCGGATCCGAGAGTCGTATGTTGTTACAGTACTTCATAATATTTGTTGAGAGAAGTTCACTTGAGTGGAATTGAATCTCGTATTTTGTCTCTCATAAAAACATTTAGGACGAGCCAAGCTAAATTCAAAATGACAAATAGCGGTTGTAACACCAAACTACGATAGTAAGTAACTAGCTAGTTACTATCGTGGTGATTTTACTAGGTTTTTTTTTATCAAAGCACACAAACAAGCAAATAATAACTTGTTTAGATTTATATGATTGAAGTATTAAATACTACATAATGCATAATATCTTTCAAATACATTAGAGGATTAGGTACAATGTTTAGAATAAATTAAACTTAAGTATATTTAAAAATATACACTAACATTATAAAGATGATTGGTGTATAATAATAGTATGTAGGTAACGAATAAACTCAAAAACTGCTGAGCCGGCTTCAAAAATTCTTAGACCAATTGAATGCATTATTCTAGATTAAAATAGGCTATAAAATAATTTGAAAATATAAAGTCCACCCGTGCGAATGTAACTATTATATATTTATGCTCAATCCCTACTAATATTATAAATGCGAAAGTAACTCTATCTGTATGTCTGTCCGTTACGCTTTCACGCTAAAACTACTGGACCGATTTAAATAAAATTTGGTACAAAGAAAGTCTGGAGCCTGAAAAAGGACATAGGCTACTTTTTAACCGACTGCAAAAAAGGAGTTCCACGGGGACGAAGTCGCGAGCAGAAGCTAGCAGTATAATATGAGTATAATATATAAAAAACAGTTTATTTTTTATTTCTTTCCTATATACCATCAGAGATAAGTACAAGCTATAGATCAGTGCAAAATGCGTGCGTGCGCGGGTCGTGTAAATCTGCGCGCGAGATGTTATGGGGTGACGGTGCGCGAGCGCAGCGCCCCGTCGATCATCGATATAGGACGGCGAATTTATGATCATTGTGTTACTATTTGTTATTGCTTTTGTATAATAAGATATTGTTTAGTCACGTAATGCTTTATTTTTTTCCAGGTACGTTGACGAGCAGAGTAACTTGATTTTCAGGTATGTATATTATACTAAATATAGATAGATAATAATATATAACTACTTATATAAATTAACATAAATTAGGTATGTTCATACACTAAAAGCACTCCACTTATCACCCTTCTTGTTTAAAGAATAAAAAGGCATACATAATAATAATATCGAACATAATTGCATGCATTTACAGGGCACAAGAATTTGCGACCGGAGTACCTAAAGAACATATCGCACACCTAGATCTAAAGGAAGCTAACTCAAAAATCTGAAGATTTAAATTAAACACACGCCAAAAAAAAGGATCCGATTCCTTACAACATTCCCGAAAAAGTTACTTTTTTTGAGTTAGCTCCCTTTAGATCTAGGGGTGCGATATACGAAACCACGAATAAAATATTAAAAACTACCCTACATATTATTAACAAAAAATTTACAAGCGTTTAATATTACTGTGAAGAAAAGAATTTATTAAAATTATAAATAAAAATAACAATTAATGAACAAAACTGTTACCATTTCTCATCATTAAAGTTATTATTATATGATTATAATACAGTTAAAAACTTAAAAAAGTTAAAAATAAATGGGTCCATTTAACACATAAGATTTTAATGGCGCAAGAAACCGTCTGTCACTGTCATACTTTAGCAATGAGTGAGCAATAGTGACAAATGCCCTCTCGACAAAAACCTTACGTGCCAGCCCACCTGATTTAAATGCGCCCGTATGGGTAAAAAGCTCATTGCATTACACTTTATGGGTAGGATAATAACATGGAATGCCGTATAAGTACTTACATTAGTAAATTATAGCAAGTTAACCCGTTTAACGCATGAACTATTTCCGCTTCGCTATCCCCTTCTACTTACCGGTAATAACCGTTACCGTAAGGTAAAGCATCCAACAACCGTCCATCTAATTTGAAATCCTTCGCGTGCCGAAGCCGTGTTAATCTGCGGGGTGATGTAATGAGGCGCCACCGCTGCGCACGCGCGAGCCCCGCTGCGTGTCTCACGTCTATGATATTTTATATCTTATACTGAAAATACAAGCAATTATAATGATTCAGCCCACAACTTCGTCCGCGTGGATTTACTGCTTCGCTCCTATTGGTCACTTCAAAAACGGCACAGTTACACACGTACTAACTTTGAACCCCCGCACAGACGTAGATTTGGCCGATCTAGGCGGCCAAAACTATTTTAGCGTGTTATCGTCTTTAAAATAGGGTAGTTTATATAAAAAAGTAATATTTTGATGAAATAAATATAGTTCGAAATAAAATACAACAGGAATTTAAATAAAATCGACTTTATTATACAAATAAAATAAAATAGCAATTATCACTTAACAACTAACATTTTATTTAAACATATTTTTAGATTATATAACAAAAAAAATATTAATAATTAATAAAAAAAATAAAAATAAATAAATAAAAATAAAAAAAAGTGTAAAAGTTAGAGATACCAACTGATTTTTTTAGATTTCTCCAGGTAATAATAATTCTACAGCTTGGCGAGTGAAAACTTTACTTGAGCTTTTTTTTAATGGCCTCATACTTGATATAAGGGGATCGGACGTAAGCAACAGTCTTTGATAAATGTCGAGATTGCACTCTTCCCTAGAAAACTTTCTTGCAAAGTTTAAGCGGTACGACCGAAAATGTTTATTTCGTGCTTCTGCAGCTTCTTCTGACAGTTGGCCAATAGGTAATATGGCATGCTCGATAATTTTAGAACCATGAATCAAAATTTTGTGCATTGTTGGAGTCATGGGGTGCCACCCATACTTTTCAACATAAAGTTTTGCCGTGGCGAGGGCATAATGGTCATATTTCTCCACATCAATTTTATGTCCACTTGAAATCGCTTCTAAAATTACCTTTAATCTGAAAATTAGTTCATGGTCAATGCCTGTAATTTCAGCGGCCAATTCGGTGTTTTCGAAAAATCGACGACTCGTATTACCATCATTGGTATTACCGAAATTAGCTTTGGGTATATCTATCAATAGTCCAATTTCTTTCCGAAATTTTTCCTGGATTTCTATTTTTCTTAGTTTTTCTAACTCTTTCTCTTCTATTGATTTTCTTTCCCTGTGTTTTTTCACAGGAAGCCTGTAAGCTAAATGTAATTTGCTTTCAAAAAGTCGTATTCTTGCATGCAACACTGAAATACCAAACTCAAGAGAATCAGAACTGATAGCATTGCTTTTAGATAAGTCGTTGAAATCTTTGGATGTTGCTCCGCAAATATAGCATCTAATAGTGGATTTAGTATTTGTAGCAGCGTTACATACTTTACCATCAACCATTGTCATTTTCAAAATATGTTCGTATATAAATTTATTGGCATTTAAATTCACTTTTGTTCGAGTAAGTGACTGAACAGATTTGTTAACATAGTTTATTTCTTCCGTAATGACATCAGTTGATTCTTTAAGAAATCGAAATCTTATGGGTCGGCAAAACCGTGGAGATGAAGGGGATGGATTTTGCCACAAAACCTTTTTGTGATCTTCGCCACAAACAATTTTCAACGGCACAAAAGAACTTATAAATAAGTTTGCATCGGAGTCGGCATCCTCTGAAAACTTTTGTAAAACGTGATTGTTGATGCAAACTTATTTATAAGTTCTTTTGTGCCGTTGAAAATTGTTTGTGGCGAAGATCACAAAAAGGTTTTGTGGCAAAATCCATCCCCTTCATCTCCACGGTTTTGCCGACCCATAAGATTTCGATTTCTTAAAGAATCAACTGATGTCATTACGGAAGAAATAAACTATGTTAACAAATCTGTTCAGTCACTTACTCGAACAAAAGTGAATTTAAATGCCAATAAATTTATATACGAACATATTTTGAAAATGACAATGGTTGATGGTAAAGTATGTAACGCTGCTACAAATACTAAATCCACTATTAGATGCTATATTTGCGGAGCAACATCCAAAGATTTCAACGACTTATCTAAAAGCAATGCTATCCTGAATCTCGGCACTAACATTTTCAAATGGGGTAAAAGGGGTGGGGATGGATTCCCAGAATTGTCTATTTGATAAGGTAATATAAGGCTTATCAGCATTTTGATTTTTGACATTTGGACTTTTGGCCGCCTAGATCGGCCAAATCTACGTCTGTGCCCCGTTTTAAGCCCTTAAGGGGTGAATTTAACAAAATCCTTTCTTTGTGCTCCCCTACCCTATAAAAGGAATTCCTGTGCAAAATTTCAAGTTTCTTAACTAACCTTATCCTTATATTTTAGGTCCTGCGTATCAACGCAATCTATCAAGATCAGTCAGACCTTCCGCTTATATAAGTAGATTTAGATTAGTGCAGAATAAAGTAAAATTAAAAGTACAACTTAATTAAAAACAAGCTTTTATTAACAAGCGCTAAAACCTATGACATTTAGTTTTCCATCCTCATTTTCAATACTTATAATTTTCCATCATACGTTACATTTTATAATATACCTACATGTGATCGCTATTTATGGTTTGAAACCAAAGAATAATCCAAATTTACGAACGATCCAATAGACAAAAACCCCGAAAATACTTACTCGTTCATAAGCATTTAAAGTCCTCACATGCCTATCAACGTAGTGTTTGGGCCGCGAGTGATCACGACATAAATCCTCCAAGTAAAGACAAATTACTCGACCTTTTTTCCTTTCGAGTCCCGGAGTATAACGGGTTCCTCCAAATCCCGGCGTGCCGTTTAATGGAATGATTTTATTACTAATCTCTGTATGTATGACCCGATTACCTTTGATCCTATTGTAATTTGGGACTAAGAATTTATTACTAAGAAGAACGGATTACCGTCGGACAGAAGATGTTGTTGATATAAAATTTTAGTTTGATAGCATTTCTTTTTCCAGAAATTCGAAAAATTTGTATAGTAGCTACGCATGGATATGTATCCCTACTAATATTATAAATGCGAAAGTAACTCTGTCTGTCTGTCTGTTACGCTTTCACGCTAAAACTACTGGACCGATTTAAATGAAATTTGGTACAAAGAAAGTCTGGAGCCTGAGAAAGGACATAGGCTACTTTTTAACCGACTGCAAAAAAGGAGGAGTTCCATGCGGACGAAGTCGCGGGCAGAAGCTAGTATAATATATATTTTTTGAATCACCGCCAAAACATCAGAAATTATTCGCTAACATAATGTATTATTGAACAGATATCATTAATTTAATATCGAGGACAACACAGCCAATATTTTTTCAATAGGTACATTTTTATCCATTGATCATAATAAATTAATACGGAACAATTTATAAAAAACTTATAATATTTATAGTACAATATAAAGATGACGTCGTGCCGAAACTTTTTTCCGTGCATTAATTATTATTTTTTAACTTAGTCAAAATTACTACTTACTGTTTTCGAATACGTTCGGTTTCCAGCTAGCATCTTTTAAAACAAGCTACAATTCCACGAAAGCAATCCAACTTCCTATTACAAATACGTGCTAGAACACTGGACCAACAACAATACCTTTTCGAAGCAAATGTTTTGCTGGAACAAAACTGCGCAGTTAAGCATGAACATTCAGTGCGCCCAATAAGATCTGTAAGTTAAAGTAGCCCGTTTTGGTAGTGCGGCACCCGCATAAATTACAATGGGAATAAATACACATATAAATGTCGTCGCCGGTACTATTTTAGCAGTTTTGCACCGGGCGATACGATCATGCGATTTATGAATCCATTGTCTGGACGTACCAACTATTCTCATTAGTGTCTGCTAGTCGCGCGGTATGGTGTGCTTGAAGCTCCAATGTATGAATGATATTAGGGTTCTCCATTTTGGATATAAATAGAATGGTATACGTGAGCAAGGGCGTTCATTCTATGTAGTACAAAGTGATATTTACCTTCACGTCGCGACACTTGAGGCTAGAGGTACTTTAATCCTACATAATACATTTTTGGGATGTAGGCATTTTGCTCTGTGTCCTCGTGTTTTATTTTAATACCCATTGTTATTTGGGAAGAAATATACGTCATTGATTTTTCTGTCAGCTCTTTTCAAGAGTGGCTACGATTAACAAATTTCTTGCTACGTGTCTTCCCTCAATGCCCTTTTTTCCTACCCGAGGCGCTAGTAAATATTAGTTCTATTTACTTAATATGCATTTTAATATTCAATGATTATAATAAATACAAGGTTGATGTTGGCTAGTTTAATTACGTTGCTCATAATTAAACACGCTTCGCTCAGCGACCACAATACATAACGTGTTAGCTGAACTGTGTATATGATAAAGTATATTATTTTGTCGGTGGTATTTAGGTTACTATTTCTCGTCAGAAAAACGTATTCTAAATATATTATTACTATCTATTATTATTTAATTTAATATTTCTGCGGTCCTAGCAGGTATATTAACGGGTATCAAAGTTATGCCTTCCTCTCTAAAGATGAATATAAAAACTATGTTGATTTTTTTATCGAAATAGCGTCGTGTTGATGTTCAGCATAGTCCCCTGTTCTCTTGTACATCTTAGGACACACATTTCATAATGGCCCATTGAGATAAACGCACGGAGTGCCTACCCTGACATAGTACATGGTCACTTGCCACTGCACGCACCTGTTTACTGCAAACTGAGGTACCTAACAATAATTTTATTGAATTCAGCAAAATGTCAGTAAAATTATAATTTATACAGCGTGCTTAAATTAGTAGGTCTTAACCTTTGAAGGATGCACCTGTACCTAATAGCTGAAACCCTCTATAATAACGCACATTTGGCCCCGCTTCTCCATCCATCCCGGTAATAGCCGACAGGCGGAAGGTAGCCGAGAGTTATGACGTCACATAACGTGCTAATGACGTCATAACTGCATTGCCCCAAGCGCCCGGTGACTTGCCTCTCAGTGCAATGGATGCGATGCAATTTGCTAAGCAGATCCCGTTTACGCGACTCATTTTAACTGGTTTTACACTTCGCTGGTATGTGCGGGAATTTTACGGTTTTCATTCTACTTTACTGGCAATCCAGTACCACGGTCTGTAAGTTCAATTACTTACAGACTTGGTGTTTCAAAATAACGATTTTTTTAAACACTATAAAAGCTAAAATACGACAGTTTAATTCATTATAAGTAGTTACTTTATTCTGATGCCTTCGCAGTTAACTTCGCGGTTTGTGTTAGACTATCGTCAGCTCCAGCCACGAATATAGGAACCATAAAGTTTTCAAAACGTCATCAAATAAAATAATACGCGAATTCTATCCGTTATAAAATTAGAATCATGCCAATTGTATGCAACAAATACCTACTATATACTCATCAAATACAAAACAGAACATACCGCACCTTCGGTAAAACAAGGGCACAATTGCCAAAAAATTCAAAAATGAGTTAAGTATACAGAAATGTTCCTAATAAAATTTGGAACATTTCTGTATACTTGACTCAATTTTTTGATTTTTTGACAATTGTGCCCTTGTTCTACCGAAGGTGCGATTATTACGATTAAAAAGAACCTACCAACTTACAATACACTTTTTCATAACGAGCTTTAAAAACAAAGGGCCTTTGACACTGAGAGGTTGAGCTTTGCGTATAGTTTAGAAACATGTTATCACTGGCTTTGACTGCAATATGCAACTTGCCGGCTTTTATGTAGCAGCCTGATTAGCGATGTTTGCATGTAATTTGCAACGAACAGCGGGACATCGCGTTAACATCACTTGCATCACAAGTTGCTTGTTATCCGCATTAGTTTGTCACGTCGTGTTGAATTTGGACGTAGGTATTCTATACTAACTTGTAGCGATTCTATGTGGAAATAGGAAATAGGGTGGTTGAAATTACTATTTAAAAAATCTTAATTTCTTGTTATCCTAATCCTAACTAATATTATAAATGCTAAAGCAACTCTGTCTGTTTGTCTGTCTCGCTTTTACCCTAAAACTACTGAACCGATTTTAATGAGATTTAGTACCTACATAATAGTACATAGGTTACTTTTAATTGCGAAAAAAGGGTTGTAAGGGATTAAAAGGGGGGATGAAATATTGTAAGAAATTGTGGACGGAGTCGCGGGCAAAAGCTACCTACAACGTAGATTTAACAAACATGGTAAACATGGGACAAATGTTTTAATAGGTAGGTACCTGCTTAGCTGACACTATAAATAAGGTGAAAAACTCAACCGGTTTTTTTCTTATTTCAGCTCAAAAAAACGTTTAACGGGTACGTTAAAAAGTATCGAATTGTATTTACGTAGGCTTTCGAAACTTCTGTTGAAATTGCAGCCGTATTCTGCATATCGTTCCTGACACAGCTTCGTAAATATCACAAATTACATTCACCTGCACGTAGCGTAAGCAAAATTGTTGTTGGATCGGGTTATTTGACGCAATAAACGTCACGTCAGAGGAGCAGCGATAAATCAGCTTCAGCGGTTCCTTCATGAATCACCCCGAAATGCCAACTTCAGCCAGACTTCTATTATACGGGAATTATAGTTAGTTAAACATTCTCTCTCTCGAATGCGTTCCGAATTATTTTGTTGGACGTCAGCGCTAAAAAACAAAGGTCAGCGAATTTTCTATCAGAAGCTGCAAAATAAAGTGTTTGTGTTTGTTTTTATTGTATTACTAGCTTCTGCCCGCGACTTCGTCCGCATGGAACTCCTCCTTTTTTGCAGTCGGTTAAAAAGTAGCCTATGTCCTTTCTCGGGCTCCAGACTTTCTTTGTACCAAATTTCATTTAAATCGGTCCAGTAGTTTTAGCGTGAAAGCGTAACAGACAGACAGACAGAGTTACTTTCGCATTCATAATATTAGTAGGGATAGGGATTAAGAATTAGATTTTTTTGTTGAATTCTATTAGAAGTTTTTTTTTTGTTTTTCTTTGTTACAATTTACCTACGAAATTGAAGTTAAGCTATTGTTTTTTTTATTTCAACGGTGAAAAAATGGTGGACAATACTTCCAAGTTAAACTGACCATGAAACAAATTTATTTATGCAACGTGTGGGTGTTACCCGCGCGTGCTATCGGGTTAAGAAACTTATTAGAATTAATTTTACACCTTATCGAGTGGAAGTGAAAATTGCAAATGATTCGCATAATGTGTTTGACAGATTCAGCGGCGCGGTTAAACTACTCCTTGCATACTTAATACAGCTGTCGTTTTAACTAATTCGTTCTAAACGAAGACTTGTCGATGATTTAAATAATGTTAAAGTTTTGTTTTATATCTATCGTTGCTAAATTGCAGGAAAAGTAAATGAAAATGGATCGCGAGTTCTTAACAAGACACATCTTGCTTTGTAGTGTTATTCAAAATTTGGAACTACATATTTTGAGTTATTTTCAGAAATACTTACTTAAATATATAATATAATAATAATTATGATTACGGATAAACATTAGTAAACATCAAGGAAGATTTGATCCCATAATCTCCGGTTTCATAATCAGGGGTTGCTAGAAAAATAGCACATTGACATTGGAACCTACGGTAGGTACTTATACATAATTATATTGTACCGTAATTTTACGCAGAATCGAGTGAGATCTTACTGTTTTTTTCTCCGACCCCGAAACGTTGAACACTACAGCGTGGAATGCATTTTGGATATTTTGATTATAGCGTAAACACTCGGTTGTGGCTCGAAATGCAACTGCATAATGACTCAGTGTCTGCCATGTTTTATGCTAAATGCAAGGATGAAAAGAGCCTGCAAATATATGCAGATCGTTCGCGTGGGAAGCAACAAGTGGCGGAGTAGTTTCCGAAAGACAAACAAATCCTCGAGATCTTTTCGGACAGTTAAATTAACCGCTCCCTAATTAAAACATTAACTGGAATTTACGGATCAAGTATGTTGTGGTTTGGTTATGCGGAAAAAATGGTTTTGTTTTCGGTTTGTAGTGTTACTTTAACGACTTCATCTGCGCACGATAAGTAGGTATCTTACACAATATATTATAAAATATAGCCTAGGTACCTATATGTTATTTTGACGTGTATACCTATTGTAAAGATTCATTTGTTCTGTAGTTTTTGCGTGAAATACATTCTTTCAAACTTTCGCGTTTATAATAATACCTACATATACATTACCTACATGTACTTATTCAATTTATTCCATTTAGTAATATTATTTACTTACACATGGGCCATTCAATCAGAGATATCAAACGCGCGTGATCGATACAAATGGTGTTTTAAAAAATGAAAACATTCGAAAACGATACATTAGCGCGGTGGGCGTGTCGTCGCGATCGTATCGACCAGTCTGTAATTACACACCATCCACTAAATTTTCACAAACGCCTTTTATCAGATCGTCGCCGGCAGTATGTTAATAGCACATATCCAGAATGCCGGCAGCTCGTAATCTTTTTTTTGCGGCAAATTTATACAGCCTGTACATAAACGCGTTTAATTGCGTTCGATGAATTGTTGTTTTTTTTTTTTTTTTTTCAATATGAATAGTGTATGTTTACATACTGCAATCATTTGTGATTTTTTTCGCGACTTTAATATATTGGAATAAAAACAGTTGCAATTGAATACTCGTATAACTCGAATTACACCTTTAAGTATAATAATTGGAATTAATTAATTATAATTTATATTAATAATTTCTGATGCCTTCGCGGTTATTACACATTGGAATGAAACAACTATTAGGTTTTAATTTTAATGTATAATAGTAAAATATTTTGCGTAAAATGTAACATTAATATTTCATAATTTAGAAAAGGGTAGTTTTTCAAAATTTGTAATTTAAATATAAGGTAGTTTGCATAACTGTATAAATCACTTTAGCGTTAGACTATTGTCAGCTCAGTCGTGCTACGATTATGGAAACTGTAAAGAATCCGAAACGTCAGCTAATAAAATAAAATAAAAATACGCGAGTTAAATCCGTTAATAGTTGTTTCATTCCAATGTATAATTTATATTTTTTTTATGCTGAAATTTCACTAGGTAACTTCCGTTGCAGACTGAGCTGTAACGTTTCATCAGCTCATACCTAATTGTATACAACGTAACCGCAAAATTGACCTAGCGAACTTCGTACAGCGTTTTACGAGAATACGTTTTTTTGTGACTTTTCGAAATATTTTATAACACAGTTTCCATAATCGTAGCACAGAAATTCATTTTCATAAATAAATTTATCGATTCTCAAGGCTAACGGTTACCTTAGTACTTCAGTGAATGAGACTTTTCCGCCTACATAAAAATATTTATAAGTCCCCCACACTTTACGAAAGATTTATTACGCGGGCACCGTAAACAAAGGGTATTAAATATTTGGCACGTTAATTACTCTCGAGGAAGATCAAAGGGCGTTGACCGCCGAGAGCACTCATTGTGCTCCCTTTGATGATTTCAGGTACCTACTTTATTCCCAAAAGTCTACTGGAGGCGTCTATCCATTTAAATTGAATACTTACTCTTATCCTAATTTAGAAACGAAATGGAAAGTCACGCCTTTTAAATTTCCCAAATTAATCTGGACGGTTTTAACAAAATCGTAACTTTTTTGAACAACTAGCTTCTGCCTGCGACTTCGTCTGTACCCGTCATCGTGCTTATTCACACTCTTACTATAATATATATATATATATATAGTAAGAGTGTGCATATAATTTTCTAAAATCTTTTCTTGGTACTTATTCCGCTACATTATAAAAAGAACCCCTGTGCATCGCATGTATAAACTTTATGCTCACGTTTGGAGAAATTTAAGTCCCCATATTATTTATACAGACTGACTTAAGGCAAAATGTACCTACCTACTATTTCTAACACTCCTAATATGATAACAAATCGTATATCTATGCATACCATTAATTCGGTTTAATATCCACCCGGAAATACCCATTATAACGTGTTAATTTGTAGCCCCATTAAATAGCCGGAGGCACGATATCGAACCTACAGCTCCTACTCAAAACTATTGTAAGTAGGCACATGTTAGACTCGAATTCCTCGTCCTTTTCTAACCTATTCAGGTTTAACAAGAACAACTGAAATAGAAACTAACCTGTTAATGACGACGACTGCAATTACAATTTGAACGCCATCTGGGAAATTATCTTAAAGCCGTTTCAATGGATTACGCATTAAATTAATAGGCGCATATTAACCACTGGGTAAATAGTTCTCAACTGGCAATAATCGATTAACGCGCAAATAATTATCGTGCTCGAGTTAATTGTCCGGCGAAATTAATGGAAATTGTTAACATGAACGATTTAACGTATCTTGCAGTTGAACGTGAATTACGCCTTGTTAATGTCGTATTATCAACAACGCATTTATTTTACTCAGCCGTAAGTTACAGGCATAATTTACCGAATTATCGTCTATTTAACGTTATTAAGTCGTTTACACAGTTACGGCATTATTCGGAAATACATCCAGTACCTTTGTTAATGTAAAACTGAATAATTAACGTAAGTATCTTCCTGAGAACGTTAATATTCGTCGAAGGTACAATTTTAAATAAAACATGAAATAATTTTCAGTTGAGACAGTTAGGCGTTGTTTATATCTTTGTTTATATCACGATTGCGTTTGCCAGGTGGCGACAATTCCAAACTTTTCAATGGAGGCCTCTCCCTAATTAATTCTTGGTTGTAATTCGTCGGGTCTCGATTCATTTTAAGTCTTGCCAACTCTAACTAGACCCGAGGTAACTCATTAAAAATTTCTACCAAAAAACCCTTCTAGTGTTTGGGTGTAATTATAAATTCCACTGAAATGTTGGAGCTGAGGTTTTACTTTTACGGCGTGTAATGAAATTTAATACAAGCCCGATAATATTATGTGTGTCACATATTACAAACATTCCATAATTTTAATAAAATAATATCCCACATATTTTTAAACGCAAAAACAATACCTATTGGTTATAGGTACGTGAACCGTTACAAAATTTAATAATAAATTCGTGCCTACTCCGAAACACCATTACGGATATTAATGAAAATTTTGTGCAGGAAGTTGAGATTGAAAAATAAAAGACGTGGATTTGCGTCTCTCTAAATTAATTGATGCGAGAATCTGATGGAAACCAACGAAGCTATAAGTACGAAAAAACCAACGGCAATGTTTGATAATTATTATTGAATATTTCAAAACTAAGTTATGACATGATAAAACATGATAGCAAAAAAAACTTCATTCAGAAGAATTCACGTAGGTAATTGTAAAGTGCCGAATTCAATTGAGACCACTAACTACTACAACTCATAAACAAAACGTCTTTGTTTACATATAAACGTAATGACACAACTGACATTATTATTTCAAAAATATCTTATATCCTGCATTATCTGAAAGCCTCTCAAATAATTGCCTTCTTCACTTCTAAATAAATTGGTAACGTTACTAGGACCTCTCAACAGATCTTAGTATGTGCTGCATCGCCGGCGCGCTCGTAAACAAATTGCATAGAGATTGCCTTTCTGAGTGCACTACTGCACTAGAAGCCATAGTATTTGCACACCCGCCTCTAACATCCAATAACGAACCGTGTTACAGATAATAAATTTATTTTACAAGTAATATCTTGTCTGCGAAACCTTTAAAAGAGCCTATTTTATAATGTTGGTATGTCTGAACCATGGACCTTTTCGCCTGTTGGTCTAGTGGTCAGAGCATCTAACTATGAAACCGGAGGTGGCGGGTTCGATTCCTGCTAGGGTCAGATGTCAGTGTAATGAGCACTGGTATCTGTACCTGAGTCTTGGATGTCTAATATGTATTTAAGTATGTTTATCTGTTGTCTAGTACCCACACTACAAGCTTTGCTTAGTTTGGGCCTAGATTAATTGGTGTGAATTGTCCAAAGATATTTTTTTATTTTGGTTATTTTTTTACGTTTAATCTAGATTCAAGATAACAACGTTTATAGATACTATAGATACTACAAAGTAAGTAAATTAGTTCAAACGGATGCAAAGATATGTCGTAAAGATACTCAAATGACGATAAAAATAAATAACACGGGTTCAACAGTATACACGAGGCCTGGCTCAAAAGGTTTAAATACGTAACTAAGAATAACTAAGTCCTTCAACTTTTGGGACATTTTTGAATACCGAGAAAATTTTACACTTCATGAAAATTATAATAAAACGCCAAGGATATTAAATACTCATCAAGGATTTTGTTGAAGTTTGGTGGAATTTGCTTCAGACGCTTTTCATGAGTTTCTAACAACTTATAGAAACTTAAAGTTTAAATTTGAACTTAAAACTTTGGGCAATTTCTACATATTCGTCACTACTAGGTACTTTTACTTTTTATGCATATATTTTCAAAAACTCCTTTAGCTGTTAACTCGATGGCTCTCGACAACGGTGCGAGTACTTGTTATAAAATAAATTAGTCAATCATCATACTGTTTGGGTGCAATTTTACTTATTATTAATACTATATAATATATGGCATAATTTTAAGAGCAATTTGAACTAAAAAATAAATGAATTAAGTAGAAACATAATGTAAAGCAAGACAACTTTTAAAGATAACGTAGGAACTAGAGAACTTATATTAGGTACTTTGTAAAGAACAAAAAATTCAAGACCCTAATTAAACTTAAACCCTCATCTATAAATAAACACGGAAATTTTTACAGAGCATCATTAAATCTATTATTGTATTATTTATAAGAGTATAAACTTAACAGCAGCGATATAAAGTGAGTATTTATAACAATAATCCAATGGTATTAATCAGATGCCGTTATATGATACGGGTAGGATTGTATGCATTTATTTGCATTGCAGTAGTAAATGACCTTCGTTCCGATATATAGTTTATTGTTATGAGTAAAACAACAATTGCTCGGGGGTCGACAATCATACAAGTGGCCCAACACGCGCGCCCTGCGGACACGCAACTAATTTTTAAACAGAAAGTGCACTTTGATGTAACAATTGCACTTATTTTACTAATAATTAAAAATATATTTATTCAGTTTTGGCTTTTACAAGCTCTTATGGTCAGAAGGTACTTTATTATATTTACTAATACGAAAAGATTTATTCTATTGTCATTGTGTACAATGACACATTTTCAATATGTATAACGTAAAACATTGTGACTTTACACTTTAGTATATTATTCGTATACATACGTATTATATAATAAGCAGTGAGTCAAACTTAACCCAACATAATATTTAAAATCATTAATAACTAGTGCGGTAATGTAAAGTAGAAAGCACGCGTATTTAATATCTTGACTTGATCTCTAAAAGAGTAATTGTCAAAAACATAATATATAAGTAAATAAATTGACGACTTATTAATTATTATTAAAAATAAATTAATTATAAGTTTTCAAGCACATCACTTAACAAAATCAAAGTCTATTTAGCGGTTTATATCAAAAATTCCATGATCAATGCGCACAAAGTACCTTTTTTTTTTCCGAACTGACCCTTTGCAGTTGGCCCTAGGGCCGTTACTGCTCTACCGGATGATAGGGGAGCGCTCCGAGGTGCGCTCACCCTACAAAGTACCTAAGTAGATTTAAAAGTATGAACAAGTGCGTAGAAAACCATTCAAATATTGTTATTTTATATAAAATTTCTTCAAGACAAGCTTCTTTATAAAATTATTCTGTGGCGGGGTGCAGTAATAGCGGCTATTACAGGCCACCCACTGCTGCGACCGACGGCACTGTTACTCTAAAATACTTCAACAATTCTTACTTACTAAATTACTCTATTTTCACTTCAAGTTACTTCCCCAACTTTTTATATCTATTATTCAGCTTGTTATTGGTGCTATTGGTAAATTTATTAATTTGTCAATTTATTTGCATGTTATTACGAAGTATATTCATTTATATAATCAACAAAATATTAAGAGTAGATATTGTTTGCATGAATCACACACTTGGAAACGATAAAAAGAATAAGATTTAAGAGGTACCTAATTATAAATTTACTGACGTTTTGAAAACTATTGTTAGTTCCGTCGTGCTACGATTATGAGAACTATAATTTTTCTATACGTCGGCAAATAATTTAAATCAATAAAATAAGTTAAATCCGTTATAGTGCTTTCATTCCAATGAGTAGTAACCGCGAAAGCATCAGAAATTATTTAAGAATAAAATGACGTCCTTTTTTCAAACCACTTCTCATTTTATTCGAATAAAGCGATATCGCTAAAACCGACTTAATATTTCATTGGAATTTAAAGAGGTTAACAAGTACATTTTTTTTTGTTATTTGCATAATATTCTATAATGATTCCATAATTTGCGTACTTCATGCGGGGCCGCCCGGGCACAGACCACCCAACTATGAGAACTCATAAAAAATATTCTGCATTACGATCTAGTTTACAAAAAGTAAAAAAACTTAAAAAACTCGTTTACTTAAGTACTTACCTAATTATACGGACAATTGAGGAAACCTCTTGTTAATTAAAAGCAGTAGGTATATATTGGCATTTTAATTGATACTATTTACAAAATTCACTATAATAAAGACCAGGGGAAGCTGTAAAATGTATAGTACAATAGTTTAAATTGAGTTATATAATTGCTTAACCGTAAAACATAATATGAATAGTATTATGATTTTATTATTTTATTTAATAAAATTTATCATAATATGATAAAAATATTATTTATCGGCAATAGTTTAAAAAACTGCTAGTACCTAATTTGATCATGAAAATATAATAAGGATATTGAAATATGTATATAATAATAATACTAAATATTATAAATGCTATAGCAACTCTGTCTGTCTCGCTTTCACGTTAAAACTTCTGAAACGATTTAAGTAAATAAAAAAAATTACATAGATAGTTTTGAGCTTGAGAAAGGACATAAGCTACATTTAATTGCCGGTTAAAATAAGGCAGCCGTAACTGCTAATTTCAAGCGGAAAGAGTCGCGGGTATAACCTAATAGGCTATTTACGACGTTATTCTATAAAATACTCATTGTGCTCAGATGGAATCGGAGGCTAGTCCCTACTAATATTATAAATGCGAAAGTAACTCTGTCTGTCTGTCTGTCTGTCTGTCTGTCTGTCTGTTACGCTTTCACGCTAAAACTGCTTGACCGATTTAAATGAAATTTGGTACAAAGACAGTCTGGAGCCTGAGAAAGAACATAGGCTACTTTTTAACCGACTGCGAAAAAGGAGGAGTTCCACGCGGACGTAGTCGCGGGCGGCCGCTAGTATTAAATATTTTTGTCGGCACATCGCGAGTCAAACTTCGCCTCTGTCCCCGAGGACCTTGTTATGATGTGTTCAATATTTGTTCGGGCCCAATTTAAATGTTTGCTAATCCCTTTACAACACCCTGTTGGGAACTTATTTGTGTCTTGTTACTGGAATGTGACGAGGTTAGGGTACAATGTGTGGATTATGCAAACATGCTCGTATTTAGGTCCAGTGGTGGTAATTTTCATTTACTGTTTACACAAAACTAAATGACCTCACGAATTGTAATTTAATTTTGCGCGTTTGCGTGTAAGTAATTAATTTTTACCTTGTTAGTTTTCAACCTATTTTGATTCTTAGTGCTAAACCTAATCTTTGTTTATCTTCTGCTTTGATACATTTTATAGAACATAGACTATGTCATTCGGGAATAGTGTAGCTTCCCAAGAGTGCTTTCACTCTTATCAATTTTTCACTCAATTTTTCAAATCGTTCCATTTATTTTGGAGCCAATTCAATACAAACAAAGAAACGAATCTTACCTCTTAATTATAATAGTGTAGATAATATTCACCTATATAAACACAGATACATTATATTACCACATTTTTGATACACCTTCCATAATCGAGCTATCTGACGTCTATGAAAAAAAAATATTTTCCCTTTGTACCCGTTTTAGATTTGACTTGACTAACTAATTCGACGATAACTTGAATGTCATTGATCCGATATTTCTGAAATTTGGGAAACTTACCTAAGTAGATGACGTTTATTTTTATTTAAAGACTTTTTAAGTTCGAACATGTGCGTAAACAGGCAAAGTGATACGAAGATACACGTGGTTTTAAATAAAATTGCATACATAGAACGAGGTCGCAGTTCAGGCTATAACTTCTACTTTATTTCAACTAACATACAATTAATAAAGTGTACCTTTATACGGGTACCTCATTATACACATACTTATATTAAAATACCGTACAAATTCCTCAAAACCTCTAAATACTTACCTAATCCAAATATTTAACTAGACAGTACTTCATTAGAGCGGCTGTCCACGTAGCCCGTCTTTATCACGCGTCGATTAGTCCATCATCAATCTTTGGCATACAATGATCCCCTAACTAAGCACCGACGACGACTAGGTATCAGTCAGTGGACCTCGTATCCATCTGCGGTCAGGAGGTCAATGACATTCACTCTCGATGACGTTTAGTAGACATGTTGTCATATAAGGTAATGTAACTTTCGATTAATAGACATAGAAGGTATATTAATATAGTATTATGTTGAAAAGGTATTTACTACTCGTCTTTGATATATAGAAAAACAATACTTTGCCAAAAACTATTCCACTGCAGGGTACAAGCATGTTTAGAAATATCCATTACGCTGCTAAATGTGAGTTGAAAGGACTACAACAAATATGCTGAAAAAAAACAATACAATAAATAATATAAATTTCCAAAAACTGTCCTAATACGAAAGTAATCAGAAAACTTCAATTGTAACAAAACGTTTTAAACCGAAGTAACACTAAGTAAAATAATCTGCAATATTTTTAAACCAGTCAGCAAAAATCAAAGCTTCAAATCATCCACAAAAAGCACCTATTGGTTAAATAATGTTCTAACAGGACTATTTCTCAGTAATTTATATTATTCTCCTAATAATTGAAAGAGCTTAATGGAAGACATCGTTTATTCTTTTTCGTTTCTTTTTATTTCGACCCGAGTGGTATTTTATCTTTTTTCAAGGGGATCAATCAAGTCTAGGCTACAGGGTCTAGATTCACTCAGATACCGGACTGAGTAATGCTCTGTTTTACAAACTGCCAACCTTTATCCAGGGAAATTAATTTACTTTGCTTAAACAGACCGAGACGGCTATATTAGGTTTAAGTTAAGTTACAGTAGCTTCTATACTTTTTGAAGTTTGATTTATTACAGAGGCCTCTAGTATATTGTAGGTATCTTAACTTTAAAGAAACTTTATATGAGAAAGGTTACAACTTCTAACTAAAACTAAGCATAGGTACTTACAGTGTTTATAAAATAATCAAGTAATATTATTATGTACCTACTTACAAAAAAAAGAGGGTTATATTCATTACAATTATTTTTCTATTAAACGCTTGGAATTCATTAAACATTACAAGTAGATAGTAAGTATATAAAAACGAAAATATTTGTTCTCCTAATAATTTCTGATCCCTTCGCGGTTATTACACATTGGAATGAAACAACTATTAACGTTAGAACTTTAGCGTTAGACTATTGTAAGCTCAGTCGTGCTACGATTATGGAAACTGTAAAGAATCCGAAACATCAGCAAATAAAATAAAAATATGTGAGTTAAATCTGTTAATAGTTGTTTCATTCCAATTTGCTCTCCTAATCATTATCTTCGACTTTTAGCAGTTTATAGCAGAAAAGTAAACTATGCAATGGCTATAGATAAAAGTTTATTCAAACTTAGTGATGATTCAAACTTTATATTTTGATAAAATGTTCAAAGTTCTTGTTATCTAAAGTCAGGCTTTATTTATAGTACCTAAGAAATGCCGTAGACTTATTTAAGAACATTCAATAAACTATTGTGGAGTAGGAGGTTATTGTAATATATTATATTAATACCTATGCCATTTATGTTCTAAGACTGGCTAATGGTCAGAGCCCTTGACTACGAAACAGGAGGTTGCGGGTTCGAATCCTGCTAGAGGCACATATCAGTGTGATCAATATGAGCCTTACTGAACTCGAGTCTTAGATGCTATATAAATATAGTATACCTACATATAATTGTTTAGTTAAAGACTAGATCAATCGGTGTGAATTGTTTAAAGATACCTATTTAATAATATTTAATATACTTATACTTAGATTTATAAAACCACTCGATTCAATTGTGATATAACTCATAAACTACAAAAATTGACATCGTTGCTTAGCAACGGCGGGCACCACAGATAAATAACAATAAGACATTAATTACACGCAAAGTGCAAAAATCTCGATCGAGATGCAGACGGTGGCCGAATCGATAAAGCGTATCGATTGAGTGTACGTAATCGTTCCTCGCATGAATATTTATTGTTAATTTGTACGCTCGCTGCCCGATCGTCCCAAGGCGTACGTAAAGCAATATTTTATAATTTCGACAGTATTGTATCAATGCTTAATGGTCCCCCGGTTAGCCATTCGAGTTATGTTCGAATCTCGATTATCACATTAATGGTCACGATTCGTGAACTTGCATACTTATTACTTATCGATTCGTTACGAGTATGGTAGTTTTTGACCGTGTGTCCCGAGCTTTGTACAGATTTGACTGAAGTTTCTTGTATTAAAATTATTTTCATCTGTAGGTATACAGGCGTGATGATAAAAATGTTTTATTTTAGAGTAGTAACGTGATTGTAAAATAATTTTTTATCATTCTATATAATGTTATAAAATAACTAGGTATAATTTTTACTCATATAATAAATTATTTCAACGAATCAGTACAGGTAATATGTTAGGAATATCGGTAAGGATATTTTTAAGAAATCATCTTGTATTGATTATTACGAAAGTTCATAAATTAATCCCACGTGGTTAAGGATGTTGTTTTTACAAACTTTGTGATTTTGTGTAAGAAACGACTAAGGAAACTCGTAACTTTATAATTGCACATCCCTAGTAACAGCCAGTAACTAACATCTAGTCTGTACTTTTTATACAAACGAATAATAAACCTGTTCCGCCCACCTGTTTCAAACAACAGTCATTACAAATTGCTATCACTAATTATGAATTGGCCGTAAACACAATTATATGTCTGTGACAGAGACAGACAATAAACAAAACACAATTTGTACCAACAAGACAATTTATTACGTTATACGTGGGAGCCTCTAAGAACCTAAATAACAACCCTTCGTTAATAGAATAAGACAAGTACCGCGTAGGTGGGTTCAGTATCGATACCATTCGATTGTCGAGAGGATTTATCGATACAAATTGATTAGAGGTCGAGATCAAAGATGTGCTTCCGCGTGGCGGACCATTGTACAGACCGATGTCAGCGTCTGAGAATGTGTGTGTGTTATATCATATATTATGCTGTAGAATGATCGTTTTTTATTTGTAGATCTGGCTTAATAGAGGGAACCGTTTATGGTATTTTAAAATAAAATGACAAGCGTCCTTGACGCTGCTGTGCTCAATAAAAATTGCCATACACAACAAAATAAGATACTTATACCTAAATTAATGTTGAATATGTTAGTGTTACCAACAAGATGCCGTATCTTCGGTCGCTAAGAAAGTAAAAGATATACATTACACTTAATTAATATCTGAATTTAAAGTTTAATATTATAGATAAGACACTGAACCCTTGTTTAATATTATTTTTTAATACAATGCAAATAAATTATCACGTGTTTTAAATTAATATAAATACCTGTACCAGCAGGTAAATCCATTTTTTTACAGTAGTATTAAAATGGCTTTTCATTCACTTTAATTATCATAATATATTACTGATTATTCAAGATAAAACAAGGAATTATCCAGATAAAACAATTAGTGATTTAAACTTGTTTACAAAAACTATATTAGAGGATTTCTCTTACCGGAATAAATAACTGTGGTAACTACGTTATTTTATCAATAGTTCTATGTTACTTGTAAGATTAACAAGAACTGAGACCCAAAAGGACACGAGTTTAATAAAACTACAAATCCGATACTAACGAGCAGTAAGACAAGCAAAATTAAACGGAATTGTACACACATTATCTACTGTTTACACGGCTTGCGTGTGCAATCTACACTTTTAAGGGATCGCATCCTCTTACTGAGCGGAGCGGATCTCTCCACCAATGAAAAACAAGGTTATCTTTGTAATTATACATCTATATTTACAAATGTAGATGTATGTTTACATGGTATTACATAATACACCAATAAATTCGAGCAAGTTTTCGTTCCTTTCGGTCGGTTGCTATTAGATTCAGGTCAAATCTATAATTTTTATAAATTGTCTTACTTATCTGTACTAATATTATTAAGAGGTTGTTTGTTTGGATTGAATAGGCTCCAGAACGACTGGACTGATTTCAAAAATCTTTCACTGTTGGGAAGCTTAAGTTGGTATGAAATTTTCGTTTGACACTTGTCTAGGGGCTGAGTTTGGTATGTAGGTACCTACATATAATATGTCGGTTAATCACGGTTAATGTAGCCAAAGCCTAATAGATATCAGAAAGAGGTCTCTGGCATCCCCTTCGGTTAATATCACAGCGCGAACATCGCGGCTCAACCAACCGGTTGCAAACCTGTATCGATTTGTCGCAGATGTACGGAATACAACATTACAATAACAATTCAATTATACTAAATATTTTAAAATTAAGTTTACCACAAATCGAATTCTTTTATTAAGTCATCTATATCTATAATATTTTCTGATGGCTTCGCTGTTGTATTAATTGGAATGAAACAACTATTAACGGATTTAACTCGTGTATTTTATTTGCCTTTAGCGTTACACTATGTCAGCTCAGTCGTGCTATGATTATGGAAACTGGAAAGAATCCGTATCTTCAGCAAATAAAATACGCAATAATGTAGAACTAAGTATATAGATCAGGAAAATTAATTTAATTTATAAATGAATTTGAATTAACGCAAATAGATATTTAAAATTAATCAAGCGTTACAATTTTAAATCGTGTTTATTATTTTCACTGATATATAAACGAAGTTCTTAAATTATATCACAAAACATCAAATAGGTAACTGAATTGTTTAAAAACAATGTGAACGATATAATCGCTCATTTCAGTTTTGCACCCGTTAAAATTGTACCACATATTGCCAAAACAAAACAGATTTCACAAAATTTATTAATTCCATGTGTGCTTCAAAATACAATGGACATTGGACCCCTTAACTCGTTGCGAAGCCATTCCGAATTCGTCACTAAATAAACGATCTAAAATTCCTTCACAATTCGTCCATTTAGCACTAGTGTGTTTCACTAACGAGTGCACTCGCCGAATTTCGAGTCGAACTGCGAACTGCATTCGATGCATTTCAATGCTCGTTTCGCAACTGCAACGTCGCTATCGCTATACAAATATGCTTTCAAATTTTTCCATACTTTGCCTACAAGCTTTTCAAAACAGTTTCAACACCTTTTTGGTGACCAATGTTTGAGTACAATGGATGCGGCGATTATTCTATATTTTATTACCAGAGATCGCAATAGGTAGTGCCTATTTATTTAACATTTTTAATCTGTATCTATATCGATTATGTATTCTTATAAATCCCGGGAAATCCCGCGTTCAATAAAAATAAATAATATTTTTGGTGGTTGTAACCACTCTTAGTCATCTCCTCCCGCCAAGTTTAGGTAAATAGGCACTACCTATTGCGATCTCTGTTTATTACGCATTGGAATATTTAATTCGATATTTTACATCATTTGAAAAAAAAAACAAAGTGTTGACGTATTCTATATAAGTGTTATATTCTGTTCTAATAGTAGGTAAACATAATCTGCCCCCTAGACAATTGCCAATCGATAATCGAAAATAATGCAAAATTGTTATTGACATAAGCTAACGGAAACTAACCACGTGACTTTTCATTAAACTCACGTAAATTGGATACAACTTTTTATTTGTTTCGCTCGTTCGCTATTGAATGGTACTTAAGTACTTGTCTTATATATTTGTGTTCCTTTCTAACTGTAGAAATGGCGATGTCTAGATAAGATTTCGTATCCATATTTAAAATTAACTGTACCTCGCAGCATAACAAATCAAGGAGTAAGAATAACCTGTAGTTTAACATATCTTCATCACATCGGCGTCTGACCCAATAGTTTTAATGAAAGTCGAGGCTAAATCGATTAGTTCGATCTATCAGATAGCATCAGTATGTTATGTACCTAGTTAGCTATGATTGTCCCGGCTTCGGTTCCGTTACCGGTAGTCTCGAGATTAATGATACCGGCTTCATTGTTTGAAATGCAAGAAAAATCATCTATAAAATCTACACCGTCCATCAATGACATTGACTCACCGTTGAGTGGGTATTGTTTGAATTTTTAAATTCATTGACGTTTGATAGCTATTTATCTCTGTTTATTAGTGGTTAAAGAATACTTAAGTACGCAATACAACCTCTAGTGTTACAAGCGACTAAAGTTCATTGTATATAAATAATTTACACTTTGTCTAAGATAAGATTAATCACATTAAAATAATATTAATTACGTATTTGAAACTTACTACAATGGTAAAAATATATATTGTTTGTATAAAAGTGCATTACGATACTTACGATATCTGATAACTGTTATATCTTTTTATCCTTGAAATATAATAAATCCAATTTGATTATCGTTCATTTTATTGAAGTGACAAAGAATAAACTGATCTGGAATTTGCATAATCACTTTTAATTGATCAGTTGTAAGTACGCAATTAACGAAACAAATTATTATCAACAAAGAACGCATAGTATTTTTTTTGTTTTGAAAAACATTAAATAAGTAGTGACAATGTATCACAAGACATAACTTACATACTTATATTTGTAGGTAGAGAGTCCCTACAAGTGAAGAAAATAATAATAGAGAATTGTGTGTAGATAAACTATAGAACCAGCGCAGTTCCGCCAACATACAGCAGAAATATTGGGATGGCATTAAAGCTCGCTCTCCCAGCGGGCCCGCAGTTTGCCGCCACTTTGACGACAGAGGAAAAACATTTTTCGATAAAACTTTGAAATTAATTTTGAAGTTTCCGTCTGACCAGCCCTCACCCGGCTGGGAGCTAGACAGCCCGCAACTTGTAATTTTATCGTTGTTTGGTTTCACGGAGCAAACACCGGCAGGGATAACCTTAATTTAATACTGTTTATGAGGAATAAAGAACATAGAATAACATGAACGCAGTATAGTGTGCTTAATTTGGCCGCTGACAGAAATATCATTAGTGATTGTCGAGAATCTTTACACTTGACATATCTGCCGTGCTAATTGCAAATGCAGTAGATAAGTACATGTGAGTTTCATATGTATTTACTGCGTTCGTCGTTAGCACGGCAGATATCCATCACTTCACCATCACTTCTACTTCTTACTAAAAGTACCTACCTACTGCACCTACCATCATTATTGTGCAGATTTTATTTATATTTGACAACCATCTCAAGTATGAACTGAGATTGGAACCTATGTCATTATGTACGAGTGTATGAATTCCAAAAGCATTCCGATAGTCTATCAATTAAAGAACTGTGATACTATTTCAAAACAATGCAATTTAAGATAAGTTGCTAATTATAACAATCATCAATCCTACTTTGTACGTAATCCTTGATTGTATCAGTTATCTTACAGACGTACCTATAATAAAATAATTATGATTAAGAATGTTGCCTATCTACGTAATCAGCGTCATGAAAGATGTATTATAATTTACATCTTAATTATAGATTATTCTAGAAAATTATTTCGATAAGGTCTCGCTGGATTCATCGTAAAAAGCACGTCATTTATATATATGTCGTGTTCGTTACACTATTTATGACTCAAGAACGGATGAACCGATTTGGCTGAAAATTGTTGGGGATGTAGCTTAGAACCAGGAGACGGTCATAGGATACTTTTTACCCGGTTACTTAAATAAGGAGTGTAATGTTTTAGGGTATCTGCTTTACCGACCAAGACGACACGGCGACGTCTGCCGGGACCGCTAGTAATATATGAAAATATAGAGAGGATTTCTGAAAATGTCATCACAAATTCAATGTTTCAAGGGTTCCATTTGCAATTTAAATCCACCGCTTGGGGTACGCGTGTCTCCAATATTGACTCAGTATATGGGTGGTACTACACTGAAGCTAGGAAACGATCTCGCATGCAATTTATACAGTAACCGATATATTTTTAAGTATGTTAGTATGTACTCTTCAATAAATGACGCGTTTTCGTTGGATTTTATGAAGATTTTTTTTCTCGAAGCCAAATTCGGCTGAAGTGGAATTATTTAATAATTTCTGATGCCTTCGCGGTTATTATACATTGGAATGAAACAACTCTAACGAATTTAATTCGTAATATATTTTTTTTTTTTAATTATTTGTCAGAAATAAATTAGCACACCTAAATCTTGAGTTATGCACACTATTGAGTTACCAGCAATATCTTACCAAAAATACAGATTTACGATAGCACTCCTAGCTTCATATCCATATGTAAGCACATATATATTTACAGATAACTTCTTCAGTGCACAAAAACATATTAATCAGTTCTTCGACTTTCTTTTTTTCAAAAAAGCACTTCTTCTAGTTAATCCTGTTTAAATCTTATAACTATGTATAATGGATTAAATACGCATATTGTATTTTATTTTATTACTTACATGAGTATTAGATATCGTCAGCTCAGTCTACGAATATTGAAACTGTAAAGTTTTCGAAGCATCAGCAAATAAAATAAAATACTCGAGTTAACTTCGGAATAGTTGTTTCATTCATCAAATTTTGTAAAACCGTTAAACCGATTTCGTAAACATTCACGCTTATAATATTAGTAGGATACTTATATCCTACTAAGGTACATGTACTACCATCGCAAAACATTTTTCAAATTATGATGAAATTAAGTTGATGACGAAAAAATATTATCAGCATAATACCATCATTAGAGACGTAATCTTGGTGACAATGTTAAACTTTATCAATGAAATCAGTTGAAGTATTTTCTAATCTACAATCGTAATTTTAATTTTTTGGTCATTTATCAACATTTATCTTTCAATGCATATTTAGCTTTCAGCATACAATCATAAAGACGAAGTTAAAGCTAAGTATGTAAGTAAGTTTGTACCTAGGGTGAAACTCGACAAAAACTTATATTTAGTAATAATTAGTTCTTTGGAATGAAACAACTGTAAACAGATTTAACTCGCGTATTTTATTTTATTGGCTTACGTTTCGGAATCTTTACATTCCATAATCGTAGCACGACTAAGCGGACGATAGTCTGACGCTAAAGTTATTTTAGCAAACCTCGTTAATAATAAAAAATACACATTTTTCCTACATTTGGCTGCGGTGGAAATTATCGCGACCTATCCTCCAACCGTCGCTTCCTTCATAAATACAAGATAACTTCAATTCACAACCACATGTTCATGTAAAAAACCTATCCAACATAGGTTTTCCTAGCTCAACGTACAGCCTGGAACAGACAGTCCGGAAATACTTTCCGGACATCCGCCGGCAATGTGCATCTCCCCTTAGACACACAAACACCAATGCATATGCAACTCACACTAATGTGATTTCCATTGAAAACAAAACATATAAAACAAAACGTATTAATCTTCTTTGCAAACATTAAATGCATTATAATTTCTGATGTCTTCGCGGTTACTACACATTGGAATGAAACAACTATTAACGGATTTAACTCGCGTATTTTTATTTTATTTTATTTGCTAACGTTTCGGATTCTTTACATTAGCGCTAGACTATTGTCAGCTCACTCATTCTACGATTATGGAAACTGTAAAGTTGTTTCATTCCAATAAATGCATTTTTTAATTATAATCTCTTACCAATTACCTATGTGGTATCTGGCACTTTTGAATCGGACAACTAATTTTCATAATAGCAGTTTTACAATATTGTATTATGATCAGCTTCATCGACATCGACACTAAGTATTTTATCGTTAGATCCTATACGATAAATCGATAACTGTCCTGTGATAATATATCAGCTACGTCAGGTTATACGAAAAATAAAATAAGGAAATAGGTACCTACGTGTAGGTATAGGTACGTGGTATGTGTGAATTACAAAATAAAGGCTTTCTTTTAAAACTAAGATTATCATTATCATATTATGTTCACTACAATGCTTTTAAAACTTTACTTAGCTAAATTAAACGAATCTCTCATTGATTCGTACTTTGTTACGATTCATATGAGGAAGGTATAATTACGTGCACATACATGTTTATTAACGTATGGCCTGCTACGAATATGAAAACTGTAAAATTGTCAAAACGTTACCATAAAACATAATATTACCTACGCGAATCAAATCCATTATAGTTATTTTAATTCTGATGTGTAAAAACATCGAAACATCAGAAATTAATTAATTATTACAGTAAAACTTAATTTTCTAATTGAATATAGAAACTAGTATTGACTTATACCTGTTAATTAACTAAAATAAACCAATTATAATTACGGTCTTTGAAGCCTAAAATAATATTTTTTGAAGAAGATATTGAATAACGGCGTGAATAATAAAATGTAATAAGTACTGTTCATAAAAAATATCTCCATAAATCTGGAGCTACAGATCTAATAAGAGTCATGTTCATAATATATAGCTTTAAATGCCTGTAGGTATTTTTATGTAGAATATATCAGTTAGGTACAGTTGACTTGTGAAACTTGCTTGCTATCAAACAACGACGAATTCAACTAGCGTTTATTTTGAAAGCATATTTTTTACAAGATATATATTGTCTGAGTACATTTTCAAAACTTAAAAAAGTGCATAGTCAATCTTATTTCACGTATATTATATATTTCGACTAATTAATTATATTTAGCGGAACTTATATAATCATTATAGACAGTAAATAATTTAATGATTATAAATTTTTGACAAAAATGAAACTTAATTCTCCGTGTTGGTGTCTTGGCATACGCATTTCAAATATAATAATATACATAATACTGTTTGAAATCAAATACCTTCTATGTACTTCGGAAATTGTATAAAACCACACACCTTTATATTTAAAGCATTACTAAGAGGAACCCTGAATAAACAATACTTAAGAAGTCAGCGACCTAATTGCTTAAGTATCCAAAAAGGTTTCTGAACGCACTGATACCGCCTCCGTAACGATAGATTCACGTTCAGATATATCCACAGGACCGTTCAGATATATATCCATAGGACCGTTCAGATATATATCAACGGGAACCGTTCAGACATATCTGATGGTGACTATCCTCCGATGTTTCCATACGGAGCCGAGGTTCTGGATGAAATTGCGTTTTATTTTAACGCCACCCATAAATCTTTTCAGGCGGTCCATAAAATGGGAGAACCTTCATTCAAGACAGTGTTGAGGGTATAAATTTTAACATTTTCCACAATATTAAGTAGATAAAGATCTTATTCGCTTCAATATGCATTTAACATTTTCTTGCTACTTTGTTCAATGTGTGTCATCGCAACATTGCTTCAGTTATGTAAATGAATATTATATTAAGAGGATGAATAATAAAATAGCGGACAAAGGGGCTAGTTTATTCAAATAATTAGGTAATTTAGGGTGATACGTTGTTGGTGGTATCATCATATCATTATGTAGGTATGTTTGTTCGTTCAGTTGTCCTGTATTCTAAGGTTTTGCTTAGTTTAGGAAATAGTACCTAATAATAGTAAATCAATCAAATGTCCCATATACCTATCTCACTAATTATCATAAAATACAAACCAAACCCATTAAAACACACGTGAGTAATACAGTCAATTATTTATAACAGATAATGATTCTTTGTATTCAAACAAACTTAATGACACATAATAATATAGGATAAGTTACGAGACGTGTTTATTTTGCACAAATCTTTAATAAACAAACGACATCCGTTTAACGGTGCCGTTTTATTTAATAGCAAATCCTTTCCTTCAAGCATTCGGTCCCTTGAGAGATTCCGAAGCACGTTATTAATAAAATACATGTCGCGTGACACCTCTGCCCTAAATTGTCGAGTAAGGGGCGCCCTTTAAATTGAAGATACGTCTAAAGCTCACACATGGAGGTGGATTGAAAATAATCCAAGTAGAAAATTAATCCTTGATTACGTCCCCCTACTACTCAAGATTTAAAGGGAAAGCTCGGATGTAAAAGATATGGAAACGACACATTTGAACTTCTGCTATTTGACGTTCTTGGGTTACTAACTAGGTATGTACCACGTTTTATCTCTACTAATATTGCAAATAAAAATGTCTGTGAACTCTTCACGCTTTAACCACTGAAACTAATTAGACGAAAAAAAAAATATCATGGAGATCGTAAAGGACGTAGGTTAGTTCTTTTTACAAAAATCTTGAGGTGTAAATTAATAAACTACCCGAAGTACCTACTGTAACGAAGTACTCGCATCAAAATATAAGTGCTTTGTATCTCCGCGGTAAAGCGGATATTCTAGTATTTTTATTGATCCTATTTTTTTATGTTCATTACCTTACCCAACAAATTCGTTTTTTTAAGATAGATAAAATATTATACCACATAGAGCAATATTTGCATTATAGTAAAGCAAGCCACAAATCGAAAACCTCAAAAACAATTTCACATATTACTTAAAATTTGGTTTTTAAATAAAAATCACTTCCATATTTTAACCTTCTGTGGTAAGTGTATCTCGCCCTTCACCTACCTGTTACCCCCTTTTGGGATTTTCAACTTTGAAACCTTAAGATAACAACGTACCTGAAATCCATCTTGAAAAGTTAATGTTTGGATATGAAAATAAATTATTCCCAAATTATTTGAACGGGCTGAGTCAGTTGGGTTTGGGTTAGAGAATATTCATAATCAACGATATTCTTGTTAGGGTTGGGTCACGGGTTTTTGTAAGATTAAAAAAATATTACTATTAGGAACCTTAACTGAAAAATCCACTTTTTAGTGATCTTTAGCATTCTTTACAGGTATATAATTAAATGTAGGTACTACAATGCATGTAGGTAATATAGATATATATCTATCTATATGATATTGGCATAACCAACGAAAATTCACGTTCATTAACAGATAGAAATATGAAGATATGATAGCAGATATGATTTATACAAGTATCCTTATGATAATCATGTATTATACGCCCACAAAAACGTCATAAAAATTAAATCACATTTAAGTATAACAGTTAGTGTTTAAGTCAGTTATATCCAACAGTTCAACGATTTAACATGGTATAATATTACTAATAGCTCAACTACAAGTCACAAAGTTTTTGTGAATGGCATCAATAGTGTTGCGAACCAATTTAGATTTTCGTTAAGCACCCCTCACTAAAAGATCAATTTCGCGCTTGGACAAATTTAATGTAAACTTAACTGCGTAGGGGAGCCGACAAATGAAAACCATCCCTGTTGCGTTAACAAATGTCTGGCTTATTGAATTTTTCGCCGGAACGCTGGAATCCTGATGGAAATATCTCGCCTGATGACCTCTCCGAGAACTAACATCCATAAGGGAAATCGTATTCGTCACGGTTTTCTGACCAATGAAATCAAGTATCGGAGATTTTTGTGAAATAAAACACGATACGACATTTCCAAGTGATAACGATGAACTGAGAGTTTGTGCAAGCAGCTGCCTTGTTTTGTAGAGCTAGTTAATAAAAACTGAATTATAATTAGGATACGACGTTTATTGTATCACCATATTGTAGAAAGAGTGTGTTGCCACATACGGCTTTAAATTATTACTAAATTAAATGTTGCTAACTCAACAGAATTATAGTATGATACGATAACTTCCTCATCTTTTTAATTTAATTTGAATTTTAGCAAATGCAACGCAATCAAATAGTTGTGACGTCAACACTGCCATAATTAAACTTTGTCTTACAAAAATATATAAAAAACCCAGTAGGTGTGTATAATGGCAATTTTAACAGGAACTTTTTATAGCAGTATGACGTCACGAACAACATGGCGGAGGTTCGATCATTTGAGTCACAGATGAAATAATCTTGAACTTATTAAAATAATAACAATCAATTTATTGGAAAACTTTATACTTCCCATACTCGTAGTACTTACAACTGAGCTGACGATAGTCTTAAAGCTGAAGTAGTATCGCCCTAGGTATAGCTCAGTCGTGCTACTAACCTCTCGAAACGTCAGTAAATTAAATACGAGAGTTAATCCGTTATTATAATTGTGTTATTCCAATGTGTATAAGCTAAGGTATCGACATTATTATTAATTTATTTAATAATTTTCATTTTTCTATTATCGATTGTCACTTGTCTAGAGAAATACAATCCATTTTATTCCCAGTGCTTAGGCATACTAAGCTTTCTTTCTGTGACTTTATGTTGTTTGATCGTAAAATCTATTTCTTCTACATCTACCGCAGTAGGTGGTATTCATTTATAGGAGGCAATTCGCACTTTAACCTACCGCTTGCAAGTTATTACAGCAACATAAAATTCAATACCGCAGCTATTTGATTAAATATAATGTTGTATAATGAACGCGTAACTTTATAACTTTACAGTTATTAATACAGTAGCTAAATACACGAGCTCGTTAAACATAATAAAAACAACTTAGTTATAAAACATAGTTAAACATAAAAGTGTTACATTTTATGTATTTTTATTTATATTTAGGCGCAACGTAACATTCCATGTTTAATGTAAAATAAACTGCAATTTACTTCGGTCAATATTGGTACAAGAAGATTACTTAATTTAAGACGCAGGGGTGAAAAAAATCAAGTATTTGTGCAATCTTTTCTTCAGCGACGATCGATGGTTCAATGCATTTGTGGCACAAGTTAAAATAATTTGTCATTAAACTTTAATGAAAATATATTTTAGTATTCAGCAATTGATTCTCCCATAAATATATAAAGACAAAGACAAAGTAAGTATACACTTTTGCCAAGTAGTAGTAGAGTATAATATAGGTTGTGGACTGTATCTAACTAACTAATTCCTAACATTTAAAAAGCGAGTGGTTTCTTTAACTGTTTATTACCAACTAAAAACAACCGACAATTTGGAATCAAAAACAAAACACAAATAAAATTATTCTAAACGTAAAACATAAATAAAAAGTATAAAACTATAAAAAGAGGTTGAATCGTCAACATAGGTAACAAAACTGTACTTGAAGATAATTTATAAAGTTACATAATGTTAAATGGTAATTTAAACTTCTATAATTTTACAATGTAGATACATACTTGTGATCCCCTTTCATTTAATACCCCACTCGGGTATATTTGTAGTTATTTGGTTTACCATCCCCCTTATACCCAACTAAATTTGGTTTTAGAATGACGTCACATAGATAAATGCTTTGTTATCCAAATTTCAGTTCAAACGGTTAAAGTTATCTGCTTCGAAATTCAGTTGCAAGATTTCACCCGCACATAAGTACTTACATATATATATATATATATATATACTTACATAGTTACATACTTGGATTGCAAGTTAAATAAAGACTTTGAATATATAATATAGTTGGTAAATAGAAACAGCAATATACATAATTAAGCTGATTTTATTACGAAAAAACTTAAAGCAACAAGTGCACAAATAATAAACAATGCATATAGAATAAACATAGTTCCATCTCAATTTGGCCGGCACTCGACTAGTTTTAACATGACTCCTAGTAAACTAGGAGCACTCAGCAACGATGGAATGGAAAACTTTGATCGAAACCACACGTACCAAGAAACACAGGACTTGAGAAAATGTTCTCGAGAGAAACTTTCATGGATTTTATCGAATACGCTGGTTGCAGCTTTGGCTGCGGTTCTCAAACTTAGATGTATAGAATGCACTGTATTTATTTAAACTTTTAGCACGTTACTAAATGATATTATTTACAAATGGCAGACTTAATCTGCATTAATGGAGTGTACACTAAGACATTAACATTATCTATCAAGTAAAGAATGTTGAGGTTTATAGACTATTAACGGATTTAACTCGCGTATTTTTATTTTATTTTATTTGCTGACGTTTCGGATTCTTTACAGTTTCCATAATCGTAGCATGATGAACACCTGGCTGTGGAGCTCCAGCATGTTAGAGAAGTACTACAGGCCAACAAGCTGGAGATACCATGCCAACGTCGCAGACGTCATGAAAAAGCAATTACAGTTGAGCGGAGGCCTGCCGTATTGCCATTTGTGAGAGGAGTTACAGACAAGATTGAGAAGATCTTGAAGCGTGTTTCCATCAAAACATACTTTAAACCGCTGAAGAAGATTTCTCAACTTTTGAGACCAGTAAAATGTAACATCCCCTTACAAGATGCAGGAGTATACAAGCTGGACTGTGATTGTGGTCTCTCTTATATAGGGCAAACAAAGAGAAGTATTGCTACTCGTGTGAAGGAACACATAGCTGATGTGAAACACCGCCGTTTCCGGAAGTCTGCAGTCTGTGAACATGTCATGGATAAACCCAACCACTCTATCCAATTTGATAAAGCCCAGGTCCTTGCGAAGGAAGTCCGTTACTTACCTAGGATGCTTCGCGAGGCAATTGAAATTCAAAAACACCCGAATTTCAATAGGGAAGATGGTTTCTCCGTTCCAGCAGCTTGGGATCCAGTAGTCCACCTCATCAAATCCTAAGCGGACAGAAGACTGCATAGACTTAGTTTTCATTTTTAATTTAATTGAATTTTTTGAAT
Source organism: Polylopha cassiicola (assembly GCA_038024825.1). Classification (NCBI taxonomy): domain Eukaryota; kingdom Metazoa; phylum Arthropoda; class Insecta; order Lepidoptera; family Tortricidae; genus Polylopha; species Polylopha cassiicola. The sequence goes on from CP149059.1 coordinate 5,424,415, forward strand.
TTTTTGGTTTTGTATAATTTTAATTTTAATGTCATAATATTTTTTTAATTGTAAATATAGAAGTGTCCTAAAAAATGACTTTCTACTGAGTTTCTTGCGGCGTTTCTTCTCAGTAATGATGGTCTTTCCGAAGCGCTAGTAACGCCCCCTATTAGGTTTTAATTGTAATGTATAAAAGTAAAATTTTTTGCGTAAAATGTAACAATAGTATTTCATAATTCAGAATAGGGTAGTTTTTCAAAATTTGTAATTTAAATATAAGGTAGTTTGCATAACTGTATAAATCACTTTAGCGTTAGACTTTTGTCAGCTCAGTCATGCTACGATTATGGAAACTGTAAAGAATCCGAAACGTCAGCAAATAAAATAAAATAAAAATACGCGAGTTAAATCCGTTAATAGTTGTTTCATTCCAATGTGTAATAACCGCGAAGGCATCAGAAATTATTATGTTTATAGACTATTTTCTATAAAATAATTATTTAATGAAAGGGTGCTACTGCAGTGGAAATATTAATTTTAAGAACGTAAATTGTTTCAGAAATTAGTTTTTCAACTCGTACCTGTTACAACTTCAATTTGGCAGTTCATAGAAAGGTTATGGCTGGTGTTAGTGGACAGTGGTACTTAATAAATAATCCTTTCCGTTCCGTTTTTCAAAATAATCTCTACTAATATTATAAATGCGAAAGTAGCTCTGTCTGTCTGTCTGTTTGTTACGCTTTCACGCTAAAACTACTGGACCGATTTAAATGAAATTTGGTACAAAGAAAGTCTGGAACCTGAGAAAGGACATAGGCTACTTTTTAAAAGAGGAGTTCCATGCAGACGAAGTCGCGGGCAGAAGCTAGTATTATATATTTTTACCTTTGAATACTACTAAAGTTTTTGTTGGCACTGAATGACGATACATTAACGAAATCCTTTTTCTAGTTTTAATCATTTATTTCGAAATATTTCTATAATAATAAAATTAAATTGAGAACCGCAGCACTAACACAAATATGCTGCGAACACTGTTTGAACTGAAATGCTCGTGCGATGGATTTTGATTGATTTTATTCAGTTTGTAAGTTATGTTTGGAATCTACACATTCTTAGATTCTTTTAACCTTAGTCAGGTTCTACAAACTTTCTTAGATTTATCTAACCAACACGTAAATAACTTTAGCATATATTAGCATGCTTAACATTTGCCTTGAACTTGTATCTTGATCAACCTAAGAAAATATAGAACTAATTTATTCATTTCATATACCTACTTACTTACCTAAGCATATTTCTATTAATATGAATAGGAAATTAAATTTTCCGTCCTCCGGCCAGAAAGCGCCTACTTTGTGGCCGCTTCGCTAAATGAAATTTCCGCTTTCTGGATTCGTCGAACAGAAAAATAGTATACTGACCTCGGCCAGTAAAATAAAAAAGCCTCAGATCACATTTTTGTCAACCTCGGCTTCGCCTCGGACGACAATTACATGGGATCTGAGACATTTTTTATTTTACTGGCCTCGGTGCGTAATGTACCATTGTTATCAAATCGCTGCAACATCTGCTAAATCCGTTTATAATTCCCAATTATTATGAGTACAAAAATTTATTTTTAATGTCCTAGACCCCAACATAAGTGGCAAACTATCAAAACAAGAGCTAAATTGTAGGCAATTAACGTAACAAAAAGACACAGAGTCAGCTTTCATTCGCTTATGTTAATTCTTTCGTTTCTTTTCATTCGTCTGCTATATCGATTGACACTTTTCTATAGAGGCTATTATACAATTCAATCTAACATCCTAGAAGATACCAAAACATTCCTGTAACTAGAACAAACCGAAATTTGTTGAATTTTAATATTAAGCAGATAGCAATTAATTTCTGAACAAATAGTCCTAACAGCAGGTGTGAGCCGTGGCGGAGAGCCATTTGTTTACCGTCAGCAAACTTCACCTCGTAACCCTAAAATCTAATTGGATTTAATTCCATTAGCAAAGGTCCAAATGGGACCCCTAAATTGTGCTGACCGACGCCGGTTTATTATAGGACTGGACCTCGGCCGTTTAGACACGTGCAGGTGCCTGAGGAAATATCTGCAAAGCCAATATTGTTTCTGAGAACATAAAGTGAATGAGCATAATGTTACTAGAAAGAACATTGCCGCCCCATTATCGTACGGAGAAAAAGCAAACTGGAAACGAAAGACTATGGGGATGACCGAATTATCTTAAACCCGACCCGTTTATAATTATAAACTACATAGTTACTTAGTTTTTCATATCCTTTACTTAACACTACCTTATTCCTGTCTTCAATAAAATCTTAAAATCTTACATGTTAGCCCTCCAGGTCACATATAAGTGTCAGTTTCCAAAATTTAACTCTCTGCATTAGGATTATTTGAAAAAAAAATGTTACATCGACCTCTATACGTAATTAATTCGGAAAGCAAAAGCAACAATAATATTTCACCAAGGGCCTGTAAGTGTAGGGATGTATCCTTATTGCGTACGCAGTAAAGGTTAAATCACGCCGGTCAATAGGGAACTGGATGCATGAAGTAGAAAAAGCTAAGTAAGTTATGCATTGAAACTACTACTTAAGTGAGTTTACGAAGTTTCTAGCGAGCTTCGTTAGCATGCATCGAAGTATATCAAAACTTACAGCGTACATGTCTGATATAATACTGAAACTCGTATTATAAACCCTGATGAAGAAAATTTTAAAAGTTTACCTCGGTAGTTCTAGCGTTTCCACCTCTCTCGCTTTCCTGATTGGATTATTAAGAATTTACCTGTAATTTCGTATTTTACTCTTTCTTTTATATTGTAGAATTTTTCAGTAAATAACTGAAATGATTATCAGACATCATTATTTAATGATAATGTAACCAGGAAAATGAGAGCGTTTGAAACGCTAGCAAGAACTTATTAAGTATGACGATCTGGAAAAATATACCAGATAATAATATATTATATGACGAGTATCGTGATGTTTCTTACATTTTATTAGAAACTAGGTACTTACTTGCAACTAGCGCCATGCTCAAAAGCAAATAGTTAAATAGACAAAAGTTGGGTCAGATTTTGACAACGTCAAGAAAAATAAACTTCGGCGCCATCGTTTGTATTTAAAAGATAAGATAGGTATGAAACTAGAAAGTTCAAATTTCAATTATAAATAACTATTACACTTAATAGGTCTAATTTACTCTGTGAGAACTGTCTTTAAATACAAGTGCTAAAATTACTCGACTACGTACGAATCTCTTTTAAAGATTACCAATCGCATATTTTTATAAAACAAAGTCAACGGTATCAATCAATAAAATAAAAGTAAAGGATATTTATATTGAAACAATCACCAGACAGACATATGCCACTAAATCACCGATATATCTTATCGCAAAAGATTTTGTCTATAATTTAAATCATTAAATGATTAACGGAAATCATTAGTCACGTAGACACTTACGCTTAAATAATCTAAGATCACAAGTTCTAGTAGTAGTAATTATCGTTTAATTGTAACTAGCTGGAACAAGCCTTAAGAAAAACAAACAAAAAATAAAAAAGTGTTGCGTCAAATTCTGTCAACGTCAACTAAAGCGCGCCAAATAATGCTGGCCGGTTATAATCTATGGAAAAAGTTACGGCATGGCGCCATCTTGAATTTAGCTGTATAATTAAATTATTTTTAGAGACACATACAAATTTTAATTTTGATATCAACATAGAAGTATTTTCCTTAAAAATGACTTCCATAAAGATTCGTTGTGTCGCTCTTGAGAATGAATGTTCTTACATAAATAACTACTTACATATAAATGTAAAGAATAAGATTTTTTTTCATTAAATATATATAAATATTACCTACCTACAGCATTTCTTATATTAAAATAATGTCCTAATTCTTAAATAACTTATGCAATATGACGATCAACTCTAAAAAAGTTATTTATCTGGTAGATACCTAATACTCGTAAGAGTACTTAAGAGCTTATATTTTGTGTCACGTAGCCACTTAAAAGTGTTAATCATCATTTCAAAGTGTCATTATAAAGTCCCGACTGAATTGTTTAAAACTTGAAATGTCGAAACCTTACTAACGCCAAATTGTCTTCTATATTTTTGAACTAAGGATTCAGCATTAAAAAATACATAAAACCCTATTTCTTTTAATAAAAAATCCCCAAAACGCGGAACGGAGTTCGCAGGGTCGAATGGTCATAAATATTTGTAAATAAGTGCAATTTCACGACTGTCTTTGACACCACCACTATCACGTGCCAAAATACTGATACACTACTCTTATCCAGAACTCTATCTGGCATCACCAATAGATATGATAAATGTTAAGTAGATGTTGTTATCTAGGTCTCGGTTATATATAAACTTTTCAAAATTTCTTTCGCTCACACTTGCATCAAGGTTCCACTGTCGAACACTTTGTAAAGTTTGATAAAATCAAAATGCCGCCAAATATCACGGATCCCCCGATAGAAGCTGACCCCGAAAATGTGTTTCAAGGGATGGAGTCAAAAAATGTTCAGGCCCCTACTAGACCTGCGCCTGAGTCTGGTAATGACTACAAACTCCAGATTTTCCAATCGTCTTTGAACCTGATAGCTCATATCCTAATTGGGTCTACTGTAGTTATATCGCTTCTCTTCGCTTTGAGGAATGGACTCCCAATTGGAGCAACACCGCAGCACATAATTTTGTGCGTTCTTGGGGTAAGTCGGCATATCTTTTGAATTGTTTTATATTAATATGTTTTTAAACTAAAACTAAATATTAATAAAATTCCATTAGCTTCATTATTTATGCCCATTAAGAATTTACAATTTACTTTTAAAGATAACATAAAATGTAAATAATACATAATATAAAACAAAGTCGGATTATATGATTATCATGATTTATATATTTTTTTAATATAATAGAAATAAAAAAAAACAGAAAATTTTCCAAAATTTTATGTAACTGTTATTTATTTTTTAATTAAGTTGACATAGCTATACCTAATATGAGGAAACATTTTTTTTTTATTATATTTAAATAAGATAAATGAGCCTAAATGGCCGAAAGTTCTAGAACAAAGGGAGTTTTTATTACTCACTCATTATTTAGTGCTTTGAGAAGTCATGGTCCCAATTATTTTTAGTATCAACTGCTGATGGCTCAAGCCATCCTCAGCTTGTCGCCCCATAACGGCTGGTCGCTTCGGATGCGGTTGGTGGACAAACGCCGGGCTCACTGGATCCTCCAAATCATGGGATCAGGCCTAGCCATTGCCGGCAGCTTCATTAAAATCCTCGACAAATCCGTGCATTGGAACACTTTACATGGTCAATTTGGTAAGTCAAAATTATTCTTTTCCGTAATCCTAAAGTTCTACGATAAACAGCATCGTAAACTGACGTTTCGAAATTCTAAAATACAAAACTTCTAGAGCACAATAGAAGTTCTTTACCACGAATTTACCATCATGTGTACATGCCGTGGATGCATGATAGATAGAAATTTCTGCTGATGTCATTACTACATCTTATCGAAAAATTTGAATTTTGGACATACGAGTACTATTAATAAACCTACTCATTAATGCGATTAAGCATCACTGAATGAGCGATAATCTCAGAAATATCAGATTCTTCAAGTAATTAAGCACGATAGAGATAAAAGAGTGATGATAACATTAGATAATATTTAAATTATTTTCAGCTCTCGTGGCGTTGGTGTTTACGGTTGTGTGTCTCGTGAACGGATTAACATCGCTATATGCCTATGAACTGAGGAAAGTGATTATCTCACCTAACCTTTCAAAACTTACTCATATTTGCTTCGGGATCGTCGCGTTCGCCGCTGCCTCAATCAGCCTCTGCTACGGTTTTGACAAAAACTTCTTCCGAAATTGGGCCACAGACGCCTTCACTACCGCCATCATCGTCATCGTGGCTACCTTCACAGCCATCATCATCATCGCACCGTTCATCACTTTCTTCACCAAGGGTCGAAGAGCCCTTAAAAAATAATCCCTAAGACGCTATTATGAAAATCGAGGTTTGGAAGCAAAAGACGCAAGTACGCAGTCAAGTCGAATAACAAGCAATTTTAAATTCTTGAGGTTCAATCGAATCTTTCGGCTTCCTGTGAAGAATATGCACGAGAGGAACAGACTGGAAAAAATAATACCCTCAACTTCGGTTTACATAGTTGCCTGTATGAATCTCATGTTTTCAAAAGAAATACTGTCGCGAAGAGTAGGTACAAGTTTTCATAATATTATTAATAAAAATACTGCAGTTATCATTATAAAGTGTTCTTATTTTTTTACCTGCTGCAAAACCAATAACTCACGTAAAAAGAAGATTATTTATAATTTTAAACACTTTAAAGTATTATTTATGCACACTTTTAACATGTTTGAAAATTATTAGAAAAAATCCTAAGTGCAGTAGGTACATCTTAAAAAAGTTTCTGTCGATATGTCACGTTCATTGGATTAAAAACGAACCAACACTTTGGATCTAATCATGAGCTCAGTATCAATGATAGGGTCACAAAACCAAAACTGAAATGAAACACAAATGTATAAATAGATACGTACATACTTATAGGCTATCTACACACAAACTTGTTTTCTTACGGTACGATCAGGTCTAGATCCATTCACACAAGTTGTTTATAGAGCACGGACCCCCTAGATCAGTAAGTGTTGGTTATAGTAATGCGTTCATCACGATGCGACACGTTAATTGATATTCGTGTGCAAGCGCAAGAACACCGCAATTGATTCGATCCGCTTTCATCCAAGGACTTACAAAGTTAAAAGCCTTATCAAACCTGCATTTGTTCTGATATAGACGTTAGTGGTGGAACTGTCGGTGAAAACCAATTGAGTCTAAATGGAAGATCCCGTCCGGTTTTGCATTAAAGGCCCATTAGCTGGTCAACTGCGCTTCAGTATTCAGTTCGGGAAAAAATGGGAGATAAACAGAAAGTGTAGTCACAGCATCGATATGGAAAGTCAATAGCAAGGCCACGTCATTTCCTTTGATAGCTTCACAACGGAAGCCTATTATCATTTAAATTTCTGTCATTTCGATCCGATTATATAACAGTGGGTAGTAATCTTCTATCTTCATATGTTATCTGATACATGCCGTTTCAGGTCTTATCTACTTGAAATTTTATCTCCACAAAGCTAGTGCAAAGTGGAACATTCTGTAATTTGTCGAAACGTCCGCGTCGGCGCATCGATTTATTTATAGATGCACGCAGACATTCAATAATTGTTCATTCTCATTTGTTCTCGAATATTGTAGAAAGTTCAACGCAAGATATTGATTTCGTAGTCATTTGTTTCAAAGATTGTTTTGCACGCTCGCGCGCTCGTTGGTATAGTCAGAATCAAATGTATCGTAGCTGCCAAAATAGTCGGACGTATTAAAACACGCTCTGATTTCCTTAACAATCGGAACTTGTATGTTTACCGCTTCAATATATTTGATACTGACTGTACATTTATTAAATTAAAATAATCTTAAGGCGATTGATTGATTGATTGATTTTCGATATTTTAAAAGTTCTATAAAACGATACTAATTAATGAGATAAAGATGGTAAGGATTGGTTTTTTTATATTATTTACTAAAAATAAATTGATATTGTCATTCTCGAAGAAAAATAAACAACTGATACTATTAAATAAACAATCATTGTTTTATAACTCAAGAAATTACAATCGGTCAAGTTTGTTTATCGACTGATATGATTTTCCTTGTACTCGTACAAGTATGACAAATATAGTTCAATGGAACGGTTTTTCGATTCAGTAATGATAGAAAGAGGAAAATTTTGCGCAGTATTCAATACTATTCAATCATAATATTATCGTACAGTACTGCAACAACGTCAACAATTTCTGTCAAAATTTATCTGAGTATGAGGAAACATTATTAGTGAAATTATTTGATGTAGGTATTTAAAGCTTAAAATCAATAGATGGACAGATTTGCAGACTGACGTCATTATAGGTAGCCATTAAGGAAATTGTCTCACATAACTAAGATTAGCAGGACCGTGAAATGCTACGATAACGTAATTAATTGTCATATAAAGTAGACAGATTAAATGATGTCTGGCGGTTATCATATTAATCACTTATATGACTTATATATCCAATTATTATTACTGTTCAGTTTCTCACGAGAGTTCAACGTTCTCAAGACTTCAATAACGCGAGTAATTTTCTCATATAGGTACCTAGTTTAGTACGTAGTTTAATTTAATCGTAAACACGAGTAGGTAATATATCTTACTTGATTATTTTATTACCTAATATACAATACAAAATTTCTAGGGTACTAGTGACAGATGGTGTAGGTAAGTGTAATACATGTGAAAGACTTATATGCTACTAGCTTCTGCCCGCGACTTCGTCCGCGTGGAACTCCTCCTTTTTTGCAGTCAGTTAAAAAGTAGCCTATGTTCTTTCTCAGGCTCCAAACTTTCTTTGTACCAAATTTCATTTAAATCGGTCCAGTAGTTTTAACGTGAAAGCGTAACAGACAGACAGACAGTTACTTTCGCATTTATAATATTAATATATAGTAGGGATAAGCATGAACTGGTTTTTTCTTTGTCCATCAAGTAAATTACTAAACATAATTGAACACCTATTTTTTTTCTTTTCCCAAACAAACAAAAAATACATAGAATCAGATAAGATCTTCTAAAGTTCGAGAGTGGAGACTCATGACGTCACCTCAAAAGATTTTTTTTTAATACCTAATCTAACTCATGGACAAAATAGAATTTCGTTTGCTTTATCCAGTTGTCATCCCTATTCACTAGGACCCCGGATTTGATCGATATTTATAAAGGTCATAAATAACAACAAGAATAAACCAATGTATAAAAGCGTAATTTAATAAATAAGAATATCATGTTACAAATATGTAACTACCTACATGTAGTAATTTCTTCAGCACTTCTACCGCTAAGCTATTCCGTTTACATATGATAAGCCACACAAGGTCTATGTATGTCCCCGGTAATCTATTTCGAACGTTTTTAACAAAGAAAAATATTATTAAATTTAACCTTCAATTATTAAACTAATAATTTGTCTTGGTGTGTCTTATTGTCTAATTAATATTATAAACACAAAAGTTTGAATGTGTTTGTGAACTACTAAATAGATTTTTAATAAAACTTTACAATAATATAGCTCATACATAATAATGCAGCTAATTTATTAAGATAGCGTGTAAATTCTAAGCCGGCGCAGATAGAAACAAAATTTGATATACCTAATTTAATAAGTTCACTAAATGAAGCAGAGACGAATGTAATTTTATAAAAAATAACAAACATCTTCTTTTCAGAAATTGTAAAACAGGCCATTAAGTAAACATTATTTGTATAGGTAATAGAAATGAGATTTACATTTAAAAATGTAATCGTATCCATAAAATAACAATAATTAGTAGCAATTAGTAGGTACCTGAAATGGTACAAAACGTCAGTAATGACCCTTCACCCTTCACAACCTGCCTGCGTGACACAAACGACTAAAACGTACCTAATCGTCTGACCTTATCATGACACATCCGTCGTTATTTTCGATAAAAACAAACAATCAAATAAAACTAAGTTACAGTCGGATAAAATACGAAGACACATCGTTTACAAACTCGATTGGGGCACAGGTAACCGATCGCAACGGATAACGACTAGGTAGATGCTTCCACCTATCTTTATGGCATCTGAACGTATAAAGGAAACTCTTGGGAAGAGTAATGGCTCTCGATATACACATTCTGGAATATAGTATTGTTGCCGATGCTAAATGTTTGAGATATACGGCCATATCTATTGATAAATGCGACACTGCGCAAGTGTGTAAACCTTTGACCGGGAACTCCCAGGACAGCACTTTGTATTCCATCGGCGTTAGACTCTATTCAAGGATAATACTAAGACTAGTTTGTTAGAGAGACGAGTTTATATTGTGCGGGAATATTCACATTCACTTGCAGATCCTTATCCTCGAGCGTATTTCGTTTACTTGTAAAATCTGGTCTGCTATACTACTGTATAGTAGCTAGTGGTAGTATATATACTAATGGATAATAAGTTGGGTATACCCAACTTATTATCCAATTAGACATAATATAGATCTGCCCTCTAATTGTATAATACTCTAGAATTGAAATTGATCACAATTGATATACCTTAAATGCTAAAGCGTTCATTTTCGCAATTTATAATGTCTCGGTTGTCTTCAAAACAATGTAATTGACTTTATTTGAAGATTATCGAGCCTTACCGAGATGTCAAATTGAGCGTTGTATCGTGTTTAAGGATAGGAAGTTTACTTTTAAACCAAGTACGTTACAAGTTACACAATCAGGGTCAATGTATTAGTAGCTTTTACGAATACCGTTATTTGATACAATATCAACAATATGTTGTAATTATCGGAACGTATTGGTATTGTATTGCCGTAACAAGCTACCTAATTATCACCAACAAAGTAATGAATCAAATAATCCGGTAAATAGATTTTTATATTCGTAGAGTATAAAAATACAATCAGACAATTGTAAATAGAAAGAATTGACATTAAATTTCATTCCAATTACATAACTGAGATCAAGGAACACTATTCAGCGTAACTATCAAAACATCTTATTTTTAAATACGTCATAAAGCCGTTTCCATATAGTTATGCACGGTACAGATATTATAATAAAGGTGTATACACACGTAATAGCAATCATTGCGTATGAAAATTCATCAGAACTCCAACCTATGAAGGAGCCTTTCAGATATCCGTAGATCAAGCAAATTGAAGACATAGTAAACGCAGCGGTGCCAATTGCCAAATGGGATAGCTTCGAAACTGTTGGTGAGATGTATCGACGAAATTCGACAGTGTAAAGCGAAGTTAATCCATTCAGAAGACTTAAGACGGTAAAGATGAGGGCCGCCAAAGCTGAAATCATTAAAAAAACTTATTATAGTAAAATCAAAACAAAAACACAAGTCTCTCTCTTATCTAGTTTCAAGTTTGTTAGCTTTAGTAAAATAAGTTTTGATTGTTTACTCAGTACCGTGCATTATTGATGTACATTTCCTGATTATTTATTTAAATGTAATTATCTCTATAATGCATTTAATCATTGGTTCTGTTTCGCCTTGCAGATTATTATCTACTACCGTTTAACAATCATGACGTATTTGCCTAATTACTAAATTTAATCAAGGTCATGCATTATTGAATATCATGATGCTTTTCACGATAACCGATAGTCCGTAAAATTTACTTTGATAAAGATATTCTAATTGATGGGTACTTTTATTCACAGTGAATCATAAAGTATGTTTAAATCAAATCGACAGATCGAACCGCCTAAAACGAATGTACCTGCTAATTTAATAATTTCTAATGTTAGGTACGTCCAAAAATATTTCTGGAAAAATTGTGGGCGTATCTATCATATTAAAATTGAACAAGGCTCGAATAAATGGCGAGTTCCTAATTAATCCGTATATCAGTCCGTAATTGTATTAACCAAAGGAATACTATATACAAAGCCACTAACTTAGACACAAAACATGGTGTCATAAACTTACCAAACTTTCCATGTAAAGTATTAAAGTTGACCGTCTTTTGTGCCATCATTATGACAGACCCTACGAAGGCCAGTATTGACCCAACCAACTGAAGAATCCAGTGCGCTCGTCGACGTCTGGTGAAGTTAAGTGGGGAACCCCAACTGTGACTTTGTAGGCATAAGATCGCGTGGGCCATCAAAAATTGATACTGAAATAACGAAATTAAAGTGTTTACTTGAAAATAAGGTACACGCTAATATACATATCGTATTCGATAAGAAAGCAAAAGCCTGTGATTATGTTGAAGAAACGTTTGTTGAAAAATAAACGAATGCTCGTACATATTCAGTAGGCATATTAAATGTAACTAATTCCTTTAATGCTTTAACATAATATGGCTATATATTCGATATTAGGAAAGAAGTATTTATTACATAAATATACAAGTACTTACACCGATCATGCAGAATACAACGTGAAGTGTAAAAGGAGTCGTGGGGTGTGACCTTTTGAACGCAAACCAACAAGTTACTAAAACACTGCCACCAATCAACGTATAAACCAACGTATTCAAACTAGCACGAAATGTATTCCACCAAGAACTTCCAAACATATCATCCCAAGATCTTGAAGAAACGGCCACATTCGGATTTGATACTCCATTAAATGCCATTTCAGTGTGTTCAGTTTCCATTTCATCTACTATAGGGGCTCTATCACTTTCCATTTTGTCCAGTTTACTATTTTAACCACCCACGAATATAGCAATATCACTTCTGATAAATTCCCTTTTACAAACCAAGGAAAATCGAAAAAAAATATGGTTAGTCACGCACGCATCCTTTATCTAAGATAATTTTCTCACGTCTCTTTGATAAAGAGATAACATAATACATAATGCGATATAATATAAGTTCAGTTATCGTTATACAATGTTTGATTTGTTGTTCAGGTCAATAAATACATAGGTATTAATGCCGATTTAGTTAATTTCAACTAGTTTAAAGATGGTCTCATTTCAAGGATTATTTTTATTTAATTCGCATAATGCATCGTATAACTGCCGTTGTAATAATAAATATAGAATAGAAAAGTATAAACATCACTAAAATATACTTTACATAAATGTCGACCCAGTCTTCGAACGGTTTTGTGAATATACCAGTAATAAGACAGATAGAGGAGGAGATGAATGTTGAAATACCAAAGGTAACATGCACAACGCGACAAATCCACGGATTCACTAGAGCACACGCCCCCAACACCGAACTAAGAAACGCTAAACAGGAAGCCACAAAACCTGTAAATTTCAACATACATTAAAGCTAAGATAACAAATTATGACATGCAAAATCAAAACGTGAATAATTCTAACCGCATATGCTGTGAAGCGTAGCTGATAGTCCTGAATCTGTTAGTATTATAGTAGTACCCACGGCGACCATTACTATGGCAAAGAATTGCAATATGATATGCACAAGGATTCTATGCTTCAACCGTAGTGGAGTAGACCAGCCATTGACGTAGTTTAAACTGAGAATCGCTTCGGCGGAAAAAAAATGGAACTGAAAAAGAATTATATATTTTCATTAAAATTCTTAATTTAGGTTACTATTTTCGTTACATAATTTTCTTAGTGTTGTATTATTTTTGAACTACATAGTAGTATTCATGCAACACTTTTAAATTTCAAATGAATATATTCGATATCAGGGATACATCCCAGCGGGCATAAAAAACTAAACGGATTATTTATGGAAATAAAAACACCTAGTAAGCGCTACCACTTTTACTGAATCCGTCTCTCAGCCGTCAACTATTACACGCCCTTTTAAGGCTGCTTCCTCAATAACCATTCCTTTGGGAGCCATCGAAACAATTGAAGCTTAAGCAAATAACAAACAAACAAAAACCTAGGAGTCTCCACACACACAGAGTGAAGGCATTGCATTTATAATATATATATAATGTATCAAAGGAATTTACTGTACAATCTCATACGTTATAACCGAATAAGCAGAATGGTCCTTTAAAATACAAGACTTATGCTAATAAGTATAAGTATATTATAAATTTATTATAACGTAGATAAGGAATAAATGCTCCAAAAACTGTCTCAAACCCTTGTTTAAATGGAAAATAACAGTAGCTTGGTGAACGTTAAATACTGGTTTCGCTTGCTCTTAAATAATTCAATTACCTCAGACATTTCGGATGCGATAATACAACCGTGTGTGGACTTATTGTAACTTAATTATTAATGGTGGATAAAAATAATTTATAATTATAAGTACAATACTTACTCCAAAGGTGCAACAAGCGGCGTGAACGTCACCTGACCAGAGTGAATACATCAGTACAGCCATAATAGTAGCTCCTATCATAACTTGAGCTAGACCGATGCCAATAGCACACCACACAGTCTTCCAGTACTCCCCTCGGCCTTCAATTATTAAAATCTTAACAGGCTTAGCGAACTTTATATGTACTTTGGTCTTATCTTTACCTTGGGACATAACCTTTCATTAACTTTACACATAACAGGTAAAGTCGGCGTTTGAATTGGTTGTGCCATCAAATGCAATGAATTTTAATTCAATTATTTTCAGAGAAAATACGTAGATATCTGAAAAATACATTGACATCAGCGTGACGTCATCAAAATATGTCACATGAGCTAGGTTTTATCATTGTCTATTATTAATTAGCAGTCCGTTTGAACTTCATATACGAGACCTACTTTTGTAGTAAAACTTTTTTATTTGATTTACGCACAGGATTTACGTGTAAAATATTAAAAAAAAATAGTTGTTGGAAGGTTTACAATGGAGTAAAGAAATATTTTGAATTGGGTCACTTCAGTTCTAAAGGAGCGATATATTCTTACTACATTAAATATTGAAAAATTTACGTCTCGTCACGTTTAAAGAATTCGCGTAATTACATAATAATATTTTGAGTTAAGTTACTATTCAACAAAAGCCGCTATGTACGTAGGTATAATATATTTTGTATCTACCTATCAAAGTCACATATATCCTTAGAAAGTATTAAATCCTAATGCACAAAGAAATGGATGACTCACGTCGACACAATTTATAATTGAAGGGAATTCAATGTTTTGCGTAGTCAGACGAGCTCGCGGGACGCTCGTGAGTTGCCTCATTCCGCCAATTTATAACAGTCAGATATTTCAAACATTTTCGACCTTAACACTTTAACAATAAGACATACATCGGGTTTCGGATAACCTTGCAGGACAGTAATTCAGTTACGAGAGCGTGAAAAAGCAGATCGCATGCGTACGACGGTGTTATCCTGTGTCGCGCTTCAAAAAGGTCGCTTTATGCTCGAAGCTAAATAAAAAGTGGGACTTTTTGACAGATGCAGTTTGTAGAACGAATTTCAGTTTGAAAAACGGGCACAACGTTCTTCCGTGACACAGTGGAATTGCATCCATGCCAAAGTAGATTTCAATAAATTATTAAGTACTCGTATTGTTATAACTTCAAAAGGGATACTAATAATATAATAATAATATTGTTCGACTATAATGGTCCCACTACTGAACTGGACTCTCTAGATATATTTAGGGCATTTAGACCAAGTCAATTCTAATCGAACTTACATGGAGAGTTGATTAGACGCTCCTGGCGGTCAGAACGCACAATGTATTCTTCTGCTGGAGAAAAGGGTTTAAACCTACAACCTTATGATCGTCCGATCATTTATGACAAACCTGCGACGTTTTTTTTCAGTCTTAGGAGTCCGTGAATGTAATTATCGGAAATTGTTAAGCGCGGAAGTTTTAGCGAGCGCGCAGATTTGCTAAGACTAACACCCTAGATTAATAAAGCTAAGCTCCTAGACGGTTGCTGAGTTCTAAACCACCACTCGAGCTTTATAAAACTTTTACTTAAAAAATCCTTTATAAAAATATATTTAACTTATAGATAAATTCACATATTTAATAAAAGTGTAACAAGTTTCGGAAGTGTTGCGATAAGAGCTGTTCAGAATTGCAAGTGTTCCAGTGGCAAAAGTTATGAACGATGAATTTTCGAGTTAATGAACACTTAAAACTTACAACGGAGCTCGTACGAGGGTGTTTAAAATTGTGACATAATGCCTCTTCTTCATTCATACCAAAAATATAAACATACATGCTGGTGTTTTGTTATGAGTCAGCATAAATCAATCTTTGTACTCAGCATTTAAGGTTCGGGCAGAAGTAAAGAAACTAAGTAGTAGGAAATAAAAAATCCTTTTTTATTTACAGACTCATGTCTGATACCTGCTGAATTGCTTAAAGCGATTTTAAAACTACTGAAATAAATATCTATTTAATTTTATTAATATATAGGTATTAATAATTTCTGATGCCTTCGCGGTTGTTACACATTGGAATGAAACTACTATTAACGGATTTAACTCGCGTATTTTTATTTTATTTTATTTGCTGACGTTTCGGATTCTTTACAGTTTCCATAATCGTAGCACGACTGAGCTGACTATAGTATAACGATTATGGAAACTGTAAAGAATCCGAAAATTGTTTCATTCCAATATACAGGTATTAATTTTGCTTAAAAATTCTTAGGTACGGTTCACAGAAAGGGGTGGGGCAAGTGCCCCATATTGGCCCACTGTGTATACTCACATGATTATAATTACAAATATATATACTGTTATTTTGATAAGCCTGACCTTCCTTGACTTTTAGTTAGGTATAGGTATCCATTTTAAGACATAATCGGCTTGTTGCTTCGCATCAAACCCTTAATTTTTTAATACCAAGTAACAATCCCAATTCTCATTTTCATTTCATGTTCCGAACACATGTATAACGAGACTGCTAATTAAGATAGCAGTAAACATTTAATTACCCACCAAATATCAACGTCCGAGCAAAACGACCGTCGAAACCTTATTTTTAATGGTTAATTTCGGGATAAAGTCATAATCCTGGATGAAATTACTTTTCCTCAGAGATTCAGCCTCTGTCGAACCTACCTTGCCCTACCTCCCCATTACGTTTTATTACTGGAAAGTACACGATTTTGCTTTTTTGAAGTTATATATCCCTACTAATATTCCCTACTAATATTATAAATGCGAAAGTAACTCTGTCTGTCTGTCTGTTACGCTTTCACGCTCAAACTAATGGACCGATTTAAATGAAATTTGGTACAAAGAAAGTCTGGAGCCTGGGAAAGGACATAGGCTACTTTTTAACCGACTGCAAAAAAGGAAGAGTTTCACGCGGACGAAGTCGCGGGCAGACGCTAGTAATATATTATAATAAGTTACAATAATAAAGGGAATATAGAACATAACACTAGGTTCTAAAAACAAATACTTATGTTTTATCAGCTTATAAACGCAAATTATAAAGTACATGTTGAAATTAATATTTTAACTGCAATTGATTGTACTTGAGTATATAGTTTTTATACTGATGTGTCAAGAACTTTACCGTTACATATTTTCATTGAGTTTAAGATACCTTGTCTATTTCCAATTTAAAAAAAGTTTGAAAGAAAAATTACACTCAGGCTACTTACAGAGAAAACCTTAGAAATCCGGTTTTGAAGTAGGTAGTAAGCTATAAACACAAGATATAGGCGAAAACGTGATAAGTATCTACTGTATTATTACACAATCAACAAAACAACGAAACATAACACCCAATAACGCCATCAAAAATATTGCCCCATAAAACCACTCCAAACTTATTGATATCGCTATAGAATCAATTACAAAAACTGTATCATAAAATACTAACCGAAGAAATTAATTCGATTGGCAATGCAATTACGTGCAGTCACGATATCTAGTGATTCATGATCTTCATTACAATATAAATCATCGACGCAGACGTGTGAATTTACATAGCGCCTTCAAGAATGTCTATAAACATGCAAATTATTAATAAGAAAATTCAAAAGTTACCTTGATTGCAAAGTAATCAATGCACCGAGAAGCGATGGAGTTATTCCTTCGTAACTAGACAAGCAGCATAAAGGCGTGGTCTTATCCTTTATTATCTACTACCTACTTTTAAACGAACTGTATTTATATACCTGTAAGTATATGCCAACGCATATTGTGTAGCTACATATTATTATATTATAATCATCTTTATCCTTTTAACCAAAAGACCCAAGGACATCTAAAATAACCGGTCTCGCGCCCAGAAATCATCCATAATATGACGTACCTACTACCATACCTACTACGACCATCGTTCTACCTGCACTGTGTCTTATGGTTCGTAGTCTCCACTCCCGTACATTTTTTACGGTCATGTAACAGGAAAAACGACCATCCATTTAGGTATGATTTTCTTTTTTCTGTACTATGCCATGCTGTATATTTAAATTAATACAAACAACCTTATTCAGTAAAATGTCTAAAACACATGTGCACTTTCCCATCTCGAAATATATTAAGGTAACTTAGAAATTCAATGGCATATGAAGATTTTCATATCGCGTGGGTGCATATTTATGTATGAAATATATCCCTTTTATCAGAGTTAGGAAAATTTCTGTTGTTATACAAAATGTTAATACAGGAGTGGTGGACCCTCCTACATTAGACGAATCGCTAAAAGCATTGTCTTGTTTTTCTCAGAAAATGAGATGGTGCCAACGCCGCGTCTTAAACATTCCCTGTTCCCTGTTTTGGACTTAGGTAACTCTTTTCTTCATACGTTTGTTTACTCGTATTTTGTTTTATTTTAACAAAACTGTTAGGTTAGGTAATTAGGTTACGTCTACGGTAAAAAGTAGTCTAACTTTAACGTTAGATTATCGTCAACTCAGTCTTGATACAAATGTGGTAACTGTACAATTTTCGAAATGTCTACTGATTAAATAAAATACGCGAGTTAAATCCGTTATAGTTGCTCCATATTATTATGAATAATAACCGCGTAGGCATCAGAAAATATTAACCTTTTATTTATTAACTAGCGACCCGCCACAGCTTCACACGGGTGCTATAAACCTTCTTCTTGATCACTCTATCTATTACAAAAATAACCCTTTAAAATCTTTTGTGTACTTTTAATGATTTAAGCATAGGTACATAGGGAAGGACAGACACCGACAGCGACTTTGTTTTATACTATGTAGTGATAACCTTTCTATTTCAATCTACTAAATAGCCTGATAAACAACGTAAACATAGTTTCAGTAAAATTCACAGCAGTCATTAAATAACATTATTAAGTAATCACATAATTACAAACGCCAATACTTATTCGACGAGTTGGTTATTTACTTAACAAAACAGTGAAACTAATTACGAAAATGCACCTTCCGAAAACACAGCAAGGTTGATAATGGATCGACCGCATCGCTAACCAAAACCGGGCACTATACTTAATTAAGTGTCTTTTAGTGGTATTTTACACGTATTAAAGCCTCCCAATTTGTACCTACCTACTCTGCATCAATGAGCCATATTCGTGAAACAGTACCCTACTTATGTCATCAAGGTGTTTGTTAACATAAATTGCTTGTTACAGCTATAATTGCGACTATAAAGTGCATGGTTAACATGTGGAATGTAATAAAAATTCGTCGCAGCCAAGCTTAGTGCACCGAACGGTGGCGTGCACCAAACTGCATATAAACTACGTGACTGTGCACGTCCGTCGTTACTTTGTCGACGAGTGATGTACGGCCGTTGTAAGCTTTTTATTGGTATTTCTGATGAAAAAGCTCCTCCTGGTACGCCATGATTATGATGTACCTATTGTTGTTCAATAAACCTTTTAGTAAAATTGGACGCATAACTTAGTTGTTTAACTTGAATTGGAGCAGTAAGTGATTATTCTTTTTTTTTTATTAATATGTTAAACTATGTCGTGCACGAACACGGTTTTTATAACGATTAACAAATAACTAATAATTTATGGGGTAACATAATGGAATGAAACATATTTATTTGATTTGCTGACGTTTCGAAGTTACAGTTCCCATATTCGTGGCTGACTCAGCTGACAACAGTCGAACACTAAAGATTTATTACTTGATAAGGACATATTTAAGAAAGTACAAATCGATATCTTACTTGAATATTGTGGCTTACGTGAATAGTGTTATTAATTAGCAAATACACTATTTTACTTCTGCTCATATTTCCTTTTATCCTGGTATTACTGATTTTTATGTTCGAGTACTTACTTGTATGTTAAAAGTTGATAAGAAAAATATTTTTTTTATGTTAGTTACCTACTTAGACTATACTTACTTAGGTTCCAATTTGCGTTGCAATACAAAACCATTAACTACATTATGCCATTCACTCCTCACCAAGTGTTTAAATCCGTCGCAAATCCGCCGACATTTTTGTTTCATTATCCGAAGGTGTTTTGTTTTGTTTCATTTATCCAGAAGTCTAGGCCCAGAATGTAGGTCCTAGGCCATTGTTGTCTGTCGCATTGTGATATTCAGCGGTGGCAGTCAACGAGCTATTTTCTCATTCGCTATTATGCGCTCTGTTATTATTTCCATTGTTTGAGACACATACATATTGTCTTATTAACGCTCTAATGCGTCTGAATAACAGCTGAATAGAAACTCGAAGCGTCATTGCATTCGCCTATACCTAAATGTAAATATATATTCAAAATTGCCCTAGGTAATTATAAATAAACAACGGTCTTAACTTACACGTGTCAAATCCGCGTGATGCAAAAAACAGTTCACCCTCTCTTTGCTTACAGTGAAACCCACAAACGCAAATAGCTCAGGGAATAATAAATAGGTGGGAGATATCGGCGAAAGAATTTTTCTTCTTATTATTTTTAACAGTTATTTCCCCCTTGACCCGGCGCTATCGTTAGTGGGCGGGCGACGGCTATGACACAATATAAGTCATATTCAGTAACTTGTCCACAATTGTCCGTATCAGTGCTTGCTATGTTTAATAATTATTAGCCACAATGATGTGTAAGCAGTAAGTATATATCCGGAACTTCTATGAGTAGAAGTTTAATTGTGTTTCGATAACACGTGTGGCAACATTGTACTATTGTGTCTTAGGATCATTAATGTATCGAGGACAATACTATTACATATTGTACATTTTGATGATCTTGCGTAGCGGTACTACCCGAAGTGCAATTATTGACTACTCATTGAAGCCTTCGGGCGGAATATCCCTTAAAGATCTTTCAGGACCGTATAAATATAATTACCTATACTGAAGTCATGCTATTGTACTTACAGCTCTCTAAGATAGATAAAGTTTAGTTGCTATCTTTATAGAAAATACTAACGCAATTTTATCTGGTTCACTAGCACCTATATATGAATCTAAGGGCATTAGGAATTGAATTACGGCATCTTTCATGACTTACTTCAGTTTTAGGTCCTTTTAGGGTACCTACCGTAATAAACAAACGCAGAAGTTTTAGTACACCCGTTTGGATGTGGTTTTATTCGTCAATACTCGACATGGTTATTTACGTAGGTAGTGTTACTGGGTATCAGTTGTGCTGCGGCCGCGACGACCCTCAGGTGCCATCCTTCATTAATCTTATTCCCCCGCGCGGAACTCCAGGAATCTTAATTTGAAGTTTCGAAGCTCCTCTTTATCAGAACTATGCGAAAAGAATTCGTCGAAGAGGTATTCATTAAAATCGAGATAACGGAAACGAGCTCCTTTTCTTTGTATAAAATTTATTTTTTTGACGCTTTTGTTCTGAATTGTTTGATAAGACGCCAGAAAAAATACGGTTTGGTGTTTTGTTCAGCATGCTTTATTCGCTTTTGAATATTGTGGACAATTTGTTGGATCTGTTGACTTGATAAAATAAATGGGGCTCGTGAAAAAGCAAAGTATCACAAATTTATTGGTATCGCAGTAATAATATTTTGGTGATGTTTGTTAAATCTAAGTTTGTATGTAAAAAAAATAATCACCGCAATGCCTGACCCAAATTTGATAATTCCTTTTTATTGGTTTTGTATTGTAAGAACAAGGTTTGTTATACTTAAAAGAAAATTTTCATTAAAAAATGACGGTACAAAATTCGCCGGGTCAGCTAGTACCTACAATATAAAATTATGTATCTCATTATTACCTTAAATAATACGTATGTACTATAAATATCTTTCTTATCTTTATTGCAGTCGTCTGAAAAATAGCATTTAGGTATTTTGACAAGGTAAAGAATCTGCGACATTTTGTACAGCGCGGTATATAAATGTATTTTTATATAACATCTCCAACTGTGACTTAAAAAGACTAAGGAACTAATGTCAAAGTCGGATCAGAGGATCAAACTTACTAAGCTGAGGCGAGATTAGATATCTGAGGCGGAACACTTCAAGGATATTTCATCTTAAATCTTAAGAGCAGTATATACTTAAGTACTTAGGTAGGTATAACTTTACCGTAGCTAAACAATTAAGCATGTGTGTGTGTCGATTGATGTTTAGAATAGCAATTGGTAATGTATATTATTATTATAAGGTTAAACGTAAATACCTAGTTAAAAATGCTAAGTAAGGACTTCAGCGTTAGACTATCGTCAGCTCAGTCTTACTACGAAAATGGGAGCTGTAAAGTTTTCAAACGTCAACAAATAAAATAAAATACACGACTTAAATTCGTTATAGTGTTTCATTCCAATGTGTAATAACCGCTAAGGCATCAGAGACTATTATGAAACCTAATAATATAAGTCTAGAAACATAAAACTCTGCATGGAAGTATTTTATGACGTCAGAGAGCACTAAGAAGAGTTTTTTTAAATTTGCCCGCTATGGAGTAAAACTTAAGGGTGATTAGTATGGTAACCTTTTATTCTTTGATGAAATCTACTTGAATGTTTGTACAAAATTAAATAATTTAGTATTGAAATTATTAAAAATGTCACGTGATACGCGTGGAGGTCAAAAAGGAGTTAAAGGTTAATATGAAACTATCTAATCTAAAACTTATTGACTATTGCCAGCTCAGTCGTGCTACGATTATGGAATCTGTAAAGGCTCCGAAACGGCAGTCAATAAAATAAAATATGCGACTTAAATTCGTTCAAGTTGTTTCGCTCCAATTATTTCCAATGTCTAATAACCGACAAGGCATCAGAAATTACTATTTAATCCTTCAACTACAACTACTTGAGAAAACATGCAGCACCTACCATAAAATTTAAGAATTTACTTTTCTTTGTCTATACCGAATAAACCGAGTAAGAGAAATATAGCCCGTTTTAAGGTTTTGTTAATATCGAATAGCGAATTTAAGGGCTCGCAAGCCGTAGCGTCTTAATGAAGTTCTGAAGTTTCCTCCGCTGCTGCATACAATTAGAGAACTTAACTACTTGATAATAAGATTCAAAATCCTTTACTGCTTTAAGACTATAGCAAGAGCTGAATTACTTGGTCAGTGCAAAGTAACGACGGGACTTTACACCAAGATACAAAGTAAAACCCATAATTTAAACCTAAAATAAACTTAGCAGTCATTTTGAAATACCTACGCAGTTGTAAAAGAGTTTAATATAAACAACAGCCTCCGAAGAGGAAACTGGATTTCAGTTAAAAAGATTTTACTTACGTCGGCATATTATAATAATAGTACCTACTGACTATTAAATTTAGTGTTAGGTACACTATCGCCAGCTCAGGCGCAATATGGGAACTGCAAAGTTTTCGAAATGTCAGCAAATAAAAGAAAGCACGCGAGTTAAAATCGTTCCACTTATCAAATTAGAAGTTAATTACGGCAAACAAAAATCTTTTCTACGCCTTTGTATATTAGTTTGGTTGTGTAGACTTTGTGTGAAAATGTTTTGTTATATATACAATAAAGAGATAACATGCATATGTATAATTAAAATACCTTATAAGTGTGGATTGATTACCTACAAGCTATTAAAATACGCAGTCGCGATCATCCCTATTAATCCCTATTAATCCTAACTAATATTATAAATGCGAAAGTAACTCTGTCTGTCTGTCTGTCTGTCTGTTACGCTTTCACGCTAAAACTACTGGACCGATTTAAATGAAATTTGGTACAAAGAAAGTCTGGAGCCTGAGAAAGGACATAGGCTACTTTTTAACCGACTGCAAAAAAGGGGAGTTCCATGCGGACGAAGTCGAAGCTAGTATACAATAAAGAGATAACATGCATAATATGTATAATTAAAATACCTCATATGTGTGGATTAATACCTACAAGCTATTAAAACACGCAGTTGCGATCATTAATTATGTTTAATTATCTGACTTGATATTGTTTGCATATTACCACCAATATTACCAAGCCCGTAGTCAACTCTTAAAAGAAATCTTTTAGGTAGGTAAGTCAAGACAAGTATTTAACTGTATTGTTCCCCTTTAAACGTGTAATAAATGCTCATGCATTTATAATTTACGAATGCACGCCCTAGACAGATTAACAGACTAATGTCTAAGATTTGTGGTATTGTTATTTGATTCTCGCTGTACGCTTACCGTTGAGGCTTTGTGCACAGGAACTTGGGGTAGCGGAAACGGAAGCTATAGTGACGCTTACTAGCCTATAGTTGAGATTTGTTATCCAATCGATGTTCTTAATTTATTTGTCATCATTCATATTAAGAGAAATGTTTTTGTAATTTTAAAAGTGAGTTCTATTCTTTAAATATTATCAAAAACGAACGCATTATTAAATATGCTACCGCTTTATGCCTACTAATATTATAATCGCGAAAGTTTGTATGTAAATATACTAGGTATCCTAGCCCTAGCCTAGCCTATTAGGCAAGCATATAGGTAGTAGAAGCCGAAATATTGTAGCTTTACATAACTCATGCGGTGCCTGAAATTCCAACAAGAAAAACCAGTAGGTACTTACCGCGTTCTCAAGACTAGGTATTTACTTTATTTTTTTACTTGTAAGAAACTTGTAACGTATTTTAAACAAGAATTATGCCACAGTAAATAGAATCAATTAATCCTATATCTAACTTATACCTACATTGCACGCAAGATTTAAACTCTTTTTGAGTTAGCTCCCTTTATATCTATCTAGATATGCGACATGAACATATTAATAAGTACATACTTATATCGTGCTTGACGAAGGCACAAGAACGTTACTAGTGATTCCAGACTTATAATTTTTTTATAGAACTTCTTAGCTTGTTGGGTTTATAATCCGCGTACGCGCATAATAAACACCCACCCTATGTTTACGGCCCGCATAAATTGCCCAGTTTATCCATCGTCTCAAGCATGAAACAATAAACTCCAGAGGCCTTTTCTCCTACGTCATAAATATCGTATTACTATAAGTGGCACTAATAAAATTTTAACGACATTACCCCATAGTGCTGAATTGCTTCGAACGCGGATTTAGGGCGTCGCTGTATAATGATCGTATTTTTCACACAATGATTATAAAACGTTTTATTAATTTTATAGGTAGGCGAGATGTTTAAATTACTTTAAACGGATTTAATTCCGTTATAGTTGTTAAGAGTTAACTCGCGTGTTTTATTTTATTAGTTGACGCTACGAAAAATTTACAGTTCCTATATTCGGAGCTGTCTGCGCTAACGATAGTCTAACATTAAAGTCACTACTGAAGACTTTTAAGTAATAATGGATTTAACTCGCGTATTTTTATTTTTATTTCATTTAATTCAATCCACTGTGTAATAACCGTGAAGGCATCAGAAATTATTATTTTAACTTCTTCCTATTATAAAAAAAGTAGTACCTAACCTACTACTTTTAAACATCGGAAACTATCGTATAATATTCGCGAGTAATTTCCACGTAAATTAGAAACGGAAAAACGGATCTAATTTTCTAGCTGACTTGCGGTAAAAAGGGTTAAATCTTCGGCAAAGTAGGCGTTAGTAATCGATTTGGGTCAAAGTCAGTGTCATCCATCACAGTGTTGTAAAAACTGAGCGTATGGGTCGCCACTCGCCACGCTAGCTCGTATATCACCTCCCATCGGATCATGAACTCCGATAGAATTAAGAAAATGTCTATTGTCATTTAACCAGGGCAGTTCCCAGCAAACCTTGCCCTTTTGTCACGCGTCTATTAAACGACAAAAATGTTTTGATTTATAATGTAGTTACTGAAAAATTCGAAGAAAGAAAAACATAAATTACCTACCTACAGTTAAATTATTTCTGATACTTTCACGATTATCTTTTTAAAATTAAACATCAATTTATTTAATTTAAGGGATATACAAACAACAAATTATTTGGTTATTTGGAATTTATATAAATAAAAAATAATCGTACTATATATATATATACTTACGTATACTTAGTGGTTTCATTCGAATGTTAAATTTGTACAGTAAAATGCATAAATAATATTTATGCCAAAGTATTATCATCTTCGACTTACCACACTGAACAAAGTACATAGGTAAGTACATACTTTTTATATTCATGATAATGTATACCTACAAACTAATACAGTTTCTAAAACACACAAACAACTTTAATAACTACCTATTCTTATAATCCAATTTAAACATAAATAAAATCAACACGTATTTAAATAATGAAATTCGTTTATGTTTTAATTATGTAAAAACGTTAATAATATGAAAAGTGAATGAGAGATACTGACGACCAAATGCGTGGTAGTTGAAGCTTTAATACAACTCAAAGTAAAAACCACATAATAATTATGCTGATGCGTTGTCGATTTAAATATTTCACACTACGGCATATAATTTGGACTGTTTTAAGTAAGTACTCGTTTTTCCATTACAGTTGATTATTTTTCATATTAAAATTATCCAGAATCACATTTACTATAGTTATTTGTACTACACAAACAAAGAGCGTTAACTATGAAAAGTAACAATCATAAAAAAAGGAATATAACAATATTTATATTTACCTATCTGTCAAAACGCGTTGCAATTTTATTTTACTGATTTGTGTTGATTTTAAACTGATATTTCGAGAATTTTACAGATCCCTTTATTCATTTACATTCTTTGTAGATACAGTTGACGTTAATCCGGAACTGATTATTTTTTCATGAAAACTGCTTAAAAAATACAAAACTCCAGCATATTGTCAACATACGGGAGACTAGATTCGTACAATTGATAAAAATGTCAAATGCTTATATTCCACTGAAGAACTTCAGGGAAGCAAGCCCTTTCAGGATATTGTACTAAGAGCCTGACCGTAGCCTATTATGTACTACGTATAGTACAATAGGGTCTTTCGGACAATAACGTAGCCGTAACATAGCGGACAAATGAGATTAGCAACCTAATACCTTGATTGATGTTAGCCCGCCTCGTGTCAGGGCTTGTATGCACAGCAAGTCATAATTTGAGATTACAGAGCAGCCTATGTCTGGAAACGGCAAGTTGGAGTTACAGTGACGCGTTGCGTGTTTGGCATTAATGATAGAAAGAGTGTGTAATATTCAATCTCTAGCAACTTAGCAGATAAAGTGATTGTGCTATTCGACAAACAAAAAATATTTACTACAATTTATCAATCGAAATTCGATCCATATATGTATGGTTTAATACCTTTAATTTATATGATGATAAGAGTATAAAATAGATTCCCAGATGGACTTGAACCTACACTTATGCCTTAACGCAAGGTTTCTCTTAAGGGAGGCTAGCTTATGAACAAAATAAAACCTAACTCCCAAGCAACACAAGAGTTCTATGTAATCTTTAAAATCGGTGAATATATACATAATACTTACAGCTAACATATAGTCGAGCATTTTGAATTATTATTTTAAAAATATTTACTGTTTACTTTGAGCCTAACCACCGTAGATAAATTAATGTCTCAAGTCAGTCTCAGTATAAAAGAAAGATTACGTATCTAGTCCATACAATACGGATTATACCTACAACAACAGAGATTCTACACAGCCTGAAATCCTGACCTAGTAACACTAGTCCCAGGACACACATAGCGCATGAAGAAATAAATTTCCCTGAACCCCTTAAGTCAGGACGGTACAGAAGTGCTTCTAGCAGGGTTTTATTATTTATCTGATGTCGACTGCAGCGTCAAAACCGGCGTGCGGTTAATATTTCACAGGCCGACGTTAAGTCGACTGAGATTTATTGCCTATGTTCCTACAATTAACTGGCCCCGCAACATGGATGCTCTTTCGGAAACTATCCCTGCTCAATGTTTAAAACGCTGCGTGTACAAGCTATTGAATAATGTTATAAGTACTCGCTATTAATGAACACTTAAATGTGATAAGTTCTAAAGCCTTCGCATTACACTTTGTAATGAAACAAGTATTAGTAATGTTAACTCGAATATTTTATTCTGTTCGTTGACGTTTCGTTTTCGTAGTACGTCTGAGCTGTGTAACATTAAAGTTATTGTCTTCAGCTCTGTCGTGCTACAAATATTAAGGGAAACGACATGGCGACAGCAAATAAAATACGCCAGTTAAATCCGTTATCATTAAACTGTAAATATATTCGACGAATTTCTTTTATCGATTAATATTTGAGAGATACTTTTTAATTGACAGCGCTGTATTCATATAGTGAGGGCATATTTATGGAAAAAATATTTAAATTACTCGTTATTACAGAATCTTGCTAACATTCACGAAATAAAATGTCTATTATTTATTATGAACTTTGTAATATTCAAAGAAAGGTTCTGTTAATCAGTAGCAGAATTGCATCACCTGCAACGCTGTTTACTAATTCACACAATAATTCTATGAAGTCGTTCAATTTTGAACTCTGTTATCATTCCCATAATGACTGTTATTAGCGAGACCCAAATTGCAATATTAACGGAAATGTCGGACTGTGTGCACTAACGTCCAAATGACATGGCGTTTGCTCCGAGATTTCATTGCAATAAACTTTAACTGTATTGCGGAAATTAGAATGAGATGATACGGTTTATACATTATCTTTGGTTACCTACTCTATTAAATAGGCTGATAGATTAAAACAGTGTACTTTTTGCTCTCTATATTTATAAAAAAAATCACACATTGACTGACATAATATTTGCATTAGGTGTGCATTTTTTGGTAGGTTCGTCATAGTTTGTAAGTATGAAGATCTTGTTTCGTCTTTTACAAACAATATGTAGGTTTGTAATATCATATTAAACTTAAGAGTACGAAATAATCCATTTGAAGGACCTAAAATTTTTTTCAATTCTCTTTTTTCATTACTTTTTGTCTAAAACTGTAATGCTCTCCCGCCTACCAATAAGCGCTTGTTCCTTTTTTATATTTTACCCGACTAAGGCAACGTTATACAGCTACATACTTTAACTACCATTGTCAAATATTAACAATTTTCTTAATATGATTTTGCATTTAAGGATTTGACATAGGGGGATACAAATCAAAACGTACATCTACGAATCCATGCACAGAAAAATTGTCAATAAATAACCTACCAACATTGTACATAAATGCCACATCACACGAAAAATTTAGCGCTTATGTGTTCTTTGACTATATGTGATTATTTTGCAGTTGTTTAATATTTCAGTAAGTAATTTCTATGTTAAATAACTGAAATAATACACGGCACGAAAAGCCGCCGTACATCATTTCTTACGTTTCATGGGCCTCGCGCGGTCGTAACTCAAGTTGACGGGAAAATTTGATGCACATTTGCATTTCATGGTGAATAACTTGCAACTTGCAACTGGATTCAAAAATAAGAATTTTACTTATGTGATATAATTACATTTTTTTACATGTTTGTAAAATTATTTCCATTTCGATTTCTTAATGATAGGTAGGTACTTTATTTGATTTTAAAATTACGTTACGTGACGAGAACTAGTTTTAATTATATTTACCATATTTTTAAAATTATAGAACATACCTACTGAAACATGTCTAGTGTCTACTTCGAAATTTACTTAGCGTCAACTCCTTCGCTCTTTCACCTTTTTTCCATTAAACTATAAATCGTATGGTAAAGAATGCAGTTTATTACTTTTCCTATCGAACGGAGGCAATCACCACTTTACCCCAGTGTACCCCGATGTAGGGTGAATAACTCGGGTTGACAGTTCGTAGGGGTTCGTGGAAACGCTCCCCTATTACTTATTGACCTCTTACCCTACGAGAAAATGCATTTTACAAAACTGAGCCACATGAAATGGCGTAAAGCCGGTTTTATGAAGAAAGTCTAGACGCTATTATGTCGAATTGGATGGAAGCTGTTGTTGTCCCAATTTCAGCTAAAAATATGTTTTCTTGTAAAAGATATTCAAAAAAAGACACGATATTTTTTACAAGATACAATATAAAACATAATTTGGGATATAGTTATTGTGGACTGTAAACTAACTAACTATAAACATTTAGAACAAAGCGAGCGGTTTATATGACTGTTTATTACCAACTGACAATTTGGAATCAAAAACAAAACACAAATATAAATATTCTAAACATAAAAAGTATAAAAAGAGGTTGAATCGTCAACAGTTATTTTCTATGCCCTATGAATGCAAAAACTTTCAAAAAATAAATAGTTTCTTTATCTTAATTTATAAAAGCATAAAACGAATACCACTTTGGCACTACTGTTTATATTTACTAAGAAGTAAAATGTACTACTTTAGCATATTTTTAAGACTATTGTCAGCTCAGTCGTGCTACGATTATGGAATCTGTAAAGGCTCCGAAACGTCAGCCAATAAAAATAAAATACGCGAGTTAAATCCGTCAAAGTTGTTTTATTCCAATGTATAATAACCGCGAAGGCATCAGAAATTATTAAATAAGGTAATCAATTTGTTTTAGTAAACTTTATCTGAGTATTACGGTAAGTACTTAATTAATATCTTAAGCACATGTATAATGTATAAATTTCATGAATAAACAACACCTACGGGTATGCTAAAGGTGAATCTAAGCTTTGTTACGTAGTGGTTTGTAAAGTTTGTTTCTACTCGGCTTTTGTTGAGTGGATCCTTCAAACCGGGGGTTTAGCCTAACAATCGTAGCCTAGTTCCCATTGTTGGCTTACAATATCAGGTACTTATTCATCGTTACACTACGAAACGTAGGTATTGTATTTTGTTAAGGAAATATTTCCTTAACTTAGTCTATAGGCATAGAGTAAGATTTTTTTTTGTTTCGTAGAACGCGACTGCGGCAATCTTGATGACGTCATAACTGGAGTCCTAGGTATAGGTATTTTGTACAAGATAATAAAATGTACCACTTAATATTAAGTACATTTAATTTTAGTCAAGTCAAGTTTAACAGTAACATTTACCTTGAGATATTGAAATATGGAGATGTTGTTGGAAATTGAGAAAATAACATTGACGAAATAATATTACGCGGAGGGGGATCTCTCTTATGAAGGAACATAAATTTTCATACATTTACAATGTATTAAGTCATTGAGACATGTAAATTTGGTGATTGTATAAAAAGGTTTGTGGGTTTATATTTTAAATTTGGTAATGACATTATTTCACTGAAATATTCTTAAGAATGTACGAATAGGTAATAAAAGACAAAGGAACAAAACAATACATCTTTTGCTGTCATAAAATAACCGTAGTAGCTATGTCTGACTAAAACTTATATTAAACACTAGCTGTCCGCCCCGGCTTCGCACGGATCCCTTTTTTTATAGCCTATGTCACTCGGGAATATTGTAGCTTCCCAACAGTGTAAGAATTTTTCAAACCAATCCAGCCGTTTCGGAGCCTATTCAATCCAAACAAACAAACCTTTTACTCTTTATAATATTTGTATAGAAAACAAAAAACCGCAGCGTTTTATACTGCACTCACATTGTTTGTTCCAACTAAATTATCGCATTTTAACACCTAGTGTACACTCGGCGTAAACCAAGTTTACAAAACAAAACACTACACCGTTATTCACAGATAAGACGTCAACTTCGCAAATGCATTTAGTACCAGCTCCTTATAGAATTTCACTCGCCTCACAAGTGTACGGTGGCGAGGTAACAAATTACTCCAGTGCGACACTGAATGCAACCTCTTGACCCATTTGGGATGTCAGAGCGTCCGCCGTGGATGCCGACACGAGTAGGTGAGCACGACAGACATTTATATGTATTCCAGCCGACCTGTCCTTCCTTCTCACGGGTGCGATGTCGCTCTGCTCCAGTTTCAGTTACAAATGTTAAATTTAAATAGAAAAATACATAGTTCTGCACGTAGGCCCTATTATCGATTATGAGATGAGTTGTTGACTTGTTAATGTTTGATTGTGTTCGGAAGAATACGGTGCCAAGAATAAGAGGTCGATGGTATTTTTATAGTTACCTTTTCTCTCTTAGATCTGGTGCAGGTATATAGTTAATCGTACAGTTGGCTAGTTGGCTAGCATTAAGATTTTTGACGTCCGAGAAGGCACTTCTATTCTTTTCTCTCTTTTTTCGCGAGGAAAACCCTACGTGCTACCCGGACTGAAAAGAATAAGTGTGTCAATAAGTAACAGTCTCATTGAGAAGGCCAATAAATTACCGAAGATAGGTAATAAAACAATTCTTAGAAATTCCTTACAATTACTGTCTTGATAAGTAAAAAATACCCATAAGTAAATAGTAGTAAATATGAGACAACCCAAATTTCAATATCAAATTAAGTTCACAGAGCAAAATTGCAGCCAACAAATACAGGAGCAAAAGCCCAGAATTTCGTAAACACACGCATGTTATCCCAATTTTACGCCAGCACATGTTAGTTAGTACAACTATGCTCCGGATTGATGCGATACGCGCACGATTCGCTGTGAGTTGTAGTTTCAAATATTTCACTGCAAAAACCGACGTTATTCAGCCACTTTATGGCTCGTGTGAATGCAGGATAGTGCAGTTGTTTATTTTCGTTAAAACCGCTGAAGTTAGACACGAAGTTTAGGGAATAGTGACCAAATTGTTGGGATAAAATGTTGCACTCATATGCACAATGTCATGTCCACTTGTTATAAAAGAGCTACTTAGTTTAATGAACTAAAACTGCGTTCATCATTCGCTATATTGCATTTATTATAATATAAGTTTAGGATAAATAAATAAACTATGGTACTTTCGCTTTCATAGTTTATTTGCAATATTATGGAGTATGGACATAACGAAAGACCAAAAGACATGAGTAGGTACATTTAATTATTAATACTTTTTAATGTAGATCACGTAACGTAGAAGTTAACTAAAATCATAACATAATACCGTAAAGTCCCGTAGATGTCTGAAGAACGTATCATAAAGCGTTTAGTTGAAACTTGGTGCCAGCTTGCATTCTCAGCTCGTTGCAAGGTTGCAACCCCTGCAACTTGACATGCGCACAGAAGCAACAACAGCGAGTGCACTTTTTTGCATTTTTTTAGCCATTTCTGACATTTAAAGATGTATAATGATGATATGGTTCTAGTCGCACAAATGTGTGCTATCAAGTGGTTAGGGCCATATGTACCTAATGGCAACACATGGATCACATTTTAAAAAATACCATAATTATGAAACGATAAATTTCAAGTAAGATGGCGCATATAAAAGTAATAACCAGCATCCAGATCATCTAAGATTAGATGACATTAGATTAATTTATTTATCAAAAATCATACAAAATAATTACATTACATTACTATGTCAAATTACACCAACTCATATTGAGATCGTCAATCTTGGTTCGAAAGCAATCCCAATTGGTAAATTATAATACAATAATAATTTCTGATGCCTTCGCGGTTATTACACATTGGAATGAAACAACTATTAACGGATTTAACTCGCGTATTTTTATTTTATTTTATTTGCTGACGTTTCGGATTCTTTACAGTTTCCATAATCGTAGCACGACTGAGCTGACAATAGTCTAACGCTAAAGTGACTTACCAATTGGGTGTTTTTATAATACAAGAAGAAATAAATTCCAAATATTAGGAGACAATGGTTTATAGTCAAACGAAGGTGGAAAAAAACGGTCACTGATGTATCGAATGACCGCTTTTCCACTGATATATTTAAATCCCTGATGTATACAAGACCGGTTCAAAGTCATCTGCAGTCTAATAAGGAAGGTACTCAGAGCCTGGATCAGTGTTTTTAATGCACTAGCCGTGATTCTGTTGTCCACGATAGAAGCCAGCTATCTGGAGTTTATACGACAGAACACTAACGTGTTGCAGTTCAGTTAATGTTCCCAACTATCGAAAACTATGTGGACACTGTCTCATTTTGAGAGATGTCCCGAACTTATCTAACGATGTTTGTTAGTGACAGTTCTCTTACGTACAGTTAACGATGGTTTAAGTGAAATACTGACTTTGTATGTTGAAGTTTTTAATTAGATAAGTCAGCATTATCAATATAACTTGTACCTATAC
This sequence comes from Polylopha cassiicola, assembly GCA_038024825.1. Taxonomy (NCBI): domain Eukaryota; kingdom Metazoa; phylum Arthropoda; class Insecta; order Lepidoptera; family Tortricidae; genus Polylopha; species Polylopha cassiicola. The sequence goes on from CP149059.1 coordinate 5,458,394, forward strand.
CAACATACATACAAAGTGCATAATGGAAAAGGAATTTTAAGGTTGCATAATATAATAATAATAATGATACATGTACAATTTACCTAGCAATTACTCTGTGATTTAGTTTTTTATTAAGTTATTTTGAGAATTGCTATGCCCTAGCAGGGTTCATGTTTGATCCACTATTTATCTTTAAGTCCTTATTGTAAACAACATGATTATGCAATAAATGATTACTGATTACTGATTACTGGAAAACCAAGAGAAGATGAATCGACGATGTGGAAGAGGATACCATACAACCTATATGCCTATACGTCATGAATTAGGAATAGGCATATGAATAGTAAATCATCATCATCATTATTATTATTAAGTAGATAAAACACGTCCGTTTATTTAATAAGAAATCGACATCAAACGTATGAGCTGACATGTCAAAGTGACGTATCGATATTGGTTTAAAAATAAAATAATTTATTGTTAAAGAAATTACAGCTATGGCACGCTATCTAAAACCATTTCACTTAACTATACATCGCAGCTAAAATGCTCTTGACAAATAAAGAAATTATTTGATTGATTCATGAGAAACAGGCTTTTCCACAAAGTAAGTAGAAATTAGTGGAAGTACGATTGATATCTGGAGTGTCGAGTAATTATGCAGTGCCTAAACGGTAGTATGTGGACAAGACAAACCGTAGTATCAGGCACTATTGATCTAACGTGTTACTATTTGACCTCTTACCTCGAGCTGTGTTGACATTTGACACATCTAGTGTCAGTTGACGCTCAGGGACACTCAATGAGCGACAGTTGTAAATGTTAATCTATCGATAATTGACCAGGATCGCATAGTTTATAGGTACTTATTAAGAGTAAGTTGTGTTCTCAAATGATAAATATAGGTAAGTACCAAGTACTAAAGCAAAAAGTGTAATTATTTTAAATAGGTACCTACTTACTATTGAAATAATTATTAAAATTTTCGCGGTGACAACGTGACGTCTTACTTATTGACATTCTTATTTAAATGTTAAAGATTCCATTCATAGATAGGTAGACTCTTAATATTTAGATATTTTTTTTCTTTGATAGACTAAATTCTTGAAGCATAAAAATAACCAACCAATAACTGTAAAATAATTTAGGTATCATATTTTAGTATGTTGAAATTACTTAAACTATATCATGACAGTGGCCAACTATAAACTGAAGCAAAGGTCATTCCATCATTGTCGATATTAACGATATCAAATCTGGGGCATACAGTTTTTTGTATACATCCTTAAATAACAAGTCTGCACATACCTTTACATAGTTAGTTCGATCGCTAATACCCGATTGTAGTACAATCTACCAAAATGGCACCAGCAATGTATGCTAGTGTAACAGCTAGTCTAGCTTTAGGTACAGGGTGTTCATTTGTAAACCAATTCCATGGCATTCCATTCCGCACTGACAATGCCTATATTCCGAGAGCTGGCAACAATTTTCCGTAGAGTATTTGAAACAATCTAAAAATTTGTCGTATAGCTCTCCTATTATACCCCAACATGAAACTGCAAAATACCAGGACAATAAAAATACTATTTTGATATGTTGTAAAAAAAGCCAGAAGATTTAGTCGGATCTTAACACTTTTGTAAAAAACTAGCTGTCCACCCCGGCTTCGCACGGATACCTTTTTTTATGTCACTCGGGAACGCTACACTAGCGTCCAAACAAACAAACCGTTCCTCTTTATAATATTAGTATAGATATAGAAGATGGTTTTATTTAGACCCACCACTAACCAGTCAAGTATGCAGTTCCATGTTGGGGTATAATAGGAGAGCTATGTGTGTTTTCAGCTTGCCTAAAAACCTATCCAAAATTGTTGCCAGCTCTCGGACTAGTACCAAACGCGTCGAGCATCGAACCACGCAAAACTAACGCTCGTAACCCGCACTTTCTGACACGGTTTTTACTCGCTGTCATGCTTCCGCTTGATTTTTCTGGATAGATTGTGGTTCGATTCGTTTTACGTATAGGAATGCATTTTTTTTACGTGCTTATATGTGCTTTTTATTTAAAAAATACTTACTGCACTAAATATCCCGTATTCGTAACAGACCGAGTTGATCATATTTATGACGATCCGTAAGTTTTAGAAGAAAGTAAGTATATTATTGTGCCTCAATCTAAGCATAGAATATAGTTCACTTGATATGAACCTACGACCATTACTAATAACATTACGTATCTTTAAGCCGTTTAATCTTCACAAACTCCAATTTCGAACAAGTTTCCCGGTAATACCTACTGGAGCACTCCCGTAAATAAGGACTTACGTTCGCCGGACGTGGATGGAACCTACAAACGGGTACACTTTTAATTCTAAAAAGCTCTTCGCCTGATTGACCCCCAACAACAGTTAGTGCAACCGTTACGAATGAACTTGCAACATTTTAAGAGCAAATAAATCTCGGAAACTACTCTAGTCGCACCCTGTGTAATGGCTGGTGTAAAACTCTAAACACCCCGCTCCAGCAGCTTGCTATTTCTTCAGTAGATTTATATAATGGTGATAAGCAATGCTGTTCATGGAGGAAAAAGTCTGAACAATAAAAAACCTATTAAGTTTTCATAACTATATTATATGCCGAAGTCAAAAAAGTATCAATTTGTTTCATTACTTTTATTATTAAAATAGTGTTGTCTACTCATTTCGTCATAAAATATATGGGATAATATTCATCAGCCTCAGAGCATCCTTACAGTAAATTTTCATATCCTTGTTGAGGGAGCCCGTAACCTCCAGGTCTCCACTAGCCATCTACTTGCAAATTCCGTTCACTCATTCCGCCGGCGAGACTGAAAGACCGTATCCGTAAACATTATATTTCGGCCATAAAACATAACAAGCTTATAAAACCGCAACATAATCGCGAAGGGTCCCCCGCTGAGGGTCCCCTAGGAACCATTCAACGTAGCTCGCCCCGAAAATTACTCGGCCTACGTAATTTGAGCTTTTTTCTTTTGTTATTCTTTAAGGCCTCACGAGATTCGCGACGTTATGATCTCATTTTGAGTTATGAGAAAAAACTCTTAGGAGGTCCCGGCTCGAGAATCATTGTCCATAGGATTAGGCGCTTACGGGAATACCCGCTATTTTTAAGGGGGAAAATTGCCCTGTACCCTAATTATTGTTTGTAAAAATGCTCGTGATGTTTTTGATTATTGTTTATAGCATCGTTGACAACGTCCGGTTACTTTTTATGGAGCAGGGTTTTAGAAATAGGTACCTACATTAAATAAGTATATGCTACTGATGCATATTAATCCGAGTAGGAACGATAAGTATTCGGACATATGCTCATGCTACGACTACATTAGGTACGTACTTAACAACTAATAAAATAGATGCAATTCTCAATAAAAAGCATTCGCATATTTTTTTTTCTAAAACATTTCTTTGTTAAATATTGTGTACCTACATATTTACTAGATAAAATAAATACACATATCTAGGTGAGTACTTTGTCAACAAAACTCGAAGCTATTGGGGCCGATGCTAAACTTTCGCGAAAAAATAAAACTGAACTCAAACTAGGGAAGTTCCTCAGAAGCCATTTCTGCACCGCATCTCCGAACGACGCCGCTGGGTGACATTTTGACCAGGTTTTACGTCTCTTATATTTACTTTTATCCGAACAACTGCGACAATTTCGACATTGTATTGTTTTCTTTTGTTGTTGTTCATTTCGGTTGCAATTAAAGGGGATAGAATAGCCGTGTGTGTCCCTCGATGTTAGATAATAACTGGTTTTGTGCTGCAATGTCCCGGCGTACAAATAAATTCTTAATCAATGACGTTGCGCTTATAAAAACTGATTAGCTGGTCGCCTTTTAATTAAAGTTTATCTTTTTAATTATCTGCTGCGAATAAAAGTGAATTATGCATGTTAATGTTATTATTAGTTTTTAGTAATGAAACAAAAGTTGGGCAATTTTCTTAAACTTCTTAGACATCGTTTTTTTTTCTTTATCTAATTAATACAATAATTACCTCAATATTTACATGTTATCTACATCTTACACTTATGTAATAAAGAGGAACGGTTTTTTGTTTTATTTAAATTAAATAGTCTCCAAAACTACCGGGCTGATTTGAAAAATTGTTTCAGTGTTGGGAAACTACACAATTCCCGAGTGACATGGGCTATATTACATTCTGAAAAAAAAATCTTATAATATTAATATATATATACTAAGTTATCTTTCACTGTTCGCACCCAAAGTTCAAGTTACGTCATGTGTGAAACCGAGTTAGAATCTAAAGTTCGGAAGAAAAATATGTGTCAAGCTGTTCCACTTTTCAATTTGCTGGTTTGAAAATATTTATTTGGTTTGTTGTTGAGCGCGTGCGCATCGCCGCGGCGGATGAAAGCTGCAAATCTGTTGTAACAGCAGCTTAACGGCCTGCACTCACAATCCTACATGGCACAAGTTATAGGAAACTAGACTATTTTCCAAATAATAAATAAATTACTTAAAATTAATGGAATGAAACTTACGTCTAAAGTCTATAGCGTTAGACTATCGTCAGCTCAGTCGTGCTACTCGCGTAGGCTTCAGAAATGATTACTTAATATCGCTGTTCTAATTCAATAGAGACACACACCACAATTATGAAATTTTGTGTGCATGTCGAGTAGGTTAGAAAAAAGTATCGTTCTAGTTTTGGTACTTTTGGTGAAAGTGTTTTTAATTAATTTTTGGACAACATTTTTTATTTGATGATTCAGCATTAAAAAATACATGTAACCCTAAATTTTCAATAGAAAATATCTATAAACGCGGTAGGTCCGAAGTTCGTTGGCTCAGTTAGTTATTCTTTAAAATGTTAGAATACTTTCCAAAGTCATATGCGTCCAGCATTACTGGATCGAAACCTCTATTTAATTTCTATAGAATTTGATCTTATATAATATCCTCTTTTGACTTGTACTGGAGGTTGGTAAAAGCACCTACACTAGTGTCCAACTGGCCGTCCAGTAAAATTACAGCCCACTTAAACAACAAAACTTTTACCAGCGTCTCTGGAACAACTGCAAACTACTTCTTGGACCGAAACCAAACAAAAAGGTTCCCTAAAAGTTATTTATTACAAGAACAAATCACGAAGTAGTCTTTTTTTATGTTGATCAAACTTAATGCGATTACAAGGTACCATTTTAAATAGAAATCAGTGAAGAAGTGTAAAGAATTTTAGTTACCTGCCTAGACTAATAGTGATGACAACGACGATACCTATAATAGTGATTAAAACAGTAAGTAAAGGTATTATATGGCCTTGTAATAAGCTCCTTCATTGTTGATTAAAATCTTGCAATTTTCTACTTGTTTTTTATTTTGAATATTAAACCGCAACTAATTACTCATCAATTGCGTTGAGTGACATGAGTCTGTTTAAAAAGGACGTGGAGATCGGTAAGCATTTATAATGCGACTAGCTAAAACTACCCCCTGTCCTCGGTACATAACAGTGTACCGTCTAGCTACCGACATAAAGCCGGTAACTCAGATTTTGTAAATAAACGATTCGAGCCCAGTCGGCGCACTAGCCTGAAATAAGGAATTTAGTGACAGATTCCAAATCCACGTTGCTGTTCGGAAACAGTAACGTACAGCATTCTGTTCGACCATAAAGCTAGAATTTGATTTTGACGACAAGCTGAAAATCATTCACAGTTTATAAACCATAACAGGTTTACTGCATTTTTCAAATATGCTAGATGTCTTGTTAAGTTAATACTTATATTAGGTAATCCTAATTAAAGTATTTACTACACTTTTATAAGTATTTTACGTTTTATTAAACGGCAATAACACTACAAACTGTTGATAAATGCTAATGCTGGCTATTTTGAAGTTTGATTGGGATGACATCTGGGTTCTATTTAGTCCGCAAATAAGATTATTAAGAAATATTGAACACGTTCTAGATACTTTTTTTTTCTCAAACAAACGAAATATTTAATATGCCGCTGAATTTCTTTGTCATTAATAATTCGATTGAAAAGGAAAAAATAGGTGTCTAGTAAAATAATAATTTCTGATGCCTTCGCGGTCATTCCAAGGTGTCTAGTAATCTTTTAACAGACCAAGAAAAAGTGGTCATGCCTATCTCTTTATATATAAAAATGAATCGTAAAATGTGTTGGTAACCGCATAACTCGACAACGCCTGGACCAATTTGGCCAATTTTTTTTTTAAATGTAGGTTGAAGTCCGAGGATGGTTCTTGCGGCGATAGAAAAAATCGAATAATTGCCGGGAAAACCCTAAAAACAGCCCTTTTCTTTTCCCATACAAACGTTGTCTAACTAAAGTTACCTAATTTGAATTTCGAACGGGCAGGATGACGTCTGCCGGGACCGCTAGTTGTAAAATAAAATAAGCATATTTGAATCAACTTACTAATTAGATATACGAACGCTAGGAATGTTCGTAAAGTTTCTGTTATAGAACTTAGGTTATAACACAAATTCCATAGCAAATATTTGTTGGCTCCCTTTAAAACATTAACAAAACAGACTATATGCGAAGTTATGGCATAGTTCAGAGTTCTTACATGAAAAGACTCGATATGAAATTCAGATCAAGATACATACCGTTGTCGAACAAAGGAATTAAATATTAATAAAGGTTCCTTCATGTTCTTACATTCACACTCGGGATTGATAAAAAGCTGAATTATTGTTGGTGTCAGAAGATTTAACTTAACATAAAGTATTATTGTTTGTTGTTTGTGATGCGTGTCACGTGTAACCTACTCGTATTATGTTAAATCTTTGTCATTAGTCAATATTCCTTCAATAAATTCAACCATGGGTTTAAGATACATATTGTTATTACTTTATATATATAAAAAAAGCTCTTAGTGTAAAAATCACCGAAATTTTCTGCCTGATCAGGGAACTTAATTCCTCCCACGTTTTCTTTCACTATCTGTTTCTAAAAGTATATTATGTTTTCTAATAAATCTATCTATTTTGGCTTTCATATTCAAATAACTTTTTTAGAAAATTACTACTAAGCCAGTATAAAATTAAACCAAACGAAATTTGACGAATTATTTGTACCTAAACATTATCAGTACAACTGTCAGAGGTAGGTAACTGGTATTCGGAAGCGCTTCCTCATACATGAATATGGAATAACAACGGCGCAGAGTTAATATGTATGAATGTAACTTGTTAACTCAAACGTACACCCGCCAGATGGCACCGAGACCGCCCAAATGTCTCGCTTTTGCTTCACTTTATAATTCAAAGATTTGCTCACGTCGAATAAAGAGACGTCTTCACTAAATAATTCAGGAAAACATACGGCATTCGTATTCAGTTTGAAGAATTTTGACGCTCTCCGCTTTTGTGAATAAGTATGTTTGACAGCAAGTGTTCGTACGTTTAATACCGTGACTCATTAAACAAACAAAGCAAACTTAAGACTCCACGTATGTGTCGTATACGTACGAGCATAAACAGAATTTAAGAAAGATTTTAAATGAAGAAGTTACTCTTAGTACGAGCAAGTACATTTATATACTTGGAACATAAATCAGTACGGTTTGCCACAATATATTGTGTGACATTAAGCATTAGGTACGCACTCCTGTTCAGGAACACCAAACCTTTCGACGTAGGCGTCGAATTCACTGAAAAAGGAACGATGTAAACATCGACGGACGATAAATCAGAGACCATTGTCGAGGAAAAGTCGCAAATCGCAAGCAAAGCCGAGGCTGAATACTTCGAGACCGCTCTCTTGAATTTGCCCCTCAATAAAATCTCGCAAATAAAACCGTACTTAGGGATAAAGCTTGCTCGAATACGAAAGGATACATCCATTTTAGAGATTATTGACTACTTTTCTTCATATCAAATTTATTGATACCTGGTTTTTACAGGTTTGGGATAACTAGGAAGTATTATGAGCAGTCCAAATATTACAAACCGACAAGATAGGTACATCTTATTAATGAGAAGTTTATAACATAAAATTGAAGTCTAAATATTACTCAACCTTATTTAATTTATTTTCGGGTAAGGTCCGCTATTTGTAGTTATATTTAAATCGAAGCTACACCGTCGGGTGACAAGGCTGGTCTCAGGTCAGTCCACGCGGGGACGACCACGCCGTTCGTGAATAAATTTGAGCAATTCCGACCTGCTTTTACGATCTGAATGAAGTATGAACCCGGAACGTGCAGCGGGGTTTACTGCGCGGAAAATAAAAAATCTAATGAAGCCAACTTTATCGGCGTTAATAAAAAAGTAACGATAGTTCTCGGCAGACGCACTAAAGGTTGCCTACACCTCGTAGTTTGCTACTTGGTTCGGCATAAAAATATTAACTACCTACTTACAAATTTACGGGTAGTTTTCGCTCTATTTTCAAAGAGGCCTAGTCGTTGGCAACAAAATTTTACGGCAACAATATTTCTAACGAAATTTTTAAGAGCTATTTTCGAACTTTTGCACTTTTATTTCAATGGGCATTATCGCGAGTCAAAAATCCGCTAGAAACACTTGTATTGAGTAAGGTCTAACTGACAGCCGACAGAATCCACCAATCACATATAATAGCCCGAGATCCCACCGCAAAATTGTGCAGGTATCTGTTTTTTTAATGAAACTTCGTTAAATGATAGATGAGTAGATATGTAATGCATTAGTTTCGGGTTGCCTGTAAAAAATTAGCCGCAATCATTTTTGATTATTTTTTTTGTAATTAATATTTTTGTAGGAATTGTAGCTATATGTTTTTTAAATAAAATATACGTCATTTTGAAGGAAAATATGTGAAGAATGTAAAAAACAATGGTTGCCAACTCCCAGTCAGCCGCAACTTCAGGGTTGCCAGGTGTAAACAGGTACATTATTGTTGATTATGTGCTGACATCTGTTTTTTAGATAAATATTATTTAAAATTAATCTATAGTATTTATTGTTCATGATAATCCATGGTTGCCAGTAAAAAAAAAGCCGCAAGCAGTGGTTGCCGTGATTTGAACTTATTATTTTAAAAGCTAAAAATGATGAAAATTGTACACAATTAGCGGCGAAGTTGGGCCCTATTTTATGCAATTCTAATTCTACCTGCAATTAATGCGTTCACTGGCTGGCATTATTCAGCGGCATTTTATAATAAAGGAAAAGTCAGGCCTTTCAATTTTTTTTCTAATAACAAAATCTTTCAAAAATTTATCGCATCATTGACTGATGCAACTGACGTCTTCGATGAAAAAAAATAGTACCTACTTATTGTCCAAGAATTTACCGCACTTATCTATATATATAAAAGAAAGTTGTGTTAGTTACCCCGTTTATAACTCGAGAACGGCTGAACTGATTTGGCTGAAAATTGGCGGGGAGGTAGCTTAGAGTCAGGAAAAGGACATAGGATACTTTTCATCCCGATCCAGTAAAAAAAAAATTTAGCTCATTTGTTAAAAATAGTATAACAAAATGCAACAATGACAGCCGTCAAATCGATTGATTAATGCCGCTACATTACTTCTTTGCCGGGCGGGACGAAGTCTGCCGGGACCACTAGTAATAATATATGGCGTAAAAAATGCACTGGGGTAAATAACGCTCGATGTCAGATATTTCAAAAACTTAAAAAAAGTTACTCGTTTTGACTCGAAACTAATTCCGCCTTGTTGGAAGTAATTGAAACAGAAAATATTGCGGACCATTTTTATAAATAGTATGTGGCAAAATGCAACAGATCCATGTTGTGTGCAATTAAATGATTCAGATAACGTTAATACAGATTCGGAAAATGTATAAAATATAATTGAAAACAATGTGTAATTATAGCAATTATATTTAAAATAAGTATATTTTTTAATTCATTATTTGAAAAAAAACTTTAATACATACATATTTTTTCAATAAAAAAAAATGGTAATTCATCAATGTCATAATTATATAATCCATTGCTCTGATTAATCAATATTCATTATTTCCTTTTAAATAGTTACAACTAAGATATGATAAATTTCATAATATTTATAACACAAAAAAAAAACTAGTAAGTAATACTAAAATAACAAAAATTTTACTTGTTTTTTTTTTTCTAGAATGAGCGAAAGTAATTCGATTTTCTTTAAATATTCAATAAACTTTATTAGGAAAAAAAAAAGATTCCTTTCTTATACAAGAAACATTGTCATATTCAAAAATCCATGCTTCATAGATAAGATTTAAAAAACATGATTACTTTATCTATACTACGTTACATCCTTGTCTATAACAATAAACGGTCTGTGCATTCCTTCCCTCTCACTCACTTTCATCTGAAGCGAAAATAATAAGTTTAAATCACGGCAACCACTGCTTGCGGCTTTTTTTTTACTGGCAACCATGGATTATCATGAACAATAAATACTATAGATTAATTTTAAATAATATTTATCTAAAAAACAGATGTCAGCACATATTCAACAATAATGTACCTGTTTACACCTGGCAACCCTGAAGTTACGGCTTACTGGGAGTTGGCAATCATTGTTTTTTACATTCTTCACATCTTTTCCTTCAAAATGACGTATATTTTATTTAAAAAACATATAGCTGCAATTCCTACAAAAATATTAATTACAAAAAAAATAATCAAAAATGATTGCGGCTAATTTTTTACAGGCAACCCGAAACTAATGCATTACATATCTACTCATCTATCATTTAACGAAGTTTCATTAAAAAAACAGATACCTGCACAATTTTGCGGTGGGATCTTAGGCTATAAGTAGCTTGCACCTCATTGCTGGAACATGACAGATAGAACTCACTCAGGACTAGCGACATCTAGCGGATTTTTACTCGAGATAATCCTCATTATTCCTGATCTACATTTTCTATTTTAATTCTTAAAACGTTGTTTTATTATTATCATCTTCCTTAGTTATGACAAGTTTTATTATAAAGGTGAGAAACTTCTCCATTGACTAAATCTCTTTTATAACGTAGACATCTAAATCGTTTTAATTCGTCATTACATTCAATTTGTTCCCGTACGTGTGCTTATTATGCAAATTTTAGCACCTTTTGGGTACAAAATTGCGCATAGTTAGCTCGTTCCATAATTGCATGTGATATAATTGAATGCCGAATTACCTATTTGCCCTAGTTCAAAATTTAGTGCACCAAGCTGTTAAAATTTCTAGTGCTAATGTGTTTCAGAGAGTACGTAGGTACTTAACATGATCGTTTAGAAAATGAATTAATAATTCCTGTTTTTTTGTTGTTATTAGATACATTTGAATGAAACAGCTATAACGGATTTAAATCTTTAATTTTATTCGCTAAACTTCGAAAACTTTACAGTTCTCATATTAGTAACCAACTGAGCTGATGATTGTCTAACACTAAGGTGTTAGCGTAAGACTATCAATACAAAGGAAAATACGCTATAGGTAGCAATTTAGTTGAAATTTGATATAGAAATAGGTTGAGTCTCGGAAAGACACCTAACTACTAAACTAAGAAGTCCTATAATTAATGCATCACTTGAATATTGTGCAATATGTACTGCAATCAAATATTTGTCATTTAATTTGGTATGAAGATTTAAAAAATAGCTTCCTAAATGGCTACACGACGAAATCGCGTACAGAATGTGATCAATAATATTTATCTCAAAATAGTTCACGACGCAAAATACTTTATTTTCCAAGTGCAGTTGCAATTTCATTTATAAAAGGAAAGCTAGACCGATGTAGAAGCGATCGTTTGAAAAACAATTTCCGCTGGCGATACCTAAGTTGTAGGTACTAGCAGCAAGATGGATGGTCGTATAAATCTCCCATGTGTCTAATTGACGGGTGGGAAATCCTGTGCACCGTACGACTTACTGATTTACTAACTTCATTCTAAATGTCCAAGCTTTACTTACTTTTGGTAGGTTTTAACTTCTTATGAATTAATGCTGCCAGTTTTTCTATACTAATATAATAAAGAGGAAAAGTTTGTTTGTTTGGATTGAAAAGGCTCCGAAAGTCTAGACGCGTGCAGTGAGGGTAGGCACATGTACCATGCCAGGGTAGGCACTCCATACATTTATACCATTGTGCCTATATGGAACGCACGCCCTTGTCCGAAACTACTGGACCGGATTGAAAAATTCTTTCACTGTTGGAAAGCTATACTGTTCCCGAATGACATAGGCTATATTATATTTAAAATAGGGATCCGGGCGAAGCCATGGCGGACCGCTAGTCTTGTATAAACTTATTAATGTTGCCAGTAGGTATCTACTAATTATTCTTTCATAACATCAATTTGTATTTCCTAAATTTAGACCAACGTTAAGCAGTAAAAATTTTACCTAGCTGTAATATTTTGCTGTTCGAATTATACACTTATCTAATTCTGAAACAATAGGAAAATTATTAGAAGTTTAATTTAAACAATACAGCCTTGACGACGATACAAATTTACCGGCATTTATATTAGAGATTTTGGTAGGTAGTATAAAATTGAGAAATTCGTGAAATCCTCGTAACTTTAACGACTTTTTCATTCAAATAGGATTTGACTTTTTATTTCACAACTTTATATTTACCAGTACCTAATTATAATTATTCCACAATTCTAAGAAAATGCTTTCATCCGAGAAAGGAGGCTTACATAGGTAGTTAAGTATCTAAAACATGGACATTGTCTCCCAATCTAAGTAAACGTATCTTACAACATAAAAACAAAAACTAAACGCATTTCTTACCAATTAGCTTTTGACATTCTTAACCCGGAGCTATCGGCATAGCTCACGTGTAGGGGATTGTTACCGATTACAAATCTCATCTGTAATTCGTGTGTTCCCGGAGCTATCCATTACTGAGCTTTAATGAGAGAGCCCGCCATTTAATCATCGTAAAAGGTCCATAAATCCTAATTACATGGCTTATTATTTCGAGACAGCCTCAAGATGTGATGCGGTCGCCGGCAGGACAATACGGTTCTAGTAAAATATTGGTTCGCGAGCGCTCACCCTGTCGCCCGCGGTCTCGGTAAAACTGAGAAACGATTGTTCTTAAATGCTGAGCCGCGCAGTTCTAAATCCGAACCTAAAAAGATTGGTTATTCAATGATTAAGGTACATCATACGCACTGAGATATCTCATATATTTGTGATCATTAATAGCTTTATAAATAGGTGAGAATTATTAAGGTGAGTGAAGTTGTAATTTAATTAGGTTCCTACTCGATTTGGTAAAAATGTTAATACGTTTAATTAATTCTCTGATAAGAATTGTTGGGACCAGGAAGTACGGAAATAGCAACCAAGTGACTATGATTCTACTTCATAGTAGGCACCCGAATACATGTGATTCTTAATATACCTATATTTTATTATTTTACGTGTAATGATTCACAAAATACGCTTATCCATAGATAGGTAGGTACATAATTTTGCAAACTGATATACAAGCCTAACCTCAAACCTGACAAACCATCATTAACAACCGCTCTGGTTCCCTCTAAAATATCAGGAAAAACTCCAACTATCGGATATAAAAACGACAGCTCGTGGTCCGAAGAAACCACACTGATTGCACAAAGGCCTCCCGCGGGACTGAATTATCGGCACGTCCCCGACACCCCACTTCGTTAGTCGGCTGATGACGTGTTAGCGCCTTACACACCCGCGTGCCTGCGTACGTGATCCTCCATGGGAAATACATATAAGGGAATAATATAAATACAATAAAAAAAAATCTTCAGTGAAAGACATTGGCTTATCTCTAAGTCATACATCCGCGTGATCCTGCTACGAAAAATGTCTTTGGACACCGCGTATGCGTATAAACAACGGATAAAGATGCATGTATTATATAAACATTGATAAGCTTCAACATTCAGGTACAAATGATCGTGCCCATCACATCTGCCTCTAACAGGAATTAAACCTGCAACCTCCGATTTCGTAATAAGGGATTAAGCCTACTAAACCAAAACGTCATCAAAATACAAACACTTATTTAGGTAGGTACATTATCGTCGCTTCTACTAACAGATAATATGAAAATTAATAAACAAGCTCATGCTGTTGATTTAAAAAACATTGTTCTAAAAATATATTTTCACGCGACTTTAAAGTTATTTTTTATAGAAATCTTTTTTCATTCACAATTACTGGCTTCGAACAATAAATTAAAAATTTCATAAAATTACCTGCCAAGTGCACTGACGCCGCAAACTTAAAGAATAAAGAAAACTTTAGACAAACGTTTAATAAATATAAAACGATTATGTCTATTTGTTAGTTAAATACGTCGCAAGAATAATGGAATTGTTATATTATAATAATATAATGATGACATAATATAATATATTCGCAGCCGGATCGTATAATCCGTTGTATCACAATAAGGTTAGACGTTTTACAAAATCGTTTTGTAATAGGTAGGTATGGCGGTTTACCGCTTCTGATAGCAATTCTAGTTGAATGAAATGGTATCATCGTTGGTTGTCAAGTATATATTTATTACCTACTGGTAAGAAGATTATAAATATGATATGGTTTGTTGGTTTTTGTTTCTACAATTTTGTTTTGCCATTTTTAATTTCAATAAGAATCCACAATAATTATGTAAGCATATAAGTTTGTAAACATAAAATAACACAATAAATCATGCGAGAAGCACCGGATATAAAGAGGAAATGAATCTCATCGTAACATTTTATTTTTCTCGGTCGGAGTTGTCGTTCCAGATTACTAGCTGCACCTGTTTTTCAGAAGGGAAATTGTGAAAACCGATATATCAAATAAATAACAGAACCTACCTAGGTACCTAGTTAGGTTATCTTTCTAAGTAAAACCATAAAGGTATTGGTAACATCGCGGTAGGTTTACCACGATGCTAACTTTAAATAGGTACATATATTTTTAACAGTTCACATCAATTATTAGGTTCAAATGGCACAAAGCTGATAGGTAGGTACTTACTAGACAACGGATAAACATTTAAGTAAGTACATAAATTAATTTATGACATCCAAGACTCAAACACAAATTACATAAATATCTAAGCGCTTATATAAGACCCATATCATTTTTAATACAAACGCCTTTACGTGGATTTTAAATGGGCTAATTAAAAGCAAAAATAACCCTTTTAATGATTAAATTGTCTATCCATGCCAAAACGTGGGTAGTAAGGAAAGTTCTAAAGAGTTTTCTCTGCGAGTTATAAGTGGATTCTAGCGGCGGTCGTTCAACCCCCTCGTAAGTATTTAAAGTATATCTAATTAAGAGTTGAAATTTTTAATGTATGTTTAGCTCCAGGCTCAAACAGGTAGGGTCTTTGAGAACACAGAGCTTTAATTACGCTTTTGTATAATGTGTAACAATAGCTAGGTATCCTAGGTATATAAGATACCTAGTGGTGCTGAATAAATACAATTATAACTTATAGGTATTCTTATATTAATGCAACAATTGGAACATTTTGTTCAATATTTAGTTTTATTTTATAGAATAGAAAATGTTCAGAAGTGATTCTTTAGCTCACGTCAAATTGTTGAAATGTAACGCTGGCCATCTCGACTATTTAGCGTAAGTCTTATAGTACTCTGTTTTAATATATTTCCAATACAAATCCGAATGTATCTATATCTTTTGTCAGATAACGATTGCCTTCAAGTTAGAATAGATTATCGAGCATCACCCTCGAAATAGGCGAGATAAGCAAATTGCATTCCATCATTCTGTTATTAACGTTATACAAAGGAGCGGACAATGCAGCATAACGGAATGAGAGGGGTTCGTAGCTTTGTGCAATCATCGCGATTCATTCGACGACGCCCTGCTGCCCGCCTGCCGAAGCAATTGTGGCTGCAGCGCGCTCCACTCCGAATCTATGAAAACGTGATCAGAATTACGCAGCTTCACTTTAAAATAATTCGTTAAAATAAGACACTTTTTTATGTAGCTACTTGCGAAAGAAAACAGAAGAAAAATGTCTACATAGTTTCCTTTAGTATTCTTGGCGCTTTTAACGTGGTCCCGCGAGGATACAAAACACTGTTTTAATTATGAAACGCCCGATAAACAAGGTAAAACTTAAAAAGAAAACATTAACATTAATACCGGTTCCCTGTGGAGTAAACATAAAAAAGACTACTTAACTAAGAACAACGGTCCGCCGCTAATGCACCTAACTGTCCTTTATCCATCGAGTCGATAAACACTGCTACCGGCCAATGAGCTAAGTAAGTATTCCGTTTAAGTATCAGACTCCAGTTAAAGTGCAGTCACCCACAAAGCAGCAGGTACTGAGTGACAGTTGAATAATTAATTTAACCTGCAATAGTGGAGGAATGGAGTGAAGTAGTTAAAAACATCATTAAGCACATTGTCGGAGGCGTTTAAGTCGGCTGAAGCGAAAGTTTTCACGTTAGGAATACTTGAAAAGTCCATTACACGCTCGACGGCGCTGACGGCGACCTTACGACGGCGTTGTTTGTAATTACACAGACATGGGCCCGAGATTTCATTTAAACTTTGTTACAGCCCATTCTTGACAGATATTTCTGTAATTGGGTAAGGCCGCCAAAAATGCAATATTTCAAAAAAAAAGTTGTCCTAGACTTTACGACCTCATAAAAAATTCAATATTAAAGTTATCGTAATAAATCTTTTTTTACTGTATTCTTGAACTCAAAGTAGGTCGAAAATGTGCTAACAAAATAAATCTAAAAAGTCATACAAAAAAATTAAAATTGTTTTCTAAAATATTAGCTCAAAAATGGCGTTTGTCCCAAGGGTACCCTGACCACTTCAAGTGGAGATGTACGCTTTTCTTATGCATATTTCGTTTAGCTCTCACTTCATATCAAAAGTATGATAGATTAACGATTATAATTATTATGTTAAATAATATTTATACTATTTTAAATAGGATCTGTAGACCATTATATTTTTTGAACTAAAATCGAGATATTCTACGTTACTCATCCTTCGTTACCAATATCAGACTTTAGACAACTCAGATTTAAAATTAAGTCAGAGAATTGAAAAATACTCACTCGAAAATTTAAACGAAAGCAAAAAGAAAAACGAAAGAAGCTATTTTGTCGCATTTATAGTCAAAAAAGGTACCGGAAATAGTCGTGTGCAGTTCTTCGTTACGTCAGTTTTTGGGAAATTTGAAAGGTAAAAAGGTAATATTTAATTAATTACAATTTAAAAAAATATGCGGGCAATACTTAAGTACACATTGATGTAGAGTTTTCTAGTTAATTTACTATAGTTTTTGAATTATAAATTATTAAAGTGTGCTCCGCGTTACCTTCGCGTTACCTGTACGTTACTCTTAACCGATAGGTATAATAGAGGTGACCTAAAGGTTTGTTCACATTGTTATAATTAACCTCCCAAAAACAAAAAAGAGGATTATGGTTTTAATACTTTGCTTAAAATAATTACCAGGGATTGAAGATGGAATCGGAAGATTAGCATGCGCTGATGGAAAATAGTCTAAAATCAGGAAAGACAACTGAATCTGGGTAAAAAAACATGAAGTGAACGACAAAATATTTTTTTATAAAAATGATTTATAAATAAAAACCTACAAAAAGAATTAATGTCAACAGTAGTCACAGTAATATTTTAGGTTCAGTAACTATTTCGAAATAACTTTATATAAAGTGAAGTACTCTAAAACAGTATTTTTATTATACTATTATGGATTCGACCGTGTTACCTCTATATTACTTATTGCCCATTTCCGCGGCCTTACCCAGTGACGAAATAAAAAAAAATAAGATTACAAAAATACGAGTTTTTTTGTTTATTATGAACTCAACCTTACAATATTTATACGTTACTTCTGCGTTAAAGTAACGAATAAACTCTACGTTACCTCTATGTTACTTATTGCCCATTTCCGCGGCCTTACCCAATTGTAGAAAGAAAGCACGGATTGGTGTCTAGTAGACATTTAGCAGTAAGAATTTATATTAAAAACATGCAACCATACTATTCGACGCAACTTTGATTTTATTCTGTTTGTAAAACAGACCGTGTTTCACAAAGACCCGAGGCGATAACTTAGACGAAATAACAAAGTAACTTCATATCTTATTCAAGCGACAATCGCTAAATAAAGACCGTGAAATATAAAACATTGACGGTGTCGCCTGCAATGCAGATGTGTTCACATAAAGTACATAATAAAAGTGCATTTCACTGTAATCAAATGTTGTAAACTGCTAGCGGCATAAGCGGATTCCCATGCCTACACCATAGTTGTGTAGAGAATTAATAAGTTAGCAGTTCATGCATATTAAGGCCCGAGCGGCGACAACCGCAGCTTTCCATATTCATATCCACATAGACAGTTTCAGAGGCTCGTGCTAACCGACTTACATACAAGCTAAGAATTAGTCCGCGCAAGCATTAGCCACTTATGTACTACATAAGCTGGAGTACGCGTTCTCTACTCAACAGATGAAACCAGAACAGCCAGGTACTCAAATACAACATTTAGGAAATATATTAGAATAAGAATAAACATTAGAGTTTCTATCAGACTGACCGTAAAATGAACAAGGAAATATTCATACAAGGCATTAGCAGTTCCCTAGGGTTAAACCTCAACCTGGGGAACACAACTTAACTCCTAAGGGAAACTCCTAATCGCATATACACTTACGCTCCACTTACGCTTTGACTGAATACATATTATATGAACGACAGAGCGCCATATTGCGTAGGTAGTAAACTATTTGATTAATTTCATTTTAGTAAGTTCATTACGTGAGAATAACTCGTAAGTTGTCGCACGTAGTTTCTTAGCAGTTAACTAGTTGAAGGCGTGGTAAATATCTTGTAACGTAACGTGACTCGACTAGGTATGTCTAACTTCTGAAAACTGTCATAACCGAGAAGGAAATTCTTTTGTAATAGGTTTTCTACGTTGACATACTTTCATGAGACACGCTACGCCTCGGGCTCAGGTGACATTAGGATTTTTATGTCACGATAAATCCTAGTATTGGTTGTCGGTACTTCCGCAAAGAATTATAGAATTAGCAACTAGTGAATTTCTTGGAAACGATAAAGTACGTTACACTGTAAACGTACCATAGCTGAGCACAAGCCTATCTAAAAATACCTAGCGAATCAGACCTAGATAATCCACCTAATATAATGCGGCATAGACTTTTATACTTAGGTACCAAGATCTAGATAATCTACCACCCTAATATAATGCGGGATAGACTTTTATACTTAGGTACCAAAAATATTTTTAAACTTTCTTGTGTGCAGTAATTTAATGTTAGTTCAAAAGTACAGCAGGTAGTCAGTAGTATAAAAAATTGGTCCCAATTAAAATTTATATGGAATAAGTGGCGCTATAACGGCTCCTGATAAAATCTGGCTATAATTGCTCAGCCTAGACTAGTTGAGCATACCTCACAACTCTGTGCTCCTTATGTCAAGCCCATTTAGATTCAAATTTACGTGGCACATGTCGAAAACCCAAAAAAAGGCCAAACAGAAATGCACGCGACTATGCTCGGTAAATAACGAAATATCGTCAGACTTTTATCAAGTTACAACCAAACACTAAAAATATTTTTAGTAAGTTGAACCAAAACAGGCACGTCACTGAATTTCTATGAAATTTGGAATTCTTTCTGCATTTAAAAAATCAATCAATCTCCCGCCGTTTCACAAATGAAAATCGACCAACATGGACGTTTTAGTTGTTGTTTTACTTAGTCGGTATTGAAAGTAAAATCGTGGCATAAAGGGGGTTAGGTGTAAAGTGAATTAGTGCCCCAGTTGGCGAGGTCCGGTCAAGTAATCGTTTTTCCACCCGAACCAAGTAATCTTTTTTCCTCGGTAGCGGACGTTGATTTAAAAGCAGACCGATAGAAATGCTTTATTTAGACCATGTTACATTCTAACCAGAACTTTATTAAATAACGCTTTATTTGTACCAATACTAACAAAGTGTCAGTTAAAATTAAATTGAAAAGTAGGTACAATTATTTTCTGCAGAAATACTATTTACTATAACGAACTAGGTTCAGGTAAACAGCTACGCGCTTTTAACTCCGTTTGACTTAATAGTTAAGACCGGCAATAATACATCATAGTGTACGAGTATAATTATGTGCAATAAACTATAAATTACCTAAATTATTTTATTTCACAAAATAACGGCACTAATTTTTCTCAAAGCACGGGTTCAATTAAGGTTAATTTCACAATTACCGCTAACGTCACAATACACTATTTTAATTAAACAAGCCTATTGAACCAAACCTTTGGTGTATTAATGCTATAGGTTAGGTTATGCTTATTCAATTACGTACGTCTAGGTGATTGATTTCGCCCACATTGAGCCAGGCCCACATTAATTTTGCTTTGAAACCAATAAGGCTGTTTACAAACATGCTTTGTACATTGCGGTCGGCGCACAAACAACATGTCCCATTATTGCACCGGGGTACATCTAGGTACTTACGAACTATACCTAGGTGCCTATCTATAGTTATCTGGCGTGTTAACGATAAACGCAGTAAGTACGTTTGAATCCCATACTTATGTTCTTATGTAGCAGTAGATATCACTAGGTAATTTTATTATAGTCTTTTGCTAGTAGGTATTGTAGAAAAAGTATTTCTATAGGTAAGTAGTGTTTTTTTTTATTTACGAATACCATGTATTTCATAATCAAGATTCTCGAATGGTAGTAGATCTGGCGGTATAATTAAGACCCATTAGCGAATAAATACATTTTTAACTACCTAAGACTTGCTTAAAAATATTACCTACTTCTAAGGAATTGCCTAGGTAACCTACGTAATTTCTTGGTCGGAATTAATAAGGTTATTCATATTATTATTAACACGGATATAACACTGGAGGACGGATACTTTTATTTTGTGATAAGTACTTACCTAAAATTTTACCTTAAATTGCTTTTATGTCATACAAGACAAATTTATCCGTATTAATAACTTAATACTTTCTAGTATTCCAGTTTGAATAAATTAGCAAAGTCGGAATATTAATTCTATGCGAGACATAAATCAAAGATCCACAGACTATAACTATTTTCATAAAACCCAGTCTACACATTATCGAAATACTATTTCAACTACAAGCTGAAGGATTAATTGGGCATAGACAGGCGAGTGAGACCGCGAAGCCGCGCGGCGGTGTACAACTTTCTTAATTAACTCGT
Organism: Polylopha cassiicola; assembly: GCA_038024825.1. Taxonomy (NCBI): domain Eukaryota; kingdom Metazoa; phylum Arthropoda; class Insecta; order Lepidoptera; family Tortricidae; genus Polylopha; species Polylopha cassiicola. Next base: position 5,479,637 of record CP149059.1, read on the forward strand.
TATTGTGCACTGCACCTAACTCTAATACCATCGCGCAATCCGAGACAAGAATGTTAATAAAATAAACTAAACTTATCTACCTCATAGCTGATCGAGTTCGATACAATAGAAGCTAGTTAAGTAGGTAGGTACACACGTATTGGGGAAAAATGATCAGTTTTTAATGTAAGCATCTAACTACGAGCTTCGCTATTATTAAAATAAAGATTTAAAACTAAGTTACGCGTCACGTGATCAGTTTTTGTTCTCTTGTCAATCCCATAAAATTTTGCATAAGTTTCGTTCGGTCCCTATTATCAATCGGCACTAGTCTAGAGAGGCTAGACAAATTGTAAAAAAAACATAGGTACCTAACTATGTAGGTAGATAACTTGTAGATAAATATTGACGAAATCATTAGATCATTTCTATAACCAACTCATTTAGGTGCTAACTTACCTACTTATATTATACAAATATAGTGTCTTTAGAATAAGTAGCTACATAGGTACTTTACCTATTCCGTATCATCAAAGTATAATAATAATAATGATGTTGATGATGAAAATAGCTGTACTACATAGGGATGCAACATCGTTCATAAAAAACATCGATACTGAAACATCGATGTTTTTCAAAGTCCAACATCGATGTTGAAAACATCGACGTTTAAGAACGATACATCGATGTTTTTTCGATGTTTTCTTTAATTACAGAGAAAAGGATTTTCCTTATAAAAAATATTGATAATCAATTTAGATTCATTTTGGTAATCATAATTACTGACAATGTCAAACAGTTACTTACCTACTTTTAATGATAAATCTATAATGTATTAGGATATGAAAAGTAGTAGAACGACAAATTAAACAAATATCAGAAAGTCAAAGATAATCAATTTTATTATTAAAGTTATTTACTATTATTATTGAATTCTGTAATGAGAAAATAGAGTTCTTTACTATTTTTCTCATTACAAAATTTAAAAATAATAATTTCGATAATCTACTGCCGAGCATCCGGTTTCTTTCTTGGGTAATTATAGCTCCAGCTTCAGAAAATAACCTTTCACTAGGGACAGAAGTTGCGACTATTGGCCAATGTTTCATAGCCAGTTTATATAAATATGGAAATACAGTTTTTGTATTGTCCCGGGTGACACGTATCACACCACACGCGCGACACACACACACGCAATAATAGTTACGTACAATACAAAGAGAAGGCGCTGCAATCAAACATCGTTCATAAAACATCGTTCTTAATGAACGATGTATCGATGTTTTCTTGTAGTTCAACATCGATGTTTTAACATCGATGTTTATGAACGATACATCGATGTTTTAAAACATCGATGTATCGTTTGCATCCCTAGTACTACAAAATACTATGTAAAACGACTGCCTATCTATTGTTAGATCTCCTTTGAGCACCCTCTCTTAATACAATCCGTAGTTTTATGGCAGATTCGCCTTGATTGCAACGCGGTAGAGCAGCTGGCTATTATAGCCAACGATTGTCCCAACCGGCTTCGATTATCGTTTCGACTCGCCACCGGACTTCCATCAAGCATTCCACGCAATCGTTTTTAAACGATACCGTTTTTTGTCCCCCGTTGACAATGCTTTTAATCTCGCCATTAATGATAAGTGTCTGCACCCCACTCCTTATTAAGAGCCGGTCAATGTGTAGCTTTATTTTAAATTCTAACAAAAACACTCGGAGCTCATGCAAGTCAATCGACATATTACTTATATTTACAAACAACTGGGGGCGATTAAATTACTATTCTGTTTCTTTTTGTTTCAAGAATAAGGTCGCATTTGATACGTCTTCGCTGAATCTCCAGTAAATATATCGTTGGATTACAGCCTCCCTAGCAAAGTGACAACCTTGTCCGTTCACTTATCTCAGATTTATCTTCATTTTTAAATGCGAAAGCAGCCACTGATAGCATAATATTACTGAGCTTAGTGATGGGCGTATCGACAAATATATCAAAACTACCTACCTCTGATTATTATAGATACGTACCTACCTACATTATAAACTTGCCTTAATATCTATTTTTTACACATCTCTTAAGATCATTGCGCGTGGATAACTGCGAAAAAAGTATCTAATGTCAATTCGCCAAACGCCTTCAAGATTAAATAATTGGTATACTTTCAAAGTAGGTAGGTAACATTGCTCTGAAAGAAAATTAATTTGAAAGAGCATCATTATCAAATAGGTACAATGAAGTTGCGTCAGTCTCGCAGCACGTTATAAATGCTGATTTTATGTAACACTAGCTTCTGCCCGCGACTTCGTCCGCGTGGAACTCCTCCTTTTTTGCAGTCGGTTAAAAAGTAGCCTATGTCCTTTCTCAGGCTCCAGACTTTCTTTGTACCAAATTTCATTTAAATCGGACCAGTAGTTTTAGCGTGAAAGCGTAACAGACAGACAGACAGAGTTACTTTCGCATTTATAATATTAGTAGGGATTATTTAGTAAAATTATTTATGTTCACAAACATAACTCATAGCGACATGTTCAACTTCGTTAGGTGAAGAGGATTTCTCAAGAACCTTTAATAATCTGCAGCTTATCCCGCGGGTATCGTGCGTCAACACGCCGTGATCAAAGGCTAGGTAGGACGCACTAGTGCGCAAAAACACTCCATTAAAACGATAAGTTTTTCAATGAGGGATTTAGTAGAGGCTTTTTTCAACCGTCCTCTCCGTTCACCCATAAACGAAGGCTGTCAGCCGTCGGCATTGAAATCGGTCTCCTTTAATTTTGAAGCCAATAAATTTCGTAATCCGCCAACGGAATTTATATCGGCCATTTAATGTCAATAAAGAGAAGAGACGCCAGCGCGCGCTTTTTGTCGGCTCCACCGAATGTCACCGCGCTCATTTTACATACAAAGGTGACGTGTCAATGATCATACTTAAAAGTCTTTTGAAAACCGTGCGATATGTACCGACCTTTAGTAGTTTATAAGCGTTATAATGGCATTCTATTACTCCTAGATAGCTACTTGACATTTGTTTGGTGACAATTTATCTCTTATTTGTTTCAGAATGGTCATTTATGTTCTAAAGATTTCTAGAAGAATAGTTGCCCAAGTGACAAAGCAGAACCCACTACTATTTCTTACAAAAACAACCACCTATAAGGGCCACCCCACATCTAGCGTATTCCGAACGTCGACGCCTCTCCAACGCCCGCGCGGCGTCGACGCCGGGCCGACGCGGCGCTGCGGCGTCTCTCGAACGTCGACGTCGCATCGACGTTCACGCGGCGTCGACGCCGCGTCAGCGCAGCGTCGACACCGTGCGCCACCTGGACGTCCTGGCGCTGACTGGATAGTGGTCGCTAGGACGTCCAGGTGGCGCTGCGCGGGCGCGGAAAACGCTAGATGTGGGGCCCTAAACACCTGCTTAGGGCAATGACTAAGTAGGACCCGTTGAAATTGTCATATTTTTTTTTTACCTAACAAAGACTCGCTCTTTAAATACTACAGCTCCTAACGCAATTAGATGTCGACATAGTCATCAGATCATTAAATCGATCGTTGGCCTCATCGGGCGCGGCTGCAGTGCTTGTAGAAACTAATCGGTCGGCGCGGCGCGGGATGCGATGACACGCTCACAAATTGCACCGCTTGTTTACGACACGTCCTGCGTCTACCTAACTCAATTTGCGTACCATTGTGACAGACTGCATAGAACTGTCGTTGGCTCTTTGCTGACTGCCTCTTGTATTGTCCTATCACACAGAAATGAGTTGAGAAATGCAGCTTCTCTAATGCAGTGTGTGTTTTAAAGAGGCTTATGTACCTGCTTCAACGGGTATCCCATTAGGTATTTGATTGACATAGGTACCTACCTACTTATTACCTATTAAGTGGTAGGCTGATGATACTTACCTACGTTTAAACTCTTTCATATGCTGGAATACCTACCTGACAGATATATTCTCAGAAAACTGAAATATTTCATATTTTGAAATGAGGATTACCTACCTACCTACTGGTTTTTTAATTGGCCAACAATGACTTGAGTTGTAGGGCGATATAGAAAAGACCTTAACATTTATACAAAGGTAGGTATCATTATGGGTAGGTATTACACTTGCTATCTTTAGACAAATTCAGTCTGCAAATCTCCAGGATGCTCATCAAAAACGAAATAAACGCTGAAACGTTCGTTTCAAGAATGGGAATAATCACCTTTTTTGTATTGCAACTCGAAATGGTATTTCCATTGAGCAAATGGTAGTCGTGCCGCTTTGTTGGCAGGCATTACCTACGGATTGAAAGGGCTGGATTCGATATCGCACGAGGCAGCCGACTGCCGATCGCAGGCGGGTGAATAGAATACCTGCTCGATACAAAGGATTCGCTGAAAGTACTTATATAAAGATAGGTGCTTACTTCGATATCTATGTTGGATTCTAACGTAAGTAATTGTAACGAGCGTTTGGAAAAGAGAGATAGCCAATTTAATTTGACATTGGACCTACCTATCGTATGAGTACCTATGATACCAACCTACTTAACAATGCCTTGCTTTCCTTGGAATTATTATTTTAGTTAATAGAAATATTTTCATATTTCTTTTTTACATGCGTTTTACTTTTCTAATTGTATCCCTACTATCCCTACTAATCCCTACTAATATTATAAATGCGAAAGTAACTCTGTCTGTCTGTCTGTCTGTCTGTCTGTTACGCTTTCACGCTAAAACTACTGGCCCGATTTAAATGAAATTTTGTACAAAGAAAGTCCGGAGTCTGAGAATGGACATAGGCTACTTTTTAACCGACTGCAAAAAAGGAGAAGTTCCACGCGGACGAAGTCGCGGGCAGAAGCTAGTTATTTATATGTAGGTTCTTAGGAAACATCTAAAAAGTGAATTTAAGGTTTTATTTTAATCGTGCATTCCTACTGTCATAAATATTGACATACCTACCTACTTCACAACTGCCAATTGGCACAAGCCATTTTTGGAGAATAGAATAGACACAACATCTAAAAAAATCATATTTAGGTAGACAATAATGGTATTAAATTAACAGTCGAAGTAACCCCTTTCATAATCAATTATTAAATTCTATGTAAAAATCGATAATGTTTCTAAAGGCTGCAAATGTAAATTGCACCAACTGTTACAAGCCGGCAGGACGGCGCCTCGCTTTATTTGGAGTGAGGGATGATTACGAATGTTACGCAGAAAGCTACGTCAAATGTTTCTGGAGTCTTTGTGACCACAACCACTCGAGCCATGAGAACATTCTCCGGAACACTGAGAAACAAGGTATGTACCTTCTTAGTTATCAATGGTTTATTTCACTAAAATAATCATAAGTGAACTGGTTTAGTTTCGCCGTCTTTATCATAAAGCTAGGTAGGTAGGTATCATGAAACACTACGAAGTGGCTCACCAAATTTACAACTTTAGACAATATAGGTAGGTAGGTACCTACACTAGTTTGCTGTATACATCACTTTAGCGTTAGACTACCGTCAGCCCAGTCGTGCTACGATTATGGGAAATGTAAAGTTTCAGAAACGTCATCCAATTAAATAAAATACGCGAGTTTAATCCGTTAGAACAACTAATTATGTTTAATTCCAATACCTAACCTAATTCTCTCAAGTACCTACCTATTACAAAAGTACTATTGTAGCGGTAAAACTGACTGTTAGTTAACTTTGGATAATGTTTTTTTCACTAACGACGTGAGAGAGATATTCTCCAAAATCATAGTAACAACCGCATTTCGTTACATAGAAAGAAACACAGAACAAAAACACAGACCAGGTGCTACCAAAGTCTTTATTAACGGGAAATAACAACTTAAAGTTTAACTTTAGGTAACCTGTCAACCAACATCAAAAACATAAGTAGGTACCTAAGTGTATACCTAATTGATAAATTGATAATAATAAAACCACTATCATAAATAGTACATTACGCTTGGTGCGTAAAATAAAAATGTGATCTGAGGCTTTTTTATCTTACTGGCCGAGGTCAGTATACTATTTTTCTGTTCGACGAAGCCAGAAAGCGGAAATTTTATTTAGCGCAGCGGCCACAAAGTTGGCGCTTTCTGGTCGGAGGACTGAAAAGAAATTTAATCTACACGACGTGATTGAACTGTAGTAGAATAACGGTATAGTCGAGTACAAGGGCTAGGATAGCTGGCAAGAGCGCCGAGCTCAAACGCAGCGCGCCCACCGCCCGCACTCTCGCCGGCGTCACCGACAGCTGACGCAAGAGACTTCGAACCGACCGCCGCAGCTCCGAGGCTGGTTCACTAGAAACTAAATAACAATCGAAGTTATAAGTACCTACCTACCTAGGTATGCTGGGAGGGATCGAGTCAGGTTGTATTGTAGTACCTACAAAGTTAAATAACAAGCAGTGGGGATTTACCAGCAGGCTGAGTAGGCTGGAGCCTAGCGCGGCAGATTTTAGGGGGCGGCGAATTTGGCCCAAACATTTTATTTTGTCTTACAGAAATAAAATAAAATTATATACCTGCACAAAGAACTTTGACCCATTTATTAAATTAAATACGGATATTATGATTGTGAACTAAACTAGCGTATGAGGTCAATAGGGGCGGCAAAAATTTAATAGGTAGCCTACTGGCGGCAAATTTGTAAATCCGCCACTGATAACAAGAGATAGAGTGCTAATAACAAATTAGGTGCCTCGGATGCCGAAATTTACCTAAGCACTTATCTAAAATTTTGGTGGCTATACAACAGATAAATTTAAAATGTTTGCTATTAGGTACTTCATTCGTTGTGGCTATATACCTACCTATGTTTACCTTAATTTGTTTTTTTTACGAGCTATATACTACATAAATATACTATGACCTGTACTTAGATTATCACACTTTTGATATGTTTGAAAGGGCTTAATAGAAGGAAATTAAAAAAATAATCACTTACATGGTATAAGGGTGCCGTATAAATGGCAGAATGAGCGTTGCAGCCGATCGGCTTGGTTGCTGACACACTGCCCAGCCGAAACAATGAGCACTTGTATTATGAAGCTTGCAACTAGAAGATGTATCGTAGAAAACCCACCCTCACCGATAAACGTCTTAAAACATATTAATTTATTTGAATACTTAATCTAAATAACATAACAAAACTCATCTTTTGTAAATAACTCACTTGAAACATGATCATAATTATACTTCGATACATCAAGGCCACACACAAGACCGATGTAGAAAATAACGAAATCACTATCTGAAATTAAATTGTAACAAAAGGGAATTTAATTTAAAATATTCGAAGGCATCAGAAATTATTAAAATATTCAATAAACCCCTAGAAAGTAATAATTACCTGCCGACCAAAACAAACTCTCAAAAGGTCGCAGTATTCTACTAAATGCCGGTGACAGGTGACGCATCGCTCCAGCTCAGCTGCTTCCGCCGCCCAGTCCAACATCTCCTCATCTCCTATTAACTCTAATCTAGAGATTATACCCACTACAGAACAATTTAGGTATTCGAGAATCTTAATCGCTACGAGGCTATATGAACAAAATACGAAAATCTCAACCATATACTGAAATAGTTGAAAGAAGTCAACAAAACTGTAAAACCATAAAGGCATATCAAATACCTCCTTAGGTACATACGTATAGTCAAATATGTAGGCAACAACCAAAATAATGCACATGACGCCACAGACAGACCACGCCGTGAGCACGGAGAATGTTAACCTTTTTAAAAAGTATTCGTATTTTTTATCATTTGCACACATATTATTAATAGTATTTATGTTGCCAGTTAGGTATTTAAAGTATATGGTATTTTGCACTCCTAAAATCATAGTCGGAATCGAGCTCGTGATCGATAAGAATTTATACAAAATCATTATACAACAGTTGATATTGAATTTTAAGGCGGGGTCCCACCAAGTGTACATGAAAGAATGTCCCAGAACGAAACTCTGCATCGCAATTACAAAAGACATATTAATTATCGCTATAAATTTAAAACTCTTATTTAAACTTGAAAAGTTTCGATACACCCCTAACACATTTTCTAAGAGAATAAGACTATTTATTATTCTAGCTTGCGACATTTTTACCCGCTGCAGTGAACGCTTCTGACAGACTGCACACTATTTTTATGGAAAATATAATAAATTGTATTGATTCATGTCATTATCATGATTGCATTACTGTTAACACTATTAGAATATTAAATTGCATGAAATCAATGTACTTAACAAAATTAATTGATGTTATTTCATAGATACATGTAAATTGATAATAAGTTGTGCAACACTGTCCATTGTCAGTACATACAATAGATTTATTAATTAAAATCTTTGTTTCAGTTATATCTGTGCAGCCACAACGTCAGAAGTTCAAGAATCCTGTGTACACCAACGATATCCTGGTGAAAAATTAAAAGTGAAGTACTGTAATACAAATCTTTATTTTAAATGTCATTAAAGCAAAATATTATTCAAACTGCTCTGGCCTGTCTTTAGCACCTGTCGTACATTCATGTTAATTCTTGATTCCATGGTATATTCTCGGAAGTTGCTCCAAACTGAATTTTTATAATTTCTATTCATTGAATTGACTAACTGATTTTTATCTGATATGTATTTGAAGGTAACATCATCATCAAAACTTATTAAGTTTAAATCTTCGTTATCATCCCAAGGAAAAGTCAAAGCTGGTAATATCTTAGGAACAGCATGGTAACAGAGTCTAGCTTCTTTTGACATAATCATAATGTCTCCACTGTTTAAGAGTATTGCTGAAGGTTCAATAGATTTATCTTCTCCGCCAATTAGAAATATTGCAGACTGGCCAAAACTGAAAACAAATTATAATAATTGGTATCAGTATAGTCACTTATTTTATTAATCACTGTATGTCTAGCAGTAAGCAGCTACAGCTATTATTATAGTTTTTGAGAAACCAGAAATAATAAGGCTTTGAATCAATGAAAGTATAGTAGGGAACTAATAGTCTTCAGTCATCTTTAAATCCTACTGAGACTTGTTCATACCGAAGAAATGGTGTGATATAATGCAAATATACCACTGTGTAAGTGACCTTAAGAACAATATAATAGTTAATAACAATTATGTCATCATACCTAAAAGAGAACAGTGGTGCTTCTAAGTTGACCTCAGAATGATCTGTATGAGCTGATAAAGTAGAATCCATGTGGTAATAATTTACAATGGCTGCCTCAGCTCTAAAATCATTGTAGGACATGTAGCATGCCACCACATCTGATAATTCTGACAAGTCCTCTGGAAACGGAGCCTTGTTCTCGTCACTGTATATCTGGAATTGAATATACCATACAATTATTACTATTAACATATAAAACAAAAGTGAATTTCATAATAATATGATCTCTACACTACTCTGTTTTGGTGATAAACTAATATAAATATCATATGCAAGTCAACCTTCACTAGTTTTGGTTCTTTCTGTATCCTTGTAGCTTGCAATTAAAAATTATATACTACTGTCAACTAACCTTTACATCCAACATATTTTATATTAGAAACAGTAGATAATTGATATATCAAGAGATCTTCACAACTAATCACACAAATAAAAATATCAACATTTTACTTTTGTATCCCAGTTGTGGTGATATCCTAGAGTAGTCCATCTTAGCTTTTTTTGGAGAGGTCTATTACATTGTCCATTTTCAAAGCACTCAGCCCACCAATCTGGTAACAACATTTCTATATCAATATTTAACTTATTTGGTTTTCTTGGATACTCTTCTAAACATTTCCTTATCCAGTACCTCTGTCCTAAACTTGTAAAAGGATTCCTTATAAGAAAAAGTCCAGGATGATTGATAAAAGTATATAACTTCCATTCTTTCATTTGTCTTAAACCCAATAAGCCTGTTCTCGTGTCTTCGATTACTTCTGCAGGATTTGCAAGAAGTACCTGGAAAAATCATTTTATTTCTTAGAATTATATCAGTATACATTCCAATACTATACATTAACATGTTAATAATTGATACCTTATCGGAAAGACTATCGTCCTGCAGCGATACAACTTCATCCATTAAAGGTTTTGGTTTGTTGGATTTGTAATATTTAAATTTCTGTTTGAAGTTGTCCATTATAACTAATTAAATAAAAATAATAATCTTGAATAATAGGTTAAATTAGTTATTTCAAAAAAATATAATTATAGCTTATGATAAGAATTAATAAAAATAATATCCAAACATTTTTAATATTTTGACATTTTTGACATTTTCATGCTGGCTGTCAACAATAGTCAATATGTCATTTAGTCTTAGTACGTTTGAGCTACATTTAAAACAATCGTTTACAGTAATGTAGGGAAGAATTACTTCTTACGCAGTGTGAACATAACCGCGCGGTTTTGGGAAATCTTAATTTCACATAAGCCATAAACATAATCTTAGTTATCTGTATGTGCATTGTGATTTATGGTTCGGTTTAATCTTGTCAAATTCAAATGACATTTATTTTCATAGCAATTCACTAGTAAATAGTTTCGCGCATAACTATTGCAAATTTTAAGAAGAATCGATCACTTTGAAAACCCGAATTACTATAATAAATATAAAGAATAATACTTCGAAGAAGTGTTAACAAGAAAGAAGTATGAATCCTCCGGACGTTCAACTGATTTCGGATAGTATAAAGGTAAGGTATCGGTTTTGTTTTTATTTACTCAGATAATTCAATAATATATTACTTTGTATAATCCATAAATATCCAGCATATAATTCTATAATTATTTTTGTTTTCGAAGAATCGAAATATTCAAAATTCTACAAAATATTGGTTCCCTACTATTAGATTAACTTATTTATTATTTGCTACAACAATATGAATCATGTTAGACCATAAAGACTCACCTATCTAAACACTATTTAATGATTTCAGGAGGATCAATATTTAGATGGAAAGTCTAGACTTCGAAAATGGCTAAACATGAACTTTAGGATTGAGATGACAGATGGAAGGGTCCTCATTGGTGTTTTCCTATGTACTGACCGGGATGCTAATGTTATATTAGGTAAGTATTTTTTAATTGATACCAATTTTTATATTGTATTTTTTAATTGGTCTCTCCATTACATACTTATATAAAATTATATAAAAACATCCTTTTATAAGTATATAGATGTGACAAAGTCCTGTTTCTGTATATTATAATGTGGAAAATCTTTATTTTAATTTACAGGTGCATGTTCAGAATATCTGAAAAGCAGCGATGGAGAAACAGAAGAACCCAGAGTTCTGGGTCTAGTCATGGTCCCCGGTAGACATATTGTCTCCATACAAATTGATGATATGCCTTCACAACGTAGAAATGCTAGCATTATGAATGATTCTATGTGGCTTTAATGTAAGTTAGTATATTTTTTTAATTTATAACTAATTATTTTATGTATAATAAAATGCAAAAGAAATGCCCAATAAATATATTATACACACATTTTTAGATACACATTTTACTCAACATTTTTAATCAACTCCTGAAGAACCTCTACTTCCAAATATATATTTTTGGAGTCATTAGCAAATGGATTATAATTAATGTTTTCACCCTTATTTGTTGATTTTAAAAGGAAATCTGTTAGATTCTTTTTAAGTACTGATATTCCACTTTGTGGTTCAGATAAAACTTTATTCAGGAATCTTGAGTCCAATATTTTATGCAATGAAATGTATGGATGTAAAATCATTTCAGTCTTCATAATGTTTTTCAAAAATACAGTACTCAAATTTCTTACATCCTCATCTTCATCTTGCAAGAGAATAACCACAGATTTAATAGTAGTGATTTTGCAGTTATCTGGTAAATTATGAAATGTAATGCCAAGTTCATTAATAGACATAGCGGCTATGAGTCTCATTTCCACATCCACCATTTCTGGGTTACATAAAGAATCAATAACCTCTGATAAATAAACAGCATTATCTTCAACCATTTCATCTGACATTACTCTCGCAACAAATGGCAAAATATAGCGAATTTTATATGACACTCCTTGTGTTTTAAGGGTTTTTATTATGGCATTTACATGCTGGCAACTTATGACACACATTAGTTTTGAAATGGCGTAAAGAATCTTCCATAATGCGCAATGATTATACTTCTTATCATATGATAGTAATAATTCTGTAAATTCTAATAAGAGGTCATCTGGTATGGCTTCCTTCTTTAGTTCAAATTTCTGTAATATGATTTCACAGCAAAACTCAAAGTCATTTCTACTCATGAATAGTTTTACAATAGGCACTATGTGAGGCCATGCCACATTCATAAGATATTTTTCAATTCGAGTGTTTGCCCACATAGATATTCCTGGCGCATGTAAATTTTCATCCAATTCTCCCAGTGTTTCTAATATGATGTCAATAGAAGGACTAGTATCATTAGCAAATATATCCTCAAATATTTGCCTACATACATAAGAATGAGAGGCAATAAATTTATTATGCATCTTATTTTTTAAATCATTAAATTTGCTACTGTATTCATCATTACTATAATAATTGTAGCAATGTGCTAATAACATGAGATTCCCATGAAGACTATTTTCAGTCAGCAATTCATGGCACATTATGGACTTATATATGACTTCAAATGAGAAAATATTAAAAATGCATTTGGCTGTTAGACGTCTAACGGAATATATAGGGCTGTCAAGAAGTAATACTAAACTGGGCAATAAGCACAATTCTACAGTGTCTTTCTCAGTGGTGTCACTTGAAAAGTTATATCTTTTAGCGCTATTTGCTAGCATATTCAATATCGGCATTAGTACTGAATGCGAGAGTACTTTGTCTGTATTGTTAATATTTTTCAATTGTGCAATGATATATATCCACAGCTTTGGGGAATGAGTTCGTAATTCGTCACATGCTACTGTGGCAATGGTTTCTTCGCCAGTACCTGATGCTTTCTTCTGGCCTATCAGTTTTGGCACTAGGGCACCATATAGTTGTAATGCAGCATTTCTGAAAATTAATAATAATTCCAAATTTAGTAGTAAATATATATCATATGACAAAATAATTTGTAATGCATATACTTAAAGTTTGTGTAAGTACCTTATTTGCCAATGTGAACTTGTAAGGTTATCAAATGCTAATTTTGCCAACTGTGGCGAATAGTACATAACATCTGATGCAATGCTGCTGTCAGTCACAATTCTGGTTAAAAAATGTATATAAATGGCCTTCGGTAAATCCTTTTCATTATCAATTTCCATATTGTTGCTTAATCTTAGAGGCATATCTTCAGTATTACTACAGGTTTCCAGTATCATGTTCATGAAATAATGGAATAGAGGCTGGAAAAAAAATATTTCATAGAATAGGTTTATTTTAAATTCAAGCATACCTACTATACATGAGAAACCCAAAGTTACCTTTCCTTTCTTCATGTCTGAAGATACTATGCGATGTACCATTATAGAAAGGCCAGCACCGCGTCTCGTTATCGACGCCATTTTGCTAGCTTCAGCAATTAATTCCTTGAGTTTTGATTTCAACAAAGCATATGGAATGTTCGAAATGCCTGTTTCATCAGGCTGAGATGTTAAATATTGAATAGCCTGACCTGTAAAAAAAATATGAGTAAGTATTCAAATTACAAACAAAAAAGTACTTTTACCTAAAAAAACCTTAAATTTTTTTTTAATAAAATTAATTAAATCCTACCAAGAGAAGCTCCAGCAGATTCAATTGCGCCTTTATGACGTGATGTTTCTAGAACATTAGTGATTATCAGAAGTAATTTTTCGATATGTTCTACTTCTTCACATCGCTGTATCAGGAGAGTAGATAAATCGCAGCAAGCCTGTAAGTGTTATAAAATAACGTAAACATTTTTTAATATAGTTTTTTAAATTATCACAAAAATGTATGAGACCAACCTTAACATTCAACCAAAGGCAGTTAAGTACTATTTGTTGTAATCCAGTTATCTTTGTTTGATCTTCATCACTGTGCTGTGTGTGGCCTGAATTTGTTATAATTTCTTGTACCATGTCACTAATTTTGGAAAAATCCGAACTAGACGATGTCTCTTCCCAGGCAAAGTGGTTAGAGATCCTTTCCATGGAAGTCAAAATTTCAAGCATATCATTATGTCGGATTGTTATCCTGTAAGAGTTTTGACTACATACTCTTAGTACAACAATCAAAATATCCATAAATGAATGCAATTGCTTTCCATTCTCAATTGATTCCATGATATCTCTTTTTAAATTTTGTTCATTCAATAATTCATTGCATGAAAATGTGAAGACATCTTCTACAGTTTTGAAAATGGACTGCACAAGGTTTTCTTTTATTAATATATTTACTATTAACTTAAACATACTTTGACCGCAGCTAATTTCATAGAAAAATTTGCTGCCTATACTTTTTAATGCTTCTTCAATCACATGGTTGATAAGATTAGCATCTCTGAAGGCTTTTGAGTAATGGTCTAACAGTAGCTGTACGACATTCTCCCTTATATCATCAGAAGGGTCTTGTAAGAAACTTATTAGCTTCAAGACAACTTCATGGTCATCTAACAACCACTGCTTCTTATCTTTTAATATTTTCAGAAGTGTTATTTCAGACTGCCTTGTTTGTTTCTTCTTATTCTTAGGAATGTTACTGAGGGTTTCCAAAACTATGCTACACACTTTAATACTCGCTATTTTCCTTTGATAGTTACCTTTAATATTCAGATTGGTAATTATGAATCCTTGTAGTTTTTTTAAGAAAGTGAATAACTGTGTTTTGTCATAACTTTCATTACTTTTCATTTTGTTTATAAATACTGAGTGTATTTGGACTAGGAAATTTTTAAGACCACTTAACATACTTAACCTGAGAACTGTGCAGTCCGAGTTTACATTAGTATTCAAATAATTAATTACTAAATCATACTCATTATTGTTAGGCATGGCTTTCCCCTGAGAAACACAAAGTATATCAAATGCTGCCATCCGAATGTACACATTGCAATGTTCTAATCCAAGAGTCACCATTTTTTCAGTTAAATTATATTCAGTGTTCAACTCCCACTGTTTATCAATCAAACCTAGTTTATTAGCCTGTTTTAAAACATATAAACTATTATATAGTTTCATTTCCGAGTCTTTAGTATTTTCAAATATCTCAACAAAAATATTGATCAATGAAGGGAATTTTTTGAATGTGGTCAGTGTCCAGTAATTTATGAAGTTCTCTACTGCTTTAGTAGATGAGCCATTGAGAATATCATTTATGATTGGTAAGAACAAATCAACCCAATCATCTTCATTCAATAACTTCTTTAGGATTGCAAAATACATATCAGTTCCAGCAGATACCAATCCAGGTTTTTTCAGACTACAAGCTAGACCAGTTAGCCAGTCATATCTTTTTACCAAATCAGACACATTACTTTTGTACTGTTCTATCATCTCTGAAAGCATTAAATATTTTGCCTTATTCCAATAAAAGGCATTGATTTCATCAAGCAAACTTTCATAAGCTGCATCTGACATCATTGCAACTAGGGTTTGAAATATTGTTTTGTTCAAGTCTCTTATGCCTGTGATGGGATTTTCCCAGTTATGATTGACTAAATTGAGCAACCTTACATTATTATTTTGGTTATAAATACAGTCTTCAAATGCAGTTCCACAAACTTTCTTAAAGGAATGTATTGTCTTAAATACTATAAATGTGTTTCTTGAATAATCATATGCCATTTGTATAAGTAAGTCAAAAGTCAGCTCTAAGACAGCATTTAAATTGGTGGGCTTAACAGAATTTCTGGCTGATGTTATAAGGAAACTAGATTGGAATAACCCATATGTTAGAGATACTACTAGCACTGTTCTAGGATTAATTATTGAATCATTTTCCCTATGTTGGAGTTCTCCTTTTATCATGTGTAATACTTCATTTAAATAAAACTCTTCTTTCCCTGTGAGTTGTATAACTGAGTAGAAGCAAGTTGCACAGAGTAGCTGGTCATCAATTTTAAGGATGCCTGAATGTAAGTGGAGCCATAATATTTGTGCTATTTTATCCCAAACTTTACCATCTTCAATTGATGAGTACTTTTTGGTTGATACAAATACTTCCTGAAATTATAAAACTTTTTAATATATATTTTTATTTGTACAATAATTGGATATTGTAATGAAACATGTGAGTACTTGCCTGTATCAGATCATTTGTAAGAACTTTTTCATCAAGCAACTTACGAACTAAATCTTCCATTTTTAAAAATTCAATCTTTCAGGTTCTCTGAAATAGAAATTTTAAAGAACTTGATTTAGTATTTGTACTAGTTTACTAACTCAAACCACACAAAATTATAATATCAACTTCCCTGTATGAATTTTTCTAAGACTGTTATTTTTGATGAGAGGTAAAATCAAAAGCCAATTGAAACTAAAATAATTTACTAGTCTAGTATTTACAATGAAAGTTTAACAAATTTAAAATATAATATTTATTGTGCTTCCTTTATAGGTTCGTAACCTTCCTTTTGCATTTTCTCTTTGAAAACATTAAAATCTCTTTTTCTATCGAAATGTGTAACCCATTGCGTGGGACACGATTTTTCGAATATCTTTCTAAGTTCCGCGCACTGTTTGGGTTTGTCTAAGTTGTTTTTTACATTCTCCTTATCTAAACACTCCCAGTAACGATCTCTGGAATCCCAGCAAGTTTTTCTTTGCTCTTTGTCAGGGAAAGACATCTTTCGCGGTTCAGTTAAGACCTAAAACGGAAATTAATTATGATGTCGGCTAAATACCAAAGGATAGGTAGCCTATTTTTACTGATAAGAATTAATACTTCCCCCAATATAAAACAATATTTTATATATTATACTTACAGAATATGTGATTATCGTTTCTTAATCGCTCTGTGTCGCTGATGCTCGTCGTAACGTAAATATAATTATATAGTGATCCAATTTTCACATAACCTCAAACGTTGGCTAACATGACTGAATCGAACTGAAATGACAGCTGGGCTGGGGAGAGCAGGACAGATTAGATAGAACATTCACGTTATTGACGAAAATGTTGAAGAATTGGTGATATGGTTTCAGACATGGTTATAAACGCTTTAATTATTTTTGTTGATAAATTTTGCATTCATGTCAGATATAAATATTTCTAATATGAAATCAAAAAAAGAAGTACGTACACATACATTTTATTTGTATTAGTAAAATATGCATTCTAGGCACAGTTTTTTAATTCTCATTTTTTTATAACACATATCAAGGGTCTCGACATTTTTATCATTTATTATTTATTAGAAAAAAAATCATAAAAGAAAAATTACTTTTTATTGATTAAGTATATTATAATATTCTTTGGAATAATTGACTAACAGGAAATCAGAAATCTCTAATGAACCAAACTTTAGACCCAGGTACGGCTGTTTGTTCATACATCTATAATTATCATAGACAATTTTTTTTGTATAATGGCGCTGATTTTGTATTTAAGAAAATAATTACATACTTACTAAAATACTACAGTACTGAATATAGGATTTCAAATAGGTAGGTAAAACAGTGTACAGTAACTGCTTATAGTACTTATATTTTTTGACGTAGGTACTAAAAATTAAAAGATATCAATTTTCAAATTTAAGCACCCCTTTTTTGTTGGTACCTACTTTATTAGCTTTATAAGAAACTGCCTAAAATCGAGTACGCTTTTTTTACGTTTCGGCATTGAGCATAATATTTATTTTCATACAAAGGTCTAATGTATATAATCATAACTCTTTTATAAATTTACAAACGGATTCTAACTTATTTAATGTAAAGAAATGAAAATGTGTGCATTTGGTCTCCACCATCACATCTTTCAACAGCTGCTTCATTATTTCTGTTCCGGGATTCTCTATTTCTTCTTTGCTTACTTGTTCCAGTAAACTGTTTGACACTTTCACCTTACATAGCTTTATAAATCCATCGAGTTGTTTAAACTTTTCGAATAGAAATGCCCCTGGAATTATCGGCACGTTGATACCTAATTCCTCACACCTTTGATCGTAGTTTTTAAAAATACTCGCTTCGAAAAATGCTTGCGTTAATATGAAATCTGCTCCGCTGTTAATTTTGTCTTTGAGTTGCGAGATCTTTTCATCTGTGTGGTCTGGGGAGCCAGCGACACCGATACAAAAGAAACTTCCTTTACGCTCCCTTATGTAAGCTATCAATTCTTGGCTGCTTTTGAAGTCTGAAGTCGCTGCATCATATTTATCTGTCGAGATTAGACATTAGGTACTTATTACATTAGCGTATTAATATTTTTTAAATGCTTGGGTGGCCACAGACAGTGGTTAAGAAGTTAGTATAAATATGATATTAATAACGACATGGATTAATAATACAAGTGGCTAATATACCGACCTACTCAGGCCGAGAACAATGATTTTTCATTTTGCTAGTAGGTATACCGGAGTATGTAGGTAAGTAGGTACCTACTTAACTACAGTCTGTTTAAATATGCAATTAAACTACAGTTTTTAAATTACCTATCATTCACCACGATAATTAAATATGATTTCTAGTACCTATGCCATAATTTATTGATTAATTTTAGCACTTACCGCCAAAAACAACGAATAAGTTGCAAATATCATTCTCCTGAAGGATATCTAGCAGTTGATTTAGGTAGTCCTTCTTCAACATATCACAAGATAAATGCAACATTACTTGTTTTCCAAGCCTTCTCAAGTGTTTGGCTAGTTTAATCGGAGCGATGTCAAAATCTTCACACTTGTGCGTTTTAGCGTGCCATGTTATTGAGAAAAATACTGGCTGCACTTCCAAATCGTTTATAGCGCTGTAATCCACGCCAGGAGTTAGTTCAAAAGAGTATGAAAACCCACTACTTTTTATTAAATCAGTGACTTTATTAGAAGTCATGACAAACTTCTTTTACAACTTTTAAAAAAAAGAATAGTATTCGGGTGAATAAACTACTTAGCAAGCTGAATGTTTCTGCGCGACTGACTTATCTACTCTTGAGTCTTCAATTATTGATAAGAATTCAATGTTCAATGTAGTAGGTACCTACTCGGTAAACATTAATGTAAGTGGGTTACGAATGGGAATACACTCTGACCTACAAGAGCCGATGTTTTATTAGGTATCCAATAGAGGTAGGACAAATACAAAATAAAGAAAACGTTTTAAATTTATTTAGTGTATTGATGTTCTATACATTGATAACCACCAGCGTGTAGGTAAGTATCACAACCAAAAATTAATTAACTATGAAACAAAACAGTTCTACTGAAATTATATGGTAAAGCCTTAAGCCATACTTAACTTGTTGAGTACACTTATTGCTGTCGACTACTCCTACTACGCGCCATTCCCATTTAAGTACATGTATAAAATCAGCTACTTATCTAAGTAGGTACGATTTTAATTGCAAATAACATGAAGTTGTCGATAATGACGGAATATTTATATTACAATGTTTTTTTATTTTATCACTAATCGTGTAAAAGCTTCCAAACACCTATTTCTACGAATTTTCTAAATTATTTACTACTTATAGAAGCCTACTGTAAATGCAATATCCCTTACGTATGTTAGTTATTGTTATGTTTTAATAAAGCTTCGTATTAATTAACTAGTATATGTTTGGTACTAAAAATTTTAACTATGATATTTGAATTGTCTTTCAAAAACAATTCGAGTAATCATGAGGGCTATATTGATACCGAGAATTTTTCAGTAATTACTTATTTAGCATTAACTTTAAATTAAGACGTGCTGTTTATGTACTCTCTCAAAAGTGATTTGCTTTAGTGTCTATGCTACATATTCTATAACACAAGTAGGTACGTACACCTACCTACATTTACATACTAATTTCGACAAAAAATGTTGGTGGCACCTGTTTCTATTCTACTTTTAAAGCAGTGTCATGGTTCACTTATGTTATACTAGCTTCTGCCCGCGACTTCGTCCGCGTGGAACTCCTCCTTTTTGCAGTCGGTTAAAAAGTAGCCTATGTCCTTTCTCAGGCTCCAGACTTTCTTTGTACCAAATTTCATTTAAATCGGTCCAGTAGTTTTAGCGTGAAAGCGTAACAGACAGACAGACAGACAGACAGAGTTACTTTCGCATTTATAATATTAGTAGGGATGGAACGTTCTGGTATAAAAATGGCATTTTACTAAAAATCGATAGTAAATCGTAGATATCTCGATAGGTTGGTAATTATTTAAAATGTTACACATTTAACGTATGCATGAAAGACAACATACCATTATAACATGGCGTTGTGATATGTCTACGTCTCTTTAAGACTACCAATTTATTTATACTCTTTTGTTTCTAATGTAGGATTAAATAGACTCAAATTGTAGCCGCAGTAATGAACCATTTAAAAAACGTATCATAGATGTACATATTTAAAAACTGTCATTGTTAAAATTATTTAAAAATTTGAAATGTTTTCAATTCCTACATTAGAAACAGTCATATTTTATCATTATTAATACAAACATTGATAGCATATATTTTGGTATACCTACCATATTAAAATTAATTACGACTTACTATGTGCAGCGTTTGCTCGACATAAGATCAATGCTTGGGCTATGCCGAAAAGCAATACCCGTGTGCATTCATCTTAGTCGAGTTAAAAAGATATCGACACCGTCGGTTTTCGGAATAGACTCCCCGAGTTAGTAGCTGCTTTTGACGGTTTGAGTACTTGGTCTGGGCCCTTATTCTCGCGGCAGTAATATAAATATCACAGTCGAGATATTATATTAAAGAAATGCATGTATTTAACATTCTTAAAATAAAATAGGTAAGTACCATCATAATACGCCTCTGTAGGTTGTGAGTTCATTTTTATTGACGCGAGAATCGTCCCCTGAATTGACACTGAATTCAGTCTTTTTTTCAAAAAGATGTAACAGAGGTAGTTTATTTACAAGGGAGCTCCTTATCCAACAGTGACCTTCACTTAGAACAATCGATGAACGCAAAAATCATCATAACAAATGACGTCACTTTCTTATCATCAAAAAATATAACTAAATGTTATTCTACAAAAAACATATAGTTAAGTAGATACTTATAAAATAAAATTAAAATAAGTAATATAATATCGGTACTTGTGTTCCTCTATGTAATGTATATACCTACTTATTACACTATTATGAATTTTAATTCTTTTCAGTTACGCGACTTGTGACGTAAATTTCAAATTTAATTTTAGGTTAAACAACTACCTACATTTTAAAGTGTAATCTCTAAATCATTAGAATTGATTAAGCTTTGTTTCTAATATGATTTTCTTCTTGTAAGAGTTGTAGGTAATATTGATACTATTTATTATCACTAAGTGAAGTTCACTGTTTAGTTTGTTTTTACATTAATCAGCATTTTTCATTTGATACAAAATTTAAATAGCTTCATGTAACAATTTAACCTATGTTGATATTGTCGCATCATTTATCACTATTATTACATATTTCAACAATTTATTAGCATTGGCAACGCTAAATAATCGCCAATTATTAACATAATAATTATTATTACTTATAATAGTACCGATTAGTAGTGGTTCGTTAATATTAATAAACATACCTACTATTAATAGTGTTGGATTAAGCTAGGTAACGACCTAGAGTCCTACTCGATACTAGACTTGTGGAAGTTGTGGATTGTAAATGTGAATATTTAATTTACTTGTATGTATTTTATAAGCTTAAATACAGAAAAAATGTCAGTGCTGTCGAATAAAACATGTTGAATTTGGCATGTGATTAACGTAGTTAATCATTTTAAAATCTATTTCAATTATTTTTCCACACGAATTGAGCGCAAAATATCATAATTTCAAATTTCGGACGGCCAGCAAAATATCATGTAAACACGAGTGCTTAATACTGTCATAAATTCATAATCGTAACTATAATATAAATGAATTAGGTAAATTTCATTTGTGTCAGTCATAATATCGTATCTAAAAAATCACGCCGTGTATCAAAAGCACAATACTAATTCGGTTACATATTATGTCTATGACTTATTATAAAATAATACTTACGGTATACCTACTTATCAAGGAGTTCAAATAATTCAGTCGCTAGGAAAACAAAAATAATACTTGTTTTAAAACAAACACGAAACAGATTAAGCTAAAATATTTGTCTGCTTCCGTTTTGTTTCGAGAGTTACTTAAAGACTGATACAATTTAACTATTAAGATTACTCATAAGACACGTATAACATACTTGTCAATTTAAATGATCAAGTTCCTACCTTATCTCTAAACACATAACGTGTATTTTGGAATGATTTGTTTAAATTGACTCCATTTGCTCAGTGAGCTCGAGGATGGGACTTTCGCTGAGTGGCAGCATGCCGGCAGTTGGTGGTAGACTGTGTCCTTGCCAATTGGACTGAAAAATAAACGATGTAAGCTTTTAAGCCCCCAGTCCTTAGATATTGTCTGTGATATTATACTACACAAAAAAGAGACTTAGTCGCGTAAAATATATAGGTAAGTATAATTAATTTACCTCCAGCGATTCTTTTTTTTTGTTATTATTATTAAAAACACACCATTTATCGTAAATTACTTTCGTCTGGAATGGCTGGTATGATTATATCATTTGGGTATTATGCAAAGGTACGTAGGTATACTTACCTACCATCATAATATTGAATACTTACCCGGAAGGCCGAGCCTCGGAGATCAAAAGAAATAATAATAATTATATAAAACTATCCTAAAGGATGTTTCACTTTTTTCATTATTTTTTGGAAATTGGGGCACACACATGTCTCTCATAATTATCATTATTAGGATTTAATCCTGTTAAATGAAATCACTAGAAATGTTTCTTGAAATAGAGTACAACCAGGTATACGTTACAGGTACATGTTAAAAGTTTTGTATAGGTACTTACCTAATAATGGCATATTACCAATTATAATTTAAACCATCTAGCATCTATCTACCATGTGCGATGTTCTTACTTAAAGCATGCCTTCTTGACTACATTACGTACTAAAAAGCAAAGTGACAAATAAAACAATAAATTTGAAAAAACATTACATTTATTTTAAATAAAACTTTTTCTAAGTAAAGCTGTCACATCTTACATACGTAACTATAATATTAGCAAATAATAACAAAATCTCTATACAGACTTTCACAAAGAAAACAAAAGTATGTATGTACTTATTGTCTACATAAATAAATAGATACTTAGCAATAAAAATAATTATAGAGGAACATTAATAAATACGTAGCATTACTCGTATGCGATGTTCGCAAAAGATACATAAAATGCATTTTTTTTTATTTACAATACTTGACAAATAATGGAATAATTAATGTGATGAAAAATCCTCTACATATCAATTAGGAATGAAACAGTTCAGTTAAGATATATCGCATTTTGAGTACGTGTATCAATAAAATGATATTTTTTAATAATAAATTGAGTGCTACTTTACTATATTCTATCTATGTCCATCTACAACCTAAGTCGGTCATTCATAAATTGTCGCTTCTGTCGGCAGTTACGTCGGGAACGTAATAAATATAATACAAATAATTTATGCACTAATTATTGTCATGCACTCATCGATAATATCACAATTTACATGTAATTACGTCGATGCATGCACTCATAGTATTATATCTATAGACAGTTTCATATCATGGATGATATTATGCTAGTTCCTCAATTCATTATTCTACAAGTTACGAATACGTCCCTAATCGACATATGTACTACGGTGCAGTCAAGAGAACCAGTCGCAATAAAATGTTCACATTCAGTTTACTGCAAGCGATGAGTGATACTATGATATCTACGGAGATCTACTTAGTTGATCTGTTGGAATACCTGAAAGCAGGGCTGCGGCTGGAAGAGGCCAGCGTTCCACTGCGCAGGCCAGAGCGGCGCGTCGGCCGAGTCCGCCTCCGCGCCTTCGCGGACCTCTCGCACATCCCGCGCCTCTCGCGCCTCCCGCACCTCCCGCCGCCCCGCCAGCTCGGAGATCTGGCAAGCGCTCTGCAGACTGGACGGTAAGTTGGACCAGTTTTCGTTTCCTAACCTATCTTTATTCATTATGCTTATCTCCATCGAGCCCTGGTATGCGAACTTGGCCAGCTCGTCGCGGGTCTCCTCCGCCTTGTGCTTCGGCGATCGGTTAGGCCCCTCCACTATCGCCTGAAAAGCCAGCAGATCCCTGTTCTCGGTCTCTGTGAGAGGAAGCGGCGGCAGGATCTGCTGCTGCTGGGCGATTTTGTAACTCTGCTGGCGCAACATCTGTCGCCGGCTGAGGAGCGCGCCGATCTCGTGCGCGGAGGCGTTCGGAGGCGTCATCTGCTTCTGGAGCAGCTGCCGCTTCTGCTGGAACAGACGATGCTGCATGAGCTGCTGCTGCAGCGGCGGCTTGCTGGCCGGCGCCGGCGCCGCGCTCGCCGCGGAAGCTCCGAGCGACTCCGGGGCTTCCTGGAGTTGGGCGACCATTTTGGGGCTGGCGGGCATCGGGGGCGAGGTACTGGAGTAGTTGTAGGTTTCCGGAAGACTGATCCGCTTAGTCGTCGGAGTCTTCGTATCCAAATAGTGCGGACTGAACGCGGCCGCGAATTGGTTGTGTTGGATCTGTCTCTGCGTCATTTCCTCGGCTGGAATAGAAGACTGGTATTGAGTTTTTAACTTTTGAGCTTCCTTTTGGACTAAATGGAGCTCCAGCACTCCTTTCGCTTTACAGTTTTCGTTTAGGCGTTGGCTATTAAAGGCTATGTTATTGACTTGCTGCTCGTTGGACTGCGCGGCCTGCTGCGCGACGAGCCCGTCGCTGGCGCGGCGCCCCTCCCTAAAGTCGACGGGGCTCCTGGTCATCGCCCGAGCGCAGTTTTTACTAGTCGACTGGTAGTTCAGGGGATTGTGCCGAGCTATGAAACCCGTTCCCGGAGTTTTGCTATTATACGAGGATATGTACACGCACGGATGCATCGGACTAGTGTTCACTAGTGAACTGGTTTCGTACGCTAATTTGTCCTCGTTCGACGTGCAACTGGGAAGACTGCTCGCCAGTTCACTGGAACAGTCCGAGAGCTGATAGTCCAGACTTTCAAACGTCGAAAAATTGCTTTGGGACGAATCGCAGCTCAGATTCTGACTGAGGCTTTTATTATTAAAAAATGTGACCACACCGCTGCTAGAGCTGGAGCTCGCGTAAGAGCTTAGCCTGTTTTGAACGCCGCTCGGCACGCTCGCTACGTCCTCCATATCGGTCTCGCAACCTTCGTCGGTTGACGATGAATATTGCTGTTGAATTTTTGTCGCATCTGTAGTGTTGCTCTGTAGGTTCTGACCGGAGTACTGACTAGTGGTATATCTATTCAAGGAAAACTTACTATCTGGCCTGTAGAGGGTGTTCGGTATCAAGTCGCCAGTTACGGTGGAAGTCGTGGGTTGGCCTCCCTCAGTGCTCGATATCGGAGGCAACACCGCGCTTTGTAAATATGCGTAAGCTGGAAGATGGTGGTTCATGTAATCTTTGAAGGGCGGCGTGCTGGACTGCAGCCGACTGAGATCCTGCTGCTGCGCCTGAGACACGAGCCTGCTCGACTCCAGAGGCTTCGGTTGTTCTAACACGCAACCGAGTTTCGCATCCGCGAGCTGCGTGGGTATTGGACTAGTACTTAAATTCACCGTTCCCTTGAGAGGCAGGGGCGATTGCTGCAATGTATTCATTAGTTTAGCTGCTTCGGAACACATGGTAAATGTCGTCGAACTCGGCATTTTCATAGTCTCTACGTTAAAATTTGTTGCAGAAGCAGAATTTTGTAGAAAATTTGCAATAAGGTTATGATCCGTCGCCGAGGAACTTCTACCGCCGTCTATTGCGCATTTGGAGTCAAAACTAGACGACGTCAAGAGTCTGGTTCCGTCGCTCAAACCTTTACTGGTGTCGGGTCCGACCGTGGTCGACTGTTGCAGCAGCCGTCGGCAATCCTCACTGGACTGCTTTAAAATATTTTGCTGCTGTTCATATGTGGAAGCTAACAGTCTATGGGTGGGCGTGGTGCAGTCGATCAACTTCGCCCCTAGCCTCTGAGTGGATTGAGTGACGTCATTGTTCCTCAACGATAGTAGCCTCGTTGATTCTGCTTCGTGGTTTCGGCCGGTCCCGTCGAGATTGCCGACTAGAAAGCTCCTGTGCGTATCCGAGGGATCGGAATTTCGTTGGAGCAGTCTTTGTTCAGTCATGTTCACTGCCGCCAGTGACAGTAGCCGCTGAGTTTCGGAAGACGAGGAGTCTGCCGACGCAGCGGATATCATTGGAGTTGCTCTGCCGTAGTCTCTGGATTGCGGGTCACCTACGTGTAATATCCTGAAATTGAGAAGATCTTCTTTATAGTATTGTTCTTTTTATCCTGAAATGGGATCAAACATACATAGATACGTTTAATTACTCGGAAGTTTGAAATAAATGAAGATCTCAGGCAATATAAGTATGCCCTGGTTGATATAATAATCCCTATTATTTTTTTACCTATTATGATGTTCCCTGCGTGTATCGTGCAGCTCCCTGGCCAGCGCCTGGTCTGCGACGGAGGAGGGGCGGCGCGAGGGCCGCCTCTCCGCGCCGTGCGCCGCGGCCCCCGCTCCCCCCGCGCCCACCGCGCCACCCGCGGCGCGCGCGCGTAACCGCTCTAGCAGCAACAGGTAAATAGCCGCGTGGTGGTCGTAGCTGTTCGACCGTAGACTCTACCGATTGAAAATTAGACCATGCAATTATTTCAAAATTATATGTCGCTGGCGACCAGCTCTGGCTTAACATGAGTACTATAAACGTTCCTCTTGAACCAATCTATCTATTAAAAAAACCGCTTTAAATCCAGGGACGGACAGCGACTGCGACTTTTTATACTATGTAGTGATGTAGTTTAAAATAAGCTTCCATAGTTATAAAAATAAAAGCAAAAGCACATAAAATAAAATACGCGAGTTTAATCTGTTTAGTTGTAAGGCTTCAGTAATTATAACACTCAATTCTTGGAACCAAACGAATCTACTACCTACTTATAAAAACTCACAAACCATCTAAAAATACATCAACTTTTAAAACAAATCCATATGACGCCGGTAGACTAGAACTACGTCATCGCTTACTGTTCTATAAACGAAGACACTTGCGGGGCTTACCTCTTTTGTTTTGACCGGGTCGATGCCCAAGCTCTGCATGAGCCTCAGGACTTGTTCATTTGGCTCGTGATGCGCCGGCACGTGGGCGGGGCTCCTTGCGGGGTCTTGGGCCACCGACGGCACGGCGTAGGGCTCCGCAGCCATCCACCGGTGCTTCTTTATCTGCTCTATAGTATACCGCTTCATTGGCTCCAACACTAGCATCTTGCGGATCAACGATTCACAGTCTGCAAAGATAAGTTTGTTTTTTGTTTCAACTTGTGACAACCAAATAAGAGCTTGCTGGCTAGTAAGTAAATGTTCATATAGTAGTGCCGAATAAGAATTAATTAAAACCTAAATAAAAAAACAAATATTTAGGTAGATAGGTATTTTTATTTTATGTATTTTTTATTTAAATTTCACAAAAAATCTAGAAGCAATTAGAGAATATAATACCTACACATGTTTTTTTTTTTTTAATTTAAAGAGGATTGCGAATGATCTTGTATCCAATTATAATAAAGGGCGAGAGGTTAAAGACCTAAGAACGATAAAAGGTAAAAGGACGCGCCGAATGACCTATATCGAAACAATTTAGGCAAAATTATAAAGCTTAGCCCAAGCTGCGCAGCGTTCCATGAAATGCCTGTCTAATTTGAGAAGAGGTCCTGGTCGAATCCTTTACCCTTCATCCTTATCAAGCTCCAACTTGCAAACCGTGTCAGTGGAGCGAGACAAAGTTAAAAGGACAAAGGTCGCCGCCGTACGATGCCCACTTATTTCTCAATTCTGTTACAAAATCTTATAAATTCTTCAGGCTTCTCAATTTTTTATTAAATCTCTTTACAAAAGCAATTTATTAAAGAATATTAAATATCCAACGGTATTAACATTACCAGTCTCACCGATATAGAATTGAGTGGAAATTTAAACCCATATTTAGTTGAAAATTAAAATTTAATTAGCGAATGTTTGCGTTCCTAATCAACTAATCACTAAATCACCCGTGGTATTAGAAGCGCGCTTGTTACTCAACGTTCGTAATCCGTGCATCAGGCAAAATATTTCATTGCTGGACTAATATACTTATTAGTAGTACATAGTAGAACATACTTACCTACAACGAGACCATTTAGGTAAGTAGATGGATTCTATAAGTAGTTGTTTTACGTCATCAAGGTAGCGATACACGGCAAGGTGATAGAAAGTATAGAAAGGTCAGGGGCCGCGCGGTTATATTGACGTCATAGCTCATGTTCATGACACTGTAACGCTACCGCCGAACCTAATTCGATGGGAACGTGAGGTTCCCCTTACGGTAAAGCGTAATCAAAAGATTTTTGCTCCCGCCCGTCACGCTACGCTGCGGTATAAACGCCTAGGTAGGACCTACTGTGAAATAAGTCAACGTGAACTATACTTTTCGTTACAAGCTATCGTCAATGTTTGAGCTTTGAAAACAATTCATTTAAAATACATGTCGTTCTTCGTTCTCATGGGCGGAATAAGTACCTAAGCTAATGACGCACATAAAGCTAGAATAATATTCCTACTATATTGGACTAGTCACCGGGTTATCAAGACAAGGGATATGTCAATAGAATTAGCGCTATATTTAGTGATGTTTGCTGAAAGAACATGATAATAGAATTACTGCCGAGCAAGGTGAGGTTTGACGGCAGCGCACAAAAAGTACGCACTCGGATCTGTAGTGTGACGCAAGTCGCTACGGAGAGATCTTTGTGATGCCTGCCGATAGAAAGGTGCAAATCAAACTAATTAGCAAACCTATGTTATAGTTTCAAGATATTATTATTTGTATTCTTATTTCATGTACTAACAAAACACTATGTAGGTTTAATAGATATCAAGTGCAAATATATGAATTGTTTTTGTACGTTTTGTAACTATTTACCTCCTAATTTCAGAATATGACATAATCAGTAAAGCCTCTTCTAGCTAGTCGCTGATAAAAATGTGAACAGGAAAAAATCTAATAATAAAACTACTGTATCTACGATGTATCCTACCACGAAATGTGAACGCTTGAAATAAATGAACATTTGAATTACCACCTTCACTTCGTACGCGTAGCTGCCTACCCGCTAAATTTATTCACATTTTATAATTGCATTCTTTTCGATCATGCGTCATTCGATTGAAAATAATTGCTTTCATCTGCTGAAAGTGAATGACGCCAACCGAGAAATAAATAAGCCATACCTAAAATAATCTTATGTAAATATTTCAGTCTCAGTATTCGCTCTTAACTTAGCTTTAACAAAACATAGATCCGATACGAGTGACGAATCCGATTATAAATATTCGTTAACAGTATCGGAGCGCTAGAAATAGACCGCACGCCAAATCCTGCACTTAACGCGAAAACAAAACAAGCCGCGCATCAATCGGGAGTAATTTCGTACTATCTTATTTACCTCCCTTCGCATCTTTTCTAAAATAAAGTCGGCGAGTGGCGGAATTCGCCAGTCGATGCTATTAATAATCGCTTGGACGCAAATATCGCGTGCTGTGCTTGACCATTGACGCAATCGCGTGAAAAATGTGCGGGTGTTATTTAATGGTAAGTACGGAAAGTTAGATGGGTAGGGCGTCCTGGCGCCGCGGGCGGACGCGTTGTCTCCATGAACTTGCGAGATTTTACGACAGCGGCGGGGCCGGGCATGCATTCCGGCCTGCTAACTACACCTCGTAAATACATGTAAACATGCCATGTCGAGCTGACGCACTTTCAGGCTTGTTAATGACGGTTCTACCTTAATCTACTGCCAATATACGATGCCATCGGATGTCGTACAAAATAGCAACATGTGTTTGATTTTAAAATGACTGAAAGCTTAAAGTATTTGGCTTTGTTATCTGGCAGATGTTATGATGCGCAAGAAAGAACTATTCGAGAAATAATAGTGTATTATAGTGAGATAGGTTTCTGATTGTTGCTGTAAATATATTGAAACAATATTTATTTCAACATCACAATAATGCAATATGTAAAATATTTCCTTGAGTTAACCTGGGCAATCCCTACCGCACATACAGAGTAGTAACATTGACCTAAAAGCAAGAATAAATTACTAAATGTAATAAGATCTATAAAAAGCCAAATAGCGGGTAAATTATAATATACACATCACGCTACATGTTACCGTACACATTACAATAGTTAAGATTTTTTAATATTACCTATTCAAAATTTCGATAGTATAATTATATGCAAGTTTACAATCAAAAACCGCCCACCTACAGAATCCTCCATTGTTTTTAAATAAATGAAATATGACATTTAAGACATCGTTAGGCGTGGTCGCCAACTGTTGTAAGTACAAAGATTGACATGTCAAAGTAAATAATGGACCTAAGTACCTACTTATTATACCTACACAGTTACTGCGTATTGTGAAATCTGCTTTGTTTCAAATGTTATACCTGAATGTACATTTAGGTGGGACGGGTTATTCATTTGATATTTCCGTTAGGTAAATATAAGAGAAAATAAATAACTAAAGGTGTATTTTATCTTAAATATATATTGATTAATAATGATCAACTTAATCATCCAGTGACATATTGTTATATCCATGATCGCATTTTATATCAGTCATCGCAAAGCGTACTCTCGTTAACATTCGCAAACAGCCAAAATGTAGCTCGGTTTGTAAATTTAAGAGTCGAGAACGCGTGACGTCAACGCTGCCTGAGCGATCAACTCTGAAAAGAAATACATTTTTCATGATGTCCTCCGGAATGACGACATTACGTGCGCATAATGCCAGTACCTTTTTAGGAATTTTTAGCGTACCCACAGGTAGTTTTAGTATCTCAGGTTTAGGTCTTGCGAGCTCGTAAAATTTCTCGAAACGATAACTAATTTTATACTAAGACGTTCTAGCTATTAAATGCGCTACACGAATGGAACATCATCTATATTATGTGTTTAATAACAGATGTTGTTTCTTGTAAAAAACTGAATATTTGCTTCCTAGGTCTATGCACGTGGCTTTAGTAATTATAAACTAATCTGTTATTATGCAATATAGGTACTCGGTTGTTTCACAAACGGAAAGGAAATTGTTAACATTCATGAGCATGTAGAGAAGCGGTAAATTATACCTAGTCAAAATAAATATTTCCTAGCGTTAATGAAATAACACGCAAGCCTTTTCTATAACAATGTTAAAGCGAGAATTGTGTCTGCGCTCTGGGGAATAGAGAAGCCAGTTTTATAAAATAAATTCCTTTTTTTTATATTAAAAAAATATAATTATAAGCCAATGACGCACAAATTAGAAAAACCGATCTACTCATTCTGATAACGTTATTTAGTCTAGATTGACAGAAATGTACTAAATCGTAGGACACACGATAAGTAATCGCATGTTCTAAATAAAAATGATATCGATGAAGTCAATATAAAAACTATGGATATCATATTTTCCTACCTATAGATAATATCACCTAATCAGTATACCTACAGTGTTGCGCACCTGACACTGTTATACCTACTTAATGGCTGTACTTTAACAAGAGCAATTCACGGGCGTACGTCACACGAGAAGAATTGACGTATGTACCTACATATCTTGGGTAATCCTGCAAAATTGTTTTCCATTCATTTTTGTTTTTCTTAAGACCATTGTTGCAATTTAGTTTCACAAGTTGCAACCGCGCTCTCAAGGATGAGCCACAACACAAATATCCCATTACATGCTTTGAATTATTTATACTTACCTCAGTCTTCGTTTATCATATTTACTTTCCTCGAAGGTCAGTAAGTTAGATAAAATAAACGGTACTCGAGAGAGATCTACCAGCAATACAAGGATACAAGCCATCGGGAATAATGTAGGAGCTTCTCCTTGAAGCGACCTCAATTCGTCTGTACGTCCTAGAAACGTAAGCGGCGATAATCCCTTCGTTAGCTACGTTTTATAGCTGGATAAAGATACTATTTTCAAGCAAATAACAAGCTCTTTTGGATGTCGCAGTTGGAATTAAAACAGAGCTTGCGTGGAGAGGCACGGAACGCTTTGGTCGTAATAAGGACGAGCGCATCAGCGGTGCGGCTAAAGAATTGTTTGTGAAACCACTCATCCCCTGACAAACCGACTCGTCGCGAGTGCATTGAGCTGTGTCGGGTGCCATTCGCTCATTTATGTTAGCAACTCTGAAGCATAATATTACGACGTATATTTTTAATTACAATATAACTTGGAAGTTATATTTGCACAATCTTCAAAGATTATTTTGTAATAATTATACTGAATATTTTGTTTATACTTTACATCCTCGTCACGTACTTGTTTATGTCTTACAGCAACGTAAATAAGATACTCGAGGCTTGTGACAACATTATGTATCCAATATGCGAAAAGCTGAGATTAAGACATTTAAGTTTCTAAATTAATATCACATTATAAGAATGTTGTCCTTAAAACCAGTATGAAATACGATTATTTATAGAGATCGCTTGACTGAAATAAATTCGCGGTGCTGTCTGAATTTATTCTTCCGTTGATACCTTTTATTTTGAGATAAGGCGTGTTTATATGAAGTCATTAACGCTTCGCGCGTCAAAGCTCCAGTGGGTAGTAGGTATCGACATTCGAACTCTTGATCTGTAGATTGGAACCAACTATTTTTGGCACATCCGTCATTTATACTCAAGGTAGTTATGGAATTATGATAAAAATCAAAATATCAACTAGTTTTTCGGATGTAGGTACTCATTACTCATCTGCGAACTATTATTTTTACTTATAATAATATTTTTGTGCTTTCCTACTTAGGGTCTAAAGTTAGCAAATTAATTTGATTAATTTGACATAATAATATTGTTATCTGGTTACCATTTACTGATCTAAGTTCCGAATAAATATTAACTGTTTATACAGCTTAAAAAAATACACCCAATCAACTTGCAAAAGCGTATCTAGCTAATTTTTAATATACCTTACATCTTCTTATCAATGTTTGTTATTTTTTATTACTAACGACTTACATATTATCCCCCTATCTCTGATAAACATAATCTTATTTGCGTCAGTAATTATCAATGGATGTACGCGACGTAAGTAATCTGGGTGTGCTCCGAGTGAGTGCCTATGGCGATATCGTAATATTGGGTCACAATTGATTAAGATGACCTATGAAAAAAAATAAGCATACCTACGCTTGAGTTTTGCGTATTTTTTCTTGTAGAGTAGGTAAGTATATAATGTGTATATATGCGCTGGACCGACGCTGCCCGCCGGCTTGGGATGCATGATTGAACACACCGGTGACGCAAGCGCTTATCGATTTCATTACTTTTTTATCTTCTACTCCGGTGAACAATAGTTACCTGACCAGTGCGAACGGTTCATTAAGAACACCCAATTACACCTAATCTATTCGCTTTACATTTAAACTAAACTAATTAGTCTATTTCGGCTGCTGCCACTCTCGTAATTCCGAATTTACGTGAAATTAACAGGTTGAAAGTTTGTTTAAGAACTCGAAACGTTGGTTTGTTGTTCTGTCTAGGGAATTCCTTTGGCTCGAAATCTGTTTTCCCGTGTTATTCCAACGAGAAGTTGAAGTTGTTAACACAGTTCACTCAAAGCT
Source organism: Polylopha cassiicola (assembly GCA_038024825.1). Classification (NCBI taxonomy): domain Eukaryota; kingdom Metazoa; phylum Arthropoda; class Insecta; order Lepidoptera; family Tortricidae; genus Polylopha; species Polylopha cassiicola. Next base: position 5,513,469 of record CP149059.1, read on the forward strand.
CGGCCTCAAAGATACTCTGACTGCGGCTCTCGATGTTTATTCAGTAGGAAAAAGTGTTTTTGAGGATTCACGGCTTGTCAACGAGATCCTTGTCCAAAAGTTATATTCCCATATATTAATTACAGTTTATTTTGGTCCTAAGCGACATCATGTCAAATTCCGGAATATAAGTATAGTTTCAGTCAATCACACGTAGGTGTTGAATTGCGTCATTTAAATACGTAGTTAATGTATCACTTCAATATTCTAGCATACTTGAAGTAACCGAATTGGATGTCATTCCTGATGATGACAGTAACGTGTTTTAACACGTGGTCCAAATTTCATAGCTTCTGAAACTAGCTGTAGTTTCTTACAAAACAGTTATCTACTTTTACTGTTAATTGGAATATTTCGGAACAATCTCTAGCTACCTCGCATAACATAAAGGATAAAGTCTGACTCTTTTCTTTAAAAGATTTTTTTTTCTAAGAAAATCTTATAAAAACTCAATATCTATTCGGAAACCTTGAAACAAAACACGGAATGGTAATGAAAATTTTAGATACTGAATAATAAGAAAGTTTCCGTCGCGTATATTTTCTTTAAGAAGCTTATATTGAGCCTTGAGGGAGCAATTCAAACTTCGGCGAAATGTTCCTAATTAAGAAGGAAATGGGAAAAGTTGATGAAAACGTGTCCATCGAACTGACCCTCACTAAACCCCTCATCAATTCGTAAAAAGTATTTAGTACCGATATTCTTATAGCATACCATCTAAAGTTGGTAGATAGTTCGAAAATGTAGATTTCAAGTAACTACATAAAGTCGACAAGGTTGTAGACTCTGCACATTGTAATTTCAATTTCAGAAATAATATTAACAGAACAATGCAGCTACGCCGGCTTAAAGGAAAACCCAGTTGCATTTGTGGCAGACTGCATACTGATAGACGTTATAACCCTAATATTTTTATTCTGTCACAGACAAATATTTTTTTGAATGCGTATACCTAATCTATAAGACCATTATTGAATTCTCAATTCATCCCTTTCTCATTTGAATTATCATGATACACTACAATCGGTTACTGTAAATAAACCTAGACTGAAGAATCATAACATCTTTAGCGTTAAATATAAACGTTGCTTACCTTGACTCATAAAATATGGTATTCTAAATCTTCCTGATAGCACCCGATCCCGTAATGACTGGAGCGTGGAGCCGTCGAAAGGTAGGGCTCCACATACCAGCACGTACAATACCACTCCCAGGCTCTGAAATAAACACAATCACGTCTAAATGTACCCAACTAATACTCACATATCACGCGATCAAGTAACCATACATGAAAAAATCCCGTACACAATCGACTTTCAGATCTACCGATTTAATATTCAGACGTGTATCAAACAATTAATTTCTGCAATACGATATATCGTTTTATACCATTTAGGTAAGTAGATATGCTAATTGCCATTGTTATGCGTTGTAGCTATTAACTCGGCATAAATACATTTTGAAAGTTGATTAACCAAGTCACTGCCATTGTTATTATGGACCAAGGTTAACCAATAGCATGGGAATCGCCATAAAAATGGTAAAAATATGCGATGTCAAGAAAAGTTTAGCATTATGTTTAATTTGAAACTGATGCTGTTATCTTTTTTTGGCTAATGACCGTTTTAGTTTTTAATGTTTCGCGAACACGTCTACTTGCCAAAGTCAAAACTAATTACGGCTTCTTCTTCAACGTCAGCGAATTAACGTCAATCCGTTTTTTGCACCCGTTGACGTTTCCATCGGTAATTTTACTGAGCAAAAAACTATAGTTAGCCGGCGGAGTCATGTCAGTGTCCTATATTAGAAGAAGATTGCGGAGCGGAATGCAATATCGTACCCATATGTCAATTTCAGGGCCAGTGTATCGTTTGCCCTCGAAGACCTCTGGAGCGGCGTAGGGCGGGGAGCCACACCAAGTGGCGAGCAGTTCCCCCGTCGCGTAGTAGTTACTAAACCCGAAGTCTGCAATCTTGATGTTCATATTGGCATCCAATAGCAGATTCTCCGCCTAAATGGAAAAAGTTTTCCCATTCAACATAAAAAGTCTCGGGTGTGTACATATGTATATTTTCATTGTGGCCTAGTTTATATGAATAACGTGGTGGATATTGTAGAGTATTTACTTTGAATTTCACAATAATAAGTGTTATAAACATAAGTCTGTAATGTGGTGAAACTATTAAATCAGCAAGAATTTACAGTTAAGCCTGTAAGAGCTCGGCGAAAGCCGTGGACTTAATAAATCCTATAAATTTTACACAAAATACTGTTGTATTCCAAGTGGCTAATTAAATTAATCCAGTCTGGTGGTTGTTGGCTGACGATGTCCGCAATCCTATCGGAGTAGAGGACGGATGGGAGGAGAGACGAACCTTGAGATCTCTGTGAACGATCCGCCGGTCGTGGCAGTACTCCACAGCAGATAGTATTTGCCAGAACTTGCGCCTCGCAGCCTGTTCCGCCATTCTGCCGTACCGCGCGATGTAATCTGAAGGTGATAGAGCATAATTAACTACGTAATTAGTGATTGCCTTCCGCCCAACGGCCTCTATCCGTTTTAGTATACATAATATATTATATCCTATTCTACTGAGTATCCGCTTGCATGATCCACATCTAAAATGGTATTGAGAAAGAAAACGGATTAGTGTAGAATGGAACCAATTCAATCATTGCAATATTATTATTTACTTCTCTTGCGGAAACATAACGTTCGTTTATAAATACTGGTCAGTTAATGTCGTAACAAGTGCACATACCCCGGAAATTTACACTTATTCGTTAATCGAGACCGAGTGACATCAGATGGTACAGGTGCGAGTGCTGACGTCAAATACACGTCTAAAAAAATCAATGCTAATTGTAAGTGGACAATATGTAGCTGGGTAGGTAAATTGATAGTTTCTTAATAGATTTAAATACTAGAAATAAAAATTGTCAGGCACATCAACGTTATTTTAGTAAGTAGTGCATTTAGTAGTCTCTAAATATAGATACCCATAAATCAAAAATGTTAATGTTGAAAACATTATTCCATTTTTGTAGCACAATAGGTAATGATTACGAGTAAACGCGTGATTTCTCATGTGTATCGAGATTGCGTTGTATGAAAACACTGAATCCTTTTTTGGGCCCGTTTCATTAATGTTAGAAATATTTATCTCTCCCTGTTTTGACGACGGTGCGTTTTTCATTCTTATACAAAAGCATTGTGATTTGCGATCACCAGTTGGCTTTCGGGTTTCGGGCGAATGTAGTCAGCTGTGCGCGAAATTACTTCCCCCTACCCCTAAACCCTTGCCCCGCGCACCCAGAGCTAGTGACGTCACCCTGGCTTGCTTACGTCATGGACAAAGCGGCCGCGAACGTACGAACGCCCTTAATCGATTTCGAGGTTACGCTTTCGGGCGCTCATATTTATGATGGCAATGTTTTAATTTACTTCAAACTGCGCAAGTACACGCACCTAAAAAACGTCTTTAGAATATTTCGTTTCCGTAAGGCTTGGTTAGTTCGATTTTTAGAAATACGTAGTTGCGATGGTATTATTAACGTTCATATCGGGAACATTGCCCCTGAAATATCATCTAAAGTAATCGAAAGTGCGTACCTAGTACAACTTATTTGTTAGAAAGGAAATTGGGTATCGAGAAGGGCTCGTTCAGAAGTTTTCAATATCATTTTGGTACGTGGGCGGGTTTCACAAATACCAATCTCTGTAAGAAAGTTAAAGGAAATTATTTTAGGCGAATACATTACCTACATTACAGTAAATTCAATAATAGAATATTCTTTGTACAGTGAAAATGTGATTACATTATAACTAATCGATATATTCATGATTTCACACCTGCAATGACGATTTGCAGATGACGCAAAACTCGTGCACACAAATGAAACAACCGACATCGACCAAGTGTATATCCATCTGTCATATCAGCGAAGTTCCTTTCTTCATAATGACGTATAGGTATCCATAAAAAATCCTGGTACTATTTTCAACGTAATATATAAACAAAAACGAATTTTAGAACTGATAGGTTAGAGCTAAGTGTTAATATTTCCCGCCCACTCGCATTATTGATGGGTTTAGGATCCTTTTTGGGAAGTTGATGAATCGAGTATCACATACAACGATAAGGTTTTGTATGGTCAATACGGTAGCTAATAACATACCATATATCAGAACAGCTCGATCGGAACGGAGGTAAAATCGCGCTAACTACCTACTATTGTTCATGAAAACAAAAGAGGTATAGTTGGGGTATTTGTTTTCTTTGAATTAATTACAGTATTTATACCTATACGTTATAAGTACTGTTTTATTAAATGTGAACTTACCAAAAATTTCTCCTTTGCTGGCGTATTCAGATACAATGTAGATCATGTTTTTCGTCTCCATAACCTGTTGACAAAGTATTTTCATTAATATTCATAACCTGCCCCGAAACATAAAACCACCATAATTACCTAAACAAAATGAATATAGTTAATTAAATTAAACAATTACGTATAGGTAACTACCTAGTACCTACTAAGGACTGATATTTATTGATTGCACCTAAATACATAAAAGAAATATGTTTTCCCCAAACAAAATATAATTGTATTTTTGGTTGTTTTATTTTAACTAAACATAGCTACTTAATTAGAAAATGGCATAAGGTCAAAACAAATGAGATGTAAATATAACATCGGTAATTTATTTATAAATTCACTTCTGACTCATTCTCGGCTGGTTTCAGACAAATATTGACCTTATCCTTATTAGAATTATTTAAGGAATGTGATATAATAATATGTTCATTAACTATGAATATTTATTTGAATATTGAAGGTGAAATCTTTATCTTTTAACTTTTGATCACTGTTTCAAACTGTACTTACAATATCGTCCACATAAAGTGAAACAATCTCGAGACTCCCTATTTTTGTCTGGGCAAAATGAAAATATAATAAGTAATCTTTTTTTATATAATTATTAATAAAATGTAAGTGTAGCGACGCCAGAAAATAGTAAATAATAACGAAGCGACGTCGATAGCCCAAGTATTCCCAAGGGCGTTACAGATTTACCACAAAAGCCCTTTAGTGACAAAATGTACGTGGAATCTGTGAAATGTCGCAATATTCGAGATAGCAAAATGCGATGCTCAATTCAATGTTACTGCTGCAGATGCTATTTCCAACCGTTGGATGTTACCCGATGAATAAAATTCTCAGGAGAGCAATCATGGTCTTTTATTAGAACGAGACGATTACGGCAAAGTTTTGACTGAAGGCTGAAGCCGCAAATACGATTGGTGTTTCAGCCAACAGGATTATTTTCAGTAGCTGTAGCAATTATGCATAAAGGTTGCGTTACAGTTCACCACAATTTACATTTGTTTTGTGAGGTGTTATCGCCGTGGCATGTTGACGGGCACCATCAGTGAGTCACTGGGTAGATATTTTTAGAGGCGGTTTACATTTTTACTGCGGCCGGGGCCGACAGTTCACGGGCGCGACCCAACCGAACTTAGCAGTAGGACTGGCGTCTGCGGCAGCATTAACAATTCATCTAATTATAGGAAGTCATTAAGATTATAATATGGTCTTCGAATGGCATTGAACGTGTTGAACACTTCTAGAAAAAATCAGATTAATCTTTCAGAATGTTCAGGCAACATGCAGGTAACATTGAATCAAACATAAGCATATGAATAATAGATATAACCTCAAAATGATGAATATATATTGAATATTTTCGTAAAGGACACGACGTACCTCAATATTATAATGAGATTTTTCTTTGAACTTAGGTACATGGAAACTGACGCAAACGCGTTCTTTCTGTTCAGATATTTCGCTCTTCTCAGAATATAACTAGAAATCTTTTGAACATCAATATATATTCTATTAAATTCTTAACTTAATTTTATGATCCCGAGCGATCAAAGAGCAAGCAAAGAGTGCCAACCGAGAACCTAAAAAAAATCCTGAAGACACTGCTGTCCGATTATACGTAATATTGTGAAAAAATAATAATAATATAGCCACATACTTTTAGAGTGTGTTTCAATATGGCCGCCACAAGAACATATTTGTTCTTGTGTATAAACCCGACTTGGCCGTTACCTATCATCAAGTAACTTCTAACAAAACTTTATGCTACTAAGTACATTGATATATCGATTGTAACAATAGCGCTGAGAAGTTTCTAAGCCTAATTAAGCCTGTTCGTTAAAGCAGCAAACAAGGATGAACATCAATTAATCCTCCAAGGATATTCGATAGTTAACAAGTGCCAGTACAAGCATAAACTGTTCAACGGAACGGACGGAAACTCCCTTCCCGCGATCTGAGGAAGGACGAAGCAATTGTTTATAGATACCATTCAAGGTGTCAGATATGTTTGTACAGCACAACACCTACAACCTCCTCTTCATACTCCTCATATCCTACAACACAAATCCATTCATGTACTTAATGTTTTGATGACGCATTCTGTTGTGATCATTATTTCAATGGACATTTACGTTTACATCAAAAACAATTTAATAACAGTCAGTTCAAATATAATAATCAAAGAATTATGGCCCATTTCCCAAATTGCCCTGAATTGAGTTTTGTATCCAAATGTAACTTAAATCACAGTTTTGTTTACTTGTGTTTACAGCGACATAGGCAATGATTTAACTACAATCAATTAGGATTTTAATTTAACATTGGCTTACTTATTATATGTGTAAAAGTAAAGGTTAGGCAGTAACGCTGCATTCATCCTTTATACTTTTACCAAGGTAAGCTTTTATTGAAGCCCGGTACTAACATGAATGACTTCCTTATTTTGAACTATTATTTTATATTCAGCTTTATGTCGGAACTAGTATTCTAAGGACAGTGTTAAATCATGTAGCTATAGTATTAGGTACTTGTATCGCGATTCAGCATTAACGTACATTATAACCGTCAGTGCGTACGGGGGCGACGCTCGCTGCGACATGCGACTAATCGATCCAACCCACAGCATGAGTCTATCAAGACTCCTGTCAACAAAGATCAGGAAGTTCATTATTGAACAAGCAGAGGCAGACGTTCGCAATGAAATCCGCGCATCGCGTAATGCCTGTAGTATGCAAGGTTATAATAATACAAATAAACATATTCGCTTCGTTTAACGTAAAACAGAAACCACGGTTTACCAATGACAATTGTAGCGTAACAAATTAATTTCAAATTTAAGCTATGATTCGAGTTCACAGCACTTCATTGACTGCTTGCGTGTTTCGAACTTAATTGAACACGCTCCAATAAAGAATTATTAACACCTGTTGTGTGAATAACTCTATGGACACTTCGATTAGGCAGTTTATTTTATGTTGCACTGTGTTTTGCTCGTGCAATATATTTATTCGGACTGCCGTGACTTTGCCGGTGATAGAGTGCTTGCCGCAAATGAACAACGAGCAGTTGGCACACCACCAACGCGATGCTTAAGTGATATAAGTAGCAAAAAACCTGGACAAATGTAGTTTTTCCCTCACGCGAGCTGTGGTTTCAAAAGGATACGTCAAATAGCAAAAGACGTGAATGTAAATTAACTGACGTTGTCCAGAAAGCGAGTCATCAATACACAGTTTAAGTTAATTTGTATTAGTCATAAGTGCATTTTATCATTTAAGCCATAGGCCGAGATCTCTCTAGGTGTCATCATTATACGTGGACAAGTAGTCCAAACTCCTCAAGCATGGATGAGTACATAACAAGAAGCTCGCTAGTCACGCATCAGTACTGTTAACTGTATATCGTACTGTCTCATTTTACGTCGTAAACAATGTAAGACACTTATTAGGAGCGAGTCAACTGCAGTAACGAACCGACAAATGCTCCATCGAGTAGCTAAGTCTAATTCATACGCATTTGTTCCGCTGTCAGATAACGGTACTTCTTTTAGTAAGTGTCCTGATGAACCTGAGGTGACCTAGATAGGTACTGTCCCGCTATTAAAATAGCGTTAGTCATCGTATACGTAACGTAAAGCGTGTTTTTCCTCTGCAACTTAACTCATGAATCGAAATCTTACCTGGTAAAGCTTAATAATATGAGGATGGTCGAGCCTCTTCATGATGTCCACTTCTCTGTAGACTTTTTGAAGATTGCTGGCATCTAACTGCGATTTATCTATAATCTTAATTGCTACCTGTAACAATACAAACAAATTATAAACATTTACGGCCCTATAATTGTCTTTAATGATGTATTTAGCATACGTAATGAACGTGATGTTTGCTATCACGCTTCTGCTCTTCCGTTCACGTTAGTAATAAAATAGAAGATTATTATAGCAATTAAGTGTATATGATAAAACCATATCAAGTAGAAATAATGTATTTAAAATTGAGTGCGTAATTTCACAAAGGTGTCTTTTGGTTTCCACATTTACATTAAAAACATTCTTAAAAGATAAAATACCAATACCTAGAATTCAGAGAAGCTGTTCAAATACCTAACCCAATTACTATACTGGAAAACGGGCGTACATTTTCTTTCTGTAGGTGATTATTAATCGTAGAAACCAGTCTATTTGAGATAAACCGTCGAATTCCACGTCAACTGGTCGTTAAGAATTTTTCCTTCGTTTTATTTGGGTTAAGTATCTATAAGTAATTTAATCAGTTTAAAGAGGTTTTGTGAGTAAAGTAAGCAGTTGACTTGCGCATCGCGATTATCGATATAAATAGGATTCGTTCAGTTTTATTCCACTATAAGTATTTGAAGGGAGCGGAACATTAGATGATTTGCAGACTCATGTTTCAGTCAGACAAAGAGGTAATGACGCCAGTCGCGCGTCACGGCTGTAGACTGCCGATTGGGGCAATTGATGTGATTGTACCGATCGTCCGCTTCTATGGGTTAATGAAAATGTCTCAAAGGAAAAGGATGCGAGATTAAGTAAAATTAGGAGCCTCGGTATCGCCGGGGTGCTCTTTTGTTCAGATTTTATCTTGAGACTGCCAAAAATAGCTTCGTAACATTATGTGTGAAAGGCAGAAAATTTTAGCAGTCATTGAACTGATGTGCAATGTAAAATAACGTAAAAAGGAAAAACTAGCGTTAAGTAAGCCTGTTACCGATTCATGCAGAGTCAAAGCTACTTTCGACTAAGATACACTAAATGTACAAATTGCCAGTATTTCGAATTACCCTAACATCGTTATCTCGTTTAATACTTTTAGCAATAAAAGTAACCATTTAAATGTCCCACTTGATGCAAGTGAAACCCTCCACACTTCAATCATTGCACAATACCACAACAGCTCTTGTATGTAGCAATAGGGCGTAAGTCATTTTGATGTACTTACTGCGTCACCAATCAGCTGTGACATTGGCCCCGATAATATGATAACACTGCACGTTATGCATCCTTTAAAAGTATATAGGTACTTATGTTTATGGTGATAAAACTATTGAATCTAGTAATAGGTACTTGTCACTTGAACAAGTGAGAATTTCAAGGCCACTGTACATACACTGTTTAGTTGGGTTTAAAATGACGAAATATATAAGGAAGTATAGTAGGCGAGTGAGCAGAATAGAAATAATGTTAAGATTATCTAGATGTCAGCGGACTATTTTCCGTGTGCAGTTAAATGTTTACATACTAGTTATAATCCATTGTTATCGCGGCCTTATTTATGTGGCTATAATAAGTATGACAAATCAAGTATTTATGCGTTACGAGACTTACGAGCTACATAATAGGTTTATTCTTATCGTGTTTACTTATACTTATACACTACCATTGTATATGTATATTTTAATAGAAATGTAAATGTAATATATTTATTAATTATAACGGAATCGGTACATCTCGATAAGCAGTTATAACGACAATTTTCAATAGGAACTATTTCACCTACTTCAAAACAAAGAATTTGTAGGTATGGTTGTTAAATTCCATTAATGGTTTGCTTTGTTTGTATTTCTAATGAGTGCTTTGTGTAAATACCTATTGTTCTAACTAAACACATCCATTCATATGTTCCTACTCTCGAATTGGTAGAAAATTCGAGATACAAGTAAGGTGTTAACCGAATAAAGATATTTGGTAGAATTGGTAATATATTTCAACGGTCACATTAATATTATCAACTGCATAGTTTAATAATAAATACTTCAGGTCAGTCAATAGTCGGTCGTGTCATTGAACTCTTCGCCTTTTCACGACGCGTGACCCAATACGAAACGTCTATAATTACACTTTCATTAATATTGACAAAATATATATACATATATGTAGGTATATATAACTTAAATATGAAACACGGTGTTATTGTAGAATTACTTAGATTAGGCGAATTATATAAGGAAAATCTACATTATTTATTAAAGTGAATCAGCTACATATAACGGATTTAACTCGCACATTTTATTTGATTAGCTGATGTTTCATAAGTTGTATTGACGATGAATTTGTCAATTATATATATAACACATTAAATATTTTAAGCTTTACGTCCTCCAATAGGGGTTCTCTATTTTTTTTAAATCTTCATTTAGCAAATAAATGGTGTATAAACTAATATTGTCTTGTCAACAAATTATATGTAAGTACTTACCTGTATTATATCAGTAGGTAATCATATACCTACGTAAACGCTAAGAGCATCAAACTTAAATAGACGTTAAGCTGAACATGACTTGGAACTAAGTTTGATAGGTCTTTTACGAGGGTTTAAAGATAATTAAACCCTTAAGCTAATAGTCTAATGGATTAGTAGCCCTATGTTTATGGCAAAGAGGGCACAACACACTCGACTGACACATCTGATCTTTTATCTTGTGTATTCTATTGTTTGGGACAAGATGAATTGGTGTGTATTGTCCAAAAATTGTCGTCATTTGTTTTAATGACGTAATTAAAACTTTAACATAATATGCTACTGAATAATATAACCCATTTTGCATTGCTGCCGTAGCGAAGCTCATGCGTAGCGATCCTACACGCTACGACGTAGCAAGGATCAAAAAACTTATATTATTATATGTCAAAGCAAAATCAAAGTCACGATTTTTAATTTGAAGCCTGAATAATTTTACCACCTATTTCCTAACTAGATGTGATAATAAAATCGTAACTAGAATTGTGATCACACCTACGTGTTGAACAAACCTACCTACGTGTCGGTATATATATATATACTAACAGAATGTCACCTACACTCTCAGTCACGGGTTCCGAAGTTTAATCCAGTTTTCCTGAATATTCTTATTTTGAATGGTTAGAATAAAGTTCGGGATTTCCAATTCATCATATCATAAATATCATCAAGCAGTTGATTTGATATATGAGCTCAACACCGAGCTTCACTACCTACGGGAAATGGAAATTCCGACTTATATAAATTGATATTCCGAATAAGTTTTATATTTGAACAAACTTTAAAGATAAGCATCTTTCGTAATGTTGGGATAGGATCCATTCATGAAGCTAAGTTTTCCATTTAAACAGAGTTCTTCGGTAGCATTGGGTTGTTGTTAGCTAAACATAAACATAACAAACAACTAGTTAACAGATGGATCGGAAGCACGTAACCGGTAGTCTATCTAAACTTTGTACTAGGTACCTACCTACTTCCAATCGAATTACCTTATCTTTCATTGCAAGTAGTAGACATAGTTCACAGTTATTCCCTCGCCCCGTGTTATTCCTAAATTGTCTGTTGAATTTGTAAAGAAAAATACTTTGTACAGATATTTATTTGCCAGAACAAAGTTTAACAATTCGGAGTTTGGAAACAATATGAATAAAGATAATATTAGCTTAGATAAAATAATAAATGCTTAATAATATTGTCTTATAAAACTGAATAAGTAAACAAAAGAATATTGATTACGTCAAACTCTCATTGTAGAGTTAATTAGAATTAATTTGCGTCAATTCTTATCTTAGTAATTGATAAATTTCTCCAAGGTAACAGATAGTTAATAGAAGTACGTATAGGTAACTACGCAATTGTTTTGCAGCGATTAACTATTTATACATAATAAGGTACTTATACCCAAAATACCAGCGATTAGATTATATTCACACTTGGAAAGATTGGGAACAATTTCCGAGGTTGGCTGAAATAGTTGAGAGACGAACATTTAATGAATCGCCCTTCCAACCCGCTTACTAAATCGAGGGACTACTCCGAGTCGAGATCAACAAGTCCAGACGACGATCAATATAGTGCCCAAGCAGTCGGCTCATGGGTGAGGAAGATAGATATATTTCCCCGCTCCCGCCTACAAAATTACGGATCCTTACAATTCCGACCCTTATTTTCAGTTTCACGCCATGGATTTCATGTTTCAATCCTGCCTTAACAGTTGCGATGGCTCGTTGATACTACCAATGCTGACACTTGTATAGCGATTTAACGTTTTTATCCGGTGTCAAGCTAGGACAATTTGAAGTAGATTATGTGCAGTGTAAAGCAGATTTTCTATCCAACAGCATTTATTTTTTTTGTGACAAAGAAAATGACAAATAACCTTTACCTATTAGCGTAATTTTTCGCATCCAAGATATCGTTACTTAGCGCAGTTATCAGTCATTCTACAAGGTCTTAGAATCCTTACCGGTATACCTATCAAAAAAAATCTTACTAATATGACGAATTTTTCATGAATACTGGTAGCAATACAATGACTTTAAAAGAAAATTTACGTATACTTAATTATAAATACTCTCACTCTATAGATAGGCTTATACAGAGTTTAAAAGCCACGCAAAAGCTCACAGGCACGGCGTATTGTACACAATGCCTCCGTAAAACCTCCGTGTGCCAAAGACGTGCTAAGAGCTCCGTATTACCTACTATCTATACTACTCTGTACCACGACGTAGTATTGTTGTACCCCCCTTTTGCAACCCTCGCCTTGTCTACTACCCTATTGAAGACAATTCACTCAAGGGCTGTGAATATGTACTGCTTTTAAAAAACTATTAGGATTATAAAGCAAGATTTCGACAGAGCATGTGTGTATTGGTTCTATAATAATCATTTATTCTGTATGTAGATTTTTTGTAACGTAAACTTGACCAAAATAAAGCAACATGACGATATATATTTACTAAACGTAAGAATAAAAATAAAAAATGAGTATAGGTACAATAACCGAGGGAAGCCGGCATGTGTTGTAGAGGACGAAATATACATTTTGCATAATATTATTATGACCAAGATGATTTACTGATAGGTGTTATAAAAAATAATATTTCCTGATCACTTTGGTTATTACACATTGGAATGAAATTATAAGTAATTTTATTGGTAGCCAACTTCGCTGACGATAGTCCATTCATACCCAATTATATTACGATGTCTGCCCTTAATACGAAGATAGATAAATATTGAATCCGAATTTGAATACAAATTTTGTTAAAGATAAGTGTAATGACCCCGATAGTTGGGTTCACCTTCAAGACGAGCATGACGCACAGAAACCGAATGACTTTCAACAACTTACCCACACACTAATTAAATAAGATTTCGAAGTCAGCTAATTAAAACAAACCTATACAGAAACTTTTAAATATACATATACAATGTCTGCTTGTTGCATACATTTTATTTCATGGACGTGATGAATAGTTTGTTCTGAAATTACTTAATGAAAATATTTTTCGTGCGAAGCCGGGGCGAACGCTAGTGGTATATAAACGTCAGTTCAATATGAGAGATTGACGTCACAATATACCTAAGATAACCATTCGCGTTGAGAGCAAACAGACACGCGTGTCTCGACGTTATCACGCGGAATTATCTCAAGATAAACGCATCTAGTCCTGATAGCTCGCACATCCAAAAATTATACGCGTTTACCTCGAAATTACTCAAACACATGTTTATTTACATCGACAACAAAAAAAAACGTGGACACGTTCCAGAATTAGGCGTCATTCCGAAACTTCGCCAATTTTTTCGGACAAACGTCACAAAGCTCTATTCTTATGATCATAGTTCTGGATGTATTTTGGGTAATTCACGAGCCATGAATCATAGGCCTTCGAAAAAAATCTTTGATACATTTAAATTCAGACTTGGTAAAGTTTCATTTAAAGAACACACTAAGATGACGTCGGAGTCATTCCTTTGCAGACGACTGTTCTATTTTGTTTACATAAATGCGACTATGTTTGGTGAGCTTCTCGGGCAGAACGAAGGAGCCGCCTACGAGGGTGACCGCCAGACTGCACAGAGCAGATAACAGCAGACTACTGACGCAGTGCTCTAAAATAGATAACGCATTTGCGTCAAGCGCACATTTTTCAAGCGCCTCAATGTAAACGGATCGCGTGCCATAAGATTTCCTGGCGAAATATTCATCTCCCTGCCCATCACGCATCGCCATCATGTTGATCACACCAATCATCACGCATTCCTCAATTAATGAAAATAATAAACGGTTCGGCTCACATACCTGAACACTTAATAACAAGCAAAATCGACTTTCACGTGAGCACTGACGCAATTAACGAGATTCTCAACGCACCGTTTACTACCGTTTTATGTAATAATAGATAATTTGTTTCAGAATTACAATAACAGGAATTATGTATGTATACCTGATATCGCATTTATTAGCATTGATACTTTATTACCGAACCGAATTGACAGAGCATTACATCATCAATATACGCACGCTGGAATTTCTTGCTCTGTGATTTCTTTTTGCTACATTATTGTCTGACAGTGAATTACTAACTTTTTTCTCAATTTTAAATTCCTGAGATGTACATTAAGATAAAATCATACTACTTAGTAGAAAAGTGAGAAATATCACGCGTAAATTCATTGGAGCGAATGAAAAACTGAGCCAAGTGTCAGCTTAAAGAAAGTCTAAAACCACGCAATGAACAAATCTATGTAACTCTTACCTACATTTTAGATAAGCAACTGGGGATTTGCGCGTAACTAAAGAAGATAGAAAATGAAAAGTTAATGATAACACAGACAACACCGAAGCAATAAAATTGTCTCGTGAATGGTTATCTCAATGTATAAATACTCTTAAAATAGATTAGAACGACTGAAACTATATCAAATGCTTTCCATTGAAAACTATTATAAAGAAATTACTTGAAAAAAAGGTACATTCATGATATTTAAAAAAAAAGAGTAGATAAAATCTAGACCCCAGTGGGACTTGCTCAGATCTATACTGGAATAAAATCTACAGGTATAGCTGTATTTTCGACAAAAGGCATATCATTAACATTACAATTAATGGTATTAAACCATATAATATATTGATCGACTTCGATAGTAATACAATTACTTAGATACATACTAGATATATGGTCTACTAACAAAGACACTAAAAGAAATCATTTAAAGTAATTTGTGCAAAATAGCTTCATGACATAACTTCATGCCAATTGGCAATTATCTTTTTAAATCACACTAAAACAACATTTTGTTTTGTTATGTTTTTCTACAAAATATAGTAATCTACATTATATATTAGGCACAACAAATTGACTTAATCCACAATATATTCGTCTCAAAGGTATCATAATCTAAACTGGCCACATAAAGTTTAAAATAAGCATCCAATTGTACTTGGATTAAACAACAAGTAAGATCTATGTTGACAGAAAAGAAAACTATCAAGAGAATATACTTTTGACTATCTCGTCTGCGCCGCGGCTAGTTAGGATTGACCATCACCTTGGTAGTTTCGTTGAGAACACGTAAAATAATAAAAACAACGGTCAGCGTGCATCCCGCACCCGCAGGCAAGGTCGGTGTCGTGGTATTTGTGGACGCGGCGGAGCGCCCGCGCTGCCGGCATTTGACTCGCGACTCGCCTCGCCCTCGTATGCTGAATGATTGGTTATATTCCGCAGAACATTTGGCAAACACTCTCATCAAGCATTCGATGCTTACCTACGTAGTGTTTACTTTTGCATGAGGAAAGGTGAAATCTTTTTCTGCATTGGCCTCCTTTCTACCTTTTAAATCTACCATGACTAATATCTCGTGCAATTTTAATTGTTTTAGATCGAGAAATATTGCTATGATCTACTGGCATCTGACGCTTTAGACTTTTAGGGCTCAATTTCATCCAATATTACAGACAATTCACGATATTAAAGTTTGTAGGAGCTTATTCTTTGTAAGAAAGTTGTCTATTGCTTCACAGTTCACAGCCATTGCAAGGTTAAACACCTAAGCAAACGATTGACTGTGACAGGGACACTAAATTTTCAACTGCATAGGTACGTAAACCGGATTTTTGTGTTAACTCGTGGCGTCTCCATCTACGAATCGGACGCACACATGGACAGCACCGACAGCAGCGAAGGCCGAGGGCACCCGTTCTGTTATTTCGGTGCATTCATTCAGCACGGCATCTTGGTAACAACTGTTTGCCGATGCGTCACCCTCGGCTGTCTAACATTCATCACGTTTTAGATTGTTACTCTAGTGACGACGTGTTTAGTGCATTTCGACTTCAAATCTAAAACCAAAGTCTGTGGGTAATATCTTAGAAAGCAACCAATGAGTCATTCACGACACCGGCGCCTCTGTGTTCGGCCAACGACCCACTTCGCCGCTGTGTACTCGCATTACGCCCAAGCTCTTAACCAGGTACTATGTGGCTATTAAAACATTTACTGCATACCATTATCACGCTGCGTTGCTTCGACCAAAACGCACGCAACTTGATTAGAATTGCCTGGACATGATGTGTCTAATTGGATCAATATTGCAATAAGATATCAGATTTTTATTGTAATTAGTAAGAATTGGAAAAAAGTATTTATTAATTAAGATATAAGTGGAAACCAAATTAATTTTTATTTACTAAATTAAGTACAATGAAATAATTATACCCCGAGTCCCAGATCTATGTGACCATTATATGATAATTACCATTAAAGGTTTTACTCTTTCTCAAACTCCACAATAAACCGTTAGCACCAAATCTCACGGTTTACTTTAAGAGATATACATCTTTTGTATGAATTGTTCAGTTTCCACTAGTAGGGTAATGATTTAAAAAAGATACCAAATATGTGCATCGCAGTTCCGATTTAAGTGTGTCGATCATTAACCTTTCGTTTCATTACTAGATTTATCTGCTGGATACATATTACATATGTAACTACTTATTTTTTCAATGTTGTTTTAATGACTTTTGAATGTTGAATTTCGTTGATTTTATTATAAGTGGGTATAACCAAAATTTTGGTAATTGTATTACGAGATGGGAAATGACAATGACACAACATGTAATTCCTAAACGTGATTAAGAATACTATAAGGGACAAGCAGAACGTGACTTATCGACATTGTAAAGGATCTCTGCTCTGAGTATTGGAGTCACAGTCATGTTTGATTAGAAACAGAACAGTTGGAATAATTATTCCAATGACTTATTTTGTGGTTATCTTTTAAGATGACAACTCTGCCTGGTGGATTTGAGCTAATAAGAATCTGATAAGTGTTATTATTGACCTTTTTTTACGTCGTATTCCACTTTATCCACCTGCCACTAGCATCTGAAGCGCAGGTGAATAAATTGGTGAATTTGAATGAGTTATTTTATTTGTAAGTGAAAAAAATCGATGAGACATTCAGTTGAATGTTTTCATACACCATGCTGATAATGTCAAGAGGAAACTCGTTACAAATATTGATTTCCAGGCTATCGCAATCAAATAAATATTTTATTTTTACTTACCTATATCTAGATGATCTGTCTATCATCAGATCAGTAATCAGTCAAAAATATGTGAATTTTGGTATGGACTATCAGTAATTAAGTAATTACAAATGATTTACGTGTATCTATTATCAATATTCATTATAATTAGCCACATTATGTCAGATATAGTAAAAGTAGGTATGTACCTACTCGTGTACACTGAATCCGACAGACTACCTAAATAAAACGACTACCTATAACAGATTTAACTCGCGTTACACCTATTTATTATTTTTTTTAGCTGATGTTTCGAAAACTTTGCAGTTACCATTTAGGTACGTAACCGACCGAACTGATGATAGTCTAAAACTATACAACAACTACACAACTAACATAAAAAAATATTTTTTATGCTTTAGTGTAAATAGGTTCAATAAGAAACCGTTCATTATGAAAAGTTCCTACCTAACTTCTATGGGCTTCATTTAATATTAGATTCAATGCTTTATTACCTGGGTCATTCTAAGTTAAGAGGTAATGTGTTGTATGAAATGATGGCACGGCAATTTTTTTTATATTTTTACATTAGTATACATTTTTTTTATAGAAACCTTTAATATGAAAATGTTTACAAAGTGGCCAGTCAATTTGTTGGTTTTATCTCGTTTTATAAGTGACCAGGGGAAATACTCGGTACAGGGTAGAGACAGGATGCACCGGGGAGAGACATTGACATATGAAAAAAGAGATTATTTTTAAAAATCAACTTTATTTATTTATTTTTATATTAATTATAAATTATTTATAATCAGACTTTCATTTCTTAGCAGCTCAGTCTTTGTTTATAGAAAGTTTTTTTAAAAATTTTTTAAGCGCTACGTACAAAACATATGTACGTTCTTCAAGCATCATTTTTTTTGTAGGTGCCATTTTTTCTGTAAAAAAGACATTAAATTGTAAAGCTAAGATATGTATATAATATTTAGTGAAGGTTCAGCGAAAAATGCAGAAGTATTTATGACAACGCATACAAATGTACCTCCCCTGGACATTAAGTATCAAAAGAGCCAGGGGAAATACGCCAGGGGAGATACATTTTCGATTTATTTTTAATATAGCAGTAAAAGTGTTTCTCGTATGCAATTCACAACCAAGCATAACAAAGTATGCACTATTCATAGCTAATATTTAAGGTTACGTTAATAGTTTAACAAATAATAGCAAAATAAAACTTACCAGAGGAAAGACTGCATTCACTCGACACTTCCACACTCAGCGAGTGGCGAAGCAAAAATGGCCGTTAAAATGGCTACGCAGTTGGCTTGTGCGCTGCTTGCTGCTACCTTCACATTAAAACCTATGTACTCAAGGTCACAACTTCCACAGTCTAGCAAAAAAATAACTGATTTTTGACCGAAAACAAAAAGCCAGGGGAGGAGACACGAAACACGGAGGACAAATTTTAGAGTTCATATTATTTATGAAAAATTGGAATACAAGTAATTTGACTTATAAGACATTGTTACTAAGTTATTGTTCTGTATGGTAATAACGATGATAGAGTAATTATTGAATTTTAATACATACATAATAATTAGTTAACAAATAAATTCAGGTAAGGGACAGCCCAGGGAAGAGACTTTTTCCTTATATTTGAATTTATTGTGACTAAACTATGTACATTTCTGTAATAAATTTAAGTGTGCATTTAGAAAACATTTTGTTTTAAGTAATAAATAGGTTAAATAAGAAGTTAGTATAAAAAAAAGGTACTTTTTTGTCCTGGCCATCGAAAGTACCTCTTAACTTAGAATGACCCACCTATTAATTAATGTCAAATATCCTAATTCACTTTCATTTATATATTTTCTCGATATAAAAGGCCTAGGTGAATCCTGTTCCAAATTTCTATGGAATCCTTTAAATGCATCTTCTTTGTTTAGTTTGTTTGGTAGGTACCTACTACCTAAACGTGTTTTGAAACACATAGGTTTAGATCCGTTGTGGGTACCTATCTGAGAAGTAAAGGTACCAGTCTCATGAGTCTCTTTAATACTTGAATAAATTATACGTGCGCCGTTACTGCGCATTAATTATTTATAATCTACTTACCTACTGAATTTGGTAAGTGAATTGGTTAAAGTGAATGCATTCTAAAGACATTTTGTTTAAGCTTACCTACGTACCTACCTACCTATCAATCTAGGACAGTTCAGCTCGACACTGTAATCCCTAAGTTAATATTATAAATGCGAAAGTAACTCTGTCTGTCTGTTACGCTTTCACGCTAAAACTACTGGACCGATTTAAATGAAATTTGGTATACTTAAATAAAGTCTGGAGCCTGAGAAAGGGCATAGGCTACTTTTTAACCGACTGCAAAAAAGGAGGAGTTCCACGCGGACGAAGTCGCGGGCAGAAGCTAGTAGGTAAATAAAAGATGTACCTAGGTAGGTATAATTTAAGCACAGTGTAACTGAGAGGTAAAGAAACCGAACTTTTTAGATATTTCTATCTAGGTAGGTAGGTACCTATTAGAAAACAGGAAGTCTGGTTTTCATGTAGGTAGGTACATACCTACCTACCTACTTAAATTACCTACCACTGAAACCACAGAATAAGCATATATATACCTATGCTATATAGGTAGGTAGGTACCATTTTAAGGACCTGTAATAGGTATATAAGATAGTACCTACAAGGTAGGTACATAAATACATATAGGTATAATATTATATGTAACCTACCTATTGAAATGATTGTAAGTAGGTAGGTAATAGGTACAATTGAGCTAAGTAATATGTTGTAAAAATGTTCCTATTCAAGATGTTTAAAATTGGACTTTTCTCTTCTTCATGTCGCCCTTTATGCTTCATTTTCCATTCTATTTCATTCCCCCCTATACTACCACCGCTTTCATTAAAATCATGAATTTGTTTGAAAATTTAAAATGACAATATTTTCAGCCTAGTAGGTAGGTAGGTAGGTAGGTTTACACCATTAAGCCTACCTGAGTTAGGTAGTTTGTTTTGAAATTATGAAGATAAATAGATGATGCCTTACCTCAGTCTTCGTTATTCGATGTCGTGCCAATTTAACGACTGCAAAATTTCCTTTGCCAATAGTCCTTTCGATATCATAAAAACCCACCCTAATAGGGGTTTTAGCGGGACGTTCACGGTCCGCCATTGTCGATCTTAAAACCACTTGGAGTCTTAACACCTTATATTAAAGCCAACAAAAATGTGGCATAATACTTTAAATCAATTGAATACTATTAACTAACACTTCAATTGGTTCATCGTCAGCTCCATGTGCCGCTGAACATGGCCAAGCTAGTGCTCTTCCACAAGATCGTTTTCTCTTAACGTCATTTAACAAATTGCATTACTCGTATTTGACTATTGCTGTAACGTGATTACGCACGGTTTTGTTGTTATTCATCAGTAAAGTAAGTAAATCGTATAAAAGCTATTGCAATGGTTCGATGTTGCATTGACTTTTTGGGATCCGGAACCCACTCACTCACTCATTTATCCGAGAAACACTGTTATATTATGTGTATAAAATGTATTAAATTATTTATAATACATATCGCGCAGAGGCGGCGCGCGTTTTGTACACATAGAGCACCATAGAACGTCACGCCGCCGCCTCGCCGGCTGTCAACCGGGTACTGAACTCGCTCGCTGGCTGAACAGACGGCGATGAGCGTCGAACGTCGAACGAGAGCGACCAACCTGCGGCACGCGCGCGCTTTCAGCCGCCCGCCATGTTCCTGCTCGTGACGTCAGCAGCGCGTGTCCTACCTACACAGGGCACTGACGGATGTACCTTACTTACCTACTGATAACTTAGAATTTAGATGGTTAGGTACTTATTTTGATTTCAGCATTTTTTCTGAGAAAATTACTTATACCTTATTACGTACTTTTTTATACTAATCGGCTATCATTATATTGTCTCTACAACTAGCTTCTGCCGCGACTTCGTCTGCGTAGAATAAATAATTCGAATAGGTACCTACGTAGTTTACTTTGTGAGTCGCCTTTCCATAGTATATCCTATACACCTCTTTTTACTTTCTTAAGGGTGATTTCTGTAGGTACCAAACATTATTCAAACTCTATTATTATATTATTTGCATATTCATAATAAAACACCAAGATTTAATTAAATGTGAGCTGACAATAGTCGTAGTAGCTCTGTCGTGCGACGATTAAGGAAACTGTAAAAAAATACTATTTATTATTATTGTTTAAATAAAATAAAATACGCCAGTTAAATCCGTTATTTAATAGTTGTTTCATTCCAATGTGTAATAACCGCGAAATTATTAAGACATAATATTTTAAAAAATAAATTAAAAACCACCCCCTGCGTATATACGAAGTATCGTCGTTATCAAACCAATTTTCGTTAGAGATATAATTATGAGGGTATCATCGCATAAATACTAAGGAATTATTTTTGAAACGTCGCGGGCAAAGTAGTAATTAGATAAACAAAAACGTATCGATGTTTTTACGCACTGCTACTTAATTAGCAGCAGTTTTAAGTGAAGGATATTGAAGTAGAGCGTTTAAATTCTCAGCTCAAATATAATATGGCCAAAGATGAAGTGAAGTATTTTTTAAAGTGACAACACTGTCTTTTTGCAATGTGTGAAAAGCTCTGGTCGGGTGTATTGTAAATTTAAGATATTTTCAATATTATATTTTCATATTTCTTTTTCAAAATCTAAAAAGATTGTTCGTAACTTTAGTCCATTACCAGAAAGTTGCTGGTACTGATAGATCGCGTTTATTATTAAAGTAATATATACCAAGATCAAGATGTCGGTGATACCTTTCTATCATTTTGGCATGGAAAAGATATTAGTATAAATTAAAAGGCTCTTGTGAAATTTATAATAGCATTTAATTGAGTGAATGTGTAAGTCATATTATTATAGATAGAATAACACCAGTATGAATCAACTCGCTGACGACAATGTGCAGAACGTCAAAAGCAGTCAAAAAACGTCGAGCACAAAAAACAAAAATAAATGCGCCAAAGATCCTCATGCAACTGATGAAGTAAGAATAGTAAATCAGGAACAACTAACCGAGGCGTTAGCTAGTACTCTACACGTTAGCAAAAATAGCAATCTAACAAATGGAACGAGTGATCATTCGCGAGAAGGCCAAGCGACGGACGAAAAGGACAAAGCGCCTGACCAGTCAACAAAAGATGTAAATAGTGTACAGTTAAATGATACCGCGAGTAATGGGGATAGCAAAGACACCTGTGCCTCGCAGATGAACATGGTGAGGCACATCTTCAAAGAGGCTCTAGAAAACCTTGAGACTACCTTTGATCTACAAGGTCAACCATCTCAAGACGAAATTGAAATCATATCATATGAATCTGAACTTCAAATGCCTGAAATCATGAGACTCATTCAGAAGGATCTGTCTGAACCCTACTCAATTTACACTTATAGATATTTTATACACAACTGGCCTAAACTTTGCTTCTTAGCTACCCATGAAGGGAAGTGCATTGGTGCCATTGTTTGTAAGTTAGACATGCATCGGAATGTTGTGAAGAGGGGGTACATTGCAATGTTAGCCGTAGACGAGAAATACAGGAAGAAAAAGATTGGTTCCAGACTGGTACGGAAAGCAATACAGGTACATAATAATATGAATCTTGTTAGATTCCAATTTGGAACCTTATTGTAATACTGTAGGCCTACTAACATAATTGTAAGAATTATATAACCTGAAATTTATTATTAGTTTAAACTTTGCTCTCTTTACAAATTGTCATTGGCAATAATATTCAAATTTACTTTATTTGTTGCAGGCGATGATTAATGATAATGCAGATGAAGTGGTTTTAGAAACAGAGATAACAAATAAACCAGCACTGAAACTTTATGAAAACCTGGGCTTTGTGCGTGACAAGCGTTTATTTCGTTATTACCTCAATGGTGTTGATGCACTGAGGTTGAAGTTATGGTTAAGGTGAAATTAGTAGTTAACCAATGGGAAATTCTCAATGTTGTGTTTAACTTCTGGATGCTACCTTGTCAGAGGTAGTTGTTGAAAGTGAATCCTGCTGTTACAAAATGATGTATCCTCTATTGACTCTGCCGTGTGGAATTAGCCAAATGTATAGTTTGTTTCAGTGATTTTATAGTCATGTGATATGTTTTTATTTTATCTAATTTATGCGTTGAAAATTGTTAATAAAAATATTTTCTCTGACTTCTTTTATATCTTGAATATAAGGTTATAAATGATTGAATAAATGTCCATCTAATAAAAATACACAACTTTGAAGAATATCTGTATTTATTTGTGTACCTATTAGTCAATATTATTTTCTAATTATATCTTATGTGTAGGTATTTAGACAATGGACAAATATAAGAAAAACTTCAATCTTCCAAAATTTATTTAGAAAGTAAAAGTGGAGGTGTTTGTAGAAGCACCATCATATATAAACATATTATTGACAGGTTTATATTGTTTGGTTACAATTTTTATTGCTTCTTGTGCTACACAGCCACCAAGAAATGCAGATACAGTGTGTATCTCTGCACCTCCATATCGACACATTTCATGTACATGATCATCTTTAGGGAATGGAGAACATGTTATGTCAGTAAGGAGTTTAGAGACACAAGCCTTTAATTTAGATATGTCTCCTTCTGGCTCCCAGTCACCTGGAGCTCTGCAATGTTCAGATTTAAACATCTCTGCTGCTCTTAACAGAATATAATGCACCATCATCACATCTGGCTCTTCAAGGTGCCTGGCAATGTATGATGTTATTGAACTACCCATTTGGTATTCGACTGCAATGTTAGTCCCTCTAATCAAGTGTAAATTGTGAGCATGTCTACAAAACAGTTTAACATCAGCTTCACTAATGTTATCACACTGTAATTGCTGTACAATCTCTTGTACTTTTCTATAAACTACCTCAGCTTCATAAGTTGCTTGAGTCCGATATATATTTTGTAACTTAACATAGTGTTCTGTTGATGCTGTCATGTCAGGAATGGTTCCTTTGACTGGAAGTTTCCCCTTTCCTTCAGCTTCAATAAAACCTCTTAGTGCAGAGCACATAATCCAAAAAGGAGAGCTATCCCTTGTCAAGTTGGTGGCAGCACTGCTATAAATAAGTTCTTGAATGTTTACAGGCAAAAATGTTGGACATAGTGCAGTAGTAATAGCTCTCAAGGCCTCTTCAAAGTTTTCTTCATTAATAGGAATTCCATTTTCATCTTTTCTAATAAATTCTCGGACAATATCCCTGACTTCATTTTTTTCTTTTCTACTCATTGGCCAACCATTATCATTTTGGGATTTTTGCCATTTTATAACAGCTTTATGAAGGATAACAATCCATGGGATATGACCATGATCTTTTAAGTCTAATGCTTCAATGTTTATACTGTCCAAGTATTCAGAAAGAGCAGAGAAAGGAACATCTAAGCGGAGATCTGGTTGTTCATTGTCAGGGTGAGTTTCAACAATAGCATGTTCTTTTAGTTGAATTCTAAATGATCCTAGAAAACCTACTGAACGACACAATATGAAGGGTATATTGATATCCCAAAGGTGCTGTGACAAGTCCTTTACTGTATTTTCACTAAGGGCTGTAGCAATAACAACTGTGAAGGATTTAAAGAAGTCTGGGTGTTGATGCAAAATCTGTTCTGGAGGTTCCTGGACAGCTAAGCCCTGAACAGCAGGGTTTAATTCAAGAATCAAACGCAGGGCTTCCGAGCCTCTATTAAGACCTTTGCTCGATGCTTCTAAAAAAAAATTACTGCCTATATCCTCTTCATTTACGGTGTGATCGTCTACAATAGTTACTGCTCCGACTCCAGGAAGAACTATAGACTTTAATATTTCGGTACCTAATGCAGTTGCATTAATTAAACAAATACGACCGTTTTCTAGTGCTGCTTGTCCGTGATCTCCCCACAATCGCAGTTGCCGGTCGTACTGTTTATTCTTCTCGCTCTGTTCTGGAGACTTAGGTGAAGGTGACGCCATGGTTATTTGCTACTACACTACAAAATGAGGAGTATATTTTAGCACAGGTAAACAGTTCTTTTATAATTAAAATTCTATTGTTTTTCAGATCACAAACAAGTAATCAAATCCCTCCGATCTTGTACTGTACCTAATACCTATAATAAGATACAGAGCAGCTTATTGCTTAATTCTCGACTGGACTGTCATTTGATTTTGACAACACAAAATATCAAAAGTAAAATGTATCTTCTGAAAACGTTTTTGCACTCTACAATAGAACTTGTCACATTGCCGCTCGACTAATGTTATAGAGTCAAGTAAAAATACTAAGAAAAATACATTCCTACAGATTGTTGCAAAATAAAATCATCGCGGAAATGTTTTATAGTTTATTATTTTAACTATATGAAAACTAATCTTTTTTATAACTGCCCGGCCAAATACATGACAGTGTAAGTACCATGTAAGTACTCGAGGGCAGTCGAGGGAAGTATGCAAGTCAAGCATGTTGCTACCTCAGAAGGATGAGAAGCAGGACAAGTGGGGTGGCCACACGGATGCTCTGCATACTTCCGAGTATCTGGCCGCACTGTTAATTATACAGACTTAGTGCTGTCGTCTACGTTTAGTGTACTTGTTCTGTTTTTATAGTCTGTGGCCTTTATACACTGTACAACAAGACAAACGTCTAATTTAACTTTTTTTTATATTCTGTCTAGTGTCTGTGTTTGTGGCTGAACTGAACCCATTAGTCTTGCGCGCGCTCGGTCACTGAGCGGATCGCTCCGTACTAGTACAATTGAGCAAGTGTACTAGTTCGGTCTCTTAGTACATTTAGTTCACTAGTACACTACCAATCCTTTCCATGGGTAGTTCATGTTCGAGTTCGTTCCTATATGATTCTGCTCTGTCCGACCAAAATGACCGATCTTTTCCGCTTTTGTATTAAAGGTGACGCGGCTGACATCATGTCGTCTCGCTTGCACGCGTTTTGCACAAGCGTATCACTAGAGTGCGTGCTGTGTTCCGTCTTGCTCTTAAGTAAACTCTTTACTTTGAAAGGCTGAGAGCGGAAAGCCGTCGGTTCGATTGTTATTTGTTCTGTGGTGGTAGTGTACTAAACGTACTAAAGAGCGAAACGAAACTGAATAGTTCGGTCTAGGACAGGGAGCGGAATCGCTCTTTTTAGTACTTAGTACGTGTACTACACAAGCCTAGAACCCATTGAGTGGAGTCGTCCGTCGTAAAAATTACATTTATTTTTGAGACATACAAGCTGTTGAAAGAGATGTTAAATAATTATAATCGGACGAATGTGTTTAGAAATGAATTTGCAAACGCTGTTTCAGGATTTTAATCCTAGGTACACTATTACTTTATCACTATTTACAATTTGTTTTTTGACAAGCTGTTTAATACCTTACTGTTTTTATTGCAGCAAATTCGTCGTTCATAGTTGCTTGCTAATATTTACTGCGTTATTGGCTCTCAAATTGGACAATGCTATAACGTGGTCATACTGGGCAGTATTTACGCCGATATGGGTTTGGAAATTCCTAGTGGTGCTGGGCGCAACAGTTGGTACTTACGTTTGGTGGCAGTATCCTCACTTCAGGTATGAAAATCACTTTAAAATAAAAACTATCCTACTTATTAAAGACAAAGTAACACAGAAATAATATGCTAGACGGAAATGGGTTTGATTTCTCCCCATCCTTAATATGTACCTAATGAACTGGGTCGATAGATAGGGCTGTGTAAACATTAGTCTCGTGTATCTGCATTATCAATTAAGCCATTACTCTCTCAATATATGACTTGTAATAATTAGAGTATTATATAAATTAATGATTGTTTTATAATAGCACAATAAAAAGACATCTTAATGATTATGTTGGTTAAATTTTCAGGTTGGAGGGTGAAGCTTACATCCATTACAAAGCGATGCTTATTAGTCTTGCCATTCACTTGATTCTGCTCATGTTTGAACTTCTAGTCTGTGACCAATTGACCATTGGAAGACATGTGTGGATCCTGGTCTTCATCCCTTTGATATTCATAAGTATTGTGTCTATTGCAATATGTATATGGTCTGTGAAACATGATCGCAGTTATGAGGTTGGTATCTATGATTCTATTTACAATATAAATTATCTTTTATTGATCATCAAAATTAATTACATTACATTCATAATTAATTATTTATTATTACTCAGCAGACAATGTTTTCAAATTTGATGCAGCAACATATTATTATTATATTTTAAAAATACTAGCATGCATGGATATATTTAGATGATAATGATAAGAATACTAATTCTTGTATGTATAAATATCATTTTTAATAGGATAGAGCACTAGTGAAACTGCAATACCCAAAATATATGTTACTAAAATATAACAAAACATGCTTGAAAATTTATATTTACTGTTTGATAATAATGCCAATATTATTTAACTATAGACTGCTGATAATAATGATTATAATGGTATTAATTTTTCATGCATTTAGAAAACAAGAATATTGTTTTTTTTTTCTAGTTGGAATTATTTTGTGCTGTCAATATTCTACAATTCATATTCTTGGCATTGAAACTGGACAACTTCATCAACTGGTCCTGGGAGGTTGTGTTTGTGCCTCTGTGGATTCTAATGTGTTTAAGTCTAGTTGGTGAGTGTATGTCTCTTTATAAATAACCTAAAACATTAATTATTATCACTTTACCATTATTTAATTTACTGAAATAATTTATGTTTATTTACAGGGGTACTTTATAGTATAATCTTTGCTGGAATCCTGTTACGTACTCCAGAGGTTAACATCCAACAAAGACGCACAAGTTTCAATTCAGCCCTGGCTTATACATTTACCGTCATACCTATATTAGTTTTTCAGGTCAGTTTTAAAATACATAATATCTACATATTTAAATTACTTATTTGAAATAATTTTTAATTAAAACTTTTATAGGTTAAATAAAAATAATGTTTCTATTAGAATTTATTTCCTCAAAATCTTTGTAACTCTCAGATATTTGAATTTTTAAATACCAGAATACATGAATAGTACATACAGGAGTGGAAATTCTTAAGTTGTAATATATATATTATGTGGTAGAAATAATTAATATTTATTTTGTCTTATAATTATGCTGGCAGGTGCTGCTTACTAATAAATTGGATGATGGATTGGCACTCTCTTACACCGTGGTAGTCAGTCCACTCTTCGTCAGTTATGCTACACTCATTATCATGTCCTTTAGCTCTAAAGGTGGAAACAAATGTGAGTATCTGTTTTATTATCAACTGCAGTAAATATTGATGTATTTAATGATGTGAACAATTTGGTTTGTCTATTAACATGATTTCATTTCCTAAGACAACTTTCTATACCCAATTTCATCAAAATGGGTTCTGCAATTAAGTAAACAGAGCAGACTATAACTATTTTCGCAATTAATAACCTACTCAAGGGCATACCCAGAATTTTTTGTGGTGGTATTATTATTATTACTCCACTACAAAAAATTCGAATTATTCAAACTAACTACTAATTATTTAGGAAAAAAAAATATTTACTGCATGGGTTTTTTAAATTACTCCAATGAACATTTAATCCTGCTCATATTAATATTTTGCCCTAAAAATCTTAGGGTCAGTGAGGAGAATAGCAACTACCCCCCCTCGTTCATGACTGTACTTGCGTAATTAAACATTATTTCTTTTACAGGGTGGTTTGGTATCAGGAAAGACTTCTGCCAGTTTCTACTGTCGGTGTTTCCACTTCTGCAGGAGTATGCCAACATTGCATACAACAACAATGTCAACCGGGGCTCTAACGTCGTTCCAAGCGAGCCCCCCGTCAATCAGGAGCCCTATCGGGATGAAGAAACCCACAAGAAGGTGAAAGACAATAAGTCGCACAAGAACCAGAAGAAAAATGAAGCTCTGAAACCAGTTGTGCCTGTAACAAGTATCGATATGCCTGATTGACACTTTATACGAGGTGTGTATTGTGTGTTCATTTGTTAGACTTCTATGTAAATATTTGGGCTTCAAAAAGTGTTGAAAGCAATATTAAACGTTTGTTAAGTTTGATATTACATTAGCACCTTATATTGTATAGATATGAGTAGAAGGTATTAGATTTTTTTTTTACTATTGTAGAATGTTTTAGTTGCTACGTTGTTATTAGTAGATATATTATTATTATTAATGGGGCTATGGACAAGGTATATATTGTGAATCATGACATTAAGTAGGTATTGTTTAAATTACTTTTTAAGTTATCATAAAATTTTCGCTTATTGCGTTGTAAATGAAATTGGTATATCTTACGGTACTAATATGAATTGACAAAAAGGTTTTTTTTATATTGCAATTTATTATAAAATTTGTTAATCATTAAATTCTGCGACGCCCCAACCCTTGTAGAAATTTAAGCAATAAAAAATGGTGCATATCTTGACGTTTCGAAGTGTAGGCCAAAGTATTTTATAGCACCTGTCTTATGATATTGTTGAGTAATTTAATTTGTGCCTCAATTTAATATAGATGTGGATATATTTTTACCTTTGTTATTAAATCGTAGAGTTCATGTTTGAAATAACTATATTTGAGATTAGGTCGATGTTGTTAATGTGTGCTTTTTAACACAAATCGCCGTGTATTGAAAACAAAAATGATTTTGTAACATTCTTCCTATAAAAAAATAACTTTTTTTGTATATATTATAAACTATGTATGTGTGAGCTTTAAATTATATAACAGCCTTTTATTTTTCGGGTTGTGAAAGATTGGCCTCGTAAAAAGGCTAAATTGACGCAAAATAACTAGGAGCAATCATGGCTCATTTTTTGTTGTGTGGTGCGTCGGTGCTTTTAGCAAGCAAATTCGACTTAAAAACTCATTTTCGCATTTATAGTGTGGTCTAATGACGTAATGTGTTTATTCGTATGTGGCAATATTATTTCACTGTCTGTTGGTGACGTGACTAGTGGCTATCACGGCGCCACGTGGCGTGAAACTCAGCCCTTTGTGTCCGTGACAAAAACGCACCCTAAATGGCGCCATTAATATCCCCCCCCCTTGATTTATGACGTACTGACACGTTTTTTATTTAGGTCACGCTCGGGAACTTTTAACATGTTTAGTTTATAATCGTATGGTTTTATTGACGTTATATAATGAAATACATGGTTCTCTGTTTAATCATTCGATACTCTTATAACTGTTTTTAAGGTTTCGTACATGAAAAGAAAAAACGAAACCCTTATAGGATCACTTTGTTGTCCGTCTGTCTGTCTGTTAAGACCCTTTTTCTCAGGAAAAGGTCGAAGTAAAAAATTGCAGCAAATGTTCGACACTCCCAAGTTAATCTTGACATTTAGTACTAAGCAATGCAACGTTTTATAGCTCAGTGAATACCATATTTTTTTCTTTACATTTTAATATATTATAAAAATATTTTTAAACTTATATTATTATATAGGTTTGTTCGCGACCCATGGTGCGCGACTCGCACTTGTTTCGTCGGTACTTTTTTATTTACCTTTTTCTAATTAGCAATTTATGAAAACATATCTCAGTGCAAATCAATGCATACTCTTTAAATGTTTGTTGTTTATACGATGTAATAATATTGATTAAGAATGTTGAATGATATAAAACGTCATATCTGCTACGTTGTACCTACTGTTATATTTGTAGACATCGTCAAAGGTTTTTGCAAGTGATTCCGCAAGGTGTATAAAATCCATTTTAATTTACTTCTGATGTTACCGATATTGCTTTTAATATCTCCATTATTAGAAAATCAATATTGTATTAAAGATGAAATTTGATATTTAGTAATAAAATCGTTAGGAAAACTCCAAGATCAATATAGCTACATGTATTTTTCAATAAATCCACACACTTTATAAAGTAACTTTTTTCTGTTCTAATAATATATATTTTACTTTATAGCCTATGCATAATTAAAAAAAAAATTGTTTTATGATCCAGCTTTTGCCATATTTATATAAGATGTTATTATATCATGCATACATATTAATTTCGATGTTAGAGTGTATAGTTAGTGAAAGTGAAGTGAAAAAATGTAGTGTTAACGAAGTTCGAGCCTTATTATGTATGTGATAAGGAACGAATTGAAACACTTGTTCAATTGACAATACTATGACGTCACTATTAATTATTTTTCTGTGATATTCTTCTCTTCCTGTATTACGAGATTTGTTTAATATTTTGTTAACATTCTATCGACTTGTGTTTCATGTTTCGTCAAGAACAACAATAAAATTGTACGTGGAAAGTATAATTATTTGTTTTATTATTGCAATGCTACATTCCATTGCTTTATTTGATATATTTCACCGTTAGCCTTAAATTGCAACTTTCATGGATTCGCTATTGGTAGGCCTTGTTCAGAAAGCCTTGGCCTGTGTTATCTTGATAAAGGGTATTTCACTGTTGACACACAAGTAATAAAAACGGAATTCATTTTATATACATAATTATGTCATAATTATGTACTTACTCTCTTAAATAAACTAAAGCCAGTTAGATGAATGGGATTGATATCATATTTAGTTGAATGTGTATATTATGCGAACAAAAAAAATAGACACGACCCTCTAACTCAGTGATTCAGCGTATTTTCGGTCAAAATTTACGGGCGTCATAAAAAGTCGTAATCCCAAGCGAGGAACGAACAGTGTGCACGAACCCTTCCATTTTCTGAAGTATGAACACATCTATAAATTTGAATTTTGTCTGCCGTAAATTCAAGGTCGGGGTTAGCGGCAGAATGTTTAACGATTATGCTTGCTTGTCGTACAAGGGCCTCGACGCTGCTTCGTATGCCCCTCGAGACCTGGTACCGACATCCCCACATAATCGATCCTAAGTATATACACGTCTGCAGTGTTCAGTTCCTAAAATGATTCCAAGAAGGTAGCATGTCTTCAAGACGGCGAAAACTTTTTGTTTACGAGTGTAAATTTTAAAGTTTAACATTTCCTCGACAAAATGTCTTTGGCAAAAGTGGTTAGTAAGAAATGGATAAGTGAAGAAACCACAGAGGAAGAGGAGTTGTTTTGCCATTGCAAGGAAATGGAAATGGTTTGTTATGCGATTACAAAAGTGATATTAGACGCTGACAATAAATGGAAGGGCGCTAAAAGCGGAAGCAGCACCCATTCACTGTCCAATAGGAGTTATATTACTGGACTAGTGAATATTCAGGCAAGGAAACTTTTACCTAAACTTTTTTCAAATTTAACTCTGTTTTTAAGTTGATTTTAGCTGACCGAGCTGACGACAATATGTACTCTAAAATAATAATTGACAATTGCAACATATTCAAAGTATAGATACTTTAAACATGTTATGTTGTTGTGTCTACATTATTACGATAGTTTTAAAAATATAATATTGGTTCTTTTACAGGTGTTAGATCAAATAATAGAATATTTATCGAAATTAGTGAAATCTTTTTACAAGTTGAATCCTAAATTAGCTAGAATGAAGAAAGATAACGGTTTGATGCTGAGCAAGCATGATCATATATTTGACAAACTCTGTAGCAGTCGGTTTATTATGATGCAGGCCATCCATGGTCTCATTGTGACCATACTTAACACTTGTCTGCACAGAGACGACTCTAGAAAAATGATTGAATCTAGTTTATGGTAAGTTTTGCACTTAAAATTATTATAAAATTTAGCTAAAAGTTATAAACACCCGGGTCGTGGCATACAAAATTTGCCCTTTATCATAAAATGTACAAAATAATTTGTTCGAAATATAAAGTTTTTGACGATTTACATAGCAAACGGTAATTAACGCCACGTTGTCGTAGGTAATCGAAACTTGGAAAACGTTCCGAAGCCACGACAACGTATCGTTAATCAAAATCTGTAATGAACAGTGTCTCAGGTATAGTGAGCGTCGGAAATATTCGAACACAATCAATATATAAAAGGTATGTGCTTATGAGATGGGGGTCAGATATCTCTGACGATGACTGTACCAGTTTATCAGAGAATTTTGTCTTAAAATTTGGGGCTTTCCGGCCTGTTACTGCCGATTTGGTGGTGGAAACAATTGAGTTTTTTCCCATCTGTACGTAATAACTTTTTGCATTAGCTAGGTATTATATTATAGACCAAAACATATTGTCATTGCAGTATCTCTATTGTTTTCTATAGTTTGGTGTCCATCTACAACCAAATGATCGGTTTAAGTTACAAGAAGTTCGCATCCAGGTTTAGTATCTGCAGTAATACCTATCCGAATACCATCAGCGAAACTAGGACTATTACACTCACAAAAATAGTGCAGGTGAGTAGTTTCCACAGTTACTAAAATAAAGGTTGGTAAACTATATTTAATATTTTTTCACATGTAAGATATTTTTTAACCTGTGTTAAAAAAGAATGGTGTTGAGTTATAGTAACATTAAGATATTTTATATAATCCTTGTCTGAGTGTGGCAACACTAAAGTTTCAAATAGCAATAAAATTATTTATAGCCAATACACGACCTGTCCTAAAATTAAAATCAATGCTTGCACAAATAGATCTAAACCCTAAAACCTCATTTAAGTACTGAAAAACCGCCAGAGTTTAGAGCCAAATAAGAATAGCATCAATACAAAGTAAAATAGACCTACACCCCTACAGATAAGTCAGAAAATTCCGTTGTTTATCAATATAACTTCATAGGTTTTATCTAAAAGCCGAGTGGAGATCGACTGTCACCGACTTATCAACTGCTTGGTGAAGATGTACAAGCCTGAAGATAACTCGGACAATGATTCTGGTTCCAGCACCGCTGAAAGCTTAGAAATATACCAGTAAGAAGTTTAATATATTAAAAAATACTTTTCGATAGTAGTAGTGCAACCTTCAAGGTTACTGTGCGAGCGTGAGGGCACTATTACTACGCGCGTGCGACAGAGACAAATAGAAAAAGGGCGACGTCCTTTTTTTGCTGTGCTCAGCGACCGTCCTTTAGTAGTGTTATTTACTGTAGCATCGAAGTTCCGATGAACTTCTTTAGAAGATAGCAAGAAATAAAAATAAAACAGGGCAATTTACATTAATCATCTAGTCCTAAACTAAGCAAAGCTTGTGCTACACAACGGATATACGTCCATGTATATAAGATAAGACTCCAAGACTCAGGTACAAATGCTCGTGTTTCGTAGTAAGTGGCTCTGACCACTAAATCAGAAGTCCGCTAGCAATTAAAAATAATAAGCAGAGTTAAATAACTAAAACCAGATTACCCCAATTAAAAATCAACCTTGTGGTTCTGCTATAAGGCATATTTTAGCGTACTAATCAAACCTATTTAATTTTAGCACTTTAACAAAACACATAACGCCCCCTAACTCTTCGGCGCCTCGCGACATGAGCGTAGAGAAACGTAGGGAAGCGTTCATAGAGAAAAGAAAAGCGAAAATGAAACAAGCTCAAAGTCTAGTGGAAATGAAGAATGAACAGAATAAAATTATAACTGAGGCTTTGAACGCGCAAAACTCAGACTGCGAGATCGCTTACACCTCGCTGTTAACGAATCAATGTGTTTTAGAGAATATTTTCAATGCCGATGGTAAGCACGCATGATATAAATAAGTAAAATAAAATCATTTCAAAAGTGGACTCAATACCTTTTGAAATTAATTTGTGTTTCAGAAAATGTAAACAGTATTCTTCAAAGTGAAGAAATATTCATAGAAATACTCCTAGATACGGTAGCAAATATGGCGCCTACGCTTTTAGGAAATAATGGTGTCAGAAAACTTAAATCAGGTTATACAATTTTGAATACTAAATTACTTTGGGCCTATATATTATCACAATGGTCACATAACTTGTATAAGTAATAGGTTGACGTTTAAGTATTAACACTTAACGTAACCGATGTCTCTGATAAGTAAGTTTCAAGTAGATTACTAAAAATTTAACTGGAAATTGTAGAATGGCCTTTTTAGATTTTTATGCGGTTCGAAGGACCATTTATTTTAACTATTTAGGTTGATAAATTAATATTTTAGGGCGAGTACAAGCTAGTAAAAAGGCCGCGAAAAAAGTTACTGAGTACTACCAGAATATACTATGGGGTGACGTTGGCAGTTGTTTAGAGCATATAGTACTTTGGTGGTCGTCCTTCCCTTTGGCAACCAGGTACCACATTTTAATTTGAACCTTGTTTATAACTCGGTAAGTTTGATTTTCATTATAAATAGTAATTGTAATAAATATAATTTCAGATCTCCTAACACCAGTCAAAATCTTAGGGAATGGCTGTTTGTTACTTTTAAGGCTAACAGTGAGTATAAAATTAAATTACTGTTTTGATATTTGTTACATTATAATTGGTAGGAATTAATATGGAGAGAAAATGGATCAAATTACATAGTTATTCATTTTGTAAGGGAATAAATACTATAAGGTTTCCTTAATTTTGCACCTATTAACAGATACACCGGAACTTGTTTTGTCTGCATTGCGGATATTGGCTGACGCACTGGGTTGCCATGTTACCTCGACGTCGTGGGATAAACATTTTGGGTTAGTTATAAAGCCAAAGTCATTAAGGGACAGATGTCATTGTCAATTCTTTGCGACGTTTCGCATTGCGACCCTTAAACTCGCGCCTAAAAACCGACAAAAATCTCGTGCCTTTTTCTCTTTCCTCTGAGCGAGTTTGTGCCAGAGGTATACGTTTATATAAAGCACAAAATGTTGCCACACTTATATAGTGAAATTTGGCAACGTTGCATGCTTTAGAGAGTCCCTGGTTAAAAAAAATATTACAATAGTAGTCTTTGTAGGTACTACATCGTCTAATACACTTTATTTTTCAGCGCAACTTTAACAACAAATTTAAAAGCAACGTCACTAAAAATATATCCCGATTTGTCTGTCAACATCACTGAAGTAAGTTTAGGATCTAGTAGCTATCTACATTGTCAATATATCATCTTTCTGGACTTGGATGTCAGAAAAGTTTGAATCTTTCAGTGTACTGCATCTGGCACTAACTTCGCATTGATGCTGCAAGAATTGGTTACTCTGAATAACCAATGCGAAGTCACTTGGGACTATATTCTCGGCGCACCGCTTGAAGACTTGCCTATTGTCGAGCAAATACCTATTTTACATAGACTTGGTAAGATCTTATTTACCGCGAAGGCATCAGAAATTATTAAGATCTTATTTTTTTATAAATCTCTTAAAACATCAGTTAGATTGTCAAGTACCTGCTTATTATAATGGGAAAGATAGCCATAGACGACGTGGAAGACATACATAGCTCACCAGTTAAGATAAAAAAAAATTTTTTTTTTTTCAATAATACAAAAAATATTCAGATTTTTTATAGCCCGTTATGACGTCACACTCCCGAACTGTGACGCGCTTTCTCTGAGTCATTTTTCATAATGTAACCGATGTATTAATTAAGTATAATCTTGGAATGAAACAACTATTAACGGATTTAACTCGCGTATTTTTATTTTATTTTATTAGCTGACGTTTCGGATTCTTTACAGTTTCCATAATCGTAGTTATGAAGTATTTTTAAGTATAATCTTTTTTTCATCAGGCGTACGATTATTTTTCAGATCACTCTATCCATACGTATAGATTGTGGTGTCTCGCTGAGACGCGACGTCTGGCAAATCTCTGGCAAATGGACGACTTCTTCCGAGTGGCCCACAACGACATGCAAACCTGCATGGAACAACTAGTCAACCTGCGGTTTGCAGACCACACACAGACTATTGAGTCGGGTACATACATTGTACCAACCTTATTATTGATAATGATATATAAGGATAACTTAATGGGACTTAACCCTATATATTTATTACTTATCCAATCGCGGAACATTATGTTGCCTAATCCGCTAGATGTCGCTAGTGTATCAATCAGAGACAAGCTTGCATGTGATTGGTGGAACCTTACTCAAGACTAGCGACATCTAGCGGATTTTGACTCACGATTAGGTAAATTGTTACAACTGCGTTTAAGTTATTTTGCTAAATAGGTACGCAAGAAAATAATAATATACAAATTAACGGTTACAGGTAAAATCGGAGTCCACGAAAACGTTTGTGCAAAAATGCGAGAGAAAATAGTTTCCGAGGTGAAGGTCAACATACAAAAATTAAAGGTACCTAGATAATCGGAATGTGTAGTTATTAACACAATATTAAAAAGTCTTAGCATTTTATACCAAAATTTAATTCTAGCAGTTTTTGAATCTGCGACCTCCATATAAAAATAAATTAATAACATTTTATAAATACACTTACAAAGATGAAATTAGTACAAAGGCGAACTTATCGCTGAAAGATTACATCCATTAGCGGTTCTCTAACAACACGTCAAGACCAGATATTTTTTCCTGTACACAGGATGCAACAGAAGAGATAACATTTGTCCTGTCGTCTGTGTGTGCGACGACTAGCTTGGCACACCTCACTATGATATTCCCGAGCAACGCCGAGTGGCGGCGCGTTACCAACCCACCGCTCGTCGATAGATCTATCTACGTACACGACTTTTTAGGTAAGTGAGAGGATTTACAGTATTGAAAAAAAAAGCTAATCAATAATCATCCTTACAGACGTATTCCTATTGATTTTTGTTATATCTGTCTTTATACTGTACTTCATCAAATTACTTTTCAGATAAAATGCTATTTCCTGTAGTAAGAGCAACGGAGGACGTGACCACTTTGAATATGATCTTAAGAATAATGGGAGAATCATGGTTGCACCACATATATGTGACTAAAGTAAAATTTAGGTAAGTATCGTGATTTTATATAACTAGTAGTTCGCCTCAAACGGACCTATATAATAATACGCATTTTAATTTCCGTTACCCATTCCCCAATTATACTCATATTCCAATATAAAAATGATATGAAGGTCATCTACTCGCTTTCCAAATTTCATAAACATCGGATGAACGATATTCAAGTTGTCATCAAAACATACAATGCTCAGACGCCCTAACCAAGTCAAATCTAAAACTTCAATATAGAAAAGTGTAAAACGCGTATAAATGCTATTTTAGGATACGGTAGGAACGTACGAATTAAAGCCTTCCTCTTATAGTTATAAGGAAACTTTTCTCTTGGTTATTACAGCAAAGACGCAGCATTGCAGCTCCTAGCCGACTTTAATGAAGTAAGAAATTGGTTAACTGGATGCAAACAGCTTAATAATGCTGCAAAAAAACAGTTGTTACATAATGAAGTACTAAGGTAATCAATAAAAATATAAAGCTGGCATAAATTTGTAGGTATGTATGTAATGGGTAGATACTTCAGGCTAGCTGAAAACTTGTCATATAAGTTTCTCCTATTTTACCCAACTGCAGACCTGGCTGGTGAGTAGCGGAGCTAAATAAAATACTACTTATTTTTTTACAAATACGTTAAGACTAGACTAAATCGTCTGGCTTATTTTTTTGTTGTTTTTATGTTCGTTATCTATAATGAACATGAATAGTAAGTAGAACTTTCTAGAGGGGTTTGTGCTACTGGGATGGTTATAGACTTATTGTTTATCCTTACTAATCCTTACTAATATTATAAATGCGAAAGTAACTCTGTCTGTCTGTCTGTCTGTCTGTTACGCTTTCACGCTAAAACTACTGGACCTGTTTAAATGAAATTTGGTACAAAGAAAGTCTGGAGCCTGAGAAAGGACATAGGCTACTTTTTAACCGACTGCAAAAAAGGAGGAGTTCCACGCGGACGAAGTCGCGGGCAGAAGCTAGTGGTCTTATATATTATTATTAATAGGAGATGCGAAGGTGTCGGCCGCCTTCTACTGCACGCGCCCGGCGACTTGATATCGATGCAGGAGTCAACGAGTCAGTCAGCGAGACGACGCAAAGACGGTAATGACATTTTAATTAATCTCTTTTGTAGTACAATCTAGAAGTATAGTTGCGTCCACGTCAAACGATACTAACGATAGTACAGTCAGCATCAAATGTACCGTCGCATTCAAGGTGCTAAAATATTTCGGCACACGCATTAACGTTTTTAGAATATAAAGTTATATTTATACTCGTATATCTGAACATTTAGGCTGTTGCTATACATTTTATATTGACTTTACAGATACTTAAAAATGTAAATAGTATGAATATTTCGTTGTAAATTAATCTCTGTATTCATTTAGCTCAGTTATATTGTCACTGTAATAATTTCGATAATGTTTTAATGTTTAAGCCGTCGCTACGCTCAAAATTCGACATATTATTATCAACCTCGGCTTAAATATATAATTTTGTTATACAAAATTATATATATTACTTTTTACTATTATTACAGATAACGAAGCCCCAGAACAACTGATGCCAGCGGAGATGTACGTGCCGAACCAAAAACAATGGCTCACACTGCGCGCGGGAAAACTGAAAGGACCGCTCGCCTTCTCGCTGTGCTGTGTTATCTTATCTTAATAATAAATATATTATATCAAGCAATTTATTATTTTATTTTAAAGTGACTATTATTGAGAATATTTAAAGGTTAGTGGACTTATCAAATATGAACAAAAAAGGCATTTCTGAATAGATTTTTTTATTTTAATTATTTTGAATTGTTTGCATTGCATTTAAACAAGGTGATTTATTTGAATAATAATTAATAGGCTCTAAAATAAATGCATATTTTAATAATTAATAGGTAATGAAACAATGTATTTTTATATCGTCATTTAAGCATATTTTATTAAATTTAATTTGATTTCATCGATAATCGTTTAGTCATTTGATATCTACACAAAATCCTTAATTATGCGTTTAAAAGTCCATTTTAACAATAAAAAAAAATGTGCCCGGTGATAAAAATCAACAAATAAAAACTACATCTCAGTCTTAACATTAATATAGCATTGAATCAAATATATCACAATAAAAATCGTACTCACTCATCGGAATCCGACTGCCTACACTTTTCCTTCAGCTTGTCATACTCGTTCCTTCTTATAAGATCTTCTTTGATCTTCTCCATGTCACTAACTAGACTGCTGACTTGGACATTCTCCAACTTGTCCTGTGGTATGGACTCTGTGTCGGAGTCGAGTCCGGAGTCATCGTCAGACTTTTCACTTTGAACTTCATCATCGGAGACGACCGGCGCGCTGCTTTCATCCGAACTGTCTGACTGTTTGTCGAGTCTGTACGCCTTGGGGACTCGGTCTTCAAGCCGCTTGCGCTTGAGCGCCCCGTAGCTGGGGCTTCCTCGCCCATCGGACTTCTTCTTCTTCATACTCTTCGCGATAACACGCTTCTGGTGATCCAGTTGTGGGAATAGTTCTGAAGACAAATTGAAATGATAAGTTGTCATTAATTTCAATTGTATTTGGTGGCCATTCTTAAGTACAACACACATTTTGTAGGGTGAGCCTGCATTCAAAATTTTATTGGAATAACTTTGAAAATCGGAGAACATTCATACCAACTGCCAACCCCCGTTTTTCACCCTTAAGGGATGATATTTTACACACTTTCGATGAAGAACTTTCATACTGAATTTCATTCAAATAACTTAAAAAACGGCAACATATCATTTTGAACTTTGAACCCTTTGAAACCAATTTTGAACCCCCGTTTTACCCCGCTAGGGGGTTAATTTAAAAAAATGCTTTCTTAGTGATCCCCTAAGCTATAAAAGGAACTTCTGTGCAAAATTTCAACATTCTAACCCTTATTGTTTAGGCCCTCGTTGATAGATCAGTCAATCATTCATTCAGTCAGCTTTCGCTAATATCTATATAGATAACAGAACATAAGATATGAGATAAGGTATAAGATAAGATGTGTGACCGTGGGCCTGCGCGAGCGCCTCCTCGGCGGCGTTCATCTCGGCCTCCTGGATGGAGTGCCCCCGCGCCGCCGCCAGCCGCGTGCCGCGGAAGTACACGCCCACTGTGTACACGCGCGTGTTGGTCGGGCCCAGGCACTCGATCACCCTGTACAATAACAAAAAAACAATTACATCGTTTCTTACCTTCTCGATCACCCTGTACAGACAACAAAATATACATCGTTATTAAGTTACATCTCTACTATACTATAATAATCATAAATGTAAAAGTAACTCTGGCTCTCTGTTGCCTCTTCACTCTTTATCAACGATGATCAAAACTTTATTGACATAACCGAAGCTAAATGTGACATCCAACATGTTTTACTATAAAAAACTAACAAAGATAAAATAATATTCAAAGTAATTTCTAGATGAACTGTTTCGACGATTTTCATATGCGTAATTTAAGAACAATGATCCAACCAAGGAAGATTTATACCCACTAACAGACCGAATTGTTCAAATATCAATTAGAATCATCTTCGTCTCATTTTAAAAACTTACTTTAATGCATAAATAATTAAAAAATAACTAAAATGCGTTGCTAATGTTATCATATCAGCGAATTATTTTTTTTCAATACTACATAAAGAAATACGTACTTGTACAAAGGTATATCAGGTTCACCGCCTTCCATTGACCTCAGTGTGAGGCAGCATTGCTGCAGTTTCGACTTGGGATCGTTCCAATCCTGGTTCATGATGAACTCTTGCAGGCGCGGGAACAGGCACGCGTTACAAAACGCCTGACAGAACTCCAGGTTCTATGGAAATATGGACTTCATTTGTAAGGAGTTAAGGTTTAATTTCGTAAGAGTTTTAGTGGTTAGTTATAAAAAAATACCGATTTAATTTTTACTTTAAACATTCTTAGGACATATCACATTGTAACTATATACCTTCAGGGGTTCGACGCCCTTGATGTTTGAAATGGCAAAATTGTCGAAATCACGCGATTCAACGATAAATGCTAATGGCTGCCGGAACTGATTACCAATCTTTGTATATAGTTCGGGCTCCTTTTTGCGATTGTCCTTACAATATTTAAGAATCCACATGAGAGAGTTATTTTATAAAAAACATTTTCAGTACGTAAGTTTCATTTGATAATGGAATAAAAAAAGTTTCAACTAAGTTTTTTGTGGCGTTTCTTCTCAGCAATTATGGTTTCTCCGAAGCGCATAAAAGTACTTTTCAAGGTCTAACTAACAATTAGTGAAAATTCCCACAAAAAATACTCACTTTATCTATATAGAGTGCGCCAAGGAAAGCTTCAAGCAGATCGGCCTTGTGTTTCTTAGTAGTGGGCTTCGCTTTGGGATTGTTGTATATGGCGTAAGCAGACATGTTCAAATCGTCGCAGACCATAGCCTGCGTGCGATTGTTTACTAGCGACGAACGAAGTAGCTGAGGAAATATATTAGAGCATAAATATATATCTAATTTCGACTCATGTTATGCACATAAAGTAGGTAATATACATAAAATTATATTTTTAATGCATGGAGTTATATAACGTAGCTCATCTCAGTATGTCTGTTTCTATTTAGAGATAAAACTTTAAAAAAAAAATCTGATTTCATTAAAAAAAGTTACAATAAAGTTAAAATATATAATACGATATTCAACCTTTTAGGCATTTACATGACAACAACTGTTAACGGATTTAACTCGCGTATTTTTATTACTTTAGCGTTAGACTATTGTCAGCTCAGTCGTGCTACGATTATGGAAACTGTAAAGAATCCGAAACGTCAGCTAATAAAATAAAATAAAAATACGCGAGTTAAATCCGTTAACAGTTGTTTCATTCCAATGTGTAATAACAGCGAAGGCATCAGAAATTATTACGCAAATTGTTGCTTTGTAGTAAATATTTTTATTATTGTCTCGTTGTGTAGAAATAGAATACTCACAGACAAAT
Organism: Polylopha cassiicola; assembly: GCA_038024825.1. NCBI lineage: Eukaryota > Metazoa > Arthropoda > Insecta > Lepidoptera > Tortricidae > Polylopha > Polylopha cassiicola. The sequence goes on from CP149059.1 coordinate 5,557,071, forward strand.
GCCCTTCATGATGGTCGGGGAAGTGTCTATAAAGTCTATCAGAGACGACTAGCTGTAGCACCGTGTCTCCTAGGAACTCGAGCCGCTGGTTGGAGCCAAGTGTCAAATGAGTGAAGCCGACCGAACGGTCAGTGAATGAACGAGCCAATAGACGGATGTGTTTGAATTGTACGCCTGAAAATAAACCACAGTTATCTATAATAGTGGTCAGCTGTTGGGTTGCAAAGATCAGAATAACTACATTTAACTGCAAATATATTTCAGATTTTTTTGAGGGGTATTAATAAGATAAGATACATAATAATTTCTGATGCCTTCGCGGTTATTACACATTGGAATGAAACAACTATTAACGGATTTAACTCGCGTATTTTTATTACAAGATAAGATACAATAATATTATATATTAATAGAACTATCTAAATATCTAATGAACTGTGGTTACTTTGACCTCGCCGTCTTTGATTTCGGGTTTCCCACCCTTTTCGCCCCTTAACAGATTAATTCTCAAATATGTGACTCACATCAAGCAGAAAACTCATTGAAGAAGTAAAAACTTTCATACCAACTTTCAACCCCTTAGATTAAATTGTACACCCTATTGTACCACTTTAGGGGACGAATTTCCTAAAATCCCTTGTCATTATGCTAACTTACGTCAGCCCTACTAATATTATAAATGCGAAAGTAACTCTGTCTGTCTGTCTGTCTGTCTGTTACGCTTTCACGCTAAAACTACTGGACCGATTTAAATAAAATTTGGTACAAAGAAAGTTTGGAGCCTGAGAAAGAACATAGGCTTTGGAATGAAACAACTGTTAACGGATTTAACTCGCGTATTTTTATTTTATTTTATTAGCTGACGTTTCGGATTCTTTACAGTTTCCATAATCGTAGCACGACTGAGCTGACAATAGTCTAACGCTAAACTTTAGCAGAAATCGAAACGTCAGCTAATAAAATAAAATAAAAATACGCGAGTTAAATCCGTTAACAGTTGTTTCATTCCAATGTGTAATAACCGCGAAGGCATCAGAAATTATTAAGAACATAGGCTACTTTTTAACCGACTGCAAAAAAGGAGGAATTTCTTAAAATCCCTTGTTAGCTAACTTATGCTATATTGAATAAATCTACACACAATTTTAAGCATGCAAACCCATCATAATCTCAAAATCCACAATAGTACATTACGCACCAAGGCCAGTAAAATAAAAAATGTCTCAGATCACATGTAATTGTCGTCCGAGGCGAAGCCGAGGTTGACTAAAATGTGATCTGAGGCTTTTTTATTTTACTGGCCGAGGTCAGTATACTATTTTTCTGTTCGACGAAGCCAGAAAGCGGAAATTTCATTTAGCGAAGCGGCCACAAAGTTGGCGCTTTCTGACCGGAGGACGGAAAACATAATTTTCTTGACTATTCTTACCTATAGACTTCTCAAATTCCGTCAATTTCTGCAAGAATTTGAAGTCCTTTATATATTTCCTGTCGCCGAGCGGCTCTTGTTCCTGCAGGGGGTGCGCCCTCTCTTTACTCCATACTTCCAATAACTCTGCCTCGTTGTACCACAGCGCTAGGGCAAACACTCGATCCGCCACCTTATTATAACATGGGAAAATGAACTTTATACTTTATAAGTTAGGGTACATTTTGTAGATTAGCATTTACAGCATAAAGAAGAATGAAAAAAGGTTTGAAAACTCATTGATAAAAACGTCACTGATCCAATTTAGCATTTTGGTATAAGTACCGTATTTATACAAAACAGGAGTGCTTGTATTTAAAAAAAAAATACATTTTTTGTAGGATTTTTAAGTTTCTTTTGTTGTAGGAAACAGTAAACTATTCACGATTCTATAAGGTATATTTTTATTAGTTATATAATAACAAAAATAAAATACTACCTACTAAAATGATTATTAAATTTTTTGCAAATTGTATCGAAATGTGACGTTGCAAACCACTCCCAAACTTTGTCATTTATTGTTCGATTTAGAAAAGATAAATTGTATATCCAACATTTTTCCATAATCTAAGTGATGTACTAAATAAATTATGTTTTCTTGTAATTAGATAACAATGTCATGTCAATATGAGTATTATGCAATTTAGAACTACTAATCAGTTAACATACCGCTGCTTTTCTGGAATAGTGTCACAACTCGAAATGTCTCACCATTCTGAATTGAAACTTATATGTGACGTTTTACAATCTTAAATGGAGTAACAAATTATTTCGAGTTGTGACACTATTCTAGAAAATCAATTACCTCTAGTGCTCCGTCGAGGAACAACGCGCCCATAAGCGCTTCAAAGCAGTTGGCCATAGCATGCCGCATCACCACGTCCCGGCATAAATCAGAACCATGGGCATACAACATAAACTGCTCCAACTCTATGTTCTAAAAAAAAGATATAAAAGGTATAAGTATCAATTTTATACTTCTGATTTCGATCCAATACCTTTTGAAGAACCCTCCCTAAATTTCAAGTGAAGAGGTGACAGACATTTAATATAAATATTGACGTGACAACGTCTTATAAATTGGTTTGCCGGGTGACACTTCAAGAAACTGCGTTACGCTCCGCTCACGTTATGCGCTCACAATGAGAGCGAGTGAGAGGCACGCGTCCCTTCCACTCGGGCATGGTTAGCCCGCCTAAGAGCGAGAGAGACAGACATAAAAAGTGAAAGGCACGCGTGAAATTCAGTGCGAGATTCTTTGTATAAATTAATGTTTTAAATATAATTCTTTGTATAAATAAATGTTTTAAATTGTTACTATTATTTCATCCTTCTTCCTACTATACGAATGAATATTCACATTAAAATTGTTTTACCACTCAAAGTCGTTGTCACGTAAAACTTTATTTTATATATATAGATAGATAGATAGATATAGATAGATATTATAAATGTTTGTATGGATGGATGTTTGTTATTATTTCACACAAAAACTACTAAATGGATTTCAATGAAACTTTACAATAATATAGCTCAATGCTCATACATAACTATATTTAAGTACATATCATTATTATTTAGTTCACACTTTGCGGGTGTTACAAACGCCGTCAGTCAATAATTCAGAAAAAACACAAATGAGCTACATCAAGAATATTGTTTTGATGGAACAATATACAGAGCTCGTACATGTTGTCAGAAATAATCGATAATAAAACTTATTGCCAATATTTAGGGCACTGATGGAGGTTGAAATTACTATATGAAGGCTGAAATATCTGTAACAACACACTTACCTTAGCCAGTTTAGCCAAATGTTGATTCTGAACAATAGAAGCTCTATAGGTGGCCAGACCGCCTTCAGCCAAGCCCGGAAACATCCTGAACAAATGTATAGAAGATAAGAACTCCACGACGGCGTCGCCGAGGAATTCCAACCTCTCGTTGTGCTTTATCTCGGATTCCGTCTCGCTGTGTTTGCCGAAACGAGACATTATGTTTATAAGGGTCACGATACCTGGAAAATAATAAAATAAAATAAGTAAGTAGCAATTACGCAAATATTTTTTTGTACAAATAACAAACTGTTGTTAGTTAAGTAATGATATAAGTAGGTAGACAAAATATATTTAACAAAGTGTATTTCTGATAAAAACTTTTACAGTGTTTTTTTCTAACGCCCAGCAATGGACCTTATTCTATTTCTCTATAAATATTTCATAAATTAAATATTTGTTATGCGGCACATCCCGGTTTGACAGACTTTGACCAGAGTCTAAGAAAAGACATTTGCATTACGTAATACGTAATTTAAGTATATACCTATTTCAGCTCGCACAGAAACAAGCACAAAAATAAAAAATATTTTTAACCTATCTTTTTCATATTTAAACTCACCCTTCTTCCTAGTATAATGTATTCTCCTATCACCATACTCCGGCTGCCTTATTCCGCAATTCGTCAGGCTATTCCTGGCGTGGTCGGGGTTCGTGCCGAAGTTCTCTCTATACGAGGGATGCGTCAACGCCGTTTGCAATAACGCCCGTTGTTTGAATACGTAGCCGATTTTCGACTCGAGACTGTCCAAGGATTTGTGGAATCGCAAGTGACGCACTAACACCGGAATGAGCATAGCGTGCTTAAAAAAATTAAAAAAATACATTGAAATAAAATAATGAGGGCCACCGCGTGTCAGAAATCCGCTAGATGCGCTAGCGTAGAATGAGGTCTAGCTGTTGGCCTGTGATTGGTGGTACATGACAGCTGGACTTCATTCTACACTAGCGCATCTAGCGGATTTCTGACACGCGGTGGCCCTCATTATAACGAATTTAACTCAAATATACTAATTTATGCTGATATTTCGATGTCTGCTACAAATATGGTAATTGTAAAGTTTTCAAGTTTATTACTGTGGCGGCCCTGTCAGCGCATTCCACAGAGTCACGAAAATCACGTAGTAAATAGATCGAGCAGCGATATGCGCTGTCTCGATATAGTATATAAGTCATATGTTTTGTTAAATAAATATATTATAACAGTAGCACTCAATACTCTTAGTGTTATTACGTCGCACCATCCATCTCACCATGTCCCCGGAATCTGGGGACATAACTTGTTTATCCTGCCCGGCAAAATTACAATTAAATGCGTAGGTAGGTACTTTTAGTCGACAATGGATAAATATACATAATATAACATATATAACACTACGCTAAAAATCGTTATAATCCGAATTCGTCACAGACCGTCATATAAATCAAGTAATGTAATACAAAAGGAGAAGCTGACTTAATGACTGACATAACTATATTAATAATGTACGGTCTAAACGGTAATTACCATCAGATGGTAGTTGTCTCGAATGCCGAATTTAAAAGTGACAAGTCTGAGCACAGCGTAGTGCCGACTAGTGCGCTAGTTCGTCGTTGGGAGGAGGGATAAAATTAGTGACCCTGGTAAGGTCATATGGGTAACGGACCTAAGACCTGTTATAAGTCGCGGGCAGAAGCTAGTGTATAATATCTACCTGTACAACGTCGCACATAAGGCCAGTAGTGTGAAACCCTTCAGACGATATTGCGACAGTGACGTCTCTCTTCATTTTGCTCTGAGTCCTCATTTCCTGCAACTTGGCTTCCTTGGCGGCCAGCTTCTGACGCTCCTTGAACGACGGTTTCGCCATATTTGCGATCAAATGACGGTACTTCACGTAGTAACGCCAGGCCTTTTGATATCTGTATAGTTAAATAATAAAATAAAAAGCTGAGCAAGTGCGTGTCTGACTTGCCTACCGAGGGTTCCGTTCTTTATAGGTACATATTATAAATAGTTCAGGCAATGAGGTTATAATCGTGCATACTGTTGGTCAAGGTTGATGATTGGTAACATACTTTAAATTTATATAATTTAACTAGCTGCCCGTCCTGGCTTTGCACGGGTGCCATAATAGGGACAGCATATTTTTTTCCTGTTGTATAAAACAATATGTAAAATTTCAGATCTAGTTCAACATACTCTTAAAATTTTGATTCCCTTAACAGTGATTAACATCAGAAATTAGACAAATCGATCCTATGACTAAATTATGAAAAGTGGCAAAAGCAGCAGTAGCGTTGACAAAAACGTCAGTAAACTCAGTGAATAAAATAAAATACGCGAGTTAAATCCGTTACAATTTTTTCATCCTAATGTGTAACAACCACTACGGCATCAGAAATTAAGTAGCAATAACAGAAACTTACTCAGGGTTGCCAGCATAGCTCAACTGGGGCGGTCTGATGCCAAAGTGAACTATTTCAGGGTAATAAGTCTTCAGTTCTTTTGGATCTTTCTTGGCGTCTTTGCTGGTGATCGGTGGACTGCGGTCCAGCTGATCTACTCGGACCGAGCACGGCTTCTTGCCTGGGTAGGTTACAATCATACCTGGAAAACATTTCATATTTCAATTATACCATAAAAAAAACAAGTTTACGAAAAAAAACAAAGTGTTTTTAAAGTACAAGTCTGATGAGAGCATCAATTGGTTTATCGGGAATCTTCTACTTTAAATATTTAAGAATTAAACTATAACGGATTTAACTCGCATATTTTATTTTATTGACTCAAGTTTCGGAAACTTTACAGTTCCGTCATTCGTTAGCGTTAGACTATCGTCAACTCAGTGGTGCTACTGATATGGGAACTGTAAAGTTTTCGAAACGTCAGCAAATAATACGCGAATTATAACCGTTATATATTGGCACCAGAAATTACTCTACTAATTTTATTTTATTACCGGAAAAAGTATTTAAAAAAAAAGGCGTATATTTTTTTCGCGGTCATCTCTATTCCTTATCTACCTACATTACATTTTGTGCGTCATACCTTTGATCCGATCAACGAATTTCTGCCAAGTATAATGGTCCATCTCGTGGACATCTTCCAACATCTCTGGAGGAATCAGGAGGCCGCTCTCATCCAACAAGTATTTCAGTACTTCACACATAGATAACACCTAAAATAAAACAACTATAAGAAAGGTAGCGCTACCTATATAATTCAATTGGTTTGAAAACCAAACTGCCACTAAGTCTCTCACTCTCTCGTAAGTCAATTGGAACCAAGTGTCAAAAATCCGCTAGAGTTGAGAAAGTCTAGCTGACATTTTCCACCAATGAGAGATAGCTAGTCTTTTCTGTGAATGGTGGAAAATTTCAGCCGGACCTCATTCTAAACTAACTCATCTTGAGGATTTTATTAGCATTAGTCAAAATCAAAATCCTTACTAACATCAAAACTGAACATTATTATTTTGCAATAAGGTATATTTTAACAACATACCTCACACCCTCCTTCTGGGAGAAACCTCACGAAACGCGGTAAGAAATGGAACTGGGAACAATTTTCATCCGTTGATTTTCCGAGATCCAAGTCAATGAGTTCCAATAATTCAATGAATAGGAAGTTTTCTGGAAATATTTATTCATATAAGTACAATGGAAACCAAAGAAAATCATGAAAGAACCAATACAAATTAATTAAAGCAGGTATAATTATGCTCCTTATATAGATAGAGAATTGCATTTAGTATTTTTAATTGACTTCTATAAGTAATTATATCAAGTAAGACACTAATAAGACGATAAATTGTGGTAAACTTAATTATGCATCGAAATAACTTACCAAATAAATCAAGTTCTCTGACAGTAAAATTCTGAGGCGCCGGTTCCTCAACGTAAAGTATGGTGTATTCAATATTGAACCTTATCACTTTGCAGGTAGGTAGCTTTGCCAACTTGTAGTGTGAAAACATGGAAAACCCTGAGAATAGGAACTCATGCTCGTCGTGGCCTATGATGGTAGGAGCTTTTATTAAAAAGTTGGTTGGCGGGGACACTGTAATTCTGAAATGTGAAAGAAAAAATATTTCTTAACTTAGTAGTAACATGTAGGACGTAGGTGTCAAATAATTGTTATTTTGTAGTTTAGTAATTAAGTAAAATTGCTTGATTAAAAATATTTTTTAATATAATAAACCATATACATGGTAATATTGTGCATACTTGCAATAAAAAACGCAACTTTTTTTTATTAAAAATTCACTGCCTAATGATCGAACATAAAGATGTTAATGTGATGTTAAATCAGTACCAAAAATGTTACTTTTAAAATATTATAAAGAATCAATCTCTCGGATTATAAAAAAACTATTTTTAATATGACAATCCTAACTCAAGTACTCCGTCACTAGAACCACATAAATTCCTGTATAACATTAATACGCACCTGTAATGGTATAATTTGTCTATGTTGTTATGGTTGGGCAGACACTTGGGGAACGTTTGTTCGCCGGCATAGACCCCGTGCCGCATGCCGTGGCGGCGAGCGCGCGCGCTGCACCGGCATAGAGGCCCGCCGTTCATTTCACCAGTATTGTTAAACCTAATAATTATATATAACAGAATATAATAATTACAATAAAATGTTGAAGTTAAGTATATTGTGTCAGATTTTAATTGTTTACGATTTTTTTTTTTTTATTAGTCTATGCAGCTATGGTTGTATTTATAATGCTAATTATTATCTATGTTTAATGAACATACTAGTTTCTGCCCGCGAATTCATCTGCACACGATGAGTAGGTACTTTACATGATAATGTTATAAATTATAGCCTATAACACATAGGCTATAATTTATGATATGCAATAAATATGCAAGCTACATAATAATATAATAACCCAAATGTTAAATATAATATAAGAACTTATGACTAGCCTCATCTGCATTAAGATTTTTTTTTAAGAAGTTTCACATACCACATTTCCGGGTGCAGACGTCTTGGATGGCTCTGCTTCCTCTGCAGCTCTAGCATTATCCTGTCTGTGTATCCTTGCAAGCCATCCTCGTCCAAACTCTCTTCACTCTCCGATGACGATGATGAGGAACTCTTTTCATCCACTGCGTAAGTACATGTTAATATGTTACAAGTCAAGCTAACAAGCTAAGAAATTGAAAAAATGTAAGCTCGAAATGTAAGCTACAGAAAGTGAACTTGCATGGCGCAAATGTCAGATTTTTTATATTTAATATTTATATATGCAATTTTGATATGAAGATATATACTTTAGGAGTAAACTGTTTCCAGATCATATACAGTGACCATAATCTATTAAATAATGAAGTATTTAGTAGAAAATAACTAAAAACTGTACTAAAATGAAATGTGTTCTTAACATACATCTATGTTTGCACATTTTAGCCTTTGGTGGCTTCAAAGGAGGCAGCTCGTCCACCTCTGGTCTTGCATTTCTGCCTCTCTCAATTATCTTCTTAAAGAAAGTGTCACATATCTTCTCGAGTTTTGCTGTTTGTTGCACCCCTGCACCTGTCTCTGATGGTTTGTAATATAATTCAGCTGGGGAACTTCTGTACCACATTTTTGGTGTCTGAAAATTATGTTATGATTTGTAAGTATGCCATATATACATTAACATAATATTGTGTAGAGAGTTTTATATTAAAAGTGATGAAATATGTTTTATTATAATTTTAATCCTTGATGCTCCTCCTTGCTAAAAAGAAAGCAGTTTAAAGTTTAAAAAGCAGAAGAAGTCCTTATTACCTCATCTTCTGTGTTATGTTCTTTTGACCATTTCTCAATTTTTTCAATAAAATCCTCTGATGTTTTACAGTAATTACTCCTGAAATTTTTAGAAATATATAAGTAACAATCTCACATACAAATTTCATTATAGTATAATTGTTAACCACTGTAACTTACCTGTACTCCTCTAAGATCTTTTCTCTATCAGTAAGAGTTTTTCCTTGTTCTCTCTTACTTCTAGGTGACATCTCCCTCATTCGGCTCTGGCGATGGGAATCTCTGCTGGGAGATCGACAACTGCGTCTACTAGGTGACCTTCTATATCGTTCATCCCGAGGATCATGACTTCGACTGTAGCTTCTGGATTCCCTATGCCTCATAGGACTATGATGTCTTCGTCTCTCATATTCATGCCTATCTCTATCTGCATAATACTTTTCTCTATAATACCTTTCTTTTTCTCTTTCTCTTTCCCTATGACTGTATCTGGATGGACTCCTGCTATGTCTCGATCTACTGTAGCTTGGGCTACGGTGTCTGCTTGGACTACGGCTAGACCTATATTCATGTTGCCGTCTCTCTCTACTTTCCCAGTGTTCTCTATCTCTCTCTCGTCTATCTCTGTCATAACCTCTATCTCTCGATGGCGAATACCTTTCCCTAGATAGCATTCTAGGTTCGTATTTATCTCTAGAAGTTGATGGATACTCCATTTCTCTGTTCATTGTTTTAGAATACTTGTTACCAGAGTTAGCTGATAGTGGGTTGTAGTAGTTCGAAGATTGGTATGAATGATCAGGGTTAGACGTAGCTTGTAGTGGAGGAAATTGGGATGGGACTAGAGATGGAGGTGGAAAAGCAGTTACAGGAGGCGGCACGTTCATAGGTGGTAACACCGTAAGGGTAGGCGGCGGTGTGTCTATAGGTGGCATAGAAGGGACTGCATAGGGCGGTGGGTGGTTGTAGAGTTGTGGAGGTGGTACCGACAGTGGCGCGAGTGGCGGCGCCGGTGGAGGCATATCGAGCCGCGGCGGTGGTACACTGTAGTTTACTGGTGGAATAGACATTGTACTATATTACAGTCAGATTGCGTGATTGGGTAAGATATATTCACCTAAACATTGACTTAATTTACAAATTTTTATCATACGAAAAAACACGAACAGTGCGTGCGACCTATTTTCTTATTATTCTATTATGACATTTCATGTCAGGTTGACAGGATTGACTTTATAGCCTGTCACTCCTGTCAGTCCGGATTGTCCAAATTGTCACAGTAATAGATTAAAAAAGTGTTTAAGTGATCATAGACAAAAAAGTACAAACCGTTTTTAAATAAAAATGTTTTATTAGTCAAATTTTTATGTTCAGTCCTGGGGGGCTAGACAAGTGCCCAAAGTTCAACGTTAACGTTAAACGTTAGCACCAAAATGTATGGGATTTGACATTTGTAACGTACGTGACAGTCGTTCTCGGATGTCAAATCCCATACATTTCGGTCCTAACGTTTAACGTTTACGTTGAACGTTGGGCACTTGTCTAGGGCCCCTGGTTTATTTACTACCATTATTTGCATTTAATGCAAAACATAATTATTTTACAATAATGATTTGTATGATCGCAACCCTAAAAGAAGAGTCAAGTGTAAAATAGTGATTTGATATAAGTACACCTGTATTTTAGGGTTTCGTACCCAAAGAGTAAAATGGGACCGTATTTAAAATAATGAGACTCAGCTATCACCAAGTCATACTTTATAAACCATGATAGATTATATTGCCATTATAACAATGAATACTAAATATTTAAGTGGGCTCCCGTAAAGTCCCGTACACCACATGATAATAGGTACATAATAAATATTGCACGTACTATAGTATGTAATACTCAATGCCAGCGTCCGCACTTGGCCGGTTTTGTATTTAGTATAATGGGAAATAGGACATGGATGGGTACACAGAGGATATTATAAAAGTATTACAAAAGAAGTAAATAACTAAACTTTTCGGCATGTAATTATTAATAAAACAAATTTTGACATACATCTCGTATTTTTGCACTACCTAGACATTCACCATCTTTATACAACACTGCAAACTGGCCCTCTGTAAGAGCTCTCAAATTTTTATCTAATATAATTGTTAAACCATCTGTATTTTTCACTACTTTACAAGCCATTAATGGTTTTGTGTGCTGAAACCTAAAGAAACATTTAAGCACATTTTTTTCTGCTAACTCTTGAGGTTCTTCATATATCCAGTGTGGAGGTCCAGTGAAACATAGATGATTCCATAAAGCTGGATGTTTAGTACCAGGAACCTAAAAAAACACAAAATAAAATAATTTATAATTTATAATTTTAGGTATTAACTTTAATCTTTCAATTATCCTCTAATTGGCCGGATTACTGATGAAAAGTCCCATCTATCTGTTTAATTAGTTTTAATGTTATTAAAATTATCTCACCACATATATATTGTTGGTTTCTAAATCCTTCTTAAATATAAAATAGGCATCTTTCCAATTAGCTAAGCAGCACCTTTGACCAACTGTCCATTTATGAAGGCCTCCATGTTCACCTACAGTTTGTCCAGTGTCTATATCAATGAATAGACCTTCCCTTTTTTGAATGTACTAAAAAGTAGACAAACACAAAAAATTTATTTATGTTGTGATAATAATTAAATTTGCAATAGGAAATGTAATAATAATGAGGGTCACCATAATAAGTCAAAAATCCACAAGATGTCCAAATCTATCACAAGACACAAGTTACTGACCTGTGATTGGTGTAACATGACATCTGGACCCCTTTCTCACTAGCACATCTAGTGAATTTTTGACATGTATTTGGCAACTCCCATTAACAGTTTATCTGCTACTAACCTCTTCAATAAAATCTGAGAACCTTCTTTTTCCAATAAAGCATATACCTGTACTGTCTTTTTTATTGGCAACATTCATCAAACCCTCTGCTTTAGCTATTGTTCTCACTTCACTCTTTAGTAACTTTGCCAAAGGGAACATACATTTTCTGAGAGAAAATTGTTTTACTTGAGATAGAAAAAATGTTTGGTCTTTGTGCTTGTCCATTGGCTGTAACAATTTGACACCTGCAAAGTTGTTAATATCAGTTATAATTCTAAGAATAAAAAAGGTATAGGTATTTAAAAGAAAGGTATTTAGAATAAAAAAGGTATGGCTTGGAAAACAACATAATTTGATAGTAATAGGTACCTTCATTTTCGTTATAGTGTTCTAAAAAGTGGCCAAAAGAAGTATTTGCATAGTGGCCAGTGGCAATAGCATCAACTCCTAAATTGTTCCTGCAATGTTCAAAAAAGCTATCAAATTTAATATATCTATTGCATAGGATGTCCGGATTGGGAGTCAGGCCCGTCTCGTATTCTTTCAATAAAACAGTGAAAACCTCGTTCCAATATTCCTTAATGAAGTAAACTCTATGCAACGGAATTTCTAGCTTACGGCATACAAATGTCGCATCTTCAAAATCTCTTTCATCAGAGCAGAAACCGGCTTCGTAGTTGTTGTCCCAGTTACGCATGAATACACCTTCAATTTGGTATCCTAAAATAATTGAAAGAGTTAATATTGGAAGCAAATTGGAACAGTTAAAAAGGACAAATGGACTACTGGCAAAATAAATGTTTCCGTACCCGCTCGTTTCAAAAGTAAAGCAGCAACAGCACTGTCTACTCCACCAGACATACCCAATGCAATTTTTTTGAACATTTTATTTATTACATTTATTATTTTGCGCTAGTTAATTATTATTGATTAAGTGTTATAAAATAGAATAACCTAGCAAATATTTCGCATAACACAGGTGACAATGACATGTATGTCAAATGTAACCACAGACAGTATAAGTTATATATATTTTTTTGTATGTATTTTGAAGCGCAACACTAGTATACCTTTTTCTTTTAGTTAAGTGTACGAGTTATGTTATCCATTTACTATCTGTGACCAAGCGAAATGATTTGACAAGTTTCGTGTTAGGTTATTGTCATAATTTGAAGCGGTTCAGAGAAATTACTGTTTCCTTTATTATAAACCAACTAAAATGGCCAACATTAACTTGCAATGTTTACTGGGAATACAGTGCAATGACTTCGTTATGATTGCAGCTGATCAAACTACGAGTCACAGTATTATGGTCATGAAAGACGGTGAGTTTGCGGTTTTCGTTGGATTGTTTTATTTGTTAATGCTTTAAATTTTTCAAAAAATGTATGTATAATTTATTCTAGATGAGGATAAGATTTGTAGAATATCGGACTCGCTGGTCATGGGTGTGATTGGTGACTCCGGTGACACGACTCAGTTCGCCGAGTACATAGCGAAGAACATTCAGCTTTATAAAATGAGAAACGGATACGAGCTGGGGCCTACAGCTGCGGCCAATTTTACTCGCAGAAACCTTGCCGAGTATCTGAGAAGCAGAGTAAGTTATTCAATAAGTTGATTCAAGTCATATAACCTACTATTAGATTTTCATATTATTCCTCAATAATCAGACTTTAAATCGGCTGCAGGAGTTACGATCCGAAATATATTTAACTTAACATGATGCATGTTTTATTATATGCAGTAACACTTACTTAATTCAATAGAACTACTTACCTATATTTTTATTTTTAGACTCCATACCATGTGAATATTCTGATGGGAGGATATGACAAAGAAAATGGTCCCGAGCTTTACTTCATGGATTATCTGGCATCCAGTGTGAAAGTCCCATTTGCTGCACATGGCTATGGTGGTTTTCTGAGTTTGAGCATCATGGACCGTTATCATAAAAAAGGTATCAACACTTAATATTTCATGAGGTTATATAGATTGATTTGGATAGATGGACTATTAATATTATTTTTATTTACAGATGCCACTGAACAAGAAGCTTATGAAATCCTTAAGATGTGTGTCAAGGAGGTGCACAAGAGACTGTTTGTGAGCATGCCCAACTTCCAAGTGACGGTTGTCAATAGAGAGGGCATCAAAACCCTGCCAGTCATCAACTCTGAACTGCTAAAGTGATTTTTTAAACAATAAGGTTATATTCTAATAAAGGGATCTTTTACATTTTTTAGTTTCATTTTGTTATCTTTAATTTAATTATCATGAGAGATATTCATTGCTGGACATTCATACCATCCAAAGCCTGCATTTAGCCCACAGTAGCTTCAGTCTTCATTTTACTACTTGAGCGCTTTCTTGTCCTGGTGCTCATGCATCCATCAATGGCAACAAAGTAAGCTATACATCCAGAGCAATATATATAATAATAATAATAATAATATAGCCTTTTATTCAGATCTTTAAACTAATTACATTTACTTTTAACTTAACTTAACCTAACATTGGACTCATATACTAAATGAACTATTTTTAACTAATTAAACTAATATCTGTCTCTTGGTTATCATCGCTAGATCTGTTGGCCTGCAATATACATATTTCTACTTTTTAAAAATAAAATGTGTACATACAGTAAAATGAAGAGCATGTGAAAATACCTAGTCATTTAATTAGAATATTTATAATTGTTACAATTATTTATACAATAATTTTAATTATTAGCTTCCTGATTTACTTCTCTCTGGACTACCAGGTGGAGGGGCATCCTGTGTCTCTGATTGAGAATTATTGGGATCATTATCACCACCATTCTCACCTTCATTGTCAGATTGATCTAAAAACAAAAAAAAATATTTATTAGACATTTTTGATCTTGATTTTGACTTCAGTTACTCAGTTATGCATTGAAATGAGAACAATAATTGATGAAACTTGCATATTTTATTTTGTTCACTGATGTTTTGATAACTACAGTTCATACGTTTATAGCTGATTTTAACCATGAATTGTTGCTACAAATACTAACTGAACTACAAAGTTTTAGACCACAGCTAAATCTGTTATAGTTGTCTCATACCTATTATTACCTAGATGTGTAATGACTGCAAAGGCATCAGAAAACATTAAATAATTTACTTTAAAGTAAAGGCAGTAATTAGACAATGTAACAAGTCATTTTGTTACCTTTTTTCTCGGCTGGCATATCTTCTGTTCTATTAGCAACTTGGAAGTGATACTCCAATTCATCAAAGTCAAACACTTGGTCAGTTGGCAGTAGGCAGGCCAAATATGATGGGAATGTTGGTTTACAGGCTATCACTGAAAAAATGACCATTTAATAAGTACCTATACCAAATACTTATGTTAAGTCCCATCATTAGGGAACACTGACAATTTTCAATTTTTTGTTTTTCAATACAATACATGACAACTAGGTGCTTCAAGTTACATTGAAAACAGTGGCGTAGTGTGCCTTGTCGGGGCCCCGTATTGATACGGCATATACGGCGGTAACTACGCCCCTGATTAAAAAGAACTCATAGTTGTATATTTCTAAAATTCATTTGTTATTTTCTTACATGGAAATACTGTGTTATCCTCTGTGTTAAATAAATTGTGAGTTTCACTAGTTTTAGCCAGGAATTTAGTTAATGCTTTCTCAATATCCCTCTTCTGACTGGCGGCTTTTTCTCTGATTGCTTCATACTCAGTAACTGGTTGTTTGTGTGTCTAAAACAAACATAGAAATTTCATAAAGAAACAATTCACAAACCAAACATGTGCCTATAGTAAAAAAAAAAATTATGTACGCAAGAGTCTTTGTAAAATATCATATAACTTACTGGTGTTCTTATATAAGCATGAGGATCTGGTAATGGTGGTAAATGAAATGGAATATGTGGTGCTGGTTTAGCTTTGGAACCAGCTGACAACATTGCAGGTGTCCTAGGAGCAGGTGCCTGCTGTGGAGGCTGAATCACATGTCTATTTGGCCGAGCAGCATATTGTTCCAGACCTTGCAGACTGATTCCTAGTAACACATATCAATTTTAATTAATGAAAAATCA
This sequence comes from Polylopha cassiicola, assembly GCA_038024825.1. Taxonomy (NCBI): domain Eukaryota; kingdom Metazoa; phylum Arthropoda; class Insecta; order Lepidoptera; family Tortricidae; genus Polylopha; species Polylopha cassiicola. The sequence goes on from CP149059.1 coordinate 5,573,076, forward strand.
TAACAGTATTTTTTAAAGCACCATATTTTATTCTAGTGGTTTTGTTGCTTACAATGTTATAAAATATGTTGGCTTGCCTATTTTTCAATTTATAAATTATGAATGCTGTAGACCATTAAGTCTACCAATTTGATTGTTTATACAAAATTTCTTACCCATATTAATAAGAGCCATAAAAACATCTCCCAAAACTGGTTCCACACGTCCTGAGAGCTCACAATATCCTTTAGCAGAGTTACCAACTTCAGTGAAAACTAAAATGCATGAAAAGAACAATGTTACAAAGTAATAGTACTGATTAAGCAAAGTTTTAGATAGGTACCCAATATAGTTTTAAAAATTATTATTGATCATGTATAGAACATGAATAATTAAGTTTGAATAATCTACTTACAGCACTGAAGCATTTCTGTAAGAGTTTCTAGCGAAAGTTTATCAGCTGCATCAAATCCAGATTCTAAAAGTACTGTAGAAACTGCAATATTTAATATCCTCCTTCGGGCGTCCGAGCTACTTTCCACTTTTTCTGCAGTTTCAGCCATCGTATAACTGGATAATTTCTATAAACCAAATTTGTAAACGTAAACAACAACTTGAATAAGAGGAGAGAAGTAAATCATTGATACAGTGATGAAGATAAACGCAAAGCACAGTGCAGAATAATTTAATTTGACAACAACGTCAGAGTTGCCACCAAAGATAATAAGCAATTTGTTTACAAAACTATTTGAGGTAATATTAAAAATGCTTATTTTGGAGATGTTACCACCTTTTCTAATTTGACGTACGGTATACGTAGTTTCATGTGACGTAAGCGTCTAGCTAGTGTCAGCCAGTCAAGTAGTCTGTAGTAGTATGACTTGATTTCCTAAAGAATAATGAAATATTGAATTGAACCAATTTCGTGTTAATTAACTGTGCGTATTGCAATACAATTTATGTATTTATTAATAGCAAATGTGCAAATATTTTCTACGTGAGTATTACTTTTATAATTCTTCTATTAGTATCAATTGCTTGTAATTTGAACTAAATGAAATATATATTTGAATCATAGCTATCTATTTTATTGTCCGTTAAACTGCTATTTCGTAGAATTACTCATATTCTTCTACTTTTTCAGGTGACAAATTTGGTTAAAATCTGAGCAGTAATATACGCATCCCTTCAAAATGGTGAAAGTTTATGGGCTATTGGTACTCTACAAAGGCCTGAACAATGCTACTATTCTTAAAGCAGCATATGACTTACAAAGCTTCAGTTACTTCCAAAGAGGTTCAGTTCAGGAATTTATGACTTTTGTTAGTAAAACAATGGTAGAGAGAACCCAACAGGCAGCCAGGCAGTCGGTGAAGGAAGGAGAGTACATGCTTCAAGTGTATGTCAGAGCAGACAACTTGGCAGGCATTTTAATATCGGACCATGAGTATCCTAGTAGAGTTGCACACACATTGATCACAAAAATACTTGATGAATTTACAGCAAGAGTTCCCGCTAATTCTTGGGCAACAGCTAATGATACTACAGTAGATTTCCCTGTGTTGCCGCAGTATTTGGTAAAATACCAGAATCCTAGGGAGGCAGATGCTATGACTAAAATTCAGGAGGACTTGGATGAGACTAAGATTATTTTACATGACACAATTAAAGCAGTTTTAGAGAGGGGGGAGAAGCTGGATGACTTAGTGGCCAAGTCCGATAGCTTGTCCATGCATAGCAAAGCATTCTACAAAACGGCCCGCAAGACTAATAGTTGCTGTAACTTCTGAAGGGAAGTCCTATGTGGCATAGTTGGTTTTGGAGCAAATATTTGATGTTATCTCATACATTGTTCAATGAATTGTAATTATGTGTATTGTGTGTGATAAAAGCTTTTGCTTCAAATGATGAAGTACCTATAAACATTCTGGAAAGGTATTATTATTTTATGGGTGTTAAGATCATACTTTATGTGCATACTGTATTTGATCTTGCAGGTTTGACTTGTGATGTTGGTGTCCATCAATCTTCAATTGCTAGAATGAAATATTTGTTTTGTAATATTTATTAACTGCACATTTTTGACCTGATGATTTTGCTCTAATCACATTATACCTATTATGGAAAAAATTACAACATAATGTCATTGACAATATATGAACAAGACAGATGACTTGACTAATAAAAGCAAACCATAAAATCCAAGTTTCTGACTATAGGTTTTGTAATGAATATTATAAAATGTCTTTCATATACTGTCATTGCATAATGTTGCAAAATAACTTCTTGGCTTGCTCCATTGTAAGAGATGGATCTAGTTCAAATGTTACTGTTATTTAATTTCTTGAACAGACAGGTACTTACTTTCTATATAAGACGAGAGTAATAAAAATCTAAATGTAGATTTTTTTATTTTATTTTTGTATTCAAATATATAATCTATTAATTTTAGTTATTTATACCTACAATGCACATTATTTTGAATGTTCTCATTACTCATTAAATATTTAGCAAGGTTAACTGATAAAATTATATTAGACTGGTGTTTGTCTTAAATGTTTACTGAGGCCTATGTGGTAGATAATAAGTATAGGTACCGGAATATGCCCAATTAATGTGATCTTGATGTTGCTTTGAAAAGTCTTGATTAAAATTTTACTGAAGAAATTTGGTTCCTGTAACTTATACACCAATCCTATATTCAAATGTTTTACAGTCAAGAAAAAATCAAGTAAGTAATCTTATACCCTTAACCAATGCATTAAAAAAGCAAAAACCGGTATATGTATTTTTTTTTTGTATCACGTTACATTTGTAGCATGGTTAGGAAAATGCTAAAATCTAAATATTGTGTTAGGTATCTATTCAGGTTATTATGCTGTGATTGGAACACAATTGTCAAAGTCTACCTACGTTTTATTGTAGTTCTATGTATGTTTATACATTGATTATGTTCTTTCCGCATAGTAGGTACTTACCTTTACATTCCTTACAATGTTGTAAGCCATTGGAGATTATGTTTATCAAGTCTATTCAGGAATATAAACCCACTGGTTTAAACTTCTGAGAGTTTCATATATTACAATATACACAAATGGGTTTTGATTGCATATAAAATTATGTATGTTTAAATTGCTTAGTTATTCGTGGTTGCAAAATTGCATCAAAAATTATTCGGAGGTAATTAAATATATATGTTTACTCATTATATAAATATACGCTATAAAGTTCCGTTCTTGTATACTTATTATAAAATAAAAATATGCTTTCGCGTTTCCAATGAATAATAATATTCGTCATTATTTTTCTATGAACTTGATTTTTATCACTAAAAAAAATATTTATTATACCTACTTACCTACTGAAATTTTGTGACAACTTTTTATTCTCTGAATAGGCTTTTATATTATTGTCTAATAAATATTTTTTTTTACTTTGATCCCACCATACTTTTTATACAATTAACTACTTAGTTGTCAATAATTGACATTGAATATGAAATGCATGTGTATCATTTCATATAAATTACTACTAACATACAATTCCTGATAATATTTAAAAGCACACAATTTGTTATTATTACTGTTATTATTTTCTCTTATTGGAGAGTTTATTACTAATAATTGTAGTACTGATATTTGAAATCATAGCCAGATGAAATATAATAGAAACTTAAATCTACATGAAAAATATAAAAAATACAATTATGGAAAATGGGTGACAAATGACAAGTAGGTTTTTCATTTTAAAAGAAGAAATAATATCGCATATATCGATTTTTAGAGTAGGTACTTTATTTTAGAGTACTTTCCAGTTCCATTGACGAAATCTGTGAGATAAATCCGTTGGTTTGTTAAATTTGTTCTCGAAAGCATAAAAAATTACTATAGTTTCTAAATTGATTGTATTATGTAAGTATAGATAATGTGAAAAGTGATGCACTTTTATAATGTGCTGTTGTATTGAGGTTTCTATACTTTTGATAAGTGGTATTGTGACAGTGTAATTTTCATCGTAAATACCTTATACCATATTAATGTGCGGCGCCTGTAAGAGTATTACAAACACACATTTTTGTTATAAAAGAAATTGCATTATTTTACAATTGTTTGTTAGTATCATGAAATTGTAAAGATTATGAAGTCAAAATAATGTTGGTTCGAAATTTGAACCTTGTGATTGTCTTTGTCAAGGTCTGTCTAGAATATTTGAACAGGTGTGATTTTAATAAATTTCAGCGTTCAACATTTTTTTTCTGTGTAAAATAGGTACACTTATTAGCGGATCACACTATGAATTTGCTGAAAATGTTAATAGATAAATGTATACGTTTGTAACGCGAATGGCATTAGCTATTCTATGTATTATAGCATGTTATCCAATAAATAATCGATATTTACTGTTATATGAGTTTCTTTTTCATAACTCTTCTACGCCATCAGTTACCTACACGTTACACTGACTAACAGTGATTGTTGCTCAGACGTTAAACTGAATATCATACCTATAGTTTTTAAAATTAAAAATTAAGTAGGTACTTACGCACATTACTAGTTGAAGCCGTTGAAGGTAGTAGTTGTAATGATTAGATGTCCCGACCCTCTAATATTGTAATTGGCAGAACGCTACATGATGTTGCGAAATAAATGGAGGTTATTACTTTAATGGGAATTATATTACTTTTATTAGGTTCGTTGTCATTGAGTAGCTACTTACTGTAAGTAGATACATGATCAAATAAGTAACAATGTATAATAACAGTCTTAGGTTAGTAGGTATCTACCTACCATATTTGTCTTGAGAACTAACTCGAGAGTTAAGAATGTAAATTATCTGCAGTTTAACCTATTTGACTTACCATTGAAACACCCAAAACGAAAATGGTATTGTAGTTTGCAAGTAAAACACAGGTTGAAATAAAAATACATATATTAATTACATCAATATTAAATTACAGCCAACATAACTATGTAGATTACAATAATAAAAATATACCTATATAATTTTCATTGAAACAAATAAATTAAATAATAAAAACAAGGTATTTTTTCTTATTAGTAAAACTAATTCTAAAAAAACATTGACTATGCAACTGTGAGAACCAGGTAACATTCTCCAAAATAATCGTCTACAAGCAAGGGAGAGCTCACTCACTTATAGTTATAGTGTTATCATGGAATTTACTTATTAATTTTAATTAATTAATAATGAGAAGACAATAATGTTACCAGAGTTAGCAGGTAAAGTACTAGCAGACGTAAGTCGTTACTTCCACGGGCTTTACTGAAGATGGCAAAGTTAGAATAGTCATTAATTCCATACTTGAGTACGTTTTTGTAATTTTTTTAGACTGGAGATTCTAACTGTGCCATGTTTTCTGCAAAGCAAGCTTTAAAAATCACCAGGTAAATTTAATTTGGAGCCGAAAATATCGGCTAAAATAATAACTGGCAACACTAATGGATTACATGGATACTCTTACAAAGTAAGCGAAGTTCTGTCATAAAACGTAACAGTAGATTTGCACCTTACGCCATTAGCATTTAAGTTCAAAATGGTCCACATAACCCGGAAGTGTTTATTTTTGTATATCATGAATGCATGCGGTCGCATTCTCTGCTAACATTCTTGTAACCTAAGTAGAGGGGAGATTGGTATTACATTACTGAACAATTAATGTTTGCAGCTAATTTTTTGGCATGAAGCAAAGAAAACAGAATAGATAGACATAGAACTAACTTTGGAATAAACGCGGGGGGCGGGATTACGTCGGAAAAACGTCATTGATCCAATAAGAATTAAATTCCCACCGCCCCCCGGCGAGAACAACAAATTTCGCAAGAAGTAACAAAGGCGTATTTACAAAAATAACATCCAACTTAAAAAAAATACTTATTAAAGGACAGCGAAGAATAGAACCTACTGAAGTTGCAAACGTATAAATGCCCTTTTACAAAATTCCACACGGGAATTATAACGTTAAATATATATTTTTACTTTATGTTCCACGCTACTTAAAAATTATGTCTCTATATGATAAAGAGATTTCACTATTACAATCGTTCAATATATCTCTTCGCAATCCAGCACACGATCTTCCTGTTACATCTAATGCACTAATATTACATTTAAAATATGTTACAATGTTCCCATTTGTTATTTTCAATAATTGTTTATTACAGGATGACATTTAATCTGCGAAACCAAAACTTATTACCTTTTGAATTTAGATTGTATGAACAAACTTTCACTTTTTATCAGTCTTCATAAAAAAATGGATTCGTGAAATGTATTATAAAACACAATGTTTAATGTCGATCGCACAGAGAGCCGAAATGCAATATTTAAATCAATTCCTTAAAAGGCAGAGTACTCAAACTATTTCAGTACCTTCTGAATATAAAGATAAACAATGATTTGAGGGAATAAATTCATACCTGTTTATTTAAAACGATACCTGAAAAACAATACCAGTTCAGGTATGCTGCACACAATTTTAATTCCCAGTTTGTGCATAGTGCAATAGCAGCCAGTATTCCACAGTGGGTAAGACAAAAATCTTTATCACAAAACTTGATTAAAATTAAAGTAATTTAAAATTGTGATGTACAATTAAAATATGTCTAAACGGGTCGTGGCGTAATTGCATATAATCTTTCAAATTAAACTAAGTATTTTTAAAATTGTGGTGTTAAAAACAATGTTTGCGAATGTAAATGACAGCCACCACTGGTTAATAGCGAGATGTCAGTGACCCATCCATCCGACGCGATCACGCGACGTACTGACATATGCGCGGCTCCAAAACAATATGCTTAACTAATAAAATAATAATTTAATATAGACTCTACTTTGACAACAATGTAACAATTAGGTAATTAAAAGTAATTATAAATGCCTTTTCTTTTACATGCAGACAAATAGAAACTTATTGTTAGCCGTTATCGTACCAATCATTCCTACGAGAAAATAGTTAGAATTTACACGCAGTTCCTACGTAAATAATACATATAGGACGTAGCTCACCACAAAGCGAACATAAAGAGTAAACACCGCAGCTACCGCTACAAAATTATGCCCGTCATCGATCATGATTCCCTTACGAACTACTTACACTTTATAAAAGGCATCACTTGATACATATCTCCATCAAAATCAATATAACGTAGCAAATCACTGTAAAACATCTTAACACGAGGGGATCTACGCCAAATCACGATACACATAGCGACACAAACAAACTAACCGGCGGCGTTTGTGACATTAATCGAGAACGTAGTTAAACTTCTTATAAAATGGCATCACATCACTACTACGATTTGCACCGGGGAACGCGTTTTGTACTAACAACAGGGATCGGGGACGAACTACGGTACAAGTACTAGGGGGAACTATAGTTCCGGAGGCGTCGTGAAGTGTACGAACGAGCGGAGACAATCGAAAGCTTCCTAAATTAACTTTGGTGTGATATACCTATCAAGGCTGAGTCGTCACTTCACTGGCCTAGTATCGTTTTGGCCGAGTCCTCGAGGGTCGGCGTTCACTTGTTGGGGACTTGGATCTTTTTGGATCTGAAGTCGTATATCTTGCGGCAGAAGAGTACTAGCTCTGGCGACACCGAGGGTGGTAGTTTGGTGTCGTTGGTCGCCACGGCGGGGGTGATCTCGCTGGCCGGCATGGGGGGTACTATAGATGGCGCCACTGTGACACCCTCCTCGGCCGCTTTTAGCCGCTTCCTGTACCTGTAATTTCATTTTACGTAAGTAAAGGGTTAAAATAGAATTGTCTATGTTTACCTATGCTTCTCCGGTCCTAAGGGTGAACGGGGGACAGTCATAAAAGATTGGTGTAAGTGGACATGTATCCTCAATTAAAAAGTAGTCTAAAAGGGGTAACTAACTATCCTAACTACCTATTTCAGGACATCAATATAAATGGTGAGTCAAGTTAGCAAAATACACATTATATTTAGTTTTCCTCTCGGGCCCTGGAATAGCGGTAGAAATGTTTACTTTGTCAGATCCCCCCTCTGACTCTTGGCTATAATATTAAGTATTGTAAAGTTTCATCAAAATCCATTCTGTACTTTTTGCGTAACAAACACACATCCATACATTCTTACAAACTTTACTAGTAGAATGGTAAAAATATTATTTTAATATCGATTAAGTACTTGTTTTATGTAATTGTCATGTTGCCTTTTCCTTTTTATCTGTCCTTAAATATTTATGTAACCTACTCTGTTCTTTCGAATTGACTTAAGTCAGCGTATAAAGTATGAAGGTCCTATAATTAAAAAAAAAAAAAAATCCAATAACAAACTAACCTGCAGTACTCGTTAAAGGTGAGCACGTAGCACTTGTCCTCTATGCAGGCGACGGAGTTCGCGTCCCGATGCCGCGACGCGAACACCTCGTCCGGCGCGTCCGCCGCCTGCCGGCCGCAGTGCGTGTGCTCCGGCCGGTAGTACCACACTAGCGACACCATCATCTCACCTGGAACACGACATTATTATGTAGTTGATCTATTAAGAGGATTGTGAACCTGTTATTTTCACACAAAAGGCGATAACGTTTTACACCCAGTAAATATAGTTAGATTTTTATAATTTTTGGATATGTTGTAGATATAATGAGAAACTACGTCTGTACGTTTTGATTTTTAAGAAATATTGCTTACGCTAAAATTTATTAGCATCTAAAAATCTATATATAGATCTATATATGCTAATAATTTTTAGCGTAAACAATACAGACGTAGTTTCTCATTATATCTACAACATATCCAAAAATTATAAAAATCTAACTATATTTACTGGGTGTAAAACGTTATCGCCTTTTGTATGAAAATTAACAGGTTCACAATCCTCTTAAAGTGGCGAAGCTGGGACGGCAGTATTGCCTCAGGGGCTTATTAGTCTCATTATAAAGAGGAAAGGTTTGTTTGGATTCAATAGGCTCCTAAACGACTGGATTTGTTTTTCACGTTTGGAAAGTTACACTATTCCCGAGTGACATGGGCTATAAAAAGAGGGATCCGGGCGAAGCCGGGGCGGACAGCTAGTTATAATATTATAAAGAGGAAAGGTTTGTTTGTTTGTTTGGATTGAATAGGCTCCTAAACGACTGGACCGATTTGAAAAAAAAATTAAGTTTGGAAAGCTACACTATTCCCGAGTGACATTAGGTTATAAAAAAAAGGGATCCGGACGAAGCCGGGGCGGGTCGGTAGTTTAATTTAAATTGGTTGGATAACAAGGCGGATCTAGCTTTGTAGTAAGAAGCCCCCGTACTAAAAAGCTGTATTAGGTATATAATCAAATCGTGAATCCGCCCTTGTTGGTTAAAACAGTAACTTTTGAATTACCTCTATAGTTTTACAATCAAGTAATTTCAACTCAGCTTGAAGATTTATCTAAGCGTTACTTGATACTTATGCGAAATTTTGAAAACCAATTTGGATTGGTAGCCATTCCATATACCAGTGACATGACATTGTGTCTATAAAGTATACTAGCTGTCCGCCCCGGCTTCGCACTGATCCCTTTTTTTATAGCCTATGTCATTCGGGAATAGTGTAGTTTCCCAACAGTGAAAGAATTTTTGAAAACGGTCCAGCCGTTCTGGAGCCTATTCAATCCAAACAAACAAACCTTTCCTCTTTATAATATTAGTATAGATAATACACATCCTTGCTTAATAAAGATGACTCACCATCGTCGGGGTTCTCCCAGAGGCGCGCGACCCTGGCGACGAAGGGCTGCGCGCGCGCGGAGGAGGCGCGCAGCAGCACGCAGTCGCCGCGCGCCACGTGGTCGCCGCTCGCGTGCGTCATGCGCGACCAGCAGCGCGCCGTGCGGTCCAGCCGGGAGTCGTTCTGAATGTACGAATATTTTCTTGTCTATGGTTTTTTTTTTGGGAAGACATGCTGCAGGCGTCATTGCGCCACCGGACAGGTGGGAAACGCTCAGAGGCGCTGAACCTTAATGTTTATGGTACATAAAGGCACATGTACACCTTGAGCTTTGGTGAATGGCCGGTAAGACGTGTTGGAGAAAATTCGTTGGTTATTATGTTGCTTAACGAGTAGGGGAATATTGTATTGAGAAAAGTTTCTAATAATGACTTGAAGACTTGATGAAAGGACTTCCTTACTATAATAAAAATATTACTTACATTGAGGTAGACTTTTGAGATACTATGATCGCCATCCCAGTTCCATCCGTTGCTCCACCTGGGCTGCGCGCGAGGCTCGAGAGACGGGGGCGCGAGCGGCGCCGGGGCGCGGCGCGGGCGGCGGCCCTGCTGCCCGCTGCGGCGCCGCCGCGTCCGGCGCCCCACCCGGCCCACGCTCGGCGTCGGCGACGCGCACGCGTCCTCCACCAGCAGCGCCGCCTCGTCTGTCTTTATCACCGGCTTCTTCGCCAGCAGCTTCACTTTCTCCGCGTTCGCCTTGTCCACCAGCTTGCAGCGCTTCACCGCCTTCGCCTTCTCGACCGTGGACTCCGGCTCTCTCGCGCATTCCTTCGCCTCGTTCTCCGGCTTGCTCGATTCGATCGGCGTCGTCTGAGATTCCTCGACCGGCCTGTCTCCGCTGACTTTTTCGCTCGCCTCCGTTTTAATCCCGTCGGGCTTCGGTTTCGGTTGCTTGGAAACTTTGGGCTTTATCACACTTTCGATCGCGTCCGAATCGTTCTTATTACTAACACTCACACCGTCCGCGACGCCGTCCTTCAAGAGTTCACTTTTATCCTCGAGAAATTTCGCGTCCCCGGTCTCGCCGGAGACGATCGGAGTTTTGATCTCGGGGTCGGGCTCGCACTTGGGCGGCACTTTGGCTTCCTCCTCGTAATCCAGCTTCTCGGTGGAAGATTTTAATACTGTTTTTAAATTGTGCGTTATCTTCGAGTCGATCTTCTCCACCTTGCACGCGCTCTTGGGGAGTTTCTTTCCTACGAGATGATTCACGGGCGCGATCGCGGCGGGTCGCACTCCGTTCGCGGGAACGCTCTTGTCCACGACGTTGTTGTTGATATTTAACGTCTTCTTATTCGCCTGCGCGATATTTTCGTTCGGCGAAAAGAACAACTCCACCGGGTCGATCTGCTTGTCGGCCCCGTAGCCCTTCGCGTCCATCCGGTCGATGCTGTTCTTCCTCAGCAGATTATCGAGCAGCACCGCGCTCTTGATCTTCGGGGCGCCGCGGCCGGCGTCGTCGGGCATCGCGGCCACGTGGCGCAGCCGCGGGTCGTCGCCCGCGCCGCCCGGCCTCTTCGCCTCGGGCTCCTCCGCGGGCCGCTCCGTCTTCCTCTTCAGGGACTTCCGCTCGACGGTCGGCGTCTTGGACGTCCGCCTCGGCTTCGGCGTCCGCCGGCGCGGCTCCCGCGTGACGGTCTCGACGCGCGCGCCGTCCGGCTGCTCGCTCGACACCTTCCGCCGCTTCTGGAGCTTCACGTGCTCCCCGATACCGGTCGTCCGGCAGGCGTCCTCGAGCTCGGCGTCCTTCATCTCGATCTCGAGCTTCGGCCGCGAGAGGCGCCGCTTCACCGCCTTCGCGGCGTCCGCGGCGGCCGCGGCGGCCTCCCCGAGCGCCGCGGGGGCGTTGTGCTCGCGGAGCGCGAGCGCGTCGGTCTTGCGCGGCGGCGAGTACGTCGGGCCCTCGTTCTCCTTCTTGACGTCGACGAGCGGCGTCGAGCGCTCGTCCGAGGAGGAGAGGTCGATGGGCACGCAGAGCGGCGGCGAGACGGCGAGCACGTCGTCCTCGGCGTCGCCGGGGGCGGCGAGCAGGGCGCGCGGCGCGGCGGCCAGCAGCGCGCTGTCGTCGCCGGCGAGCGAGCGGCGCGCCATGGCCTTGCCGAGGCGAGCGCGGCGCGGCGCGGCGGGCGGCGGCTGCGGCGCGCACGCCCCCGCGGAGCCGCGCGCCGGCGACGGCGGCCCGAGCGCCAGCGGCCCGGCGGGCAGCCGCAGCGAGTCGCGCCCGTCGAACATCTCGCGCTTGGGCGAGGCGCCGCCGATGGCCGGCACGGGGCACGGGTGCGGCGCGTCCGCCGCGGCCGGCGGTTCCGGCTCCAGCGGCGGGTCCTGTGGTGATATTACTTTTTAGCAAAATTGGACTTCGAACTCGATACAGAGATCTCGAGATCTCAATTTTTTTTGCTTAAAAGCTTAAATTATACCGACCTTTCCGCTGCCGTGCGTGTCGGCGACGGCGTCGAGAGCGCACGCCCGCACCTTCACGCGGAAGGCGCCCCCGGGCGGCGCGAGAGCTGAGGGGATGTCGGCCGGGCCGCCACCGGTTGGGGCTTTACCAGTAGCGGGCCCAATAAGGACGTTTTTTGGACACGCGTTAAGTGGGCACGGGCATCCGCGGTATTCTGAAAGGTAAAATAATGAACAGGTTAAATGGTAAAATGAAAATGGCATTTTGACAGAAAAGTATACAAAAATGGAGGGTTCGATTTAATTATATATTGATAATACTAACCGACGTATGGTATCCTCTGCGGCGAGTGTTGGTAACAAGGTGGCGTGCCGTAATAGGCAGGTGGAGGGTACGGCTCGCTTCCCACCCCCACCATCTGTAAATAAATATTGAATTTTCTTTAATATAGCACTATAAAACATTAATTCATATTGAAATAGGTAGGTTAGTATAATACATATATATTAGCGTTACGAAGGCACAGAACTCTTCACGATATTTTTTTTTAAATGTTATCCTTATTGGCATAATTATTATTAAGTCAGTAAGCCGATTGCTTATTTTTGTAGGCATATTTGTATGAATTGAATAGGATGTGATATTATAACGGTCGTTGTGACCAGGCACATGCAGGAGCGGGAGTTATATAGGTGTTAGGGTAGGCACATATTAGCTGATGTGCCTGTATGGAAATGCACGCCTATTACAACTGCAACTCACCGGTGCATCTGATTGTGAGGGCGGCATGTGGTAGGGCCCTGGAGGCCTATAGTAGCGGTAACACAGATCCGGCGGGTAGTACGGACCATACTGCGGTAACACCTGATAACAAACATAACAAGAATATAAGAAATCTACGTTAAAATTAAATGCATTTAGAGTACAGAACATTGTTTCCAAGTCGGTTAACATTAGACGACGTACAAGTGACTAATTGTTATTTATAAAAGCGGTACTACATACATAGGTACCCGTTTCTAAATTATATTAACTAGGTCTCTACAATTCGAAATAAAATTTAAGCAGAGCCAGCGCGGACAGGCGCTTTCGTTGTTGCAACAATTAGGCCGACAAAAAGCTAAATGCAATGAACAATTCGTATTGTAGATATTAAACCAAACTATAATTTAGGTACGTAAAATGAAAGCGCAGACCAAATCGCGCTGAAAGACAAGCTCTACCCAAAACATGGGCCGGCTTTACAAAATTTCGACATACGAGCATCAGAATAAAATAAGAATAAGAATAAGAAAAATAAGAATAAATACGTATAAGAACTCACTGCTACATATTACCTACATTGTATTATACTTAGGTACTCAAAGCCGTTTTCGCCGACAATTTAATCCCTTAATTGGCTTGCAGTCGTGATAATCCGAGCAATTAATAACTTGTTTTGTTAAGAAGTGTAATGTTACGATTTATCCGCGCATTGTGAAATTAATGAAATGGATATTGAAAGAAAGTAATTTCAGACCCTTCTTAGATTAAATAACTTTATCTGTTATGGTATTTCTTTTATCTTGTATACTGTGAGATTAGAATTGACCTTTCTGTTCGCTTCAATAGATAATGGATTATAGTATTGTTCCTCTATTCTTGTTACAACGGGTTGTGGAAAATTACTTATGCAATATATTATTATAAATAGTATGTATATTTAGACCTATAAAAGATTCAGACGTAACTCTGAAAATATTTATAAATGATACCCAATTATAGATTAAACTTAACTTAATACTGAACATTAAATGTGAATAGTAAGCTAATAATTTCTGAAGGGTTATTACACATTAGAACAAAACAATTATAACGAACTAGCGGCCCCGGCAGACGTCGTCCTGCCCGTCCGATTATTTCGTCAAAGATCTGTCAAAGTCTTGTAACTGTCACTTAATGAATAGTAATTCTTCATAAGGCTTCATATTTTCCCCGTTTTTTACACATTTTCCACTGTTTCTTTGCTCCTATTGGTCGCAGCGTGATGTTACATAGCCTAAAGCCTTCCTTGATAAATGGTCTGAGATTAGCGCGTTCAAACAAACAAACAAACAAACAAACTCTTCAGCTTTATAATATTAGTATAGATTTAGCTTGCGTGTAGGTATTTTATTTTATTTGCTAATATTAATATTTTCCCAATTCCCACGATCCTTTTTCCTAATTCAAAATCGTAGTGCTTTCGCGCTAAACCAATACGGGCTTGTTCTTTTTTTAAATTCCCGTACAGTTTATCAGACCAAGATAACGTCAAACTGCTTCACTTTAGTAGCAATTTGGCATTAACTATTCATATTCAAGTCCGATAGATTGCTAATTTCCGCCAAGCATCATGTATGAGCGAAACACGATTTGATTTTGGTAATTTTAGATTTCTACGTGTTGTCGGAAATTAGATTGTATTTAGTTAATGTCTTTTGTGTCTGGTTCTTACTGCGGGATGCGGGGTGTTCGAATTTTGTAATTTTAGATTTCCACGTCATTGGCTGATTGTCGGAAATTAGATTAATTTAGTTAATATCTTTTGTGTCTGGTACTTACTGGGGGATGCGGGGGGTGGTAGTGTGGCGCCGGATGGTACCTCGCGAGTGCTCGCTCTGATTCCGCTCCCGTTTCTTTGATCAGCGGACCAGCCGGCTGATAATATCCTGAGAACAAAAGAAAAATATGATAAGTATCTAATTAAAACATTGGTTATGCATTTATGAAACATATTCTGGTGAACCATGATCGCTTAAAAGGAAATGGAATAGGATAAAGAATATAAACAATTTTAAATTCAAATCTTATTCCATATTCGAATAACATTTTCAATTAAAAATATCTTCTACTGGCCAGTATCACCGATAGTACCGATACATAACAGAAATAGGGTCAAATAACAAAAAATATTTTACACGTAGGTACCTACACCTTTTTATTTAACATGGATTCACGTACCTATCTAGGTACACTTGTATTTAACATCGAGAACCGTGATTTCAGTATGTCAATTTTTCATTAGAACAAAACAATTGAACCGTCTTAAATTATAATCAGTACGTAATATATCTACTTAATGCGAGTATGTGAAAAAATGTCCTTATTCTAAAATAAATATTGTCCTTAACAATGCAGTTTCACAATATGTACCGTGGTTAATAATGTGTGCAAAACCATTTAGAAATAGGTACCTATAAGTTTAAATTTAACATACTTTCTGTATCCGACTGCCGAGCGTCGGATGTGGTGTCCCGCGATATGGTTTCGAATGTTTTAATAATAGTTTCTGTTTTAACAGATAAAATTTTGCGGTTGCGCTGCCTATTGTGTAAAACAGGCTTAAAAAGTACGACAACGTAGGTACTTACACCGTATACGTAGGTATTAATTAACTACTCATAATACTAGCTCTAAGTTTTTTTTCTTTTAATTGTTAGATGGAACTTGTTCTTTAATTTATTTTCAAGATTTTAATTTTTATTCCTCTCTGATGGCGGATACTGCTACCTAACATGTTTAATGCCTCTTTTATATTACGATCTGTATTTTATAAAATTTTATTCTGCCACTATTAGGTACTGAAACCCTGTAATTAGCTTACTTAAATGTCTGTTGTTGTTTCTATTCTGATTTTGTATCTTAGTTTTTAAGCTGTTGGTTTTGCATAAGTAAAATAAATAGATGTTTTTTAGTTAGTTATTAGTTTATAATAGAACAAAACGTAGCACAAAAAAATAAGAGTTTTAAAAGATGTCTCAATCGCAATAAAAATAACCATAGAGAAAATTATAGAAGATACGCATTTGTAGTTCCACTGAATTCCGCGCGAGCGCTGACTCGTGTACCGTTAGCGGTATGAGAGGCGGAGGCGGCAAAATTGGACTCCACTCCAACTTGCCGCCTCTGAAGTTTGTTTGTTATCAATAGCGTTAGTGTAGTTTAAATACATGTAATATATAATTTTAGATATATTGAGTTAAACTTTTAGTATTTTTTTTCCTCTTACAGATAGGTATATGAACACAAATAGTACGATATTGATAGAGGTAAAATAATTCAGTTAGGTGTACTTAGGTATTTAAATACGTAATAAAACAAAATCATTAATTTTAATGATGGGGAAAAGTGATACTTTCAATATACCTAGTAGGTAATAACAAACATTGATTATTGACATTAATTTAAAACAGTTTAATAACTTGTTCATCTAGTGATTACGGAACCGGAGGTTGCGGGTTCGAATCGCGCCAAAGGCCAAAATGAGTGTGATGAACACGAGCATTTGTACTTTCGGTGTTTTGTATGTACGTTTATCCGTTTCAGTAGGTACCCACAGAACAGGCAGGTGTAAATTATCCAGAGATAACAATTAAATCTTTTTTAGTACAAAAACAAAGTCGCTTCCTGCCGTACGTTTTGATCTTTTAACATAAGTTAACAAAAGTTAATTTAATGCGGTTTTCAAGGTTTGTTATATGCAGAACATAATTAAACTGCACCGGGGTTGGTTGCTTATAAACAGAACGTGAATCTACACATGTTGTTATATGCACGAGGTTAAAAAAGAACACGTTTAAGTAAATCTTCAGTACAAGCACTTAATTAGCATTCAATAAAGTGTATCGGTTGCACACTTGGTATAATATATCGTTAAATACCATCCCAATCTCTATGGTATCTCGAAAATAACGCAAAGCGGTTGGTATAAATTGTTTAAAGGGCAAAACTAATTGGCGGTTACACCGTCGCGGTCCCACGTTCACTTGAACTGAATAATTATTTAATTCGGTTGCTTTATTGGATTTAACTTACAAACCATCTTTATAATATTACTAGCTTCTTCCCGCGACTTCGTCCGCGTGGAACTCCTCCTTTTTTGCAGTCGGCTAAAAAGTAGCCTATGTCCTTTCTCAGGCTCCAGACTTTCTTTGTACCAAATTTCATTTAAATCGGTCCAGTAGTTTTAGCGTGAAAGCGTAACAGACAGACAGACAGACAGACAGAGTTACTTTCGCATTTATAATATTAGTAAGGATAAGGATACGCGCAACTGTCTCGCGAATACTCGCGATCTTATTATCTTATACCCACTTAGATTACCTTTTCACGCTAAAACAGATGAACCTATTAATTAATTAAGATTCGCACACCTAGATCTAAAGAGAGCTAACTCAAAAAAGGTACTTTTTCAGGAGAGGCGAGAAACTGATTAATATGTCCGTATGCACGCATGAGTTTTCTGTATAAATGTATACTTTTTATAATAAAGCTAGCAGGCTTATATTGTCTGAAATCTGTTTTAGTGTAGGTGGGTTTTGCTGGAATCCGATGCTGTGCATAACTCAAATCTTCCGGTTTTTGAGTTAGATCCCTTTAGATTAATAAATATTTCCGACTTTACTTATTTATTGACTCCTAAGGTTAACACAACAGGCTAACATCAACACTAAACAAAAATCATTATTAAGAGACAAGCAATGTAAATAGGACATCGCGAAATGATTTCGTTATCAAGTAAAACAGCTATCTATTCCAAAAACATTTCTAATTTAAATATCAGAAGGTATCAAATTTTATTACATCTCATACTTAATACCTTACGCGGTAAGTTAAATTGATAACCATCTAGAAATGCGCAAGGCTATAAAACAAGTAGATATACTAACAGATACATGTATTATACAGAATGTCCTTAAAACCAACGCCAAAACGTAAAGGGCTTATACCTATCTAGCAGCTTATAAGAATTAAGGTTAAGCAAATTTGAACCTAGTCCTAATAGAAAAATATAGTTTTCGAGATAATGTCACTTTTATAAACTTGTGATTTTCGACGTATTTTGTAAATTGCGCGAATGGATGGTTATATAGTTCTTACATATCACGCTGGGACGGTAAACAAGCTTTGAATTTATTAAAAAGTTGTCCTTAATTAAGATGGCACATAACAATAAAAAAATAATTTAGTTCTCAAAATGATAGAGCGTTAGCTAATGTAGGTACGTAAATTATATTATTCTATGCTTTGTAATCAAAAAATGGAACAATTGAATATTTTGATCGAAATTCCTTAATCAGAATGCATAATATGCTGTTCTAAAAACCGTCTGAGTTTTGCCGTTGGTTTAAACATCCTTTATAAGAAGCCTGATCATGTATATCTTGGGCAGGTGCATTTGTAATGACGTGAAATAAAACGAAATATCTGCTATCGATTCCAACTGCTGTAAATGAAGAGCGCATTTTGATATTCTGATTTTAGGACTAATAATGATGATTTAAGTCTACTTGAAATGAGAGTAGGAGGTAAATAAGTTGTCACGTAAAATCTATAGATACTAATATTATAAAGCTGAAGAGTTTGTTTGTTTGTTTGAACGCGCTAATCTCGAATCGTTCGAATTCAAAAATTCTTTTTTTATTGGATAGACCATTTATCGAGGAAGGCTTAAGGCTATTATATATAACATCATGCTGCGACCAATAGGAGCGAAGAAACAGTGGAAAATGTGTAAAAAACGGGGAAAATATGAAGCCTTATGAAGAATTACTATTCCACGGGGACGAAGTCGCGGGCACAGCTAGTTTATTATAAATACGGACGCATGTCTCTCTGTTGCCACTTATCTCTTTATAGATTTTAATGAAATTCAGTAAGTATAGAAATAATTTCAGTCCCGTGGACGGATATAGGATTTTTTTTATTGGCGAAGAAAAATATGTACCTACCTATATAGTAGACCATGAATAGGCGTCATGGTCTACTATAACACAGGTAACCTTTTTAATAGGATCCCAAAAAATACATTTTAAAACAAATGTTTATTTGGAAGCTCAAATGCGGTGTCATTTGTTTCTCAAATACAGCACACTATTTTCAGATCACCTCGTTCGATAAATAAATCAAAGTTTTAAAATTCGAATCGAGTCTTATTGCGGGCACTTTAAACTTTAGTCTAGGCTGAGCCCGAGTCACTTTATAGTAGAAAAAAAGAAAAAAAAATCTCAATTTGCGTTGCAAAACGTGGCCTAAAGAAGCGGGCGGTTTGCCTTGAGCACGGCAGCTGCTGTCAGTACGCAGGGGGCTATTTCTGAAACCACTTTTTGCACTTATTTATTTACCGGTTACCATTGTAACGAGACAGAATAAGACGGAACCTTTGTACGAAACATGCCTTTGTCACACTAGATTATTTGAGATTGACGAACGGCTGACAAAATTCATAAACTTGTTTTTGCGTATGTTCATTGTTCTGTGTCTGAGAATCTTTTAATTTTGCAAAATGTCAATGACCTCGGAGTAACATACTGAATTTATTGTATTTCAGTAGAGCGCCGACGTAAGAGGAATATTAAGTAACGAATATTCATTCTAAACAACGTATTTTTATTTGACCATTCGTATCATAAATTATTCATTACTGCCTAAAGGACATCTCCATATCTTTTTATTCTTATAGGACTGGCGTTATGAATAATTATAAATGTGAAAATAAGTTTGTTTGTTACGCTTTCATGCGTCAATCACTGAACCGATTTTTTTTGATGATATAGATAGGATTTTGGATAATAAATTGTAAAAATTCACTCTTAATTAAATACAAATTTGTTTCAATTACGTTAAATTTGCTCCGAGTAGGATTCGAACTCGCAAATAACGACTAGCTTCGAAGTCAGAGAGTCTGACCACTAAGTATACAGACCTACCTACTTGAACTGGCCGATCGTAACCATTCTTTTTCACCATTTTTACCTATATTATTAAAAACTATATTTACTTTAGCTAGCTTATATTTTATTTTATACCACAGAAACCAGTGCGAAATAATCTTCTCTATAACTCTCAAAATACTTACTTCACTAGTGTTGAGCAGTGCCAAGACATTATAGACAATAATGGAAGTTTTATTGCCTTTTCAGTCATAAACACGAAAATATGTTGTCCGTATGTTTGTGTACTCGACTGCGGCTTTTACAATGAGCAAACAGTGGCAAAACATCAGTAGAGGATAATTTTACGGCTTTTCCTATTATGCGAATTTGGTTTATATTATCATTAACAGTTGTACATTTACGTTACGACCGCAAGGTACTGTGGAATGATTAAATAAATTGATGAGGTTATGTTGATACACGTTAGGTATTTGGTATCTATCATAGTTGTGTCACGTACACGTAAGCGTATTGTTGACCTGTACTTTACTGTATTAAATATTTTGACTTTGACTTATTTTTGCTGGTACATTTTTCGACATATATACCTAACTAGAGATAGATTTGGATCAACTACTTATAGGTATTTAAAAGATTTGACAATATTCGAAAAAGAATAAATATTTAATCGGCCTACATATTTATTATCTTTCCTTCCCGAATAGCACAGCCGATCTCCACTAATTAGCGATAAAGTTCCACCAACACAAAACAAAAACAAAACGCAGCGCTTAAATGTCGTTAAGGCAGTTTTTGTCAACATTAGAAAAAGAAAGCAACAAGCCGCATCATTGTTCGTCAAACGCGGCTTGCTGCGTTGCGCAGCGTGATGCAGCACGACCGGTTGCGCTTGCAGCTAACCGTTCAATTAGCGACACCGAGCGCGCAATTAGGACCGCGCTGCTCGCCGCAAAAAGATCACCCATCTAGTCCCACCGCCCATGTAATTTAAGTTAGACATGCCACACGGCGACTTCATAGCGATACAACGACTATCGTAATATCATATCGCCATATTAAATGGCATCGATGCTGGATCGCTACTGTTTGACTGTCGTAACGTGGCACGGTCAGTTGACCTGATATGAATCGCTATACAAATACCTATGCCATGGCATCCCCCTTATCCTTTTAAAGAATTATTAATAAATCATTAATTAAAACGGCCAACGATAACTGTTTTTCGATTTGACATGATATGGTAAAAACACGATCACCTCCGCTATCGGAACCGCGGACCATATCTTTACATCTAACTTGTTTAAGAGACGTGTAGAGAATACTAATTAATGTCTGTTCATCATTTCTTACGCACGGTTGGAAGAATAACCTAGTAGCTTACCCCTACCTAGGTATAAGTCCTAAGAGTGAATAAATAAAATATAGTTAAGTAAATAAAAATTAAATAAGAGTAATTATGAAGCAGTGTGTCTATATATACTGCTCTATAAATAAAATATACTTTTCGATGGAAAAACTAAAATTAGAGTAAAGAGGAGCCGTTCAAACGACTTGCGCTTTATTTATTTGCAATAGGGTTTCTGATTTCTCGACCTATTTTTTTTCTCGGGGCACGAGATTTCTCGACTAAAAATTCCCGGGAATTCCCGGGAACTCGAGAAATTTACAAATCATGAATATAAGGCGAAAAAAACACTTCAAATTCATTAATATCGCTATTTTTTGATCACCAACTAAATGTACCTGCTACAGCTACCTACTCGCGACTCATACATAATACTTAGACATAATAAAAACATAATGAACTTAATGACTTTGCTTTTTTTAATCATTGGCATTTATTTGAGATTGCACTAAACATTGTATTATAATCATCAAACTAATAACAATATATAAATGAGAATCTTGACTTAAAAGACTGAAATAATATACCGAATTAATACTGTATTTTCTTCTGCATCTTCCCCTGTAAACCCTGCGTAGTTCTAGAAGAGTTTATACATAGGTACCTACTAGCGGTCCCGACAGACTTCGTCCTGGCAATTAAATAAAAGATAAATGTTAAGGGTGGACAAACCCTTATCACTAAGGGGTATGAAAAATAGATGTTGGCCGATTATCAGACCTACTCAATATGGTCACAAAATTTCATGAGAATCGGTGAAGCCGTTTCGGAGGAGTACGGGAACGAACATTGTGACACGAGAATTTTATATATAAGAAGATATTGACGTGTTTTGAACACTTAATAACCCTATAATATTAATGATTAGAGATACAACCCTTTTATTACTTTGGGTATTACGACTGTTAGGAGATATAAATAGTATTCAAACAATAAAGAAAATTAAATAATTAGGAAGTTTAACAACTAAACTAATAAATCGTCTTTCTCAATCATCTCTTAACACAGCAAATCTTAAATAATCAACTTCAAATTTTTCATTAAACAAAAATCTACAATAAATTAGAGCGGGGCAAGCGGGGGAAATACCTAGTCAAAATCGGGATCGGCCGAATCCAAGGAACCGAATACAATAGCGTGAAGGAGAACGTATTGCAAAAAGAGTTGCGGAAGGCCATTTTAATCTAAAATTTACGTGTGATTATTTTGAGTTGCGATTTCTCGACTTCTCGACTTCTCGAGGCGATTTTTCCCGTCTCGAGTTAGGCCAGATTTCCCGGGAATTCCCGCTTCGAGAAATCTCGAGCAGAAACCCTAATTTGCAAATAGTCGAAGTGTGGCTAAAATATTGACTATTCGGAATTTATATTCCGTAATAAAGCCCAGAAAACACAAACAGACTTACCTACACGCGCTGTAATAAGATTTCAGTTATAAAAGCGCAACAATATAAATACATATTTGTGTTGTTTTCAGTTTGAAGTGCAAACTCAATTTGCGTTGACCGCAGTCTGCATTAGAAATGGCCGTTCTTTTTGACAGTTGACGATCGACCGTTGTAGTTTCCAAACAAATAATAGACGAACATGTCGACAAGGTACGGTAGCCGTTTGCAGTTTGCCACAGGCCCGCCGGTGCTTTAAGTGAATACAGCCCTGAAGCTTAATTTTTTATTGCAAATGAACTGTTACTCTTGCCGCAAAAGCTACACTGTCCAGTTAGTTTATTTAGTTCTACTTTGTCGCAAAGCATTTTATCCAATGTGTTAGATAAACAAAGTTGAGCAAGTAGTGATAATAAAACTAAATAGGTAAAGAAATCGAATACCTACCATTTAGTCGCGTTGGTATTATATGTTCTTTTTTTCAAATTCCGATCAAAAAGATTGTCTATTGAGTAAAAAAAGAGTGTGGCAACACTGGTGCTACCAATTAAGTGGTCTTGCACTTGTACAGCACAACCAAAGCAACGCAAGTGTACAATACAAAAAGCCTACCAGAATGAAAGTATATCACTCCATTGAAATAAAGTTCATTTTGTCGTTGTAATTGCTTTTTCCGGCTTTGACTGTTCCCACAGTCCGTGATCCAAACTTTCCGACTGCACTCAATACACGCACCTACAATTTTTACTAATTTATGTTTATTTGAAGTTTTTTAAGGTTATTAAGTACTATTTATAAAACGGAACAGATCAGATTTACCAACTTCTAATATTTATTGCTTTTGAATAAAAAACAAATAGAAGGATTCAACTCGTACTTACCTCCTGGTACGTAAATAACATAATTATATATCCAAAACTGAAGTCACCCAAGTAGCAGACACGAAAAGTAGGTACGTACTTAACTATCAAAATATTATGACAAATCATATACCTACGTAGAAATTCAATATTCATGTGAAAAAAGTAATAAAGAATTCAAAAAGTTAATGCAGAACATATTTACGTAAAAGCTTCGTTAAGTTTCAAAAACAAAATATTAACAATCTTGCTTCAAAAACACTCTGTGAAGACAATTTGAAATTAGAATTTCGAACAATAAAGAACGAGACGGCAGTCAATTCAAAACTTGCTATTCACGGATCACTATTTTACTAAATTCGGACCATAAATACCACGCGAGCATTAGAAATAGTCCACTTTAACTGAAGTAATCTAATAGAATGATCATAAAATCGGGTTCACGAGTAAACTTTATTGAATAATGAAGGCGGGTATATTTCGTTATTTCTCTTTTGGCCAAGTCCCGCGGTCGATGACCTTGCCTAGTCGTCTTGAGGCCAACGGCCACCGGCATAATGAATCTACTGCGAATATATTTACTAACATAAAAACAGGATCTGTGGAAAGGTACTGATTATGTCTATATCACATATGTTTTATGATACTAAATACCTATCTACCCTATTATTTTCAAGGATAAAACAAAATACTGATTAAAGCTTAAGTTAATCGCGAGTGTTTTTAAACGAAGTGACAAAAAAGTTAATTAGGCGCTCAAATTAATTAACAGCTTTGATAAACAAGAAGTTAGGTAAGTTAGATAAGGCGTTGAATGAAATGTGTAAACACTATGTAAATGCGATATTCAATTTAGTAAATTTACCGATATCCAAATTAGGTTTATAACTTCAATGAAATTTCCCAGAGCATTTCTACCTAACCTAATAAATTTAAGATCTCACAATTTTTGCAACCCACATTCGAACTTAATAATCTAATTCTCGTAAAATATCCGAAGACCGCCTGAAAACTATTCAACTTAAAACTTTTTTATATTCCTATATTTTTACGAGCATTCATTAAACACTTCCGCGGCAGCGAAAACAGTGTGTTTACTTTTACTATAACCGTTTCCCGACTCGTAAGTAGTGAGAGAATACCTAATAAAATATAAAATTACCCCTTCCGCGTTTGCAAAAAATACTTAATTAACAAGAGCCACGACATTTGCGCCGTAAAAGCGAATATAACTCACATTTACCCACAAAGTGTGAGATAACACGCTCTGAAAAGATTACAAAAGAGTATGAAAATCAGACTTTATATAGAGAAGGGCATCCTGAAAGGGCAAAGGTCGGAGGCTTATTCTCGAAGCCGGGAAATGAATTCGCGAATTCGCGGGTCACTGTCCTCGGGATTAGTTGTACACGGTGTTTCGCGATCGTGTAGTTTTTATCTCGGCTTTTTGTCGCTCGCGCGTGCGTTACCCTCATTGCCGTGCGACCGACTATAATGAACAAGTGCAAATATACGAAGCGTATTATGTTTTAGTGTATTTTCATTACAATATTAGAGTGAAAATTATGTTCACTTATAAAGCTATAAAGTCATAGTAAGTACTTAATTGTGTATTAAGTAGGTATTGTAAATTACTAATCATATAATGCATTAATTAGATTTACGTCCATCATTACTAACAAACAGTCATATTCGAAAAGCGGCCGTTTAGAAATCACTTTATCATAAAAAAGAACAAAACCAAAACGTCATATTTACAAATTGGATAGTGAATGAAAAGATTCCTGTGATCACGTTTCGAGGAAAGCGTTAATAAAATCGTTCGGTGGAACGTATAGCATTTGATTTTCCTCGTACATGCCGATTCGGTATCGCCTCGGTGGAATTGTTATCGCTGTCACTTTCGCACTAGCGGAGCTGGGCGCGTGAGTAATGCGATGGAATATATAATGTCGAATTGGAGGCGAGAGTCGAGAATAGCGTCCGCGGTGACACGTGGAGCGCTAGCCACTCACGCGTTGGCTTCGCTCTGCAGAGGCGGACTTAATTTGGACTGCCGTCGAGCGTAGGAGTGATGTTTGGAGTTGCAGTAAATATCTAAGACTTTAATTTTACTGAATATATTGTACGTTACGGAATTAAGAAATAAGTAATATAAATTCCTCAATTTTTAAATATTTTATCAAATACAATACAATAGTTTTTGGTAAAGTTCTTTAAAATAAAATAGCCTATAATCTTTTTTATTCGACGATTTGTTACATATATAATTTTAATGGCTATAAAGTTTGATTTTAGTCTGTCAACAATTACGTACTTATAAGTACCTACTTACCTATAATCCTTAGGCTTTTAAATAATAATTT
This sequence comes from Polylopha cassiicola, assembly GCA_038024825.1. Classification (NCBI taxonomy): domain Eukaryota; kingdom Metazoa; phylum Arthropoda; class Insecta; order Lepidoptera; family Tortricidae; genus Polylopha; species Polylopha cassiicola. The sequence goes on from CP149059.1 coordinate 5,598,926, forward strand.
GTTAAAAAAATATAATAAATAAGGTCGAAAGATAACGAAATCGTCATTAGTTAGCACAGCATAAAACTCATAATATAAACTGGAATATTTCCAATCTTAAATGTGCCCAATATCTGAGCACCGAACCGTGCACAAATATGGGTTCAAAATGAAGCTGAAAATAAAAACAGGGCATTGAAAATACAACGCTACATAAATTCATTGTTTCAGCAAACAAAAACTCGGAACTTCCGTGAAAAGTTAAAAAAAAAACGTAACTCCGAAACGCCTTGCAACACGAGTAAACCTTTTGCTTGCAAAAGTTTGTTAGGACGAGGGGCCTTTGTGGGATTTTGCAATAAACCACAAAACTAACGATTCAGTAAAAAAAGTGTCTAACTTTTTCACATTGCGTAGGGGAAAGTAGTACGAGATGATCACCTTAAGCGAGAATCGCTGTAAAATACATATTTTTCAAGGTAAACCAAAAATAAAGGCGATTACTACTAGTATATATATCTATCCAACTTTCCTAATACTCAAAACCAGCAATTAATTGAGGTTTCATTAAAATATGTCTTATTTTTAAAAACCTTACAAAGTAATCATCTTGTACACCCCTGTGGGTAAGATGATCACCCAGGTTGGGTTAAGATGATCCGTATGATCATCTTACCCCCAATCCGAGTAAACAAATATTTTTATGAGGAATAATGTAATAAAAACAAAAAAACGCAATAATTAAACATATTATTTATTTAAAATAGTCATACATTAATATATATGACTATTTTCATATTAAGTAAGGTAATAGAATTAACAAAATCAATAGTCAGATGACTTTAAAAGTCACAAAAAATAAAAACGAAAATAAAACAGTCTTCTTAGTTAGTTATTAATTTGTACCAGTTACATTAATCATAATGAGATCAATCTAAATATCGTATTCCTTTCTGAATACCTAATCAAGCGAACATGGCATCACGTTTATCTAAAAGAAAGTTAATAAAATAAAAGTTGTATAAACTCAGAATTATTGACAAAATAATAGACTACAATAACCCTGAAGACAGACTGACTAAGCACAGACAAACCAACAGATTGAAGCGAGTGGCTTATAATATTATTCGATATTTAAAAGTAAACAAAAATATAGTACAAGATGAGCCCTAGGGATCATCTTGTACATATAGAAAGGAATCATCTTGACCCAAGTCCCACTTTTTCATTCAATGTTTGCTAACATAACCTACAAGCACGCGGCTATGTTCACGTGGCCAAAATATTAAAATTAAGCATAACAGAAAGCCACAAGTCAACAGTATTTACATTTAACATTATTTGAATAAAAGTAACATAAGCTCAAAGTCATGCCTACATTAGATCAGCCGTACACAATTTTTATTTTTTCTCGTCAAAATCGATGTATCGTTCACGCCGCCATTACGATTTGACTGAGGCGTGGAAGTGTCCAGAGCTACGTATTACCAGTAAAATCAACTAGATGACGTTAGTGGTTTCAGCGCAATCGCGAAGGAACATCTTACCCGCGGGAGTCAACTCGTACTACTGTCCCCTACCTACATACTCGCGTGTTTGAGCTATTACAAAAAACGTCAAACCAGCTAATCACGTCACAAATTTAGTTAAACCCGGCGGTACATTTCTACAGTCAACATACCAATGTTCTTACCGAGCTATCACGCAATTAGAATAGATAAATTGCGAACTATTTATACACTCATAGTGACATAGGTGCGAGTCGAAATAGCTGGGGCATACATAAATAAAACACAAATCCGATAGTCTACTCACCCTCACGACCTTGAACGGTGGGGTTGGCCCCTCCACGGTCTCCGCAGAGCCATACTTGTTATGTTACGATGCAGTGTATTTAGTATTTTAAAAGGCGGAAATTGCAGTTTTATGTCTGTTGCAGGTAGCAGGTAGTTGAACATTTTAGGGTTATTTTAACGTCCACAGATACACAATCAAACGCTGTTGAACATTTTCAGGGTTAGTATTCACACTTGCGTTCAAATATAGAACAGAAATTGATAAATAATTGAAAATCGGCATCGTGTAATGAAATATGTATACAATACGGTACAATGTACGTATTGGACATATTAAAAGTAAAGTTACGAAAGCAACGACAACAAAGGATGAATAGAGAGCGGTAAAAGGCGAATTAGGTCAGTGTTTAGTGATCGGAGATGTGAAAGACTTCGAAAACTGGATAAATGCCTCATATCTCACATTGAAAATATACAGTCGAATCAGATTACAATACACGCAAAACAGCATTAGGATATCATAATATAATTAATTCGCCTAACAACAAACACTAAGCGTTAACGCGATAATAGCATCGTTTTACAGTTATACACATTTTTGGGGTTATAACATAAAAATAGTGTATTGTGTTACACTAATTAGGTACAATAAAGATTAGAGATTTTGTTATCTATCTGACCTACTGACTCAGACGAGACTTGCTAAATTGCAAAAAAATTACCCACGTACAAAAAATATATAATCTTTGAATAATTCAATACATTACTAAAGCTTACACGCGACTTAATAAGGGGAAAAAAGGAAGCTGTTACAAGTTGCATAATTACACTTAAGCTTAAGGGAATAAAGATATAATTTTCCAATGGTACATATACTATTGTAACATCAAAAGTCTCCTTGTCAACAGCGACGGCAGGTCGCGACTGATCGAATGAGTCCCGCCTCGCCGTCGCGTCCTACAAACCCAGGCCTGGTCAGCGACTCTGGATACGCACTAATAGATTGCCACGGCGTTCCACTTTACGAAAAACTCTATGCCAATACCTACACAACACGAACACAAACCCCGATGTTACTACTAACACACGTGAAGCGCGTGATACGTTCCTCAGGAACAATCGTGAATAATTTAAGAATAATGATTGCAGGCTGAATTAAGGATAACGATTGACCCGTCATTGAGCCGACATTCGAGAATTAAGCGAATAATGCAATCGTTTCAGCGTTTTGGCCATTGTTTGATAATCAAAATGTACAAATTACGATTCCAAGGCCGTCGACACTTGAAAAATCACCTGAATAAACATCGCCATCGGATCGCGTATGTGAATGCCAAATTATTTCGCAAAGTGTCGACCTTGAGCGGGAAATGCGAAGATAATTATTATTACTTAACTACGCACAAATTGTGTTATCTTATCAGGAATGGTGTTTTTTGGTAGGTACATAGTTAGCTATACAAAATATTTTTTAAGCGATGTGATTTGTGATATCCGTAAAACATGTTTGAATAAGATATCTGATCTATCTACAAGTATGTGGTCATCTTCCAAGTGTTAGGCATGATTAACGTCATACTTAAGTATGTGTCTTTGTTTTAAGTTACAACAATTCTTTAAGAACCTTTTGGTCCCTAAACAAGTGACAATCGACAGTTCAATACAATTTTGAATTTGTTTTGTTCAGTTGCTATTAGGTACCTATAGATTGGCACCAGGGGCTCTTGCCCTTTATATCGTTTCTTCCATAACGGGTAGGTAAGTTATAGATAATCTGTGCAATAATCATAACGATAATGAGTATGATCGCGATGATACCCAACCAGCAAAATAGTCGTATAAGCAAGACTTTTTACAGCTAACGATCGAGAAATAGTAGTAAAAAGGAGTTAAAGATGCCAAACCATTGTATAAAAGATCTAGACTCAACTATTTAGCATTTTCTCATTTTAGCTGGTAAACTCTGTCGACTAAACGTTCACTCCACATGTTTATAGAGCGTTTATTCCATTATTGTATAATGGTACCAAGTTTCGCTTTTATACAACGGTAAGTTCTAAATTGACTGTATAAATGCTTCGTATTTTCTAAATAGCTACAAGAGGCATCTTTACAGCACTGTCCTTCGACATAATTCCTGAGCTAGCATTATAATGTTAAAAAAGCTGCTTATATGACAAAATAGCTTCTCAGTAACTCTTAAAGTACTAAGTGTAGTATAAAATATATCGATTCTCTATTACAGCACTTGTCGCGAGAAAGATTTTAAAGTGATTGTTATAACACCTACAGCAATTCAAATGCACTTTTAGGGCCACCATGCAGCAAAAAGTAACATAAATGATCTTTGAAATCTTTTACAACACCAAATTCTAATTACATCTGTTTAATACATATAGTGCTGAGGCTCACATATTCTAGAAAATGGATTATGAACAGTGGAAGAAACTCAAAAGAAGATGTGTGATGATATAAAAATGAAAAGTACTTAGGTACTTTGTTTACAAACACTGCGGATTTATCATATGCAATAAGGAATCCAATATTGACAGTAATGGCGTCGGTATAGTAATGTAAATGTGATATATTTTCTATTTTTCAACTAAAGGATGAGTAAAGGTCGTAAGATGGCAAACGTTTTTCTATAATGGCGAAATAACTCCTTTTAATATTTTATTTTTTTAAATGATTTTACAATAACACAAAAATAAGGAGACCCATTAAAATTTTAACTAGAAATATAAGGTAGTTAATCGACAAATAAAATTTCGCATTGAAATTTGGTATCTTACATGAATGATAGCTAACACCGAAAACCAATTATTTTAATGAACATATTATTATAATATGGCTACCTACCATTCGATAGTTGTTAAGAAAAAAAAAATAATCACCCGTGCATCACGCCGCAAAGAGCTGGAATACTTAGTTCTATAAAGCTCGCTTTTTTGCTATTAGCCCACTAAATAGCTGAGTAAATGCGATGCAGTTGCTGTCACAGCACTATTAAGTCGAGTAAAAGCAACTTTATTGCATTCAACCGACATATAAGTCGATTAAAGGTGAAATTATTGCTATTATAGTATTATTAGTGCCGTATGTCGCTTTTTCTCGACTTTTATGGCATTATTTGGGTCCTAACACAACTATTTTACGACAGTTATAGCATTTTAAGCTGAGTAAAATGTGCCCTTTTTGGGTCGAGTAAACGTTTCCAGATCTATTTCTCGACAGTTTAAAGTACCTTTTCTCAGCTTTAAGTGGAAATAAAAACGTGCTCTCAACTGTCATGCGACTTAGTTTTGCTACTTGGGTAGTATTAGTAACCTGAGAACGGGAAGTGCCGGTATAATTACAGATCCGTTATTTGCACTAAAATTTATCAAACAAAGCCTTTGGCGGTACTTTGGTTTAATGTAGTCATTAGTTGATGTGGAAAACTGTGATAGTACTGATTTCTAGGGTATTTCGTGGCATTAGGATGGAATTTTTTCTCATTAAAATATTATTTTATGATTTTTAAGAGAGCTATCATAAATTTAATCATTTTTGATGCCTTTGCGGTTATTTTATTTTATTGGGTGACGTTTCGGAGATTTAACAGTTTCTGAAATCGTAGTACGACTGAGCTAAAATCCGTTTATACCTATAGTTGTTTCATTCCAATATCATAAAGATCATAAAGTCTTCTATTAGACTATAGAGAAAGATAAACGTAAAAAGCCTATTCTGCGGTAAAAATCAAACAGCTCCAAACGAAAATTCGCCGTCTAAAATATGCTGAACATTTATTATCCCCAAAAAACCTTTATACCCAAATCTACAATAAGTACTTGACCGCCTTTTCGTCTTAGCCCAAGAGCCAGCGGCCCCCAGACTTTCGGTAAAGTATAAAAGCTGTAAGTTTGTCAATGTATGCCCCCAACACAAGTAAGAACGAACCCCGTCTATGAAACTTGGGTCGCGGTGGCTTTGGCAGGTATCAGGTAATAAAGGTGTGTAAAATTGTGTGTTAAATTCGTTAAAGTATAAAACTCAGTTTTTACATATTTTACGTATAATAATCCTAGAAGTCACCTTGCCGAAACCCAGACCCTTCGTACGGTTGCAACCCTCTCCCAGACGCCCTTAAAGTTTTATTTAATTGTTACTATACTTACGGTATACGTACCACATAATACAAGGACAGCTGATGCGCAGTAAAACGTCGCAATGGACCGAACGCTGTATTTCACACGCACCCACTGACACATACCGTCATTTGGGGTCTTTAGGGACAATTTTGAACTTTGACTAAGAATTTCATGTTGCCAATACATCAAAAGTCTAATGTAGGTGCGAGCGCGAGGGACATACTTATTATGTGTCAGCGGGTGCGAGTGAAATACAGCGTTCGGTCCATTGCGACGTTTTACTGCGCATGATCTATCATTTATTGTATATAGCTTCTGCCCGCGACTTCTTCCGCGTGGAAGTCTTTTTTTGCAGTCGGTTAAACAGTAGCCTATGTTCTTTCTCAGGCTCCAGACTTTCTTTGTACCAAATTTCATTTAAATCGGTCCAGTAGTTTTAGCGTGAAAGCGTAACAGACAGACAAACAGAGTTGATTTCGCATTTATAATATTAGTAGGGATAATGAGAACTATTTTCTAGATTTATTATGAAAATTCGTTATGTACAATAACTAAAACAATACAATTAGGGCAATATTTACATTTAGCACTGCCAGATTTATTGTCAACATGAAAATATTGACGCCAATATTGAATACTTGTAGTTCTTTTAGTCGTAGACATTATAAAAAACGGGACTTTTAAAACACTAAAAACTTTTTCACATGAGAACCTTTCAAATTTGAATTGTTTGAAAAATGAAGTTTCAGCAACGAATAATGAATAACATATCAAACGAATGTCGGTAAAGTAGTACAGTTCATCGTCTAACTCCATCTAGTGAATGTTTTATTAAAAATGAATCAACTAAACTGTTCGGGGAGCATTTATTTCATGATTATAAAAAATCGATTATTAATCGATTATTAATTTAAAAAAATCACGTTTTAAAATCGATTTTTACTTTAAAATAATCGATTTTTAATCGATTATTTTTTCACATTCCTACTATTAAGAAAACATCATTTGATAGTTCTCCAAATAACATATATAAATTGAGCTTTTATACTATACCGTAAGTATAGTAACAATTAAATAAAACTTTAAGGGCGTCTGGGAGAGGGTTGCAACCGTACGAAGGGTCTGGGTTTCGGCAAGGTGACTTCTAGGATTATTATACGTAAAATATGTAAAAACTGAGTTTTATACTTTAACGAATTTAACACACAATTTTACACACCTTTATTACCTGATACCTGCCAAAGCCACCGCGACCCAAGTTTCATAGACGGGGTTCGTTCTTACTTGTGTTGGGGGCATACATTGACAAACTTACAGCTTTTATACTTTACCGAAAGTCTGGGGGCCGCTGGCTCTTGCTCTATCTGTAAAGCCGCTCCAGTTGTAGTGTGGATATTCGTGTTAGTCGGTCGATGGCAGCGGTCGCTGTCAAAACTGACAATCTACTTCGATCGGTCCACTGTAGGGTTGCCAACCACAATTAAAAAAAAAACAGCGACACAAATGTATATTTATGGCATATGCATAGAGCGATGTTTTCGTATTGTCAAGTTGATTTACACCGTATTGTGTACGTACTTGTAATAAATAGGTCCTTGCCAGTAAACCTCTAAATTAGGAATTTAAGTTGAATAAATCGGGAGTCAATGTTGAAAAAATCGGTTTAATTAAATTCAACTAATAATAAAATTAAGTACCTACATGAAAAACCCAGGATACATCCTTAAAACTACCTAGGACACCCTCAAAAACGGACGTAGAAAAACAGCACGATTGGACCCACCCTATTGTATTACATACACTGAAATCTTCATGTTTCATGGACTGGACGATCACTCAATTCATTCATAATATAGTACAATACGAGGTAATATAGATTCTGTTAGATAATAATCCCCTTTTATTAATATGAACAATTTTTATTTGATCCGATAACCTGGGCTTTTGAAAAGTATAACCTATCCTGGAGGAAAAATTTCTTATTCCTCCAAAAATATTGTCAAATAATTTCTAATACTTAGAAGTTTAGTTAGGTTTCAAATATCTCTTTCGTAAGTTTAGAACTTTCGGTAGTCTTAACTTATGTTTTCCCAGAAATCTCGAATGAGTTTAATTAATTAATAAAAAACAATACATAATAATACAATGATTAAAGAAGAATCCAGACATTAACATCGCCAATAATCCAGACCACGATCACTATCAACATTAGAATACCTTAACACGCTGCGAAAAATCGTACACAAAATCCTAACAGGTTTAACTAACTCGAGACAAAGGCAGTTTTCCGGAATGTTCCGGATCGTACCTAAATTCCCGTGAACCCAAAGGACAAGGTCATTGGCCCCGTTACTACGCCGCTTCGCAATAACAAGCCACGGACCTACGCCTACAGGAATCCTGTATACGTTTGTATCTAGGAATAATATAAAAGACTTCAAGAAAATTAAGAACAGAGAAATACTTGGTACATATGTACATACTAACAATTAAGTAGTTGTTGTATGTTGGCAATTATGTTTTTGCGGTTATTAGGTAGGTGTCTATATATTGTAAAACAAGAGCGAATCAACAGGGGGGAGGGGGTATAACACACATTAAACCCTCCGGACTCTAGCAGATGATAATTATACTATTTTTCTAAACTTGATTTTCAACTCGGCCTTTGGGTACGTAAATTGTTCTAGTTTTAGACAAATATCTAAGTTAGCTAAGACACTGTATCTTAATTTAATTTTTTCATATATGTATGAACCAACAGGTATTTTTATAAATATACTACTTACACCTTTTTTAATGAAACTTTACGAGTTCTTAATAAATAAATAAAAATATGATGCTGATTCTAGATAACAAAATTATATTTCAATTTAAATAATTTAATATAAAGTAAAAGCCATAATAAAAACTTTACTAATACATACAATTATTCTAACCGCAAAATCCCATTACAAGTTCCTTAAAGAAGTCAACAGGGATATAAGTTCTTTTTCTCGTTTCTAAGTTTATTTGCCACCTACGGAAAAGCGTCGGCAATACATCAAACTCATCGAGAACAAGACTGTTACAAAACCATTATAAATTCCGAACTCGCTCCGAGGTGCCAAATCCCTGACGGCTCGCGAATTTTAAATAATATCGGGTTATTGATAGTTGGATAGGTGTCTTGTTTTATTGAACACTTGGTTAGAATCGAGACGGAGAAGAAATTGAAAAGTAACCTAGAAGTATAGAATAATGATTCCGTCCGTGAGTTTGCGTAGAATATACTGTTTATCCTGTTTTATACAACTTTTGTAGGTACTTAACTAATGTTTATTTAGTATAATTTTTAATACGTACCTATACTTTAATACCTATACTTATGTATTATGTTTTAACCTAACAGTTTATTTAAGAAGTCTCCATTTCATTCCACGTATGATTTTCCATTCCATCTACGGGCAATATTTAACTACTAGGAAGAATTACGTAAACGTGGAACGCAGCTGTGTCTATACTCTATGCATATCTATAGTCTATGCATGTATGACGTCATCTTCGATTACGGTCTTCCCGAAGTTATGTCGTTCCCGCTTTTGGCATTTACGAAGCGGTATGCACACAATAAAACACCAGGCGAGATTGTGAAACGTTTACAACCCAAACGACGCTTAACACGTTGTAAACACGACGCCCCTTTGATTTATATATTTATTAATAATGCTTTATAATGAGCTCATATTTGAAGATGTGCTTAAGTCAATTTTGAATTTGGAACAATAATGAGATGTTGTGCTTAGTTTTAAATGAACGGTTTCGTTTTTTATTTTTAATTTTATGGTTAGTTTATGGTTTGTTTTCCGATTTATATAAATAAGAATAATGTAAAGATCTAATTATTTGTTGATAAATATATGATATATATATATAAGTAAGTAGTTAAGAAATATTATAGAATAGATAAAATATTATAGAATAGATAAAATATCTTAGAATAATAATTTATATGCAGAAAACTTATCAATTCTTGTTGGTAAATTTTCATGATAGCGGAATTTACAACAAAGATTGTTAAATTATCAGTCTGCTTATCATCAAATATAAAGCGATTTTTTGATACGTGACTAGTATACTATTTGATTTTTAAAAGTAATAATTTCGCGGTTACTACAGACAGTAATAAAACAATCATAAAGGATTTAACTCGAATACATTACACACATACACACCGACACATATTGCGCTTAATTTATTAGACTAACCTCAGTCTGTTAGGGATAATTATGGAAACTGTAAAGTTCAGGAAAAGTCAGCATAAAATTAATATGCGCGAGTTGATTCCTTTATAATTAATTGTTTTAGTCCAATGTTCAAACGATGTAGTAAGGAAATGCTAGTGTATATATTTTTATTAAAATTTATATTACATATTAAAATATTATACCTACATGTGTTTATAAAAAATATCATATACCTAATAATACTGTTTATCCTGTTTTTTACAACTTTTGTAGAAAATAAGGATAAATCGATTACGCTTAAATGTTAATTTTATATTAAGTTTTAACCTAAGAACTAAATTGAAATCTGTAACTTTTAAAAATAAATAGAATATATCTTAACTCACTGACTAGTTCTTTCTTCCATGACACATTATGTTGCATTTTAGGCACTGATATTAATTAGATGTCTCCAGAACAATGTCAGATCCTGTCGGGTCAGAGTTAAGACTGACTATTTTAACATTACAAAGCGTTTACTACGCATATCATATCACAATGATAAATACGAGGTCAACTTGGTTTTCGCGAGGTCCCACCGCGACCTTCGCAAAATTAGCACGATTTACATATTGTAAGGCTTATTTACATTATCTTGAGCTGTGCGGATATTGATAAGATGACTACAGATAACACAACTGAGATCACTACATCTAAAACAGGAAGGGAACTTAAATGAACGCATAAAATTTGACCTCGCCCCACCAAATGTAAATTTTCATCAGATGAGTTTCAGATTTGGTGATAAGCAATGACGCAGCCCAGTTTTTACTATCTACAACTGAAGTAATAAAAATTGTAATAGACTATTTATACGGTCAGCGAAGCGATAAAAATACGATTCTTACTCGTACATGCTCATTTCAATATACAGAAGGGTCCGTGGGTGGCGTATTTCTCGTTTAGAAATTTACGGCTAATTATATCGACAATCAATCGAGAAAGTGTCGCATGAGACACGAATAGCATCGTGTTAGAGCGGTTAGAATAATAGTACGTAATACGCGGTGTGAGATCTCGGCGGCGGCGCGGGCGTCATCCGCCGCGCTGAGCTGCGAACCGCCGTTTAATATTATTAATGCACTATGCGGGCTCTCACTACTCGCACTATCGCTTATTAATTATTTGATTAATCCAAACGACAGACAACCCGGTTTACGGTGCCGGAGTTTACAGAGGGAGGGAAACGGTGCGCACTTCCTCCACGCTAGTCGAAAGGCTGCGTCGGGCCTGGTGACGAAATTTAATTGCCGTCGGCGACCACGGCAGCAATTAGGGAGCGGAATTATTAGGCTAGCTGCGAACGGTAAATTAATACGGAACCGAATGTTGAGATGTGAAGAAATATGACACCTATTGAATCGCAAGATCGACTCGCCTCCGTTACCTACTGACACCAACGCGTCTTTTGATGTAGTAAAAAAAATATCTTATGCTTAGATTATTGATATAAAGTTATTACGAATATAAATGCACAGTAAAAAGCTTTACTGTAGGTCACCAGATGCATCGAGATCACACGATCGAGATGAGGCTGCGACAGGAAATTAACTGCTGGAGGCTACTCATTTACATATTAATGCACATTTATAACCTATTTACTTCCCGCTGCGATATAAAACATAATGTACGACGTAATAATATGTAAAAGCTAAATCGAAATAGTTATCGTATTTTAACCATCTAATCTACTTAATATTATTTACCTAACGGTGTTTTTGTCGGAACGTAATTCAGTTAGCGTCAATAAGGTTTTATTGTGGTGTTGGTCGTAAAGTAAGGGGTGTATATTTTGATAGTGAGTTATATTTGTGAATAATGTATGTTGGGAACGCGGTGGTGCCGCGGCCGGCGGGAGGGCGGTGGCGGTGCATGCGGGCCGTGTGCCGCTGACCCACTGCTCTCCCACCAGGCCCACTTGATTACTGCACCGAGGATTCAATTGGACAAATACTGAAAACACGGTTAATACGATTACATTCATACCGGCGCTTCGAGCTCAGAGAAATGTGTCGGACGCTGAATTTCAAATTGGCTTCGTTTCTCTTGTAAATCTACGATTCTAGCGCGGTCAAACTATTCTATTTCCGTTGTATAGAACTTACCATACGGCGGAATATAAGGCATGGCGTCGCACAAATTGCACGAGCAGGCCGGCTTACCTGAAACAAATAACAGATGTTCATTAACGAGGAAAATACGAGTGATCATTACTTTGCGAACATAACATTAAATACCATTACAATAGTCGTAAAAATTAAATCGCGGCAGTAATACAAAATGTCGCAGACAGAACGCAGTTCGCGAGTTATGATGTCAATAATGCCCGCGTATAGCCGCGGTCGCTGACAATACAATAAATTATTCAACACTACCAAAGAGCCTTTATAAATTTCATCAATAAATAAAAAGTATCACAACAAAGTTTTACTACAGTCTGCCTTGTTTAATGCTTCTTCGAATGACTAAATAACATGTTTGAATTGAATTGTTTATCATATGCCCCTGAACGTTGATCTAAGTTTTCCGAAAATTACGTCTTCGCATTTTTTTTAGCGTTATTGTTTTCGTCATTTGTTTATTTATTAGACAGAAATAATATTATTAAATTATATGTTTTCCAAAATATTTGTCCGAGTACTTAATTGCATTAGGGTTACCTCCTTGCAATAACGTGCCTTATTTTTATTATTCTTACTACATCTTAAAACATTATTCAAAAATTAGGGTTTTTAATAAATACTCCATTACAAACACAGCCAACCATTCTGCAAAAAGGGGTTCTCACGAAACATATTCCAATCGCCATCCCAATCATAAACCAAGGAATAATTACGTGAAGATGGTAATTTTATGAAAAATGCACCAGTCCAAGTGGTTACCGAACAGAATGAAGTCATCCACGTATACACGAAGCGAAGCGGCTCAAACAAAGAAGCGCAGCGACCTTAACGGTTACGCTTCGCAAACATGGGCCCTGTGACTTTGACTCGTGTTTGTTTCACTTTTTGACAAATTGACGAATTTATAGTGCGCGGCGCCGCCGTCGACACGGATTAAGGGACTTGGTGAAAGGCATCAATATAAACTCGATGTTGATTGACCCGGCATCAAATGATTCTGGCGCAAATAATAAATGAATTCGGGCATGTATCTAATAAAACACCTGCAGTTTCTCAGCTGAATAGTGAATTTTGGAATATTACCTACTATGATCTTGGTTATTATTTGTGAGCGGTAACTTGGCAGTACAGATAGCGCGTAAGTTTATGTCGCACGAGAGATTAGCGTCTGTCGCTGTCATAGTTTTGAAATGAGTGAGAGAACGACAGTAAGTACATGTTAAATCGCGCGTATAATTATTTAGACCTAAATATAACAAAACGTTGCACTAAATTAATTGTATTAGGTATCTACCTAGTATCATAAAAAGTTAGCCATTACAATGTTTTAAATCTACTCGCGTTAGCTGACGGCGTTTTAAAATAAGATTGTACGTAACGCAGTGGTTCTTTAAGTTAAGCTCTAATTCAAAAAATCAAAAATGATTGCATACAAAACAGCAAAACCGACAAGTACCTGAATGTTCATAAATATATTTATAGATATAATAAAAAAAGCGTTCCCATTTATTCACGGTAACAGAGGGGAGAAGCGAAGGGCCCGCTCGACTGATTATTGTTTTAGTTAACTTTTTATAGCTCTCCAAAGGAAACATCTCGAAGGGTTCCTATTGGTTACGACACCGCACATTTCGTTCCTATGACCTTAATTAATACCAACGAATCCTTTATTATTTACATTCGAAATTGATTTAACGATCACTTCATTTATTTTTAACAGTGAGTTTAGTCACGTGGAGTGTACACTTGCGTTATTTCATTTTCGTTTCATTACTAAATTGATAACCTAATAAAATAAACCAAATGATTTCTTGCAAATAACTTAACATTTTTTTTTAATTGTTATCAAATGTACTTACTTGAACAAAATAAGTCTTTCACTTTGAACCCAGATTTGGACGAGGGAAAACTAAAAAAAAAAGTTTACCTAATACTTCAAAACTCTTATCTAATATTATTAAGCATTCATTAAGTAAATAGGTATATTAATGTAAAAAAAACATATTTAAGTATTATGTTATACTGAGTGTAAGCCGTACAACTAAGTACTTATGTAAAAAAGTTCAAATAGGTAATTAATTCGAGTAGTTACGTCACTAATGTACAGAATCAGCTATTGTAAGTACTTACATAGTATCAATAAATTAAAACAAAATGAACACATCGAAAAAGATTAGTTTTATTCAAAATATCCGATCGGAACAAACCAGTCGGCGGTAGTAGCTTCGAGAACTGCGTACGTGCGCGCGGCACGACGCGCCGACGGCGGCATTAACTTGGAGCCCGCTCTGAATGTCGCGATCATTTCATGTGGTTTTAGCTATCAACATCACGGCGGCGGTTCTTTTGGTTATATTAAAATGAGCTTTTTTATAATATTATTTAAAACTTGCCTTCATAAGCTTTAAATATATTACATTTTGAATAAGTAGTCGAAGTCGAATCTAATACAGCGTGATATAAAAATATTTTATTTAATTAGAAGCATAATTTTTATTCATGGTTTAGTGTTTAAAATTAAATTATACTACTCACATCATTTAACTTTATGAGTTATCGTTGGAGAAATATAAAATCTATTTCTTAGTGTAATGTCTTCCTACTGCGTCCGATATCTGAATTGAAATAATACCTACCTAACTAATCCTTATAAGTACCTAGATATTTTCTTTAAATATAACAGTAGTAGTGACAAGACGCTCATCACAAATCGTCTCCACAATCACTACAATCCTTGATTAAAATCTACATAACTCCTCGTATTATATTAATTTCAATCCCCTGATCCTTTACAAAGTGCTTCTGAGTCATAGAGGGAGAACCTGTGACGTCATTGCTTCCCACTCTAACTGCGTCATACACTTGACAAAGAACGTTATTGTCGGCACGGGATGTTTTTGTCATAGATTGAGTTCAACTAGCTTGGTAACTTTGTTTAAGTTCTGGATCGGTTTACATTTTTTAGCATAGAATCGGACTTTGTTATATATATACTTACATAGATGGCTGTATAATAATATCGCTGCTTTTCTAGAATATTGTCACAACTCGAAATGCATCACCATTCTGAATTGAAACTTATATGAGACGGTTCACTATATTAAATGGAGTAACAAATTATTTCGAGTTGTGACATTATGCCGTAATACCTGGGTCTTTTATCTCTATTTTTATTCTTACAAATTTTTAATAGTACAGTAGGGATGACGGCAAAGGAAACGAAATTCAATTCAGTCCGTCGGTTATTTCAAAAGTTCAGGAGATGGGGCTTGTAACGTCATGTTATGGTTTAAATTGTACCATAACGTGACGTCACTGGCTCACACTTATCTTTGTATTTTTTTGGTCGTTAGACGAAAAAACGTGTCCAATATTTTTTTTGTAATCTACTTATTGGACAAAGAAACAAAAAAAAATCGCCATGCCTATTAGTAGAAATTTTGAACCTAAATTTCAAGTGTTTCGATAGCTTCATTAACAAACATGAAAGTACTAATCTTATTAAATTGCCTACGATTTGTATAATTCATAACCTTTATACCAAAGGCGGGTCGAAAGGTTAACTTGTTACATGCTTGTAAACATCCCACTCGGTTATTTGTCAAAGCATAAAATTTCAGTGAACATGCAACAAAACTATTATATGTTAAAAAGCTATAAAATAAAATGTCAATCGCTCTATAAAGTTATCTTTGTAGTAATTTTCTTAAGCTATGAAGTACATTTTGTAAAAGTCCTAAGTAATTAGACAGGAATTATTTATACTACTTAGATATACTTAGTATGAAAAGAAATAAGTACTTTAACAATATAATAATTACCTACTTAGGCTCATACTTTACCATTACAATGTGGTGTGATTTCCTGTTTCCATATAGGTAGATTTTTGTTAAAAAATGAAGGCGATAAATCCCTACTAATCCCTACTAATATTATAAATGCGAAAGTAACTCTGTCTGTCTGTCTGTTACGCTTTCACGTTAAAACTACTGGACCGATTTAAATGAAATTTGGTACAAAGAAAGTTTGGAACCTGAGAAAGGACATAGGCTACTTTTTAACCGACTGCAAATAAGGAGGAGTTCCATGCGGACGAAGTCGCGGGCAGAAGCTAGTAAATTATATAGGTAGGTATAGCATTTTACTTTAACGAGAGTTAATTTAATAAAAAATAAGAATAACAAAGATTATATTTATAAGAATAACAAGGTTTAAAATAAGAAACATTGATCAAAAAAACATATTATTATTATTTTCATACAATTTGGATAACAAGCTACATTTTGGAGGTAAGAAAATGCGTCGCAGCACGGCTTGTTTTAATTTGTTCTAAAATAACGTAACGTAACAATTTTTGTGTAAACGTCGTACAACCAAGGACTACAAAAAGAACAAACCAAAATTGCATATTCTCGATTCGACCTACACATGCCGGAAGGAAAAAGCGCTATCCGCCAGTACGACCTCCGTATTTTTTGCCAGAGGCAATAGGCAGTTATCTGTAAACCCAAATATACCTATATTTGGATAATAAAAGAGGCCTACATCTCGGAGCTGCATAAATCTAGAATTCTAGGAGACAATACGGATCTGGGTTAGCTCACGGATCTGTACGAGGTCGCCTATCATTCGCCAATGCTGTAAAAGCTAAATAAGATTCAAAAGATTTACGCCATGTCGTAAAATTTTTGACGACTTTACACAGTTAAGAGTTTGTTATCACGTAAATAAGTAAGTTCTTGCTTGATGTATGGAATGAAACTACATAGTTCTATATACCTATATTATGTTCTGTGATAGAGGTAGTAACTCTTATTTCAACTAGTTATCCGGTCGGTTTTAAACAGCTTCCAAACTTTTAACATTTTCATGAAACCCAGGACAGAGGTCATGTAATTGATACATACATTTTTTAACTAGTAAACACCATAGCTAGGGTGAAAACAACTTTGGTGTTCTATTTTATCGTTAGTAATAAACATCGTAAATAGTACCAGAAACTGCCTACTTCGGATTAGAAAAGTCAAAGGTCGAGATAGAAGAACTTATTAGCATAAAGTATACAGTTAGTCGCAGTAAAAGTAATAAAACTTTTCTTGATTTACAGTACCTAGATACTAAACAAATAGGTAAGGACCCAAGGATTGTAAACGTTTTAATACAAAAAAATCTGCACTGATTGAATTTTGGCTTGATTGGATTGGATTTGTCTGTAAAATACTCTCTTATAGAAAATACAAATTAACAAAATACTTATTATAATGGGGTCTCCTCTCCTCTAATAGGTACCTATTACATGCTTGATTTAACATAAACAAAATTGCTTTTCGTCTCATTAAATTTCTTTTTAATAAGAAATATTCCGGTTATCTTTAGTTCGACGTAGGTACAAGATATTTTTAAGTATTATTTCTTTTGAAAATAAATAAACAAAATGAGACGTGACTGACGATAAGCATTATCAAAATGATAGGTAGAAACAGTCGCAAAAAAACGAATCTCCGCAGTTCCTTAAATCTCACTCATCTACACATAATACATCTACTTATAGGTATTACTAATTTAGGCAAATGGTGACCAAAGCGCCAGGTGCGGTGAGTTGATTAGTCAAAGCATAAGTAGGGCAGTAACGAATGGCACAATTACTTAGTAATTAATTTGTTTTAGTAGCGGGTGCGAGTAGAGTGGAGACGTGCACGATACTCACCGACCGCAGCGTTGGCGTAGTGATCGTGAAGCGTATACAATGGATAGTCACCTAGTTTGAGCAGGTACGCGGACAGTAGCACAGCGTCATGCCGGGGCTCCGCCTGCCGCGGGGCCGGGGCTCCGGCGCCCGCCATCACGGCCCGCGGCCGCATTAGTGATGATATCGAAAAATCCGTCGGCTGAGCCGGCGCTACCCACCCGCTCACACTACACAACTTACACTCCTCCTTCATCGTTTAACACTAATAAATACTCTATCCGTTTTTTTTTGTACTCGGTTTGTACTGGGGCACTAGTAAATCACAATATAAAAATATCCTGGCTCGCACATCACAGAAGTATCACAGTAGTGTTCGGCGGCGTCTGCCTGGAAATTAGTTTAACCTTGAAAACTGATTTCGACTTAAAAAACAAATCGAAATTAGCTTTTATCTCTCGCGCGTAATCACCGGTATCTCTTAACAAAACACTCACTCGCGAATACGTTATCTCGTTATCTTGAGATACCTCAAATTTACAAGTTATTCTTCGTGGCGTTATTGATCTGTTTACTTTGGACGTAATTTTGACCTGTTACATTGGAAGGTCACTCGCGAGACCCGAATGATAAATTAATAATGCAATAGGTTGCATCATTTTACTCTTTAGATACGTACATGACCATAAATATATGAAAGTAAAAATGCAAGCAGAAGACTGTCTTATAATCTGACTTTAAAATTTCTTTGGATGTTTAAGTACGATGATAATAGGCAAACTTTTTGCAAATGTTGGTGTGAGTTTATTATTAAGAGATAGTCGGTAATTATGCATGTGATGGTAACGTCAGCGCACGAGGCGGGCGGCGTGGTGTGGTGTCGGCGGCGCGCTGCATTGCGGGTTTAGGAGGTCAGAGTGCATTGCCGACGTGCAATTCAACTTTCAGACGATGCACTTTAATTTTTATATCCCCATAAAATAAACACAAATATTTAAATAAGCAACACCGCGATAAATCCGCGCGACGATTTGCCAATAAACTACAAATTCTTCACCGTCGGTTCAAACACTGTCGTCAGGTGTAAATTTAGACTCGGTTTTAAAAGTGACAGCTATTACATCATATGCCAGTAAATCCTTCAACTAATTGGATGTATTTACATAAGTTGGTAGTTTAGATTGGCAGTTTGATCCACATCGCGGCAACATTCTTAATTTCCGAGATAAACGATGATTCATGTGCTGTGGTTTGTTTACAGCAAAACGGCGGCGAATCGGCGATACCACTGACTATTTTAGTCCAGAATTCACAAATTTACTTATTGTCTCGCTTTTGGTCGATTTAAGATTAGAATCTGTTACGTTATCGAATTTTATAGCTGTTACGTCAACACCGTTTAGTGTTAGCTTACATCAGCAGTTTCAAAATATCATTCTGATCTGTTCTAATATATGCAAAAAGTATTACCATAATAGCGTGACTAAAGTATACCAGACTATCTGCACAATCTTGCATTCGGCGATTCTCGATTGTGTTACCAATTTGATAGTGGTCAGTACTAGTAGCTTCTATAACCATAGAAAAGGTTTGTTTTCAAAAAATGTTTTTATGGCTTTTATCCATTCCAGCCAGTATTGTTAGTGTGTGCGTGCTAGCTGTAACGTCGCAATATGGCGGCCTTGAATCGGCTGGTAAACAAACGTCACGTGCTCGACGTGCAGCGAGTGTGCACTGGGATCGAATGACCAGAACCAATTTTTCCTCAACAGACATTCAGACTTCAAGATAAGATCTCGACGTTAGAAGCATAAGGTCGGATGTGTGATTTTGCAACTTTTCAGGAGAGCGTTTTAAAGTTTGCGGTAATTGTCTGTTAAGTTTGACAAAATCTGTAAAGAATATAGTAAACCTAAGAGTTTCATCCCTTAGAGCGTTTAACCGTCTACACTTACACATTAAATGTTTTATCATTGTTATACAAAAAATAGAAAATAAATTATTTTTTATAAAAAAAACAGGTGATCCGACCTTCTGCTTGTAAAAAATAACTACTTTCGACATCAAGTGAAAAATATCTCAGATACGACTGGATAAAGTTCATTTTATTTGAAGCATAATGTCGGTTCTTCAGATAAAACTACGATTTCTTAATATTACATGAGAAGCATAAGGCTTTATGTAGTTGTACGGCTTTTGGAGACAGTTTTTTTCGAGGCAAAATGTCGTATTGCAACTTATGACCTCTTGTGACGAATGTGCTGAAGGTCTTATCTATAAATACGAATCAATTGAACTAAAAGTTACTACAAGCATAAGGATGTATTTGTTGATGTAATCTATTTTTTACAATATATTTTAATGGAATAGGGTCGGTTAGCGAAATATGACCTTATACTTGTAGACATCAATGGAAAAAGCTAGATACGACATTATGCAACACTATTATCTCTGCATCCAAAAGAGATAGAAATACGTTTGACAGTTGTACAGAAAGAGCTAGACGAGCTGAGACCATCGGTGTTAAAAAGTGATTTTCGTCGTAAATTCAAATACGACCTTATGCTTCTGACGTCGAGAGATATATACCTATATATATATATGTATACATACCTAAATAAGGGAGGTTGAATTTAATTTAATAAGGAGATACGACATAATGTTACCCAGGGAGATCTTTTTTTGTCAAGATTGAGTAGATTTTAAAATATTACAAAAGGAGCCGACTGGTAAAATAAGTAGGTATGTTTCTCCAAAATGAACTCGTTTCCGTGAAACGGACTTTTTGGATATTTGTTTCACGCACATTAAGTGAAGGGTAGGTTAGAACGTAATGAATCCTTTTCGTCAAAAGACTTCTAAAATACGTTCCTTGAAGAAAAAAAAAGGTTCTTTAATAATAGGTGTAGCCGCACGTGCGATCGGGCGGCTAGCAGCTGCTGCGACAGCTGTTGTCGACGGAAGCTCCCCCTCCCGCGCCGGGACACCCCCTCCCCATTACCTGCCCTCTACGAGCACTACCTGATATGATTAACCATAACCAATTTCCACTCAAAACTTATCAACGTTCTATAAATGTAACACTCCCAGCAATACATTTCGCAAAAGCCACGACTTTATTTCGATCCAGCAATTAAGTCTTCAAGTGAAATAAATAAACGGCAAGTGGATATAATTAACATGAAGTTAACGTGGCTAAATTAACGGTTATGGTGACAAATTATTGGGCGGAGTATCAGCTACCGAGATGAATACTTAACTCCATTCGGAAGTTCTATTCGTAACGTATGAGTATGGCGACAACGCGGCAAATATTTGGCAATGTTTTCTGGCGTATGCCCAGTGGCATAGCCAGTGCATAATATGGTAGAAATAAATATCGGACAAAAAGCTACACTTTGGTAATATAACTTCAGTCTAGTCCATGCAGAGCCGAGGACCGTTTGCTCTCATGAAATATTTGATTTGGTTTCTAGTGGGTACTCGTTAATGCACAATGACTCTAAAAGGCTTTTGGCAATGGTTCTTGGCGACCACTCTTGTTGGTCATGAATTAGCAATGAATGCTGTTTTATTGCACACCTAGTAGTTAAGTTCAGAAGGACAAGGTACTGTGGATGTTAATTAGCATTAAATGCGGTCTTTGAGTCATAAAGTGCTCTGTTGATAGTATCAATAGTTTGAAAGGGTTGTTCCCTTCGATGCAGTTGGCAGACGTCGCTGGCGTAAGCCCAATTTGTGCCAACTCTGGCTCTACTAGTAGTCTAGTACGTCGACCTAATAGATAACATTATGATGGATTGTTTGCAAGCTGCAGTACCAACATTCCTAATAGAAACTTAATAGTTGCTTCTGGCGACGGTTACATTAACATGTTACACTAGCTTATCGTTTTAATAAAGTAATAAAATATTGTTCGATAAATAGGAGTGAGAGGTTTCTTATCGCTTATTCGGAATTACCTCAATGTAATCGAGATTCCTATCGAGACTCTGATAATAACACTAGAATAAAACTAACAATCCTAACGGTGTATTTACATCCGATGTAATGACATTATTAGTAAGTCACTCTAATATGAATTTGGTTAGATAATCATTTGTCTTCTTGGATAAATCCATTTCAGAACTAATAATAGGACAAGTTGATATAATATGTACGTAATGAACAGTATTTCATTAAATATTACTTATCTATCTTAGAATTCAGTGAACAGTTAACTTTAGGACCGTATTTGTATTGTGTATGAGGCCAGTCTCATTTTGTTTGATTCAGTTTATCAGAAGCGACCAGAAGCAAAGCACTTAGCGAAGTCTGTGGGGACTGATAGATGGGACTTAGGATTTAAATGACGTTAAAACCTAGTTCGAGCCAGCCTTGTGAGGCTCCGATAGATGTGGTCTGGCGGCAGACAATTGAACCCAAGCTATTTATTATACCATATCATCGCTATGTACTTCGGCTTTAGTAACCTCAGTGCCTATTGAATATTTTCTATTTAGTCTATTTAGTTTATTAAGTACTAGCTTTTGCTGACGACTCCGTCTGCGTGGATTTAGTAATCACGGCAGACTATTTTTTCTAATCTGCTTACTTTTTGAATATTCAAAATTATTGCTTATTTCCGACAATATTTCATCCAATGTTTGGTCCCCCTTTTTACTCTTTTACAGTTAACAAAGCCTATGTTCTTTCTCAGGCTCTAGATTATCTGTGTACCAAATTTCATTAAAATCGTTAAATAGTTTTAGCTTGAAAGCGAGACAGAGAGTTATTTTCGCATTTATAATATTTGTTATTTACTAAAATCTCGTTTAGTTTTTTACCAACACGTAGTTGATAATTAACACAACACTAAAACAGTCATTAAATCTGTCGAAACGACACCGTGCACTCATTATTACAAATTTGTCGATGCCGACTCTATGTAATACGAGTAACGAAAGCACACAGTCGTTTCACAAGAATCACTAACTGCTTACATAAGCGCAGCTTGCGTAAACTCCACTTAGGTGAGCCCGCTCGTACGTTAGCTTTAAGTTTACGGACACCCGTGCGAAATAACAAATCAATTGCCTTCGAATTGGCCAATTACAAACATAAAATATATTCACCTTTATTTAAGCGGACCATTGTATCAGCCAACATTGGAAAGCAACAAGCAACATAGATTATCGCAGTAAATTACTAGCCAATGGAATAAATTGGAGACGAACAAAGCAATTCGTGTCGACCCACATACGTCGAGCGAGGTGGAAAGGAGCTATGAAAAAAAAGCTCGATGTTGGGCGAGTAACGGGCCGTACCGGGCTAATTCGTGCTGATGATGAGAACAGACATACAAACCGGACGGAAAACCCCGCGGTGCTTCAATTCAAAAGTTTTATTTGTTAGTATTGCAAATGTTTGTAAATTTAATTACTCCAACGGTTGTACTGTTAAGTAATGTAAATAAAATTTGCATGAATAACATATTTACGTGTAGGTAGTTAAAAAACTGTTATGAAGTTAATAACGTTTTGTCAGTGCCATTTGAAACTTGTTTTAGTTGGAAAAACATTTTTGTAGTGTCGAAAATACACTTCTCATTTCAAACGATTTTGTTAATGGAGAAGCAGCTCGCAATAACGATATTAATATGTAAAACAAACTAAAAGAAGGAGACCTGCATAATTTTTAAACGTTACATCTGATTTCATTTATTGGTACCTGTTCAATTCTCCGACACTTAGATTTAATAGTGCCGTTAAAGATATAAAGAACGTACTAAAATGTATTACAACTTCGCTTTAAGAAGCACTTAAGCGTTAAATTATTTCTAAGTATAATGCGTATTTTGTATAAGAGTGTGAAATTTAGCAATAGAGTTATATACCTAGTTAATAAGAGGGCCGCAGGGCCGGAGAAAGTAAGCCTTTCACTCGGCCGCTCGACGGCAGCTCTAATCCACAATCATACGCAGTCCATATTCTATTGTTGCTACAAATTAACCGCTCCTACATCACCAACAGCTTTAAAAGAAACAATGTTCCTTTCAGCCAACTTACCAGAGCGCAAACAATTTCAAATGGTAACAAATAATGCCTTTTCATTTAACTTGAAGCTCATAAAAATGGATGATTACCAACAACGCCTAACGCAAGTTAAGAGGTGTAGGTACTATATAAATGTCTTCAATATAAAGATTTAATAGCTTACGCTAAGGTAGTAAATATTTTCTTATAATTAATGGCGCAGTTTGTTATTCAACGTGGATATTACAATTTCAATTCGATTATGCAAATGAAAATGGCTTTTGCTATAATAATTTCGCAGTGCCTAAGTAATGTAATGCTTATATTGAATGAAATACAGTGTTAGATTCAACAGGCGGTTGCTTCTGTTGAAACTATCTAAGTAGAAGATTAAGTTGAAAGTTTCAATTGGGTACGAGTATATAAAGCAAACTTTAAAGACTACAAAGGTGGAACTTTGTATGCAACCTGCAGGAGCAGACCGCAGCTCATGAGCGCACAAAGGCCGGGTTAATGAATAACAATATGTACATACAATATGCTATAACACATACGATAGCTTTAAACTTTGCTGCCTCAGAGACAAAAGACGGAGTTAGCGACTTCTTGGAAAAGTTTGCGTCCAAACGTTGATTGTTTGCGTTACGATTCGAGTTCGGTACTTTTTACAAGAAATTTAAAGATATTGGTAAATAATAGCATTTGAAATTAAGAGGTATAAACACAATTCGGACTTTCAATTTATGATAAGGAATCACTTTGACCAGTGGTTTATACCACTGTGCAAACTTAAGTTTGTTCTATGTGTTTTGGTTATGTTGTTTCTTCAAAGCAAATTAAAAAGTTTCCACTAATTAAATACTCAATAAACATACCTACTAATTAATGAAAATGTGTAGGCACCAATGCGATATATAAATCTTAGTTTCTCAAGTACAATCGTTGAAGCTCATCATACTAAACTTTACACCTCTCAGGACTTAAACCCTTAACCCAGTAGGTCAGAAGATAGTTCGTAATCAGACCAAGAGGTAACTTCCTATAATATCTTCTTACTCGAATCTATTATACTTTAACTCTTTTGACGGTCCTAAATACTTAGGTATCCTTAAGCGCCATACACACGTAAGCCATTCTACAACTTTTATTTAAAGTTCATCATATCAAGCCAGTATGTATCCAGTTTCAGTAAGCAGCGCGGGGGCATGTTTGTCGCCTTTTGTCTACTAACTAGGGCACTACCTCGATGACATTAATTGATAGCATTGACAGCTCGCCGGCTATTCCGCCAGCCTGTAGGTACTACGCACACCACTCGTGTCCCGTGTGTTTACAGGTTTAAGATTATGACGTATAAAGGACCTGTTACACGATCAGTTTAAAAAAAGGGATTCTAATCTTTAAATTGGCACGTGTCGTGATAGGTCTTTTAAAACACATCAATGAGCATATTAGCAATGCAATGTTTATAATGTACTTAATGGTATTTACGAATACGTAACGAAGACAGATTCTACAGAATCGTAAGATTCACGGCTAGTAATGGTTCGGATATGTAGGTACGATACCTATTCTACTCTAGGTAGGTATATCCATACAAAACCAAAACATACATAGGTACGCTTTAAACGGTACCTAATATGTATAACCTTTTGAGGTACCTACTTACCCTCCTATACCTACCGACTATAACCCATTATAAATCCACACTAGACATATCCAAGTTCTATTAATGCAAATCGTAGGTACCTTACATCCAACACACACGCAGATAGCTCAAACATGCAAAGTTTCGATCACATAATTAATTTTATCTCTGATAACAAAACGTAACCATGCAGAAGCTCGCAGATCAGTTGCGTTAATTTAACTGGCTTCAGCAGCTCATTCCAATACCACATAATTAACATCGGTATCTCACAATGAGCATTATAGTTACTGACCAAATGAATATTTAAACGGTTGTTGACGTTACGTGAAAATGGTAATGCGACACCAGCAAGCAGTCTCCATTTACGTCGTCAATACATCAATTGACAATTCAACGCGAAGCGATAAAGATTCTAGGCCTCGTCGGAGCCGGCCGGCCGGCAGCGCCGCCAGTAGCACTCTATGTAGATTCGGTAGCTTCTGCGACCTCGCTAACCGGAGTCCGAACGTAACCCGTTTCGCACAATACCACAATTTCTTTGCGCGGTCTGATCACCGGCACTAGCCGACACCACACCACCGGCACAGATGTGACACAAGTGACATTTATTTACATATAAGTATAGGAAGTTCTCCACACACGTGTTTCGGTTGGCACAACACAACACTGATCGCGATTATATATGGTTAAATTCACGTTAGATCGCTAACAGAAGCGCTGTACGGTAAGTGCGTCGTGTTTACAGTTGGCGCGGCGCTTTTCTGTTCGGTGAGCGCGAGAGGCGACCGCTCGCGTCTGTAGTTGACAGTCGACTGGCGGAACGGAACGGAACGAAAGCTGCGTCGTAGCGGGCGAGGGGCGCGGGGCGAGGCACACCTGCGGGGACGCGGGAGCGCCTCTAGTGTAGGGATACCATATTATTTTCTTCCAAATGCCACATGTTGACAAACAAGAGTTCTGATTGCGAATCTTGAAATAGTTATACTATATAATTAATTTCAGGGCAAGACAAGACATAGTATCCACTGTAGTTAATATTAGGTGAAAGTAGTTTAGAAAACTTTTTTTACAACCAAACTTTTGTTCATGAAGGTTAGTTGGATTACTCGTATCGTTCATTTACTGCTTTAATTAAATTTCTGCATTATCTTTTTCTTCCAGTTTAACGTAATGACGTTCGTATCTCATTATCATTATTCATTATATTATATCTAAGACCGAATAACTAATGACGGCTAAAAAAAAATAGCTAGCAAAACCTAATTTAAACTTAAAAAAGCGACATTCTTACAAATGGCAACACTGTGAGGCGCAAGACGAAGCTTCCACGTTTGGTTCTCGCCGCCACGCAATAAACGCTCGATAAACTTTCTCATTAGGCGCGCCTAACCGTGCGACCGTAAGCTCGTTCTGCATGTTCCGATCCGACGCAATGCAATACGACATGCGGGCACTTTGCACTTACGAGAGCTTTCGCGAAAACTTCGCGCGAGCTTTTTCGCGAGCTTTCGCGGTAAGGCTGCGCGCGCGCATCCTGAAGCGGTTACGTAACGTGTTTGTGAAATTACTTTGTTCTGTTATGACACGGCCATAATGACACTGTTTGCTTAACTTGTTAACATTTATGTTGTGTGTGTGGAAACTTAACTGTGTAAAGTAAGTTCATGATTATATTTTGAGTTATGGAAAATCTGTTGGGATTGAAACTGATTATAAATGCGAAAACATGCTTGTGTACTTACTGCTTTGTCCATCTTTTATTTAGCGACAGAGCCATAGATTTGAAAACAATTTTACTAGATCAAACTTATTTAACTTAAGTTAGATATTTTCGACGTCGAGTAGATACACTTAATGACAGTCAATAAAATTTCAAATCAAAATATGTACCTACTTGTTTACATATTTCATTGCTGATTTTATCTTCTCTCTTTTTTCCTAAAACGAACGTAATGCGTAATGTTGGGAACCTAATTTAACAAGTTAAATATCCAAACACATTACGATTGCATACATTGATTGAAATATTACCTACTTATAATGCAATTATTTTTAAAACTGCATAAGTTTTTATCTATGACGCGTCGCGGTTAATCCTGTGAATATTTTATTGAGTGTTGCCATTATTGCTACAAGTGGTGTAATGTTAGATTTTAGTGTTGCAATAGTAAAAAAATATCTTAAATTGCTCGACAGATCAAGTTTTCACACAAGTCGACTTTAATTTTACAATATGCATGGGATTTTATTCTTGCTTATTTCTAAGATATAAATATACTCGTAGGTATATTTACTGACTAAATTGTAATTTATTCGGGATATTTTGAAAATTATGTATTAACAAGGTTTTTCATGAATTCAGGCGACTTTCAAATTAAAAGTAAGTAAGTAGTAAAATCAACACTGTGATAAAATATCGAAATCATATAGGTAAATAACTTATTTTCTAGTTTAAAAAATATATCAAAACAATACTTACTATACAAAGAAAAGCGAACACTAAAAAAAGAATAAAGAGTTAAAAAAAGAATAACCAAGAAGTGGAATAAAAAGGAAATGAAAAACCTCTACGTCTAAGTTAGCGAAAAGTACTTTCCAGAAATAGGAGTATTAAGTAAAAGAGCTTTTATTCTAGGTCGTAAGCTAAACTTTGATTAGGATTCGTTACATTTCCCCGGAGACTAGATAAATTCAGAAACGAATTGCTATAGAAAGAATTTAGGTACTTAGTATCAATTGAGTACCTACATAGTTACTTAGCTTTTCACACATTGGTAATTTAGGGTGATTCAGAAGGGATAACACGTAAAGTTTTTATCGAAAAATCATTTTAAATAATATATGTTGTCACTGCGACTGCGACTATTTCACTCATCTCAAAAGTATGTAGTAAGTAGTGACATATACGTTCTCCCATGACAACGTTCCTTGTTACCCAGAGTCAAAAATCCACTATAAGTCATTAGTCTTGAGTGAGGTTTTACACATGAGATAAATAAATAATTAATAAATATCTTTGGGCAATTCACACAAATTAATCTAGTTCCAAACTAAGCAAAACTTGTACAATGTTTATTCCTTGTGTAGTACTCCGCCAGGAATAAACATATATAAAATATAAATACATATAAGTCATCCAAGACTCAGGTACCCCTGTGTGAGTGACTGTAGTCAGTGCTCATCCCACTGTCATTTGCCCTTATCATAAATCGAACCCGCAACCTTCGTAGTTAGGGGCTCTGACCACAAGACGAACAGGCCGACAAAGATTCAAAACTCTTGCTAATAATTGCTGCAATTTGACAGCTAGATCTCAGTACTACCGACATCTAGCGGCTTCAATATCATTGTCCGAGTCAATATCGCTGTCATAAACATAAGCTCATAAAATCACATCCGTATATAATACCCTGACTGAAATGCACGTGGGCAGGCCACGTGGCGAACGACGCACGAGCTGTCGCCACTGACGTGGTATATACGAGTATAGGTAGGTACTAGAGAAAAAAAATCATTAGTCAATGTTCTAGGAAATTAGTCATTGCACTTGTATTATTTATATTTCTTATAATATGAGCGTTTTCGTCATTTACGAATGTACCAAATCTTTGTTAATTTTAGCACTAAGTTGGTATTTAGGTACCCTACATATCATTCATAGGTATTATTAGGTATTGGTAGGCAGATAAAGGTTTAAATAGGTTTTAAAGTTAACGACATAAAAGCGGAAACGATAAAAACTATAATGGAATGCATGTTATATAGTATCTTACACACATATTAAAATTCCTTCACAATAATATGTAGGTACAATTTCAAAATAAATAAAATATAATTTTAGAACAAAATACCTTATCCAAACTCAAACTAACCAAAACATGAAGACAACGGACATACATTAATAGTTTAATACACAAATCCAGGATTAACATCTTCCCTTGGCAGGATTCGAATCCTTAATCTTCGGCCGCTCTTACCACTCACTAGGCATATCGATAGAAATATAGGTAACTATGTACCTATATCAAGGCTTTTGCCATAACTAACATCGACATATTTTTTATGTACAGATCGTATGTTTGATTGCAGTCTTACAAACTTAATCAGAAACAGCGATATTTCTGGAAATGGAGTCATAGTTACACTATTAAGTTAGAAATACCTCTCGTTTCACCTGATAGTTTTTCTTTTATCGAGAGTGGAGTAAAATATAGGGGAATACGAATCAACATATAATCAGTCGTTATATCTATTCATAGAATTGCAATCGTAAAATAACTCGCGATTCGTTTCTCACGACTAAAAGTACTATTTAGCGGACGTTTTACACTATTCATCTATAACATCGTAATTATATTTAACGAAGCAGAGTTTAATCGACTGCACTTATAGTAATAAAACTTGGAACATTTCTAAATTACGTCATTTTATAACGAAGGGTTTTTTACAAATGTTTACCAAGATTAGATCTTAGATCTATGGAAGATCGGCGAATTTCGTACCTCAATGAATATTTTTAAATTTTCTGAAAAACTTTGAATTTTCTTCTATACAATCCTTGTCCTGACAATAACGAACACAAAACATAAATTCTATCCAATTTAGTGTCGTCGATCGGAAGCAGGTATACGAGTATTTTGGTGATCATTTTCATTTATGAACAAGTGTACAATTAAACGAAAGTACGTCTAATAAATTAATTAAAACGTCAACCTTCAACACGTAAATACAGTAATAAAATAATAGCAGGCATAGTAAACTTGCCACTAGCATTAATCAGCTTTTAACACGTAGTTATTTTTTTACTGCGCGGGTCAAGGGATCTTCTGTCATTATCATGACATATCTGCCGTCCTTTGCATACATTATACCCAATGAGAGAGATAAACGACAATGCCTTATCGTGCGATATGGTTGATTGTTTGGGATACAGTTTTCCTGGACGCTTCGGGGAAGTAATAGTTAAGTAACGAAGTGATTACGTCAGCAATTCTGTGAAGTATATTGAAGCTTCTCCATTGCAACTTTGTATGATGTTTATTGCGTTATACATTGCATGAAAATTTAAAATACCTACTAGAGACATAATATTGTAATATCTTTTTCTGGTGCAACAAATTTAATTCGAAAATTACAGTGGATAAAAATACATAATCAAAACGACTTATTAGTTAATATATCATCAGGTACTTACATAAGTATATATAGCTGATAAAAGCTTTCAAAATCCCGTGACACTTAACTGTGTCGCGTTTGCATGAGACTGTCGCGTTTGCCGACACTCGTCTTTTTGTCGGTGACAATCGCTCGTCGGAATTTATAGCTCGCGGCAAAGAGACGCGCGACATAACATGCACGCCGTTAATGTTTTCATTATCTACGATCTATTAAGGGGCGGCACCGAACCCGTTACGAGACGAGATAATTCGAGGGATGATATGGCTTATTGATTTTAATTGGTTTAATAACGAGGGTCATAAAATTGTTAAAGGTCTACCGAACTTTCATACCACCAATTTAACTTTCGGCGCACGCACACACCTACAAGTTAATTATGGTGTACACACGGTTCTTTCTACACTCGCTAATTGTTAACCAAACGACCATTTATCTCCGGACAATAGTAACATTAAAATGAATATTTGAACTAATTAATTGCTGTGCCGAAGTATTATTACCACAAATTATAGGCCCAGTGGCAGTCGTCTATAATTTAAAAGCATTATAAATCGACGCGTATGCTTCATTAACATTTTCCTATCTCTTTACGTAAACAGGCATGGGTTCGAAGCGAAACCGCGCGAAACGAACTTCTTTTTGCTTTCGATAAAGAATAAAAACACAAAAGTTCCAGCCAGCTGCGCCCGAGCATCCTGTCAACGTCACTACACCTTTTATGCATCCATTGATCACGGCAACATACAGCTATCCTTTACTATCGGCCGCGTTGATCCCTCGGGTAAAAGAGATGACGATAAAAGTAGCTGCTGCATCAAGATAATAACCATAATAGTGGTTAAGTGCGGCAGTCTTCCGCAAAGCGCCGTGTTCTTTGATAATGTGTTTTGTTGTAGGGACGAGCTTGTTGATTTTTACTTGGACGTAAACGGGTCGCGGCGCCGGGACGAAAGGGCGGTCGATTGACGATAAATAGTCATTGTTGTGACACAATAACTTACCGCTTGGGTTTCCCAAACGGTTATGTTATGGCTTAATACCGAGAAGGCGAGAAGTATCCGAAATATTCTAGTAAATACTACGCTTTCAATCGCAATTAACAAGATACAGTTATTTCATTCATAGCGTTATAATCATCTGGTATAACGCAAGTCATTATAATTTATGAAACACCAACTAACATCACTTACAACTATGTTTTTCGTCCAACTGTCACCTTTTTAGATAAGTGGTGTAAATGACTATTCAGTATAATTTTGAACAACCGCGTAGCTGGCTATCATCTCGTTTATTGGTGACAGAGAGATAATGATTATTATTAATAGTGTAAAACGGTTAAGGTCAGTTGTTATCTAAGTTACATATTATTGTCAAAGGAATTCGTCGTAAAGTGATACCGGAATGTCGAGAGCTAATAGTTGGCAGGAAAGCGGAAGTTGCTAGTTCCAGCCTTGTGTGATGAAGATCAATTGTATACGAGTCGTATACTTCCTGTTATCTGTGACCTGCATATCGATTTCAATTATGAGTTACATATCTATAACTTTATTACGAGAAATATAGCTAGTTTATTTGCGTCTGGAATCCGTTTTGTATCCAAATTAACTCGGATATTTCTTAAGATTATATAAAGCAACCAGACGAAGGTAAGTCCAAAAAAAGGAAAACCATACAAAATGAAGGACGTAAAAGAACCTTATAAACTCTCTTAACGTTGCTACACTTTATTCGAGTAAAAAGTTTACCGAAAAGATGTACAATGCGAAGTATACTTTGCGAAATAAATCTGCAGACCAGGAAGCCAAAACAGTGGTCGCCGCTCGAGCGAGTGGCAATACAAATGGTTTTATATAGCAATATGT
Organism: Polylopha cassiicola; assembly: GCA_038024825.1. Lineage (NCBI taxonomy): Eukaryota > Metazoa > Arthropoda > Insecta > Lepidoptera > Tortricidae > Polylopha > Polylopha cassiicola. Next base: position 5,631,610 of record CP149059.1, read on the forward strand.
ACGGAACCAGTTTAACGGTGAGGAGTATGGACCGTTAACTGCGAAATCGTTCGTCGGCGTGTCACAAGGAGCTATGGTTACTGGATGTCACCTGGCTATCTGGGACGAGTCTTTATGTGGTGCGTAACGTGTCGTTGTAAAAGATTGTATTCACTTTTTTATGTATTGGAATTAAATAACTGTAACCGTTAACTCGCTTATATTGCTGCTTTTAAATTAGGTATCTTGGTGATATATCTCATATCCATTTAAGAAAACATACAAAGAATACATTGTTGAAAACTAGAGAATAATAGTTTGTAATGATTAATGTTACAAATACCATTAATAAAATAATTTTTAGTGATTTAACTTTATATTACATCCTAACTAATATTATAAATGCGAAAGTAACTCTGTCTGTCTGTCTGTCTGTTACGCTTTCACGCTAAAACTACTGGACCGATTTAAATGAAATTTGGTACAAAGAAAGTCTGGAGCCTGAGAAAGGACATAGGCTACTTTTTAACCGACTGCAAAAAAGGACGAGTTCCACGTGGACGAAGTCGCGGGCAGAAGCTAGTTGATTATATATGGTGGCGTTTAAAGTTTTTGTTCCAGGAACTGTTTATTTAAAAGCTAAAACAAAATTATAATATAAGCTTTGGATGTTATCTACTTATATTGAAGGAGCTACATTTATCGAATTTGTAAATCATTTATACCTTAACCATAAGAAATATCATTTAATTTGACGATAGTGTGTTAGTTTTTAATAAAGTTGTGTAACTTTTTTACCTTGCCAGCAAGCACATGCCGGGGGGAAAACATGTAGGTACCAAGGCATGCATTTTTGATAAACCTGTAAGAAATGCGCGCCCATGCTTACCACAATAGGTGTTTCAATCACGCTAAGAAAACCTTAAATAATTTCAAATCTTTGCGTTGGATTTATTATCTGCAAAAGCAATTTTCCAATGAGTCTAAAGCCGGATTGATACGTCTGGTAACGATGACTCAGAATAGAACGGGACAAAGAGGGATGTGTTTTTATTCCTCATTGTGGTTCACAAAGAGGCCCAACAATCGAGCGCTCACTCTTCAATGGCTTAAATAAGGTTGTGCACATCTACGACTTAATTCTTGATAAATTTGGTCTTTAATCCTAGAAGATAACTATTGATAAACTATAGTTCGCGCTAATTGAAATCGGTAGTAAGAGCGTCACTTATTTTTTTTTACAAGTACCTAGTGTATTAAATTGACTTGTTAGGTAGGTATGTTACATAGACCTAACGTTTATATTACCTACTGGGTGTCTTGCTGGGGACGATGATTTAGTTCCAAACTAAGCAAAGTTTTTACTAAGGCAATAGTGAATGAATACATATCTATACTAATATTATAAAGCTGAAGATTTTGTTTGTTTGAACGCGCTAATCTCAGGAACTACAGGTTCGAATTCAAAAATTCTTTTTTTATTGGATAGACCATTTATCGAGGAAGGCTTTAGGCTATATAAATAACTATTCCACGCGGACGAAGTCGCTGGCAGAAGCTAGTATAATATATTATCACGTCTCACCTCGTAATCAACACTTTATTTACTTAAGCACAAAATATTAATTATATCTGATATGCCTTCGCGGCTATTACATTAGATTAAAATGTTTTTTTTTTGCATAATGTATCACTCACTTTAGCGTTAGACTATCATCATCAGCTGAGTCGTGCTATAAATATGGAAACTCTAAAGTTTTCGAAACGTAAGCCAATAAAATAAATACGCGAGTTAAATCAGTTTATAGTTGTTCCATTACAATGTGTAATAACAGCGCATTACACTATATTATAATATTATTAATAAGATAGGATAGGTAAAGTTGTCTTGTGGCAACCCTATCTCCTATGCATGTGTAGCACGGCACAGCGTCACCGCATCGGCCAAGTTATAAAGCCGCGCCGGATATCCGAACACTCTCAAAGCAGACCACTACGAAGATAAAAATTTGCTTGATACGCAATAACGGACATACCCACTGAGGATGTTATTAAAATTCTATTAGGGTTGACACGTTAAAAAAGTAGGCGTTTCTTTAGTCCTTTTTGAATTGTGCCAGACGGGCGCAGCTCGTGGGCTTGTGAAAAAACGAAAACAATGTGTTTTAAAAGCACCGCAGACAAATACAGCCGTCGAGGTTTAAATCCAATTTGGTGGCAATTTTTTGAGACATTGTGTAACGTGTATTGATTAAGTATGAAATAACATAATCTAAAAAATATTAAAAAAATGTACTAACATAATGCTTTCTTGGCATGTTTAAGGTTTAGGTATTGCACTTAAGTAAACATTGAATAAAAATTCATCAATATTCTATTATTCCAAAAATAACACCGCATATTATATAATAATATAGGTACAGACTAACCTATGGCTTCAAATTGGAGTTTGTTAACTATAACTATTAATAACTTTTAAATCAATTCTGAATCATTCTAATTCATACATACATTGTAAACATACAATATAAATTGTAGACCATAGTAGTGATTTGAATAAGTTCCTTAAATATTTGCCCTATTCATTAGTTATTTCAGTTACCTGACACTTGCTACTGGTTTCAAGGTTCAAACAGAGTAAGTACTTCAATCAGAGAGCCTACCACGTTTATGTCGCGCGCGAGAAGCACACACTCGCCCTTTAACTCATTGTAAAAGTATATAGGTAACTATGTGACATTTTCCTGGCGCGACAAAACGTTTATGTGCTAGCCATGCAAAGTACCTAAGTAGTCAAATTAAATAAATCTCTTGTGTAAGAGTAATATATATTAGTGCTGATTTCGGTAAAGATTAGAATAATAGGTTCTTACGTACTTTAGGGAGCCTCATTTAGAGAACTAAGTGTGTTATTAGACAAGTAATTAATTTAGTTAGCTTAGAGGCTTAGGCCTTACAGTGATGTCTCTGCGTAATGATAAACGGTATAAGTTGAATGACAGTTTCATAACTAACATTTCTTAAGTTGGATTGTGTCTTTGGAAACTACATTAAGTACAATTTTATTTAAGTCTTTGCTTTTTAGATTATGATCATTGCCTCCATTATTATAACGAGTTGTCTCGTTGCATTGTGACGTGGCTTTCATTTCGCAAGGTCGGTAAGTAATTCATCAGGGTTTTATTATTTCATTAATATACTTTATAAAAATTGCAGAGAACTGGTTCGGAGTCCAGCGGACCTCCCAGACAGATAATTAAATAGCGGCCTTTTAACACGGCACGGTTTTAACTTAATGCCTTAAATGATTAAAATTATATCAGATCTTATCACAATACTACGTGAAAGGATTCTGTATTTGATATTTTATTACGGTATTAAAGGCGAACGAGAGCGCTATAAGTGTCTTGGTCATTGTTGTTTATTGAAAATATGTCATTTTAGAAGCCTTTCTTTACGGGGAAAGCTATCCTAATTCTATCTAATATTATAAATGCGAAAGTATCTGACTGTCTGTCTCGCTTTTGCGCTTAAACTGCTGAAGTTATTTGAAATTGGGTACACAAAAGTTCTAGAGCCTGAGAAAGGAGATAGGCTACTTTTAACGGCGAAAAAAATTACATTAACGCTAGTAGGTAATATATAATTCACCGAGTGGTAATTAAGATACAAATGTAAGTATTCTAACATGGAATTTCTTAATAGACCCGTAAAAAGTAAAGAAGAAATGCGTCAGAAATCCAGAATTTGCGTAAACAGAGTTAATAAATCTAATTGTGTACCTTGTATTTTGTCTACCTGTTAATTAAAAGCCTTCGCCTCTGGCAAAAGACTAATTAAGATTAAAAGTCGTCTGCGAATCCGTAGGAGCAGTTACTCGGTTATTAATCACCATTCACAGCTAAATAAACATTCGCGAAATAAAAAGAATATACAGAATATGATCATTCGGTTCATCTGTTTAATTAGTAAAAGTCCAAGTAAGCTATTTGACTTAATTTCTGATATTTTCGCGGTTGTTACAGATTGTGACGGGTTTAACTCGCGTTTATTAATTTTATGCTGAGGTTTCGAAATTACAGTTCCCATATTTGTAAAAATCACTTTAATGTACCTATAGACTATCGCAAGCCCAAGATACGAATATAGCGATTGTAAAATTTTCGAAACGTGAGTGTAAAACTATTGTAGGTACGGGAGTTAAATCCGTTAAAAATTGTTTTATTAGAATATTTACGAATTAACAAGTTTATATTAATCTTAAACGATTTATAACTATGTACTCCACTATGAATGATACCTGCTAATGTTTTTATTATCCGTTAGAAAAGCTGCAAGTAGTTTAACCGGGACTTATTTGGATATTGCTTCCTTAATCCGTGTTAGCTTCTGAGTTAATTAAGATGTCACTTACCTGACAACTTTTTGCAATTCTCTCTTTTACTCTCGACACTTACCTGGAATAAAAAAAATCTATTAACTTATTGTAACAAATGTATAATCTATACTAATATACTAATACTAATTACTAATTAATATTATAAAGCTGAAGAGTTTGTTTGTTTGTTTGTTTGAACGCGCTAATCTCAGGAACTACTGGTTTGAATTAAAAAATTCTTTTTTTGTTGGATAGACCATTTATCGAGGAAGGCTATATAACATCACGCTGCGACCAATAGGAACGAAGAAACAGTGGAAAATGTGTAAAAAACGGGGAAAATAATATGAAGCCTTATGAAGAAGTGACAGAAGACTTTGACAAATCTTTGACGAAACAATCGGACAGGCAGGACGACGTCTGCCGGGCCCCTAATAGTATTTTATAAACAGCGCTTCATAACAGAAACTATTTAAATATAATTAAGATATTAAATAATTCTTAATAAGAAAAAAAAATCTGGCCAGAATATTTATTACTTACCAGTTCATTCCTTATTTATAGTCTGTTAATACAGTTATTCAGTCGTGCCCGCGGTAACTACGTAGGTATATCTTATCTTTTAATTTGATCTCCGATTTCGATACAATTAGTTAAGGAGAGACTAATTAGGTACGATATAGTTAATTTATTAGGTATACCAAATAATATTTCATTAGATTTTAATTAGACTCGGATTGTATGGATTTTTCGAAAATATTTTACACGAAAATGTTACCTAGGTACAATGATATATACCTAATTTTATTATTATTAGAACAAAACAACTACGCTGTTTTGAAGTCAGGTAAGTATTGATTCCATGCTTACTTTTTGAGAGCTTTACAGTTCCAATATTCTTAGTAGACCGAGTCAATACTCATGTTAAATCCGTCGCACTTATTTTATTCTATTAGTCATAAATTGCTTAGAATAATGTTTACAAAAATCTTAAACAAATCTCAACATTACACTATTTTACCAAAACGCAAGCAAATATTTGTCAACTGTGAAAAGACCGCAAAAACATCAGAAAATACCACAATATTATACATAGTTATTTTGGGAGAGACTGGGCAATTCCCGACGTGAGTCATACAATTATCGCTAAGCTTCTCAATTGTATATCACGGGAAACCCATACTTTGGAAATCACAAAAAGGTACAAGAAAAGAGTTCCTTCCCGAGACCCTCCACATTTGCTATAAAAACAAACAAAAGAGTTACGTAAGTAAGCAACTTGGACAATCCCAGATCCTAAACTAATAAGCTTCCGTAAAACCGAGAATAAAACATCGAACACCGTTAAAACAACAGTCGCAACTTAGGAAGTCGATTAAAAAACCAAAACCGAAAAAGGTCCGGGGACCGGCGCTAAGCATTCACCTGTATAAAAATATTTATTGTGACTTCGAAACGCGTCGGATGCCTCGGATGTACCTGTCGAGTAGGGTTGCCAACATTTTGTTCAGCGAAATGTATTTTTCAAACCAGATATACCTAGTCGTACTTAAAAAAAAAATATGTAAAATTTCAAAAATAAATAGAGAATAATAGAGACATTTTTTTGTTTATTTTACAAAAACTATATTATTTTTTGTCAATTCGATAACTTTTAATTTTGTACTAAAGATTATAATAGACTTATAGATGCGTTTGAAATCTGGAATTCGATTAAACGAACACGCCTTACTTACTCAAAATGTACCTAATGGTAATACACAGGGTTTTTTTAAAATATATGTTTGTTGGATATCGTTCGATGTTGAAAATTTAGTATTTCTGAGTACTACATATTTCTCCAATAGTATATAGTATGCAGACCCGAAATATAGTGCAAGACCGACCCAAAATATTTTTTATTATAGTACGGTTGGCAACCATACTGTCGAGGCAACCCGACCGAGTTACATGGTCCCCCACAGCTCTAACGTAATAAGGTTTGTGGGTATTCCGTATAAGCCGTGTAATACGAAAACGACGGTCGACGCTGTACACGGGGAAATTCCTTTATTTGACGTTTGTATATCTGCTGTAGGAAAGTGGGAGCGCCCCGAGAACAACATTTTGTTTTTATTTGGATTTAAGATTTGAATTTTTTTATGGGTAATTGGAAATTGTTAATTAACTAAAATACGAACGATTATGTATAACAAATACTAATGTTACGAGATACTAAGGGCGTCATTAGGGGTAGCCTGCCAGGCTACCCTAGAAACTTCTCGGCCCTACCTTAGAAAGATTTCGGGTCTACCCTAGAAAGTTCTCGGGTCTACCCTAGAAAGTTCTCGGGCCTACCCTAGAAAGTTCTTGGGCCTACCCTAGAAAGTCCTCGAGCCTACTCTAGAAAGTTGTTGGGCCTACTTCAGGATTTTGGCCAAACACCTGAAAAAGCTTCACACAGAGAAGATTCTTGAGGCCCCCATGTGTGCAAATTAAATTGTGCTTGTTAATGGTTTTTAGTGCTTAATTGATTTTATCATTCAGGCATTAAAATTTTCATTATTGTGCTTTTTCAGTTATTATCGATTGACATTATCCCAAAAAAAAAATACACCTACGTATTATTATATATTACGAGTCTCTGCGTTATAATAGTACCTAATAATCTTGAACTGTGTATTTTTTTAATTTCTAAATTTTCTTAATACCTACTATTAGTACGAATGGTACTCAATGTGATTGCAACAGTAAACAAGTACTATCGGATGCTTTCGGGGTACGCCATTTTAGAAAAAAATTGCTTGCACTTGTTGCTTCACACACAGCCGCCAGGTACCAGGGTCGTTCAAGCGATTATTGCCTTAAAGGTGTAACATCGCCAGCACAGTTGATAGTATCTAAAAAAAATGAAGCCATTGTCTAGTTTACGTATAAGTAAAAGTATTAACATACCATTTATCCATTAGTTGTTTACATGAAGGCAAACACTTCGTTTTCACACACAATTAGTCAACCACATACAAATGAATTTACTGATTATTTTTAATTTTATTTAATACAAGCGCACGTAACGAGCACTGCACTACTTGTGGCTAAGGCAGAGCCCCGCCAATGACTCTGACGCATGATATCTGATTCATCGAATTTATCGACAATGTGACCATTAGGATCGCAAACTCATTGGATATATATTTAAAAAAACCCGTAAAATACAGTATAAATAAAGTTTTAAATATGATGGAGAGATAATAGATTGAGCTAACTTCTATAGGTATACAATCAGTTTGGATGACAACTGTGTGACGCCATTCTAAATCCAAATTAAATTAACCTTGTGAGGGATGAAAAAAAAATATATTATTATCTATAAATATACCCCAGTGTTGTATAAAATAAAAGAGTACCACGCATGTAAATTGTAAAATTGAATTTATGCAAGACAATGTAAGAAATAAAAATAGGATAAATAAGTTGTTCTAAAATTAGAGCTTTTTAATAAAGTATTTTTAAAAATTTATGATGCCTCTGCTTACACATTGGAATGAAACAACTATAAACGAATTTAACTCATGTATTTTATTTTATTGGCTGACGATTCAGAATCTTCATAGTTTCCATCATCGTAGCATAACTGAGCTGACAATAGTCTAACGCTAGATTTAGCTTATTTTTATTACAAACTAGCGACCCGCCCCGGCTTCACACGGGGGCTATAAACCTTCCTTAAGAATCACTCTATCTATTAAAAAAAACCGCATCAAAATCCGTTGCGTAGTTTTAAAGATCTAAGCATACATACGGACATACAGCGAAAGCGACTTTGTTTTATACTATGTATTGATGAGTGATTCCATAGGATCATAAACGGAAGAGTTAAACCAAGTTTACATTACAGTTACTCGCATTATCTTGTTAGCTGCGCGTAAGGAACAATAGGCAATTTACCGCAACGGAGTGTACTTTGTGATTCACTTACTAAATTATAAGTCGCAATATCGTGGACTTCACTCAAATAGAACATAGTTTAAAACTTAGACTTATGAAATAAAGTGCAAGCACGGAATCCTATTTTTTTTTCAAAATATTTTAAGCCTACTTCTACTTTAAGCCGATAAAACTACTTTCTTAGATGTTAATTACAAATAATTTTACATATTTTCAAACCACACAGTTTGGTGTAACGAATATAATACTCCCATATAGCATACTCCCATAGAACCGAATTATAAATAACTAAAATAAAATAGTAATAATATATATATTATCATTTAAAACTTACATCTATTCAAAAGTTACGACATAGATACACGTAAATTCCTGCAGCAATAGAGCAAACAAAACGCGTGTGGAAAAAAATTGCACCGAAAAAAAACAAAGGAAGTCATTTGACGTATCAAATGCCAATTATATGTGTCAATGAGCGGCGATAAAAATACCCGTGACGTCATAAACAGTCTGATACGTACATGCATTGTTTACACTTTGAGTTACACACATTTTGTTTCGTTAGTTACACACTATTCTCACTAATTTGATGCATTTATAAAAAAAACACAGGATTTTCATAACTTGTAGGAGTTTAAACAAAATAAATAATTAATAAACTACGAGTTCTAAATGTTATAATAAGAATGCCGATTATTTTCTTAATGAGTAAAGGTGGACATTTGGTAGTGTTATCAGATATAAAATATAATAGAATTGTAATGAATTAGAATGAAACAACTATACGGCGTATTTTAAGTAATGAATTAGTTTGAAAAAATAAATGATATAGCGACTACCTAACAATCTGTGTTTTTTATAACACACTAAGTTACTAAGTATTATATCACGCTAGACCGACTTAAACAATTTTTTGATTCATTGACCGGTTTTACCTACAAGCTGGAAGCTGGAGCCGGTGGGAAGCGAGCTGAGACAAATGGAGGGATGAATAACGAATTTATAAGGATTTTTCAACTACTGAACTGACACAAATTCACGTCGAAACAGCCACAGACCACTTATTTAATGCCGAGTTCAATCAATGCAATAGTAAGTGTAATTTAAGACGCTTATTTTATATATACAGTGAAACCTGGTTAACTGGGTCTTCCAAGGGACCTGTAAATTAGTCTCACTTAAAGAGGTATTCCACTTACGCAGTGTCCCAGATATCTAGGTATAAAAAAATACCTGTCTCATTTACAGAGGGTTTCATTAACAGAGGTAAGAAAAGAGGTAATCTCTGTTATTATATAGAGGTGTATTCAATAAAGCAACGTATTTATTTTGTAAACAATTCACTATTTTCCATAAAAAATATCAAAAATGTGGTTTAAAGACAGTTCTCCTGAAACTAATAATTCGTTGTTGATTTTTTACTGATTCGGGCACTGACGTTAATTTTTGTTTTTTTCGTAATAATAAAGACTTTGTCCTCGTTTCGGTCTTTTTTAAATAAATACCCGATTAATAGAGAAACCGCATTAAATCTTAGTTATATAAGGGCCGATTTAGAGAAGTTCGAGTAGGTAAAAGAGAGAGGAGACATCCGAGGTCCGAGGTAGCCTATGTGTACCTACTGACTTTATCCCAGTTACAGAGATAAATACACGCGACTTCTCAATTATAGAGGTAATTATGACAAGAAAATAGAAATAACTTATCCCAGATAAAGAGGTTGCTTTTGTCTTACTAACAGAGGTAATTCATAGCCAAGGTGCCGGGACCTCAGCATGTGTTCCAGATATGGAGGTTTTTCACTTATCCAGGTCCCTCTTAAACAAGTTTCACTGTATATATATATATAAACCTTCCTTATGAATTACTCTATGTATTAAAAAAAAACCGCATCAAAATCCGTTGCGTAGATTTTAATTCCTAAGCATACATAGGGAGAGACAGCGAAAAGTGATAAATTTGAATGCACTTCCAATATAGTTACCTATAGTATAGTGTTGGCGCTAGAAGACCTAAGAAAAATCTAGCTATAGCATGTAACCAATTTTACAAAGTAAACTTAACGTCAGGAAAGTTACACGAACACCGATATGACGAGCCGATAATATCGCGTTAACATGCAATTCGTCATGTAAAGCCAACCGTTAAATTTAGTAAAGGTAAGTTTAAATTAGTGAAAGCAATGGAAAGGCAAACTGCAAAGTGAGGCGCGTGCCTTATCTGGTGTAGCCCGACTGCCGTTCATTTGTGTGTGTGCTGTTTACTTTAGTTTAACCAACCAAAAAGAACAAGTTTTTAGGTAACATTAAATACTGATTATTTATTGATATAAATGTACATATAGAAAATTGCATTTATTATACCTAATTATGAACCTGAAAATCGTGAAAAAAGACAATATATACATAATATATTTACTAGCCAGTTTCCATTTACAAAACACACATTTTACTCAATTGTATGCTTTCCAGACCCAACACAATCTAATTAAATAAAAGAGGTCTGTTAAAGCGTATTTTACAAGCGGAGCGAGCTCTAAATGCATATTTTTCCAACACCCTCTCTTTACTCTTATTATCCTTTCAGCGCATTAAACCTATTCTCGTTAAATGAATTAACATTTCTGTGAACTGTTTATGTTTGGGAAACCGTTAGATATTTACTGTGGATTTTGAGGGAAAAAAGGGGAAGCGGATAGTGTTTTCAGTCTCGGGTGTGCATTATCGTGAAAAGCCGTACGGGACGGAGTACCTACTCATAAAAGTTGCATCACGGTTAAATCCAAAGACTGTTATGTGACGGAGATCGCACCTCGCAGATGCGTTCCGCGCTGCTCGTTAGTTAATCTTTGTTTAACTAATCCTGTTAGGTAGTTGTCCTCGAGGCAAATATACGTGCTCTGTTGAGTATAAATTCGCTCTTTTTCTTGCTTTAATTCGCTCTTTAACCAACTAGGACTGTTAAGAATGAAAATACTTAGAAGTTACAAAGCTATCGTTTTAAGACAATTCATAAGGAAAACGTGCGCTTAAACTCGATATTGGATTTCTGAGAAAACTGACATCTAGTTCGATTAGATAAAGAATTGGCATTGAAGCTCGAACTCATGAAATTTCCGCTTAGAAATAAAACTTTTGTGCGCAGTGATTTCTTCTATTTGTATGTTTGATAGCTCTAAGCCTTCAGTTGACAGAACTGGTGAGCGAGCCTTTATTTCTAAATGAAAAGCCTGTGGTTGCGGGAAATGAATGTTGAAAAACTGGCCCAGCATTTTGTTGAATGCGTACCCTCTATTTAGAAAGCTTGTTTACATCTTTACTAAATGGTGTTAGTACTCAACGTTTTTAGGCTTAAATAGGATCTAGTTAGACAGTTGAAATACAATGTGTTTTTACATGCGTGAAAGATATAATGTCACTTAACTATATACTATAAATGTTCCTTATAGAAAGGCAGGGTAAAGGTTAAGTCGGCAGAATTGAAGAATAAAGAAACTTCAAAATGCAATTAAACGCATTTTTGATGCAGTTTGCTTAGTATCTTTAAAGTCAATATTAATATTTATTGAAGGCAATCATGGCGGCGCGAGGGAGATTCCGCTCAAAAAGCACCCGCAATTAAGTGGCTACGTTTGTATACAAATGAAAGCCTTCGATTATTTCGAGATAAATTAAGATTGTTGAGATATTTTCCTTGAGTTTATTTTATCTCTTTGGTGCAATTTGTTCTTATAAGAAGCACCTTATTAAATTTGAAACAAATACTTTTGTTCTTGTTTTTGCGCAGAAAATGACAGTGTACGAGTGGTAGTCTCTTAATAAGTAGTTAATTACAAATGTACAGATAATTAAGGTTATGTTAATTATCTCCAGCTTAAAGGGAGAGTCGACAAAGTTTAAATAAAAGTATTAGCACTCATAAAATGGAGACAATCTAGGTGTTAATTAGAAAGTTTTCTCAATGAAACCGTTCGGAAGTTGAACACAACTTTGCGGTCTCGGCATCGAGATTTCAACGAGTTTTCTAAACATCATGGACTTGCCGGACCATTAACTTTAAACTCACACAAACTGTGATATGGCAAACAAAGATCATTCTGTGTGTTAGTTTAATGGTTATTTGCATACGTTTAAACTTGATATGTGGGTATAAACTCGCGGTGGTATGAGAAGCGCGGCTTATGTTATTTTGAAGTGAGTAATGATTTATGTTACGAGGTACAATTTCGAAAACTAAACGTTAAAGTTAGATTGAAATAATTTCTTGTTACGGAGCTATGTTGGTACCTATATCAAAGTTTATTCAGATACCTGCCATTTTGTTTTTTTTTTATGTTTATATTTTTTAATACCTGGACTAAGGTATGTGTGGAACAGGTCGACTAATTGTATAAAAGTAAAGTCAGGCGAAAGTAGGAGCAGTGGACACGGATCGGTAAACATTCAGTAAGAATGTGGCCTTACGCAGTCGGAGCGGGGATCTAAATCACAGGCGGTGAGCAGATACTTATCACACTATGCCATTAGCCTATTATCCAGATTTGTTTGTTAAACTAAATTTTATTGCTTACCAAGTTAAACAAAATTCATAAACAAATTATATGAAAAAAAATTATTATATAAATAGGTTCGCTATAACAGCCTCTTTTTATTTATAGCTCATTTGTACATTAGTTTATTAAATGAACTAAGCTGTAGGTAATATTACTATATTACAATAATATTATAATCTAATGTTAAAGGTTCTAAATTTCATTCATTTATTTCTCGACAGTTTACTAATTAGGTACACGTATAATTAAATCATTAAAATACACAAACTACATTTTATTGTCTGAATATTTCAAGGGTTTTTTAAGGCCCTAATTAAATTTTGAAATGATAGATTTGTTGTACGAACGAGAGGCTTAGTTTAAGATATATTTAAGTTTAAATCTGGGCATCTATACTGTTAAAGTATTTTTTCAGACTAAATTTTAAAGCGCAGTTAGCCGGCTTTTACTGCATTACCTATCTATTGGCGAACGTTCTGATAGATGGCTTTTAAGACTTTAGTTTCCGGCCGTTATTAATTTATAAAATCTTACAAGAAATTATTTCAATTTACGTACATAAAAATATTACCTACTTAAGTATTTCAAATTTAAAAATTTAAAATATATCTGACATTTATGTTTCGATGTTACTTATAAGATACTAGCTTCTGCCCGCGACTTCGTCCGCGCGGAACTCCTCCTTCTTTGCAGTCGGTTAAAAAGTAGCCTATGTCCTTTCTCAGGCTCCAGACTTTCTTTGTACCAAATTTCATTTAAATCGGTCCAGTAGTTTTAGCGTGAAAGCGTAACAGACAGACAGACAGACAGAGTTACTTTCACATTTATAATATTAGTAGGGATTTGACAGTTAATTTCAAAATCGATGGATATATTAGCGACAATGCTCTCAACGCTTCATTCTCAAGCGAGCCTTAAGCTTGAACAATACTCGCCGTCAGTTAGTCTTGTAACAATAACCAACACGCCCGGAGAAAGTGTAGGGATCGTGTTAAACCGTGTTTGTGGGTACAACGGAATTTATCCGTCGACTCTAATCAGACGTATCTACATGATTTGTATCTTAAAAACATTGAAAATATATTACGCAAGGACTTTTAATGTCTTCATTAAATATTACAATAATAATGTTTAATTCAAAGAAAAGGTTTCAGTAAAATTTAAGTTGATTATTAATAAAAAAACAGCCTGTAAAAAACTACTTTCATCCTTATCGTCTATTATCTCTCTTCACTGTTAATACGCTACGATGAACTTCTAAATCTTCTACTCTAATAGTCGGGTATTATAAGCCTCTTAGCATTAACCAAATCATTATAATAATAGTTCAAATTATGATGTAAGCGAGATCCGTTTTAGTCAAACATCGACGGTTAATAACCTGTTTTAATGGAATTATCAAACACAAACAGAGTAAGTATCGCCTAACCTAATACAATCTCATTATCCAGCATCGTCGGTAATTGGCGTAGATAAGTATTTTAATTTATGTGTTTAACTTATAGCATTAACTTATGACATTTAACTCGTTAAATCGATATAAATAGTTTGAGAAAAGCATCTAAGTAGGTGTATAGGTGCATACATACCTACTAATATTATAAATATATATATTACTAGCTTCTGCCCGCGACTTCGTCCGCATGAAACTCCTCCTTTTTTGCAGTCGGTTAAAAAGTAGCCTATGTCCTTTCTCAGGCTCCAGACTTTCTTCTTACCAAATTTCATTTAAATCGGTCCAGTAGTTTTAGCGTGAAAGCGTAACAGACAGACAGACAGACAGACGGAGTTACTTTCGCATTTATAATATTAGTATGGATGTTGTGTGTTTCTTTATTAATAAACCAGACAGGCACTTCGTATTAAGGTGTTAGGTATACAAATTATACAATATTTAGAGTAAGGTACTGAATACAATGTTTTAAACAGACCTAAGTATTTGGGAATTTTCGGGAAAATGTTCTGGATACATCATGATAAAAGTTTATTGTTACATTTATTATTCTTAACGACCTTAGACCTCCGTCCTCATTATCGTCTTGGGCTTACATAAGAGAAAATCTATTGTTGCTACTTGAAAATAAGCAGTAAAAGTTGCCATAGCTTTTAATAATACAGAGAAAGCTAAATTAAAAAGCACCCGGGCGTTGCGATTGCTACACCAAAGGAAGCTATCCCCCCGTGCTCATTTCACCTGATGTCTGTTTATTTGTTTGTTTGTAGCTCTCTTTTATTTTCACCCGGTCGAGTCTGTGCGAGCAATTGCACATCCACGACTACACTACAGACACAAATACACGAGCGATCTCATCCGATTGATTTATACGCGTCGTGTAAAGTGTTATGAGTCGATCGTGTATTAAATGGTTTCGTTTTCATTTCGTATACTATCTACATCTTTGGACTTATGTGCTAGATTTTTTTTGTTAATCTCTTCAATTACCTACTTAAGATTACGTGTTAAATCCCTACTATCCCTACTAATATTATAAATGCGAAAGTAACTCTGTCTGTCTGTCTGTTACGCTTTCACGCCAAAACTACTGGACCGATTTAAATGAAATTTGGTAGGTACAAAGAAAGTCTGGAGCTTGAGAAAGGACATAGGCTACTTTTTAACCGTCTGCAAAAAAGGAGGAGTTCCACGCGGACGAAGTCGCGGGCAGAAGCTAGTATTAAATAAATCCTTCCCATCCTTTAAGTTAAGCCTTTTTATTAAATACATATGTTCTCTCTCGTGTGGTGCTTAAGAAGGTCAGACGTACGGAAACATATTCGTCATGTAAACGCAAGGTTGTTTGTGTCAAATTTAAATAATGTTGTAAATTTTAACAAATCGTTGCATCATTGAACCGCGGTAAGCAAGGCTCGGAAGTTCTCAAACACTTCTCAAGGCGCCGCTGGGTATGGGAAGATTAGGAATAATTTATTGTTCAATTAGGAAGCGTTCTGGAAAAAAGCGAATCGGGGTCTACTCAGGGTCGATAATTGGTTATTTACGCTCCCCACGCCAGACCCGGACGTGAGGTATTCACATCGATATCTCACGACCCGTCTTCATTATCATTACATTGTTTGCAACACACATCGCAAAAATGATCAAAGATGAGTAGATACGATTCACAAATATCAACAAAGAAGTTAATAAAAAGCTATCAATTAACGCACGACAAATAAATCCATCATGAAGCTTAATTGAAAAATTATAATTGAATATAAATAACGCCATAAACAAAACGTCTATAAATTGAATGGACTGTCATTGTAACCGGTCGGTATATAAATATAATGGGTAGCGTACAAGTATAGCCAGTGTACAAGGTCTGTCGGCCCTTTGTGTTATGAGCACGCGATAAGATAAGCTGTATCGCCCTACAGCTGTCCATACACTATTGTGGCCTATTATGCTGACGATAATTTTAAGATTTGTTTATTTAGTGCGATTGCTTAATAAACTTGTCTTATCAGCAAAAGATTGTGAGCTTAAAAGACGCGGATGAAAAACTTTTTATCGATTTTAAATATGAATAAACATTTGTAAAATGTATGCATGCTGTTATCGATGCATTTTTGATAAATTATTACTTATCTTTGGATTTTTCCTTCCTTAGGTTTTTTAGAGACGTTATTCAGCCAGTAAACGTTTTCATGGCAAAATCTGTAAATAATAAACCTCATAGTAAATAAATAAACGTTTACTTTTATATGTTTTGAGAACAAAACACCGTTTGCCTGTCACCGTTTGACGCGCAGTGTCGCCGATTGCCGCCTCAATATGCATTGCATTTCTCACTTCAATATCATCGCTCCATCCGACAGTTTGATTAGATGTTTATGATTCATGTCGACTTTTTGCTTGTATTACAACTCGCCGTTAGTCATTTGTCAATGGATTGTCGCGGCCGGTGCAACAGCGTACCGATTAGAGGAAATGTTACGACCATTTGTCTTTTACGATTGATCTTTAAGGTTGGAATTAATTAACGAATAGTAGAATAGAAACTTGGTGAATTAATTAAAGAATATAACCTATTTGCTTCTAATTGAGTAAATGTAGGCGTAGACCTTATCTTAATGGGTTTAAGTGACTTGACTCGGTACAATAGCGAAGTTAATAATTTTGACGTTCCGCCTACACAAGCTTTCTCCGCTTTAAAGGTCAGAGGATCTAGATAACATATTTACTTTTTATTATATGATTAAGAACGAACAATGAAATTTGCAAATTAAATTAAAAGGTTCGATAGGTCGGTAGGTGTTTCGAATGCAGTTCCCAACTGTATAGTAAAGTTTAATTTGATCACACGTTATAATCAGTTCTGGAGAGCAATGAGTACTAAAGTTTTGTTAGCTTTCGAATTCCGGCGGTAGTCCAACAAAGTTCTGCGACATTCGCCAACTTGAACCCCTAAACTTATCGAAATGATTTGGCAAACTCTAACGGAACTCTTTCGAGCGAATATACATATTAAAGGCAAAGTACTTGGGGAAATTTCCACAATTTTTCGACCATCAAAGATGCCGACGGTATTACGTTTTTCGTTTAGATGTTTCGTTAAAATAGGTACATTTTCATTGGTAAATTCGAATTGTTAAATATATTTGTTAGGTGCGAAATTTCCCAACCAACTTCAACATTTTACTCCGACGGGTTAAGCTAGTAAAAGTTTGTCCAAACCAATATTTTGATATGTTGACATTGTGACATGATATGAAGGATTAGCGCGAACCGTGTGCAGTACTCGTACTAAAATGACGATTTATACTATTTCAATATTTTGAAATAGGTTTAGTCGATTTAGCTTGCGTATTTGCAATTTAACCAATCCCAATATTTGGACTTATCGCACGTGGACTCTCAGGTGCGCATTTTCAATAAAGAAATTTGCCACTACAGTTATTCCTGTCAGTACAATATATAACATACAGCGTTAGAGTAGGTCAGCTATAACGCGCTAGTTGCCGAATCAGGATAGCAAAGCTAGCCGGTATTGGAGACCAATTTGCTGGAATTAGGGCATGAAAATTTTAGACGCATTAGGTGAATGCATTTCGATGTTTCGGAATTGTGATTTTAGATGCGAGGACAAAATTGTTTTGGTACAGAGCATTAAATACGTAAATGACGTTGGAACATGTACTAGTTAAGTGTTCAAATATGATTATAATGATAACATTTTTTATCTTATTAAGTTTCAGGAGAATGAAGAAGGTAATTAACGAAAATATACCTTCGTAATTAGAGTAAATTTGATAAATTTTCTTTACATAAAACACTGTTATCATAATATAGGCTTCAATTTACCTTAACGCTGCAGTACCTAGGTATTTAAGCAAGTTTCAAAAGCTGGAGAATAACTTTAAAAGCTGCAGCAGCAAAAGTTTCAAGTTAGCTTTATTGTAGAGCTTCGGGAACTTATTTATCTAATAGCCGCTTATTGGTTAGCTAGAGTGCATTAAAGTTTTCATGAGTAATCATATCAAACTTCGAAGTAAAACAGAAGGAAAAACACGGCATGTAAGTTGTTAAAAATATTATAAAACTGACATACGAGAGATCAAAATGTCTGAAAACTAAATTTGCTTTGAAGTTAATTACACTTTTTCACTTGTAAAATACTTTTTTGTAATATTCTAAAGCGAATAAGTGTAGTAGGTAGATAGGATTAACAAGTTATTATATATTTTATTAACCTATTGAAACTATTAAGGGGCTGCAGAGGTTTAAATTATAAATTTAAAAATTTCACATGTGTGGATGAGCACATGATGTTTAGTATAAAACGTTGATGATCAAACAGTTACGAAAATGAGTACGTAATTACTCAAAACCGATTAGGAACGTGATGTACCATATAATTAAACATGTACACAAAGATCATAGAAAGCTTTGCATTGGGCGTAACAGTATTCATTTGCTATTAATTGAGATGAGACTGTTCGGACACTTGTTATGTTAAATTTAGTTCTAATACCTAAGACATTGGGTACAATTTCCCTTGTTCGTCTTAGGTGTGGACGTGTAAGATGGTATCGGTCAATAGAATAGAACAAAACTGAGTTGTTCTCACGCTCTATTTGTGGGTTTCAAAGCGCTGCTGTCGTCAAACATGGCTCAAGTGAGCATTCAACTTTTTGACATTGTACTTATTCTAAAGAAAATATTATTTTACCGTTTTTGACTTTTACAGGTTTCGTGATTGTTAGGAATGTATTTGTAAAACCAGGCGCGTGCAGTGTGGGGAGCGCTTATTAGTATCAAGGTAGGCATTGCATTTTTGACGACGAATAGGTATATAAAATTCTCATATCGCGGTGTTTGTTGCCAAACTTCTCAGAAACTGCTGGTCAGTCTGATTGTAATTAAACATATACATACTGGGGTACATATCGGGTAGGTCTAAGAATTAGCAAACATCTATTTTTCATACCCCTAAATGTTATGTAAAGAGTGATCTACGCCAAAGCTTTCTTTTTATTTTTTGGATTAAAAAATACATTCAACTCTAAATGTTCAACCTCATATATAGATAAAATTTAAGAATAAACCAAATTTAATATAACGGGCTAAGTTAAAATATTCGTGAAAACTTTAATCGAGTTTACTTCGCAGCATCCGTTGTCCTAAGTTTCCAACACTCCCATGTCTCTACGGTTTATTCAAATTTGACTTTATTGCTTACCGCTTTCTTCTATTCAGTCGTATTAAGTTTCATTTAATAGTTGATCAAGTCAAGATTTACTATTTAACATTTAGTACATATTGAACTGTCACCGAAATTGTAAATATTTTTTTGTCTGTTTTAAATCATTTACGTATTTAAGAGTTAAAGAAATTGAGAAAAAATAATGCAAAAGTCATACCAGTTAGAAAGATACCTAAATAAAATAAACAGAAAAAAAACAAAGAAAAACAAATTTACTTTAAATTTGGTACGCCGAAGAAATTAAGATGTAAAACTAGTCATTCGCTTATAGTGATTAGTTACGTTATTTCATTTTCATTACTGAATTATCTTTATGATATCATAACTTAGTACATAAATAAATAAAGAGCTATTATAATAAAGTAGACAAAGTATATTATTATACCTATACATTATGAAGTACTTTATATGAAACTAGCTTCTGCCAGCGACTTCGTCCACGTGGAATAGTTATTTCCCCATTTTTTACACATTTTCCACTGTTTCTTCGCTCCTATTGGTCGCAGCGTGATGTTATATAGCCTAAAGCCTTCGTCTATAAATGGACAATCCAACAAATTTTTTTTCAATTCAAAGCAGTAGTTCCTGAGATTAGCGCGTTCAAACAAACAAACTCTTCAGCTTTATAATATTAGTACATATAGATATGTTTCAATACTCCACAAGTAAACGAAAAAATGTCACACCGCCTCAAGATGAAAGGCATCATTACCCGGACGACGTCAATCTTCGCCGCGCCACAGTCCGACTGGCAACTGGCAACCCTAAGCGAGTATATCGTTCAGGAACATAGTTACGTGAAAAGTGATTTCCTTCATAGTCGAGTTGTCATGTAATGGCGCGGTAAAGAATTGTCGTATACCGACGCTGTATCGAGCTCGCTCTCACCAAATAAATTACCGCACAGATTGACCTAGAAAACTCTTGGAGATGTTTGAAAATCACGAACTAGTTTTATCTGCTTTTTATTGTTGCGTCGAATACGGATGGAATCTTATTATATTTATAGTCGATGCGATGACGATCGCAAGTTTGAAAAAGGATTTCTAATAAGATTTTATACTTGAATGTTTTCGAGTTGAGATTTACGCGAGTTGTATTTTAATTAGGGACGGGGTTTTATACAAATTATATCGAAACAACCTACGCAAACACTCTAAAAGCTTTAAGGAATCTGAACGGCGGACGGTAACGGAAAATATTTCTGATATATTGTTTTATATATTATGTTAATTATAGACGATGGGAACATGTGTAGTTTTAAGTGACAGTAATTAGTTAAAAAATGGATATACTTAGTCTATATTAATTAGGTAAGTTTAAACGTTTGTTCTACAAAGCTTACCTACATATCAATTTTAACAACCACTAAAGTACCAAAACAAATGCTTTACTGAATGATATAGGTATTTAAGTTAGTTGATTTAACTAATTATGAACAAAACATTCTTAACGTACCTAGATAAAAAGCACTATCGCACAAAATATATTAAGAATGACAGAAAAAAGGTAAGTTAATAATTCCTGATCGTCTTCGTAGTTATTACACACTGTTAACTTAACTTAGTTCGACTTGAGTTAAGTATTCCTACTTACGTGTAGTTGTTGTGTATCCGATTAATAATTTATGATCGGTACTTAAGTGTTCAGTGATTTGTAATATTATACAAAGTATAAATAACACTTTCACTATTTGACTTCAAAACTTATGAGGTAAGAAATATTTAGTGAATATTTGATCAATAATTTATGTTGTTTTTATACCAAACTTTTAACGCACTTCTAATTTACAAAGTGATTGATAGTAAAACATAACAATTCGTGATTAATAAACTAAATATTGATTGATTGATTTTGGGATCAGTTGAATTAGTGGCGAGTGATCTTCACTACGATATTTATAAACAAAAGGTTATGTTTTTAAATCTCCAAAATTCTGTGTGACTCGTGTTTTATGATAGGTAGGTAATTATCCCTACTAATATTATAAATGCGAAAGTAACTCTGTCTGTCTGTCTGTCTGTCTGTCTGTCTGTCTGTCTGTTACGCTTTCACGCTAAAACTACTGGACCGATTTAAATGAAATTTGGTACTAAGAATGTCTGGAGCCTGAGAAAGGACATAGGCTACTTTTTAACCGACTACAAAAAAGGAGGAGTTCCACGCGGAAGAAGTCGCGGGCAGAAGCTAGTTATATATATTTACGTACGTTTGTCTCCGGTATCGGTTACCAATAGTAGCTTTGATTCATTTGGGATTACATGAAATAGGTGCTCAATTAAATAATAGATCTGTATATGTCACATTGTATAAAAGCAGGTAACTACAAATAAAACTTGATTAGTTTTGCTCGGTAAGCGCCGTAGAGCCGTTTTGGTAAGCGATTTTCCCTTAATTGGAAAATACTTGACCTCATTCAAAAATGTTTAACAAGCGCATTAAATAGAAAATCTTTACTAATAAGCTTTTGCTAGGCAACAGCAAACTTTGTTAAGCTTTTAGTCCCATAAATGGTTTGTGGACTTTTTGCCGCACAAAAAAATAGACTACTTATACAGTCACTGTTTCAGAGCAGATAGGTATCTAAAGCTAGGTAGGTAAAGTGGGTACTTTAAATAGGTAATTCCTAACTAATATTACAAATGCGAAAGTAACTCTGTGCTTTCACGCTAAAACTACTGAATTGATTTAAATGAAATTTGGTACTCAGATAGTCTAGAGCCAGAGAAAGGACATAGGCTATTTTTACTTCTTAAATACAAATTCCGTGGGCAAAAGCTAGAAAAAATAATTTGTACCGACTTATTGATAATATCGCCAGTCAGTTCTATTTCTGTTTTTACGTAAATGGAATTGACTCGGCTATGCTTTGTTTAAACTAACGGTACAACTATCCTTACAAAATTTCGATACTTTATTGGTGAAAGTAATAAGATCTTTTGTTCGTATTTTGTTTATTAGAAGTTGTAGTATTTAGAATAACGGGTAGTACACGCAAGCAATTACTCTCCGTGTTTTATTTAATACTAGCGGCCCGCCCCGGCTTCTCCCGGATCACTTTTTTTTTATAGCCTATGTCACTCGGGAATAGTGTAGCTTTCCAACAGGTAAAGATTTTTTAAAATAGGTCCGTTCGTTTAAGAGCCTATTCAATCCAAACAAACAAACAAACTTTCAGTCTTTATTATATGTATTAGTATAGATTCCCCTAAAATACCACAGAAGTATAACAACAAGTTGTGCAAACCTATCGCTAATAATGCAAGGTCTGTAACTCGATCTCCCCTCTATGTTTGTACTAACGATATAGCCGTCTCGATATAACACTGTCGCGCAATAAAAACTAGTGACGTCACCGCTTACGTCATCAATTCATCATCATTCAAAGCCGAGTCGTCGGTCGCTTGTTGGTCGCGGTGTTTTTTGATTGACATTGTTAGGTTACTGTTTTGATGGCGATTATTAATCTATACTAATATATATATAAATCTTCTGTACGTGTGTTAGTCATTGAACTCCTCCTAAACGGCTGGACCGATTTTGATGAAATTTTTTGTGTGTATTCCAGAGGGTTTGAGTATGGTTTACATTCACAATGCTGGACCGATTTTTTTTGGACAGGACAACGTCTGTCGGGTCCGCTAGTACTAATATAATAAAAAAGAAAGGTTTGTTTGTTTGGTTGTAACGAATAGGCTCAAAAAGTACTGGACCGATTTGAAAAATTCTTTCACTGTTAGGAAGCTACACTATTCGTAAGTGACATAGGTAATATTACATTTTGAAAAAAATAGGGATCCGTGCGAAGCCGAGGCGGACCGCTAGTGTTTAAATATAGATGTTTGTAGTTTGTTTTGCTTAACTGGAATTCCTTGTAACTATACCTACTTTAATGTTACTTCAAAAAAAGCAGCCAATTTTGCTACAAACGGCATCAAGGTTTGGCTCCGTTTGAAGACATGGAATCTGAAAATGTGCCAAATTGCATGTGATCTGTTTAAAGAAAGATATTCTGCAAAGTAAGAAAGAAACGTGTATTTAATTGAAAAATAATTATGCACTCTAAAATAACCAGAGAGTAATATATAAACGATGAACTTATCTAGGTTCAAAGTTTATATAGAGGAGTAAAAGTTGGATTGATAATTCGAATAATTGAATTTTATGTACTTGAAGATATTTTTTATTTATTTATTTCTATATTGTATGAATTGATTTGTCGATTTAAAAATTTCAAAACTTATTTTTAACTTAATATATCTATTTTTCCTTTTTTGTTTTGACGCTCACTCTCATGTTTTGACATCTCACTGGGAGTGCGTATAATTTGACATAAAATTGTCTGCCTAATATTTGCCTAATAAATCTTATCTAGTTAGTCCCTTAAGAAACGCCTTTATTTATTATAAGTACCAAAATTACGTCGTAGGGATTAATCAACGCAGTACTCCACTGACCTTAAAGTTTTCATCGAATTAAGCTTGACTATTCAACGTTAGTACAAAGTAAAACATAATACGGCGCCGGCGGTGGGCGGGCGGCATATCGCCTACGCCGCCCGCCCACTCCGCACTTGAATCAAAGTAAGTTTGCCTTTTATAATGTATATAAAATTCATTTAAATGCAGCTACGTAAGCTTATTATAATTGGATTTTTCAGTTTGTTCAAGACGTAACTTGAAGATGGAAACATGTTTGTGAAATGCATTTTGAATTGCTTTACTAAAGTAACTGTTTGCGATATTTTTAATTTAAATATCTGAGGCGTATTTTTATTTGGTTTCATGCTAAAGATCAACACGATATTCCCATTTCTCTTATATAGTACCTGCATGGCTAGCACTCAAGGTATTTTTGCGCGAGAAAGCATGTCACTTTATATATACATACCTATTTTTGTAATAAGTGAAAGACCAAGAGTGGAAAATGCTTTGTCGCTCGACAAAATGCTTACATTCTAGTCCCCCTGAACACTCAGGTATGTCAAAATTTTAAACCTTTAAAGTACTTTAGAGAGACAGATTAAATATTAGAACATATATTATATTAATCTATCTAATACATGTATGTAAACTCTTTATAGCAACAAAACATTTGTTAAAAGTCAGCACATAAAAACCAATGTACAAAGGCGAACTTATCCTTTTAAGGCATCTCTAAGGGTTCTAAATACCTGAGGCCTTATAATGCCGTGTTTCTTATTTTTAATATTTTTTAACAGTGGCATATAACAAGAAGTCTATGCCATTAGGCGGTCCAAATTAAATAAGCAGCTCTGTGGGAGATTGGATGACAGCAGGTGGCTTCGTAGGAGTAGGAAATTCACATGAAATCAGGCTTTATGACGATAGCATAGGGTCCAATATGTCATATAACGTAGTATTATGTTTTCCACTATGATAAGGCCTGGAATTTCGTGAGAGGTTAAATTAGATTATATGAAAACAACTATGAAGATAAATAAATACATTAGTAACAGCTTTAGTTAAATACAGTAGCACATTTTGCACTCGATGCATGCATAGTTTGAACATGATTTTAGACATGATTTTGAAACGTACAAGACAAAGATCAAATGATTGCTTGATTATAGTTTTGTATGATTTTGCTTAATAAGTAAATATCTATACTCACCTAATCGTAAGTATCTAGAGAAAGATTACCGGAAGCATAGGTTTCACGTTACAATACAAATATAAAAAGCTATTCTTTCAATAAATAAAAGACTAAACTAGGGTGTTAGGAAGGTGATATTTTGCGTTAACGATGAACTGAACGAATCAAAATGTATAAAACTGACGGAAGCCTAAAAAATTTACATGGTCAGTTTTCCTTCGATTATGTCAATTACATATTTTTTTCATTACTTTCATTCGCGCTTTTAAATATCAAATCGCACTTGTTTAGAGAATTTCTTATAAAAAAATGTACCTAGTACATACTACATACAGAACGAATAGACAAACGTTTGATGTAGTGTAACAGTAGATAGGCGGAAAACTTCAACCAAGAACAAGGAAGACATTTTCAATTACCTACCTGTGTTGTTTAAAAATATAAGACACGGTTAATAAGACAGCTTAGTCTACAATTGAAAAGTGAAGAGGCACTGGAGAGAGACTCCGACGAGTTTATCTCAGTAATTAAGGCTGAGCTCAGGATCCGTTAGTTACAAGACTTACAAGTCGTATAAAACGAGACGAAGACTGTTCTACTACGGAACGGCGAAGTTACTCAAGAAACTGACTACTAGTTGTATGTTGAGGAAAAGCGCAGCGCTTTTGTCAAGGAAACAAATATCGAGAAAGCGTAAACGCTGTAAAAATGCTTATTTTATAGGATCTTTGAGATTGGTTGGATGGTTTTGTTTGTGAAATACGCTTTTTTTAATGAATGGCGGCTGTAAATATTATTTTTTTATATTAAATATTTGTTTTAATAAAGCGTCGTGGTACGTTTTTCTTTTGTATTTTTATAATGTTTGTATTGATGTAATAAATAACTGTTAGCCGACCTAATAAATAAAATAAAGATTCAGTTTAATGACCAAGTTAAGCACAAATAAAATATTCGCAATAGATTAGATTAAATTAATATATTTTCCAATAGTCAAAAATAATTATTTCAAATCATATGCATTAATACTGTGATCGTCAAAACGAAGATAAAATACGATTTTACAGTAATCAAACCCGTAACCTCTAACAGTAACGTTTACTCCTACATCTTAATTTCAAAGATTGCATTTGCTTATAAATTTCAACTATTAGGTACTTTATAAAATCATTTCAACTAAAACACCAAGTTTATTTTGCAAATGTTCCTATCGTAACTCGAAGCACGTACGCTATCAAAACATTTATATAAGTAGTATTGAAAAGAGCGCTTTGACATTCATAATAATAATATGAATATTTTCGAAAAATTTATTACTTTCGCTCGGTTACTCGATACATGTACAACTTTCGCTATTGTATTCATTGCATATATCTGATGTTATTAATGGCTCTCACACTTCACTACAGGCGTGTGGTTATGTGATTATGAAGTGGGTAATATGTAATACCACTCCCACAATAACGGTGTGATTGTATAATAAACTCGTGAGGTTATTTTATTCCTTATAATGAACGTTGTGGAATACCGTTCATTTATTTATTTATAAACCATTTTATGGCTGTTGTGAAGTAATAAAATTAAATGAAATGGTAGCTTCTTCGTAAATATTAGGTGTCTACAGTTAGGTATCTAATCTCAAAGATAAGCGATCATTATTTAAGATGTCTGAGTACTCAATTTAAATCTCTGTCGAATGTTACTTAAATTTATTATATTTCGGAGATCTACTTAAATTTTAAAATGCTATTGGAATGCTATTTGTTAACTAATTCATACGGGAATTTAAATGATCTCGAAACGTCAAATGCATAAAAGTAATGTTCCAAATATTAAATGAATATAATGAGAGTTAAATTCGTTATTACTTCATACCAATTAGACCTACGAATTTAAATTTATTTAGTATATATTTAATAAGTTTATCGTCAACTCAGTCAGTTCGTAATCTACTACTTTATATGGGAATGTAAAGGTTTCGGAACGTAAGCATATTGCGCGTGTAATTGTTTTATTCCAATGTATAATAACAGTGGAAACATCAGAAGAATACTTGCTTATCATTGATATCCGATTTTGCATGCTTAATACCTAAGACCAGTACGTACTACATAATAAAAGATGTACCTATTAAACCAGTGTATTATGGAATAGTAGTTTAGCAAAAGTAAAATTATTTTCGTGTTCAGGTTTTGTTTGCTAGCGAAGCTGCAATGTTGAATTATATAAGGGGACTACATACAGAAATGTAATACGAAATCTCTTTTCAGTTGGAAATTGTGAACATGCATTACATTGCTTTCATTTGAAACATTTGCACCAACATTTATTTAAAACGTAATGGTTTATACGAATCCTTACTAATTCCTTACTAATATTATAAATGCGAAAGTAACTGTCTGTCTGTCTGTCTGTTACGCTTTCACGCTAAAACTACTGGACCGATTTAAATGAAATTTGGTACAAAGAAAGTCTGGAGCCTGAGAAAGGACATAGGCTACTTTTTAACCGACTGCCAAAAAGGAGGATTTCCACGCGGACGAAGTCGCGGGCGGAAGTTAGTATTTAATAAAAAAAAAACACAAAAATTATTTTAAACTTTTCTTTAGTGTTAGACTACTGTCACCCCAGACGGCCAAATAGCGGTACCTAGCAGGTAATTAAATTTTGTAATTACATAAATAAGGTAGTTTGCATAATATAAAATTACTTCAGTGTTTGACTGTCGTTAGTTCAGTCAGCTTAATATAGGAATTGTAAAGTTTTCGAAACGGCAGCCGTTCCGTTAAGGTTCTTTTAACCCGATAATTATACTTCATCAAGTTCTAAAATTACAAAACAATGAAGGAGTTTATTTACCTATAGCTCGATTTTATAAAACAAGCGACAGGACTGATATCGTCTTATTCGCGACAGGACGTAAGATCTTAAAAGTTAACTACACTTAATTAAGTTACGTTAAATTAGTTTTATAACAACATTTCGTTAGTTGTTTTATAAGTAAATTAGTTTTTGTTTCGAAATGTTCACTCACTGGTTATGACATACCAACTAACTCTCAACTAAATCTCTGTAAAATTAACAAGATACCTAGTACAAAAAGAGTACATTAGAAATATGCATAATCAAGTATGATTCACAGATCTCTTCAAATATACGTTTATTACTCGTATAGTAGAGTAGAGTTGTAATAAACAAACGAAAATTAAACGTAATAGTGAGTTTATTTACGGACTCGGAGGAGACACTAACTGTACCTATTCGAGCGAATAGTCTACAAGAGCTAAATATGTAGTAAATACGTCGACTTGAAATAACATGTATATTGTATATGCTACGAAACATTTCAATTTCCTGAGAACTTATCGGCGCGGCGAGCTTTTATTCGGTTTCCAATCGCAACCTAGTTAGATGTACTTAATAGAGATCTATTTTTAATCTCGTGAAGATTATGGTATAAAATAAAATGAGGTTTTGAGACGCTAGACTTCGCAATATGTTAAAAGTTTGAAAGGCGAGAAACTTTTTAAATTAGTTTCCTTAGGATATTTTTTTTTGCAATTTTAGAAATTCTTAACAACAAGCATTGTTTAATAGGACTATGGTAAATATTGAGAATTCTTTATAGTATGAGATTTCATGTAAGTGTTTAAGATACTGTTTGTATATTATGTAAGACACTAGGAAATATTAAAACAATAACCACAAAGTTAATTTTTCTAAATTAGCGCGTCAGAGCTTTGTAAAATGCGCCATTTCTTTTTTCTACCACGTTTAAGTTATCCTCGGCGACGTAATCTTAGTAAAAACTTAATTTGGCGGTCATAAAATCGTGGAAATTTCTTTTCATTGTGCTTCGTACTACGCAGTAGACTGTATGACGTCGGGAGTGTTTGCAGGGCGGCTAGAGGTCACTCCAACCCGTCTGACCCTGACGCCGGCTTTCTCGCTAAAAATCAA
Source organism: Polylopha cassiicola (assembly GCA_038024825.1). Classification (NCBI taxonomy): domain Eukaryota; kingdom Metazoa; phylum Arthropoda; class Insecta; order Lepidoptera; family Tortricidae; genus Polylopha; species Polylopha cassiicola. The sequence continues at coordinate 5,660,729 of CP149059.1, forward strand.
AAAGTATATCCTGAAATATGTACTGGCTTTAAATCGGTACCTATCATCCTGTTTATTACGCAAGAGCGAGAAGGATAGCTTATATGAAGAGTGTAAGTGTGAAGGAGTTTAATGGCGAGTAGAGTTGTCGATAGATCGTAATCTGCACGTTTATAAGTTAACTACTAGCTACTACTACGATTGAAATACGAGTGTAATACTACCGTTACGGGTTAATAAAGTGGATAAAGAAATGACAACTTATTAATTTTTTTTAAAAATAACAAGAGGAAATGTTCTCACGTGGTACACAACCAATCAGTATATTTATCTAAATATTAATGTAGTTATCATGTAAATAAGCAATAGGCATTTAAATTTTCAAACCATTAGAAAACCTAGCGCAGAATAAATGCTTGCAGACGCTATAGACAGTATAGGTACGTTAACAAAGTCCGATTGTTATGACTGCCGCGCAATATCTAGACACAAAGACAGCTTTTACATTTATCCCCAGCGCGTATATCGTTCGTAAAATGTGCGTTATTTCACCGACGTGAATCGACGTGTATTATGGAATCCACATTGTAAACAATAAGAAACGGTAAAGCAACAAGTCGCAAGGGCGCGTCAATCTCCATCACCCCCACTCGTCCTTTACGACCTAAACTATATGTTACTTACGTTTATTGCTAGTAGTTATTATATACTAGATATCGACTCGACTATTGATGCGAGAAATGAAAACAACTTAGCTCCATCTAATCTAAAGTTTTGTAGTACAAGACTTCCACTTCATTAGGTAAATAAAAGCCAAACGCTCCTTGACCTTACGTAAATTCGAAGGTCGTTACGACTTCGTAGAATTCGCAGTTACCTCTTAATACGCTCATTCAGATTCGCGTTACACCCAAGCGTAAACCACACACTCCGTTTCACTGAAAGTAATTTACTTACTAAACCATGGTTGCATACAAAAACAAGGATTGTACCATTGGCAGGGGCCGGAGTGTCGGCGCGGCAGCAGGCGAGTGCCGCGTCAGTGCCGTGTCGCGTGTAAACTTGGTCCATCGCCGTCAGCGGTGGCAAGTCAGCGATCATCGCAGATACAGTTGCGTGGTGCATGTACATTTGTTTTGGCACAGCTCGACAGCGGTCGCGGGGCTAACCGGCGTAGTGCGCAGTGTCGACTGGCGCGCAATTCGCGAGAAAGGGATGGGGCGCCGCACCGCGCATGCGCCTCGTAAAACGCGGGAAGAATTTTCTAGAAGCGCCTTCCGCAAACAAGACTATCGTCTTTGGGCGTTACGCGCGATTCAGCCTTCTTCCACGTTTTACATCTTTGCTAAATTTTGTACGCAATAGGTTGCGCAGTTAATTTTCAATACCTCAATTATAGTAGCTAGGCGGGTTATGTAAGTTGGTACCTATGGCAAATAATGAGTATTCTACGAATATTGGATCTTTAATGTATTTGAAACATTAGCATGAAAAGTAATAACGCGAGCTACATCCGTTAGGTATAGTTGTTTAATTCCAAGACATAAAGTCGTAGTCAAATTATCTTAGCCATACGCACGAGATCATTAAGTTAGGTATACATATTCAAATAAAGACCAAATTTAGAAACTGCAGTCACGATGACAAGATTGTAAAGTTCACAATGTGCAATTGAGATGACTAATCTCACAGTCATAACTACTTGGTAGCAACGGTGAGCGCATCGTGCATCTCAGACTGTCAACAATTAAGTTGAGCTTTGTATACCTATTTGTAAGTTCATCTAAAGATCTTAGTCGACTTAAGAGAGCTCTAAGCGGATGTAATTTGTGAGATAACATCTGTATTAAAGCCGAGGATTTAACGTAAACGGGGGCTGTTTTTATCCCTAGATGATGGCTTGCCTCTCGAAGGTCGTTTTGCATGACCGAGATCACTGATATGTCCCTAATATAAATGTAGTGGGTCTTTTACGAGCCACTCAACGGTCTCGCTTCAAAGATAATTTGCCTCGACGTGTGATAAAATCGCTAGGGTCTTACAATAACGCATTACTTTCATTTCCAACAGTGGTTTTGAATATCATTTTCATATTCTGAATATGATTTTTCGTTTCGGTTGCATTTTTTAACACGCTTTTATTACCTACAGTGACTTGTACTGGTGTCTTAGAAACATTATTAAAACACATTTAGAGCCAGGGGTGGAGCCAGTCCGTTTTTTATCTATTTCAATCCCCTTTTTTTGGTTGCTATTTGATCAAAATAATAAAAAAATATGAAAGAAAAGAAACGTCATGAAAGATCACTCCCCAATTTTATTATGTACCTACAAGCACTGTTTAAGTTCCTATATATATAAGGTAGGCTTTTCGATTGATTTATACAAGAATTACATAACCTTTAAATCCTTAACCAGCAATAAAGACTACTTCTATACAGGTAATAGCTGTATAGTGGGATTACCAACTATAACCCGATGATATAAGTCAGGTGCTTCCTTTTATGCCACCATGGAACCATAAAAGTTTAATAAAAAGGGTTTTCAGAATTAAGTACTCAAGAACGATGGCTGTTCAAATAAGCTCTTACTCGTAGCAGTTTTGTTAGCGATAAGTAAAATATTGTCATTTTCAAGCATATTATTCTCTACGTATTATTAAAATGTTCAATACAATCTTTATGTTAAAAGAAATTAAGTGCGCAAATGTGATCGAGAAGTTCAGTTTTATGTAAATTGTTAAGTATTTTTAGACAGTAATAAAAAGTGTCACCGATATATATACTATATAGTTTGTACAAGTACCTAGGAATTTATCCTCTAAAAAACAGTAGGAATTTAATGTAATTCTTACCAGTACCTAGTTATCTATCTACTAGCTATTAGCTGCGTAATCTAAACAATATTTGAAATGTTTGATCATTACATTTTTTATTCGTTTACATTCCCACAGTAAATTATATCGCTATTACACGATCTTGTGTTACGGAAGCTTTAAGTAAAATTTATTTGCGTTGGTTACTATTTAAATGGCAATATTACACGACCATAACGAAAAACAAATTGTACTCACAAAATGTGAATGGGCGAGAGACACTGATAAAATCTGCCTTACCTGGAACAAAAATAAAATATGTTAATAAATCTCAACAAAGTTAACGAACTGTACAAAATAATTTACATAAATAAATGTTTGCACCTATGAGATAAAAAAACGGCCGGGTATGAGGCAATGGATATTTTGGATTAGGAATTATAAAAACAAACAAACTAAAATGGTATTGTGAATTAATTCGCGTATGTATTTTATTTTACTTGCTGACGTTTCGAAAACTTTACAGTTCCCATATTTTAGCACGACTGAGCTGACGAGAGTCTAAACCTAAAGTTGTTTCATTCCAATGTGTAACAATCGCGAAGGCATTAGAAATTATTATTTCATTGTGAGTTAAATAGGGAAGAACAATTTTTCAATTGAAAGCGATAATTTATACCTTTTCGTTGCCGCGACTCAACTGTATTGGTGTATAAACTTTCTACAGTTTGTTTGAATTTAATTAAATTAACTTGGGCTTTTCGGTTTGATTAGATTAAAATTAACAGTAATTACGTGGGTATCGTTTGTGCTTTTATTATGTTTAATGAGATGTTCTATGCTTCATTATTATTCTGATTCTGACTGTAATTGTACCTACCTAATACCTACTTTTTATAGTATTATACAAACAAAAAGGTATTGTGCATACTGGAACTGGGCGCCAAGCAGGTAAACATAAAAAAAAAACAGTTCAAAATTATCACGTTTTGTCCGCCTTACTCGGAATTAGTCCCAGTAAGTGGCATTTTAACGTTTAAAGGCGTTTCCTTTACCATATCGAGCGTTTAATAATTAAAAAATTGTTTCGAAGCCTTACTTTAACTAATTGAAACATTCCTAACTTAACAACCGTGTAAAGCATCTATTATGTGCTTAGAGAAGCTAATTAGGCGGGCTGTCTGAATATTATTGTTGTCGTTAAAAGACAGCCATGAAAACCTATCTCCACGCAACCCTGCTTTTAGATCTAAGTAAAAGGAAAATGGTGAGATTATACTTTTGAAATAGATCGACTCCAATGGGGGAGATCGCGAAAGACCACAGTTATAGGCAAGTAACTTGTCTCTATTGCTGGAATCTGACAGTTAGATTTCGCTGGGGAATGCCGACATCTAGTATCTACGTAAATATATTACATAGATGGTAAATAACGTGTCAACACTTAAATTAAAATTTAAATATGCATTTTAAGCCTTAAATGAAATAACAAAATATATCGAGGTGTCTATGTACACCTACACTTTTCTAATAAAGGTGCGATAATTCAAATTCTAAAATGTGTTGAATTAGAAATGATTAATGACATTAACCCATTATTTTCTGCAAGTAGTAAATTCTTGACTAGATATTATCTATCTATCTACATGTAGAGGGAGATGCGAACCCAAAATCATCAGAAAAAAAATGGTACCTATCTAATAGACAACGTTGACACTTGCACGTGATATAAGAAATCGGTGCTGGGTACCTTAACAGCAAACAAGCAATTTATTTATACAGCTTATATAAGCTGCTTGATTGCTGCCTGAATAAAATTTATTGTATTAAAGGCTACCAAATCGCGAACATCCCTAAAGTCAGTAAAATTATTGTGCATTAATATGGCTTTTCAAGTTAAAACCCTTTGTTTATATAGAACTATGTACTTCCTAAATTAGAAATTGATTCTGGTGGTTACGTAGCTTATCGTTTCATTGTTCTTCCAAAGTTTTAAGTCGGGTCGACCCTTCGGATCACAAAGTAGGCGGTCCCATATCGATTATGTTTGTTTAGGCATTGGATCCAAACTGAAACCATATTTCAAGAGATACCGATATCGTTTAGGCGAAAATAGGCTTGACACATTGTGAGTACTTTCAAGAGATTTTCTTTAAATACAGCCTCACGTTTAGACGCTTACCGTGTCTAGTCACAGGACTATCAAACCCTTAAACACCACCGTTACAACCTTAAACCAGTTTAAATTATAAAATGAAGCTAAAATGATATGCCTAAATAAAATTATTAGTAATATCGCGTGTTAATGAAATTAGGTACTCACAATAAGTGCGCTTGAACTCGAGTTAGTTAATATGAAAGCGGCCAACATTCGACGTAATGAGCCGCATGAATATGAATGCGAGCGACAGACGACCAATTATACAATCATTAATAAACACCCAAAAATATGAGGTGGTGAAATAATGAAGCCGAAACGGTGTCGGCTCGGCGCACAAATTGCGGGCTGTCCAAGCTGAACGATTTATTCATAGCAGTTTTTTCGGCCACGTGTGTCCGTGTCGCCTGAATCTACTATTCGAATTTTTTATTCCAGTATATTCAAGCTAGGGCTTTTAGAGATTTTCGGGCCGCGGTAGCAACAGGAGCGTTTATTAATTTAGTTTTGTCTACTTATCTGTCTATCCGGCAGTCCCGGCGCGCTAGCGCTCGCAATTTATCACCTATCACGGTGAATTTATTGGTTTTGTTTCTTATAACCGCAGCCGTGTCGACAGAAATACAAGATAATAAACTACGTACCTACCTAAAATATAAAAAATAGAACGGAGTTCTTTTAAGACTTCTCCGTTTACATTAATTTCCATAGTTTAATTGTTTATGACAGGATAAGAAATATTTATTTCCACCACGTTTATAAGTGTGTGCTTTACTAAAATTTTCACCCATAGACAGGTTTTAAAAATAAACTGTGCCGACTAAATGTCCTCATAAATGACGCGATGAGCCGACCCGAAAGCGTCATGCGATAAAAACGTTTTTCATACCTTCATATCTCTGACGGATATGAGGTACGAAACATACAAACTGTTCGATACCGGTAGGCTAAAATTTCTTTGGAAATCGGAATTCTACCTAAAAAAATAGATTTTCTTTTTAAAAAGATACCTACAGTTTTCAAAAAAGTAGACTAATGAGCAGATGAACATCATTAAATTAATTAAGAATTTTGTTAGATTACTTACAAGCGATTAAGAATTGATCAGTTTATTATTCTAAGTCATTTAATCCTGTCTAATGAACTCTAAACGTCTTTTTTTATTCTGAGATTAAACAAAATTTGTACTTACAGAATAAAGCTTTGATAATCTTTGTTGTTTAATCAAACATTTTAACAAAGCTTTCTAAGTCCAATTTATTGCGTTTAGGTTTTTAAGAATTTATATTGTGCTGCCGTTTTGCCTCTAGGTATAATGGCGTCTTATTACTCAATTCTGTTTTCAATTTAATATAACTAGATTAATATTATGAAGTACTATCAGAATCGTTAGGTTAGGTTATACTACCAGTAGTAAGTGCTAGAATGATAATTATTAATGATGCTTTCGCGGTTACTACTCTTTGCAATAAACCAATTATAACGGAATAATTTCGATGCCTAAGCCTAAGTTTAGCGTTAGACTATCGTCAGCTTAGTCGTGCTACGAATATGGGAACTGTAAAGTTCGAAACTTCAGCATATAAAATAAAATACGTGCGTTACCGTTAGATGTTTGATTCAGATATAGTAAAAAAAAGATAATCGATGAAATGAAAGAAAAAGTTTCTAGTCTTTTGTTACGGTGAATCAAAGTGGCAAATCGCTTTAGATGAAATATCCATTCCACTTGTGACTTTAGAATAACACTATAATATATGTGAGCAACATATGCGATTGGTTTACTATTTACCTGTCGAAATGGCTGCAGGTGCCTACTTATTGAGTCTGAAATCAATTTCCCTCGCAGACAACGCTGCCAATTTATGGTAATAAGTTTCTGTTTTACGACTTGTATTCAACATATAAAATGTACTGTGTTTTGCGTTGATTTCTTATTATTTATGTGAGTATCGACACCGATGAAAGGGTCGGAGCGAGTGTTGGTATACTTATTGGTTTTATTATTTATCTGAACATTTAAATATTCTATTGATTCGAACCTACACACGGCTCATAAATATATTTAAGTATGAGACGTACAAATGTTAGCTGTGATATTTCTTGGTATCTTCTGTAAGTGTATTTATCATTTATGTATAAATTTTATTTATCATGTCATGATGCCTAGATCATAAGACACGGGTTATTTGACTTTGTTTAAGAGCTGGGAATCTGACACACTCAAAGGGTTATGTACAATCTATATATAGTTTTTTGTATAAAGTCAACTTTAAATACTATTTCCTCTTAAAGGGTAAATCTTTAATATTTTTGAGAAAGAAGTTTACCTTAGAACATAACATAAAAATACGGGGAAAACGGATTTTTCTAGAAATGAGTCCAAGCTGAATGGGTTTCCAGTGTACCTACATTCTTTTGATCCTTCTAATCGTCCTTATATTTCTTTAGATTTAGTGATGGTCTCACGGCTTTATGTACTCTGAGTTCAGTGCTTAAGTTCCTTTTTTTTTATTAGGTTAATTTATTTTAAAATTATAGCCTCTTGTAGGTGCAGATTAAGTGTTAAAGTACATTCTACGCATGTTTAATGAGCTTATGCACTGAAATTGATGTAACGGTAATACGGTTATAAAATTTTAATCCATTAAAATAAAGCGCGCTTAAAACCTTTTACAGTATAAAGTAGTTTTTTCTTTGAAATGCAAATACGTACAATTTAAAGCCAGCGAATGTATTTATGAATTTAATAACACGTTGCTCGGTCGAGGGTGTTTGCGAAATTTAAAACGAATTGTTAATATAATGAACTTATGCTGAACTTGTGAACCCTTTAACGTTCGCCTGTTTGAGAATCCAATTGGTATCCATGCGTTAAATAGCATTAATTAAAATATAATGATACCATTAAAAAATAAACAGAACAAGTTGAGATTCCACTGTAAATTGAACCCTTACAACAACCTATCACGAAGTATCTACAGTGCTCATAAGTTTAAGTGTGAATTTTTGTAATACGGCATGTAAAATCAATTAAGCCATTTGAATCTATTAAAGAAAACTTTTACTTACTAATAAACCTCACATTGAAATAATTACAATATTTCCAAAGCACAGTAATAAGTATAAAACAAAACAAACAGAAAATTTGCAGCTTCATTTTGAAATGAAATCACATTAACAATCTCATTTTACAAATGAGTGGAGAAAGTTTCAAATAATGCCCGCTAACTATGTAAGAGGACACCGAAAAAAGCATTTCATTTTCCCATTTAAAGTGACGAAACGACAAAAAGAAGAGAGGAAAAATAAATAATGGAGACCAATTAACTAAGAAAAGGAGCCGATGGAATACAGAGACTGAAAGAGACAGTTTACCTTCCGTACAAGGGTCTTTTATTAATGCGAGCGTCAGAGCTATGTCACATTAGAGATGTCAAATGAACGTGGATTTTTTGTTAGTGCGGTTATGTAATGGAAATTCGCCTACTAGGCCAAGTCGTGCTTTCTTGTCTATCATAGATTGAAATTTCATTATAGGCACTAGTTTTGCTGCTGTAGAAATATAGGAAGTAATACCTTAACGAAATGCCAGCAGTAGTTACTGAGAAAAAAATGGAAATATATAAGCAAAAGATATCGCTTAGCCATATGGACGAAGCAATATTGACACTGCATATCCCATCATTGCCAGGATTATAAAAATAATTCCATTAATTAATTGTCAAATTACAGATATTACCTACATAGGTAGTAGGTAATATATCGCAGTGGTGTTTTCAAATGATTCCATATTTTTTTCCGAATTACATATGTCCTTTCGGTCCCGAAAAGCTCGGCAGGATTGCAACAACATGGCATGTCTGCATAAAATCAAATTTTATTTCAAATTCACATAGATCACAGGTAGGTTTTTTCACGTTTCAGAAGTAATGAAATATACACAGCTTTTTTATTGGGTACATCTGAATACCTAATTTCTATAGATAGTATTTTTCAGTGCCAATATTTTCCACAGTATAAAAATGTTAGGGTAGGTATGCATATTCATGTGGCAGCGTGATTTGTGTTTGCTGCACTCTTTTATTTATTGTGTCTATTATTTTATGTGATAAATTTTGTATTTTAGTGATTATATTTTGTACTTATTGATTACATGTCTATTTAAGTAATTTAACTTTCTTAACTCTTAAAATTAGATGATAAATAGATAATTTATAATTAATAATCAACTCTATTAAAAATTTAATTTAAAAATCTTGATAAATCATGTTTAAGGCCAATATGCAATATTTAGGTACTACTTAAAAATAGATAAGAACATAGAACAACATCCCAACGTGTTTGATATTCATTCTATATTGTACCTTAGTACTCTGCGACAGAGAAATCTCCTATCGCTTTATATACAACCAAAAGAAATAATCTAGTTATGGTCCTTTATGTAGATTGGTAAAATTAAATAAGTGATTGACAGAAACAGACAAACAGAGCGTCTTTTTTTTTCAATCTACATTTTTAAAATAAATAACTGGGCGTAAAACCCTGTTTAAGTCAAAATTAATTCATGAGACCACACAACTTTGGTTAATGTTATTTAAGCAATATAAATCCAGGCCTTAAATTCATGTTTCGTCGTTTTGTTTTTATAAAATTAGCTTTACTCTCACGTTTCAAGGTTGAATTTTAAATCACACGTAATTGACAGCAGTTTTTTTCAAGAACATACATTGTTTTTTTACTCCTACGAAACGCTCGCTCTTGATATAAATGTCAAAATACTTTGGCGTTTTGACATTTGTGTCTAAGAATAAGCGCTACTACATGTTGTTCGAAATCATTCTTAATCACAAAAAGTTTAATAATTTCTGATGCCTTTGCGGTTATTAGGTACACATTAAATAACGGATTTAATTCGTACATTTTATATTATTTGTTGACGATTCGAAACGTACATGGCAAGTTTTCGAAAAGTGTAGGTACCTACAGTTCTCACATTTGTAGCACGACTTAGCTGACGATAGTCTAACAAATAAAATAACATACGTGAATTAATATGTTATTTTCATTCCAACATGAAAAGTCTGTCAAGTGGCGAATATTAAATGAGTTAATTATAAATTGTACACTTTATCTCTTTACACATTAATTTGAATGTTTGTAAGCCTCTTCTAGCACAAAAGCGGGTGTCCATTACCGTTGGCCGACAAATTTTGTTTACGTTCTCCGGAATGCCCGCTCCGCCTAATTTGCAGTGCGCGGGATTATATTGTGCTGGAAACAGCGCGACTTATTTATTGTTCACTACCGGAAACTGTTTATAGCGAACAAAGCGATTTATGAATAAAGGATTCTTTTTGTTTACGATAACATAATTTATGCAATATTGAAAATTTTCTCCGTCTTGCCTTTACAAAGTTGAACACAAATTAATCGTAGACGAGACTTTAGTGTGAAGAAAGCGTTGGTATACATCAATTCGACAATCGATTGGCTAAATAGTTAAGTCGACCATGAATATGAGTATTCGGAGCCTGCAAAGAGCATATGTAAATAAGGAGGTAACTAAGTACTTTTAACGATTGCTACTGTTGTTTGTACGATTGACCTAATTTTTGAAATAAGTACTTACATATTTATCATGCAACAGACTGTATTATCACGATATAGTTATTGCTGAATTAATATCGATGTACATCCCTTTCCGATAATTACCTGACACGACAAACACACGGGTGACACATCATTTAGGGACAATCCTGTTAACGGAATCCAAAACAACGATACGAAGCACGAACTCATTCGCAGCGAGCGTGTTCAGTCCTACTCAATAAACGTCAATGGCTCTAATAACCGAATACAACACGTCCTCTAACACAAAAATGGAGACGCAACAAAATCATTTACCGCGGCAACAATAAAGAGGAAACAAAGCTTTTCTATTAGGGTCTAATCTCGAGAACGGGCCGAATGGGCCCCCAGCCATAATTCCATCCAATAATCCTTTACGATGAAGAGTTGAATAAGCGTCTGGCGTGTTATGGCATATTCTGAACGTCGTTTCCTTAATAATTTGTCTCCGACGAGAGGAGTCTGTGGCCTCACTACGAGATCTCGATTGTAAGTGAATCATCTACGAGACGAGCTGTGGTCTTTGGCTAACAAGGTCTCACCGTCTCGCTAGTAGGTCAGTGTCAATAAACACCGGATCGCGAGCAAATCATTTACATACACCACTCTAGTGACTAGGCGTTGCAATAGTTTTTGCATTCAATTTGTCCCGATAGAGTGTTATTTCATACCTTGTTTTATGTATGAACAAAACGAAAACTGAAGTGCTTTTAACTTCCGTGTGTCTGTTTGTGACATCATATACCTAGCTTACATATGGAACTGTTAAACGATGGTTTGAAAGTAGAATTAGTCGAGGTTGGAGATGATTCGGTAGTTAGAATTATTTTATAATATTGGTTCACCGTCAGGCGTTTTTGAATATTACGCAGTCTATCAATATTCGTAAAAACGGAAACACCTAACAACCGGTTTGCGCGACAACAATCCAAATATTTATGTACGCTGGACAAATAAAAAACGGGTATAGATTATTCATGTGTGTTTTGCGTGAATCGAGAAACGTTGTTAACAGATATGGGAGAGGAAAGGGCTGGGCCGAGGAGAGGGGAGCCTACCCTCAGTACTAGGTCAAGGGTCACTGGATGCTCCGCCGTCGCAGGGCGCGGACGCGCCTAAATATACATTTGGAGATAACGATAATGGCCCATTCTGCCCTTATTACCTTCCGATATTGGATCACTTATCACGAGGACAAATAGCGGTTGATGTACTGCAATTATTTCATTTACGGTGAACGAATCATTAGTTATAATTTTTGTTTGTGATAGACGTTGAGGACCTAATGATATAACTATAGAGTAAAGACTTTGTTAAGGTTTGATTTGCTGATTAGATCGACTTCATCTTTAGATGAATTTGATTGAGAAGTAAATAGTCAATCTTTATTTTTCTTCTATGCGAAACTCTAGCACGCTAGTGCGACTCGCTCCTGGCTGGTTTTATTTGCATTTACGTCAGTGCCTTACAAATGGAGCATGCGTAGAGTAGAGCATAAACAATTGTCATAGCCATAAAGCAGCGAGCACACGCGCGATGTTAAAGTAAAATTGTGGTTGATACCGTGAACGCTGCTTGATATCAAATATTTATTCGAGAGCGCGCGGAAAGCTGCCCGACCATGGTGCAAACGTAATAAAACGTGTTATTCCGCAACAAAATAACACTTTTAGTGGGAAAGAACATTCGGATACCGATAATGCTTTATGTTCATGGTTTTAAAATAAATTGACGCGGAGATTTATTCGGTCGTTGTGCAGTTTGTTTCTAGCGCTACACGCATAACAGAGCTTTATTCGTTTTGAATTTTATATACTTACAGCATTATAATGAGTGATGCTTTCGCGGTTAACACATTGGAATATAACAACAATAATGGATTTAACTCGCGTATTATTTTTTTTTATGTCGATGTTTCGAAAATATTACAGTTTCTATATTCGTAGCTGACTACGCTGACGGAGCGCCTAAGTTTAGCATAACCGATTAAAACCAGGGTGTGTAGCCTATCGCTTTTCTATGTTAACCAGAATAGTCTTTTAATATCTAGGTCGCTAGTGACTTAGAATAATATCGCAAGTTCTGACGGCAAGAAATATTCGGATCTAGTTGGGTATGTAGGTACCTACCAACAGAAATATTTTAGGTTACGCACGCATGTGGCATGTCTAAATAGTGACGGAGAGCTGAATGAATAAAATATTTGGGTTAGTTGTTATCCCCTATTTTATAAAAAATACAATTATTTTATGAGATTTCTACAAATTCAATTTGTCTTGGTATTGCACGACTAAATCAAAGCAAAGATAAGTTATTTATGGACGTGACTAATGGATGGAGAACTTTTTTTAAACTTTTAGCCTTAATTTCAAAATCTACATTCACCAATCAAACCTACATGCAATTATTAAACAACTAATTTCTTTCTCAATATTTAACCTAAAATTTACTTGAAATCGTGTTACAATTAACATTGATTCGGGCTTCATAACGGGTTCGTTATCAGATCCATGTGAAGCTAATGAGCATTAAGCGGACAATTTCCGTCAAGTAAGCGTTAAATAGCGACACAATTAATCGGCCGCGGCGCCGGTTTACTTGTAAATAAAAATTGCAGGCGGTCATTCGTGAAACGAGCCCCATATTCTTTCTATACCTACAGGTATACGGTAACGATCTATAATAGTTGTTGCACAATTATTATCTTTATACCATCATTGTAATAAGAAGCTCCTGAATAGCCTACATATTTCTATTCACGCCGCGTCCATGATTTCATTTATTTTTATAAAACCAGTCCTGCATATCGAGTTTTACAAATTTAATTTTGTAACCAGGGTCTATGAGGTGACGGGATTAAAACATGACGGCCATTTTAAGGCTTATATTTTTATATAAATCTTTTTAGTGAGCCGCATGGAATTTAGTTTAGGAGGTTTAGGAGCTACTTTTTATCTTGAAAAAATAATAATGCGATCTGCGATCCTTATAATATATTTACCTATTCGAGATACAAAAATTAGTCTATGGTTTTCGAGATTCCAACTATTTCAATACTAAATCTGTTCAGCGGTTAAAGCGCGAAAGCTTACCAACAAATATAGCATATGCATATTCCAGCAGGATAGCATTCCTTTTCATTGAGAGAGATAGAGATTACCTGTCAAGACAAAACGAATTAAATAACGCTACCGCATACACTACTGCAGTAAAATAAAACTCACTCTTTTAGCTAAACTTTAATTCTGTCTTTAGCGCTAAACTCTAAATGCCTTTATTTCCTGAGATCTTATGTTACAAGCAGCAAATTCAGCGTTCACGGCGGAGCGAAGAAATTCACAGTTTGGTCCCAGTTTCAGCATTATCTGCAAACAAGTCCGTGAAACTTGTTCGAGGGACCACTCGGGACGTGTTTATTGCAAATGGGAGTTCAGCACGGGATACTCGGTTCAGTGGATGGGACTAGTGCAGTGTGCTTGCGTGTCAGTGGCACTACTATTTTATTGGTAAACTACCAGCTTACCTCGGCTACGTGTACAAATTATGAATTTTGTACTGTCTGTATTTTATATTGTAGATTATAATTGTTAATATTCAGGATGATCTTTAAGAATGGTGGAAACGTGTCGACAACCGTGGCGTCTTAAACAAACCGAGAAGACGAGAGGTGGATTGGTTCTGTAAGCCAATGATGATTTGTCTCGTTGACATTTTGTCGTATCGGTATCGTATTATTGTCGCGGTGGTCTGTCATAAATTGATAAAATAAATGACAAGGTTTAGAATTTGACATTTACTAGACGACAGTAAGTTGATAAAATGTCGTCGTGTAAACTTTACTGTGGACAAGGCCATCTAATTTTGTCGTTTAATAGACGACATAATGTCGATCAATATATGACAAAATAAAAACAGATTCTTGCTGAGCTTATCAGTGTATTTTTATCGCTGGAGACGGTGACATAGAAAGAACTGAAAGAACGAGAAATCCTCTTTATTTAAAAAGTATCTTTAGACAGTCCCTCTTAATCGTATTTATGAAATAAACTGCAAAAATATCTAACCTGAAAATTATGAGAAGTTTATGCAAACGACCTAGCGAAAGAATAATTACTCAACGACTAGCGACTCGCCTCGAATGCTGCAAATTAAGCCACCGGAGGTTTCAAACAATTCACATTTTGCCTTTGTAAGACTCAGATTTAAAACACCAGTTAGTGATACTAAATTTTGTCACTTGCACTTATTTGTATTTCATATTTTAAGAATTATGTTGATGTAACGTTGTAAAATTGTGCTTATGAAGATCAAAGTTACCATCGATACGAAATACCTTTTGTTTTAGAGAAACCCATTTCTTAATATTTTTTATTTCGAAATAGGGAAATATATATATTACTCTCCCGGAGTACGAGTTACTTGTGTCAAATACTTTTTTTTTGTATGTAGATAATGAATGAATGGATGACTTTTTATTACCTATTATTTAGTTTGTAAAGTATTTCCTTATAATCTTAGCTACTGGCGCAATCGACGGGATGACGTGTAGGTACCTACTGATAGGACTGATGAACAACAACTACTTCCTTTCATAGAATTCGTTAGCGGTCAGAATAATAGACCAAACACGCATTGAAAAAAAATTGACAGCTGTGGGATACATTTTGAACGGCACAGAATTCCAGAGATATGGGTCCAAATTAGATTATGTTTTACGTGGTTTATTTAATATAGTTAGATGAGAATTTTGTCCATCGGACACTGACCTGGTTCATGGTGGGCAGACGGCGAAGGCGCTGTGAAGGCGCTGCAGCCGGCAGCGCGACGCGCCAGTCCTCCGAGCTCCGGTACTGGAGACAAACGATAATAACTCATGAGAAAATATCACGTCTCAAATGTCGTTTTGCTTCTGGATAGAATTAGCGCCAAAGATATGTGGGAAAGAGACCTGAGTTCTTACTTAACTATAATTGTTATGGTCTACTTAATGAACGCAAAAGTTAGTAAGTAAGTATGGATGGATGTTTGTTACTCTTTTACGCAAAAACTACTTATTAGATTTTGATGAAACATTACACATATTTAAATAAGTTTATAAATCAGAATAACATATTATATAACTATAATGTGTAAAGTACTCCTCGTGCCATACGAAGTCGCGGGTAGAAGCTAGTATTAGATAATTTGTGTTAAAGCGAAATACATGTCCATATTACAATATTCTTTGATTTGAGTGGAATGAAAAGGTTCAAACGAAATTAATCGTAATATCCAACTAAACACCTAAATTAAGACCTGCTCCGGCTTTTCCCTTTTTAATATGCTACAATCACAAAGGATAATCTCAGCTTTGAGAATTCCCCTTCAAAGCTGTAAATTCGCTGCGTAATAAAGTTAAATCATAAAAAGGGAACAAGAATATTACGCTTTGAATATATCTGTAAGTCGTCATCTCGTCATGTATTTATCGTCAGAGCAAACAAAACTTGAAACAAACAAAAAAGCATGATACGGTGCGGCGGCGCGGCGCTTGTCTTTTACGACTCGAATAAGCGCAGGCGCACCGTGACTTGCCTCATGTATAGCTATTTTCTTTCAATTTCGCCGAGGAAGCTGAGAAACGGCAAAACGAGTTTCCTCAGCAAGATAACAAATAGGCCACGGCCTCTTAGACACTAATAAACGAGTATTACTGAAATGGGATTCCACTAAGCTATGAAAATTAAATGCCGCTCTCAAATTCAAATTATCCTGAGATGGAAATTAAATAAAACCCGCGCGGCCTGTAAATTTAAAACCTCTCGATTCGAGCAAACTTTTCAGTATTTGGATAAATTTCCCCGGTGACCAAACGAATTGTGGACAGATATATTTTAAACGCGCCAGTTTGGTCGTCGAGCACGCCTTTTACACAGAATGTGTTTTCAAAAATAGCATGTTCGTTTTCACTACTTAATTAACATGATGTATCGTAACTTTATATTCTAATTAACATATTCGGTGCTAAGATTTACCGTAATGTCTTTTCTAATAATAAAGATCGGGCTAGTGATCTAGCCGGGCTAATTGCACTAAGTGGTCTTTAACAAACAACACACCTAAGATAATATCGGCAATTAAATGCTCGGATCATCCTGGTAAGCTGCCGCTGAAGCTAATAATTTATCATTAGCTTTGAGTACTTAAATGACTCAAACTTGTTTTCTATAATAGTATCGACACTGTGACCTTCAGAGGTATATATTTTTATTTATCGCAACAAAGCAATAAATAATAATCTCGCATAATGTAAAAAATAGTTTCGAATATAAGCGGAGAGAAGCAGGTAGGAAGTAAGGAAGCAACTAACGTATAACAAATAACAAAATTTGCTGAAGCTGTCGTTTGCGAAGCGCTCGATCTAGAATCTAGATATTAATTGGATAAATTTCTATTATAGAATGGAATATCAAGCAGGGTCGATAATGCTGATTTGGAATCTGGCTGCCGGACGGTTGCTTAGATAAGGGGCTGCTATTTAATAACGTCCGATAGCAGTTGGAACGGTGCCATTCTCCGGCCTTCGGGGGTGCAACTTACAAGGTTCGGCGTGCACATGGGACCTGTTATGCCTAACGACATTAGATCACGGCTATACAAACGACGTTATGCGCTCTGGAGTCGATGCCACTGTTGTAGACGCTATGAATAATGAATGAATGCTTTGACGGAGATGCATAACTTTATCGATAGAAATTACAAATCCTAAACGTGCGGGCGAAACGATTTATGCTGTGTATAAGGGAAATTAATTTAAGAAAATCATTGTTGTACCTACTACTACATTAAACAGTGAAATTAAATACGATCTTTTAAAATGTTTTTGGCAGTTATTTCTAGCATTTTAACATAATAGATAAACATTTTTTAGAGCTGGCAAGTTATTGTTTATGACAGTGTGAACAAGATAAAGTAGTTCATGAATAATTCAACGACAAATAGATAAAGTGGTAGGTAATTCATTCAAGTCTCCCACTTGCGCTCGTGACTTGTGATGTAAAAATACATTATTTTATTAGATTGCCAATAAAATCATGAGAATTTCAGACGTTCTGTTTCAATTTACAATCGTTGATTTTATATGGAAATGGCACAATTATGTGCACAAAGAATCGAATGTTTGATGAATGTGTCAAGAGCATTAAACATTTATGATGCTTAACGTGAGGGTTGCTTAAGCGAATACATTACTAGATGAGCGGTATAACATGTGATATTATGTTAATCGGTGTTATAATTTCCTCGAGGAAGTGCCACTTTGAGCCAAGATCCTGCATTGACATCCGCCCCTTGGCCCCGTGCCAAAGCTTCATGTTTGACTTTCGGTTTATGTAAGCTTTGGGAAACACAAATGCTATACAATCTAATAACAGCACATAAGTGTATCAGCGATACTGTAATTGGTGCTCTCAGTTTTAAAATGTTCGTCTTGTGAATGAGATGCGACGTTGCGCTAATGAGCAGAAATTCACGTGTATTCTCAGTTTTAAAGTACGCCTTATAATGTCGTAGTTTAATGAAATTTATATATGCTATGAGACTGAAGCGAATACATATGTAATTCATGTTTTTTAAATACCTAAAAAACTATCTCGATTCTTGAAAATATTTGGAGTGTACCTAAGTAGATATAGATTACATTTTACTGATTATTATAATACTGAACATATATACCCAATACACATGTGTAACAACTTATTCAACTGCACGAAACATTAAAAATTAAAGACCTATTTTATCCACGGTCTATATAAACCAGACGAAAACAATAAAACAATGCCTGCAAGATCGGTCGCTAAACAGACGGCGCGAGCGCAGCGAGGCCGCTGACGAAACATTGACCTATTAACTGGTGAGGCAACCGTGTTATGATGGATGCACGGATTCTACCACAGACCAATACAGAGTGGACGATTACAGTTGGTCAGATTTTAAAGAAGAATTTGTCAGATTGTTAAATTCTTCTCTACCTGCATTCTGGCTTATTTTTATTTGACATTGACGAACCGAGTGACAAGATCCCGACTAAAAAACTCTCAGTAATTATCATATTGAAATATACCCACTCACACCACTTGATAAAGTCTCAAAATTGCAAATCTTGAATGTACACAACGGATCAATATACATATTATCTATACTAATATTATAAAGAGGAAAGTTTTGTTTGTTTGGATTGAATAGGCTCCAGAACGGCTGGAACTATTTTTTTTTTTTTTTTTTTTTTTTTTTTTTCGAACTGAATACTGAAGCGCAGTTGGCCAGCTAATGGGCCTTCACTGCAAAACCGGACGGGTGGCGAGACTCCTGAAAGGAGACTCTTAAGCCTTTTGGGTTTGGTTTAGGGTTTTTAGCCCTGACCGACCCGAGGGCCCCCCAAGGTGGGGGTCGCACCTCGGCTCGGGCCGTCAGGAGGTGTGTTGACACGACTATTATGTTGCAAGGGGACAGAAGGTCCCTGCGGATAAGTCCGACGCGCGCCGGGTGTATGTGGACGTCTTCGACCCCGCCGGCGGGGCCGCTGTAACACGATCGAGTATGCTAGGTGTGGGTGAGGCCGCATGCCGCGCGGCAGCTGCCTGTGTGTCGGTGTACGGTTTGTGTCCGTGGAGGGGGCGCGGCGGCCGCTATGGCAGCCGTGATCGAATCGGGCGGGTCCAGGAGGACGTTACGAGGGCGACGTTTACGAACAGTTTCGTCAGCGCGAACCGTGTATTCGGAGGCTTGAACGACTAACGGATTTGGATGATGCGGAGCTTTATCGAAATAACCGCGCGACGCGGTTTGCATAAAAGTCCCCAGAGTGGGGAGATCGAGGTCCCTGGCGGAGATCCCTATTCCTTTCGTAACGACGCGCGCCTACGGCCATACGCAGAAATTTGTTTTGAATAACTTGCAGACGTTGCAGTTTGTATTGGCTGACGTGTGCGAACACTACGCTAGCGTAAGTCATGATGGGACGCACACAGGTTTTGTAAATTGTCAGCTTATTTCTAAGTGACAGTTTACTCCGCCCGTTGAGCATACAGTATAAACGGCCTAGAACGAAAGCGGCCCTATTCCTAACTATTTCTATATGCGCTCTGAAGGTGAGTCTGCGATCGAGGGTGACGCCCAAGTACTTTGCTTGGCTAGACCATGGAATTTGCCTATCGAATAGCGTGATCGGGAGTTCGTGGGTTCGATAGAGTGTCTTGCGTGTGAAGCACACAGCGGCACTCTTCTCTGGATTGACTTCTATCCTCCAAAGACGGAACCAATCGCCTAGAAGGTTCATGGCCCGTTGGAGATATAGATTGAGATGGCGGGGGCTCTTATACGACGCATAGATGGCGGTGTCGTCTGCAAATAAGGCATACCTAACTTGAGGGATTTTGGGGATATCGTTGGTGTACAAGGAATATAGGAGAGGTGAAAGAACGGAGCCTTGTGGGACTCCCGCGGATGAGGATTCGAGAGCGTACCTTCCACTCTGTAGCGAAAGCTTCGATTTGCTAGAAAATCGCGCAAAATCAGGACGAGACGTGCTGGTACGCCCATGGTGGACAATTTGTACACCAGGCCGTTATGCCAGACCTTATCGAATGCCTTCGCTACGTCGAGGAAGATAGCTCCCGTCGGGGTTTTAGGATTACTATGTATGTGCTCCGTGATGCGGTGCACCTGCTGTACGCAAGAGTGTCTGGCACGGAATCCAAACTGCTCATCTAATAGGAGGCCTGGGGAGTCTTGAAGAAACCCCCACAGGCGGGCTATAATGAGACGCTCATAGAGCTTACCTAATGAACACAATAAACTAATCGGACGATAGCTAGTCGGTGAAGTCCAGGGTTTACCTGGTTTCCTAATACCTATCACTGTGGCTTCTTTCCACACCTGAGGGAATTGACAATTCGCCAGAAGGGCGTTGAATATCGCGGCTAATAGAACTATAAACTGAGCCGGCAGGTGCTTCAGCATTTTATTAGAAATGCCATCCGCACCGGGCGACTTCTTGGGTCGTAACTTCCTGATCAGAGACTCGACTTCATCGGGCGTAACCGGTGTGACACTATCTAATTCTCTAGGAACTAATTGAGCTAATCGCTCCACCTCCGAGTTCACGCGGTTAACGTGATTCTCGTCGACGGGTTGAAGGCTCGGAGTACATTGTGACTCTAGACTGTCTGCTAAGCATTCAGCCTTTTCAAAATCATCGAACGCGGGGGCCCTATTATCTGGACGGTCCAGAGGCGGCATGGTAGCGGCAACATCCGACTTGAAGTGTTTCACCAACGACCAATAAGCTTGGTGCGACGGGGAAATCTCTTCCATCAGATCTTCCCACCCCTTGCATTTGAATTCGGAGATGCGTTGCCTTACATTACGCTGTAACCAACGCATACGTCTCCGATTCTCTACAGACGGAATGAAATCGAATGCCCTAATGGCGGCGTTCTTCGCCGTTATTAGCCGTCTTATACCTGCCGGCAAGCGACCGCGTCGGAGGTGGGCTGGAACGATTTGAAAAATTCTTTCACTGTTGGGAAGCTACACTATTCCCGAGTGACAAAGGCTATAAAAAAACGGATCCGACAGCTAGTTATATATAAATTAAGAAAATACATCCTAAACTAGGTACGAAAGCCTGTGCCGATCAATCTGACATCTTGCTAGAGCTGAATTTGAACACACAGCCACCGGTTTCAGAGGTACTGGATACTATGCATACGAACAAACCACAACTACCACAAGGCAATTATTTTAGGACGCGTAGTGGAGTTGATTTCATACATTCTGGTAAACATGTTTTATCTATTCAATTATAGGTCTGTGGAGTTTAGCTATTTGTTCTAGCAGTGTCACCGGACTGCGTTGAAAGTGTTATGAAACTGTTACAGACTAAACTAATGGTGCTGTAAAGTAGATTTATGTTTCATTTTCTAATTTGAAACAAATGACGATAACATTTTGGTTATTTCTTGTTTTCGTAACGTTTTGTCTTGACTCTTGATAAATTACTATTTAACAGGTTACACAAACAGTTTGTCTCTAAACAAGTGACAGTGATGGTTATTAATTATTATATATTAAGGATTTATTTTTAAAATATATTGCAATTACATGTTCGTGATGTAGGATGTATTTACACAATTAGACCCATAAAGGAAATACCTAAGTATATTAATAAAACTTAACTGAACCAGATTATCCCGGTAAAGAAATGATGACATTAGACATGTGTCAGAAGTAGTCAGAGCAGATTCAAAAGTTCCTTATATTTACTAAACTTCGTCAACTTCGAAAACAACTTTTGAATAAATTAGAACAATCCTAACAAATCCAACAAAGACTAAGCAAAGCTTGTAAGCTGACAAACACATATATACACATATACCATCCAAAATTCAGATACAATTAAATACTTTTGTTTGCCACTTTAAAAATTACTTTTAGCAGGGTTTGAAGACGTGACCTTTAGTTTTATTGTCATATAGAACGATACAGTTATACTTGTAGTTGTAGGTACTTAGGACCAGTTAAAAGGTAGTTAATGAATCTTACCTGGATGTGAATGAGAGTGTTCGGCCGGAGGCTGCATAGACGAGAGAGCTGACAGTGGCGTGTACCGTGCACCATCTTCACGAGAACACCCCTCCTGTGAGACCAATACATATTTTAACTTATTATCCAATAAAAAATATATTTCGTCCCTGATGCAGTCACGTGACTGTGTAATACTCTTGGTTTGAAAGCGGTCCCAATTGGTATGCTTCGCTAAAACACTCCTTTTGGTTTTGTGGAAAGCGCAGATGCATTGAAGTCAATTAAATTGGTTTGGAGATAATGGAGGCTTTATATGGTGCTAGATTGATAGCTTTAAAGTATACCAATTGAGCTCGCTTTCAAAGTTACGTTAATTAAATAAATCTTTTAAAAGTGTAAATATCAATATCGTAATTTTATTCATTCTGTAGTAAATATCTTATAAGCAATCCAACAGATTGCGAGATAAAAGCGATAGTTGATCTAATTATTTGTGTCATTTATTATGATCACGCCATCTAAAACATTACACGATGTGTAGGTATTTTTACTATTAGGAATTGATTAAATGTATCTACCTAGAACCTCTTGATGCTTAAGCAGTAAAATAAGCCTCATTGATATATATCAGGATCACCGGCGCTCCTAAGTGTTTACGTTACGTTAATTAGGTTTAACGCGTCAAACGATATAATCTCAGTCAAAGGTAAAACGACGGTTCCTCCTTTCATACATAAATCGTTCTCGCTCCCACTGATCATCACTTTCCATTCTATATTCGCCGTTCAATACGTACACAAAAGGTTTTATTTCCAACGCTTACTGTTGAAGGTAAAGCAATGAAGGATAATATACGGATGAGGTCCCGAGGCGTGTTTACATAGAACTTACTTCATTACCGGGTATTAATGAGAACCGAAGTGCCCGCGGGTGAGCCGGCCATATTTACATGTTCCGATTTGCTGACTTTTACCCTATAGTTGATCTTTATTTACATTTTATAAAATCGCGCAAATGTATACGACCATTATTTTAACCATTTTTAAGAATGAACTATGAATATTTGTATACGTATACCTACGTATACGTATACAAAAGTTCATATTATCTGTATTTTTTATGTTATTTACTTACCTTATCACAATTGGCTGTGGCCGTTGTCTGGGTGTGACTCGTGGAAGAAATCCGATATTGCATGCCAGACACTGTACAAAATCCTTCATGGTGGTGAGTCGAGTACACTCCAGTTATTGTGACATCAGTATCTTGATTAACAATTACTTCAAGCTTCTGTTTTCTATCCGCAGGGGCAGAATCATCAATTTCTTTCTTAGTATCGATATATTTTGCTTCCGACTTTACGCCGGAACTTACCCCGTTTTTTGACTTCTGAGAAAAAGACTCATCGCTACAGGAATCTGACGTACTGTCAGTATCTTTGCTAGACTTAGGAGAGCGTTTTTCATAACTAGCAGCCAAAATAGCTGTGGCATTAAGACTGGCCATACGTTTTTGTACAACCATATCTTTTAAATCCATCACGACCTCATTTCTGTTTCGCTTTTTCTTTACAGGGACGCCAGCGGTTTTCTTCATCTTAAGAGGAGGTTTTTCGTTATCAGATTTACTGGTTGATGCTTTTGGAGATGTTTTCTTTTTCTCTTGAGTAAATGTCTTTTTCTTAGAATCAAGTTCACTGTCCTCACTTGAAGAAGTTGATGACTTAGGATCCCAATACTTCCCTGCACTTCTTATTCCTGGAACTCCTCGTAATGATCGTTGTGGAGGATTGTCATCTGAACTTTCTGAGCTGTCTTCTTTTTTATTGTCTTTTTTGTTTTCGTATTCTGACTCAGAAGTTGTTTCCACTTGATTCATTTCCTTAGGTTTCTCCTTTTTCTTAACTGGTGTGGCCTTTGATGTGCTTGGAATTATAGGTCTATCAATCGTTTTCATAAGACCTAGTTCCATGTGAGTTCTGCTTTCATTCTCGTACAAGCAATGAACTTTGGCTATTGCGTTAAGCGAGGCCATTCTGTGTTTTTTAGGGCCAGACCACATTGATAATAGTTTTAGTCGCCTCTTGCTTGGTTTTTCGTTGCCCAATAATATGGAATCATCTTTTAGATCAATTAGGGAGTCTTTTGAGAGTTCTTTTAATTCCTTTGAAGTAGATTTCTTAGCTCCATCAGTAATACGTTTATATTTTTTGGTTCTTGTCTTTTTACTTTTAGGGGAATCCGACCCAGAAGATTCTTTGGTGTCATTGTCATCATTTGATTCACTGACGCTTTCGTCTGAAGATGTGTAATGGAATGATTTAGTATTTAAAGAAAATTTGGAGGTCTCTATATCCTCATCGGATATACTACTTTTCTTTTTGTTATCCTTTTTGGACTTCGACGCAGATTTCTTAGTTGGAGCTGGTGTTTTAATCACCTTATCTTTATCCTTTTCGTTTTTAGATGGGATTGGTTCTTGATCAAGAAACTTGATAGGACTAAAAGGTTTTCCAGTTATACTTGATTTCCTCGCAACCATTTTGTAGGATTTACTGATTATTGGTTTTGGTTTTTCTTCCACATCTCGATCATTAGTACTAACTTCACTTAGATTTAAACTTGAAGTAGCATCATTTTGTATTGAGCTTATATCTTCAGAGCCCTTTTTTGCCTTTAATTGCTTTACAACTTCTTCAATTGGTCGGTGTGGAGAATATTTTTTCTTTTCCACCTCTGTCTTTTTATCAATGACAGTACCCTTAACTCTAGCAATCGGTCTTACCCTACCAACATTTTTATTAACTGGACTACGAAATCCTGACAGAATACTTTTAGGCGAGTCAACTTTTTCAGTAAACGTGTAAACATCTATTTCCGGTCCTGGAGACACAAGAGTATTTGAAATATTTCTCTCTTTAGTGCTGTCTTCGTTTTTAGTCTCACTTTTCAAAGATATAAATCTTTCAGAAACGCTTAAATTGCCCTTTGAATTTTTGCAACATTTAACGTCTATGTCTACAGTTCTTGATGGTCGACTAGATGTGAAAAATTTAGGAGGACGTTCAGTTTCAGGTTTTGGTGTAATTTCCACAGAAATTGAAGATGTATTTGGAGATAGGCTTTCCGAGCTTGTATTACTGGAACTACATTTTTCTTCGCTCTTTTCTGTAATTTGATCCGTCTTATCTTTAATATCAGGGCTTAGAATTTCGTTCTTTTTCTCAAGGCCTTCCACGTCTTTTTTAACCTCTTCATTTTTTGTTTCCTCCTTACTATTATCTTCTTTATTGTCCTTAAGAGATATATCTGGTCTTGGTATTGGGCTTATTTTATTTTTCTGGTTAGCTTTTTTAATAAGTGACTTAGACTTGATGGATTTCGGAGATTGCTTTTTAGGTGCGTCAGAATTAATTTTGTACTTAACATCATCACTATTATCGTCGCTGTCACTATCTTCCTCTTTTTTGCTAAGTTTTGGTTTCGGGGTAATCTTAGCCTTTTTTGGAGATTTTTTAGAAATATTTTTTTTAACAATTACTTTTGCCGAATTTTTTTGTGACTCCTTTTTCTCTTTAGGTTCCTTCTTAATTTTTTTCATCGGAGAATCACTTCGGGAACCACACATTTTTGAAGAACCCGCTTTTGCCATGTCTGGTGCATTGTTTTTGTCACTACTAGAAGAATCTCCGTCATCTTTCTTGCTACCGGAATCCTCTATCAGTTTTTTAGCGCTTCTCGACAATGTCTTGTTAACCAAACTTTTTCCTTTTTTCTGTGATGGTATTTTTTTCTTTACTGGCTTAGCATTGGAACGAGCTTTAAATGATGTTTTGCTTAAGACTCCTTTCTTCGGCAAAGTTTTTGAAGCTTGAGACCGCATTGTCGGTCAGATGGCTTATATCGACATTGAGAGACCGATTGCGTCGTTCACATTCTGTAACAAAAAGAAAAATACTATAAGTAACGTGTCTACTTACAAAGACAATTATCTAAATAATAGTTTACACTCTTTTTTTCAAATCTAATACTAATAATACAAAAGGTTGCAGCTGTCGCTTAAGAAAAAACTCTTATTGTATAAACTACCCCACAACAGATGGTAGTTCGACGGCTGGTTGGTCAATCAACCACTTTTCTAAAAAATATCAGTATCTGATTCTATCACAATTAAGGGACTTGATCTGATTATAGAAACGTGAATAAGAACAACATGTTCCTTTTAAATTATTTAACTACCTATAATAATGTTAAATCAAACTTTAATTGAAGTCAAACACATGAATGTAAATACATGTAAAGATGATATTGAAATGATTGCAATAAATATACATCTATAAAAAAAGATAAGTGGCCAAACCATAACAACCTTTCACAGAACCTAAAAAATAAACTTCTGCTAACAAACATGCACACACGTCCTTCTTAAACATGTTATTAACCACACACGAACAGAATACTTTTTGTGTGCGCCCGCGCCGAATGGTCCGAGGCATCATATTATACCTGCCGCCACGTGCCCGCCATTGGCATTAGGGCACAAAAAAAATATCTTATCACCTGGCTTGTGCTTACAAATTTTGGGCCATTAGATATTAGTCACACCTGATGCGTTTTTATTAAAATTCCAACGGAATAAAAATGAAAAAAATATCGTCTTTATTTGAATACAGCTGTCATTAATGATACTTGCAGTTACTTTTTATTTAAATGTAATTTTTATTGTAAATTTACATGACCTTATTTTACATATACACTCGAACAAAGTAGAAAAAATTAAAAGCAATATCCAATGACGCAGGTTTGGGCGAGAGTTTGCAGACAACAGCGTTGTGGCCAAACTATTTCAATAAAAGTTTAAAACGCCGCGCCGTTTGCATGCATTGTTACGGATGGTAAATAATGTTTATATTTCCATCAAAGCTATTGGTTTGTTTCGATCGTTTAAAGTCTTATTTTATAGCTTGTTTCATTTCAGTAGTTACCGAGTTCGGCAAATTAACCCGATTTTTTAATTAGAAGTCTAAAAGTTTATTCTACGGATTTTCAAGCAAGTTTCACGAAACCGCAAATTCGGCTAGATCTTGTAACTGCAGTCAAATTAATTGTGATCAATCGGGTATACAGTACCTATCTAAATTTCTTGCTATAGTCCTGCATGCAAAGACGAATTGCAAATCACTATTTAATTACATTAATATTATAATGATATTTTTGTATTATCGATTGATAGATCGTAGTTAATATATTAATATTCTTATCAAAGTAAGTACATATATTATACTATCAGTTTGGATGACAACTTTAAATACGTGAGAAGTAAGCGCTCATCGTATTAAAACTTACGTAATTAAGAGACTTACTCGTTGCTTGCTTCACGACAATAATAACTAAATTAAAGTCTATGAAACGAGATTGTGACAAGAAAAACAATTAAAAAATAGTAGTTGAAAACGAGCGACAGCGTATAATGAAGAAGAATGATTTCTGCGCAATCGTAAATAATTAAGCGATGAGTCGCCCGGCTTTTGTCGAGTTAATCTAATAAAGGCGGAGTAACCGCGGAGAGAGCAAGCACTCGTTATTGTTTGCGGGCGGAGGACCTTATTGTGGACTGGAGTGAACTAGCGCCGCCAGTGAGCGCTCTTCTACGGTTATTTCCTTTTGCAACGGAAAACTTCACGAAGAAATACAAGAGTATTGCAGCAAGTGATTAGGAAGTCTAAAAGTAACTTTATGGCGAATTTCACGTCATGAATTATGATTTATCCCCATAAGTTATGTCGGGGAAAAAGATTTTCCGTGTAAACTCGTAGCTCGACGGATTACGCAGTGATATACTGAACGTATTCGTAAATAAAAAGCGATTGTATCCGAGCGGCCGGCGTTCTGCGAATTATCGTTTAAGGTTAAGCCGATACGATTTGAGAGAATAAAAAGGCAATGGAATAAAAACGTCACAATCTGAGTTTGAGGAATGCAATAGCCTTAATAGTATGATGATTTACAATGTCATCAGCATATTGAAGGGTAGGAATACATCTTCTCGGCTCGCGAACATCGGATTCCGCGGCGCGTCGGGGGGCAGGCGGTATCGATCGGGCGGCCGAGATGCCGCGGATTCACTTTTACGCCACTTGCACGTCAATTACGGTAATTCTGATAATGCCCGCCAAGTGCCAACACTAACAGCTTAAGGCATAATGTAAACTTCACAACGGTTCACGACTGTGGCGTTAACACAATGTTGATATATTGACGAGTTACATTTAAGTCTTTATCGACGATTATAAATCCTTTTAAGTTCGTTTTTGTGTATTCGTTTTTATATCTTGTTCTATAACGTTTTGATAAACAATAAAGTGTTACATATTATGATCTTACAATATGGACTTTCAATAACTATTTCTTATTACCTATCTACTTAGGATTAAAAATGCATCACATTGTACTTATTCTCATGGATATAATCATTCTAATTTTTTTTTATTATTACGATAAGCTGCTTCGCAGTTGACTACCTATTATGAATATACAATACTCGTACTTGAGAATGCGTGCACAGTAGCTGCTCCACCAATATTATTTCCATCGAGTCAGTGTTTAATACTTGTTGAAAAGAAAGTAGTCGTGGTTAATTGGTTGAACAAGTCAGTGGTTATCTAATTAGCGGAATTGCTGCTTCCATTGCCGAGATATCGCTTTAAAAACATATTTTTTGTATTGACTGAATAATATCATACATAGTTGGAAAATTGTATTGGGAATGTTGTTGAGGTATGGAACCAAAGCTTTATTCCATGTCATTATATTATTAATAATGTACTTAATACATTGAGTTAATTCCATTTCGGCTTTTCAGCAAATTAATAATCGTTTTACCGCGCTATGTTAGTCAGTTAACTTTATTGGTCAATTAGAATAATTAATTCATGCACATTACAAATAGTCTTATTATAATAATTAAGTAGATATACAGTATATTGTTGTTATTATTTAAATGTAAATGGTACTTGTATAAGTGATTTTAGATAGATCCGAATCTTCAGAGTTATGAAGACAAACTACCCGGGGAAACTAACACGTTCTCATTTGAACCCCGGTAAGGCATCTGCCACCTTCAAATAATATGTGGGTGATGTATAAAATAAGTACTTAGTGCGAGCTCACCGCATAGGTAACTGTATGGATAATATAGTAAACATATCAATAACAACTAATTACATAATGATTTGTTGACTCAGTCGTAATTTTTATAGTGCCCTAGAGGGTTTCATGACTGGATACTAAAAATGAATATTATAATACCTTTATAATCAACGAATACTATAAGTGACTGATTACTGATTCCTAGTCTTACTGGCCGTGACTCTGTCCGCGTGGAATTAGTAACTACAACACTTCATTTCCCCTTTTAGACCCTTACTACCCTTTTTTCGCAATCAAAAGTAGTCTGTGTCCTTTTTCATTTATAATATTAGTTAGGATTAGGCTATACCTGTAATTACAGCCTTAGATATGTCATCAAGAACTCGCCTATAGTACACTGATACTGTGTTCTGTAGTAAGCCAACCTTTGTATAGAAATAACTAAAAAAAATATACTTTATATCAAAACTTGTCCTTTCCGCATAGTTACGTAGTATGTTATTGACGACGAATAGATCAGACCTACTCATATTTATTATAATATCCATAAAATCTTTTTAGTCATGGATTATGGTTAATTTATTAGTATATATTATTTTAAGTACTAAGGATTATCAATGGAGCTTATAAATGCTCAGCGGGTCGCATGTAACCGGAGACCCAAGAATTAAGTATTAGCTATTATACTTATTATTATAATATGGTATAGAAAGTTTACATAACTAACTTAAATGATACGGATGCCTTATGCCACTTTAATAAAGTACACAGTACAGTTTAGTAAAGTACAGTTTTTTTAACATGATAATAGAAAATCGAAATTCAAATCTCAATTATTATTAAATCCTTATCGCCACTTATCGCTAACAAACCCAAAATAGAATAATAGCGATGCTGTGGCAATTCGTATTTTTCGATACCGTTTCGTTCGGCAGTTTGTTAATTTCGTGTATCAAGGGAACAAATCTGACATTTATTGATGAAAAGCGGCTGCGATTACAGATATCTATATTACGATGACAAATCGTTATTTTAACACCTCGTTTTAAACAAGATGTTATAATAATTATTTTCGTCGTCGCATTCAACTTTAACTTAAATAACTGAACAATTTAAAATAGACCAGGGGCCCTAGACAAGTGCCCAACGTTCAACGTTAACGTTAAACGTTAGGACCGAAATGTATGGGATTTGACATCCGCGAACGACTGTCACGTACGTCACAAATGTCAAATCCTATACATTTTGGTGCTAACGTTTAACGTTAACGTTGAACGTTGGGCACTTGTCTAGCCCCCCAGGTAACAAAAAGTTATGTGATGGAATTTAGCAAAATAATATATTTTAAGTACACTTTCGTATAGGTACTTATACATAACCATAGAGGGCTTTCGGATGACTCGTATACTCTCTATTAACATTTATCTATGGAAACAGATATTTTTCTGGTATAAAAAGCCTATCACTCTTAGACCCATCAACTTTACTGCCATTCCAGTGATTGATGGAAATCGTATACGCCAGTCCACTAGTGACGAATTTTAGCAAAACTTCTCCATCAGTATCTCGCATGGTTGATGATATAAATCAACAACCATGCTTCCACTTAAACCAAATACTAATAGTAATAGTATGTTTTTTACAACGAAGCTAAATGTTGGGCATCAAATTGCCAGCTTGATCCTATAAGAGCTTAGGTTTTAAATAGTGGAATAAAACAACTATAACGGACTAAATGAGCACTATGTCTACGTCAGCTAGTTGGGTAGAATATGGGAACTGTAAAGTTTTCGAAATATCAGCATATTAATTTATATAAGTTACTAGCTTCTGCCCGCGACTTCGTCCGCGTGGAACACCTCCTTTTTTGCAGTCGGTTAAAAAGTAGCCTATGTCCTTTCTCAGGCCTCAGACTTTCTTTGTACCAAATTTCATTTAAATCGGTCCGGTAGCTTTAACGTGAAAGCGTAACAGACAGACAGACAGACAGAGTTACTTTCGCATTTATAATATTAGTAGGGATTTTATGCTAATGTGTTATGACCGCAAAAGCATCAGACATTATTGTCTTAAATATTTTAAATGTATTTGTTTGTAGGTAAAATATCTAATGACATATATATACTCGTAATCTATCATTGATCAATTTGTAAATCGACTTATCTTGTCGCATGTCACTTACGGTTGAATAATTCGTACTGTAGGGTAGTATTGAAACGCCAATGTAGTCAGTTGCATTTATTGAAGTTAACAGAAGACAGTTTGACAAATTATTTTACAATAAAGTGTTTTCGCTGAACAATAGCTGGGCTAAAGTATCGGAGAAGACTGCTTGTCGCTATCGAACTCCTCTACTGTCTAGCTTGGTCGTGAAGTAGACTGCAAGTGGGCTATCGTACTCCAGACTTAACTCAACACATAGGGCTGCAGTGTACGCTACCGCTATGGCTGGTTCCTAGCTGTATGATCCTCGAGACTTGACTCAACACATAGGGCTGCAGTGAACGCTACCGCTATGGCTAGTTGCTATCTGAATGATGATCGGTGATGCGCGGGTGTTGTTTTATAGTAAATCCTCGTGCATCTTCGGGTGGACTCGGCGCTACTCGGTGGCTGGATGACGTATTCGTAGGGTGCGAGAGAATGTTCTCGAGCCCGTGTGTCGTATCGTTACAATCTCCCCCTCTGGCGCTCGCGAACGTCCCGTGCGAGTGACAGGACTTAGTTAAATTGGACTTCTCTTGGTTTTCGTCAAATAGGGACCACGGATGTTGTCGGTGGCCTCCCCCTGGAGTAAAGCTGCTCCGTTTCTTTATATCGTTACAATCTTCCCCTCTGGCGCTCGTGAACGTCCCGTGTGAGTGCCAGGACTTGGTTAATTTGGATTTTCCTTTAGGTACTAAAATGACGGGTGCAGACCATGGTGAGTCGCATTCTTCTATAATATCATTACCTATCATTTCGTCTAATTTTGTTTTAAGTTGCTGTTGCCTGACTGGTGACAGCCTATATGGTTTTACTGCTATAGGTTTACTATCTTTTGTTTCAATCTTATGTTCAGTATAGGTTGTAGGATTACCCTCTTTAGAGAAAATGGCGTTATATTCGGTTAAAGGCTTATTAGGCAAATTTTTTTGTTCATTTGATAGAGAGTGACCTTCATGAGGTTGTAATAAAATATCAATCGAGTAAAATGAGGTAGGATTTATTGATACAAAATCAATACGAGGATCAATTTGTGAAGCGGCATCCGCTGGTTCTCGTGGTCGGACCGGTGGTGGTGGTGTATCCAACTTGATCACCTGCCACTTTCGCTTTTTCGCCGGCGAAATGTCAAGTTCTTCTAATGGTGGTGGCGTTTGTGGTAATGGAGACAAATGCTTCAATTCACGAGCCCAAAACAAGAAATCAGGTAACGTTTCTTCCGTTTCTTTCTCGAAAGTTAACTTGATCGCGGCCTTCAAAATTGGTACTTTCCTTTCATCTTTAAGTTGGAGGAATGGGAAAACCTCATCAGGCTTATCCGCAAAATGCCATGTTCGTTGCGGCAAATGTAAATTTATGCACGCTTGTTCTAAGAAATCGATTCCTAATAGTGTACGATTATCTTTGGCATCTGGGATAACTGTGAAAGTGATTGTTTTTATTCGATTACCAATCGTTATTTCCGTAGTGGTTGACAGAAGTTTCCTATTACAAACTGTTCCGTCTGCTAGGCTGACACTAGCCATACGCTTCGTGAATACTGCACCATTTTCTTTTAATAACTGGTACAGATGTTCACCAGCAATACTCGTGCGCGCCGCGGTGTCTATATGTGCGTAGCCACTGTGATTGTTTATCGACACCTCAATTGTAGGTATTTTTGCTTGAGTCTCCCTTGTGGTTTCTATGCTGTAAAAAGTCACTGGTTTCGGTGGGCTTTCTTTAGTACAGCAAGAAGGACAATTGCTCCTGAATACTCCCGGTGCTCCGCAACCATAACAAGATACTGTCGGTTTTGCTACACTATTACTTCCTTTAGAATCATTGCCTTTCATTTCTGCTAGGCGCTTACGGCAAACTTCGTAAGAGTGACCCTTCTTGGAGCAATAAACACATCTAATGTTACCTCTATTAGTTTGAGAGTTTATAAAGGTACTTGGTTTTGACACCTCCAAAGCTTCCTGGTGTCTCGCTTTCTCCATCAGATCCGAAAATGTTTTTACATCGGAACGCGAGATGGTTTTTCTGAGTTCCCATTTCAACATTCCGTAGATAAAATCGATCTGTTCCTCTTCTTTGTGCCTCTTTGCTGGCAAAGCTCCCAGTAAGAGACGTTTGCGACAAAGAAAATCGTCTATATTTTCATTTTTACCTTGTGGTGATGAAAATAGCTCCTTATAAATGTCGTGAGGCTCCCTTTGAGGCGCAAATGCGGCGTAAATGGCTTTCAAAGCTGCTGTCCAAGTTTTGCATTCGGCTCGCATGCCTTGCCACCAATCACTTGCTCTGTCCTTGAGCAGTAACGGCAGACCAATCAAAGCGTCTTCATCACTTATGTGCTCCATTTCCTTATACAATTTAATCGAGTTGATAAAATCGTCCACTTTAGTTTTATTTTTTTCGCCATAGAATCGTATGGTGCAGGGAACAAAGTTTTTGGTAGACATTGTTGTGCCTGGTATACGGTTTAATAATTGTGCGAACTGCTCTTGTGTCAACTGAATCGATGCCACTGAAGACACTGATCCACTATCCTTTGTGTCGGGTATTGCTTCTTTTTGGCTCATTTTGTAAGGTAGTTACCAATTTATAATTTTGTGTTGGGTATGCTTATTACAGAATAGCGGGTAGTTCTTCTTATGTTGCACACCACTTGTAGGGTAGTTGATAATTTATAAATTTGAGGTGGGTATGCTTATCATAAAATAGTGGGTAGTTCTTCTTATGTTGCAAACCACTTGTAGGGTAGTTGAAATTTATAATTTTGTGTTGGGTATACTTATTACAAAATAGCCGGTAGTTCTTCTTTACGTTGGGCGCCAATTGTAGGGTAGTATTGAAACGCCAATGTAGTCAGTTGCATTTATTGAAGTTAACAGAAGACAGTTTGACAAATTATTTTACAATAAAGTGTTTTCGCTGAACAATAGCTGGGCTAAAGTATCGGAGAAGACTGCTTGTCGCTATCGAACTCCTCTACTGTCTAGCTTGGTCGTGAAGTAGACTGCAAGTGGGCTATCGTACTCCAGACTTAACTCAACACATAGGGCTGCAGTGTACGCTACCGCTATGGCTGGTTCCTAGCTGTATGATCCTCGAGACTTGACTCAACACATAGGGCTGCAGTGAACGCTACCGCTATGGCTAGTTGCTATCTGAATGATGATCGGTGATGCGCGGGTGTTGTTTTATAGTAAATCCTCGTGCATCTTCGGGTGGACTCGGCGCTACTCGGTGGCTGGATGACGTATTCGTAGGGTGCGAGAGAATGTTCTCGAGCCCGTGTGTCGTATCGTTACAATCTCCCCCTCTGGCGCTCGCGAACGTCCCGTGCGAGTGACAGGACTTAGTTAAATTGGACTTCTCTTGGTTTTCGTCAAATAGGGACCACGGATGTTGTCGGTGGCCTCCCCCTGGAGTAAAGCTGCTCCGTTTCTTTATATCGTTACAGTACCTACTTACAAGCTTTAGTTTCGGTTTATATCAAATGGGCGTATGTATTTATTTATTTACGGGACATAAGTCTATCTACATTTGTACATCTTGCCAGAAGTTCCAAAAAGATAGACGCCCGTTAAATGAGCAGAACTTTCTTTTGTTATTGTCGAAAGTTGAAAGCGTGGGTATTTGTTTGAAGCCGATTCTAACGAACCTTTTCGTTCGGAAATGTGTTTTCATATGAACTGACTTATGTTTTTCAATAACTTCGGCGCTTATAATAATAATTTGAAATTAAACAATTATAACTTATTTAACTCATGTATTTTATCTTGCTGATGTTTCGAAAACTTTACAGTTCCCATATTCGTAGCACGACTAACCTGACGATAGTCTAACGCTAAATAGCGACTTTAGCGTTAGATTATAGCTTTTAATATGTAGTAGTTAAAACTTATGGCGCAAAACTAAAAACAACAGCACAATTTTTCCAATAAAACTGTATGTAACTGAATACGCCATCATTCAAAAATGGCCATAATTGGATATTCCTAATTTAAAATCAGCAGACAGCGCATCAATCATAATTCCGGACTGAATAAAGAAATCAACTGTCAAAATTACAAGACGCAAGCGCATATGCTCGAGGCTTTTATCACGGTTTATTATACGCCCTCATTCATTTTCACTTTGAAGGCAGAACTCGTCGCTTGGCAATTTTTCTCCCTTTGTCAGTACAAGGAGGCGTGGAGAACCACTAGGTATGAATACAAGTCCTTTACGTAGCTCAATAGGTATACTATAAACAATCTTTTGAGCGAATGATTCTGTAGTTAGTCGGAACACGGATGTTCGCGGTCATTATATTATTGTGTTTATACATAGCGCCATCTGTAGCGAATATTAAGTCACTAATGATAATATGTAGTAAGTACTACATAGATAGGTATCTATATAGATAAATAATAATTACCGAAATGTACCTATGTATGCGCATAACTTCCGAACGACTGCACCAAATTGAATAATTCCTTTTTTGTTGTGTTCGTTTAAGTTAGGACAAGGTTTGAATAGAAGAAATTTGAAGGAAAAGTA
The DNA here is from genome assembly GCA_038024825.1 of Polylopha cassiicola. Taxonomy (NCBI): domain Eukaryota; kingdom Metazoa; phylum Arthropoda; class Insecta; order Lepidoptera; family Tortricidae; genus Polylopha; species Polylopha cassiicola. The sequence goes on from CP149059.1 coordinate 5,696,763, forward strand.
TTATTTAAATCAGAATATGGCAGAAGGTACGAAGTTCGTCGAGTAAGCTAGTTTTAAATAAATGGCAAATAAAAATCTATACATAAAATTTGTATTCAATCCGCAGTACGACATTTTTATTCACACATTACCTACAGTGGAATACATTTTGTTTCTGTACCAGATTTATCTCCAATAGATTTCATTTTGAAATATTAAATGTCATGAATTAAATCTACACAATTTGTAGCTTTCGCGGGCAATATTGTCCAGAAAAATACGGAACGTAGTAAATTGGAGTATATGTTTTTTAAATAAATGTAGGTTGGCGCGGAGCTCGGCGCGCCGTGAATGCCAATGAGCAAAGCCATGAGCTGTTATTGTGTGTGTGACACAAATTTTGAAGCCAGCAATTGGCTTATTTATTATTTGGAAACGTATTTACTGAATTTATCGCAATATTTTACATATGATACCAGACAATACTTACAACTTTAGTCCAAAAGCACTGGTATGAAACAACTATAAGGGAATTAACTCGCGTATTCTAATTTGTTTGCTCACGTTTTGAAAACTTTACAGTTCCCATATTCGTAGTACGACTGAGCTGACGATAGTGAACTTTAGCGTTATAAGAAAATACGCGAGTTAAAGTTATAGTTGTTTCATTCCAATGAGTAATAACCGCGAAGGCATCAGAGATTAGTTTGGATTTAAAACATTTATAAAAAGAAATTTATTATTATTTTATTTACTAAGCAGTTGTCTAATATCTGTTGATTTGATATCGCTATCAATTCTCCTCCATCTCCTTTAATGATGACACAGCTATTAGAATGCTATTTTCGCTCAAACGACATTGGAATTGGAAAAGGGTTTTCCAGAATTTATTCAACACCTGCGACCCTAAAATGTCAGCACAATGTTTAGTTACGCTAGAATTACGGCAAATAGACGCAGATATATTTGTCTACAAACAGATTTTCGATTTGGATATTCTACTCTGCTATAACATTTGTACTTAGCTAGTTAATCTTTTACATTCGTACTTGACGTATTGTTTTTGAATTATGCTGTCACCTATAATTTACTAACGAACCCATCCACCCTAGTTTTTCATTACTTAGTATATTTCCAGTAAATACTGACGTGTAAAGTAATACTTGAGTTCTATTTGATTTTTCCTAATTTTATGTTTTAATGTCACGTAATATAAACTAGCACACTCTACATTTTTTTCTTAAGTTACTATATTGCACTAGCTTCTGCCTGCGACTTGATCTGCATACGTAGGGGAGGTTATTTACACAATATATAAATAATGCCTTTGTGTTATTCCGATTTGTAAGCTACATTATAGTAGTAGACTTTCAACAAAATCTACGTAGTAGTTTTAGCGTGAAAGAGTAACAAACATACATCCATACATCCAGACGTCTATTATTACATCCATACATTCTTACAAACTTTCACGCGAGAAGTAAATCGTCTTGAACAACCTCTTTGGTTCGGGTCAATTATCTTTACAGAAAAAAATCCAATTTTATCCACACTTGAATATATTTCACCATGATTTCCCTTTTTATAAGTCCGGGGGGTCGCCCGAATTCCCCGATAGCCTATATCGCTGGTAATGACGTCACATCCGCCCTTCCGTGATCGCTAAACGCATGTCAACTGCCAGGAACGGGCACAATGTAATATTGTTTCTGTTTTGTCGGTTCAATCAATCGGCGAACGATGTAAATGATCGTATTTTGTTTAGTGGTTATTGTAGCTTGTTTTTGTTTTTAGACATTTATTTTAAATATTAATATCTATATAATAATATGGTTTCTTAGATTTTGTAAAAATATACATGTAGGATTTTATGAAAATAGTTAATATTTGTCAAGTTGAAATAACACTTGGTGGCTGTTTTACGTTATATTCGTCCAATAAAATGTAAGAAAATTTGAATTAAAAAAGCTCTTTTATAAAAACAGGATATTACCCACTTGTTAATAAAACATACTAAAAATAAAAAAAAATAGGTTTCAGTTTTATCACAACCCCTTTTACAAATAAAGCGTGTTACATTATTATTACCTACATTAAGTTTTGTTGATATTTATTAACCTGTGAAATTTGATATTTATAGATAACCGGTAGTCTTTTTAAAGGACTTACAGTAGTAAGTACGTAACGTGCTTATAATTTGAAAGTTCTACTAATAACATTAGTGTCAATCACATATGGATAGCTTTATTAATGGAATGCGATGATTTATAAATAACCAGTCCCCTGTTTGGGCTGAAGCAAAAAATGTAGCCAGAGTCTTTTAAAAGGACTTGTAGTAGGAACGTAACTCGTGCTTATAATTTGAAAGTACTACCTACTAAAGACATTAATGTCAATCACAAATGGATGTCTTTATTAATGGAATGCAATGAATAGTAATTCACTCGTTCATTGAAAGTGCTGCGAGACCATCCGGTAGTAAGTACTTCACTTTCTAATACCGTTGTTTTAAAACTTCCGCTTTTAGTACAGTCAGCTTCTAAAATAAATCTCTAACGCCATTAGCAAAGGAGACGTGTACCGAAACTAAGTATGTATTTGAGAACCTCGATCGCTATATATATATATATAATATATATAACGAGCGACATATATATATATATGTCGCTCGTTTAGTATTGACATGACACAATCCAAAAGGCTCGCATTGTGACATATTTCGAGTAAAGCGATATAATATTAAATGAGCTATTTGATACTGATTGTACTATCGGATGTTCGCCATTGCTTCCTGTCTTTATAGTTCAATTAACAGGAATATTGCTTCTAGTAAACTTTACTGGATGTCAAGTACATAGTTACTTATTCTTACAGCATAGCTTTAATTTATAAAGACATTTATTTACTGTGGATTTTTTTCTTAAAAATAAAATTATAAATGTAGGCCAATAAGTAATTTAGACATAAAGTGTAACAAAAAAATAGTTAATGTAATTCACAATAGATATTTCTAAATAAATATGTACATGATTATTGAACTACGTTGCAATTTAAATTTTTAATTTTATTATATTATATTAATAATACGAAATGTATGTAGGTACCGTGACCTACCTACATGCAAATTATTCTGTACCTATATTGTAATAAATTACAAATGCAACAATTAAAAACAAATTTCTGTACGAACATGTTACTTTACTTTTAATTGTCTAATAATTGATGATGAATTCTTTCAAGAACCAAATAAAAAATAGAGGTTTCATTATAATGACTGGTTTTGATATGAATCATTAAAATCTTATTAAGCATGCATAAATCAAGTATTCACTCAATTACTCTTTATTAACAGAGTTAAGTAGGAAAGTAGACGGTAAACTACCTCTTAATAAAATAACAGGTATTTACGTCCTTTTTAAAAGACCATAAAACCAATTTACCACAATATAAAGTAACAATATTTAAACCTCACTTGCGTTTAAAATAATAAAACCTTTTCAATAGAGTTCGCAACGAGCAGTCCAAGCGACAAATAATCTTATCAACGATTTTACGCAACACGCAAAGAACTTCGCCAAAGCGAAATACACTTAAACTAATACAAAAGCAAATTTCCCTTCCAAATCGTAATTCGTAGGGCCGTTTGATTCGTCGCAACGGTTTAAGATTAGGGCACAAAGCCAGTGTAGAAGGAAATTCCGATTTCCGCCAATTGTTAAGGTCCCTTCGAAAATGAAATCACTTGTAAGGTTCGCCGAAACAGAATCACTTTTACGGCGCTTTGGAGCCGTTCAGCCAATATCGTTCACATATAACCACAGTCAGCGATTTTCAAGCTCCGGCCACAATTCCACCACGTTTTAGTTACAATATGAGCCAATCTCTTGTCGAGGACGTACTCTATATTCATGGAAGATATGACAAGTCTGCGTCTTATGTCTTTTTATTGAACGGAAACTTTGCTCTGTCAGTGTGCTCGATCCAAACCATTTATTCTGACTAGCTCGAGGCTCTTACAAACTTTCAAAGTTAACCAATATAAATCAACAAGTAATCATCCAATCCAACCTTTATTTCATTAGTGATTTGATTAAAACCACGTCGGTTTATAGCAAAACTTTGACTTCCGGATTTTCTTTTACTTAACTAATTTGTCTGCGTCAATATACAATCAAAGTATTTATATCAAGCAAATTCCATTTAAATTAAAATCTACATTATTGTTTCATCTACATTATTATATTATTTATATTATCTACATGGCTGCAGCATCTGGTGTTATTTTATTGTTTCCAGTTATACTACATTTTACCCTCCTATTCGCAAACGATTAGTGAATATTCCTAAATGCGTTGTCAAATACGTTCTAAAATCAACCTTTTAAAACATCCCCCGAGAAACATGACAGCACTTACTTAGGTCTGATGAACTCGTAAGATTCGGCATTATAAATTGCACGTTCAGCTGGCAGAATGTCAAAATGGTAGAACAATTACGTTGTCAAGTCCATAAGGATTACACGTCGTCACGCCACATTTCATGTCGGCCCAACAAGTTGGCTCGTCACTCGGCATTGTCGCCGCCTCATCAGGACTTTTATTCCAGTTTTGTGGAACGTTGTCAAAAGTTGCCGCGAAACAATGGGAGGAAATGTCTCAGCATATTACGAGAGAACATTAATTACTATGATTTGCGATTGGTTTTTGTTGTTGAAGTAAGAGTTAAATTGACATGCGTGCTTTAGGTTGTGGAATAACTATTTTTAGAATCTCTTAAATCTAGGCCGAAGTTAGAATGGTTAAAACATAAGACGAATTGCTTCAGAAAAGGGACCATTAGTGCCCTTTGTTTTTTTCGCTCATCTTGTCAAGAGCATGATTGCCCCAGATGCTTATTGCTGACATGTATTCATTAAAAATATGTACCTACATGAGAAGATACACCCAATTAAAGTTTCCCTCGATGTCACTTGTGCACTAGCAGTAAAGGCCTTTTTTTCAAAAAAAAAATCCCGCTTTGAAGCTTGGCTTTACACGCTGGACAAACGATGTGAGTAGATTTGTTTCGCTCTCCCTGGCTTTATGCAGTGTATACATGTGTGAGTGATTGCGAGATTTGTGATGCAAAACAAGCTTGCTCGAGTTTTATGCTCCGTTCTAGGAGTTGATGGTTTGAAGAGGTTAATTGTTATATTATTAAAATATTACCATAAAGTGCGATGAGCCCACCAGGTTATATTATACGTAGTATATCTTGTATAGGTACCTAAGTACTCGAAGGTAATACAGAGCTGCAGGGTCATGAATCTCGTGAGCTTTATGAACTTTAAAAGCTATGTACAAATTAAAGCTATTTATAATTTGATAAGATTCTTTGAATTTTAAACAACAAGAAAGAATTCTTATTACAATGACAAAAAAATCGATCGCATTAAATAGCGTGCTCACAGACTTTTTAGGTCGATATCTTGAATAAGACATGAGAATCTACTTATTCTACATAGCTCGATTACTAGAATCCAAACCGACATTCATGCGGAAAAAGCTCATTATTTTCATAAAGCTCGATCATATCTGATCGCTTTATCGATAAAAAGATAAAAATAGAAACGGTGTTTAAAAGAAAAAGATTGAATACATTCAATGTGATTTGTATTCAGTATATTTTTACCCTTTTTACGAAGCGCGGTTCGTTAATGAAGGAGAGGTTTAGGGAGAAAGAATATCTGGTAATTTTATTTCCACATCTGTTTCATTTGCGGGTTGAGCCGCTCGGAGCATCTTTATGCAAATTTTTCCTCAGAAACACTCAGTAAACAGGCGCTAGTCTTAGTTAATTAGATACCTCTTTTTTAAACGATTACAATCTCTAGATGAAATTTAAAAACATTGTTTGCACGATATTAGCATTACGTAAGAGTATTAAAGAGTTTGGTTTTATTTTTTATTTCAATAGTAAGAACATTCATTTATGTTTTGTGCAGGTACCTACTTAGTTATCACTAAATCTAATAATGTGTAGGCAATATGCAATATCTTAAAATGATTAAATGAAATCTTGATAACTACATAATATTTACGCCAAAACACTTACAACGGTTGGCTGAAACCATATCTCTCTATTTTCAACATCAATTCCTGTTATAAAATAAAACTATGTGACAGATGAACGTCACATATTTTTAATGTAAAATCAACCTGTTTTACAATTCAATCAATTAGCACATGTCGAAGCTTCAACACACTTCGGTGACCTTTAAAAAGCCTTTAATTACCTTAACGTGTGTATTGATCGGATGGATACGATAATTGGCACAAGGCTGAATAGGCATGGTTCTGATCACTATTTCCACAATACCTATTCACACGAATTACGGAACTCGGTATGAAATGCCATGCCGTGGTTCAGCGATGCATGTTACCTACACAAACATTCGGGAAGCGTGTGCAATATAGCTATTGGAAATCTTGTTGGATACATTATAATGGCTAGTATAAGCCTTGGCAGTATAATTACTATATTGTTATGGCCTAGGTTTAATGATGTCATTACGGATTCGATTGAATAAACCAGATATTATTGTTTTTTTTGGATACCTACTTGTAAGGAGTTCTGTGAAAGATAGGTTTGCTTAGAAATATCACGTTTAGAACAGACAATTATAAATAATTAATTGCATTCTTTAAAAACTATGATGCCTACCATAATGAACTTGGATATATGTAAGTATGTTAGATGGTATAGATAAGTAGGTAAGAAAGTTAACTTTATATTTACTTACCTAAGTATTTTTGTATATTCTTAACTATATAGGTACCTGGTCTACTCGTATCTAAAAGACAAGAATATTATCTCTTAAAATTTTAATTTTATATTATTTTAATTTTTAACCTATAACTTACCTACGCAAACGGTTTAAGTAACTATATACAGCTGCGCGCCTGCGCTATAGAACTATAGCGCTTAATTTTACGAAGTTAACACCTCGCATCAATTAACTAAAAATTCCTTACAAAAAAATATATTGCACAAAAACACAATGTAAACACTTTCATCCGGTTTTGGAGTGAGAATTTATTTCAATATCCGCGCCAGTATCCGGTTGAGCGGGTTTCAATATAGGCGGTCTCAATGTTGACCGAACCGCCCTTTGACTGCGCGTGCCGTGTTGTGCAGCGTGGGTGCCAATGTTGTTTTTATCCCTATACGTTTCACTTTGTAAACTATAGACTACTTTGATAGTTTTGTTTGTTTTAAAGTCATGACCTTTATTGTGAGGCTATTAGGGCTGGATACTGTTACAAGTTCTCGCATTAATCATTATCCCTCCGTTGAAGCGATTAAACGATTCACAGAGTAAAAAGTGCGTAAAGCCCCTTTTGTGTTTTCCTATTTAAATAGTGATTACAAATATATAATTCGATAAATTTGTAAAGTATAATTGTCTCGGTCATCCGTCATTCATCGTTTACGTAAAAAACAATTAATACGTTCCACGCAACATTATAAAGAAGACAATATCGATATTATTATGGCAATATTTCTTCACGTCAACGCGGCGAAGTTACGTTATGTCAGAGTTATGACAGACGACCGCGACAATGAAACGATATCGACATGACAAGATTTGTCCTTGTCGACAACGTTAGATATCAATTTATGACAGATCGTCGCGAGAATGAAATGAAATCGACATGACAAGACATCGAGTCGACAATTCATCAAAGGCTTGCTGCTTTAAAATACAAAATGATTGTTAGTTTATCATGTCATTAAGACAGTTACTATCTTTATTAGTCACCACGCGCGTAATATTCTTGGACAAGCGGGTGTATTAATATCATATTAATTCTACAATTAAGAGACATGTTCTTGAATGATGGATAAGGTGTAAGCTGCTACTTTTTATAACGCGGCAGTATGGTAAAGTTAATAAGAAATTGATTGTTAATTAGTCTATGTATAAAATTTATGAAGTAGACCTGTTTCCCGCGACATGTCTCGTAACATGTATTTCTAGATACTTTTTAAGATCGTATGATGGATAGGTATATATTTTTCCATAGTAAAAGGTGTAAGTAGGAAATAAAATCAAAATCGTCCACATTTGAGCGCCGGCCGTTCAGGCTGACTTTGTGTTGGTTTTTATTTTTTGTGTGTACGTGTATTTAAGACGGATCGTGTTGCGGATATTTTTGATGTATCTACCTACCAAGTAAGTAGCTGAGAGAGCGACGATTTAGATTCGTCTTGGGCAGGAGTATTATGTTTGTATCTTTGTTCAAAAATAACTTGAAAAATAAATTTGGCAAACAAGTAGATGACCATAAATAGGTTTTTTAAGTTCAAATATAAGCCTAATCGGACAAATAATATGTTTGCTTTGAAGTGCTCGGTCGCCGTTCGGGGCGAACTAGTTTTAGTAAGATTAATAAACAATTTTATGATTATTATCTTTACTATACCGGAGTTAATGCCGTATTTACTCATTTCATTCGTATAATAATGCAGTTTAATTACTCTACGGTATCATGGACTAGCTCATGGTTTATGAAAGTAATCACTAAACTACTAATGGAAAGCTTATCTTTTATATCTGTCTATCTATGCATTAATTACTTATTGAGCTTTATTTGAAACGCATATATCAGATAATAATTCTAGGTATGTAATATATTTTGGTCTTTATTGACATCGCTCAATACCTTATTTGTGAAATGAAAACTTTTTTTAATAATTTAATATCTCTAATGACAAGAGTAATTTTACATACAGACATAATAATATAATTAAGTGTACAATCAGAGTTAAATATAAAGTGACTAAGTTGTTCAAATATATCGAAACACTTAAAAAAATATCTTTTGCAATAATAGTACATTACGCACCAAGGCCTCGCCTCGGACGACAATTACATGTGGTCTGAGACATTTTTTATTTTACTGGCCGAGGTCAGTATACTATTTTTCTGTTCGATGAAGCCAGAAAGCGGCAATTTCATTTAGCGCAGCGGCCCGAAAGTTGACGCTTTCAGGCCGGAGGACGGAAAAACAACTGTAATAGGTTTAACTCGCGTAAGAACTTCAAAACTTTGTTGGAACTTATGGGAACTGTGCATGGTGGTCTAAGATCTGAGACTATCATCCTCTTTGGCCAGATTTTTTTTAGTGACTTTTTCATTTCACGGTAAGCTCTCACACGTGATTAATTAATCCACTCAAAAGTTAAATCGTTTTCATGGAGCCTCATGCGCGTTACCATATCAACGCTTCGTTAATTAAAAGCTGCCAGATTAATTTTTTGACGTCAGTTAAAACATGATAAGCCGAAACGAAACATTTAAAAATAAACCAGCGGAATAATGAAGTTCAATGCGATTGATTTGTTAATTATTTTTCAATGTGAGCGCTTATGTTTATTATTATGCATTGTTATATTATTTAAATATTCTACTAGTAGTATGAATAATTATTATCACAAAAAAAACTATAATGTACTAATTACGTATAATGAAGGTTCTAAATTTTAATCTGGTTTCAAAAATGAATAGATGTAACTTTTAAATCAATTTAATTTCAAAATAACACATGTTTAGAAACTACCGGCGAAAGGTAGTCACCACGGATTTAAGCAACGGACAAAAAATACAATGTTTCTTCTAAGAAAATAGCGTTCCGACGAACACTTTAACCCATTATGACCTGAATTATTTTAGGTTCTCAGAAATTGATAATTTTTGGATATATTGTTATTCGATGTCCCCTTAATCATTTCTGATTATCAGAAGTTGAATCGATTCACTACTTCTGGAAAAAACAATGGGTGCCATATGGCACCGCTAGGCTAATACGGGGTCAAAACAGCTTTCTTCTAAATATGTATTAAGTGACTGTTAACTAATACTATTTACTGTTTAATTATCATTTTCTATGTTTATAAAGTAGATTAATTAATTTAGAGGGATTAGTTAATGAAAATTAGCATTTTCATTTAAGGAATTCATATAAAAATTGGTATTACACCAAGTTTTTTCATCTATGTATTAACGTAAAACCGGTAATTACAAAAAGAGGCTATATATTTTTGTGACGAGTCGAAGTATTTTGAGAACACTATTCTCAGGAATAAATCCAGCGTTTCTAATCGTGATATTTCTCGAAATTAACTAGGTATAATCTCGTTCAAGAAGCATGAACCGAGAGATTTTGTATGGGATACTTCGTCTAGGTACAGGTTTTATATTTAGTAACACCCCTGTAGTTAGTTTTGTGGCTAGTTATGCATGTCCGGCGTGATGACAGAGATGGAGACGCCAACACTACTTCGTACCCAACGTTAATTTCACGATTTATAAGGTAATTTATAAGACTACCCCCGTTTTCGTCAGCAGAATCTTGATCAGATATTTAGTAAAGAGTATCTGTGGCTTGAGATCTACGTAATTTTCTAGTTATGCTAGTTCTTTATGCATTGTACATCCCCTAAGATAATAAATAAATATTATTACTAATGAAAACCGAGAAATAAACATTAACTCACTCATATCGAAAAGACACCATATCAGCCTAGCGGTGCCATACGGCACCCGAAACATTTCACATACGATAAATCAAATATACAAACAAATTTTCATAATATTACGATATCATCTAGTCGAACAACAATATATCAACAAATTAAGATGCATTTCAATGTTAAATAACACATAATAAATAAATTACGACTCTCTTACTTGACAGTGAATTCATTTTTTGCGAATAATTTTTCAACACTAACTTATTACCGCTAATACTCGTCGCAACAAGTGCACAGGTTGAAGCAAAAGTAATAAAACAATTAGTTATCTTCCCTAGTACCGATTTGATAGGCAACCATCGGTCTCCATCGCACGAGATGCTCTCATGGTGCAAAAACATAAACGCATAAAATTGGGTGCCATATGGCACCGCTAGGCTATAATGGGTTAAATAACAAGGTTGCATAATCTTCACATAACAAGGACATCCAGCACCACCTACTAACCTATTTCGCTTGCATTGTGTGGCCAGTATCGCCGCAAATTGGTCGACTATTTTATTCGGTTGACTGAAGACCAACTAGTATCTAGTATCCGATATTTCATAGTTTACGTTATTTGAGTAGTCAAATAATGTAAACTATAAAATATCGGACACTCGATTTAAAAATCATTCGTTATGGTTTTAATTTTACAGTGTGAAGAAATAATATTCGAATCATACAACATATCTCATAAAATATGTTCCAGTGTAGAAAAAATACATATTTATTACGGTAAAATGTGACCTATATTTATAAAAGCTAATTGATAACGTAATACGAGCTGCGACTAAATAAATTGAGTAGTTTAGATAAACTACGAATTGTATTATTAATATTTATAAATAACTGGCTGACCCGGCGAACTTCGTACCGTCATATTCTTATTTTAATAATAATTATTATTTTTCTTTTAATTTTCTTCTATACACACCTTATATCCTGATAATAAAAAACCTTAAACAAAAGAATTATCCAAATCCGCTATTGTTGTTTCATTCCAATTACTATAAAATATTTTTAACTTACCGTCATAACTAAAAATAACCTTACGGTTTTATAATAGAGTATCTACTGGCTGAAAATACAAAAGGATGAATTTAGTTTTCCTCGTAGAATTAGTGTTCACACGTGACAAACTAGTTTCCGTAGCTAGAATTAATTAAGGCACAAACTTCATTCAATTAACGAGTAATGTTATCCAACTCTATTCATTAATAACTATCTCACACTGAACGTGATTACGCAAAACTTGACCGAATTGATAAAATATTACTTTGACTGATAAGGGAAATCTTATCGTGGGTCCTTCAACGAGCATTGAATTTAACTTATAACAAGTTATAAATATCATTAACTCCATTAACTGTCGAATGTTTCCGTTGTTCGCTCAATAACCACGATTATATATTGTTAAATTAACATATTTACGCAAATAAGTACCTACCAATTAATTTTTTTTTGCATACCTACCAACTCGGGACAATTTTTTTTACTGACAGTTCAAATTTTACTTCTCGTTATCTATTTTTTTTGTCCTCGTATTCAACACGTACAAAATTACTCCGAACGGGTGAGATCAAGTTAGAAATAAAACAAACTGACTAGATGACTCAATACATACATTAATATCAATAAGTATTCTATTGAACGTTTTAAATTCAAAATCTTAACGCTTGATACCCACGCAATAGCGCCAGCTTACAATGAAAGCTTTCAAAGCGCATTTGATTATAGTAAATAATATTCAAAGGATAAAAGAACAGAGATGCTTGCATTGTATCCACTTTGATTCTTACACGTGTATTTTATAAATCTAAATAATGGTAGTTGACAAAGGCTTGTTTACGTTCAATTCAGATTAAGTATATATTATATTATTATGTATGAATATTTATTATAACATTTAGGATACGGAAATCACGGTTTTCGACATTAACTTCATTGAATAGTAATTTCTGATGCCTTCGTGGTTATTACACATTGGAATGAAACAACTGTTAACGGATTTAACTCGCGTGTTTTTATTTTATAGGGTAGTTTCTCAAAATTTGTAATTTAAATATAAGGTAGTTTGCATAACTGTATAAATCACTTTAGCGTTAGACTATTGTCAGTTCAGTCGTGCTACGATTATGGAAACTGTAAAGAATCTGAAACGTCAGCTAATAAAATAAAATAAAAATACGCGAGTTAAATCCGTTGTTTCATTCTAATTCATTGAATAGGTACTTAACTAACTAGCCCTAATTTCGGCATACATGTGAGTAAATTTTACCATTGTTTTAATGCATCAGTTTTGGACGACAAAAAATAAAGTCAATTTGTTTAAATATGTTTATTAAGTAAGAATAAAAAATAATTGTCATTTAATGGGCAACATTCAACCTTTCTTTGCAGGAAACATTAATCAAAGTGCAAACATAACTCATGTACAAGGACCACCTACTGGGGACCCTCCTATTAGCGATTATGATGTCAAAACACCGTAAAGTATTGGTTTCCTTGCGCACTTTGGAAAGTAATATTCCAACAAAGTAAACTTGGACAATTTGTCCAAGTCGCGGGGCTGCTAATTTATAATTCAGAACTAAAAATGCAGTAACTTTACGTAACCTACTTTCCTAGTTTATAGGTCTTGGAAAACTACCACTGTGGCAAATTTGTTAGTTACAGTTGCTATGTAGCTACAAAGTGTAACTGAGGACAAGTTGGTATGATAAATAACAAAAGAGTAACGAAATAATAATGGAGCAACTTTATGACGTGTAATTTCTAATGAATTCGCGGTTACTATTTAAAACAGAAACTATGATTAACTGATTTAACTTCTGTAGGTATATTGTTTTTATACTGATGTTTTGAAAACTTTACAGTTCCCACATCCTTAGCCAAATATAGACAAATACGAATATGGAAGTTGTAAAGGATTAAAATTAATTGACCGTATGAGCGAGTGTTTATCCCAAATTTATTAAAGAAAAATTCGACGCTTTTTTACATATTGAACTTACGCAAGTTAAATACAGTTGTTTGTCAAATCATCATTTAAGACTAACAATTACAAGAACGTCAGTTTTAAAAGGACAAATAAATAATAAAATAAGGGAAAATTCTTGATAAGATAAGGAACAATGCCATAAATTTATGGAATGCCTACTTTAGTGCTGTACATGTGCATCCACACTGCACGGCCTGAGACCATTACAGTTTAATTGTCTTTCTTTACTAACAAAGTTACAGAGTGAAGCGTGTTACACCCACGGCTCCGCAACAGGTGGTACAAACTCTATCTGGAGGTACTCCATCAACTTCTACCGTTTTGTTACACGGGAAACAAAACTTACTCACAACTTGTGCAGTTTGCAGTGGGCTGTACTGGGCTAAAGCGTGTCACATCACAAATGTTACGTAAACGTCATATCTTTTGACAATTAACTTAAGATCTTAATGTCCAGTATTTGGTATTACGAACGAGCATAACGTGCTGTTTTTTTAGAAAGAAGTACTTGAATTAATGTCTACTCAAAATTTGAGTTTTATTTTGGACTCAACAGTGAAGAGTAGTTGACCTGCTGTATAACTTAAGTTTAATGATAGAGTTACAATTTATATATTAGATATAGCGGCCCGCGGCTACGCATGGATCCATATTTTTTTTCAAAATATTCTATAACCTATCATCATCATCATCATCATCAGCCCATCGCAGTCCACTGCTGGACATAGGCCTCTCCAATTGCACGCAACTTTGCTCTATCTTCGGCTGCTCGCATCCAGCTCCTGCCAGCCATCTTTCGCAAATCATCACTCCACCTTGCCTGAGGACGTCCTACACTACGCTTGCCGAGACGCGGTCTCCACTCTAGAACACGTTTACTCCAACGGTTATCGGTTCTTCGGCTAATATGGCCAGCCCACTGCCACTTTAGCTTGCTAATCCGGTGGGCTATGTCGATGACTCTGGTTCTCTGCCGAATCACCTCATTTTTGATTCGATCCCGCAGAGAAACGCCGAGCCCTTTCCGTAGCCCGCTGAGCGACTTTTAATTTGTGAACCAGCCGTACCGTCAGTGTCCACGTTTCGGCTCCGTATGTCATGACGGGTAGGACGCACTGATTGTAGACTTTCGTCTTTAGGCACTGTGGGAGTGACGATATGAAGACTTGACGTAGCTTCCCAAACGCTGCCCAACCTAACTGAATTCTTCTATCCACCTCATCCTCGAAGTTGTTTCTACCTAACTGTAATGTCTGTCCAAGGTAGACATATTTTTGAACAACTTCGAGAACGGCGCCGTGTACCGCAATTGGTTCCGGTAGTACATGTTCATTGTACATGACCTTGGTTTTGTCCAAGTTCATCCGTAGGCCAATGCGTACAGAAGAGTCAGCCAGATCATTCAGCATCTGTTGTAGGTCCTGCAGCGTTTCTGCCACGATGACGATATCGTCAGCAAATCGCAAGTGAGAGATGTACTCGCCATTTACTTTGATGCCACGTATAACCTATGTCACTCTGGAATAGTGTACCTACCAAACAGTGAAAGGAATTTTTCAAATCGATAGAGTCATTTTGAAGACTTTTCAATAAGTACAAGCAAACAAATCTTTCCTCTTAATTATATTAGTCCAGATACTTCTAACGTGTATATGAATTCATTTATTCCATTGCATTGTTTACTAGTCGTCAAATGTAAAAGTTAATACATATTTCAGTAATATTTTACTTTGTGAAAGTTTGTTAGTTCACGTTTTTAAGGCAGCAGCCGGTCTCTTGCATAATATGACCTTTTAAACATAAATACGTGCGATGCTACGGCCTTCGGCGTGATTCATATGAAAGTTAAAACATATAGAAGATGTGTTTGAGTTTCACGTGAATAAATGTAAGTTAAAAAGTATTTGCCTCCATATTTCCTAAGTGAAATGAGAACGTTTTATAATAAAACGAAGACACTGATACACAGCATAATTAGTTTGGTTTATTTTATAGTAGTTTATCTCTTAGCTTTAAACGGCGGGCTAATGAATAAATTAAGTTGATTGAAATACATTTCTGATGCTCCATTAAAATCCAAAAGTAGACAAGATGTCTTAAACTTTAAATTTTAGATAGATACTTACTTACAGACCTACAGGTAAATTAAATGTTACGAATGTCCTATTATCCCCGAATTGCTTTTTCTGGATTAATGCAATCGAAATGGATTCCAAACAAAATAATTTCATTCAACATTACGTTTTATCGAATGATTAACCGTGAAAGCTTAAACATTTCTCATGTTTTCAGGATTGTTATAAGTTAAAATATAATGCAACGGATTTAACATATTGCTCATGCCGACATTTCGGGAATATTACAAACGCGTAAGTTTGTAAAAATGTATGGATGTAGGTATATCCGTTCTTTCACGCAAAGTCTAAAGAAAATATATTATTGTCTATATTTTATAACGACAGTATATTATAATGTGCTCATAGTGCGTAAACGAAGTCGCGGGCAGAAGCCAGTAAAATTAAAATAAATAAAATTGCCTGTTTTATTCCAATATTCTATACCAATTCTATGAATCGTGGAATACACACAGGTCCGAGGTTGTATATTATTTTCACACACACATACAAACCAGTTAGTGACCCCTCATGATCGCAATCCCCTATAAACCCCATTTCATAAAAGGGTTGAATTATCACTATACGTACAATTTGCGATGCATTATTTTAGGAGTACCTAAATGAATCTGTTGACACATGGAAAGGGTTACAGCAAAATTGCTACTTTCATTTGTACCTAATTATAGGTAGTAGTGTAAGTACCCACTTAAATCATTGTTTATTGTAAGTAGGTACATCTTATTGTAAAATTTGCAAACAAAGGAAATAGATTTAAATATGAAGTTAACCCTAAAATGTAGGTAGATAATAGGTACCTAATAGTTGTTTTGAAACTTAATTAATTTTCCAGTTTAGTAATTACCCAAGATCGCTTTGCTATTAAGATCAAATCATGATTAGATGTAACTAAGCGGAAGCAATCCTGACAACTTCCTCAGAACCTTATTGTTTGTTGTCTACTAACACCTATTATGTATCTACTTACCTCTGAATCAATACGTTACTAAGTAAATAATAGGTAAGTAAGTACACACCTAGTTATAATGTACTAGCTTTTGCCCGCGACTTCGTCCGCGTAATTTTTAACCCCGTTATGGGGTGAACTTCATTAGAATACGGATCTATATCTGAATCTCTAACGTTTTTTAACCTATTATTGATGTCCCTAACGTTTTATGTCATAATGATTATTAACTAACACTCTTATGACCTATCTTTTGTTTTCCTAACATCATATGGATGTTTTTTTTTCCACATAATGTTTTATTTCCTTAACGTATTTCCCACTTACCATATTAATTATTCATCCTAATTCTATTCGGTTTTGGCGCCTCGCCGGCCGCTGCCGGGGCAAGCTCGCTTCGCTCGCTCGGCTTTCGCGCTGTACGGTCGCAGTTCAATTAATTAGTATACTGACAAAACCTGGTTTGTTAACGTTATGTCGTAAATATACTTTCACTAAAAGTACTGATTCTGACGCTTCGCCGGTCGCTGTCGCGGCATGCTCGCTTCGCTCGCTTGGATAGCAAGCTGGACGGTCTCAGTTCTACCTAACACTCCTCCTCGCTTCGCTCGTCGTCGTTCCTAAAGGAGTCTTTCATTTGCCGCTGCCGCGGCGCGCGAGCTTCGCTCGCTCGGCTTTCGCGCTGTAGGGTCGCAGTTGAATTAATAAGTATACTGACATAACCTGGTTTGTTAACGTTATGTCGTAAATATACTTTGATTGAAAGAGTACCAATTCTGACGCTTCGCCGGCCGCTCGCGGCATGCTCGCTTCGCTCGCTTGGATCGCGTGCTGGACGATCAGAATTCTACCTAACACTCCTCCTCGCTTCGCTCGTCGTCGTACCTAAAGGAGACCTTCATTTGCCGCTACCGTGGCACGCTCGCTCGGCTTGTGCATTGTTGGGTCGCAGTTCAATTAATTAGTATATTATTAGTATACTGACAAAACCTGGTTTGTTAATGTTATGTCGTAAATATACTTTTATTAAAAGTACCGGATCTGACGCTTCGCCGGCCGCTGCCTAACACTTCCCTTATATTCGTAATAAATGGAGCTAACAATAGTTTAACATGTACAATATGCAAACTAAGTACATAAGTACTTACCTATCTTACTTTCGAAATTGCATAATTTATACAGCTACCACTGAGTTCAACATTTTTTTTTAATCGGACAAAGTTTTTAAAGAAATCATACACGTGAGGTTTAGCTGGCTATTTATTTAAGGAGATTGATTACCACACTTATTACAAAGATCTAACAAAACAACAAAACAATTTTACAATTCAATCTTATACGCTCACTCGGTCTTGAGGATATGTTCAGGGTCATTTTCTCAGTCAGGAGCTCGCGCGAGCTTGCTTTACCTCCGTCTCGTCCCATTCCGTCACCTCTGTTATCACGGCTTTTTTATATATGTCAGCTTTGGTCGCGAAGAACACTTCTATTTCTCTGCGTAATGACACCAGTTTCCCCTCGCAAGTTAAACGGGGTCTGCTTACTCAGGAATATTATTAAATAGACGATCCACGGGATATTACATAATAATGCCATTTTCGTTAACACTGAAGAAATCAAACACGTAACAGTTTGGGTATTTATTTAATGTCAGGAATGACATTAGCAACCGTTGCTATGCATACCTACATTATACTTTTTAAATATGTGTCAAAATCAAAAGCACTAAGTATTCATATCAATTTGGAAGAAAATCTCCCTTTTAACCCCATTAGGGGGTGAATTTCAATAAAATACGAAACACGTACTCCATCAATTCTGTTAAAGAATGTTTATGTAAAATTTGAAATAGATCGGACCAAGGAATCACGTTGTTGCATACAAACTTTGCACCCCATTTTTAACCCCTTAGGGATAGAATTTTGGAATATAATATAGCCTATGTCCTTTCCCAGGCTCCAGACTTTCTTTGTACCAAATTTCATCAAAATCCGTTCAGCCGTTTAGGCGTGAAAGAGCAACAGACAGACAGACAGACAGACAGACAGACAGACAGACAGAGTTACTAACGCATTTATAATATTAGTAGGGATTAAATAATTATTTAACATAAAATTGTTATTTGTATATAACATAACATATCGTGTCTATTGTGGACATCATCATTGTGGAAAAAGTGTAAGGAAATTAAAAAAAAGAACTAGCCCACGTTTGTTGGCGGGAGAGACTATGATTTTGGACAAAGAGGAAAAAGGAATGTGGAAAATGGAAAAATATAACTAGACTATTCAAATTGATTGTTCAGCCTGCTCTTAAGATGAGTTAAATTTATGTACTTACCTACCTAATTGTAAAAAACTATAAATAGGTATCATTTTAAAAAGTTTAAACCAACATATTTTAAGCGAAACGACGTATTGAAATACCCTGTCTTGTTCATATTCTCTCAATGGCCTGTCAGAAGCCTTTCCTCTCCTTTTCTTCCTGACCTGATTTTTAATTCTATTCCATAGCTTTAGCAATACAGAATTTCACTTGTCTTTGATGGCCGATCAAGTAACCAACATCAAACGCCAGAGCTGCGCGTATTCTAAAACTCATGTGTTGAGAAAAACTACATCATTTTGCAAGCTCGTTGTATATTAATCGATACTCGTCGCGTCGAGTTAATGTATGCAAATTGTTTTATTATTGAATTGGAATTCATCCTTGATAGTATAGTGTGAGCAAGGGCGCGTCGCGATGTATTTATAAACGACACGCGTTGTCGACACGTGGTCGTAGGAACCTGACTCTTTAACGCTTATACTGTAATAGCTTTTGATAACCTAATTATCATTTGTTGGCATGTGATTGTGTATTCCATGAGTATTGAAGTTATAATTATTAGACGTCAAATCTCTTTTATAAACTACTACTGCTTTAAAGTTGTAATAAGGAAATAAGCGCGTTAACACGTGCTTAACACGTTATTCTCCTGAGATGAAATTAATATCAACCGTAAAATTAAAATGAACAGACTAAATAATTACGAATATAATAAAGAGTATATTACATGGTTAGAAAGCATATTTATATATATAATTTGCTTACATACCACCTGGTCCCTGGCAATAGAACCTGATGAAGATGGTCCAATACTTAAGGGCCTCTTTTAAGTGAAAATCGATGTTAGCAACCAAACGAAACGAATGCAAAATAGTATGGAATAGAAATACCTACGCGAAAACTACCACGTGAGGTTTTTCTTTTTCTTCTCTTTCTTCTTTACTTTTCTACTCTATCAAGGACCCAGGTGTCTCTCGAGATTACATCGTTCTAACTAGTTCTTATTAACTTATAACTTAATTAGTTTAATTATACAAGCACCTACTCAGTTTCTTTATGCTGAGAACACGCATGGTGTTCCACGCCATCGGGTATTATATATAGTCATAATTAAGACGAATAACTTAAATAGCAATTAAATTATGAAATATTAATGTGGTTATTGTTACAAGTGAATGATTGGGTGTTACTTCTCGCCCGCGATTTCTTGATTATGTATTGGTATTTTCTCGTTCTAAATAATTAAGAAAATCTCTAATTATTCATTGGAATGAAACAACTATGAACTGATTTAACTCGCGTATTTTATTTTATTTGCTGACGTTCCGGACTTTTTAGAGTTTCCATAATCGTAGCACGAGCTGACAATAGTCTAACGCTAAAGTGACTCAAATTATTCGTTTGTTTAAATTAATCTGAATTGCGGAACTTTGTTCTACGGTAAATATTGCCCTAGTAAAATAATGAAACACCTAATTAACCGTCACTCGCCAGCTGTTTCCCTTTTCCTTAACTAAAAAATTCAAGCTCTCAGTTTGAAGGGAAAATGTTATTGGCCTATTTGCGCGTAATCGCTCGTTTTGCTCCAAAAACAGCATTTTAGTCATCTGATGATGCCCCGCCGCGACAGTTAATTAATAACGAGCTCAAATCTTATGAATGGAGTAAATTTAACAGAAGGCAGTGGAGTAGCGAAATTTATGTAAAATAAAATATAAAATACGTTATTATACATTAAGTAAATGAAACACAATTTCGGATTTGATTCACCTAATTTATTTTATTAGCTGACCTTTAGAAAAATTTACATCTCCCATATTCGTAGCATGACTGACTGACAATGACGATATTTTAGCGTCTAGTCGTACCTATAGGTATAGGTCAGGTTTCATTCGAATGCATAATAATTTATTTTATATTTTCAGTAATAAATAGAGCATTTGCATTCAAGAAGTAGAATATTGACCGATGTAGAAAATATTTAGTTTTTCATAAGTATTGATAAGCGTACTGGCAACACAGACGTATTTCTATTCTATCCAAATATTGACGTCGTTTAAGATTTGATAGTCAAGTATTTTATAAAACAAAGCTTAACGTGTTTGCGCCAGGGTTGCCAGTAAACGCAGGCATGCCGTAATTAACCCTCCTTTGCACCATTACCCGTCGTTCCTCACTCAAGCAGTAAAAGTCTATAAGTACTGTTGCCGACTTTTGATTAGGACCCCGGAGACAAGCGACCGAGTTTTATAATGGAATTAAGGAAATTCGTAACTATTTATAGGTCATTTAAATAGCAAAGTGACTTATTTATTGCTAATGGTGTCTCTGTCAGTGTGTATTACACATTTCCGTGACGCTTGACTGCAATTTGCAGTGAGTGAATATTATATCGGTAATAGATCACATGGCGTTTTACGCGCACGGGAAAGGCTTTCTGGAGTCGTGTAAATACTAGAGATTTCTAACTTTCTACTTTTAGAAATGTTCCCTATTTAGGTATATTTAGACGATGTTATGCAATAGAAGTCAACTCTCTAAATAATAATTTAAAGAAAACATTGTTTGAAATATAGTTAAGTGTGATTCGTTACACTTAACTATATTTCAAACAATGTTTTATATGGTATCAAAATCCTGATTTGTTAATTGACATATTACTTATTGCATAAAGTCAATAAAAATAAAAATGCTACTTTAAAAATATGATTTTTAAATGCATAAGTGATTCTACTTGAAAGTTCATGAAAATTCAAATGACAAAGAAAAATAAGGGCGCAATTTTTATTGCATTATTTAACATTCGCAAATACATCTGTGACAATACATTCTAACGCAGCGTGCATTGAAGGGTGTCCCTGTAGGTGAGTGGCTATAAATTTCACCGAGTTAATAGCAGACAAGTAACGAGTCCAGCCGCGGTCGGAGGTGACAAATGAGCGGGAGAGATTCACTCGCTCACTCACACACTCAATTACATTATTTTAGATTCAACACTGATTGAGCGCTTATTGCCTTTTTTATCATTTATCAAGTAATAATATCTATACTAATATTATAAAGCTGAAGAGTTTGTTTGTTTGTTTGTTTGAACGCGCTAATCTCAGGAACTACTGGTTCGAATTCAAAAATTCTTTTTTTGTTGGATAGACCATTTATCGAGGAAGGCTTTAGGCTATATAACATCACGCTGCGACCAATAGGAGCGAAGAAACAGTGGAAAATGTGTAAAAAACGGGGAAAATATGAAGAAGACTTTGACAGATCTTTGACGAAACAATCGGACGGGCAGGACGACGTCTGCCGGGGCCGCTAGTAACTTATATCGACGATTTGTTAAAGCAAAATGAAATAGGTTAAGGTCGCGGGTTAACATTTTTTTGCTATTTTTGTCGCACGAGAATGAAACAGCGAAAGTCATAATTATGCTTTTTCGCGCAACGAAAACCTAAGGTAGCATGCAGAAGATAGCATGTGTATCAATTAAAGGCCAAAATTAGGGACTTTTTATAATTTAATTGGCTATAGAATACTCGCACTAGAAATAAGTAAGTAAGATTGAATATACTAGTTACAATCTGAGAGAGACAATTATATATCAGCACAATATTAACTACAATCTATCAGTCGAAATTCGATTAATATTTTTGGTTCAATACCATAGTCGATTCCCATAGTGTAATGGTAAGCACGCTGCCGCTAATAAAGGCATAAGTGTGGGTTCGAATCCCACTGGGGGTCTAAGATTTTTTCTACTCTTGTCTTTGTACAAAATATCATTATATATATCAGCACATTATTTTACCTTAATACCTGAGATAAAATTTGAAGTCTATAACTTATTTTCGCCCTCGACTATACAGATATCAAATCGCCTCGAATTATCTGATCTAATTAAATCTCGAAAATAAATTCGCTGTGTTAACAGTTAAGTACCAACTTAACAAATTGAAGTCAGAGGTGATAAATGAATGAGTGAGATTTATTCACTCATACATTCAGTGGCTAGATTACGTTAGTTAATCGCAGACACACCGATTGAGCGCTTATATGGTATCACGGCTTTGTGCATTCGAATACGTTAATCGGTTTGCAAGCGACTGTATCAGTTGTAGTAGGTACCTATAATATGCCTTTGGTAGTATAATATACTGTCTATGTATATAATAAACTGTCATCACGTTATAGACCGCTAACAATATTTTGTGTTGGTACCACAAACCATGAAAAAAAAACTATAAAATTTTCTACATAGGGTAAAAAGACGTCTTTGATGACATTGTCTCTATTAGAGAAACAAATCCTACTTTTCATAAAAATTAATACTTTTTCACAGAATGATTTTGGTGGCATTTATTGTAAAAAAATCTACGTGAACATATAAAATGAGAAAATATAAACTAACATTTCTGTAACATATTGGCATGATAAGGTACATATTCAAAATATTACTTTATATAACTGGCGCAAAAAACAAATTTGTAAGTAAGTACTCATATCAGAAATGTTGGGAGTAGTCTGAATAGGTATAATCTAAGTCTAGATGACTAAACTCCCCATGGGCTAACCTTAGAATGAAAAACAGCATCGTCATTTCAAAATGAACCAATCACAGCTAAGTAATACTTAAGACTACACTCGCAAAGCAAGCTTTATTTACTAGCGGAAAGGTAAATACCTACCTTAAAAGAAGAACGTCACTACAGATGAATTTTCCGGAATCTAGCGCTTCGCAAATAGGTACCATACTTGTTGAGACGAGACTCCGCAAGAAAGCCATAATGATCTATGTCAGTGCGGCTAATGAGGTTAATTAGTTGCTCCGTTTTAGTCGGTTTATTAGTTAGATATTTACTAATAATGAGAGTCAATCCCAAGCCGCCAGACGGCACAAGTTTGATCAACGACGTAACTTTCTCAATGACACCTCATAAATTTCAGAGGAGAACCTTGCAAATTTAACTTAAAAGGCTTTATGGCCATGAATAAAACGTGTCGAGGGTATCCTAGTAAGTTTTCCAGTTAACTTCTCATTAAGTGGCGAGGTAGGGCGGGCGGAATTTTATATGTGCTTCACTCCACTTCTCCTTTTTGTTCCGTGAAAACTTCGTTGCGATTTAATACAGAAAGTACATTATTAACTGAGCGGTTTGTGTGCTTTCTTATTCCGGATTATAGTGTTAGGTACTTGGTTTATTAAATTATACTTGTGGTGATCTTTTGCTTTTATAATTAGAATAGAACAGAAAGTCGTTTGTAAGTTGTTAAGTTGGAAGTGTAGTAAGGATATAATACTAAAATAATTTAAACAATCAATCTTTCTTTTCTTTCTTTCTCATATTCCATTTTATTGTATTTTCCAGATACGCTATAAATACGCTCGTAACTGAATAGTCGTCAAAAGGTTAGTATAAAACCAGCGCGAGCTAAATCCTTTTCAGCTGTTTTATTCCAAAATGGAACAATCAATTTCCAAACGACCATCAATCGCTTTGACTTATCAAATCGTTTCGGATAACACAATAAACAAACAAAGCGACAACACGTCATCTACCCACAAATCGCCCAACTCGTCGGCCGATTAGTCCAGCGTCCCGATCCTAAATCTATCAGAAACCCTGTGTAGGTATTTCTTACAACTCGACACCCATTTGAATAAGATTTGCATTCGATTCATGAAGATTATTTAAAATAGTTGTAGCTGACTGAATGTAGGAAACTAGATTTGCATACACAACTGAATCTTAAATAGACCGTGCCTATGTAAACAGATTAAGGCGATAAACAATAAAAACAACATTTTAACTAGTTTTATCAATTCGTTAATAAAGCAGTCGAAAGTTACAGATTAAACGATCCACAGTGACACCACTACATAGTACCTATAAACAAATTATAATATAAAGTTTCATAAATTAAACTCCAAATACAACTTGAATATTCTATTTTGTTCTAAAGAATCACAGCTTTCAAGATGTAGGTACCTACTTATAAATTATTTACCTACTTATTAAAATACTACTAATTAACGACAGGAGCAGCGTACAGCTAGCGCAGGTTTTGCACAAGTCATTAACTTCAATAATTGAAACATTACGAATTAATTGACATGGTTTGTACAAAGATCATTTTTTCTTCTTCCGTTCCCGCGTCTTCTGCTATTCCAGCCAGAGGCTTGCCGCTGATTGGCCACTCTCGCTCAAACATTGGTGAAAATATATAATAGCCAATCATAGAGCAGTGTCATTGTTGCCATTCGCAACTTAGGTACCTTTAGATTTGGATTCTTGCATTATTCCGATAAAGTATAATCAATTATGAGCAATTATAAGTTGATGCGATGAATATTTATTTTGTGCAGTTCGAATAGAATGTTCGTGCGAGCTTAGAATATTCAATGCGTTCGTTGGCTGTTATTACGCACTTCCTTTGCGTTATACGCTGATTATACAACTAGTGAATTCATTCACTTGTCATCTATTCCACTGTGGAAATACCTCGAAGAATCAGATAGTCAAGTATTTATTACAATTCTTGTAAAACCTCTACGAGATATTTACAAGTACCTAACGATTAAGCGAAGACTTAATATAATGACTATTCTTTATCTTTTCTTGAAGTCAGCAGACCTAAAGACGCTTTACCGGCCAGATCAGTGAACAGGAAAATAAGCTGCGATGGGCAAAAATCGTATTTCTTTTGCTGATACTTAATATTCAAGCTTTTACTGGAGAGATAAAATTAAAATATCTAATACTTAAATACTACTATTATAGTGACATAAAGTTGTGACAGGAATCAAACCTACTAATATGAGAACCTGTTGTATAATATATATATAAGTAACAGTATGAAATAATTAATTTATAATCTAAAATATAGCTTACAATACGAAATACCGCTATGCCACTACCTTTTTAGAGTTAATTACCCGAAGGGTAAAACGGTACACTAAATATTACGGAAACTTCGCTGTCAGTCCGTCCGCCTATCAATAGCCTTTTTTAAAAATATTACGCTAGCTGTTACATAGCTAGCTAGAATAATAATGGCTAGGTACAATGCATTTTAATAAGTGATCATTTTCGTTTGGAATCGATCATTAATGCTGCATGAAGGCACTATGAATGTCGTATTGTATTGTACACCTCCATTTCAGAACAGATCAAGCTACGGGTTGCACGCTAAACAAAGGACCACCCAGTGAGCAGGTTGGATTTCAACTACAACAAAATTATCGTAAAAGTAAACCGTTGCATTCGATTAGTAGGTATTATAGGTAATATAAGTTTGCTTGGAGTAGATAAACAGTGTAGCGACTTGGCAACTTAACTCCGAGTACTCGCACCGAACAAGTTTTCAGTTAGATTTAACACTCCGCTTTATCGGGGAGCGGTTTGTGGAGGAATTTGGAAACAATTGAATATAGATAGAAATAGAATTACTTAACTGTCTGAATTGATTCAGCTTCCTAATATACTTTGAAGATAAACAAAAGTATTAGTGATGCTTTCACGGTTATACTGGCATGGCAGCTTTAACATCGAAATATACTCTCAAAAATCATGTTACACAATGTGACGATTCTTAATAGCGACTGCATCAAGAAAGTCGCCGAGTAGCATTGCCTTTTAGTATAGGGGGAAATAGGTATATAATTTCCATAATCCTTTCTTTTTTTGCAATTTAAATTGTTGTGCCAAAACTGTCAACCACGTCACTCGCCGCTCTACTTTGATTTGTAAAGGAAATTTGGCACTCGATGTAGGAAACCCTGAGTTTTTACTTCGAATTAAAAGCTCCGTGCTATCATAAAAAAGATTTTGCCGTCATAAAACGACCTCTTTTTCTTTCGGAAAATAGATAAATAACACAACACGTGATAATATTGTGAATAATTTGTCAAAACAATGAAGATGAGACACATTAAAGATGATTAAGACAGGCGCTCGCTGCCAAACTAACCTACTCTCGACATGTCACGGCAAATTACCCTGAAGCAAGCATTACCGCAGACGAACTAAAATACGAACATAAACACCGCTTAGCTAGAACAAATACCTGAGAGTGACGTCACACATCTGCTATTGTTTATGTTAGCGATGTCATGCGAGATCGTAACAGAAACTTACATGGCTTTGAGATTAGTAACACTTGTAATTAACCTGTGTCTATTCTTGTCTTATAAATATAATCAGCAAGTCAGTGTTTTGTTTTATATAACTACAAGTAACAATTTCACCTGCAAAGATGGCGGCACTGGCGGAAACTCTATGGCATTGAGCAGTGTTGCCAGTTTTTCTCTGTTAAATTCTGTTTAGTATCGTAACAAACCCCAGCCCAGCAATGTTTTCCGTCAACTAAAACGACTCGAAGAGAATATTTTCCTTTTCTAAAGTTTTCCCGCTTTAAAATCCTAGTTAAACTGTCAAAAGCATCTTACCTGCACCAAACTTAGTACGCCTTGGATCATGTCTTAGTAACCGTAAGATTTTAAGCGAGTATTTTTAACAGCTTTGAGGAGCGAAGGATATTTCTTTTCATAAAAAGGGGTTTTATAGAAGAGTCTATTCGTAAAAGCAGCTATTAAGGCTTATGTATGTTTCGGTGAACATGGAATGTGATAAATTAAACCTGTCTGGAGCAGTTTGTTGCGTTTAAACACAAGTCACGGTCTGCTTTGTAAGACACGGGGTTGAGTCTGCTCGGAGCGACGGCGACCACCGCATTGCAGTTATTTCATTGGTCTTTGTTGTCTTCGATAAATATCCAATTATCATAATTATCGGAGATATTGGTTCTTATAAAACCCTTACTTTCGCTCAACGCTGAACTGGTTTACTCATCGCCAGGCAACAAAATACGATCTTTTTTTTACTTAATTTGAAATGAAAAATTGAGTACAGTAAATAAGGGCAAAATACATCCATGTGCGTGTCGCAAACTTGACGCACTGTTTAGTATTGGATTATTCTGAAATATATATCAATATGTATATAAACATTACTGTTCGACTGTCTCGCTAAAACTCCAGAACGACCGGGCTCCTTTGGCCAAATTTGGTTTTGAAATATTCGTGCAAACTCAAGGTTGAAAAAAAATATATAAAAAAAATATTCTCAAATAATGCGGTATTTTATATCGATATTGTGTAACTACTCATCATGCACAGACGAAGTCGCGGGTAGAATCCAATAAAATATAATTATGTCATTACACCCGCACCCTTTAGCTGCGTATTTTTTAGTTAACTAACCTTTCCTAACCATTTCGATAGCGTAATCCGTATTTCTGTATTTTCTCTAAAAATATAACTATTTATAAACTTTGTGAATACATTTTACAAAGCTACAGAAATCGAGCTGTTCTGTTAAAATTGTTAAAAAATACTTTGTTCGCGCACTCTTTTTGTTCGTACAGCATTCATATCCGGCGATTCCAAACCTATTCAATAAACTTTGTAACCAGTATTTGTTTTACTTTGTAGTTCAATATCAGAATCCATTCTAAACTTACCAAGTTACTATATATTTAGAAACCAATTAAAACCCTAAAATTAGATGTGCTTTATAATAATTCCTGACACTTTCATGCTTATTACACATTGGAATAAAACAATCTTAACTCGTTTATAATGAAAATTGACGCTATTGATGCGAAATATGTTAAAGAAATTATGTAAAATTAAAGTTTTTTTTTTCATTTTGTAATGTTCAAAACTGTTCCCTGATGCCAAAAGCAGCCCCTGTCATGATTTTTTTGAAAATCGCTAACAACTCTGAAAATTTATACATAATATAAATTGAGTGGGCCTCCTTATCTAATTAAAATAATAGTTTTCTTTTAAATAGAACATGATTATTTGGCGAATGTTAAAAGAAATTTGACAAGACAACATTTCTATGGTACCTGTACAAGCATACAAAGATATGTCTTATATTTATTATAAGGTAAGGTTTAAAAAATAACATACTGATAATAATATATTATAGTAATAACTTAAAATTGGACTAAAGGATAGGATTCGATTAGTAAAAGATCATTAGACCTTTTAATATCTTTTGAAGCTTTTGCTATAAAAAACTGAATGTAAATATTGGACTAGCTCGCTTCGAGGCCATATCATAATAATCTAAAAATAGCCGCCGTAGCTTTAATGCTCGGTGCACACGTGCAGCAGTGAATGAGGACATCACTGCAGTTAAAATTCGGATATAACGTCACTATGTGATAAGCAAGTACTCGTACTTCTATTGTAATAACCGCGGAGGCATCAGAAATTATTAAGTACTTCTCTTGATTTCAAATTATGAATACCTACTGTGATGTTTATGCCTGTTTAGGTACTATACTAAATATATACAGTTCTACATCCGTTATGTTTTTTTATTATTTTTTCTTCTTAAACATGCTCGCTTACAAAAATAAGAGATTATTTAATTATTTGATACTAGCGGCCCGTCCCGGCTTCGCACGGGGGGACTTAAGATTTTTTTCATAGTTTTGCTATTGTTATGAGTAAACTATAAAAGATAGACATATGCTCTCACGGACTTTTTTAAAGATAATGTTAAGATAAACAATTCACCCATAAAGCATTTTTGTATAACTTTAACAATATGCTCAGCGCACGCCACGGAAGGCCTCAGAAACGATACTTTTCCCCCGTTTTTGAAACATTTTCGGTTACTGCTCCGCAACTATAAGACCTAGCGTGATGTTATATAGCCTATGTTACTCGGGGATAATGTAGCTTTCCAAAGGTGAAAGAATTTTTGAAATCGGTCCAGTAGTTTCGGAGCCTATTCATTACAAACATACAAAAATACAAAAATACAAAAATACAAATCTTTCCTCTTTATAATATTAGTATAGATATAAATATAAATACATTTTACGAGTCAATATAATTCAAGATATTTATATCGTACCTACTCTTATAGTGATAATTTTGGTTAAGGTTTAAACTACAACTAATTTCTTGGATTTAATTCGCGTATTTATAGTATACAGTTCACATATTCGTGGCATGAGTCTCGCATGACTGACCTGACAATAATCTAACGCTATTTTAAATTGTTCTAGCGTTTACGCCTTAGATTATTGTCAGGTCAGGTCGTTCTCCGAATGTAGGAACACGCGTATTTTACTTTATTTGTTGACGTTTTGATATTTTGTATCAAAACGTCAGTAAATAAAATAAAATACGCGAGTTACAAGTAATAGTAAAACAGCGATATAATAGTGAAATGTAACATAGCAAAAGAAATCCCGGTTATGATTGTGTTTTAAACCTTTTACAGAAATTTTAACTGTAATTTATAAATTAAACAATTTTAATTTACTTCCTCAAGAACTTTAGACGAGTAACTCATCAAAATGAATAAGAATAATACGACCCTGACAGAATGAGATAAAATTTCAATGGTTTTATGGGAAATTTGAAGAGATTACTTCTCGCTAAATCTCTTTATTAGAAGAACGATTTTATCTACACAACAGCTTTTGACTTTTGAGTTGAAAATTAATTTTCATTTGTTAGTTTGTAAGAGTTCGAGTAGGTTCTTAATTATCGTCTAATTTTTTGATGAGTTTATTGGGTGGAGAAGGAGTGACAAAAATGTAAATGTTGATAATTTCTTTGTCTTAAGTAAGTATATTAAAATGTTAATAACCTAAGTAGATACATAATATCTCGCTACTAAAAAAATATATAGAGATATGAAATATATGAATGCTTGTAACTTGAAATTATGAGCAATTAAGCATAGCAGTAAACTTTTAATAAGTACAATTATTACAATTCTTAACAACGGTAAATAAAAATCTTAACAACAACGAATCTTAAACGGCATTTGTTTAATTATCTAATAATGAGATAAAAATTAGATTCCAATTAAATATAAGTATAAATATTAATTAAATTACTAAAGCAAACATTTGTGGATGGATATCACATTTGTACCCAAAAAGGTTACGGCGACAAACCAAGAAATTAAAATTAATTATGAAGCCAAGGACAAAAGACGGTATCCGGCTAAAAGTATTCATCTCTCAATAAAGAGATTTATCGAGAAGCAATCCCTTTTTATCAGACGAGCAGCGACTGGCGTTCCTCAAGACTCCTCGATGACCTAATTGCATAATTGTATGTCATTTTGTTTTATCCGTAGCAACAGTGCTTCCTACCCTATTTACAAGGGATATTTTTATCACCTCTTGTGTTTGCGCTGAATAATCTAGTGAAATTATTCATTCCGTCATTATTGTTCTCGTCTGCATAATAAAGTTTAGACAAAAACAACGGGATTTCGCACTTTAATGCACAGTGATTCGTCATGCGTGAAAGGAGGGACAAAATTAATTTCACATTGTTTATTATGATGTTTGATAATTTAAATAAGTACCCTAAGTTTTGAAATTGCGATAACGATCAAATGTCCTTTGTTTGTTGTTAAAAATATAGACTCTATGGAGGGAAAACGCTAGAATTATTTGTAAGATTTATAAAAATCGTTACTTTTTTTGCTAATTCTTCGCAGCAATTGATTACCTACTATCCAAATACATTATACTTACCTAGTAGGTATATTCACGTTATAATTAAATTTCAATATTTTTTATAAAAATATCAATATGTACACTGTAAAAATTACAAATTATAAGTACCTACGTCAAATCGCCATCTACTGCAGGCAATATAAATTAACAAATTGCTCCTTATTTACTTGCAAAAAAATACTGATACAATCAAAAAAAGATTATCAAAATAATACCTCTATTAGCACCACAATTCATTAATACGAAGACCACAAGTTAATATAATTCTGCCATGCAAAACAATCGCTAAGCCCAACTTACGGTCTTAAGTAATTTCCGGGATATCCATTAATCAAGTCACATTCAATCAAAGTTAAACACAGATCCGCGGGAAATTGTAGACGGCGGGGCAAATGGGCACCCACGTGCGCCGGGGAGGGTACCAGCAGAGTGACTGCGCCGCGAGGATGCGCAGTTAACCCAACATACCCTCCTATTACCATGTACCCGACCCCTTAGACAAAGGACCTGCGATCAATTAGGACTACGGTGTCAACCCAGCACGCTCGGGACGACTTTGAAGTAAAGACGAATGAGTCCAAGAGCTAAACGTTCCAATCTACGTTCGTACCTCAAGACCAAGCATATGACGCGGCAAAAGAAGAAAAACGTGCAATACAAACCAGAAAGAGACGGCGCTATTTAGATTAGCGGGACGCTGGAATGGGACGGCTTCAAACATTTTGTAAGCTGATAACCAGAGGCAGCGAGCTGGGAGCGAGGGGAACCATATTCTCGCGACTCCGCATGAATGTAATGAATTAAGATTCAATGGTACAAGTAACACTCTGCGTGCGTGTGAATGACTTTCAATCATAAAAGCTTAGTGTGTAGGTGCTAATGGGAAAATTATATTGTTCATGTACTTAATGAGATGGTAAATAATAATTAACATAAAACTTTGAATAACAGAAGTAATTTCTTATAAGAAATATTTATAAGGTGGCTTGTTAAATAAACAATGTAACAAAGAGTTAATGTAGAATATTATGTTGAGAAAAACATTTCGTAACATCATAACTAGCAACTGCTCAAGGTTTCATTAACCTTCTTCATTGTACTAACGAAATAAGAAAAAAGCTCTAAGTACTTTACGCTCTACATTCACGTTCTTAAATACTCTAATTTAAGAATACAATTTCCTTTAAGTACCAAAATACTTGCATGCTCAAATACTCAACAAAGGTACAAGTTTAAACAAAGCAGTCTAATCACGACCGAAAACGAGTTATCGAATAAGTACAACCAACTGTGAGATATAACAAACATAAAGACAAACGTAATTAACGTGCGATTTTTACCTATACATCCATGAAAATGAAATCCATCATTGGATCCTTGCAACTCCACTGCCACAGCACGCACACAAGCACAGCACGCACACAGACGCAAGGTCCCTCCTCACGCGAAGGGAAAATCTTCACACACGACACAGATAAACATGTCAAATGCTAGACATTGTTACCCTAAAGTCCTTTCACGTTTTTCACCACAAATACACCATTATACACAAATTATAACACAAACCGCATAAACGAACACAGAAACACTGGATTATTTCGCAATATCACCCGCGTCGAGTCAAGAAGACGTCGCTTTCATCGAAAATACGCGTAAGTATTGTAGAGTCGATTCGGCGACTGTTCTCCCCGCCCTGTTCCAGACTCGAATGGCGCCGCCATATTGAATCTCACTTCACGGACGCACAGTGGAGCATCTAGCGGCCGCACGTGGAACAAAAACGACTGCCCGCTAAACTATGTCTGACGCTTAACTTAATTTATTATTCTCCTTCCTATAGAACATGCCAAAAACAAAAAAGTGCGCATTTTGTTACTTTTAATTGAGTTCCAGTATTTTTTAAATAAGTTAAAAATATAATTTTGCGTGTGTAAAGTATGACACGCGGTAATTGCGCAGCTATAATAACTTCGTGGTACTCGCTTGAGTCACTAGATAGCGCTTGGTACGATGCTATATAAACAATATACTCTTAACCATGGCATTGATATAAACTTTGTGTTACATATTATTGATGTTAATAACATGTTCGATGTCGCCAAGCTTTACGAGGCTTTATCTAATTACGATGCGTAATTTACTGCTTTTATGATAATAATAATCTATATATCCAGTAAGCGTCGAATTAATAGGGGTAATAAGTTCTCATATTACATTAACTAACATCCCGGCACCACTTTACTTTGTCCCGAAGTTGAGCATATGTAATCACGTTACCATGGTGATTTAGAGCCAAGTTCAGTTGAGAATTGAAATTGAATCTAATAGGATAATTGTATGAACTATTAATTTTGATCTTTCTTTGGCCACGGTTTTTATAAGCAAGACAAAGATAAAAAAATCAAACAATTAACAGAACCTGAAGATTGAAACTTCAATTAAAAATAGTTTTTATATATTTATTTATTTTGGTGCCTAGGAACGCATCTCATATAATCCCATATAAATTACCATTCCATAATATTTACGGTTACTGTATTCTGAACGTATCCCCGTAAAGAAAGTATTATACTGCTCAGTTTTGCAATACAAGAAGTACTTTTAAACGTATGATTTATCGTACAGGATATAAAATTAGCTGTAAAGTATTTGTAACCGGGAGCAATATATGGTCACCCACTTATAAGTCTTGTAACGTGTAAGCTGCAGGGAGCGGGTTCCAATAGCGGAAGATGAGACGTGGCATACAAAACAGCATGTAATGTGGAAGATAAGTTGTGCGGAGTTTAAGCGAGCATTAAAAAAATACAGTGACACTTTTTTTTATATGTTGGTATATTTCTCATTTCTTAATTATTTTTTTGACTGGAATGCAACAATTAAAAATTATAAAAGTAAAACTTTGTAGTTTCCATATTCGTAACACGACCTTATAATTGTTTTATTATAATAATTTCTGATGCTTTCGTGGTTATTATACATTGGAATGAAACAACTTTAACGGATTTAACTCGCGTATTTTATTTTTATTAGCTGACGTTTCGGAGCCTTTACAGGTTCCATAATCGTAGCACGACTGAGCTGACAATAGTCTTATGCTAAAGTGAGTTATCACATCTCATATTACATAAAATACGTGAGTTAAACCCGTTAAAGTTGAAACAATTCAAAACTATAAAATTAAAACTTTATAGTTTCCATATTCGTAACACGACTTTATAATTATTTTATTATAATTAATTACTTGAATAAAAAAAAATACGTGTAAATAATCTATTTTATATGGAAGGACGGATTTGGTAATAATTTAAACATTTGCCACGGCCTGCTGTGAACTTATCAGCCGAAGTAGTGACGATTTTACGATCGACCTTAAAACACTGATTTTAGGAAGACCAGTGTTTTATCACGAAGAACATAAACCGCGTTACGACGCTGCGCATGTGGGACAGCAATCGAAGTTATCCAACGAATAACTCCGACTTATTTATTCCATCTCTGTAATCGATTTTCATATAAGGCATGCATGAATTGCAAATGTAACGTTTTAATATTAAATTGCTTAAGTACAAGATATTTTTGCTAACGTTGGAAAACTAAAAAAAAATCGAAACGTTAACAAATAAAATAAAACAAGCGAATTAAATCCGTTATAATATTACATTCCTATGAATATAATTAAGTAATCCTTTAAAAGGACTCCTTATATTATTCACATCTCAAATTCGTAGCAATTAGTAATCCTAATCGTCATTAAGACAACTGAATGATTTATGATACAACGCAGTGATCAGTAAAGGAATCATGTCAGCTAATTGTCAGACCTTATTAGGATTATGACTGGGAATTTATTATCATTGACCAATGTGTCTTATTCGATATTGACCTGTTTGTAACTAAAATAGGTACATAATAATTTCTGATGCCTTCGCGGTTATTACACATTGGAATGAAACAACTATTAACGGATTTAACTCGCGTATTTTTATTTTATTTTATTTGCTGACGTTTCGGATTCTTTACAGTTTCCATAATCGTAGCACGACTGAGCTGACAATATGACTATGTAATATGACTTTAGCGTTAGACTATTGTCAGCTGAGTCGTGCTACGATTATGGAAACTGTAAAGAATCCGAAACGTCAGCAAATAAAATAAAATAAAAATACGCGAGTTAAATCCGTTAATAGTTGTTTCATTCCAATAAAATAGGTACTCCAATAATACTTATTCATGAACCGTGATAAGTAAGTAAGCAAGTTAAAATTTACAGACGATATATTTATGTTGCCGCAATAACTACAAATAGGTACTAAAAAAAGAATAAAATAAACACTTAAGGAAGCTCTCATACAACTGATTTTTTTGGCGTTTTATATAATAACTACCGGTCCGCCCCGGCTTCGCGCTGATCCCTATTAATCGCAATAAAAGGTAGCTATGTCCTTTCTCAGGGTCTAAAGATTGTCAGTGCCAAATTTGATCAAAATCGGTTGAGAGGTTTAAGCGGGAAAGCGTAACAGACAGACAGAGTTACTTTCGCATTTATAATATTAGTAGGGATACCGGTACAGAGAGATTCGTGCGCGATCCTACACTTACTTATATTGGAAATATATTAAAACAGAGTACAATAAGAGAACAACTATAATTAATATAACATACGAATAAGAAGAATAAAAGAGGAGTGACATAAAGTACAGACATAAGCTATTTACCTAAATAACCGATATGGCCAGCGTTACATTTCAACACCCTTATAATTATGTTCTCGCACAATATATTATGCCGTGATGGAGCACATAACCTATTGGAAATATATTAAAATAGAGTACAATAAGAGAACAACTATAATTAATATAACATACGAATAAGAAGAATAAAAGAGGAGAAACATAAAGTAATGACATAAGCTATTTACCTAAATAACCGAGATGGCCAGTGTTACATTTCAACAACTTACGATTTTTTATGTGGAAATCTGTTTATTATCCTTAAAAGACATGTAGGCACACAGCTACATACCTTTGCCTACAGGTTAAGAACAAATCGTCTACCTTTATTACCTACATCGTATTCTGCGCGGTGAACTTTATAGATGCGGCTTTTATTATAACTTTAACCCAAAAGCCACAATAAAGCCTTGACATTATTATTAAGTGACAAACTGATATCCCCATATATTAATATAAGGAATTTATCAATAGATTAGATTAGATTAGTTTCATTTATTTCCCAAAATTTATACAATATTATTACATTATTATGTCAAATTACATGTACTCATATTGAGATCGTCAAAAACAAAAACAAAGAACAATAAGATTAAATAATAATTAACAGCAAAATCACAATTTCATTACAATAAGATTTTGTCATACATATAATGTCAAATATATTAACTATTATGGATTTTTCTCATTAGTCGTCAATACAATTTGTCAGACGGAATAATTCATATAATACAATTTAATACTATTAAACAAAAATTTAATAATTTATTTATATTTTTGAACAACAAATATGATGAATTGTTTATATTTAATTTTAATTTCCCATTTAATTTGGCTGTGAAGTTTTCGAAACGTTAGCAAATAAAATAAGAGAGTTAAATCTCCGCTCCGAAATGTCAGCCAATAAAATAAAGTACGCGAGCTAAATCCGTTAAAGTTGTTTCATTCCAATGTATAATAACCGCGAAGGCATCAGAAATTATTAGACTTAAATGTATAAGAATCGTTTTATTCCAATGTCTACTAACCGCTGAAATATCTGAATTATTATTTTCGCGTTTTTATATAGGTATGTACCAGATATATATTGCCGGTAAGTTTCATTATTGGTGAGGTGACGATAGTACAAACGATAGGTATAAACATGCGATATTAATCCAAATAAATAAAGTAGCTTCGAGGTTCCAGTTAAAAAGGACATAAGTTACGGTACGGAGCCGCACGAAAAGGCAACAGAAACTTTTGGAATTGAGAACACAGTCTAGTCTATACTAATCTATACTTACTAATATTATAAAGAGGAAAGGTTTGTTTGTATTGAATAGGCTCCTAAACAACTGGCCCGATTTGAAAAATTCTTTCACTGTTGGGAAGGTACACTATTCCCGAGTGACATGGGCTATAATAAAAGGGACCCGCGCGAAACCTGGGTGGACAGCTAGTATAACATAAAGCTACATTTACTCTTTAATTATCCAAGTACTATCAAGCAGATTGTGAAGAAATACGATATCATAATTGAGCCGGCATTGAATAAAGTCAGTCCTTGACCCGTTTTCAGAAGACTTGCGCAGAAGAACTGCTGTTGTTTTTGTTTTCGCAGTGTAACCAATTCACCTGAACATTGAACATTTACATAATAAACTGTGGCATTTGGAAAGAATTTCAGTTATAGGCATCCGTACTAATATTATAAATGCGAAAGTAACTCTGTCTGTCTGTCTGTCACTGTAAAAGTACTGGACCGATTTAGATGAAATTTGGTACAATGAAAGTCTGGAGCCTGAGAAAGGACATAAGCTACTTTTTAACCGACTGCAAAAAAGAAGGAGTTCCACGCGGACGAAGTCGCGGGCAGAATCTAGTAATATATAACTCAGTTTACTAAGCGAGAGGAAAATGTAAAGGTTTAAGGTTGTTAGTAAGAATTCCGTAGGAACCTCCGTAAAATCGGAGCCTTTGAAGGTTCACTCGTGTATATGTCTTTATTTCTGTCACAGATTATTTGTTCCGAAACTACTCGATTAAAACAACTTTAACGGATTTAACTCGCGTATTTTATTTTTATTATCGCGAGTTAAATCCGTTAAAGTTGTTTCATTCCAATGTATAATAACCGCGAAGGCATCAGAAATGACTACTCGATTAAACTGTAAAGAATCCGAAACGTCAGCTAATAAAATAAAATAAAAATACGCGAGTTAAATCCGTTAATAGTTGTTTCATTCCAATACTCGATTAAGTAAGTTAAAATTTGGTTCATTCGCATATTACCTATGTCAGTGACAAAAATACCGGCCACTTTTCGGGGGTAAAACAGTAAATGCACGTGAACTAATAAAGAGATAAAGTAGAAGCAAATAGGTACAGATTGTTTTTATAAATTACTAGCTTCTGCCCGCGACTTTGTCCGCGTGGAACTCCTCCTTTTTTGCAGTCGGTTAAAAAGTAGCCTATGTCCTTTTCTCAGGCTCCACACTTTCTTTGTACCAAATTTCATTTAAATCGGTCCAGTAGTTTTAGCGTGAAAGCGTAACAGACAGACAGAGTTACTTTCGCATTTATAATATTAGTAGGGATGAACAATTTCAATTAGGTATTGAATTCATTCGAAAACATAATTTGTTAAAAGTAGATATCACATTCGTAGGAGCAAATTGAAATATTCTATTATGATATTGTTGAACAATCTAAAATTAAATGTTACAAGTGAACGTAGCACATAAAAAGTTTATTTTATTGTACATATAATAATAACATAAACTATAAACTTACTCAAATTAAAAAGTAAAAAACATTACACACGGCCACCGTACATAAATCACGTTCTATAAATTTTTATAACCAAGTGTTTTGTTTTTTCGTAATCGTCTTAGAATTGTCGACGCATGATGTTACAGCGCATAAAATACGCCATTAATGGAAGAAATACGTAGGACATATATAAGTAGTGTGTGACTTGCGCCTTTTCGTCATAAATGGGGCGAAAAGCTCATCGGGCTGAGGAAAGCCGTAAAATGTTCGCAGTGTGTTGATTTAGGTTAGGAATACACGGTAAAAGCCTGTAAGGGAATTTATTTATTTACCCTTACATACAACTTGCTATAATTATGTACTTAGTGGTATACTGATTTAAACTTTCACCGATTATCTTACATAATATAGGTAGGTACAAAAACAATCGCAGGTACTTCAGAAATATTTATGTACCCGATTAAGTCCCGTTTTTATATTATTACGACCCGCCCCGGCTTCACACGGGTGCTATAAACCTTCCTTTTAAATCACTATCTATTATAAAGACCGCTTCAAAATCCATTGCATAGTTTTAAAGGTTTAAGTAAACATATGAACGGACAGACAGCGACAGCGACTTTGTTTTATACTATGTAGTGATATGTTTGTACCTTAATGATAAAGAAATTATCGTAAAAACGTTAATGTCATAAAGTATTATTTGCCAATTTATACATTAATCACAGAGAGTATTTACAAGATTACTTTACACCCATTTTGTACTACATAGGTATATTGAATTGTATAAAATAGTCGATCAAAGTACAGTGTTGTTACTTGAAATTCATGCTAAGCTACTGAAAGTCCTACTATTTCTACACAGACAAGGTGTGGGGCAGAAATTAGTGCTGAATCCCTACTAATATTATAAATGCGAAAGTAACTCTGTCTGTCTGTTACGCATTCATGCTAAAACTACTGGACCGATTCAAATGAAATTTGGTACAAAGAAAGTCTGGAGCCTGAGAAAGGAGATAGGCTACTTTTTAACCAACTGCAAAAAAGGAGAAGTTCCACGAGGACGAAGTCGCGGGCAGAAGCTTATAATATATAATTCTACTGTTATCGACTACGCATGAAATGAAGCTAGTATCGGTGTCTGTTCATTTTCCCCGGTACTAGAGTGTGACGTGGCGGCGTGCTTCGATGCGCCTACGCACCGGTTCTTGCACGGCAATAACTCTACTCGTCAATATTAGAAAATACTCATTGATTTATAGCACAATACTGTTTTAATTGGTAGGTACATATGTGCTATTTTTATTAACACATAAATATTATGGGTAAGGTCGTAAAAAACCTCCAAACAAATAAAATGTGTCCTTACTACCCAAAGATATAAAAAAGTTTGCCTAGTAATTTTAAATTTACTATTTATCCCTACTAATATTATAAATGCGAAAGTAACTCTGTCTGTCTGTCTGTCTGTTACGCTTTCACGTTAAAACTACTGGACCGATTTAAATGAAATTTGGTACAAAGAAAGTCTGGAACCTGAGAAAGGACATAGGCTACTTTTTAACCGACTGCAAAAAAGGAGGAGTTCCATGCGGACGAAGTCGCGGGCAGAAGCTAGTCTAGAATAAATACTTACATTATTGGGAGGCAGTTCAAATCAATTCCGTCCAATTTACTATTTTTATATTTTTCTAAAAAATCATTGAATATGATGTATCTAGGTACCTAAATATGTTAAAAAAAAAAAACATTTTCAGCTTTTATTCAGCACATAAACAAACCATAAGTAACAGAAACTTGGATTAGTTAGGCAAGTGATAGCTTAAGAGCAATGTCTTTCAATCGAA
Organism: Polylopha cassiicola; assembly: GCA_038024825.1. Taxonomy (NCBI): domain Eukaryota; kingdom Metazoa; phylum Arthropoda; class Insecta; order Lepidoptera; family Tortricidae; genus Polylopha; species Polylopha cassiicola. The sequence goes on from CP149059.1 coordinate 5,737,604, forward strand.
TTAGAAAAGAAGAAAAAATTACCTACACACCAATAATGGTGACCGAGGTTATAATTTTTTTTTATAATGATAAAGGTGATATTGATAAAGCAAAACCAATACACACCTAAGTGTATGAACATGATATAATACGACTTATACTAATAAAAGCGTAAGCTCCGTAAAAACTAGGTCGGCACGGTATCGATAGCTTTTGTTTTACGTGCAGTGTAAATAAAAGATGCATTTTGATGCCTCCATTGTCGAGCCTGAAAATACCCTCACGGTCTTTCGTTATTCAATGCTTAAAAGGTTTATTGTTACCCGATTATGTGCTCAAACTCGTTGTAGTAAGTGTTATTTTGGGATGAGGATAGCTAGTTTACAGATTGGTTATCCTTTGTTGTGGCTCTACTCTGATAGAAGCTGTGTTAAATCTGCTAACAATAGGTAAACACAAAGTAACATGAAATGAACGTGATATTCGGGTAGTTTAAAATTGCGGTCCCTTAACTTTGTTGATAACATACGTAAAGTAACATTGTTTGGAGTATAATTGAAGTGTAGTTTAGAACGTCGTATTTTAATAACAGATTCCATTTACTGGTACATTGTAAATGGAATCTGTTACAATATTAAATAAATATACGCCTGGATGTTATTAATGATTGCACTGATATATGAACATAATATAATCCCGTACCTATATTACACAATAGCAAGAGAAAACTTTACTCAAAATATAATACCTACGTGTCCTATTTCTTAATATCCCATAACAACTTACTATGTATGTAGGTAATATACCTAATAATTTCATGCTTTCGCGGTTATTACACATTGGAATGAAAAAACTCGTTTATTAATTTACGTGAATACTATATAATTTTCATATTCTGTAATGACTGTAAAGTTACTGGGAAGCGTAAAGTTTTTCTTTTATATCCAAGTTCGTTATTTATCACTTTATAAAAAAATATCAAAGTTTTATACAAAAGTGTTATACCCATCTAGAAAATAATGCAATGGCGCCGTAATTTACTAGCTCTTACCCTCAATAGATACTCAAAGTCATGCTTCATTTGTCACATTATAGTCCTACAATTTGCATGTTGTTTGCTGGCGACACTGACATGAGTATAACGGGAGCAGAATAGCGAGAATTTGCTGATATTACGCTGTTAGCACTACATTATGTCAACAAGAGTATTGCTAGTTAATGGGGATATTTAGATTCACTGCGAAACTAAGATATTGTTCTTTGATGATGAACCTACTAAAATACAAATGCTTATTTTTACCTGTTGCTTAAATAGAAACGAACTTTCGCTGTCCACGCCGCTAAGTAGACGCTGCAAAAAATATTCAATTCCGCTGACAGCTGTCACGCGGACACGAATAATGGACAAAAATGCATTTACAAATGTAATTCGCTGTTTTTAGAGACGAAATTTTAACGAATTTAGTTGATACAAATTAAACTTATTAAACAACCCGAAGTGGATACGAAAATAATGAGCAAACGTAATTAGAATTTCATATTACGCTTTCGTTTTAAAATTAAAAAGTGGATTATGTTATAAATTATCCGGTAGAATTAATATAAAGATATAAGAAGTTAGATCAGTGATTACGGCACGAGGATTCGAGTGGCATGCTAATGCAGCTGCAATGATAGTGATGAAACAACCTGCTTTCTAATGCTTCAGTTATGTAAAACTGAGCTGTTAAACTTTTCTATTTAACGATAAATATTTACTGATATCATTATTATATTTTTCTACACCGGTTTTACGGTTTTAGGGCAGAGGATATTAGGGGCGGCTATCGTGACAAGAATAAACTGATGAGCTGAGAAAGTACCGAGTGACATGACCTAGAATAGCCAAGACTACAAATCTGACACAGATTTTACTACCAAGTTTATTAATATGCTGTTAAATTTAGTATCTATGCAAAATTATGTACCTAATTAGCAAGTCTGAATAAATAAATATCTTTGGACAATTCACACCTATTAATCTATTCCCGAACTAAGCTAAGCTTGTACTATGGGTATAAACATACATAAAGTACCTACTTATAAGACATCCAAGACTCAGGTACAGATGCCAGTGCTCATCCCGCTGACATTTACCTACCCTTAGCAGGATTCGAACCAGTAACCTCCAGTTTCGTAGTCAAGAGCTCTGACCACTAGACCAACAGGCCGACAAAATATTAATATACTTACTGCAATAAGAACATAAATTACGTATGCAACATTGGCACGATTTTTTTTATTAATTGCGCACGGACTGTCAATAATATATTCCCTCAATGCTGTAAAAATATCAAGCAGTTGAAATGTTCCTTATTATATAAAAGTAATACCTACATAAGATTAAAATGGTCGGTATGCAATTAATTTTCTAAAATATAAAGACAATTATGATGAAAGCATAAACAGATTCGTGCAACAGGTGTTTACGGGAACAGATGCGGAAGTCCGCCGGAAATCCCGCATGATGGCCGGATCAGGGCTTGCCTAGAACAAACCATCTACCAGAATAGGTTCCGACTTCCGGTATATGTAATTTCTAGGGACTACTGTACATAGTGCTGCTATATTATTCAAAAATATGTCTTTCTTTAATAATTATCTAAATGTCTTTAATAATTATCTAAATGATAATAAAAATATTTTTTGTTAAATTTCTGACATGAAGCTGCTATGAATTCTGTTTTCTGACATCGAATGTATAAACGCTTCTGTTACAAACGTATCTCATCAAAAATATTTAAGTACATAGACCAATTAGTATTTTTCGAACTTGGCTGACACTGTTGTATGTCTTTTGGTGGTGAGTAAATTTATCTAAGATGACTTGAATACACTGCAATACAAGTTAGGGGTTTCTAATGTCAGACTGACTAGAAATATTCGCGCATTTTTTCTGGATATTGTTATGCTGTTAATAATAAAATCTGTATCGGTGTTATAATTAAATATAGAACGACCTTATATTAACTAAATTGCCTTGACCTAGGACTAGTGTAGTAGGTACATAGTTACAAGGTAAGTTGTCAAAATTTTCGCAAAAGCCTTTCATTTTGTAAACTTATTCCCGGAGACTGTTAAATTCATTATATTTATGAGCTATTCATTTTATTTTATTAGCTTTAAGAGGTAAGTTTTAACATTTTTACAGACGTGTGTTTAAATAAGCTTACTACGTTTCACTATATTTTGAACTCAGATGAAAGTGCGTTGAAAGTATTTTATGTGATTTGTATATTACGTGACCAGTTTTATAAAGCGTTAAATAGTTCTCTAAGAAAATTAACGTAAGTAATTATTTAACAAATGGCGATTATAAACGTTAATGAGGTGACATAACTCCATAAACGCCGACGATAATTAATTATTTATGAAATACCTCCACGAGCTGTATACATAAATTAAAATATTAATAAGGACTCGAGGTGTTGACCATAACATTTTTCGTTTAGGTATATGTAATTTTAATAAGTAGCTACAATTCTGGCGTATATAGGTACCTACTTAATCATAAAATAAAAAAATGTATTTTTAAATTAAATATAAAATTAAAGCTTTTGTTTTTAATGAAACAAGCAACTTTTCCAAATTTTTATTAAGTAGATAATTAACCAGCGGATAACAGGTATTTGTTACCTCCAGTTACCACTGTCTATATTAAATATCAACATACCACCACCCAGATCGTGTCGAATTGACTTAGTATCAACGTTCAACATAGACCTCCTTCAACATACATAAGCACTTTACCATTGCTTCACCATAGAGTCCATTTACAAACATATTTTCCCACAAAAAACCTTAAGAAAGAATTAAATTGTTCGTGAAAACTAGTCAAGAGCGTAATTGAGTATTTTTGCTCACTCACTCCTACAATTAAGTGTTAAGAAACATATTTAATGAGATCGGTGCCCAAATTATACAGATTGTGAGTGGGTGTCGGGTCGCTAAATTGGATCATGCGTGCGGTCTTGCAGCAATTTTTTTGGATATAATTAACGACCATAAGTAACTAGTGCACTACCTTGAACAGGTATTTAATAGACTGTACTTGATATATGATGCTTTCGCGATTATTACACACTGGAATAAAGAAACTGTAAGGGATTTAATTTGAGTGTATGGTTACGTTTTGAGACCGTTCCCTTTGCATCAGACTTCAAATTATAAATAGGTTAAACATGAGTCTGCTACGAATATGAGAACTCTATAGTTCCGAAACCTTTTTAAAAAATCAAAATAAGTACGTCCATTACAGTTTGATTCCAACAAGTACCCAATTAGTACCTACCCACCAATCAGAAGAAATTATTTCGTTACAATCATTTTATTCCGACACTGCCCACTATTACTAGATACCGTGTTATCTTTTCCGTTATGAATTACTTCCAATCTATTGCAACATTAAGTAGAATATTATTTCACATTTGCAAAATTACATTCACGGAAATCGATTACGTGAATAGATAACGAAAATGGCTTTAGTTGGCGTGCTAAACATGTTAAAATGATATGCGTCAATCTATAAGACTGATATGATGTTATTTTAGAAATTGACACGCAAATTACTTGTTATAAGACTAGGCTGTTACTGTACTGAGTGCAATTATACAGGGTGCGCGGGCGCACGCGAGTGAACGGATCGGTTATCAATCAACATGATCTATAATGACTACGCACGCATGCTCTAAAGAGTTATGTGTTATATTATAAATGACCTCTGTTACTTCTTTCTTTTTTGTCTCTTAGTAATTTATAGGATACCACAGGCGTTTAAACCGCCGTCACTCCCTTGCCCTGAATGTTGAAGAAATAAGTTACAATAAGATTTAGGTAAACTGGATTAATTCTGACATCAATGTATGTACGAGCGCATTATCTTGTTGCATCAAAACGTAATTTCAGGTCTAGGAAAAGTCGCCCGTGGAATCACCCATTTATTTCTGAAGGAAAAAACGTTAAATGCATAAAGAGTTCTTTGTGATATAAGAGGTTATGGCGGATTAAGGATTTAGTAAAACTATCCTATCTCTCAAGTTGGATCGAACTGCACATGGTGTGCAGTTCGGTTTAGGAGTCCATTGAGGACAAACATTGTGACACGAGATTTATATATATTAAGATGATATTCGCCGTTCGCGGACGCTTAGAATAGAATAAAATCAAGTACGAAATTCTCATGAGCTCAAGAAAAGTCAGAGAGTTTTCGTTGGCTTATGTCAATTCTATATACGTATATGTGTTCGTAAATGTTAATAGTCACTGGACTTAAAGGTGGAATTTTACGTTTTGCTTAAAATAAAGTCATTTTTTTCTTTCGAATGAAACGGGTCAGGGTTTTCCCATTACAGTTATCGAATGTTTTTCGAAACACTTCTTGTGTGCAGTTAACTTTAATGCTAAATAACCAATACAAAGTAACTTTGAAACGGTTTTACACAAAAACCGCTACCCGAAACGAAGTTACTATCAAGGTAGTCACGCGAAGAACATATTAATATTTACGCTTTAGTCGTTTTTAATAGGTAGGTATATATATATATACGCAGATTTAAACAAAGTGTTATTTCCCAATCAGTATTAATAATTATAAAAGCGAAAGTGTGTTTTATAAGTCCATTTTTGTCACAACTGCAGACATTCGTAAAATAATTATATAAGTTTAATGCACTTTCCGATTGAATAATATTCATACTTGTAACTATTGATGTGTGTATGTATGTACCTATTATATATTTCATTTGTATGTAGTATAATATCTTTATAGTATTTTTTGGTTGTTATTAGTAATTGGTGTAGCACCTACGAAATGTTTTTTCCGTACCTATGTCTCTAAGGAGGACCAGTAGAGAATATTAAGTTCCCCACTACACTTGATTTTATTAAGTTTAGTGCAATGAAGTATGAATAAATAAATTTAAGTAAATAACTTTCACGTTCACGGATCTAGATGTCTAAGTAGATAATTTAGCTGTCGGCATGTCAGTCTTCTTATACCGGTCGACTAGGCCGTTGACATCATTTAAGTCACATACAGTATACTCGGATGATTCTTGTGTGTTCGAAGGATTTTATCTATACTAATATTATAAAGCTGAAGAGTTTGTTTGTTTGAACGCGCTAATCTCAGGAACTACGGGTTCGAATTTTTTTGTTGGATAGACCATTTATCGACGAAGGCTTTAGGCTATATAACATCACGCTGCGACCAATAGGAGCGAAGAAACAGTGGAAAATGTGTAAAAAACGGGGAAAATATGAAGCCTTATGAAGAAGTGACAGAAGACTTTGACAGATCTTTGACGAAACAATCGGACGGGCAGGACGACGTCTGCCGGGGCCGCTAGTCGTTAATATAGGTAGGTACTACCTAGTTACTTAAGTAAGTATATATTATTATTTTAATATGTATCATAATCATTGAGGACCCCGCCGGCGGACACGAAGAAAACAGGGTTTGAACTGTTGTCATTTTATGACAGATAGACAATAAGAATAACATGTATTTGATCAATAAAATTATACATAGGTATAATAAGGTTGCAGTCGCGTTGGTAATAATCGTCACCTTGGGCTTTTTATCTAGCACACTCTAAAAATTAACGCTGAGAATATTAACAAAAGAGTCACTACGAAGTGGATACTAAAAAGGGGCTAAACCGAAAGATTTGAATTAAAAACTTCTTTGAACTAAGTTTATTGAACTTTGTGAAATTTTATTATGGCATGAATTTACAATCAATATTAATAGCACTTGCTAATAATATGAAAATTATAACTAAGTGGTATAAAAACGAACGTCACAGAACAAATGCAAAGAGTTAAATTTTGCACGTGTTTAAAATGAATCACTTATGCACGTACTCCAAGAATCTCGTCCCGGCAATGCAACCACCTGCTTCTCTCTTTATAACTCGCTTGCATACTTCCTTGAAGTGAACAAGTTTATTTTCATTTGTATAATTGTAAATAATAACATATTTTTCAAATATCTACTAAGCATACACAATTGTGAATTATGTCAAATTTATGACGTGCCTAGTTTATTTTACATACAACGTATAAAGTAGGAAAGGAATTTTAATTAAATTACTAATTAAGCACGGTTTTTAACTAACAAAGCGATTAAAAAGTAATTTGAGGAACTTGAGGTATGGTAACACTTAAATTAGTTTTATAGATCAATTAGAGGCGTTGCACGTTGTTACAATTATTAAAAGATTACTTAACAATTTTTGAATTATTTATTACATTTTTCATCTTCATGTAATATTTTTTAAAGTTTGTAAAAACAATGAATCGCTTTTTACGAGGCGACGAAATTTAATGATATGTGGTTCCGATCCTGTAAGGAGCAATTATAGTTTTATAAGCACGAATCAATATTCGTGCCTAATGTCTTAGATATTAGCAACAGAATGTACCATGCAAGCTCTGCTTTGTTTGACTAGTAGATCAATCCGTACATTTGTTAAAAATATACCATTTTTATATCTATAACATAATGGTAATTGACTATTACAAATTACTTGATGAGTAGAACAAAATAACCCCAATTTGACTTAGCTACTGGAAAAGAAAAACCTATATACCGAAGAATACTTTTCAAGATGAGCATTCCAGTTACATGTAAAGAAAACAAGCGGTTCCAGGTGGTTCCGCAGCATTCCTCGGAAGGCAGCCGTACATCGCCTCGCGGCAAATCTCGACAGTTCGAAAGTTGACTTGCGCATACTCGGACGCGTGACTACGGCGCGCGCGCACCTCGGAACACGGTGCTTCTATATTCGAATTTGAAATTCGTCCGTTGACCAAATTTTTTTTTCGTATCAAAATAGTGGCCAGTGCTGTGATTTTATATACCTGATTGGAATTTTACGGATTGACCTTTACTAAATTGGATACCTTTACCGCTTCGACTGCGGTTGGATTTTTAATTATGTGAGTATAATGCACGCATACTTTAACTAATTATTCAATAATCTAAACAAAGGATCTTCCTATAGTTCTATGCTGTTGTCATTCTGAAATCTCAATTCCACAGTGCCAAAGTTCAAAGCTTACGGTATCGGAAGCTATGGTTATGTTTTATTATGATTTATGGGAATGAATACTCGAATATTTATTGTTTGCAACCCGATCCGAGAGTTTACTGTTATGGACTTCTGCTAAAATATTCAGTATGTCTTACATTCCCGCTCGGTCGACGTTGTAAATCTCAATTGAAGTAAAGGAAGTCTGCGAGTACCTACTTTGCGGCAATAGCGACCGTATTCTTTGCACACAAAGGAACACGAGAAAATTGAAAAGATTGAATCTTTTCTGAAAATAATACACTATGTCCTTATAAAAGCGTTTAGAGTTCCTTGTCAGTGAAACCCTATAATAAGATTACAGAGAAATAGTCTTGAAACTTGGATCGATAACTTATTCTCGCTTGATTTTTACAAGCACAAACAGGTGACCCGGGCCTTAGTGAGCGTAACACCAATTCTATCGCTAACTCAAACACGTACCCGATCGTGTAAGTAATGTTGGTCGTCTTCACCTGCTGATTTGCATTGCCATCGGATCTGATGTCTCGTTCCACATGCGGTCGGCAAGTGCAAATAATTATTGCAATAGCCGTAATGACGATTATATTGCGGTGACCCATTTGCACTGCGGTTTCAAAATGTGACTTTATTACGCTTCTATTTATAATTTATACGTTACCTATATATTTTAAAGAGATGGTGAATACGTATTCTTACGAGTAAGTTGTGCAGAAAAAAGGAATACTATACTATGATGTCTTCTTTGGGCGCACTGCCAACGTTTTACATGAATTTATAGAACTTAGCATTTTCAAGATAAAACTGTGATTCGACCTCTTCTCGGTTTTAAAAAGTGTCCCAAAATTCAAATTAAATTATCAGGAACGAGCTTTTACTAGTATAATAAACCGGTATATATTTTGGAATGAAACAACTATTAACGGATTTAACTCGCGTATTTTTATTTTATTTTATTTGCTGACGTTTCGACGGTATATATTTGCATAACCAGAAACAGAAGTAGATAAACAAACAATACCTACTGCGTGAGAAAAGACTTGTCGATAACACAAACGACACATTGATAAAATCTCAGTTTACCTGAATTGTCATTTCAATACGCAGTTATTTTCAGTTACATCATGTAATGGACATCAACGGCTCTTCAAGCATCATTTGACAATTTCACGGAACGCTGGAACACGATTTATTGAACTCTTTTGTTTTTAGTGAAAATGATTCGTTTTGCAATATAATTTGATTCTATTAAAAAATATTGAGGCACGATAATAATAAGAAGTATGAAGTAACAGATGAGAAAACTGTGTAGATAGGTTTGTTAAAATTTTGACCCCAACCTACGAAGTATAAAATTTACTGATTTCCAAAACACATAAATTTCATTCCATTTCGTATTTAAAACCGCGCACTTAATGAATCAACCAATTAAATTATTCTCATTAACGTATGGCAATTCTATCTACCTACTACCTATTGTTATGATAGCTGATTAGATTGCGTAATTTCTAAAAAAGATCCTATGAACCTTGACATTAATTCACCTTCCCGGTAGTGATGGGAAACTAAACCTGAAATTCAGTTAAAACAAGCCTAATTAACGTAAACTCTAAGAATAATAACTATATCGGCCTATAGTCTTTTATTTTTTTTTTAATAAATAATAACCCTTAAAATGTAGTTTGTTTAGGCTTCCTACCCCCTAAGCAGAAGATATTAGATAGAAAGAAACAAATTAAAATTTATGAAATTAACACAATCGAAAACTGACCACGTGACTTTTCGTTTCCGTCTTTTCATACATTTTGATTCGTTTCCTTTATCATGATTGTTACCTTGTCTAGCCCTCGGTGTAGGTATTATAAGGCTCAAGTGAAGCCGACACCCATAGCTAAAATGTCTTTGTGTCCTAAAGAAAAAAGATAGCGTAGCTGGTCTCGGCAGAGCATCGACCCTCGCCGGAAAAGCGTGCAGTCACAGCCGTAACCAGCGGCGGTGGTTTATAATAATTCTCGTCTTAGACGAATTATTCTCATACTACCGTTGCACACATGATTACTTCGCTTCACCGGTTAATATTGTCAGGGTTGTCATTTGTTAATTATATACGATTGACATTTATTAATACATATATGTTTATTGTATTACATCTATAAATATAGAAGAAGAAACTTACTTAATGTCTGGTGGACTTAATGGTGAATTTTCGAAAATCTTCTTGGTGCTCCTCTATGATATAAAAGAATCCCTTGTGAAAAATTTCTAGTTTCTTACCCTTAGTTAAGGTCTTGCATTATAAGTCAGTCATTAAGCCATCTTCTCATTTTATATAGGTACATCTACATATAGGTTAGTCTAATGTATTTTCACTGTGACCTATACACATATAATCAATGTTTTATTGCATTGTAAATCACAGAAGATTATGCTGTTATATTTTCTAAGGTCCTCTAGGCATAGGTACCACAGTGTGTTGACTTTTGGTGACCCTACTCTAAAAACACAGAGCTAATCACTTTTGCTCCACATTCATAAACAAGCGGTACCGCTTCTTTGCTCGCTAAAAGCCGGTCCATTGGTTTTAAACCATTTATGATCCAGTTTGTATGAGTTTGAATTTGTAAAGCTTTGTAAAGCTCCCATTATCTGTTCTCATTTTTTTGTTCAATAGGTATGTTTATATTGCTTAAAAATGCCGTTACTTAAATACCCGTACCTTTGTTCATGTTCAAGAATGGTAAATTAAATCCGTAATAGTGGTTTTGTTGCAATTTTAATAATAGCGAAAGCATCAAAAACTATTTTAAACTAATCATTCTTTAGAAAAATTCTATTTTTCCGTACTTTGTAAGTAGTACGTAAAGCAATCTATCTAAGTAAACAACCAATACGTGTCGTTATAAAAGTACCTACAACATAAATAAAACGTACTTCCCGTATAAATAATCACTTTTTTAAATGCATGGCACGGGTCCAAGAGTTCCGTTGTGCCTGGCGTTTAGTTAGTTCTTAAACACTCAGCAGACGTATAAAACTGAGCAATAGTTTGGGCAAGCTTTATATTGTACAATGAGAATTTACAACGCACGTTAAAACAGAATAAGGATGCGACAAGGCCTGAAAGTAACGTCACCAAAAGCAGTAATTAGATAATAGATAGTTTACATTAGCCGATTCTATTACAAACAGCAATTTTTGAATGCATAATGGGTAATTTTCTAATTTTGCGCAGCAAAACTTATCCCAGATTTTTTTTATTTATTTTTTTGTAGCGTCACGGGTCCTAACAGATTTTACATAGGGTTTATAATGCATTGACATCCATTCATTAATAGAAGTAGGTAGGTAGTTCGTATTTTTTTTTTGTTACAAGAGATAACCACAATATTACTGTTAAGAAATTGTGAAGATTGGCCCTTCACATGATTGGATCTTTGTTTTATTCATGGATGTTTCTATCACCTGCGCAAAATTTGAAAATGACTGATATGAATTTTCTTCTTCACATTTCTTGAAAAAGTTAAAGTAAAGCGCATCTAACAATATTTGACCAGTCCCAATCAAACCTAAGTATATTAAAGAAAGAGCTTCCTATTCTATCTTAATAGTTGACTAGACCTTCTTTTTGCACGGTAGTGACATAAACTTACAAATTCGACAGGTAACAGTCATTTAGAAATTGAAATTCCAATCGCTCGAAAGCAATCTTCATAAAATCCTTCCCGTTATTAATTGCCTGTCAATTATCCTAAACAAAATGTATTTGCTTGCGGCATGCCACGCCACGGGTAGATTTCTACAAGAATTTCCAATGAAGTTATGCGGAACGCGAACAAAGCATGAAGCGGTATATCGCGAAAATTGATTATATCGCGGTAATGTATGTATAAATAACACGACAATGATACTTGTACATGCATAAATGATCTTAGTACTGACGCTATAATGCAACGATTAAATTTGCGCGTGCAACATTTAAATGAAAACATTGGTATCAAATATAGACGGATTTAACTCGCGTATTTTATTTGCTGACGTTTCGGAATCTTCTAAAGTTGTTTCATTCCAATTTATAATAATAGAAAAGGCATCAGAAATCTATATATATAAAAATCAATTGCTGTTCGTTAGTCTCGTTAAAACTCGAGAACGGCTGAACCGATTTGGCTGATTTTAGTTTTAAAATGTTTGTAGAACTCCAGGGAAGGTTTAAAAGGTGAGAAAACTTGGAAAAAAAAAACTGTGTATGCGGTACGAAGTTCGCTGGGTCAGCTAGTTATTAAATGAAAGCAATTAAAGTACTATCGGATGCTTTCGGGGTACGCCATTTTAGAAAAAAATTGCTTGCACTTGTTGCTTCACACACAGCCGCCAGGTACCAGGGTCGTTCAAGCGATTATTGCCTTAAAGGTGTAACATCGCCAGCACAGTTGATAGTACATTTCAGGAATAACAATAAATTGTTATAATGTTTTACGTTCTTTTAAAGTTCGATTGTTAAGAGGCTTTTATTTGACCTACTGATATTTTCTTGTATAAAACAAGAGTGTTTTTAAAAGGAAATGTTGTAAGTGCTTATTTCTGTGCGTATTTGGCTTGAAGTTTGAGCAATCGACAAAGGAAATGGCTTACCATATAAATTTAGTGTCACGTTCTCTTTTTCACCTGTGATTTCATTACGATATGATATTTTGAGTGTTATAATAGCCAATTCACTTAATTCGAATTAAACAACTACGTATAACGGGTTCAACTCGTGTATTTTATTTAATCTATACTTACTAATATTATAAAGCTGAAGAGTTTGTTTGTTTGTTTGTTTGAACGCGCTAATCTCAGGAACTACTGGTTCGAATTCAAAAATTATTTTTTTGTTGAATAGACCATTTATCGAGGAAGGTTTTAGGCTATACAACATCACGCTGCGACCTATAGGAGCAAAGAAACAGTGGAAAAGGTGTAAAAAACGGGGAAAATATGAAGCCTTATGAAGAAGTGACAGAAGACTTTGACAGATCTTTGACGAAACAATCGGACGGGGGACGACGTCTGCCGGGGCCACTAGTATGCCAATATTTCGCAAACTTTACTGTTTCCATATTCGTTGCAGACTGAGCTCATAACCTTAACGCTGCTGAACCTTATTGCTGATTTAAAAAATATAGCAATATTTCTGTTTGTATAAGCTTTTGGGCATTTTTAATTGTGTAAGCTGTCTGACAAAACCACCTGCGGACTTTAAAATAAGTTATGTTACGAAAGCAGCCAGCTTGTTTTTAAATTACGAATTATCTCCACACAACCTCGTGCGTGCCAGAAACTTGCCTGAAGCGAGAAATGTTTTAAATAATTGCCTCAAAGTTGTTACCTATTTTAAAAATGGTTTTAAAATGATCAAACCGCTAGACCTAGTTATACTTATATTTATAGGTATGTAGGTATTTTTTTAGTAGTACTATAAATATAAGTAGTTTGTGTATTGGGGGTTTAGTTTACATGTTTTGGTTCTCTACAATGTGGTCCGATGACCTATTGAAGGTACCTATATATATATGGAATTCGGTGGAATACGGCGGGATCGATCGATGTAAAAGACAGATATCTTTCCATTGAAATGAACATGATGATGATTCGTAAAAAATAACTCACAGACAAAAACGACAACCATTACTTTTGTGAATAAAATACTTTAGAAATAAATACTTACATGTTTACTCGATTAACATTGAGTTAAAAATCTATTTTGTAATGTCCTAATCACAAACATTTTTACATAATAAAAACATTGTATTAATGACCGGTTGTGTTGTGTGTAAGGATGTTAGCGTTAATTAACTCTGGTGTTTAAAAACTAGAGCGGTGTGACGTCATACCCATTACTACCATGCGTTAACAGCTTTTGTATACAAAGTGACTTTGCTTGTATCTGTGTACAAAATAGACTCGAGCTGCGGAAAAAATCGGTTTACCTTTTAACACAAGACTCTCAAGTTTAAAGACTCCTAAATTACTAATTTTAAATACAATTGTAGGGTTTGTTTTATCAGCAAAATAGTGTTTTATTTAGTGGCAAAGTTAGCCATTATGGAAATCTTTACAATGTTTTTTTACTTGCTTTAAGATTAGATTAAAAGCTGCGAAATCAAATCACCTAAGCTTTCTTAAAGGCAAATTTAGACAAAGATAAAAATAAGTATTCGAGTAAATTGTAAAAAGCATTACGTGAAAAAAGCGGGTAAAAGTAAATACGTGTTATGCAATCAATATCCAAATTATTTATCTTTAAAGCTTCAAGTGCTATAGATAGCACCGACATAAATATGAAAAAATAAATGAGCACCGCCTTGTTATATAATGCGTAAGTCAACTCTTTCCACTTAGCTACTAACATTTCCTTCTTACATAACTTTGCTGAATTGATACATGCGTCGGTTGTAGGAATTACCGTGACCAGTTTTTCTACTGCACATAGGTATATGTTTAATTGAATAATGCACATAACGCCGAATTCAAATATTATTATTATGACCAAATATATCTCTATCTTTCTCTCCTATTCTTCTACTTCAAGTATCTATCTTTCTATTTATTTTATCAAGCTTATTAAATCCGTGGCCCACTGAGCCTTTGTATATACGGAGAAGGTAATCCTAGATACGGGTATACATATTTGATATCTAATAAAAACGAATAAAATTATTTTATTTGATCAAGACTGTAAGGCTCTACGTCCATAACTAAACCGACTTGGCTCTAAACCGACCTACGAATAAATCACAATGCTTAAATGAAATTTGAACTATAACATGTATCCTGGAATTTCTGTAATAGAAAAACGCAAAACGAAAACTTTTGGAAAAGCTAGGTTCTGTATTATGATAGCGGAAGTCCAATTATCTATTTCAAACGTAGATTTATTAACGTTTTCAAATCCACACATTGCCTCTGACCACCTGTTATATCAAATACATTCTTCAGCTATTTAATGCAGGTGTAAAGTACATACCTCTGTGAGGTTTGTCTACGTAACCGTTTTAGTTGGTTGGTGTTCCGCGCCTCATTATAGACTAATAGTCGGCGATGCGGTCACGCTGTGCTGAAACAAAGTGTTTGACCTCAATGAGGTATTGAATTTAAAATGCTTACCTTCTAAAATTATGCTAAAATTTTTTAATAGAGTTAGTATTAAATAGAGAAGTTTTAAATAGACGAACCCAATATAGCGTGATAGAGTATAATGTGTAGTGTAATAATGTATAAATTTCTGTATACATTTTAATTAGATACTTAATGGGTAGAATATACAACTTGTAAGCGAGTATACTTAAACTTGTTTCTAATTAGAACAGATATCGTGATAACAATCAGCATAATAATTAAAATTTATAGCAAGGTCCCTGCACAGAATCTTAAAGCCTCAGATGCAGGGTCACAAAAGGTCAAATTAATGAAAGAGCACACACGCCCAAACTTAATGTGAACGAACTACAAACAACGCGGTCCCATCGCGGTGCGAAACAACCATTAAGATGTTACGAGATATCAAACAATCAAGGCCGTTGTTTATGTTCTAACACTGTCCGTTGCAGTTTCTACAATAAAAAGGTTTGTTTTAAAAAACGAACGAGCGTTTCCAAACAAGAAAGCGGAAAAGTTGATGTTTCTGCAAGTTATCGGAAGCATTTGGCGCGGTCGGTGGACGTGATGCAATTATGATCAGAGACGTGACAGCATGCGCGATGGAATCAGTGGACGCAGCGATCCGACCCAGCCCCGAGAGTATACGGTAATGAGGACAAATCGCAGGTGGATTAGTCAGAGTTCATTAATAAACAATTAGTACCTTAAGTGTCCAGTACAAAGTAGGTGATAAAATCTTTTAGTTGTTCGCGGGTAGACAAGTAGGTACCTACGTACCTACTTGTCTTACCATTAACTGCATTTTGTTTTCCGTATTTGAAAAGCAAAACAATGCGTTGTAAGCACTTTTTCTATAAATTTCTTAAGCTCTTTTATAATGTTAAACGAAATGTAACGTAGACAGTTTCGGTATAATGACAATATTATGGTATTTAATTAAAAACTACTTACGATGCTGAAATTACGTCCTCGTACGTGTCTATCGGTCTATGACATTCATATTACTTCAGCTAATAGGCGCAATGTTAGACGGTCAAGGTTGCATTTCCTGATAAATCAACATTAATCAACATTTTGTGTAGGTACATTCTTTAGTAAGTAATTTCCTGGTACCTAAAGTAAATTATCCGACTACAGCCGGTAAAAAGTTACTAGCTGTATCTTAGAGAATTAAAGACTATTCAACTCAGATTATCCGTACCTACAGTGAAAAAGATTTCTTAGACTTTGTCAAAATTTATTTTTTGACGGTGGTCCGGTAACACCAATATTGATTGTATAAGTACCCACGTATAAGTAACCACTTGTTTAGCTTTCTTAAGATCATTGCAATAAAGGGCAACTATCGCAACAGTAAAAAACGATAAAAACTTACTAATAAACAAGCATAGCAGTAGTTATTACAAATACGATCATAGGTCGTTTAAAGTTGTCCAACCTCGCGCAACTTTCGACATTGCAGCGAACTCGAGTTTCTTCGTAATATTACTTAGTTTGTATTTACTTTATAACAATTAAACTTGCCAGGAAGTTTCCTTTACACTGCAGTTTGTTAAAATATTAACGCTAGTATAAAATGCTTTCAAGCAAAACAGAAAATTAATTATTATTATTGCCTCGGACTGTCGAAATCCGTGTGTCACACACATCAACCGAAAGACGTCCACTGTTGGACATAGGTCTCCCACAACGATGACCACATCGACCACGCTAAGAATCCACGTGTCGATGATGGGATTTTTTTACAATACGATTTAAACATAGTAGAAAGATTAAAAATGTAATAAAAACTAACCCGTTAGAGGCCTCAAGGGTCCCAGCTCGTGATTCATACCATCGGGTTAAGAGATACCTCGTTTTAAAATTTAATCTGACTTCGTGTTATATAGGTACTTCTTACATGCTTGATTTTAATAGAAATAGTTACGTGCCGAAGCATTTATTCATAGTTACACGTTCTCATGAATAGCAAGGCAACTGATAAAAGGTGCTTTAAACGATTCGATTCGACGAACTTATTGGTATGAAATTTTTCTTATACGTACCTACCTTACATTAGTATATTATTGTAGTACATGGGTACAATATGTACTCGTATTATTATATTTTATCGAATATTATTGTGAATATTAGAACTGCCGCGAAATTAATTTACTAAAAATTAATAATAGGTAATAAAAGCCAAGGTAAAAAATAATATCTAAGGAGATTCACTTTTCTTAGCTACGACAATGACGTTAAGCTAAAGCTAAAGCAAAAGTGAAGGCTAAGCTTAAGGTATGGCTAAGCTTAAGCTAAGGCTAAGCTAGCTAAGTATAGCTAAAGCTAAGCTAGCTAAGTATAGCTAAAGCTAAGCTAGCTAAGTATAGCTAAAGCTAAGCTAGCTAAGTATAGCTAAAGCTAAGCTAGCTAAGTATAGCTAAAGCTAAGATTAAGCTAGCTAAGTAGGTACCTATAGTTAAAGCTAAGGTCAAGCTAGCTAAGTGACATACTATCTGGGGCCAGGAGAGAATGTTCTCACCAAGCTCAGATAAACTATTGCCAACACTGCCATCTTTGTATAACCTAGTTAGTTGCGCGTTATTCACCCAACTATTGCCAGCTTTGGTTTCTGTAAACTGCACACATATTTGGAAACTTGTGCAGATAATGCAGCGATAACTGCCGTTAAAGTTATAACCACTAACACCAGAGTTAAATCATATTTAGGCTGTTAAACATACTTAGGAACTTTAACGTTGTTATTGTTATCACCAGTCCGAAAAGTTCTAAAATAATAATTTATTGAACATTCAACGGGAAGTAGGTCCTCTTTAATCAAGTTTAGTATGTTTTTTTGACGACAGCTATGAGTATCGTTCATCCAATCGTTAGGAAAATTTTCAAAATGTTCAATTTATAAAGGACAAAAATCATTATCAGTACCTATCAAAGCTTGTACGCTTCATGTCGTGGTTTTACGCTCCGTAGAAGAACCTGGCAACCAAGCTCACGGAATTGAAATAGTTTATAAAGGTGTCACAAATGCACGTGGAATGAAAATTGAAATCAAGGAAGGCACAATACAAATATTGCCGCACGAGCAGTTTGTTAACAAAAATACATGAATACTAAAAGATACTAATACCTATGACCTTCGGAGCGTAACGGACACGTCAAGGTCAAGGTGGCTGTGCAGGATGACGGCAGAGTAGCTTCTATTCTGAACCATGATTATGAAGAATATCGCTGTCTTTTTCGATCTCGTGATACAAATGAATAGAGTGAACGGGACAGGATTGTAAGTCTCAGGAATTCGTTGTTATACCTACCTAAGTAGAATATACCTACTATAATATATACCACACATGTGGCATTGGCTGCGATTAGCTTTGTTTATCATGATAACCAATCAAGGATCAGTGGGACTTACGTGATGATATAATATATTAATCAAACTCCAGAATACAATGAGCTCATCTGTCATTGATTTTTTTTCCATTTTGAAGATGCTTCTTCCGTGGTAGGTACCGACTTGCCTAATTGATTACCCACGAAAAGCTAGTAGGTGTGATACTTTTTGTTGAAATATGTCAGTGTCGTTTGTGGGTTAGATAGTGGGTATAAAGTATTAAAAAATAATTGGTACTAAATTAATACCTATATTTTTATATATATTTGGAAATTCATCAATTAATCTACCCAAATCAATGTTTTAAAATTATGCGTGCAGTTTATTAAGATTCGACAAAAATGTCTCCACATTATTTCGCAATTATTGAATCTTCAACAGGTGCTTCGCCACTTTGATTGAAGACTATGTGCATTTCAAAAAGTATAAACAACACTCAATGTATGCAACATTATCATAATGAAGATATACCTACATAAGTGTAGATAATAAATAAACTAGAACAGCTTCCTTCGTCTAGAAAATTAACTACGTATTTCCTTCACTGCAAATGAAATCTAAGGCCAAAAGATTACACACGCCGAATTATAAATCATTTGTAAAGTTCACTTAATTAAACGGCGGATGCAATTCAAATCTAATTACAAGAAAATCAATTCGCTAGCTACCAATTTTACGAAATAATATTATGTTCTATGAAACACCGATTGCTGGTAAACTCGTATAATTTGAGTAACACGGGCCGTGCAATTGTTATATAGGTGCCTATTAATTTTAATAATCGCTAGTGTTTATAGGGTAATGCTTCCTACCATTTTGTATTAGGTATTAATAGGTATGTAATATTTTTGCATTGGTAGGCAAATGCACCCATTGTTCTTATACTAATTGAGAACTTCATGACGCTTTTTTAGTTTTATAGTAACACAATTCAAAACGAGTGTTACTCCATTCAACATTTTAAATTGTCACATTTAAATTTAAATGCACGTAGTAAACTTTTCCAATTATATCACTACAATATTAAAAACATAACTACTAAATAACTGTAGCAGCGGATTAGCTACTTTGCAAAATATTATACGTAATGTAGATAACTAAATATGAATGAATATATAATTAATTTTTACTACATTTTTCAAAAGCCAATAATTTATATTATTAATTCAATTCCATAGATGCTTTAATAGTCATCTTATCTTATCTTATATATATATATATATATATTATATTATATATATCTATCTTTATAAAAGAAAGTCGTGTTAGTTACTCCGTTTATAACTCAAGAACGGCTGAACCGATTTGGCTGAAAATTGCTGGGGATGTAGCTCAAAACCAGGAGAAGGACATAGGATACTTTGTAACTGTCAAATCGATTCTTTGCCGGGCGGGACGAAGTCTGCCGGGACCACTAGTATCTTATAAACTGTAATTTTTTCTCCAAGCCAGACAAAAAAGAAACAAAAAGAATTCTCAATACCTAGCTGCAGTTTGCAAATCGCCAAGCATGCATTGTGAAACAAAGAGCGGATCTACAAAATAAAACTGCAATAGTCGTAAATAATGCGTATCATAAACCACTCGATTGCCATATCTCATCCGACATATCGCAGTCGGTTTCTCCTGCTTATGAATTGATAACGAGCTGGCGACCTTAGCAGGCTTACAGGCGGGCCAGCCTCGTGACCGAATCGTAATGTTTGAGTGAATCTGTCTCCAATGATGCATGCGATACGAGAACCGCGCCTGTACGCCGTTGATATTGTGTATATATATAAAAAAACTAGCTTCTGCCCGCGACTTCGTCCGCGTGGAACACCTCCTTTTTTGCAGTTGGTTAAAAAGTAGCCTATGTCCTTTCTCAGATTCCAGACTTTCTTTGTACCAAATTTCATTTAAATCGGTCCAGTAGTTTAGCATGAAAGCGTAACAGACAGACAGACAGACAGAGTTACTTTCGCATTTATAATATTAGTAGGGATGTATGCTAGACGGCATTTTTAATAGGTTGGTACTTTTATAAATAAGATGTAGGTATTTCGGTTTAACGAAAGGTTTTACTATCATTACCTTCTATTTACAAAGCATTTCAAAACTGAATTAAGTAACATATATCGGGGATAACGTGTAGATTTTTTGTCATTATTTGTTTGTTACCTAATCTAATCTAATGAGAACGCTAAATGGATAAGTTCTCACCTAACCAGTAACTTTGTGAACAAGCAAAGTAACTTTGAAAATCACACTTAATAACAGACTATTTAAGAGACACATAAATAAAAGATAAGATCCCAAGTGCTATATCTCTTTTTTCAATGTAAGTAATTTTCAAATTGGATTTTACTCTAGACTAAGTTGAACGTGATTCGAAACAGCTTGTCAATGCAGAAAAATCCATCGAAAATTACATTCCGCTATTCAAATGTCCTTTAAAGTGGTAGAATGGAGCCGAAGTAATTTAGTTTGTAAACACAGAACGTCCGTCAATAGAATCTGACCCACTTGTTAGGAACTCGCAACAAAGTTAGCCTTGCGGCCGGCCAACATAAAATGTCAATGAAAATTATACCATAATATTAAAGTATTAAGTGATTATTTTGTAAAAAAAACGGAGTTGTATCGTGTTTAAACAATTTTGCTACCTGTTGCCGGACGATTCTAAACCGTTCCTGTAGATTGATAGTTATACTCAATTCAAGATGGTCATACTCATTATTTAAATAAATACCTTTAGTAGATGACCTCTGAATATGTCAACCCCTCTGTTGGAAAATAGAAATCTTACTAATAATTTGAATTATTTTGGTGATATACTAGTTACCCGGCGAACTTCGTAAATTCTTTTCGAGATTATGAGTATGACCGACTAAAAACCAGCCCCGGCTTCGCACGGGTACGAATACTAATGCTGATATTAGGTATTTATCAGTGTTTCTCTATCTAAGTATATTATGCATATAAACCGTCCTCTTGAAATACCTTATTTATTAAAAAACGCATCAAGATCAGTTGCGTATTTTTAAAGATCAAAGCATATTAGGTACTTATAAATAGGGACAGACATCAAGCGACTTTGTTTTATACTATTTATATGCCACACTGGAAACACAATCAATTTCGTTTATGAATAAAAAACTGTTATTTCAATACGTGGTCCAATCGGACTCTATTCTTTGTATGTCGGTGTAATTGAACACAAAGACCGACGGATAGTGTAAATAACGTATTCACATGTGGTGTCAGAAACAGAGGAACGCGGCGGCGCGTCAAATGTCGACAAATTGCAGGTATTGTTGCATCGGGGTGAGTCTCAACACAAATTTCAGGTTCCCATAAAATAAACAGAGGTCAGAGATTGAAAATCTCGCTGTTTGTATTATTACGATATTAAACATGTATTGTTAAAACTACTTAAACCTAGAAAAGGTCCTTATTATGATAATTAAAGGGTTATCTACCGCCCTCTTGTGAAATGTTGTGGTAACAAAATTTCACAAAATTAAAATTCAGTGAATATATTGTCAAAATCACAAAAAATATGTTGTTTAGGTGTTTACTTGACCAAAGGAAAAATAAATTCTATATACTTATCTTCTATACACATACCTATATAAAATTGAATCTTTTTGGTAGGTACTATTTCTTCTTTGTTGCGGTTATATAAATTATGAATGATTTATGAGAAGCTTTTTGAGTAAGAAAACAAATATAAAGTAACCGAAAAATTTGAAAATTTAAGAAAACTTTACGAAAATATTAGCATAGTAACATCTCAATGACAACAACTGTCAAATCGATTGATTAATGTAGAGCTGTTTTAGAACGACGTTATCTGTCGAAACCTGCGGCAAAGATCATTACTGACTCCGCACAAATTAATAAAGATTCCACTATCAATCACATCATAACAATCACGTTGATCGTGATACTATGATAGGCCTTTAGAGAATCGCCCCCAGAGGCCGGGGGGCAATTAGCCAAGCCGTGACTCGACTTACATCTGTCGCAATATTTCGGTATGCATTCATGTTCAATTTTCGAGATGAATTATTCATTGCGTATCGTAATTATGAATAAACAGGTTCGATTGTACCGCCACTTAGCCTCTTGTTTATTGATGAAGGCTATTCTTTATTTATTTGGAGTACATAAGTACCCAATAGGGTATTTGACATGTTTTTAAAATCCATTTTATATTATGTAGTAGAGTCTAAGGAACCCAGCAGTTGTTTTTTTTAAATCTGGTATGTATTAGCTGAAAAACATCAAATTAAAAATTCAATATTTAAATAGTGTGCCAAAACGCTACTTTGACAATATGGCGCCGCAATGAGGTCGGTGACGTCACATGCCTGTTTGACAACTAGGCGCAACACAACTAGGTAAACAAAGTTTACGGGCATGTGACGTCACGAAAAACTCGGCCCAGCAGGAGCGTTTTGTGTCACGTGACAAACGTTTAAAAAATGTAATTTTTATTTGAGGATTTTTAAATAAATCAATTATTATTTTCAACTTACGTTAATGAATAATCATTTTTTAACTCTTAATTTATACTGTTAACAGTAATTTACACTTTATTTTTCGCATTGTCAAAAAGTCTATTAGTATAGGCTAATTCCATGTAAGTACATATTTCCTTTTCAAAAGTAGTTGGATACACCTACTAAATTAAGTTCCTTATATAACAATATAATCATTAGATAGAGTAGGTAAATTATTAAATAGGTATAATTATATCAGTCCTCTTGCTTCGTCAATTTATCACTTCCCTACAATGTTTCAAGCTCACACTTATAAAGTTGCAAAACAGTTTTAAATCGAGACAGTTTATTTCACTTACAAACTGGCAATATAGCTCCAAAACTGCCGTTTAACTATAATGGAGGAAGTAAAACAAGCAATATAGCACGCAAATAGAAAAACAGTTTCCTAGCTGAATGGTATACCGACATCGCGTGACGCCGGGGTCTTTAACTAAATTACCGCGTCGGCTGGGATATGATAATAAAACTAATACTAGGAAAATAATTATATGCAATATTAAAAATGCAAGGACGTTGGATTTGGCGTTGTACCCTTGAAACAATCCCCCGTTGTGGCCTCTTATTTTTGCACTTCAAAACTATCATTATGTATAGTATATAAGTAGGTACCTAACTACTAACTACCTAACATATGCGTGTATAATTCCCAGAATTTGTTTAGAATGCACCGGTGTTACCTAATTTACTAACAATATAAGAAACAACTGACAAGGAAATTAATAATTACGAATTTCTAAAAAGAATTCTTTAACGTTTGAGTGCATTTCTGCCGGTGGGCGTATAGAAAAAAAAATCTAGGTAAGTATATATTTACGTTTAATAACATTTACGGTTGGGGTGAAACAACTACGTTAGTGTTAACGTTTCGAAAACTTTACAGTCCCCATATTCGTAGGACGACTGAGTTGACGATAGTTATAGTTGTTTCATTCCAATGTGAAATAACCGCAGAGGATTCAGAATTTTTTATATGTTTAGATGATTCCTGATGTCTTTTTCCCAACGGCTTTACAGATACACGGTCAAAAGTGTAACAACACTGTAGTAGGTAGGTAACTACTTACAGGCTGCATACATGCCCTACTTTCAATTTAACCGTGAGGATTATAATCGTAGTTTGCAAGACAAAAGACTAAATGATAACTCTGTTATTAAGTCTATCATAACCTAACAATTAGCCGGCGTGTAGTAAGGAATGTTGCCGGTAAGTCAGTGCCACCGACAACCTTGTGGCAGTTATAATTGCATTTAATAATGTCCCCGGGGCTTACTCATAGCTTACGGCATATCCTAAGAATACGAATATATATAGAATTCAACATTGAGATGGTGATGTTTATATACGTTAAACATTAATCATTATTATGTACTAGCTCTATCGCATTTTTCGTTTTCTTTTTTTAACTTTTCCTACCGTGCAAACCTTTCCTAGACTTATACACACACCTTTTTTTTTAATGAAAATTAGCCAAGTCAGTCCCACCCACTCTCACTCTTTTCTATTCTACTCTGTTTTTTGTAATGACTACAAAAATCGAAACTTAGCAGGTATCTAATTAAAGTTAAGTTTATTACGTAGTATATAATGTCGTTATATAATGGTAAGTCGGACAATAATATATATTATTTATATTTACTGACTTGTTTTTATCTACCAAGGATTATTGTAAACTAGTCGGCCACATCATGATGTTATTTTAGATATATTGGTAGGTATGTAAATGTATGGGTTGGGCTTGGCTTGATAATCAAGTGACATTTAAAGGTTCTAAGACGTTCTTGATGGCATTCAACCATTGGTAAAGTGTGAATGAATAAAGAAATAAATAAATATAATGTATCTAGTCCTAAACTAGGCAAAGCTTAGACCTACGTATATAAAAACATAATATATTATTTGACACATGTTCATCACACAGACATCTAACCCTAGCAGGATTCGAACCCGCATCCTCTGGTTTCGTAGTCAGAGGCTCTGACCAATGGACTAACACACCGTCAATAGAATAAAATGTACAACAAATTCGTTATTCGTTCATTGTATTCGACTAATGTAAACAAGATACATAACATGATATGACAGATATGCCTAGGTATTAACAAATAAGTAAGTTATCCTATTAAATGTAAGTAAGTGAAAATGAAGATTAATGCTAAACACGACATTGTGTTTAATACCATTTTGGTTTTATATCAAACAATGCTTAACATGTTTCTATATAAGTAGGTAAGTTGGATTGAAACAACTAGGTATAGACTATCCTTTTTAGTTATATAATAGTTTATACTTGTTTCATTCCAATATATAATAACCGCGAAGGCATCAGAAATTATTAAGTAGTTAAGTTATTCAGCTATAATATGTTCATGCAAACCAATGAAGCATGTACCTAATCGCCTTCAGTTTAATTTGTAAACATACCCCATTATACTAAGTGCTTCTTGCCTTAAAAAAAGGTTCCGCGTTTGTTTTCCCATCGCTGATAACAACTAATTGGCGTAAACTAGCCTTTCTCACGCATAATGACCGCTTATTAAATAACTTTCCAGTATATAAGTGAGTACTTATTGGTTAGGGGCTGATCGCGATGTGAAATGGAAAACTGTAAGCTTGCATTATATGCTTTCCTTTGGTTATCGATGTCGAGAATTCAATGACCGTGTAATATGTTGCGACGCATTGAATGCACTAATACGATGATTTATGTATAGAGTATTGAATTCGAATGAGGTTTTCAGTAAAATAATACTTGATTTTCCTT
This sequence comes from Polylopha cassiicola, assembly GCA_038024825.1. NCBI lineage: Eukaryota > Metazoa > Arthropoda > Insecta > Lepidoptera > Tortricidae > Polylopha > Polylopha cassiicola. The sequence goes on from CP149059.1 coordinate 5,763,520, forward strand.
AGCTTTACTCTAAATAGGAATAACGACTGGGTAAAGAAAACGAACTTCAGTCAGTTAGATTATTAAATACTAGCTTCTGCCCGCGACTTCTTTCGCGTGGAACTCCTCCTTTTTTGCAGTCGGTTAAAAAGTAGCCTATGTCCTTTCTCAGGCTCCAGACTATCTTTGTACCAAATTTCATTTAAATCGGTTCAGTAGTTTTAGCGTGAAAGCGTAACAGACAGACAGACAGAGTTACTTTCGCATTTATAATATTAGTAGGGATTATTATATTATTATTTCTTTTTCTGAAATAATTAAAAATTACAAAGATGAGTGTCTTAAAAGTTAGGTGCTCGTGACGTCACGGTATGAAAGAATTTATACCATAACGTGTCGTCCCGAAACGACGAAGAATTTATCTTAGTTTTTTGTATGTTTGATAAAAGAAACAATACGTGTTGAATAATTTTTGGTAGGTAATCTACTTGATGGAAATAGAAAAAAAAACAGTCGCTATGCCTAGGTATTGTATTATTCCAATACTCTTCTTATCCAGTTACTAGCTTCTGCCAGCGACTTCGTCCGCGTGGAATAGTTATTTTCCCCGTTTTTTACACATTTTCCACTGTTTCTTCGCTCCTATTGGTCGCAGCGTGATGTTATATAGCCTAAAGCCTTCCTCGATAAATGGTCTATCCAACAAAAAAAGAATTTTTGAATTCGAACCAGTAGTTCCTGAGATTAGCGCGTTCAAACAAACAAACAAAAAAACAAACAAACTCTTCAGCTTTATAATATTAGTATAGATTCGGTAAGATAAATATTTACAGCTCATGTGCGTACCTCTGTGCATGCTTGTGGATATATTTACGGTTGTTACCATCTCATTAATTATCACAGAGCCAATTTAATGAATGACTGTACGCTGATGATTATGTTTAATTGCTTCGAACGCTCATTTAACTTTGAGACCGTTCATCGCTATCGAACTGTAAACAATTACCTATATTAGAAACGGTTGTTTTTGAAGCAAAACATTATACTCTTGTATAATATGTGGTATCTTTCTCTGTCGTTTTGTATCCGTAGTACAGCTTTTCTAAGGTAAGCAGTACCTATTAGATCCACACGTACCTTAACTAAATACATCGTTTGGAATGAATACAACTATCGGATTATTTGTTGATGTTTCAAAAACTTTACAGTTCCCATATTCGTAACACTACTAACTATGGTGAGCGTTAGACTATCTACCTCAGCTAAAATATACGCGAGTTAAGTCCGTTATAGCTGTTTTCATTCCAATCCTTACTAATATTATAAATGCGATAGTAACTCTGTCTGTCTGTCTGTCTGTTACGCTTTCACGCTAAAACTACTGGACCGATTTAAATGAAATTTGGTACAAAGAAAGTCTGGAGACTAGGAAAGGACATAGGCTACTTTTTAACCGACTGCAAAAAAGGAGGAGTTCCACGCGGACGAAGTCGCGGGCAGAAGCTAGTGTATAATAACCACGAAGACATCAGAAATTTTTAAATACATCGATGTGGATTTGTTTTGAGGTATGCCGTGCGGGTACGATTATTTTGTCGTTCCACGTGAATGGATGTACTTATTCCGCAACATCACAAATGGTAGTCTAATGGTCGACTATAAAACCTTTATTTTTATTATTTTCCATAAAGATACGTTGAATCGTGAGCAAACACTTAGCGAGGATTGTTAGCGGTCGAACATGCCGCTCCCATACATTCCACCGTTTGACATACATTTCAATGCGACGCGAATCGTATGTACATGGCATTCTAATTGTTTTTAACAATTTAACATCTTGACGAGAGAGAGAGTTTAAGTTATCAATTTGTTAAAATATTGCTCTCTATCAAAACCTTACTCGAAGGCCGTAGAATACTCGTTACTTAACATAATGTAGGTACATAACAGAAAAGTTTTACATTATTAAGTTAAAAGTTTACGTTTCAATTATTATTTCTACCTAACGCCGATGAGTTAGTAGCTAAATTATTCTCTATCCAGGCAAAATTTAATGTTAACTTTAAGTTGACGTTAATCTTAATATATCTGTAAACATATAAAGCATTAATTACTAGACAAAAATGCAAAATTGTATGAGATTGATGAATGTAACGAACAGTCACGTGATAAGTTTTCGTTCACTTACTATGTCAATTCCATACAAAAAATGCATTAAGTAATTTAATTCGTTTGCTATTGGTACTTGTATAAAAGTAGGTACCTACTTGTCTTTACTTATTTATTATCCAGTATATTATAGCACGTTGCAATATATTCAACCATTTTGGCTGCTAAAGTAACAATATATTTTATTCCTATAGTTTTAATACGTTACACCGAGGCCAAAGTTTGGCCCCATCTTAACACCCAGTACAGTACATCGTCCTACATTTATCTCATTATTATATCTCGCATACATCATCTCACACGCCACACAATGTGCCTACGTTTCCGGCGAACAATACAGTACACACCCACTTCGTTATAAAATCGCCTACTTCAATGGAATCTTCAATATTGATTGCAAGTACCAACTTGATTAATTAGTAAATATTTTTCATCTTGAAAACAAAGTCGGTTAAATTGCAAATTTTAAAAAAGCAATTTGCTAACTATTAGAAACAAAGTTTTGCTGACTAATGACTAAGACTACCTACTTTCACTACACTTCATTTTTACCTAAAATTGCATTTAAGTTAATACATTAGTTGGTAATAATTTTATACTAAGTAGAATTTCAAAGAGAAACACATAACGAGAAAAAAACACAAGTGAATAGTAATACGCTAATATACATATATATGTATATTTGTATAAGGTAAGGACAACAGATTTTGAGTTTGATAGTAGGTAGTTTATAGGCAAGTAAACAAGAATAACGATAAACAAAATAATAACAAACTATACTACATAAAGGCGCCCGACGGTACCTATTAATTAAGATAGTAAGTAATAAAAAAAAGTGTTTGTAAACTAACACTTTTAAGTCAAAAAATCCCTATCCTAACGCTTTGTAAAAAGCTTACACCCCTGCTTGTACGTACGGTACGTCACTGATAAGAGTGTGAACGGCCGGCGTCATGCAAAATTTGATTTTTTTTTTTTTTTTTTTTTTTTCGAACTGAATACTGAAGCGCAGTTGGCCAGCTAATGGGCCTTCACTGCAAAACCGGACGGGTGGCGAGACTCCTGAAAGGAGACTCTTAAGCCTTTTGGGTTAGTTTTAGGGTTTTTAGCCCTGACCGACCCGAGGGCCCCCCAAGGTGGGGGTCGCACCTCGGCTCGGGCCGTCAGGAGGTGTGTTGACACGACTATTATGTTGCAAGGGAACAGAAGGTCCCTGCGGATAAGTCCGACGCGCGCCGGGTGTATGTGGACGTCTTCGACCCCGCCGGCGGGGCCGCTGTAACACTATCGAGTATGCTAGGTGTGGGTGAGGCCGCATGCCGCGCGGCAGCTGCCTGTGCGTCGGTGTTCGGTTTGTGTCCGTGGGAGGGGGCGCGGCGGCCGCTATGGCGGCCGTGATCGAATCGGGCGGGTCCAGGAGGACGTTACGAGGGCGACGTTTACGAACAGTTTCGTCAGCGCGAACCGTGTATTCGGAGGCTTGAACGACTAACGGATTTGGATGATGCGGAGCTTTATCGAAATAACCGCGCGACGCGGTTTGCATAAAAGTCCCCAGAGTGGGGAGATCGAGGTCCCTATGGAGATCCCTATTCCTTTCGTAACGACGCGCGCCTACGGCCATACGCAGAAATTTGTTTTGAATGACTTGCAGACGTTGCAGTTTGTATTGGCTGACGTGTGCGAACACTACGCTAGCGTAAGTCATGATGGGACGCACACAGGTTTTGTAAATTGTCAGCTTATTTCTAAGTGACAGTTTACTCCGCCCGTTGAGCATACAGTATAAACGGCCTAGAACGAAAGCGGCCCTATTCCTAACTATTTCTATATGCGCTCTGAAGGTGAGTCTGCGATCGAGGGTGACGCCCAAGTACTTTGCTTGGCTAGACCATGGAATTTGCCTATCGAATAGCGTGATCGGGAGTTCGTGGGTTCGATAGAGTGTCTTGCGTGTGAAGCACACAGCGGCACTCTTCTCTGGATTGACTTCTATCCTCCAAAGACGGAACCAATCGCCTAGAAGGTTCATGGCCCGTTGGAGATATAGATTGAGACGGCGGGGGCTCTTATACGACGCATAGATGGCGGTGTCGTCTGCAAATAAGGCATACCTAACTTGAGGGATTTTGGGGATATCGTTGGTGTACAAGGAATATAGGAGAGGTGAAAGAACGGAACCTTGTGGGACTCCCGCTCTCAGCGGATGAGGATTCGAGAGCGTACCTTCCACTCTGTAGCGAAAGCTTCGATTTGCTAGAAAATCGCGCAAAATCAGGACGAGACGTGCTGGTACGCCCATGGTGGACAATTTGTACACCAGGCCGTTATGCCAGACCTTATCGAATGCCTTCGCTACGTCGAGGAAGATAGCTCCCGTCGGGGTTTTAGGATTACTATGAATGTGCTCCGTGATGCGGTGCACCTGCTGTACGCAAGAGTGTCTGGCACGGAATCCAAACTGCTCATCTAATAGGAGGCCTGGGGAGTCTTGAAGAAACCCCCACAGGCGGGCTATAATGAGACGCTCATAGAGCTTACCTAATGAACATAGTAAACTAATCGGACGAGACGCAAAATTTGAGGCTTAAGTGTCCTTAGAGGCTATCTTTTCATGCGGCGGTTGCTTACATACTAAGCTATTCAGCGATGCTCCCATTTCCATTCTTTCTTCCGCTACGCCCACTTCTACAGGCGGACGATCACCTCTGTCGCCAAGGCCAATGACCTCCACTACATGCCTACTTGTACTTGTCAATAAGTGTATAACTGATCAAAAGCTTGATAATTTCTGATGTTTTTGCGGTTGTTACCATTGGAATAAAATGTAGGTAATGGAAAAATTCGCATGCTTTCGAGGTTATTACATATTGGAATACACCAATACTAGACTAGATTGTTGTATCTACATAGTATTAAACTATCGTACGCGTTTTGTACCGCTTACTTTGCTACAAATATGGGAACTGTAAAGTTTTCGACACGTCAGGATAAAATTAATATAAGAGAGATAAATTTGTTAGGTATAACTGTTTTATTACAAAAGGATTTAACTCATGTATTTTGATTATATGCTGATACTTAGAGAATTTACAGTTTAAATATTAGTAGGAGATCACTATTCGTATGTTTATAAAGTCAATATAGGTACCTAGGTATGCCAGTTAAATACTTTACAGTTGTTTTATTCCAATGATCTAAACCTTTACAAATAGTAAAAAACAAAAAAAAACGTATTGAGCATTAATGATTTGGCTATGGTCAAAGCGAATATTACGAGTTTGTCCAACGTTTTCTCTTTTACGTGATTAACTTTCTGCTCTAACGTTATCCAGTAAGGTTGACACTAACACACAAACCATAAACATTATGCATAAATTGAGTACCTTAATAAAACTTTCACGGAATCTTATATGTTTATCAAATGTCATGGATGCCTCTTGTGGTGTTTAGTGAAAGCTGTTTGTTACATAAATAGGTATAGCAGATGATAATATTATTCCATTTTAGTCAATCATCTGTACCGTTCCGTACCCACAGGGCAACCCACACATTGACGTTATTGCTCTTCCCATAACCGGATAAATTGGGTCAACATTTCACCACTTATCCGGCAGAACCGTTTGATATGATCAAACTACAGCCTGCAAAGCGAAGCATATTGCATTAGGTGTATTAATAAACAGTTTGAGACAATTTATAGCAATTGATCTTGTTCGAAACTAAGCAAATCTTGGCTCATAGGCAAGTGCCAATCAATAATATCAACCAAAAGAAACGAAATCAAAATCCTAACTAATATTATAAATGCGAAAGTAACTCTGTCTGTCTGTCTGTCTGTCTGTTACGCTTTCACGCTAAAACTACTGGACCGATTTAAATGAAATTTGATACAAGGAAAGTCTGGAGCCTGAGAAAGGACATAGGCTACTTTTTAACCGACTGCAAAAAAGGAGGAGTTCCACGCGGACGAAGTCGCGGGCAGAAGCTAGTACGAAATAAATGCAAAATATTGACCACGTGACGTTTTACGGCAGTAGAATTGTGGCAGGTCTTGTGTTTCGCTGTGTATCTACGAATTCTACGAGTAATAAGTAGACAAACGATTTATAACAAAATAAACATACTTAAATATAGGTAGGTATATTAGACTTTCAATACTCAAATACAAAAATACTCGCGTTCAAAGAGTTCCTACAGATGCAGAATCACCTAAACTAAATAACAGGTTTCCATAGCACATCTGGACAATTTACGTATTATTTCGAAACATCGTAGATCGTCTTCCGAAGGTTGCTGTAACCTGTGATTAGAAGTAATTGCCTGTAGAAATATCAATAATTTCGCCTCGTTATGTACGAAGTATCAAATCAAATTTTACCGAAGAGCATCAAAATTGTTCTCGCTTATTGAATTTTCAACCGTAATTATGTACAACAGTGTGTGACTGTAAACCTATCAATTTATTCCTATTTGGATTGTTCTAACATCACTTCGATTTGTTATGACTTACTTTTGATTATCTTCCTATATATGCATAGAAACATTCAAGCACACACACTATGAAAAAACTATATAAATAAAAATGAATCACCGAAATGTAGGTACCTATGTACGTGCATAACTTCCGATCAACTGCAACAAATTGGATAATTCTTTTTTTTGTGTTTGTTATTGTCTAATTTTATAGACACAAATGATCTTCTATAGGAGAAAATTAAAAAAATAAAAATATTGGCAGTAGGTACGAAAGTCGGTTTTCTTGTCCCTATATCCCTATTTACGCTATTGATGGGTTTTTTATTTAATAGATAGAGTGATTCAAGAGGAAGGTTTATAAATAGCACCCGTGTAAAGCCGGAGCGGGTCGCTAGAATAAACTAACCTTAGTATATTAACTAACGTGGATACTGGGTACTTGTAGTGGAGTCATTGAAGCATTATGGGTCCGAATTTTTTTACTGTGAACCGAATTGCATACAATTTTGGAATTAGGTACATCTTACCCTTAAGTTCAAAAGTGAAAATGATTTGAACTCCGCTACCACCCTGGGGGTGATTGCCACCCCTTCTCGGGGGTGAATTATTTTTTTTTTTCAAAATAACTTCGGATATCGAAGCCTAATTTTAAGGAAAAAATTATCTATAAAGTTTTTCAAAAAATCCAATACTTTTCAAGTTATTTGCAATTGAAAATTCGCAATTTTTTCACCTTTTTCATCGGTTTTTTGCAAAAATCTCCAAAAATATACGTTTTATCGAAAATTTTATAAAGAACAAAATTGTAGCAGGCAAAACAATAAACAATTTGGTTTTTTATACAGTATTCTAAGTGCAATATTAAGCTATAAATTAAAGATCAAAGCCGTTTTTTATTTTGCCTGAAATTTAATCGATGTGGTCAATGCCATCTAGCGGCGAGCAGATGCATTTTATGCATTCTAATACAAAAGGGTTTTGTAGTGCTTGAAATAAGCTTTAAAATGAGCACTATTAAAAGTCTTTTGCACGCAAAATAAGTGAGCTGTATTGCAAAGAAGGGGGGCAACTAATGTCTTTTCTTTAAAATCAATGGGTTTCATAAGTGCCATTTCCACCATAATTAAAATTAATCGTATTCCACCTAGAATTAACTTCATTATGAAGAGTTTGATAGATAGTATCAGTTTGGCTGCTTCAGGACACATATTTTTCAAAAAAGTCACTATTAATTAAAAAAACAAAATTTCAATTTTTTAAAAATCCCACGTTTATTTCATTATATTTCAATAATGACGACAGATACGTATAAAAGTGTAGAAATAAAAAATGTAGGTGTTTTTCTGACAAACAATTTGGTTTTTTTATTTTTTTCTGTCAAACAAAAATTGACGGAAATGTGATTGTTTGAAGAGCGCATGGCAGCGCAATCACAGCCTCTCTTAAGCCCTTTAACCCTTCACCGTTTTAGAAAAAGGTTTTTCACTATATATTGCAATACAAGATGTTGTAGCTCTTTTAATTACCTTTACAATGGTTTTTTATAAATTGTGATAGCGTGAAAATTGAAGGAGTTATGGTCCAAAAACTTATCATATTTTTTTCTACTTAGTAACTGAAAATTTCGGAGTGTGAATAATTGGAGCAATGTGAAGGTACGCAGTATAATATAGACCCACAACTATTGTAATGTGTATATGTTAACGGAAATGTATATAATCCGTCATTGTATACAATTCCTAGGAAATGTATGCAATTCTTTAAATCGCAATCGGAAATGTAAAACATTTAAGACATAGGTTAGGTTAGGTTTCCGCGAGCCAGTATGAGTCTGGCAAACCTTTTGCCTTCCCCAGGGCATAAGGTATCAATGAGGATTTCCCCACTAAAAAAAAAAAAAAAAGTTAGGTTAGGTTTTTTTTTTAGGTTAGGTTAGGTTAGTTTTAAGGGTAGAAAAGCTTAAGAATATGATAATCGTTTTCGAGAGTGTGGAATAATATTTAAATCCTTTTCATTTTATCAAAAAAAAAAAATATATCAAGGGGTAGTATTCAAGGGTTGAAAGGGGGTTAAAAATTTGATATTTTTTATAGAGAATATAAAATATTACTTACTCTATACTTACATCTTTTTATATCATACCAAAGTATTTTTTTCAGATTTTTTCAATTTGGGGGTTGTTTGTAAGATTTTCAAGGGGTTGAAAATAATTTTAATATGAGGTAATTATGTTAGAAAATACTTTACCATTTCACCACTTACTATTAGACATGTTTTCTAGCGATAAAATGGCTCAATGTCAATTTTTCCATTAAGGGGTTGTTTACACCCCTTAAAAATAATAGGCGGAGTTCAGATCATTTTCACTTTTGAAGTTAAGGTTAAGATGAGCCTAATTCCGAAAATTTCATGCAAATCGGTTCACAGTAAAAAAATTCGGAGGTAAGGCCGTATTTTTCGCTTCAATGACTGCACTATTGGTTAAGTTTCCGCAGTCGTGGTTAAATGCCGTGTGAAACAATCAGCCTATGCCTATTAGTAGAGCCATCAATAGACCAGTAGCCGCGGGTCCTTCACTTTCGCGACTTTCACCCGGCGCGTCGCGGCGCGGCGCCGGCGCACCCATCCAAACAGACTAGAAAATCAATATTGCAACACAAGTTGAATGAGTTGCACGTACACAGAATAACAATTAACAACAAAATATATGCAACTCATTCGATATTTAAAAATATATTTCTAATGCCTTCGCGGTTATTGAACACTGGACCTTAGCTATAGCTTTTGTCAGACCATTCGTGCTACGAATATGGGAACTGTAAAGTTTTCGACAGGATAGCAAATAAAATAAAACGCGAGTTAAATCCTTTATAGTCGCTGTGAAGTTTAATCCTGTCTTTGTTGTATCCATCTCTTAGGTAGGTATATTACGTAATTTGAATAGCTCTGTATAATTTAATATTCATTTTAGAGCTAAGTTGTTTAACAACGACTGTGGGTTGGTAACCAGAAAATAATCATTAGTTTAGTCTAATTAAAGTACGTCACGGCTAGTGGCCACACATTGGCACATATTGGGCAATTGGGCAATTGACCAACGGACCAACCGCTCACTTGTTTTGTTAAGACAAATAAAATGTTCATATAACTAGCACGTACAGTATATACACATGTGGGCGTATAAACTTACTTAGATAATTAATATTTTATTATAACTTAAGTAATACTGTCGTTGAAACGCAAATTTATATTATATGTTGCAAATAAACGCTTTCAGATTTAAGAAACTATCTAAGTTTACGATAAATAAGTAGATAGGTACCTATTTTATGTCACTCAGCTTTGACTTTTTGATTTTTTTTTATAAATGTTTATAGCGTGTGTAACATAGAATTCAGAAAAAGCCATAGTAGCAATAAATTCAGTAAGAACCTACGTATGAAACTCATATGAACTTACAGCGTTTATCGTTATCAGGGCAGAAGTAAAATCTGGCAATAACTATTTATTACCAAAGTTTATTCATTATATCATGTTAAATTTAAAACCTGTAACAACTTTTAACAAAAGTTACTATTAACGTAATGTAGATATATATATGTACATATATCCATTCACTAAAACTGATTCGCGTGATAAAATAAACGATGAATTAGTCAAGGAACTAAATGCGATACTGCAATGTCTTTTTGTATTCAAAAGTGAAACTACAGTACGTTAGCGAGAGTTACGCACTATGTGTAAAAAATGCAATTCTATTTAAGCTGTTACGCAACACGTATTAACTTAGGATGGTATTGTCCGGTTAGAGGATGCATCATTATAATTATGATGATCGTTATGTAATAGATACTTGATAACTATAATCACAATGGGCTTATTTCCTGGCATTCACTGTTTACAGTGTTACAATTTTTATTACTTACTTACTTACCATTTGTAACAGTAATATAATTAGAACATTGGCGTGTTTTTATTTAATCCTATCTAACATTAATCTTAAGTATGTATTACAGAAATATTTCTATCATTTCTGTATCTTTTTTTGATCCATTATGTAACATACACTTGTCTGCATTATGTAGGTAAGCAACGTCCGTAAGGTCATGTGAAATCTGACCTCACTAAACTGGTTCTTCGTTTATTTTTATTGTGTTTTATCTACCTATCTAAACTATAAATTATTATCAAATATAGAACTTATTATCTAACTAAAATAAACTAAAACTATATTTATCATACACCTAAATGTTAAGGGTGGTCAACTCCAAAGCTTTTTAAATTTTTATTTTTTCATGATTCAGCATTTAAAAATACATACTTTTACCTAACTCTAAATCTGCATCCTTTTACCATCAAACTCATTCACACAAAAAATCCTTAAAAGCTCGGTACCTACGAAGTTTGCTGGGTCGGCTACTATCATATATATTTTATTATGGTTGCCAACCTGCATTGAAAGAGCGTGGTGTAATCTACAAATGTTATCAAAGGCCTTCAACTACACGCAGTGAAGATATAAGCTGAATTATTATTAGTCATGATTCAGGCTTTTGTGAGGTGTTTTTGAGAGGTAACTATGTTTAGTTACAATTTCATTGTTGGTGTTGTTACACCAACAATAAAATTTTCCTACTAGGTATGTGTAGCGGTATAAAAAAGTAATAAATGTCCTCTGGGAAAGGAACAAGTCTGCAATCAGTAACGTGGAGCGTTTTTATTTGCTTCTATAATTTATTGGCTGCCCGAGGCGCCGCACGCGTGGTCATTGCGCAAATTGAATTCATGACTTGCGTTACATTTTCAATTATTGAATTAATGTTTTAAACTCCAGTTATCAGACAGATGCATTAATTTGCTGTTTAATTTAGACTTGTCTATCAACATGATCAATATCAATTGGGCTGTATCAATACGATTCACACTATCAAGGTTAGGTAGGTACCAATTTTAACCCAGATTTATTTCTAACCTTCTGAAATAAAAATCATGTACTTATAAGAATGTAGCTAACCTTTTTAGGTGAGTGCTGATACTATTTTATTATTCCTCGTACATATCTTAGGTATTACAAGATATTATTCGACCTTTCGCCGTTTTAGCAACTAATGAGCGTATATGAAATCAGATCGGGTGTCAGACAATCATACATAGTGATATGGTTGTGAAATTGCACACGTTTTGATACATGGTGTTATGTATGTGTGTGTATGGCTGCGACCAACACGAATGTTACTTGAATAAAGCAGTGCGCTAACAGCAGTCCGTGGTTTCACTATCCTCATATCTACTATTGGCGACGATCTGCGTTCTACCCACGTATTTAAAAAAAATAATGGCTGGAGCTAATTATGGCATTTTATCTACGTTTGATCATAACTCTCAGAGTTGGAGTAGTTATAAAAGTAGAATCCAGCAATATTTTATTGCAAATGATATTGACGAAGCAAAAGATGCAACTGGAAACAAAAGACGGGCTATCTTGTTAAGCGCATTCAGTGAAAGCACCCACAATCTTGCAACTGATTTGGCGTTGCCTAAGGAGTTGGAAAAGGTTCCGTATGAAGATATTTTGGCTCTGCTCGATAAGCATTTCACACCGAAACGTGTGGGATTCGGCGAGCGGCATAATTTTTACGCCGCTTTCCAGCAAGCGGGCGAGTCACACACACAATGGGCAGCGCGTGTGCGCGGATTAACCGCTCACTGTAATTTTGAAAATGTAGAAATTATGATGCGCGATCGCTTCATAATGGGAATGCTACCTGGACCCGAAAAGGAGAAGTTATACGCAAAAGAACTCAACGATTTGACCTTGGAAAAGGCAGTGGAGTTTGCGGAAAACACACGGCGTGCGCGCGACGGCGCCGCCGCAGCTGGAGCTTGTGGGGTCCAGAACTCAGGGAACGAGTTATTCAAGATTACGGAGGGACAAACTAAAAGTGCAAATAAAGTGAAGTGTTCAGTGTGCGGATTTACCAATCATAAAACGTCCGATTGTCGTTTCGCTAATGCAGTGTGTAAAAAATGCAAGGTCAAAGGGCATTTACGTCGGATGTGTTCTAATTTCAATTATGTAAATGCGGGAGCTAGAGACGAAGGCGATGACGGCGATGACGGTGAGTTATTTAACATCCGTTCCGTGCGTGGTGAACCAATGGTGGAAACTGTTAGTATTTGCGGCGCAGATTATAAGTTTCAAATAGACAGCGGGTCGGCGGTCACAGTAATATCTCAAATGTATTATAAGATGAACTTTGCCAGCCTTCCATTGTCACCTACTAGTAAAAAGCTTCGTAGTTATACGGGCGGGAAAATAATATGTTTAGGTACGGTAGGATTACCAATCGTATTTGCGGGTCATTCTCACACGCTCAATGCATACGTCATACGTGACGGAGGTCCACCCTTGCTCGGCAGAGATTTCATTTCGAAGTTTAATCTAGAATTTACATCACTTTATTATTGCGAAAATCTCAGTACGCTTCAATGTGAATTTCCTAAGTTATTTTCGGATAATCTCGGATGTTTTAATAAATATCGCGTCGAATTAAGTGTAAAGGAAAATTCAAAACCAGTTTTTTTTAAGGCTAGACCGATAGCATTCGCATTACGTGAGAAGATAGATAAGGAAATAGATAGATTAGTCGACTTAAATGTGCTAATACCCGTTGAACATTCAGAATACGCGTCACCTATCGTTCCTGTGTTAAAGCGTAACGGTTCAGTTCGATTGTGTGTCGATTATTCGGTTAGCATTAATAAACAATTAATTGTAGAACAATACCCCTTACCGACACCTAAAGAATTGTTTTCAAAATTGTGTTCCGGCGAAAAGTTCACAAAACTTGATTTATCAATGGCTTATAATCAGTTAATGTTAAGTGATGATTCACAAAAGCTGACATGTATAAATACTCATCGCGGATTGTACAAATATACTCGGTTGGTATTCGGTCTCGCCAGCGCGCCGGCCATATTCCAGCGCGCAATGGAGGGGCTGCTGGCGGGCATGGACGGCGTGCTGTGCCTGCTTGACGACGTGCTCGTCACGGGCCGCGACGACGCCGAACACAAACGAACGCTTTACGCAGTATTGAAGCGGCTAGAAGATGCAGGGTTAACACTGCAGAAAGAGAAGTGCGTTTTTTTTAAAGACGAAGTTGATTATTTAGGTTACGTAATTAACAAAGACGGTCTAAAAAAATCGGCAGATAAAGTAAAAGCTATTGTCGATGCTCCGGTGCCGACCAATGTTAATCAACTTCAATCTTTTTTAGGGTTGGTAAATTACTATCGGAACTTCGTGGCCGGAGCCTCGACTATACTAGGACCGTTGTATGAACTCCTAAAGAAAGGCAATAAATGGCAATGGACTGCTGAGCGTGACAACGCATTCATAGCAATAAAAAAACATTTAGCATCCGAACAGGTATTAGCTCATTTTGATCCGCAAGCGAAAATAATTTTGACAGTAGATGCATCGCCATATGCCTTAGGAGCGATATTATCTCAGGTGGAATCGGATGGAGTGGAACGCCCGATATCGTTCGCTTCTCGTACGCTAAACGCGGCCGAAAGGCGATATTCGCAAATTCAAAAGGAGGCGACTGCGATAGTGTTCGGGGTACGCCGATTCCACCAATATTTATATGGTAGGTCGGTTCCATTCATATTACGAACAGATCATAAACCGTTAATCACAATCTTTGGTTCACATAAAGGTATACCGGAAGTGTCTGCAAACCGTCTGCAAAGGTATGCAATGTTTTTGAGCGGCTACAACTATGACATAGAATACATACGTAGTGAAAAAAATAGTGCAGATTACTTATCGCGCGCCTATACGCAGGAACCGGTTGAGAGGAGCGGCGCGCGGGAGGGGGACGCCGAGCCGTGCGATCGCGCAGCATATGTTTGTTTTGTGGTCGAGGGCAGTTTACCGGTGACACTAATTGAACTACGCACAGAAACGAATAACGATGTCATTCTTAACAAAGTTATTAAATTTACGTTAAGCGGATGGCCTGCTAAAGTGGATGATATACGGTTGAAACCATTTTTTTTATGCAGGACGCAATTAGCAATAGAAAATGGATGTTTGATGAGAGGACATAAGGTAGTTATTCCGGATAGTTTACAAAGTAGGGTATTGTCTGAACTACATCAATCGCACTTGGGTATAGTTAAGACGAAGGCAGAGGCGCGATCGCGATTGTGGTTCCCGGGTATTGATGCAGCTATAGAAACGTTAATAGGCACGTGTGACGTATGCATTCAACTCCGCCCCGCACCGCCGCGCGCGCCTATCGCACACTGGGAACACCCAGTGCAGCCCTTTTATAGATTACACGTAGACTTTTTAGGGCCGATAAACAATCACACGTATTTAATTGTAGTAGACGCATCGACTAAATGGGTAGATGTATATGATATGTGTAGTTCGACAACGGCCAGTGCCGTGGTAGATAAATTATTTGACTTTATGTCAAGGTTCGGGTTACCTCACACCATAGTCAGTGATAATGGAACGGCATTTTGTTCATATCAATTTAAAGAATTTTGTGTTTTGAATGGAATCTCTCATGTGACGTCACCCGCATACCATCCGGCAAGCAACGGCCAAGCCGAGAGCCTAGTTAAAGTAATTAAAAAGGGCATTAAATCTAGCGTGCTATCAGGGCGGAACATGAGAGATAACAATCTTAAACTGTTAAAGTATATTTTTGATTATCGGAACTCCGTCAATTCCACCACGGGTTTCTCACCCGCGCAACTAGTATATGGACGGAAATTAAGGTCGCGGCTAGATTTATTTATTCCTGTAACTCCGCCGCCATTGCCTTCGGCTGCTCACATTGCTCATGTTGTTCGAAATAAACAGTTTTCACAGAATAAACGACAGAACAGAAAAAACAAACAATGTTTCCAACCCGGTGACTATGTACTATATAAAAAAAATCTTAACGATAAGAAATTTATCTGGGGTAAGGGCATAGTACTCAAAAGAATTGGTAAAGTTTTGTATCAAATAAAAGACTGTCTTAATTCATCAGTGTTTATTAAAAAACATAAAAATCAATTAATGACTTATAAAATAGTAAATAATGACCAATGTGTAAAGGACACGCATACGCCGCCGCCAACGCCGCCACCGCCACCGCCGCCGCCGCCGCCGCCGTCGCCGCCGCCGCCGTCGCCGCCGCTGGACACGCCACCACCGTCGTTGCCCGCCATGGAAGAGTCATCACATGCACGACCAGAATCACCGCCGTTAAACGTACATGACGAAACCAGGTGCCGAAATAGGTGTACACCACTATTGTCACCGTCACTGAGTCGACAAGGCAGTCCCGGTTACTTTTACACGGGAGAGAGGAAAGATGGAAATAAATCCGCATCCGAACTCAGTACTTCGGTTGTGGAACAAGATTCCGATCACCTCGTGTCGGAACGAGCAGGACACTCCGATGTAGATGACGAGGAATTCCAGGAGGCGTTAAGTGAAGATCCGGAAAGACAACAAGGCGAAATTGAGGCTCCAAAGTTATACCCTAGTTCAAGGTTACGTCTACGTTCAAAGGTCAATTATAAAACATAAATTAGGATTAAGTTGCATGTTAGTAATAAGTTAGAAATATGAGCTAATGTGTAACTGTTAACCAGAGGGAGGAGATGTTATGTATGTGTGTGTATGGCTGCGACCAACACGAATGTTACTTGAATAAAGCAGTGCGCTAACAGCAGTCCGTGGTTTCACTATCCTCATATCTACTACATGGTTATCGTTTAGTCGTGTGGGTTGGTATCGCGCTCTTTGAATATCAATAAAGGACATACCGCTATTTTGAGATTGGTTCGAAACATAAGCGATAGCACATGGAAAGTATAGGGGAATCTAATCCCATTTATATTGCTAACTTAGGTCTTAAACCCTTTAAGTAATAAGTATTTTTACTCTAATTCTGTAACTATTGATAATGTACAAGTTTCACTCGTGTATGTGTGCCAAACGTGACATGTTATTTTCCACTTAAAGTTGCAGTAACGGTAAAATTCGTTTGTGTAGTTAATAAAATTTGCTTGACAATAAATCCTCCATATTCATATCATTGATATTTTTACATACGTTGTCCATTATACTGCCCGCTTAAAGTTTACAGAATGTCTATTCCAATTTAACATGTATAGTATTGGATAGTGTTGAGCAATGATTAAGTACCCAACTATCGAACGGACCGCAAATCCTGCAAACTACCAACTACCATGAATCGAATGATTATCTAAATGTAAACTAGTACAGAATTAATACCCTAACTTCGGAACAAAATTGGCGACGTGACTGAGACCAATGGGCTATCGCAAGTCAAAAAACCTGATAAAATTCAATAAAAAAATATTCTCGAGTGAGGTCTAGATAGCTGTTATATTTCACCAGACATAAGTGATCAACTTGTTTATCAATGGCAAGGGTGTAGCCAGGTAGGGGCATTTTGATTCCCTTGCGAGTGTCGAAAATTACCTCAGATATATTCTTAGTTTGTCTACGCCTGCCTCCCTTAACAAAATCCTAGGTACGCCCTTATTGGAACCTATCAGGTAGATCTCACTGGAAACTAGTGCAGTGGATTCTTGAGTATAACGAACAAATTGGTTCTTACATCAACCGCAAATCAGCACCCCAAGCTAATACTTTCTCCCAGTAATTGACAATCATCAAACTGTCGATTGTGGTTATGTCATAATAACTATACAAAGATTGAGTTTCCTCATTGAAATCATTGACATCTTTAGCGAATGCGTCAGAACGCTTATTACGATTGTTACGAACAATACCGTTTGTTTTTTGTTGTTATTTTGATATAACCATTATATTTCTTTCGCATTCATCTGAGATTTGTTACACTTGGAGAATGCAACACAATCTCTTGTGTATGTATGATGACTTAAAAGTAACTAGGTACTTAGGTAGATATATGTCGTATTGCATAACTATTTAAAGTAGGTATTTATATAGGTAATTATGTAAACTATAACAAGACCTAGTCAGAAAAGCTGCAGTACTTTATATAAGCTACAGTATCATTTCACTTTGTGTACCCTTTTAAACAAAAAAAAGTAAATAAACACAATGATAACAATGTCTGCAGAGCCTACAAGCAAATCCGTTTATAATGCAAATGTGACATTAAGAAACGGACATTGAACTAAAGGGAATTCACAAAGATTATGCACGTGTTGATGGTTACAGCAAAAATGAGCAAAGAAACAGATGTGTCAAGCGCACTGCATCGTATATGCTAATTTTATCTTCGCACCCACAGAGCTTTCTGCAAGACGATCATTCAGTAAAAAAACGCAGTATCCTTGCCATACTGCCAAGCTATATAGAAACCTTCTTAACTAGGTAATAGAAGCGATCATAGTACTATAATATAGAAGTCATGTAACTTAGTTACGGTGTTAGCTTCCCGAATAACCGGGCATGCGATTTTATAGCTGTCGCTTGAAGCATCCTTTGGCATCGTTTAAATGTTGATCATAAAGGAACTAAATTATGGATGCTTCGATTTTATACCCACTTTGAAGCCTATTTTATAGATAATTTACCTTTTTGAGTTGTATAATTTTGACGTTATATTATCTTATTTACCTAATAGTAATTTCCGAAGCTTTTAAGGTTAATAAACATTGTGTAATAAGTATTTAATGGATTTAGTCAGCACAACCTATACGAGTGAAATAGTATTAAATTGCTTTTTTCCAAACTTAAATATAAATTTACTTTCAGGGAAAAAAAACTTGACACATTGGTTACAGTTATCTATCAGTTTTATCAATCAAATGTATTATCAGTATTTATCACTTATTAGTGCGTAATCAGTATAATCCCACAACCCTGATCTTCGTTTTAAAACAATAGCCATTTTTCCCACGTTTTTGTCCATCTGTACGTGTCTTGAGTCACATCGCGTAATGATAACGATCAACATAAGTGATAATTATCTCCCCGATCGTTATGGTTATGGGTTATAGTCTCGTTTAACGAGGTGTTTGTGTTCACAATTCGATTTTAATAATTGTTTAATTTGTTATAGGTAACTTAAGTGATCTCTTTTAGTGATATGGTTTTGAAATATATTTTGCACCAGGTACACAAGTGCGAGAAAGGCTAAAGATCTAATGTTAGTAAGTAATAAGTTTTCTATATGCAGGTAGGTAGGTAGGTTATATTATATCAGAACAGAAAACAATAAATATTTTAAAATAGATTATTTTGTGTCCTATTGAATTTTATTACATAAGCGCCATCGACGTTATAAAACACTAAATCTATGCTCACACTCGGGTCCCTAAGTACATTCCTAATCTTCGAATATAACAGACTAATTTAATGCTGTCGTACAAAACAACAAAAGCGTTCCTATTTTCAGCCACCAAATAAAACAATTGAATAACAACATACCTTTTAAACACGCAATGAAACCCGAGCGAGCATTACTCCTTCTATTTACGATCCGGTATGTCCCCGATATGAGCAAATAAACAGCCATCCGGTAGAAACCTCTTGGCGCTCCCGATTCCAGTCGTACCACGGGATTTACATGCATTTCGCGTGTTTCCTTCGTGTTAGATAACAATTACTTGTATGGCGCTGTGCTCCTTACACAAATGTACGACGTGCTGGCTCATATTTGCGGCCCAAGTGACATTATTTTGGTTGAGTTGGCTTTGCTCTCTCTGTTTCCTAAAGGTCTACCGTTTTATTTTTATTTTAATACGTGCCGTACGTTTTTTTGTATTAGTTTATAATTCACTCGTATTTGTCAACATGTAAATTGATAAGGTAAAATCACGCATTAAAATTCAATTTAACCCACTCATGCCGGCGCTATTATTCTCGAAGCGGTAATGTTATTCGATTTATCTTAATGTACGATCACGTACGTGTATGTACATTAAAATGAGAGAAAGACAATCGAGTAGAAAAGGACTTTCTTCGAATAATGACTTCCAGCGCTATAGAGAAATCTCGCCGCGCACCACTTCTTACTAAATTGGGTTACTTTGGTTTGAAATTGTTTATTACTCTGCCGGCTGTGTAATGGCTCGTGACGTTGAGTATGCGATAGTAACATTTATGATATCAGCTTCTTACAAATTACACAACGGATTACCTACTTTAGGTTTAATTGTTTTAGCGCAGCCGTTAGCGATGCAATTAGATAATGTTTGCTCGGTTATTACGCTTACAACATCGCTGAAACAGTGCCCTCTGCAGCGAAATATGATAGAAATAACGATAGTCGGTATGTGTATATTCTAATGCAAATTTAGTGAACGTAAACGGACTCCAAGCATTGTCGGTGCTTAATTATGCCATTAAGAATTGAATACCACAAAGACAATGTCCCTAAACAAGCGCATAACGTATGAGCGATGCATTAGTGCCGTAGCAAAAACACGCGAGCAAAACAAAAGCCATTATAAACTACGTATTCACTAATTTTAACGACGCCGTACGTGCAACTGTTAGCACGCAATTCTTGACTACCTACTTTGGTAATAATTTAAGCAGTCTTGTCAAACTACGAAATTACTTGAAGGTGTAACCGTTGAGGTGTGAGAACATTCGGTAACATTGGCGTATCGTTACAACAATAACAGCGGATTTGAACGCTATTGTGATCATTGTTTACTAAACTGCATCCGCGCCGTCGTTTATTATGCAAACTAAACGATCACAGTTCAATACATGCAGAATTCCTTTCACTATGAATGGAGTTTGGTTGTAGATCTTAACACCTGTTGAGCGAATGACATTCCCACACTCGGATGCTTGTATGCGGTAATTTGCATCTTAAAAACTTTACGTTCGCCTTGCATCCGCTGTTTTTCCGCAAGAAAATAATAAGAAGGGAATTGCTACATAAGTAGGATTAAATTTTATATTGTTAGCTAATGTCATTGCTGTATTTTAAGCTTATTACACAAAGTTATTATGCAGATCCCACATTAGTTATCTATATTTAAGCTGCAATCCTCCACCAACTCATCAAAATAGTAGTAAACTACTACATTGGCCCAACCCTCAAA
Source organism: Polylopha cassiicola (assembly GCA_038024825.1). Taxonomy (NCBI): domain Eukaryota; kingdom Metazoa; phylum Arthropoda; class Insecta; order Lepidoptera; family Tortricidae; genus Polylopha; species Polylopha cassiicola. The sequence goes on from CP149059.1 coordinate 5,784,244, forward strand.
ACAAATCAATATTCAAATTACGTTACCTATCATGGCCGTTCTCCTTAACGGTATGACCATCAGCTCAAAGAAACTGCATAAAGTGCTAATAATTTACCTGTTTGTTGCAGAACATCACGTATAATGCTGTAACTCTCCTGTACTGCAATGGATACGCTAACATGGCTGTCCCTTGGACTGCAGCTGGCGGCGTTGTGCTCGATCGTGGGAGCGCTGCTTCTGTACCTCCTACGGAAGGTCCGGGTGGCGGAGGTCTTGCCCGCTGACAGCGCCAAGACTGTTCTCGTCACGTCCGTAGATACAGCATTGGGTCTGCAGGTGTGTGACCTTGTTGAATCCGCCCTTACTCCTAAAATTAGCAAATTACAATTTAATGGGTAGTGCCTAATAGTTTCTGATGCCTCCGTGGTTATTACATATTGGAATGAAAGAACTTAACAGATTCAACTCGCGTATTTTATTTTATATGCTGATGTTTCGAAAACGACACTTTAGAGTTACACTATCGCCAGCTCAGTCGCTATGAAGGAATTCGTTTTTCGAAACGTAAGCAAATAAAATTAAATACGCGAGATAAATCCGCTATTGTTGATTCATTTAAAAGGTAGTTTTGATTACTAATTAAGTAAAACTTAAAAAAAAAAGTAACTTTATATTTATGCCCGCCTCTGTTTTTAGTTTCAACTGAAATTTAAACAAACCGGCAACCATTCTAATTTTGGCCGCAATTAAACTGAAACAAAATTCAAATAACGTCCAAGACCAAACATTCCGTACTGTTAAGAACTCGCAAAGTGGCTAATTAGTGTTTGGTAGGCGAAGCGCTTAAGTGCATCCGTGTAGCTATGCAGGGTTTCTATTAAGACAATTAACAGTGAATTCTAAGGAAACCCATTATAACCGTAACACAACGGTGTCGAGACATTTACGATAAAGGTGGCGAGATTAGCATTGCTTAGACCGTGTTGGGTTGCTACTGCTACCGTAGGGCTTAATGCTTTCTTGTTTGTGTTTAATGTCAGTTTGCGTTGTTTGCGGTGCTGACGTTTTCACCGCCACCGGTATCTAAGATATTTGATTAAGTACTTAACTTACTTGTGAAGTGTGATAGTAGGTACCTATTACTTCTACATTTATCATACTAATATTATAAAGGCGAAAGTTTGTGAGTGTGTGAGTGTGCATATTTATTACTTCTTCACGAAAAATGTAGGTACTAACTAAATGGATTTTGATGAAACTTGACAATAATATATAGGGTTGCCAGGTCGACATACCTAATAGCCGGACAGACCAGTCAGTTGGGCCGGACACTGTACATGACTGAGGATTTTGTGTCTCAGTATTAATAAGTACCTATATTACTTAAGTACTTACTTATTAATACTGAGACACATACGTACATTTTTTTTGTTGAAGGTAAGTACCTACATGTCAATCATGCGTTTTTGATTTTTGTAATTGAAACACCGTTTATTTTGGCCAAACAAGCAGTCAAAAAGCCTATACATATCTGGTTTTATACGAACGCCTATCAGAATTCGGAGCTATATATATAAGTATATAGTAGGTAAATACCTAATGTATTGTATCTTTCTCTTTCAGATTGCAACTTACCTAAGCGGGCGAGGCTGGCGTGTGATCGCGGGATGCCGGCAGGGCGGCCTCGGGGCGCGGCTGGCGGAGTCCTGGCTGCAAGCCCACGTCGCGTCCACTCCGGACGACCAGCCCCCGCCGAGACTAGCCACCCTCGAGCTGGACGTAGCCCGCGAGGACCTGCTGGAGGAAGCTGCCAGAGCTACTGCTCAGCATTTGCCGGCTGGTGAACATGGTAAGTCCATCTACTAGTAAGTACTAGTAGGAATAGTACTAAGATGGTTCCCATCAGGATTCTTGAAAACATAATCACTTCTAATGCTTTCGCGGTTATTACACATTGGAGTAACACAACTATAAACGAATTTAACTCGCGTATTTTATTTTATTGAATTGGTTGAAGTTTCGAAAACAACAATTTCAATATTCGGAAAACGAGTGAGTTGACGACTGTCGAACGATATAAGTACCTAGTGAAAACGTGCAAACTACCTTATTTTCTAAATTACAAACAAAATTTAACTTCTAGGTACCTAGGTACCCTGTTTTAAAATATGAAGTACTTAGGTAGGTAAGTATTTATTTATGTTTCATCCAACAAGTCTTTAATTCAGTCTGGGAATCCTGTAAAGGCCTACGGCAGAGAGTAGTATGCTATTAGTTTAAAAAAGTTTACTTAATAAATGGTAGTAAAACTGGGTAGTTTTTAGACGAATCGGTTTCTAAATTGATTAAGTATAACATTTTTAACTACCTGCATAATAATTTCTGTCATTAAAGATCACACTAAAAGATTACAGAAGGCAAAAATCATTATAGGTACCTAAATATATTATTAACTTAATAAAATTTAACTTAACTTATTAAAATTCACGTAGGATATGTTTCCGATGTGATAAATAAAAATACTCAAATCTGTAAGTGTTGTAAATCATACACAACATTAGTTACCTGTTACATATTATATTGACCAAAAATGCTTAACTAAACTAAAAAAGAGCAAAAGAGCGTGCACTGCCCGGGAATCGAACCCGGGTCGCAAGAATGGGAATCTTGCATGATACCACTACACCAGCAGTGCTCAAGGCTATGTGGCGAAAATAGTGTATATAAACGTCATATTTGTCAATAAATACCTTCATAAATATTTGAAGTTATTTATTTCGAATATGAAAATAATAAATTCTGTTGGACGGAATATTCTTATCTGTGAAATAGAAAAATTATCTAAGGTCACAAGACAAGCCTAACGCCATCTATTGGTGTCGCTAGAAGTACTTGATAAGGCAAAGTTAGCTGTATCGAGCCTACGTACCTGACAAGTAAAGCTATGTTACGTCACTACGCTGACGAGTTAATTGTCTTGCCTATAGATGGCGCATTCGTAAACAAACAGTGATTTAGTAAGTGTTGATGTATTAGGAAGTTACGCTCTAGCGATAACATGTTCACTATTGGTTCATCCATTATGTAAAATGATTCAGTGCATAATGTCATGATTATGTAGTAACCTATGTTTAATGCATGATTCGAATATTAAATATAGGTAGCTCCTATAACACTAGATTTAAGCGATTTAACCAATCATTTTGACAATCATCATTCTAACATAAAATGTTTAAGTACCTATGTGGTTAGGTTGGGAAACAATACCCACCAGCTAGGTATTGTTTTCAAACCTAAGCACCAAAATTTAAATAGGTATCTAAATTTGTTCTTACATCAAGAACTTTAATATTAATTTATATATGCACTCCTAAGGAGAGACGGTTTGAGTTACTATGCACACTACTTATCGAATTCCTTATATACTTATCAAAATCTATTTGCCAGTAGGTAAAACAGATTTAAGCTAACTTCAATGAAACGAAGCTAATATAATGAATGAAAAACACCTGTTATGTCATGTACAGGGACATATTAATCAGTTTTTCGCCTTTCCTGAAAATATAACTTTTTTTGAGCTCCCTTTAAAGCTAAGTGTGTGAAATAGGCTACAGATAGAATAGTTTAGAATTTTTTATTTATCTTCTCTTTAAAGTTTTCATCACAGATAGTACTAATTGGTCTGATGGAAAGTAACAATCCAAATTGTACAATGACCACTTCATCATCAAGAGGTATATAATGTACCTAATCTGTTGTTCCAGGTGTATGGGCGGTTATAAACACAGCTGGCAGCAGCGGGCGCGGCGGCGCGACGTGCTGGGAGGGAGCCCTGCGCGGCAACGTGCTCGGAGCGCTGCGGGTCGCCCGGACCTTCGCGCCGATGCTAGCTGCCGCCGCCGCCGATCACCCGCACGCCGGACGCTTGTTCTATATCGGTTAGTTTTGCTGTTACAAAATAAGCATACCTGGGTTGGGCTTATTTTCTACCTAAGTAGGTACATTTAACGACGTTTTCCTGTTTTTTGGTTTATTGAACATTGAATATTGAGTAAATGAATAATTAAAGTTTCCTTCTAGACAAATACTTACCTACTTACTTATTTTTTTAAATAGTGACTTTTTTGTTTAATTAACGTGACAGAGAGGTAATTTTCAATGGAGACCACATTTCTGTTTACCACTCTGTCACGGTGTTCTACGAAACACAAACGAATAAAAAGCTGGTTCGAATAAGTGAAAGATTAAATGCAAACCTAATACAGTGAAACCTGGTTAACTGGGACTTCAAGGGGCCTGTAAATTGGTCTCACTTAAAGAGGTATTCCACTTACGCAGTGTCCCAGATATCTAGGTATAAAAAAATACCTGTCTCATTTACAGAGGGTTTCATTAACAGAGGTAAGAAAAGAGGTAATCTCTGTTATAGAGGTGTATTCAATAAAGCAACGTATTTATTTTGTAAACAATTCACTATTTTCCATAAAAAATATCAAAAATGTGGTGTCTCCTGAAACTAATAATTCGTTGTTGACGTTTACAAAATTATTCAAAGTTGGAGGCAAATTATTTTGACTGATTCCGGCACTGACGTTAATTTTAGTTTTTTTTCGTAATAATAAAGACTTTGTCCTCGTTTCGGTCTTTTTTAAATAAATACCCGATTAATAGAGAAAACGCATTAAAACTAAGTTATATAAGGGCCGATTTAGAGAAGTTCGAGTAGGTAAAAGAGAGAGGAGACATCCGAGGTCCGAGGTAGCCTATGCGTACCTACTGACTTTATCCCAGTTACAGAGATAAATACACGCGACTTCTCAATTATAGAGGTAATTATGACAAGAAAATAGAAATAACTTATCCCAGATAAAGAGGGTGCTTTTGTCTTACTAACAGAGGTAATTCATAGCCAAGGTGCCGGGACCTCAGCATGTGTTCCAGATATGGAGGTTTTTCACTTATCCAGGTCCCTCTTAAACAAGTTTCACTGTATTTAGGTATAGATTAAAAAAAATATCAGACTTTTCTTTGATCATTGTAAAACGCTATAATTAGACGAAGGATAGATTATTGCCGGTAAAGAAAACGACCCACCTAGCACCTACCATATATAAGATTTAGAAAAATGAAAATTGAAAACTACCTATTACATTAATTTTGACATGTTCATTCCAGGTTTAACATCAGACACAGCCTGTGAAAGTTTATCGCGGGCCGACGGCATCGACAACGGAGAAGCGAGCGCCGGCGCCGCAGCCGCGCGGTGGGGCGTGTGGGGCGCGGCGCGTGCGCTGCGAGCGTCTATGCGCGCCCGCGCGTTGCACGTTGTACTACTACATGCACCGGACCTGTCCGCGGCCGAGATATACGCGCCGCCTGCCCAGCTTACTGTGCCGAGCCAACCTGCCAGGTATGTGATGTTTTGTAATCTTGGCCGTCTAGGCAGTATCATTGTTGGCCAACGCTTTCTAAGCTTAGTCTATTTTTTTACCACGATGGTCCACCTCTAGTATCCTCTAGGGCGGCCAGGATTGAGTCTGAGCTTGCTGTGTCTTCTTCCGTCACTGTTAATGCTCTAAAGCCCTAAAGTTATCAGCAGCGGGTACCTACACTGTCTTATCTACTTACCTGTTGTAGAGACCTGTGATAAAATGAGCGAAGGAAGTAGAAAAATTTAAGATACTTTTTCAGTGTCGAGGTATCACTTTTGATCTACAATTTGAATGCTTTCTAGTTTGTTTTTTTCCTTTTTCAGTCGTCCAGAAACCCCTAGTTCGGACGTGAGCTCGACCACAGCGACCTGCGCGGTGACCATGCCCGGGGAGGCCACTGAATACAGCGCCAAGGTTCTTCCGACTAGCGCCCTTAAAGTGCTGGAAGAGGCCCTTACAGCGCCTTCCCCGAGAGATACTTACTACTTGAAAATGAAACACGACTCCTGGTTTACTAGAATGCCGTCTCTGAGAGTCGCACATTGAGTTTGCTGCGATTTATTAGGCTTTGGGATTGAGTATGACTATCACGAGTTAAATTCTTACAACCGCGCTAGTATGTGATATTTTATGCCGGTGTTAAAGATGCGTACCTTTTATACACTTCTTGTCAAAAACTTGACGGTCTGGTGTAAAATACCGCCTGCTAGGGCCGAAATGATTTGCAAGGTATTAAATATAATATAGTTATTATTTAATTTATATTTATATCAATTTGTTATTTAAAGATAATTTTCGATGTTGATAAACAGTCATGTTGATCCCAAAGCAAAGAAAGTTCTCTCTTAAACAGATCAGAGGTGAAGGTGCCAAATCAAAATATCTGAATAATATTTCATTTTCTTATTATAATCATATTTAGTTAATTGTATCTTAGTGCGACCATGTTATTGTATCGTTCTTTTTTATTTTTAATTGTAATTTAACGACCTCCTTATCCCACATCGAAGGCACGGGATAGAGATGTATTGTGCCAAATGTCAAGGTGCTGAGAATGTGAACTGATTTGTAATTTTAATAGTTTTTTCGATGGAGCATCAAAACTAGGCTTCGAGTTCTACGTTTGAAACCAGTCAGTACCCGTAGTAGCGATTTTACGATGTCGATGGAATATGATATTCCGTCACGATTTTCACGAAAATAATTGAAAACAATATACGGTGCAAATTTCACTTTGAATTGTGGGAATTGTAAATATTTCAAGCTTGCAGCGCCAGTAGGTATGCTTGAATCTTAATGAATGAGTGCAGTAACTGTTTAATTAACCGACTTCAGAAAGGAAGGAGGTACTATGTTTGTCTGTGTATTTTTTTGATAAGCGTCCAGTGAAGAATGGTATATTAAATAAAATATACATAATGTAACAGTTTCATAACTTATAATAAAGTTTTTTGTGTTTGTCTGCATTGTACTCGTTCATGTAATCGTGTGTGATGATAACCGACGATTGATGTAAATAATGTTTGTATATTAAAAATCTTCTATTAAAACATTACATTTTATTTCACATACTTTTATCTAAATCCTGCTTAATAATAATCTAGCAGCAGAATCGTATAATCCGTAATTTTTTCAAAACATGGCCGTTATGTAATAGGTACGGCGGTTCAACAATCAGCCTGATTGACGCAATCTTAACTTAACCTTACTTTCTTCTTTCGTTTATTATCTTCTCATTAATTATTGAAAAATATATTTCAATGACAATCCGGCCAATCGTTATCGAATCGAACCGCCGTATTACACGATCCAGCTGCCACAGCAATATTTCAAACAAATTTTAGTTTATAGGCACCCTAAGATTGTTAAAACAGTTGGTCTTTATACTCTTTATAAAACGTACCTACCTAAGAAGGACATTCCGGTTCCTTAACCTTCAAATTGGAAAATGCGTTCCATATTTCGTAATTCTCTACACAAAGGAGCAGACCAGCTGTGCCAGTGTCGTCTTCTTTATCCAGATTACTGGTACAAGTCCAGTACTGCGGCGTCACCGAGCCGGTCTGCTGCCAGTGAGCGGCAGTACTAACTGCAAACCAAGTTCTTTCAGCTTGATTCGCTATATAATGCACTTCGTCGTGAAATTTAAGCGATATAGAGTTTATGTTGCGCAAGCTGTAAAAAGAAATATTTGATAATGTACCAAGTACAAGTATTTGACCAAGACAAGAGTAGAAAAATCGATATTTGTGCCGAGACTAGAATAGAACAAGTTCTTACTTACAAAGAAGAAATGTTTTTTTTGAAGTCGAGATGATATTAAATTGGAATTTTTCTTTAAACCAAAAAACGAGAAATTAGCTGTTGTGGAATCTTTAGATGCATTGGTCCTTAGAGCCGGATACAGACTTTAATACAACACAATTAATAATTATGTTGGTGATGGGAACATAACCGAATAAATCTGTTGCCTTGTTTGTTGTTAACAAAATTCTGATTCTCTAAAAAGGACGCAATAGGAATATGTAAGTACTTAAAAGAAACTATATATCGCATATACAGTACCTACTAAAAGACCTAACCCGAAGGCACTAAGCGAATTAGAATTTAAATGTGACACCTGACGATCCTTAATGGAGTAACGACATATTTTGAATTGAGTCACTTTAGTACTGAATATGCGATAAATACAGCAATATTTTATAGGTAGGTGCTTACCCATAATTTTTTCTACAAACTGTTGTCAAAATATCGCTTTCTGATTGTCCGTATACATCGAGCACTATTTTTTTTTCTAAGGCAAATTTATTGTACAAAGATTTAACATCAGCATGCTTGCGTACCAGCAGAGAAGCTCGAGAGTCATCCGTTAATAAGAATTCCAAATTGAGAGGTTTAATACTGGAAGCACAGAAATTTTATTGACACGTTTGTATAAGGTCCTCCTTTAAATAACTTGGAACTTATCCAGCAAATAAAAAAACCAATGAAATAAATTTGTCCTTTGAACTATGTTCAACAGGACTCCCCCACGGGCCTAGGGATACCAGTAGTATCATTGCTTTTGATCCAATTACTATCTTTAAATAGAATTTAACTGTGTGACCCACCCTCAAAAAACTACATAGCAGATCAGCCCTCGTGTCAGGTTCAATTTTTGTTAACACAAATTACTAATGAGCTAGTAATAGTAATAGGTAGTCACAATACCTCCGCAGTCTCGAGTCTGAACGAAAATTCCAGTCTGACAAATATGGTTTCATAGATTTTGGTATCCGCACGTGCGTGTATTTAGGAAACGTTTGTCTTATAGACAACGCTACGGCATTTAAAGTTGATAAATCCAGGGTCATGCACGTCAAAAGGTGGCCATTGGGCAGTTCTTTCTTTGGAAATGTAGGTCGACCTTCTGTGAAACCGTCAAGTACCATGTGAGAAAAGAAATGTAACAATCGAATTCGTGTTTTCGCTTAAATATGGGAATATGGTCCTTCGAGCCGGATTTTAGTTGTGTGTGTGTCTTTCTTATTTGATTTCTATATAATATATACTAGTCGACTTAAAAAATTACAATTAAGAATCATTAGTGACTAAATCCATTTTAAGAATTATTTAAGGCATAAAGATGCCAAAAATATAAGTAACTTATGGGTCTCTAATTAAAAGGACCTAGCTTCTTATTTATTAAAAACAAAAGCAAGCTCGACAGAAATTGCAATGGTCGTTGAGCAAGTTGAAGTCACTTTTTGTTTGCATCAATATAATCTCGTTTATAATACATATATACGTTATCTATAAAATAACTTAGGTTTTACTTGTAAAGTCCGGCAGTCCCGGCACGGTGTGGGTGATCCAAACGCCGCTCATCTGATCGGCGATCAAAATCCCGCGTGCTGAAGTTACTGGTTCATTATTATCATATACCAGGGTTGCAAAACTATTTTGTTTTTTCGGCTGTAAGAAGATACTATCAAGTAGAATATACCATCATATTAAAATGTTATTGGTTAAGTATTTGATTAGTAAGTCGAAACAATTTCATAAAGGCTTTGCCAAATCATTTGAAGGGGCTAAGACTAGGAACATTTTCCCATGCTATTTTTCGTAATCTATTAACTACATATAATTCCAAAAATTCTAACTGGTTCATCAAGAATTAATGACAGGTATATATTATAAGAATAACAAACATTTCTTTAGTGCTATGCAATATGCATAGTTACAACAAAGAGGTACATCTTTTATGACCAGAGATAGAGACAAAAAAACACTGTAGGCATTGAGAGATATAAATATGACAGCACTAAAAGGGACCAGCTCAGCATAATGCTGCGACTTATAGTCAGCGCTGTTTTACAGCTAGACCAGAAAATGCTGGCATTATTTATTCATCAACATTAGAAATTACATACCTAGATATTTGCTATCCTAAAGGTTATTTTAAACTCACTATAAACAACGGCATCAGAGTATAATGTAACATAGTGACTCCAGTGATGAAAACGTTTGAAGGCACCCACCGACCGGTCGTGTCAGGTGTCAAATAGCTGAAGTTACGACCAAAGTCCATCGGGAATGATTCTTCTGGAGGTTTGTATATGTACCACCTATTTCAAACGGTTTTATTATCGTTCAAGATCGTATAACAAGATCACTGGGCATTCTTAGTAAAAGGAGTTTTTAAAGCTTAAAGGAATGTTTTTTGGATTTTTTTAATGTTGATTACATAACTGACGTGGTCTTGTACTCTTCTTTTTAATATGCATGAAAAAATAATTTTACTCTACAAAAACATTAAATATTTTTTAAACATAAGGCATAAAAGCAAGATGATTGTACAAGTAATTTCAAATTTTATTCTAAAAATAGGTATGTATGTATAGGTATTAAAAGTAAATAATATTTACCATTTTTCGGGTTTATTCTCATTATTTCTGCATTGAATATTCAAGTATTTCCATCGTTCATCCAACCTGCCGCAGTAACAATGTACGAGGAAAACCGTTAAAAACCAGAAATAGTACATAGTTTCGTATATTTTTTTTATCGGAACTGATTGTGAAACGACTTCCATATTATTGCACTTGCACTTTATGGCATATAATGCAATTATCATTGGACACAGTCATACCAACAATAATAAAATTGAATTATAGCATAGCGGATACAATTTTCGTACACGAATTTATAACAATTATGCACGTCAAATATCTGCTACATGAGGGTAAGAATGGAATAAAGCTGTCATAATCCACCAATGAGAGACAAGCTGTGATTGGTGGAACGTAAACATGTGTCAAGTTCTTATTGAATATGTACGCCATGTCTATAGTTGTTTTATAAAAACCGCGATATTAATTAAAGTTTAAAATGAAAATCAAATGTAAATTTACTTATTTTATTATAAAAATATAAAATCAATACAACATAGTTAAGCTAGTTCGGAACCGTTCTTTACTCTAAAGTTTAGTTAGAATATTAAAGAAATATACCAAACTAGTTGAGTCCCCCGTTTAGGGCGTTTATACTTAATATGCTAATTATAGTATTTCTTATAAGGTATATTTACCTAATTACGGTAACTTACAATATGATTAACTACCATCATTAATATGGTTGTGATCACAGATGATGCTAATATCCCCTAATATTATTACGAGCTATTCTTGTTAAAAAATATATAAAGTTTACGTATGTAGGTTTATCAAACGACATATTTGGTTGTGTTTTTGGGATTGAATTCAGATTCACAAAATAAATATTACGAAATAATGTTATCCGTAAATACAATAACCGGCCAGCATTATTATTCTTGGTGTTGCCAATTTTTTTTAACAATAAAACTGTTTTCAAACATGACTCGGTTTTCCAGCTAGCTAGTAATAACAAGTGCCACTGATTATGACTACAACGTAAATTCTGTACTGGCATTAAGTCTATCAGTTCTTTGTTGGATCGTTTTGGCGAATTAACAAAGTCTTACAACGACCAAGGTCTTAGCTTCAGTAGATTTTTGCCCAGTTACGCCTAAATACATTCAACATTCTATTAATTACATGTTTGCACGGAGTCTATGTTATGTGCAAAGTTACCCCATAGAGTAGGTTCGGATGTGCAGACAGTGCCTCCACCACGTGACTCCTGCGACAGCTGAAAAAAAAAAGTATATAGAACTAGCTTTTAACGAGATAATAAGTAACCTATGTTCTCTTGGTATGCTCGGCTCGCCTCGCTCTTGTATTTAAAGTACTTATTCTCCACGCTTTGCTGATGCTGTTGGAATCTCAATGTCAAAATTCAACAAAATCAGTTCAATGGTTTAAGCAAAAGCATAACAAATAAAATATCAAACACGTGATTTAGGCATTTTTAATATTAGTAAGAATAGTGATTTTTACATGAAGAAGTGACGGCCGAGGTGATGAGTTTTAAATATATTTTGTTACACTTTAACATTAAACATTATTAAATACAATTTTAACCACAGAGCACAACTCAGTCTTCCATATTAACTTACTATTAATACATTATCCCTACTAATATTATAAATGCGAAAGTAACTCTGTCTGTCTGTCTGTTACGCTTTCACGATAAAACTACTGGACCGATTTAAATGAAATTTGGTACAAAGAAAGTCTGGAGCCTGAGAAAGGACATAGGCTACTTTTTAACCGACTGCAAAAAAGGAGGAGTTCCGCGCGGACGAAGTCGCGGGCAGAAGCTAGTAGTTTATAAATATGATGTGAATACTTACTGCTCTATTGATATCGCCAACGCAGACCCAGTAGTCTGTCGTGTTCTGGTTGTTGTGCACTTTCTGTGCCGCCGTTACCGTCCATTTTGAATGATCGTGGTGAGACGTGAATGACATTTTCGCTGTAGGAAACTTTAAACTCTCTATGTTCCTTACTCTGTAAATACAAATTGTGAAAATTAGCTTTTATAGAATGTATGGCTAATATTTCGCTGAGAATGATCATTCGTAGCACCACTAAGCTGACAATAGTCGACTAACGTCGGCAAAATAAAAAAAGGTCAGTTGTAGTGTTTATTTCCAACATGTAATAGCAGCGAAAGCATCAGAAATTATTACTTACTTAAAATTTTTGTTGCATTCTGAGTGCAAAGTCCCCGGGCCGTTCATCCAGGACTCGACCATCAGATCCGACTTCAATACCTCAGCAACCAGGCCGCTGTACAGATCATCGTTAAACATGGCGCTCTTAGCGAACGACAGGAACTTACGACCGAGTAGCGTCTCGAAACTTTCCATATGGTACCTGGAAGTTTGTAGAATAATTATTAGAAATATTTTATTTATGATTTTTATGAATTAGGTAGGGTATTTTATTGTATTTGCTGATGTTTTGAAAACTTTACAGTAAACATATTTGTAGCAAACGGAGCTGACAGTCTAACACTAAAGTGATTTTTATTTTAGCAACTACAAAAGTAGATCATACCCCCTTAGACAAGTCCCAGTCGAACGAACTATTTGCCAAGTTCGCTGCTTACTTAGAATCAAGGGCGTGCATTCCATATAGGCACAGTGGTATAAATGTACGGAGAGCCTACCCTGACGTAGTACATGCGTGACTCTCACTGCACGCGCCTGCTTAGAATTACTTACCAAGGAGACACATGAATCGTTTTATTATGCACAACATCGACTAGATTAGGCAGTGCGTCTTCAAACTCTTGTGGTATATGGCTGTATGTAATAAGCGGTTCGTTATATTTCAGTTGTGTAGCAATCTGGTTCAAAGTGGACGTTTGTACAGACATACATAAGAAAGTTTGTCCGTATTTCATTCCCGTTGCGGGGTAGTCATAGGTCACATTCATGCTCTCTACTGAAAAAATATAAGTTTGTTAATTAGACAGACAAATGCAAGCTTAACACCCAGATAATAAGACTCAAATCTCAATAATTTCGATTGCTACTTAAACACATTTTGTTTTTTAGGTTGTCTGTTGTTTGCCTCTCAATTAACATATCGAATTGCATAAAGGAAATATTGACTGAAGAGAACTTTGTCATTTTTTTTTTCATTTATGATGAGTTGGCAAGTAATTATTACAACTTTAATTGATTTCATTGAGGTTTAATGTTTCATTGGGGATATGGTATATAGGAGACATATTTATTGACATTAAAAAGTATATATTTATGATGAACTGTTTCTATCATTATTGTAAGTTTGTAACACATGGGGGGCTAGTACAGTTACTGTTGCGCGAAATGGCATCTGACACTCACTCTTTCGCTCATTGCTATAATATTATCATCATCATCATCATCATCATCAGCCCATCGCAGTCCACTGCTGGACATAGGCCTCTCCAATTGTAATATTATATCAGTGACAAATCTGTGTGTTAGCAATAAACGCAGTAAGTTCATATATGACTTTTATATACACTTACTGCATTTATTGTTAGCCGGGTACAGATGCTTTCTTGCACAATAATAACCTTATTTGCTACTTGCATAGGGTACTTACTATCCGGTATAGGTGGAAACTTCGGCACAGAATGTACAAGCCACAGTGATGTTACATTGTCTCCCAAGATAACCCCCTTTGTATGGCCACTCTCCATACTTTTTTTCAAGAATCTAGAATGCGTTTTGTACCTCCTTGTGAGATCATTATACTTGTGAGCTAGCTTATACTTCTTATATGTCTTTATTCCTGGGAAACTGTACTTTCTTTGATCTAAAATTATAAAAAATATATGTTTATCTTTGGTGTATTTTAAGTAAGTATGTATTACTGTTAAAACTGTTAAAATGATTTTACTTTTTAACCCCCAACAAAAAAATTACAGGGTGTTATTAAAAGATTAAATCTGTGTACCTACATAATAATTATATTTTCACATCTTGTACAGGAGATTTTCACATCTTATGCAATTGGATACCAAAAAAAGAACTATTCCTACTGCATGCATTCTCTCTTGTAGTTTACCTTTTTTATTTTTAGCATATTTTCTTACAGCCTTCTGAAGAATATCTACATGGCCTGTTATAGGAGGCTGATCATTATACAACAGTGATATTATGTTCTTAGACTGAAATTAAATAAAGTACAATATTAAACACAAGTAGTTATTTGAAATAAAAATAAAATAAAAATACGCGAGTTAAATCCGTTAATAGTTGTTTCATTCCAATGTGTAATAACCGCGAAGGCATCAGAAATTATTAGTTATTTGAACATAACATAATAATGAATCATAACAGAATCTTAAAATAAACTATTTCATGTAAGTACTTACTGTAAATGTATTTTAGCTATTTATGTGCAATAGTCTTTTATTCATACCTACATAAATAAGGTATATATATTCAAACAGCATTTGTTCATATACAATTTTACTAAATAACATATGAGTTGTCGAACTTACAAACCTGATATATGGGTCCTAGAGTTTGTCCGACCATAGATTGTTGATCAGCTATGGATAGAGCAGACATGATCCATCCACTTCCTAATTTGGATGGAGTTATGTGCATGTGTGCAACTCCTTTTCGGATAAGTGGATTCAAATGATTTTCCTCTCTCGGTAGTTTGTACACATAAAACCTATAATAATTATTTATACACTTAATAAATAACATTACCTGCATTATTGGTTTTAAGATAAAGAGTTTACATACTTATAACATACTGTATTTAAAATCAGGTTTCCTGTTACAAAAGCTTTAATACTATTTCATTTTACTATAAATTCTGCGTCATATCATAGTAAGTATTATTATAATAATATGTCAGAATTATTATTGGATATTTACAATAACAATAACATAAAAACATGACCTTTTGTATTGTATAAGTAATAATAACATTATGTAAGTACCTACTTCATGCCGATAAATCTATGCAAAACATGTGGGTGCAGTTAGGTAGTAACCAGTTACCATGAGTCATAATATAAACCACGACTTAATAAATCGAGTAAACTAGTAAACAAAGAAGTTTTTAGATTCTACATAAACAAAAAGGAATTTACAAACCAATCCACTGGTTCTCCATTTTCATCCCTGCATTGAGGTGTTGAACTGCTACTGGCCACATATAAAAGCACCATAATCAAATTGCCGTAAGGATTCATTACGATGCTTGTTTGTTTCACTACTTACTAGTTCGAAATGGTCTGTTTGAAGTAATTGAAAACAAACGGAGTTCGATATAGCTGTAAGAATGATGTCACGTTACATATAGTTATGCCACAACATATCGCCAGTTATGCCATTTAATTTATAAATAAAACACTAAATTATTGTTACCCTTACATGTAATTCAAAATAAACTGTAGTATAAGCTCTGCTGTCAAATGTCAGTGCATCGCGTTGCGTTGTTTGTTTTGTTTCGTATCCTTGTCTATGGCACGTTTTTTTTTTAAGTAGCATACTGGCTTCTCTACACAATGCCATCGGCATTATCCAGTGTTGCCAATTTAGCGATTTTGTCGCTAGAACTAGCGACTTTTGCTGAAGGCTTAGCGACCAAAAAAAAGTTTTGACGACAAAAATAGTTTAGCGTCTTATCTGGCGACTTTTGGAGTACAAATTAAAACAGTTCTAAAGCCAATAATAGATACATTTTTTTATCAAATCGACAGAATTATTCAATGCCTAGAGATACTTAATATGGTAAAAGACAAACGCGATAGCGCACCAAATAATTGAAGTTCCATTTGTATATCATATTGGTGGGGGGGGGGTCCCCGAACTTTTTATGGTTATGTTTTAGGTTTAGCGACTTTCTGGCGACTTTTGACTTTGAGTTTAGCGACTCGAATTTCTAGAAGTTGGCAACACTGGCATTATCTTCTATTATATAAAAATAAGTCGGGTTTTCCTCCCTGACGCTATAACTCTAGAACGCACGAACCGATTTGGCTAATTTTGGTCTAGACTTATTCGTGGGAGTCCAGGGAAGGTTTGTAAGTAGAGAAATTAAAAAAAAAACATCTTGAAAAAGTGTAAAATCAACATATTTCTATACCCCCATATACAAAGTGATTGACGGTAAGTGACAGAAGACTTTGACAGATCTTTGACGAAACAGTCGGACGGGCAGGACGACGTCTGTCGGGGCCGCTAGTTATCGATAGTTCCTTTAGTATCGATACAAAATATGTAATGGTTATAAGTGGTCTTTATCTTTACTTAGGCGCTCTTTTGAAGAAATATTATGTATGTCAACAGGTACTATCAACTGTGCTGGCGATGTTACACCTTTAAGGCAATAATCGCTTGAACGACCCTGGTACCTGGCGGCTGTGTGTGAAGCAACAAGTGCAAGCAACTTTTTTCTAAAATGGCGTACCCCGAAAGCATCCGATAGTACATACAGTTTAAAAAAAGACATTCTAACAATGGTATAATTTGAAAGGTGCATTAAAAAATACGTTTTAAAAATATGGCAGTATTTATTTAAGAAAATATATATGTATTAAGAAATATATAACAAATCGAACAAAAATGTCCTCATAATTAAAAAACGACTTATAGCAAAAATAAAACATGGAAGACTTAGAATGGGTTCCCCTTTTACAAATGCTCTGAACACTTCCCCTTACATGCTAACGTTACAGTCAAGAAATAAATAATAACCGAATTACAAGTTATTTAATATTACTGTTGGGTTGGCATGGAAACCGCTGCTTTCGCATGGGACACGTCGCTCTGTCTCCAGAATGACACAACTGTCTTCAATTCCGTGTAGAAGTCGAGTCCTTGTTTGCCGCAGAAGTGGTTAGTACCTAGGAAGCTGCCGCGTGTGCCCGAGAAAGAGAACATGGATAGTGGGACGGGGATAGGTACATTAACTCCAACTTGGCCAACGTCGATTTCAAAGGCGAACTTGCGCGCGGTCGCACCGTTAGTGGTAAAGATAGCGGTTCCATTTCCATAAGGGCTTTTGTTGATCATCTGTATAGCTTCATCTAAGGTGTCGACAAAGAGGCAAACAAGGACCGGCCCGAAGATTTCCTCTCTGTAGCACTCCATGTTTGGTTTTACGTCGGTGATAATAGTAGGACCCACGAAGTTACCTTTCTCGAAACCGGACACCTTAATGCCCCTTCCGTCAAGCGCCAGCTTAGCGCCTTCTTTCACTCCTAGAATTTAAACAAAAGTCCAAATTAAACTTACTGTATAACATTTTAATATACAATTGTAGTAAGAAAGTAGGTAACATTGTCCATCTCTTTGGATAACTCTTCATTACTATACCTACATGAAAAATCTTAAACTAATGTTCACATTTAATCAACAACATCATCATCATCAAAATTGAGTCATTTGATAAAATTTTACACTATGAAATTTGACTGAATAGCGAAATAGTGACAAATTCTTGCGAGAAAAATAGCTTAAGCCGTGCAAGGTACCACAGCATCCAATACTATAAAATACGAAAAAAATACATACCTGATTCCACAAGTCTCAGAATCCTGTCCTTAGCGCGGGCAGATATGACGGGTCCGACGTCAGTGCCGGGAACGTGTCCGGCATTCACCTTGAGGGCCTGGGCGCGTTGCACCAAGTCGGGAATCCATTCCTTCGCCTCACCTTTAAAATAGAGTAAATCATCGTTATTTGATAGGAAATGAAAGTTGCACGCTTTTGGTGTGTTTAAATGGCCGGCAAAGAACAATTAGTGTGATAAATAAATTTATGTAGTTATTATAAACTTACGTATTACGTACCAAGTTCTACTTAGTTTGGGACTAGATCAAGTCACTTATTGAGCATATATATTTTTATAACATTTATCCAGCTTCGTTTGATCCACTCGACCTGTTACACCTTGTATATTTCAAACCGTTATTGATAATACATGTTATCAAAATTCTAAGGTCATCTTACCTACGAACACAGCGGTGCTGAGCGCCATGCAGCGCTGCCCGGCGGCTCCGAAGGCTGCGCCGGCGAGTTGGTTGAGAGTATGCTCCTTGTTGGCATCTGGCATAATCACGCCGTGGTTTTTGGCACCCATGTTGCTTTGTACACGTTTTCCTGCAAGATTAAAAAAAATATGACATTAGTCCATCATCCTGATACATAATACAGACATAATTTTATTTGTTTTTAATTCTGCTAATATTTAAATATATCAACAAGTTTTTAAAAATCACCAGTTTCCATATAGGACCTTAAGGTATATCTAACATGTTCTGCCAGTAACAAATAAACTATAGGCCTGTCTATAATGGAATTTGATAGATATGCCACAGATAGACTAAGAAAGGTGTATATTCTAATTTCTTTCTCCCTTATATTTATATAAATCTTTTGTCGGGTCTAAAAACCTTAAACCCAACCCAAAAGGCTTAAGAGTCTCCTTTCAGGAGTCTCGCCACCCGTCCGGTTTTGCAGTGAAGGCCCATTAGCTGGCCAACTGCGCTTCAGTATTCAGTTCGAAAAAAAAAAAATCTTTTGTAGTGTGTAATATAGGTATGTACTGAATAACTAACCGGCAGCCGAAGCTCTGGAGTAAATATGTGTTCCGGCCGCATCGCCACCGACAAAGGATACTGCCTTAATATCAGGCTCATCGCAGATGAAATTCACTGTGTCATGGGTTCCATGTACCACCTGTAAAATTAAGAAAATAATGTTATTACAGTTCAAATCTGTATTTTTATTACTGCACTCAAATTATAATCTTTTACATATATAATCGCATTTTATATTAATTGGTAACAATTAGCGAAGCAGGTACAAGTGTTGAATTGAAATACAAAATTAACTTCATCCGAACTAAAGTCCATCTGTCAAAATTTCTAGCTTGTCTTACTTTGACAGATTTATTTATTTATTCAATAGGCTCACTAAGCATTACAGCGAACCAAAACACCAAGGGATTAGGGTACATAAATGAACTTAAAATGACTTAAATAAAAATAATCACTAGATTTCTAAATTTACTACTGACAAAGACTCCAGACATACATTTTATGCATGTACAGTAGTCGGCCTATGGTCCATCGCCTCACAAAACCTCAAAAATGACCGGCACACAGATCAATGATAGTCTCGGGCTTTTTGTAACCAAAGCATATTAAGCAAGGCATTATATACTAACATTGACAACGCCAGGTGGCGCGCCGGCTTCCTGCAGCAGTTCCATCATCATGAGGGTTGCACCGGGATCCTGTTCCGAGGGCTTGATGATGCAGGTGTTGCCAGTCACCAGCGCCGGTGGGAACATCCACAGAGGGATCATCACGGGGAAGTTAAACGCGGCCACACCTGATAAAATATATCAATGTAGATTAGATTAATTTATTTCTCAAAATTCATGCAATATAATTACATTATTATGTCAAAATACATGTACTCATATTGAGATCGTCAAAACAAAAACGAAGAACAATAAGATTTAAAAATAAATATCAGCAAAATTTAAATTTTATTATGCATAAACCATAACCAATTAAGATCATTGATGACCAAATTCGACCCCCCTTCATGTCATCCCTTTATGGAATGACTCTATATCATATCCTTCCCCGGGACTCAAACACTCTTATACCAAATTTCATCTCCATCTCTTTAGCAATTTAAGCGTGAAGACATTTATATAATAATAACAGTATGGACTAGTACAGATGTCTACGTACCACCGACAACACCGAGCGGCACCTTGTAGCTGTGCGTGTCCATGTCCTTGGCGATATTTTGAATGCTGTCACCCAACTGCAGGGATGTGATGCTGCAGCAATGCTCCACCGATTCTGTAAATTCAATTTAATTAGTACCTTTTAAACAACCTATGTCATAATAATTTTTGATAACTTATAACACATTGGAATGAAACAACTATAACGGACTAAATCGTAAGACTATTGTGAGCTCAGTCGTGCTACGAATATGAGAACTGCAAGTTTTCTAAACGTCAGTAAATATAATAAAATACGTAATAATCTGTTATGAGTGTTTCATTCCAACCTGTCATGCTATTAGGCTTAATAGGCTTAGAAGGCGCGTGCAACGCATTTAGGCACGGGTAGGCATACATTTCTGACTTGATGCTTGCATGAAATGCACGCCTATGTATATGATAGATATATATTATATACTAACGGATGCCTCGGAGTACGTCGCCTTCCGCGTCGGCGATGGTCTTTCCTTGTTCCTCTGTAATCTTTGCTGCCAATTTGCTCTGATTTTCGCGCAGCAATCGTGCGAATCTGTACAAGTAAAACAAACGTTTACATATCGCATGTTGAGAACGAAAGTGGCTCAATTCAAAATATTCCTATCGTTACTCAATTAAGGATTGTAAGTCTAACATTTAGGTAAATATAAATTCGTGTAATGACATATTTCGAGTAAGGTCACTTTCGTTCATCATTATTATGAATATTACTTACATATTATAACAGTCAAAGTTATTGTAGGCATTTAAAAAATATGCAATACTAAGAGCTTACTTGAACATAAGTTGTTGCCGTGTCATAACTGTGCTTTGGCTCCATGATTTGTATGCTTTCTTTGCTGATTCTAATGCTGTATTTAACTCCTCCTTTGTAGATTCTGGTACCCTGTAATCAGTAAATTATAAAATTGATTGGAATGAAACAACTATTAACGGATTTAAATCGCGTATTTTTATTTTATTTTATTTGCTTTAGACTATTGTCAGCTCAGTCGTGCTACGATTATGGAAACTGTAAAAGTAGGTAAATTATCTACTAGTAAGTACTAGGACCAGGTGAATAAATAGTAAAACATATTATTATGCAAACCAACCAACAACAACAATAGTAAGTACTTCTAATAGTAATTCGCATAAATCGCATAGGTACCTACTTATTGTTGTTGAGTTAATATTTTTCTGTCAATTAAATTACTCAAGATATCTTTCATATTACCTTGACTTTATTATGCAAACGAAACAATGATATCTTTACTGAGTAATAAGATAAAGGGTGTGTCTTATCATATCCACCAGATTTGTCAAAACACTGATAAACACAATAAAAATTACTTTGTGCTGTTAAATTATTATATAAACATATTACTATGATAAACTCTAAAATTCCTACGAGACATACCTCCATCTCCATCATTCATATTTCAATATAATATTATGATGGAAGTTTAAATTTGACTAGAATTAGACATAGACATAGTGTATAAATTCTCGTTTTCCTTCACAAGCAGTTGCCTTCATAAATAATTTAACTAAATGATACTTAGTCACAAATTAATATGCAATTTTCTTCGCCGCATTTGAAGTAAGGTACAATTTACATACAAAAAGTGCAGGTAATTATAATACCTTCCGATAACTTCATTCGTTGCAGGGTTGGTGAGTTCGATCCAGTTGTTGGTTTTGGAATCGACAAACTGTCCATCTATGTACAGCTTGGTAGTAGGTGCTGAACTACTATAACTTCTGCGCAGCAGTAAATGAGACTGTAAACATAAATATGAATAATAATTTCTGACGCAACAAATATTACAGATGTAACTCTCTTATATTAATTTTGTACTAAACTGAGGATAGTATCGTCAGATCAGTCTACAATGATCATGGCAACTTTAAAGTTCTCAAGACATCAGCATAATAACAATTATAACTTAGTTCAAATCCAATAAATAAATATTACTTAATAATAAGAATATGATAATGTTAATTACATTTGCTATTGACTTTTCTAAGATAACAAATACATCTTAGAAAAGTCAATATCTTGGGAACAACAACGGAGGAGTTTTGTAACGTAATCAGAATCTTTACATTACGTAGAATAGAGAGCTGAAATTGTATTGAATTTTGATACAAAATATTGTTTAAAGTTCCCCTTTTTATGTGTATGATGGGTTCATACGAAAAACATGTGAAAAATATTTCCCTTAAGCCTGCACATTATTTTTATTAATTTCAATTGGTAATGGAATTCAGATATGACATGACAAGGAATTTTTAAATAACATAACATGTTACATAACCATTCATAGATAACTGCCTGTAGTAGGTAATTACATTTTTATGATATAGGTAGTAATACAATTATATAAACTAGCAATGAAGCTTTCATACATACATACTATGATACATCTAAATATATAGGTTTGAATATGTACTATAATAGGCACTTGAACAAATACAGAAAAAAAAAGACTCCTTTACCTATAGTCAGTTAAAATTAAGGAAAAAGATTTGATTTGAATATCATAAGTTTCAAATATTAATTATTCATGTCACAACAGAAAGGGCCCCACTGAATGATGAATACCAATTCTATCATCCATGTGATGAAACTCGGAGACAAACAAATGTGCAACAACAACGGCCTGATATGAATTATGGAGCAAGTTTTTAATACCAAATTGTGTGGTTGATGTATCAAGAACCTTTTTCTTTGCAAGTTTACAGTCTTATTGTGGGCTAAAATATATATTATATGGAAAAATAGTGTATTTTCTGGTTGTAAAAGGTAAAATACATGTTCTTGCTTTAATATAATAGTGACTTGTAAATAATAGTGAACTGTGTCAATATGTGAATCCAAATTTCAATGTGATGACTTACAATGTTTAACGGAGTAATCAAATATTTTGATTTGTATCACTATTCTAAAGCAGCAGCTTACTTTTGATTTTTTAAATTGAAATGTAGTTAGTTAAATTGAAAAGACTATCATTTCTTGTCAAGGTTGATAATTAACTTATTAAAAATAATATCTACAACTATATAGGTACTAATATTATCTACTATATAATTTACTGCCATGTGTTCATTTTACAATATGTCTTTTATTTTTGGCAAAGTAAACTTATTAAGTATTTGGTTAAAGAAATGTACTTAAAACCTAATTAAAGTTAAGAAATTTAAGAATTGAAATTGGAATTTTGATAATTTACAGAGATGCTTATAAAAACATGTTCAATACTATTACTTAACATGTTTGTTTAATGACTACGCACTTTGTTTTAAACTGGTATGAATTTACATATAATTAACTAACTAACTATATCGATAATAATTAAAATAAATCATAGTTTATGAACTATAGTGTTTGACTTACTTCTGATTTAAATATCTTCAACATTGCGGATGCCATGATGTGGTGTGATGATGATAATTTTAATATTATGACGACAGCACAATCTATAATCAGAGCGGCTGTTGGGGGCCTACTGACTGATTAAATTAAAATACAAAATGTTCTGACCTTGAATTGATAAAGTTATTCCATTTGTCGGCATTTGGTCGTCGTCAGTCAAATAACTTTTATTTATATTTGGATTAGCCATTGCGCTCCATTTATATAAACCAAACGTCACATTTTTACGTTTTCTGTCATAATTTGGAAAAAAGAAATATTTTGTGGCATTGATTTAGCAAAATTAAAATAATCAAACTAAAATTGATGCAATATTATTAACTTTATCAAACTTTTTTAATAGATAAAGAGCAATTCGATGTAAAGCAGATACTATGCGTATTCGTGAAACGGAACGTCTGAAAAGATAACTTTGACGTTTTAAATTGACAATTGACATTGACGCAAGTGACGAGGGAACATCGAGCGATTTCAACGAGTTCGAGTAGATAAAAATAAGAACAAAACAAAATAATTTGTACAAAAGCTTAATCAGTCATTTTATATAATAATTTGGTCATCAGTTTTATCCTTGAAATAGATTATAATAAAAATTGTTTCATGTTTTATTTGCGTCTAGTCAAACCTTTATCTTTGCTGTCATTTCGT
This sequence comes from Polylopha cassiicola, assembly GCA_038024825.1. NCBI lineage: Eukaryota > Metazoa > Arthropoda > Insecta > Lepidoptera > Tortricidae > Polylopha > Polylopha cassiicola. The sequence goes on from CP149059.1 coordinate 5,808,399, forward strand.
AGGGTTACCATTTAAAGGAATTGTCACAAAATAGGAAAAAGTAACGTCTTCAATCGTGACTCATCTTCATACTGTACCTACTTATAAAATTAAATGTCTGTAAGAACTCTCGGAGGGTATTTTTAATGGTTTTATATAAATCGTTTTTCCTTTTTTCTATAGTAAAGTCGTATTATGTAATGATCATAGACGTAATCAGTAGGTATTTATTGAAATAAGTTGGTATCTTCTATTCCAAAACAGGGGGGACTATTTAGTTAGAATTAGCATTGATTAAGTACATAGATATGATAATTTTCATAAACGTTTTTTATTGGGTATTTAAAGCGAATCTTAGTAGGAACTTACACAGGTACCTACCTACCCACCTACCTACCTTTTTACTCATGTCATAAATAGGTACGTGCGTATATCAGCAGACAAGTCTGTATAAATTACGACATCGCGAACCTTTGAGAGCTAAGAAGTACCTTTACCTACCTACACTAATCATGAAAAATGCATGAGGATTATATGACATTGGTTGCCATTATCCACACCTCACATCCGGTGGGGTTGGTAAGCCACAAAGGGTCTTTTGAACTGAAACAACGACCACTGTGTTAAGTAACACTTGATCAAACATGCCATCAGATGGTACTCGCATACCTTGGTATAAATTGTACAAAGAAGCGATAGTTAGCATACTTCTTTAGGGTGAACGATTTTATATTAAACGTACCTACCAAGTCTACTGCGACAGATTAAACTTAAAAGAATCGTTATATCGTACAACGAAATTACAAACAGACTTTGATAAAAGTACTTAATAGATAGATAAGTTAGTACTTACTTACATAGGTAGTTACTGTTCGTTGCAAATAGGATTGGGCACCTACACATTTATGTACGTAAATATATCTATTATAGATTTATAGCAATATGTCTGTAACGTTTAGTAAGTACTTGCCTACTTACCTACCTGGTTTTTCTATGTTAATTGTGGTGATCCTTCCTGCTTAGATGGAGGTTGCGGGTTCGAATCCAATGCTGAATCCTGAATGATGCAATGAGACCTAAGTGATCTGAACTACTACAAAAACTATCTACATGTATTAATGTAGGTATCTACCTATACCTACAAGCTTAGTTTGATCTCACTTTGATCCTAGACCAATTGGTGTAAAACAATTTTATTGCCTACTTATTTAAGAAAATCAGTAGGAAGCTATGTTATGTAGGTAGTCTACAAACTCCTTAAAGCAGGCACTTAATTTAAGCGACAGATTTACTTACATGTAAATTATCTCTTCTACCTACATAATGCGATGATTCACCCAAAGTACTTTGTATGGGTTGATACATCAGATGACGTTTAGTTACTTGGAACATCAGATTCAAGCCAAGTAGTAAGTATTATAAATACTGGTAGCTTTGAAAATATACTAAAAACATTACAAGTGCTTATAAAATTTGTGGGTTGCCCTCGGTTTCTCTGGATCCCATCATTAGATTATGACAATGTGACCACCTATGAACCATTCCCTTTTGAATAAAAACCAGGCGTCTTCACGTAATCTGGGAAACATACCCTCCTTCTTTTCTAAAGTCGGTTAAAAATCTGCTGAAAATACTTAGTGCGTCTTGTGCAACCGCACGTAGGTAGCTTGATAAGGGGGTCAACGGCCGCGCTATCGGTCATACTCCACGGCTAGTAATGCATGTGTTTTGAGAACAAACAACATTGTATTGGTGAAAAGTTGTTTAGGATTTTCCGAGATTTTCCGTTGTCACTCAAAGAGCATGTTTGTTTTGCTCATTGAGATATATAAACTTATGTAGGTAATAAAATTAAAATACCTATGAATAGGTACAGGCTTGTTGAAGTTTATGCGTACAATTCTACCATTTCATTTTGAGACGATTGGTTGCAGTAGTTGGTGCTATACACCTTCCTCTCACTCTATCTATTAAAAAAAAACCGCATCAAAATCCGTTGCGTAGCTTTAAAGATTTAAGCGTACCTACATAGGAAGTAATACGAACATAGGGACAGAAAAAGCGAATTTGTTTTATACTACTTATATGTATAAGTAGGTAAGTACCTAGTGATAATAATAAACAAAGTCGACTATTTACCTAAGTAACTACTTAAATTTACAATTTAACTTCCATGCAGGCTTAAAGAACTTATCTGGCTTTATTATATTTATTATACTTAGGTATAGTAGGTACAGTTAAGTTCAGCAACCGGGCCAATCTCTAGTATTTATATTTTAGTTCAAAAAGTAATGAACTCCTTACGTCATTACTAATATTAATCATAAAAAAATAAGTAAATTTCAATAACAACGAAAGTCACCGATAAAAATAATTTCCTATGTAATAAACAAATGACGTGTTATCTATATTTCTCTCCGATTTCATGTGTTGCAACTGATAGCAATTATGACCACACGAGGAGCTGCAATATTGCATGAATAAATAACATAATAACTACGTGTATTGTGTCACAGATCTTGCGATCAGGCCATACTGATAACCTTGCCGTCTGGAAAGTTGACTAAAAATACCCTATCAAGATGCTTCTTGCAAATACTCTTTAAAAGTAAATAGGTATCTGTTTAAGTAAGTATCTCAGACAGAATAAAGACAATAGTGTATTTGATACCCCAGCTGCCTTCTTAGATCAAGCGTAGGTAGGCACACCATCGATGTAAGATTCTTATATGAAAATGTCACCAATGACTGTCCTTTGCCTACCATAATACTTAAGCTGTCTTTAAGTGTAACTAACATCACACTGATAATCTTTATGCGAACACTGGAACGTTGCAATTTGGTTGTTGATTGCATTGAAAGGTGCTGCATTGTGTTATGAAGTGCTAAGCAGCACTTGAATTTGAGATATATCTAGGTAATGTATTTTATTATAAATGGCATCATCTTACTCGCCTTGGATATTTCAGCGGACATTATTTGTAATCATTTAGAGTTCCAACTCTAAATGATCACAAAGCACAATAAATATACCTAAGTATATATGTCGCAGTGATATGATGAAAACAGGGATTTGATCAACTCCCTCAGTGATATGATCAACTCCCGGTAGATAATAAAAATACCACGCGTTGTGTCATTTTCCTAGCGAAATTTAGTGATTTGATCAAATCTCCAAGTCATTTTAGGGAAATGAAAGAATCATAGAAATGGCTGCTAGATTTCTTCATTTCACTTAGTTATTTGATCAAATGCCTGAGCTGTTTTAGGGACATGATAAAACGAGTAATTAAGTCAACTCAGTTTTAACATTTCACTAAACACGTCTAGTGATTTGATCAACTCCCTAAACAGTTTTAGGGAAATAAAAGAATCACAGCAATAACTGGTGGAATTCTTCATTACCCTTAGTGATTTCATCAAATCTCTAAGCTAGTTTAGTGAAATGATAAAACAAGTCTTAGAAACATGATAATATCTTAATAATAGGTATTTCTTTCTCGGCTAACAAAATAATAAATTAGAGCCCAATTTTTTGTGTCATTGTCTATTAGCCAAGCACGTGACATACCTTCGATATTCTGGTTAGATCGTTCAATTGACACTTGACTGGCTGGATGTCTAGGTCTGCCATTAACTATCTTGCACGGTGATCACAATTTTTTTAGTTCTTTCCACACTATTTATTTTCTATAATATTCATAACCCCTATTATTTTATGTCATAACTATTATTTGCCATAATTACGAAAAAAGCAAATCCAGACTGTTTCTTTGTGCACAGTGGGTATAATGTAGGGGACATCTTATTTATTGGCAATTGAAGGTCTCCTTTAGGTACGACGACGAGCGAAGCGAGGAGGAGTGTTAGGTAGAACTGTGCCCTTGCAGCGCGCGAGCCGAGCGAGCGAAGCGAGCGTGCCGCGGCAGCGGCCGGCGAAGCGTCAGAACTGATACTTTTAATAATAGTATATTTACGACATAACATAAACTAACCAGGTTTTGTCAACTAATAATAATAATCACTAAACTTTGACTGTGTTATAGCAAATAATTATTATGGTGATTAAATTCTATGGCATAGGTATAATTTAAGCACACTTAATAATAGGGAAAATGAGATGTATGGCACACGTATAGCTATGACACTTAAAAGTTATTGCAAATGACCATTATGGCATAGAATATAAAATTATGGCAACTGAAGTTCGAGCATGTGAAATTATTGCACTGCGATAACGGCCGAGAGTTAGAGCAAAAAATATAGGGCTGTAGGTAGCTTGCTGTTTATTTTTTAGCCGAGAAATACCTACTTCCTAAAGGGTATTATCTTGTTTCTGAGACTAGTTTTATCATTTCACTAAATTTGCTAAGAGATTTGATGAAATTACTAAGGGTAATGAAGAATTCCACCAGTTATTGCTGTGATTCTTTCATTTCCCTAAAACTGTTTAGGGAGTTGATCAAATCACTAGACGTGTTTAGTGAAATGTTAAAACTGAGTTGACTTAATTACTCGTTTTATCATGTCCCTAAAACAGTTCAGGCATTTGATCAAATAACTACGTGAAATGATGAAATCTAGCAGCCATTTTTATGATTCTTTCATTTCCCTAAAATTACTTGGAGACTTGATCAAATCACTAAATTTCGCTAGGAAAATGACACAACGCGTGGCATTTTTATCATCTACCGGGAGTTGATCATATCACTGAGAAATTTGATCAAATCCCTGTTTTCATCATATCACTGCGACATATATATGGTGTTGAAGAATTGGTTTTTATTTTGGAATACCTATATATCTGGTGTGTCATTTATTTTATGTAGGTACATACGTAACGCGTAGGTATCTACTTACTTACTAAATAATTATCTTCCCGACCTCAATAATGTGTTTTACCATGTTTGTCGACTCCTAGACTAGTAAACCTCTCAGTATAAGTTCTTATCATAATTATTTTTTTATAAATTGCATGAACTTGCGAAATAATATGACTGATAAAAAAAAATATCTACACATTAGATGGTTGACTGATAAAGTGTTTATGAAGCAGAGGTTGGTGATCGATAAATGTTAAAAAATTTGATAATGTTTTTTTCGCTGTAATCAGACAATGAAGTTTAAAATGTTACGTGATAATTGTGTACAAATCCAATAAATGTAATATAATTAACAAATCAAGATTTAACACAGACGATCTATAAAAAACATAAGTAAATAGATAATTAGGTAGGTAAGTTAGATAAGTTTTCTAGATAGCTAGACTTCGCCCCTACACAGTACCTAGGTTCTTAGACTTAACAGGTGTCTTAAATGATTCTAAATGATATAACCCGTAATAGTACTTAATCGCTATATTCACCGGGTGCATAATTATCTCTGATTAGTTATACTTAGTAATTACAGTTAATAACGCAACTATCCCGCAATCTGTTAATTGGACGCGTATCTACGCACAATCTTATTCAATAACAAACTCTATTTTCAGGCCGGTCAATGACCACGTATCGCTCATTTAGCTATAAACAAAGTTTATCAAACACTACACAATGCCTAGGTAAAAGACAAAGTTTAAGCCCGCCATCTTATACTACTTAATGCTTTTTATATAATGAGATTTCAAAAATGTAACGTAACATTATCAGGTAAACGTTTAGTGGTTAAGTTTAAGACACATCTCGCAAAATCATCTACATGGTGTTTGCTTAATGCAGGGTTTCTTAACGTGGGGTCCATGGACCCCTTAGGGGTCCGTAGCTTGTATGTCAGGGGTAGGTCAGAAAGTCTAAGCATATTTATTAGTACAGAACATATCGTAACATATATATTTTTTATTTCCAAAAATATTTATGGGTGGGGTCCGTGGTAAAGTTTAAATTGTAAAAGTGGTCCGTGACTGCAAAAAGGTTAAGAAACCCTGGCTTAATGTTACAATTTGTATTGGTATGTTCGTTATCCAGTACAGATTAAAGTCACCAGGCCATTTTTTTCAGTTTCCGTACTTTCGAGATGTATAAGTAAACTTTGTTTATTGGGATGACGTGTGAGGAAAATTGCATTATTCGCTCAGACGCAAAGTACATTACGTTCGTTACTTTATTACGTGCATACATGTAGAATTTTATTATTCATTTACTTACCTTAAAAACTGATCAAATCATAATATTTATGACTAATAACCCTTAGGGTTGCCATCTCCAACACTGCGAAACAAGGCGAGCAAGAATCATAAAACACCTGAATTTTCGGACTAAGAAACTGAACCTGCCAAAAGATTTTTAACACGTTCCCTGCGCCATCACTTTCAAAAAACTTTCAGCTGGTGCTTTGGAGACCTAAAAGATCTCCAAACTAACCTACCATTTGGTGCGTTTGAGACCTAATCGGTCTCCTAAAGATACAGTTTTCAAAATAGTTTATATCTTCCAAGAAAACAATCAAATATATTTTGAAGTTTTTGTGGGTGAAAGATAGCCTATTGCTTTATATTTTGCTAGGTTCGCACGCAGTTATGACATTTGAATAAACTACAAATACCAAAAAAAAATATGGTATCGATTGTATCTCGTACCGCAACGGAAGATAGTTCAATATGTGTAGTAAGTAGTGATGGGAATAAAATAATATCTCAGTTGTCGATTGAAAAAGTTTTATTAATCATGCAAAGTGTTTTTCATTAAAACATGGTAAGCACATTGATGGCTTGCATTGCGCGAAAATGGTAATCCAAAATTTTTATTTTACTGGACGATGCAGCAGTATAATCCGGCGTTGATTTTTTGTTGGAAATCTCACCAAAATTAATAGATTTTTTACACTTTTTTCTTTTAAAGTTCTGTTTCTCATTGTATAACAAAAATGATAATCAACACGTAGGTATATACCCGAGTGTTATTTCGCAAACGTGCGCGCGACCTCCCACGTCGATGCTAGGACAACACTAAAACGAGTCACGCAGCGCAACCTACCCTCTCTTGCGTCTACGAGGCGTACGATTCCACGAGTACCGACATATCTCCTAACGCAAGGAATGAAAATAATTACAGTACTGTGCGTTAGGGACCTAATCCATCTCTAATTTCTTTTTTAATGTCCTTGAATTCATCTTTAAGTAGGAAGCAAATATGTATATTTGTCCTACTCATACCTAAAGAACTTTACAAGTTAGATCCACCCGCAAGGAGTGAAACAACACGATTATGTTCAACGCACAATACAAAAGTCCTGCAAGAGATCTGATAGATCTCGTAATGCAACGAACGTGTTAACAAAAAATTGGGATATTCCAGGTATACGGATGGTAACTATAAAGTCTGAACATACACCTTCACCGGGCCACGGGGGCCCCCAAAGTGTGTAAGGAAAGAAAATAGAAGCTTTCTTTTTCTGAAAAATCTTTACCCCCAATATAAGGGCCTCCAAAAAATTTTTTTATACGGGGCCCCGACAAGGCACGGTACGCCACTGGTAAGGTTTAAGGTAGGTACCTAGGCATTAAAAATAGGTAGGTAATCTGGACAATCCAGGTGCTTGAAAGTATGTATTAATTTTAGAATGACTCAGATATTAATTCTTACTTATGCTTATAAATTATTTGATGTCTAGAAAACACATCTACTACAACATTTTTTTCATTGAACTAGAGCTAGCGAACATAAACTCGAGTAAACAATGCATGTGACAAAATAAATAATAAACCACTTGGACAAATATCCGTATTGTGTTCGAAAATGTACTTATGTTGTGAAGAGCAGTTAAAAATATATACATATAGGTATGTACTTACTTACTTAAATAAGGTAAGTATCTATCCAAAATAGTGACGGTAACGAGAATATAAGGAAATATAATAAAATTAAAGGTAAGTACCTAGGTATAAATATCGAGACAAAGTACAAACACTCGTGCTCATCATACCAAACATTTACTGCTTAGTAAGTCGTAGATAATTTAACCACTTTGCTATCCGGTTGTGAAAATTAAAAACTATAATTATTTAATACTTACTTAAACAGCTTTCCATTACATGAAGGTTTAATGAGTTATAAGGTATTGCATTAATAACATCAAATTCCTCAAGAATATTATTTACGACTCAACTCACACTTGACCAGTTTTAATAAAGTATGCATTAGTAATAAATAATAATGATGCACAGATGTTTTATCTTTGAGTACACTATTTGTATAAGGAATTCCGGATTTTTAATTTAAGGTATACTTTAACTGAAATGTTTGTTCATTACTTACTAGAAAGCATCCAGTTAATAGTAAACGTTTATTTGTATCACGTACCTACTTACCTACTACCTACCTAACTAGTTGCAAAACTACGAAGGAGTAAACAAACAATTAATTAACCGACCATCATTAAAATCTACAAAGAACTAAAAGAGGGTTTCTTTACTCAATCAAGTTGTTAGATTAAGTCCCGCTGTTGTTCCTGATTTAAATAAAATTTGGTACATAGCCTAGAGGCTGAGAAAGGACATACTTTTAATTGCGAAAGTCTGTAAGAGGTTAAAAGGGGGGATGAAATGTTGTAATTAGGTACTAGCTATTCCACGCTGTCGGAGTTGCTTGCTAAAGGTAGGTAAGTACTTAAGTAGTATTTATAATCTATAAGTACTAATATTATAAAGCTAAAGAGTTTGTTTGTTTGTTTGAACGCGCTAATCTCAGGAATTACTGGCTCGAATTGAAAAAAATATTTTTTTGTTTGATAGACCATTTATAGAGGAAGGCTTTAGGCTATATAACATCACACTGTGAATAGGAGCGAAGAAACATTGGAAAATGTGTGAAAAACGGAGAAAATATGAAGCCTATATGAAGAATAACTAGGTATTCCACGCGGACGAAGTCGCGGGCACAGCTAGTATAAATATATGACTTACTTTAATAAGAAATCTAGGTACCTAGGTGAATATCGTTCGTGATAACAGTTGTATCAGTCAGAGCTACAGAATGACGCGACCGAGTAAACATTAAATAAGAGGAAACAATGAACATACGCCATTTGACTGAACAAATAAATATTCCTAATGAGTTGTAATTACCGCAGACGATTTTAGATTTTTTTTTCCTAGATGATTTTATCTAAGTTGTACACTTACCATTACAGAATAGGTACATAATATGTCTATGTACTTACCTATTACATATAGCATAGGTATACCTTCGTTATTATTCAATACAAAGTACCTACTAGGTGTTAATGTTATTATTCTCTTCGCTGGGTAGGTACCTACCAGCGATTTCCTCTGCGTACAATTAGTGTAGTACCTACCTACCTATATTACCTACTTCAGGTAGGTAGCTTATGAATGTCAATTTGTCAAACTCTAGGTGATAAAACAATGGAGCTACAAACAGTAATCCCATATCCTTGGTGTTTACCAATATTACGAAATCACGTGAGTTGATGATAAATACCATGGGGTGTCCTACTTGTCCTGAACTCCAAATCTTTATACCTATACAATACAGACTGTTGCCACCCCCGTTCTGCTGACCCCGCGATTGTCCTGTCAAAACGCCGCTCGTCTTCTGACGACTTTATGTATCTCGGTTGTAGTAGGTAAAGTAAGTATGAAATTAATGTGACAGGAACCATACTCATACAAAATTTAACTAACTAGCCAAGACAATGGTAACATTTTTTTGTAAACTAACTCATACTTATTGTAACGTAGTAGAGTGCGTGCAGACTAAATGGCTAAAGTCCTAAATGCACTGGCCAAGCCGTCGGTTGCGGTCGCTGCGGCTTCGAACAGGTCTTTTGCCCATTATTTTTTATTTCAAGTTACTTACGCTACACCACGTAAAACGCAGGCGCATATGCGCAATACCAGAACAACTTAAAAGCGTGTTAAAAACAGAATTTTTATGACTCCGTGTCAAGTTACAATAAAATTGTTTTTCTTTGTTACTAATAAAATTTGTGTAGAACTTATTGCTTTACATACCTACTTACAGTTAACTTTAGAGTTATTTAACTACCCTTACATGCACATCGTAATTAGATGCAAGATGTCAACGTGAACATAACGTGTTTATAAATGGAAGTCTAATCTAACATTCATCATCATCATCAGCCCGTCGCAGTCCACTGCTGGACATAGGCCTCTCCAATTGCACGCCACTTTGCTCTATCTTCGGCTGCTCGCATCCAGCTCCTGCCAGCCATCCTACGCAAATCGTCACTCCACCTTGCCTGAGGACGTCCTACACTACGCTTGCCGAGACGCGGTCTCCACTCTAGAACACGAAATTTAATTTTAATTGATTCATTTAGAAGTTAAGTTGGAACATTTATTTTCTACATAATTGTACACAAAAGAACTACAACATAAAACCATAAATCATTATGCTTTACCTTATAATTTTGGTAGGTATTGCTGACTCATTTTCCGCATTTGATCTGTATCACGTCGGGCTACTTGTAAAATAATCGTAATTTATTTCCTTATTATAATGAAAAAGTTATAAGAACTTTTAATTTTTAACCCCGACGCATAAACGACGAGGTGTTATAATATTGACGTGTTTGTCTGTCTGCATATGTGTCAGTGGCATCGTAGCTCCCGAACGAATGAACCGTTTTCGATTCTGTTTCAATTTATTTTAATACACTATAGTGTAGTGCTTACCTACTTAATTTTGTCTTATTGTAATAGTAGGTACTTACTTATTAATAAATATGATACGCAATAAGCAATGAACAAATATGCAATTCATTCATACTTACAGCAGCTGTATTAATTAAAAACAAAATTATCACCGTAAGATACGTACGTAGGTAGGTTTTTGTTACTAAGAATCGATAAAGTATTTCAATTTTCAATCATTATAATTAATCTTTTAAATATTATGTGTTTGTTTATCGGTTAATTCAATACATAATTATGGACAAAATAAACCACGATAATAATATTGTTAAGAACTACGGGTAATTAGGTCAGTAAAACGGTCAACAGGAAAAATAAAGTACCTACCTACATTAATCTAGTATTGTTAATTATAAATAGTAAGTAATAATATTTTAATATTATTCACAAAATTCAAATACTTAATAAAGTTATTATAAATTAAATACCTAACTAATTTCATAATTCAGATGTTACATTACATATTAAAACATCATAAAATCATAAATGTAATATATGTTAATTATAAGTAGCTAAATCTACATAACCTCCTGCCGCCCAATGACCTATGTAAAGGTCTTCAGCTGAGTAGTGGTTCCGGCCCAAGCGTGTTGCTGATTTTTACAGCTTGACGCCCAACGTCCTTTTAAAAGGTCTTCAACTTTGACTTGTCATAGAACTTTAAATTTACCGCATATTACATTTAAATGATTTTAAAACGCATACGTCATATTTAACGTTCACACTAGATATCAGTCTGAAAAACATCATCTGTTAGTTTTGGCGTAATATTCAAAACAATGTCAAGAGGTCGAGGAAGGGGTAAGTAAATCTGTGATTTTCTTTGCTATCTCGGCAGATTGCGTATGAGTTTTTGGTGTGAGTGTTGCCTAAGATGTTCATCTTTGTTTCAGCATATTTATTTTATTCATTTAGTTGATATCATTATAAATACAACAACTAATAATCGGATGACCTATTAAAAGGCATATGAGCACCAAGGTATTCAAAGATTTTAATAGGTCTACGGGTTATAACCGCTATTCTTGTTTTGATTACTGGTCTCTTTGCTATGTTTATTAACAATTTGTAAGACAAAAGTGTTTCTATTGTTTTGTTTTCACAATTTACACCCATTATAACATAATCATAATGATAAATTAGTGTTCCACTCGAATTAGTTGTTATGACTCTATGGGATTTTATAAAGGTCTACGGGCGGTTACCCCGTTTTTAGCCAAAACTTCGATATGGTCAAGTTTGGTGCCTAATTGTCAGCTCATTTTCCATTTTATTAATGATCCATTCCGTTTCCGGTAATGAAGACATACTCTAGTCATAGAATTTGAATGTCACGAACGGAAAATTACCAGTATATGGCCAAAATTAATGGTAACAAGTGGCAGACGTAGTAAAAAAATTATATATTTTAAGAAAATATATAAAATGCGTTACTTTTATTGCAATTTAACAAAAATACACTATAGTAGCGTAAAAGACCAACACGTAGGCATATAAGATATCGGAATAAACACAGAAATATGGATTTTCATATTTTCATATTTTTTAGTGTTATAACCCAGATACCTATAAAAAAGACATCGAATTTCGGTGTTTTTCCAGTCTCAAAGCCTTTTATACATATCACTTATGATACCATAAAAACAATACATTCATACGACAACGATAACTCAAGTTTTCATCTGCCGAAAGTCGTGGGCCGGAACCATGTAAACCTATAAAAAGGGATGTGGGCTGCTATCCCATCTTTGACCAAAAAGCGCTGGGCGGCAGGAGGATATGATTAACATAATTAGGTATATTAAATTAATATTTTTCTGATGTTTCTCAAAACGTCTTTCAAAAATCACTAGGTAGGAACATGTATTTTAATATAATATGTATACTTACTTAATAAAATATATGTTCTTCCTCCACGTACCTACCTATATCTAAGTATAGATAAATTTATAAGAGTACAATAATAGTGCTATTACAGAAACGTTAATAATTAATAAAAAATACTTGAATAGGAACAGTGAAGTTAAAATGTTAGTGATATTGACATTTCCTTCCAATGCATCATTGAACGTCGAATGTCAATGTACTTACTTACTTACTCACTATTTTTTATACAGTTACCAAGTAGGTAATTCTAAGAGCCAAGGACAAAATCTACACATAATTAAATCTTATTTAAAAAGCAGGTACAACAAAGTGGTTCTGTCGATTTAAGACTTAGAGACAGAATAGACATGACTATTTTTTCTTTGTCCATCAAGTAGGTACTATCAACTGTGCTGGCGATGTTACACCTTTAAGGCAATAATCGCTTGAACGACCCTGGTACCTGGCGGCTGTGTGTGAAGCAACAAGTGCAAGCAATTTTTTTCTTAAATGGCATACCCCGAAAGCATGCGATAGTACATTACCAAAAAATATTCTTTACGAATTTTTTATTTTCTCAATTAAACAGTAAATTTTTGTTTGAGAAAAGAAAAAATAAGCGTGCAATATTTTTTTTAATCTAACTAAACGGACTAAATAGAATTCGTGTTCTTTACCCAGTCGTCATCCCTATTAAGAATATTGTGGACTGAAATCTAATAACTAATACCTAACATTTAAAAAGCGAGTTGTTTCTTTAACTGTTTATTACCAACTGACGCTTACAATTTTGAATATAAAACAAAACACAAATATAACTCTTCTAAACATAAAACATAAATAAAAAGTATAAAACTATAAAAAGAGGTTGCATCGTCAAAAAATATTATAAAGTTAATAATTTCTGATGCCTTCGCGAATATTACACATTGGAATGGCGTCTTTTATTTTATTGGTTGACATTTCGATTCCTTTACAGTTTCCATAATCGTAACACGACTGAGCTGACAATAGTCTAACGTTAAAGTCGCACCTTAATCCACTAAATCGACTGTGATATTACTGTTTTTGTATTTATTAAGTAAGCACAGCAATATTTACTAAGACATCACACATGGCGCGAAATATAATTGAAGTAAGTACCTACCTATAGGATTTTTGTAATTACTATCATTTAACGTTCCGACCATAACATCTGTTGGGTTTTGCAACGTTTCTTCACTTTCGAGAAATAACGAAAACTTCGAATATTGTTGCCATGGAATAGGACTCCCCTTCGTATAACTAAATGAAGTTTTTTTATATTCAATAGTAGCGAAAAAAAATCATATGTCAGGTGTAAGACATCTGATGTTTTTTACCTTATTTGCACCTATTAGGTACGTTCGTCGTCTTTTGGTCTTGTATTTGTATCAATAGATTTTGCAAAATTTTAAAATTCAGTATAAATAAGTATAATTCTTAAGTTAAGGAAAAAAATATTATAGTTACCTACATGACCTGCCTGAAAACATGAGTTCTGAGAGATATCTAGAGATATCAGGCGGGAAATAAGTTATAACTACCTACGTATAAAATTTATTATGTATCTACCTACCTACTTATTCATCGAAATCATGCGATTAAATTGTTATCAAATAATACCGATCTGTAGTCATTCATAAATTTAAGTCAATCAATAGATTTGGGATTTGTCGGTTTTATATCTACTTATCTAATAAAAAAAAACCACTAAGGACAGGATTACACGCCTCGTAATAATAATCCATAACGGCTAAGAGTCATTTGGCAAAAGACAATAGGTTTTCCATACCTATAACCTAAGCTCAGAACTACATACTTTAATGTCTCCCCGGTAGTCTTGCTAGCCCGAGAGGTGTCCAAAACTGGGGCCCAGATTTGGGCCCCAGTTGTATGAAGTATCTGAGGCAAGCTGAAAACTTGTCATATAGCTCCTACCCCAACACTTCAGAGCTGATTGGTGAATAGTGAGGCAGCCTAAATATTTTTTTTTCGTTTTTTTTCACAAGTGACTAAACAGCCTGCCTTTTTTGTATTCTTTTTTAAAATTCAATATATCAAAATTACCCTATTTTTTTCCGGTATTTACCAGCCAGATCTAAAGTTTCGTGTTGGAGTACCTACCTATAATAGTAGAACTATATATTCAACTTGTTTCATATATCTATCCAAAAATTGGTGGCAGCTATCGGAATATGTCCAATCTGGCCATATCATGCGTCAAAAAGCAAATTTCACACAAAAGTCTCCGGGGCAGCGCAAGCGCAGCGGAGTGGCGCGGGCGCGGGGTGAGACGCGAGTTGCGTAAAAAGCCTCGTTCGTCGCCTATCTTTACGAGCCTTTGTCTTGATTGCTGCCAACCGTATTGCTCGAGTAGGTACTGTTGCATACACCAAGTTCAAATTAAAAAAAACTTCGTGGACTATACTTTTACGTACGAAAAATAAATGTTGGCCGATTCTTAGACCTACCCGGCATGCACACAAAATTTTATAAAAATCGGTCCGGCCGTTATGAAAGAGTTTGGCAATAAAAACCGTGATACGAGAATTTTATACCTAGGTATACTTATTTATTTATTTACACTTTATGTACAAAAGGCGGCTTAATGCCTACCTATTAGATAAAATTTAGAAAATAACTTAAGAACCGGACGGTAAGTCACAAGAAAAATGTATGATGTCGCCTGTCTGGTTTGGGTCGTTGATTTAATATAGATAGGTAGTGTGAATACGGATGGTTATAAAAAAAATATTGTCAGTTTATAGGTAAGTACCTAGCATGCCAAACTAACAGAGTTGCATAGTTGACTAAGTCTAAATGTAACTCATTTCAATTCAATTGAATGTACCGATTAAACCGAATAGAAGTGAGACAAACTTCATTAACTATTAATGTCCACTGAAGAGACCGATACTTTTATGATAATAACTGTAAACATCAAACAGTTTAATGAATTACCTAATTAAAATATTTGTCAGGGTTGATTACTTGGTAGAACTATCAAGACAAGTGATAATTATAAAAGTTATTACAATGCAAACCAATGTAATACTTGCCTACACGGAATAATAAACGATTGTATTTTTAAATAAAAAGGGGGTTATTCAAGTAGGTAGGTATTTAATGTAATTCTACAATGACACTGTATTACAATCTTTCAAGGAGTGTGTACCATTTAAAGATTGTAATTCGTTACATTTAAATTTTAAATCACAATGACACCTTTCGTGATTAGTCATTATTCTACTAAAGCACCAATATGTAGTAGGTATATCGATGCAGTATTACTTACTACTAGTTACTACGTATGTAGGAATGTACTTCAATATAATGTGGGTAAGAAAATACTTTGTTCAACCCTGGCAATTAATGAAATAACACGTATCAAGCGAGGTTTGGTAATGATATGTTTTATTTATCATTTATAAGAAAATTAAATCTTCCTTGTTTTTTACTCGGGAAAGTTACATTGTAATCGTTTCGTGTAGGTATTGCATTACAACGTCGCAATGGGTACTAACGCATTGAATTCGGTAATCGACATTAAAATTGGTAGATTTCTTCTGTAGATAACCTGTCTGAATATTAATCACAAAATTAAGTATCTCAGATATGCATACTGTCTGACTGTCAAATACTGTCCAAGAACTTTGACATCTTGTTTATGGTTCCCATAAAGTATTCGAAACGTTTTTCTATGTGACGGTACACATAAAACCGCAGTAAAACATACTACCTATCGCGTTCACCCGGTAGCAATAGTAAGGCGTTGCATACAAACTGCCGTTCACTGCAGACGATACGGAGACAGGCTGTGGAATATTGATATCATGTCATTGTACATGTACTTACCTTCTAAGTACCTACTCAAATACTTGTAGATTGGTTGAATATTTAAGTTGTTGTTCTAGCTTGTTCAAAAAATAGATTCTATGTCCTACCTTACTAATGCTGCTATAGCCAGCTACATCAGGATAAAAATATTTAATATTAACTTTTGATGATTAAATATTGGTACACTATCACGCAAAAACTTGGTACCTGCCTGAAAACCTTTTGAAGCTGAAAAAATATAATGATTCCGTGGGATAATTATTTAGGTACCTAGGTAATAATAGGTACGAAGTAGATAACATTTTACATACCGCGGAATTTAAACCGGCTACCTATAACTTAGGTAGTAGTTTTTTTATGTTTCACCGGACTTTCCGGTTCTCAAACCGATAGCTTATCACAATTGTTTTCATTTTCATCAAACTCATTTTATTTGTTTTGGCTATCTAATCAAATTCGTGATGATTTCCGATGAAAAATTAATGTACCTGTGCATTTTACTTGCGAGTTAATCCTGTAGACAAACACGGTACGGCTTTGCAAATGGAATGCAGTATTGTCGTTTCCTTTTCCATACCCTTGAAAATCGACTTTCCAAAATATCAGAGTGTTGCCAGACTTGCTGAGCAGGAAGCGGAAGCGACAATGTCATTTCTCAACACGATTTTCATTATAAACTAGCTGACCTGCCAACTTCGTACCGCCATATACCTACTTATTTTGTATTTTCTAAATTTCTGATACTTTTTTTTTATACAAACCTTGTCCTGATAATATAATAACAAGCACAATTTTCCGATTTGGTGCAGTCGGTCGGAAGTTATGCGCGTAGGTACGAGTAGGTATGTATATACATTTCGGTGATTCATTTTTTTTTATATAGGTAGGTAATTTAACTATGCACTTAATCCTCTCTCAAATAATATATGTAGCTATATATATTTGTGCGCGCAATTGCGCATTCTTATTTATACACCTATCCTATGGGCTATGAGGGAACATCACCTTAGGTAACCTATTCTAAAAATAGATAAGGTGGTTTGCCCTAGCCAGGTAAAAAGGTACATGTCACCAACGGAATCGTTTGAAACTTTACGTAGATATACATTTATACTAAATTCCGTTATCTAATCACTATTAGCTGTACAAATATTAGATAATGCTTGCCCTTATCGCCTACATCCAGCAGCAATTATTATTATCACAGAACTAACACCGTGTCTCGTATTTACTTTCATGATGGGTGACGGCTGATATCCATGTGGTATACATACAATCTAAATTCTTCGTGTAATTTTAAGGATGGGCCATAGTGATACTATTTATCTACATCCCTACTTACCATGATATCGCACACCTAGATCCAAACAGGATTAATTAGAAAAAGTGCTTTTTTCAGGAGAGGCGAATAACTGATGTCATTAGATAGGTAACTGATGTTACCTACCTAATGTCTCTGTACCTACACTGCACGAGTTTTCTGTAAATATAGAAATAAGTTTTCTATAGGAAACTAGAAGTGTTAGCTTAAATCCCTACTTCCCTACTAATATTATAAATGCGAAAGTAACTCTGTCTGTCTGTCTGTCTGTCTGTTACGCTTTCACGCTAAAACTACTGGACCTATTTAAATGAAATTTGGTACAAAGAAAGTCTGGAGCCTGAGAAAGGACATAGGCTACTTTTTAACCGACTGCAAAAAAGGAGGAGTTCCACGCGGACGAAGTCGCGGGCAGAAGCTAGTCTGTTATATTTTTTTAGGTTATGCTGTAAAGAATTCGATGGTGTGCGTAATTCAAAGTTTCGGGTATTCGAATTAGTTCCCTTTATATCCAGTTGTGCGGTATTAGGTAGCGAACAGTAGATCTAGGTGTGTGGTATTAATGATATGGCTCTTGTGTGATTGATTTGTATGAACCATAATTATATGACAATTAAGAAGCAAAAGTCAAGCAAGATCCATATGACTATTTGCTTCCGAAACGGTGAGTGATGTGTGATAAACTCGAATAATCGTAGCAGTGTTGAATGATGTAATTACATAGATTAAAATTATTATACCTGCATCTAAGATTTTATTGAAATTAATAATTTGATGAAACAAGGGTGTGTACTATGAGTGTGTATATCGTTATCTTCTGTGTGATTGTTGCATTTTAAACTTTCCATATAAATAGGTACTTTAAAAAGCCATTGAAGAAACTAGTTTAGATTGTCTTAGTTTTGTTTTGTTATCAGATTTTATTATTTTAGGTGCTCTTTACTTGGACAGGTTATTTTTTCTTTCCTTTTGTTTTTAAAATAATAATTAATTACAATTAAAATAACAACAAAAATAAATAAAAAATAAAACAAAAGAAAAGTAAGACTATAAGATAAGAAAAATTAAAACAAAAATTTGGAACATATTTTTACTATAATTCAATAAAAATGCAGATGGAAATAAGGAAAATCTTACAAGAAAAATGTCATAAACAAGCTTTAGCCTTAATTTGTTTGTCTAATAAAAGAAATATGATACGTACGTAGTCAATTTTTGGATGGTTAAGAATAACTTACAATTGAAATTAAATAAAAAAAATTAAATACTTAATTACAACTGACATAGGTAGGTACTAGTTTAAACCTAATGCCTGTTTATATTAAATGACTCATGATATTATATTACTAACATTAAGTTATGTAATCTTAGTACTTAAATGTCTGTTTAAATACAAAAGAAATTAAATAAATCAGCTTTAATGGTTTATAATTCGTAATGAACTGATAATAAATAATATTCGCGAACTTTATGAAAACGCTTACATCTAATAACTTATAATTAGGTACAAAATTATTATCTTTAAGTGGTCACCATGCAACGAATCGCTACGAAATGGAGAAAAACTGAAACTAATAAACTATAGGAAAACAAAAATACCACCATCTCGGTTCTATCCACTGATAATAGTAAAACACAAAAACCATGAACGGTTAACATGTCTGTTTATTGATCATACAAAATCGCAGATCTGATAAGTATAACAAAATATGTATTCATACGTGGCGAGGGTACAGTCTCTTGGTAAGATTCGAAAGCGTATCTGGCTGCTTCTATCAGAATTTCTCCTAATCACTTACATTGGTCCCTTAATTAAAACTTTAAACTTTGTTATATAAATATTATAAAATATCACACTTTAAATTCAAAGAAAAAAAAAACACTATACTAAGTCGAAACTAATCACCTTAGTTTTGTCAAAAATACAAAAGTAATAACTGTGCCAATTTGAATATTGTATTCAAAAGGAGACAATAAATAAACAATCAATCTATCTCGATCAACTAAAAATTAAATATTATAATCGATTTAATTTGTTAAACAGTAAAAGGCACTCTGAGGGTCGCGAGCGCCGCGGCGCAGGCGCGTCGCGGGCGCGTCGCGGCCCGGCGCCGGCGCCGTGGCCCGCCGGACTATCACTTTCAAATATAACATTTTATCATTGTTAGGTATGTAGTCACTTTTCATCTTTATACAGTTTGGTCGGTAGGTACACGAGTCCTCGGGAGTTCGGCGGGCGTCCTCTTTCATTTTTTGCATCGAGCCCGAACGTGATCTTGTCGAACGCCGTAGCGAGAGGGACCAGAGTGAGATGCGAGGTCGAAAAAAAAAGCAATCACGAAAACCCCAAACAGGTTTCCGCTCGCAGCCGGTCCTCCTCGCACGACGCAAAACGAAAAAATCCTGCGCAGACGAGCCGCTGGAGGCGGCGCGCCGCGGGATTGCACCGATGGTTTTCAAATGGGCCACAGATGATTGAGATCGCTAGCGGTGTCGGGTTAGCGATTACCACAGCAAGCACATTGGCGCAAAACAAAACCTTCGGTGCACGACATTATGCGCTGCGTTCGGGTGTTTAACTAGGGGTGTCGTTAGAATCAATGTGAAACTATTGCCGAGTAAGGAGAGCGCACCGAGCTCCCGAGAAGATGTCGACTGTCTTCAGTTCTGCTGTTATGATTATAGTTAATACGTTTAAATATTTGATATAAGCAGGACTGGAATCAGTAGACGGAGTGATACAACGTACCATGTATGATGGACGTGTTCCGTATGCGGTGCGGCATCGCAACTGCTAGCTACAAAATAATTGTTACAGTTATAGAGACTCGAAATAAATAATAAATTATTATCTTAAATCCTTAAAAATAGATCACGAGCGCCTCCCCGCGGTACAGTACCGAGCGCGGTTAGGCAGTACGAAATAAATAAAATGTTCTATATCTAACTTTACAAGAGACCACCGCTCGGCGGAGGATCGCTAAGGGAAGACTTCCGCGAGCTACGCAATAAATATCTAATAATATAAGGTGCCATTTACAAGTGCGTGCCGATAATTAAAGATGTACGTAACCACTATAAATTCACACCGCAAACTTTCGAGACGCCAGTGAAAACTTCGATAACTTTATATATTACAAGGCGAAGTAGTTAAAGAGCATCGGCAAACTGGAGATCATTCGTTGAGCGGGTGTGCGGGACGGCGCGGCGCTCGGGCGCGGCCTGGAAGACGTCGAATAGGCACTACGGTGACGGACGATCCTTATCGCTACGCTCGGTATAAGTTAACTTAGGACTAGGCGGTTGCGTTTAGGCGATGACGAGGTCGCCGAATGCAGAGGAGAGGCGATTGAACACGGGCAGCCTGTCGTCCTCCAGCTCGGGAGACTGAGCGCGGCGGAAAGCGAACGCCGGCGGTGACATAGCGGGCGGCGACATCGCCGGCGGTGACATCGCTGGCGGCGTCATCGGCGACTGAGGAGTTATGGGCGAGTGCGGGGAGTGCGGAGAGCGCGGCGAGCGAGATCCGTCGCTCATGTACGATGCCATCGACCCTCCTGAAGACAGCGACGCCAAAGATCCGCCGGGAGACGTAGATTCACGGCGTCTAGCCTCTTCAGCGTTGTGCACAAAGTGGCATCTGGGGCCGTATGGGCAGAATCCAACGGAGTGGAAGGTGCGGCATAGCTCTGTTTTGTACTTGGGGTGGCGTTGAAGGTTGCGAAGTTCGCGCATGCCGTGAGCGAATTGGCATTTGTCACCGTATTTGCAAACACCCGCTTCTTCGAAAGGACGACAGAGTTCGGTCTTGTAGCGGCTGGTCGCCGGCGGGGGCGGGGCCGGCTCGCTGGTGGTGCGTTCAAGGCGGCGGTGGTTGAGTCTGTCGAGTAGCCCGGCGAGGGTGCGGTGCGCGGGTACCGAGGCAGCCCGGGACAGCACTGGATGTTGCTCCCATCCGACACCCACTCCTGCTGCTCCGCCGCCACCGACGGGTCCCAGAGTACCGCCTACTGTGCCGGTCATCGTCTGCACTGGCCGAGATTGGTTCTGAAATAGAAAACAGGAAACAATTATTGTTTTGTACATATGCAATACATGCCAGAATATTCGATCTGAGATCCGTTATCTAAAGTAAAAGAGGCTTTATATAGATCCTTGGCATGGTAAGAAAAGTAAATACGAAGAAAAAAAAAGAATGATCCTTTTTTGTACAGCTTATTTACAACCGACCTAAGGATAATATTTTTTTTATGGAAACTGCAAGTCATTTTAGGCCTTATTTCAAAAGATTTACAAATCCACGGTAAAGTTACGATTCTCGTGTATTTTTGTGTAGAAGAAAAAACGTACACAATCTGGTCGGAGGGTCGGGTACCTGCCAATGTTAACAAAAAAGACTGCCCGAGGTTGATTCCGTCGTATACCTGCTCGAGTTCACCTCGTTTTCACTAATGGTCTTCACATTGAAATGGTTAATAATTCCAATTAACTAAACCCTAAGTGGCGGAGAATATTTTTAAAAGCTCCACTGAGACGAATTCTAATGATAAACGATTGTTGGACGAGTCCTACAACCACGGTCCAGTTTCCTATCATGAATTATTTATTTATTTCGATTTAAATCCCTATATTATGTGAACGTTAGTTCCCTACTCAAGTGGCGTCGTTCTTTAACAGATGCAAATGGTGGATCTGTCATTTGTTTCCACGGAGCATCGAACCTGACGGTCCGAAACATCACCATAACAATGCTAGAGCTCATGCGGGAGGTAGTCGACACGGCGGCACAATCGCGGTGATTGTGCACTATTGTTCAGTAAGCGACGCTCGTCGACGCTGCGAGGAATAATTGTCGCCTCGCCAGTCAGTTATGCCTAGCCGCCGTACACTGTGGCCGTGCCATGTGAGGGGCAACGGACTATGTGCTATGACGTGTTATATTAACAACACCATGTTATATACTTAGTCATGTATTCATCTCTTCCACAAGTATCTTATCCATTCTGGTTTTGCATTACCACCTTAACATTTTCAGCTAGGCTCTATTGTTGACTAGCAGATAAAGCATTAAAGCAAGACGTTGAAATAAATACCTAATACCTATTACCAGGATTAGTATGCTTTGATTGCAATAAACCAATATTTTTGAGTATATACTCAGAAAGTTTTTATTTGGTTGAACACAATAACGACATCCTACCTATATAGACAGATATTTTGCTGTCGAAAGGTTTTAGGTTTCGAGAACCAATCACATCTAAACGAGCAGCAACATTTCGCGTGTAAATACGCCTCGATTGATATGAGGAGAGCTGAAGTCTGGTCTGAGGAGAAGAATGGTATGAAGGCCGGATCGATCTGAGCGCGACGCGGAACATCAGTTCTATACATAATTTATGATACGCCGCATCTTGTATGCGGCCTCAATCGATGTGAATGACATGTCATTGTATATTCTATTCGCCTCTGCCTCGTCCGAAGATCGTAAACACGCAAACACTTGTGTTTTGGAATACATTGTTAGGTGGATAATGTGACTACGTTATCCACTAGGTGGATAACGTAGACACCTTATAGGTGCTAGCACAATAGGTTTAGATGACTATCTAAACCTATGACGAGTTAAAAATAATAATCTTAATACTCAAACAAAGTCCGAATTTGATGCAGGACGCGTTATATAAAACAGATTGCAAAGCAAACAGAAAATATATGTAGCCGATTCTAAAACGAAAGTCCACCGTTAATAATCCCTAGTTTCTAAGAATAAAATAGGTGAATAATAAATTAATGACAATGAGAAGTTACCGTTGCGCTACTTTGAAAACGTCCGAGAACGGGCTGCGGCGAATGTTATTTATGGCTTGGAATATATTCCCGTCTATTGAAACAATATGGCCAGAGGTACGTCAAAGGGGAAAGTGTAGCAAACAAATGAGCGTGCCATAGCCGAGGCGGTGCAATTGCGGGTGAAATGTTGCAGTGAAAAGCGCAGGGGTTAAGTTTGTGTCCGCCAAGTGTCGAAGGAAAACGACGGCCAAGGCGTAATTAGAGAGTTATTAGAGCGGAACATTGGTTAAATGCTGCTTTCCATCGGACGTTGCGCCCGCGCAACCGAGCTCCAGGGAAAATTGTAATCACTGTCGATTTCAAATGGCCGCGGTCATTGCGTTTCAAACTAAGGGCAATCATCCGCAGCGCGTGCCTCTAGCCTGGCTGATTCATTCAGGTTACCTACCTATGAGGCTGATGTTCATAATGACAATAGCTCAATCGACAACAAAAGCCAACACTTATGGAAACAAATTCCGACGTTAAAAAGGATGATACATTTTGTGATGTAATGACTGTTCCAAAAATCGGAAAAAGGTGCATGCAATACCTTGTGTCACGAGCCATATGTGAGCAGTTTTAGTTAGCGAGAGGAGTTGTCAACAAGGAAAACACGCTGCATTAGTCAATGTATTGTTTGTGCGGCTCGTTAGGAGTTAAACTAGTACATGAACCTAGGTAATAATATTCAAGAGGGTTAAAGTTTTTAAATCAGATTGGATGCACTTACGAGACAAATCCATGAAGGTAAATTGACTAAAGCGAAATGAATTGTTACTTTAATGAGCTCATTACTTACGAGTCACATGAGTGTACCGAATTACAGACATAGAATATTGAAGAGTAAACATATGTGGCCCATTGAAAAGGAGGAACAGAGGCCAACGACTCTTAGGCAAACTAAAAAAAATGTGTGTGTGGTGAATGTGCAAATACAGATGCACTAAGTGTCTCGTTAAAATAATAAGGAACGCTAGATAATATTTCTACAATCGTTTGGTATTTGTGTGCTTAAACTGAAATAGTATTTCATTCATTTAAAAATATTAACGATTGAAGTCGGGTTATTGACATTTTGGTAAACCTCTATGGTAACATTGGTAACACGCATATTTGTGTTGATAATCAGTGACAATTTACACCTGAGGGTGTCGACACTTCGTGAACTCAAGTTTCTGCTAAAACCTCTTTGAAATGACCTCTGACGGTATCGGCATTAACAAAGAACTTAAGGTAGGTACCCGAATATTAGATTACCTACTAAGAAATAGTTTTGTGTATTAATTGAAGAGAACTAAATTGGCAGAGTCCAGCAACGTCGCGACAATTGGTACAGCAATATAACTCTCGAGTCGAGAGAACTGCTTAATTGACCGTTAATTGCCTTTAATCAAATGCGTTCTATATTTAAATGAACTTTTAACGATTTAAACGTTCGGCCACCGAGGGTCTTCCTGCATACACGTCCTACGAGTGCGAGTATCTGCGTGAATTAAGTACGGTTATAACAGTATAGAGATAAAAAGTAAGTAATAAACAATATCCATATTTTATTACACAAGTAAGTGTAAATGTTAAAATAAACGATTGTAGAAATTGGCCCATTTCTTTGTGGAGCCAACTAGGGTCTTGTCGATTGGTCTCATCAAGTTTATTGAATGATTGCGCGAAAATAACCAGCGCGGAGATACTGCGGTCCCCTCCGAGAGTGTCTTACAACCTCCCAATAATGGTTATGTAGTCATTAACCTTTCGTTACGCCCCTAGTGCTCCGAGCAGAAACTTGTTTATTTCGATTAGCACGCATCAGATCCGTACACGTTCATTGCAGTAGAATTGCATTTGGCGTGGATAATTTATTGAATTCTTTCAGGTCTAATTTATATCATAACAACCATTCACATTTTCCTTCATCGGTCACTTTAATTGCACATCCTGAGAGTCCCGTACATAGTTATATCATGTCCCTCAAACTAACGTAGGTAAATACGGGTGCGCTTTGTATGAACGCGGAATCATAACAATGAACATTATTGTGATTCATTCGGTGACAGCGCGTAGTTACTGTAGTACACAGTTATGATTAATTAAATGACGCATTCACCACAGTTTCACTTTATGGAACAAGTCAGCATAAATAAACAATAAACATGTTAAACGAAAAATTCTTGATATTTTGTTATTTTTCTCTTGTGTACTTGTGGCTGAGAATATGCATGAGTTAAAAAGTTCTAGTTTTCATTTTGTAATACTAACACTAGTTCATTAGAATATGTTCCTGTATGTATAGATTAAATATTTTGTAGTTCCATACCCGGGCATCTTGTAGATGTCGTTTGTTATGTTACACTCTGCTAGGCGACTATTAAAATAGCAACGCAATGACAATTATAGGCATAATGCTCTCCCGCCGAGCTGGGAACTCCGGCTGCACCACGTGATCGTAATGAAATGCATAATATAGTACTAAGCGTAGCGAATCTATTAGGGAAAATATGTTGTGGTTTTCTCGTTCTATAAATATTAAAGCATTATAATTGTTACCTAAGTATGAATAATTAGATTCTCATGTGGTAAATACACATTTAATTGTGCGTTAAAACGTTGTGCGCATAAGAAATAGAAGAAAATATTAAAACGGTTAGTATATGATAGGGTGATAACAAAGTAACATGACAAGGCAAGTGTTGTAACTATGGTCACATTTAGTTAGCAACTGTTAGATGAGTAAGACCGGACGCGTCGCCGCGCCGCGTGCTGCTCGCATGCAGATAGGCTCTCCGCGCCGTGATTGCAATGCGAGACCGAGCCGCCTATGGTATAAATGCCATCACATGTCACTCGACCGCCTGTACCTATTTATAATTTGAATACCCACCTAACGATTGTCTTCTGCGTACATAAGACGAAACAATGACTATCTATTGTAGATATTGAAGACTAAGGATATCACGTACGTCGTAAAGTTATAAGAATTCACGATATAAAATTTGTTTTGTGATTGTTGTTTCGAAATGACCTATTAGAGTATGAAAATTTCGGCATGTTTACATAGTGCTTGCTAACCAGTTTCAGTACGTACCTACAGGAACGCATAATTATTTTAGCAATCATCATTTGGGCCTATTCTCGAGTTTTTTAATACTTTGGGAGTTTTAGGATTTTCCTAGTCACACGTGTCGCCCAATTTTTACCACTGAGATTTTCCTTATCAATGCCAAGTGGGACTCGAGAGCCAAGTTCACTTTTGACCATTTAACCGGTATCGTCATACCGGGGTCTAGATTTCTTGCTAGGTGTTGGCACCGGCGACATCTCGCGTCGGTCAGCGGTCGAGACATCGTGTTTATTACGCACACGCTTTATAGTCTCGAGGTGGAGCAGTCGGCGGCCGTAAAGCGAGTGTCAACAAAGGGCTTCGTTCAGCTCGAGCTTGTTTACCCCTCGGCCGCTCAAAGCGGAGGAAGCACGTCCCCCGGCCCAGGCCGCTTTTAGCACCTCCTTATTTATAGATGCAACAACAGAACGCTGCACCGAGGTCGATTTGCAGAACCGAATAAGTAAACAACGAAGCTCACGATGGTGCAGCGGTTTAAAGTGAAGCCGGGAATGTTCTAATGTCAGTTGCATATTTCTAAAATCAATATTATTATACCAGAAGTTGATAAGATAGATGAACACTGTTAGCAAGTTTCTGATGTGTATTTCGCAAAAACGGTATCATAATTGTAAGTACCTAACAAAATCAGTCTTTATTGCTTGTCTACTATTAAAGTACTAATTACTGTCAATATAAGTATTATGTTTATTTATCAAATATAAACGACCGCACAATTCCAATGCAGATGCTAGCTTTTAATTGCTAATTCATAGACCATGATAATTTCATTAAAATTTAAAAGCTTGTACCTGGCCATAGTTCAAACGTAGTCGTAAGTTTGCCTGTAGATTCTTCGGGTTGCCTTTCAAATGACTAAACCCAAAGACCTGGTCATGTTGCGAGCGGCATAGCATGACGGTCATTAGTGGCTCGACTACTTAGGCCCTTACGTCAGTCGCGCCCGGTTGCAGTAATTCCTTTGTCCGTGCAATTTTTATTGTTGCATCACGCAGATACACTTTCCCCACGAATTGTATGATGTGTGATTCATACTGGTAGAAACAGATTAAATTGTTTTCCTATGACGACATGTATTACCGTAAATTCCAATTGATCTGTTTTTACCTAGGTAGCATTATCTTTTGTATAAATTGATTGCTGCTTAGAAAGTTATGTGTAGTGAGAATCCTATGTACTTTTATATTTAGACGGTTATTACGTGTAATAACTCTATACAATACCAAAATAAGCAGACCAGAAAATACGGTTTTAATGTGAAATTCTGATATTTAACTGGACGTGTAGCGTGACAGCGTAATTTGAACAATTTATAATTATCAGTCAGTGACTAGATTGATCGCTCGATCGACGGATCGCCATAATTCTATGTCACACTGTTGTAGTCAATTATCAAACAAAGCTAATCGCTGTCGCTGCATTGCAAAGTCAGTGTCATTAACGTGCTGTACAGCATTAATACACTGCATCACATTATTTCTTTATAAAGTTCTTGTAAATAGCCTGGTATTTTCCGTAAGTATATGGTGCAACTTATTTATATATAATTAACTAGGCATTCTGTAGCTTGTGTACAAGTTTTTGCTATTGTACGTATGCTTAAAACTAACAACAACTTACGAAAGTCGTTATCCCATCACAGTCCAAGTATTCGGGACTCACCTGCAAACAAAAGAAAAAAGGAATATTAAGATACCGTCATTTAATAATAAAGGTCTAGACACTAAGTAGAACCTAGTTGATTAACGATACAGGTTATAACTAAGTACAAGATCGATGGATGGCCCCTTAATAGTTAAGAGTCAACTTGATAAGTGGTCGAACAAGTTGCCTGTACAAAAAAGGAATGACGTTTAGTTTTTTTTTGAGAGCCCTTAGTAAAGCTCTGGGGCAAGAACATTTTAATTTTGTAATGATAAAAAACTTGTAGGAATATATATCTCAAATGTTTGTAACGGTGATCATGAATGATTGTGGTACGATACAACGCCGCGTGCTCCATACTTGCGCCCCAAATAACAAGCTAGTGGGTACGCTCAACCGGTCGCCATCGAAAGTGACAGCACTTCCTACAAGAAAGTAAAACCATACCCGGAGCCGTTCGGAAAACTCGTAGTTACAGATAAATTTGTTATTAAATTAGAAAGAGCTGACGTGATCTGTGGAATATGGAGTAAAAGTAGCGATATCACATAAATAATTATCTACTTCATATGTCTTTTACGTTACACATTGAAACAATAAGTTTTTGGTTTCGGGATATGTTTTTACGAGCTTTACGTAAGTACACGTTTATCGATGTTATCTATATTATCTGCAGTTAATTTAACGGCATGTCCACTTAGGCCCTGCACAATTAACTGCGTTAGTTGCACGTGGAAATGAGTGGCAACAATACATAGGTAGATATTACACCACCGCATTTAGACGTGCCGTGTCACGACCTGGGCCCATAATGAGAGTCGTCGTTTATAACGCAACAGGGTGATGGCTAATTGAACCCGGCAGCGCACAAAGACCTTATGTTCAACACAAATTTAACATATCATGGATAGACTTAAAACATAAGGATCAAGGATCTATACTGGCCGATCCATAGCCCCGCAGCCAGGGTCTAAATGGATATCTTATTAGTATGCAATGGCTTTTAAAACATTGAATAAAACAGATGAGATTGAATTTTAAAGTTTTGCAGTATCTTATAATTGGGAAATTATTATGAAGATTAAATTATTATGCCTTATATGTATTATATGTCGAGATAACTGCTTTCATATTAGTAAGAGGGACTGAGTTCTGTCGGTTTAGTAGACTTCTTGCCTGCGCGATGTTGAACTCGATGAACGAAGCAATCGGGGCCACTTGTGCTAATTAAACACTTCAATTGAATTGGGGACATTAATTCAGCGGGCGTATCGCGCAGCTATTTATATTGATACCGTATGTATGAAAATTGTTCTATTAAAACAGATGGAAAACTACTGGAACGACTCAACTGCTGAAACCTTTTATTAACACATGTTGCTTGAAATTAATTAATTTGGATTGTTAGGGTTAACCGTAATTTTTCGTATTCATTCTAGCGACTATTTTTACATTATGACAATATACTGAATATCTTATTGATCCACTTACTTACTTTTATATTTTCAGTCCGTTAAAAGATAAGCGAATTAATTCTATCTACGACTAGGTATATACAGTTGTACACATATGTTACTTTGTTTTATTCAGGTCACATTTATAATATTATATTTCTTTTGTTTTACTTCCTTAAGGTATACCTCAGTAACTATTACAACAAAATTATTATCTAAGTTGACTTTTTAGCAAAAGTTTTGTAACTTGAGATGTTCAGAATTTCCATAATGATCTATAGTGATATGACATTGTAAATAAAAATCATGTCGCGATCTCTGGTGAACCCATAGTTGCGCTTGATGGAATCGTTTTACTCGCCAATCAATTACGTTTCTTCCAACCGTCTTGCAACCTTGCTGTCAATTTACGGCGTCCACAGTATGTCGAAAGCTTCTATATCTAGATTTATTATCAATTCATCTGAATTGAATACTAATAAAAGTCAAAGTCGTAATTCTATTATACTTTATGAACCAAGCCCTAAACAGGTTTTGTGTTAGGTAGGTACAACCTATTTGTAATGCAATCGGATAGCAATTAACCTTGCAGAAAATGCCGATTACTTAATTTAATGTTATGAATTGTTATTAATATCGAAGAGATTGGATAATTTCGAATTCTAATTACTGTTATTATTTAATTTAATGAACCTAAACTGAGATAGTTGAAAGGCGGGAGTGATCATAAACTATGCAATAGTTAAGGTAGTTAAAGCTTAGATAAACGAAGAACAAATAAACCTGAATGGCAATAATACGAGATATCTCAAATATTTTTTAATATGAAATTAAAATATTCATCGTATATAATTACATCGGCACGATAACACGGGGAATATAATAACTTTTACGGTCTTCTGTAAAACCATTGCGCTTATATACATTTCTTAACTTATAATGAAGATTTGAAATTATACAATACATTAAAACGGAAATACGAATATTATAGTTATAACTAATTAAGTTTATAATCCTAATATAAGAGGATGTCTCGTGAAGCGACGTATTTAAAAAAATGATAACGAGTAAAATATTTACATTTTCTTAAATAAATATTGCAATAAAACTCCGGTTGTTTGACAAACCATTGCAATTAAGCATATAAATAGGTCTGTAGTGTATATAAGAAAAGTAGGTAATCATATATTTTCTACAAATATAAAACGTTGTAAGTAATAAAACGAAAATGCCTTTTGTAAGATGCTTAAAATTAACTATTCTGTATATCGAATGAACCACAAATAACAGACCATTGAATTAATCAAGTTTTGAGCAATTAATTTAAATCTAAAAATTAAGTCAAGATCACAATTGTGTAACATTGAAGAGTTAGAACTTTTAATGAGCAGAATTAATGAATAATGAACATATTGACGATGCGCGCGCAACCTTCACCTCATGCCCGACTGAGCGACTTATGTTATGACAAACAAATAAACTAACCTATTTTGAAAATGCTTTAAGTATTATTGTGGTTAAACCTTCTTAATGTTACTCACGTAAATATTTCAAGTTGTAAGTAACTTTACAAATCGAAAAACAATTGATAGGTACCGTCACGATAAAACTAGTGATTAAGATTTTTCTATTTTCATTAGCTAACACACAGCATTTTTTTTATATAAAAAATATCTTTTTGCCTATAAAATTCTCTGTAATTAAGAGGCAGATAGACAGTGTTATGTATTTATGCGCTAATAAAGTGTAAGCCAATCTAAATTCACTCAATGATGACTAATGAGTTTGGCTCAAAAAAAGTGTACTCATTACGAGATGACTAAAAAAACTATCATCAAAAAAACCTTGTTCATATGGGCGGTTGGAAAACGGAGTTCGACCTTGAAGCGGCGGAGTTCGCCAGTCAAATATTAATTAAATATTTATAACTCGTTTGGTAAGTCCGGCCGCGTCTCCGTCTCCGACGTGTCGACGCCAGCGCAGCGTCGGAACTTAACCAATGGCGTCTAAACAAACTTAGTATTGGGCCATGAGTATAGTAAAAATTGTTACTGACAAATAAAGTAATATCCTGTAAAGTACTTACATTTTTTATAGGCAAAACCACCAGTTCTGTGAATTTATCCCTTTTTTACATTTGCAACAGTTAGGTGATGATCAATCTATGTCCGTAAACACAACGACAGCGTATTCGTTATGCTTCAATACATAAATACTCGAAAGATAACAAAAGGCATTGTTAGTGAAAACTGCAATATACAAGCGTCATCACAACTTTGTAACAAATGTACCTAATTTCAATCAATGAATGATCGATGATTGTCTTCTGTAGTAAACAAAACGTATTTCGCGTGATATCGTGCAACGTTACAATGTGCATCGGTGCAATTAGTGAATATGTTATGGAGACATGAGTTCAGCGGATCTACGGCGCGGTCGCCGCGTGCTGCACGCGACGAAGCTCTTGCATTAGAGTGGATGTTGCAATAACACGCTGCAGCGTCACGAGAACTACGCTCTTAAGAACATCATACAACTTTGAGCCTGACTTTAACTGAATTCCGGTCCAAAATACAGCTTCAAATTCTTCACAAGCTTTGCATATAAATACATTCACTTGCTTGGTATACCAGCAATCTCTCTCGAAATGATAACATCAATCAAAATAGCTTTTAATTTCTATTCCAATTACCATTTGTCGGCAGTAAAGTTATTTAATCGTGCAACAAATTCTTAATAACAAATTTAAGCTGGCGCCATTTACGCAACGCGATTAGGCGGACGGATAAGGGCTTGCCCGTTGACGAGATCCGAATTTCCTTCGACTTTCCAAACATACATCATACTCGCTTTGCCTATGGGTATTGCGAGGGATTATTTGCGGTGTTATTATTATTCTATGATTAATAAATATTCGGATGCCGGAAGTGTGACGCTGAAGGTCGGAGATCGTCGAGACGGCCTTGCCGCCGGCTGTGCCACTTTCTCCGCTGCAGCGGCGCAAGTCGGCGAAGCCCACACGTGCGTTACGTTATACTTACGTACTCCAAACAATACTCTGTTCCACAAGCTCAATTACACCGACGCACTCTTTGGAACAGCTGACATAATCACCCCAAAATTACAGTTTTCCATACAAGAGTTGTCTATGTGAAAACAGACGGTTTATATTAGCTGTGTCTTCTAGTGGCATTGTGAATAACAAACAAAGCCTTGGTCGCGCAGTGTTACTCACGGGACATTCTCTTTCTTTAGTTAAGTATAGCCCATTCGGTTTCGTAATATCTGTTACGGTGTTGCGAATAATAAAATTATATTTTTAAGGTAATATTCTTAACCTTAATAACAACGAGTTCGGAACTTTGTGAGAGGATAATGCGAATATAGAAATGTTACATATGAAACACCGAAGCGTACATAAAAACGGATACCGATTAAGCATGTTTTTTAGAAGTTTCCAATTATTATTATGATGATTAGAAGACAGAGTGACATCATTGCGTGATATTGTCAGCGAACTGGAAGCCATTTACTTTTATATATTTTCCAACCACAATCAAATTCCATGATCAAGGCAGTTACTAATAATTACTACAAACGGATATTTTAGTAGCAACGTTAGCAAGAAATTCTCGATCCATTAAGTATCTAACGAACATCAATAAAGACATTGCTATTTGATTGGAAACGTTCATCAATTTAGATTAACTGACACCGGAGTCGCCTCTCCGTTCATGTTTAAAATGCATATGTAGTAACTTACTATTAATTTACACGCTTGCCGACCGTGTAGCGTAATTTGAATTATTAAAATTAGGCCTATTGCATAACTCATCATAGACCAGATCATTAGCTGAGATACCTACTCGTACATGTAGGTCACATCCAAGTGTGAACTCACTCGTATAGCAACAACGCACTGTTAAATGAGTTCCATAAATATTTAATTTGAACTTAATTGGTAGTAGCTAAATTTGCATACATGAGACATAATGTAAAAAATCGAAGTCAAAATTAACTTATATTTATCATTCCGAGTTGGTATTGGTTGAACAATGTTTCGCAACCTCTCAGTGAAATAGTGAATTAGCAGATTAGTTTCGGCTGTGATACGCCCACTATATCGCGGAGGATGCTGTTATTGGCGATTTAAGTACATAATGTAATATTTATCAATACCAAACAAAATATATTTTTGTTATTTTTTGCGCGTAACGCTTTTCTATATACATATTCTTTATCGAATGTTTAACTTTAACAGTGATTATTTAACTAACATTAAAAACGCGTAATAAATTTATAGCTTAACGGGAAACGTTACGTTAAAGTTACCTCAAAATTATCGAATCAAATCGATCATAAATAAAATTCTTACTTTCGACCATCGCTAAGAAACACATGACCCTTATCAAGAGTAAAAGTTACGTACTTTAGAGTTATCGAACGAGCAGGAAAGTGTCGTAAATCTTACCTGTAACAAACAGAACGAGTACATTAATAAAACAGTCTGAATTACTGTATATTACTGTATAGTAGTCATTAGTCAACCAGGATGTATATATATCTATATGTTGATAATATACTAGAATGTATAGTCTTATAATGAGGAAGCACCGAGGAGACGGCGTGAGCAGATAAGCTGGTTAACGATGTATTAAAAAATAAGCATCATATAAAAGTGGTTAATTGTTTAGATGGAATACAGTCGGCTGTTAGGACGTTAACTGCCACGTGGTTTTTAAATAATTATAATATTGTGTTGAGCTTTGTAACAAAATAATAACACTGCGGCGTATTTTAACTTAAAACTTGAACACATTGCGCGCCTTTTATTAAATACTTAAGGTTTTTATGTTTCTTAAGTGAATACCTATTACTGGTAGTTAACAATAATAAATGGCGTATGTTGCCCTTTACGTTTGATTACGTACTTAAATTTAAGATTACTGGTATGGGTAGATTTTGTTCATCGACTATAAAGTGAGTAAGTTGCTATGCAATGCGAGCGTTTGACCTTCGTAGAAGCAGGCGAATGGGCTCATCAACTATACATCCGAGACAAGACAGAAATAATGTTTATTTAAAATTAATTACTGCGTACATAATGGACTACTACTGTTTAAGAACAGAATTATTAGCGGACAAAATATATTATTCATTGTGTATATTATCTCGTCTTGACCCTGTCTTTTGAGGTTAGTAAGTATATAATTTTGTACATGGCAGGGTATAAATTACAAGTGGGGAAGGGTACCAGCGGGCGAGGGAAGTGGTCCAATGTGTGGGACACATTGTGCGAAAACGGCCGTCTCCGCTGGTCGCCTCCGTCTTCACTAATTGCCTGTTATTCTGACTTAACGCACCAGATGTGCAACATCCGTTATTAATGTTTTTAATATTACAATTACGTGAAACTGAAATGACACTACGCAATTTAAAAACTAAGTATCAACCTAGACGCATAAGGAACATTATGCATGATCTTAAATAAATGCAATACTTGTGTATTATTTTTATAATGCAGTTTATAAGATAAGGAGTAAACAATGCATGCGCGGCTCTTTGAAAAACTACTTAAGGCTCGTGGACTCGTTTAATAGGCCCACTCGATTATCAGATAGGACGAATAGGCGGCAACTATGGATAGCTAGTAGCGCATCTATTACAAAACTAGAGAACAAGCGGTAGGTTTCACTTTCGTTGGAAGCGATGCGGGTCAGTGCAGTGCACCGATGCGCCCGGCCTCGTTGCACTCAGCGTACTTGTATGTACGAGAATACATGCAACATTAGCACTATGGAATTTAAATTAACTAATTCTTAACGATTATAGACTATACGAAGTTTTAATACCCGCAACAAAAAGTCTAGTCTTATTTTCAAAGCAGACTTATCGTGCAATTACTCATGCATTCTGCAATTAAAACGAAACTGCAATAAAATTGTCGTGTGAATTTGTAACATGTGCACTATGCATACCAATTCTCATTCTCAATAGCAATTCACAGAAAGATATCTTCGAGCCGGATACGACAGTAAACGATTCTTTTTAGCCGGTCCCGGTCAAGATATTGAAAAATAAAACTCCATGACGACACAATACAAGTTGAACAAACTGGTACAAAACAAGAACTCGAACTAGCAGTTCCTATCTTGGCCA
Source organism: Polylopha cassiicola (assembly GCA_038024825.1). Lineage (NCBI taxonomy): Eukaryota > Metazoa > Arthropoda > Insecta > Lepidoptera > Tortricidae > Polylopha > Polylopha cassiicola. The sequence continues at coordinate 5,844,302 of CP149059.1, forward strand.
GGTCGTGGCCGATAACATTTGATCCGGCGGTGTAGTAGTTTGGGATAACGTATCACATTTGCGTCAACGACTGTTTTTGGTTAACATCGTCCTGGTCAACTTAGACATTAGCAATCTACTAATGAGTAAGCAACGTAATAATAACTACATACCTAAGAGAGGAAGTGATAACTACTGATTACTTTAGGTAGATTAAACGGACAGTTTTGGTAGTAATTTGGGTTAAATATTGTGGTTTGTTTCCACGGATCCCAGGCGTCAGTCATCGAAGCATGGCCGCGTCATGCCATAGACCACCCCGCTTGTCACGGTGATGACTCGCCCCCTTGAGTGAGGGTCTGCTGAGCTAGTGTGGTAATGCATTACGAAACATCTCGACCGTGTAGGTATATGTAATTTTTACGACCAGTTAGGCTTATAACACGGTCACGACAGTTTTTTTTAAATGAAGTTAAGGACGTCCGTGGCGTCTTCGCAATAAAAGTGGACTTCGTAATTCGTTAAACTTCGACTTCGTACTTGATATGTATAAACAAGCGAAACTCTTTAATTGCTCAATGTATAATTTACTACAACACCTAAATGTACTGAATTAATGGCAATCAGCACAAGTTTGGTGATATCAACATCGTGACGTAATGTATAACGATATCCCCACAAACGGTGGTGTATAGAAACATAGACAGGTACATTTCACGGACCCTTGGGCATCTACCTGTACACAAGACTAAGTGTTACGCTTGTGAACACCGATTTGATTTTAGTGTTGCATAGAGCGCGGTTGTGTAGAGGGAAAGGTCTACCTGCCTACCTATTAAATATCGTTAAACTGAAGTAAAGGACGTTTTACAGTAGTTACCTATCTAAGGGTAATTAGTAAACTGAATCACACTTATAGTTTCATCAAATACATTTTTTCGGGTAAGTAGGCATCTAACTTCTCCCATAATATTAAGGGTTCGTTATAAGTTACCTTTAACAAAGATGGACTTGGAAATTGTTTTTAAAGATATTCAAACAACAAATAAAGCTGTTACAACTAAATAACATAATATTGTTATCATTGAATATATGCGCAGTTCGTGTGTATTGTTTTGCTAGCTTATTCAGTAACGCGAAAACAACACCAGGCAGACTATAAAATTTGCATACTCAGAGTTCGCATCGCGATTACATTTTATAAAATTAGAAATAATAATATGCCAACAGTTTAGTCACGTTTCCTTATCGCGCCACTTGGCTCTGTAGCACTTTATTTCCTTTTAATTCCATTCATTTAACGTTCTCGGTTAGTTCAGTTTAAAGACTATTTAAAATTTCAAGCTTGTTGGACACGTATTAAAAGCAAGGATTTTTATTTTGGTATATGTGATCTACCTTGTATATAAATCAACAAAAAAACCTAAGCTATCTCACTGCGGGGGTAAATAATAGATGTGAGAAAACAACGCTGATAAAAATGATTCTCTCCTAATTAAACAATAGTGGGTGCAGTTTGGCTTCATAAGGTCGATTCGTGTGCGAAGCAGGAAGCGTCTGTGGGACCTTGCGCAGTTCAACGGCTCAGTGACGACTACTTTACCCACGCCCGCCGTCTTCCTGATCGCAGCCATGTGCTTCCGCCAATGGGAGAAAACTGACCTCTGAGCTCTGCCCTATGCACATATACCTCAAGATTCACCTTTAACGTCAGTCTTTTAAAACCATTAAGATTTGCATGTAACCTACAGCATTATGCAAGTGCTTTACTGTTTTTAAACACAACATTGCTACGTGTTTAGCACTGCATGCTGCGCTGTTACGTAACGTTGATAAACAAACCTGTCTATTGCACTTTGCGATTAAATCGCTTGAAGTGCCCTTCAACAGTGGCGTTGTTTTGACGGTGGTCTGTTTAGTTTGTCGGGTGAGTAAAGGAGGACAATGTTCGCAAGTCGTGTCCGAAATGGGCACGATGGATGGTATGACACGAGTTATGTAAGCGAGCAGCGACACTGACCTACCGGCGCGGCCGGTCGTGCCACTTTCCTTTCATTATTGACACACATCTTTAAACGGACGACAAACTATCGTTATGCTTGCGACGTGATCGTGATTGACAATCGGAAATAAATCGTAGATGGAATATAATAATATAAACAATCTAGAGAACGAAACGTTAGCCGAAAATACCTACGTTAAAAAAATATGTAAGCATGCATAATAACTCTTTTACAAATTCTATTATGTTTATTGCTTTCGGTTTTGCAATTTGGCATAGTCTGTCAAATGCGAAATACTCAAAAATAAATTATATATAGCAACTGTCAAACAGTTATCGCCTGTATTTAATGTAAGTCCTTATGAGTTGGTGAGCAAAAGGCAAAGCCATGAGTTGAAGAAAGTCCAGCGTCAACATCACGACGGCCGTCCGTGGGTGGTGCAGCGTCTTGCGAAATAATACGTGGCAATTAAGTATCTGATACGTGACGCAAAACGCAATAAGGACCGCGGCCGCTTTGATAAACATCTCGGTAAGTATCTATTCATAAATTCAAGTACCTACCCTTTGTAGCAGACTGAGTGGCATGATAATTGTTAGCTTGATAAACAACTTGATATACTGCAACCACGAGCAATTAATTGACAGTTATCTTCACGACAATGACAGTACGTACTTTACATAGCTAGGATAGTTTTATCCTCGATTTCATTGTTGCGCGCGTGTAGTCAAGAAGTTGCCATAGGCACGATTACATACAACGCTTTAATACAAGTCTTCGCCGTCGAATACAAAAATTAGAACATATAATGCACGATGACTCAAACGTCAATGTATATATGTATGTATTTAAAAAAATACCTTTATACTCAGTAATAATACATACGTGCGGTAACTCCATCCGCCTGAGGAAGCGTAGTTTAAATTAATTCAATTCGGTTATTGCAATATTGTAAGCAAACAATGTAAGGACATCGAAACCCGGATACATGCATAAGTAAATGTTACAAACTCATTACAATTTAGATGGGTGACGCTGCTCACCTTTAGTGTGTGGCCAGAGACTTGGTAATTCGACACTTACTTAAATAGAACAATTAAACGAATCTTGTTTCTTATGAGGAAAACAGACGACTGTGTGCGAGACTAAGAATTTTTATTGAAGTTTCAAGAAAGAATTGTTAGATAACTCATATGGCGTTGGTTATCTTTATTTAAGGCTAAAGTTAAAAATACAGACGAGTAAACTTTTATTTTACAATAAAAAACTTGTAACGCTCCACTGCAGCTCGGGTGCAGTGCTCACCCGTGTTTTATGGACTAACCGTAAGACCGTAACATAATTATTCCATGCTGAATATAATATTAAACCCGAGTGCATTATTTGGAAAAACATCTACCTAATTAAACGTGACCAAGCCCTAAAACCTCTTGCCCTGTATAACCACTTACATAATCACAATTGTTTCCAAGTGGAAATTCTAAATACATGTATACAATAGGTATGCGCAACGCTATTACACGACACAAGTTCGTTTATAAACTTGCTAATTTACTTTAATTACTAATGCGTCCGATGTGGGCGAGCAAATAAACACTATACTTATTTTTATTCCGTACCAAGAAACGAGGTTGCTATGGTGAGGTGTTATAAAAAGTGAAAAAGTTCGAAAGTTCACTTCCCGCAAGCGAGTGCATAAGATGTCGTAGCACGCGCGGATTACAATCGCAGTGTAATCGCATCACGTGGTTGGTTGCTGCAACCGCTTACGTTACACATTCGGTAATAATGCGGAACATAAGTCTGGCTAGCCATATCAGTCAGACTAGCCCATTTTAGTCCACAAACGGATGGAATACACAGCATTCTGCATACTTAGTTAAGATTATTTTAGTTTATTTAGAGCGGCGTCAAGTTGGTACCGTGCATAACGTAGGTAAATCGGTTATTAAAGCCTCGGTAATCGGGCGTTGGTTGTGAAACAGACGTCGTTGGTATTGGCTGGTGCAGTGCAATCGCAGCGCCTGGCCGCGACAGCTCCTCTCCGTTGGGCCGTGTCATTACGAAACGAGAAAAGAAAGTTAAAACCGTTTCAACCGATAGAATGTCGCTCCGTTCGCCTGTCAGTTGCCAGTGCTGTAATATATCCGCGGCCGTGGTATAGCCTGAACCATTTGTGACGTAATTGCGGCTTTACGTCAAAATCAGTTGTTTGTTTACACTGAATTGAGCACAGTTGCCTCGTTTTCAATTGAGAACAGCATCTCATTAATATTTATAAATATTGGACATCACGATGACACAAGATTCACCTTGCGTCCTTGAAAATTTAGAATTTAAATTAGGAATTTAGAATTTTAATTACTTAATTAATTCTGTCAGTCAGTAACTATAGTGTATTTAATTATTTATATAAAATATTATGCAGTTAAGTACATCATCATTGAACTCGAACTCTAGCAAAGTTAATTTCAGTGTAATTTATGTGTTAAACCTACTGACCGCTTGTATAAGAATTATCTAGGTAGGTAAGTATAGGTACTTATTGTAAATGCGACGGAGTGCATAAAAACGGCATCTACTTTAAATTGATTTAAGTACTAAATAATCGATTCGTATATTTTCTCCCAATATGTATTCCAAGGCGCAATGGATTTTTGAATATTACCTTGAACTAGTACACAAGTACCTAATCGCACTTACCTAAATCATTAAAATCTTTGCCTAGAATTATAGACTAGACTGGTCCGCTGACCCCCTTTTTTGAACTAAACCAGAATGTTAAGTGTTGTTTTGTAGTTGCGCAACTTGATGTGTTTTACGAGCAATTATGCAAAGTGTTGGATCGCGTCTTGCCGAGAGCGCAAGTAGGTGAGTTGAGTAGAGGTGGCCGTTGCCGGTGCCGAGGTAATGGTAAAAGTGTTACGCGATGTACTCGATTCCGAGCGCGCTGCTCTGTGACGCAATGCTTTGGCGAATGTGTGCCGAAACTGCAGCCGAGCCTCCGACACGCGCTTCTGAAGATGAACACGCGGTGCAGCCTAACATTTGCACGCAACGCACGAAACTTACATTGCACAAATAGGTATTATGAAATTGTTACGATAATTCTAGTACCTGTCAACAGTGTATAAAACATGCTATTTTTTAACGTAATTATACATTTTTAATGTTCTTCGAGAGTAGTCACTAGACAACACTAATAATGTTTCCAGTCGTTATCAGACGGCCGATAAGATAGTACATATACAGTACAGTACCCTGTCCCTGTGTTTATGCGCTGCACTCCAAGACCCCCGATAATGTATTATCACTATATACCTATAAGTATAGTAACTACCTATTTGCTTACTCACTCGTTAAATGGAAATTGACGATAAAGCGTCTATTCTTTGTCTAGAAGCGCTAAGCTTCACAAAACGTCATTCTTGTTACGCCTATAGAAATGATAATTACAAAGAGTAGCAATAATGGCGTAAGTAGATTAGGTCCTATTAAATAAATAGATAGTAAGAAATTTATAAGACCCAGTAAAGTAATTATTTTTAGTTGAAGAATAGATTAGCTGCCTATGGTGGAGCGTACTTGAGATAGGTGCTTACCTACGTTCTAGGTAACAAAAAGACTTAGCACGTATTTGCAATTATTTTTGTTATACTTATTAAACATAATAAAATATGAGTTAAAATTTGATTAAGTAACATTCTTTTATTCTAAACTTAGGTATGACCTTAAATAAATTATATTTTCTGTTTTTTAATTTGATAATTACGCATAAGGTAGGTAAGTATTAGGTAATAATTTCTATACAAAAATACACAGGTATGAGTAGTTGCAGGCTTCGCAACGATAGACACCACAAAAGGTCACTATCATAGTTAAGGAAATTTAAATTGACGTATAGGCGTGTTACAAACAGCAATAGGTATTTTAAACGAGCGTTCAAACATCTTTGTGAGCCTTTGTTTGACAGGCTACAAACCTCTTGAAGTAGGTACTTAATACATGAGCATAGCCGCTAGTCGAGGACAGAGAAGTGATTACGCGTAGGAGTTTGCTCTCTTTGTAACTTACGTTAAGTTTCATGCGACGCTGTCGATTCGAGAATAATTCGCAAATTTAATAAACCTTCTGTGCTAATACTACTAATCTCTGCTAAAAACGATGGAGTAATAAAGAAAATACTCGATAATATTTGAGTTAAAAAAAAACATGTTATATTATAGTATTTTCAATACACGGATGACATCATTGACGATAGTATCGTCAATGTGCCTTGGGTACATAATGTAAAAGTACATGCCGTTATACCAGTTAATAACAAAATATCGCAAACATTGCATAGATTATTTTATTATGTACACACGAGGTTTACAAAGGAACAAACTCGTTTGACAATGTCACTTGGCCGGCAATGAACCCGCTGTGCTCTGCCGAAACAATTAGCAGAGCCCCGCGAATATTATGAGATCTACACAAACAAGTACTAGCAACGAACTAAACACTAGTAACGACGTCCGAAATACGAATAATGTACCATTATGTATGTATTCAGCAATGTGTTCATGCAAACAGCGTTTTGAAAGAAAATAAAACGGAATAGATTATTTTCATGAGGGCGATATTAAGATATGAAAAATGTACGCCAAAATATATTAATAAATATGTAGGTAATATACAAAACCTAACCGCGGCCTAAAATGTAAAGAATTTTATCATCGATTTATGGTGTAATCAGCTGCGTTCACTTTTCCATATCCAAACAATTAGTCATGGATGTGACTTTATTGTTACTTAATTATTTCAAGATGCGATGGAAGTGGAGATGTCGGAAAATAAATTTCTTTTACCATCAATTATATTTATTTTTGCTCAGGCGGTACACAATATAACCTAAGTTATAAACGTAGCCAAGATTGCTTTTAAATTCATCGTAACGTGGGCAGTAAATCCATTGTCGCAATCTCAACACAGGGCCATGTTATACTGTGAAACCTCCGACTTTGCTTTAAATTAGCGTCTTGAGTTTATTATACGTCGACGCATAATGGCATCTCCACATTGAGCAACCAAGTGTTCAAGGCGAGCCACATAATATTAAAAAACTAAACAATATTAACGCGTGTTTGGAAAGCACACCTTTATTTATGTTGCACCTTACAGAACACGCCTGTCACCTGTAGAACTTCTAAAAAAATAATTGAAAATTCGGAGCTACCTAAATATACGTGAAAAGTATTATTACAGCACGTTCTTCGGTATTTCGCTGAATGCCTATGTCGTATCGTTATAAGTTAAGGCTAAGCGATGTGGTGGCCTGGACTGGAACAAAGAGTTGAGTCATGTCCATAGTGTCGTTGGAGAAAGGAACCGAGCTAAAAATAGTACTCGTTCATAGTGACGGGTACCACTCCGGGCGTTGGACCTGGCCCACGCAATTTTACTTGTTCACCCTTTGACCCTGACATGAGCAATGGCCCTTGGTACATAGCGTAATTCTTTTCGCAGATATGAGAGCAGTCCGTTGTTCTATTTTTTTCAACACAATATCGAAAAAAACTTACCCCGATAATTCATAAATGCAACATGTGACGATTAGGATTTCAATAATGACTACAATCAAGTTCTGAACACTCTCTATTAAATATTAGACAACTTACTTAATAAATTCCTTGAACTGACCGGTTGCATAGCATTTAAAGTCAGTTACTGGTGTGATTCAAGTTCTGTTATATACCTACCTAATATAATTTCCAAAGAGAAATCCATTGCCTGAACATATTAATTTAATAAGCAATTGTTGTATCCAATTTTCAAGGTAGCTTATCTCAAACGAAGACCGTGCGAAAGATGACAACATGCAAGCATTTGATCGTAACGTTTCGGCAGAAATGAGGTGCTCAGGTTACTTCCAGTGCGACGCCATAGCAAAATGGCGCCTCGAGTCCCACGCGGCATCGCATTTCGCCAATGAAGCATAAGAGGAAATTCTCTAAAATTACTTATTGTGTATAAACGAACGCTGCGCTAGCACTACCGTACTCCCACGACCGTCTGTATTGTTTGCGCTGCACTCGAAGGTTTCTGCAACGCCTTAGGTGTTGGGAAACAACGGTAATGTCGACTTTAAGGCTAAAACCGGCTGTTCGAGAGGCTGTTCAAGTTTGATTGCGAAAAGTATGGAAAGCTTCTATTTACAACTGTTATGAGTGAGCAGGAGTAATCAGAAAACTCTTACGAGCTTCTTCTGAGATAAAATTTTCTCATAATCATCATGGTATCATGAATGACATGGCAATCTGTGGGTCAATTTTAACGGAAGTTTACACATGACGTGCATCAACAATTTGGCTGCCAATCGGCCGCACAATGCCTTTATCGGAACACGTGGAGAGCTAATCGCGTCACGTGACCATCTTTTAAGAACTGAAAAGCAGATCAGAGGTGTAAAGCCATGGAAGGTCTTAAGACGGGACTGTCGCCAGTTTATTATTTACATCTTAAGGCAGAAATGTCAGTTCTAAAATAATATTTAAATCGGACAGCGCACAAAACGATAAACCATGCCGTGTTTTTAAATCTAAAAGTAAAAAAAGGAATGATGATGCGGGTAACATCAGGGTATGTGTCGAGCATAATAAGACTAAAATATGCAGAAGTTAGCAATAACGTGAGTTGCAAGCGTTGAGCGATCGTACGCTTCGCCGCCCCACGTGATTACACGGCTTACTGACCAACTAACAAACATCAAATAGCTAGTATATTGCATGACGACCGAAATTAATACTATACCAATATAATTGGCGCAAGGAAATAACAAACCATATACGTACATAATTCTTTTTTACAGACAGTCATAGTGAGACCTGGATGGGTTGTTCTCATCACGTTTTTCATTTTTCGTTACCCGATTAGGGAATGTCGTCCGTCGTGCGTACATTTGCAGGAGACTGAACTACAGGACTTGTCAAGGTCCTGTTATCTGTAACTATAATGGACGTTTTGCCCATTTCCATCGCAATTTAGATTATGATTTATGAATTCAGAGAATAAAAAAATAAAACGACCTACCTCGTTTTATTTTTTTCTCTAAAAAATGCTAAGAACTATAAAATTTGCTCTGTACAAACAAATTTAGTGTAATAGGTATCATACATGCGGAATATGGTATAACTAGGTACAATTAGGCATTTAGGTTGTTAAAATTCTAAAGGTAGAATCCCTTGCAGTTTGTATATGAGACACCTACAATAAAGTAGTGAAGGGACAAAAGGGACTTTTACAAAAGGCTCTTTATCTCGGCCAAGAGTGGTATAAAAAAAATATTTTCAATACAATTCAAGAGCGGTGGTGTGCGTAAATAAATAAAGGACAGGTAGAAGGTTGTAGATTTGTATTTACGAGTAGAAAACGGTTTTAGCGATTTTTTTTAGGCAAACTAAGGGAGGTGTTCAAAAAAAAGATGCACCTTTTGAAATTCCCACTGGCAATACGACTAGGTATGGAAGCCACCGGCCTTTTGGAAAATCATTACTTTGTTGAGCAATTCGTTTAAAAAAATACTTGAAATTTTACTAACTAAGTATACGGGTTCCTTTTTAGTTTATTATAACGTGTAAGTAGGAAATAAATAGGTATACAAATTGAATTGGTCTAAGTAGGCAAAACTAAATTAGGTTTCTACTTGGTGTTGTAGGAAAAGAACTCTAGGTAATCTCTAGAGGGCTAAAATCATCTAGATTATATATTAATATATTTATAAGGCAGGTATCTATTTTAAGATGGGGTTAAATACCTAGGTCCTTGATAAACCTTAATAGGTATGTAAGGTTTATATATACCTATACGTTACAAGAGCAGCAATCTAACCCTAACATCATGTAGGTATGTAAATTGACATGAAAAAAACCACCCTCCCTGATTCCGTTTCTCTATTAAAACCGCTCAGGTGTATAAACCATCAAACCTACACCAACGAACTGTAAGTAGGTTTTATTCACGTGTGCGTAATAATCCAAATGAATGTCAGGCAGCAACCCCCAGCAACAAGTGTCTCTTACACGTAAAAAAAACACAAAAACGCTCAGCAGGTAACGTATGATAGGCGCAAACGATTTATAACCATATGAATTGGCTAATAGAACCGGTTTTCCATCACTGCTACACATAGATTTCAAAATCACGTCAGTGTTATACGATACCAAACTTTACTACCACGTGTTAAGGTTAATTTTAGAATAATGTTACAATAACATTGTGACCCTTACCAGAGTCTGTTACCTATATAATCTACCATGCTGTGGAGATTACTCAGGGGTTCAAACCAGATACAAGATACGAGTTACAAGTTGAAACCTACCACGTTGTGAAGACTCTTTTTTATATTTTTAATTATCCTGCTGCCCATTAAGTACATTAAGTTGGTAGGTACCTACCTACTTCCCTACCTGCAGTTTTATTAAATAATTATATATTAGGTAATCACGTAATTTGATTAGTAGCTGCTAATGCCCTAGTGTAGCTTACCTAGTGTAGGTAAACTCTTAAAAATGTATACTTAGTAGTCATGTAGGTACCTACTTACATTTTCATTTAAGTAGGTACGTATTACTACCAAGTGGGTAGGTAGGTATATAATATAGGTAGGTATATGTGTGTAAGGTTAATTTTTATACAATAAACACCAATTACCTATGATTAACATTCTAGCTATAAATTGCTGTCTACTCTCTCGCTGTCGACTTATGCCTTAATAAATGATAACTATTTTTAATATTTATCTAAGTTCTAAATTCAGCAAGGCTTGTTGGGTATCTATCTACCTATAGTTTATTTACTTGAAATTATGGGTAAGTACCTATATAGGTACCTACTTCCGCGGTTCTAACATGGAGTAGACCAAGTTACTTTTACTTTTCCGATTGAACTGCCAGCAGTCCAGTTGGGTTGGATTCCCTGCTCAAGCTACCGGTCGCAGTCTCGCAACCAGCTAGTTGGCACACGCAATTCTGTGCAACTGGTTTTACCTACATTTTCCGTAGGTAGATAGGTAGGTACTTATCACAGTGTAAAGCTATAATTACAAGAGGTTTGTTGACCTAGCAAGTTAAGGTACCTACCTACCTACATGTAGAACAATGAACAACCATAAAGCTTATTAGTAACTACGAGTAGGTAGTTATTTAAACAAAAATAGGTAGGTATGTTGTGGGTATGTATTTATATATCCAGTTTGAGGTAGGTAGGTATACATACAAACAGGTTGTCGAATAAGCGAAATAAAATAATTGTAGCCTACCTATACAGATCACAATAAGTAGTTAGTAGGTAGGTAGGTACTTGATGAAAATAAAACATGACATTTTGTCTGAAGTTGTTTATGGTAGGGATGTAGGTGCTTGTAATATCAAAAAGGTATCTATCTATCTAGTACCTATCTACTTAATGACTGAAACTATTTATAAATTTATGCGTACCTGTGTCAAATTAATTAGAGCAACAGTAAGTAAAACTTCATAAGTTAATCTATTTAGATACACTATTACCTATATTGTGACACATTGCACCTGGCAAACTAGCTAGGTACATAGGTATTACATAGATGAAGTTTTATTGCTTTTTAACAACGATGAGCAATTCCGTTCGCGGTTACAATGATTTGGATTTTTTTATGTTGGTTAATTCATTACAAATAAATTAAATGTAGTGAAATGGAATAGCTATTCATGTGTTTTCAAAACAAAAAAGTAGGTAATTCCACCAAACACGCATGACCAAGCATTGTTTACGAATGCACGTAGGTAAATTTGACAGCTGATAAAATTATTTGTTTTGCAGGAAAACTGCTAAATGAATGTTCTGACAGGTTACTACAGCTAGGCTGCAGTTTGTCAACAGAAACGTACATGTAAGTACTTATAGATAGTCATTACATTGATGACGTAAATCTCTAAATACATACCTACCTATGTACATGTAGGTATATTGCAAAAATATAATTATGTAGGTATACCTACTTAATTTACTTAGTTCATTTTGTTTTTAAGTTATTAGACACAGCCAACTTACCTACTTAGGTAATTTGATAAAATTAAATAAAAATTACACGAAACATTTAAAATACCTACCATACCAGCAGTCATAAGTACTTAATTATTAAAAAAATAGATTTATAAAAGTAACATACCTTCAAGAACAGATCACCAAATTCGTACAGCGCAGACTGTTGCATTATGGCCGTAGACATTATTACAAATCAATTCGTCACTCGTTTCCAGGTTTTGCTGTTATTATTTCTGTTTGTATCCTACAAACTGATGATACACTGAAACACGATTTTAGAGAGACGACAAACTCACTGTAATTTTAGGTTATTTTTTAAAAGTTCACGATTCTTTGACAAAAATTTGGGACTTAATACGTCGTGGTTTAGTAGAAAATTCGTTGCTATTTTGTTTTAATCGTTCGTTGACCACAGATTGCTTCTTAACTAGTTGGCCAGGGGTTGTTTTATTATCCTCAAATAAGCCAGATAAATATTTTTGAACACAATTTCGCAACCGTTGCGAAAATGTACAAAACTGTCCTTTGTTTTCGAAATGTCCTTCCACTTTTTTCGCGTCTATACGGAAATTCACAAAATTCGGTCAAAATCCAGTGCGAACTGCATCGAAGTTAACTTGTACTATAGTAACTTTTTTCTGTTTCCGACTTGATACTCCAAAAAGTTTGTTCTGGTCGTATAAATCGCAAAATAAAAAAAAAATATTCGCAGAGTCAACGCTCGCGCAAAACGCACCACACGTCCATCCGTATCACGCTCGCTCGCGCAACTGGCTTGCCGAACCGGCACTCTAGAGCGGGCGGGTGGATTTTGTTTTCAAATCAAACAGCACGATCACGTTTGAGTTTCGGAGCGAGATTCGTTTTTCACTCGGGTCGATTCGGGTTTTGTCGGCAATATTCGGCTGTCTGTTTTGTTTTTGCTTCTCCCGCCGCCACAACAAAACACCCTCATCATGCTAGCCGAGTTGCCATGGTGTTATTTTTATTACCCGATTACGGTGAATCCAAAATGCATCTAAAAATTTGGCCTGACTATAATTTGGCGAATTATACTTAATCAGCGAAGAAATAAAATATATCAAGACGATTAGATTTTTTTTTTTAAGAGCTTAATAAAATCAAAATTATTTGTTACATTTTTACTTAAAGAAAGAATTTTGGCGCTGGGAATATTAGGTTACGATTTAGTCTATCTTTCAGAAATAAAAAAAAAGCGTATAAGTAGGTATGTCTACCGATTCTCAGATTAAAAAAGTACCTACCTGCTATGCAGACGTCAAAAGTTACTTTAATTAAAGTTAAATTGACAACATTTTATTTTTTTCGTAATGATATATCTTAAGTAAAATATTAGGTAGGTATTTCTTAATAATCTGCTAATTAAGAGAGCATCTCAATATTATTTTTCGTTAAAATAAGCAATAATTAAGATGTCAATAATTTTTGACAACCGGAAAAGTTGTTTCTTTTTAAATAGGTTTTAAAATTTCATGCAGCTTTTATTTGTATTTACGCAAGTAGGTATGTATTTGGATCGATAATATAATATTTAGTTAGAATTATCTACGAATGAGGAAGTGCAAAATCATAGACAAGTAAACAGACAATAAAACAGTGGTGTGGGTATAACCGACACTGCGCCAGGTGATAATGCTGGATATCAAAATTATATATCTGTGTTGTAAACAAACCTAAATATATCTACTTATATTATATAGCAGCCACAATTATACTGGTGGAATATAAAAAATATAGATCAGGATATTTTAATCCAACAGAACTGATTAGAGACAAAGAGTTAGAATAGACTGTCTTTTTCTGGCGTTGCCGTGTACTCACCGAGTATGTCAACTGTATTATTATTCTAATGGTAGAAAGGTGAAAATTTAGGGTTTTATGTATTTTTGAGTGCTGAATTATAAAAAAAGGCAAATTGTGTCCAAAAATTAACAAAAATAATTATTTTGTGGTGGCCTTAACATTTAGATAGGTACTTGGAGTTTGGGAACCAATACCGCGACACCAGAATTTTATTATACTTTATTGTATACCTTATTACTTATTAATCCATTTTGAGTATGAGTAATAAGACTTTTACCGTCTTTAAGGATTTATAATGGAGCCGTTTTTTTTTTAAAAGTGTCCTAGTTTGTTTTTACTGGCAACCTTATTTTTAGTAGATTAGTTTTCTACTACCGTTTCCTCCCACCCCTCGCCCCTTCAACAAGTTATTGAAAATGGCTCCACGTGCATTTATTTATAAAATCCAGTGATAATAATGGTAAAAGTGCATTTCAACCTGTGTTAAGTGTGATTAGAGTGATTAGACTAACCGTGGGTCGACCCTATCATTCATACGACATGAATAGTCTTTGAACCAGTGTAAAAAGGTGAAAAATATGTGTTTAAAGTGATTACCGATAAGGAGCACGTGAATAACAAAAACTGTAAGTTTCGCCTTCCTATTCCTCTAATCACCAATGCTAACACCTTGAAATCCTTTTTTTTAATAGTTAGGTAAGTAGGTACCTACTTATTTACAATAGGTAGGTCAAATTCCAGTTAATTAGTGTGAAAATAATAATATCTAAGTAGGTATATAAACGGTGTTTATATAGGTATAACTGAGAAATGCCTAGTGAAGAATGAACGTGAAGAAGCCATTTAAGTAACTTTAAAAAAAATTGTTAAAAAGTGATTTGTTCTATTTTGATAATAGGTACCTACTAAGTACTTATTAATATTATTAAGTACCTATATATTATGTACGTACCTACCTATGTGCTCAGTTTCATACAGAGCGAATCTCGTTTGTGTTGATTAAGCTGCGCCAGTGACATTGTTAAAAAAACTACAGCGCTTATATTTCCAATAAGACGGAAAAACAATACGCGAGTTAAATCCTTTAAATTTGCTTGAAGGCATCAGCTATTATCTGAAGTCATGCTTCAAGTTTCCCAACTATCAATTTTGGAGTAAAGCTAAAAAACGTCAAGGGCAAAAAAGTCGCAATTTTAGAGCTGGCTCGACCAGGATTGGCCAATCGAGGAACGCGCCGGCCCGCTCGCGATAGCGTCCCCTGGGCAACTTTTTATTATGGCATTCGTTGGTTGCAAACTCGTTTGACGGTTTTAGTGTTATGTACGCCGCGCCGTACGATATGAGCTATGTTATGTGTGTGTTGGCTGCCCAGAGCGAACGGAACGAAATGTTCCATGATATTTCGAATTTTTATTTATAGTAAGTAACTAGCTTTAGCCCGCGACTCCGTCCGTGTGGAATTAGTAATTACGGCAAGTAAAAGTTGCCCATCTTATGTCCTTTCTCAGGTTCTAGACTATCTGTGTAGGTAGGTACCTACCAAATTTAATTTAAATCGGTTCAATAGTTTTAGTGTGAAAGCGAGAGAGACTTACTTATTTATAGACTACTAGTTTCTGCCCGCGACTTCGTCCGCGTGGAACTCCTCCTTTTTTGCAGTCGGTTAAAAAGTAGCCTATGTCCTTTCTCAGGCTCCAGACTTTCTTTGTACCAAATTTCATTTAAATCGGTCCAGTAGTTTTAGCGTGAAAGCGTAACAGACAGACAGACAGAGTTACTTTCGCATTTATAATATTAGTAGGGATGTCTATTTGCGCGCGATAAGTTGGTACTTTAGTTACTTTACCTACTCAATATCTGTTAGTTAAGACTTAAGAAGTAATAAAATATAGCCTATCTATATGTTATTCTGAAGTACGAGATAAGCTATATTATTTGTGAAGTTTCATCAAAATCTACTTAAGTACTATTTTTTGCGTAAGAGTAACAAACATACATCCATACATTCTCACAAACTTTCGCGTTTATAATATTAGTAAGTACTTACCTATATGGTGGTAAGTATCTTAACAACTTAGGTAGGTAAGGTCAAGGCTTCTAATTCCGGCATATTTTTGAGCTAGATCAACTTTGGTTAAAATTTTGAGACGTTTATTTTTAACTATTTACCCATTGCGCGCATCTACTAGATTAATAATTTACTTGGCAATCAAATAATAGTATGAAATTCCCTGTATCTAGGTTGCTTAATTTATTATGTATTTTTTTTAAATAATAGTCAGGTAGACGGAGTTTCCCGCCCGAGTGGGGCTATTCCGTCATGCAAGCAGTTTCCCTAGAACTACGCAGTTTTTTCAAGTCTTAGCTAGCGGAAAATGAAGACACGTCGATTTCAATCAAATATGTGTTATTAGACCTTAGATATAAGATTTACAATAGGAGTTATCCGCAAACACAATTTTTTGGGGCTATTCCGGCATGGTTTGCCAATCAGATGAGCTCAACCTTTTAAAAATTTACTAATATATATATTTTTTATATATATTATTTCATAAAGTAATGATTTATGCATTTTGCAGTCCGGAGTATTTTCGTACTACGTTCTATCGAATTACCTACTCATATATTTCGTCACAGCTAAGCTAATTATTGCCAGATTGACAAGTGTACCTATTTTAAAATGTAATACACTAAAAAAAGGTTGACGATGTCTGGAATCGGGAAATACCGGCATATGACGGCTTTGCCCCTTAAAAAATAGACGGAATTTCCCACTTGACTATTTTGAAGTTGTTAATTTTTTATGGTGAATTACTAAAAACTATCGGAGTTCTACGCATCACGAACAGGCAGACACGTTTATACATATCATAGATGTTGTAATAATCATACAAACAAGCCTAGAAGTCTAACTATTTCATATTTATCTTCGATCAAACTGCATAGTACTATACTCGCACTTCGACTTCGAAACGCAACTGAACTTTGAAAGCAGATATTTTTCTTCCTTTATTGCACAGCGTCATGGGTGTTTTTTAGTTTGCATTAGAAAACCCTACTGCTTTACCAACTGAGCCGGCAGCGGCGAACTGTGCTTAGATTCGCCAAAAACGTGTACGTGACGGAATAGCCCCGTAGACGGAATTAGAAGCCTTGACCTTACCTATATAACTTTGATATGAGAAGTAAGGTCCTGCCTGACAACCTAGGTATAATTAAATTTAGTAAGTAGGTAGTCATTTCTTAATGAAAAATATTCCATAGTGCAAAGGAATGTATTATAAGCAATATAAATTTCTCATGGGAAACATTTTGCAACACGACTCTTGTCACAAATTGAAACGTATGTGTTTTAATAGGTCAGCGTCGAATGACGCCTGCTCCGGCGTATCAAATCCTAGTTACTGCGTCCCCTTATTATTCTTGCATGTTTATATATATGTGTACATATATATATAATTTATATAAGTAGGTATATTTAGCGTTAGACTATCGTCCGCTCAGTCGTGCTACGTATATGGGAACTCTAAAGATTCAAAACGTCAGCCAATGGAATAAAATAGGTACTTACGTGAGTTAAAACAGTTTAATAAGTATCTGTTTCATTCTAATATAATATAGTAGGATAAATAATAAGTAATTGAAATTTTAAAATTGAAATTTCGATTATACCTACGTCCGTTGGCAAAATTGTAAGTATGTAGTACCTAGGTAGGTAGGTAGGTATGTATATGGTTTGTTTTTCCAGCTGGTTACAATAATGTTTTGATAGACCCAGTGGATATTACTTACGGAACCGTTACAGAATTAATAAACTTTACTTATCTATACTAATATTAGAAAGCTGAAGTGTTTGTTTGTTTGTTTGAACGCGCTAATCTCAGGAACTACTGGTTCGAATTCAAAAATTCTTTTTTTGTTGGATAGACCATTTATCGAGGAAGGCTTTAGGGTATATAACATCACGCTAAGACCGATAGGAGCGAAGAAACAGTGGAAAATGTGTAAAAAATGGGGAAAATATGAAGCCCTATGAAGAAGTGACAGAAGACTTTGACAGATCTTTGACGAAACAATCGGACGGGCAGGACGACGTCTGCCGGGGCCGCTAGTATATAAATAATCGTTCTCAGAGCTCACTTACCCTGTAGGTACCTATATCATATAAGTTTCTCCATGAAATAAATCAAGCTTCTGGACTCCAGGGATGTGCGGTGCTACAAGTGATTCGAGTGGCACTTATTCTAATAAATATTGTATTGAGCATTAAACAAGTCAACTGAAATAATTTGTAGACAAATGGTCCAATTGACAGGCCGATGTTACATAATTCCCAGAATGAACAAATTATTTTTGTATCGACTTGAAACGATATATGGCCTAAATCTGATTCATGCTCTTGTTTCATTAGGTTAATCAGTCTACTGTACGAGGTCAATTATTGTTTTGTTTCATATGCCCACCTAAATTAACAGAATAATTGCAGAATTAATTTGACTGTGTACCTACTTACTATTTTCAGATTTATTGAATTATTTATAAATTAAATAAAAACCTGTTCTCGTGATTCCGGACGAAGTATGGAGCCATTCTTATAAAATTTTCATATTAAAAAGAATGGGAAATTTAAGTTTTATTTACGTTAAAACTTAAAATTTAACACAATACAAAAGATCAATGTAAAATAATATTTTACAAAGGGACATACCATATAATATTTTATCGTAGATGGCATCTTGTTAAAACAATACTTACCTATTGATGATGACAAAGGTGTCATTGCAGTTATTACCAGTGGAATTAGCATGTTTATTGACGGTTAAATCAGCTTAAATTGAAGCCCAAGTAATTTACGTATTGTACATTTTATTATTATATAGGTACTATTTTGATTCTTCATTAAGTGAAGAGAAGCCCATGATTTATGCGCCGATACACATTTATTTGAGGTGCATGCAGAATTAAATAATTCAGTTTATTATCTTTTTACGCCGAATCAGCTAAGAAAAAAAAATATAAAATAATTTGAGTCTCAAGAAATGAATAGGATTAGAGATTTTCTATCACGGAAATTATCCCCAAAGAATGTAAAAATTTGAGGGTAGAAATTACTCATTTGCTAAGTAGCAGAAACTAAGGGGCATTTTTCTCAGCAAATAGTAGGTGGTATTAGGTAAAAGATGAAGAAATCCAGATCTTTAATGAGACTCAAGTCCACATCATATCTTTTCACTTTTTTGAACTACCAATTGCACCATGTGCGTCGCTGTTACAAAATTTTTATCAAAATATGTCATATATATTTCATACTCCTTTGTATACGAGACTAATGGACATCAATATGAATAACACACGAGTTCTTAAGATCGTGCACTACTGCATTAATTATGGTGTGTATGAGATCATTCAACCACTCAATCACACATACACAAGCAAGTTGTTCAAGCCACGACAGCCACCACCTTCCCTTTATGGTGTTCAGTTTTAAAAGGGCACTTCGCTGATCACCTCGAAAGAACGCTACCGGCTGCCGACCTCAGGCATTGCCGGGTATGACTACGAGTGTATGTACATTCGTAACCGATTGGAAATATTAACTTATAAAAGATGAAAGGCATTGTAACTGACGTTTCCTTAACCAGGAAACGAATATCGGCTTCCTGAACCTGGGCAATAAACAACGTTTTAAAAAATTTAAATGCAGTCTTTATTCTGTCACAGGATCTCCGTTCCGTAGATACTGCTATTGAGAACTAACGTAACGAAAAGGTATATATATATTGTCTATGTTCTATTATTTTATCTATAGCCACAACTAGCTGTATTTTTTTTTCTTTTTTCTGCGACGCTTGCTGTAAACGGACTCAAAATAAATATCTGGTGGATTAATTCCTACAGAAGCGTCGATATAATCATCGATTAAGCCTATTACACGACCTGATTTCAAGGGAGCTTAACACTACATGAGAATCCTGTAATAATATCTATCTTAGGGCTTTTTTAAGGTACTTATGTTATCTCACTTTTTTAGTTTAGTCTCTCTTGAAATCGGATCGTGTGATGAGTATAAGTTTAACAGATATATTTTTTGAATTACCTTTAACATATTTGTAAATTATTTTCTGGTATCATGTGACCGGTGCATATCTACTTTTGTTGCTTCTTAAATTATTATGAAGCCCTGTTTTGCCAACGCGATATCCTTATACCTAACTGCCTGGTATAAAGGAAGTGGTAATGCGTTATTGACCATGTATTTTATAAAATTGTCGCACATGCCATCGCCCCGAAGTATCATTTTCTAATCGACTTAAAACATTTGCTCCTGTTAAGGCGATTTTGTAATGATTTTAAAATACAATTACAACATGGCGGCAGCCGTGGGTAAATGCGATATTTGGGTACGAAATCGTGTATCAAGCGCACGCACGAAAGAGTGCAAAAAAATCAAGTTTACGTGTTTTGCCACAATTAGTATTACATCTACGCATGCGACCATAATCGTTTCGTCACACAATTTGGCTTAGATAAACTATTTGCTGTTTCTGAACGACCGCAGTGGCTCTCGTGTCGTTATGCAAATATCAGATAAACAAAATCAATAATGTGCCGTACCTAATGATCCAATACTGCTGGATTTCCCTAAAGGCACATGTTTCTCAACCTTCATTTTTTGTGAAGGACTGTTTGGTTTACACAATTAGTAATGTTCATAATACGTACTTTTTGAATAGCATAAAGTACCTACCTGATATGTACCTATTAATCTGTGGCGGACACCTGAAGGTAGGTACTATCGGATGCTTTCGGGGTATGCCATTTTAGAAAAAAATTGCTTGCACTTGTTGCTTCACACGCAGCCGCCAGGTACCAGGGTCGTTCAAGCGATTATTGCCTTAAAGGTGTAACATCGCCAGCACAGTTGATAGTACAAGTTCTGACCATCTAGTAGTTAAGTTTAAAACTACTCATCGGATCAAGGTCTGAAATCTACACTAGATGATCCGGTCGGGCCAGTGCTGCGGTACGTTGGGGATGAGTGTAGTGGGATGCACCTGGCAAATTATAATAAAAGCGCCAATAAAACAATACTTTTATAACTGTCAGCAATTACCTGTTCCTCCGGTCGCTTACGGTATGCGTATCCGTCGAAACTGTACCTATAAGGGAAGATCAAAACGGGTTACTGTAAGATGAGTCTTGGACTCAGACTGAGTAAAATAGGAAACTTATTAAACCTATATGCAGTAATGTTCATTTTTTATTTAATGTTAACTAGTTTACCTCGGCTTAATGCACGGGTATTTTTTTTAAATCCCTTCTATTTTCGATCCCGTATTTTCCACTTAGGGATGAAAATATTCTTATATAATTATGTTTCTTGACACATTGCAGCATTGATTATATTGTAGATACAATTTAAAAAAATGCTTAGATTAACTTAATGGACCATATTGTTTGATATTCTAGTTGGGTGATTATATCTTAATACATTTTATTTGGACTTTAACCCAGTTTGGTATTAATGCAAATTAAGATAACGCATTTGTATTTAATTAAAAATTGTTTTGCCGGATATCCACCAGTTCCGCCGCACAGTGATTAAACAGTAACTTTAAGGAAAATACATGTTGTAGGTACCAACTTTATCCAATATTTTTTCCTTATATACCTAATCAAAGGGTTGAACTAATTAAATATATAATTTAACTAGACTGTACAAAAGTAACCCTAAAAATTGATTGCTGTTACAGTTTATTTATTACCAAATTCTGCTAAAATCATACACTGTTTAGCAGATATAGGTACTTAACAGGTGCGTGCAGTGAGAGGGCGCGTTAGTGTAGGCACTTCATATAATTATGACTTTATAAGTATTGAATACAGGCATGCATTCAATTGTCTACGTAGACAGAAGAAGATGTAAACTTGTGTTACAACTTATAAAAATCACTAACCGCTTTAATGTTTTACTTACTTTATCGCCATTTTATACGATCCGAAATTAAACAGTAAACATATCCAGCCAGCTGAGTTTGAATTCAGGCAACGAGGGTAGGTAAATATATTTATGAATTAAATTTTTAAGTGACGCGTTTAGAAGGTTTTTTTTCTATGCCTACCTAATGTCTGGTTACACTGCTGTATCTGTTCAATGTCGAGCCGTATAGTCTTATATTTGACAGGACACTTTTGTGCGTCTCGTAACACGTCTACTTGTTTTATTATCAGTGCCAATAACGCAAATCGCGATCGGTCACGAGGAAGTCAGAACCGGTTCGACTCACGAGCGACGCGCTGTCGCCACGTCGCCAACCGCTTATACATAGCATTTATTATAATACCCCTTCTACGGACACTTTATTACTAGGAAGTACCTATATCGCACTAGTATGACGTGCTTTTATGCATTTTCTTAACTGTTCATAAACACTTATTGCTTGTGGAAAATTTTACGCCCTTGCAATCAACGGAGCAGCCTTTGAGAAAAATTTAATTATGAAGTTGCCACGTCTTCCTTTCACCGAATAAAGTAGAAGAATGAAAACAAATATTTACACTAACATAGCCTCTCCGTTTTTGTAGTTGGTTAAATATATTGTGTGTCGGCTAGGTACTGCAATATCAGTATCGCAATAGAGTAAATTTTCGATGCCTTCGTTTCACGAGTCTTGCCTCGTGAAGGTCCTCCATATTTACGTAAAGGGGAATATTTTTAAATAAAACCTGAATTTATGAATACCAAGGTAAGTGATACCTATTAGTAAATATGTTCTCTGTAAAAACTCATCAAAAAAGTCCATGTAAAACGAGATCGAATTCCGAACGTACGTCGGTTTGAAACATCGATTAAACTCGGTCGCCTCAGGAAATTCTGAAGGGCCTAATCGCAGAGGCGAGTCTCGAATTATATCAGCACGCACTAATTTAAATAATGAACAATGTTGCCCGCCGACCGGTTTGTTCGCGGACCTGAGACCGGGCCGTGCACGGTGTGGTCGAAGTATTGGAGAAAAATGATCATGTCACTACATTTAGGAAACCAATTTTGGTGTTGTCTATTAACCATCCTAATTTGTAAACTAAGTTAAAGCTTATCTATTATCCGGTAGTGTAGTAAATCCTTGCTGCAGGCCAACTATATTTAGAGTAAAAAAGGGGTTGACTTAAATGTATCCCGAATTAATGCAATGAAAATAAAAGTCATTTAGTCGATCGATAATGTTAAATTATCACAAGGTACACATTTAGAGACATTTGAATGAACACAATGACATTTCAATATAGGTAGGTAATTTAATTAAAAAGTATGTTATGAGAAGTCAGATCGATTAAAACAAGCTACAAGAGACCGCTGTGTATAGTAGACATATTATGTGTAAGTAATTTTCAAGTTTAAACTGCTAGTTTAAAAAATGTAAGAACGTCTCTGCCGCATTAAAATAAGTTAAAAGTAATAGGCAGGACATGTCATCCTTAAATAACTTCAAGTAGGTCCTACTTACGTGTTAAAGTAAAACCATGCGACTACAAAAGAAAGTGTGTACCCGTATCCATCCCGTACCATTTAACTTTACTCATTCTTTTGAAACACTTTTATTGTCTTAGGTACTCCATTTGGAACCTTACCGGTCAACCGAACATTAGTGGCCAGTATCGTAATCAGCTTCTTTAATTCGCATCACGTTACGTCAAGCGTATCTTTTGTTTTTGTAGTGCCGTCCTGCTCAGACATACAATATTTGTAAGAGACGGACTTAGTCAGTCCTTTTGGCACATTACTGATTACGTTTGACAGTTGTTTTATGCGAGTTAAGCCAAAACCAGATCGCGTCGATCTTGCTTTCGCTGTTTTGACCTAAAGGCAAGGCAGTAAAGTTCTGACAAACAAAGTAATATTGCAAAAATTTGGTCTTAGTTATCTCGCATAAAGCCACGGATGGAAAACCACGAGGCGGCGTCGATTCAGTCTCGTAAACGCAAGCAGTAAACTTTTATACCGTTTCTTAGAAATGGATGTGTTACAAAAAGTTGGTTAATCAATATAATTTCTGCTTTTATTAAAATTCAAGAGATTTTCCATAAAACATAGAGGGACCGTTTTTTATATATCAAATCTATTTAAGTACTACAACAACTTAAGCTTCAATCTGGAAAACCTATCAATGTTGCATAAAAGTAATTAAAAAGGCGAATAGTTGCTTATATCTACCTTTTCAATAAGAATATATACAGTACTAGCTTCTGCCCGCGACTTCGTCCGCGTGGAACTCCTTCTTTTTGCAGTCGGTTAAAAAGTAGCCTATGTCCTTTCTCAGGCTCCAGACTTCCTTTTTACAAAATTTCATTTGAATCGGTCCAGTAGTTTTAGCGTGAAAGCGTAACAGACAGACAGAGTTACTTTCGCATTTATAATATTAGTAGGGACTAGTACACCTATTTTTTAACTTCACAAAAATTAAATTATAAAGGCAACTACTTTTATGGAAATCACAAATTTTTGTGCATTCTCTTTAAGTTTGAAATTACATAATTCAAGAACAAAGGGGTCTCGAAAAAACCTCACGCCCGCAGAGTTGGAACGAGAACAAAGCGCGCATTCGCCAAGTTATGTTTTTATAAGTTCGCCAGAAGTAGGCCTGGCTATTTAAAACGTCACATAAATCGTGTCAAGAAACGAAACAATAAGGGCAGCCATTTTGTTTTTTTGTCGTTGTGGCAATCAGTGGGCGAATAGCGGGATGTTACATAACTACTGGTACAGTCAGCTCCAGAGTTATGTGACCACGTATACTATAATTATGGAACTATATATGGGGAGTGACCACGTAAGTATGAAGTTCAATGATGGATTTGTAGTCTTGGTCGGTCTATACTATGTAGTACCGTCATCACTTTCTCAGTGCCTCTTCCTATTTTTTGTTACGATTGACCCCTTAACTCCTGGTTTCCTTAGGGCAAATCCGCCACTGGTGAAACTGACTAATCCGCAGAGGTCAGTCCCAGGTTATTTTTTTATTTAGCTTTGTACCTATAATATGTTTAATACACTAATACTGACGAAGCAGTGAAGTCGTCTTTAATATTATGAGCTAGAAATTTTACTAATTAAGCACTTGCTTAAAAGTAATAAAGTTGAATTTAGAAGTAAAATAATGATTTTTTTAAAGACAAGATTAGTCGCTACTCGCTACCTACTGCTTAACATTCAATCGCCGATTAAATATTTAATAAGATAAGTAGCCTTAAACAAGATTTAAATACGACTACGCTATAGTCATTAGATCCTAAGCTTGATAATGTAGCGTTGATAAAAAAATATTAACATAATGTATGTACTTAATTTCTATATCTTGTTTAGAGTTTTTAAAAAGATGGATTTCAAGATATACCTATACATATGTTTAACAAAATGTTATATTACTGAGTAGGTATGTAATCATTTTGCTTATCACAGTTGTTTGTTTTTTTTTTTCATATGGATAAACTCAAATAATGTTTTGCTATCGCTACTGACTACCGACTAATTAATAAATTGTTATTTTTTGCGCCGCTTAGTTCTCAGTTTTGTTACCGGTCGATCTGGATTTGTAGATGGGCATTATAAATAATATATTAATTATTTAATAATTTCTGATGCCTTCGCGGTTATTATACATTGGAATGAAACAACTTTAACTGACAATAGTCTTATGCTAAAGTCACTTTAGTATAAGACTATTGTCTAAAGTCACTTTAGCAGAAGACTATTGTCAGCTCAGTCGTGCTACGATTATGAAATCTGTAAAGGCTCCGAAACGTCAGCCAATAAAAATAAAATACGCGAGTTAAATCCGTTAATTATTAAACATCGGTTAAGCCGTTTCGGAGTACGTAGTACATAGTTTAGGAACAAACACCGCGACATGAGAATTTTACATACCTATTAAAATATTGATATTATTATGTACTTATTACTTTTATGGTATTAAAAGAATCGGAACCAGCGTCTTTAACAAAAAAGAAGCGATTGTTTTTTTTTTTATAAAGATAAATTATCCATTACTATAGAGTTATCAACGGCACCAATAATAACTGCTTATCGAGTGAAACTAGGTCGAACTTGCTGATAGCAAAAATACCTATTTCCGCAACGATGTGCAGTTTTACAATTAAATCCGTTAGTAAAAATGTGGTTTAAGTAGGTGATTAAAGCTTAAATTACTTATTTACAATTGCCGTTGATATTGTTGTTAAATTGTCTATTTAGTAGGTACCTAAGTACTAAACCTTTGTAAGTAGTAAAATACCTAGCTTTTAAGTTAGGTACATAAGTTTAGTAAATAGGTGATTAATCCTTAAATTACTTATTTACAATTGACGTTGATCTTGTTGTTAAATTGTCTATTTAGTAAGTCTTAGTACCGAAAATGTTGGGTGGAATTTACTCACTATGGAAGTTAGATCATTGGCATAGTCGCGGTTAGAAGCTAGTTAGAAAATAAAAAGATTAGCAAACAAAATGGAGATAAAATATAGTACGTAGTTATTACCAATTAAACTTTAATACAATGCTGTTAAGCTGATAACGTTACATCTGCTGTAACATATTGTTATAATTATAATATTTTCCCCATTCAACATAACAATCTCTAAACTACTACATATTATACTTACATATTACTGTATAATTCGTGAATTATGTTTACTCATCAGTAAGTACCATAATAGCGGTATCTAGATACTGCTATTAGTTAATTACTAATGCAATTGCGTAAATGTTTGATAACACTTTTATTAATTAACGTAATTTTACGAGTTTTCTTTGTTAATCAAACTCGCCCGCTTAGTGATGATTGAAGAGCGTCACAGATCTTAATTTTATTAAAAATAAATTATCTATTTATATTATGTATCATTTGAGATGCACAGCTAAAAAAACAATATAATTAATAAACATATATTCAAAATACATACCAACAAAAACAATTGGAAATGTAAAAGTGAACACTGAAAAACAATAAGAAATCGTACCACAGAGGACGAATAAACTCTAGTCCTTGGACACTGCAAGACGAGCATCATTTTAATCGTGTAATTACATCGCTCCCTTTCATGTAAAACTAGTTAAAAAAGGAGAGAAGCTTTGATTCCCGGATTAAAATGCTGCATGCTACAGCCACTGTAGAGCGCTCGCGCGGTATCTGGAGGCGATAACCCGTTATCACTACGAGCGACCCCACACTATGGCCCTGTACTGATAACAACAATACCCTAATTCCACTAGAGTTGCGTTGAAACTTGGAAGCCATATTCTAAGTAACTAGTCTTACTTTGGTTTCAGTGGTACCAACGGCCTAATGGCGTAACGAAATTAGTCTGAAATTGTTAAAACGGCCACTTTTGCATCACGTAACGCGATAGATTTCAAATCTATTTATTTCAGGACCATCGGAATGTTAACAAGTGCTAAAATTATTTTGGTTTGGTTTAAAACGAATTGCGTATATGTAGTTAATTATCATCTTAGATAGAAATTGGTAATTTTTTGTAGGTTACAGAAACAACAAATTAAAAAGTAACTTGTTTGGTTAGAAGTTATGTATATTTGTATAAGTATATAAAATATCGTGTACCTATCAGAAATTATTGATAAGGGATATCTCAATAGCAAATAGCAAACTTATAAGGACGTCATTATAGCAGCCAACTTTTGAATTTTTCGATATATCGACAAGGAAAAATAAGAACAATTTTCATTGTTACCCATTTCTTCGTAAATAATGAAGTTGTAGTTTTAAAATGAATAAAAATGAATACCAAACAAATATAATAAGTAATAAGTTTAAGCGTTTGTTTTTATAGACCAGAAGCCACTTAACAGACTTAATGCTATATATATTTATTATCCTCGTGTAATTAGATAATAATTAGGCATGGAAAAAATATAACCTTGAGCATGTGCTACCATGTACCTAATTACCTACGTTAATTATCTCCGTTATGTGACAATGACTTCCAAATTGAGGTGATAAACAGGACAAAAGTAAGATGTCTTGGCAACAAGCAACAATCTTCAGAAGATGCCTAGTACCTAAAGCCATTTTTAATTAAACTTTTTAACTTAAAACAGAGATTCAGTTGTCCTCATAATAAAATATCTGGCTTCTATCTATCTAACTAACCCACTGTCTTACTATAACCTAGTACCTATTAGTAGATCTTTAAAATTAGCACAAATAAAAATACCAGTCACCCTGCAGACTATAGACTTATCGAATACAGAGCAACTCCTCGCGACGGAGGGTGCAGAGTTCTTTTGTCCTTTATAGTATTAACAAGTTAGTAAAGGACGACAACTGTCTAGTGTTGAGAGTAGATTTTTATTGGAAAGCAGGAGCCTCGACGCCCGTTGGTCGATAGCAGTCGTCGACTTCACAATTAGTCGTCAATTGACCTCACTCCGTTCAGATTGACGGCGCCTCTCATACGCTACCCGACACTGGATATGTATTGTATTGTATAACCAATGTTGATGAACATACTGTTAACGTGAAATCTTAAAGGTCATGATGGTACGGGAACTACCTAGTAGGTCAAAGATGTTCTTATATTTTTAGATACCCAGGCCTCCTGAAAAGTGTGGTATAATAGTTATGATGTTTATAGACATGGAGTGATTCAGCAAAATGGATTAAGGCAGGCACTAGGCATGCACGTTCCAATTATCAGTACTAAGGAAAAAACTGGCCGACATTATTACGAGTAAATAACGTAATCTTTTTAAGCAGCAGCCACTATCGAGCTCGGCGCAAAAAAATAACAAATATAACAAGCACCGAAATACATGACCGTAGCGGCCGTGCGCCCGCGCAGGCCCTAGAAATAACCAGTACGGAAGTGTGAATTTGCGCAGAAATAACTACTCGACATACTACTGTACCTACCTCCTTGTAAATCTGGTTTTCGGAGTTCGTTGTTTTAAATTAATTACCTGTGTCCGACATGATCTACTTAACCGAATCAAATTAGTGTGAAGTTTTTTGTAACACTCCCAGTATGGAAATATTTTAAATTACCTATATTGATGTTCGCTATTTTTATTAAATATATATGTGCATTATAATATTATTGATGGTGATGTAATTCATATTTATTTATCTATCCAATTACTTATTGCATTTATATTTTTTCATCTTCATGAATAAAATATTATTTCTATGTAGGTACCTAACTACTTAACTAGAAATAAAAATACGAAGACAGGTAGCTATACCTGTGTAATAAAAATACTAAATGTATAGGTCATATTTCTCCTGGTTGAGCATTTTTATTTGCTGCGGTGTCTTTGATCGGTCGGATGTGTGTGTACTTCATGGAAAAATATGAAATTAATTAAAGAACCTGAGATCATGTTATATTTATTTGTTCGAGCGTTACCTAAGTGGAGTCCTATTACGTACGGTTAGGCGCAAGTACAAGTCTTCCTATTGTCACGTAATGTCTAACGACAAGCCCAGTAAGTGTCTGGTTCGCAAAATAAGGCAACCATAACTAGTCGGCGGACTGGTATTTCATTCTTGCGACACGATTAGTACATTGTGCCGTGTGACATTCATTTCCTTGTCAAGTCTAATTGAATGCGCATTTTGCAGCCAATATCTAGTTTATTAATATGTTGCGATATTTAACTTTATGGCGGTCAGTTCATAAATCTATCTGAAGTGTTTTGCGTTATATTTTCTTGGGACAGTTTCTGTAGAAACTTAGGTATGTAGGAAGCTGTACGTAAGAGCGAACTAAAACTAGTCTGTACTAAAACTTCCTCTTGAGATAAGTCGACTGAATTTTTACTGCAAGTTAGTAGGTGCAAGCTGCAGTGTTCCTTTCACTGGCACTAGTTGGCGGAAGTTATGTCACCGGGCCAGCATCGGCGCCGGCCAGTGGCCAGTGGGCCATCAGCTGACCGTAATGCCCGGCACACTTACCACGACCCACGAAAACAAGCGTTGCGTCAATGACGCACGCCATTGAATTGCGTAATGTTTTGGGGTTTTTCTTAAGTGTTGCGTGCTTAATACTGCAATTTTGGGTTTGATGTACTAAATACGCTTTGTGCTACTGTTACAGAGTCTGAGACGGTTTTTAAAGTATTGTAGTGATAGATTTGGAATGTTAACTATTCTTTACTTTTTCATAAATTTTAAGCTACTTAAGTAAAAATATATTAACCAGGGATATTAATGTAATTATTTATATCTAACATCAAATAAATCATAATATAAATCCCAATACCTATTAAATATACGAAACGAAAGACCCTCATCCTAAAACGGAAAGCTCATTTACTCATAAATCAAAAGTCCTCGAAGCACCTCTTAACCTCTACGTAAAAGGCGTGAAATAATATACATACTGGGCAAAGTCATCTCCATGTAAATGAGTTCTACTTCGAATATGCAATACTTACATAAATAATGCTAAGCTCAAATGTCAACACT
The DNA here is from genome assembly GCA_038024825.1 of Polylopha cassiicola. NCBI lineage: Eukaryota > Metazoa > Arthropoda > Insecta > Lepidoptera > Tortricidae > Polylopha > Polylopha cassiicola. Next base: position 5,874,651 of record CP149059.1, read on the forward strand.
AAATCTCGGCGAGGTCAACTCATTGTGGTTACTATGTCGGATAAAAAGTTTTGACTGTCTAATAAACGAAAGCCAGCAAAAAACGAAAGGTGCAACGCGTACTGAAACACAACTCTAACACTGTTGCGTCTAGATGGATCAAGTTTTGATTTATGTTATACTTAGTAGACTAATAATTGCTGTTTAACTTTTTGCAACTAAATACATAGAAGCTTTACTATTTACTAATATTATTAACGCTAAAGTTACTATTTCACGCAAAACTACTGAATGAATTTTAATGAAACTACAATATAGCTTAAACATCAAAATAACACACAGCTGTAATTTATGAGGGTATTGTGTAACGTACTAATTATGCGCAGACGAAGTCGCAGGCAAAAGCTAATAAATCATAATACTCTTAAGCAGGTATTATTAGTACCTTATGTTCTTTATGAGAAATAAACTTCTTTATTCCGAACTTTAATTCAGATAGTTTTAGATGTAGGTACCTAGTTTTGGTCACATAGTAATTTAGAAGTAAGGTATTGATCGTCTATTTAATAGGTATTGGGAAGGTAGTTAAAATAAAAAAATATGAGGGATACAATAGAAAAGCAGTAGATAGTACCTAGTGTCCGCTGTTCTTAAAGCAAAAAGAAGTTAAACGTGGACAAAGCCTCAGGTGCTGTGCGCCGGAGCGTGGCGCGCGGGCGCGGGTGCTCCGCTGGCGGCGGCGCGGCCGCGGTGTGATGCCGCTTCACTCCACTGCGCGAGATCTGACCACTCATGTCGTGAGTCATGACGAACACGGCACGCGGTATCTTAAACCCAATATAAAGATGCTTCTCTTATAAAGAACTTGTTCAAAGTTAGGGGTGTTCTCACTCCCGGTTTAAATAAGGAGTAGAAATGACACTTGATCAGTTCTTTCGTGGTTAACTCGTCTATTTCTATAATTAGGTTTTGAGGACTTACCTTACTATCAATATCTAAAGTAGAATAATTGGTGACAATAGACTTACGCAAGCGCACTGAACTGAGTATCTTTACATTAAATTAGAATTACAGTAATTGTTTTGATAAAAATACAGTAGGTACTTACCTACCATACTTTATTAAAATTGTAATGAAAACCTGAATTTTTTAGAGGAACCACAGTTTTCTTCTGTAAGCCAATTTAGAAGTAATTTTTTTATGTGTTTGTTAGGAAAAATACTGCAAATATGTTTTTGCGCACTCGACGTTTATTTTTTACACTCATGTACTACCTTACAACTACAAATGTATTAGGAACTTATCTTCAAGATAAATAAAGCTTTATAATATATGACCTGAGAAACATAGCGTGGAAACTGCTAAGTTCTGATTTAATCCGTCGTCTAGCCAAAAGAATTCAACGCGCTCATTCAAAATATTTTTTTTTATACACGAAAATTTCAAAACCGATACAGTAGCTAAGGAAACAAGTAACAGCCAGTAACAGCGACTTCCTACTCGGCTACTTGTTTACTTCAAAATCTGCATCAGTCGTTTCCAGTGAGAGTGAGGTTGAGCGGTTTGCAAGACGTTACGTCATGGCTCGCACACACTCGCACTTTCAAGTTTCACTGTTAGATAATAGCACCACACAACTCCACTGGCTTACTTACACACTTACACACACAATAGGAAGTGGTACTAATGATTTATACTGTAGTTTATATCTGTGATCGGGTCCAGTGTATCAGTTAAGGCGATGTGATTCGTAAGATGGCCCCTTGAATATAATTTATTGAGGGAATACGGAAGTGAACTTTAGTTGATCTTTACTATGTATTAAAAAGGAATTATAAGTAATACATTATGAAATAATGATGGCACTAAAAAGACGCGTCGTATAGATACTACCTATCATATTTGTGTGTAGGTAAAAAGTGTAATTTTATTTAGTATAATTCATTACGTTAACACCTAAATGACTTCTGTTTGGCTCATTGGTTGACTGGTTGATAATGCTATAAGGAATCAAGCTCGCCGATTTTACCTACACTATTGTTGTTTTGTTCAATAAAGATCAAATAAATAAAAAGGTACTTACCTAATATGAACATGTATGAGTATCGAAAGATAGCATAGAATGTAGTATCTCCATGCGAGAGTGTGTCTAACTGTCTGTCTATTACCTCGTCACGCTTAAACCGCAGAACCTATTTTGTCAAATTGAGGTACGGAGATAATTCAAGTCCCGGGGAAGAACGTAGTACCTTTTCCGGAAATTCTTCCTTTAAATTTTACTTACGAAATAGGTGGACGGGGGAGTTTGTCAATAACAACATATCGATTTAGGTTAACTTCGTATGAAAGAGTATTACAAAATAAACTTCCTACTAATTTTACTCAGACGAAGACGCGGAACGAAACTATAGTAATACAAAGATCACGAAACAATTTATCAAATTAGCGTACAGTACAATAGGTAGAACAAGATGTCATGTCATGGTTATCGGCAGGATTTGATTCTGAGACTTCACGACCGTATGTCCCCTCTAACACTGAGTTCAAACATCTTTAATTGAATTATTAATACTTAATTAGCCAGAGGATAGAAGAATCTATATAAAAAAGTTAAAGAGGCATTCTCTTCAGACTAAAAAATAGACAGCGACGGACGATACAAGAACAAGAAATCTTAATAATTATATATTTAGGTAATTTAGTTGATGATAATTATAAGCAATGAATAGACTGACCTTTAAAGTAAGGCATTCGTTGAAAAGGCACCAAAATACTGATACGAACAACTTCATCATAACAACATTCAAAGAGGTCCGGGTTCGCGGAAATCGTATGGCCGTTAGCCTTTAAACATGGTATAAAGCATTTCAATCAACTCTTTAGTATGAGCATGACTGTCGTTTGTGTTTTGAATGCTCATAGACTAAGAAATTATACGTTTGTATGTATGTATACTATTATATAAAGCTGAAGGGTGTGTTTGTTTGCTTGAATGCTCTAATCTCAGGAACTACCAAAAATATCTTTGAGAGAAGGCTATAATATATTCATATCACGCTAAGACCAAGCAGTAGGTAAATCCACGAGGACGAAGTCGCGGGCAGAAACTATTATAAATAAAATCGAAATTTATTATTAACAGAAACCCAATAAGCTGTTGCAAGATGTTATTGGAAGACAATCACGTACTTATACTAAATTTCTAACTGACTAAGTGCTATTTAGACAATGACTAAATTTAGGGAAATTGTGAAAAAATCCACTGACGTAGGTTATCCTATCATGCAATTACAACCCTTTCCAAAACAGATGCGTCATAGGTATCAGAGATGTCACGAATACTTTATTCGATAAGTCATCTTGTATGCAATGTATAATTATATAATCATAATATATGTATCTATGTCTGTCATATATCAATTATTAATCAGAAGATACGTTTTGAGAGCTATAATAATGTCAAGGTGCCAGAAGGCATAAAAATACGATTTGGAACACACAAATATATAATTTTATCATTAGACTAATGCAATTACTTTATTTATTCTTTAAGTACTTATGCACCTAACTGAAACTTAACGCGCAACATTTGCAATTACACCAGTTTGCATATGCCTAATGTATTTTTTATGTCATCAATAAAAAACGCTTCTTGGTTTTGTAAAGATGTCAGTGACTCTTTCGTAGGTTGATCATTCAATGAAGGTTGAATTTTATTTCAGGTCTGTTGCGCGATGAGCATTCACCAATACCTACTTAACTTACAGAAAATGCTTTGTAACAATAATACACATCTTTATCATATCAAAAGCATTTTGCACAACTGAAAACAAAAGAATCAACTCTTCTACAAATCTAATCTACCAAAATCTTCTCCCTATAAATGTTTTCAGAATATTCTTTTACTGCGTTAACGAAATTAACAAAGAAGCTATTTCGATGCCAAATTCGTCATACGAGTATTCGTAGTAATATTTAATTGAACGTCTATCGCGAATGGTTTCACCAATGACTGTAGCACGTAGGAGGCTATATTTAAAGCGTGGCCTTGGTTCTGCTCGTTTGGTAGGCAATTTTATTCGACTCGTAGAGTTCCGTATCATGCCTTAATAAGTATTCATGAATCCTTATGATGTGTCCGCTCTCCGCCTTGCCCAACGCGTTGCTAAAATAATTCCTTTGTGTTACAGACGACGTATTTACGAGTTAAACGTTTCTTCTTGTGATATTATAATAAACCAAGTAAAGGTGCTCAAAAGTAAGTAGCATTCTGAAATATGGACCAATATGTACCAACGGCCTAAAATTTAACTGACAGTAAGAGTATATTTATAAAATTGATTTTTAAGTGAATCGGCTTACGTAAGTTACCTATCTTGTGTATAAATTGTCTTGAGTTAAGAACATTGGGTAGGGATTCATTTGGACACGAATATCTCGCGACACGTGTCGACTTAAACATCGGTAGATGTTGCTCAACATAAGGCGACAATGCGAACTTCGTATCGCAGTAGGTTCATGCGGGGGATAGTATAACAGTTGAACACTGGACGGCACAAAGTCAGCATACGTTGTGCAATTTTGCCTGACGTCGCCGGTGACAAGTGCCGCAAGATATTGATGCCCTATTATATTCCTAATCCTCAAGTGATAACAAGCATAATTGAATTTTGTGGCGAGTAAGCATTTTTATAATACTAAGTAACTTTTGGCCTGATCTATATTTCCGCAGTCTCATTCAATAAGTAAATAATTTAAAAGCTCAGCGTATTAGGTTAACGATAAATACGATACCAATTCAATATCAATATTTGTTAGTACTTTTAACTACTTACCTATCCCGATAAGACAAAATATTCTACAAAGTACCACAATGACTAGGTAGTCACTATATTTTTGAATTTAAAAAAAAATGCCTATCTACTTTAGCATCAGGTTTTATTTTCGTATTAAAGTATGAGATTGATGGAAAGGACAAAAAGGTATTAGTATAGGTTGGTACTTGGTACTCAGTATATTATAAGTAGGTTTATTTTTTCTAACATGATTAAGTTTTTCCTCAAAATAATGGAACACGTTAAAGTGTTAAGTTCTTAAAGCCAAAATGATCCATTTAAAATTCTACACGCCTTTTTTGTAAATGCTTAGGTCTGGTCACGACCGTGGGCAAAAAGTTTTTATCTTTGGATCGCAGCCTTGATCTTTTGTTGGCAAATTAATTACGTTTTTACGTGATTATTATGGTGTATCGGTGATTCTAGTAGTACTGTAAATAATCCCCATTTTTGAGTCTTTCATGCTTTCATTATAATTAAACGGCCAAATAATTAATTCCTATATATGAAACTCATTACATCGTGGTACATTTGCTTACCTTGTATCTAATTATAATGAGCCATCAGTGGCATCATACTGATTTTGAACTAGATTAAATACTAAAAATACTGCTATGGTCTAGTACTGTGATAAAGAAGCAAAAGAAAAAAAAAGAAAATACCTAAAACGAAATACGTTTTTATACATAGTTGCATTTTATCAGTTTTATATGTACTTTACTAAAGATATAAAAGGGTTGTCGATTGCATCACTCTACCGTGCAATCTATGCACTTAACTTTTTAATCAAACATGTATGGTGATGTTAACTTTTAAATATGAAAGTGTGTTCCTATGTAGTCATGTGTAATAAAACACGTAATTATTTATTCAATTGTAAGTTAAGATATCTATACTAATATTATAAAGCTGAAGAGTTTGTTTGTTTGTTTGTTTGAACGCGCTAATCTCAGGAACTACTGGTTCGAATTCAAAAATTATTTTTTTGTTGGATAGACCATTTATCGAGGAAGGCTTTAGGCTATATAATATCACGCTGCGACCAATAGGAGCGAAGATTCAGTGGAAAATGTGTAAAAGAACGGGGATAATATGAAGCCTTATGAAGACAGTGACAGAAGACTTTGACAGATCTTTGACGAAACAATCGGACGGGCAGGACGACGTCTGCCGGGGCCGCTAGTGTTTAAAATATACGGTATAATGAAGTCACAGTCAATATATACCTATCACACTGTCATTATTCATTTAACACTAAATAAGTAGTACATACAACAGTAGCGTACAAAATTGATAATATTGTACTACATACGTGTAGTAATATTAGTACCTAAGGTACTTATACACGGGTGGATCAAAAAGTACCCGCGTTCGGAAAGAGACGATGTCGTTGGGATATGTTGTTATTATCATCGTGTACTTAAGGTATTTAGAAATTAAAATATATATATTTTTTTAAAAACAATACATTACCTTTTATTTAGTGGCCAGTTTTATCACAAGAGTGTTGTATTTCGCGGTGACTTAGAAAAAGATCAATATCGTTTCGTAATTAGGTTTTTATTTTTAGATGGAAAAACATGCGATGAAATAAAAGTAAAGTTGGATGCTGTCTATGGGGGCCTTTCGCCTTCTGTGACAACCGTCAGATATTGGTTCCATGAATTTAAACGCGGCACACAACTGTTTTTGATGAAGACCGGCCAGGTCGCCCTCCAGACGTGGTTTCCGAAGAGGTCATTAAAAAAGTTCATGACATGATTATCGCAGATCGACGAACTAAAGTTTGCAAATTAGCTGACATTGTAGGCTTGTCGTACAGAACATTTTTCAGTATATTATGTAATAAATTGCACAAGAAAATGATGTCCGCCATTTGGCTGCCGCGTTTACTCAATGATGAAAATAATCGGATTCGGATGTCAATGTCAAAGCAATGTTTGGATCTGTTTAAGAGAAATCCGATGGAGTTTTTGTCTCGAGTTATGACTGTTAACGAAACCTGAGTATATTATTATACGCTAGAGACCAAGCGAGTCCAAACAATAGATTTTCCCATATGAATCTCCTCCAAAGAAGACAAAAACGGTCCCATCTGCCGGAAAAGTCATGGCCACGATTTTTTTGGGATTCGACGGGAATACTCCTTATTAACATCTTACAGAAAGGAAGAACAATCACAGGGCAATATTATAGTGAATTATGGGACCGATTCGATAAAAAAATTAAGAATACACGGCCCCATTTGGCTAGGAAAAAATGCTGTATGGCCCCGATAACGCACCAGCACATTTATCCAGGTTTGACGTTGTCAAATTAGTGGAATTTCACTACGAATTGTTGCTGCACCCACCATATTCAATTGATCTGACGTCCTACGACGTCTTTTGGTGCCTCAACATGAAAACTTGGCTCGGGGGTTAAAAAAATCAGCTCAAACGAAGAGGTGATTGCCGAATCAGAAGCGTATTTTAAAGGGTTTGAAAAAACATATTTTTCGAGGGGTTAAAAAAGTGGCCAAAAAGTGGGATCATGTGTAAAGACCTTGAAGGAAATTATGTTAAAAAATAAAAAAAAATCTTTAATAAAAAAAGTTTTTTTCTGTCTTAACGCGGGTACTTTTTGATCCACCCACGTATGTATTATTCTGTAGGTACAAGCGCAATGCCAACGACGCGATGCAAAATAAGTCCATTTACGCCAGAGAGCATGTAAATATGTGCAATGGCAATAATTGGCAGCGACTGTACAATTTGCAAATCGGTAGGTGAGAGAAAGTGAACTGATTTATTTAGCGCAAGCCCATTTTGAATTGAAAATTGTGAAATTCGGATTCTGGATGCGATTTCACTTGCACAGTTATAAGAATACCAAAACAGACTGGGACTGATGTATTGTTTTCGAAATCGCTGCTTGTAATGCAAAATTTTTCCACCGATCCTGCGCAAAAAACCTACCGTTGGAGCAAAGGATAAGTTTACGATATACTAATATTAATATTTAACAGTTGACAATCAAGGTGTCGATGTGTAAAATAGCTTATGAATATAAAGTTAAATTTAAATGGCTACAGCATCTCATACATGTATATGGCTGGTACCTACGTTGCTTATTGTGTTTATCGGCTCGGTACCAACTCAATAAGAAGTTTCTATTACGATCGACCGCGACAATATGGGGTCATTGAACGATAATGTTCCTACCTACTTAATAAATAGCACTGACTGTTCGCAAACGAAACAAAATTATTAGTACGTATATGTATTTTTTGTAAAAAATGACATCGTACAAAACTTTATAGTTATGACACTTTATTTACTAAGTAGAATCTATGAAAAAAGTATGTACTTAAATAAAATTACTGTAAACGTGCTGCAAATACATAGTTTATTTCATTTGTACATGTTTTGAAACAATACATTACGCACATTCAATTAAATAGTCAACTATAAATGTTAGTTATGCATTCTCAAGGCCCATAGAACGCAGTTCCCTTTAGGTGTCAGAAAACAGATTAATCATCATTACGCCCGCTATTGCTATGATTTCACTGTTTAAACAATTCATTTTCAAACCGACCGCTTCGCATTCTGAATAAATTGTTTAGAAGTGGAGTGATATTAAACATATTGTTTGCCACCCCTTTTGCAATAGGGAAGTAAACCGGTCATTTGCGAATGAGTTCTAAAATACACGCACTTTGGGTGCGTGCTCCCAGGGATCATGCGGGTAGCGCGTGCCGGGATCGTGTCCCACATGCTACACAAATTAAAACATAATAAAAAGTTTAAGTTGATACTTGAATCACGAATAAACTGTTGATGAGCGGAATACGTTTATTTACCCCAACCAAGGGGGATGTTTCAACAGGGGAATTCACAGGGGAAGGTGTGAAATTCGCGACAAAAGCGCTTCCACACCGGCGCAAACAATTTAATTTGCATATATTTTGTGTTGCACGTAAGTGTTGATATTTAAAAACCGGATCGTCTTTATACCGTGTCAAATGAGGTCGATACATAAAGAATTAGCGAAAGGTTATTTGCAAACGACCTCAGCATCCTGTTGAGTGGATATCAAAAAAACATTGACAAACTTCCACTCATTTAATTTGTAATTTTAGAAGTCTTGCTTACGGCCTGTTTTACAATGACCGGGCAAGCTATTGGCTACTTTACTATCATAAAAAAATTGTTTAAAATTCATGTATATTCTAGTTGATTATTTAAATAGATCATCCGCCAGTAAAGCTATACTAAATAAAATTAGTTAAGTAAGTAGCTTAGCGAAATTAACTAAAAGTTAAATAGGTTACTTGGGCATAGTAAAACAGGCCCTTAGAATCGAAACAACATGAATTGATTTATTATTATAGTCGAACGAATAGTTCTGGTTGTTGTAAGCTCTCGAATATTTAACAACACTGATAAAGCAGTGTCTGTATCAGTAGACTAACGCATAACCGCCCTCGGTGTCTAAAAATAACTGTCTGACTTGTGACCGTTCCAATCAGCCCCGGTCGTTGCAGCTCGTTGATAAGTGAATACGTTAACCTTTAACGCACCCGGGTGGGAACCGTTATTCCAACCCTCGCCTCTAACGAACATCACCCTTATTAAATCTCCGGATGGGTAAATAGACGAGCTAATTACAATTAGGCACTTTGATTCTAATACGACATTATAAGGCTACTTACTTCCTGGACTTCATTAATCGTAATGCGTTTATGATGCTAATTTATTTTGCGCTGTTTACTGCCACCGACTCAAATTGCACTGTGCTTGGGATTCGTTCTGCGCATACAGTGATTTTAAATCAAGGTGCCATTTTTAACCGCAAATGACTTATTTAATTTTGCGGGTACATGAAACGATTATTTTTTATAATTGTATAAAACATGTTTCATTAAATAATGTCTATTCATTAACTTACTTATTAGAATGGTGTAACAACATCAGCATTAACTTAATCGATGTCAGTTGCCAAATTATAAGTTTTCTTAATAATAATATATGCCGTTTTATTCTCAAGTACCTAATAATGTGTTTTCTTGCGTTACACTGACATGCAATTCGTTTCATCACCGTTTACGAAAAGTTAGCTACTTACAACGAAACGTATTCGACATAAATATGATTATTAGCTAAGTAACTCGATGACGTAAAATACAATACGTAATATTACACGAGAACTTATGTACTCGGCAGTACGTAATAAGTTTCGTTTTGTAGATTACTTCCGTAATGCGTAATTGGTGTAGAGCACGTCCACATTGTAAATATCGATAATAATAATCAAATAAAAACTCGAAGGGAAACACTCTTGATCATCGTATTTAATCGAGGTCCCTATTCGAAATCGATCTTCCTGGTTGTTTCGATTATGCTTTGTCTTGCGCAACAGAAGTCTTACAATAAAGACGTTTGAATACTACGTCTCGACTGTTGATCGATACTGAATAGGGGTCTGTCTCAACACAGCATTAATCACGGAGTATTGGAGTTTTTTTCTCAGAGCTTCATTCCAATGTAATGGTTTGTTAAACGTCATTATATTTTAATGTTGTTCGATAGTGCAAAAACAAATCGTATAAAATGTGCATTGTTGCGATTGTCGGATATTATTGTTTTAACCGAGACAAATACCCAAAGTTCTCACGATATGACATCATTATTTCGTATGTGATTTGATCCTGCCATAAAATCTGAGAGTGAACCTTAACTATCAGATTTTGGGTTCACACTGAGCGGTTGTTAGGGCGATAAAAAAAACGCACTAAGCCCGCATATTTTGCCCTATGAACTGTTTAAACTTACCCCACAATTGGGGAGGTGATCCCCAACACATCAACGTTTGAAGAGGTACTATCCAACATATTGTCAATTTTATTTGGTCTTTAGTGGATGTTTTGGTCACACGTGATTCATTAGTGACGGTTTTGTAATAAAAAAAGGTTAATTTAATGAGTTATTTTGCAGAGCCGTTATAAACAACGTAATAAAATCGAAATTACTATAAACCTACCTCGGCCATCGATGTAATCATTGAACGCCAAGCGCAGCGAAGTCAATAGGTAATGCAATTAAAGAACTGACATAGTAGGTACGTAATTGTTAATCATCCAGTAATTATTATTTAATATTCTTGTAATCGTGTTTTGTAATAATATTTAGCACGCTTTGCAGACACGAACTTCGTAATCGAATTAAACTGTACTTACTAACTTATATTATACTTATCTACATATTTTTGAGATTTTTATAAAACATAAAATACTAAAGAATTAGTGTAGGTATTTTTTAACACGAGGCACTAATTAATGACAGGTCAAAAACCGCCTTATAGCCGTAACTCGTTCGAAATATATGCATTTTAAAGTATCTTCCTCAAAAGGAACTTGATATTAATTTACGCTTTTTTAGAAACAAATATTTTAATAACGTAATAACACATTGACTGAGACTTATATCTCTTTATTTTATTGTTTATTTCGAACTTTACTGTGTATTTAATAATAATATAATTATTACAAAATAATTCATTCCACATTTAAGTTCAGTCACTATTACAAATGACAATTAGTAAAGTTTTACGTACTTACTTCTGTTTAACAAATTGTGTTTCTTTAGACACATACGGAAACAGCGTAATAGTTAAAATGTAATTATATACGTAATGGTTTGTTCTTTAATAGTCAATTAACATTATAATGTAATTTGAATTACCCCTCGGGCCACGTTTAAGAATCCAACGCTCATATGGTAAAATACCTACTTCCTTATTAATCTACATTTTGGCCATGGATTCGTACAGATTACTCTATTACTCTTACCAACATAAATATATGGAATTACTCTATTAATAATTTCTGATGCTGTTATTACTTATTGGTATAAAACAACCATGTATTATTTTACTATATATTAATTATACTGTTGACGTTTCGAGAATTTTACAAAAAAATTGTCGTCATGTCTACCACAATTTTTTTTGTCCGTCCAGTAGATTATCAAAAAATATTGGACACATATTTTTTATTTTCTCAATCGAACAATCTTCTTCTTATATATAAAAATGAATCGCAAAATGTGTTGGTAAGCGCATAACTCGACAACGCCTAGACCAATTTGGCCATTTTTTTTTTTTAAATGTTCCTTGAAGTCCAAGGATGGTTCTTACGGCGCGAAAAAATCGAATAATTGCCGGGAAAACCCTAAAAACAGCCCTTTTCTTTTCCCATACAAACGTTGTCTAACTAAAGTTACCTAATTTGAATTTCGAACGGGCAGGATGACGTCTGCCGGGACCGCTAGTAATTGATAAAGATAAGCACTTTAAAAGATCGGGAGTGGCGGTCGCGACGTCACGTTATGGTATAAATTGTACTCCCGATCATATACGTGTCCAATAATTTTCAATAATCTTACTGGCGGACCTTATAGAATTTCGTTTTCTTTACCCAGTTGTCATCCCTATTTCTATAATCGCAGTAATTTGATTTGATGATATTCTAACACTAACAAAATTGTACAAAATTAAGATACGCGGCTACGCGCGTAAATTCCGTTATAGATGTTTTATTTAAATAAATCTAGCAAGTAAAGGCTCCTAACAATATTTTAAAAAAACTGTCAATGCATAGAAGTTTAATCTACACACGTTTACATTCAATTCGCTTTCATTTTGCAACTAAACTAAGTCGCAAATACAAAGTTGTTGGAACAATGGTGTTATTTTAGGTCCTAAAATAAAACACTTTAAGAGTTAACGGTAACCTCCCACGTAGATTTTAAAGTTAAGTACATATACCTATCGTTGTCATAACACGGAAATTCAATAACCAGTATATAGCGCAGTATTTAATATGGTCCCATGGATAGGTTCGTCTCAACACGCCAGGATACTAAGTACTTTTAAAGAAACAGGTATCTTAGAACCGGCAGAGAATATTTAGTTTCATGGAAACCTCATCAGATATTACGATACGACCCCACTTAATAACTACGACGGGTGCCTAGCTTATCTTAGCGAAATCAATATGGTAATTGTAAATGAGCGTCGACTAACGGCCGGTATAAAAACATGAGGAGGCGCGGGGAATATAAACCACCCGCATGAGAGTTATTAGCGGTACGCCAATCTAGCTACGCTTCCCCTCTTCGGCTATTTCGAACCGTGGGGTGTCGCTAGCTAATAATAACAGTTTAATCTTTAAACCGGTACTTACGTTTTAACAACAATACGTACAGCAATTGAATAGTTAAACCAATTTATTTTTAATGCACCTGATCTCTACCGTTATGTAATATCTAGTTAATACATACTTTTTTAACTGCTACGTTGACGTTTCTGTGTGTATTTATGCATGTACTAGCTTCTGCCCGCGACTTTGTACGCGTGGAACTCCTCTTTTTTTTGCAGTCGGTAAAAAAGTAGCCTATGTTCTTTCTCAGGCTCCAGACTTTCTTTGTACCAAATTTCATTTAAATCGGTCCAGTAGTTTTAGCGTGAAAGCGTAACAGACAGACAGACAGACAGACAGACAGACAGACAGAGTTACTTTCGCATTTATAATATTAGTAGGGATATTAGTAGGGATGTTTGCCTGCTGTATGTGGCTTCGTGGCTTCGTGGCTCCTGAACTAATGAAGCGATTTCGATTTTCTTTATACGTATATAAAATGCGAATTAATCGAAAGTGTTCTTAGCTATGTTTAATGAAAATCTGTTAATTCTGAATACAACTGTTCTGCGTTGATGCAAAACGGATATGAATGCTATAAAATAATTAATGTCTGTGTACCTTGGGTTGTAATTATTATAATTATTTTCTACAGAATTATACAGGTACTGTTTATTAGGTACATAATAGTAAATTCACTATGAGCATTTATAATATACTCGTAATCCTTTCATTTAGATTAAGGGAACACATTTTTGGTTATTTAATACCCGGTTTCGCACGGATCCCTAATTTTTTTCAAAATATTCTATAGCCTATGTTACTCAGGTTGCACGTAGCTTCCCAACAGTGAAAGAATGATTAAAAAAACATACAAAAATAGGTACAAATCTTTCCTCTTTTTATAATATTAGTATAGACTAAATTCCAAGTAAGTAAAGACAAAAGTTGTAAATTTCCTCATGAGCTCTAATGTGTATTAGCTTCAAGAGTTTAAATAACGTTTTCACTCCATTCAAATGGCATCTTGCACTTACGTGTCGAGTGTTGTGAGCTAAGAGCAAAAGTGGTACTGATCCAAATTTAACTAATTTGCGTGCATCTAAAATGCAAGTCACGTATGAAAACAAAAGGGCCGAGGGCGACCACCGCCGAGCTTTCTGAGAATAATAACGCAGAACTATTATTTGTCCAGTGTGTTCAAAGACGATCGTAATCCATCATCGTGTGGTAAGATATTTCAATATGTGTCCGCTCTTATTAGTTCAGCGTTATAGCCCCTAAATTCTTAAACGTTAAGTGTAATAAATTATTATTAGACTGAGTATATAATAATATATGTTTGAGGCCGGAGGGAAATGAAACCCAAACAGTTTTGCTTGAATTCGAATATATTGAAATCTATGTAAACCTATGTACATTTCCACGGAACAAGTCAATAGCGCGTTCTATTACCCACAAAGTGACATCTATTGACATCTTTCATAACTACCTATATACACGTTTGAACATACCGCCCACCAAGGACAGAATGTCCTTAACTTTAAACCAAAAACAGTAATTCTATCATTGGTGAGTAACAATTTACCTATGTAAACCAAAACAACATGCAAGTACAATTTGTAATCTTCTAACACGTAACAAATAATTGACAATCTAAAACTCTTAACAATAAACATTTTTATTAGTTATCTTATACATTAATCTTCTCCTTTCCAAAACAGTTGATTAATTTTGACTCCCTTCCTACACTACCTTCCCCCCCGCCCTTCTGCATCTACTTGATTTAGTTTCCCTGATGTAGTAGATGCAGACGAGACACCATTCGAATGAAGTAATGAATGATGCCGTTTGCTTATTCTACAGTTGGTGGATTTTTGGCAAGATCGTACAGATTGACTGCCTCCTAGACAGTTGTAACATAGACGCTTCCTACTAGCACAGTGCAAACTTATGTGTCCTCTTATCATAACCCTGACTAACAAATCAATTTAATAAGAAATCAAAGCTTCCATTTTCAAAACCAAATAAAACTAAACTAAATAACAATTAAACAATAAACAATCGAAATTACAAGTCAGATATGTACACTCAATGAAAACCTACGCAATGTTTTTGAAGTTAACTGTCAGACAGAGACTTAGAATATTTTTGATCTAAAAGTTGAAAATTTTACAAGTGTTTGACAAATGAAATTCTATACAAATTTTGGCATGGATTCCCCGTACCTTCGTTTTTATCGCTTAAATTTTAAGTCCTAATCTACAATTTCTAAAATTTTACAAGTTACTAATATATATACTACAATTATTCAAATATAAGTCTTAAGAATATTTAGCTAAGGTCCAGTTTCTTAAGACGAATCTTGATGAAATCCAAAGTTTACGAGCTCTTGAGAATAAGGTTGAAATTCGCTTGATAATTACAATTTTAAAATGTACTCACGTTTGACACTTCACTGCACTATAACCACTAACTCACAGATTGATTAGCGCCATCTGTAGACCTTTCCATGCTTTTCTTCACCCGATGTTTCCTGACGGCTGCAAGTTACCACTCGCCGTTGCCGTCTGCGACTTCAGCCACCATCCCAGTAGCGCTGACCGTCGCTGTTTCCCTTGCACCCTATGGACAGCGATCCACTGCCACGACAGGTGCACTCGGGGAAGCGTAGTTCGCTCGGAACTACCGAAATCCGACCCTAATGCCACCAACTAGTAGCAATCCGGCTCGAAGGACCATGTTTGAGGCCGGAGGGAAATGAAACCCAAACAGTTTTGCTTGAATTCGAATATATTGAAATCTATGTAAACCTATGTACATTTCCACGGAACAAGTCAATAGCGCGTTCTATTACCCACAAAGTGACATCTATTGACATCTTTCATAACTACCTATATACACGTTTGAACAATATATATAATTTTAAAACCCTGTTTTTAACGTGTTTTTACCTAATAATGTAAAAGAGTTCCATTTAGGATAAATTAATTAAATATATAAAATATTAATTGAAATAAATGCGTACATAAGCATTTACTTTTTAGTCTTTTCCTGTGTTACCTACTAATTTTTGTAGACAAGCAAATGAGAAACATATATTTTTCTATATATAGATAGTTGTTATTTAAAGAACGACGTCAATTAATTATTAGTAATTATTACGAGTACCCGTATCTACTTGCCATCGAATAAATAGTTAATAATTTATTCCATACCTATATACTAAGAATATCAAGAAAAGAAAATGGAAACGTATACGTACGTTTACATTTTCTTTTCTTTTAATTCCGAGGTCTGGCAATCTTATAGATTCTTATTTATATTTGATTCCCCGGAGATTAAATTAAATAGCAAATTTTGAAATGAGACCTTCTGGTAAAGTTAACTGAACTGTGTAACAAATATACAATGCTGTACAAGTTTAACTCTGCGTTCAAAGCGAAAATAAACTTGCTCCGGTGGATTTACAAAGTAACCCTAGCGTAAACAGTATTTGACGTGATTGGATTTTGATCGTTTTCACGCTTGGCAAGTCGCAATCTGCTTTTTGCGCGCTGACCTAAAATGGCCGATATCCAACGCTAAACGAATAACATGGAACATGTATTAATTTTACGTAAATTTAAACGTAGATATTACTTTTTAATTTATATCTACATGTAAAAGATATGGAACTCTTACAACCATCTATATTCAATTTAGCGACGTTGTAAACATTTCGTTACCTACTCCATTATTTGCACATTTATACCTACCCGTTCCTATCTTACATAGACATAACATAACCATCTATTTGTACACTAAAGTTAACGACTGGAAACTGCTTTCCTTTTCGAAACTTCATTATCGGTGTTCCTTATTTCGTTTTAATCGATTCAGTCAACTTTGATTAATAGTTAGTACCAATGAAATCACGGGATAAACGGGTTATCTAAAAAGGTTATCATTTAATGCTGAAAGGGAACGCGGAGTAAATTTAAACAGATAACAAGAACCCTAGTCTTTATAATTCTTAATAATTATTATTTCCCTCTTTTTATTGTTCCTTCTTTGTTTAATTAGGTACCTACCTACTTGTTAGTTTAATTTTCGTTGACTTTCGTTGTAGTGTACGAGTAAAGTTTTTGAACATGTAATAAAAAGCATATCTACTTAATACATTATGAAATGTATTTTTTCCTTTCCGTATTTATTATCTACTATGAACAAGTAAGCAAGTAGTTTTTGTAACATCTTTTATCATTCAATTAAGCGTATAAAGTCTGCACGTAGTGGAAGCTAGCAGTTTGTTGCCGTAGCGAGCAACCAATAATTTATTTAGTAGGTAGCGACTAAAAATAAACGAACAGTTGAGGCTTGCTGAAGATGTTTGTAACTTGTTTATGGACCATGTGGTAAAACCTTTGCCGTGTAATTGGAAAACCAGTTATTAATGCATATAAGTTTATTTATAAATATTTAAATGTAGAAATCATTTTTTTATAATAATGATGTTTGTAACCAACGAAGTCACGATTGACGTTATCGATTCCTAAAATAAGGAATCTTCCACGTGTAGGTATATTCGAGTAAAAGACAACCCCGAAAATGTAACTCTTAAATTTTACAATAGCTATATTTAAATAAAAAGTGATCCTCGTTAATGCTTTACTTTATTCCTTATCTCCGTTGCATGTACGCTGTCGATATCGTTAGATACCTAAACGGGATATATTATATCAACACGCATTCTATGTTACAGCCTTATGGGTGTGGACGTAGAGTTCAAATTCGTTACGTTTTACAGTTTTGTTTATTTGGCTATATCGGCAGTGAGAAACGGGGGAAGAGGTCGAGGCTATCTGCTGATAGCAGTTGAACCGCCGGTTGTTGCCTCGGCTGAGCCTAAATTCATAATGCTGATATCATGTCTGGGGTTCCGCCAGCTTGAAAATATTATCATTTATTCATTTAAGTGAGTAGGTTCACCTAGTAGGTCAGATGATCTGGCAATGGTCGTTATGTACCTTGGAGGAGAACAGTGCCCAGCAGTGGACGGCTTTCGGTTAAAATGATTATGTAGTCAAGAGTGTATCAAGGGTTAGGAAAACCTCTCTTTGGAGTCGAGAGGAACCGCTTTGAAAGTAGTATCAACGCAGTCATGAAGGAAGACCCCGCGATGTTCTTACTAGTTTGTCCAGAAATATAGATTGTTTAACAAGGGAGGTTACTATAAGACCGTTGAGTGGATCGATATGGATAGAATCGGCTCTTATTAAGAATCAGTACCTTAAAAATAACTATTCAAGTAGATTTTTCCTACAAAATATTACTACCAAAAAAACTCATTTCCGTTAAATAGGTACTTAACGTTTATAATATTTATCTACGGAGCCCTTAGCGCAATGAACCGCTTACACACGTGACGTGACGATTGTTTATTAAAAATAAGAAGTTTATCGGTGGTCCTTAAATATTGAACACAATCGATCTCCAGATATGAGACACGTGTTTCAAATATCAGGAAAATACACCCGAAATCAGTTATTATAAAGGCAGATTTGTAATCTAACTAATCACTTTTACAAACCTAACCTTGGGTAAATGAGCTTAAATTCTGCATATACTAACTTCTTTCAACTCCAAGATAGTAATTTAAGCGACTCTCTTTATAATAACATTATAAATGCGAATGTGACTTTGTCACATATTCGAGCTTTAAACTGATGAACCGATTTCATTAAATTTTGACATATTGAAATGTATACGGAACTTTTGTTTTCCAATCCTGCAGGATAGGTAATTGAAGGATGATAGGAACAAGGTATACCTACTATATACTATATACTTTTTTTTTCATTAGGTATATCAAATTGTCATATACGAGTATGTCACATTCGAATTCTCAGGAGAGAGATTTCCGGTGTTCGCTTTCTCGTAGGTACCCGTACCTTTTATCCGATAATTATTGTTTTCATATCCTAAGGCTTAGAAAGGTTAAACACCTCTAAAGAAAAAATATTTACAAAATTTTTAACTGTTTTGTCGTCTGCTGATAATTAAATTGTTATGAGGTCATATGTTAAAAATACTGAATACATTTAAACAACAACGATCACATCATAAAAATTATGTTTACATTTAATTATTAAATGCAATCAAAAAGACTATTAAAACCCGTCGTTTGATTTCTTTGATATTTTAGTGTTTTCTAGATTATTTCGAACATTACTAACTTAATAGGATAACGAAGAACTTGTTTGATTTTAAATTAAAACACTTTTTATCATTATAATAATATTATCAGTCCGCTTTTTAAGTGGTTTATTATAAGGTGATTTATAGCAAAAAAAATAATGATTTAAAATAAAATGTGTCGCTTCTTTGTGCACAAAGCTATTATGAAAAACATAGTAATATATACCCTACGGGCAAATGTACTGCGTTGTATTTCAAACGTTTAATAAATTGCATAATAAATTTAAATATTCACATAGGTCAGCAACAGGCATTATTATGCGTTATTTAATTGCTTGTTGAGTAGAACCTTATTAATATAATCTTTAAATTATCATATCGAGAGCGATAATAGTCACACGATTGTGTCGTCATAATTACAAATAATATTATGACATTAATATGATATGACTGTGGCCTTTAACTTTGGCACGGTTTTTTGTATCATGGAAAATATAATCACCCGATTTAATTCATAAAATTAACAGAAAAATATCCCTTGTGGGATAAAAAGGCCTTTGCGCATTTGATTTAGAATTTGAGGTAACGTTTTGTTGATAAAGAGTTGCCTTAAAAAGTAGGCACTGAGAGGAACAGGTCCGAGAAAGTTACAATTTCGATATACGAAGCATATTAAGATGAACGTGGGGACTGTACAGTTTTCAAAACGTTTACTTGTATAAAATATGATTTTCTGATTAAGTCGAATTAAATTCGCTACAGATGTTTTTTCTTTCAACGTAATTATATTATATTACTAGCTGACCCAGCGAACTTCGTACCGCGTTTACCTTTTTTTTTCTTTAATTTTCCAAGTTTTCTCACCTTTTAAACCTTCCCTGGAGTTCCACAAACATATCAAAACTAAAATCAGCCAAATCGGTTCAGCCCTTCTCGAGTTTTAGCCAGACTAACGAACAGCAATTCATTTTTATTTATATAGATATATTATTTATTATAAAAGTAATTTTTAAATGATATTGGTTCGTAGTTTTGCTTTGTGGGTAGGTACCTACTTACTCTTTTGAGAATTGACGATGCCGCGATGTTGCACAACTGCCTACCTACTTCACAAGGAAAAAATATTGTGCAGTAATATACAGACGTCTTGTAAGTCGCCAAGAATAAAAACAAAACAACTCGGATTCCGCTAATAAACAAGAGTAATCCGGGAAAAAAATAGCCACAAGAAGAAACCACGTAGTTTATGTGTAATTCTCTGAATGTATGTTATTTTTTTAGTTTCTACGCGTCGTGTGTTGAATGTGTCAATCAAGCTAGTCTCTACAGAATTACATGTACCTTTTAACTTACAGTTCATGATTACTTCGATCCGAAACCTACTTATGTAGTTTTGTAATACCTATTCCACCTAATTCTATAAATTGCATCTATAAATACGAGAATTTAAATTGATTTAGGTATAGTTGCTCTTCGATGTTATGACCTATCTACTGTGCCGTCTAAGCTCAGAGTTGGTGGCATATGTATGTTAGCTTAGTCACTATACTTTTTGCATATATATATCATATACTATCAGTGGTAACAGTATATTTTTTTATACTTATCAATGATTCACTTCTTCCTCAGTTCAGTTTGCTTAGTCATCTCAAGTCAGAGATATCTAGTTTTAAATATCATTACAATCACATGCAATAACTCGAGAATTTAAATGTATTCATGTAAGTACGTAACCGACTTTTGCAAGTACAGTTATACCCGTATTCGTATTATAATAGTTTTAAAATTATGTGTTTTTTTATTATGAGCCAAAGTAAACTATACTCACGTCTGCGAAATTAGGAATCGAACTTGGAAGAATAATGACATTTGCCGGTATTTTTAACTATTGGAATGAAACAACTATTAACGGATTTAACTCACTTATTTTTATTTTATTTTCTCTGAATTTATGTTTAAAAGATTGTTCAAGCTCCAAGTAGGTAAGTAAGTAATATCTACTATACAAATGTGGGAATTGTAAAGTTTTTGAAACGTAAGCAACGTTAGCGTAATAAACGTGAGTTAGATCCGTTATAGTTGTTTCATTCCAATGCCAGAGAATATTAAGTATCTAAATTTGAATTTAAATGATGTTTTGTACTTATAGATACTAGAAAAGTGGATAATATAATAGTTAATTGGACATTACGTAACAGGTCATATAATAAGTCTTGTTAACTTAACTGTAGCATAAAGACGTTATTTTTTACGAGGCTGACAGTATTATAGAATCAAGTTATGACGCAACCCAAACTTCTTCAATGATGCGATGATGGAAAACTCGATATCAGTCCAATTCGTTACGGATAATATTTATGAAATCGCCTTGAACCGGTTCAGTATGATAAAGTTGTTAGCGATTTTTAATATAAGATAAAATCTTCATTTGGATGTAGTTTAAAAAGAACAGACTATAATAATCTAAGCATGATAGACTAGCTGTCTGACAGCATGACTGACTGATACCACCGCAAACCGAAACTACGTAAGAACATAAGTACTTTAATGAATATCTAAGTCAACATATTTGGAAATTAATCATGTAAGAAGCGTTTTCTCTCTCATCTTCATTACTTTATATGAATGTTGTATTTTATTATATTTCAAAAAAGGCATAACTTACAACTGACATATATATTGCGCGGCACTTCTTTTCGCAGTGCCATTTTATTAATCCGAAATGCTAGCAAATTACTGATAACATAAGTCACTTGAAGAAAAGTGTCTTCTGGGTTCTATTTACGTTTTCAAAGGGACATGGAAAGAAAATTTATGATATCACAGTAACTCCGACAATAATAAATTCAATATAGAGCAACGATTGAAAAATCGTTTCTGTAATAATGTTGCAATGTTATCACTTTGTATAAAAAACTAAGTTCAATATTTTTCGAGCGACACGAAATGTTAACTTTGTGTGGTATCGATTGCGCGACCCGCATGTTAGTCAATATGTTATGTAAATAATGAACTCTTATCATGATTCATGTGCTCGCTCGTAGGACTACGAAAATGTATTGAAATTGCTTCAAATTTATTTAAAACATTTTAGTAGATACTCTAGAATTTAGAATAGGTTGTCGGTTGTAAAAATTGGCTGAAACACATGTCGCAATCGCGCTTAACCTAATGCACTTGCTCTTTCAAACACGCTATCGGCGCTATCTCCGTCGCAAAATTCAAATTGAGCTCGAAAATAATCGTAACCTGATGTTAGTCAACACAATGTGAATATGAAAATCAGTGTCGACGTTTACAAATGACAATCGAAAATGATTTACCATACCTACGGCGCAATCCTATCTGTTCTAAAATTCAGATTTGTAACGGCCGTATTACATTAATTCCACAGGCGGTTCGTTGCGAAATTCACACGTAATACGTCGGTATACGGTTCAAATTGGCGTAGTCTTTTGTAAGAGTTTGTTTATCTACTTAGCAATATTTCTTAGCGCTTTTCTTTTTCCCCGCGACTGATGAAATCTCCTTGAGATTATTGGGGGCATGATTAGAAAATAACAAATGTCTAAATTCAATCCAACCGAAAAACAGTAATTTATTAATAAATTGTGAAATAAACTTCAAAATCTATGTTTTATAAAACGCTTTTATCAATCCATCACCTACCTACTTATCTGAAGCTAGTTTCGATTCGTATTTGGTGTTGGATTAGTAGTTCACACAGTTTTAATTACATACAGGGCATGTATTACTACCATTGGTAATACATGGAGTACGAGCGCCACCAGGCCGCGTATAATCAGTGATTGGTAGGCAGGCAGCGAACATCCAAGGTTACTAACCCACGCAATACCATCACTTCCTCGTTGGCAACCGTCGGCCTGGCTTGGGCAACCGCCTCTCACCAGAATTAGGCTCCCGGTTGCAACACGTGCTAGGCCTTACACTGGGTTTTGAAAATTCGCGCAAACATATCAACAATTAAGATTTGTTTTTCGAAATCGTTTTACAAGGCTCCCATATCTAGTTATTAATAAGTTACATAATAACAAAATGGAAAATTTTGAAGAGTTCAATGAATTAGGGTTGTGTTTTTTCCTTAAGCTTAAGCTTTATTTTTCTGAGTAAAATTTGTTACTTATATTTTGTCATGCAACAAAAAAAAATCCTAAGCAAATAATATACTTAATGCAAAATAAACAAAAGCATTTTAATTCCTACTTATCTTATGGTTTTTGAATTACACGGCACCATAATGTTGCATAAGTAAACATAGAACGCATAAGTAAGACTATAGGACTCACGTCCCAGAGCAATCAATGAGTTTATAGATCATTAAGACCAAACGTAGAATATGAATAAATAATTACTTGGTAGGTAACGTTATTATTTCCTCATTATTCATTGTAACTGCAAATTTATGGTATAAAATTATAAAAGTACTTACTCTACTCATTATACCTATTTATAACAAGACTTGTTCTCGTATTTTCTGCAACTATTATTTGTAAAACTATTCATTTGCTCATTTTTTTAAATACTTACCAGAAAATTACAAGGTGATTCGATGGAAACATGTAATGTACAATGAAGTGAATTAATACGAAGTAAAAAAACCCACGACAACCATTCATTCCTTGTTGAACCTTATTAAGGAAGAAAATGTAAACTTTATATTACAATAGGTTTTTCCATGTACTACGATTATTTTTCTTTTTGTCTGTGTGGTTTCCGGTCCAAAAAAAGAAATAAATATACCTTCGCCATTGATATAGATACATCTACTTATGTTTTTGTACTGTCGGTAAGTTGTGCGTATAAGAAAATGTGGTTTTATCGGTAGGGCACTGCTAGAACAACCTTGAAAATGCTTCTACTGAATTAAATACTACACCTCTTAAAGTTTTCTGGTATTGAGTTTTAACATTAATATTAAAAGTAAATAAAAAATAAAAATGTATTAATGTCCCATAGAAGTGTTTTAAAGCGCTTATTACGAGTTTACAATCATCTTAGTACCTGACCAGAAATATTACACCATCAGTAAACAGTGTAAAGCTTAGTTCAGGAATAAGATGAAGTATTTAATAACTTCATAATATATATTAAATTCATCTCTTACTTTTAAGAATAGTCACAAAGACTTTCATCAGCAAAATAATCATCTCAGAGATTGGATAACAAATCATACTTAGAGAGTCTAAGAATACTATTTAAAAGATTGTATATTTATCACTTTCGTTTTCTACCAAGATACGGTCGATACGGATGCAGCCGGGTCAACTCATAAGTTATATATAAGCTGTATACAGGCTGTACAAGGGTGTTCTCTACACCCCTTTACAACTTATATAGGTATTGTATGGTACACAATAAGGAGTCTGGTTTTGCTACGAACACGCTCTTCGTTAAAAAACGGAAAAATCACGGGATCAGGTACGCCCGTAGCGACTCGTAGCCCCCGGTATGAAATTTATCCCATGACTTCCGGGTTATATAGTTTGGACCGAAAACTTATACACAATATATTATATAAATTAGTATGTAGGATTTTATAGAAAAAGTTAACATATTTTGTCAAGCTGAAATTAAACTGTGTGGCTGTTGGAGGTACCTATATTAGTTGAATAAATTGTAAGAAACTTTAAAAAAAGAACAAGTCCCCGTTTCTTGGCGGGAAGGCACTAAGATTTTGGACAAAGAGGTAAAGGTAGTGTCGGCATTGGAAAATATTATAGACCATTTAAATAGATGGTTCAATACTCACAAACTGATATCAGTTTAATATGTATAATTGTACGAAAAGATAATTTAGTAATATTTACAAAAGTAGAACCTGTTCCCTACACAATACTTAACATTAATTTTATATTGTGTAAACCTAGCTCAATAGCTGGTACTTGTACATACAGTCGGTGTTAATCCTACACCTAATAAAATGAATTTACATAAATACAGCACTAGGAACCTGATACAATCCCATTTAACGGCTCAACGTTGAAATCCTAACCCGCCACGAGGTGTCAACTTGTCCAAGTGCCGGGTAAACTAAAACATATCGCAATTGCCTGCCTAGCTCGGATTATGCTGCGTAAGTACTAAGTAACGGTCAATTATAAATAAATACATGGAGGTACTTATGAGTAAACAATACAGAACTAACGCGATTATAACTATAGAACTATAACTAATAACATTAGGTATTTAAAATGTAAAGATTCTCATTAAACAATTAATAGTTTTTTTTATTTTGTTTACAGATTTACTAACTTCACTTGCAGTTATATAAACCTCAGAATTTACATATATAATAAAGTACCTAAAACAAAATCTTTTGAAGACCGTGATGAGTTAATAAATACCGTTTTATTTCGGTTCTTGGTCCGATTTTCGTAAGAGTATCTTTGTCCGTCGCCCTAATTCATTTTCTTTGTTTCAGATCTCGGGTTTTATTCATAAATATTTTTACAGTTACAGTTTAAAGATGCATTGTCCACCTTGTTCAGTGACATCATTTTGGTTTCTTTGTCATATTCGAATAAGCAAGTGCTAGTTGTTTGTTTACTACGCAGTGTTTAATAAAATTCTTGGACATATAAGTACCACTTATACTAACTTGCAGTTCTTTAGCGTATAATTAAATTACACACAGGTACTTGCATTAACTCTTGTAAAAAAGAAGACCAACAAAACATTTTTTTATCTCATTTTGTGTGTTAATAACGTAGATTGCAATTCGTGAGCCGTTAACTCTTTAATTTATGATGACCCTTTTTTCCTTGAGCACGAATACCTTTTCGACTAGGTATAAGGCGATGACGCCATCTCAATTTCATTTATTGGTGCAGGAAGTGCGTCGGTATGTGAATTACCCGCAATTATACTAGTGCCCTTTTATTAAATACAAATTTCAACAGAGACAACAACAAGCGAGTTCCATAACAACGTATGACAGGTGACAGAAACCGGTCGAACCTTTTATCCCTTGAATGGTACACGATTGAAATAAAAAAACTCTTCTCGATTCATATTCAGCGTGCGTAGTAAACAAAAGACTCAATATATTTAAACGTACAAGTGTAGCGTACGGTGAAGCAAAAACTATAAATTAACATATAAATTGCATCTTATAAAGAACGAGGCATTTTGATAAACCCAGCTCAAGGACATTGTTATATGTTATTAAGAAGCTTTATAATAGCCACGAGCGTTGCATATTGTTATTAGTGTGTGGTATACGCGGAAATAATAATATAATTATGATTAAATAGAACTTTATCGTGAAAAATATAAATAGTAACAACAGTTTTTCCTTAACTACTTTATAGAGCTCCTCATCACAGAAGCGTTTTATTTAACACTAGCGACCCGCCCCGGTTTCACACGGGGGCTATAAACCTTCCTTAAGAATCACTCTATCTATTAAAAAAAACCGCATCAAAATCCGTTGCGTAGTTTTAAAGATCTAAGCATACATACGGACATACAGCGAAAGCGACTTTGTTTTATACTATGTATTGATCTATTCAAATAATATTTTTAAAATCAATTAAGAATTTATTTTATACCTCATAGAAAAGGCCTATTATAATACAGAAAGACCATCGTTACTGAGAAGAAACACCGCAAGAAACTGAGCAGAAAGTATTTTACTCCAAAGCAAATTTCAAAATTCTAAATCATAATATCTCTAAACCAAATTATATTTGTAATGTTACGTGTAGGTATCCTATAATCCAAGATATGATCTAATATCCTGAGGGCATCGTCATCGATTACATTATAAATTACTAGCGACCCGCCCCGGCTTCACACGGGGGCTATAAACCTTCCTTAAGAATCACTCTATCTATTAAAAAAAACCGTATCAAAATCCGTTGCGTAGTTTTAAAGATCTAAGCATACATACGGACATACAGCGAAAGCGACTTTGTTTTATACTATGTATTGATATACATTTCTATATCAAAACTAATTCGAAGTAAGCATAGCGACGTAAGCACATCGCGTGGTTATCGTAATTAATATGCAAACATTGTTCTCTCACAATGTCAATCAATTCGAATCATAAACTGCTATTACGTATCCAAAATGATAAGTTAATTTGCTTGCCAGTATCTTACACGACACAAATTATTACTCGTAAGTAGAAAATACATCATTTAATTTAGAAATCGAAAGTTTTTGGCGGTGTAATTATTTAAGTGTTGTACGTAAAAGCATAATTATTTCAGCAAGTGCCAAGTTCTGTTATATTTTTACTAGCTTATGTCTGCGACTTTGTTTGCATAGAAACTAGAATTGGTACTTCGGAAACTTTATTTTATGCGTGATAGTAAAATACCCTAATATCTTTTTGGTTCCCTTAAGGAATGATTTCCGTATTAATACTTGGCCTTCATTCATCAGCATTTTATATCCATACCAAATAGGTAGCAGACAGACAGAGTTAATTTCATATGTAAAATTAATAGGTATTGTACATAAAGGCATAATTATTTCAATCTACTTGATATATTTTTAACAAGCACAGTACCAATGGCGTATCTATAATAGTGAATCTTTGAGTAGCAACAATATAACTAAATTTTTGCTTCGCGAACACTTCCTTGTTTTTTACATGCATAATGAACGAATTATACATGTAATATATTCTATTTAGATATCGAATATCCGGGTCATGTTGAATTGAAGTACCTACTTTGTGTGCTAATAGCTTTTATAATTTACTTTGTTTAAGAGGATGTTAAAAAAAAACCATGAATGTAAATCACCACTATATTTCCGAACTGTCAAATCTTTGTTCCGTGACTAAGATGTTTTTATGAATTAAGAGTTTTTTTATATACTTATTAACGTAGTAACTAAGTCAAATTACTACACTAACAATTCTTATCTATGAAACCATCTTAAGATTAATTTAGTCAATAGTATCGAATAATTTTTCAATTACATTCTCTACCTTTTAAGTTGTACACAGTCATGTTTTTGTCTTACCTATGATATATATTTCGTAATCTCTCAATGGTCCAAAGGTTAACTGGAAGAGATCTCTTAAAGGGATAAGTTCGTCTTTGAACATTTATTAAAGAGTTTACGTAAGTACATACATAATTTTATATCGAATACCTACTAATAAAAAATCAAGAAATAATTGATGGAAAATATCATTCTGTAAAATTCAAAATGGCGTCTTTCTGTTAATTTTTCCATAGCTTATAATTTGGCGCCGATCAGTTGACGTACTCCAAATTTGACGCAACCTCTTTTTAACAATTTAGTTTATTTAGATTGCAGCTAGTTGGTATTAATTTGCGTAGATAATCAAAAACAAGACTTAATGAATATACACCGGTGTGTGTGTTATCTAAGCTGACTGGAATCAATCACCTATGAACCGCGCTATAAATCGGTCATACCACAACTCGTTATGACGGGACTATATGACATAACACGTCGTTGGCCGTTAACCAACTATACCTATAACAAACCTACAATTAAACGTATCTGTTTTATGTAATATTGAGGTACCTACTACATAATAATATCAATGAATGTTATTACGTAGTAGGTATGATTGTTAGAATCGATTTCCTCGATATTTCTAGAACCTAGCAATCTGATGTTTGTAGTTAGGTAAGATACTTTCCTTACCTGCCTACAAATATAAGATTACTAGGTTTTCAATTAACCATTATAATATTACTAGATTTCTAATCAACCTATATATAACCATTGAATCAAGAGATTTAGTTTAAAGGTTGATTTCAGATGATACTAATAATAAGAGCTTACCCTTTTCGGTAGGTACTATTTTACACGTCTCTACGCCAATTGTTTTTTTTTAATTATATAGGTACTAAAATTCATAGCACTTACGTACAAACAACCAGTAGGAAGGTACTCATTATAAATATAATAATATTGTAATTTAATGTTCTTGCTGTAAACACTGAAATGTAATCGCGCAAACAATAATTGCAATATGAGTTTATCTTAAGCTTTACGTCAGCTTAAAGTCTCTATTCTCAGAATAC
Organism: Polylopha cassiicola; assembly: GCA_038024825.1. Lineage (NCBI taxonomy): Eukaryota > Metazoa > Arthropoda > Insecta > Lepidoptera > Tortricidae > Polylopha > Polylopha cassiicola. Next base: position 5,903,867 of record CP149059.1, read on the forward strand.
ACGTGTCGTGTCGTGTATTCTATTCGCTTTTGCTTACAAAACATTATGGGTCACCTTCATTACAAAGGTGATAAGGTTTCCAATGTCACCACCAACCTTGTTTTGTCCCAGCATGGATAAATCGTATTGCAAAACATGATATCAACTGGCTGACTAACCGAATATTTTATTATTTAAAAAGCTTCTGCCTGCGTCTGCGCACGATGAGTACTCTACACAATATCGTTACAAAATATAGCTTACGAGTATATGTTATTTTTGTATACAAGCTATATTATTGTAGAGTTTCATCAAAATTCAAAATTAAATGTAGGGTGTTATTCTCTGTTGCTGCTCTTATCTCCTACTCTTATCTCAGGGATACCTTACAAATATCCATGCTCGCATCTATACATCCATACTTACGTACAAACTATTGCGTTTATAATATTAGTATATAATCGTAGAATGTTTTAGGAAATATAGGTATCTTGGTGCCATTTGTCGTAAAACGCTAGTTTGAAGATCAGTTTATCATGAGAGTAAAATAGCAAGCGCGAATGAAACAATCTAAAACATACCTATAACGGATTTAACACGCGCATTTTATTTTATTTCCAGACGTTTCGAAAACTTACAGTTTTCATATTCGTAGCACGTCTAAGCTGACTATAGTCTAACGGTAAAATCCTTTATACACATAAAGGATTTTACCGTTAGACTATCTAACTAATACTAAAAAGTTTCATTTTTAATTCTTGGTATCATAAAGAAATCATTACGACTACTAACATCAAGTTGGGTACTTTTCTTATACCTAATACTAATAACATGACCAATACCACATTATATTTTCCCATACGTTTACCTATCTTATTAAATATCATCACACGTGTCGTTTAAACGCGCATGTTATTACCTATGTATCTTTGCTTAGTTAACATTGTAGATCAATATGCAAATTATCCTATCAATAAAACAAACAGACTGGCTGTGTAATGCATTTCATTATTTATGCAGTACCGATACGCTAAACCTACACACACTTTCATGACATCACCGAAATAATACGCAGCCTGCCAATGCTATTGAATTATCGAACGCTAAAATTGTAGCCCGAGAGCTGGCACTAATTTTGTACTAACATTGTATATAGCTTTAGCTAAAACTTTCATTCAGCAAACCACTAAACATTCTAGGGAATAGGTACTGTGCTCTCTGCCAACAATAACGACGGTTAGCCGTTCATTACGCACTGTCAGCTTTAGGGAAAGCGTCGGAATAATTAATGGCGTCCAGTAAACTTATTTTACGTAAGCCTTCAGGTTTGAATTCCAACTGGTAACCTTGGGGTAGAACATAAATTGCCGAGTTGCCGCCCTAGTTTAAACTACGAGTATTTTGATGCGGTGCACGTTTGAACTCAATTTTCTACCGACTAAATTTTAGAGCAGTTTTAGTCTGAACTCAAAATTCTCTGCAGTGCAGTCGGTATACCTTATATGAATAAACCAGCAGTCAGCTCATAAGATAACTCCTCAAACCGTAGCTAATAGTTTGTTAGAACTGTTAGAAATATCCATACAGAGTTGTAATTTTGATATCATCTACATCCAGGAGTTAACTACGAGTTGTAATGAACCTTAACTCGATATTTATGTAAACAATTGTAGGTAAGTCAAAATGCGTTCACTCAAATATAGGGTTTTAATGTTATATTGCCATTCGTAATGGTATCTTGGACATTTATGTATGTATAAATAGGTACCTATAAATATTTTTTCTGTTCTCCGGCCAGAAAGCGCCAACATTCTGGCCGCTGCGCTAAATGAAATTGCCGCTTTCTGGCTTTGTTGAACAGAAAAGTAGTATACTGACTTCGGCCAGTAAAATAAAAAATGTCTTAGATCACATGTAATTGTCGTCCGAGGCGAAGCCGAGGTCGACGAAAATGTGATCTAAGACATTTTTTATTTTACTGGCCTAGGTGCGTAATGTACTATTATATATTATAGAACCTACCACAATTCTCACGTAAATTATGGGTACGTACAGCACGTTCCATTTGGGATAAATAAAGGATGTCATCAAAATGCAAGATCTTTCCCAATCTTCAATGCCTGAGTTCATGTCGTTTAAATTTATGAAACAGGTTTCTCGTCCGTAAAGCCTGCGAGTCTGCTCGTGCAAATGACTTGTGCGTAGGCATCTAAAAAAAAACAAGTAAAAACCAGGTACCGAACTGACCATGGAAATGCCAATTCGTAGGTTTAAAAAACTATAGTAAAAAGTAAAATACCATATGCGATTATGTTTGTAGTTACATTTCACGGTACAGTAAAGTTGGGGGTTTACATTTTTACGTTAGCGGATTTCACGCCGAGCTGGTCTAATTGCTTCGACTGTAGATAAAACGCCGTAGATAAATAAGGATAATATTAATTTATAATGATCGAGTCGTAGCGCTTACAAAACCAGTTATGTAAAGAAATAAAGTGTGAAATATCTTTTTTTATTATTTCTGCACGTATGTTAAAATGGTTCTAAGAACATCCCTCACTTTTTCACAATTTCATAAAATTAAGCTCGTTTGTTGTAGATAGCTTGCACAAAGCCTACACTTAAGATTTGCTGTCGACCAGGTACATAAGTTGATTGTATTGTTGTTGATTTAGTATCCTATATTTATCTAAATTGCTTAAGTGCTTAACGCCGATGCCGGTTGTTAGTGGTCATTTATTTAAATACAGGTATTTATTTTTGTTGCCATCCACGCTGTTTACAAGATCATCGTCTATTTAGTTTAGAAGATATTGTGTAAGATCAGTGAATGCAAGCTGTGCGTAATGCTTTTGTTAGTTATTTTGCAAGAATGATTAATAATAAAATTAACACTGATTAATTTCACCTGCTTAGTGGACTGAGTTATGAGATCGAATAGATTGCACAACGTGGAATGGGAAAGGTTCTTGTAATATTCCCGCCTTACAAGCAAGGACAGTTCAGTAACCATCAGTTATTCGAAGGCATAAACATTGACCAACATTAGACTGACGGCGTCATAATTATATCGTAAGGCTTATCGTAATAATTATTGACCATTATCACGTTAGAGCTCAATATTGGATAAGTACATACTTACATAATTATGTTATAGTGTTGATGGTTGAAAAGTGAAATATACATGTATCCCAAATATTAATGGACTGTTTGAGTTCTTTTGTTTATTATCTAAAATATCTTTAAAAGAGATTGAGTATGTGACAGTTGGGATAGAACCTAGGTTTTTTTTTGTGGGAGCAAGCATCTGTCATTGTCGTCCTTTTGCAATGATTGAAAGTGATATGATGATTAGTGCTTTCTAGCGCGAAAAAAAAATATACGTGCTGGCGCCACTCAAAAGTAAACCTTATTTAAAATAAGTTATTGTAGTTTCATATTGTTGGGATCGGTTTTATAATCGATTAAATTAGTAGGTATACTCGAGATAAATCCGTTATAATTATTATTTATTACAATGTGTAGGTACCTAATAATCGCGAAGGCATCAGAAATTATTAGGTACGAGACATTTTACCTATTTAATTTAATGATTGGTACTTTGGAAACAATGACTTAGCTTTTATTAGTAGTACAACATACTAAGTTGGGACTATTACGCAGAATACTAACTAAGCAATAAAGTTGTAGGTCATTCCAGGTAGAACATTAAGGCAGGTCGATAATTTCAATATAGAGATAAGGCACGATCGCGGAGAATTGTGATAAGTAATCTTCGAACAGAAATTATTGCACATTTCTGAGCAAAGATACGTGAAATATCATGTCTTATATTTGGCAAGAATTTCATAAAACAAGCAGAATTATTTCAAAAGAAATAGCAGAACACTGTTCGCAATTAGTACGACGTAACTATTTACCTAAAAAAGTGTTGAAAAAAATAATCTGGTGAGATATCTACTTGCGGCGTTTCTTAGCAATGACGGTCTTTCCTGAGCTGTAAACTCATTTGACTTAGGAAGGAAATTAGGTTCTTTTTAAGGCTTATTTCCTAATAAATGATTTGTATTTGTAAAATCTGACAAATGAACTACAATACATAGTGTCAAACAAAGACCAGTCGCTTTCCGCTGTCTGTCCCTATGTATGATCTTTAAATCTACGCAATGGATTTTTTTGAGGCATACCTAAATATAGTTGAGAAACACTGATAATTAGTATCAGCATTGGACCCGTGGGAAGCCAGGGCGGGTCGCTAGTATTTTATTAAAACGTAAGTACTCGTAGGTACATCCAATCATTTTCAGTTCAATTGAGACGTGGTATTTAAATAATTTATGAAGATATAGGTACCTACCAAACATGGTCAGGGCACCGTCAATTAAGCTTCTTATAGATGCTATAAAATTAGCAAAAACCAAGGTCGGTTAGTTTTTACTGTAAAGGTAGGCGAGAGCACGACATAATGCGATGACGTAGCTTTTTAAGCCAGTTACGCCATTCTTAGATAATTGTCATTATCTCGTACTTCTGGTGGGCAGTCCAATTCGTTACAGCTACTGACAGGTCTGCTACGTTCACTCGTTCGTGTGAAACTTCCAATAATTCAACTGCACTCAGTTTATGTCAAGACTAGATTTTTGTTGAGGCAGGTCAGGTTTGTGGAGCGTAAAAGTTACGCAATTTCATGCATATCTTGGTATCGTGAAATTTGTATGTAGGTTTTACATGGATATTGGAAGAAAGGAGTTTTATACCCACATAAGAACTATTGGCAGCATACTTTATCTTTTTATCGATCGTTTTATCTAACATCAATGTACCTACAGAATATCTGGCGGATGATTATTTTTGATTTGTAGTTAATAAAACTTTATTTTTATGGTGTATGTTGTAGGTATACGTAAGAATATCTATTTGAACTTGTACTGTGTTATAAATGTATGAAAAGCCTACCCCGTGTCTGCCCTGTATAAGTACCGTATTATACGCGGCTAATCTCTACCAATCGACCAAGCGGAGAATATTTAAAATGTGTAGGTACCTAGGTAATTTTCTTGGCGCTCTATAACCTACTTTCAGTGGGTAATGTGGTTTTAAACACCGCGATAGTGGCGGCAAATTTGTTACATAAGTTTAAGATAGTACTGCTGAAGTTAATTAACCCGATGCAGCGATGTTTGACCTAGATTTTGCAATACCTATAACTATAAATAACAGGAACAATATTTGTTAAGAGAATTTATTTTATCAATGTTACGTCAATAAACGATGGTTGCACAAAGCCTTTATACTAAATTGGATTTATTATTAATTATTATCAAATTTATCATCATTTTCATCATCATCATCACGGCTACTATTACTGATTACCTATTACTTAATGTTACCTATATTTCGATATTTAACTTTTATGGTAATATCCATAAACGTTACCTATCATTTTTACACGTATTTCTGTAATTATACTAATACTATTAAATGAAGCATTTAAAATAATATAAAGAAAACTATAAGTACCTATTCATAAACTTATATAAGTAACAAAACTATGATACACATAGTATATTTTAAATAACAGATTTCATTAATATTTTCCTATGTTATCGACTTGAAAACCCACTACATTAATTTTCTTTAGGGTAGAGATCTATTACTTATAGACTATCCTGAAAAATATCAACCAAAAATAGTTATATCGTGTAACGGTGTAATACACTGAGAGTACCGGCATCGTTTGCAAATAGTCATACGTGCGTCTACCACCTGGGAAATGAATCCGAGATGATATTATGGAGTGTGTTACAATATAACTTTGTACCTACTTGCCTAAGCCAGCTGATGCGGCAAATGTTTACGCAAACAACCGTATTGACTTTCCTGTTTAGTAAGATCGCTTAGATGCTTATCCAGAGGTGCATTAGATACCTATACTTAGGTACTATCTAATCGTTTTACTGTATTGTGCCCGGTGGTATCACCGCATATGCGCAACTTTTTTAATTACACTGGATTTTCTTATATGTTAAATATATTATGTCTGTGATGAGTCATAATTATTAGTCATATTTTTTAATATAATTACATGTGTACATATTACACATGTAATTAGGTATATTAAAAACATTACTTGGATCAGTGTTATAACCTACCTAGCGCATAGGTACCAGGAAATAGCAGGATTAATTAATATGGAATATATAATGAGTTAGGTTCCTACCTAACTCAATATATATTCCATATTTGGAAGGAAGTTAATTACATATTTTCCAGAGGTATTTTCAAAACATTTTTCATACTTTCAATGTTTTTTTACATAAATCATTTTCAAACATTCAAAAATATTTTAGAAACACTAGGATCTAGCAGACTGATCTTTGCCTTTGGCTGTGTAGCTCCTATCCTTAACCAGAAGGTGACCAGTGACCACCAGTTTGTTCTTCATAATGAAATGAAGATAGAGAATACAAAAATACATTAATCCCTACTAATATTATAAATGCGAAAGTAACTCTGTCTGTCTGTCTGTCTGTTACGCTTTCACGCTAAAACTACCGGACCGATTTTAATGAAATTTGGTACAAAGAAAGTCCGAAGCCTGAGAAAGGACATACCTAGAGCAGGCTACTCTTTAACCGACTGCACAAAAGGAGGGTATTCCACGCGGACGAAGTCGCGGGCAGAAGCTAGTAGTTATATATGTGCATTTTAAGATAATAATGTTGTTTAAATAGTGCAATCCATCCCTGTTAAACACAGTGCGGACACCTGGGGACCGGTCGCACTCGTTCCAAGAGCCCACGCAACGCCGCCTGCCCTCTACCACGATACACGACACCACCCTCCTCATACAAATTAAATGCACAAACATAAACTACAACGCTACGACCACATCCATTACTTGCTGACAAAGTACTTGAATAGTGCGGTTTCAACAAGCCAAGCGATGGATGGAAAATTTTTCTATAAATGCGCCAGAGTTTACTAGAGTGCGTAAAAGCTAACTGCTGGTTTGTTACCAAACTATTTGCATTTTAAGACAGTATTTTTCCTTGAAACGCATGAGCTTCGTTGGCCTTATACAACAAGCGAGTAACGAGAAAGCTGTATGCCGTTTATTGTCATTGCTACAATAAATTCAGATGGAATATTATTTTTTGTGGACTTTTTGATACTATTTACCGTTAATGTCGCTTAAATTACAAACTAACTTCGTGAGCAAATGAAATAAAATCCGTTATAGTAGTTTCTGACATTTCCAAAGTCCATTCCAAGTAATCTATACTAATATTATAAATCTATACTAATATTATAAAGCTGAAGAGTTTGTTTGTTTGAACGCGCTAATCTCAGGAACTACTGGTTCGATTTGAAAAATTCTTTTTTTGTTGGATAGAACATTTATCGAGGAAGGCTTTAGGCTTTATAACATCACGCTGCGAACAATAGGAGCGAAGAAACGGTGCAAAATGTGTAAAAAACGGGGAAAATAACAATTCCACGCGGACGAAGTCGCAGGCAGAAGCTAGTATAATTATATATTTTATTAAGTAGATATTCATTTAAAATGCACGTGCATAAGTATAAACAGATTAAAACAAGATCTCGTTCGTCATAAATTACAGGAACAGCCTAAAATTCCTCACACGGAGGGCAACTGCCCCACCAGGAAGCGCAGAGAGGTGTTCCGTTCAGCATCTTCCGCTCGGAAGTGCCCCACTTCCGCGCACTCGCGAGGCCGCCGCGTTCCACTGTCCAACCGCTATTCATGATAATTAACTGTCATATGGTATAAACGTTCGTCTTTCGAACCTTGGATAACATGCCAGCTTGAGGAACTCGTCGCTAAATTTGTGTTACATATTTACCTACTGCTGTAGCCTGTACCTTTCTTTTTTTACCTTTCGCGTAAAATCTGTAACAAACATTTTCAAAAACTCCGGTTTATAATATTAGCAACAAAGGATTGGAATGCTTAATCCCGAATGACTGTGGTTTTTATAGTGATACTAGTGATACCGGCAGGTGTCGTCCTACCTGTTCGAGTGTTTCCATAAAGATCTGTCAAAAACTTCTTGTCACATACCGTCAATATTTTTTTTGTATTAGATCGTAATGAATAAGTATGTTGAAATGTATACATTCTTGGAATGAAACAACTATCTATTAACGGATTTAACTCGCGTATTTTTATTTTATTTTATTAGCTGACGTTTCGGATTCTTTACAGTTTCCATAATCGTAGCACGACTAAGCTGACAATAGTCTAACGCTAAAGTGATTTATACAGTTATGCAAACTACCTTATATATTAATCCAATGTGTAATAACCGCGAAGGCATCAGAAATTATTATGTATACATTCTCTTAATTTTCTTATATAAAACCTTGTCCTAAAAATAAGGAACACATTAGAAAAAAGAATCCTCCAAGTTGGTGCAGTCGTTCGAAAGGTATAACGTATTTTTATATAATACTAGCTTCCGCCCGCGACTTCGTCCGCGTAGAACTCCTCCTTTTTTGCAGTTGGTTAAAAAGTAGCCTTTGTTCTTTCTCAGGCTCTAGACTATCTGTGTACAAAATTTCATTTAAATCGGTCCAGTAGTTTTAGCGTGAAAGCGTAACAGACAGACAGACAGGCAGTCAGAGTTACTTTCGCATTTATAATATTAGTAGGGATATAAGAAGATAGACTTCATTCTGATTTCTTATATAGGTAGATACCATCCAGTATACTTGCTTCATTTATTTACACTTTTAAATTCGTTCACTACAATGTAATAGCGCGTTACATAAATAATAGAACAGTAACTCTAAAAAATAAGGAAGTGAGTATATTAATGACGTTGTATATCACAATGAATTAACCATGATCATTTATTATCGATCTGTTTACGTCAATACAGTAAATTACTATGAACAAGTTGTGGTGCCATCTTGTCTTAACGTCATATATGCTCTTGCGCAGGATAAACGCACACGTGAACGAACACAAATATTTATCAAAACTTATGGTAAATCGCTGGTTACAAAGTCGTTGAACTTGTATGGCTAACATTGTGTTTTTGGGAACCACTTGTGGTTGGATTAGCCAGCAATACAATAATATTTCGTCATATTTCTTAGAATGTTTACTATACTTACCTACTCAATGGTAGGATGACGTATTTTTATAGCAACGTGCGAAAACATATGGTCTAATAAACATAATACGATACGGTTAATATCTGCTTAAATTATATTTATTCTCGTATTAATTTCCAATAAATTACATCTACTTAAATCTACCAAGATCTTCAAAAAGGTAAAAGATGTGAACGAAGAAACGCCTAGTCTTGTTATGTTACGATTTGCACATATAAATATAAAAAATCCACAAATGCAGTCTTCAATGGGTTCTTTTTTATATTTCGTTAATAAGGATATATAAAACTCTAGAGGATATGAACAGTTAAATATTTAATTCTTATTCGTTTTTTCTAAGACTATCGTGTGATATATGACTCATAGCAAACAACTTGATTTAAAAGTTAAATATCAATATTCAATGGATATACTGATAGATTCTTGGAAACTTTTTATAGCTTATTCATTATTTAACCTCGTGAGACTCATCTAAATTACTACCTAACTTATCAATGGTGGATTTTCTCATGGGTGCGTGAGCCTACGGGGGCTAGAATATTATATACTAGAATAAAAGATAGCTATACTGTACTAAACGAAATACACGAATAGACTTAGCATGTTGAAGCGTTTGTATTTAGTTTCAAATACTCAACTTATATAATAAGTAGTTTCGATTACATGCAGCCATACAAATTTCAAGCTTGTAACAGATAAGGCACCTATTTGCAACTACGCTAAGTCTCGCCACATCCTTATTCCAAGGACAGAGCACAGAACTGCCGCCGAAATGCTAATTCCATCCTCTACGGTGAATACCTTATGCGGTCTTAAAAAACAGCCATGCCAACTTCAAGACCGCTGTAGGAAAATGCTAAAGATAAACACGCAATTGGGACGAGTCGAGATGTCAAAATGTAATTAAATGTCTTCTGACGTGCACGTGAACGAGTTTTGACACTGTTTTGGACATATTTTATGGCCATTATCGTTTAGGTAAATAACATGTTTTTTACAAATTTTAATTTTACATGCGAATGTGTTTACTACGAGATTACCAAGACCGAAAGACCTATGGCACAACAGCTTTACGATTCGAGGGATGTTAAATTTTAAATGTACATTGCTGAGAGGTGCCAAAAATAAACCAATAATACTTTGTAAATCCCCACACTATGATTTCTTTCTGTTTCAAGTACTTAAATAAGAAAACCCAATGCTTATTGAATTCAGGGATTTTAAGGTTTTATGGACTCTTCCATAAAAAAGTCCTTTGTGGGCATATATATATGTAACTAGGTACATGTATAGAAAACTAAGCTTCTTAAATTTTAGTTGCAAAGATATGCTTTTCTCCTAGTAGGTATTATCTAGCTATAATATAGGTAATAAGATCTCTGTCGCAATTCTACATGTTAGAACCAAGCGTTCTCCCGTCTCGTAGTGAACTAAAAGCTCTCTGGCAGGCAGACACACCGCGGCATCCGCCAAAAATAAAGTCCTTGACCTTCTTGACTGAGTTTATCTCATTTAAAAATAAAAGTAGCCATGAACTTCTCACAATATATGTGGGTACATTGCTCGTGCATGTAGGAAACTCGTTGTCACAGAGCGGGCGGCCTTCGTTAGTTCACGAACAAGGCTCCTTTGTGCAACCCGGAGCCTACCATGGCGATTTAAACGCGTTTAAATAGATGAAAGAAAAGGAAAACGCTACGTAATTCTTATATGTGTGTCTCTTTCACATCTTCAGGTCTGACTTCAAGTTTGTGGTTAAACCTCAAACGGACTATCGCTCTGTGTACACGAGAACACGTATAAGGCTACGGATTGAGGAAACGGAGCGAGTAAGTAGTCTAGAAGTTAGATATGGTAAGTTTTATGTTACGTGTGCATGTGGAAGTAGCAACGATTAATCTATGAGCCTAATTTATATTTCAATAACGCTTAAGTAGGCAGGTATAGTTGATAAAGTATTTATCATACACATACCTACGTAGCTAATTGCTAAGGATGATACAGATATGAATATATACTGTATTTTGTATGTATAACATGTTTTTTTGATGTTGCAGTATGTGGTATGATATCGGAAAATATAATACCTGCAAAAGTCTTCCAATCTTACGACTTACACATAGATCTATATGTATCAATGAACCAGTATTAACAAATCAAAATTCTTGAACTTTGACATTAAATTGTATGAAGTACAGCCGTTTAACTCTTACTTAAGTTATTTATTGTTAGTTTTTTACATCATTTCTAAAATAAATCGTAATGTCAAAAATCCCCTAGATGCTCTAGTGTTTAATGAGCTTTCATTTTCCACCAATGAAACACAAGCTACTAGTCTGCTCTTGTATAACTTATATACGACTTGTGTGCTAGCGGTAATTAATTATTATATTTTATTAATTGTAAAAGACAGTCCATCAAAAGGTAAACGATACAGTTAAGGTTTTCATTCTATTATAGATATCTACGTAACTATTAGTGCTATCATAAATTAACTTTAAATCTTACAAAAAAAACAAACATGTTCGAGAAACAAAAAAATCTTATACCTACTAGTCGTTTCTCATGAATCCGCGGAACCAATTAACTTTAAGAGCGGGATCTCGAAACAGACTCTTTGTTTCTCTCGAAAATTTGGCACGACTCAGCTATTTTCGGTTTGATGATATCTTGTCTGACGTAAAAATTGCCACCCAGAGGTCGCCTTGTACTTATGAATATTTAATTACGAGAACAAGCAAAAAGTTATGATTAAAAATAAATTAATTTGTATATTAAAGTCGTTACAAACGAGATTATCAAGTTTAGGAAGTACAATTAAAGGGACTGATGACGCGGGTAAATCCACTACGTACTTAATCCTGACATTTTACGTTGATAGATCTTTAAAGAACATACTCGATCTTATTTTAAGTTATCAAAGAAGGTTTTTATAAAGGCTTCAGTGTGAGATAAGGTGCCATCTTATAAGTTTTAGACGACAAAACTGATTAACTGAATGGAAGTCGAGCTTTTGGAGTGTTTGCGCGCTTCTGCGGCCGACAAAGAGTGCCGCTGGCGGTGGAACCAGTTTTTTAGTCCTGATTTAAATAATACCACCTAATGGTTGCAGACTGCAAAAAATAAACAACATTTTGTTACTAGACGCGGCTCTTTACATGCTGATGTGAATTGATAATCAGCAAACCGAGAAAAGATATTTGCTTGTTAGGGTTATTTTTAGAAGGTTTTAAATTGTAGCTTACATAAAAATATTGGACAAATAAACAGCAGTTTCTTTGTTCAAGATATTATTCTTCCTTTTATTTATTCTAACACTTATAGTCCCAAACTTTTGCTGTACAGGGTGCTTAGAATTTTATGCATAAAGTTATACAGAAGTTTGCAAAGCGTCGTCAAAATGTAGGAAGTAGATCAACATACAGTTTGGTCTGTTCCTCGCGACATGCGGATATTGCGCGAGGACACCGAGTCTTCCTGCCTTTAAGCACTTCCTCTAATCGTCACAAGTGTCGCAATAGATATTAAAAAATATATATACCTAAGTCAATTAGTTTGTATTTCATTATTTTTTGCGGTCCGTTACTAAAGGGTCCCAGCAATATTATAACGACGGTATCATTAATGAGGTTATTGTAACGTTACATTTTTAAGTTAAATTTTTACCTTCCTATATTTTCCACACTGTCCACATTTCCTAGTTGCCATTATGTTATTAAAGCATTATTTACGGAAAGTGCTTTTTTCTGGACATGCTCTTAAATTTGCGAACTCTGCCATTTTATTTAGATAAACCCTTAATGAATTCAAATTTACAACTTAAAATCTGTTATCTTAATAGCAGAGATATGTAGAAAAGATTTTATTTTAATTTCATGTAGGTACTATCAACTGTGCTGGCGATGTTACACCTTTAAGGCAATAATCGCTTGAACGAGCCTGGTACCTGGCGGCACGGTACATGTGTGTGTGTCCGAGCGAAAGGGTCGCTCAGGTAAAATTTCTATTGTTGCAATTTTTTTCGCTCGCCGGCCGGTTATTGTGTAGTAATAGTTTAAAAGACACAAAAAATATTTAGCTAATACTCTGATCTATGAAAAATGATGTAAGGTGGAGTCTATTGATATGTTATTTTATTTGTCATTTGTAACTAGTTAAAATTGTTATAATTTTCTTAATCTTTAAATTGTAGAAATATTTGGTAATTTGTAAACGAGTAATACATTAACTTATGAATTTCATATCCTAATCTTTAAACACCTGTCTTTAACCAATTATGACAAAAGTAAAAAGCATCGAATAAAAATTATTTATATCAGCTCGGTGATTAATAGTTAATTATTTTTCATCATAAAAAAATGTTATGAGAAATCGCTTAAAATAAGGGTTTGGCTAGTAGTATTCGTATCCGCGAGAATATTATATAAAATCCAGATATTACTTGAACCTTTGTAAAATATGTCAAGAACGCACTATTTTCGGGACTCGCGGTTACAGTCATAATATTGTTCTACATAAAATCAAGAAAACCTTTTTCATTGACATTGCCGATTATCGGCAAATTTCTTGAGTTAAAAATAAACGAACGAATATCTTTACCGTTTTTATCGCCACGTGTTATTTTGCAAGGTGGGAGAGAGATTCCACATCTGCTTTGTTAGTAGCCTGAGAGTTTAACCTATCTATCTGTAACTTATGAAAAGAAAATACAGGATAATTTATTTTATTGATTAATAGTTGTGAATGTTATTATTTTATTGATTAAGATTATTCAAAATATCACCCAGCTCGGGCGAAACAAGTTACTTAAGTACTTTTAAAAACTAATCAAATTACGCTAAACCAACTTTAATTACCTACATATATTGGAATGAAACAATTATAACGGATTTAACTTAAATTTGCAATAAAATCACTTTATCGTTATACTACCGTCAGCTACGAATATGGGAACAGTTGAGTTTTTGAAACATCAGCAAATAAAGTAAGATACGCGAGTTAAGTTCGTTTTAGTTGTTCTATTCTAATGTGTAATTTAAAAGGTCCTGAGTATTGTTTTTTAAATGCAAGTTTAGACGTTATGACACTTGTGTTAAAGCTTTTTTTTCTTTAGCAAGCGAAAAGGAATCGCAATGGTGTTATTCGCCATTTTACGTCTATCAATTCTTAGTTTACTTAGTATTTTGAAAATAATTTATGCGTTTTAGGTCTAAAGTTCTAAACGACGCCGCAAATAAACATATAGAAATAAGGCTGGGTATTTCAAAACAAAGGAGCCGAATTGCAGTAATTAATATAATCATTATCTATTCTAAGTAACACACTCTCTGGCGACACCTGCGACACAATCGGAAAAATGCATTTCTTAATAGCCGCGGCTGGGTATTTTCAGACAAATGCACTACCTAGTTATTATTTTATTACCTATCTATTCTAAATTGTTAAATATGAAAGGAAACGATAACAAAGGAAGGCAATAAAACTTACTCAAGTCTGGGACGTGCGCAATACCTGCCCCTTTTTAAACAATGGACGTTAGAATTAGGTAGTCGGTTTTACCTGGACATCAAAAGTATTAAACTCTTTCGGCGTAATGACATGTCAATGTCATTAAATTACAACCATATTTGAAGACCTAACAACAAAACACTACATGTTGGTAGTGGTTGGTTTTAATTGCTTTTCCGCACGTGTGTTCTAGTTTAGGGATACAGGAGTGGGTAATAATAATTCTTCCTATGCAATAATAATAATACACGAAAATAAATAATAATTATTATACGAAATAATTAAAAAGAGGAGGTTGTTTGTAGGTATACTTTAGGAGTGCCGTGTTATTTTGATAATACCTAAACCATGTTATTTCATACAAATTCCAAATAACAAAAGTTCAAAAAGAAGGTCGTAAAACTTGGAAAGCAGAAAAAGGCAAGGGCGCGGCGATAACAACACGAGTAAACAATACGTAACAATAGTTTTTTTGTTTATACGCCGACTCATTTTAGTAACTTGGGGCCGGAGTTTAGTAAATTGTTTTGCTTTGGTTGTGTGTGTGAAGCAAAACCAGTGCAAGCAATTTTTTTCTAAAATGGCACACCCCGAAAGCATGCGATAGTACTTAAGCTTAAAATATGTTTAAGATTCGCATAGCTTCCTTTAATTTAACTATTGCCACCCAACATGTATTTCCACTTTGCCATTAACATTCTGAATTTCAGATCGTATCTTTTGTTTATATTCGGAGGCCTCATTATGAGCTTTGTGACAAACAACATACGATAATTAGGTAGGTACGTTATATTTTGGTTGGAAATTAACTTTAGCCCGCGACTTCATCCGCATACTTTCTAACCCCTTTAGGAAATGAATTTCAATACAATACGAAGCACGCTGTTGCTCAATTCTGCTAAAGAAAGTTTATGCAAAATTTTAAGTAGGTTGGACCAAGGATTCACGTTGTCACATGCAAACTTTTACACCCTCTTAAGGGTAGAATTCCGGAAAATCCTTTCTTGTCGGGTCCTACATCATACAAATAACACTCCCTCCAAGTTTCATGTTTGGGCTGTGAGCGTATCCGTCAGTCAATCATTCAGGATAAAGGATAAGTTGAACATTTCAGTTGTATTATCATTATCCAATACAAATTGAAACGTAAACGTTAACGTCAATAGTAGAGCTATCATTTAAACCATACGAAATCCTCAGGGGCAAACAAGGTAGGTAGGTAAGATCCGGTATCGGACTGATATAAATAAATACCATACCATAACCTTCACAAAACAAAGAACGGGCAGAAAAAAAATCGTGTCCCGAATAACAAATTAACCGTTTCTACATTCTCTTCGAATTCTTCATATTTGAAGAAGGCTAAAATGATTTCGGTTGTTTTGTCTACTGTTAGAAAATGGAAACAAAGGTTTTAATATATTTCCAGGGTGAATATGTCGAGTTGAAGTGAGGGCGAGACAATGTGCCGGGATGTTTAGGGAAGTGCGTGACGAGCGTCACAACCTGCGGTCGGCGCAGTGTTGGGTTGTTAGTTGATATCGATATATTTTTGGAATAAAATAATTATAAAGGATTAATATCCTTACACTGTAGTAGCTGCCCGCTCCAGCATTGCACAGATGCAAAAAAATATACAAACATTGTCCTAACATAGACAAACAATTCAATTTGGTGCAGTCGTTCGGAAGTTATGCGTGTACATATACATTTGGGTGATTCATTTTTATTTAAAATAGCTAAAACATCATGGATTAATCCTCAAGATTTTCTATAAGAAAAGGGAGAAATACTAAGGAGAACAAAATCAAATGAAAAACCATAGGTACTCTACTTACTGTTTCTTCTAATCAATTAAAAATAAACGTGGAATTCTATACTAGGCATCTTTCATCGATCTTGTATCGGTAATAAAAAAACTTTAGTGACATCCCTCGAGAGGTAAGTAAACTTGACGCGGTTAGCATTCTATAAAAGTGCATTGTACCGACGTGTACCGCCGTCTCGAAATCATGCACTGTCATCTGGTAACATAAATTTACATAGGAATAATTAATTTCATTTACATAAACGTATGGGAGAGTTGCGAAGACCGGCGACTTTTCAAACATGGTTGCAATTTGCAATTTTTCTAAAGTGTTTATAAATGTAGCTTCGACTCGCGATGTTTCGTAAATTCGTAACTTAATTTTAATAATTCTAATATTCAACCGTTTTGCGCGTGTTTGAGATAGAAACATCTTAGTGTCCAAAAAAAAATTGAAATCATTAGGAATTTATTGTTATTAGGTACACACTACACAGGTGTTGGATATTCTAGTTATACTTAGTAATTCTTGCATCGATATTAAGCAGTTAGTATATTCCATTCATGCTTTGAAATAGACACTTTAACTTTATAGATAATTCTAAGTATTTATACACGTACATACGTGTTTTGGACGCCGTAGAAAAATAAGAATAACGAATACCCGTTAAGAATAAATTTATATTGAAATACTCGACGTGGTCGCCAATGTCAACATCGCTTTTGAAGCCAAAAGACAAAGTGCTTTGCATTCGAGACTGGCCTCAGTCGCTTCTTCGAAATATAAAAACGATTGTGAATACTAGGCAGGTTTTAGCCACCGGTATAAAGTAGAATTTAAAAGTCGAAACTGACTGACTAATCTAATGACTTACTGATGCCAACGGATAAGAGTCGCTGCTTCTCCAGTATCTTAAAATGTAGGTAATAGTAAATTGATACACCTATGTAGTATGAAATTTAAGTTTAGGTAAGAAAAACTATAAAGTTACACTGACGTAAAATGCTAATACCGCAGGATTGCATGGAGTACCTAGTTTCAATTTGTAACGAACATAATCTACTAACAAGTTAAAATGTTATACGCCTTACATAAAAAGAAAAAACAAGACACGCACGAAAGAAAACAAAGATCCGCTTGGAAAACGTGACTATAATATTTCACAAATACACGATCGTGTTATAAGTGCCTATTATGTCGTATGTCATACTGCGACTCGGCGTTTGCAAAAAAATGTAATAAAGCCTAGCCTTATTTTGAATACAGCTTTAAAAATCTGCCAAGATATACCTACGGGCAACCTGAAGACGTAATTTATTAAACACGCCATATTTATGGGCCATTAGGAAGTGCACTAAGTAAAGGACTCGACGGCGAGAAATTCAATAACGGAATGACAAGTTGTTTTTCTAGAAGGGTCTCTTGAAAAAATTCGTTGTCGCCATAAGACGCATTTTTTCGTCGAGTCTGCCTGTCAACCACTCTCACAAAAACAGAATTTTAGTGATGGGAGGTTTATTAAAGTGACGATAACCTCTTAACTTAATTTATGATATTCTAGAAATACGTATGTACCATTATTTAAGAATTATGTAAGTAAGTACTTAACTATTTATTCCACAAGCATAATACAAATTTCTTAGCGTACCTATCATTCATTTGTTTTGTCTTCCTAATAAATTAGGCATTCAACTTAGGTTGTTTCTTTTTCTGTCCACATTCATTTATATTTATATATAAGTTATTTCTTATTTGTGGAATATTTTTGAACGGTTTAGGTACAAAATACTTTGAGTTAAGAGTTAGTTGAAGATGTCAAGATTGCATTCGCTTCCTCTAAACGAAAATAGATTTAAATTTTATTCCTTTGTTTTTGAGTGAAAGTCGACGCTGCGTGTCCGTGGGTATTACATAATTTTAATACTTGCTTCGCTAAAGTTGCTAATTGTTATTGAGACAATCTTATCTTTATCTAAATAATAAACTTTTAATTTTATATGTTTTGTAAATACTTAACGGGAGCGCGAGTCTCGCACTTGGCCAGTTTTTTTACATATAACTATTAGTATATTTATAGGTACACTGAAATATTAAGCATACCTGCCATACCAATGTTTGGTACAATCCACTATACTAATATACTTACACAATCATAAGTTTCTTTGTAAATGAAACTTAATATCAATATCCGAAATCGATAAAATCAAAATGAATGTCTCCACGTCACTATTCCTATACCCAGCGGGAGTCATCTCACAAGTGCAAGGCAGGGTTGGGTTAGGTCAGGTGGCACTCTTATACATATGCATATTATGCATACGTGCAGTCTAAACACTGTCTAAACATACCGCTCTTTTATGTAACTTCAAAAACCCCACGTTGTTATGCATACTTAAAAAAATATATTTTTTACGGCCATGAATTCAAATAATTACAGAATATAAATACTTTGGGTTATGAACGTTTTAATTTTAGAAATGTTTATTTGTATCAATCGTTTGTAATTAGGTACTAGCCATTTCTTACCACTTGGTTTGGTGGAATGATTTTCCTTTTTCTTTCGAAAGTGTACGCAAGAAACTGCATTGTTGCAATATCGAGGCCAATAACAAAATTTTATATTAAGAACACTTTACTCAATAGTAACAACTAAGTAGTGATTTCCTTTGAAATGATTTCGGTCCATTAGTTTCCAATATTTACCAATGTCGTCAAATTGACCGCTGCCAAAATATTCCGTAGAGCGTATTGCAAAATTATTTCTCCACACCATGGTCACAAAAGTCGAATACCAAATTATTTTAAAACGCTTTATAAAGTTTTCTTTATACTTGTCTATTAAAAAACAGGATGTCACCGTGAGCTTCAATAAGGTATTAAATTGCAAGAGAAAAAACAAGCCATGTCCTGAATCTCTACCTACTCAGCGTGAAACCTTAAAAATATTATTGTTTCAAGTAATAAGTCACGGCATCTGGTAAAGGGTGGTGGATTTCAACAAAAATAAAAATAATCAGGGGTGCATGGTTATTTTTTTTGCAGACCCCAGAATTTAACTCGCGAATATCAGTTTATATGCTGACGATTCAAAAACTTTACAATTTCTATATTCGTAGCCGTTTGAGCTGACCATATTTCGATGCTAAAGTGATTTTTATAGTTTCACTCCAATGTGTACCTAATAATCGTGAAAGCTCAGAATTTATTATACGATAAAAATATTAAATATGTTATCAGTAGGTACGGAGTTTTCCTCATACGTAACCTATATATGTATTATATTCTACATTTAACTATGGTTTCCCATAAAACTTACAAAGAGAAAAAAATCTTGTAAGCCACGAAATCTTTGGGAAACCTAGTGTTAACACTCATTCATGCCCCGTGGTTACATATTTCCATACAAATGCCTACGTGCAATTTACCAAATCAGAATTTTACTTCAAAAGGCTGTAACCTTCCCAAGAAATATGAGTCAAGTAATGACTGCATCATTACAAGTATAATATGACGTTTGATTTCTCAAATTACAGCACAATTTCACTAGACTGCTTAAGTTCTTCTCAATTTGGTTTAACCAAATGAATCACTGTTACTTTGGGTAACCTACTCCAATATTTTCACGACTGATTCATTGCATATTGTAGGTATTGCACAATGCATATACATACCTACTGTGTCTGTGAAACACAAAATGCCAACTTATTTCCTGTTTATTAAATTGATCAAAGTCTAAACGTTCTTTCATAAATCATTTGTAGGTAGGTACTTATGTTATCCTTATGGCTAGAATATGAGGAAACTTAGGTACACGTAATCAAAATTCACAGAACCTCATCTTGTAGCAATCATTAACATCTCATTATTCGTCATTACAGATAATTTTCGTTAAGATTAAATACAGATTCACAGCACATGGGCGTGACACGCAAAGAATTTCCTCCCTTAATGGTTAATTAATCAATTATGCATCAATCAATTAGGGATGAGTCGAGATGAAACCCTGCTGCAAGTGAAGACCCGGGAGGTATTTCAGCGCCAGTATAACTAGACCTGTGCTCTCCGATTTATCTATGTCTTAAGTTTTAACTGCTTTAAGAGATG
Organism: Polylopha cassiicola; assembly: GCA_038024825.1. Lineage (NCBI taxonomy): Eukaryota > Metazoa > Arthropoda > Insecta > Lepidoptera > Tortricidae > Polylopha > Polylopha cassiicola. The sequence continues at coordinate 5,924,410 of CP149059.1, forward strand.
GTTACGAGTAAAAAATCATTTGCTCAGTTTCCCCCAGAGATTAAAAAATATTTGTCCCTGTTTTTAAATTAATGGAAACGTGGTTCGAGTTCATATTCAAATGTGATTAAAAAAACATAGTATTACGGCAGACGTCGATAAAAAAATTACTCAACTTTTTGCAATAATTATTATTTTATAATTTTATCTTATCGATCGTGTCGAAAATTGATGTTAGAAAGATCCACCGTTATTTAATTATCTCATTAGATACTTTGAATCCGATTGTTGTTTCATTATAGCGCTTCGTTCGCTAAGAATAATCAAAAGCAACATATGAGGCAAATAATATTGTACTCTTACTAAGTATACCGTGAAATCAGGTCATCAAAACTTTCGGTATAAGTTTAATATGCCAAAGCTCAAGCAAAATGGTCGCCACATGGCGCGGGGTGAGCCACGCCGTGGGAACTCTTGCGCACATGTGCGTCGCAGCTTTATCAGTCTCTCCGTGTAACATGATTATAATAATAACATTTTAGTTATCGTTAATATAAAGATGCCGCGAGTCGTAAGCGCGTGCAGATCATGTTTGGAAATGGTACAAAAAATGTTAATTAAAATATTGTCTTTTCAGTTGTAGAAATCGAAGACTATCCCGAACAGAACAGCGATATAGTTAATATCGCTGTTTTAATGAATAGTAACACAACTTTAAATATAAATGTATCTAACGCCTAACTCTTAAATATTATATACAACTTATGTGCTGTCTGCGATATAATTATTTGGGCTTGTGCTTTGTGAAATGTAGATTGTAGGTAGATGTTTCATTTTCTTATAATGTTCGTAACTACTGGAGACCTATGCATCGACACGACGCCACTTTAGATAGATCGATCGATATCCGACGTGTCAAAGTAGACGTTCAGTATGGTGTAGTATGGACATCCAGGACCGATTTTCTATGTGACGTCGTATCTTTTTTTATGTGTTTTTAATTGTCATAGAGCCTAAAGCGTTGTTACACATTCATTAAGTATTTGAGCACTGGTTAATGATTTGGTCAAGTTATAATTATATCTGCATATAAATAAAAAAGCTTTACGGAATTAGGTAAAGATACTTACATACTAAAATCAACGATAGGTATAGGTACTAGCGACCAATCTTTATTTTTTGATTACTGGGGGGTTGGTACTTAAGGTTTTTGTCGCAAAAGAAAGCTTTTGTTATGAGCTAACGATAAGTTTACACTTAATATGATGCTTTTTCACGTCGACAAGAACAAATTTTGTCATGTCGATATCTTTTCATTGTCGCGGTGGTCTGTCATAAGCTTGCTATTTTAAGTATCTATGGTTAGAATTTAATTAGCCGACTAGGTGTTTATTTAAAATAGCATTGCTCTCCGACTAATAAATTAAAGTCGTTATAGTTTCAACAAGCGGCCATTATGATTGAGTCGCAACAGTATCAACATTTAAGTATATGCTAAACAGATGTTTTGAATGCTTGAGATAAGAAAACGTTTACCTTGCCCGCTTTATGAAATGTACTTTGTCCTTCTGCTGCAGAGAACATTACGAAGGTATCTTTAAATTAGCGGTGTTAACAATAAAACGGTCTTGTAATCGTTTAATGACCTTTTAAGAGATCCGTCACACATTTTCGAAACATTATTTTTAGTTTTGTTCATTTGTTTCGGGAATTCTATGTGAATGATCAAAAAATCAGTCGACGTTGGGAAAACTAAAACGTATTTTCGTAATGTTTGCAAATATGAATATACATATTTAAGCAATGCACTATTTTTTATAACAATCAAATAATACTTTTTTTAATACTTATACAAGTGTATTGTAGTTATTAGGTACCTAAATGTGTATTAGAACACAGATAGATAGGTAGGTATTAAAATTAAATATTAATTAACTATGTAAATTCAACTTTTTTGACTACGGAACCTTTTAAAATGCTCAATTTTTAGAATTGACCGCAAAAAAGCGTTCATATTTAAGCAATTTATATTCGTTGATAAAATTTAACGACGCTTAAGTAGACCCTAAAAATAAGATATGGTGGGCATCAAAAAGCTATTAATCTACTTAGTGTTTCTTTCAAATTAAAGTACCTACAAAACTTTCTATAGCTTTTACAATATAGTAATTGTAAATGACGTTCATCATTTTAAGCAATTTAAAACTTTTCTCGAAATTAACTTTACGACACTCAGGTAAGGAGTATTAACGACCCGTGGGCTCATTCGAATAACTGACCGACCAGAGAATATCGTAAGAATAAAAACAACCTTGGCTGTCTTTTTATCAACAAATTGCTGCGTTCTGATTAACTACAAAAGTGTGTATAGGTAAAGGCAATTGGTTTCAAATTTGTCATGGAAAAACATCCACGACGCTACAAATTTAATTCTACCAGTCTGTGTGCGTAAAGACAAACTCGCACGTGTTATAAAAAGCGTATTGCGCAATCTAACGTAAGGAGACATGCTATTTCCATTCCAACGAGCCAATTAAAAAGGTAGCCAAAGATTACGTGGTCGTTTCTCAGAAAAACTGAAACACTGTCAGTGTGTCCAGTAGTTGACACGAATTGGCAACTCACCTGAAAACTATCTTCTGAACAAGTTCAAGGCGATGTATTTTGAATGATCACCACTGGACTTCGTCCAAAACTATTCGGAATTTTACAGCTAGTAAATAGTTTTGGACCAACTGTTGTAGGTTAGGACCGTTCGGATTCACCCTAATTTTCCTTTTCTAGTGTGAGTCACGATGCAATACCTAAGCACATATATTCCTTAATATTTTCTGATGCTATCATGGTTATTGCACATTGGAATAATACAATCAAACGGATTTAACTCGCGTACTAGTTTGCATACTGACGTTCCGAAAATGTTACAGTTTCCATATTCGTAGCCGACTAAGTTGACATTATTCTAACACTAATGTGATTTTACATGGTGTGCATAATGCTATCCTAATCCGTTTTAGTTTCTTTATTCCAAAATATTTATTGTAATTATTAGGTATACGTATAATCAACAGCAGTGTTTTGTTTAAGCTCGCCCTAGTCACTACGTCACATGTCGACCAGGATTCGATCCCGGGCAGCTATTCGGGAACAAACAGTCATATGGATGTTGTATGACTATTTTTTCCCTTAGAGTCATGTCACTACTATGTCGGTAGAAATATAACTACGTCGTACAAGATCTATTAAAATATGACTAAAGAGTGTAGAGTAACTAGATAATGTTCAACGAAAGATTTCGTTAACTAAATCAATTATGTACAGGTACTTACATTGAATTTACACAGTCCTTTACTTGACAGTACTTATTTTTTATCCAAGATACACAAGTTTGCAACAATTTTGCTATCCATTACATTCTTAGGCAGTACTCACACTTTCAGTCGAGTGCACGCATAAAACCGAGAGTTCGTCGCCCTAACCTATGCCAATTCCAACAGCGCTGTACCGCCAATAATCACATCTTAAATAATAATATTCTCAGCAAATAGGTAGGTAGCGGCGCTAATTACTTTCTACCAAATGATAACACTTTTTGGTTCTATTTTTGCACATAAAATAAATTTCGTATAACATAATTAAATAGGTAAGTAGATATAAGTTTTTTTTTAATTGGATTTTATGTTAGTTATTTGTTAGTAGCACGTGCTAGTTGGGATGTATGTAACACTACCATATACCTACCCTGTAGATGTCGACAATGAATATATTTTATATTCCTTATCTACCTAATCTAAACCTTTGTCGGGTTTTGGCAGTAATTACATTTTAATTTCATAAAATATTGACTTAAATTGAAATAGTAGATACCAAAACTGAAAAAACCTAAACTCATTTTAGAGTTTTTAATTTCATAACTCATCCGCGTGGTAGGTATATAGGTAGGTAATAACGTTTTTTTTTGTTAATCACTAAATGCAGTGTTGTCCCGAGGCGCCTCGTTCATCGGCGACGCATTACCCTGATTGCTACGAGTGTCAGCTCTCACTGATTTCAATTTATATCTATCAACATGTGTCCGTACGTATCTTTCACTTATCCATCCATCATTAATACCAACTTCAAGGACAAACTTCCTATTTTACTTAACAGTATCACAGATGTCAACGTGTCAATCATAATCTATAAAAATACAAAATAAAGTTAATTAGCTTATGTAGATATACACAAAAACGAAACATTAATGTCTTCCACGAAAGATCAAAATAAAACATCTGGCTGAATGTTCGTCCATCTACGCAACTCCTGTCAAAATCTTAAAAATAATAACTCTAACCTAAACAAAAATAGAACTTCCCTACTGTACACTTGACGCAAGAATTTTTTGCATCAAGATTAATGATTATTAAAAACAGATGAAATTAACATACTTCCATACTTTGTTTGGAAGTACATACAGTTTAAGCGCGTACAAAATTTCATTTCCAATGCGATTATAGTACATCGAAACACCTATTAGATCGTTAAAGAACTGCGCAGTTAAATTCTAGATAGGTTGGAAATGTTGGAATGAAACTACAGCACTTAACGTATTTAACTTGCATCTTGCATATTCAATTTAATTTGCTGATGTTTCGAAAACTTCGTTTGTTTATTGTAAAAATCACTTTAGCGTTAGACTATTCTCAGGTCAGACGTGCTACGAAGTACTACGAACTGTATATTTTTCGATTGTTTTGTAATAAAGATCTTTATTACCTACCTAAGAAGTTTTCTCTTAGGTTTAATTTAAATTTAAAAAATGTTACAAATTTGAAATGACACTCAAAATTTTACAAAAGGTATTATTATTCAATAGTAAACTTTCCAAAACTCGGGGTCACATTAAGCAGTAAGTTCACCAATTTCCTCAAGACTATAAATTCGCGATGATTGGTTTGCGAACTACGCGGAAGGGTGTGAGTGTTGGCGGCGTGCCCGCTGCCGGTCAGTGCAGAAACACCGTGGCATTGGGCCAGCCAGGGTCAGGAGCGGACGATGCACCCGACACGATCACGTCACTTCAATCACATCCGATCTAAGGTCTATCTACAATAATCTATATGCTGGGTTCATAACCTAATTACCCCCGCGGAGGTAAAACTTGCTTTTCGCGGGGGAACCCATCAGTTGGTAGTTGACTCGAACGCGCAATTTTATAGTGTCAAGTCTGAGCACAGCGTAGCGCCGCGCCGCCGCGCCGACTAGCGCGCTAGTTCGTCGTTGGGAAGAGGGTAAAATCAGTGACCCTAGTTAGGTACCTATAAGGGTAGAGGACCTAAAAAGGTTAATGTTAAGGTTTAAGTTGTTAGGTAACCGTTTATCAATTTTAGCCTTAATGAAATGAAAATAAAACATTTGGATTTAAAATCTACTGAGTAATAATTATTGATGCCTTCGCGGTTATTATTACGGATTTAGCTCGCGTATTTTATTTTACTTGCAGACGTTTCCAAAACTTTACAGTTCCCATATTCGTAGCACGACTGAACTGACGATAGTCTAACGTTAAAGTCTTTTGACTTTTTCGTGAGTTAAATTCGTTATAGATGTTTCATTCCAATACCTAATGAGTATTTGTAAGAAAGTAAATATCTACTTTAAGAGTTGATAAAATTTACCTAGATAGGTACCTACCTATGTTTGTACAGAAATTACCTACCTGATGTTATCTTTACTTGCTTGCCCATAATAAATGACATTATACTCATCCGTGTTCGGTTCAAATGCGCATACCTAATTGCAGCCCATTTATTATTTGATTCGAGATATAAAAACCCCTTTTAATATTTTATTGTTAAACTTAAAAAAAAATTGTCGTGTTTTATCTTTGCAAATGTTTGTCACCTCGAGTAGGTATCGAACTCCAAACGTATTTGCTGAGTTTACTAATGCCGAATGTTAAAAATCATCGTGTGTAAATATAAGGGCATTTTTATTAAAAATTTTAGGCAAAACCATCTTAGATAGGGCTGAGCGTTCGCGGATAAGATAAGCGAAGAGGGCTTATCTCAAGTCCCTAGGATTCGGGGAAACGATAATATATAATATTTAGAAAGCGTCGACTTAACAAAGCTGGTATAAAAAACCTTGTCAGTCCTTTGGACCCAGCGGGGGGACGGACGCTTTGTTTAAAAGGAAGAACAATATCCATTGGCAATAAATCGTAATTTAGTTTTATGCTAGCTAACAAAGGTTGGTTGTGCGAGGCTCGGGGAGGTTAGCCACGTTTAGCAGCCAAACACGTGTCTGACAAAATATTTATTTAGGCAAACTCGTTAAACTCGTAGGCAGGATGTGCTTTAAACCCTCAAGGTTGTAAAGGATAATTCAAACAAGTTCGCTATAGGCAGGTACGTAATGTCGAGTACTAGTGTTAATAATGAAGTTGAACACTCTAAATATTTATATCTAATCACAAAACCAGTTTACTCTTAAAATTAAGTGGGCGCCTCAGTTTTTTAGCCACTTGAATACATTAAACCGGCGATAGCACAGTTGGGAGCAATCTCAGCGAGTATTCTGCCAAAATGAATCCCAAAATTAGAGCCCCAAGTTTTACGGACGTGCAGTATTTAGACCTTATTCTAGCGAATTATAGTTCAAAACGTTCACAACTAACTCCGCAATTTTGTTCTTTGTCGGTCTGTATATAAGTATGTAAAGTTTAACGCGATTTTGGCGAGGAAAACTAGTCGGAAAGTTCGGCAGTCGGTTTTGTTTAAGTGCTGTGTACACAGATACTAACAACTCGTTTAAAATAACTGCAAATACTGCATAGACCGTGCTTAAAAGGCATTAAAATTTATGAACCATTATCAAGGAATAAGGTCTTTAATGTCATTAATTTCATCGCGTACTTTAGCACTAAACATTTCGGTGTTAAATCATAGTCTTTGTGGTTATTTCTACCGCATTTATCCCTGCAATCGTACCAGTAGGAAGCGCGGCCACACCGCAGGGCAGTACTAAATTTGTCGAAAACGGTCCGAGGCGGGCTCAGCGTGCGTTTGTCATGTGCGTTTATTTACGCGATGTCCTGCGGCGCTGGCTGTGTTCCAGAAACCCACGGAAATAGCAGCTTTGTCGATGTCATTGTACTAGAGCAACAGCCCTCAAGCGCATCTAACTGTCTACCCTTCACAGAAACAACAAATCAACAATACTAATTTAGAAATCATCACTTTATAGTTAGCTAATCGAGTGTTTTTCTCATATTTGCTAATTTCATCCAAGGTCAGACAACGGGCGACGCAAAAAATCAAAGCCTTTAATCTATCAAAGGGGCGTCTTTCAAATTAGAACGTAGAAGTTGATCAACAAAAACCAAAGACGATTCGCTGGCTTAACTCTTTTGTTTTGTTTGGCCGTTCTCTTTTTACTTTTATTCTAAAAATATCGCATTCACGAATGAATTTCGAAAGGAAACGTGATTCTGTCCAAGGTCAAGTAAATTAGTATTCGTGTGGTGTGTTCGCTGTTTGACCGGACGCAAAAACTCGTTGCGGGCCCACCGATGTTCCTGGCCAGCTTTTTTCTAATCTTGATTAGCGTGGCCCGCGGCCCGCGGCTACCCCGACGCTAGTTAACACCTTACAATTACACAACTTACGCAATTTAATCGGTACTACTTCGTTATAGGTGAAGTGGCCTATTCATTTTATAATACCTGCCTACAGTATTATTAGTTTATTAGTAATTATTAGTCTAATAAACGGAATATTAAAACAATTTCTGCGCGTTAATCATTGGCAGATAAAATATTACCTTGTTTCCTACCTACTTACAAAATAGAAAATAAATTACTTGTTTATCGAATGTTTTATTTTATTTACTAAGTACCTACACTGATCATAATAATATAATAATCATGTACTTAAAGTAAATATGGAACGTGTTGGTACTATGTGTAGTTCAATTAGGTTCATGAAAATAATACCACAGTGTGGACTCAACTAATTAATATAAGTACTCGTTAGTGGTACCCTTGCCGTCTCTCGGTAGGAAGGTACCTAGTCGGACAATAACTACAGAAAGAAGCTTTCTACGATAACGAGTGAATCACGTGCGGTTATTCTCCTTTAACCGTCGAGATACTAAACTAAACAGTGCATTGTGTTATTGCTTAATTACATTAGTCTCAGACATAACAAATTGGCTTTAACCATTTTGATGACATACTTCCTTTAATCCGAATAGGGCTAACGTAGGTATTACATCGGTTTATAAATAGATCTAAGCTGAAGACTGATCTAATTAAGTGGTCCATAAATGTGGAAAAAAAGCCACAAATAAAATATATGTCCAAGTAATTGAATTTACTTAATTGTGCCTACCCAATTAAGATTTGATAGAAGGTTAACTAATCTACAATTTTAGTTTTTGACGATAGAAGTGAGCTTACAAGTCCAATGTAACTGGAGAGAAATAAGCTTTTTGCAGAACGCAGTGTTATTGTTATGGCGGCGCGGTGTACCGAGTGTGATGTAGAAGCCGGCATCTAATCATAACCTCAAAGTTGGGGCGGTCGGGCCGACGGCCGGCGACCGGCGGCTGGCGGCTGGCATGGCGGCAGGGGCGCGCGCTCCGCTCAATGTTGTCGCGCCTGCGCCCGCCGCCCACACACCAGCTCCACGACGTTGCACAAAGCACGAGTCACCGCGATGACTGACACCGAGTACGGTCTGCGCTGATCACACACGCGATCGACACTCACTACCACCTCGATCGAGATAAAATATGTGATAGAAGTGCAAGTGTTCGCATAACGTATCTGTAGTGTTTCTTTTCACAATACTTAACCTCCGCTAAAATGTATAAGACCGTGAGACATGGCGAGAACAGTCTTCAATACACCATTCTACCGCAAACTGAGGAGGTGCTCAACAATAGCGGTCTCAAAGGCAAAGGCCGGGATTACAGCCCGTCTATTCACGTTCGTCATTCCCGGAAAAGATCGTCAGTGAAATATATTCTGCTCGTAATATTCGGAATTGTAATAGCTCTCGCTCTCGCGTCTGTTCCGCTTTATGTTATGAACGGAGCGCTGTATGCTCGAAGGAATCAGCAGGACAATACCGACGTCACTACATCTCCTCGCACTCCGGCCGGAAGAGAAATCATAAAGTCTCGCAAAAAGGAATTAAAAATATCACCTGATATCGTTTCGACATTAATATCAAAACTAGAATCGAGTACGACATTATCACCATCTACTGCAAGCACGACAGTTGCATCGACGACCAGTGAAAAGTTGACTTCAACACAGTGGTCAATGCCCGCCTTAAGGTCGTGGAAGAGCTCGACAACCTCGACAACAATTCCACCTATCCCGACTGAAGACAATGAAGAGATTCCTTTGATAGGAACACCATCTGGTAGCATTCGTCTTCTTGATCAGTATATGTCGATGAAACCATGGAGTAAGGACATGATCCTTAAACCTACTGTCACTCCAGAGCCGAATACCATCCGGAATATATTTAGATACTCCCATTCATTTATTAAGACTGCGACAGATCTTCCTAAACTCTCAGACGACGAAATTACAACAAGAGCCACTACGGTTCGTCCTCCAGTGACAACAGAGTTCACTACTACTAGCGAAAACTCAAAAATGAGCGATCTAAAAGATACTATTCTCTCTGTTGATGACGACGACGATTTTAAAGAATCGCTGGAGGTCGACGAAGTATTCTCTCTGCCACCTTTGAAGCCTGATTCGGCTATTCCTGTTGGCGATGATGAAGTGACTGTATCGAAAGCTACCGACAGCGCGTGGTACGGAGCGCGATGGCCTTTCGTGGATACGTCATCTTACTTTCAATGGACGGTGAGCTCGATTGCATTGTCTTATCTTATGTAATACGTTGTTGCGGATGTCAAATCCATGCTTTTAGTAGGCTGAATAGTTATCACAAAAGTTGATACAATTTCATTCCAATTGCTAGATAATATAATAAATTACGAAAGCGGATATGGAAATATCACAATTACGAATTCATTGAGTGCCAGTTACTGCGGTTACGATTTCTGGAAAGTAAATTACTACTTACGCCTTTAGTAAATTCAAGAAATTTACGTAAGAAATAATATTCCAATAATTTTATTGGTGGGTGCCATTGCAAAATGAAAGATATATTTGTCATACAAAGTAGCAAGCCACAGATCAATAGGTATTAGAATCAGCTATCTAACTCTATTGCATCATTGTAAGTATATCGAATTCATGAACCTATTTACTGTGATCCGTATCGCTGCTACATAAGAGATTATAGGTATTACATACGTGCCACGTGTCCTTATATAAATGAGAAACACGTCACATTACTGAAAATTTACGTAGCAAAGGTGCTTGTTTAACAAGGAAGAATTTTAATTTGGATGTACCTATCTTACGTACTTACCTACTCACATTAAGTCCCATAATAAATTGTGTGCGTGTAATAGCTTCCGTACACCTCATTTTCTCGCTCATGAAGATAAAGTAGGTTGGCTGACGAGCACTGCGAATTCATTTCAGAGTTTAGAGTCATGCGTACGTAAGTATAAACGTGTCATTACGTGAGTGCAAACACAGCTTAACACGTAGTATAAAGGATATTTACAAATATGGTAAACCTCGGTGCGCTAGATGTCAGGGTGCACTCACAATGCCCCTTAAAATATGGTTTTGCAAGACTTAGGTTTTCCCTTAGGGCGTTTCTATTACTGCTAGGTAGGTTGGCTACCACAACGATCAACCTTGGTATTTCAAGTACCTACTTCTTATCTTACTTTGAATAGGTAAACCGTAAAACTAGCATGTTAAATTCGAATGAATCAAAATCTTTGTGTATGTTTATGTAACAAATACTGTATGCTTTTTCACGATAGATCTTAAGTAGGTACCTAAGTAGGTGAAATAATAAGGGAAACGTAGGTTTAAGGGAGCAAGCAGATAAAGCAAAAGCGTGACATCGTGGTCGCTTCGTAAACAAAACATGACCCAATTATAATAATCTCTGAATGGAATCTTTTGCCTAAAGAACAGGTCCTATCTTTCTGAAAACATCTTTTAAGTGTTAAAAAGGGCTTAGATACTACAATATGAATTTCGTAGGTAGAATTTAATAGACTATTTTTAATAAGGTGCGGATGTAATAATCAAAATAAAATGATCGAAAGCTACGAGTTTTACGGTGATATAGTAAAGTTACGGTCGCACTAAGTTCTGATATTTTTCACCGTTCGTTTAGGAGTAAGAATTTGAAGGCACATTACAATGGCACATTACGCCATGCTCTAGTTGTAAGGTGAAAGAGCTAGAGTTTTTTTAGAATATACCTAGGCAGTTTAGGTCAGGTGTTTACTTAATTCGCCAAACATAAACATAACATTAAGTTCTTTACGTTTTAGGAACAGTTTACGCGAGTGATTTGCCCTACTAATAGTACGTAATAGTCAGCAAGCTCAGTGTTTCATTTCAAAGTAATTACATTTTTATAATCTCAAGATGATCATGAACTTGTTAATTTGTAATCAGGGCTATTCTCCTGGCGACAACCTACTCCTCCCGTTATTGGTGGCGGCCCTGTCTTCAATAGCGCTGGTGCTACTCCTGACTCTGGCGGTCAGGCGCCGCAAGAGGAACCATACCACTTCCTCACACGTCGGGGTAATGTATTACGTGAAGCAATTTAGATTAGAAAGTCCTTACTCGTATAATTATTTTTTACCTACTATGAGAAATGAGTGGATATACCGAACTAAATATTTAATTCGAATTGTAAGTATGATCGATTTTACAAAGTATGTAACATCCCAAGCTTTGTTACCTACCTAATCGATATGTATAAAAAATCAATCCATATTTTCTTTGGCTACGGTATCACGTTATAAAGGCTGGACCGATTTCACTATTTTTTTTGCTGTTTGTTATTATCAGAAGGTTCTTATGTATGAAAAAAAGTACCTAATATTGGGTGATTCCACAGGCGTTTCAACCGCCAATATTGAAGGAATAAGCTACAATAACATTTAAACTTGATTAATTCGGACAACATAATATGTATACGAACGCAGTACCTATATCTATGCATCAAAACGTAATTCTTGATGCAGCTACTTTTCTCAATATTTAGTACTAGGGACTGATGGAGGTTGAAACTCCCGTGGGATAACACATAATTAGAAATAGTAGAAAATGTCAGAATACTTACTTTCGATCAAATCGATTCGATTAATGTAACGCTGTTTTGCCGGATAGAACGATGTCTGCCGGGGCCGCTATAAGTTATGAAAATAGGTATTATCATATGTAATTAATACGCCTACACTATGTTTATAGAGGGAGGTTATAACCTCGAACTTACCTCAAAATCAGCTCTGATGTAAAAGATCGATACGACCCCACTACGCTACAAATAGTTATCAATAAGTACTTAGGTACCTATTTCATATTTCAAACATTTTCGATCATCAACGTAATCCAACAAACGTTTCTCGCTGTCAATATCGATGTTGTGTCGATTTACGGCACAGACTTGCCAGCTTATATTATATATTGAAGCGTAAATCAGAAAAGGTGCTTGAAATCACCATAAAACTTACCTAGTCGCGTGGGCAAATGACCCGACAAAGCCGGAACGCCTTAAGATGGTTACAAAACCATGTTGTCATAGGTCAACCTTGTTGGATCTCTTTGACCTTCATTGTTCATTTAGCCGCCTACGTACAGTCTTAAGTCATGCTCATACAAAAATAATTAAGCACTTATCATTTTCGAACTACCTAAGTATGCGTATCACTCTTTTAATTCTATGGTGACAACAAAACACTTGTCGTTAGGTACTTACCCTAATAAAGATTGTAACTCGTCACTAATTTGAATTCACACAGTAAACACAATAAAAGTTAAATCACTTTCCAACTAAAGAAGCAGTATCTGTTGTTGATAATATTTTAGGCTATTATGATGATGACTGACGGTCCTTATTAAAACATCGTAATGTACCTTACCTAAGCATAAAAAAATCAATCTTTAGACACATGTTGGTAACAATGAAATTATTATACCTAGTAGGTATTTTACGATGACAACACTGTATTAATATCATATCATACAAAGCTGCAGCATAACATACAAAGCTAAATTTAATATCATACAAAGCTGAAGTTGTTACAGTGCTTAGGTACTTCAGCCAACAGCGGTACTGCACCGAATTTTTTCAACACCTTTGAAATTAAAGTAGTAGCTATGAGAGTTAAAATATTAATAGTTCCTTTTGTCCAAACAGCTAGCTGCAGACATGCAAGAAGACGATAACACAAATTTGCTGACAGCTGAGAATCCTGAAGAGGGCGAGGAGTGAGCAGTCTGTCACCACGCTTCAAGCTTGTTCAAGTCCATCTCAGAATGCCTTCTGTACAATGTGGGTAGGAGAGTAATTGGTAGATAGAACCCAAAATTCTGATACAATTTGAGGTTACGCGTAAAGTAATAAACCTTCTATCGTACATTGAGGCTCACTTGCAACACGGGCCTATTTCACAATGTCCACATATGTATGAAGTAAGCTATTTGCATTTTATATATAACAGGTAAAGACGGTTGTATTTCACAATCGGTTGGTAGGACCTACAGATGTAAGAATAACATCCACTTGCTATCTAATGTTTAATATTTTTAATAAAGTTTTGCTTACTCGGACATTGTAAAACAGGCCTTAATTTGATATAACGTGTTTCAACAATATTATCAGAATATAGTAGGAATATAAACCTAATGTAAAATCAATTTAAAGGTTTAGTTACATGTGATACTGAATGTCCAATAGTTTAAATAGGTACGTGATTCAGAAAATGGATTCCTTTTTATTAGACTTGTAAAATGAAACGTATGACAAGTTCATAAGTTTTAAGTCATGAATAATCTCGACTTTAAAACTAAATGAAAATTGTGAAGCAACCCTATCACGTACTATCTGAAACCAGTGGTAAGAACATCTGTCATTTTTTAACAAAATAAATATTGTTTAAAAGGGACGCATGTCTTGCCAGTATACCAACGCATACCAGGGCTGCAAATAACGTAAGTGATATAAAAGATTAAATGAGGACGACACTGTTTCCTTACAATGTCTAAAAGGTGTTGAAGTAAGTAATTAGAAATGTTTATTATCCTCGAATGTACACTAGGCATTGGACCACCACGCACCTTGTATTGTTTTAGCTGCCATAGCGTATTTGTTTGAAGTTACAGATGGGACGAATTCGTCGTTAGTAACGATAGCAATCATATACAACGCAGGATCTGGGGTAGAGCGAGAAGACCGTTTTGGCGCCAAATATCAAAATAAAATGCCAAACACGAGAAACGATTTCTAGCATATATCGGAACTGCGAGAGAGAGGAGGACCATCTCGCTCTACCCAGATCATGGGCTAGGCCCAGTGCTGACCATATACCATACTTCATACTATCAGTGCCTATTGTTTGTATATAACTTATAAGTACGTTTTGAATGGTCTCACGCACAGACAGGCCAAAATTACTTAATATTCAGAGATACGATATAATATGTAAAATATATTTTGTATTCACATTAATATTCGACAGTAGGTACGCGTCGAATGCCAAAGTCGCTAACTTATTTTTGTTAACAAATGTAATCTAAAACTATTTATTGAACATCCTTTGCCATTGTAGTAAGACATATAAGGTATTAGTAACTTTAATGTAGTAATTACGAGCTTGCTAGATCTCTTAATCTCAAACACGCTTAAAATTAGTTTAGTTCCTTTTAAGAAATAATTAATGCAAAATTATTATTTACTTGATCATTCTGATCGTAAATTACGTTGCACTATATTGTAATAATACCTACCTAAAACCGCTTTACATAGTTAAGTATCTATAATCTATCACTTTAAAGGAACAAAACTAATAATTAATATTAGGTATACTTACACTTAGATATATATTTAAGTTTCGTTTAATTTTCATAGTATGTTATACTCACATACTATGTATATCATATCTCTGAACATTCGAATGTATGACTCGACAGTATTAACAAAACCCTGTGGTATTATATGTACACTAAGCAAACATACTTATTTTTCATGTAGTCAGATAGGTTAAGATAAAAATATCAATCTTGGTGTACCTAATAATATAATCTACTGTTTAAACGTCACCCTTAAACAAAATCCTCTTGCTTATCTTCGTTAACTTCAATTCTTTTGATATAGGTATAAGACTGATGTAGGATTCCGTTTCTATTGTTTTAGTGTAAAATAGAAACGTAGTGATTTGTTGAAGTATATTTTTTATAACGGCACTATTTTATTTTAATTTTATTCCATACGGTTGTCGTGTGCTATTTAATATTGAATCTATTTATATGTATGTATGTAATTCAATGTTAGAATGTGAGTGTAAGTTAAAGAGCGGATCGTGGGGAGGAAGGGAGAAGAGGGGACGAAGAGGCGGGGCGTAGGACGTAGTTAGAAATTCAAATGTGATACCTCCATAGTATCGTCGAATATCGTAATTGCCCAGTAGATGGAACTGCGGAGTCACTGCAAGAGTCGGACATCATTTTTTAGACCTAAGTTTTATGTAAAATTTTGAATTCAGTATTCGCCATAGAATTCACTATCAATCATGCTAGCATGTTTCGTATCTTGCAATCGATTCGCACATTAATCTGTCAATAGGAGTTAAGTTTGATTAGCTTTTGTGACAATTGAATTTCTGTGAATGCCATGCGCGTGATTTTAAACGAGCCGTTGTTTTTACACCCACCATGTACATAAGTATTAAATAAACTGTGTTTTCCCACCTCACTACGATGTTTTAAACATGCCTTATTAAAACCCCTATCAGACTTAAAATATGCAGCGCATAGAATGCTCACATTTTCCTGATTTGGACTCTATAGTTGCAACCATAAGGTACAAATTAAATTCCATTGTTTGAGACATACATTAAACAGGACTATTCCGAAGACTTCGGAAGACACTTCAATAAGAATTGGACATGAATGGATGATTATCGTTTCAATCTACGGCCTGGACTTTATTTATAAAAATCCTCGTGAAACAGTGGGCACGTGACAGTATTTTTTATCGACTCGTTAAATCGACAAGCTATCATGCCCCCTGGACACATGTCAATCGATCAAAGGGAAAGAACGAAACGAATACAAAATTATATGGAATTGACGTAAACAAACAAACCTGACCACGTTACTTTTTGTAACTTTTTTCAATTTCATAAAAAATTGTAATCGTTTTAGCTTTTATCAATTGACGTGTAATAAATATACCTACATGTTTTGGTTCTTAGATTTTCGTAACGAGAAACGTTAGTGCATTAAAAATTACAAATAAAAGACCAAACGTATTTATAGAAATTGACTTAATATATTGCATTCGTAATTGAATTTCATGTCGAAACAGTTAATAATATGTAAACAACAAAATAAATATAAATTCTGTTGTGACTTATTGCATCTGACAGACAGATCTCTCGGCAGGGTTCATACCCTTTCATGAATAAATAATAACATAAATATTTTCATAAAAAGATACCCTCGTAGTTTCTGCGCTTTTATATACATAAACGTGCTCTCAGTTTTTTACATTTTAAAAACATACAACAAATTAACCCTTCTCGAAAGCGTTTTACTCATAACAAAAATACTGGCTCTGTACATTTATACTAAATTAAAAACTAAAATGACCTCAAATAATTTAGAGAAAAAGAATGAGACAGAAGTCAGTTCTATTTTATTCCATGGTTAGATAAACAATAAATGTAATTTCATTAACTGGTTATCTGTTGCCAACATGTAAATCTTTACTTCATTCCTTTTTATTATATTATTACAGGCAACGATGTAAGCGAATTACATACGTTCAATTTGGTATTTATTACAATTCTAACGGAGTGAGATAAAATAAACATTTCATAGTTTAAAATATTTAAACACGAGAAATAAACCGAAAATATGTATGTTTTTGAACACAAACTTATCAATACTTATTTAAATAATATACATTATTTATACAAATTTGTCATCTCGTTATATTAATTTAAACGTATTCTTTTTATATAACTTCTGTGAATATAACTCACCTTGGGAGATTTCCGCACCTAGATCAATTGCTACCATACCTTCCGGTAAGGGACCTACAAAATACTTACTAACCTAAAAATACGTCATGTACCTAATATAATTAAACTAGATTAAATTACAAACAAATATACAGGTTTCACTAAGCGAACTCGTTAGGCCTATGATACACAGGACGTTAAATAAAAGCACACGAGCTATAGTAGTGGGCTAGGCATAGTCTATGCCACAGATAACACAACGCTAGTCTATGATACAATGCGAGCTCACGGCGGCGGATGCGCTGGTCGTAAAAGTCTGGCGAGCACGTGGCGACCTCCGACTAACTTCAGCTGTTGCCCGTCCATTAGGACGCTTCGTACTGTGTTCACGGCGCTCGACGTCGCCACAGACGTATTCGCACCCGCCTGTAAATAATACATATTTTACTTTAAGGCCAATTCGTAATATATCTAAATGCTTCCTTAAATACAAAGCGTTATTATAAAGTTTTGTTAGATTGGCGTCATTTTTGGATGCGATTTTACTTAACCTTTTCGCAAAAGTAAATTAGTCATTCCTTTAATTATTCCAATGAAAATCTAATGATAATGATTGCCAAATTACGATTGCTTAGATTCTACATGTAAATTCTATATAAAATCATTAAGAACATATCAAAAAAAATGCAATGTTGTAAATCATAAAATATCTCGTATATATGAATAGTCCAATTATGTATAAATAAGATAATTTTTTATAAACTTCATAAAGTCATTGTTTTGCCTTTAATAGTAAAAAAATCATATCTAAATATATAAAGAAAGGTGTGCATGTTCATATATGCACCTGTGTTAAAATTATCAAAACCGTGTATCTTACAACTATTAAAAATGCATTTTTTCAATAAGCAATACCTACTTGTCTGTTGTTCGATTTAGTATTATTTATTCGCGTAAATGTAGAAAAGTGTTGTTTAGTGTCTAGCAAAACGGTTTACACTAGTTAAGTAATTAAATACGCCATGCAGTAATTAGCGTCACTCCAAAACCTATAACATGCATTTAGGTAGAAAATCACCTGCTGAATTTTTATTCCCTGAGGAAGTTTTACTTGTTGTATTGGGTTTACCTAAAATATAATATTATTACAATTAAAACACGGTAATTCTCATTTCTATGCACGTCAAAATAATAAAAAAAATGTTAATGAGCAATAAAAAATGCGACTTTATGTGGGACTTAAACGGAAACAGGTATTTAAGATATCAATAGCAAAACAATATTTAATTTTATTCTCAAATAAGTTAAGTGTTTTTGAGTAAATAATTTTTGAAATACATCTAGAAAAATCAAACAGGGTTTGGTAAAAACAAAAACCGATCTAGATTTAGGTATTCAATTAATCTTAAAAAAATTATCAACTTCTAAAAAAGATAAAATTAGAACAGTATGAAAATAAATACATAAAACACCTGAAAAAGATCGTATAGGTACATAACAGCCGGTCGCCAACATATTTTGTAAAATATGTTCAAATACATACAAACTAATAATAACACCGAATTCGTTTTTTTTATTAACAGATGTATAGCACAAAACATACCTGTTGGAGTTTTAATACTGGCGTCGTAGAGGTTGAAGTTGTAATTCCCTGTGACCCTGAATGAAAAAATCACGGCACTTGAGTATACAACTTGGTCGAAATATGCATCAAAACATTGTCTACTAAATTTATCGAAACAGATATTATTATCATGATTTTATGGTATCGAAAAAGTAACTTACCAATATTACTAAACACTATAGTTTGCGTAGAACTAACCGCGCCGCTCGACGTTACACGGATAGCGCTGCCGTCGCTTTGCTGGAATAAAGAAAACAGAAAAATATAATTCATTATGTTAATCAAAATATGAAGTTAAAAATTCATGATTCAGATTCAGATTCATTTATTTCTCAATATTTTATACATCATAATTACATTGTATTTATATGTACTAATAGTGAGATCGTCAATAATATATAAGTAAACAAAGAAATATATAGTTAATGTTAGTATATAGTGTCATTTTTTACAAAACGGAATGTCAGAAAATGTTTAATATAAAGTGCGTACTCGACCTTGTAGTACACAGGGTCGTGTACGCCAGTGTTCGACTATGTGTATTGTGCCCAACCGTGTGTTCAGTGCTTCATCGTGTGTACCGTGCCCGATCGTGTAAACCGTGCTATACCGTGTGTACCGAGTCCGATGGTGTGAACCGTGCCATACTGTGTGCACCGTGTTTTACCTGCAGTATAATGTTGTGGAGCGGCTTGCCGGCGGCGAGCAGCAGCGGGCGCGCCAGCCGCGCCGCCGGCGACACCACGCGCACCGCCCCCGCCCCCGCCACACCCGCCACCCCGGCTGCACCTGCACCCCCCGCCACCGCCGCGCCTCCCGCCACGCCCCGCGCGCGCACCGCCCCCGCCGCCGACAGCCCCGCCAGCCCCGCCAGCCCCGCCACCTGCAGCGCGCGCCCGCCGCCCATCACGCTCTCCAGGGATATCATCTGGCCCTGGATCGATAACAATACTCGTATACTGTAAATCCTGTTTAAATAATTAAATAAATCTGGAGGGTTTATAGGAAATCCACGGCAAATTAGGGTATACTCGCTCGGCAGCTACATATTCGAATCCGTCCGATCGAAACTAACCTGGGCATTAGTGAGCAACTTCGCTACGATGGGTTGAGCCGATTTATCCGCGACGGCGGGACTCCGGACGACCTGCGCGATCGACTTGGGCGGCTGATTGGCGAGCTGCACCGTCTGCCCGCCGGGCAGCTGCAGCGTCTGCCCGCCGGACAGCTGCACCGTCTGCCCGCCGGGAAGCTGCAGCGTCTGCCCGCTCGGCAGCTGGACCGTCTGGCCGCCCGCCAGCTGCACCGTGTGGCCGCCCAGCTGCACGGTCTGCACGGTCTGCACGGTCTGCACGGCGGACGAGCTCGCGGCGGACAGCTGCACGTTCGGCCCGGCGACCAGCTGCACGGTCTGTCCGCCGGGCAGCCGCACGCTCTGCTGCGCGCCGGGGAGCTTGACCGCGTGCCCGGCGAGCCGCACGCTCTGTCCGGCCAGATGGACGTCGGCGCCGGCGATCTGGACCGTCTGCCCGGTGAGCTGCACCGTGGACACGGGGATCTGGACCGCCTGCGTCTTGGCGGGGCCGCCGGGGCCGCCGGGGCCGCCGGGGCGGACGGGGCGGACGGCGCCGGTCGCGGCGCGCGGCGCGGCGGCCAGCGTGACGGGCTGGCCGGGCGGCAGGCGGCAGGCTTGCGGCAGCCAGCCGGGCGGCGCCAGCTGCACGGGGTGCCCCTGCGGCAGGTGCACGGTCTGGTTGGTGGCCAGCTGCACGGTGCGGCCGCCCGCCAGCTGCACGGTGCGCGTGCCCGGCGACATCACGGCGGGGGACGCCGCTCCGCCGCCGCTGCTCGCCAGCGTCGTCACCGATTGACCCTGACGATCGAAAGAGGTGGGTAAGTAAAAGTTGCAAGTCATATAATATGTCGACCAGGTAAGGATATTTATCCTTATATATATTGACCTTAACGAGATTAGTAACTAATAAAGACTGATATGAACACACAGGGAACCGAAGAAAATAGACTCACTTGCGCTACCGTAGTCACGGAGGAAACGTTTGGGACGGACACTCGCTTCTTTGCCGCCGTCGTGGTTGGAGTTCCTAGAAAAGGAAAACGGGTAAGACCATTGACATAATCGTTTACTTTCATTGTTTCATTTTATATATTAATAAAGGGTTATTATTACTACGCTATTCTAATGAAATGAACACGAAAGTTTGTCAGAATGTATAGATGTATCAGAATTTATTTTGACGCAACTTTACAATATAATATATCCTTCACATCAGTATGACATAAAAGCTACATTTTATAACGATATTGTGTAAAGTACCTATAGTGCGCAAACGAAATCACGGGCAAAAGCTAATAGATACATATTAATGAATTACCTTGCTGCATAAGAGCTCTCGGCGAGATGAGAGACTTCCCCGAGGACGGCGTCGCCGGACTGAGTACTCGGACGACACCTCGTCTCGCGCTCGCGGTTTGCTATAAACAACAACATAATATTAATTAATACTTGAATGTTACGTGTCACACTTTAGAGACATTCAAATTAAAGTAAACATGTCATAATAACCAACCTGACTGATAGGAGTCGAAACGACGGCCGTAGCTGTGGTTTGAACAACAGAAGGCCTTATTAACAAAGATCTCGTAACTTGCACTAACTGCTGAAATAAACAAATATTTTTTATTAAAAACTAACACTACTATACGGATATATTGCAAACGAAATGAAACACAGTCAATTATTATAGTAACCTTATTTTGGTTCGGATGTAGCATCACGGTGCCGGCGGGCTGTATGACAGTAGTCGCCATCACCGTGGCCTGACTGGACACGTTGGGAATGGACACCTGAAAACATGACACAATCAGCCAACAGTCAACATCATGAACCATGTTATATAATAATTGTTTATATTGATGATTTATTGATAATAATAATGATTTATTAGCAAAGATAAATAATTGAGTATTTTCATCATTTACTTATAATACTGAATAAAAAACAACACATACACTCACTGCCGCCTGCGGCGTCTCCACTTTCTGCAACGGCCTCTGCTTTATCAGAGGAGACTTATGAGGCGGCGCGACGACGGACGGCGAGGACTTCGGCACCTGAGCGACCGGCGTGCTCACTTGTTTCACAATCTGGTTGGGTTTCGGCGCCCCGGCCGCCGGCTTCACCGGGGCCTGCTTCACGGCGCGGACTCCGGGGAGCACACTCGGCTTGGTCACCGGTTTCACGACATTAACGGTCTTCGGCGGCGCTTTAGGCGGAGCGGGCTTCACCGGCTGAGCGCCCTGGCCGGCCTGCTTGGCCGCCTGCGCCAGCAGACTGCTCTTCACCGCCTGCGCGACCAGACTCGCCTGCTTCGCCGCCTGCGCCATGAGATTCGCTTTAGGCTGCGACACGGCCTTCGGGGCGACGTTGGTTTTCGATATGGCGGTCGCCTTAGGTTGGGCGGTTTTCGGTTGCGCCGCGTTGGATTTCGGAGACGATTTCTGGGTCTGCTTGGGCGTTTTGGGTTTGGGTTTGGGCGCGGGTTTCGGTTTGGGCCGGGGCTGCGGCGAGGGCTGTGACGGCTGCCCGGGCGGCGGGGGCGGCGGGGGCTGCGCCTGCGTGGCCTGCATGAGGAGCTGCGCGGAGGAGAGCTGCGGCGCCGCGGCGGGTGCTCCGCTGTCGTCCACGTCCACGTCGCTGTCCGAGGCGTTCTCCACCACTTCTTCGGTCCCGACTTCCAAATCCATCTGTTAAAGAGGGCGGTAAATAAAATTGAAGACATTATTATTTTATATCCCAGTTATAAATTAAGAATGACCTGGTCTACGCCGTGTTAGTTTAATCAGACACAGACTAATGGGTACGTATTCGAATCCTGTTGATGTTACCTAGTGGATCTTGGACAATTTTATACGTAGTTTGGGACGCACAAGTACAAACGTTCTAATTAAGTAAACGCAAGTTAATCTACGTACAGCAGGAGGCGGAGTGTGGGTCCGTGAATCCCGAGCGGCGGCGGCAGCGGCGGCGGCTGCGGGGGTGGTTGCCTTGTTACGGCCGCGGCCTGTGGTTTTGATCCAGTCCTCTTCACTCCTATAGAAAAATACATGAAAAATACATGATTGTGTTGATTTACTTCAATCGTTGACTCAAGTAACATCAGTCTGTACCATACAGACCAGACCTAAGCAGATGACATGAGAAGTTTGTTAATCTCGCAGGAAATGGAAGGAACTTTCTCTCCGCACTGCATGAAAAAGACTAACCATTAGTGTTTCACAATGATCTGAGTTTTATATTAGGAATTTGTGTAGGTAATAAATACCGAATCAATTAATCAATAAATATTTTATTTCATAAAAACGACTCGATTCCTACTCGCATATAGCGAAAAGCCTTAACCTTTTCAGGTCCAGTACCCGTTATCAAGAACCCAGAGCTTACCGGTTCCTATGCAAGTAGGTCCACAGCGCGGTCCTCTGGTCGTACTGCAGCACGGGGTCGCGCTTGGCGGCCAGCAGCCGCTCCAGCGCCGCCGACAGCGCGCTCAGCAGCGCCTGGTCGCTGCACGCCGAGATCCACTGGGACATCCTGACATACCAGGGACATCATCGAACATTACCAAAGAAAGAACAACTTCTAAACCAAGCCAACCATCAAAATTAATTACACTTATTCTATTAGAGGTAGAGGTAAGGTCATCGAACTCCCTAATCCCTCCCTAAGACCGTGAATAATATAAACGGTACAGCGACTCACTTGAGCAAGGTGAGTATGTCGTGCCGCGTGCCCTCGCCGTTGGGCAGCCGCGCCACGGCGTCGCGCACGAGCGCCAGGAAGCTGGCGTGGCGCGGCCGCGAGGACGCCAGCAGCGCGCTCTGGCCGCCGCTCGCCACGCCGGCGCGCGCGCACGGGCCCACCACTGCACGATACCTGGACACGCACAGTAAAACATGAGGTTCTTGTCGTTTCTTCTCAAGTGAGGGTTTTTCAGAAACGGTATCTCCTTCTGGCCTTCACAAGAGCTTGTAAAAGCCTTAACTGAATAAATATGTTTTTGATTGTTTTTTTATTTAGACATTCGAGTCGGGATTCCAGTCGAATATAGAATTGTCGATACTCTATGGCTCCGTTAACTGATATGGGAACAGTAAAGTTTTCGAATCGTTAGCAATCAACATAATATCGAGATTATTATAATACGCGAAAATAATTAGTTATTCTTACCCATGTTGCACATATGTGAACGGTTTAGCCGAGGCGGCGTATCTTCGACGCTCCTGTGCTCTGAAGTCAGCTACTTCCGCATTAGTAAGTGGTCTAACTACCCATGACGTGGGATACCTGTAAAAAGTCACAAACCATAGTACCTGTGTTGTGTTATCGTAATTAGTAGCCTATATAAAATATAAACAAATCTCTAGTAGATAGCAATATTTTTCATTGTTCGTGTTTCGAATTACCAGTGTTACAAGTATAGAGCTATGATTGTTAGTCCAATTAGACTGACTGTTATAGACGATAAATTTCCTATGTGTGCTCTTTATATACTGACTTGTAAATAAGTAAATACTTTTAAAATATTAATAGGAAAGAAGAGTAACCTGGGCGGCGGCGGTTCGTTCGATGGTGGGGAAGGAGACACAGCTCGGAACCACCTTTCACAGAGACGGCCCAGGATAGCGTCACAATCACGACCCGCTCCTATCCACTGATATGTCTAAAATAAAAAAATATTATAAGTTTCAACATTATTTACGGTCGACTTATAGAGTTTATTTCGCAATCTAATCAGAAAAGTATAAATGATCTATGTCCAACCACATACAATATATATCTTACCTGTGTCTCTGGTATGTATTGTAAGTATGGCACAAAATCATCAGGATGTGGTCCTCTTTCACCAGCCAGAAAATCTAATGCAGAATCCAGCTCAGCACACCAGTCCTCAGATACTAGAATTCAATCAGATATCAACCAATAAGAATACTTTTTAGAATATCTGAGAAGCAGCATAAGGTAAAAAAGTCTAAATTTCTGAAACAACATTTAAAATAATTCGTAATACAAATATAATTCCAAATAAGAGCTCAATTTCTTGTTAAATCAAACTTCTTTCTATACAATGATAAGAAATGTGTTACGTTGTAGTAGTTGTAAATGATTCACTTACAGCTATACCAAGTATTAAGCGGTGCTATTGGGGACCTCATAACCGCCGTACATCTTGCGTGTAGCTGCTGTTTGGAGGCTCTGTGCGCCGCTCTCGCCGGGAACAAGGCTCGCACGAGAGACAGGAAGTTGGCGTGAGTAGTCTCTGTCAGGGCTTCGTCTGTGTCCACTTGGTCATCGCCGTCGTTTGACGCATCTTGTAGCTCGCCGGAATCGTCAGCTAACTCCACTGGTAATGCCATCATATCTGGCAAATACAAATAAATTACATCAATATGACCAGTTTGGAAAATTACAAATATAGGTTTAAAGCTAGTCATATTTTTAGATAACTGTATTTTTTAGTAGATTAAATTCTATATTCAAATTATCACAAAACTTTTCTGTGTATGAAAAATGATAGTCCTATTTTGTCCTTACCAATTCCATCGAGATCCTCCAATTTAATAGGCACAGGTTGAATACATCTGGCGGCGTTCAGTAAGGCTGGATCTTGGGGTTCTTGTTTTATTATACTCTCTAAGTGAGGGTCATTGTAAGAGCTGAAAATAAAACTTTGCTGTAGACAATTGGTACTTGAAGAAAAATATGTTAACAGATGAAGGAGATTAAACAAACAGGCAATAATATATTAAAGTCAAAAAACCTACTTTGTTGTATCTTGATATTTTGGATCCATAATTTCTTGCTTAATTTCTACATTTTCTGACATCTTTCTTGGATGTTTTGCAGCCATTGGCTCCGCAAATGAGTTTTCTGAGTCTGACTCATCTTGTTCACATTTTATTTTTATGTTTGGCAATAAGGGTTTACTATCAATGTTCTCATCATCCTTTGTTCTTTTAACAGCTTTGGTCTCTGACTTGGATTGTTTTTGAGCAGAATCTTTCTTGGGTCCTCTTTTTAGTCTTTGTATTGGTGTTTCAGCTTTTTGGCCTCCAAACATTAGTTTCTTGGTTCCATTTACAAGAGCAACTCTCTGCTTTATATCTTCTAAGTTGATTCCATTTGTATTTAGTTCAGGATGATTCTGCAAATAAACAAGAGTTATAGTGAATGTTCATATTAATGATACACTTGAAATAACATACCTACCTAACTAGTGTTACATATATTAGCTTTAAGTGTAGGTACATGATTGATAAGATTCAAACTATTTATACAACAGAATATAAAATAGATTGAATAGAAACTATCCAAAGTAGAATGGACCAAACAACCTTTACCTTTTAAATTTAAATACCAGATAATTGTTAAAATATTATTTACCTCTCTATACTGCCGACGGGCCCGATGAGCTTGTAACACATTTTTTAAGCAGTCTAATGATGTTGGACGTGTTGATTCTACACCACCTAAAGTACCAGATACATTGCTTTCCACATTCTGAAAAAAAAAACAAATAGATAATGTATTGAATCAACAAGGAGGTTAACTATGAAGGAAACATTTCCTTCATAGTTTAAAGTGATGTTATGTACCTGTCTAGATTGCATCTGCTTACGCCTTTTATGTGATGGTTCTGGGGGACCTTCAGGGTAGTTTTCATCCTCTGACTCTTCCCCTCCTACTTCACTTCTAATAGCAGCCAATTCCTCAAAATATCTTTGCCTAGCTCTCAGGTATAGTGGTTTATAGGAATTCTTGGATGATGGTTTTGGAGGCAAAGGAGGCAAACGGGGTATGGGTCCTGGAGGAGCTGCTTTAGCTGCTGTTAACAAGCGCTCGCGAGATATTAGTACTGCAGGCATCAACTTCGCATAATAAGCCTTAATCTGAAGAACAAATAAACCACAATTTAAAAGTCTACTATTTAAAATCAAATAAAAACACAATTGTTATTTAAGTTATTTTTACCTTATGTTTCTGCTGTTTTGCTCTCGCTTTCAATAAGAATTTTCGCATTTTAGCTAAATCTGGTCTATAATTACCCTGTCTTAAATTATTATAGAAAGTATTTAGTGGTGATGTAAAATGAAAGGGCTCATGGTTAAAGAGCATCTTAATTGTTTTCTCTTTTTCTTCCTCATCATTTTCAGAAAATTTTGGTAAGTATTTCATGAGATGATCCTTGTGTTTATCTTCTATAGCTTCCCATGTTTTCATTGAAAAAAACTCCTTGAAGATGGCGTAGTTCTCACAAAGGTCTTGCGGAAGCTCAAGACTCTGGCCCAGCAGCCGCACAGGCTCGGTGAGCTCGTCCTCGGGCTCCGAGCTAGCGCTACCGCTGCCGCTGCCGCTCGATGACGAGCTACTGCTGTCTCCGCTGTAGCTGCGTTCACTCTCCATCTTCTCGTCCATCGTCAACCACCAAGGGAACGCCCGTCCCCACCCGCGGTTCACTTTCTCACTCGCGATAACGACAATTTTCCGTACACTTCATTGAATAATCGCGTTGTTTTGCCAATGTTTACGAAATACCGAAAACAACGGTGCGTTGAAAAATCGAATAGATAGCCATGAAGTTTTTTTGACTGGTCGTCAAATCTCGTCTAAAATAAAATAGAACGCACACGCCAAACTGTATTGTTTCATACATACTATGCGCCAGAACGGCACATTACGATGAGAAAATAGCTTGACAGCCAAGTACAGCGACATTTTGCTCGTGTTCGCAGTGAATTTAGAAAAGAAAACGTATTTGTCTATGGAGTTTGCTTATGGACTTATCATATATATATGGCAACACTACCTAGTACTATGTCTAACTCTTTTTTTAATTTAGCTCTGCCACAGGCAAACAGTTCATCTAAAGCTTAGTCTACAAGAACATACCCTTATTATTTTTAAGGATTCATTAAAAAATAATGATAAAAAGGGGTAACAGTTACTAGTTATAAAATACTCGCAATCCGAACGGAACCTACTTTTTAAAACAATGAAGTTATATATTTAGTGGCTGAGTAAATTATTCGTCTTTGCCTAACCGTAGAAGATAATATATAAAAAATCACACAAGCTCGCTCGCGGCGCGGCGGTGGTTGTCGGAAGGTTTTGACGTAAATTATTCGTGTAGTAAATATGGCTGACGAACTCAATGTTGACAGTCTAATTCACAGGCTTTTAGAAGGTAACCATTTAGTTTATTACTTACTAAACCATATACGTTTGTAGTAGAACAGTAACATTAAAATGCAGAATAATTTTCTTTGGTTCTCGTGCTCTTAGTTGCGTAATTATTACAAGTATGTAGGTATAGAAACGTCAAACTCATAAATAAATCGATTATCCTCAATTCTTATCTGATTCTACTTTTGATGATCGTTCGTCGGAGAAGCCGATTGCTGTCCTTGTTTGAACAATGAACGCAGTTGGAAAATAATGTTTGCACAGCGCAGCAACAATTGAGGTCTCGAACATCGTGAAGTCAAATTATATGGAACACTTCCTTGAAGTTATTGTTATGCTTTGTTCGCATTGTATATTACTTTACTTGATTTAAACATGTTTATTTCACTTTATTATGCTGCTTTTTGATGGGTTACATCAGTATACAGAGTGCAACAGGAAACTGCAAGGCGGAAAGGGAAATTGAAAGACATCTTTTCAACAGAATGTATGGTTAACTGCACTGTTCTTGGCCACAGTATTGCGCTAGATCATTTTAAATTGAGTTACCTCCTGTTTTTATTGAAGAGATCAATGGATTTTTACAATCCAAGAACATTCTTGTCTACATTTCTTCCTTTTGCAATTTGATCTAGATATCAATAATGCTAAAAATAACTTACTCTATGGACTAAATTATCAGCCTATATTATTCATTGTGTGTTGTGATTTACTTATCTTTTTTGACATTATTATTATTTAATAAACATATTTTATCCCAGGGATTCAAGGTTTGGTTTGTGGTATATTAAAATCAATATGAATGATTACCTATTATTTTCAATATTTATATACAGTTTCTGAGCATGTGCTTGTTAAAATCTTAAATTAATAATGTCTTGAATATTATCCATTTGAATGTTTATGAATATTATAATATTTAA
Source organism: Polylopha cassiicola (assembly GCA_038024825.1). Lineage (NCBI taxonomy): Eukaryota > Metazoa > Arthropoda > Insecta > Lepidoptera > Tortricidae > Polylopha > Polylopha cassiicola. The sequence goes on from CP149059.1 coordinate 5,953,334, forward strand.
ATGAATTCCTAGAATGTTAAATAAAGCATGTACTGTGATATTGTAATATTTAAGGTCTTTTCTGGATGCTCCTTGTATAAACTGTTCTGATGGCTAGGCCCTAACATTTAACAAACATGAACAATATCAGTACTACTGTCTGGTATATTACTTTCATAGTTTTGAAGTTGGTTAGCTTACCTTACTTGCAAAGGTAAGGTTTACTTCATTTTGTGTAGGTAATTTGCAGTAGGTAGTAATAATTCATAATATAAATGGCTAGACTATTCGCATTATGACTCATCCATTCTTTTGCATGGCTTTAATTACTATTCAGTACTAGAAGAATTAACTATAGTTTGACCAAGTGAATCAATACCTACTATGAATCAGTTATTGAATTCTAAAACAAAAAATACTCACCTACATGATTACAGGATTAAGTTTATACTGTTGTGTAACCAATTAAATGGTATTTATATAAGGTAGGCTTCTTTGTAATCTTGTTAACAATATGTATTGAATTTTGCCGTAGTTCGAGGATGCAGGCCTGGCAAGACAGTGCAGATGTCGGAGTCGGAGGTCCGTGGTCTCTGCACCAAATCCCGGGAAATATTTCTACAACAGCCGATATTATTGGAACTGGAGGCACCACTCAAAATTTGTGGTAAAGTTTTATAGTATACTGACCTCGGCCAGTAAAATAAAAAAGCCTCAGATCACACTTTTGTCAACCTCGGATTCGCCTCGGACGACAATTACATGGGATCTGAGACATTTTTTATTTTACTGGTCCAGATGCGTAATGTACTATTATCATTCTGTTAGTATGGTGGAGGGTATGTCACGGTCAATTGGCTACATCTAATTGGTCCATCATCGAAACTGTTTTAATACTTGTAATAAATGGGTGTCTGTCTTAGAAGTCATTACACTAATAACCTTTTAATGGTAACTCATATGAATAAATAAGTCTAAAATGCATTAGCAACACAAAAATCTTAATTTATAGTTTGTAAGACATCTCATAACATATACAGCAACCTCTATCCATAAGTTCTCTTAAAAATAGATGTATGTATTTAAATTTAGTAGACTACATCTGTTCTTCAATGTAAATAAACATGATAATACATTGTTACACATATTATGAGGCATACCTAGTTGCTAGCTCCAACATGATTGGATTGTGTTAGATAAATTACGTATCTTTTTCCTTATATTATTATGACAATTAATGAGTTTTAAATTACTTACATGTCTAATTTCCTCTATGTAGGTACTTGTAATAAAAGTAGATGTTTATTGAAATGCAGTCACTAAATATACTTTTTAAGAGCCTTATGTATTACATACTAGCTTCTGCCCGCAAATTCGTCTGTGCACTATGAGCACTTTACACAATATTATTATAAAATATAGCCTATATGTTATTCTGATGTTAATTTTTCTTACTGATCTAACAATAGAAGTATTAAACATGAGTTTTATTACAGGTGACATACACGGCCAGTACACAGATTTACTACGCCTTTTTGAATATGGTGGATTCCCGCCTGAAGCCAACTACTTGTTCCTGGGCGACTACGTTGATCGCGGCAAGCAGTCCCTAGAAACTATTTGCCTCTTATTAGCTTACAAAATCAAGTATCCAGAGAACTTCTTTCTCCTGCGAGGCAATCACGAGTGTGCGAGTATAAACCGCATCTATGGTAAATACATATTATGATGTAGTAATTAATTATATAAAAACATCATAAATACTTTATAGATACCTAACCATGTCAATTATGAATAGAAAGCAATTTTCTTAAATTACATGTGATAACTGCTGTTATTTCTGCTAATTAAGTTAATATATTTTATAGGTTTCTATGATGAGTGCAAACGCCGATACAATATAAAGCTATGGAAGACCTTCACGGATTGTTTCAACTGCCTGCCCATCGCCGCTATAATCGATGAGAAGATATTCTGCTGCCATGGAGGTCTCTCGCCGGACTTACAGGGCATGGAACAAATCAGGAGGATAATGAGACCCACTGATGTTCCTGACACAGGTCAGACTTTGTTAATTTATACAAAAATATGTATTGCCATATTCAACTCTAGTAGAAATTATAGTGTGTATAATTAATGAAGATTAGTAATAATTAAAACTTTTAAATACTTTCTCATTGTTTTTTACCAGTCTGTAACAAGGTTATTATATTTATTCTACACAGGACTGCTATGTGACCTACTTTGGTCGGATCCAGACAAAGATGTGCAGGGATGGGGTGAGAATGATCGTGGTGTATCTTTCACCTTCGGGCCAGATGTTGTCAGCAAATTCCTCAACAGACATGACTTGGATCTGATCTGTCGGGCCCATCAGGTAATTGTTACATACCTAAGTTACAGTTTATAAAATGTAAGCATAATAATATCCTAACAATTTATTGCAACTTTTAGGTGGTGGAAGATGGTTATGAGTTCTTTGCTAAAAGACAACTTGTAACCTTATTCTCTGCACCAAACTATTGTGGAGAGTTTGACAATGCTGGTGGAATGATGTCCGTTGACGAAACACTTATGTGTTCTTTCCAGGTAACCATTTTTTTAAATTTCTAATATAATTACAATAGTAAGTACTAGGGTGAGTTCTGGTAAGATCGGACACGGTTATCACCGTCCGATGTGAATTTACGCATAAACTGGGATTTTTTTTAGTGCTGGCTACATGACATAACGAAAATGAAAATGTCATGTTGCATGCACTAAAAACTCTCCCAGAAGAACTCGCCCTATTAATTTAACATCTCAGATTTGTCTATTAGTGGTTATAATATATAACCCATAACCAAATGTGTATTTATATTATTTGTTCAGATTTTGAAACCATCCGAGAAAAAGGCGAAATACCAGTACAACGGTATCAACAGTGGGAGACCGGCCACGCCGCAACGGTCACCACCTAAAAAGAAATAACTGACGTTTGGGATCCAGTGTGCTGCACAGTGAGAGGAATGCTACAAATAATTGATTATATCATGTATTATAATTATTATGTTTAGTGCGGTCGCTGGACAGAGCCGAGTATGTCATGGATTGTTAAAATTATTTATCAATTTGCTTGTGCCTTCTTATTTTTAATTTTTATTATTAATGTGAGTGATATTAATTTATGAATTTAGTTCTACAGAGATTTGTAGAGATTGAGCAAACGTGATCTATTCGGCGATGCCACTGACTATTGCTTTTTCGATCCCTGTTGTTAACATCCACAGCCTTCTTGATCGGATTGTCCCTTGTTGTGTTATTGCGACATATTGGTATAGAGTAGTAAAATTGTTTTGTTGATATTAGTAGAGTATTGAAGTGGCAAGCAATCTTAAAGATGCGGGCATTGGACAAGAAAAGCGTCGTTACATTTTCACATTACATGTTTATTGTGTTGTAGTGGATCGAAAGCACATTTGCTTTGTTTATTCTGTAACTAATGTGCCTATAAATGTAAAGTATATTATTATAGGTCTCGTATAAGTGACGATGATAGTTGATTCAAAGATTCTTATTTAAATTGAGTTGTTAATTATAAATAAAATTACTGTCCATTTATATTATCCATGTACCTATAATTTGTGTTGACTCATAAAATTACACTAAACTATATTTTGAGCTAATCCAAAAATTAAGTACACAGATGTAGGGTTACTTACTTTGCAATCACTAAAATGAGGGAGTGGTCCCAGTGAAATTGATGTTATCTTTGCACTCAGTATTATTCTTACGAAATAAGACTAAACTTAAATTTGTTTGTAAAAAATTGGCATCATGATCTCCCCTATTGAGGCTTTCCCCTTTGCAGCTTACATACTATAAAATCTAAATGAATCGATATAATTTGAGGTGATAGAGCAGTGTAGTCCTCGCAACAATAGTGCAATTGCTATATTATTATAATAACATAAAATTATATGCAAATATTGCATTGTACAATTTTATTTTTTAGCTATGTTAACATGTCAAATAATTTTCATGAATAAATATTACTATTAAAAAATAAGAGTTTATTTTTGTTTTATTTTCAGTTAAGTTTGCATTTTAGGATAACATTTCATTTATGTAATGGTAATATGTTAACATTTATATTATGTATTTTACTACATAATTAATTAATTAATTCTATTATCTATATTATCTTTTCATTATAATTTATTGAAAAGTTTATAAATTTAATATTATTGAATACTAGTTAGCTTAGTTCTCGTTTTTATCTAAAGTTTTATAGTTGTTAGTACTGTTATTCATTCTCTGGATAAATTAGCTGTTGTGTTTATCTGTGTGGCTTGATATTCATTAAAATACTATCTTTTTTTAACTAAACTTAGTATTTCATAGTTTCTGAAGTAATTGAGTTACAATACTCTTATTAAAATTCACTGTACTTTTTCTCTGGTGTGTACAATTTTCAGAAATATAAATTTTATTCCAATACTCTTGTCATGCATTTTTTTTATTGTCGACATCCAATTCATTTATTGACCAGTCTAATTCTATGTCTGGCTTGGTGCCAATAACTATTTTAGTTAAACTGTGGTGCTTTTCAAGTTTCTCACTAATTTTGGACAGTAAAATTTCGTTTTTCTTCTGATATTTGTGAATGTCCATTTGCATTGCTTTTATGTATCCTCTTTTGGCAGAGAGTGTTGTTTTTAGCCTGTTGACTCTTTCCTCATATTCCTGGGCCAATATTTCCAGTGATTTCTGTTGTTTTAATAAATTTGCAACATCATGAGCTTTTAACTGACCCTTTACATTTCCAAGTTGAGGTCGCCTATAGATGAAAATAATAATATATAATTTTTTTATTGATAATAAAAACACATATTGATACAACATAAAACAGCAGTTTTCCTGAGGCTCAGTTAGTGCAACAATTAAGTCGATTTTATTTGGTTAATCTCTCAAAATTTAAGTAAACAGTGTTAATGATTAACAAAATCCAAATGCTTTGACCTGTACTGGCTCGAGGCAGTTGCCTTTTGTTCACAAATATACAAGAGCCTTTGGTGATTAGCATTACTTACTATGTTTACTTATGTTCTTTATCCCTACTAATATTATAAATGCGAAAGTAACTCTGTCTGTCTGTCTGTCTGTTACGCTTTCATGCTAAAACTACTGGACCGATTTAAATGAAATTTGGTACAATGAAAGTTTGGAGCCTGAGAAAGGACATAGGCTACTTTTTAACCGACTGCAAAAAAGGAGGAGTACCACGCGGACGAAGTCGCGGGCAGAAGCTAGTACTTAATAATTTTCCAACAGCCATTCTCAGAATAACCAGTGCATCCTCACGGGAGCCAGAATATTTCGAGAGAATAGTAGTAGTATCGGATGTAGTAGTACTTATTTAAAATAAATCTTACCATAATACTTTATCTGGGTCCACATGACTGTATTTATCGCATTGTTTTTGTATAGTCTCCAACTTCTGAGGCATATCTTCACTTGCCCACATAGCGTTCATGTCCTGGATGACCTCATCTAGTATACCCTGCTTCAAGCAGTTGAATAAGGGAGCCCACTTTACTCTCTTCATTTTCGCTTTGGGCACAGTATTTAAAAATTCTTCAGCACTAAATAAACAGGTAGAAATATACATATAAAACCTTTCTTGTGGAATTCCATTTACATACAACAAAAGAAAACACACTTACCTTATGTTATTTACTATTTTACTGAATTCCTTCAATATAATAAGATTATCGAAGGTAACATCCGAATTGCTCATAGTTACATCGCCCGCTGTTTCCTTGTCTATTTCTTCCATATTTATTTCCGCAAAAAATCTTTATTACACCAATAAAACCTTTCTGTTATTGTTCTTTTCTAAATATTCTCATAAACTGTTATGGTATTTTGAAAGATCAACGTATTCTTCTCATCACAATCTATCTATACACACACACGCTTTGCTTGTTTCGTGACATATACTACAGCTATTGCTATTTTAGCATCTATCTAATTACGATAAGATAGATATTCCTCTAACAACTCAAGTTGCGTTGAAACCATAGACAAATCATAGTACGAGTATAAAGCGATGTACACATTGTTACATCGTTACGTTTACTTTAACGATTATCTACTGCCATCTAGCGCTGGTGGAGTTCAAGCAAATTGGTGTTGCTTAAAATAACCACTAGAGTGCGTTACAAGTGTTGAAATTGTATATAAGGCGGCATATTCAATTCAATGTGGACTAAGAAATCGTAAACAATTTCGATAAGGAAAACGGCGAGCCGAAAATAATTATGTTCCCAGTGACAACACATTTGAAATGTTAATTTGTGTAGATTATGTAAAAATTCTGTAAATCGGACAAAGTTTCGAAAAAAATCTGATAATTAATTATTGTAACTTATTATTTCAACCATTTTCTATTATATTCGAATTTTAACAGAGTTAGTGTTAACCTACCTACAACATATATACCTACATATTTAGATTTTAGGTAGGTAATCTTTTAGGTACCTACTTACATAAGACTTGTACCTATAACAATACTAATTATTAAAAACAAAACTTAAATTGAGAGGTTTGAATTATCTCATGAGCCTTTCTTTCTCTCGTTGGTTAGTAAGTACCTAGGTACCTATGTTTTATTTATCGAAGTAAAATCGAGGCGAGTCGAGAAACTATTTCCTTGCGATCGACCTTAACTCGCCACGCTTGATGATCTTGGTGCCTTTATTATACCTACTAGTGCCTTTATTATATTATCAGGTAATTATGTATACCTACTTATGGGACCGCCGACGAGACACTGTAGTACCTACCTACCTAGTTACTATCAACCTAGAAAACAATTAAACTTTCATACACAGTACATTCGTACTGATTGACGAACCTGGAAACATAGTGATGCAATTTAATTATTCTAATTTAACTATTTTGTAGGTACCTACCTACATAACTATGTATGTGGCTAACAGGGATTAAGGGATAAATGACAAAATATTTGCATTTTCAGTAAGTATTTATTTTTTGTTTTTTTTTTTATACTTTTGAAAAATACATAAAAATAGACTTTATAATAAAAACAATATTTGATTAACAAATGTTCAATTTCTGTGGCAGTGACTATGTTATTGCAGTCTTGAGATCTTTAATTAAGTAATTGTACTTATTGTCCAAAAGATGTAACAAAAAACAGTAGGTGTACATATTATCTTGACACACTGTTTGTCATTAGTGTTTTGACATCATCGTCAATGTTACTTAATTATGTTGTCATATTTTTGATAACATAGTCAAAGTTATGACAGACATCAATAAAATGTAGATAGGCATTATATAAAAAATGTATAATGTACTCGTAGATATAACTTAACAATAGAAGTTCGATGGCAGGCCCTTTAGTACGCTGCAGCTGAAAAAGGAATTTTAACTTTTAAAATATTGATATTACATTATTTTACATGCTCCCAGACCATGCTTTATTGAAAAGTATAGGTACCTACTTTACTGGCCATAGAAAAATAAAAAAAAAATCACGGGCAGTAATATCTTATGAATAAATATCGCTTCTTTTCTAGAATAGTGTCACAACTCGAAATGCATCACCATTTTGAATTGAAATTTATATGTGACGGTTCAGAATCTAAAATGGAGTAACAAATTATTTCGAGTTGTGACACTATTCTAGAAAAGCAGCGATATATTTAAGTAAGTAAGTATATTAAACTGTATTACCACCCTTGGTGCAGTTGCTATCTAAACCTATGTTTAAGGTGTTTTTTAAAAGATGATTTTTACTTGCGGCGAAGGACAATTTATAAGGTGTAGGTAGGTTATTTTAATTTTTTCCCACTAATAGGTATACTCAATTACCTAGGTACTCTGTTTACCCGCTACCTAATTATCACCCATTAATATCTCTGTTTTATTACTCACTAGCTTCTGCCCGCAACTTCGTCCGCGAGGAACTCCTCCTTTTTTGCAGTCGGTTAAAAAGTAGCCTATGTCCTTTCTCAGGCTCCAGACTTTCTTTGTACCAAATTTCATTTAAATCGGTCCAGTAGTTTTAGCGTGAAAGCGTAACAGGCAGACAGACAGACAGACAGACAGAGTTACTTTCGCATTTATAATATTAGTAGGGATAAGACATAAGTACCTAGGTACTAAATGTCTCCACTAACGGGACGGATTGATTGTGTAAAGAAAAAAGTTGAAAGCAAACTAAATGAGTTCAAAATGCTAAAACGGTAATTTTCGTATAGTGTAAATTGAATCCACAATTTATGTCAATTGAATTGGTTTGAAGGAAATCGAGGCGTTATCAGATTCGGTAGCGATCGTTCTGAAGCAAACCAATTAGAATCGCTTGCCAACTAAGTGCATTACACAATCAAGATGCAGTTGGTACCCAGGCTTAATTCCCTGAGTAACAGTAAATGCGGGTAAAAAAGTATTTTTCCGTCCTCCGGCCAGAAAGCGCCAACTTTATGGCCGCTGTGCTAAATGAAATTTCCGCTTTCTTTCGTCGAACAGAAAAATAGTATACTTACTGATCACATTTTTGTCAACCTCGGCTTCGCCTCGGACGGCAATTACATGTGATCTGAGACATTTTTTATTTTACGTGCCTTGGTGCGTAATGTACTATTGTACCCGCATTTCATTTAAAACTAGTAAAGGTACCTATTGTTTGAAATTAGATATGGTACAGAAAAGGCAGATTTGTCATCAATTAGACGCTCTATGTCAGCTACGAAAAGGATATTGATAGTCAAAAACCCACTAGATGACTATAGTCTAGAATGCGGTCTTGATTTTTGACGCGCATTTTGCCAGTATTTAAAAAAATCTGATATATACTTACCTATCAAATTACTTATACTTTGTACACGTTTAAATATACAAAAAAGACAAAAACGTACATGCCCATGTATGATACTTATAAATATCAATGTATGAATTCGAATAAACAGTTAAATATGTATTGTAAGTAGGTAGATATAATGTTAACTATTGTATGTTTTGTTATCAGGTGAATGCACTGGTTGTGATGGAAATATCTCTACACATAGGTACCTATTGGTACAGAAAGAACACAAACTAATGGGGGGAATGTAAAGTCTGAAATCATTGACAGGATAGATACTAAAATAAAGGGATCATACTGACAGCATGAATCTAACTCTAAGACTTCTAATCTAGAATGTAGGAAATAAAGAACCAGTTAAACGAAATGTTTATGAAATAGGACATATCTACCGTCTTGTTAAATACGACTGATGTAATCTCATCTTGCCAGATACCTGATCCTGTACTTTATAGACTACGCATGAAGGGCATAGTGTTGCTTAGATCACCAACGGTGAAGGCATCAGCAATCATTAAATCTGTCATGATATAAGAGGAATCAGCTGTAGGTAAGTCATTACGATTCGGCTTTGAAGACCTGATATTAATAGATATATTTTATTATATAACTCATTGTACATTATTATTATGAATTTTGATTGCGATTAGTTGCCAATGTTTACAGCTCGCAGATAAGCCGTGGTGAATCGTCGGCGTATATACAGCGACCCACTAACCTAAAGGCCTGACGGGGTGTTTGTCCCAGAGGAAGGTGCGTTTGACGGGCGACAGGTATGAATCACGGATGTAGGAGGGGCTGCGGTCCCATCGTGCTACGGGCTTCAGCTCCGGCCAGTCATACCAGAAGGGGTCCCTTGTGATCGCTGAGATCGGCAGAGACGGGCTCGGGTTGAATATGTCAGCCCAGGGGCGGCGTCTCATGCCGCCGGCGGTGTACAGCGGCGCACCTACACGCACCCACCACATTAGGACACGCCGACAACAGACAAATCTATACACACTGTACTTCGTCATTGCTCGCATATTTACAAGCCTTAAGCGTTCAGTACCTCAAATACGTTAAATACATCACAACAATAGAAGCTTATGATTTTTATCATGATACTTTTATGACATTTACGAATGAAAGTAGCAGGTACAGTAGTACTGGAGATAAAAATTAACTTTGATGCTGTATCAACAAATGTGTTATGTATAATAAAAGATATATCTTAGTACATGCTGGCAATGCTCTTAGGCATATTGTTAATGAAAGACATGCGTCATGCATATTGATATCGTGTTTGACGTCACAGATTTTTTTCAAAGAACACATACACTCGAAGGAAAGATGGTATTTGAGAATCTGAATAAAGGTAAAATACTTAGATCAGTTCGTGAATTAAGATGTCAATGTCCCATTCACATAGAATAATTGAAGTGAGTGATAGTTTAGCCTCTATCTACGAAAATGGAAGCTCAAGGTACAACTTTAAAAAGTAGCAAATTCTCAAACTACTGAACATTACTGAACGGCTTCTAGGTTCCAGTGGGGATAAATCAAATTAAATAGGAGCTGACGAAGGTACAGGGTTGCTAACGTCTGTTGCCCTTACCGTCGGCATCGTAAGCGACCTCGCAGTCTCGCGGGGGGCTTATCCTCGGCTTGACTGGTGTGGGGGACATCCCTCGGAGCGAGCGGTCAAAACCTGCCCATTTTTCGGCTTCAGCGAAAAAAGGGTCCTTTTTGAACGCATCCGATATCCGCTCCGGCAACGCTCCTTCATAGCAAGTCTTACAATCAGTACGTCAGAATATACTGGCTCAGAGATAACACTACCTGGGACTGGGTTGGGTAACTAGGTTCATCCAACACATTATATATCAGGATTATAAAAATGTTGCTAAAATCTTAACAGCCAAATCAAAAAGCAAAGGCTCTAATATTTCTGAGTGTAGTTGTTCTTAGTCAATTTTTATTTGTGCTTAAATATATAATGAATGTTGTCTTGCATATTTACAATGCAGTCTTCATGCATGTGCCGGAGATTATGTTTCGTGTTTTATTTCCATCTACGTCAAAATAGACAATTTTGTGCACCGTTGAGTCGGATATTTTTTCTAATTCTAGTCAGTACTCTAGGTATGTGTTGAAAAAATTTTGACAGGTTTCTAAACTACTAAATCAAAAACACTTGTCGGTCTTTTATATTTTAATACAAAATTGTTGGCATCGGGTTAGTGTATTTAATACGAATTTTGTACGATGAATGTTCCTAATAACAGATTGTATTTATAAGGGTTATTAATAAATAACATGTAGATAGATAGGTATGTACAATATCTTTGACAACTTTGGATAAGGAAGATCTTAAAATATCATTTCCAAATGATACATACAATCTATGCTACTATGTGAACAAATTTACAATGATACATTCAGATTAATTTTGTTTTTTTTATAAGCCCTATTAGTTCTAAAGTAACAGAAGGTATTTATTTCATGGTTAGGTTTATGTATAGATAAAATATAATATTGTACAAAACTAGATTTCGATACATTCATTCAACTCAAATCGGATTCAATAATGATCGAACCTAACAGGTGAATGGTGTCTCCGTTAAATCTAATAAAATACTGAATCCATATGACTTGCCGAGCCCGAATTAATCCAATCAAACGCTTATATATAATTTTCTGAGAAAATGATAAACCAAGAATGGTTAGATATATTCGGACTGTGGCTAATAACACGGACCAGACGCTTATCCGGAGCTACCTTGTTCGGAATTCGCTAAAATAATCAGTCTTTCTGAGACACCAAGGAAAGACTTGGCGGCTATTTCTCGCAAAATACGAACAAGTTAACTCCAGCAGCACTTACTCTAATGATAGCTCAAGCACCAGCCGCAAATGATCTCACCTTCAGACGTACTCAATTGGAATGTTGCTCGTAATTATATTTACTTTAAACACCAAAGCGAGCCATCCTGGGTTCGACGTCTTTCCACCTAGCACATCGAGCTCTCTCTTAACCTAAGGGCGTGTCGTGCATTGCGGTTGTCTCTAATATTTACCTGATCCCCAGTGCGGCTTGTTATCGGGTTCATATTCGATGCCTTTGAGGCTCAAGGGCTTGAGGGGGTCGGTGGCGGGCGCGCTCAAGTCGGTGATGGGGTACGCGCGGTCCTTAAGGTACAGGCCATAGCGAGAGGGGTACAGGCGGTCGATGGCGGCTAGTCTGTCGAGATGGTCCTGCCACGCTTTGTGCGCATCGAAGGGATCCACGCCACGTCGCACGCGCCTTGGCACATGGTACACTGTGTAACACATAACATCATTAATTGTCTTAATAAACATATGCCCATTAGTCAAAGAAGGATCTTCAAACACTCCACACTCTTAAGTAGGAGTTTGTAAAAGAATTTGATAGACATTGTGAGGATTTATGCACCAGAAAAGATACATATCAGATCAAATTAAAAATAGGAATAGGGGAACACAGTATTTATAAACCATTTGCATATGGCAATCGAGACTTGCTTTTCAGGTCGATATAGAATGTTAGTATATTTTCACAGCATATAAAGCGTTAAAATAATGTATAAATAAATGGTAATGATTACATGTACGTAAATAAACAGCTATTTGTAGAACTCACCTCTTCTTTACATTTCCTGATAGAGTCAGCAAAATTAAAATTGGGTAAGTTTAAATTATGTTTCTTACATAAACAGGATAATTAACATAGACAAAATGCTTCACCTGACAAATGCTAGAAGACCGGTAAAATACAAATAGTGAAGTCGATATAACATACATGGATATAATAATATATGTGTGAAGTGATGGTATGTATAAGAGGTGACTTCTAAATATATGACACATGCGATTATTTGTCATGACATAGCTTAAATATAATATATTATCGTAAGTAAGTCGCCACCCGCAAGCAAACATCTAATGCCAACAATATCATTATCATTCAAGAGTCAATGTAGTGATGAGATCGCATATATGTGATCACGAACTAAGTAGGTATATACATAGTACGTAAACATGAACAAATATAAAAGTTTCAGACGACCACAAAACATCACGAGATATCGTAATAAAATTATCGACTAAGTATTAGGTACACTGAAGTGACATTAAAATTTGTTGATTTATGTTCTAGGTCGTGGAAAATTACGACAAATGTGGGTTTCTTTCTACTGATATGTTTGTGACTGTGTTGACTCCATGATATGTTTAATCGAATCTTCGAATGCCTAAATCTTATACCTTCGAGCCTTCGGCAGGATCCACGCCAAAATATTAATTTGAAAGCATTTATTTATAAAAGTTTATTACAAAGTAAAATAACAGCAGATAACCCGCAATGTTAAAGAGGACTACCTCATGAAAAATATTGATCTAGCAATGTAATGCCGCATCATTTAACGTAGATATAAATGTGAATGTTGTTATAACTTCATGTACGAGATGATTCCAAATCAAGATGAAGTCACAAAATGACAACAACTAGATAGAGGCGCAGCGACCACAAAAGATGTTCCAAATTACTATATAACCGGCTGTAGATGTTTTATGCTGAAACAATTTTTTAAAGTTATATGCTAATATGTCTAAGCTAAGACCACAGGGTTAATAGATTGTGTAGTGGTGTACCTATTGTTAAATAATGAATTTTAACAGCATCAAGCACCATCGAAGTTAGGTTAACATTCAAGCTCTTTTTACAAGTTATATCTACAAGTATGTGTATATTCAATAAAAGTGTAAGATTAACTTATTAGACACAACAAGTATTAAGTACGAGTATCGATGTGTTTCGATTGGCAAATATTCGTTAGGTATTGTTATAATGTGAACTTGCCAATCAATTCCTGACTTCCTCTTCGTATGTGGGTTATCTATCATCACTTCTGAACTATATTCTATTCTTGACAAGGAAGTGATTGTAATATTAGTTCCAACTGCACTGACCTTTTAATACATGTTACCTACATTCATCCGTCAAAAATCGGATTCTGTTCAGTCTAGACATACCTACTATTCGTCTAAATAAAATCATTTTGCCTTAGACTAAACTAGAAAATAAAGCATAAAATAAATTTATTGATGCAAGAACTGCAACCTACATCAAACTTCAGTATTCAGAAAGTGTCAAACGTGACAAAAGATTAGGGCAGGTCATGATTGGCAAGGTTGTGCAATGGTCCAAATGTGTTTGGGTCATGTTCATAAGGTACTGACCTGGCCTGTATCGGTCGAGGGAGCGAGAATAGTTGTGGGCGTAGATCGGGCGCGGGGAGTATCCGTACACGTCGCGGTGGACCGGCAGGTAGCGGTAGCCGGGGACCGTGATCCTCTCAGCGGCGGCCACGGGGTCATCGTAGATGGACTTGGTGTAGGGATACGTCAGCTCCGGGAACACGCTGCGGCGTGTGGGCTTGTACCTCTCTTCGGCTCTGATGTCTTCCGATCCTGTTCATTAAAAATTCTGAATAACAGCTCGGGAAAGGGCAAGGCTGACTAGTTTTCAGTTTTAGCCCAACTTACCTTTGAGAGATCGCACGAAGGATTGCCAAAATTTGGCTTTCTTCGATGCCGTCTCATTTCTGCCAATCATTTCTAAATGACTTTTAAACATCTTGGTGGTTTATGTCGTGCTCGTGGTCTGCAACGAAACAGAGAACATAAAGTTAAAGGAAATAATGGAATCAAATTTATTATAATCAGAGAGAAGGGCGTCAATTTCCAGACATTAACCTTGCACGAAACACTATATACGTTCGGAAGGTATGTTCAGGTGACATAATTGAGTACAATAGCGTGCCCGATCCTCGTAAATAGAGCAGTGACGTGTGGAGTGGTGGTGAGGGCCGCAAATAGCTACGTCGGGGGCTGGCGGCGGCTGAGCGTGCAGCGTTGGAGCGCCGCCAACCGACCGGTGTCGAGGAGAAACTTGAAAACGACCGTTTTTACGAATGTCTGCTCGTTGCTCGGCTATTTTCGAGATTCCGGCGACCTTGTTGCGAGTTCCACCGTAGATAAGTCAGCGGCCTGCCGCAATTTCTATTACGTAAGCTCTGGATTTAGAGTGCGATGACAAATGAGGAAAGAGGATTTGGTTCTAGCTTATTTTAGAAAACGTCTAATCGAAAGACCTTGAGATTCTTGGGATTCGCTTTCTAAATGTTAGTTATCACTAGAAGCATCATCCCACATATGTAAATACACGTATATAGGACATAAGACGCGCATCAGATAAAGTAACATTTGAAGCTTATAATCTGCCGCTTTATTTTTATGCCTAATTTCAATTTCGCAATGTCAAATCATTTCAACTAAAAAGCAATTAAATGCATAATTATTTTCCTTTCCTTGTCCCTAATATACAGCACGTACTTTGCACTTCAATTTGATCGGCATTTCTAAACACGATAAAAGCTAATTGTTTACTTATTCCTTCACGCGTACAACGATGGTTTACAGCTGGTTGAATTAACAGTTTAAACCTTTCGATCTAACCAGCAGCAAATGTGATTCACTCATTTCCTAACTTCACAATAACTAGCCATCGAGTGCAAGGTAATTTTATGTAAATACCAACGTCATACATTGGGTTTATATTTGGAACCGCATCCATTAATCAGTATAAAGTCAAGAACGGCGATTGAATAGATACCGTAATGCCTGGAATGCATCGATGAACCTACTTGAACATGTGAAGTACTGATGTACACAAATAAAATATAACGGACGCTTACAACCATTCATAATAAGGATCATCGTTTAGTTTCATAATACGCATACCTAAAGGCAGTAAAGAGATTTACAGCCCATTATAATATATAGGTTCAAATAGAAGCAAACAACACATTGAGCTTTTAATGTGCTTGTCGCGATCGACTGTACATTTAATGTTGAGGATTTCTAGTTTAATGATATTTGTACCCAGACTTGAATCGACACCTATGCTTTTTTCTTTTAATTATAAGTTAAATAAAAACAAAATTAAAATTTGAATGTAGTAGATATTTTTTACGTTTATTGTTAGCTACATAATCTTGGGCAAATTCTAACTTATTAAAAAAATCATTAAATTAAATAAAACCTCAATAATATCTCTTAACAAGTGGTTCGTAGGCGGCTTCAAGGAAAATGCTACGATATTTGAGTGCTACGAGGTATACGCTACACGTTCTTTTAATGGTTTGTGTATTTACCTTGTCACTAATTATTAAAAAAATATATACTTAGTATTGAATTTTAATTAAACGTAAGACTGGTATAGGTATTTTATTTTCTTTTTTAAATAACAAATTGGCACAACAGCATAGACGTGTGGACAACTTCGTGCGTACAACACAATTAGTTTAAGATTTTTCAGAATGATCTTAAATAAACATCCGAAGTGATTCATCATTACATTTTCGGTCAAGCGCGAAGGCCAATGTCAACTTATGTTCTTGTCATATGTTACTTAAAATTATTGGGTCACGTTCACGATCGACGTCACATCATTCAGTGGATCTAGCAATCTATAGTCTGCTTCAATATAGTTCCGATTTATCGGTAGAAAAACGATTGTGAAACGGTTACGAAAATACTCGGCGCGTCGATTTGGCGGGATCGCAAATTTGGCTCGCGATGAGAGCCGCCAGAAATAGACGCGTGCGGGCGCGGCGTATCGGATTCACGGCATCCTAGACACACAGCCAGGTGCAGGGTTACCTGATATCAATGCATGCCCATATACAAACCTACCTATTATTTAATGAATGTTTTTATCATCTACCTACTGACTGAGCAATTGAGTTTGCTTGAAACTAATAAACGACGCATTTATGGTAATCACTTGTTAAATTGTGATTATTGCAAATCATTTTCATACAATACTAATGGTAACTTGTTATAAAATTAAACACAAGCTCAGATACCACATTTTACAGACACTAAAATCGTTACTGTCTCAACAGCACGCAGAACTATTTAAGCCCAGTAAATAGTGACTGGAAACACTAACATCCGACTGTCGTAACTTGCACTGAAATAATTGTAATGTACTGTTTGACTTACGTGCCGCTGTACCAATGTTACCCGGTTAAGTCTTACGTCTAATCACCCGCGATACGCGAACTGGGTAAGTATTCGATTCGGAAGCCGGTTGAACAACTCGATCGTGCGTTTCTATTCACTTGAGGGTTAGCTTAAACACTCGGTTCTTACCGATATGATAATGGTCGTTATATTATGTTGTGTTGTCGTTGACGAGCCGACGTCGAGTGTCGGACCGGGGCAGGCGCGCACTGGCCGTCGCGCGGCGGCCGCCCGCCCAGCAGCCCGGCCCCGCTCCACCCGCCCGCCCAAACCAAGGCTGAAGACCCTTGACCAGCGATAATGAAATTTTCACTCATA
The DNA here is from genome assembly GCA_038024825.1 of Polylopha cassiicola. Classification (NCBI taxonomy): domain Eukaryota; kingdom Metazoa; phylum Arthropoda; class Insecta; order Lepidoptera; family Tortricidae; genus Polylopha; species Polylopha cassiicola. Next base: position 5,970,597 of record CP149059.1, read on the forward strand.
AAAAAATATTGCTAGTAAGATTTTTTGCAAACGTTCGGATAGTGCCGTGTGCGACTTTGAAAATGATGTTGGTATTTTGCTGTTTAGTTATATCTCTGGAATATTTGTTTGAAGAAATTTAACATTAAGTACTTTATTAAATTGATATAAATGTATGTTAAACATCTAATATAAATAAATAAAACAGGTACTGTTATGTATGTAATACAACTATTTATCTATCCGCTTTTCACTACTCGAAGCGCCAACCTTACGTAGAAAACAAGAGTAAAATTGACCAGTGATACCTACTTTTAGCTTTTACTCACATAACTATAGCAATATTTGGTCTTTAGCTTGTTTTTTTTCTCTTAACGTCTACATTATCTCTATCGCTCGAAGGTTAACGGATTGTTAAAGGGATAGTTTTGCCTTTGTTTTATTTATGCCCCTAATTTCTGTAAAAGTTTTGTTTCCAATAAAGAGTTAAGGATACCTACCTAAGGTTTCAAGGTTATAAAAAAGATGTCACGTAATTTTCTTACATCCTTCATATATTGCGATAGGTAAGTACAAAACCGTAGCAACAGTAAAAATATAAATAACAAACATAACCTTCTTCCGGCCTTGTGCGCGGATTGCGGATATTTCAACACAAAAACATTGATTAAATTAGACACAGACTAATTTCAGAGCCTTGACATATCTATTGATATGTACCTACCTACTGTTATTAATATGCTAGCATTGTTTGGTTGACTTTTAAAAAAAAAAAAATACAAAGCTCCACCGACGGTTCATTTTAAACTTTTAAAACAAGTTTATTTCTTTTTTTAAGACGGAAGTATAATTTATTTAAAATAAATAATATTTAACATTAGCAACTTAGTTTATGCAGGTAGGACAGACTTAAAACGTCACTTATTAAGAGCTTGCAAATTACACAAGATTCCAGTCCATATACTTTTATTAGGTACCTTTTACGATTACTCACAAAATTAAAATAAAATGTTAATCATTATCCTAATGTTATGTACATACATATTTATTTTAAATACTTATATCTGTATTAATAAGCTTAAAAGGAAATGCAATGTTAGTCGTTATCTTAATTAGGATCGCTTGCTCACTCTTTTCGGGGCACGTTTTGGCCACGACGCGGCACCCACGCGTTTCGGACGCTCCAGATTTTCCACTCGCACTTTTATTCGTCATTGCTTATTTAATAACAAATATGCCGTCACGCAGACGCAAACATGCTTATATTGACTACGTTACAGGATATTTACTGTTTCAGGCCTTAATCAACAACTTTACGTCATGGTAAAAATAGGATTTAGGTACCTAATGGAACGTAAACCTTTTTATATTATTGATTGATTTATCTTTTATTGTGCATTTACAAAACAAACAGAAATAGTAAATTTATAGTCATCCGTACTAGCTTTCGTATATCTAAAACGTAGTCAGGTACTAATTTACAAATTACTTAGGTACTTACATATAGGAATGAAACAACTATTAACGGATTTAACTCGCGTATTTTTATTTTATTTTATTTCGGATTCTTTACATGAGCTGACAATAGTCTAACGCTAAAGCACTTTAGCGTTAGACTATTGTCAGCTCAGTCGTGCTACGATTATGGAAACTGTAAAGAATCCGAAACGTCAGCTAATAAAATAAAATAAAAATACGCGAGTTAAATCCGTTAATAGTTGTTTCATTCCAATGTGTAATAACCGCGAAGGCATCAGAAATTATTATACTTACATATAACTAAGTACACTGTATAAAATTTGCACCGATGTAGAATAATGTAGATACCTCCAATTTAAACGCGATAATCCAGTCAGCGTAACGTAGATAAATTCACCTAAGTATTAAGTCAACATAAACACAGGTGTGGAAATCTGTACACCCACCGTGCAGTTTACACAGACCGAAATAGTCCAGATTACACCTGAAAGCGGATCCAAGTTCATGGATGATTCACCTGTGACCATGACTCACTTCTAAGACATGGTGACAATTTATCAAGGTGAATGAAATATGATGAAGAGGTGTAATGGGCTACCTGTAAAGAAATTGTGCGTGAATGTCGTTAATGTATCATATATCAATGAGCATATCTGATTCTTGGTATGGTTTTATAATCTTGAAAAAAGATCGTATGCTTTTAAAGAAATCCGTTTTCGGACAGTAGAAGTCTATAATTGAAAATTAGACGCAAACTGAGTGTTCAAAATTATTTTATTGCGTATGTGATATTCAGAAGTAATGGTAAATAAATTGTTTACTTCATGTCATAATATTTGATACAGCACCGGACGATACTCGTTATTTTAATTTATGACCACAAAATAAAAGTAGCAAATTATCTTATATTTTTCTGGAAATGCGACGCAGACAAGGTTGACACCATTGATCAAAATAATAAATTTCTGTGACTGAATTTGATTTTTATTTATAACTGTTGAGTACGTGCAGCGTAAGGTCGGAAATATTATTTTTGTACGATTCATATTCAAAATAAACTTTGAAAACTGAATAATATAGAGAAGTTGCTTTCAGCTTGTTTGCATTACAATTTAAAACTTATATTGTTTGACTCTTAATATGAAAACAAAGGTATTTTTATACTTAATCGTTGGGAATGGCGAAGGTAATTGTGTGCTAAAATAACGAAATTATATAAACATTCCAGAAAATCGAAGACTATCTTCAACTGCTCATAAATAATCAGTTAGGTAATTTACTTACATTACGTTATTTAGATATCCGTGCCGTCGGGGCACTCGGAACACATTCAACGTATTTTTATCCTGAAAAATAACGTTTTATCGAATTCTGGCTCATGATCAAATAGAACAAAAATAGGTACCTACGAAGTATGTTTCAAAACTCAAAACGTAATTGCTAATTTTCAGGAAACAAAATAAATTTTGCAGTGCACGTCTCTAACATAAACCTCTGTACTTACCTACTAACTACTTGCCGAATATCATCTGAACCAGAGATTAGAGTGCAAAAGGATACCTATAGTATATAGTTATACCCTATCGAAAGATGAAAAAGTAACTAAGTAGGTATATAACCGATGAAGGTAACTAGCTGACGAAATCAAACTGAGCCACAATCTTCTGCAATGAGGGACCGATTAAACTTAAAAGTGTCAACTCCTAATTTTAACGTAATACAACGTTAATATTAGAGATTAGATAAATATTCGTTTTGCACTGAGAATACAAGCCAAAATAAATTCTAAATTCAGGCATTTACAAATTGTAAACAACTGCCTATGGAATCCAAATGTAAACATGACATGATGCTGGAAGTGAAACCGGCGTGCGACGTCATTTTGGCTCAAACGGACACGAGGAGAGATGTTGTCAGTATAGTATAATTATAGCTTTAATACGCTGTACATTCATGCCTTCTATGACGCGATTGCGAAGCTAGCCAAAACAACACATGTATTATTAGTAGTGTCGCCCTGTCTCCAGGTGTCTCAACTGTATTATTGATCGTTAGTTTGTTGGCGTACCGTGACAATTAATGATTAGGCCGAACTTGTGTTGTCGAATGATATTTATTTTATTGTATGTTCTAATTAGTAATTTGGATGGAGCAATTCATTCTTCTTTTGTCCTACAAATAGAGGTGTTTTAATTGAGCACGGTCTAATTTATTTCTCATATAATTCATTATCAATACCATTATTATAAATGTAATAATAGGTAGGTACGTTGTTTGTTTACACAACAATAAACTCACAGAACTTTTCCATGAGATATATGATGATACATGATGATATTTATAGCAACTTTATGAAATGTAGAATGTGATAAGGTCACTTTGGAACTGGCATGTCTATTTAAAAATAACATCACTATATGACAGACAAATGGACAATAATTACCTTTCCTTCTTGGTCTTTACTTCGATGGGTAACTACCATAAATCACAAATCAGGTGGCATATGATTGTCTCGGTACACTAACTCTTTGCAGTTATACTAAGAGAATTTCATTAATGGCGGGGTTTAACTGTAGTATAGGTAGGTAAAGCTGTTTGGCAGATGAATGTTCATTTCCATACATAAACGGTGGAGCCAATGTTGTCGTCATGGCAACACACACATTTGATGTATGTAGGTATACATGTATTGATGTATTTTGGATCATGTCGTAATTTTTCGAAAGTCGCGTGACTACATTTGTTGCCAATTGAGTCGTTTGTTGTTGATACCAAATATGGATCCGTAATATATTTTACATACTAAAAATATATTAGCTCCAGTGTTTACAATACATTTGTATTTATTTACAGACGAGATTTATTGCCAAAGTTAAGATAGCGTCCGGTTTTGTAATGCAATATATGAAATGTAATATTTGCATTGCATTTATCGTAGCTCGACTTCTTATTGATAATTTTGTTTAATAGTATCCATACCATATTAAATCCATTCGTATACATTGGTACCTATTGAAAAAGTTTGTATAGTTATAAATACCTAGTGCTCTGTAAATATTTTTTGCTAAGCGGAATAATTTTCTACTTGGGTACCTGTTTATTATACCTACCTAGACAACTTCCAACACATTTTCTTTAGTATAAATAAAAATTAAGTTCGGTAGTTATGAATGCTACGCCTAGAATATTTATAATATTTCCATTAAGTAACAGTTTTTGAAAAGTTTTAGTTGTTACAGATTTATTTAGGTAGGTAGGTAGTAGGTACCTACTAAATTATCCTCTTGAAACAAGATAATCTTATGACAGCAATCATTCCAAGAAATACAATGATAGTTAAATTTAAGTTATTTAAGAGACATAAGCGACAGTAAATCATTGCCAATGATTGGCATTAATAGTTTAGCTGCTCAACTATTGCTCATGAAATTACACGCAAATTATAACATAAGTAGGAAGGTTACACGTGTACTTATTATTCAGTAAGTAAGTACTAGAATAATACAATACCTATATAAATAAATATACCTAATGAAGTAAGTACGTACACAATACACTTCAGAGCCTTTTCAACGTCTGTTATAACGAACCGAACAGTACTAAAACGTTCAAAATAGAACGCAAATTCAACATCTGTTTACAAACAATAAAAGCCATCGTCATAGAAACCACAGAGTAATCAACGGGCACCGCATGTAAGGCTCACGTTTTTACTAGTTCTGGCAACACTCTGGTCACGTTTCCGATATTTGAGAATAGCGATGATGAAACGTGACATCGTGATTTACATTCAAAGCGAAATGCTTCACGTCAATGATGGAGTAATATTTATTAGCGCACAGTTAAATTTAACATTTTGTTTGTGCCAGAGCGAAAATTTGCACAGATTAAATCCGGAGTATTTATACATACTCCTTTTGATTACTTAATCTGGTTTTCGTTCCCGGCTTGTCATGATTTTGTTTTGTTTATTATCTCAATGTGGCAGGGCTGCCAGCAAAAATATTTCCGATATACGGTCCGTCATCAGCAATTATACGAAATTAGACTCCATTATACATAGTTACAAACAGGGGGGGGGGGGGGGTGCAAATGGAACTGAAGTGAGTTCAAACAAGCATGAATAAATTAAAATACTACATTTTTATTTAAATGTTGATGTTGTTGTATTTCATATTAAATAAAAATTCACGCTTGATAGGCACGCATTTATTTTGACATCAAATTAACTAGCACTGAGGCATTCCATCTTAGTATCTATGTGATGAGAAATAAAATAATAAGTTAAGTTTAGGCGCCTTACATAACACAAACAACAACAAGAAAAACAGCAAAAACACAAGTGTGCCAACGTTGAGAAAAAAACCTAGACTTCACATCAAAACACGTTCAACGGCAACGACAATACGTTATATTTTGTCATGTTGGTAATACGTTCATTTCATACTAAAGATTCCGCTTCATACTTTCCGTGTATTATAATTAGATACAAAAAATATACGTGCCCCGTGTATTTTTTGTATCTAATTATACGAAATGGGTTATTATACATCTAGGATACAATTTCACATCAAATTATACACGTTTTGTATCAAAAGATACAATCTGGCAGCCCTGCAATGTGGTGCAGGGAATTGCGAATGTCATCAGTATAAGTGTATCAGCTACTGTAATATCTTTGTCACCACTTCAAAACACCACAATTATCAAGACGGTTGTCGAGTAGGTACTTTCCAGTCAAGGATGCCGTTTATTGTGTAGAAATCTGGTTTCTACTTTTATAAATATTACTAAATTATCTTTTCGTACATATGTGTACTAGTAGTGAACTACTCAACAATCAATTCAAATGACCTAATAATATTTTTCCAATTCCGATATTACTTTTGCTTTTTTGTCCAAAATCGTAGTGCCCAAAATCGTAGTCCCTCCATCCTATTTAAAATTTTCGACTAAGATAACATCAAAAAGCCACAGATTTTAATTTCAACTTGACAAATACTAACTATTTTCATAAAAACCTTAATATATTTTTATAAAACCTAACAAATGCTACTTTGTTATTTACGTAAAGCATAACAAACCCCTTTGAATGTATGGTTAATTCATGAGCACAAAAAGAAATAAAACTTCTTTAATAGAATACTCTGTTTATCTGGGAAAGAATGACGCGTGTCGATAAGCGTGGGATGAAATACCTAGTAGGTCGCCAGTTAAGTAGGCCCGTCAGTTCTGTGATGTCCACGTGAAATGTATGGGTTTTTGTAGGAAGATCAGTGTAGTAAAGGATCACGTGTGACTGGTTGTAGTGTGCTGTAATACAATATCGCCCGACCTTGCCGCGAATAGTACACGCCTACGCCAAACGGCTCAATGTTAGTTAAGTTTTCTTTATCTTTTACTAGATTATTAAAACGTTGTTTAGTGTTATAAAAACATTATTATTACCTATCATATACATACTATAAAATATAGTTTTTAACTGTTGTTTACGAGCCCGTTCGTTTATTTGCTTATTATTATAAAAGTACGCGATATATTTTTGTACAGTTTCTATTTTTTTTTAAACTTATACAATATGCATCTTTGCAAAACATATATACCTAAGGCACTAGAAACAATGTATACCTACATGTATGTATAAAGGTGTGCAAGTATCATGCGGTCCTACAGAAAATGTCTTTCTCTTGCAGTAGGTACTTATTACTTTTTCACTAAGACTCCAGATGCCTATACATATAATATATGATGTCATGCAATATTTTGTTTTCTGCCAACTGTAAATATTAGGCCGAATGTAAAGAAAATATTCGGATACTATAGATTTTTCTAGAGAGTCCGCACTCGACAATTTCAAAATTATTAAAAAAAATCGTAGCTCTTCTTAAAGTAACTACGATTCTGCGTAGCTCTACGAATTGCGAGTGCTACGAATGAATTTTTAACTTAAAACATCTTCAAGTTATTACCTACGGATATTGGATTTTATTTATATTTATTATGAGTAAGTAGGTAATAATATTATTTTATTCCAAGTTGCAATATTATGTCAGAATGTGCTGACGTAATGTCTCACTCGAAGTAGGTACTTTAATACTCAATACTCAATACTTTATTTGCATTCTATAAATAATAGTTTTACAAGTAGTATTACTATATACTTATAGACCCTGTTGGGCACAACAAATTATTTGGGTACAGCTTCTTAATGTACAATCATAAAATTATTAGGTACTAATTCTTAAACATTAATAAATTATCTACTTATATTATTAAATTTGAGGTACAATAAGAGGTATTTTAAATACCTGATAATTATTTATGCTTAACTTACATTCTAACAATATAGTCTAACAATAAACTTAACAACCTAGGTTAAATAAGTATTTTTTCTACTTCTAAATAATAATGTATCTATATTATAATAAAATATATAATACTATTGCTCATAATTTGTCATCATCTAGGTATTCATTAACAGAATAATAACATTTTTTCATTAGTAGTTCTTTTAATTTTGTAATAAATTTTGGATCATTTGTTTCATCTTTAATTATATTAGGAAGATTATTATATATTATAACAGACATTGAGAGTGTGCTTGATGAATGCATTTTAATATTTGATGAGGGCAACATTAATCTATTTTTGTGTCTTAATGAATAAGTTAGGGGTAAATCTTCTCGTTTTGTATGAAAATTCGGATATTTGCGTACAAATTTACATATTTCTAATATGTATATACTAGGTAATGTAAGTATTTTATGTTTTTGGAAATGGGGCCTGCAGCTATCAGTAATTTCAATATTAACTAAAATTCTTATGAGTTTTTTTTGTAGAATAAAAAGGCTGGATACATCTGTGCTATTTCCCCACATTATAACCCCGTAACTTAGCCACGAGTGGGCATATGCATAGTATGTCACAAGTGCAGTTTGTAAGTCTGTCGTTTTTTTTATCTCTCTGAGCGCATATGCAAATTTTGATATTTTAGATCTAATTTTTTTTATATGAGGTTTCCAGTTAATATGTGTATCTATGTCTAAACCAAGGAGTGTAAATTCCTGGACAACTTTGAATCTAGTATTGTTATAAGTAAAATTTATATTTAGCGGAGCTTTTTGGTACGGATAGTAAGCCATGAGTTTAGTTTTTTCAAAATTAACTTCCAGATTATGATCACTCATCCAATCCACAGTTTTATCGAGGATAGAGTGTAGTCTATCATTTAAATTTTTTTCATTGTCACATGATGTAAGAAGTGATATATCATCTGCAAATAAGATGCACGGTTCATTCATGATCTTAGGAATGTCATTTATGTAAATTAAAAATAAAAGACAGCCAATCACACTTCCTTTTTAATTAAAACGTTCACAGGTAAAACTAGGTTACGAGTCGCATAAATTTTCTATAAATTGGGATGCAGTACAGTAAATACCCACGCTTGTCCCTGGCTTAATGTCGCTATTAATTAATATTTTTCAACAGTTTCAAAGATGTACAGAATGGATTTTGATGAATCTTTACAATAATATAGCTTATGCATCAGGAGAACATTTAGGCTATATTTTATAACGATATTGTGTATAATTCTCATCGTGCGCAGATGAAGTTGCGGGCAGAATCTAGTACATTCTAAATGTAGTACACATATTAGACGACAAATGAAGACGAAACGAGCAAAGACTCACTCCTCAGTAAATAACCACCGGATCGAATTTATCTATCGTTACTCTAAAAACAACCATATAAATCTCAAAGAATTGAATAAAAAGACCCTCAAGGAAACTGGAAGACATCCCCTTGGACGTGACAGCTCGAGACTTTTTGAAGAGAAGCCGGAAGCACGTCAGTGGCTCGGACAGTCGACAGTGGCGCCACAATAGCAAGTTGCGCAACTTCCTACGTAGGGTTGCCAGAAATTAAAATTAATTCGTGTCTATGTTTTACAAGTTTCATATAGGTTTTCTTTGACGTAGGTAATTCCATTGGTACATCGAAGAAAAATCAACGTAGAACATTTATCATAAGGTCATATTGTATCCTACGATCTTTGTATTATGAATAAATTGCCTAGGTATAATTATACAAAATGAGAAACATTATCCTTAAATAACAGGGTCCATCGCTCGGAATCCCGAAAACTAAGTACTTGCGTAAACAACAGGCGTAATCATCTAAGTAAAAATGGTCATTGAACTAACAAGGACCCTTTAAATACCTACAGCCAAGTCTTTCTGCACGACCACAGTTTATTTTGAGACTATCACTATTTTTTTTCTAGCATCCCTATCGTCTATGCTATAGAGCTCACCGCTTCCGGCGGGGACTACGCGCATACAAATGGCAACATTACACATTGTAACCCAAAACTTTCGTAGCATGCTTCAGACGGTAATTCTTGGGGTACTTCCGTGTATTCTTATACGAACTTCGTAGATATAGGTAACGTATGTTGCTTTCAACTACACACTCAATTGATTACTTCCTTATCAATTGTGAGTGCCAAATTTGGGTATATTTTCGCATAATTATTAGGATTGGATAATGTATGTATACTTTTATGGATGATGGCAATAATAATGTTGAATCACGTTTAAATAAATGAATAGTACAAACTCAGATATCGAGTTCCTACTTTCCATCTTTTTGGTCTAGTTTTATGCGGTTTATAGTGATTACAATGTATATTTTATTAAATAAGTATATTATTTAAACTCTTATTGTTTATAAACTCATTAAATATCAGTCATGTTCACGGGTAGTTTTACTACTAACCTTAAAATAAAAAAAATAGGAAAAGGAGACGAAGCAATTAAAAATCCCTTTCACATCCCTGCTGTGTTTTTATTCCATCCCTATGAAATATTGTTGTCAATTAGAATGTGAGCAAACAAGCAGTTAGCACACGGTACGTGCACACCTACACGGCGGGTGTGATGCGTAAATGTTTGCACCGTGCTGTTGGCAGCACTGTTAGTTTGACGTTCTCACACCTAGCGTGTGGGACACCGATACACAGTAGGCAAATCAGTAACCTATTTGGTTAAAAAAGTTTCAAAATAGAAAATTTGTCTGTATCATGTATAGATTAGATTAACAAGGTTATATGTCAAATTAAGTATATGCACTCATAGTGAGATCACAGATAAATCCGGAAGTAGCTTTGTCTGAAATTATTGAGATCAGATTTGGTGAGATCTTTTGAGTCCTGGGGTAGGACGTAGGACAGTTTGTATGCTTGATGATAATAATACCTTAACAGACAGACATAATTACCTACTTTCGCATTTATAATAAGTATTACTAAGGATTACAGTCAGGATTATGTAAAAAATTATAACGTCATATTACAATAATGTTATAGTAAGTACATATGTACCCACCACTGGTAAATGAAAAAATGCGAATAATTTTAAAATAAGTTACACTATTGTCAGCTCAGTCGTGCTACGATTATGGAATCTGTAAAGGCTCCGAAACGTCAGCCAATAAAAATAAAATACGCTAGTTAAATCCGTTAAAGTTGTTTCATTCCAATGTATAATTACCGCGAAGGCATCAGAAATTATTAATATTCTACGCATATAAATATATATACCTACATATGCATATACATAATGAGGAGAAATAGTCAACTTAAAACAATTTAGAATAAGCTTAAAGTCGATCAAATGATCAGGGGCGTGCAAATTACAGTCATAATGTACAGAGTGCCTACTTTGTATCTACACTGCGCGCATTTGCAAATAATCCTGCTGTTTCGGTGTCTCGTACAGAAACGACAATGTTTGCTTTATCTGATACAGTAATGGCAGTCGTAATTGCTTTCCGTAAGGTCAACTGTTGTTTGATTTGGACGCGTGAGCTACATTATTGTTCCAATAACACAACGCACATGGGATGCACCAATATATTGTAACTCACCCAGCTGCAGTTTCAGAAATCATTACGTAGTCATAAAATTTACTTACGTCTTGTAAATAAATTCATGCATAAGTAAAGACCTAATGAAGATGAGACGACAATAACAAATATAACATAAAATAGCTTTTAGTACCTACTAAAAAAGGAACTTTACTGTCCTCATTTATAATTATCAATACGCCCCGACGAAAGCAAACTTGATTTTTTACCTTTAATTACAACCCATCACAAAACGACACACGCTCGGTAATAGCATACATTCAACACAAAACGACGTTTCATATAATTACAAAACAACATCAGAGTAACAGATAAAACAATCAAACTTTTTAAAATCGTAACCAACACCAAACGATGAGTAGAAAAACATACCCTAAAATAATAACATGAACGTTTTAAATCGTGTGTAAATACCTTTATCGGGGTTTATTTAGTAAGTGGCAACACCGGTGAATGTTGTAGGGTGTAAATCAAAGATGGCGCGCGGCACGTGGCGGGAGCTCGCATCGGAAGTGCGGGCACGGTGCGCCGCCTTCTACCAACAAAACAAAGCACATCGTGTAAATTGAAATAAATTGACGTATCCACATTGTTTTCCCATTGAATACGTTTTACGGATCATTTTTGATGGAGCATTAAGTGCATTTCAGGGTTCGAGATGATTAGGCGTCTTCAGTCCTATTTCGGGTGGTACATATTCATCGCGTGGTACCTACATAATTAAAACTACATTGCAGGCATAAAAGCCACGAATAATGTATACCCCTTTTAGTGGCATGTGAACTTAACACCAGATCTAGGGATGTGGATTATTCTTTGGATATTTCTAAAAAGGTCTGAGTCCAGTACTGGGGTGGTAATATCAATTCAATTAACAATTTAATAGCGTGACCAAAATTGTACCTACCCAAATATTATTTAGTAAAATTGACACCGAGGCAAACATTAGTAATTAAATAGTCCCACGGGTGCGGTAAAAAACAGTGAGGAGGGCGAGAAACATTCCCGCGCCCTCTGCGACTCGTCGCGCTAATTACGCAATCAGTTCTCACAATTACGTGACACCATTGGCCCTCCTTCCGTCTTTTTTTCAGCTCCGGTATATGTTTACTAGGTGAAAAAGGTATTGATGCAAATCTACTGATAACAATTATATATTTTTGAAAATTCTAATTCAAAAGTTGATTGAATATTTGTCACATATATCACTTTTATTAAGAAATAATATGCTGATATGTTTTCTATTGCGACCCAGCGCGGCAACTCGGCTGCTGTGATGGGAACCTTTGGGTCGGGTACGGGACGAAATGGGGGTATACAATGAATATTTTAGGTACCTAATAATTTATATTGACAAAGCTTGTTGCCGATTTTATGATATTTGTTAACTGACGAAGCCTGCGTTATTGTACATTGGAAGTTGTCATTATCATTACAATCTGTTATTAACTACTTGCTATAGTCAAAGCTCATTAGCGTTGACCTGAGAGAGCTCTCTGCGTCGTGATGAGAGCGAGGGTACCGCAGACATTAATCTTGAACCACGGAGCTGCCGGTAACGACTGCTTTGTACAAATAAACGGATTACACAAGTAAGAGAAAGACACAAAGAAAGAAGAGGAGTAGACTTTATCAAATATGTAGGAAGGTACTTATTTGAAAAATGGTAAATATATATTTCTTCGTGTTCTTCTTACTTTTGAAATATTCATGTTGTAAAAGCCATTCAATTTTTAAAGTAAGCATAATCTCTTCCTTAATTTTCTGTTAAAATCTGCACGCATTATAATCGTTAAAATAAAATTTCTTTAATTATGAAATCTACGAATGCATGTAAAATTGCGACTCTACAATATTGTTGCAGAGAAATGACAAATACGCACCGGAAGCGATCCATTTCGGCGGGAAACAGTGCGCAGGAAGTCGATTCGCCGACCGCGAATTTTCCCGGCGCCACTGTCGAAACGACCGGGTTGCCATTATTGAAAATATTATTATCATTTAAAAATAGGACGTTACTTTTCAATGTTGGTAGCAAACTTTTCAAATACTTGAAACAGATTAGTAATCATAAACTCCACGCGAACTAACCTTTGTAAAACATCATTAAAATACATAAACCGAAAGAAGGGGAAGCGCAGCTGCCATTCGTTCAACCCGCCCTCTGCATCTGCACATATTTGAAGAACTACTTAAATAAAATTTGAAGATCACATAATATAAATTAAACAATCATATTGACAAAAGTCATCGGCGTTGCGAATTGCTAAAGGTCTACCTCAATAGACATAGTTTAGGGGTCGCGTGGAGGCCAGGTGCCCGCATCCGAAGTCATTCTTCGATGACAAATTATCATTGTGTTTTTTAGAGTACGGATTTATGGACACAATGGCTATAAAAACTCCAAAACGTTTATACTTTTGATCTTTATATGTAATGTATGTGCTTAAAATAAGCATAAAGCTGTAAAGCACATTTCTAACCTCAATATTGATTATTGAGGTTAGAAATATGCTTTACAGTTTAAAATATCATTTAACCAGATAGCCAAAAGTCAATTCACTCCTTCATTTTCTAGAGCATTCATTCATAACACCGATTATAAAGGTTAAAAGAAAAAGTTACCGAATAATTTCGGCAGATTGTAAGCCTCAATTCACAAGTAGGACTAAAATGTTTAAAATACACCTCACTTTAGTTCGAACACAAAATTTCACTCATTTTCATCTTTACCGCATACCCAACAAAAACTAGATGTTTAATACCTTACAACTTTGACTTCACCAATCCAATCACAAAGCCCGGTGCCTTCATGTAAAGTCAGTAAACGTGATTACATTTGACGTAGACCGTTTACCTTTCTTTTTCAATTAAGTCGTAATTACCCTAGGAAAGGTCTATTACTTTACAAACCGCTGGCTCGGGACAACTTGACGGCTACTTACCTTGTTACTTACAAACAATTACACGCTAACTAGTTTACATACACCGGAATAGACGATGCAAACAATAGACTCAAACATTTTAATTTATGAAAATTAGTGAATACACTCAATGAATGTTATCTTATAGAATTATTATAACATTTTTCCTTAACATAATTATTTGAGCTTAAAAAGTTCGTAGGTTTTTGATAGGTACATTGAGATATACGCGTACTAAGTTTCGATAAAGGATTTTCCGAAATCCTACCCCTAAGGGGTTGAAAAAGGGGTGCTAGGTTTGTATGGGAAAGCGTAACTCCTTGGATTAATCTATTTTAAAATTTGCGTCGTATTTTATTGAAATTCATCCGTTATAAAGTACACGGACGGAGTCGCAGACAACTGCTATTAAATATACATATATGTAGCTCATTGTGAATAGTAGGTAAATTCACAAGTTTAATTTGTTTTATTAAAGTAGGTTTTTTTATAACCTATATCACTCGGGAATAGTGTAGCTTTCCAAGAGTGAAAGAATTTTTCAAATCGGTCCAGTCGATTAGGAGCCTATTTAATCCAAAGAAACAAACAAACTTTTCCTCTTTATTAATTTATTATAGATACCTCACTTAGAAACTCAAAACTACTACCTAGCTAACTTTTGAATTTTCTCTGGTGTTTTCTTAACTTTTTTTCTGCAAGTCAAAATGCAAGTCATGCATCCTTCAGCCTATTCACATCCTGAATTAACATTAGAATCATGTAGTATGTTTTTTTCCCTTACGCAACAGTAGCATTCTTTGTATCCGCCGACTGCCAATACTAATCGAATAAAGACTATCTACTTCCTTCCTTTGACTATTAACTTTGTATGGATGTGAATGCATTGTGTCTGGAGACTCGTGATTCCGTCGGCTTTCTTTGATGAGTGGAACTTTAACTTTTGAAATATCAAAGAGTTTTGTTCATACTCAAAAGTTATTTTTTATTAATGGATTTTGACCATAAATTATATAAGTGGTTCTTATTAACCGAAAATTTAATGGCAAATCTTGGAACAAATTTTATAAATATGTAGGTATTGGATTTATGGTTTTTATTTATCTTTGTACATGGCAGTGTATCGGCTAAGTTCAGGAAAGAAAAAGCAACTCATTATTTTACCTAAGTACCTACTACATGCTTAAATTGATATATTGATTAGATAAAAAACATACCTATTCGTAATCGAATATACTCGTGCGGATATTTCTTTACTAATGACACCGATCCTCAGGAAAACTTTTATTTTATCGTACCAAAAATCGGAAACACGTCCCCTCATGACATCGACTTGAATAGCGAACCGAAAAATCAATTGTACAGTTACATGCCCATCGCATTGTTGCGATGACTAACTGACGCTTTATACCCCTAACATAAACTACCAACAATTAGGGATGAACTCCGGCCGTGCATTACTATCTCTGTTCATTGCTGTATTTCCAAACGTACTAACAAGTGAACTCGTTCAGAACCAGCATTGGAAAACGTGTAAATGTATGTACTCTCTGTTTTATAAGGGTGGACATGACCGTAGTCATAAGCGAGATTCCCATTGTGGACTAATTACACGGTGCACTATGACCGGCGTTACGATATGCGATAACAGTAAAAGTCCAATAATGGTTGTGGCGACGCCGATTGTGTCAACTCTGTCGCTCTCCGTTAATGGCCCACTATACTATTAATTGGTCGGGCACCAATAAATTTTGTTCTAATGTTATGGTCTGCCATCTACGCTAATTTATCGTAAAGGGTTCTAATTTTACCCAACACGATGCGTTACTATCGACTCTTAAATGTATAAGACAAATTACAGTTTGAACAAAAACTCCTAATTCTTTTATTCACAGTGGGTAATGGATTGAAATCTATTCAGAACACCTGTGTGTATTTTTGTACAACATGGATACAATAGAAGCGATGATCACTTTTACAAAATCAAACTACAAGTGGCTCAAAGTTCCGAAAGTTCGTAAAGTCATTTCCGATTGTCCAATGCCAATGAGCGATGGGCCTGGCGAGTTGTGGGTGGAAACATCTCCTAACAATCGAAGACGCTTTGTATTGCAGATATTGCGTAAAAAAACCGTCGCACTGCGTTTGTCGGCGGCGGGACGACGCGAATCGCATCCGGTCTTCCGACTTTTGTCGGCGCAATGAGCCATTGTCGCGCCCGATATTTTTGATAAAATTACGTCACACAATGGCAGGACGCTCTAAAGCTTGTTGTCCGATTGTTGTAACCTCATTGAGCGAATGATGTATGGTCGGAGCCCATTCTGTAGCGTGCTGTTCCTTCCGATCTCATTTGGCTTGGTAATGTTATTGTACAATGCGATATTTACTGAACATTACGAACTATCTATTGCAGAAAAGGACATTAAAGTAGAAGTTACACGGGATATAACAACGGGGGATTCTCGATTCGAACGTTCACATCACATTAATCTTTTATAACGTAGTCTATAGTCGGTTTTACTTTGAGTTTCTTTCCTTAAAAATACATTTTCAATGAGGAAAAATATCATACCTGGGTAGAAACCGTTCCGTTATGTCTAACTAACTACATCGATACAAAAACTCAACACCACAGATTGTATTCCGCAATTAAAATTAGAAAAAATACGTTGGTGGAACGGCAAACGTCACAATATTTTAGTCGACCGTCCTCATACAACCCTTCTACAGCCACCAGCACTTTGTCAGGATTAATAACCCGTGAATGCCGACCGGAGTTCACGGCGCAATGTTACTTTTCTGGTTCTCGGATTGTTTTACGCATTATTAACCTGGCAATCCAATTACTCAAATAAGATTGAGGACGGGATGAATGCAATTTACCGTTACAATATTTATTATTAACAATTATAATAAGATGCAATCATGATCGTAGATAATAATAAAGTAGGTAGGTAATGATATAAAACAACTCCTTCAACATCCTTCTCTACATAGATTTTATGCTATGAAAGTTTTCTCAAGAGTTACTTAATTCAGCTACTGAAAACGGTGCTCAAACATCTATCATGATTTCTAAAACCTTAACTGCAATATTACAATATTAGTCAAAAACCGTTCATCAAAAACAACAATATAGTACGGTAAATCCTTTACACGTCAATGTTGTTTTAGTGATCAGCTTAAGCTGGCAATAGGGTATCGCATGTGTCAGGGTGAAGCGCAAGCGTTGAATGTTAAAACAACCAGCAGTTAGTAGGGTGTGAAGGCGGGAATGATTAGGCAATATCCTGCTACCCTCGCCTCGCCCTCTGCCCTCCCGATTACGTCTTAATGCCCAAGCTGTTTGATCGGACTTTTTCACGGAAGTAATCGACTTAGAAACATTTGGTTATTTATTAAAAATATTCTACCAGCGACTGCGTAGAATCAGCCCCTACTCCGTATAGCTTAGGCCTTAGGTTATACAATAGGAATGACACTGGGTAAAGAAATATAAAATCAGATTATTGTAAATTATTGAAAGCGTAGGTATTTTTACTTTACTCAAACAAACAAAAATTACAAATGCTTTTAAAGTTCAGTAAGCAAGTACTTTACTTTTGTTCCTTACAATAATTAATCGAATTTATAAATAAAGGCAGGTTATACCTACGTTAAATCATATTAAATTTGTGTTTAATAAAGCACGTGCACTGACGGACAAAGGTGCTGCATTGATTATGATAGTCTAACAACATAATGAAGATAGATGACTTTAAAAGAAAATTTTAATATATTTAAGGCTTAATTTAAAATCAGAGCAAGATGGTTGGCGCGTTGTTTTATTAAACGGATCCATCACGCCAGCTTTGCGGTGTCACCCTTTATTCGCTTAATTACTCCGTCATTGTCATAGCAGTTAGAGGGTTATCTTACAATACAGATGTCTCTTGTTAAATCAGTTTAGGTGTTGCAGCACAACTGTTAACTTTGAATACTGTTTTTATCCAAAATTCGCGGAAAACATATTTTTTGTTATAATTTCTGATGCCTTCGCGGTTATTACACATTGGAATGAAACAACTATTAACGGATTTAACTCGCGTATTTTTATTTTATTTTATTTGCTGAGGTTTCGGATTCTTTACAGTTTCCATAATATTTTTTTTGGTATCTAAATTCGACCAGATAAAAGCGAGTAAAATGTATTAATTACTTTCGTGCTTACATATAATTATAAATTATACTTAGTCACTTTAAACACAGTTGTTAAGTATTCAAAATTCGTGGAGAAACATATTTTTTGTTGGTATCCAAATTGTAACCAATCGGGTTACACTAAAATGTATTTTACTTCAGTGCTTAGGTAAAGTCAGTAAATAGAAAATAAGCTTTGAAATTAAACAACTATAACAGATTTAACTTATTTTATTTTGTTTGTTTTCAGCGTTAAACTATCGTTCGCTCAGTCGTGCTACGAATAACTGATTTACTACGGAACTGATTTTTTTTATAATTAAAGTATTTTTTCAGGAATGATGAAGACAAAACCAAACAAATTACCTAATAACAACATCTTTAGCCACATTAAATTAAAAAGGCACAATATTTACAAAAATCCTCAAAATAAGTTTCCATACTTTTTAAACTGCAGAATGTTAAACTGAGAGTTGACATGATGATTATAAAATAATATAAAATAGTAGGTATGTTTTAATAAAGTCGTGTCCGGGTGGCAACCGGCAGGAATGGCTGGATTATCACAAATCCCGCTATGGGCTAACTCCATAAGGGTGCTAACTTAACTACGACGTAAATTAAAAACTTACTTACTATTTAACATTTATAAATGTGTCTAGCTCTCATTGAACAATACCTAATCAAATTAAATATCGTATTTACGATTATTTTTGTTACACTCACTTATTAGAGCAATAACATATACAGAAGTTTATTTATAGAACCAGTAGAGTCGATCTTATTGATTGATTTTCTTCAAAAAGTGTTATTACCTATATACTTGTTATATGAACATATACTAATGCCAATATATAAACTGGTACTACTATTATATGTATATAGGTAATTATATATCGCTAATATTGTATTAAAGTGACCTAACTAGAAATGTGTCACTACGCGAATTTAATATGATGACATGGAATCTCTAATGGAGTAAGGAAAAATTTTGAATTGAGTCACTACAATACTAAAGAAGCGATATATTGTGTATTACGGTTAAAATATTAATTCGTACTTTCAGCTTAAATCTCAGTCGCATGGAAAAAAGAATCCTACCGCCAGTCGCCCATAACTTGTCCCGCATTAACCATACAAGGGTGACTACGATACAACAATCAAAATGTACTGGCGGTTTTAATATTGTCGACGATTTATAAGGATAAGTCGGTCGAGTAAATATTAAATTTGTTAGCGATACTCCGAGATTAAGTGAGAGGGCGTTGAGGGTGCGAATCTAATATGAATATAAATGTTGATGTTGGAACCAATTGGATTTGTTAAGTCTGTTCAATATATTTTGGGACTTGTACCTACCTACTCGGAATGTTTCGAATTTAATTTTAGTTATGTACTGTTGTGGGTTATTTAATTTACGTTACATTGAAGTTCATAACGGTTTGGCTGATGTTTATATAGGTAAGCGTTATGTACTTATTCTATGGTTATTTCTCGTTAACTCGGTTTCATAGATTGAAATGGTTACTAAATTATTCCTTTATTATATATATACATATATATGAATCCCTAATACTTTAACCTAATTATTATGTATGTTGGAATGAAACAAGTATTAACGGATTTAACTCGCGTATTTTTATTAACTTACGCTAAAGTGAGCACTTTAGTGTTAGACTATTGTCAGCTCAGTCGTGCTACGATTATGGAAACTGTAAAGAAGAATCTGAAACGTCAGCTTATAATATACGCGAGTTAAATCCGTTAATAGTTGTTTCATTCCAATGTGTAATAACCGCGAAGGCATCAGAAATTATTATTATGTATGTGTCAAGTAATATCACAGTCATTTGTTACACAGTGTAACATATATATGTATACATTTTATCCCCCATAAATACATATTTCAGTTTTCCAGCTGTTAAATGCAAATCGTACACAGTTAGTAAGCACCTTGTGAGGGCTTATCGCAGTGCAATATCCAGACCATCCATCCTCATTAGGCGCCTCGTGTCAGCCATCATTGTCTCACGATGGGCGTGTACAATCCACATCAATTCACTGCCTATATCAGTAGTGGGAGATAATGGGGCAAGAATATATTTTATCAACTGGAACAATTTTCTTTACAATTGCATCGTCATTGCATCGCTATACTAATACTGCAGGCGCGTGCAGTGCGTAGTCGTGCGCAGGGTAGGCACAGGGTACCTACGCAAAATTTGTTCATTAGTGCCTATAGAGAAAGTAAGACGTTACCAGTAATGGCGTCGTTTTCATTATGGTAGCATTTATTTACAAAATGTTTTGAGCATAATATTAGGATCTAAATATGTATTAAAATTGTAAAATCGATGAATAGACAATTTTTAGTTTGTCCAAGTTTAAACATCGTTTGTTTTCTGTTCTTCTCTTTTTATTACAGACTAGACGTTCGCCCTGGCTTCGCACCGATCTTTTTTTTTCAAATTATTCTATAGCCTATGTTACTCGTGGATAACGTAGCTTTCGAATGGTGAAAGATTTTTTAAAGATGATGTAGTACTTTTTGAGCACATTCATTACAACAGGTCCTAACAATCACAAGCACTGAGAATAACGATATCATCTAATAATAACTGTTAATTAACTGCGTTCCAATATTAAATATGAATAACGCATATTAAAGCAGTACCTAATGCAAATAAAACAACGGTATTACACTCCTAAGTATTGGCAGTACATGGTATAAGACATAAATCTTCACATATTGCTGAACCGGCCGTAAGAGAAACAGCCAACCCTTGGGTGCCTCGTTATTGAGCTCTCACTCCCATTGTCTCTGTCCTTGTCACACTTGGGAAGAGAGATACGGCCTCGGATGCGTGCCATCTCTCTCCAATTTCAATTTACTTGAGACGGATTTTCAGGCCTTCATAAGATGGCTTTCAGCAGTATATGGAGGAATGTAAGATTAGATAATATTAATATATGAAATAATAAATTAAAATATATGAAGAAGAACATGACATTTTGCTCCTGGACTTTTGAGTTGTTTAATCTTATCAATCGTCGGCACCTACGTATCTGGTAAGATTGCCTTGGCCAATTTTTAAAACTGATCTTATAAATTGTTCCATTTGTTTCGGATTAGTGGTCTTAAATACTTAATGAAATCTTCTTATATTTGTATTTCTTTAAATTAGACTTTGGAAAAACAATTAAAACAAATAATTTAGTCAACTATGATTTGAATGCGTAATAATTTAATAAATCTAGGTACCGATACCGTCATATCAGAAACTCAATAACATAAACATAGAAATTCACCACTTAGAAATTTAAGTTTATTAATCATTACCTACACGACCCCGCTACTTTAGCCGACTTGAATAAATGAAAAAAAAAACAAATTAATATGGAGAAGTAAAAAGAAGTAAGTAGGTATACTTAATACTTAAGTACTTAAGTAAGTATATTTATGTTATGTTAGCCGGCATCCCCAATAATTTTATATCAATTTATTTCCATAGTACCTAATTTTTAATACCTAAGCTTTATCAAAATGCTTTTCATATACTACGTCCGTGATCCGTTAGGTAATAGCAACGACAACCTTTTGTTCTTGTTAGATGGTGAGTACCGCAGTCAGACGCAGCAGCCGTCCCGCTCGCACACAATGGCGGCAACTATATCAACCTACCCACTTAATATTGCTTCCCCTTTATATTTGGCAAAAGAAACTTCAGCTGAAAATGAAACGGGGAAGCTATTGTTCGAGACAGCATAATAATACCTAGGTAGGTAGCTAATATACGTACTTACCTACGTATTTCTTCAGGAGTAAGTATCGGGTTAAATATTACAAGTAACAAGCGCGTGTAGAAGTGTACATGTAAATATCGGTCATGGTAGTCACTTCGTACATTATACCTATATGGAAGGCACGCTGATCACGCGAGCTTAATTTATGGAGTCAAAGAAGGTACCTAATCAATTCTATGAGACCTGAGTGTCACTGAGATTGAAATTAAGAGACAGAAAATTAAAATAAATCGTGACCTGGTGGCATTCAAGGGAAGGAGTGAAAGCACGCCTACCTAGAGCTGGAACATCTTATTAAGTCGCTTCAGGATAGAAGACGAGCGCACCCAGCGCTGCTGAAGCCAAGCCTCGAAGGTTGGGAGACGAGCTCACCATGTAGTTCTTGTTTTCACATAAAGTCCTTATATTTAACACTCCGTGCACGGGAAATACAAATAAAACTATTCATTTGACGAGGGTTATGTTCTTGTGAGCCTAAGCTCCGCGGATCCTGCTGGATTCCACCAGCACACGAACTCAGCAGCGTCTTCTACGAGCGGTCGACGCCATCTTGTCTTGCTGGGTTCACACTTCGTCCATCCTCGATGATTTCGAACGTTTGTCGTCCCATAGAGTGAGAATGATATAGATTGCAAACCAAATAAGCGGATTTTAAATTCATAAATCGATACCTACCTACTATTACGTATTTATAGCGCGGGCGAATATTTTGAATCTAAAGTGAAATTAATTATGGCGTTAACACTCGCCCTTGATTATAAGAAATAATTACCCTAGTAAAATGCACCTATATAAGTTGTACCAACTTATGGTCTATATACAATTCTATCTATTCTAACTTAACTTGTAGGTAGTTTAAAAAAACTGGCTAAGTATAAATAGGAATCCCGCACGAAGGGTTCTGTACCATTACCTGAAAAAACATGAATAAAATCACGTTTTTAGTATGGAAGCACCGTTAATCAGATATTTATTATGTTTTAAGTAAGTACCTATTTGTTGTTATATGGATATAAAAAAACATCATCTGTGAAAATTTCAACTGGCTAACGGTCACAATTCATGATATAGGCTGGTTACAGACAGAAAGACGGACGGACATCGGAGTCTCAGTAATGGGGTCCCGTTTTACCTTTTGGGTGCAGAACCCTAAAAACTAAAGACTACCATAAAGTTGCTGCCAGATGTTACCACAAACTCGTTTTTGCGTAAAACTCAAAAAAGCCTACAAATAGAAAAAATATCGTTAATTCTATAAATAAATCTACTTTCTTTTGTTATTGCCGGTGGTTTAACACAAATAATGTGTCTTGTTCATATCGCACCGGAGAATAGGCGGAGATCCCATCAGTCAGAAGTGGGTGTGAGCAGAGGTTTCAATGATACAAGCCAAGTAATAAGTAACTCCAATGACAAATTGCTAATATTACAAGCCCCCAACGATATCGGAATCCGCCCCTTGTGGACTGGATACATTTTTATAAATTCATAGTACCTATCAAAAAAGATACCGACACTGTTATTTTTTATTGTAAGTATAATTGCTGACCTGGTGAACGTTGTATCGCTAAATTCTGATTTTAATATTTTTTTACTAATAAGTAATATCTAATACAAAAACAAGAATTATCTAATTTGGTGCAGTCGATTGGAAGTTATGCGCGTAGGTACCTACTTTTCGTATACATTTCGGTAACTCATTTTTATTTAGATTTTGCTATGACCGTTATAATAAAAAAAAACAAATATTTGTATAAGCACCGACACTTTCTTTCCTGACAGACTCGGTACTTAACTGATCGAGAAAAATCTATGGGATTAAATTCGCCTTGTCTACACATTAGAATGAAACAAATATAACGGATTTAACACGCGTTTAACTTCAACTTTAGTGTTAGACTATCGTCAGCGAATATGGAAACTGTAAAGTTTTAGAAACATCGGCAAATACAATAAAACACGCGAGATAATCCGTTATAATTGCTGCATTCGAATGTGTAATAATCTCGAAGGAACAGAAATTATTTTGTACAAATTTTAATTTGTGAATTCAAAATACTCAGTCAAATTATTTTTACTGCATTTGTAAATAAGATAAAGTTAAAACACGTTTGGCCGTATAAAAATAAACCTTTGGGGTATTTTTAATATTTTTACCTATGACTGTCTATCTATAAGATAGGTAACCAATATTTTCCAGGAATCCAAATATTTTCGCCGATTCACGATGACACCAAGTATCAGATGTTGTTTATTCTACACCCACTTACAAGGAATAATTTATTAGTGTACTTACAGCGCTGCGTACGCGCAGGCCGAGTGTGCGGTCCATTCAAGATCATCCTTTATTGTCCCTTTGTCCGTCTGTCAGTAGCGGCCCAAACATGTATTCTCTCTGCACAGCAAAAAATCAATGTTTACCTTTATACTCGAGCGCATATTTTTATACAAAGTGTGGTTTTATAATGAGCGTTTACAGAATAACGCCCGTTCACAATGGCATAATGTGGGCTGGAATTAAAGGTGTCGTGATAAATGGACGCTAGGCCGATAGAACCTTCATGGTGTACAGAAACAAGAAAGTACGTATTGGAATGAAACAATTACAACGGATTTAGATAACTTGCGTATTTAATTTTATGTTAAAACAGGAAAGCAACTAAATTGTGTAGGTAATTTCTATAATAAGGTAAATACCTACCTAAATCAATTTTATGTTAGACTAAGGTCAAGTCAATCGGCTACGAATACAGAAACTGTATTTTTTTGTAATGTCATCAAATATGATAAAATACGCGAGTTTGTAATGTCATCAAATATGATAAAATACGCGAGTTAATCCGTTATGTATAATGGTTTTATTCCCATATCTAACAACAGCAAAGGCATCAGAAATTATTATGAAAATAGGTATGTAATAGCTTACATATACATAATTATTATGTAACTATTTTCCTTGAATATTTTACTACTCTATGGCATGGCGACTGATCAGTAAAATCGTATTTATTTATCGATATCATATTTCTTTAAGCAGTCGCGAATCCTGTTTACGATTATCTAGCACGGTGGAGATTAAAAATAATTTATATGACCGTCAAAAAACGGGAACAGTGTGTATTAACGCAAAGGTCAAAGAAATTTTGGCACGCTTCACTGCCCGGCGGACACAGAAACCACGTAACTTACTGAAATGTGTTTCTGTCATTGAAACAATCAATTAAAATGTACTTGTCACCATGCCAGTAGATACGTCCTGGTTTTCTGGTATGCGATAACATTGTTACAGCTGCATAGAAGTACATTATTTCTATTTTAAATGCGCAACGTATCTTAGTATATTTTTATTGCTGGATAAATAGATACAAAACAATTGAAATCTAATTCATAATAGAATTTAGGTGACATTGTTACAAACTTTTAGTTTATGTACTTACCTAACTAGGTAACTAATATTTTCTCCAGTAATAAATCTAATATATACTTAAAATTCTCCTGTCGCGGTGTTTGTAGCTAAACTCCTCCTGAAATTTTGTGCGCATATCACGTAGGTCTGAGAATCAGTCAACATCTATATTTCATAGCCCTAAATATTAAGGGTGGTCCACTCCAAAGCTTTTTAAATTCATATTTGGAAAAAAAAAAACTTTTTTTCATGACTCAGCATTGAAAAATATACATACAACCCTTGTTTTTAATAAAAATTCTCAAAAATACGCTGTACAAAGTTCGCGGGTCAGCTAGCATAATCATAATAACTTGAAAACATCACACAGTCTATGTTCTATCCAATAAAAGTTTGTCAATGTATGTAGCAGGCTGGCCAACATAAGCCCGTACTTCAGTGCACTCATACATACCGCGAATGGTTCATCCCGATACCGCTCTGGGTGGCATTTCATTCATTCCAGATAATTGTACGTTGCTCTGTAAACAGCCCACCACATCACTTACAAGTCAGAGTAGTTCCGAACGGAAGTCGGAAGACAATCAATGGTTTCAAAACGATGGTCATCGTAAGGCGATTTTTTTAAGTGATGCATTTGTTGGACTTTTGAAACTATTTGAGGCAGTTTATCAATTTATACTAATATCATTACGTAGATATCTAGTAAGTAAATTGTGTCTAGTAATTCCGAACACCATTTTATAATTGTCACGTTAGAGATAGTAAGTATAGGTTCCTAATTAAAAGTTACTCATTATGAAATACGAGAAAGCAGAATAATACAATTTTAGATAATAAGTTAATTACCCTAATTTTCGATGCAATGATTTTGCAGCGTATAACTTTACTATGAGTAGTTTCAGTTTTTTTTCGATTGAATACCTACTGAAGCGCAGTTGGCCTTCCGGTGGGTTAATGAGGATCAAGGTGAAAATAGTAATACTTAACTCAGTTTCTATTTTTAAATATTGATATTAGACTTGTTGAGACAAGCGGTTTGACATAGACCTCAACATCTGTTACCCAAATTACCTCATCCCGCCAATCCGACACACGTGGCGCTTTGTCTCCACAAACAATTGAATTCCAACAAACAAAAAGGAAAATAAACAAGTGTCGAAGTCGACACTTAATAAAATAACTGTCCGGTCCAGCGTGGGAACATGCGGCAAGTCGGATTCGCATCCGGATCGTACCTGACTAAGACACTTTTTGCCTTGTAAAACACTCGTTACTCCAAATGGGCGTCTATTCAAATCCTTGTTTTTGGAGTGCCCGCCTTTTCATCTGTGAATGGACTATAAAAGAACTCATCTAGCAGCTTTAGAACACAAAATACTTAATAGTTCTAGTACAATTATATACGTTGGGAAGAAACTGTAGCGTTGGACTATCGTCTGCTCATTTGTGCTACGAATATAGGAACTGTGAAATTTTCGAAACGTCAGCAAATAAATAACATAGGTACACGAGTTAAATCTGTTATGCAGAAATGATTATGTAATTATAAATGTTATTTTAGAAAAATAGTAATTTACTTTTATACCACGAAAAAGATTCAAGCAGTGGTCTAGCAATTTACTGTATTTAATTTAATACTAAGTAATAGAATAAAGGCACCTATAGAATAAATTTAATTACTTATCTGCATTTATTAAATGCAATGGTGTAAACGAAAAATCAAGATTCATTCATAAATATTGGCTACCTGCGGTTACGCTGCTCGTACGGTGAGTTGTAGCCACATGAATGGGCACCGGGCATGAATGGACCGGCCGGGACCCGCGACTCTTCCGCCTCTTCAATGCCATCTCGGTGCAATTTTACGCATCCACGCCATTGCATAAAACTGCATTCGAATACTTCGAACACAAACAACGCGCCGTGAAATCGACGACGTTTCTGCAAATCCCTTGCGGAATAACAAATTATATGATTGAACGCCTCCCCAGAATAAGATCAATGCGAACATGGGTTCGATTGAGTCTATTTATTCAATGAACTGCCATTTCAGGGGAGGTGTATTTGTTAATGCCTCTGATATTATTATTTAATCTGCACCCTAAACAACTATTACGAGCAATTCGTAGATATACACTTACACGCTTGTGCTGTGTGTATTAAAGTTATTTTACAATTAATTGATTAGTTGTCATTTTCATTAGGTAGCATTAAGAGCTTTAATCAAAGTATTGCTTGTACCTATAATAAATATTGATAAATGTTATCGAACAATACATATAGATAGACATTAAATCACGTTATCAATATTGCTTATTATCTTTAAATATTGTAAAAGTACTCAACAATAATATAGATTAAATCAGTATTTCTTATCGAAACAATATCTAGGCACTTACACGTCTTCACGCGAAGGTTTCTTGATATAGTTATACCTAGACTTACAATTAAAGGAAATGAATAAACCTACTTATCGATATACATACCTATTATTATTAAAATTACGCACATAGGTATTATATTAATTAAGTACATACCTACCTAGCTCCCATATTTCTACATTAAATATTTAAGTAGGAACTTAAACTGAAACTTTCTCAATAATATCCAGAAAATTAAATTCGGACCTCCAACGAATGCACAAAAATGCATCGCGACTTGTTATGAATGGGGCTCGGCGACAGTCTGTCTGCGCCGAATGCTGTCTATTATGTCACTCGTATTCACGGTTAATTTTGGCTACTACTAATACCTTTAAGGCGCGATGCCTTGACGTAGGTCCTTTCCGGTTCCATCCAACTACATACAAAAGACAACCAATTATAAGAATTACGCGTCGCTGTCTTATAAAAGAGTCCACTCGGCTTCCGAGTTTCAAAGAAACCAAATATAATATCGGATTAACGTAATATAGTTTATTCATAGAATATCGTCACGATAAAGGCGTATCCCGTGAAGATGAGTTATAACGAGATCAATTTTAGTAAAAATAAGTTCTTATTCAACAAATCCGAAGTTGGATTGGTTTTTTCGAAGTAGCGGGAAACAATTGAAGTTTTTGTATGTCCAGCGAATGCTTTTGTCACGAAATGGAGAATCCCGCTGTGACGTAATTTAACAAAAATGTCTGCGAGGCCAAGACTGGTCATTTCAAATTCTACATCTATTCTAACTTTTTTATTATACCTATAAGTATTTTAAATTATATATGAAAGAGATGCATACTTACGAGTTGATCGGTAGGAAAGTGTTCTTAGAACGATTAGAGGTTTTTAATATCAAGTTCAATATTCGAGCTTATTTCTATAGAACGAGTCATTAGCGCTCTATAGCTGTCAAAATGCATTCAAATTGAATTGATTAAATGGTTAAAAAGAATTTAAATACTTACATTAAATATTGGCTTCAGATGTGGATACGTAAATCTTTCAAACAAACTAAAAAACTTATGATTTTAATAAAAAAGTTTCCACTAGGTAAATAAAACAATCTAAAAACCGTAAAATAGTATTGTACTGATACTGGTAATAAAACAAGTAGATATTAGAAGTATAAAAGCATAGGTACCATCATAATTATTATTATAAGGCCTATTCGGCACAACATTTTACATATTATAACTGACCATTTTTTATTTAGACAGTGCAGTGGCTGAAGTACATTTATGGAACGGACTTTACATGAAACGGCGTACGAAACTAACCTCTTGTTATCTGACTGTCGATGCCTGACAAGGTTCTACCTACCTCTACTTTCTATGGCCCAATTCACTAAACGCTATCAAATCTGGGTGTAGCGTAGCCTCTCATCATAGAGCCATCAACGCCGAGCCATTCTGATAAGAATAATTAATCATGTCCCAACAAACCGCTGACCATTAGCCGCCCTGCTGACTCACGGCTACGGGTGGCCACAGGAAGTACCCCTACTATATTAACTTTGATTTCATTCTTAGATTGATTAACATTTACCAACGTAATAAAAAGAAGAATAATTTGACCATGTGACCACCTAACTTGACCATGCCAGTTATTGAAATGTTATGGTTTCATTACAGCTGTCGATACATTTTTTGTTTGGCCACGTGTGCTCGAGTATTCTTGAAATGATGGCTAAATAAGGGCTATTCTCATTAACCGCAATAAATTGCAAGTTGGTTGAACTTGGTTGGTGGTCGAGCTTTGTTGGTGAGGCTCATTAATCGACGCGTTTGACGTCTCTTTCACAACAATCAGCGGGAAGCCATTAGTTGCCACCACCGGAATTGCTCTATATTGGATGTCTCAATTTCGCACTTCCTGTCTGCGGAAGTTGATATAGATTGGAACTAGAAATGTATTAATCGTAGGGTAACTGGAATTAGAACTGTAACAATAATAGAATAAGCTAATGGAATGTTCTTAATAAAAAATAGGTACCTAGGTACGAGAAATTGAAATAAGTAATGATAAAGAGAGTCCCTTAACATTACAGAAAAAGGTTTTAAAGTAGCTCATGCTAAATCTTTTATTTGGACTTTCCTTAACCATATGTATTTAAATAAAATAATTAATAATTCAAGTTTTATTTTAGTGTTTTGTGAGATCTACCTAATCACAAAAAACGTAAACGTAAATGTTGCAAATTGTTACTAACACTTGAAAATCTAATTTGTGTGGGAAAAACTTATAGTTTTATTATTGTTACATAGGTATCTTAAAATTACTTAAAAGGGTATCGCGGCTCGCTGTTGCGATGCTGCCGCGGCGTGCGTAATGGCGGTAATCTAATGGCGTCGCGGAATTTCCGCTAGGTGCGAGCGAGAGATGTGGGGGAGCGAGTTAGAGGTGTTTAATAACGGGTGCGTTCCGATTTGTACTTACGCTTTGTCTACGCGCGTGTTACAGCCTCCCCCTCTAACACGGAAGAACGCCCTCGTTTCCGTGATAGCAAAAGAAAAAAAATGACAAAAACAAAAAAAACGCGGGCCTATAAATAACGGCGTGGCCGTCCACGTTTCCGCTTCTCTCTGACAGCGGGTTGGGCTTCACCTACAAATGGAGTGAGTTGGGAAGTGTGGTACTTCCCCAGCAAGCCTCCATCACCTACACGTTCCAGCAGGTACGTGGTCGAACCGACTGCCTCGCGGACTCGGTAGGGGCCGTCCCTCCGAGGGATAAACTTAGGTGTCTGCCCTCTATCGGCATCGTTGGAGCCCTGCGTCTTGAGCAAGACGAGGCTCCCCGGATCGTAGTCTGGCGCCGGGCGGCGGCCGGCATCGGCGTACGTCTTCTGTCGCGCCTGCGCGCGCTCGTGCACGTCGCGCGCCTCCGCCAGCGCGTGCGCGAGGCGGCGCAGGTGCGGCGTGACGCTCGGCACGAAGTTGTCGCGCTCCACGATCGCGCGCATGTCGCCGGCCGCGTCCGCGGGCGCGCGCAGCTCTCTGCCGAACGTGAGGAAAGCGGGTGAGTGACCGGTACTGGCGGTGGTCGCGGAGTTCATCGCGAAGCGCACGGCGGGTAAGTGAGCGTCCCAGGTGCCGTGGTCGTTACCGACCAGGATGGCCAGCTGGGGTTTCAGGTCGCGGTTCTTCCTCTCGATAGGGTTCGCTTCCGGATGATAGAACGAGGTTAGAGACTGCTCGACGCCCATGACGTGACAGACCTGCTGCATGACCTCGCTGACGAACTGGACGCCGTTGTCGCTGATCATGCGTCGAGCGACGCCGTATCGTAAGAAAACTTCGGATGTGAGTACCTTAGCGCATTCCAGGCTCGTGGCGTTCCTCAGCGCGAACAGTTCGACCCAGCGCGAGCACACGTCCTCGACGATGAGTATCCACTTATTCCCGTCCTCGGTCTCGGGCAACGGTCCAAATAAGTCGACGGATACTACCTCGAATCGACGAGTAGTGGCGGGGGACTGCACCAGTCCGGCCGGCTTCCTGTTGTCCGCCTTGTAGCGCTGGCACTCGACGCATCGTTTCACGTAGTCCGTGACGAAGGTCCGCATGCCGGGCCAGTAGTGGCGCTGTGCGATGCGCCGCAGGGTGCGCTCGGCTCCGAAGTGGCCGGCGGTGGGGGCGTCGTGGTAGTCCGCCAAAACCTGCGTTCGCTCGTGCTCTGGAATAATACGACACGGGTTATCGTCGTCTTCGCTCTCGGGAGCGTACCTGTATAAAATACCGTCGGATATCACGTATCCGCGGTCGGCCCACGGTCTCCCCCTAGATGGAGCGTCGTCGGCCTCGAGATCTTCGATGATCTTGCGAAGTTCGGGATCCTTCAGCTGGTTGTCGCGGATGTCGCTCGGGTGGCGCGACGGAAAATCGACGACTGCGAAGCATAGGTCGCATTCCGTCGGAGTCTCCGGTGAACAGGGTGGTCGAGACAGCGTGTCGGCGATCACGTTCGATCGGCCGGGCGTGTACTCTATGCGCAGGTCGAACTCCTGGAGAGTGAGCGCCCACCTGGCGAGTCGGCCGCTAGGCGACTTCGTGTTCATCAACCACCGCAGGGGCTGATGGTCGGTCTTGACGACGACTTGAGCGCCCTCTATGTATCCACGAAACTTGTTGACGGCCCACACTACCGCTAACGCCTCGCGCTCGGTGGTAGTGTAGTTCTTCTCGGCGGCGTTGAGCTGCCGGCTGGCGTATTCGATGGGTCTCTCGTCGTGTCCCTCCCCCTGCATTAGAACAGCTCCGAGGCAGTAGCCGCTACTGTCCGTGCGCAGAACGTAGGGCTGCGTCTCGTCGGCCTGCCGCAGGACTGGTGCCGTCGTCAGCAACGTCTTGATCTGCTCGAAGGCGCGCCGCTGTGGCTCGTCCCAGCGCCACGCGCTGTCCTTCCTCAGCAAGTCGGTGAGTGGTCGGGCGACGTCGGCGTAGCCGGGGATGAATCGCCGGAACCAGCTGGAAGTTTGTAAAAAACATTTCAGATGCTTCAAATTCTGAGGAGGGGCCATGGCTGTGATAGCAGTGGTTTTCTGGGGATCCATGTGAATGCCTCCGGGGACTATAACATGACCGAGGAACTTTACAGACTGGCATGCAAAACAACTCTTGTCCCGGTTCACCCTTAGGTTGAATTTAGCCAATCTGGTGAACACGGCGTGCAGATCTTCCATGTGTGTCTGGAAGTCCGGGGACAATAATATAATATCGTCCAGATAAGCCAGTATTGTACTATTTTTGAGACTAAGATTTGCCTTAAACCGATCGATGAGCCTTTGGAAGGTGGCTCCGGAGTTGCGGAGTCCCATAGGCATGCGGATGAATCTATAAGTCCCTATAGGTGTGATGAAACAGGTCTTGTCTCGATCGGCTGGATTAACATTGACTTGAAAATAACCAGAACGCAAGTCGAGGGTGGTCATATAGTTACTGGTCTTGGCAGCATGAAGTATGTCTTCGATCCTCGGCAATGGGTACCGATCTGGTTCAGTGACCTCATTGAGTTTACGATAATCAATACAAAGACGCATACCTCCATCCTTCTTAGGCACCATGACCACGTTTGCAGCCCACGGAGACTCACATTCTTCTATCACCCCGGCGGAGAGCAGCTTATCCAATTCGTCCTTCAGCGCTGTCCTTCTGTTCTGGGACATCCTGAAGGGCTGGCAGGCGATGGGCTGCTGATCCGCGCTGACTCTGATGTGGTGAGTAGCGTAATCAGTGGCCGGACCCTCGGTCGCAAACTGCTGCTCCATCGCACTGTTACAAATTAAATTGT
This sequence comes from Polylopha cassiicola, assembly GCA_038024825.1. Classification (NCBI taxonomy): domain Eukaryota; kingdom Metazoa; phylum Arthropoda; class Insecta; order Lepidoptera; family Tortricidae; genus Polylopha; species Polylopha cassiicola. The sequence goes on from CP149059.1 coordinate 6,004,019, forward strand.
TAAGAGTCGTCCTTTGGTCCGGTGATAGAGTGTGACCCTCATCACTCCGCAGCTCTAGGCTGTTTAAAGTACAATTTGATTCTAAACTGTATGACTCAACAAACGAAAATACCTGGTTTGGAGTATCTTGAAAACTCCAACAAGCTTGGGGAATGTTTACAATTATTCCCGCATTAATAATAAAATCGTTACCTAAAAGTGTTCTACATTGACTATTTGGAAAAACAAGAAAGTCGGTTGTGGCCATGCGGCCTCCGATAGTAACGGGAACGTTAGCAATCAGAACGTTACGTACCTGGCGTGATCCATCTGCTAAACTCACTGTCCGCTGAACCTCTGCAAACTCCACTCCAGATTCGACCAGAATCCTGTACAGCTCCGGGCTCGCTACACTCTGTGTCGCTCCGGTGTCCAGGACGGCGACTCCGTGCCGCCCCGCGATAGACACGTTGACACTTGACGTAACTGGACGTGAACCATCGACGCACTCGTACGCAAATAGCGAGTGAAAATCAGTCGACGTTGACGTAGCAGGCTTGCTGTTACAAGTATCACACCTCGATCTCACTACTCCGGGTTTATTACAACCATAACAACGAATAGAAGAAGCGTTACTCTCGTTATTGACAATAGTAGCTTTACTTTTATTTTTATCTTGCAATTTACGACATTCGTCAGAATTATGGCCGAAAGATTTGCAGTAAGTGCAACGCGGGCGAGACGATTTGAATTTACTGTCATTCGAAACGGACGGAACGATATTCGATCGAGAACTCGTAGTAGTATTCGCGCTCGTAGTGATAACAGTGGGCGGGCCTATAGCGTCGCGCGGCTCGCGCGGTTTGACAGAAGCGGGCGGCGTCGCTTGCGCGGGAAATTTAAAACTCCTGGGGGGCTAGACAAGTGCCCAACGTTCAACGTTAACGTTAAACGTTAGCACCAAAATGTATGGGATTTGACATTTGTGACGTACGTGACAGTCGTTCGCGGATGTCAAATCCCATACATTTCGGTCCTAACGTTTAACGTTAACGTTGAACGTTGGGCACTTGTCTAGGGCCCCTGTTATCGTTACGGGTGTTATCATCTACCTCTAAGATCGATTCCTCCACATCTCTCGCTCTTAACAATAAACTTTCGACACTATCGATAGACTTACGCGACACATGTTTACGTAACTTACGATTTAACAATCCATAAATTATATCTACTTGTAAAACACTGTCGATATTGTAAGGAAACTTCGAGATTATAGACCGAATACGCGAAATAAACACATCGGCACGTTCACTTCCTTGCTCCGATGAAAAAATGTCCCGTAGCAACTTGTGAGCGGGACGCGGGGCTCCGTACATGCCACGCATGCGAGCGGTGGCTTCCTCCCATGTCTTCACTTCGCGTTTGATGCCTCTCCACCAGGTCGCGGCGGCGCCGGTGAATAGCATCTGCAGGCCTCGAACTGCGTGGTCTTCTGCCACGTTGGTACATTCCACGTACATCTCCACGGCATCGATGAATGCCTCAATCGCGTCGGGGTTGGAATCCTCTCCGTCGAAACGCGCTGTACATTTTGCCAGGTTGCCATAAGATCCGGAACACGTGGGCGTGGGCGCCGACGGCGTCGCTTCGCGTTCATGTTGCAGCGGACCGGACGGAGTCGCGGCGTGTTGCAGCGCGCTCCGCATGACGCTGGATAGTAGGTTGGACAGTTGTGCCTCCGAAAGTGTGACCATGTGCTCGGGGCGCTCGCGCGGGCTCGCCGGTCTCGACGGGCTGTGCGGCTCCGAGATGGGGGCGGTGGCATCAGGGCTGTGTGACGTAATCGACTCGGGCGCCGGGTCGGGAACTCCCGGGGCTGCGCCAGCGGCGGCGGGCGTTACGGCGAACTCGCGCGCGGCGGCGCGGTCGCCAAGGTCACGGCGCTCGTTGTTACGCGTGGTGCTTCTTGGCCGCAAGTTGGTCGCCATTGTGGGAAAAACTTATAGTTTTATTATTGTTACATAGGTATCTTAAAATTACTTAAAAGGGTATCGCGGCTCGCTGTTGCGATGCTGCCGCGGCGTGCGTAATGGCGGTAATCTAATGGCGTCGCGGAATTTCCGCTAGGTGCGAGCGAGAGATGTGGGGGAGCGAGTTAGAGGTGTTTAATAACGGGTGCGTTCCGATTTGTACTTACGCTTTGTCTACGCGCGTGTTACATTTGTTAATTCAACTATAGAAAGGGGGTATAATATAGCTACATTAATAACACCTAGCAATTTTTAAATTAATTTATTGATTGTGTCTTTTAATGAATCAGATATATAATCATGCCAAGTAACTACATTGTTTCTTGGTCTTAGTACAATTTGAAATAGGACAGCGGACAGGGCGTCGAGCAATAAACGCGATGCTCTGTTTGTATCGATTTACTGATTTAACCTCCCCTACCAGATAACGGTGACAGGTACAATCCTAGTAGGTAGTCACCTACGGTACCGCGACTCTACTAAGTAGGTACGTATTTCTTCACGGCGCCACTTATCATGACTTTAATTAAGTAGGTACTAGTAGCAGGTGAATAGATAAAAACTTACTCTTGAGTAGGAATAGAATTCAACATTGGCACTATACAAAATATTTTCTTTCGAACAAATAACAGTTTTTGCTTCAATCCAAATAAACATAATAGCACAATGTAACCGATAAAAAGCTTAATAAAATAAAGTGTAGTATTAATACAAAAGATCGAAGACTTTCCTTAGATTGGACGACGATTTATCGTGCGGAAATGCCGTTACTAGGTAATATATCCGCCCCACACTATTCATTTTCCCTTTTTTACAGAAAAAAGGGCGCGAGATGTCTTAATCGAAGGACTGTCCCAACACACTGATGAAATATATGAAAGGGCCACAGTTCAGTTTCTATCAAGGTTTGTTATGTTGCGAAGGGCAGTTCAAAAGTTTTCTAGAGAACATTTTAGTAGACTGTGATCGTGGTAGCTTAGTTTGGACAGCTACAGATAACCGTCGTCACCGCGGGAGATTGTCAGGGGTGTTTTAGCAACTTTGGCCGCTTTGCTTCGTAGATTTATTTAGATATATTGTTTGGATTATCGACTGTTTGGACTTGAACATGGTTTAATCATAAAATGTGACTTCCTATCTTTTATATTCATATCCAGTAATATCCAGATATGAATACAATTTGAACAATAAGTATACGAAAGGAGTACATACTTAGCGAAAAAGCTTATGTTTCATGGAATGAGAACCTACTCTTAGGTACACTTTTAAGACATCATTATATTGTTTTATTATGTATAATATGTTAATATCCAGAAGAAAAATACATCGCAAAAAAAAAATACTTATCTACTGCAAAGGAGTTTAGCGTAACGAGTTAACATGTAGGACAAAAAGTTTGTACAGAAAAAATCCTGATCGTTAGATATCGAGAGTGTTTTGACTGTTTTGTTTGAATAATAATCATAATAAAATTGATTCATCATTGCCGATGAGCGAAATGACTGGAAGACGTCGCATCGCCCTCGTTCGGAATCAACGCATAACCCCATAATGGTCGCATCCGCCGCCGATGATATATGCGAGGGTATTTCCTGACACCGGCCAGTAGCTACTTGATTTAGCGGAAAGTCAGATAAAACCTAATGCGCACAACAAAAAATATATCACAATACCCGCGCCATAAATATGACGGCCTGTCGTAAACCTTTATGTCTGTGCGTTCTCGCTGGCACGTGAAAAATGGGACTCGCGATACCAATAGAAAAACTAAGCTTTCCCGAAAAACGACAATACCGTAGTCGGCGGTAGTCGTAATATTCGCGAAACAAATTGCTTAACTGAATCGCTGCTGGAAACATTTCACAAACTTAAATAGTTCCCAATGGGGGTGGGAAAATTTATTCATCCGTTTCAGAAACAGCCTAATCCTCATAAGTCGGTAACGACGTGACGACAGCTAACAACGCAAATGAAAATGGTCGGTCGCCACGGGAACTCCGTTATTAATATTCGTTTGGTTTGTATGCCTAAAAGTAACGTGTTTATTAAGGAGCGGTATAAATCCGCGACGCAGGCGAGGGCGTGGCGTGGCAGGGTTACCCACAAAATGTTGCCGACGCGTGGCGGTAAGCTCTAACGATGTTCTTCAGATCCTAGTAAATTATTTGATGACTTTGATTTACTTAGTAGCTTAGTCAGAATACATTGCCTTTTAATAAAGAACCTGACGTGAGCCAAAATTATTTCACACGGTGCCAAGATCGTGTACTTATAATTTGTACACAAATGCTCATGTTAGCTGAATGTAATAAATATGCTGGGCTCCTTAAGCTTATTCCTTTATGCATAATGTTACCTATTTCAGTTCAGGTGTTGTAAAGCGGTATTCCTGAACCCATCGCGATAGAGTCGTTATCGCAGTTTCGAGTCGACTGCGCGCTGACCGCAGATACGCGACCGTCCATCATACAGATATTGCGCTTACATCAACAATATTGTGTTTCATATGTTCACTCTTCACTATGCATCACGCAATATTATACTCTATCACACCCATATAAAGACAGAAGTAGGAAAACAACACCCTCAAAAATCAATACACCCCACAATCACGGCACCGACTTCGAACAAACTATCAACTTCCTAACCTACGAGCCAGGGATGGGAAATTGAACTCAATATTTTTGGAATAAGGTTGAAATTCATTCGCATTTAATCTTAATATCTATAGATTTTGCTAATGATATTTTATGTCCAGGTTGTGGCTATAAAGGGCTTCGTCATAACCACTTATTAATAGAGACATGCGCACCATTACTAATATACAGATAAGCCGTTACTGATTAATGTGTGTGAAAAACAAATGACACAGCAAGATTTGCAATTAACAAAGTATCTAATACACTCTACACCTAATGAAAATGCACTCATAAAAAGTAAATTATTTTAATAACTACTTATCCAAAAGTAAGTAACAAACTTTTATCAAGAGAATCTTCTCACTTGAACAGTCACTTATTGTGAAGAAGCAATTACTGATCAGTAACAATAACAAACTGCAATCCCACGTGTGTCAGTGGGATCAGCATCCACAGTGGCAGTCGGCAGAAAGGCTGTATGTATTTACACATCTCGCTAATCGGCTTAAAGTTCGGTTCAATCACTTATTGGTCCTTTTACTGGGACACAATCGAAGGCGTTTGGAGAATTTATCGAAATTATTTCACAGTTTGTTTGGCCATTGTGAGTAGTGCGACTCGAGCCCTTTGTGCTCTGTTATTATTTATTTAATAACGACATGTCTTTGTCGAACGGTTTGAATTGACGCGCGGAGGCGTTAGATGAGGTCTTTGTAATAGGTGCTATTTGTCGGGATACAGCAGTCACTCACATATCGCACCCAGCTTATAAAAACTCTGGTTATATGTAATTGGAACAAATCCGTAACTCGTGAGAGATTCTTTAAGACTTTTGAATATTCGTGAATGGACGTTTAAAAAATTGAACGTACCTACCTATCCAATTCTCAAACTACTCTGCTCTTATTCACTTAAAGTCATAAGTAGGCAATTTGCTTGTTCCTGGTAAGTTTTTTTTTTATTAGAACAACCGTTTATCAAAATTCCTAAATACATCGTAACAGTTTCTAAGTAAGCTGAGTCTAAGATATAAACTCCACCTTCACATAAATAGAGCAAGTGAGAAGAGTATTTATCGTTTCTGCCTACAGGTAGGTGTTTGAGTAATCGGGTCGCAAGCTATCACGCAGTTCGATTAGATAAACGCAGAGGCAAATGTTTAACCGGTAAACAATAACTGAGTACCAACGAGTTGCTAGAGCGGTCTGGCTATTGGAGCCGCAACTGTAAAAAAACATTTGCAATATATGGCATACCTAGATTTACAGGGAGCAAACTCGAAAACCTGAAGTTTTGAGCTATGCACATCATCGAATTCCTTACGCAAAATCTACCTAATAATTAAAAAGATTAAAACTAACTCTTCTTCATATAAAAAGCATAAATCTATACAGAAAACTCCTGCAGTGTACAGGGACATATTATAATCAGATTTTCGCCTTTCCTGAAAACAACACTTTTTCAGGTTACCTAATATTGTTTAGATCTGTAAGTATGCAATATGTTAATGCCATATACTTTTAAATTGTACTATAATTCTGGGCTTAAGATAGATAAAAGGTCTCGCTACTCTCAATACAGTTTATGGTCAACATTGTGTCATTGTGTTTATAAAATACTTAATGCAGTAGGTAGGTATACGTATTTCTTCTTTTTATGTAAAGCGGAATAAGTACCTAACTTGGAGACCGTGAAGGGAACAGGTAAAAAATCTTCATATATGTTACCTATGGGTACCTATACCCTAAGCGCCGCGCTAGTACGAGGGCCCGTAATCGTACCTACCTAAATACTGCAATTCAATTAGATCTAATATGCACATAAGCTTATATTGTCTTAAAATAAATCTCCACTTTTGGGTAGAATGAGAAATTATTTTTATACCTACCTAGGTATGTGTACAAGATACGCGAGGTTTGTAAAGACCTCAGCAACATACGACAATAAAGCAAATTGTCAGCAATAGAGGTCGATGGAAAAAAAATAAACAAAATAAATTAATTTCTGATAATAATTTATTACGCAACACTTTTTTCATACACATGTTAGATACATGGTCTTACAACAGATTGAAAAAAATACAAGTTATTAACTGAAATTATATTACACGTAGTTACATGTAAGATAAACAAGCAGACATGTATTTGTGGAACCTTATTGGACATAGCTATTTCACAGATAAGATTATAAGTAAGCTATGATGGAGACGCTGATAGGATTGTTGGCTGCCATTTACTTGCGTTACGGTTATTATTTCTATATACACAATATATACATTTTCTAACAATAAAACTACACTACAATAAAACTCTTGTAGTCACTTTAAAATAGATGGTAATTATTTGGAATATAAATATTAAATCACTATACAAGTCTATAATAATACTGAACCTTACGTCTAAATATTGCATTCTGATAAAATCTGGTCATTTTTCATAATTAAGTCTAAATACTCATCGAAGGCTTTATACATAAATATACACACTTCTAATAAGTTGGAATGTACTCAATCACTAGTTAAGGCCTACTTTAAAGAGCTATTTGATGTATGTAAGTGACGACACACATACAATATGTACTCGATATAAAGGACTGTCAAAATGTATTATTTAGATACCTACTGAAGAAGTTAGTATAGTACCTATACCTAATACAAATAAGTAGGAACTCCAAACCTTAAATCAAATTTATAAATTTTATAATAGTAGGTCTTATTTACGATTTTAATTTACTATTCGAGTTAATCACTGAATAATTTAACAAGCTTCAGAGTTTAATTTTGATATTTTATAATTTACACAACTCAATTTTACCGTCGCGGCGTGTTTGCAATTGGAATAGTACAGAACCAAAGATACTATTCCGGTAGGATTGCAGACAGACAGCTAGGGATCGACTAGTTCACACTGTGTGGGGTGCTGGCGGTGATTCACCACCAGCAGCCGGCGGGCTGGCCGTGCGCCGACACGGGCGGCTGGTGGTGCAGCGGCTGGTACGGCGGCAGCGCCATGCCCAGCGGCGGCAGGCCCTCCGGCTTGCCCATACACGGCCGCCCGTCCTTCACCAACACCGGCACCGCCACGCGCCTCGGCGAACTCAAACCTCCCACGTTCAATTCGTGAGCTCCCTTCTCCTGAACAGCCCGTTTCGTCTTGTACCTGTGGTTCTGGAACCAGATCTTCACCTGCGTCGGCGTCAGCCGTATCAGGCTCGCGAGGTGCTCCCGCTCCGGAGCGGACAGATACCTTTGCTGCCGGAACCGCCTCTCCAACTCGTAAGTTTGAGCTTTCGAAAAGAGAACTCGCCGTTTGCGCTTCTTGTGCACCATGTTCGGATCGTTATTGTTCGGAATGTGATCGTGGTCGTTGTCGGGGTCGTCGTCGTGGTCGATGTCGTTGTCGATGTCGTGGTCGTGGTCCGCTTCGTGGCGCGGATCGATGACTGTCGGCGACGAGGCCGACGCGCCGACGTACGAAAGCTCTGAAGCGCGTGACGTGCTGTCCGGGCTCGCTTGCTGCCCGAGTATACCTGTGAACAAAGAAAACTACGCTTTAGTACCTATGGCCTTGGATAATTTAACTTTATAATTAATTAGTGTCCTTAACTTAACAACATACATACATTTTATTATTATATCATACGCACACAAATCCCCACTTAATCTCTGTTCGGGTTATGCTCCATTTAACTACAACTAGATGTACGCATACAAATAACGAGAGTGAAAAAAATCAGAGGCAATATCGCATTGTTCCTGATTCACCCCTCGCATTAAGCTGGTTTCACACGGCGCGGCGGGCGGCGCTGGGCGTGACGCGGCCGGCGGGGGGACGGGGAGGGGACGGGGAGGGGGGCGCGGGCCACACCCACCCCCTGGCAGCTGCCGGCTCTATTGTTCAATGATCATCTAGCTACAGTATCTACCTCCACAAGGATATTCAGGAAATTTAATAAATGTCAGCCACTATGTCAGATTTTGCATTCAGGTATAGAAGCTACCCGAATGAGATTTCAGGATGTTTCCTTACTTACTATGAGAACCTCACTGAGGTTTTTTGTCAATTAGGTACCTAAGCACTTTGCATTTTTTATTAAGTATTTTGAATGTTTATAACTTTAAAAGATCTGCCTATGTAAGTAGGTATAATTAGGTATATTTATAATATCAATAATACTTTTGTGTAAAACTACAATCATCTATCTATGTAAGTAAGTATGTATTAGGTACGTACTTTTAAAAACTACGTAATTTAAGGGTACTTAATAAAAACTCGTAGATGAGGGGAATCCCACCAAAAACTTTGCCGAACAATAAGGCAGCAATAAAATCTATAACTGTCATTGAATAAAGAACAAATAGCGTCCCTAACAGCCGCAAACATTGTGTAATTGATAGTTGACAGCTGCCGAATCGGAGTCGTGTCTATTGGTGACAAATCCGTTCCGCGTCGCACCCTCCGGCGACCCCAAATTGCCCCCGTGGGGCGTGAATATGTCCTAACCCTACGTTTAGTGGGCATTTAAACAGATTTCATTTCGCTAATTTAACAGTGACAAATTAATAACTAAGAAGTGCAAAAATAATAAAACCAAAGATTGCAACGTCGATTAAACTCTTAACAAGGTTTGCAATCAAAACATTGTTGAAAAAAATCGCAATGCAAATAGAGAAAGAATTGGTGTTGTATGCACAAGTAATCGAGCGCGTTCAGAACGAGTGCCGAAAGTGTTAGATAGCGATAAAAATAATTAATGACAACACCAGATTAGTGTGAAGGCACTCCAATGGAGGAGTATTTCAAAAAATAATCTCTGCTACTCGAACTCTACTACCGAATACTAGTTTCGAGTGTTAGTCGCGACGATAATTCGATCACATACTCCTGAACGTCAAATTTAAAGATATGCATGAGAGGACAAATGAAAACACTTGTTTTTTCGTTAATTATCATAAATTTCGATAACCTCCGAGGAACTCTAAATAAATTTTAAACACCGTTGCAGTTCTGTTTCACTGCACAATTTTTAATATCATGATTCTATTGGTAGCTACTTTGGGCAAATTTTGGCGTTAAGTCAATTCATATCTTTAGAATTTTTCACTTTATCTCTCATCACCGGATAACGATGTCATTCTCAAAGATGAGCATCATCTGAATCAGATATAATATTGATAAATATGTTATTATCTTAGATAAATGACGCCAATGGCTGAATTATTTTGTTTTTGCTGTTGATAGGTACCTACTAGATGGTCGTTGTGGTACTCCTTAGGGAAAATCAGTATAAGTACCATTTTCTAAATAACAGACGTGTAAGTACCTAAGCAGTTGTTATTAATTATAGTTACCTATATAAAGTACCTGCTTTATCAACGACACTCATCCAGTCAACAGGGCCCATAAACTGTTATCAAAATGTATTATAGTTATCCAAAGTTGCTCTTAAGTACATACAAAACTAGAAGTTAATAGGCACTAGGCAAATAAGTAATGTGAGATTTTATATCGTCAGCTTAGTAAAATTGTGAAGTTTTTGAATAAAGTAAAATACTGAATGTGATATTATTAGGTATCTAATTGTTCGTTTAGAATTCGATCTTCAGATGCATTACACGTAGACATTCCTCATAAATATTTTTTTAATATTCTGTATTGATTTTACCCTATTTTATCAAAGCTGTAGGTACCTGAGAGCTCGATACGCAACTCATTAAATTTAATGTTTTTTAGGGTTTAAAAGTTTTGTTTGCAGATAGATCAAATCTACAAGAAGTCGTTCAACTACTAATACCTACTTAACTATACTTACCAATTAATGTTATAAAACATTTGGTAGTTATTATTGTAATAAGTAGTAAGTAATAAACGTAGTTAAAATGCTTACCGTTAGTGTCGTGATGATCCAACGTCAACCACGGCTGGTGATGCCTGAGCAGATCATGAGAATAGTGATGATGGGGAGCATACGGCGGGAGCTCCACGGAACAGCTGCCCAGGGGGCCCTGCGCTGGTGGCTCCAGCCCTTTGCTCTCGTTCAACCCGAGGATGTCCGAGATCTGGAATCCGGGCCTCTGACCTGGCATCTTCATGCTGTCCAAAAGCCTAGGGACAAAAAAAAACATAAATTAGTGTTCATCCAAATACGTATTTTGTTTTGAAACAACCTAGGTATTTGAAAAGAAACATTAGTTTACCTACCTACTTAGTAGATTATTACGATTAGAATTTATCTAATATTTAAAATGCATTCGAAAGATATAATCGCGCGGTTACAGCAATAATATTAAGCAGTTACCAGTCCACATCAAATAAATACATTGTAGCGGCTAAAATGATCACTGCAAATAATATTTTAATTCGACTATACCTAATCGTTTAGTATAAAAGACTTAATACCTAGTCTCCCTTAAGATAAACCAGAAATAAATCTATGAGCTATTTGTTTTATTTTTTAATTAGTTAACAAATCATGTACAATATTACTTACTTCATTTTGTAACCCTATCATTATAAAGATCTTCAAATTCAACTTATATTAACAAGTGTCGACTAGTTCGGTTTCTAAAACCTCATAAACAATCCCGCCAAGTGTATACACGATTGATTGAATGAAAACATAAGTGCCACATTCCCTCAATTGAAATGTTTTTGTAAAAGAAGCATCTCTTGTAGGAACGTGATCCCAATAAAAGAATATGTCTTTAGACAAGCACCGTGTGCGTCGGCTAGCTATGTTGAGGTATTACCACTTCTAAGGACAGCGGAACGATTATTTATTTAATATTGGTTCTAAGAAACGAATGAATAATGTAAAAAAATATGACTTGAATATTTAAAAATGAAATGTAAAATGGCCAATGAGTCATACGCAACAGAAACAGACTAAGTAGGTAATCTAAAAAAAATCAGCATTATTATTTCAGGAAAGGCAATTTAGAAATTTATAAAAATGAGATGAGATAATCTAGAAGAGAACAAAAGAAGAACCAGCAGAACAGTTACTTTCAATGGCTAATATGAAAAAAAATCTTAATAAGATTGCTAATGGTCTGCACAAAGATGTACCTATCTACCTAAGACTGCTAAACCATAAACATAAATGCACCAATGATCACGCCAACTGTATCCTAGTATTGTATCTTCCTATGTGTAAACTGGTCCCGAACGTGACCTGATCAAAGGCGCTTCGAGAGCCTTTAGCAGGTTGTAAACAGGCGGATTAACAAGAGAGGTGCAAAACTGTCACACGCACGGATCCTTTATCCTTTGTAGATTGGCCGATTTGTTTAACGACTTCTCGAAGGTGATATTTTTGATTTAAAAAAACATGCCTAAAACCACTTCCAAGGGAATTCCCGGTGTAATAGAATGTAGATTTTCTTTTATATACTTAGGATAGGATTTCAAATGTTCGTATGAATGATTGAACTTAGATTATTACATTTTTTCAAAAATACCTTAGTCTGTTCCAAACATGGGAATGAAAAAAAAAACTAAAAACAACGGCCTAAAAACATATACACTTACTACAGTACAAAAATCCCTACCTTGTAACATACACAATTAATGAAACAAAAGTCTTTACAAAAACACCAAAACGAGGTTTATCAGAATACCTATGTCCTGATTGAGAAAAATATAAAAATACTCATAGAAAATCAAGTACCTACTCACAACATCTAAACGACATGACATTAATATACAAAATTCACTATACTTCAATTATCACTATTTTTACCCAAATACTTTAAATCGGAACACAATATGCACTAAAAACCACTGAAACTCTATTGGAAAGCGGCAAGCAATGATGGCTCACCCTGGGAAAGCTGAACGGAAAGCCGCCGGGTAGAGCGCCGGCAAGAAGGCCGGGCCCCACGGCGGCAGCAGGATAGGGCTCCACGCCAGCAGCGAGGCCGCCGGCGGCAGCAGCGGCGGCGGAGACCGCGCTTCTCCCTCCTCGCACTTCATCTCCCGACCGGGAGAACTCGCTTTCGGAATAATGGTGACGGCTGAAGAAACACTCGCGTGACACGTGCTGCGCCCTGCGACGCCGCGGCTGCACTGAACAACCCTCGAGTGGCCCTCGGGGTGAAGAACACCCCGCGCCGCCCTCGTGGCTCGACAGCCTACTCAGGCTCGAGGGTGCTCTACTGACCCCCGCCAATAGCGGCGCGCCGGCGACTGGGCGGGGCGCATCCCGGCCAATAGCGACCCGCGCCTAAAGCCTTCCCAACGAAAAAAACCTGGAGTATACTTTGTGAAAAGAGCTTTCGACGTAGCGCGTTATGTTATGTCGCTTTTTGTAATGAGTGCGCGCGTTAAGCCCATTGTTGAGGCCGGTTCGTTATGGACGCCGCTCCAAATGCCCGAATAACGATTTTCATTTAGAGTGTTTTTATTAAGTCCGTGTAAGCCCATGTTTTTCGTTTTTTTTCCCTACATCGCACATTCGTTAATCGTTACAGGGATTTCACTCAAATGTTGTATTACAAAAATGTACTTCCCTATTCCTATTGTTGCATATCGGTTTTTATTAACTACCCGAAACATGTTACTGGCAGTCCCTTTTTGTAGGTGAGTATTTCTCGTTATTGAAACTAAAATCCCCTGTTGGTGTACTTAGACCATGAGTTTAAACACGTTCAGCAACTTGACTATGAAACAAAAACAACTATGCCGATAACAATTGCAACGGAAACATCTGTTGCAAAATCAAGTCTTGGCCTTCAACAGAATAATAATCAACTTGATTTTTTTATCCCAGTTTTGGGTATTATCGGTCAGTTGTGTTCGTTAGCACATGTGCAAGTGCTTAGCTGAGACAATGGTCTCCCGGCTCGGTGGACAATGCGACGGGTCTGGAGCAGGTAGGTGCAGCTCGGTCTGATCGCTTTATGGCTTGCACGTGTGCGCTACCCATTGTTTTTAATTTGTTTAAAGCTCTTGAACTTTTAAAGATATTTACGATTGTGAAGTGCTTAAATATTTAATGAAAAAATAGATGAGTACCTACCTACTTACATACCATTATAAATTAAATCATAGGCAACACAATATGAAAATAGTACCTAGGTACCGTTGCATTGTATCTATTACATACCTATAATAGGTACAAGTAATTAAGTCGCACAGTTTAAGGAGGAACGTATTCCAATCATTTATACTAGGTATTAGACTTATTTTATTACGTACCTAACTAAGGATCTGATGAAAAAACGTCCCCAAAATAATCCTGAATACAACCGCGCGGTTCGATCCGTGTGGAATTATCTAGATTTCAGCATTAACTTATTTTATTAACACTGCAGCACTGGATACAATGAAACTATAAGTTAGGTAATTAAACGTTATTTCGATATCCTGAAATCTGGTCAGATAAATCTTACTTACTCAAGTTAATTTAATAGAAAATGAATACCTGAATTTTTAGTTTATTTCTCATATTTACTGTAGGTATATTTCTGAAAAATATGAACCAACTTATTTTGTAATAGAAGTTTATTCAAACTAGCAATAAATAATGCACAAAATTTAAACCCCTACGTTTCACCACTTTTCCTAAAGGGCACCGACAACAAAGGGCAATTATTTATATTGGGAACGACCTGTAAGTGGTGCGCTAGTAGGGTTGCCAAATGATATTTACAGAAAAACTGGAGTACCTAAGCAACAACAAATTCTGTAACAGCTAAATAAGTAAGCTCTACTATCACCTCCGACTGACTGAGATTTTAGGCCAATCGATTATCAGAACAATTACGATCAATATCTATCTATTTATACAAATCAATCTAGTGATCCAGTCTATACTAGAATACAGACTAAATCAACATCAAATCTAAAATAGTTGGTAGTAAACTTGTCTGAAAATATATAAAGAGTAACGAAATATTCATTCTCTTATGGACATAGCAGTTTTTTTTTTCATAATACACCTTTGTGTCATTTATAACGACAAGCAAGATGTGGTTACCTTTAATCTATACTAATATTATAAAGAGGAAAGATTGGAATGAAACAACTATTAACGGATTTAACTCGCGTATTTTTATTTTATTTTGTTTGCTGACGTTTCGGATTCTTTACAGTTTCCATAATCGTAACACGACTGAGCTGACAATAGTCTAACGCTAAAAGCAAATAAAATAAAATAAAAATACGCGAGTTAAATCCGTTAATAGTTGTTTCATTCCAATGTGTAATAACCGCGAAAGCATCCGAAATTATTATAAAGACGAAAGGTTTGTTTGTTTGTTTGGATTGAATAGGATCCAGAACGGCTGGACCGATTTCAAAAATTCTTTCACTGTTGGGAAGCGACACTATTCCCGAGTGACATAAGCTATAAAAATAAGATGATCTGTGCGAAGCCGGGGCGACCAGCTAGTTAGAATATAAATAGAATTAAGATATAGTAAGAAGATTTTCTGTTGGTAATCCTAAATATATACCTAGACAGATTGCAGACCACATAATAAGTGAAATATTAAATTTACTAGTATACCTGCTTATATATATGACGTATCGTTGCCAACCCTATCTATGCGGGCACCGCCGGCGCGGCGCGGGCGGCGCGCGCGGCGGTCGCACGAAATGTTTAATTGACTTATTGTGAATTAGTTTTCAAATCTATCGCACCCATCGTTGCGTGCTCATCGCTTTTATTTACAGTATATTCTAAATATATCTATGTTTTTGATTTGCCTAAAATTTCTAAGAAAATACTTATACTTACTTTGATGGAAATTATTTGTAGCATTTAAACCTTCTATCTAATCTATTTCTGCAATATTTGTGAAGACGACAGATGTGTTAGTTACTTTTAAATGTAGATTAGATTTTTGTTTTAAAACCTTATATCTAACTAAATAAATATTTAAAAATGTAAGTAATTAATAAGTACCTACTTACTTAATATAAATAAATATCTTTGTAATGTCTGATGCCTTCGCGGTCATGACACATTAGAAAGAAACACTATAACGGATTCAACTCACCTATTTTATTGCGTTAGACTATCGTCACCTCATACTACGAATTTGGGAATTGTAAATTTTTCGAAACATCAACAAATGAAATAAAATACGCGAGTTAAACCCGTTACTTTCATTCCAATATCAAATTATTGTTACCAACAAACATCTTCAAAATATTAGAAGTTTAATGTGTTTTCTCCATATACACTGAGGGTAAGTTGGGCTGGAAGGGCCAGATTTGTGAGGGCCGAGGTCGGCAGGTGTGCGCGCCCTCCGCTCCGGATCACCTCACTCCCTCTCGATAACTGTCGATCATAACTCACTCGCCTCTCAACTACCATGTAAAATGCTTGATTGATCCAAATTAATCGGAAATCTCTAGATCGTTTATCATCGCAATGGTTGCTTGGTAAGTTTGCATTTTGTTTAATCAAGGCATTTATGCAAACTTTATTTAAGTAGTGGATAAAATAGTATCTTCTCACCTTCATGAGAGCTTGTGAAAGCCTAAATTGAGCATCTAAACATATTTTTGTATATTGAGGTCTATGCGAAAAATTGGACACGGCGACGCATAAGAAATCGTCAGCAAACAAAAGAGGAACGACATCCGTTGTCTCATACCGACGTCGTGTCGTTGCATACATAGATCTTCTGGCTTGTTAGAAGGTTCTTACGAAGAAGTATTTAGGATTAAAATAAATTCTTCAATAATATTATTTTAAACCTATTAAATTACCAGATGCTTGAATTAATAAATAATTGGGTTAATAATATGTGTAGGTACTATAAATTCTATATTGACATTTCAAAAACTTAACATAATATAATATGTTAGACTATCGTCAGCTCAGTCTGCTCCAAATACCTACTATCTGCCCAATATACTTACCTACTGCTAAAGTCAGTCAATCCATTGCAATTAGGTTCAGTCAATAAGCATCACAATAACTCTTTAATGATAATTGATTATCATTAAAGAGTTATTGTGATGCTTATATTACGATTAATGGATTACCAAAACACACCTGTCCAGGATTAGTACTTTGAGCCCCTATCTTACCAGGCAGACAATCGGGCGTAAATACCGAAGCCGTCGCCACCTGGAGCTCTCAGGCGAGGGAGGGTCAGAACTAACCTCTAATGAATTACCTATTGTCTTTTTTAACATCTGTTATACTTACGCGTCGTTTATATAAGTAGGTACCTATTTTTAGGGATTCGTCTTACCGTAAAGTCGGATTACTTTGACCTAAGTAAGGATATTTCGTTAAACCAAGTAAGTGTTAGATTCATATTATTGCTTTGATTTTATTTATAAATACCTACCTATCTTTTTATATATTGGGATTACCTATACTTATTCATGGTTTAAAATGTCGCTATAATAATCGGATGGTTAGTTCTACAAAACGAACAAATTAGACACTGAAAATTGGTTTCCAAAAGTTTCTACTTCTTGTTAAAGTAACCCGTCTCTGCAGTACGTAATAACTTGGTAGACGACAGATTTATACATTTCTTTAAGACCCAAAGTAATTTTAAACAATGAAATAAACATGGAAATTGAAAATAGGACTCGGATTTAACTGCGGAATTAAACTACCGTTTAATTTATATCAACCTAACCTATCATTAGGCGCCGAATTTAAAAAGATGATCATTTGGTATTCGCAATGGCTTAATGATAAAATAATGGGGGTTGATAGCGGGCACGATAGGAAAGTAATTTGTATGAAAGTTGAATATATACGGAGCGGAGCTACTCGTACCACGCGCCGACGATCGCCAGAAAAAAACTACCCTATGACCAAACTAACTCGATGCCATTACCTGTCCCACCATACCTGTAGCTTACCGACGAAACTTTGCATAATGTGGACCTACCTAATTCATGGAACTTTGTCATTACACGATCGCTCGGAACTCGGAACTGTCATGTCAGCGTGTATTACGGTATCCCTTCAACACATTCTGACCTAGATTAGATACCAAAAACAAATAACAATCGCACACACGACATTCCGTCGTCACCTATCTACTTTAAGCTAATTTATTGCAGGCCGAGACTTGTAAGTAACTTTCTGACTAGCAATGGATCTTAGTCGATGAGTTTCCACGGATATTTTGTTATGGCAATCTGGTTAGGCGCAGGGGTCTAAATGGTTGATGGCACGCTAGCTCGCGAAGAGGGTTTCCAAACCAATTAAGGCCCCGACGAGGCCTGGGAGAGTTTGCAGCTGGAGGATTACGAGCTCGATGGTGCTCACTGCACCGCTTCACCGCGACCGACTATAAGTACGGAACACGCAACCGACGCCGCAACTATACCCATCTCCATATCTACCCACACGCTACTTGCCTCCTAAAATCCACTGAAGCGAATACAATTTATTCAATTTATTATGATGCAAATTTACTTATTATCTTGGTATTAATTTACGGTCAAATATTAAAGATAGTGATCAGTAACAAAAATTTAATCTAAATATGTCTTACGGGATCAACTTTATGAAAAAATCCAATTAGCTAGTCTTCATACCATACTTGTAAGAAGAAATCTGTGTCTAATTGGTTATTTATTACAATTGGTTATTGGTTCTAATAAGTAAAGAATTGTAAAAAAAAATATCTACTTAGTGTTAGAAAGTAGACTATCCTCAATTTATTCTGCTAGAAATGTAGACTGTAGTGGATTCCTGAAACGACAGTATAAAATATGCACGCGAGATTAATCTGTTACAATTAATTTATTTCTCCAACAAATAGTTCCAACTAGACTAGGTAGATTACGTACGTTACATCGTCATCATAAAGTGCCATATTGATGTTATTTTCGATTAATCGCAATTATCTATTAACTGGAAATTTGCTGGAACTTTTATCTATTTTATAGAAAATCGAGATAATAAGAAATACAGGAGTACGCAAGTAGCGACTAGTAAGTACTTAATGCGAAGTAGATACTTAATAGGTACCTGCCTGAAAACATCCATGAATCACGGTGACGTTTCTGTATGAATGTGTAATACTTATGCAATGCAATTTTAATTAGTTTTCCAAAAGGAGATTATAATTATTATATTATGCAGGTACTTACTAGCATTTGTCCGCTAATATCGCTACCTATAAAATATAGATATTCTGATATATAATTTAAGTTATATTATTGTAAAGTTTCATCAAAACCCATTCAGTAGTTTTTGCGTGAAGAAGAAACAAACATACAAACTCACAAACTTTCGCGTTTATAATATTAGTGTGATTATGATGATGACCTAAGGCAAAGAATAAGGAGTAGGTTGTACCTATAAATTACGTAGCTTTATTTATTTATAGATTATAAAAGCACGGCTTGATATAAAATTTATATTATAACTAGTACATTGTTTCGCACTTATAGGTGCTTATTTTTGCCTGAATCAAATAACTTACGTACCAATATAAAATACTTTTCTTATATTATCTATAAGACCTCAATTTATAGAGCCTTCTAAAAATGAAAAAGCAAAATAGTATATCGAAGTTTTACCATCCCTAGATACTTTAGCAAACTAGGCGCACCGTACTATTAAAGCATCAATATTATACATAGTAAGTAAATTAAGCTATAAACATCCCTCTGAGTAGGTATCACCTTCTACAATCATCTAACATAGGTAACCAGGGGGCCTAGACAAGTGCCCAACGTTCAACGTTAACGTTAACCGAAACGACCATAATTTATGGGATTTGACAGCCGCGAACGACTGTCACCTACGTCACAAACGCTCGCGGATGTCAAATCCCATACATTTTGGTCGTTTCGTTTAACGTTAACGTTGAACGTTGGCACCTTGTCTAGGCCCCCAGTATTAATTTGCTACAAATTAACACAAAGACATTCGGTTCATTGATCTAGCTAAGTATTCAATGCTTACAAAGTATGAAAAATAGTGCTAGAGTGGGAAAGTTGTGTAAGTATATCAATAAAAATAAAAGGATAAAATTGAAATAGCAGCAATTCATGTAAGTTTTACCGACGGCAATGCTCGGTTGCACTCTGCGGAACCATTGGCTTTACAATGTTGAGTTCGCGTGCTTAGTCTTACTAACTTTACTACTCCTAGCTTGCAACTTTATTTTGTTAATACAAAGTCATTATTGCATTGATAACCATTTACTCAATACTTTTCTTTTAACAATTAATTTATGTATTTTTTAATGTTGGTAAATGTAACTTTTTCTTTTCAAAGTAAGTACCTATTTAGAAATATATTTGATGTGATCTAGAATTTTTCCGAAACAAGAAACACTATAGGGGGAAAGTGGCATGAAAGAGCCAGGTTTTGAAAGAGCCACTCGTAATATTTCGGTAGTTTTAGAACATATTTGGTTGAAAAAAATATTTATAGGAGGTAACACTAATATCCTGTCACCCACAAACATTTGACAGTTCACCGAAATCAACAAACGGAGGTATATCGAATCAAAGTTTTTGGCACTCAATAGTAAGTTTTTTGCCTCATTTAAGTTGTTTTTTTATAATTTTTTGTTAACAATTTTAGACAAACAGATTATAAATATAGTTTGTATATATATTAGCCTTTGCAGGTTTATAAAAACAAGGCTGGAAAAGGATTGATATTGTTTTTAATTTGAAGGATATACATTTTTTGGGAAACGTCGTGAAAGAGCCGATTGAATGGGCATTGAAAGAGCCGGGTCATGAGTGTTGTGGCGTTATTTATTTTATAAGAAGTGTTTGTAATTTTGATAAAACAATGTCATGTATCCCATGTTTTTTTCAGTCTGGTTTATATATTCAATTAATATATACATTATACCTATTAATTGAATATATATATCTAATTATGTTTTGTATGAACTTCTTGAAGATTATATTAGTAGACATATTCTTTCTTTTTTCAATTATTTTACAAGCTGTTATTAATAAAACAAAATACGGCTTTATATATTATGTTATATAGTAGATATAATCACCTGTGACAAATTAATAAGTTAATATTAAAACGTTTGTAAAGATTACTTCAAACGACTGAAAAAATGTTAGTAGGTACCTAATTAACTACTTAAAATAAAAGTAGAATTTTATTTGAGTTTTTTTTATGTCGCATTAATTACTGTTTTTGATAATTTTCTTAATTACGCCTTGTAATATGAACCGGCTCTTTCAAAACCTGTACTGGCTCTTTCAATACCGATCAGTGATGAAAGAGCCAAATGACACTTTTTTTTGAAAAACATATTTCTTTGTTATTTATATTTTATTTAAGATTTCTTTGTATGAAATTGCATACTCAAATAAATAAAGCATAATTTACAATAAAAAGAATATAATTATTTTCGTTCTAAGTAATATTTTTTCCTCCGTAAAGAAAACTGGCTCTTTCATGCCACTTTCCCCCTACTTAATAAGTATTTCAATTTAATTTGCAAGCGACTTATATTTTAATATGTGGAGAATTATTTATCAGCCATCAGTTTTATTTGTAAGTTTTTCGCGTATTGAATTGTATATATTATATTCTTTTCTATTTAACAATTAGGTATAAGTAGATTTATATTATTAGGTACGGCTTTTGGGTCCATATCTGTAATTACCCGCCTATAAACAATTAAACACCCTTTCGTTAACTACAAGTATTTTAAACATAGGTGCTTTTAAAAGGTTAATTAGAAAGTAATGGGCATAAGGGAGCGGCAGCAACAACTAAGATGCCCATTAATGTATGTAATTTTTTTTATTAGGTAGTATTCAAATTGGTCATAAGTGTTTATTCTTAGATGTTCTTAAGTTTTCTTAAGTAGTTGAACTCAAAAGTTATCATAAAACCATTATTAGGTTTATAGGCTTCACGCTGGCAGCTACTTAAATATAATCCAAAATGAATATGTCAACCATCCCATAATATAAACTTACGCGTATGAATTAAATCGATATTCATCGTCCATCTGCGGCTGTCTGGCCTGGTAAGGATCGGCGCAGTACTCCGGCGCCCAGCCGTTGTCATAGTTATAGTAGTCGTACGTCATCTCGCCATCGCCCATCATTCTCATCCCACCAACACCGCAGTCCAAACAAAACCACAATAAAAAAATCGCGAAGTAACCGATATCACAGCCTTATTCACAGGCTAGAGGCGCGAAGCCACGGCGGGACTGCAGGGGATCGCAACGACTGATCGATGGCTCATCGGCCCTTATCAATAAAATTGTATCGTTATCATATCTAGCAGCTTTCCCCTGCGATATGGGACTTTTATACACGCTCACACCGGCATCGGCAATATTGCAAGTAGATAGCTTTATCTGTGTCAGATGTAATACGAGCGCCATCGCCACTGTCGGCCGGCGTGTTATGAAATCCAGGAATGACAGGTGTTGGGCTGGCTAGAACTGATAAAATAGTTCCTTGTAATGCTAAATACCGCGTTTCTTATTTGGTTACAGGTAAACGTCTTTACAAGAACTTATTTACAACTGAACATAATAAAGTTGAAAGTATTGCGACAAATGTAGGTAGATTGTTACAATAATTAGATTTAGCCTAACATTTTCTTCATTTTTGATAAAAAAAAATATAACACACTTTTCTTTGAGGTTCATGAACCATAAACGCGTATAGATAATAGAAATGCCTACTAGACAATATATGCAAGCAACCAGATTAATTGACCCGAAAAAATCTGATTTTCACTAATTACTATCTGAAATCCTAGAAGCTAGATGTCAAATAAAATTCATCTAAAATAAATATTTTCCACTTTAATGAATCAAATTAACATGAAATATTAACCGAATATCAATAGAAATCTTTATTAAAAATCCCTTTAAATACTATCATCAGATGACCTCTCCTAGCGTTCTAACAAGCGCGACTCGCCCGCACGTGTTCCGGTAACCACACATAATCTACAAAAAGGTATAGTCATGTACCTCTGGTGGGACTCGAACCCACAATCCTCGGCTTAGGAGGCCGATGCCTTATCCATTGGGCCACAGAGGCGAACAGCGGTGCGGCGCGGAAGCCGACTCACGTTCGACTTGAGTTGCGTCACCAACGCGTCATAGCAAACGGTTGCGGGTGCGTTCACATCAGCAATTAATACCAAACCGATAATTACATATTAACGCTAATGTTCTACTTGAACGGGCATCTAATCGTATCACGCGCAGGGAGCATCGCGGTATCAAGACTCATCGATCAATACATCTGCGTTTGTTTTTACATCTACCTACATTTAATAGAACCAATTCAGTGAACTAATCTGTTGTCGAAAATAGAACACCTATTGATTCAGCGTAAATATTTAATGGAACATTATATTTTCAATGATTAACCTTGATAGAAACTGATATCGTAATACCTACTAAACAAACTAACCGGTGAGGTCACTGGCCTATCATATCAGCATATTTTAATAATGATTGGTACTTGTAGCGTGAAATCGAGAATAACGTTTCTCGATTAATAAAACTTAGTAAATTTATATTTGAATAAGTCTATCTATGAAAAGTGTTTTTTTAGACGGTGTTGTCTGTTTTCGTATTTCGGGAATAAACAGACAGACGTGCACGCTATAATAGGAACCGCTAATTTAAGCCCAGACGACGGATTTGGCTATAGGTACCTACACCGATTTTCGGGTGGTTGTGTTTTTTTTACACGGCTACCGTAAGCCAAAAAGCTTATAACAGTATGAGGGTATAATAATATATGTTTCGTCATAGCGAACAAATTACCGTTACGATTTCTATGAGTTTGAGACGTTGTTAGATTTATTATGTTATTATTATACCTACTACGACTGTATTAGGCTATAAAATGATTACGAGTAATACCTACTCCGTCTATGGCAGTCACGTTTTGATACGGATTCAGCTGTAGGTGGTAAGTAGGTAGATACCTAGTCGGGATTACATGTTCTAACGTATTGGTTCAATTATTTATTTGTCGCATTTCACAATAAGTAAGTATAACGTAGCTAAAAAGTATAATTATTATTATAATTATTAAACGTCGAAGGTTTTTCTAATCTACGTGTACGGGGTCATGACCTCCATGACCTCGGCACACCTGATTCAACTTAACAGGTACTTTATAAATTCAACACATAAATATTATTGTGAAAATGTACATATGTTACCGTCGAGACCCCAAACTTCGCCTGGATTTTGGCATATTTTGCAACATAACTTGTTAATTTGAAAGTATTCTAGACCGTTCAAAGAAAAAAACTAATTAAAGGACTCCTGTCCATCTTTAGAGACCATTAGAGCATTGAATTTCAATGGCTGACATGGCAAAAAATGGACAAAATGGTGCTAGGCGAAGAATGGGTATTTTTCCCTAACTTCGCCTATGTATGCCTGACCGCTTATAATAAACATTGATGGGATCTACTCACGACAAGTCTCTTCGGTTTGAAGTGTGATAATATAGTATGAACTTAAACAACGTCAGATTACTGTTATTTCCTAGAAAAGAGGGGTAGGCGAAGTATGGGTGCAATATGACGTTAGTTACATACATTGACAGTGACGAAGCTAGGGCTGCCAAAAATCACGCATTTATCTAGCATGCCAAGAAAAAAGAGGGTATAGTGTTTTATTCAACTTTATTTTTTTAAAATAATTTCATTTCATTTATTTTAAAAGGAGTTTTTTTTGCACGGTTGCTTTTTATGGTTTGTAAGTATCTCTTCAAAAAACGGTATGCCCACTTTCTGCCGGGTAATTTATCAGCTAAAATTGAACGCTTTCCACTGGGTTCTAAGTATCTGATAATTTTAAATACTCCACTACACTTTACAAGTAGAAACAAGTCTTATTATTCATTTAATTGAAATCTTATAATTTTTATATAAATTTTGTACAGTACATTTGCCATCCCTAAGGGCAGGCGAAGTTTGGCACGAACATGATGACCAAATGCCCTAATGAACAATTACTTTTATTATGACTTAAAAACGTAATATATCTATTAATTAATAGTGTCAATTGATAAAGCGATAGTTATAGCATATACCTGTATAATAAAAATAAATTTATCTGGTCTGCAACACTCCTTAAAATCAAAGTTCATTCACGTCTTGAAAAAAACGTGCGGTCGGCGTCACGAATAAACTGCACTAGACGCCAACCATATGAAGTTAGCCACAGATTGTCCACAGAATATTGCCAGTTATAAAAAATACTTTATACTTAGAGTTATTATATAAAGCCTGCCATAGAAATAACTTGTAAATTTGAAGTTATGTAAAATTAGGCGAAGTATGGTAGTCTAGGTGAAGTTAGGGGTTTCGACGGTAGTAATTTTTATTCCCAGTAGGTATGTAATGTGTCGTGTCACTGCGCAACTCGTAGATCCGTTTCATTTTTTGCGTGGATCGAGACAAGCGCCGACCTCTAACATATGCTTAGACATGCCATGAATAATATAATAGCAAAGCCATTTATAGACGTAGGTAATAAAATACTATAAAAACTTGACTAACAGGCCGAATTAAGTCTCTTCAGGTAGATAAAAAAACGTAAAAATGTGAATTCTAGTAGTCGAGATTCGCTATTTCCAAAAGGCGTCATTTAAAAATCCGTTCCATAAATATACCTACTGTCTGATTTCGCAGCTGTCGATTAGTTTTAAGGTAAGTATTTGTCAAATGAGCGTTTCGGCCATATCAGATTTTTTTCTCAGTTTGAAATTTTGAATAAATTTAAAAACATTGGAATAAAACTATCCATAATATTATAAATGCGAAAGTAACTCTGTCTGTCTGCCTGTTACGCTTTCGCGCTAAAACTACTGGACCGATTTAAATGAAATTTGGTACAATGAAAGTCTGGAGCCTGAGAAAGGACATAGGATACTTTTTAACCGACTGCAAAAAGGAGGAGTTCCACGCGGACGAAGTCGCGGGCAGAAGCTAGTTTTGAATAAATTTAAAAATATTGGAATAAAACTATCCATACTAATATTATAAATGCGAAAGTAACTCTGTCTGTCTGTCTGTTACGCTTTCGCGCTATAACTACTGGACCGATTTAAATGAAATTTGGTACAAAGAAAGCCTGGAGCCTGAGAAAGGACATAGACTACTTAATAACCGACTGCAAAAAAGGAGGAGATCCACGCGGGCGAAGTCACGGGCAGAAGCTAGTTACATATAACGACTTTAACTTAACAGGGTCCTATTTCTAATGTCCAAGTAACTATTAGATAATTTATATACTATTATTAACGTATAAAAACGATTAAGTACGTAAGCTCCAAATATTTAATTAGAAAGAAGTACTGCTTATCAGGTGGATAATTTATTGAATTAGTTCAATATTTGTAGTTTAATCATCATCTACTTGAAAGTTACAACCTACTTATCCAAGTTTTCTATTGGAAGTAATGAAAATGAAACAAAATACAACAGGTGTATATAAAATTTACTAAAACATATTTACAATAAAATATACAGAATACAAATTAAAATAAACCAGGCTATATTCACCTATATTATACTTAGGTACACATCTAATATACATTTCAAATTATTTTCAGAGTAATAAGTTAAAAAACAATGAAAAGCTGCTTTAATAAAACAACGACATAACTTGAAATGTCACTACAGGAATTCAAATTTAAATATCACGACTTACAATCTTTAAAGGAATAACAACATATTTTGGTTTGTGTCACTATTCTATTAAAGCGGCGAAATGGTAGTTGAAAATTAGGTGCTAACTACTACATAGAATTTCAGTCAAAAAGACATAAAACCAAATCGAACGAGATCTCAAATGACACTTATTCATTATAATAATATAAATTACATTGTTTTTTTTTTCATTCTATTAAAGATATATTTTTTAACATATATACATAGCATCACATAATATATATTTTAAATATTACCTCATGACATAACTTGTAATTTGGACCTTATTCCAAATACATTAAGGTCTGGCTTTTTCACTATCCTATTCAAGCAGTGAATTCCTTCTGTTTGTGTTAAGTATTATTCCATTGATGCGCTTTATTTTTCGGTTCGCGTAATATTTCATTTAAACAATGATCTTTAAATTATATTCATTATAATATGACTACGAAAATATTATTGATAATAGAAAATAAGCAATAATTTGATTGATTCGCGATAATTACACATTGGAATGAAGCAATTATATACGGGTTTTAAAATACGCGGGTTAAATCCGTTATAATTGTTTCATTATATAACACTACTAATGCTATACTCAGTTGTAATTGTAGTACCTCTATGACATAACGCCTCTATGTAGCCATTAATGCAATAAATGACTGATGACTGATGACTACTTATCGTATCTACACGAGTAATGAACTATTTCACCGTTAGGATACCGCACAAAGGCGCTCTGGTTACCGAAGCGCTTCTTGCAAACCGGACACACGTTGTAATCGTTGATAAGGACGCTTTTCGACTCGTGGAAGTATTTCATTTCTTGTACCTGCCAAAAAACACATTTATTTTAAATTGTCATAACTTGCGATAGCGCTAAAGCGACATATTCGCTTGTAAACAATAAAATACAATGATCAAATAAAGTAGTAGAAAATTTCGTCGATTGTGGCGCAGTTATAGTGTATATATATAGTGTAGTTGGAAGCACGGTGCCGCGCGTAAAGGTATAGGTTATATTTGTATTAAAAAACTAATGTTATTGAATGTATATATCGATCGAATTTCGATTGATACATCGTAGTAAATAATAACTTAATAAAACAATGGAGAAAGATAATTATCATAATGTATAAATTAATATACAAATCAGTTATAATTGTTTTATTTCAAAAAGTAAATTACCTGCAAATGTTCCGAGTACAATAGTCCCTTCAGGACTTGTGTGCGTCGTTTGTGTGTAAGCTGGCTATCAAGAGCACTTTCTAGGAAATATTTCAATCTGGACAAGGGGACTGTATCTGGCAACACCGATAATGCCTGAAAACAAAATTTAATAACAATACGCTTCATAATCAATACATAGTATAAAACAAAGTCGCTTTCGCTGTATGTCCGTATGTATGCTTAGATCTTTAAAACTACGCAACGGATTTTGATGCGGTTTTTTTTAATAGATAGAGTGATTCTTAAGGAAGGTTTATAGCACCCGTGCGAAGCCGGGGCGGGTCACTAGTAATATTATAATATAAGACAAGCGTAGAAAACAATCGAGACCTCAGTGCAAATCGCAGTAGAATAAATGTACCAGTCGCAGTACAATACACGACAGAGGAACAACTTATGACACCATCACAACAAAATTTATCTAATGCTATATTAGCACAAAACAAATGCAACCTTTACATCTGAACATAAGACTCAAATTACAATTATTGCGGTTGAAATTTTTATCCATTTTTCTTTCTCTCATTCCTCTCATTTGATAACGTCCATTTGAAATATTTTACCAAATAAAACTTGCAGATAATACATGACAGAATCTGATACCTTGGAACCTTTACTATTGTAAGAAATCTTAACCGAGGCAATCTTCTAATTATCACTATTATTTTAAAGGCACAGGTAAGTATTACAACAAGGTAGAACGTTACTTACATATTTTTTATTAATATAGCTAAAAAAAGAACATCTCTTTTTAATAGATATGATGTCTAATATTATTTTAAACTATACCTTTATAGGTGAAATCTTGTCGGCATGCTTTTCCAGTATATTTAGAGTCGTTTCCAGATCCGGTATAGAGGTCTTCGGGTGTCTCGGTACGTTGGCCAAGGGCCCGGTGAGGGCGCTGCTGTCCTCAGGATTCATTAGCAGCCTCAACAATATAATATATATGTCCCGATTCTTGTCATTCGATTTTTCACTCGCTTTCTCGCAGTACTGTATCGCCTTTTCGACATCACCTATACAAAATAATATATAATCAATTTTGCGTTAGCCTATCATCAGCCTAGTCAGAAACTGTAAAGTTATCGAAATGTCAGCAAAATAAAATACGCGAGCTAAATCCGTAAGTTGTTTCATTCCAAAATATATTGTTGCGCAGATGACGTTTAACGAAACGTCTAGACGCGCGCAGAAAGCACATTCCTACTAGAACGGAGATCGACGAATCGCACACCGCTACTTTACGAGGGTCTGGAACGTTCTCGGTGTTAAAAAAGGCCGCGTAAACAAAGTGAGTGCGCCACTCAGCGCTAGATGGCGTTAGGAGTCGCGAGTAGCGAAACATCGGGAATGGAAGGTACGAGAATATCGGCTCAGCGCGTGTGTGTATAAAAGGCGATCGCTTGGCGGTCCACGGCAGTTCAGTTGAGGAGCTCGGAAGAGGAGGATCCGGAAAAGGAAGAGTGAAAGCGGAAAGTGACTTGTGAGAGTAATAGTGAAGTGAATAGTGAGTTGTACGGTATAGTGAGTTGTACGGTATAGTGAGTCGTACGGTATAGTGAGTTGTACGGTATAGTGAGTTGAACGGTATAGTGCGTTGTACAGTGTAACGTACGGTTGAGAATAGTGGACTGCGTTAGTGACTTACGTGAAATAGTGTTAGTGAGTGATTGATTGAAAGACTGTGGTAAACCTGTACCCTTAATCGCGTATTAAAGTTAGTTAAGCTAACAAAGGTGTTTATTTTACCCAATCCGTTACCCTAGCGCGTAACATTTGGTGTCAGAAGTGGGATTGGGCGTTAAAAAAATGCCGTTAATGGAACGCGAAAGCAAATCAGGGGCCAGGACCCGTAGTCAGGCAGCGGCTGGGACTTCGGAGGAAGGGGACGGTACAGCGGCTACCGCCGAGTATAGAGGACCAGCGGAGGTAGAAGAAGGAGCGGACAAGGGCCAAGGGGAGTTGATTGAGATGATTTCTGCTTTGAAATTGTTAATAGAACAGCAGGCTCAAAGTCTACAAAAGCAATTGGCGTATGATCGGGAGCAGCAAATTCTACGTCAAGAACAGCAGTTTAAAGTTATAATTAAAGAGGTAACGAGGGCCATAGATGAACAGTTGGAAAAGGTTCATGGTCGGTTTGAAGAGCTCGAGAGACATGTTACCAGCTTGAATAATGCTGTTGAAAGACACGACTTGGAGTTAGCAACTATGAAGAAGGAGATAGCTAATATCAGGGTGAAGGGCGTCGCGTCAGGTGCTGTGGTTCCGTCAGGGGAGAAATTTAAAGTACCACGTTTCGACGGAAACTCGTCATGGCCGGCATATAGATTGCAGTTCGAGCAAGTGGTCAAGATGAACGGGTGGAATGACGAGCAGGCAGCGACGGCGTTGACAGTTGGCCTCCGTGATCAAGCTTTGAGTGTACTGGAAGCAATCGGGCCAGAGGTTACTTATAAGCGATTGTTGGATGCACTGGAGACTAGGTATGGGGATAAGCATTTGGAACATGCTTATCGAGCCCAGATTAAGGACCGTAAACAACGCCTTAATGAAAGTCTTCAGCAATGGGCTATCGAAGTGGAAAAGCTGGTTCGAAAGGCTTATCAGGGACGATCTGATATAGAGAACATGTTGGTAGAGGCGTTTGTTAACGGAATACGGGACGGCGAGGTTAGAGCTGCGGTACGGCTGGGACATCATTCACTTCTTGGGAAGGCTCTCGCGCACGCGTTGGAATTGGAGGCCGTACGTCAAGATCTTAGTAGCCATCGTGTAAGGGAAGTTGTGGCTACTGTGGAAGAACCGAGACGTTTGTTTGGTCCTAGATGTTACGGTTGTGGGGAACGTGGACATTTTCGGGTTAGATGTCCAAAGTTAAACGTAACGGAAGAGGTTAAACAAGAGGCCGTTCGTCAAGATCTGGGTAGCCATCGTATAAGGAAGGTAGTGGCTATTGTGGAGGAACCGAGGCGTTTCTTTGGTCCAAGGTGTTATGGCTGTGGAGAGCGTGGACATTTCCGGATCAGGTGTCCAAAGTTAACGGGGGTTACTCAAAGGTTAGCGAGAAACGGTGATAGTCTTGTTGTGAAAGGGACAGTGAATGGTCGTTTGACAGTGGATACCGGGGCTTCGCGAACAGTTGTACGTTCAGGACTGTTGCGCAGTGATAGCAAGCATGGAGAGAATCGAACAAGTAACTTTCAGCTCTTAACTGCTACCGGACAGCGTATACCTGTGAGAGGTGAGAAAGAAGTGGCAGTTAGGATCGGAGGAAGACTGTATGACCAGAAAGCGCTGATTGCTGACATTTTGGATGACTGTGTCATAGGTTTGGATTTTCTGAAGAATCATCGGTGTACTATTGACATTGTAAATGGTGTGTTAAAGTGTGGCAATAACGAAGTCGCTATTGAGGGTGGAAACGATACAGTACTACCTCCGAGGACACAAAGATTGATAAGCATCAAGTTACAGGGCAAGGATACAGAGGCAAAGGGTCTCAGAAGGAAAATGTTGGGTGTCTACTCACAAGTTAGAGAAGTCGGGTTAAAAGCGAGTGAGCGGATGAAGACGCGTAACGATCGTGAGGCCGACATAACTTACCGGATTCGTTGTTCTTCACGTAGTCCAGCGAAGGTTGTTCATGTCGACAGGCTAGCACGATATTACGGGGATAATGATGCTCGGGACGAGCATAACTTAGAGGGGGGTAGTGTTGCGCAGATGACGTTTAACGAAACGTCTAGACGCGCGCAGAAAGCACATTCCTACTAGAACGGAGATCGACGAATCGCACACCGCTACTTTACGAGGGTCTGGAACGTTCTCGGTGTTAAAAAAGGCCGCGTAAACAAAGTGAGTGCGCCACTCAGCGCTAGATGGCGTTAGGAGTCGCGAGTAGCGAAACATCGGGAATGGAAGGTACGAGAATATCGGCTCAGCGCGTGTGTGTATAAAAGGCGATCGCTTGGCGGTCCACGGCAGTTCAGTTGAGGAGCTCGGAAGAGGAGGATCCGGAAAAGGAAGAGTGAAAGCGGAAAGTGACTTGTGAGAGTAATAGTGAAGTGAATAGTGAGTTGTACGGTATAGTGAGTTGTACGGTATAGTGAGTCGTACGGTATAGTGAGTTGTACGGTATAGTGAGTTGAACGGTATAGTGCGTTGTACAGTGTAACGTACGGTTGAGAATAGTGGACTGCGTTAGTGACTTACGTGAAATAGTGTTAGTGAGTGATTGATTGAAAGACTGTGGTAAACCTGTACCCTTAATCGCGTATTAAAGTTAGTTAAGCTAACAAAGGTGTTTATTTTACCCAATCCGTTACCCTAGCGCGTAACAATATTATCAAGTTAACTACTTACGAATTCTAATCAAGTTATAAATTGGTACAGCAAATATGATCTACTAGTGAAATAAACAAAATGTCATTAAATTCCTCGGGACTTTAAATAATATTCGATATTAGAATATACGCAATTTTAAAAGCATAACAGTTACCATGGTTTTCCGCTTTGTAGCGAAAATACTCTTGTACCAAATTGGACATTTCATCCTGAGATAAATACGTCAAATAAGATGTTTGAAGTATTACCTAAAATCTGTACATAAATAGCGAGAGCCTGTTCATGCCTTCCCAACTTCTCCAAAATAATAGCTCTCTCTTCAAACAAACTATCAACTGGGAAATGCAGTATCACCCTCTCTGGCGTGTAGCTAGAGGACTTCTCCAAAAACGACAACAATTTGGACTTCGTATGTTGAAGTTGTTCTTCAGTTATATTCCCTTTTTTGACCGTTATTCTCTCTCTATACATGTTTATTAGCGCGTCGTGGAACGTGGAATTAGTATCGTTCCACGTGTGTATGACATGTTCCAGATATGGTACAACTAATGTGTCATGTTCTCTAAGAAGGAAATCTAACACTTTCGGTCGCGGCAAATTTTCAACTTCTATCTTGTCTTCTGTGAATATCTTCAATCCTTCCTCGGGATGGTCCTTTATGATCCAATCCGAGAATTCAAAAATTAGGTTCACATGTTCAGGACCTAAAATTAAAAAGTTAAGTTATACTCTTTCGAGAAAATAGTCTTATTTTCGTCTTGGCGGGGGCACTCCCCCGATTAATAGATATTACATATTATATAGACTGGTTATAAATTAAAAACCCGTTAAACGCCTCAGATACACCTGGTATATAATAATATACTGATATAATGATACTATACTGTCAAATTATGTCAGTTATGTTTTGTAATATTAAATAACAGCTAATCAGAATGTGGATGCTGTTTTTTTAAATAGATATAGTGACACATTTATCTTGTGAATTTTTTTTAAAAGTAAATAATATAAAAAAGAACAGGACAACGCCATCTTGTATTGTATTAAACAATATTTACAAATTTGAATAATATTTATTATTATTATGTGATATTTAGGAATTACTTAGGGGTTAAAAACCCGAACTTACTAATACCTAAATCGTTTATAATCAGTTATTGCGACTTACCAAGTTGCTGCAAATATTTCTTAGTCATATTATACCCTTTCAGACTGGAGTCGGGCTGTTTCGCTTGTTCCTTTAGCAGTTGGAGAGCTTTCCTATGCTGTCCCTTGTATTCATACAGAATCTTCAACTCGCTGTGCTTGCCGTGGTTGATAAGGATCTTTTCAGCCTCTTCTAAGCGGCAGTTATTTAGACGAAGCAAAGGCGCTATTAATGCATCGTTTATCTATAAAAATAATATTATAAATACACAAGTGTCTTTATTGGTCGGTTTTATTATTTCAAGCAGTTAACCTGTTAAGATTTTAATTAGGGGTTCTATACGATAGAACTTTGACAGTTTTTACCGGCCAAGTGCGAGTTGGTTTCGCGCTCGAAGGGTTCCGTCGTATATAACAACATATAATCCCTACTAATATTATAAATGCGAAAGTAACTCTGTCTGTCTGTTACGCTTTCATGCTAAAAGTACTGGCCCGATTTAAATAAAATTTGGTACAAAGAATGTCTGGAGCCTGAGAAAGAACATAGGCTACTTTTTAACCGACTGCAAAAAAGGAGGAGTTCCACGTGGACGAAGTCGCGGGCAGAAGCTAGTATAATATAATATGAAAATTAGATATAAAAACAGCAAAAAAGTTATGTCTCTTGCATGAAAGCCGACTAAAATATTTATATTATTTTATTTTATAGTATGTGTTGTTCTACAACGACAATCATCAAATTTATAATTACATTTTTCAAATCGGATTCATTAACCGTACTTTCCTTTATTTGTATACTTTATTTTCTGCTGCCTAAACTACGAGATCCAAAACAAAGATCGAAAAAACCTAACTTCAATATTACAATATACCTGTAAATAGCATTTCAGGAGCGTTATATCGATAAGCTCCAACTGCTGCACAACATTTCTTTGATTCTGATCATCTTGACTGCCGCTGGCTTCACCGCTCTTCTTAGACCTCAAATTCAACAAATACTTGACAAGCGCTTTTAGAGCATTCTCTAAGTCTTCTCCTTTCAATTTCCCACTCTTAGACCCTGAGCCAGGCTTATTGTCCAGTTCAGGAAACAGCTTAATGACGTCAGCGGGGTCTGTATTCAGTTTGATGAATTCAGTCATAGCTTGCTCATATTTCTTATTGTCGAATAGCTCTAGAGCAAACAGCATTTGAATGGAATGTATCTTTTGCTGCTTGTCTTCTGGGGGGCAGTCGGTCAAATTCTGTAATTAGATTAATTTATTATTAGATACCTAATTCATAAATTCATACTGAATGTTATACTTAACCGCTGTTTTCTAGAGTAGATAAACCAAATACATATAACACAATAATGATAATGATGAATGATGCTTTACATATATACATTTTACTAGCTTCTGCCCGCGACTTCGTCCGCGTGAAACTCCTCCTTTTTTGCAGTCGGTTAAAAAGTAGCCTATGTCCTATCTCAGGCTCCAGACTATCTTTGTACCAAATTTCATTTAAATCGGTTCAGTAGTTTTAGCGTGAAAGCGTAACAGACAGACAGACAGACAGAGTTACTTTCGCATGTATAATATTAGTAGGGATACATTGTAAGTACAGTACATTTCCAGTTTCTCGTATTAAATAGCAACTAAATAGGTCTACATACTACTACGTACTTTGGTAAATCAAAAACTATAATTAAAGCGTAAACGTTTTACAACTTACGCTCATCATTAAAGCAATGGTACCCCTTATATTTGCAACCGGAACCGCCATATTTAAATATTGTCTTCAAATCACAAAACTTTAAACAGGGTTAGAAAAATCAGTCAAAGAATGTAAACAAAATTATGTAACATGTCAGACCATCTAACTCAGTGCTACGAATATGGGTACCTTAAAGTTCCCTAAACGTCATCAAAAAAACAATTAGCTATTTAAAACCGTACAGTTGTTCCAATTATAACACCAAAAGCATTAACGCATAATATGCATAAATACCCTATTATAATAATTATTACAGAAAATATTATAACAAAACATTACATTGAACAAAACTTACATTCATTAGCTGGGCAATTAACGCGTGTCTCTTTTTAATTTTCGTTGGAAACATTTTGACTTTGACTGATGTTCAATACATATAGTCACGGTCTAAATTAAGTGAATACATATTATTTTAATTTCCTCATTATGTCAATCAATGCCACCATAGTGAACTGCTCTGATAACGTATCGGTTATAAGTGGACCATGTTTTTTTTTTATATTATACATGCTTTCCATACTAATTTTAATCACTAAACATACATTAGACCAGACTGAAGGACGGTTGCCGAGCACAACGAAAAACGAACGTTGCCCTTTTTCTATTTGTCTCTGTCGCACGCGCGTACGTTAAACATATGTATAACTAGCTCTTTTCAAGGAATAACTATTATTTTTTAATAATCAACATAGTTAATTATTATTTTCGTCATTTATTTACAGTACTCTCGTTCCATGTGAAACACGATAGATATATTATAATGTTTACATTCTTTAACCAACATAAATTTTCAATATATATTTTTTTTTTCTAACCCTGCAAACACACGAATATTCCACTTTCACTTAAACACTAACTGAATTGTACATTACAAAGTAAGAGTTAACCTATACACAACAATTTTGTAAACTCCTATAATGACAACTAATCACAAAATACGTACGTTAGTAAAATATTATTATTATTACTTATACGAAACAATGATTCATTTGTTTAAAGTAAAGGAAAATTATGAAATAAACACACAAATGCTGATTCTCCTGGTTAATAAAATTCAGTGCCTAGCTTTAATAAATGTTATTTACTTTTAAAACAGAATATTTAAGGAGAATTTAGAAAATAGTACATTACGCACCAAGGCCAGTAAAATAAAAAATGTCTCAGATCCGAGGCGAAGCCGAGGTTGACAAAAATGTGATCCGAGGCTTTTTTATTTACTGGCCGAGGTCAGTATACTATTTTTCTGTTCGACGAAGCCAGAAAGCGGAAATTTCATTAGCGCAGCGGCCACAAAGTTGGCGCTTTCTGGCCGGAGGACGGAAAATAAAATAATATGCCTATAATATGTACCAATATAGACGACTGTATTTTTTTCCATCAAGATGATTAAGTACCAAAAATTATTGGACACGCATTTTTTCTTTTCTCAATAAAACAATAAATGACAAAGATAATCGCTTCAAAAGTTCGGGAGTGGGCCTGAGTGGGGGCTCGTGTCACGACGTCACGTTGAGGTATAAATTGTACCATATCGTATATAGTACATATATCGCTGCTTTTCTAGAATAGTGTCACAACTCGAAATAATTTGTTACTCCATTTAAGACTGTGAACCGTCACATATACATTTCAATTCAGAATGGTAACACATTTCGAGTTGTGACACTATTCCAGAGAAGCAGCGATATATACAAATATAACATATCGCACACCTAGATCTAAAGGGATCTAACTCAAAAACCGGAATATTTGAATTATGCACACCATCGGATTTCAGCAAAACCCACCTACACTAAAACAGATTTCAGCTAATATAACTGTGCTAGCTTTATTATAAAAAGTATAAATTTACACAGAAAACTCATGCGTGCATATGGACATATTAATCAGTTTCTCGCCTCTCCTGAAAAAGTACCTTTTTTGAGTTAGCTCTCTTTAGATCTAGGTGTGCGATATATAAATATAAAGTATGAGCGTTATTTAGTCATTTTGCTAATTCGTTTTAGACTAGAAGATTCTAATGCCGAGTAACATAGCAATACAAACAGTAGCCTGCTAATTGTGAAAACATGTTAAAAATGATGTGATAAAATAATGTGACAACTTACCGTAAGATTGATAGCAATTTCAAATTGCTTATCCTTTAGTAATTGTTGTATTTGTTTTGTCTCATCCACTGAACTGAGACACCACACTTGCCCCACTGAGGACACAAAAATCAAGCCTCGCTTACATCTGAAAACGGTAAGTTATTTAAGACACTTATTAGTTAAGTCTTTAATAATTTTTCTGATTCCTTCGCGGCTATTACACATTGCAATGTTATAACTATAAACGGAACGATCGTGATACGAATATGGGAACTGTAATGTTTTCGAAATATCAGCCAATAAAATAAAATACGCGAATCCGTTTACAGTTGTTTCATTCCAATAAATAAATCATTTTTGAATCCTTTCCATTATCATAAGAAGTTCTAAATTAGAAAATTATTAAATAATAGAAGAAGTACCTATACATAAGCCTTGCTTTGTTAAGTTCGGGCAAAGTTTGAACAAATAGAGCTGGTTCCACAGATTGCACAACTACTTGATCTTGCGTCAAACCCAGAATGTAAGGCTCATCCCACACTGAAAAATCAAATTTGAAATTAATTTTAGTAGAACAAAATTAAAAAGATGAATATCTGTATTGTAGATACACTAGTAACTACTATACGTTTACAGACTTGCCATAGATCAAAATGTGCAACTAAAATCTTACTTACCAAGTGCAATTGGTGCATCTTTCCATTTGACAGTATTTTTAATTTCTATGTCTTTTGCCTCTTGCACTAGTACTGTTGTTGAGTCACGGCCGAGCATAAAGCAAGACTCTGAATACTTTGCTATGGTTGGTTCCAAAGACCTGGAGCTGCTTGTTGGAAACAACTCTTTCGGATTTCCTGATGAAAGCTAAAAATTAAAAAGAAATAATCTTAAGAGCCTCCTTTCAGGAGTCTCGCCACCCGTCCGGTTTTGCAGTGAAGGCCCATTAGCTGGCCAACTGCGCTTCAGTATTCAGTTCGAAAAAAAAAAAAAACGAAATATTACTTGCAGCTAGATAACAATGGAAATAATTTTATTATTACTATTATCGTGAATCTACCAGAAACAGTAACTAGAAATGAAATAAGTTCTATCAAAAGATGTCATTTTGGTTCTAGAATGCCATATCAAAGAATTCCGAAATATATATTTTTTATATTGCACTTACTTCATACAAAGTATATTCTGCTTTAAAGCCCACACACAGGAAGTCGTGGCCCAATGCCAAGACTTTCGGCACATCAGGTATATTAAAATCAAACAGGTGTTGCTTAAAATCTCCATTCTTTCCGAGGTACAATTGGAGTTTTCTCTTCACTGCAACACATAAATGGACCAAAGAATTTGGCTCACCGGTCATCGATGTTGTGGACTACAACAAAAAAAACAGAGTAAGTACATAATATGTAAGTAACTGTAACAACAAAACATGTAGAAAGCTGCCTAATACTATGAATACCATTATCATCATTTGAAGTTGACATTCTCTTTCATTCATCTCTATCAGCACCCATCTCAACATTAACAACCATTTATTTGATCTTCCATTTTTATTATATATATTATATATTTATATATATGCTCATGTTTATATTTTATATATATTATAAACATGAGCTTAAAACCCATATAGTCAATTATTTGCACAAGCATCTAAAATGATATATGCCATGTAAAAAAGTGTAAGCATAATAGAATTACACACAGTATTTTTTTTTTTTAGCCTTACCGTAATATTATCAATGCAAAACAGAGAAGCCCCTTTAGTTTGTGGGAATGTTTTAAGGAGTGGGAAATTAACTCCTGTTATATCATGTGTAGTCAGTACATTATCAGTCAGACACAAGAGCAGGTTGTCTTCTGAAAATGCAAAAGAAAAACATATAAAACTATTTCTTCTAAGATTGTTACTGGTTCACTGAAGAAAAGAAAGCAGGAACGAGAGCTTCTCGGGTGCAGGGGTGCAGGGGTAAGAACCCCTCACACCCCACCACCTTTAACATAAGAAAAGGTATCAGGTACCATAATACAACACAATAGGTAGGAAAATTCCTATAATAGCATCAAAAATTACCTGGTATAACTTCAATTTGTTGGATAGGCTTCTTACTAAATGTTTTACAATACTGCAGCATTTGTAACTCATATTTGTGGGTTTCATTATTCTTTGATAATGAATACAATATCAAGTGGCCTTGTCGCGTTCCAAGTATAAGATGCCCATCTAAAACAAAGTAGGTATAAAATCTAAATATTTTATTACAGCTTGTAATTGTATGCTGATAGATAATTGAATTTTCCAAAATATCTGGAATTATCTCTCCTTCAATTCGCGAACATGCATTGTTGACCAGTTTCGTATATTAGGTTTCCTCTAGATAAACAGTAATAACTAAATGTATTTGACCATACCATAAGCAGCAATTGCTTCTATTTGTACAGTAAGATTGATTAAATGGGAGACTTCATATGCTTCATGCATGGTTGAAAATATCAAATTTCAATAAGTAATCGTATAAATACACAATCAACACGCCTCCTGATCCTGAAATACGGTACGACAAATTATTACAAAATAAGTATTTATTTTTTGTTACAACACCATTAAAAATCCTAGGAAAATAATATCATGTAATACCATTGATTATTATTCCTTAATAAACTCAAACTAATTGTTTATTAAGAAATATTTTAATTTTAAAAATGTTTTGATTTTATTTAGTTTCACTCATAGTAAGCAATTGAATTTGACATTACTTTGACTGGCAATGACGGATATTGAATGACAAGCACAGATAGCAAATAATAAGGCTGTAGATCGAAAGTTGTCTATGCGACTTGGCCAAATCTTGTATAACATTTAATATCAATATGCCTAACCTTGACCATTGAGGAACAAGGGCTTTACATTTTCGCTAAATTCACAAATCGCCATTATTTCCCACTAGATGGTGCATTCATACAAAATGGTAATTTCCGGTTTTAAAAATTCCGGGGCAGTTTTGAAATAATATGTTCATATAAGATTTTAATTAAAACGTATTTTTAAGGTTTCATAATTATTTTCATTTTCATTTAGAAACAATTGGAATTCTTCTTTCCCTTGTCACATATTTTGCTATTTATTTAATCACACAGGAATTGCAAAGTGTAGTCACAAAATCATCAATACATAGTATAAAACAAAGTCACTTTCGCTGTATGTCCGTATGTATGCTTAGATCTTTAAAACTACGCAACGGATTTTGATGCGGTTTTTTTTAATAGATAGAGTGATTCTTAAGGAAGGTTTATAGCCCCCGTGTGAAGCCGGGGCGGGTCGCTAGTTAATAATATAAAGGTAGACACTTGTCACTTGTTATAGCAAGTTCTCCACTTCGCGCTCCGAGATTATTACTTTTTGATGTTATCTTCACGCAAGGATTAAAATAATGCACATAAGGCAAACTTACTATCTACTAGTCAACCTTTTGAGTTATTTAGAAATATATATTTTTTTATTTTACTAAGTAAGTAGACAACTCAATTCTTATTATTATAAGGACTTCAAAGCAAGGTACTAGCACTAAAATGAAAAACCATGTATACTATTCATTTAATATTTACTTTTATAATTATGTTATTTTCATTCATAACTAACAACGATATGGGTGTTACGATGTATTCAATTTCAGTAAAACAAATTAAAAACAAAATACAAATTTCACTCACTATTAAATTTCATATTACAATAATAGTAATAATAAAAAGTCCTTTTACTTTAAATAATTTATAAGTCATAACCCCATTTCGAACTATGCGTTTTATATACGGAAAATTCTCATATCATATAGGTAGTAAACGTGCACGCAAAACGTGAGAGTGAGAATTCAGTGGGATAAAGTTCAATAAACATCATTTTCATACATTCAGGTCACTAGTATGTCTTAAACTTTTTACACAGAGGGTCTTTAGAAGCGACGTCGATTACAAAATCCATATTAGATAGACTTAATAAAAATATGCGTATCTAAACTACTATCCCCGACAGTCGGCAGTGGCGGCGGGAGTTGCGACCGAGCCTCCGCCGCGCCGCTGCGACTGCGACCGGGGACGCGAGCCTACGCCCGCCCGATAATCGGTACTCGAGTCATACCACAAAGATAATTATAATATATTTACACGACATACGAAGGTGTCAGCAAATCAATAGCCTTATCGACGACAACTAAGCTCCACTAGGTGTGATTTCAAATCGATGCGCCGAGCGCTCGCCGAATGGCGATGTTACTCCCTTAAGATACAATAATTTAAATCTACTTAAAAGTCATCGTGTTCCAGATTTTAAAAGTGAATT
The DNA here is from genome assembly GCA_038024825.1 of Polylopha cassiicola. Classification (NCBI taxonomy): domain Eukaryota; kingdom Metazoa; phylum Arthropoda; class Insecta; order Lepidoptera; family Tortricidae; genus Polylopha; species Polylopha cassiicola. The sequence goes on from CP149059.1 coordinate 6,045,210, forward strand.
TAAAAATAAACGATAAAACATGCTAAACATTTTAAAATAACGATAATAAAAATTCTACTAAGTTATTAGATTTCATTAGAAGTAAAATGTATAACTATTTGCTCTTTTGTAACCGTCATAATTATACGCTAGCGAATTTTCCACGTTTCTTTATAGCAATTGACAAAAGGAAATATACAAATAAAGGAAGCTATCCTAAATATCACTACATGAATTCTATGACGGTTTGTATGATAGAAGATAATTGGACAAAGACAAAGCTTATGCGGCCGGTAGAAACGAGCTGCCTAAACAACATCACACGTAACTTCAGAAGAAAAGAGGAAAACAAAGAAGGAAACAATAGTTTAAAATTAAGCATTTCCAAAAACGAATGCTCTAAATGTTTTACGTAGCAAGCTGGTTAAATTTATACGACGAAATTTTCTGACGAGAATGCCAGTGATTTAAATCCTAAGTTCGCTTAAGTGGCTAAACATAATGACTATGCAAGAACCCGATGGTAAATATGCCCTTTATTCATAAGATCTCGAGCTCGCTCTAAACAAGGTAATCCAGTGGTTACGATTAGGCGAGCATATACCATGAATAAAAGATTCTGTTAGTCTATACTTAAAGGTTTAATATCTTCGCTTAATTTGTTTGTATTCCAAATCGAAGTGCAAAATGAAATTACTTGCATACTTACTTAAAACTATGACAATGAAATTTATAGCTTTATTTTTACATCGTTCCATAAAATGACTACTAATAATCATAGTGTTCTCAATGACAAATTTTATATAATAGAAATATCATTTATTGAATATAGAATACAATATTATCGAAAAACTATGTCGACACAGTGTTATTAAATAGATTACATTTATCCAGCTTTGGATAAGACATAAAAGGTACACCGCATTAAAAAAAGTTGTTATATAGAAGTTGCCCGAAAAAATCTATAATGTAGTAGTCTAAAAAAAATTATATTCTCTGAATTGTTTATACAAATACAATATTCCGAGTTATCATTAAGCATTATAAATTATCTCGAGAGATCAGTTTACTCTAGTTATAAAAATTTACAAGTTTGCTTCCTATGAACGCGAAAATGTACCATCTGCTAAGTTTCATCGTTGAAATAACACTAGGCATACGTTTCGTAAGTTTTATGAGTTAGTGATACGTTCCAACAATAAATACACTAATGCACTACCGAATATGTCTGCCCTACTGATTACACGGCTCAAGCAAGGTTATGCTCCTTAATAACGTATCGTGCTCTATGTGTCAAAGTCGACAGGCGAAGGGCGACAGGCGACAGGCGACGGATGACAGGCGACGGACGACAGGCAGAGCAGGGCGCCACCTCTCACACCGATGCGATGCAAGCTACGGTATACAAGCGAACTGGCTTCCATACTTACAGATAATACACAAAATATTACAAGGTAAAATAAAACAAAACGATTTATCCAGATGATAATCTGTCGTTTACCAGATAAACATTACTTTTAAAACTCAGTATTTAAGGTATGTACATAAGGAGACAATTTGAGCTTACAAAAGTACAAAGTAATCACATTGCGACGGTTTAGAATCTACAGTGGATTTACCCTTCTTACCGACTACGACAGCTCAAGCTTTATCGACAATTACACTACAGTATCACACGATAACTCGCCGAAAACACCTATTATGCATAAAATTTTCCCCGATGGCCAATGAAAAGGACTACGTCTAATTAGCATACGAATGACTCTCAACCTAAATTCCGTATCGGAGAGGTTCGCGCGAGGGCGTCGACCGTATGTCACCACCGGTACCGCGGCGAGTGCAACCGTGCGCCCGCGCCGCAACCCGCGCTCCCGCTCTCCCGCTCTCCCGCGCTCCGCCCGTCCGCCCTTCGCGCGGTGGCGGCCGACCGACACCCCAATAATCGCTAGCAAATTCTAAACAATGTCCACCGATCGTTATCGAATAGGCGAAGCTCGTCGCGGCGAACGATCGGAATAAGGGGGGTAGTTAAAACTCTAAATGCGTGGAGCTACGCTCGAGCCCGGGTCCGCAGGCATCGTTACAATGAGGTTGGAGACGACTTGTCGAGTGGGGTCAGACGGGAGCGGTCGTGCCGGGCGGTCGGTGTGAGGGGCGGTCGGCGACGGGCGACGGCGCCGACGGCGTCTACGAGGCGCCCGGCGACCCGCCGCTCGGCCCGCTCGCTGCTGCGTTCTCAACTGTAACGCGAATACAATTATATATTTCATTGCTGAAAATAACATTTCAAAATCATATAACATAATAATTGTACTGTATTTTGCATCCTACGAAAAAAGGACGGCGTGACTAAAATACATAATCTATATAAAGACTACAGTTTCAGCATCATAATTATCAGAACAAATGTCTAATTTCTCAATAAGTGGCTAATTACGTCCCTGAACATTTTTCGGTGATAACACAACATGCTAACCTTCAAATAAGTACGAATAAATAGGCATAAGCAGGACTACGGCACTAGTGACGTTCCTTCTTGTTCTTCTTTGTCCCTGTTAACGGGATATATTATCAATTACTAACTAAGCAATTCAAATATGACAGACATTCCTTTGTATTACATTTAAAAATGTGATTTTAACATCATTTGTTTGAATACGCCCTTAATTCGTAGGATACGGTAAATAAACCAGTTTCATCGGTTCCTAACACGACCCCAATAGTCTATACTAAAATCTTATCAATCAGATAAACTTCCATTTCCAAAGCGCTATAGATTAGATAACTTATTGTTCTACCCATAAACAACTTTTGCTTTGAGACTACATCAAAAACAAATTCAAATTCTATTAGGAATCGTTGAGAACTGGCCACTTATATATTCGAAATACGAATTGGATCATAAACTAACCCTGAGCCTCGTGTTCGGGCGCGTGCGAGGGCGCGGCGGAGGCTCCGGGCGCGTCGGTCGCCGGCTGCGGCGACGCGCGCGGCTTCAGGAAGTCGTTCAACGACGGCTGTATGCCGAGCTCGTACTCGGTGAAGTTGAACAGCGGCGGCAGCGGGCGGCCGTTGGGCAGGCGGGCGGCCGGCTCGCGGAGCTCGTCGAAGAAGCTGTGCGCGCACGCCTGCAGCGGCGACAGCCGCGCGCCCGGCGTGTACTCCAGCAGCCGGGACACCAGGGAGATGGCGTCCGGCGGCGTGCACGCGCGGAATACCTGATGTCGAATGTTAATTAATAATCTATGTTTTATCTATCTGTGGGTACACTACCTACATGTTATACAACTTGAGATGGTTCAAATTCTGTACCTACGAGTACATTTTAACTTTAAAAAAATTAATAGATACTAAAGTGATCCTATTTAGGTTCCGATTTTACATTCGTACCTACGTATCACGGAATACCTGATACCAAATGTTAATTAATAAACTGTTTTATCTGTAGATACACTACATGTTATAAAACTTGTATAGGTCCAAATTATGTACCTACATTTTAACTTTAAAAAAACAGACACCAGTGATCCTGTTAAGGCTCTGATTTTACATTCGTAGGTATAAAGAACCGTAATATAAATGGATATTTTTAGAATCAGTAGCGGAACGGGTTTAAATTGATTTTGGATTTTTTTATATATATGTTCATCGCTCATAACCTCGGCCTCCGACCACATTGTATAACATACTATGATTATTAATTATATAATTCCACAGGCGTCAGAAAGCTATATATATACGCAGTTAAGTAACTGCGAAAGCTAATTTCGATATCTCAATTGAACGAATTATCCGGTAGTTGTCGTGAACACCCAAACAAATAACGAAGTTGTTTTTATGATCTTTGTACGAGTTCATCGTCCGATCTATTTTATTTTCACGATACAGTTAATTAAGATTACTTACGTCGTCGTTGAAACACGATATTTAATCAAAAATATTGTACTTGTGTATTGTGTAATCTAGAATATTGTTTTTATCTTAAGTCTTATAGGTATTTAACGGAACTGAGCTTAATTAGTTTTGCATGTAAATTATTTATAACGTAAACATATCTACAAATTCACAAATCACGTAGTCGGGACATTCACTCGATCAAGGTATCATTGTAAAAAAAGTTCAGTGTTTAATATCACACTAAAAAACAATGTTAGCAGTCGATAATAACAATTTTACAATAGGAGACAAGAGGACGATAGTTGCATGTACATGTTAATGGTTAGAAAACGTACATTAGATATCAATGGCATGACTTAGAGAAGTTTGAACAAAATTAAATAATGAAATGGTTTGAGTTGCAACTTTGCTTTTGTAGCCAAATTAACAATATATTAACGGCTTGCCCACTAGACAAATGCCATTCGACTCTGCGAACAGTATAGAAACGAATGAAAAATGTATGGGATTGAAATAATCCAACGAAAACTGACCACGAGACTTTTCGTGAGCTTATGCCAATACCATACCTAATTTCCTTCGATTGTAAACGTTCAGCAATGTAGAACATGACTTGTCAAGGGGGGTTATTTCACAATATTCTATAAAGCCCCGAATAAGATATTTGCATCTTATTTAGCAGACAAGGACATCGTTTTTAATCCAAATGAGACAAAATATTTACACAAGTTCAACTGCTACATACTAGGTGGATAGTTTATTAGTCACTATTTGGACATGGAGGTCGAGCGATGTCTTTGTGTGCTAGGAAAGTTGCAAATATTTTCCACGGGACTAACTCGGACATTGTGAAACGGGTCCCAAAACGGGCGATGAGAACAAACAGCGCCGAGCGAAATGAATGCACACTGAACACCAACAAACAATTTGCAGTAAACAGCGACTGATTAGAATAACGACTTCTAAGTCTTCAATTCATGCCAAAGGCTATAAATACCAACAGACGCTGAATGCCTTCATTTGCATACAATGTGAATGTGTATTTAGAATGGAAACGTAATTGTCTGCTTTATTACAACAAAAAATATATATTTAATTGTTTTAATAACTGTTAATTAGGTAAGCGGCAATGTAAATATACAGATTAAAATCATCATCAATTATTTCAAATCCGTTATGGTATTTTATATCGCTATCAGAGATCGGAATAGGTTATACCTACTTACGGTAACTAGAACACTATTGACAACATTTTAGTACTCCTGAAAAAGAAACCTATAAGTATCCAAAATTTTATGATCACGACAGTGTTGAATAATTACAATATATAAGAATGACAAAATAAAATAAACCTAAAAAAAGTTTTTAATTAGGTATGAATCGCGCCACGTTTTGTCCGCTCTGAAGTTTCTTAGTTGCGAACTTGTGCCATGTTAAAAGCGGACTTGAAATTCGTCGTGATTCTCGCATAACGATCTATATATTTTTTTAAACTTAGATTTACAATCCTTTCCCGATCTCTGATACACTTCTATTACTTTACTTGTATTCTTTGAAATTGCCAAAGTGCCTAATTAATTGATTCAACCGTGTGCAATGAAGGCACTCAGTTTTGAGTCTTACTCGAAGCCGCTGGTGATCAGTGAGAGTCTTGGGCATGGTCATTCGCTCCAACATATACTGCAACGACGCGCGCAATATAACATACATAAATACCAGCTGGAATACCGAGCCTTGCTCAAATAAAAAAAAAAAAACACAAAATTTTGACAACTTCAAACCGTAGGCCGGCTCAATTTAAATAAAAACCGGCGCTGGCCATTTTGAATTGCAGTGAAACATTAATGCCGTTTTTATAAATGTCAGAACATGTCGCATAAAGTATCATTATTATAACTAATCTAGATCCTTTGGCATACATACATATATATAGATACAAGAATTGCTCATACTATTATAAGTGAATATATCAAATACTACAATAACTACAACCGAACATCGTGCGATAGACTACTTACATTGTTTTAAAGTGTTTGATTTCAATGTACTTGCGTTACAACACTTGTACATATTATTGAAATGGTGATTCAACAGTACAAAACTACACGGTATGTAAACTACACGGTATGACGTTACAGCAATATTGCATTCCTACCTTCGCCCATGGATGACTCTTGATTTGTGGAAACTTGAACTCTGTGTAGTTTGGATTCATCTCTCGAATCTGTTCTCGTGTTGGAGTACCTAATACCTGAAATTAAAATTAATAAAATATATAAAATATTAATATTTTTGACATTTAAAAACAATGTATGAGACCAAAATTTCAAGCTAAAATTGTAGTTATTATGTGCATAATTTATATAAAATATCTGATAACTTGGATTTTCTACGACAGACCATCATCACTAACAGCATACCTACATAGTAATAAAAAAGTATATAATACTAGCTTCTGCCCGCGACTTCGTCCGCGTGGAACTCCTCCTTTTTTGCAGTCGGTTAAAAAGTAGCCTATGTCCATTCTCAGACTCCAGACTTTCTTTGTACCAAATTTCATTTAAATCGGTCCAGTAGTTTTAGCGTGAAAGCGTAACAGACAGACAGACAGACAGAGTTACTTTCGCATTTATAATATTAGTAGGGATTTTATTGTTGATTTTATTGTCGCGAAACCCTGCTATATGTACCATTACTGGCACATATAGCAGGGTTTCGCGACAAATATTTTTGAATTATAAACAAAAATATAAACCTTTATGATTTCAACGAGTTGATCAACACCAGAGTCGCCCGGGAATATTGGTTGACCCAATAACAATTCCGCTACTACGCAACCTGCGCTCCATACGTCTGAAATAAAGAAAAATGCATATTATTAACAATTAATTCTAAAGGTAATAATATACACTGGCAATATTTTGTTCAACTATTATCTGATAAATGACACAGTTTGTTAAGAAACTTGACTTTAAATAAACATGTTCAGGTATTTAGGATATCAATTTGAATAAACTCTTGGAAGGATAATTGAGAATATTTTTTCTTTTCATCACTTCGCTAAAATATTACAAATCTTTAAAAAAACATCTTTTATACGGTTAGTAGCATCTCTTACCGATTTTAGTGGTATAATCTATGGCGCCAAAAATGAGTTCGGGCGCGCGGTAGTAACGCGAGCAAATATAGGAGACATTAGGCTCGCCGCGGACGAGGTGCTTCGCCGAACCGAAGTCGCAGAGCTTGAGAACGCCCGTCTTAGGGTCCAGAAGGAGGTTCTGGGGCTTGATGTCCCGGTGACAGATGCCTAGCGAGTGGATGTACGCGAGGCTTCTGAACAACTGGTACATGTATAGCTACGAACAAAACGACGTTATTGATTAACAGCTAAAAATATAACGCTGCAGGCGGGCGTATTTATAAATGATTAAAACGCCAGCTTCAAAGTGTGAATAAGGGCATTCCTGGAATAGTTTGACGACATTATCTCACCTTTATAAAACTAATGGGTATGGTTTGTTCATCTTTGGAGTAATGACGTGCCACTTTATACACAGTTTCGGGAATATACTCCAGCACCAGATTCAGGTACACTTCGTCTTTCTGCAATAATCAAATAATAAGTTTAATTACGATACATAGGAACCGCTCGGACGTCGGTGGCGCCAGTGTTGAGGACGCGAAATAAGATTATGCCATTTCAGCGCACCGATGTTCGAGAGATTAAATTACGTTGTTCTGTTTATGAGATCGACCACGGGACCATTATTCATCTTTTTTACCTTACAAATTTAATGAGGTTGACAAAAAACTAAGATTCAAATGAAAGAAATATGTTAGGCAAATAAAAACTCATCCAAATCACAAAAAAATATACCAAAAAAATCCTTATTGTTAGTTGCACGAATCTGACCACAGACAAGATGATTTATGAAAAGCGAGCTAAGTGAACGGCCTCTTTGTCTCGTTTTGAGATGACGTATTTAGTAATCTAATAAATTTAGAAACTTCTGCGTGAAATATTCATCCTTGAAAAGTTAACAATGCGTAATTGGAATTGTTCCAAAGGTTGTCGGCTCTAGCATTTAGATATATATGATCAAGACAAAGTTCTAGTGACAATTAACCCAGATCATCTACTTCTATGGCATATCATTCGATATGGTGCAATGGCATGACAATGACGAGTTGACAACTATCCAAAAGAAACTCAAAATATATATATCAAGCAAGCTCAAAGTTCAATAAATCAATAATGACTATGTTATTACAGCTGAATTTCGTTACAGCTTCCCGGTCCAAATGTAAAGCTTATGTTTGATATGATCATGACGGGAATTCGTTTCTGCGTAAAACATTTCATGGGGCTTTGTTGGTTACCAAGCAATAATTACTGGCTAATGCTATTGTCATACGGCTTGAAGCGCGTTATTACATTTTTATATAATTCAGTAAAAACAATTATTTGATTGTGTTGCTATCGCGCCAAGAAGCAATAACGCGATCTGAAAAGTCTGTGCAATAGCAAATGGATAACTAAATCTGTGTTAAGAGTTATTTCTCGGTAACCATATTGCCATGTGTCTGGTAGATAGAGCTAATTGTGCGTTAGCACACTAGCGCAACAATCTGATTGGTTTAGAGACATACTGTGACATCAATAGACTGCATTGCGTTTAACAACGTACTGACTGCCGCGGGCACTGCCGCCTTCCCCCAAATAAAACACACAAATAACACACCCTTAAAATCCTGACAATTATACTAAATCTCATGGAATAAGTATTACTATCTGACTAGAAATAAATGAAAACCCGAAATAAAAACTTCTAAAGCAATAAACCGATCTTGTCTTCAAATATTTCTAATCAATTAGATTACGTACATTTGATTCAATTGTAACGACATCTAGAGCGTTCAATATAAGTAAATTATTACTAAGTCTAACATTTATTCATTATGTACTCACCTTTTCTCCACTAGAGTAAAAGAAGTATTTCAATTTCACAATATTACAGTGCTCCAGTCGTCGCATAATTTGAAGCTCTCGATTCTGTGAATAAGACAAGTTTCCGTAAATAAACGATTCAAACAAAAGAAAATAAAACTGGACAATATATCATAAATTACGATTGTACCGCTAATTAACTCAGTATTTTTGTCATGACCAATGGAACATAAATTACAGTCAATTAATAAAGTTGCATAAAAACGTTACAAACAATTAAAACCTACTCTTCCAGTGGTCAGAAAGTAACCGAACATTAAAACAATTAGTCGAATAGGTTTACAACTTTACATGCAAGCGCAATTGATGTGTACGTAGTAAGTATGTAGTCTTGAATTTTACTCAAAACGTCATGATCTGCTTTATTATCTGAAATCGACCACGTATACGGAAGTTTTCCGCGTATAAAAAGAGACTAGGAAATGTATTTCAAATCAATGTAAAGTAAAACCCAAGGATCAACATAATATTTAGTTCAAAGATCAATCCAAGCTCCGTGGCCATAATATTATCTTAGAGGCCGTTCAAGTATTACGTAAGCACTATAGGGATCCCCCCGTCTTTGTTTTGTTTATTTTTGATGACATGGGGTAGAGGTAAATAATTATAATATCTGCTTACGTAATACTTAAACGGCCCGTTACTCAAAATTAAAACATAGCTTGAAGTCAAGCAAAAACTGACCTTAAACCTTTTGTCCTGGAGCACCTTTTTGATGGCAATAAGCTCGCCAGTGTCGCATAATTTGGCCTGGTAGACGACGCCGAAGCTGCCGTTACCGATGAGCTTCATGTCGGCATAGCTCACTTCCTGCGGCCGGTCGGGGCCTTGCCCCGGCGTCGCTACCACAGTCGTCACCTTTGAGCCGTCCTTGCCTGGAAACAATTACATTATACTTCACCGGGATGTATTGTATACACATGCAGCGGAATTGAATAATAAATAAAGTGCGAACTGCTCCCATTGGATTACAGTTACCTGTGTACATTATTCTTATATCACACCTAGAAGGAGAAAATATTTTACTAGTCTAAATCACTACGTCATCTATTGGCGATAAGTAAGGTCAATACAGTAGGTATATCACATACACGGCTACAGACTCTTAGAACATAACGGCATAATTTAATAAAACACCTAAAAACCAAGTCTAAGAGAAAAAAAGAGTGTCCGAGTACGAAATACTAAGTACATTCTTAGATGTGACGTATATTAAAAGGGCTGGTATCACTGTCCGCCGATAAAATGTGTACAGATCATGCGTTTAATATACAAATAATCTAAACGATATTGCTTGACATGTAGATTGGGAGTTGGTTACATTTAATCTGGTATTTACTAGAGAATTGCTTACACAACGTTTTGAATGGCCTCTCTTAATGCAATTGAGTGTGTGACGCAAATGAATCCATTTCACAGTAACGCGTGCCTCAGTCTTGTCCTAGTAAATTACGTGAAAAACTACCGAGCCATAACCTTCGCTGGACTTTTTACTTAAAGTAATTGTTTCTCGACATTAGCTATTTGCATTGTGTATCAACCAACCATCGGTATCGGTAGAAACAGCCAAGGACTCACGGTGTATATTCTCCATCATTTTCTTGACGAGTTTTTCAATACGACTTGTAAATTTAATAGGTGTAAAAAAATTATATGCGATATATACATTTCTTACAAAACTAGACCATCTAGAGTAAATGTCTGTAGGACAGTATATGATGTCTATAGTTTTTTTTAAATCGTCAATTATCACACACACGCGATTTATCGCTGGAATGTAATATCAACTTCGTACTTATGCGCATATATTTAACTCTCTTTTACGAACACTTCGACGAGGGATGACGATAATAAAGATATCCTATCCAGACTAAAATCTTTGACCTAATTACTCTATTTACCCCTCCAAGGATTTTCTAATTTTAGATAACGTATAAGTTATTTCAGAAACAATCTAACCTGTATTTCATAGGGTAGGTATATACTTCAATAAGAAGCAGAGTTCACGGCAGAAATTTTTCACGGTTCACCACCCGACTTCAGAGAAGCTGGGCAGGGTGCGATTGCGTCACGCCTTGTTGCGTAAAGATGCAGCTTAATTAAACACGCAAGTGTTCCAATAATCACTACGGACACTGCTAATGTATGTTGTTAACATCACTATCACTAACCATAGCTGTATCAACACGCCACTATTCATGGTAGTTTTTTATGTTTATGTTAGTGGCGTGTATAATTACTTTTAATTTGGTCACTTGAAAAAAGTTGTGAAGTGGAATATTGTTTACAAAAATCCTCGTGGTTGGGCAATAATGAAAATGGCTACAAATATACAGAATTGATTTCAGTTATCGGTTTTAATAACTATGCGTATTATTGTTATCCTAAAAATGTATTACAATACATGTTTAGCATAGGAGATGACTGGAAACTTTTTCCCTTTCTAGTTATTCTAAACACGTCCTAATAACAAATTACAGGCATTTAAACTAGCATACAAGACGTATTAACATGGTAGGCAAGAGATTTAAAGACAATACATTTAAGAATGTTAAAAATTAAAATGTTCATTCGTTAGGTGTGTACAATAAACAAAAGTCAGTATTGGCCATTCAATGTAATGGATATGCTTACATCTAAACTTAAAAAAACTAAACAGGAAAAGCTTTACAAACGCATTTATTATTATAGAATCCATTTTTTATATATTTTTTTTTTATTCAACTGACCGACGCTATTTAGTTTCATCTATAAACTACAATTGAATATGTAATTTTCAAGTTCAGAGAATATTATTTTAATAAATGGTTAAAGAAAAGCTAAATGTATTAAAGAAATACTAAACAAAATATGACAAGCAAAACTCATAAGATCAAAGACAAACTCCATATAAATAGCGTGTTAGTTTTGTTAAAAGGGAGCAAAACTGTACAAATGTACACGATGAAAACTTGATAAGCAAGTCGCGTTTCGCTGTACCTTTCAGGAGCGGGGTGCTACTCAACCGCCTCTAAATAAATTACGATCGACCAATAAATTGTGAAGTTGCCTGCAGGCTAATCGATTTAAGGATAGCGTCTCAGAATAGATACTTCAGGTAACTTTCAGCAACATTAAAGGTACGTACCTACCTTCATAGCAGACATTAAGCTCGAATCGTCTGTGTAAAAATTACTTAAATTACTTAAAATAACTAACACCAATTGTACTAGTTCCAAATTGACTTATACTAGACAAAGGATAAACAATAATAAACACAGATGTCCTACAGTATCAGTCGTGTTTATGTACACACTAACATTTGCCCATTGCCGGATTCGATCCCGAAACCACCAGATTGAAATGAACGAAATAAATATTACAGTACACATACAAAGACGCGCTTCAGGCACAAGTCACCGCACCGCACCCTTAGCAACCCTTATTGACGCAAGACACTCCGCCTTTGTTTATCAGAAGTGCCATTCATTACTGCTACGTAAACATTTGAGATGCAACAACACCGAAGCAACTACTTAAAATGAAAAATAACTGCATTATTTTGAATATGTTACCATTAAGTGTATACATAGAGGTGTTGCTATTTATTTTGCAGAAGATTCGGCGCCACTTCCATAAGAAAATTGTATCAGTTTTTGAAATAAAATATGCGAACGGTGACCCGATATAGACCTCATAGACTACGAAGGGCCGTTAAACCTACTCTTAAAAACCAAACCGTTCAATTCACCGGAAGGGCCTTCCAAAGCTTCACTTAATTTGGAAGTAAATCAGTTGGAAGGAACTATATTCAGTGGTTTCGTCGTGTGGTAGATACAATCGTTCAGTCGGGTTCCTTTAATTATTCATACATGAAGAAGAAGCAGCTATTTTTAAGATACACTGTACATTTAAATATCGATTTGTGGAATCGGGTGAATAAGAGTATCCATTCTTAGTCATCTGATTATTATTTATCCAATACGAATAATATTACAATTAGTAGATTATGAGTTGGTATGCAGTGGACCGTCAAGATCACGTGTTGGTAATAGTTAATTAGAAAGTGAAGACGAAACGCTAAGCTTCGGTACGTTGCACCTAAAAAGTGGTCTTAATATTGCAGCAGCAACCAACAGGAAGTTTTGAGGAAAATGACTTGAATATGCTGTATCAGCGGATTCCGCATTTGGATTCGTATATATCAAGCTTTTGATAGCTTGATATAAGCTTGGCAAATTTTACGGTCCCAATATTATGTTTCGTCAACCCGGTGGCCTAATTACGGTTTTCAATCAATGCTCGTTCGCGTAAGCTATAATTACTCCATGTTTCATCTAAATTATATACCTAATTTGTAGAAATTCCAATTTAGCTAAACCTACGCATCACAAGTAAAGTTACTGAAATATATAAATACGATTTAGCGACCTATTGTTTTCATCCAGGCACTTTACTAAAATGCAAAAATCACATCAAATAAATAAATAATAAAAAAAAAATACACAATTTGATAACGAATCATATTTGGCATATTGCGCGTGCTGCGTATTTTCTGTACCCCTTACTAATTCCTATTGATTTAATTATAAAAGGTTACATTTTAGACCTCTAAGGTGATATTTTAGACCTCTTTAAAATAAAGTCATTTGTAAAATTACCTTATCGTGATCCTTTTACAATTGACATGTATCGGTATTGTACATGCCTGTTCCTTTCAATAACACACTACAACATTAATTAAATCAACACATTCAAAACACACAACACACAGATAAACAGAAAAACTAATAGATGGAAGTGACAGTGTGTGGGCACTCCGATGATCCTCAAACTCGAGGGCTCTTTTCAATTTCAATGCGTCTATAGATTCAGAGTATTCGAGTGGGAGGATTGCCGCAATGCTGTGCACGTTTTAATAGACGAAATGGTGAATAGCTTGTATAGATAAACGGTGACACTACAGCCCAGCTAATAATGATGTGCGGCACATCTAGCACTTACGGTGCGAAGTAGCGGCCTTCTTATCCGAAGCCACCTCGGCCTTTTTAGGAGTTTCCACGTCGCCTGCGTGTCGCAGCAAAACACAAAAGCAACATTAGAACATTGAAATGATTATAAATGTATGATACACAACAGGGGAACATGTCAATAAGTGCGATATTGCGTCGAATATACATATATACACATATACACATAACGCCGAAATTGACCATAAACGAAAAGTATCACTTGCGATGTAATGGGCTATGACTTCGGACACTCACTGATGGTACGGCGAAGTTTCTTACAAAAAGATGAGAGACGATCACAAGCGCGACTCAGTTGGCCAGTTTTGTCAGTGTCAAGTAAGCGCAGTAGCGAGGGTTCGGAGCGGGCGGCGACTTCTCCTACGGGCCGGAGGGCCACCATAGTACCGGGTCCATCGGATACACCCAAGCTGTCCACACATACTGGGCCTGCGGATCGCTCCAGCTTGGCAATGGTTCGCACGCGAGCGCGCGTCGTGCTAGACTGCCGGGCGGAACTCCGAGAGGGCGACTAAAGCGCCCCGCCCGTAAGGCCGACCAGATATATTATTACATTTAGATGTTTCGACCAGTATAGTGCTAATTCAGACAAGGCGATTAGACACCTGACCACATTTACAAATTGCATACAGGCAGTAGGTACCTACTTTTCACGTGTGCTTTCCATGGTAAGCCAAGTAGCCCAAGCCTTTATTTGTCTCTTGGAATAAATGATAAGTACCTATATAAGGTACAAAATTTTTTTGAACTTCAATTTCAAATAATCGAGAAACAGATTATATTGAGTGTATTACGAAAATTACTTAATATAAATTTACATCTATTAAATGTTTTAAATTGCACGCTTCTCGCTTTATTAGTGCTAGAATTTATAAGGCTTCCCATTTCTAGTTCAACATAAGTTAACAACAACACGAAACAGAATTTCCTCAGTGCAGTTTGAATAGACGAGATGAACTATTTGAACAAACATCATTGTTATGAGTTTGCAACTGTACGTACCAAGTTACCGCACGTAGTTGTAGGTAGGTAATCGTTTACATAATTAAATACAATAGTTACAGATTGCGGTTTGGCAAATAGCTTTTAGATTACGTTAGAAATTGACCATCCAGACCCGATTCCAAGTAACCATATCTCCAAAAACAGGTCATTTCCAAACAATTCTTTAAGGTACCGGGTAGGCGGGGTAGGTATTGGATCGATTTTGGAGTAGTCTTTGATGTTGGGTCGAGCAATAGGCCTACAAAACCGGAACAACAATCACCAAAATAATAATGTCGCAGTGTATTGATTGATACATATCACGCCGTTGCACGTGCGCGTGTTCATCTTTTTATACTACTGGTGATAATGAAAGGTGACGTCACGCAAAAATAAACACAACTCAACGTTAAAAGACTGTGTACATAGCCTGATCAGTGACCACAACAAACTGGTGCAATTCGCGAATTTAGATATATTTGTTTATTAACGCAACATGAATAGATTTTGTAAGTATGACGTCGCTTGCAGAGTTCAGTTAATGTAAGTAATCATCACCTAATCTATACATATATATAAAAGGAGAAGTTCCCACTGACATATATATAGACGCACACACAGCCGTATCCGCTAATAGTAGAAACGTGAAATTTAGACAGTTGTTTTAATTCAAAATGAGAACGCACACTAAGGGATTAAAAAATACTCTAATAGTTTATACTAATAAGTTCGTATGGAAAAATTAGTAACGATTTTGATAAACTGGGAAACATGTATTGTATGATTTATTGGAATTCATCACCTAAGGGTGCAAAATAAAAGTTAAAAGTTTCTAAAAATATGAACATATGGCTATTCGTCAGTCTTGCTAAAACTCAAGAACGACTGCACGATATGAAATATTCTTGGAAGTCCAGGGAAGGTTTACACGGTAATTTGGAAAAATTGCAAGAAAAAATATTCTCAAAAAACACGGTAGGTACGTCGATCGCTGGGTTACCTAATATTTTAAAATACAAGATACTTTTTAAAGATCAACTTAAATAAAATTATGGTGATTTCTAGCGTCGATTCTTCTCAGCAATGATGGTATTTCCGAAGCGCTAGTGATTCATCTTACGTGAAAAAGTGCTTCTTCAAGGTCTATTTACTAATAAATGATCTGATTTGATATCGTTAAGGGCGAAATCTTATTACCGCCCTACGTTAATCAAGTGACCGTGGCAAATAATATACGTTAATACAATTATGCTTGTGATGGGCTGTGTAATGTGTTTAATTGGATTTAACTTTGGGCGGAGTTGGTTGGGTTCCCTACTGACGTGCGAGGCGAAATAACACTTTTAGTCATTAAATTTATCACCGTACCTATAGACTATGGTATATTAAGAATATACTTATGACACGTAACATAGAGCTAGTAAGTATAGACATCGTAAATAGATACAATGCGTACACGTAGGTTTATATAGAGACAATACTAAGTCACAATGCATTTCCTCGCTAATCCCTGGCAACACCATTGTTCTCGAAAGACGACACCGCGTTTTGTTCCGCAGCCACCAGCCGGTTAGCCGCCTAATAGATATGAGTCATAAGTGTAAAGCGAATCTAGCTTTTTATTTTTAATTACGACAGACGATTAATATTTCCTACTAGTAGGTATAACAAGTTAACAAATTTTATATGTTTACTAAACTACTTTTCAAATTGCAGAAATAGCTACGCTCTATGAAAGTTTATGAAAACTACCTACTTACTTAACAACCCCATCCAGAAAATGTTATATGTTGACGTTTGGAAATGTTCATAGTTCCGTAGCCGACTAAAGTGATTTTACATTATGCAAACTACTGACTGAATCTTTGACTAGACTAGAACGCCAACTTTAACTTAGCTATAATTCAGGTTGTGCATGAAAATCTTGAAAAACAATTAGTCAAATGTAGGGTTGCTAGACGGACATGTTTGGCTTTTTAGTTTTTACGGTCGTGTCCGGCTTAGGCTTTTTGTCTGCCTGATGCGCGAACGTCGTGAGTCGAAAGTCAAGGACATGTAAGGGCCGCGACAGCCCTATGTCAGTTTTATGGTAAAATTCGGTCAGATTAAGAGCAGAGTCGGATTTCTTGTGTTTTCAGGCCAGGCAACCCTAGTCGATTGCATCAATGTGCATCAATTAGCAATAAATTTAAAACGTTAAATGCTTTATGCAAACACTTTTATTTATATATATGTACGTAGGTATAATTAGACAATACAAAATACCCAGCGTTTTAGATACTTATTTAGCTACTTAATAATTATTAAATAAGTATGTGAATCTTACCAATAAAAAAAACTGATCTTATATTACGGCATTAAGATACGCGATCGTCTCTAAATTCTACCAGAGCCGTGCTGTCACGAGAGACTAAGTGCAGATAATAGGGAGAACCGGTCGCGCCAGCTCTATGAGTTTGACGCATCGCTCACCTCGGAAAATAGCTCTCCTCGCTTCCTACGTTTTGCGGAGGTTTCGCGCTAGGCGCCCGTCGTTTGAAGCTAACACTTAAAGATAAGTTAGTAAGTATATTAGCCTCACTTAACATATGGTTTAGTTTTAATATTTCCTATTTGTAAATCGACATTTCAATTTCTTTTGAACATAGACTCATATCGTGAAGAACATGTCTCTACCATTTCCAATATATTAATAGACATATTTTTTATAAGAATAGGTATCAAAGCTACAGGTCCTGACTATAGTTAAACATGGTAGGTATGAGAGATGGAGCTACGGAGAAAATCTACTGCGCAGTTCCGTGAAAAGTGGAAACTGCAATTGCATCCTGATCGTATGCAGGGAACAGGAGGGAATTAAGCTTCATAACATATTAGGTATTATTCAACTCTAAACAAAAAATCCCATCAGTTCAGGGAGACCATTAACTGATTTGTGTTTGCAAAGAATTAAACTAAAGAGTCTATTTAGCTAATTAAATTTACCACACTTGGATAGAGTTCTGCAAATATTTACACTGATTGGATAAGGAAGTTCTAATTGCCAACAAATAAGGGCATAATGTCCCTATATCGAAGCGCATACATATGTAAAGATATCTAAAATGAGGCGATGACTTTTTAAATTATAACACATGAATATGATTAACGGACTCGGACATTTGTGTGAAAATAATTCTGGGCGCATTTCCAAAGGAGGCCAAGCTCGTGACGTAAGCTGTCGCGTGTTTACGAGTCGCAAGAGGTCACATATCCACGCACCACGATCTCGTCGCAACTAATAACACTTCTTTTTTTTTGCTTTACAAACTACCAAGATGCTGGCACTGCCTACGTACAAAGATGTTGAGCCAGAGTAGGTACATCTCATGGTTGTAAAATTAGAAATTCTGAATTCAATTAAAGCAACCTTATGCAGTGCATTTTATTGTTAAGTCACCAAAAAGAAAAAAGGACGAGATGGCAATCGCCAACAGATGTACCCACCTACCTAATCTTGTATTACCAATACTGATAATAAAATTACAAACAAGGCTACTGTCATAAAATCAATAATCAAATCAATCGATCAGAACGAAGCGATCTCGTAAAGTTTTTAAATGGTATTGTGGATCTAGTTGGCTTGTAACAAATGCATCTTTAATGTTCTGTACGTCCATAACCAATCGATAGTGTACGGACGAGTTAGTTGGTTAGTGTTCAAATGGAGACATGTAGGTAGGTATCTTATCGAAACTTGCTAAAGATTGCACCTATATAGCACACAAATTCATATTACCGTCATAAAATTCAACTATCGATAGCGTCGACGTAGGAAGAATAATAAAAAATGTATACCCAATAATTACAAAGCAAACACGTATTTATTACTTTATAGTCGTAAAAATATAATACTTTAATAAATTATTCAGGCATTAGATAGGTACCTACCTATATTATTCTTGATAGACATGCAACGTTGCTAGTTGTCTTCCGCAATTATTTGCTAAATCATCTATCTAATAGGTACAGTATGTAGGTAGATATATATAATATAAAAATTTTAAGTATAATTTTTTGTACATTTATAACAATTTACACAATCATTAAATGATAGTAGGTAGCTATCTGTCCTAAAATCATCAATAAGCACAATGTGTATAGCAAAATTTTCAAATAATTAGATATTGCGATAAGAATTGTTATCTATTAAACAAACAGTCGCTACAAATTAACTATTAAACGATATATTATATGCAACAATTACCAGCAAACTGCACAACAACAGATAAACTACGTAACTAGTCAGCTGATCTAGGTACTTGAGTCAGTGGAAATTATCTTCTTTGTCCGATCACAAAAGTTATTTTCCAGTTTTTGAAATAAAAACTAACTCCCGTGTATATGTACGTGTACCTACTTATATTAACAAGATTTGTTAAAAATTAACAGTATAAAGACTTTAAACAATTAGGAAAATCTATTATCCAAGGTGTTCACTCTTTGCAAGAAAGAGTCCTCGAGACGTACCGGTTTTTTTTATCAGTACTGGCAGACCAGACTTGGTCCTCTCGTCAGCATCAGCATTAACAGTGTACGTGCCGCGACGTCGAAGCATTGCTGGCTTCTATTTATACCTAGATCGTAGAAGCAGAAACGCACTTCACGCACAATGAGCATACGCTCTTTCACTCCTGTGAAATATCCACATCACCGTAAACTTCTGTAAGCTCACTAGCACATCACACGGTCCATCGTATAATTGGCTCGTAGGAAACTAGAAGGCACGGCAGGTTGTTTTCAAATTACTCGGACACCGGATATCAACTGCGACGCAGAACTGAGGAAGTGGGTTAACGAACCAATCGGTTATTTTGCAACATGCACCGACTGGCGACCACGTCGCTCGACTGTGACCGGTGCTAAGCGAAAGGCGACTCGAAAAACCGAGAGTGCGTTAGCGCGGTTCTTCCGCGAATGACAGGATGGGGCGGTCACACCGACCGCGAGATAGTGAGATCGCCTACGACAGCGGCTGATAACAAATGCGATACGAGAACTAAGCACATTTTCTGCTAGTAGCATTTGAAATATGAAAGCATTTGCAATACCAACAATGACCATGCTATAAAGCAAATCTAGCCAGTTGACCTGAAGGGTAGAGCTAGAGACAACCTACCTACCCCTATTTGGTAAAATTTAAATACTGAACAAACTCAGAGGAATCTTTCTACTATCATTTTTATACTGCTACCTACTTAGTTGATAGTTGAATCACTGTTATTCAATTTTTTAATCGAGTCTAGGATCTATAAACGTAGATAGGTACATCATTACATTTAAATATATTAGACATTACATTCCTTAGTCTTAGAGACGATATCAATTATTCACTCAGGAAAATAAAAACAAAAATCTAAGCAGATCCTAATACCTAAACCTAATAAAATAACCTTAGACGTGAAAGAAGTTGAAGTCTAGTAGAAATAAACTAGACTTGTCACTCAACCTACCTACCTACTTCCTACCATCGAGTTTGGTAATTAATATATGAATAGGTGCTCGGGAATCTTAGCAACTTGATAAGAATAATACTGTTCACTTCTAATTATAGACAGGAAAGTACATAGGTAGGTAGTTATTTATAGAAAAGTTAACATTTAATTAACATCGGAAACCGTTCAGAATTAGGTCACCCAAGAAATGTTACGTTAAAAGTTATTTCTTACGCACCTAAGAAAAATAACCGAAGTAATAGGTACTGTACCGTAGTCCGTAATCCAAGATTTCACGGCCAATAAACATCCTATATGCATAACGCAATGTAAATCAGATTTTACTTTCATTAATAAACCTTCAGCGGAAACATTAACATAACCGAACGTCTGAAAATAATAACAATGATCTCGTTAGTGAACCGCGAATCACACGTCAACAACATCAATGTTGCGTTATGTTATTCTCAATGTAAAACTCAGGTCCCGTCACTAGGTGTTTAACCGTGAAATGTATGCTTAGTGAATTTTTTACGCGCCGTCCAGCCCGCAATGCTACATTGGCATTCACTTTGACCACAAGTCTCCTGACACAAATTTTATAAAAAACTAGGTCAAAGGAATTTAATCAAACGAGAGATTATTGTTCTATATGAATATACTAGTTATTTAGTAACTATGTTAATAGACATAACACAACCTAATTTTAAGTAAATATAACACAAATATGTATTAATTATTTGATATTTAGTTCGCTTTTAAGTTTCATTATCACACTTTTTAAGGGACCCCTGAAATCTAGTTCTGCACGATTTTTTTAATGCCACATAGAGTAGGTACAGAAATATTTCCAAATTTTGCATTGGCAAAGGTTTGAGGTTGGACAGGGACCCTGTGAGAATTTGTAAAAACCTTCCTGTAGTGGGTATGTTTATAAAATACCTATTAATCAGTCAATTTCATAAATTGAGTATTCTTAGAATATCACAAACAAAGCACATAAATGACATTCAAGTCATACAAGTGCACAATATTCATTCAATTAGCCAATTAGGCAGGCACTTACAACAAAATATATCATTTCTCATTTTATAAGTTTTCTCTATTCCGAATAAAGTAGTAATCAATCTAATGTAAATAAATATAATGTAATATGCATTTTATTGACTCAGTTTTAATTATCTTCATCTTTATATCAGCAGTATTGCTTTAGATTTTTTGATAAGATGCAATACTTAGTCAAATAAGTTTTATAATATGTACAATAAAAAAATACCTATGTTGTGGTTTTAATTTATGTCATTAGAAACAAAAAGATTTAATAATATAATCTATATATATAAAAATGAAACCCGTTTTCCGTTGTCACGGCATCACGTGTGAATGGCTGGACCAATTTCACTAATTCTTTTTTTGTTGTATTTGTTATTATTAGGAGAAGGTTCTTATGTAAGAAAAAAGAAATGGGGATCCGGGCGAAGCCGGGGCAGACCGCTAGTATTATATATATATAACAGTATAAATTAAGTGGGTAGATTCTTAAACTTGTTTTTACCGAACAGTGTGACTTATTTTCCTTTTACGAAGAATGTTTTTAGTACATAAATATTTATATTGTTATTTATTAAAAGTTAAGTATACAATGTTAATGATAAAAATAAACTGCCCAAGTGCTAAGATTAATGGTTTGACAAGATTGTAAATGAATGAACTAGGTAGGTATTTCAGGATATGTGTAATTTTGAAGTTGCTTGAAAATATAATGCTGCATTAGATTACTATTATTAATTATTAACACACAAAGAGCAGCAAGTATTATATGTCAAGTAGGTATTATATCATAGAAAATAATTGTTATTGGATTAATCTATGCTAATTATTAAGTCATACAATATCTCATTATTTGTACCTAATCATTGTCTTGTAACAATATAAGGGTCATTCTAAGTTAAGAGGTAATGTGTTGTATGAAATGATGGCACGGCAATTTTTTTAATATTTTTACATTAGTATAAATTTTTTTTATAGAAACCTTTAATATGAAAATGTTTACAAAGTGGCCAGTCAATTTGTTGGTTTTATCTCGTTTTATAAGTGACCAGGGTAAATACTCGGTACAGGGTAGAGACAGGATGCACAGGGGAGAGACATAGACATATGAAAAAAGAGATTATATTTAAAAATCAACTTTATTTATTTATTTTTATATTAATTATAAATCATTTATAAATAGACTTTCATTTCTTAGCAGCTCAGTCTTTGTTTATAGAAAGTTTTTTTTAAATTTTTTTAAGCGCTACGTACAAAACATATGTACGTTCTTCGAGCATCATTTTTTTTGTAGGTGCCATTTTTTCTGTAAAAAAGACATTAAATTGTAAAGCTAAGATATGTATATAATACTTAGTAAAGGTTCAGCGAAAAATGCAGAAGTTTTTATGACAACGCATACAAATGTACCTCCCCTGGACATTAAGTATCAAAAGAGCCAGGG
Source organism: Polylopha cassiicola (assembly GCA_038024825.1). Classification (NCBI taxonomy): domain Eukaryota; kingdom Metazoa; phylum Arthropoda; class Insecta; order Lepidoptera; family Tortricidae; genus Polylopha; species Polylopha cassiicola. Next base: position 6,068,055 of record CP149059.1, read on the forward strand.
GAAATACGCCAGGGGAGATACATTTTCGATTTATTTTTAATATAGCAGTAAAAGTGTTTCTCGTATGCAATTCACAACCAAGCATAACAAAGTATGCACTATTCATAGCTAATATTTAAGGTTACGTTAATAGTTTAACAAATAATAGCAAAATAAAACTTACCAGAGGAAAGACTGCATTCACTCGACACTTCCACACTCAGCGAGTGGCGAAGCAAAAATGGCCGGTAAAATGGCTACGCAGTTGGCTTATGCACTGCTTGCTGCTACCTTCATATTAAAACCTATGTACTCAAGGTCACAACTTCCACAGTCTAGCAAAAAAATAACTGATTTTTGACCGAAAACAAAAAGCCAGGGGAGGAGACACGAAACACGGAGGACAAATTTTAGAGTTCATATTATTTATGAAAAATTGGAATACAAGTAATTTGACTTATAAGACATTGTTACTAAGTTATTGTTCTGTATGGTAATAACGATGATAGAGTAATTATTGAATTTTAATACATAATTAATAATTAGTTTACAAATAAATTCAGGTAAGGGACAGCCCAGGGTAGAGACTTTTTCCTTATATTTGAATTGATTGTGACTAAACTATGTACATTTCTGTAATAAATTTAAGTGTGCATTTAGAAAACATTTTGTTTTAAGTAATAAATAGGTTAATTAAGAAGTTAGTATAAAAAAAAGGTACTTTTTTGTCCTGGCCATCGAAAGTACCTCTTAACTTAGAATGACCCATAAGTTTAATAATTAGTATCATTTAATTTGCTCTAAGAATAATGATAAGAATTTACTGATAAGAATAATCATAAAAGCACATAAAAAATGTATAGAGTACGGACACCAACAAAATAAATGCACTAGGTGCCTACTAGGTACTCACATTGATAAATATTTGAAATTATAATTGCCACTTTGGGACTTCATTTATAATATTGTGTGCCAATTGCTGATCACTCTAAATAATACTTTTTGGTTTTATTAAGGTGCATAAGTATATTTAGTTAATAACTATAAAATAAGGATATTTGGGTATAACAGATGCTTATTTAAATTATTATTTTAGTAGGTTTGTTTTACTTAGATGGTAATACCAGAGTTCACTCAATATATTCACATATACCATAATATATATGCTGCAGCACATAATATAGTATATAGGAACTTACAGAACTGTGTGTTAGAAGTTCAAATAACCAAACCAAATCCAGCAAAAGAGTATAAAAATAAATAAAATAATAAAGTTAAATATATAGTTAGTCTGGTTTCTAGCCTAGTGTCTAAAATTATGTATATATTTCCGTGATATTATCAAGGAAACCCAATCAATAGACAAAGCTAGCATATAATTAATTCAATACTATTTTTTTACATTTTCGTAAAATATAACTACAATTTTTATTACGTCATGAAGTAACCTCAAAGAAATTATAAAATGACAAGTAATTAACCAAAAATTGCTTAGCAACTACACAAAATAGGCTTTACAGTCGTCCAGGTGGATCGGAACTAAAACAACGGAATTTATTACATCGCATATTCCAGGGGTACTATAAAATGCGACGCACTTTCCTAAAACTCAGATATTTTGATGTGATAACTGTCACACCAAGGCATATGTGGCAGAACCGAAGCACAGCCTGTAGCCATTTTTGATATACCTCGGACATAAAACCCTCCCGATATTGATTATTTCTAATTACTGTATAGCACAACCTTTAAATTTAGGTTGATTTGTGGCAGTTTGCAGCCATATTTGAAATTGTCAGTATCGAGATACGTCACAGGCGTAGGAAATCACGATGGCCGACAAAAGAATGGTTAGGTAGTGGATACTTACTGCTAATTTTTACGCCTCCTAGTGGTGGTTTAGCTGGCTGATTATCGAATGTCTTTCGAACGGATTTGCTGCCCTCGGCGAATGACGTGGTCCTAGGGCGTCCGCTCATTATTATAGGTATAAAATAAAAGGCTTTAGAATCCTGAACTTCATAGATACTTCACATTTCTCGTTACCACCCTTGCACTCGCACTGAACTCTCTCACTTAGCCGACGAAATACAAAGTTATGGGTGTAATAGTCAAAACAATACCACTAAGATACAATTAAAATCAAAACAAGATTGTCTTATTTAGCTTTACATTATCATTTTGATGGATTTTCAAAATTTACATCACTAAGGTGAACGACAGATTTTTAGTTTCTTGATTTCTTCAGACTTGTACTAGTTCGGCTAGTTTCGGCATTCACTCGGTCGTTCGATCACTGAACGAAGATGACGTCACATGAAAGCTAGGGACATCTAACGACATCTAGTGTAAATTTATGAAAGAATGTTACTCCTTGGATAAAGCAGACCGTATACATTGTCTATGGTAATTAGGCTGTTATACACTAATGAGAAAAAATTTAGTTGATAAAAGGATATCCATATAATTTCAAATCCGTACAGTGTTGAAGATAGGTAATATAAATGGAATTAACATAATATTATTATTTTCCTATAAAAAAACATTATAACTGAAATGGAAAAGCGGAATTGTAATTGATCAATAAATTAAAATATTTTTTCAATACTTTCACGTAAGTGTTAAGATTCTAAATACCTACTAAATAGTACAATTAGTTAAGTACATAAGTTGATAAGTGAATAGTCTTATCTTCATACCTATTTTCTAAGTATATTTAATAGATTTTCTATCAAAATTGTACCTACTTACCTCAGTTTAAATTCAATACCCACGGTATTTTAACATACGCATCGTGCACTAAGAACGACGTTTTGACATCGTACGTTACATGGTCACACGCCTGCGGTATACCTACTCCAATTAGGTAATCAAATCAAGTTTGTCCATCCAGGCCCAGGCAGGCGTGCATGAGCAAGAGCGCACGAGGCGCATGATAGCACGGCCCACAGTTGCGCGCGCGCCGCGAACAGAGGCGCGCGAATACTCAGTATTCTCGTGCTATCTATTATAATGTGAATCAATTACTTGTTTTCTACGCATTAAAAGGGGGCAATACATTCTTATCACATCATTATTATACACACTCTGCAACATGGAGTGCTACACATCGGATAGCTGCGACAGTGACAGCAGAGAACAGAAGACCCTGGATCTGTCGAACCAGTTGTTAGACTCTAATAGCCTGTTGTCCGAACTAAGTGGTATTGTGGACGAAAAGGATTGCGCAGAAAATTACGAAATTGTTCTCCTCTACAGCAACAGAATAAGTGCATTGCCTGAAACAATAAACAGGTTTTCCAACTTAAAGATACTGGATGTGAGCCACAATAGGCTCAAAACTCTTCCCGATGTGCTCAAACATTGCCCACTCACATCGCTGATAGCAAAACATAACTTGCTTACCAATGAATCCCTGCCGAAATGTTTTATGTCTGCGAAAAACACTTTAAAAGAACTTAACTTGAGCGGAAATCAGCTTAATGTTTTTCCAGAACAGGTGATGGATTTGACATCACTCAAATATCTTTATATGGGTGGCAATAATATAGTCAATATTCCGAAAGATATATGGAAATTAAACAGGTAAGGAACTTAATTAAAATTGGATAGGTATCTTAATATTCACAATATTATCGCAAATTTTTTTTTTGCTCGATTTGCCTTATAATGTTCCCTTATCTCTGCAGTGATAACAGCGCGTTATTTTGTTATTTGGATCATGATGTTACCTACCTACATACTACTAAGTAGGTATAAATAAATAGATGAAATTGAAACCAAATTCCAAGTTAACAACACAATTAGATAGTTATTTTGCATTTTAAATAGTTTCTGCATCTTCGGTCTAAGCTGGTATCTACTTACATATAGCTCATTATTATTATCTATTCAGTAAGAGAAAATAATTACTTATTGACAGTTATTAGTAAATGCAAAATTTCACGATTTATGGGTCAAATACAGTTAGAGGGCGAGCACAGGGCGGTTGATGATAAGCAAATTGCAATGTACTTATGTAAATACATGACACTTATGTTTAGATTTGTCTTTAAGCTTGGTACCAGGTTACGTCGTTGTCTCTTTGTGTGTTGAATATTTATATTACTTTATTATTATACTTAAGTTGGTACCTAAGTTGTTCTTCCTTTGTACTTGCAGCTACTTTATTATACCTGTGTCACCTGTGTGGCACACATTAGTCCGATGTTGTTTAAACAATCTTGTTGACATTTTATTATTCAGGTTTAATTAGGCTCATATACTTATAGGTACCTCATAATATATAGATACATGTTTCACATAACAACAACACATTTGTTGTTCCCCGAAACACAACACTAAATTATTCATTAATCCGATGTTAAAGGGACTTTTAGGAGTGGCGTCGCTTGGGTGTCGGGTGCTCGGGGCGGAAGAAAATTTTGCCGTTCTCATTTAGGTACCTACTATACATTACAAGCATAAGTATATAATAAATGGAATAGGTAGTATACAATACTATTATTATTTATTGATAAACTATGCCGCCTCTTAAAAAGTGAAGCCCGGGGCGGGCCGCCCCTGCCACCCCCTCTACGCTACGCCACTGTTTCATAAGCTAGCTAGGTACACACCTATACCTACTGATGTATTGTCCACTTCTGCTTCAGAAATAAATATTGCGAAAAAAGCGCGCAATTTAAATCCTATATTTTTGATAAGTACCTTTCATGTATCAATGATTTGACCTCAGTTTTATTTTGTGAATATCAGTTTATATAAGTAGGTAAGTATCAAAAGGTTTTCCAAAAATATGTTTTTTTATAAATAAATTTCTTGTAAATAATAAAAAATTGTCTTTGAAAAAGCTAAGTTAATTAGATTAACTACCTAGGTACTGTTTTACTTTCATTAACAGCTTACTGTAAAGAATAAGAAATACTTGTAGGTAATACTTAGATTAAAGCATGTCTGCCGATTGAGACTACAATAATAGATAAGATAATCACGTCATATCAATAAATATACAGCAAAACCGTATGAAAGTCATGAATAAACAAATACACAAATAAAAATACCTAAGGTGATCCGTATCCGTTTTGAGAATTACCATAATGTAGGTAAGGTACCTACCTGAGTAAAGGAAATAACTGCTTACGAGTTAATTTTATAAAAATTGTAAAACGTGCCCCTAAACATAGCAAGTAATAGGAAGTCATTTTAATTTTATTAACACATGTATCGTGTATGTAACATATATACAAGTTCACTTGTATATGCTCTAAGGCAACTAAGATAGACTTTTATTTGACTAATAATTGTAAGTGTAGACCCAGCTTAAACGAGAAAAAATATTCAAAGTGATAATATGACGTGAAGTGCGTTTTGAAACTTTGCCGTGTATGTTAAAATGTATTACATAAAAATAATATATTCTGACGCGTCAAACAAAAAATGAATCCTTTGCATGCTATAATAAAATTAATCTGTAGGTATCTATTACGTGTTGTGGTACCATTTACACCAAAAATTATATGAATGTTATCAAGATTAGATTTTGAAAATTCGGAGGCAATAAGTTTTGCAACGCCACAAGATAATCATAGACAACCATAATTCGACGTAGGTATTTGAAATTACCCGCACTCGGAACAAAATATAAACTCTCAGAGCCAAACCTAACCATAGATGTTAACGGTTAGAAGAACAAGAATACCGATATCGAATAAAGAAAAATAATATGCTTACTTACTCTAAGTAAGTAGATAGCTTCCTACTTTATTTTCTTAGTAACGTTAAGTTATCTTTCTTGTTGTAGGTAGGTATCAAATATTCCATGAACTTGTGTTGGAAACAATTGTTTACATAAATTAAAATTAGTTTGCAGTAGCAATTTTTATTCTTATCAAGCCAGACAAGTCGAAGTATGTCACGTCAGAGATATCAACATAAAGCATATTATTATGAAGTTATCATGCTCGGCTAGTCTAGATAGATATACATAAGAACACTAAAAGACGATGCGATGGTACTCGTGTGTGTTTTGGTACCTAATATAATAATAGGTATACTTAGGTACCGACACATACATATGAAAGGACAATTATTTAAACAGGTACCTACGAGACAAGCTCATAATTTATTATCATAATAACTTTAATACTTAGTCGATAAATATTATAGGTAGCAATAAAAAATATTTATATTCTGTATGTGTAGGTACATACGTAGTACTATAACAGTAACTATCTAGATAGTTACTGTTATAGATAGTCGAAGTTACCTACGTACTTACTTAAAATTGTATCTAGGTACCTACAAGTAGTCTGTAGCAGTATTTATCGAAATATAATTCATAAATACAATGCCTATAGCTAAAGAATGAGCGACTTCATTATCTTATATTTTTTAGGGTTAAATTAAGTAAGTATCTATATTATTGTGTAATAAAGCACAATCACTGCTCGAGTATCTTATACGTAATTAAGTAGGTATTGTCAAAATACGGTACGTACCGTACCTACTACCAACTTTTCATATTTTGTTTCTTTTTTTAACAGTCTACAGATTCTTTCGCTAGGGGGGAATCAAATCATCGACGTCCCGGAAGCAGTGGGACGTTTAACTTCTCTACAAGCATTGGTATTGAGCGATAATCTCATAGAACAACTCCCCGCTAGTATTGCAAATTTGAACCATCTCCGGTCGTTATTGATCCACAAAAACCGACTGAGAACACTGCCGACTCAAATAATTAAATTAAAATGCTTGACTGAGGTAAGTGTTTAGCATTCACCGATATCGATAGGAAAAGCGTAAATGACATAACACGGCCTGAATATTTGTTAACCCAGTACGATAGATCCACCTACTTACTTATCATGCTACCCTCTTTATTACAACTTTGCTCATAATATTGCGTGTGCAAAATATCGCTAAAATATTTTGTTTGTATTTTTTAGCTAAGTCTTAGAGACAATCCCTTGGTAGTGAGGTTTGTTAGTGATATGACGCTGCAACCACCGTCCTTGTTAGAACTTGCTGGAAGAACTATCAAACTACACGAGATTCCGGTACTGCCTGGCGAAGTGCCGATGACATTAATCAACTACTTGAACGAAGCGAGATGCTGCGTAAATCCTAAGTGCAAAGGTTACATACTTGTTTTTTTTATTTATTGACAAGACACGTGTTTACTATCATTGCTGCACTTACTGTATATAACTACTATAGGTAATTGTGATAAATCACTTTTACGGATTTGTATTAACCCATTATTTATGAAAACTTCTTAGTCACTATCTACCGAGTCGTTATACTTATCTTAGCATAATATTTTTTTGGATTATGGATGATTATTTTGGATTATTAAAACATTTATACGTATATATAATATGTAGGAGGTACCTACTTTAATTTGTATGCAACTTTTTATTTACAATTTCAGGTGTATTTTTTGATAATCGAGTGGAGCACATCAAATTCGTCGACTTCTGTGGAAAATATCGCATCCCACTTCTGCAATATTTGTGCAGTTCAAAATGCATCACTGGAAGCTGGGAGAGCCGCGAGGTAGACAGTAATCCTCATCCGCATATGATGAGGAAGGTTTTATTAGGTTAATAATAATAATATGTTATAAATTCAAGTCTTAGGACTATTATGTGTTGGATGCTTCATGGAAATTGTGATAAATTTCTATAAGTATCTTCAATGTCCAAATTTGATAAACATTTGGGTATGTTAATAATCTTTCCAGGGTGTAGATTGACCCCTTTAGTCATTAAATAAAATACCAGAAGCTTTATATAGAGGCACCAAGTGCAGTGATAGCATCTTTTATTCAATTTATTTTTTATGAGAAATATAGATAGTTCTTAGTAACACTTGTGACAAAATGAACATATAATCAATTAGGTTAACTTAGATTTTTTTATTATAGGCAAATATTTTCATACGTAATGAGATGAGGTCTTTAATTAATTTGATTAACTACATCTTTTTTTTAACATAGGTGCAATTTATTTTTGATTCAACCAAATTTAAACCAAAAAAATATTGTTTTGAATTTTTATTGCAAGTTTTGTAATCATTATTTGTATCATTTGTTGTAATTTGTATGTTTTTCTTTACATATTGTTTGAATGTACATAATATAATTTTATTACCTATTTTACTCTTCAATAATACAGTAAATGTTTCTAAGGTGGTAGTTTTTTTTACTAAGTTTCTTGCAAGAACTTCATTCTGGCTTCCTTTCCCCTTTGGATGGCATTTTTGAATAGTTTGCAGTACAGTTCAATAGCTACTGGAGTATCATCATTTCCAGGTACAGGGTAGGTGATAAGGTTGGGATTGCAGTTACTGTCTACAATTCCTATAGTAGGTATAAGCATTTTGGCGCTATCTCTCACTGCTGTATGCTGGTTCAAAATATTGTTTTGGGTATTCAAGAATATGCACAGGTCTGGCAATCTAGTGACAGCACCAAATTGATGGTTTGCATTAGTGAAGATACCTCCACGCCAGAATCTGGTGTGTGCATATTCCCCACATTCTGTTGCTGTTTTCTCCACTAAATGAGCATTCAATGCATTACGGTTGAAGAAACAAATAATACCTCCTCTATAAGCTATGTGTGCTGTGACATTGAGAGCTTTACGTAAGTGTTCTGCTGTTATATCTAAGTCAAAAATGAGATGACCAAGTCGAGAGCCATATAAGTAAGGTCTCATGTAGTCATTAAGTGAGCCTTCTTTATGTCCATAATGTACTCGTGCATCAAATAAATCTTTAACTGTAAACAGGTTATGCACTTGAAAATAATCTGGATAATCTAATGGATTCTTCTTTTGAGGGACAGTTTCTGCAAAAGAGAATGACATAAATGTTAGTATTTTGCACAGTACCTCTAAAGGTAGAAAATAGACCAATTAAATAGACATAAACCAACTTTTGATTTAATACATTTTTATTGACTTTAATTTTCACTCCGGCTTGTAGGTAATAGAACGGAAATATTAGGCAATATAATTTCATTATGAATTCATAGCTTGCTATGCTTCTAATTAGTTTATATAATAACATTAATAAAGTGTAGCACATAATAGGTTACAAATTCACCTTCTATTGCAGATTGTGTCACAGCAGCGGTTTGCGTTGCAGTAGAGTTGTTTCTCAAAAATTTTAACCCATTTTGCAATTTGTTATATCCTGTAAATAGTAAATAATATAAAGTAAGTAAATGTTTTCTTTAAAATAGTAGAATTTGTAAATTATATGTTACCTACTTAAAGATCTTGGAAACATTGTCGGGAATACAAATTCTAAATGTGAAAATTATCACTTAGTTGAATGAATAGAATACTTCAATTTAATATTTATAAAAAAATACACTCTGAATTACAGAATATATTATTATAACCTAATAGTTAATACCTATTTCGCACTATGATATTTCTTACATTTGACACTTTGACAGATTCTAGTTCACTGGAGTGTTCTTCATAGTTTTTTGTGATGACCCAAACAGTTTAAGTAAGTGTCGCTGAGAGTAAAATTTACAAATTAAATACAGTACCAAGTATTTTCCAATGAATAACTAAAATGTAATTATAGTGCAGTAAACAAAATAGTTTTTGTACGTCTATTACTTTGACCATATACAAATGTTTTTTTTAAGATAGCGACATTATTTATGTCACTGTCAAAGTTTTGTCATTAGGGCAAGAATCAATCATTGGCTCATTGCGTACTCTGTTGCAATAATATTATACTTTGTTAGCAAATAAGTTAAAATAGGAGTTATATTAATTTTGAATTTATTCCGACATGGCAAAGACAAAGATTGAAGATGTGGATTTATATGCCATTCTTGATCTTACTATTACTGCCACCGAATCAGAGGTAAGTAAAATCTGATAATATGTATCTTACGTACTAGCTAGGACTTCGTTTCTGATTAAAATTATAATAAAACCTTACCCATTTTGTTACTTTTCAGATTAAAAAAGCTTACCGAAAGAAAGCTCTACAGTGCCATCCGGACAAAAATCCAGATGATCCAAAAGCTGCTGAGACTTTTCATGAACTATCACGAGCTTTGGAGATACTCACAGATGCGTCTGCACGCTCTGCTTATGATGCTGTCCTCAAGGCAAAAGCGGCTGCCAAACTTCGGCATCAAGAATTAGACAGCAAGAGAAGAAAGATGAAAGAAGACTTGGAGCGTAGAGAACAAGAAGCTATGGCAAGTTCTGGCAAACTCACTGACGAGCAAAAGTTAGCAGCAGAAATACAGAGACTCCAAAAAGAAGGTAGCCGTTTACTACAGGAAGAACAAAAGAAGGTAAAAGAAGAGATCCAAAGAAGCCTCAACCGTTTAAGTGAAACAGTATGGGATTCAAGTCTAAATAGAATTAAAATTAAATGGAAAGCCGAGAAGAGTGATGAGACTAATGGGGGCTATAATGAGGCCACACTCAAAAAGTTTTTGAAAAAATATGGAGATATTGTAGCATTGATAATGTCTCCAAAGAAAAAGGGAAGTGCCTTGGTTGAATTCTCAACCAAGGAGGCTTCAGAAATGGCTATTGAATTTGAGAAAGGTGAGTAATAGTTAATACTGTAACAACAATTTATTTAACATAAATCATAATTATAATGTAAATCTGTTATAATTGTTTCATATTTTATTTTATTTGCTGATGCTTATAAAACTATAAAAATGCTTATTTACTTACCAATTCAATCCTTTAAATGTTATTTGTAAACCTTATATTTGTTACAGGTTTACCGGATAATCCACTTAGTTTAAAATGGGTACATGACAGACCCGTATTAACAACAAGGAAAGAAACATCTGGACCATCATTAGTGTCAGATAGAGATTACGAATCACTTGTATTGACCAAAATGCGACAAGCAGCAGAGAGGCAAAGATTAATAGAAGAAATGATGAAGGAAGAATCATGACAGAATGCTGAATAAAATTAAATTATTAAAAAAACAAACTTTTTTATTTACTATTTCCCCTCTTGAGTATAACATTCCACATTATAGTTAATCTATGCTAATATGAAACAATCATAGATACTTATAGTTTATCAGTTGTCTACCATATCTATTATGTATTTGGAAAGGTGCAGTACTACTTTATCTTTCATTCTGATATGACATCCTTCCTCACCTCTCACACAGTCCATGCACTTTTTATGTGCTCAGTGTATAACATGCCATTCGTTTTTCATTTCATTACATACCCATACCAGGACAATCTACTAGTGGAAATTCTAATAAAAATAATGGCTTGATGTAAAATAAAATACTATTATGTTCTGGATTATATCAATCTTTATTTTTTACTATTTCAAATGGTTTCCAGGCTTTTATGAAATCCAGAACTTTTTTCCTTTGCAGATCCCCATACTCTCTTTGTGGATTTTTCCATAGGTTGTGCTCCAAATCTAGCATTCCACCTATTACTTCCTGAAATAAACATAAATATAATAAAATAAATGGGAGCATTAGTAAATAAAACATTACATGATTACTAATGAATAGTATTTTCCACAGAACAGCAAAAATATTAAATAAAATCCAGGTACTTTAAATAAAAAAAAATAATAGGTGAGAGTCATACCTCTGCAAATGACTTAGGAAAAAGTTGTTGGTCTTCAATCACATGAGCAAATCCTGGATCCATGGCAAAATCAACCCAGAAGTATGGTAACCCCTTAGGTATGCACTTTCTTATATTTTTTCCTTTCAAGTCTACAACCTTCTTATTCATTGACCATTCAGCCTCACATTCTAGAAGAGCTTTCTTGAAATAGATGGAAGCCATATCTCCTACATCCCTGGGCAATGGCACACAATGTATAACCATGTGTGGGAATTTGTGTAATCTTGTTGCCGTCTCAAAAAATACAACATCTTTGTCTTGAGAATTGAAGAGTTGAGTAAGAGCTTTTCTGTAGTTCTGTAATTAAATGAGAAGTTAGGATGAAGATTGAATTACATAGATTAATTTATTTCTTAATAGTCATACAATAACTCATACTGAGTGAAATCATGAAAACAAAAAACAATAAGCTTTAATAATAAATAAATAACATATAAAAGTTTAAATATCATCAATTCTTCACATATACTATGTACAGTAGCAATAGTCCTTACCATTATCTCCTCCCAAACATCTTCATCAACAGATGTAACACATGTTGAATGCTGTATAGTAGTGATGATGCACTGTCCTTCAATCATAGACTTCCTCGATGGCACTGCTAAATATACCTTGGTTCCGCAGCTGACCATTAGATGTTTTATCATGTTCTTAGAGTCCACACAGTATTCACATCCTTCCAATGACCTTTCCATTTTAGTGTGAGCATTAATAGCCCTCTGCCTCTCCCTTTCATTGTCCTTTGCATCATTTCTACTCTTAGATATTTCATCAGTGAAAATATCTTCAAGATCATCATTAGGGTTTTTGTGTTTTCCTGCAATTTTGGCAAGTTGTGCTTCATCTTCGTAGTTGTTGCCATACTTTTCTTGTTGAAACTGAAAGAAAATTGGTATTTAAAATAATAAGTAAATAAAGTCCATTTCATTGTATAAAAAGTTCAAATTCAACTTACCATTTGTGAGAGATTATATTTGTCATCATTACCAAAGTACTTATTCCTTTCTCCAGAAGTATGAGTCTCCGATTTTCTTTTGCCTCCTTTACTTCTAGGATCACCAGTGGATTTCTTGATTAATGGCATGCTGTTGCCCATGTTGTTAGTGGACATTAGCATAATACCATCATCATCTTCTTTGCCCGCATTTGGATTCTGTTTCCTATATTCTCTGGCTGCTTCTAACTTTCCTTTCAATTCATCAACAAGCTTAACATTGCCCAATATTTCTGCTTTAACAATTTTTGCAGCCAATTTATTCATTTTCTCATCACTTAGATATGGAGTTTCTTCAGATTTCTCTATTTTTTTCTGCTGATCCTGTTTTTCAGCAATATAGCTTTGGCTAGCACTTGGCTGGCTTTCCTCGAGTCTCTCCTCATCATAATGCTTACTTCTACTATCACTTTTAATTTCTTTTCTCCAAGTACCAGACTTTCTTTGACTATATGAGTCATAATCCTTTTTATCATGATTATAGCTTTCTTTTCTTTCAAGTCTCTCCTCATCATAATTATTACTTTTACTGCTACTTTCAATTTCTTTTTTAGTTTCTTTTCTCCAACTGCCAGATTTTCTTTGACTGTATGATTCATAATCTCTCTTATCATGATTTCTGTTTTCTCTTTTTTCATCTGCATAGCTTTTGGAACTTGATGATTTGGAGTAAAAATCACCATCACAAACAGGTTTGAGGAATGGCCTTGATTTTCTAAAACTTTCGGGTGTTTGGGGTAGACCTCCTCCGCCATCTTTCCAGTAAGGATTAAGTTCCCTGGTGCTAGTTGCTGGATTGTATGAATCTATGTGTTTCTTCTCACTCTCCTTTGGTTTCCTTATGTCTTCTTTTGTATATGTCTTCATCATACCTGTCATGGACATCCAATCTTCCCGCTCCGTCATTCCTCTTTGCTGTTCTGGTTTCTTCTCTACCCATTCTTCTTCACTTGAACTGCTAGAGCTCGATGACTGAAAATTTTACGTAAATACAGTATTCGATAAAATAATATAGGAATAACATGAGTAGAGAGTAATGTTTATTCTACTTATGAAGTAAACTTACGCTTCTTCGTTTATGTTTGCTCTTTTTTTTGTGCTTTTTATCTTTATTGCGTTTTTCTTTCATACTGTAACAGTATTTGAATGGGCTAACAGAAAAAAAATATACTTATTGAGTTAGAATACAAGCACAGTACCTAATTGATAACCAAACAAGTTGGTGAAACAAACGTCGAACTTGTCATTTATACCTACTACATCTGTCTGACTGACTGTTAAAAATAATAATATACCGCATTAAAAAATAATACTATATTAATAATAAATTATAAACCTTAAAGCATTTAAACGGAAGGTGTAAATTAAATATACACTCAAATTAACTTTTTTCTTTATAGTAACACTGATAGCGTGCTTTTATTAAGGGGTTCTGCACGATATTGTAATGGCATAGACAAAAAACTTGACATTAAGCCAAGGTCATATTTACTATAAATCGGTTTTATACCGGTATATACCATCCCTTACGAATCTTCTAATTACAACACTAAGGAATGCGCTTTTTGCGTTTTGTAAGGTTTTGCGTGACAGTTTTGGTTGGGTTGTAGATGGATGTAAAAATTAAGTATTTATTACAAGAAAACATGTTTTTTCAGTGTACATTGTTTTGAATAACGGACATTGTAAAGTAAAAGGAGATATCGATATCCTTAATTTAATTTGATATGCGACGACATGGCCGCTAAGAATGTCATGGTATCCATGGAGTAGGCTATTTGGTATTCAGTTTGTGTTCACGAAACTCAACAACAAGTGTGCAAGTATTTGGGATAATAGAGGTTTGTGTTAAGTTATGCCTATAGTAGTCGCGTGTCGACGACCTCAAATCTGATGGTTTATCCAATAATCGATTGTTTACGCACTTGATCTAGAAAGTATTGCTACGCAGGTTTGCAGCTTTCTTTTCTCGTTACATAAAGTATCCGGTGCTTAATGTTATTACCCTAACGAAACGTAAACAAGTATGAAAATTGCAATTCTTCATGTTGGTGTTACTAATTTTGTTCAATATCTTCTTTTTATTTTAGGAAACTAAACTTACACACAAAATGTTTTCAAAAAAGAAGAAGAAGCCTCTCATATCTCCACCCAGTAATTTCGAGCATAGAGTCCATACTGGATTTGATAAAAGAGAAGGCAAGTTTGTTGGTCTCCCATTGCAGTGGGCTTCACTTGTTGGGAACAATCAGGTAATTTATTTTTTGACTATATTTGATAGTGTGAATATTGTCATACCTACATTCTTCAATAGTAAACATTTTCTATTAATTTCGACATAATTATCATAGTTCAGCATGTATGATAATTATAATCATCATATTACTAGGATAACCTGGAAAAAAATTGAGAAAAAATAATTGCAAATGGGTATGATTTATTTGAAATTTTACTTACTTACTATAACTTTTACAGATATTAAAATCAACAAACAGACCACTACCACTGGTGGACCCATCAGAAATTACTCCCACTGAAATTTTAGATTTAAAAACAGTTGTAAGAGGTGATCACAGGGTTGCATCTGTGTCATCACTGGTTTCAACACCTTCACTCATGTCTGCAAACACCCCAGTACAAGTTCAAAATGGTGTTATTTTGCCAAAAACTTCAAATGTTGCAAGGTCAAATTCGTTGAGAAGTAGTAGCCCACCAAGAATACGACGGGATTTCCGAAACCAACCAAATGTACCACCAGCTGTTCCTGAAGAATCCCCACCTGTACCCCCTGCTCCTCAGCAATATCCCAGTTTACGGCGAGACCATAGTAATTACACCTTGAATAAACCAATAGCAGAATCTCCAACGGAATGGGCTCAGCATGCTCACGAAGCCACAGTCAGGCCAGTATCAGAGCTTAGTGATAACCACCATGCAACTATGACATACCAAAACATACAGAATGCAAATGTGCCTTATCAACACAACCACCCACCGAAACCAATGTCTCACGGCAGTATGCACCGAGGACTCAATGGAAACAATGTGAACATAGGTGAGGAGATATTTTAATAACAATCTAGTTAGATTGATATACTTTACTGTTCTCATATTCATAGTCTAACACATCTAGTTAGATTGTTTATCATTTCATGTTATATATATGGACTTGATTTTGGTAGGTGATGGATATATGCCACGACATCAGCACGCGGGTGTGGCGGGCCCTGGAGCCCCGGCCTCCGGTGCTGCCCCTGGCGCCGGCGGCGCGCCGCACTTGCCACTCGCGGCTTCTAAACATGAACTTAGATTGACACATGAACAGGTTTGTAAAGTCATTACTATTTACTTCCATTTTTTTTCAAGAAGATGAGGATTTGAGAATTTGAAACAGAATCAACTAAATTGAATAAAATGTGTGGCCATATTTATGTGTGCCACCATAATAGGCTATTTGACAATGCGAAAAATAAAGTGTAAATTACTGTTAACAGTATAAATTAAGAGTTAAAAAATGATTATTCATTAACGTAAGTTGAAAATAATGATTGATTTATTTAAAAATCCTTAAATAAAAATTAAATTTTTTAAACGTTTGTCACGTGACACAAAACGCTCCTGATAGGCCGAGTTTTTCGTGACGTCACATGCCCGTAAACTTTGTTTACCTAGTTGTGTTGCGCCTAGTTGTGGTAGATTATCTCCGTTATATTAAGATTTTTCTTTATTATCCATTGTTATTTTTGGTTTATTTGCACTATTTTACAAGTACTTTGAACCATGGACAACGATTTTGTAAAAGCAGATAGCAGAAACCTGCCCAAAGTCGACGCAATCATGGTCGGATTATTTTTCAAAAATAATTCTGACTTTTATGCTTCGGAGCTAAAAAATGTAAAAACGGCAAAGTAAGTATAATTACACTTTACTGGTAACTTAAATTATATCATAAATAAGAAAGTGAAATAATGATGAACTTCCGCAAGAACTTATATAGGTTATAAATAATTGTTCAGTTTGTTTGGCACAATTTCGTGAACATAAACGATAATTTGTTTACATTTGCAGGTCTGCAAGGGAATCATATGGTGATGATGCCATTGGATATGTGCAACTGCGTCGTGAGTCACATCTTTGCACAATAAAGTGTAAGATTTGTCCTGAGCACAAGGTCAGAAGCAGCTCGTACAACGTCACGATGGTGATAGACGAAAATAAGGGTGAAGTTGTGAGCTGTCAGTGCTTGGACTGCGCAGCTTCAGCTGGTGGCTGTAAACATGCAGTGGCATTCCTCATGTGGACCCATCGTCGCACAGAGGAACCTTCTTGCACTGAGGTGGAATGTTTCTGGAAAAAACCAAGGCTCTCCAGAGTAGGTACGACCTTAAAATATGTGACTGTGGAACAGTTGTGCAAGCAGGCTCCACAATGTGAAGCAAATACTAGCCTCTTCACAGAGTTTGTTCAAGAGGCAACGAAAAGGAAATTAACAAACTGTGAACTTTTAAAATATCAACCAGATTTTCAGCATAGTGATGT
Organism: Polylopha cassiicola; assembly: GCA_038024825.1. Lineage (NCBI taxonomy): Eukaryota > Metazoa > Arthropoda > Insecta > Lepidoptera > Tortricidae > Polylopha > Polylopha cassiicola. Next base: position 6,085,232 of record CP149059.1, read on the forward strand.
TAGACAATTTTCTTTTCACAACTTTTTTATGCAAGCCAGAAATAAGTTCAATAATGATGTTGAAAAATTATTAGGGTCGCACAGAAACTCTAAACGACAGTGTTCTTGCTGAAATAGAAACCGCTACAAAAAAATCAGTGTGACAATCCTCTGTGGCATGAACTTCGATATGCTCGCATCACCGCGTCCAGAGTTTTTGATGTAAGCCGCTGCCAAACCAAGGATGGATCTTTAGTAGCGGCAATCATGGGAGCAAAAACCCCAGACACACCTGCCATGAAAAGGGGCGAAGACTAGAATGTTCAGTGATTAAATCTGTGCAAAATATACTAAAACGGAGAGTGAAGCCCTGCGGACTGTTTCTGTCATCTCAGTACCCCATGATTGCTGCATCTCCAGATGGAATTTGTAAAGATGCTGTAATAGAGGTTAAGTGTCCGACCAGTGAAAGTACCAAAACAAATTACATTCATAATGGAAGTATTTCAGAAAAATACCGAGCTCAAATTCAACTTCAAATGTTTGTTACCAAAATGAGGAAAGGTTACTTTTGTGTAGCTCACCCTGACTTTGAAAATTCAAAAAAGTGGATGTTTATTTAGTTGACTATGACAGTGAATATGTGAGTAATTTGTTAGGAAATGTTGTATCTTTTTGGAAAAGTAATATCTTTCCACTATTAATTCGTAGTGTTACAGTACTTAGTTAAAAATATTTTAGGCTAAGTTCATAATAAATGTACATGTTTTAATATGGGTACAATGAAGGATAATTAAAAAATTAAACAATAGGTTTTCAAAATGTTTTATTTAATAAATTATATAAATCCCCAAATATACACAGAATGCATAAATAAGTGATTGGATACCCTATCTTTACATATTTATCACTCCGTGTGGCAAAATTGCAGTTCAGAAACATTGAATGCAGTTTGCACAACTGTAATAAAAGTACATGATATTTTGCAGTTGGATTAGTTATAATGCTGTTAGTCTAGTCCTATTGGTAAAGGATATAATAATGGCATATTCAGAAAAAAAGTAACTATTTAATAAGAGAGTTTTGAATGTTTATTAGTGCACATGATATAACAATAATATCATTGAGTACTCTTAAGAAATTTCTATTAATGACAGAGTGTTGCTTTAACATGTTAAACTCTCTTATACGCCTTATGACTCTTTCCACATGAATTAAGTAAACTGGCAATAATTTTGTTTGCCGTACTTCTTCTTTGGATAACTTTGACCCAGATGCTACACTAGGAGGCCTTAACAGTTTGATTCCTTTTTTACTCAATGTTTGTTCAACATGCTTGAAACCTCTATCAGCTAATATGACAGTACCTGGATCTAGACAATCTAGAAAGTTGCAATTTTCTAAAATAGTGACATCATTTGCTCTGCCCCCAAAACCAGGAGAAATATAATTGACCAGACCATTAGGCGTACATGATATCAAATACTTAACAGTATTACCTTTCTTATAATCTGACCAAGTTAACGCTTGAAAAGAGTGCTTTAGAAGGCTTTTGTATATCAATTTCCAGACAATCAATAATACAACTTACATTGTAATAGTTGTGTCGAAATGAAATTGGTAATGTCTTTCTGGTGGATTGTTTATTTAAGTTTACAATAAAAGGACGTAAAAAGCTAGCTATAATTGGAATATTTTTCAGGAATAATTTGCTGTTATATGATAATGACTGTCCAAAGTTATCTTCAAGTTCAGAAAAAGTACTATTTAATTTAATTTTTTCAAACACATTAATATATGTTCATGTGGTATGTGGGTGTGTTTATTTATTAAATGAACTAAAAAATAGCAGTCAACCGGGATTCCAATATACATCATTGGCTTTTTTACAATTAAGCGCAAAGTAATCTGCAAACATTGCATTTTTTCAATATCTTTATTTGTGCATGCAATGCTTGTACTTGATTCAGACACCTTTGATGGAGTACCTGCAAGTGATGAAGAATCTTGTTGAGGATTTTCATTATATAAAGATACATCACTCTCTGATTTTCATCATCCATAAAGTTAAGTCTTTTCTTTATATTAATAGCACCAGTAGATGGCTTTTCACGACTAAAGTATGGATTAATCTTAAATGGAGAAGTGTAACTAGACACAACTGTAGGTTTAAGAGGAGAAATAGCTGTATCTCTTGTTAGGGACTTAGCTTGCACCGCCTTGCTTCTAATGTGCACTTTCTTTATATCTTTCACACTTTCAGGTTCTGTTAATGTACTTTTGTCACATTTTTGGGATAATTCTGAAAATAAAATAGATTTATTAATTTATGAATAATGCAGAAATTATATATTAATCTAATATTACTGTCTTAGTTAACTGGGATAAGGCTCTGGAAGAGTAGAAATAATTTCAGTACAATTTAGAAATTAAGTTTTGCCTACCATTTGTACAAGCTTCAACTACAGTAGCAGTAGGCTCATCATTGGTTAACATAGGCTGTTGAATATCTTCGCATTGTTTAACAAGTTCCATTCTTTCCGTTTGACAAATACAGATCGGGAAGTACCAGCATCACACATTCTTTTAATGCGATCTGGCTGGCAATGAAATTTAGAAGGCAAAACTTTATCTTTTAAAAGTATTTTCTTACTGAAACCCATTTTGTACTGATAGTAATTTGCCATGTCATTTTCCATCTGTAACAAACAAACATTAGTTGGGATCTTTTAGTATACTGCTTATTGAAATCATAGGACTCTGTAGCTACAAATTTGAACAAATATTATGGAAAATAACGGAAATATTTGAAGTAAGTTGCAAGTTACATTCCGTTAAGAACATTAAGAGATATTATAACCTCAAATCAATAACGAAAATATTAACATTCTGAATGTAATTAATTATTGCAAAATATAAATATGATGTTTACTTACATCGAAATGGTCTTCACAAAAGAAAATATTTGTACTATTCGCTATGTCATTAGGATCCCTCCGAGAAAGTTGCAACCACTTTCGGCGCACTTTGACATTCTTTGGAACACATACAAATAGTTTTTCCGGAGTTTTTAACGACGTATTTGTACATTTTGGAACTGCACACCATTTGTAACTCATTTTGTTACATATATCACTGATAAAATGTAAATCCAATCGCACTTTCGTTTTTTGTTTACAACAAACAAATACATATGCCAGCTTTCAAACAGGCATGTGACGTCACCGACCTCATTGCGGCGCCATATTGTCAAAGTAGCGTTTTGGCACACTATTTAAATATTGAATTTTTAATTCGATGTTTTTCAGCTAATACATACCAGATTTAAAAAAAACAACTTTTGCTGGGTTCCTTAGACTCTATTACATAATATAAAATGGATTTTAAAAACATGTCAAATACCCTATTGGGTTGAAAGTAGATTATTGGTGGTAAGTTTATTACTATTTATTATTTACTAAAATGTATCGTAATTCGTCTATATCAATGGTTTAATGCCATTAATGAAGCTTCCTTCGTAAACAAAAAGTATGAAGACCAAACAAGCAGTACTCAGTAGCAATCAGGTTGATTCAACCTGGATTTCCATAGTGTAAATGGGAGCATACGCCTCATGTTAAGTAAGGCATAAGGGTGGCTTCGAGTTTCACTGTGCGTCATGATCGTTTCTACTCTTGTCTTTGTGCAAAAATCAAAATGATTGGTTACTAATATTCAACTCCTCTTACTTTCAATCTCAATATGTAACTGTTTAACCACTTTCGTAATTGCAACAATATCCTTTGTACACCAGTTCCGAGCGGCGCTCCGGCTGGTGGTGAGCGAGGGCGACCCGCGCGCGTCGCTGACGGGCTTCAGCAAGATCGGCGAGGGCAGCACGGGCGTGGTGTGCGCCGCCACGGACGCGCGCACGCGCCGCCGCGTCGCCGTCAAGATGATGAACCTGCGCAAACAACAGAGACGAGAGCTGCTGTTTAACGAAGTGGTCGGTTTTGTTATGATTTTGAAATTTTACATACAAAATTAAAGGCTGTCTGGTCAGTGGTTTTGTTATACATATAACTTTAAAACTTATATAACTTATATAACTTTAAAATATTACACACAAAATTAAGGACTCTTTGGTCAGTGGTTCTGTTATAACTTTAAAATATCGTACACAAAATTAAGGACTCTATCTAAACTTCAGAGAGTCCTTAATTTTGTGTGTGATATTTAGAGTGTAAAGTAAGTACTTTAAATTACGATTTGTAATAGTCTTTACTAATACATATTATAAACGCGAAACTAAGAATGTATGGCTGTATGTTTGTTACTCTCACGCAAAAAGTACTAAATAGATTTTGATGAAACTGTAAAATAATATAGTTTATACACGAGAATAACATATAGGCTATATTTTATAACGATATTCTGTAAATCCTCACCATGCGTAGACGAAGTCGCGGGCAGAAGCTAGTTAATGTATAAATTGCTTCGCGATTGTGTATGGAAATTTTGTACATATCATAGAATTTGGTGTTTTGGTCTATTCAAGATACAAATATTAATTATGGGTATATATTTATTATACATTGCATTCATTGTAGTGTAAGTAAGCAGTGATTTTCTAAAATATTATTATTATAATTTTTGTATATTTATCAATCAATATTATTACTAAATGTTACTTTTTATTGTATACTAAAATTACGAAACTGTCTTAATTAGACCAATACTTTTGAGAATTAGACATTGTTTGAGTAGTACCTTTTTATAAATATGCTTATCTTTGTTTATATAACAACATGTGTCTGTGTGTGTTCAGGTGATAATGCGCGACTACCCACACCCGAACATAGTGGAGATGCACGCGTCGTACCTGGTGGGCGACGAGCTGTGGGTGGTGATGGAGTACATGGCGGGGGGAGCGCTTACAGACATCGTCACGCGCGCCAGGATGGACCCCGAACAGATCGCCACCGTCTGCAAACAGTGCTTGAAGGTATCTATATTCTATACTAATAGTATAAAGAGGAAAGGTTTGTTTGGATTGAATAGGCTCCAGAACGGCTGGACCGATTTCAAAAATTCTTTCACTTTTGGGAAGCTACACTATTCCCGAGTGTCATAGGCTGTAACAGAACGATGATCCGTGCGAAGCCGGGGCGGACAGCTAGTGCTATATAAATGGGCTGTAACGGAATAGCGAACTATGAAAACACGCAAATAACTTGAATTATAGGGATTTAATATTAGCTCTACTAGCGTAACAAGACAATTAGTTAAAAAGACAATATGTATCAAAAGTGGCAATTTTTTAAAGGTGTATAAAAAGTAATAAATAACATATCAAAAGAAGCCGTCTAGCAGCCAGTCGCCAACATTTTTTAGGTCCGTTACCCTTTGATGACCTAACTATACACTGATTTTACCCTTTTTCCCAACGACGAAATTGCGCGCTAGTCGGCACTTTGCTGTGCTCAGACTTGTCGCTTTGAAATTCGGTGTTCGAGTCAACTACCAGCCGATTGTTACCCCCGCGAAATACAAGTTTAACCCCTGCCTTTAATGGCTTTTAATCCTGTATGGTTTTATTATTCAGAGACATCCTGCTTGACAATAATATACTATACCTATTTATGTGTTTAAAGAAATGGTCAAACAACTGGATCCATTTTAAATGTGACATCGTTAACGTCTTGACTTGAAATTTATACAAGCATGTACTTCTGCCGTATTCCGATGTAGATTACTGTATTTTTTTCTTATCATTACAGGCTCTAGCGTTCCTACACGGGCAGGGCGTTATACATCGAGATATCAAGTCAGATTCAATACTCATGACGGCAGATGGAAGAGTCAAATTGTCAGATTTTGGATTCTGTGCACAAGTCTCCCAGGTTAGTATTTTTAAATTATTTTTCTGTGCAAACACTATTAGATGAAATAAATTTATAATATGCAAAAACGAATAAAAGGCACGATGACTATTTTTCTTAGTCCGCTAAGTATGTAAATTATCAAAAATGGTTTTCTTTTCTCAATCGAGAGTGGGAGCTCGTGACATCACGCTATGATATAAATTATACCATAATGTGACGTCATGTGCTCTTTGTATTTTTTTATTACTTTAAGAAAAGAAAAAATATGTGTCCAATATTTTTTATAATCTAACTGACGGACTTTTAATAATATAGTTGTCGTCGTTTTCTTTATCCCTATTAAATAGCAATGTTGTTTATTTCCTCAGGAACTGCCGAAACGTAAATCGCTAGTGGGCACCCCGTATTGGATGTCGCCCGAGGTGATATCGCGACTGCCGTACGGGCCCGAGGTGGACGTGTGGTCGCTCGGCATCATGCTCGTGGAAATGGTCGACGGAGAGCCGCCGTTCTTCAATGAACCTCCCTTACAGGTCAGGAAGTGTGTCTATTATATAGCTTCCGCTCGCGACTTCGTCTGCGCACGATAAGCACTCTCGTTTTACCCAATTAGGGGGGTGAATTTTTCAAATCCTTTCTCATTGCTCCCCTATGTTATAAAAGGAACCCCCATGCAAAATTAAAAGTATCGATGAAGTCGCAGGCAGAAGTTAGTAGATATATAGAAACTACTATGTAGAACTTCATTTATAGCTAAAAATGAATATTTACTAAGTGATCGCAAAATGATCTGAAACTATTAAACATATTAGATGTTTAATAGTTTCAGATCATTTTGCGGTCATTACTTAATAATGGACAATTTGTTAGATTATAGTCAGATTCGTTTTGGAAAGAATTGTAAAGTTTTTGAAAAGATAGCATAAAACTATAAAAAATCCGTTATAATTAGCAAGTTAAAATCGTAAATTATTGACATAGGCTCGTTAAATCAGTTGGAATTGTTTAATTTCAATAACGTTGTGTTCTCAGGCGATGCGTCGCATCCGCGACATGCCGCCGCCGCGGCCGCGCGGCGCGGCTCGCTGCCCGGCGGACCTGATGTCGTTCGTGGAGTGCGCGCTGGTGCGCGACCCGGCGCAGCGCCAGCCGGCGGCGCGGCTGCTGCACCACCCCTTCCTGCGCCGCGCCGGCCCGCCCGCGCTGCTCGTGCCGCTCATGCCGCCCGCGCAGCCAGCGCAGCCCCTGCACGACGCGCAGTGAGTCCGACACACACACACACACACACACATGACCCGGCGCAGCGCCAGCCGGCCGCGCGGCTGCTGCACCACCCCTTCCTGCGCCGCGCCGGCCCGCCCGCGCTGCTCGTGCCGCTCATGCCGCCCGCGCAGCCAGCGCAGCCCCTTCACGACGCGCAGTGAGTCCGACACACAGACACACACACACACACACACACGACCCGGCGCAGCGCCAGCCGGCGGCGCGGCTGCTGCACCACCCCTTCCTGCGCCGCGCCGGCCCGCCCGCGCTGCTCGTGCCGCTCATGCCGCCCGCTCAGCCGGCGCAGCCCCTTCACGACGCGCAGTGAGTCCGACACACAGACACACACACGCACGCACGCACGCACGCACGCAGGCGAGAGGAGGAGGCGAAGCATTCGCGTGCGACCACTATTTTCTAAAATACAAACCCCACATTTGTTCTTGTTAATAAGCACGAGTTCACACGACTATTTAATCTCCTATAACCCCTCATAATCAGTCGAAAGCAAAGTGTTTTACCCTGAATGCAACATTTTTTCTACCAGTATTTAGGAATATAGACACGGCTTTAAAATAATGTTGCTTTATGAATCACATACACTGTAATATGAATATTGACTCTTATCTACTTATGTAATAAAGTTAAAATTGTCTTACCATCTCTTGTGTTACTTATTAATTGTATTTTTTATTTTTTTACAGGTAATAACTGCACACAGCTCTACAGTCGCCCACCATTACGATATGAAAATAGACGCTTCAACTAATTTAAATCATGCATTTATGAGCAATAAACCCTTCATGACAAACCAAACTTACTAGAGGTAATTCGTGCTTGTTTCAAAAGAGAACGATGTAAGAATAAGCGGAAATTAAGTAGGGGTAAAAAAAAACCAGTATTCTTTTAATTTCTGAAACTTTCGCGGTACACGTTGGAATAAAAGAGCTATAAAGTATACGAATACGGGAACTGTATTCGTCTCGAAACATCAGCGTAAAACTAATGTACATGAGTTAGGTTCTTCAAAGTTTTATTATAATTATTTGTTGCGAAATTATTTGACCTAGATTTTAAAGTGCTAATGTTTTCACAAAGTTACAGCCCGTACAAACGACAACTCTAAACAAAAAGGCTTATAATATGATCTGATTTCAAGGTACCCTAACTTGATCTAACCCTAAAATGCGATAATAAACTTAAAGCGCCCTAAGTCTCTTTAAACGATTCCGTTTTTAAGATATGGTGCTTTGAGACCGGATCGTGTTTATAAAGTCTATACATTTTACTTCTACATTACATCGTTATTCTACTTGAGAAAATATGTCTTAAATAGCCAAACTTATTTAATTTTTCGACCTACTCGCTCGTTTATTAGAATAGTGTGACATCTCGAAATGTGTCACCACGTGAATTCATATTTTAATGTGCGGACTTAGAGTCTTAAATGGAGTAACAAAATATTTCGAGATGTCACGTTGTTTTGGAAAATGTGCGTTATACTTTTTTGCGTAGAAACGCCGTATGAACGTAATTTCCGTCTTCACACCCAACCCAAGTGATATCATTCCATTTACTTAATTGTACATAAGTCGCAAGCATTGACTGTATGGTATTTATCACATTCCTTTTTGTTTTCTATAATGAATAATCGATTTATATTTCGTGTAATCGATATATCGTTGAAAAATATATTTATCATGTTTTATATGCCATAAATTTGTTGGTTATCCATGTTTGTTGTAGTGTAACGAAGGTTAGTAGCTTAGGAAGAGCTTGTTTTTTGTTGATAATGTAGACATACAATTACGCATGGAACCTATTATTGATTTTAGTTCTTTATGAGACTATAATTTTTTAATGAAATTGTAATAGGTACAAATTGGAAAGCCAATCGCTTTTGTTTTATTGACCATATTCCTGCTTTTTACTGAAATAGTTATAAATCAAGCTTTATTCCTTAAGTTTTACACCTACGATGTACGTGTTAAAGTTAAGTTATAAATAAGTAAGTTAGTGTAGTGACCACTTCTACTATATCACTTCACCCGTCCAGCGACGAGCACGTATCATTAACTGTTATTGCACTCTTACCATATTCAAGTTTGTTATTATATATTTATATACTTAGGAATGTACTAAATTACTAATTGGAACTGACGAAATTTTAATATTATGATTATTATTAAATACTATGATTGCAGTACAGCTTGTACTGCAATCGATAATGTTCAACTCAAGTGCCTGAGGTGTGTACCTTAAAAATCAATATATCAATCAGTATTATCGAAAGGTTAATCGATTTTTGCTTATGTACTTACTAAATATTAAATCGATATTAGTTGATATTATTTGTAATCATTAGTTGTATATCATTGACTACTTTTAATCAACATTCCGGGATAAGTGTTTAAAAATTCTATTTTCCTATTTTTATATTGAGCTATATTGCTTATTTATACATGTTTATACAACCAAATGAACTTTTTATTCATGAAAGGAATATTTCTTTTAAAATATCTTTAGATTTTTTACAATATGTCATGGATGCCGTGTAAAGGTGAAAGCAAAAAAGACCTTTTAAATTTAATGAAGATCAAGTACTAGGAAACTTGGTCATAATTGGTTGTCGTACAACAGTCACAAACTTAATCCTCTCCCATTTTTATACATACTTGATTCTATACTAGTTCGTTAATATAATACATTTGGCCTTGAAACTGTGATGTCCATACCAGATTATATGATATTAAATATACCAAGCCTTGAGCCTGTGAGCAAAGATTGCTGATATTATTTTACTTGCCAAAATCTAAAATGCTCTTCTGATGTTCAAGTACAAAGAAAATTATTAAAATATTGGATAGTAGTCGATATATTTCCGATAGGGATGTTTTATGAATTAGACAGCTAGTGTTGTGACTAAAACCATAGAAACAATTAAGTGATTGCTTAGGCAGCTAGATATTAAAATGTAATACTAGAGCCTTAAATAGAATTAGTGCCTTAACACGCCTAGATTGTTGTAAGCACGTATATTGCACCTGATGTTTGTTACTTACTATATTTTTACAATAAGACATTGGATAGATAAAATTCATCACAAAATATCTCTCATCCTTCAAACAACATTGTTCAAATTCTAATTTATTTGTATCAGTATCATTTTATGTAAGGTATATGCCAAATATTTTGTAAAATTATGATATCACATTGTTAATAAGATTGTTACGAAATATAGATTTTGAAAAATATGTTTCTTTTATTTACCTATATCGGAGACCATTATAATGTGTTTGCAATAAAACATAATTGAAATTTAAAGATTACAATTTATTCAGAGTTAATTATTTTTAGACATAAACTCAACTAAATTAATTTTCTATTTGTAGAATTCATATTCACTTTCATCCTTCTTGATGTTATTCTTGTATCCTTTTTCGAAATCTTTGGGCAGCACAATATACCTACAAAAAACAACAGTTATATTATTATAATAGAAGAAGTTTGCATTTGTCGACCTTGGGGGCTAGACAAGTGCTCAACGTTCAACGTCAACGTTAAACGTTAGCACCAAAATGTATGGGATTTGACATCCGCGAACGTTTGTGACGTACGTGACAGTCGTTCGCGGATGTCAAATCCCATACATTTTGGTCCTAACGTTTAACGTTAACGTTGAACGTTGGGCACTTGTCTAGGGCCCCTGAACTCGTTGCAAGTCTGCTATGTTCTTAAGCTACAAAAACCCTTACAGTCGAATATAATATTTTTTTCCTTCATTACCTAGACTTAAAAGTTAAAATATGTGTAGCTGTGATATCTGTAATTTGTCATAGTTACCTGTTTTCACGGACAGCGTGCATGCCCGCCTCCTGGCAGATGGCATTGATATCGGCGCCGGAGACGCGGTCCGGCCGCGCCACAAACTCCTCTAGGTCGACTTCTTCAGACAAGTTCATCTTCGCCGTAATCGTCGAGAATATCAAACGTTTCTGGCGCCTGGTGACAATATCAAGTGTTATTTGACAATACAAGCTTTTTGAACGAACTTATTGATATAGATAGTTAAGTTTTTATAAGCTGTGCGCATTAACTCTTATTAAATGCTTAACATTATTAAAAAAACGATGTTTTACATGAAACTGGTTTTTCTAGATTGATATTTATTATTGAATGACAATTTTAATCGGTCATGCCCATACACTAGATGTCATATTTTTGTATGTAAGTACTTTTATTTTATTAAATATTTAATAACGTGATCTACCTGTCTGGAAGTGGGAATTCAATCTTCCTGTCGAGACGTCCCGGTCTGAGCAGAGCGGGATCCAGAGTGTCAGCACGATTCGTAGCCATAATGACCTGTAAGATAAAAAATTTAAACATGTAAATATGGCGGAAGAAACGTATTTTGTAACATAATAACAATTCAGTCTCAAATGCTGCCGAAGACAAAAATATGTAGAGGATTAGAGTAAATAAAAAATACTGGTCCAATATGGATTTGATTGTTGGTCGGCTCTATAGGAAAATGTAGTTTGCATATGGTTCAAAGTACCTTAACATTAGTAGTTTGATCGAAACCATCCATTTGATTCAGCAGTTCGAGCAGAATTCTCTGCACCTCTCTGTCTGCGCCGGTCTGTGCATCGAATCTGTAAAGGTTATTCAATTAGTAAAAAATATAGCAAAAAATAAAAAAAATATTATATAAAAAAAATCAAGACTAATCAATATATTTTTTAGTGTAATACCGAATCAAATAACTATCTTGCTTATCATAAAATAAATCTATTCCATTTAGTACATTTTTTGTAACAGAGTATGGGAATAAAGAGAAGGTAATTTCCAAAAAACATTTTGTATATAAAGACTTGAGTATCCCTACTAATATTATAAATGCGAAAGTAACTCTGTCTGTCTGTCTGTCTATCTGTTACGCTTTCACGCTAAAACTACTGGACCGATTTAAATGAAATTTGGTACAAAGAAAGTCTGGAGCCTGAGAAAGGACATAGGCTACTTTTTAACCGACTACAAAAAAGGAGGAGTTCCATGCGGACGAAGTCGCGGGCAGAAGCTAGTATTCTATAAATATCTATGGTTACCTCTTGGTGGCGATGGCGTCTATCTCGTCGATGAATATGATGGCGGGGCTGTTCTCCTTGGCGAGGCGGAACACGTCGCGCACCATGCGCGGGCCCTCGCCCAGGTACTTCTGCACGAACTCCGAGCCCACCACGCGGATAAACGCCGCTAAAACACGATATTACCAGAGATCGCAATAGGTAGTGCCTATTTACCTAAACTTGGCGGGAGGAGGTGACTAAGAGTGGTTACAACCACCAAAAATATTATTTATTTTTATCGAACGCGGGATTTAACATAATTTAACATAATTTAAAATAAATCAATGTAACAAGATTTACAAGTAAAATAAAACGTATTAATCCTTTTGAGGAATATAGAAAATGTTTATATTCCTATGCCTGACGGATCACTCGTATGAGTCACCTTTTGAGTTCTCAACGTAAGTTTCGGCATTAAACAATTACATTTCATTAACCATTACACCCTGAGTGTGAATCTATATCGATTATGTATTCTTATAAATCCCGGGAAATCCCGCGTTCAATAAAAATAAATAATATTTTTGGTGGTTGTAACCACTCTTAGTCATCTCCTCCCGCCAAGTTTAGGTAAATAGGCACTACCTATTGCGATCTCTGGATATTACAAATAAATATTGATAGGAGAAAATAACAGTAAATACCTCTGAGGGCCAGCAGACGCTAGTTTACTAAATCATAAATCAAATAGATGTCGCTTATGGTAGAATTTTCTATACATACAACATCTTTGAGACAATTACTAGATCAATGTGGGTGTAATACAAAGAATAAAACTTTTTTATAAAATATGATATTTGAATGATACACCAAATTTTTAAGTCCATATATCATATGGACTTAAAAATTTGGTATAATCACATCAATACAAGCATAACCATTTTACATCCATAAGAAAACATGAGATCCTTACCAGTAGTGTGATGAGCGACAGCCTTAGCCAACATGGTCTTGCCGCATCCCGGGGGTCCGTACATAAGTACACCCCGCGGGGGCTCAATACCAATCTGCCTGTACAGCTCCACATGTGTCAGGGGTAACTCCACTGCTTCTCTTATCTCCTGCTTCTGAGTATCCATGCCACCAATATCAGAGTACTGGACATCAGGTTTCTCATCTGTTCACCATACAACCATTATTATATTAGTATACTTAAAATTATGTATATATATAAAAATAAATAGAAAATTAGGTATTCCACACATACAAGCCCTAATAGACTTGTGACTTCACACTTTCAAGGAAAAAAGAAAATAATTGAAATTGGTTTAGAATTTAATTGAAACTGTTTAATTTTTTACTATTTAATTGCTTAGAAGACGGTATGACATCCTTCAATGAATAATTTGCTTAAAGGTCATACTTAAGTAAGTTTTTATATGGCAACTCTTTAATGGACTTACCTACTTAAAACATTTATACAAATATTTAAAAATTAAAAGAAATTATTCATAAGGGTTATAGTTGTAGGAAAATTTTTACTACTTCAATGGATTTACTTGAAACTTTGATGCAACATGTTTGTAAAAAAGGTGTTTAAACAGAAGTGAAACATGGAGCGCAAAGCTTGTGTTCTTCTAAATACAATATTGTTATTTTAAATAAATGAGTTTATTATTTATAATAATATAATATTTACCTGCTTGCAGCATAGAAATAGAGCTGTCAGCTTCTGGCGGCAGCACATCAACCAAGGCATTCGAATGTTTATGAAGAGCAACTGACGCTGATGGCTTCAGCAGCTCTCTGTCAATTGTGGACAGAATGCGCACATAGTAGTTGGAGCCCGTTGTACTGCCAACTGCAAAATGGAAGTTAGATATATAACTACAGATAGACACACAGATACACGCAATTAACTTATAAAATCATGTTTTTTTATAAGAACCTACTGAAAGGACATTCATCATTGTTTGAAAACTGTTTATTCAATATTTGTATTTTTCTTTGTATAATTGTATATGTTTTTATGATTATACTAAAATCATTATAAATAAACTATATTAGCTAATGTTGTAAATGTGTTAATGAATTATGTTTCCATATTACTCTTTTACTCATTTTGGTGAATTGAAATCCACACAGGGAAAACGATTGCTGCAGTCAGTAGATATTATTATTTTTAAAAGAGTTGTTACTCTAAAGATAATAATAAATATTGCTTATTTACCAATGCCTGTATTCTGATCAACCGCCTCCAAGAACTGCCCAATAACAAGTGGGACGGACTGTATGCGCTTCACTTCCTCTTGTGCATGTAAATATTCCTTCTTTAAGTTTCTTTGTTCATCCTTTATGTACTCTTCCTGTACTTCTAAGAATTCAAGCATCCGTTGAAGTTTCTGCAATAGAAAGTACACAAATCACAATTAAATCACATGCCCAGTGAGAGAAAGTGTGTTTGGTTGTTTGGTATGTTTTCACTCAATTTTGTGCACACTTAGTTAGGATTCCAGAAACAAAAATTAGTATTTTTATCTAGTATATGTACATTGATATTGTGAAACCATTTAATTTCACATTGGTAATTGGAAGACAATGCATCAGAAAGTTGAAAATGTACAACAAAGACTATCGTTCAATGTACAGATTTTATCTAATTTTTAAGGTAAATAAGAAAGTGAATTACCTTGTATTTAGTATAAAGATCTTCAGATTCCAATTCATCAAATGTTTGAGGGCCTGCAAACGCTAGTCCCTTAGCGTCGGTGGCCTGGTCGTCCTGTGGATGCAAGAAATCGGTCAATATGAAATTGAATCTTCTAGTTTATAAAACGCAACTGAAAGTGAATAGTTACCTTTTCTGGAAGGATAATACCAATTTCCTCCATGATTCTTTACTTTTTCTGGTTATTAAATACAAATACAAACACTTGGTGAAAATATGAACGACCGTGATTCGTGAATATGAAACGTCAATCTAAGTAAACGTCAAACTAACGCTTTGTCACTGTCGTTTCGTTCCACGCAATTGTACGCAGTTTGTACATGTTGCGTAGTGATATGAGATTGAAAAAAAGAACAAATTAAAATAAAAAATACCCAAATATATTTATTGAAAAAAAAAATACAACAGGTATTTTGGTTTTAAGCCTAGTTTAAAGATGCTGATTAATAAAGTCCACGAAACGGGTAACTCGAGAGAATGCTGCTGGTAGGCCAATCTGGCATCCCAACGCAGAGCCAAAAGATGTTATACCGACCTGAAAAATAAAAACATTTCTTTAGACAGCTACCTACATTGGTACCTAACAGTTTTAATATTTACCCAAGGGCAATCAGTGGCTGAGGAGTAGGGAGCTTACTTCATTTTTATTATTGGGCATAACACTTTCAAATCACATCACACGATTCATTATAACGATTTTGCATAGGTAGGTATGTTTTAATTAATTAATTAATTTATTTATTTGGTTCACCAACAGTTACTAACACTAAATCATACATAGGTAACAATGATAAAATAATAATTAAGAGAGTGTAGCAACTACTTAAAGGTAAACTCAGCGTGCAATAAGTTTATACAGTAAGCAAGAAACAATTATACTATCAGAAAGCGCCAACTTTGTGGCCGCTGCGCTAAATGAAATTTCCGCTTTCTGGCTTCGTCGAACAGAAAAATAGTATAGTAACCTGGGCCAGTAAAATAAAAAAGCCTCAGATCACATTTTTGTCAACCTCGGCTTCGCTTCGGACGACAATTACGTGTGATCTGAGACATTTTTTATTTTACTGGCCTTGGTGCGTACCTAATGTACTATAATGCTATTATAATATTTAAGAATTAAATAGATTTAATTTAACACTTAAATAATCATAATATTATCTCAGTTGATTCTGACCACTTACCAAAACTGGTCTGTTATTTCTATTAACAGCTAGAGGACCACCCGAATCTCCCCCGCAGGTGCCCGATCCTCCAATACCACTAGTGCAGATGTGAGAAGACTGGATGATGAATGGGAAGCCAAAAGAGCATACTCTATTGGTGATCACGTTCAAGTTAACGTGACTTAAGAACTGATTTGTGGTAATAGAGCCTGAAAAAACAATCGATGAAAGTTTACCTACAGCAATTGAAACTACAGAATATACGAGCTGGCAATAACCATCTTAGTAACTAACCATCATTTGTTAATCCAAAACCGGAAGCAATAGCTCTTTCTCCAGCAAAATCTTCGTACAGTTCGACTCCAGCCGGCAAGGCGATTGGTGCAATAGTGTCTGAATAAAATAACATAGTTAGCAATATCAAAACAAGATTATTAGCTTCAGGTACCCATGTTCTTTTGTTAACGATTACCTGACAGTTCTACAGGTCCCGGCAAGTAAACTACTGCGATATCGTTACGTATAAGTAGAGGGAAATAGCTAGGGTGGGTGATCACCACACTGGTCTGGATTCTAGTACCACCGGAGAATAATTGTATGGATCCGAGCACAACTGTGAACCTCCAACCTTGGTTCTGACCATCATGCCAGCAGTGGGCAGCTGTTACGAGTCTCTGATTGCTGACCAATGCTGCACCGCAGACAGCTTGACCAGTAAATCCGACGATATCGATTAGCAGACCAGCCTAAAAAGTAATAAACTAAGTACGGTGATAAAATCATATTGGGTTTGTGTTTTGTTTTTACTATAGGTGATGTTTACAGTGGGTGATTAAATGAAATAATGTACCTAGTAGGTAGTTATTTGGTTTTGATGGGGAACTCACTTTGTTATGTACTTAAATGTAATAGGTATATGATCAAAAGTAAGTATCTCCGAGATTTGAGCGTACTTGATAAGGGTATTGTCCAAGTGCTGCAGGCACGCCACCGACGATCCGATTCTTTGGGTTTCTCAAGAAGTCTTCTTCAGCTTAGCGAATGATCTCTGCCCGAGGGACTCCCACATCCTTCAGGTACCCGAAGACCGGGTTATTGACCTCCGCTGATGTGACGGCGCCGAGGAGTAAAACAGCGACCACTGTTAGCTTCATGGTGTCTGATGAATCGGTGACCCAAATGCAGTTTTCAGAATTTATAGCATCGCGAGAATTTTATCTTGAGATAAGCAACTTATGATAATCGCGCAATTGCGTTTTTCTAATGTTACGAAGTAATAGACAGGTATCTATTTAATAATTTCTGATGCCTTCGCGGTTATTATACATTGGAATGAAACAACTTTAAACGGATTTAACTCTGACGCATCAGCCAATAAAATAAAATAAGCGAGTTAAATCCGTTTAAAGTTGTTTCATTCCAAGGTTTTCCATTTGTTTTTTTTTTTCAATAGAAAGTAAGCTGTAAGACCATGAAATGAGCACGTAGTCACTAAGACAAAAAGCTTTCGTAGTTAGGGGCTTTGACCTAGTGGCGTTGTTCTAGTGAACAGGAGACCGTTGACATATTTATTAGGTATCTAATAGTCAACCAAATGGCTGATATCGCACAATGCCTATCATTCCCTGATTCTATTTTCATTGGTATCTACAAATTTAATTGCAGTAATTACTCTCTCTGTAATTAAATTTCGAAATATTGGATTAATGCCAAGGATTAATACTAATTATCTAGTTGATGGATTGAGGCGGATCACATAATTTAAGCAGTTTTGATAAAGAATTGCGTTATGATTGTTACACATCTATTTCGTATTATATTGCATCAGAGTCATTAAAACAGGCGTAATGGTAAACAAAAATACCTGCTTACATACATAGGTAAGTATCTACCTACATATGAACCTTTTCCTTTTTTTGAAGAAGGAAATATAAAGCAATATGCATAAGTAGCTACCTACTTTTTTTGAACAAATACATTTAAAAAACTATACAAGTACATTACCATTACAAATTGTATCAAATTTTACTTAAAACTAAAGTCACTGCATTACCATGTCTAACAAGTAACAACATTATCATCATATAGGTATGTTTATTATTAAGAATGTCGAGGAAAAACAAAAAAATATGGTAAGGTTATGATAAAAATGAACGGTATTAGAAATAATACCTCTTTGTTCCAAGTCTATGCAGGTAGGACTAAATATATGTTACATACCTAAGTAGGTAACTAAAATTTCCAAGGTAAATAAATGAAACAATAATTAAATTAAGATCATTCATTAATGCTTTGATAGCATATTTACAATATATTTTAATACAGACAGACATTTACAAATGTTCATTGATGAAGTCGACGTAGGAGGAGACCCTGGCGAAAGCAGCCGGGAACCCGAGCTCGCAACCCAGAGCAGATCCGAAGGAAGTAACACCGATCTAGAAAAGGAATATTATTTTAATTTAAATTTATCAATTATGGCATTTTGTGAAGGACTGAATTCAAATCTAAATTAAAAACAGACATAAATAAATTGACGTGAGGCATTTCTTTTATCTTCTAATCAATATGTATGTATATATATATTTATTTATGTAATCATCAACGTAGATAATTATCAGCAGAATCAAATTAACTCATTATCCTCTCGAAGGTCTAATCAAGGAACTGTATTTTTTTTATACTTAATAATTTTGGCATTAAGATATCAATAAAAGAGAAGAATCATTAAATGTGAAAATTCTTTAGGTACGTCATAAAATTGTGTGCTTAGTGGTAAGTTAAACTAAGTTTCCGTTAATTACCATCTGTTTCTTTCTTGCATGGTATTCAATAGATAATAATATGTACCATATATTATATTCTATCGGCTTTCATGATTAAAGTATTCAAAACGTCTCTAATATTAACCATTTATTAAAAAAAACGCAAAGTTAGGTTAAAATAACTCACCAGAACTGGAGCGCCATTTCTGGTAGCAGCCAGAGGACCACCGGAGTCACCATTGCAAGTGCCGACACCACCAAGGCCTCGGGTGCAGATGTTGGAAGGCTGGATGATGAATGGGAAGCCAAGGGAACACGCGCTGTTGGTGATGACGGTCAGACTGACGCGGCTCAGGAACTGGTCAGTGGTGATCGGTGCACCTGAAATGCACAATAATTTGAGGTCGAGTGTTCAATCAGCAACAAAGGTCGCTTGATAAATTGAATAAATAGGTCATTCCTTATTCCCAAATGTGGAATTCTTACCATCGAAAGTTCTTCCAAAACCGGATGCAATGGCAACTTCGCCGGCGAAATCCTCCGAGAGCAGAGATCCAGTGGGGAGAGCGATGGGAGAGATGATAGCTAAAGGAAACAGAAAATAAATTAGCAAATATTATAAAGCTGATTGAACCTAACACACAAATCACAAAAGAAGGAAAAACATGCAACTAATTACTGTTTTCCATACAGTTACAATTAAAAAAATATATGTTGGTAGTTACCTGAAGTGGCGACAGGATTATCCAAGTAGATAATGGCAATATCGTTACGGATCAGAGACGGGGTCCAATTGGGGTGGTTGACGACTCGGCTGGTCTGAACTCTGGTACCACCAGTGAACAGCGTTACGGATCCGAGGACAACGGTGAATCTCCATGCTTGGTTCACACCATCGGACCAGCAATGGGCAGCGGTCACAAGGCGGGTGGTGCTGACGAGGGATGCACCGCAGACTGCTTGGCCGGTGAAGCCAACGAGTTCAATGAGGAGACCGGCCTGTAAACCACAACCATAATCTCAATGAAGCATGCACAAGGAAATCATATGCATCGTATGTACACGTGAAGTTTGAAGAATCACTAACTTGATAAGGGTATTGTCCCAATAGAGCTGCCGATCCACCAACAATCCTGCTAGCGGGGAAAGCTTCCTCAGCCTGGCGGATTTTCTCCGCTTGAGGAACTCCGTACTTGGTCAGGTACCCGAAAGCGGTGGTTACATCTTCCGCATAAACGGTAGCTGCCAGGAGCAGAACAATTGCAAGGAACTTCATGATGACAGGATCAGACACAGCGAGTCGATTCTATGGCGCAAACGTACTTTATATATCGGATTTTGTATTGATAAGCGCAAGATAATGTCAAGATTTGGTTAATCGATCGGCAATTAACGAAAAATTAACAGTTGAAACCAATTAGGACGCAGAAAATGTAACGCAAGCTTGGGTTTTTGGCTAATTGGATACTTAGATAAAATCTTTAATTAATATATAGGTAATTAGTGACTTTATTGTAGTTAAATTCTTTAAGTTGGTTATTATGAAGTAGGTACGTAACTACAAAAATTTTAGCTGTATACCTAATGAGAAAACTAAAAGCTATCGGGGACTTAAAGTTCAAAGGACATGTATTGTGTTTAAATATTATGTCGCGATTTTGTCTAAGCCTCGCACTCATTATTTTAAAATTTGTGTCATACTGTAGGTATGTATTATTACGCTAATTCAGAATTCAGCATGATTGTCGACGGTCGGTACCTACGTACATAGCTACATTTTTGCATAAGTTCGTTTTGCGCTATCTCTGTAAATGTATAAACTGACATCCACACTGGGGACTGTCAGTCAAGCACTCGTCTGGAACAACCCAATGCCATTAGAAGTCCATTTAACGAAGACCCCTGCATACGATGTATCGACTCCTTGAAGTCCCGTCTTTCTATGAAGAGTCGTGGAGAGGCGGGTCAAGTTAAATTGGGGTTATGCCTACAGTCTGGACGGCGGCCCCCGCAAGCTCTTTAGTTATGCCGACATTGTATTCAGATTCAATTCGCGTCGTGTACGGTGTGTTAGTTTATCTGTCACTTTAGGGTTTGGTTGTTTGTGTGACGAATATATTACGTGGTACAAATTACAAACAATTTTTAATAAAAGAAAAGATGAAACGGCTATAATATTATAATTGGTGTGTTTACACCAATTATAATGTTTCATGCATGTTTATATATTTTGTTTATTTAGATGACAGAAACTGAAAATTTTGGATCTAGTTATCCTTTTGTACGATTTTTGTTTCTTTATCTACTTAGTTTGATTTTAATCTAAATAACTACCTCCTTATCATGATGGTCCTGTGGTTACGTCGAAGCTAATCGATTGATTAAAGTGGTTAATGTAAGTACTATTGATGGCGTCATACCTAATTGACTTATCGCATCGTAAATTATCTGCGTTGTTTATTTTCAACTAATATACCGTTAGTTAAAATCAGAAGTAAGACGTTAGTCAACATCATTGACTAACTTTAACGGAAATTTAGAAATCCTCGTTGTCGTAGTCACTTTTGTTCCAAAAAACGTTTTCCTTGCTTTGGCATAAATTTTTATAGTTGCCAAGGTCTTTTTCAAAAAGAGAGTTTAAAAAAAAAGTTGTTTTGTCTATTCTCGAAATTTAAATTTGAACAGTAGGTACAGAGCAATATTGTATATTGTCGTAGGTCGAATCGATACGTAGTATTGGTTTCAAATCAAATCTCTTGACAAAGAGATTTGATTGGCTGTCTCCAGGCTCTACTCGCTCGGTACTGTCCAACGAGCTTGTTAGCTTTCAAGTAACCAAACATATCTCTTATTATTAAATGTTAGTAGGTATTTGTACTTTGATCTGTAATTAGGTCAGCAAGCTAGTAAGTCTAGATACTAAGACCTATCTGTCTAATTAAAATAAAATCAAATTATTACTGTAAGAAGAAAGTGGTGATTAATTTAGCAATAGTTACCTAGACAATAACTGTGAAGTTCTAGTAACTAGGAGTTCACTATAATATAGTCAACAAGATCTAAATTATAGTTCAACTATCAGAGGTAGGTATTTTAAATCTAAGTTGTAATTTTTTATTAAAGTACCTAAGTACCTATTTGATAAATAATTTAAGATTATATTTCGAAACTGGTTATATTGATGAATTATGTTTGGCTTATGACAAAAATGTAATTCACAATCACTTATTATAAAGATAACTCGATAACAATATTTTTGACAGATAATTTTGAAATCACATTGAAACGTGCCTGATAAAAGTTACAACGCTGTCTTTTAAAAGCAAAAAAAGTTGTAAATAAACGTGTACAGCTGTCCCATGTTCCAAATCCGATATGATATAAAGTTAGGTATGAATAAAAAAAAATGCTGGCCGACATTGTCGACCACGAGGCAAGGAGTGGGCTGGCACTAGTGCAATCTCGTGTACCTATGATTATTTAATCAGAGTGCGTCCACCATCGATAAATCTATACATTCACGCCTGTGCATTTCACAGAGTTTTTCACCTACTCGTACTGCATCCCTACTAATCCCTATCCCTACTAATCCCTACTAATATTATAAATGCGAAAGTAACTCTGTCTGTCTGTCTGTCTGTCTGTCTGTTACGCTTTCACACTAAAACTACTGGACCGATTTAAATGAAATTTGGTACAAAGAAAGTCTAGAGCCTGAGAAAGGACATAGGCTACTTTTTAACCGACTGCAAAAAAGGAGGAGTTCCACGCGGACGAAGTCGCAGGCAGAAGCTAGTATTATTACAAACAGATATTATCTTCCTACGTTGTTTGTAATCACCTTTTTATTAAAAACGTCAGAGATAAATACATTCTAATTAGCACATGTCAGAGGTTTATCTACCTAACAGGAACACGAGTATTTTGCGGCGTAAAGACCTCTCCGGAGCGAGGCAAGAAGAAATTATAGCATCTCACAAAGAAATTTATGGGATAAATAGAAGCTAAAGGAGCTTTGTGTCAAAAAGTGAAAATTAGTAGCGGGTACGTAGCGAAAAAGCAGGTGCATTAATAAAGGACTTTTGAGAAAGATTTCGTTTAAAACTTTTTAAATTAGAAGATTACGTCCGGCTTAGGCGATATGAATTCGTCCATGTCCGATTTAATGTCAGGTGAAAATAATTGCTCCGAGATCTTTTTGTTAACTTGATGAAAGTTTGATTAACAAAACGAAATGTAGCCTTGGGTAATAAGAGGAAGGGTGTTGCCAACCGATTACTAAGCTTTTACTTATATACTCGTAAATTTAATCTGTGACCAACGTAACGTTGAAATATTTTATAATCTGCTTTTTTATCTATGGTTTTTGAAACATCTTTTTCCGAGTCTTGAAAAGTTTAAATCGACCCGCCGTTAGATGAACGTTGTAAAATTCTGTTACAAAAAAAACACTACATAGTATAACCTAAAGTCATTGAAAACAATGCAACAGATTTTGAAGCGGTTTTTTTAATAGATAGAGTGAATCAAAAGAAAGTTTTATAGCACCCGTGTGAAGCCAGGGCTAATTAACAAAAGTGTGAGTGGGTATTACGTCTATTTATTATCGCCGCTCAGTTCCCAACAAAGGAAATAAGTATATTATTATACAAATGCGTTCTTTTCGACAGTGAGGATATGGGCAATTTAATAAGTGCGATATTAGGGTCGGCGAGGTGAAATCTCTTTCAGTCGCACGCGCGCGGTGCATATTGTTTCATCTCTGTCGTCGAGCCGTATGCGCCTGACGTTTAATAAACTTGCTCGCGGGATTATAGAGTTAACGGTGATACGTTTTTGAAAAGGGGAAGCAAAGAGACTTGATACTTTGCAATGACTACTTAACACACTTACATTTACTTACTTACACTTAAAATATATAGTTATATAATAATTTCTGATTCTTTTATCGGTAAAGTGCCTGACTAGCTCTCAGCTCCGTCGTGCTACGAATACGGGAACTATAAATATTTCGAAAAGTCAGCCAATAAAATAAAATACGAGAGTTAAATCCGTTTATAGTTGTTTCATTCGATTATAGTTATAATTACTAGTAATTGGCAATTTAATATACTTAAAAGAAGGTACCTGGGCCATTTTTTTATTATTACCCTAATTTTCTGTCTCCAAAAAAAGTAACGCAGTGGAGGTTTTTGTATCGGGTAAAGTTTTGTTTTTAATTATTTACGGATAAAAGATCAGGGATATGGGAAAAGACATAGCGTATGGTACCGAGTTTTCTTGTGTATATTTGCGAGAAAATAGAAATAAATGAGTAACGCAGTTGTAAAAAATAGGGCTGATAATAAAATAATGGTCCACCTAATCATTTAAATTACAGCAATAATTGTAAGGGAATTCACAATGTCTTTTTACATAAATCAACTTGATTTTTAATATAAATCAAATTACTTCAGTAGGGTGACGGCACCAGTAATGGACATGGCACCAATTATGGACATTATTTTCGTTGATCGAATTTATTAAGCAACTGGCCCAACATTTTTCAATTGGAGATACTAAAACATAAGCAATAGACGTTTGGGCTTTCATTTTGATACACTTCATCAAAATTGCCCGTTTTATTTGAAGATGGTTGGGAATTGAAATCTCGTTTCGCGCGGTGGTCATAAAAATCCGTTTTTGTTAGTAAAATCGTTAAGGAGGTGAGTACATATTTGTGCATGGTATTATCTTGTGTTGTGTTGTAATGAGATTTTTTGTAATTTTTACGGAATATTACTATATTGCAAGTAAATTGAGCTAAGTTGAATATGTCCAATCCCAATAATAAGTTTTTTGTGGGGTTTGTTCATCACTGGATTCGATTTTTTACGAATTCCAGTTATGGACAAGTGTCCATTCTTAAGTTTTTTAATATTTTTTAGTTTATTGTATTAAATTATTTAATTTGTTGCACTAAATATTTCGGTTGAGTTGATTTTGTGATTGCTCTTTATTTTCCAATGATGGACAATGTCCATAAATGGCTATTTTTAGTCGTCCAGCATTGGGTTCTTTGTTTGATCTTATAGTGCGCCAATAAAAAAATTACACCCCGGAACAAATAGGGAGGGCATTTGATGCTGTGTGATGCTGCATGATGCTGCTGAGGATGGGAGAAATGATGATCACAGCTACCCTCCGGTTTCATCTTGTTCTTCTTCAACCTTATTCTACCCAATGCTGAGTAAAGGTCTCTTCCATTTCAGCCCACTTCCCACGATCTCGAGTTTCCCGCATCCAATGTTTCCCAGCCACTTGCACCAGATCATCGGTCCACCTCGCGAGCTGTCTTCCGACATTTCGCCGCCCCCTTTCCCGTCTCCAATCCAGCATCCTTTCTTCCGTCGGACATACGACAGACATGGCCCGTCTACTTCCATTTCTTCAAAGCTATGGTTTTTGTTATGTCGGTTAGTCTGGTTCTCTTCTGAATATCGGTATTACGGACCCGGTCACAAAGAGAAATACCTAACATAGCTCTTTCCATAGCCCTTTACTACTTGGAGTCGATGGATGATCTGCCTCGTGAAGTCCCGGCTCCATAGACCATTACGAGAAGAACGCACTGTTGAAACGTGCGACGCTTGAGGTATAAAGACGCACACGTTTGTCTTTCAGGACGTCTCAGAGCTTACCAAAATCCCCCCATTCCAGTTGGATTCGCCCTCCGGTTTGGGGTCCCTCAAATAACTTTGCATAACAAAATCCAGGCAAAAGTCCTGCAGTTTGTGCTATGGGACTACAAACTATTCTCACGGTAGAGGAAGAGGGCAATTTGGTGAAATGGTTGGTCGCAATGAGTTAAAAGCACTTTCACATAAATTGAAATAAATTAACAGAGAGCGTGAAAAAATTCTCCAGGCTCCAGGTATCCGGAGCCAAATATCTTCATTCTACATCTGGTGAGGGCGTCGCAGTGGCACACCAAGTGTGATTTATTATGTTACCAATTCTAAGCTGCAGCTGCTGGCAAAGAGGCAAAGCCTCAATTAATGTTTAATAAATTATTAAAAACCAGATCGTTGATTGAAAGCCTTATAGTATAACTTGGAAATCTAAGGCTGATCACGTTAAAAGTTCAAATAGAGTTAATCAAAAGTAGATTTTTGACATTTGTTTTATTTATCTGTGCAATAAAAAAGTGTCCATTAATGGACGTTCATGACTGGGTCCATGTCCATTACTGGGGGTCCATCACTGAATCTTCGATGTCCATCAATGGTGATATCGTAAATTTCAATTTATGTTTTTTTTATTAATTATGTATTATTCATACAGGATTTTTGGTGTTGTTTAAATGTTCCTCATGTATTTGAGTACCGAACAAAAAATCACCATTTTTGTATTGCCAAAAAACATCCCATTTTTAAACGAAATTCTAATTTAGTGCGCTTAACATGTCCATAATTGGTGCCATCACTCTACTCTAATTTTTAATTTTGTAGTTATAAAACTTTCTATTTTTATCACTAGATTTAGTTCTGTAATTTTCTTGCATAAAAAATTATAATAATCTTTAATAGTAAAACGTGTATCTTAATTTAGGCAGTGCTTAAAATACATTATCACCATTTAATTTCCAAGAACTTCAAACAGATTTGTACCGTAAATGTTTAATGAGGACTCGTGTGATCGACCTAAAATCTTTCGAGATATGATAAATTTACATCGCTTTATAAGCGAAATTAATATTTTAAGCTAAGAGATAATCTTCATGCAGATAATTACTAAGTGACCTGTGATGCCTGAGAGAAAACTTGGCATCTAACAAGTTCAATAAAGTCAAAACGACACGTTTACATTGTAAAAGGGTTTGCTGCGACTCCATTTTGGATGTCATTGTCAATTAAAATTTTAAACAAAAACGTTTTATCCACATTTATATAATTTTATTTAAATTTCGATCTAGCGCTGTGACGTCACACAGTCTTAAACAAACTAACCCTTGCAATTAGCAGCGCGAAACCATTAGCAACAGTGTCACCTAAATACTCAATGACGCTAGTGACAATTTTAACAGCAATTGTTTATAGCGGTATGCGGTCACCAGAGCTTGGAATAGGTAGAGCCTATTTATCTAAACTTTGTGGGTGGACGTAAATAGTCAACTGTACTTCATTGATAAGGATTTTTCTGGATGCCTTTGGGCCTAGACAACATTCAACGTTAACGTTACGAAACGACCAAAATGTATGGGACTTGACATCTTCGAACGACTGTCATGTACATTTTGTCACAAATCTCATACATTTTGGTCGTTTCGTTTAACGTTAACGTTGAACGTTGGCACCTTGTCTAGGGCCCCTTATAATAAAGCATCAAGAGCGTTCAGAAGGAGTATCCATGTCGTAGAGGCAAGTTCACGGGCGGCGCGAGCGTAGGCACTTGCCTCGTGTCTAAAGATACATAGGGTTGCTACTTCTAGAGCAACCTTAAAGGAACAACAGTCCTGCTGAGGCAGCTGCGTTTTGCGTCTCTGCGTATTTAGCTTGTGTACAATCTCTTGCACGCAAAGGTTGATGAATGTATTGAGCTGAGTGAGCTATGAGTGTAACATGGTATTGTTTTATCGACTTGAGAAAATTTACAACCAAAACAATTTTAAAGACTCCAGGAACTAGAAATTAAAAAAAAATGAAATGAATCAACTTAACGGATTTAACTCGCGTATTTTAATTTATTGGCTTACGTTTCGGAGCCTTTACAGAATCCATAATCGTAGCACGACTCGTGAGTTAGTTGTTTCATTCCAAAATATGGAAACACCACGTTTAAAAAAATACATACTTTAGTAGGTAATTGAAAATAATAAAAAAAATTAAAGATTTTTTGGTATTTCTCTTGTTTACTTTATTTGCTAGTAATAGTTTAGGCAACCCTATGTTCCCGTACACGTGGCTTGACGTACTGCCAATAATATTAACTCTGCAAAGAGGTGTTCTATATAATATTCTATGTTTATACCCGCATTGATAGTAGGTATATTGAAGTACAATACGTAATTATTACAGCTACTATCTCAGTAAGCATATTTAACATTTTGTGATGCTTTCGCGATTACACATTAGACATAAAAGTCCTATTTATGTTGTTTTAATATTCATCTTTTTCAGTTCCCATATTCATAGCTACATTACACAAACGACACAAACTAAACACTAAACTAATCAACACATGCAATATAGATCCTTTACTTATGATCATCGTATTTAATCATAATTAAACAAACATAGTAGTAACACTGCCACAGGCTAATCAGCAACAATGGTCAAATTAACTTTCCAGTAGCAGTTTAGTTTGTTTGCGTGGTAATTGAGCAAAAGGTTTCTTGATAAAAACAAGGCTTTTTCGTGCTCTAGCCCGCTGGTTGTGATTAACCACCCCGGTGCGGCAATTATCGCACTAATTAAATTTACGCTGCGTTATGACTAATTTATTCGATAACAGCGCTCCTCGGCCCTCCACTAGACCAAAAAGGCTTAGAAGGGGTAAAGTACAGAACTGCTGTGGTTTTTAGAAAAGCAAATTATTATTTTTATTTGTGTCTGTATTTCAGAATAACAATATACTTAAAGAAATGACTGCCTACGAAAAGAGGTTCGCTGACAAGCAGCAATAGCATACAAAGCGAATGAATTGTAATAAAGATAGGTATGTATATTATTTACAAGCTAGATTTTTCTACAATCCTATTTACTCTAAGGATTAAATTGTATTATAGCTTCTATGCTTACTCTTCGTATGTAGGTACATTGCAAAATATCAGTACTTAGCATAATTCTTTGCGTATGTAAATAATTTAATTCCCAAAAGGGTAGGTGGTTCGTATATCGTATGTTAATCCGTTTACCACGAATACTAACATTTGGCCAACCTCAGACAATCCCCCGTGGGAGCAAAATAGTACGTTTTGCTATTATCATATTATTTAATACAGTTTCCATAGAAACTTATTCAAAGATTAATTATGAAAGAGAATGGTAAAGAGAAACAATTACATCTCTGTTAAGGTAAATTCAATTAAAGAACTGATTAAGGAATTTTATCTGTGTTAGCAGACAAAGAATTGCAGCTTGAGATATTAATGCCTTCCGTGGGAGACCGGTGACTCCCTGAATCATTCTACTTTGTATGACCGATGGAACGTCATCAAAAAAATGAGCTCGGGTTACACAATTATAACTTAATTTACTTCGCGGATTTTATAATTAGATTAATTTACAGCTAGGGATTCTGGAATGGATGGTAATTCGACCTAAAAATGGTGCATTATATTTTTAGGCCTTTCTAGAAATAATATGATTTATCACTGGTCTAATCAACCGCGCTGGTCCAGTCTGTTGGCGGACGACATAATATTATAATTATATACCTATGTTATGACGTACTGATCTTTTCCAATTAATAATTTAATAGGTGTACCTACTATTTCCTCCTAATAGGTACCTACTATATGAGGTTCAATTGTCCCAAACTATTCCAATAATTCGCGACTTGGTAGGAACATTCTTAGACCTATGGCACAGGTAGCCAACCGTAAGGTGGTGCCATTTTTAATGGATTTTGTCAGCGATGCAGCAGTAAGCACAGGCCGCGCTCCATCGCGCGCCGCGCTCTGATCCTAATTGCGCCTTGTTTGGCCGCGTCGGCCCATAAGCTACGTACTCCGGAGTACTAATGAATGCGCGCGAAGTTAGTTATAAATGCGCTACTAAGCATTTATAACTGACTTCACGTTTCATTAGAAAACCAAAAATATAATTACCTACCTAATTCTTTGCCTACCATAGACAATCATTCTTTTCCGTTGTAGAATTTATTTAAACTGTTTTAAAGAAGCGTCATATAGGTTGAGCGAATATCGCTTATGTCTACAGAAAGCAAATTTACGAATGTTCACAATTACTTAAATCTGTATATTTACTTAATGAGAGAAGGTAAATTTATGTATTCCAAAATATGTCACCGAATTAGAAACGTACCTACTAGCAAAATCTTCAAGCGTTTTCAACTGCAGAAATTGACGATTTGTGCTTCGATTAGTCGTAGTCAACTCGAATCGAGGTGAGTGGCGGCGGGCTCAAACGCTAATCGAATTTCGGATGTAGTCGGGCGGACGATCAAGTATGCGTTAGTTCACATTACGAACCCCTCGAGTCTAACCCGATACTTGTACTCGATCATTGGATACCGACGTCGATTCTCGAGATGTTAGCTAAGAGTGATATCGTACGGTCGTTACGGCACACGCGTGCTGCACTCGATAATGCACTCACTTCATTTGGATACCAGATACGAGGCCGAGTTTGCCTGGATTGAGATATGCCATGTCCTGCACAACAATTCGATCATCCAACATGACTGTAGTGGGTATATCTGTACTGTGCATGCGTTGTTTACGTTTCTGTGGTTTATGTTAGCTTAAAGCGGAGGACGTAGATTTCGAAAGCCTCGTTAAAGGATGCGCAATAGTAATTGGCCCGACATTTGACTACTATTTTAAGCAAACCAACATTATGATTTTCAATGATTATTATACTGAGCTATGTAAGTTAATTTTTATTGTATAAATCAACGGCTCCACTGAAATTCAGCGTCACAAAGCTCTGGACTTCCTGTTGTGCTGAGTGGAGAGCTTTTGGGTGCTGTAATATTGTATGTTATGCACCAAATACGTTATTTACTTACCTACTACCTAATTAGTTTACCTGTTTTAAAGACCTACCTAAATTCCAAAACAATCATTATTATTGAGATTGCGTTATATTATCATGATAACACGATAACGCGTATAAAGTTGCGTGATGATTAGTAATATTCAATGTTGACGTTAATCTTGTACCTACGCAAAAAACGTGCGCAATGTAACAATATAGTTAGCTAGTACGCAGATAAGTGCATACAAATTGAAATAAAGGCAAAAACAATTAGTAGCATAGCATAATAGCAGTTGGGGATTAAAATTCCCGACGAGGCCAGCGCGTCGCCGCAGGCCGCCGTCCCTGCCCGGCGCGGCGCGGCGCGGTGGCGGCGGCGGGACTCCAGTACGACACACTAAGCCACATTTTGCATTAACGCCGCTCACTCCCACCAACGTTTTAGAAGAATTTTAAAACCTATTAATGTTTTCAGGAGAATGTCCATTAGGAGGCTAAATTCTTTAACCCCGCCTATTACACGACCTGTCTGGCGATGCGAAAGCACTCCCGCAAAATGATCCCTGATGTCGTTAACTTTGATTAAGTAGTTGATAATCGTTCGTGACTCGATTGTTTAAAAGCCTTTAGCGCGGTTTGTTTTTTTCAGTTTCAATTTGAGTTACGATTTGCAATAAAGGGTTGCGCAGTAACTTTTGGATTATTTTGGGGTTATTAAAACGTACATCGACTTGTCGACTTAGGATCGTTGTGAATCGGAGCGGTACTTAATAACACCAATTAACATTTAAATTAATTTGTTTACAAGTGTGCGTGCGTGCCTGTGTTGTCGCGGTAAAGATTAGCGCGGGCTGTAAGCCGGGCTTAGTTGTAGTTTACTCGTGACGCCATCGATCCCGGGTGATTGGCAGAGGCGGGGACGCACCGCCGGCGCCGGGTGCGCTCTCTCTGTAAACTGGCTACGATCATTCAATTGATTTCAGGTTTAACCAATTTTGAGATGAACTGACTGACTGATATTAACAGCCGAAACTGGCTAGAAGCTTAAAATATCTCTAGGAGGGCGACGCATTCAAACGATATTCTGAATGCAACACGATACTACTTACTTACCTATGGATATTTTTACATGCGTTCATAATACAAAATATGTACCTATGTAAAAGTTCATTGTGTAGGTTTTTAATTTTTTAGTTGCATGTAAGTAGTTAAAATTGTGATGTCACATTTTTGGAAATTAAATTGCATAAATTTTAATTATCTCTTGAAAGGATGAAAATGGGGTATAGGAGCTGAAACGTGAGTATCTACACATTTATAATAGGCGGATTAAAACCAGTGAACCCCCGTAAATGCCCTCGCGAAACAATTATAACGGATATAAGCATTAGACTATCGTCAGCTCAAATGAGCTACGTATATGGGAACTGTAAAGTTCTCGAAACGTCACCAAATAAAATAAAATATGCGAGTTAAGTCAGTTACAATCGTTTCATTCTAGAGAGCTCACTATATGCTTATACAAATATTTAGGTAGATTCGCATATACGATACTTACCAATATTAGGATGATCAATAACTTAGCATAATCGATGTGGCATCAGTGTACAGGCTATGTTCACCCGCACTATCTGTCAACAGATGTCGCGGTAGACTGACCAATGTCCTGGACACTAAACGTGGACACACCCTAATGTTGACCATCGATTAAGGGTGCAATCAGTGGGTTTAGATATAGTACACTACCATGCGACTTGTGTGGAAGTGTGTGTAACTAATGATGAATTATTGCAAAACGTAACAAGTGTTATTGTATTAGGTAGTTCGATATTCGATTTAAGTCGACTCGAAAATCAAGATGTAGTAAAAAAGTAGTGTGAAGTGTTCGAAATCAATTGTAAATCTGTTCATTGATATTTTTGAACGACGTTAAACATAAATTTCTAAAAACAGTTCCGATATTTTTTTCCAAATTAAAAATTCGTTTCACAAATTCACCATATTACTAGCTACAAATTCATATAAAACCAACCACGATAAATTCCCAACGTACGCATAAATCATAACTCCGAAAAAAATTCGCAACAAATTAACAGTACCCGAAAAGGTCCGCTGATCGAGTTAAAAAACAAATGCGGATTTCAAAAACAGAACAAAAGGTCCAGATTGAAAAATAAATATAATTAAATGCAAAGAGTGTTGCCAACGTGACAGGGCCGGGACGTTAATGCCACCGGACTAAATAACGTTAGAGCACCCTTGTTACTGCAATTACGAGCGGGCGTTCCCGGCGTTCCCCGGTTCAAATGTCGCGGCGTTTTAAAGTTTTCATCCGGGTTTAGCTACATCAGACTTTAAAGCATCAATCACACGAACAGTTTATGAACAGCGCTTTTTGATGGCGTCCGGCCTGTCGCGATTTATTATCGTCACTGCACACGTGTAGGTACCTTACTTACCTATATTATGTTGTTTTGTTAAAAACCGGTCAAGTGCGAGGTGGATTCGTGCACGAATATTTATATTATAGGGTGGATCCGGAGAGCCTTTTTAAAAAAAGGAATTTCGATTGAAAACGTTTATTATAACGTCACAAAAGTATTTGTTGCAGCAGCGCTAAGTTAAGACTAAAGTTCTCACTAATTGAAGCGACAAACAAGGTGTCGCATCATCATCATCATCATCCTCAGCCCATCGCAGTCCACTGCTGGACATAGACCTCTCATAGGTGTCACATATTACATGGTAAACGCTGAAATAAAATATAAAGTGTGTGTAGGTTTTTTTTCACTGAAAAAATAAATAAATAATGCCACTGCCATAATTTATACCTACCTACGTCGATTAAAACTTTTACGCTTTTCACATAGGTATAATATCATCATCATCATTATCATCAGCCCGTCGCAGTCCACTGCTGGACATAGGCCTCTCCAATTTCACGCCACTTTGCTCTATTTTGGGTATAATATAATAATATCCAATATCCAATATGGGACACAATCCTACGCGATTGTGTCCCATTTTTAAAGAATAATTATAAAACAAAAAACTAGTCACAAAAAAGGTAATATATTTACACTTTGTATTTCCTTCTACCGGGCAATTATTTTATCGCCACTATTCAACGAAAACCCAATTAATTTCGGAATAAAAAATAAATTGCCGAAGGATGAATGAGTCAATCAATTTGTACATTAAATTCGGTCAGAGTCAACCTCTCATTGGAATAAATATCCATTGTTTATCACACGGAAAAACAGAAAATAAAGGGACGTTGATTGTAACGTTTTCGGTAAACTGTTAAGTATGATGATTTCCGGTAATGAATGAAGTAAAATTCAGAGGTTTAATTATGTGGTACTTCAATATGTATGGTATTCTATTGCGGATTGCGGTATCGCACTTTCAATCCCACCATCATTCATATTAATGAATCGAAAATCATAGATGTAAATCGGTTGATGCGTGATAAATTGTCTATTTATTTATTGGATATTTTAGGTTATTATTATCTAGTATATAAATCTCTCGTGACGCGGTGTTTTTGCTAATCGCCTTCTTAACAGCTGGACCGATTTTTATATAATTTTGTGTGCGTATCGGATAGGTTAAAGGATCGGCCAGCAACTGTTTTTCTTACCTAAATGTTAAGGGAGGTCCACGGTAATTCATTTATTTTTGGACATTTTTTGTTATTTTCCATGATGTATACTTGTTAATACAACATACTTACAACCCTAAGTTTTCACCCATCTTACGATCAATATGGGAGTATGGCAGTATAAAGTTCGATAAGAAATAAGTACTTATATATTTTTTTCTAAAAAATGCCAAAAGTCTAGTTTTTAAGATAAATAAATTATTTACAAAGACAGACTTGGTATGTACCTACTGCATTTATTTTATCTCGTAGAACTCATTATTATAAATAATAAATGGAGCGTACAAATGTCTTTGAAAAATGTTAAATGAGAACTTTTTAGTTTTCGTAACACTTGAAATTGTAAAATAAAGCGTAATGACTAAAAGAAAATGTTTTTATAAGCACTTAATTGTGTTTTCTTATTCTACATTGTTTTGAATTTGTTTAACAACTCTGTCCCATTAAATAAAAGAATTGAAAAGCTTTTTAAACTTCGTCTAGAACGAGTTAACTTTTTCATTGTGAACGAATTTATAGGTTTGATTTCTAAATATACTTCGAATAGAAGTTAGGGGCAACTTTTGTGTATTCTTTCACTCCTACTAATGCAATGAATAAACGAAAAGGATGGCAATATGAAATCCGTATATTATTACGTATTACGACACACATGTATTACCTAGTATTATTCATATTTTAATTTATAAAGTTTATCTTCTCTAAGAAGTCGTACGTATCTAAATTTGGATCGTGTTAATTGAGATCTTTTTCTCAGCATGTCAGTATCAAGAAAATATTATCTTAATGACTTTTTTCTCGTAAAGGGTAGAAAGAATAGAAATGACACGACGAGGCGTAGCGTACCGTAGACCTTATAGAATCAAAATATTATTATGTATTGTGTAGGTTTAAGATCCCATTATATCCCATATAATTTAATTCATAACTTTGCCCCAGTTTCTGCTACGGCGTAGCAACTACATTGTCCTGTGCTACGATATCATTAAGCTACAAGTACTTTGAAGATCGCTACATTATATGTAGCCATATTTCTACTGCAAGTGCTACGGGTTTTACTATTCTTACACAAAAATTAAGAAAGTGTCATACATATAACCATCGAATGCAATGATTCGCTAATTCCCGCCAAACTTTTTAAAGGAGTAGAACTCGAAGGAATACAACACGTGTATCGTTTCAGGAAGTCTCCTAAGGTGATGATGACAGTATGCCAGTGAACCAAAGGTTAATCTAAATTAGTCCGATACGGGAACGCTGTAAAAGGCTTAAAATTAACAAAATTCACAAGTGCTTTCTTTTTTGTAATCTGTTAGAGTATATTGAAATGTAATGGGGGAAAAAAAATCTAATCTAAAATGGTAGTAAAAATAAAGAATAATTAACTAATTACCTTCGAAACATTTATAAGGTTATATGCTATTAAAGATTATAGTAATTGAGATCGAAATTTTTTTATGTGATTAACAATAAGATGTACTATCAACTGCGCTGGCAATGTTACACCTTTAAGGCAATAATCGCTTGAACGACCCTGGTACCTGGCGGCACGGAAGGCGGCACGACATGGAAGTAGGAACCAATAGGGCCGCAGTTTTAAATGTGTGTGTCCGAGCGAAAGGGTCGCAGGTAAAATTTCTATTGTTGCAATTTTTTTCGCTCGCCAGCCGGTTATTGTGTACTAATAGTTTAAAAGACACAAAAAATATTTAGCTACTCTGATCTATGAAAAATGATGTCAGGTGGAGTCTATAGATAATTATGTTATTTTATTTGTCATTTGTAACTAGTTAAAATTGTTATAATTTTTTTAATCTTTAAATTGTAGAAATATTTGGTAAATTGTAAAGAAGCAATTCATTAACTTATGATTTTCATATATCTTAATCTTTAAACACTTAACCAATTATGACAAAAGTAAAAAGCATCGAAAAAAATATTAATATCAGCTCGGTGATTAATACCTACTTAATTATTTTTCATCATAAAAAAAATGTCATAAGAAATCGCTTAAAATAAGGTTTTGGCTAGTAGTATTCGTATCCGCGAGAATATAAAATCCAGAGATTACAACGTTTGTAAAATATGCCAAGAACCCACTATTTTCGGGACTCGCGGTTACAATCATAATATTGTACTACATAAAATCAAGAAAACCTTTTTCATTGACATTGCCGATCATCGGCAAATTTCTTGAGTTAAAAACAAACGAACGAATATCTTTACCGCTTTTATCGCCACGTGTTATTTTGCAAGGTGGGAGAGAGATTCCACATCTGCTTTGTTAGTAGCCTGAGAGTCTACCTATCTCTCTGTAACTTATGAAAAGAAAGTGCCGCCTAATTTAGGTTTCAATAAGAAAATACCTACAGTGGAATTAATTTTATTGATTAATAATTGTGAATGTTATTATTTTATTGATTAAGATTATTCAAAATATCACCCAGCTCGGGCGAAACAAGTTAGTTTTAAAAAGTAAACAAAATTACGCTAAACTTTAATACATAGATATATTGGAATGAAACAATTATATTATAACGGATTTAACTTAAATTTGCAATAAAATCACTTTAACGTTAGACTACCGTCAGCTACGAATATGGGAACAGTTGAGTTATAGAAACATCAGCAAATAAAGTAAAATACGCAAGTTAAGTCCGTTTTAGTTGTTCTATTCCGATGTGTAATTTAAAAGGTCCTGAGTATTATTTATTAAATGCAAGTTTAGACGTTATGCCACTTGTGTTAAAGCTTTTTTTTCTTTAGCAAGCGAAAAGGAATCGCAACGTGATGGTGTTATTCGCCGTTTTACCTACGTCTACCAATTCTTAGTTTACTTAGTAGGTATTTTAAAAATAATTGGAATGCGTTGTAGGTCTAAAGTTCTAAACGACGCCGCATATAAATATATAGAAATAAGGCTGGGTATTTCAAAACAAAGGAGCCGAATTGCAGTAATTAATATAATAATTACCTATTCTAAGTAACCCACTCTCTGGCGACACCTGCGACACAATCGGCTACATAGCCGCGGCTGGGTATTTTCAGACAAATGCACTACCTAGTTATTATTTTATTACCTATCTATTCTACAATGTTGTTAAATATGAAAGGAAACGATAACAAAGGAAGGCAATAAAACTGACTCAAGTCTGGGACGTGCACAATACTATCTCCCTTAAACAATAAACGTTAGAATTAGGTAGTCGGTTTTACCTGGACATCAAAAGTATTAAACTCTTTCGGCGTAATGACATTGACTTTAACGACTATATTTATTTTGAAAATAACAATCAAACAATGGATGTTGGTAGTGGTTGGTTTTAATTGCTTTTCCGCACGTGTGTTATAGTTTAGGGATACAGGGGGCGGGATAATTCTTCCTATGCAAAAATGATAATATCTACATGAAAATAAATAATTATTATTATACGACAAAATTAAAAAGAGGAGGCTATACTTAAGGAGTGACGTGTTATTTTTGATAATACATAAACCATGTCATTTCATACAAATTATGTGTAACGGATCGAAGACTATATGAAAGAAAATGGAGCGTATTCTTTTTAGTTTTCTTGAGTGGCTTTTAAAATTAACATTTAAACTTTTTAGGCACTAAAATAAAAAAAAATACCTAGGTATATAATTTATTGTTGTAGTATTCTTAAAAATTAAAACTAATTAAAATATTGATCCGTGTTATATCTGTTAATATCTTCCACTTGTCCCTGTCCAAAGGAGATTAAAAAAAAAACACTTGAATCATAATTTAGGTATGTAATTTTTAATTACAATATAGGGTATTGACTTATGCCACTAAATAACAGATTAATATACACATATTTCAAAATACTGTAAGACATAACTAAAGGATAGTCCCGAATAACCTGATACCACCCAAACATTACCTAATACAAATCAAATTCACACTGGTTGTGGTTATCAATGAACTGTTTA
Source organism: Polylopha cassiicola (assembly GCA_038024825.1). Lineage (NCBI taxonomy): Eukaryota > Metazoa > Arthropoda > Insecta > Lepidoptera > Tortricidae > Polylopha > Polylopha cassiicola. The sequence continues at coordinate 6,123,389 of CP149059.1, forward strand.
CAAATTATGAACTGTTTACTTTATACTGGAAGTAACAGAAATTATTTGGGCTTAACCTTTTAACAACTAGATATTATAAAAGATAGGTAAGTACCTTATAATATAAATTGATAGAGCGGCGAGAGTAAATTTTTAGTTGTTGCATCATATTTTTTTATAGAATGAACAGTTCATAAAATGGTCTAATAGTCTTACAAATATTTTTTTATTATTTTTGACAAATAGTAGAAAACAAGCATAAATAAAATTATAACATAAAAATTTACAAAATATTATACCTAATAATTTCAAAACTAACTCAATTATTTATTTACATTTCTTAAGTGTTATACAAATAGTACTAGGTATCACTATAGACTCTGTTTGGCATAACAAATTATTTAGGCACTACTTAAATATATTACATATAAAATTATGACTAATAACATTAATAAACTACATTAAATTTGAGGAACAATTAAGAGTTTTAAAAATAATAACTATTATTTTCGCGGTTATTTATTACACATTGGTATAAAACAACTATAACGGATTCAACTCGCGTAGGTATTTCGTATTAGACTACCACGACCACCAGACGACTAAAAATATGAGAGCTATAAAGTTTTCTAAACGTCAGCATCAAAATTAATATATTACCTACACGAGTAAAATATGTTATACCTAGTTGTTATTTTAGGTGTCACAATATATTATTTCTATACTACTTGAATATTGTTATGAACTGTCCATTCCATAGATAGCGTACTAGATTTTTTATTTAAAATTTACCTACATTATTTAATAAATCTAGTACCGAGTCATCTCGCCGTCTGCGTCAATGACTGCGTCGCAGCGCTTTCGCATAGAATTTATTAATATTTCGCAAAGATCTGAATTTCGAAGTAATTCCCATACTTTTTGGCAGTGGGCTTCTAATTCTTCTTGGCGGCGCTCATTTCTAGTGTCCCATTTTTGGACCATGAGCGCCCACAAATGTTCTATTGGATTGAGATCCGAGATCGTGATGGCCACGCAACCGTTTTAACATCGCGTTGCGTGGCCAGCCAGTCTTGCACGACGCGCGCACGGTGAATTGGACAATTGTCCTGTATAAATATAATCTCTGGGAAGTCATCCCTGGATACATGTGCGCACTGTTGGAATCATTACTTCTTCCAACAGCTGTCGGTAAGTCTGGCTCGTGGATCGCCCGGGTATATAAGCTAGTTCCCCGGGCCCATCGGAACTCATCCAGCCCCACATATTTACTGTGATTCTGCCTGATTCAGTATTGGGAATTATATTTCGACCCTCATATCGTGTATTATTTGGTCTCCATAAAAACTTGCGACCGATTTGACAAGATTTAAAACATTTTTCATCGGAAAATATTACATTTGAGAAATCAAAATCTCTATACTCTATAGCAAAGCGTCTACGTGCAGCTCGTTGACTATCAGTTAGCGTAATTTTTGGCAGGTTTTCTGTTATGAATATTATTTCGATGCAAATGCCTACGTATCGTATCGACAGAACAGTCGAACTCCTCCGCAAACTCCCTTGTGGGCGTAAATGGATGTTGAGAGTAGGTCTCTATCATCCTATCTATTTGATCCTGTTGTAACACGCGGAGCGGCCTGGCGCGCTCGGTTCCTGCAACGAGCCCTCGGCCTCATACCGCTGGATCCAGCGACGAACCGTAGCTCTCTATTAAGTAAATAAAAACACATTTTATTCAAAATTCCTTCATTTTCAAAAAATAATAATCTATAGGGTTAAATTAATCAAAATCAAAACTTTTAAATTTAAAGGATTTTACAAATTAGGTAAAAAAACTATGAACTTATAGCATTACCTACTCGTATGTTAAATATTGTTATCTATACATTTGTTACTACGTTACTATCAATTTCATTGTAGACCGATTCGAATAGTATCATTCTTCACCTAATGAATGATACTATTCGAATACAAAATATGTATACATATTGTGTTTAATTTTTTTCTATTACTTTGGGATAAATTGAAAACATCATTCCTTAAAAATAAGGTCTATTATTTTTAAATTATAGGTATTCCTTCAATAAGCGAGGAATTTCGATACGGTATAAGGGAATACTATTATTTTATTGTAAAATTATGAAACGTAATAAAATTCTTTAATTATAGTGGTCTCTGTCATTATAAATTTTTATATTTGGGCGTTTGTAAGTGTTGTTTTATATTTACTCCGACTAAATATGAAGCACACCGATACTTTTTAATAGTGTTACCGTTATATAGCATATCATTAATTGTCATATTTTATATTGAAAATGCATAACAGACTTGGCATAACAAATTTACAATATGCCTAATTATAAAATTGCATACTGCTTAAAATGCCTATTACTGAATAAGCATAATATTATTAAATATAACTTTATCAGGTATAACTTTAATATGTTATTCATACTTACTTTTATTCCTAAACTATTATAACTAGGTTAGGTTAAAACTGCGACACTTGCAGGATCGGTTAAAGTAAAAGTAAGTAACATATCAGTTTGCATCATTTTTTGTCTTATTGGCTCCAATAGGTAAGAATATAAGTTTATTTATCATAACTTCTGTTTTATCAAATATTAAATGCTAGTAAATGTTGGTCTTGTCATTATGTATAAAAAATCGTTAACTTTTTTGTGGTTGTAAACACCCACTTACTCTTATAAGCTTTTTATAATTTTTCATAAATATTTATAAAAAATAATGTTAGGCTTCTAATTGTATGCAAGGCCATCGTTATGAGTATTTATATTATATGTATTAAAATCATGCGTTTTCAGTTATGCTTATTAGTGTTATGCTGACTTACAATTATGACTAGATATTATGTTATGCTCCTTTCAAATAGGACAATTATTTTAGGCGTTTTAATAACATCTAAAAAAAATGATCTTTGCCCACACTTTAGTTACCGATTTACTTACTTGTGCGTTATAAACTATTTTAATAGTATGTATTAGATTACTTACCGCTATATCAAGTTCATCCGCGATTTGACTGATGTTGAGGCCTTCTCGATGCAAAATTATAATATTCATCCTTTCATCAACAACCAAACTGCGCGGCATTTTGTTTGTCGGTAATGAAGCACACGTCAACGTTATATTATTATAATCAAAGAGTCCAATAAACAAGCACAGGTCAACGTAAGGCGATCACGGTCCGGTATAACAAGCAGGGGTCACTAAGAGGCAAATAACAAAGGTCCAAAAAGAATAGCGAAGGTCGTAAAACTTCGAGAACAAAAAAAAAGGCAACGGGCGCGGCAATAACAGCACAAGGTGCAGTATGCGACTGTAACAATAGTTTTTTTTTTGTTTAACTCGACTCATCTGCAAATTTTTAAATGCATCCTAATTGGTGATTTTAGTAACTTGGGGGCGGAGTTTACTTAATTGTTTTGCTTTGGTTGTGTGTGTGAAATAAAACAAGAGCAAGCAAAATTTTTCTTATATGGCATACTACCAACGCATGCGATAGTACCTACCTGAGTCTTGGAAATTGTACTATGTAATTTTCCATACCTATTCATTGTCTACTCGCAGCCAAAGCTAAAAAAATAGCTTTTTGTTTGGTACAATTAGAAACAATTTCCCCCAAATTTTAATATATTTTTTAATTAATGCATTTGCAAGGTATTCTGTGAGAGTGAAGTGCATCCAAGTTAAGACGAAGAGTGCCCTCAACCGGCGACTTGCCTTGGCCGGCTTGGATGCATTAAACAGTTGCATTCTGCAAACTGGGTCACTCTAAACAATTTGCCGAGATTGGACGTACATTATTTATGTCACAGACAGAAGTGAAAGGAAATTGAATTCTCACTTCCATTGAAAACAAACTGATGTCAGAAAAAATAACATACGTGTCAGACTTTTTATTTTAACGTATAGTTCGTAAAACTAAAAATTTATTTTGAGAAGAAAAGACAAAAAAATACTGTCGATTTCTACTGCTATTTAGTATTAAGTTACCTAGAAACTATATTGTATTATTATTAAAATAATTGATTGTATAGTCCTCATTAAATATATCGTAGCATTGAATATTATCAAACATATTATCGAAAAACTCTTGACAATAGGAACATACTAAATTGATATATTTGAGCACCTTAAGCTACAAGCTTCTGCTATGAGAAGAGAAATCCGACTTATAATTGGAGTCTTCACAGGTCACCTCGGAGTCAACGACCTCCTACGCAAAATGGGACTTACAAACAGCAGCAACTGCAGAATGTGTGGAGAGGAATGTGGAACTGAGGAACACTTGGTGTGCCTCTATGACGTCATCACCAGATGGATAATGAAGATACTTGACTTCAGATTCCTGGAGCCTGGAGACTTCCGGGCGACATAATAAGGTATATGGAATCGGTTATGGGGAACCTGACGTAAGCTAGAAAAGATCCCATTGGGTCGAAGTGCACCCGAAAGGTATCCAATAAGATAAGATAAGAAACCAGCAGAACTTATTGTTTTAGAAAAATAAAACTGTTATCGATTAAGTTTCATTACTTGTCATTTGAGTTCAGAATAATTAAGACTAGCTTAATTATTGTTTCCATTACTTCAACACAATTCAATTAAACTTTTGTAAAACAAATTAATTACTTATGATTTGTATTCCCTCACTGTCTTTATCTGGACTTGTGTTATATTTGTTCTATCAAGTTACTCAATGTTTGTATGCAGTTTGTATTGACTTGTTGAATAAGTTCTTCAAGTCAAAATAGTATCTAACTTGATCAGTCAGACAGAATATAATACAATATTCACGTCAGTTTTATTATGATGATTTATTTATACTTACACAAATATTTCTCATTATTTTTTTGGGGCTCCGTACTTACCTCAAAAGGAGAAATGGAACCCTTACTTACACTTAACAAAGTGATCCTAATCACTTTGCTGTCCAACTGTCTATGTTTCACCCTTTTATTACGCAAATTTTGAACACTCGCAAGGGAATCAAAACCTAACCTAACTCCCGTGAACTCAGAATCTTGAAATTTGGTATGAAACCGCGTACCTATAGCACAGATAAAGGAAAAAAATATATAAATGCGACAGTGGCTTTGTCTTTCTGTTACCTCTTACGCATAAAACTGCTGAATTGATTTAGTTGCAATTAGGACATATTCTTCGAGCACCGGGAAAGTTTTTATCAAATTTTAACACATTCTTTGAAGTTGAAGCTAGATAGATAATTATGAGTTTAAGTAGGTAAAGCATTTTCAGCGAAAGACTTATATAAAATATCTTCTACATTGAATATGCTTTTACCATATTGGTTAGATTTTGAATCTGCAGTCTTCCACGGTGTCCGAACCATTAGCCAAGTTTAACCAAAGGCTTATCTACTTACCTACAGCTTCGGGTTTGGCTGCTCCTCCTGTATTAATTATTGATGCTTTAATGCGATAGAATAATCTGGAATTGTTTTATTTAAGTTCCTAATGCTAAAACTGTTATTGATGGCCTAGTTTCGACTAGGAATTTCGGTTTCTAAGTCACTGCTAAATGAACAAGTATTCGGACGCGCAGAAGTGTGAATCAAATAAAAGCCTATACAGTATATATGGATTTATATCTGATATATATATATATATATATATATATATATATATGGATACCTGCTTCATAATTAACAGCTGTGAATTGAGATATTGAGGGTATATTATATTCAATGATGGATTTTAAAGTGAAACTTCGAAGTAATCTGTCTTATTGATATACCTGAAACTATTGCCTTAACAAACGATATCAAAAGATCTATTATCATTGAAAAATATACAAAAAAAACTTAAATTACATCTTACGTATAATAATGATCGCGCATAATATTGTAGTGACCTAAGTCGAAATGTGTGGCTACGCGAATTTCAATTTAAAAATGATCACATTTACTTAGACTCAATTGGTAAGGAAACGACATATTATGAATTGTGTCAATGCAAATCTTAAAGAGCGATATGCTATATTAATACGTTTGTTGTTTAAAATAAATAAATAAAAATGTCACTCCGGGAGTGCCGGCAGAAGTGAAAACTTCAATATGAACGTTGTGTTTAATTATAAGTACAAACTCCCTTCCCCATCTTACGCATTTTCAATCAGCATCACGTGACCTTGACGCGATTTGAAAGTTTTTACCCATACAAAAAAGTGCTCAGCGCCGCTAAAGAAGTTTTCACTTCAATAATTTGGTATAAATTTCCAAAGACCAATGCAAGAGTTCTACAACGACTTTTAGATAACAATAAAAAGTACTTATTACATCTTTATACCTAAACACTTACATCACAAATTGTAACAAAAGTGTGATAGAAGAATAACAATAATAGACATTGACACGACCCCTAAATAGAATCAACGCCGTATGTCGTAACTATCTTCCCTTTATAAGGGCCTAAAGTGCAAAGTTCATATAAACGTCACTTACTACATAGATAGTATCAGAGTTGCTGAGACCCTACAACTTAAACCCTTTGCTAATCTGGCCACAAGAGACCGCATGCGTGGGGTAATGAATGATGATGTATTATCAGCAGTATGAAATGTTTACTGTATAGTGATTATGTATAACTCAGCTAGCATACACAGTGGAATTCACAGATGATGACGTCATTTAATTTTAATAGTTGATGAAACAATTATCGAAGTTCGAATCCGAAGGAGGTTTTTATTTACACACACAAATACTCGCGCGCGCTCTCTCGCTCTATTTATATCGCAAGTTTTGTATTCCTTTCTTTTTTTTGTTTTGCTAAGTTTATTATGTATTGTGCCATATACATACAGTTTGGGGTCCGGTAATCATAACTTTACTGTGTACCTACTTGTGTAATATTAAGCAAATAAATATTTATAATACAATTACAGTATTTTTATTTTTAATCACCAAGAACTGCCTGCTGTCGAAGACATCTGAGAAAGTGGCAGAGCGACAAGTAGTAAATAAATTAATAGAACTATACAAATTATGAAAAAATTGTTAATAAAAACATCTTTCAAAAATTTAAATCGTTCAGTTGCATCGTATAGATACGTATGTTTTGGCTACATAAAGAAATGACTTGTGCAATAATAAAATAATTTTAAGAAAAACAAACTCGAATTTCATATACCGTATCGGCAGTTTATAACTTCAAAATTCACGCAATAAATCTATTGTAACGAGCACACGTAAATCTCGTATCGACCTCCTACAAACAGGCGCTTCGCATGACTGGCTCGTACCCGAAACACCACTTAGTCCAGTATAATTTTCAATGAGTAATGGCTGCAGTCGCAAGGAGGCGACCTGGGTCAACGCATTACTGCCCGGAGAGCCGTTTCCGTCACAACCATGGAGTATAGCATGGATAAGATTGGGAGAAAAAAGAATTGAGTACCTACTAGGTCAATTTTTAAAAATTGGTTTTATTTAATTATGAATTTTGTTAATTAATATTACCTACACATTTTTTAGCGTAGGCTTTTTAGAAAACCTTTTTAAATTTTATTTAAATTTGCGTACTTATTAAAATGAGTTATAGGAGGTGTGTGACGTCACATCGCTATAATCAAACTAACCCTTGCTATTAGCAAGGCGAAAATATGTAGGTATGTATTACTATTTCACGCAAAAACTACCCAATGAATTTCGATGAAGCTTTACAATAATATATCTTATTTATCAAAATAACACATAGGCAGGCTACAATTTATGAAGGTATTGTGTAAAGTACTAATTATGTGCAGACGAAGTCGCTGGCAAAAGCTAGTATTACATAAAATAATAAAATAATTTTATTTTATAATAAAGTTAAAGTCATCTCCATCATCATATACCCCGTGTCATTTCCTGCGCAAGGGGCATCTAGAGAGATTGGCCACGCTTATCTCTCACTGTAAACATTGGGCGATGACGGCACGTCAGATGAGACTAGATAGAGTGGAACCAAGGCGCCTATTCTCAACAACAATCTGACATTTGAACCCATCCTCTTCTTACACGCTTTGCGAGTACATCGACAGAAAGTGACAGACGATACTTGTTTCGGTTTCTGAATGCTTCCCGGCTTCCCGTGGAGGGAGTAGCTAATAGTAAACGTCATTTGCTGACGTCAAATGGAAATGAAAGTAATGTCCGGTGGAGGCATTGTTATGAGCAAACGTTGTTAACTTGCCAAGATGTATAGACATCCCTTAAGTTTATCTTTCCTGGAATGATTTGATTTTTCTGGAGCATGATGTATTTTTAGAAAATCGTAATGATGTCACTGATACCGGATGTCATCTTGAGTACCTAGTTAATTCAGTTGTTTGGTAAAGGTTTTGTTTTGGAAACTTTTTTGGAGGTTAAACTTTGTGTTACATTTTTTCTTAAAACCAGAGATTGGTCGATTGTAATAATATAACCATAGAAAAAAGTATAGTGGCAAATGTCTACCTTTATTTTATACGTGTATAATGAGTCATATTTCACCCGAGCAAAGCCGGGTCTCATCTAGTATTGTAAAATTATATAATTATATTAAATAAAGCGAATATTTTGCAATGTGAACTTATGAAACTATTGTATTTCGATAAAGGTTTTCGAACGATTACTTTAATCGGTTTCAGAACGTTTAGACAAATGTCAGATGACAGGATCCTTGTTTCCGCTAATTTTGTTGGTTGTGAAAAAAGTGAAGTTACCAAATTTGTGCTGCGTTTTAAAAAATATAATACAATTTGTTGACAAATAAGCCGTTTTTTTGGGACCAGTTCTTTGGTTCGAAGTGAGTGCATGTGTAAAGTGTTCCTAGGCCGTGGGTAGTAGTACGAGTACAAGTAACGGCAAAAGGGAGTCCGTGACTGTGACGTCACGCTGCAGTTGCCGTGCTAGTTGCGAAGTTCGCTGGATTTGATTTCAATATACTGAGGTAAAATAAACAAATTCCACAATGAGTTTAAATATTAAAAAATACATTTTATGCAGCTTTTAAATGTGTTTTGTTACAAGCGCACAAAATTTGGTATTTTAAGCAAAGTAAAAGTTTGTAGGTATTTTAGGTAGGTAGTAATTTATGTTAAGACTATATTCTTTTTTTTATTACATTTTGTTTCGTTTAAGCCATGAGTAAAATTAATTAACATAAAATTAAATTATTTTTTTAAGTAAAAAAAAGCAATGACGTGTTCCAACTTTTTATATTCTGAATTTAAATTATATGGCATCTTGTTTAATCAGCCAGTAATTACGGAATGCAACAAACAAAGAGTTTTTATATCATAGACAACAGAAACATAATATGTAAGACAGATAAAATAAGAACAAAACGGGTTGCCAGATTTCAACTAAGACTTTAGCAGACGAGGCTAAGGTAGCTCCCACTTTAGCGTAGAGGCAATATACACTCAGAAAGAATTGAAATAAAACAATACCTTGTCTTTAAATGCAGGTGAATAAAGGAAGTTAATGTACAAAGCTGAGGTGGAAAGCTGGGCTCATGTTGGATTACTACTGGTCTACTGTACTGCTTTGGGCAACGGTTCATTTTAAAAGTCTCAGCGATTTAGTGAGTCATTTTTATTTTATTATTAATCCTGCCTAGACAAGTGACTTTCGATATTTACGAACACTTAGACTGGAATGAAAAAAACCGGGAAATGGACTTAGACCCCTAGCACACGGCGTATTTTAAACGCGCAGTCGACGCGCAGATGACGCGCGTAACCTTTTATCGTAAGCGTACAACATATTACCCACGTTTGAATCTTACAAACGCAAAAATACGTCGTCTCGGGGTCAATACCATAAATTCACAATGTGATTATTCTATAGACCGCAATTTCAAAAAGAAGTACCAACATGGTTTGGGAGAAGATATACAGCATTTGTATAAATCTTGTATTTCGCGGAGGGGTAACAATCAGTTGGTAATGTCTCGAACGCTGAATTTCAAAATGACAAGTCTGAACGCGCAAGTTCGTCGTTAGGTTAGGAGTATCAGTGACCCTAGTTAGGTCATAAGGGTAACGAACGGAAAAAGGTTAAGAAGCACTGATTTAATACCTTGTATCTCTTTTCACTTGAACCGACGTCGCACCTTAATGCTCACATAGCACTCATACGCCACGATTGTTCTTTTCTACCGGGGAATTAGCAAACATTTCGAAATACTTTTAATGCCGCTAGCAAAGTACTCACGAGCTTTATGTGCATCCGCGATGATCTTAGCTATTTTGTATACAAAGTTGTACGAGGAGTGCTTAAGACATCTTTGTTCTTTTTGTCCTCGAGTACGTAGATGCTGGTTAAAATAAACAGAAACTCGGGTCAGGCCTTGACGTTGACTAGAGTCGTCGAGAATATATTTTCTTACAATTTTATATACTTTATAAGAGTTAAGTCAGAACATGAGGTCGATATCATTAGCTTCTTATATTTGCCGAAATACCACTGAATATACCACCTATCAGAATTTTCCATTCCCAATCACTTAATCACATTACTTTCTTACCTGAAAGTTCTCTAATTCTAGAGTCTGGAATGTTGTAGACTCTAGAACATTAGGGATGTCCCTACTAATATTATAAATGAGAAAGTAACTCTGTCTGTCTGTCTGTCTGTTACGCTAAAACTACTGGACCGATTTAAATGAAATTGGTACAAAGAAAGTCTGGAGCCTGAGAAAGGACATAGGCTACTTTTTTACCGACTGGAAAGAAGGAGGAGTTCCACTCTGATGGCCAGAAGCTAGTTAACTATAAAACAAAAAATGGGTAAATCCCAGTGAACTGCTGAATATTGGGTATAAACGCTAGTATAATAATAAAATAGCACTTACTTAGTCATTGTAAAGCATCATAGGACCGCTAAGCTGGTATTACAGGGTTTGTTTGTGGTATCGCTTCGAGGGTTGCACATGCAGCTAGAGCTGCAGTAGTGTGTGCAATCTCGACGCATGCAAGACGGTCGGCTGCGGTCGCTGAGTGATGTAATACACGACCACACGACCGCGTCGGCTTCCCATCAATGCTCACGTGGGCGACGGGTTTACGAATTGCAACCGAATTACTGTTGTGGTGTAGTGCCAGTATAATTATATACTACTAGCTGTCCGCCTCGGCTTCACACGGATCATCTTTTTTAGCCTATGTTACTAGGGAATAGTGTAGCTTCCCAACAGTGAAAGATTTTTTTAAATCGGTGCATTCGTTTAGGAGCCTATTCAATCCAAACAAAAAAACTTTTCCTCTTTATTATATTAGTATAGATATAATAGTATTTTATTATACCTGTGTAGAAGTTGCCTATGTACAAAATAAGATATAATACAATAAAATTAAATGATTACTACAAAGTATCAACCCATAGTATAACTGGAATATAATATAAGCACGGCCGCGCGTACAGCAATAGGTGTGCGTCTTGCTTATTATTGTAAACCAAATAACATTACCAATAAAATTAAACAAGCACAACCAGAAACAATTTTTTTAAATATAATTTTTGTATATGAATTCCCAACTACCAAACTTACGGATTTTAACAACATTTTTATTAAAAAATGTTATGAAATAAATTCCAATACTGCCATGAAATATTTAAAATTTTAACAAATTAAATTTTTGTTGCGGTGTTATATCCGTACAATATTTATTAGTGGTCTGTAAATTTATAGATACAACGAGCTGTGTAAATCATTATATAACTAATCTGTAAATCTAGCTACGTACTAAATGTCCATTTGTACATTATCTATACATTTAATGTGACCAGCTGTGCACCAGCTTCACGGCTCGAGCGTCTTGACCATAATACTGGCGCGGCGTGTTGGGCACAATTCAACTGTAAGTACTACCATTATGACACTAATATCTGGAAATGTGTTGTAATAGAGCTTAGTAGTTAATGGTGCAAAACTATTCGATAATGAGTTAATGCTAATGAGGAGAATAAGAAAAATATAGGTAGTGAAAATGTTACAATATAATATATTTAACTGGTGTAGTTTGTTTTATGTAAGTACTGACGTTACGAAAACTTTACAATTTCGATATTCTTAGCCGACTGTGCTGATAATAGTCTAACTAGTATTTTTTAAATTCCAACACAATTGATACCTACAGCGGTGTTATGTTTATTCAGAGTCAGCTGTTTTTACTTTTGAAAAAACCTTTAAAGATCATAAGGTTATCTTTCGAATCAGAGACTAACATGAATGTTAATGCGAATGTGTATGGCTAACTTCTCTTTAGGTACTGCACGCATGACGTACCTAACTATTTTGACCTTTTGACTCTGTGAAAAGATTTTTAGAGAAAATCACGAGCTTTGCTTTACTTATATGATAAAATTTTTACACAGAAACGAACACAATTGTCCCAACTGTTAAACTAAAACTACCTTCCGTGCTTTTTAAAAAACCTATATCTAAAGGCTATCAAAAATATTTGGTAACTCCCATTGCATTGCATTAATTAACTTTTAATGAACGGCTGGTATAAAAGTTAAATGAATGCGTATTCCTCGAGACAGAGGCTCGTCGGAGGTCACGGTGGCTGCCCTCCCCTCGGCACGATCGTTGCGCTCCTCTGAACTCTAAATCTAAACAGAGATTGAAATAAACAATATCAACCCCTAACCCTCATAATTAACTCGGTAAAATCCTATCCTGTAACAAACTTTTGAAAACTTACCGGAGCTACGTTGTGACCTGTCTATAGATGATAATCATATTAAAACATATCTTCCGCTATGAGTTAAACTAGTACTTATATCGTTTTGGTTTAATTTCTTAACATACCTACCCTACGAATCATTAAAATGGTATATATAGGATGTGTGTAGGATGTAGGTATATCGTGAACCAGCTAGCCAGTTCAAACGTTCACAGAAAATGCATTACTATTGCTGCTAAAACAAAAAATACTAATAAACAGAATAAAATAAGTACTTATGTGATTTTTTTGCTGTTTTCATAGGTACTAATGTTTTGTGTACATGACTGATATTTTAATTCGATGAACACACATATATGACATAGATTAAATCATATCTCTGATTTGTAATGCGCTTGGTGTGAAAATGATTCCATTTGAAACCATTTAATTGGGATCGCTTTTAAACTAAATGTGCTCGATCAACACACAGACTATGTTTTTAATTAAACGTGGAAGAAAGAGTATATATACTTTGTTTCAATTTATTAAAACAGTCGATCGACTAAAAATTCTGACGCACCGTTCAGGTTGCGTGAAATATTTCATGCCGGCCTATGTGTAACTTACCTATGTAGTATTCCGCCACTAAAATAGATCCGTGTAGAATTTTAAATAGATCGGCATTGTCAGTTTTATGTCGTCGTTCATGGTACCTACTACTGTAGGTACTGCTTTATTTACGTAGATTCTTTTTATGACTTGACGTAAGACGGAAGGTAGAGCTTTCATTTGAATAAGGCATAAAAGGAAAATGGACTTGCTCCGACGGCGTCTTTGTTTCGGATGTTAACGTTATGATTCTACATAAACATGTATGTATGTCGATAAGCTAAGGTTTATGCCCTTTCATGAATAACTTTTACTGCTTTTATCGTTCAGAGTTATTGCGCGTAAAATTTCAAAACTCTTGATTGATATCACCAGTAAAATAAGAAAGCGCATTCGTGATTAATCAACGTTTCGTATTTTAATTTGATTTCGATAATTTATGAATCAATAATATTTTGAATTTGTATTCATTGTTGCCGTTACGTGACTGGAAGTTTTATGAGTTGCGGTACAAAATGCACAGCAACGGTTCTCTCTTACTTTATATTCTTGCCGGTCTGTGTACTACGTTTAAAATCACTGGTTATCTACGCAAATTCGCGGTTACAGATAAAATTTATAGTTCTAATTATTATTTCCTAACCTTTGCTCGCGATTTCGTTTGCGCATAATTAGTATCTTTTCACAATATATTTTCTTCAAAACTATAGTAACGTTGTCGACAGTGAGAAATCGATGTGACGCACTGACGCATTTTGACGGCCTGTTGGTCTAGTGGTCAGAGGCCCTGACTACGAAACCGGAGGTTGCGGGTTCGAATCCCGCTAGGGGCAGATGTCAATGTGATGAGCACTGGCATCTGTACCTGAGTCTTGGATGTCTTATATGTATTTATGTGTATTTATCCGTTGTCTAGTACCCATAACACAAGCTTTGCTTAAAATGGGACTAGATAATTGGTGTGAATTGTCCAAAGATATTTATTTTTATTTACTTGTGACATCGATGTCGTCTCTTATTTCTTCATGTCGACAGTGAAATGATATCGGTACGACAAAACTCCTTGTCGACAACGTTCTTAATATCGACAAAATGTCAGTTTATCAATGACAGTTCATCACAGGCTCGCTGTTCACGACTAAGACATGTATCTAAGCTATCTCAACTATATTAAAGCGATGTCACTGTAAGAAAACTCTTATCACACCACGGCTGTACGTGCATACAGCCATACAATACCCGACCTCAATAAAGATCTATTTATGAACCCTAACCTAAACTTCTGCATTATTTAGAGCCATATTATCTTTCCTTTACCTGCTTTACATTTTGATGCAACGAGTACCAGTAACCCAATTGCAACTCGCACGTACGTTGCTTTCTATGCTGAAAATTATGCATAAGTTATGATCATGTAGATACAGAAAATTGCGCTTAGGATGCGCAGCGCGTAAAACAAAAGTAGTTCCAGTGCTTGGCTTTAACAAAATAAAGAAAATGTTGGGAGCAAATCATACTGGATGAGACAAATGTAGGTATAGGTAATGCAAAAAACCCATCTGCATCACTAGAATATGCTTCTATGTTCACTCAAAATTTCACCAAAATCGGTTGGCGGTTTAGGCATGGTACTTACTCGTAGTCATATAAGCCTAATAAGAATACCTGTGTATAAAAATTCTGATTCTTTTTTCGGTTAGGCGCTACGATAATTTGAATAGGACTGCTACATTTTTTACAACCTTTCATAATTTCTTATCTGTAGGTACAAGAAATGAATCTTTTCCAAATTAGAATCAGGTGTAAGTTAAGCTAGTTACAGCGGTCTGTTATACATAAATCGGTCCCGCTGCAGCCGCCATTAGCCAGGGGCGCCGTGATGCGTGACTCTTTATGGCCCGTGACTCCTATTTCACCCCTTCACCCTAAACGCGGACACGTGTACGAATTAATCCCGATTTTTCCCAATAAATCACAGAATCCTCCGACGAAGACAAAAGTCCAATTGCCGAACAATCCAATTATACACCGGCTAATATAAAACCAGTTGCGTTTTTTTCAATTTAGGATACGCTTGTGCTACCTAATTAATTTTGAGATTGTTTACGTATTGGTGGGTGATTTTTTTATAATGGAAGAGTTTAGATGTTGTAATTAATTTCGTTTGAATATTTAGTTTCAGGTTGTTCGTTAGATAGTAGGTATAATTGTATGTAGCTAAATCTCACGAATTAAATCGAATAAAAAAAGAGTACTTCACTACTTATTAGAAGGCATGTTGGTTTATTATAATTTCTTGTACATTAATTTGGTATGAAAACTCCTAATTCACCGCGGTTGGCTAGGGAACAAACAAATTCACTTTACCACTCGTAAATATTACATTTTCGGTATAAATAAACGTGTACATTGGGCGGCCTCATATTCTTCATTACGCCGATTTACTAGCTAACACGTTTTATGGGCGACCATACAAGCTTATAAAATTTGCATACCTTCATTCGCACTCTTCCTCGACCATTACCTTTCCATTTGGTAAATAATTTAGGAGCCCTCTAGGACGCCGGCCAGATATTAAAAGTGATGGTTCCCCGAGGTTTAATATTAGACTCCCCTCGTATTAAATTTTCTGTCACGCGAAATTCCCAAATGCATACGCCAGATATTTTTTGCACATGTTCATATTCTCTTTTGTCCTCGTATTCGATACAGAATGTCACTCCATCGTTATTCCGAATGTTCTCAGAATTTACAAAATCGTGATTGGCTTTTTGAAGGGAAATTAAATAGCTCTATTGAACTCCATTATGGCAAAGCCGTTTTTATTTGACGCCATTATATTACGGGATTGTTGTACAAATTGAGGTGGCCCGTCGTTATTACTTGGGCATGTGAAACGGTTTGGAAAGATTTTGATATTTGATAAAGCGTAGTAAAAATCGAGGAAAACCAAGGACAAACTTCTTATTATAACCCAACATCTCAACAACAACAAATGTCACAGAAGGGATTGATTAATTATTATAAACACGAGGGTGCAGCGAATAAATGTTAAGACGTAACGAGTCATATGGCGTCATTTCATATGCATAGTACAATGCTAGGCAAGCAGCGCAGGGCGTTGAATAATCGACCTCATTGTATATGCATCAAATTCACGGAACAAAACTAATCTAGAGCTCAGGGGCAATAAAAATGTCCCACTTCCCGCCGCGTCGAGTCGCTTTAAAAATAGATGGGTACAAGGTGTAATCTCGGTGGGGCTTATTATAAGAATTTTCGCATCAGAAATATCCTTCAACACTTCAGTAGTACGCGACGGCGGGCGGCCCGCTCTCGGCTCCCGGCTAAAGAGGGTAATGCGCCTATTACCTCACACAAAGTAGATTCAGGAACAATACAGATGTTGTTAAACTCAGCGTACAAGCTTGAGTTTTTGGGCACGATAATTACACTCTTATACAACTGTTATAATTTTGTCATATTTGGAATTGACAGTATCTATTAAAATACACAATGATATTGCTCGCACTTTATTAAAATTACTTTTCCAACTATCTAGTCGGAAAAGTTTAATATAGAAATACAGACAATTGATTGAAGGTTTATCTACGAAGACATCGTACATGATTAACATTGGGGATTACGTTAGCCATGTCAGATCTTATACTGGACAGAAGCACATTGTTTACGTAAATTAAAGTAATCAACTCTGTACAAAAGATCGTCTGGAGATTGGCTAAATCGTTTAGCGAGCTCTAGACTTGTTCAATCAGTCGGCCCTACTCTATCCAATTTAAAAGGTTGCCGAATGCAAACGCAAATATAATAAATCTCTGCAACAATATGCGTTGATTTATCAAAATTAAATCTTTTTGTTGGCATAACTAATCAACTTTATCGCTTGAATCTTCATTTAGAGAACATAGAGTTGAAGCAGTTTGTTTATATGCGTTAGGTGTGATGCGATTAGGCTAATCATGTTTTTTTAAAGGTTTGCGATGTATTTCAACAGAGAATGTTCCGGGGGGTCTGAGAGTGCAAGCTCGGGTCCCTTTTCGTACCTGCGTCTTTAAGACGTGTCGCGAGCCGAGCCCCGCGCGGCCGGTAAACTGGCAAATATGTTCTGACATCCCCCGTCTTGGGATAACAGGGACATTGTTTGTTCTTCGTATTTTTGCAAAGCCCCGCAATAAAACGTTTGCATTTTACATTTTTGGGGGCCATAAATAAAAGTACTCTTGTAAAATTGCATTTTAAGCATTTCTAAAAGCGTGCCGTCACCTTTGGCCGGGAGGCTGGTGGGTTTTATATTGCAGGGGAATATTAAAGTTCCGCGTAACGACGGACTGCGCGGCGTTCTTGCAATTGGAAATTTATGGTGTGTCATAAAGTTGTATTATTATGATTCATTTGTGCAGTACGATTAGCTTTAAAATAACGTAGGTAATTGTACATTTTGTTGGCATTAATTTGTTGTTGTAAAATGTCATAATCAAGTAATTTGACGTGTTAGCATAAACCAACGATAAATATGCGTAGGATATCGCAGCGTGGCGACCGGCCGGAGCGTCGTGTCGCGGTGCTGGGGGTTCAAGTGAAATTAAATTACGAGTTGACAAAATGAGTTACGCCCTTTTCTGTAGATTAACAAACAAAAACTGATGGCGCGAGGGTCAGGGCTGGCATTAATGTTGTTAAAGGCAAATGACTCTATTCTTCGCGGACGCGTCGCCTTTCACGCTGTTGTTCGGGCACAATGCTACAATTTAAGCTCTTCTATTGTTCTTGCTCACGCCGCTTCAGATTTAGTCGCTCTTTTATCGGTGGCCATTATATTGTGCGGCCCGCGCCGGCTATCTGTCGCAGCCTCACTGATTCGCCTATCGAATGCTATCGACCGCCGAATTCTATATGAAATTTATTACACAAAATGAAATTTATTATAAACAATAGAATACAACACAGCAATGTTTTTAAAATAACTATTTAATTTAGTTAAAATAGTACGTGATTGGAAAATGCTTTGATCGAATTTGAATAAAGCAAAAAGGTTCATTTAATTTTATACGTACTTCATTTGCTTATTAATAGAAAGAGTCGTCGGCCGATTCGCACGAGACGTACTGACCACAAAACAAAGAGGGGTGCGTGGGGATTAGGAATTTTCCACGGTACGCGATCCAATTAATTTAAAAATCGCCATAACCATTCGAACCCGTACAAAGGGTGCTTTATTGTTATGTAAATTTGTGCAAACTTGGTAGGCAGACGCGGGCATGACTAATTGTTAATTCGGCTAATGCGCTTACGAGAGTGGGACACCGCGACTCATCCCGGGCTTGTAATAAAGGATTACGCGCCTGACCTGACCGCCGCAGTCGCTGTCGCCTTACTCTTTACACTGCCTTCTGTTTACATCATGGGTGCGCGACTGCTCCATGTGAAAAGCTAGAAAGTTTACTACTTACTTAACTTACAAGGATAACAATTTATGTAAAGATAACGGGTTATTAACTAAATTTCATAATAGGTATTTTTGGATGGGACCTACGTACCGTAGAAGTAAGTAAAAAAAATATTAAAATAGTACGTAGGTACTTACTGTTTTTGTAACCGATCGTTTACCTAAGATATTGAAACTATTCAGTAGGTAGAAGATGCTATCTGCTCCATATTATATACAGTGACGTCAAAAAGTGATTGTAAAATCCTATTATGAATTAATATTATTATTATTATAGGTATTTTAGATTTTAAAGAACTGAGGATGGATTGGGTTTATACATATAAACTGGATTGAAACTTGAAAATAATACGTGAAAATGCTTTGGTCGTGATAGACTCACAAGCAAACATCAAGTCCAATTCTCTATCAAAACTAATATTAGTCTTAAACTCTAACTGCAACAAAACTTCACCTATTTCATTTCCTAAGTAGATACGATAGCCATGTAGTTTGAACTCACATAGCTGTTTCTAGGTTCTCTTGAAAGCTGCATATCTCTTAATACTTACTAATGGAGGCAAAAACCACAGCGCAGTTAGTGCATAGTGCACAGTAAGGTTAGTTCTTGAATTATAACGAGTACGGTGGAATTAGCGTCGTCATAAATTGAACTAACTTAAAGCAGTCTTATATATAACTGTTTTTGTCAGTATTCAAGTAGGTTAGGTACCTATATGTTTATAGAAAAATTGGCACGGAAGTACCTAAGTCATAAGATTGCTTAAAATGTGATGAAAATTGTCTTTTCCAGCTTTAATTTAGTGTTAAAAATAGTTAATATACAAGACTGAATATATTATATTACTTTTATATATGGGTTATAAAAGAATGTACTTACAGTGAATTACGATAGATACAATGTAGGTACATAGTAGAAGGAAATAATTAACAGTTTACAGACAGGCGATATTGGTGAGCTAGATTTTAAACTTGTTTATTGTAGACTAGCGGTTCGCCCCGGCTTCGCACGGATCCCTAATTTTTTCAAAATATTCTATTGCCTATGTTACTCAGGGTGAACGTAGCTTCCCAACAGTGAAAGAATTATTAAAATCGGTCCAGTAGTTT
Organism: Polylopha cassiicola; assembly: GCA_038024825.1. NCBI lineage: Eukaryota > Metazoa > Arthropoda > Insecta > Lepidoptera > Tortricidae > Polylopha > Polylopha cassiicola. The sequence continues at coordinate 6,143,237 of CP149059.1, forward strand.
TTGAGCCTATTCATTACAAACATACAAAAATAGGTACAAATCTTTCCTCTTTATTATATTAGTATAGATCTATATAACCATTTTGAGCTAAAAAGTACCACCTGTTAAAAATGAGTGTTTATTCATGAACTAGTTATTTGTCTATCGTGTCGTACTGAGCGAGCTTTGCGACCAGTATAAGTATAACTTATACTTGATATAGAAGGCACCCCAACTAGTTCTTAGTTCTTCCCTAGCCGTAATTATTAAATGGAGACGAAGTCCGCAAGGCGGGCGGCGGCGTGAAATGGCCCATTACATGCTCCAATGTATTTCAACGGTACGAATTTTGCGCCGCGATTCTTTGCTGTCCCCCTTAATATTAATGAATTGTGTGATATGAAGTTATAGTGGTCTCATGAATTGAATCAACAAATGGAAAAGTTGGGATATCACTTTTGTTTACTCACCCGAGCTATTTGAATTAAACGAAGGGTGGACACATTTTACATTTGATCGCCTTTGTTGTCTGTACTCATGTGCCCGTTTACGGACTCATATAATATATATGTATATATAAAGTAACAAATTATTATCTATGAAAAAGCATAGTGCTCGTTTTTAATTAAACCTACCTTGTGAGTTAAAGACTTAAAAATTGTTTTTTTTCTATTATCAACTATTATAATGTTACTCGGGAATGTTGTTCCTAAGGAAAAATAATTAATAAAATGTGTTTGTTTCATTCCAATAAAAAAAAATGTTGACTAATATTCGCAGTTGGAACTTATTTCGAAACGTCAGCAAAATAAAATAAAATACGCGAGTTTAATTCGTCATGGTAATTCATTCCGATGCTGACTATTCTATCATTAGATTATTGTATGGTATTATCAAAAATACCTACCTACTCCTGTTGTATTGATTATATAGGCGGCAGTGCCAGTCAATTATTTCATTATCATAATAATATGAAACTGTGATTTTGAATAATCAAAATCACAGTTTCAGAGCCAAGTCAAATTCTAACGTCCAGCAAACCTAGTTAGTTACAAAACTCGGGCAGCTTATGAACACGTACGTAATTTCATCTCGCACAGTTAAACATTGATAAATTTAGTACACGCGCCAGTATGTTAAGCTAGTGTCCTGTCCTCAGACACAGTTGGGATGGCATCGTTTGACAAATACTAGTTCCCCACCGGTTTATGATGCAATCTGGAATCTAATCTTCGGACCGCTTTCTGAGACAAACTACTCCAAACTTGTCAAGCGCTGGTCTCCCTTACAATGCAATTGCGTTGGTATGCAAGGTGTAATTATAGCACGTATGTTCAGGGGATCTTCTACGTGTTGTCTTATTGTAGGTATAACTAGAGGGCAACTACATCTATATACATAGTTACAGATAGAGAGTAAACATCTATTTCAATGACTTTTTATGATGCTTTAATGTTTTACATTTTGGAATTAAACTACCTACTGACTGTTGACGAAAGCTAGTTATCTATTATGCGAGTTAAAAAAGCCTTAACAGTAGTTTTATTATAACTGTTTTTAACCCCCGACGAAAAACGACGGGGTGTTATAAGTTTAACGTGTCGGTCTGTCTGTCTCTGTGTGTGTGTGTGTGTGTGTGTGTCTGCTTTGGCGTCATAGCTCCCTAACGCATGAACCGATTTTGATTCTGTTTTTTTTTTAATATATCTTTACTAGCAAATACATAAAATTTCAAAACAATTTGCTCGTATCGTTTTAAAGCATTGTTAACTTCGTATACAAAAAAAAATAGCCGTTGTGAAAACACGCCACTGTTCGTCATATGGATGCGGTTATTATGTAATTTATTATTTTAACATTTAGGTAATCCGGGAACATGTAATAATCAATTTCATTAGTATATTTTTCGCGTCAAAATAATCTAAATATTTGTATGAAATAACATTACGACGTGGTTACGTCACTAATTCCTCAAGCTATTAAGTACAGAAATTCATAACGCGTCTAACCTTGAAATAAGCCTGAAGTCAGGCCCACCAGTTTAATTTCCTTCATCATATATTCATCAATATCGAAAGCAATTTCAGCCCCGAGCACGTAGGGTGTGATTAGCAATTCGTACAAAATAACACACAACAGCAGTAATCAGGCGATTCGTTATGAAAGAAAAATCACATTTCGTCGACAGGCAAGGCGGTGCCAAGCACAGATTTCGTCGGCAATGTATCGTGAAATTAGTTTAGTGGCACTATATAATTATGTGCCCTTACTTTTTATAGTCCCTCGGTCGACGGTCGTATGCCTCCCTCGCTGTTATGACGAAACCGTCACCCCGGTATGTCACTTGATGAATTGACACTATTTTAAACATTTTGTCTAAGCGTCGTTTAATAGCGCTGTTGGTAAACATTCATATAGTCTACCGTTAATGTAGGACAATAGGACGACGTTTCTTCTCCACAACGCTTCTTTCCGGAGTGCTTGTAGACTTATTTAAGGTTGTGGTTTTAAGGGTTATTTAATTAGTCTATATCTATACTAATAATAATATAAAGAGGAAAGTTTTCTTTGTTTGTTTGGATTGAGGCTCCTAAACGACTGGACCGATTTAAAAAAAATTCACTGTTGGACAGCTACGCTATTCCCGCGAGTGACATAGGCTATAAAAAAAGGGATCCGGGGAGGACAATTAGTAATTTATAATTTAGTTTGATTTTATTGAGGGTGTGCAATAAAACTTCAATAACCTGAGAGATACATTTCATAGATTTATTATATAAAATCTTAACGCTACATTTGAATTTTTAACTTAATACAGTATAGTAACATGTGAAATTTACAGAGCTACCTACTCGATTAGTACAGATAATAGTTAATTAGTTATAATTATTGCGCAAGATCACCCCAAGAAGTGGGATATCCTTAGTTGAATAATCACTAAAATACTTAAGTACCAAGTCTTAGCTAATATAATAAACGACGAAGCTCAGATATATTTTAAGATTTTTTTTTAATAACTATTTCGATTTATGTATGTACATGATATGAGAGAAGTCCGAAATATGTCGTAAGTATCTGCGAAATTAAACTTTATTTCTCGAAGCACCTATGAATCTATTAAAATCTACATCGAATCGGTTACTGACTTTTGCGTGAAAAGCCAAAATTATATATTATTACCACTATATTACTTTATATCTATAATTTTATATGGCGATAAAATGTTACAACTTAACGAGAGAGTCCGGTTCGTATTTAGCTGTCATTTTTATTTCTACTAGGTATTTAGAATTTGTTTCTACTACTCCTACTCGTCTCTATCCACTAATTCATGTTAATAGAAATTAATAATGATATTGTAAAGAAAAATAGATTTGCTCTTAAAAAGATGTTTAGAAAAAACTAGAAGCGTGGCGGTGGCGCTACGTAGACTGGCGTCGGGCGGCGGAGCGAACGGTAAATGGCATTTATCAATATATCTCTAGAAAAAATATCATATCATTTTATAAAATGCAATTCGTTTGTAAATTTGTAATCCATCGCTACCTATCAAACAATGTGGTAAAGTGATGGTTAAATATATACAAGCTCTTAGGTAGGTACAGTAAATTTATGATATGGGACCGAATAAATTTCAGAGTAAGTACAAGTGAGGATGATACGTATGGAGATAGTTACGATACACTAGTCAACTAGTAAACTGACATTAAGAACGACTTTTGTACAAAAATATGCGGAGATAAATCCTTAAAACACCGTCTACGCCGATTACTTCTAATATTAGGTAATATTTTATCTGTAAATATCAGAAAAACTTTATCGACATTTAGTAATCTGAATTATTGCTGCTACATTGTCCGATATATTACGATAAGCTATATTGTGGAATGGATGCAAACTAACACATTTCATTTACACTAAACTATTGCTTTAAATAATTCCGTAGGTAATTTTGTGATGACGTGAAAGTGGTACAATTATAATAAATGATGCATAATAATGACAAATGTACGTCCGGAATTACAGTTTAAAAATACAGTTCCTAAACGAGTTTCTTATATATCACAGGCTTAAATTATATTCATTATACTTAGGGACGTGCATACTATACGTAGGTACGTACACTTACATTAATACAGTCGAACGAAATTAGGTAACTATTTACACAAAATAGGGGAAAAATAATGAGGCATACCCTCCCACAACCCTCGGAGAATTGAAGCTAGGAGTCGCAACCGATCTTGATACTCGGCCGCGGTCAAGCGATTCAACCAATTATGTCCCGTGGTACAAGCGATTTAAAGGCGTCTTGTATTAACACCTCTTAACGCTGAAGATTACAACACCACTCGTAACAAACTAATGCAAACTAGCTCAATTTTAAGGACAAAAATATAAATAATTATCAATCTATACACAAATCTGCAATAAATATAAATGCATAATACTTATACGAGTAGGCAATTATCAAAATTAATTCCATTTCGAAATTGTAACAATTTTCCTATTCCCTTATCCAACGAACAAAGCGTACTTATAATAATGAAAATTTCGATTTCTAAATATTTTACAATCCATTTCCAACAAAGCGAAGCGCGTCGCGCTCATCCAACTTCCCATTAATTTAATAATGATAAAATGTCCATAATTTTTATTTGAGAATACAATCACCTTCTCATGTTCCCAGTTGGGTGTCAGAACGAGTTGCACTGTCCTTAACATAATTCACGTACGTCTTTATAAAAGCTAATGGGATTCACTCTTGGTTAGGTACACTAGGTATAACTTGAGCTTGATACTACGAAGTCACTATTGGGTATATTTTTTCGGAGATGTTTTGACGGATATTCGTAGACATCCTTAGGAGAATATGTTGAAGTATTTCAAGCCAGCCGACACGTAGGGTATCGGGATGGCGCCTGCATAGTAGTTGACCGATTGAAACATGAGATAGGCGATGTTTAGAAGCTATCACACGATTTCATTCGGATGTGTGTTCTGATTTGAGTCGTTCAACCTTGCGCATTGCTGAAACAAGAAAGGTAATATAAATTTCAGAAATGCTTATTGCAATGGTCAGAGAAGGTACGAGTTGTTTCTTTTTGTTTATTTAGTATAAGTACTTAAATGATTTCTCACCTCTTGCTTCCTCTCCCATGTCTTCATGGCCGATTTATATTTCTCAAACTCGTGACACCAATTCGAATATATCTTCTGATATTCGTTACTTTTTTCAGGGGGCGAACATCTGAAAAAGAAACCTCATTTCATCATAATGTCGTGTTCAAATATGCCGTCTACTTTATATTTTATTAAAATACAAAGTTTAATCTTCTAAGCAAACGGGAAGGTAAAATTATGTTTGTACAACGGCTTAAGTCAGTGGAATAAGAGTCAACCCCTCTTAATGCTCTCGATGCACTGACGTCACGATGTTGCTATTTATTTAAAATTTAAATGCTATACGTAATCATAAGGAGCAAGACCCCTTGTTGTTTTTCTAGAATTTCCGTTCGTTCGCCCTTCGTACAACATAATTTCTTGAAACAAAAGAAGGGTCGAATAAAAATAACTCTTAATGTAACTTTATACATTCTAAATATAATAATATATTTTTGTTACGATACTTCAACTTTGATCATCGTCTATTCATATTTACCAATGCAACAACAATGCTTTGCGAACGTGTACTACCTACTTAATGGAACCATCAGTAGATACCATCGGTACGATTGGGTAGTACCTATATATAAAGTCATAGTAATTCGTACCTGTGAGTATCGACGGTGATGTTGTAAGAGCAGAGTAGAGACCCGCCAAGCCAGCAGTCGTACCGTCCCGCATCGCCCTCGTTTACCGAAATAATCAGTAGGCCATGTTCCGAAGTTTCAATATATTTCTCCGGTTTACTGAAATCAAACAACTACTATCAAGATCTTTCTCCCGGTGTACTTTCGAGACATATTGTTTGCAACTCTTTAAAACAGCAAGTCTGTTTGTCTGAAATATTCTGAAGCTAGAGTAGGTACTACTTAAATTTTGGATGGGAAAATGTTTGACGTTGCTTGAAGAGAAAACAAAAATACGAGCTTATTATATGCCTATTTGGTGGATGCTTCTAGAAATATTTGGAAATTATACCTAATCACTATTCTGATCCAATCTAGTTTGGCGAATACAACAATGAAGTATATGTTGCATTACGAAGCATTCTCTTATCAAATATAGTCTTTACGTATACGAATGTATTTTTGATTGTATTGTCTCCAGGTTCCCAAATTAAAGAGGGAGGAATGACGTGTATGCACGCTACAGTAACGCACACATGCGTAGATACTTTCCTACCTACTTGTCAGGTGCATTATTGTATACCAATATTGGAGCAGTAATAAATTAACTACATTCGTGAACGTTCGTTTTATTCCACTCCGAACTTATTAAATTTACAATACATGAGATTTAAGGTCGGATTTGAAAATATCTTTAAAATGTTTTAAATTCAAATTCAAATTGTTTATTGCATATCACATTACACAAATAATTAGGATGGAAATAAACAGTAGGTATACATGTGACGCCCTGCAAGGGCACAGCAATTTTACTTAACATATATTTTTGAAAATTTTTCACCAAGGACACGTAACAAAGAAATTGGTAAACAAAGTAGAGGTACACCCGATTTGGGGTCAATTAAAAATAATAGGCCACAGTATCAATTGCAAGGTATAGCCGTGGCGCCCCTCGCATAGTAATTACACAGCGGAAGTGCGATAGCGGCAGATTTGGAAACACTTTAATTAATGTTGTTAGAAGCGTGTTCAGTTCAAGTGTTTTCAGTATAATTTTACGTAAGCAGGCAAATTCAGATAACGGGAAATAAGGGTTGCATTTAAGTTGAACGCAGTTTATTTAGCTATTTGTCTTGCCGTGGCGTGGCGCGTGGGTTAAAATTGCATTCGCGCGTTTAAATTCCTATTCAGGATGTATTTGGAAGTTAAAATGAATATGTTTGCGAGTCATGTTTGAATTACCGATTATGATTTCATTAATAATAATTATTTTAGAAATGTTTATTCCTGTACAATTTGGTACGTCTAAACAGCTGAGATGATTTTGATTGCCTCAGTAAAGTTGCCAAAATATATTTTAATCCGGGAACTTCCAATGGGACAAAAAACATAGTCAAGTTAAGAATTTCAATTTAAGGTAGCTATACCTAGTTATGTAGACAAAAAAATAAATATAATCTAATAGGTCATGCTCTTGCAGTTGTTGCAAAGACTCCTTTTATCTGTTTTAAAAGCTTTTATTTAACTACGTTCAGTATGTATGACAATGCATGGTTAACTGTGTAACGTCATTCTAAAACCAAATTAATGGGGTACAAGAGAGATTGATGTGGGAATCTAAAAATTACAAATATATCCGAGTGGGGTATCAAATGAAAAAGGATCATCTAAAAATTATGAACTTATTTATATGATGAATTTTTAAAATGGCTCATATGCTTACTTGAAAATGATAGGGTGCCGTCCTTTCTCCCTCGAGTAGTGGTACCAGGTGACAGCTCGTGGCTGCAACACCTCTGGCATCTTGATAAAGCTGCCGAGATGCAAGCTCTGGCCCCAAGTAGCCGACACACTCTTGCGCGCTATCGACGAGTCGCATATGTCAGCTGTCTCGTTTGCTACGTCTTGTATTAACCTGCGATGGAAATACGAGATGAATAAAGTGATTTAAAAGGAGAGGAGATTTAAAAGTGATCGTGATTACATAGTCAATGATTGAGAGATACAACGAACGGAAACACGAAGCAGTAAGGTTAAGTAGGAGAAAGTATATATTACAATTATACTTTTCCAATGAGTGATAGAGCTAGATTGATAGATGCTTCCCATTGGTTGGATTCAAGCGAGCACATTCAACCATGACATAAATAAAAAAAGAAAATGTTTATCATCGTTAATTTTAGAAATTACCACTTACGAATTTAGCATTAAGTTTTACGTCTTTTACATAATAATATTGTAAAACGTTTCGAAAACATTACACTTTTACACTTCCAATTACTGTAGCGTTGGACTATCGTCAGCCCAGTCGTGCTACAAATATGGGAACTGAAAAGAACGTGATTTAATCCGTTCATTCTAATGTGTAACAACCGCGAAGAAATCATAAATTATAGGTAGGTAACGGTGAACGTCATGACATACGGAGCCGAAACGTGGACACTGACGGTACGGCTGGTTCACAAATTTAAAGTCGCTCAACGGGCTATGGAAAGGGCTATGCTCGGCGTTTCTCTGCGGGATCGAATCAAAAATGAGGTGATTCGGCAGAGAACCAGAGTCATCGACATAGCCCACCGGATTAGCAAGCTAAAGTGGCAGTGGGCTGGCCATATTAGCCGAAGAACCGATAACCGTTGGAGTAAACGTGTTCTAGAGTGGAGACCGCGTCTCGGCAAGCGTAGTGTAGGACGTCCTCAGTCAAGGTGGAGTGACGATTTGCGTAGGATGGCTGGCAGGAGCTGGATGCGAGCAGCAGAAGATAGAGCAAAGTGGCGTGCAATTGGAGAGGCCTATGTCCAGCAGTGGACTGCGACGGGCTGATGATGAACGGTGAACTAGTAATACTGGTAATAATAATTTCTGATGCCTTCGCGGTTATTACACATTGGAATGAAACAACTTTTAACGGATTTAACTCGCGTATTTTTATTTTATTTTATTAGCTGACGTTTCGGATTCTTTACAGTTTCCATAATCGTAGCACGACTGAGCTGACAATAGTCTAACGCTAAAGACTATTGTTAGCTCAGTCGTGCATCGATTGAGCTGACAATAGTCTTCATTCCAATACTGGTAATACTCACCCGGGCATATACTCCCGACACACGCCGGCCTCTCGATCCCACCCGCAGTAGGGGTCGCGTGCGCATCGCACGCATGCGTCGTAGCGACGCGCGCACAGAGCCAACCGGAGCTGTAGCACGCGACGGTCAGACGCCGCGTACAGGGAGCCGTGGGCCCGCGATAGAGACATAGCCTAGAGGAAAAGAGAGGATGATTTTATACAAAGTGTAGGAAGGAAAGAGATAGCAATAGCTAAGTACTCTAACTAAGCAAAATATCAATAGTAGGTACTTTTATAGAGATGATTTGGTTTTCAAAATATAATAAATCTCTTTTTTTATAGCCTACCTATGTCACTCGGGAATAATGTACCTTACCAATAGTGAAAGAATTTTTCAAATCGGTCCAGTCGTTTTGGAGCCAATTCAATCCAAACAAACAAACAAACCTTTCCTCTATATAATATGTATTACCCAAAAAAAAGGGTAGGATTAATTATTTTAATTATTGTAACATATTGAATGAAAGAACGAGATAATAAAAGATCAGTACTCCGTCAAATACATTTGTGAGAAGCGAAATATCAATAGTACTTTTATAGAGATGATTCTGTTTTAAAAATGTATGTAGTGATCACGCTGTGAATCACAATTTTGAAAACAGAACCCAAATACAATGGAGAAAACACATAAGTACATAGATAGGTAAGTATAAGTTGTACTAGAAAATTACCTGAATAGGCTCTCCTGGTGTAACGTCGAAAATATCTAGTAGAGCAGATTGGCTATCGCCGTTCCGAGTCCATTGAACTATTTTGTGAATCTTCCCCTCATCTGTAACAAAGATAATATTATGTTACAAGCTTGTAAGGAAAGGTTGCGACATAAAAAATGAGGTTTATTCACTCTCTCGTACAACACAAAAAAAAGTAAATTGATAGTTATCCAGACACGCAAAAGGTTATGGTACCTACATTATCAAACAAGTAACTGGAAAGGGATAGGTTATTTTTATATTTAATAATTTAAATTGTATTTGTATAATAATTTTGTCACGTAAAATTTGAAGTGTAATAACAGTTGATTTCAAAACAAAAGCGTTTAACTTCAAATAAAGCTTTGTCCCAGCTATAACTTGTCTTCACAGTTTAATCAACTTTCAGTGTAGTTTGACGGCTTTTAATGTAAGGGTCGGCAATCCGTACAAACACGGGAGTCACGAATTCCACCGAATAGTATTCATTTCTCCACTTCCTTAACCAGCAGGTAAATTATAAGGGCACGTCAAAATAAAGGCGCCAATTAAATTGACTCGTTAGTTGTTCCAACAATAGTCACGAAAGCTTTGTTAGGTTGCCTACATTATTACACGAACGTTGGAAATATTTTTGTCCAAGTATTCGCTTGCTAGTTTATATAATATTTCAATCACACAAAGACTATATCGGCATAGGAATAGCCTATTATGATTCTAAAATGTCGGACTTGTTATTTTGAGCATCTATGTTGAAAATAAAACACCTCATGCTGAATAAATGAAATCGGTATTGGGCACGTGACGACACAACATGGGTGGCTGAAGCTCGTTGCCATTGTAACTGCGTAAGGTCGCAGTCGTCCCTATAGCAGTTCCTTTCAAAGAGGCCGAATCACGAGCGAATTAATATTCGGCTCACGAATCTTAATAGCTAATTGGATTACAGGCATGTACCGAAATTACCTAACCGGGTTACGCACAATAGTAACGTACGTATACGTGCGGCAGACCGGAGCTTGTGTGCTGGCCGTCTCAGCCGGAATGGCGGCAAAGCCTCGTATTGTTATTGTGTTTGTTAAGTTATAGTTGCCTGCTATACACCAGTAATTGTATTAAGCCCGTTGTTCCTTATGAATGGTAATACGTACCAGCCGATCGTGCCTAATACCAACATGTGTGCGGAGTTTGTCTTCTCCATTATTATTAAGCATATATCGCCAGTTGCGTAAACGCGCCATAAATATTTATTGTCGACACGAGACAATAATATTGCGACGCCAAAATTTGTATCGGGAAATGGTGTCAATGAAATGCGAGATTAGTATGTTTGGCAAGTGAGGTGACAAGAGTCCATTAGCTATCACACGGAGCGCGGGGTTTGATTGACACAAACAAGTAGGCGCCGGTAATTTATGTTTAACGGATAGGGTGTGAAGCGGAGACGGAAAGGCCTGTCACGCTGTCAAGATGTATAGGTAACTAGATGAATGGCAAACAGTACGTATTTATAGGCAAATATTATATAGAAAACAAAAGAAAAACAATTGCTCTTTATTGAGAGCGTTCCCAACACACGTTCCTTACCTACACGCCCTCTTATCCAAAATTCCAATTATGCTCCGTACATTATAGACAAGTTCTCAGAGTGCTTTCACGCATTGACACACAAGTATTTGGTTGATGCGATAATAGAGGTACACGGGAAAGCATTCACCAAACTTGTCTGCAAGCGGTGCGGGAGGGGTACAAGGGAACTGAAATCTGTTTACGGGAACCCGGTGACATGTTTTAAGCTTTAAGACGTGACATGTACTCGTAATGTATTACTGCTAATATTGAGGGAGCATGTTATTAATCGGATGGGTACTTATTGAACGACATCAAAGCATTGATTGTTGCGGTAATTTTCTTTATTTGTATTTTTGAAACATTAATAGGTAAACAAAAACTACTATTACATTGCCTATAATTAAACTATTTGGTGGATGGTCTTATCTAAATATGTTAAATTGGATGTAATAGACAGTATGGTATAAGCAATACGATTAGATTTTTCTTTCACCATACAAACACCCCATTTCAGAAAAGATGACGTATAAAGTATCAAGGTTACGCCTGTCATATACCTAACTAACAAAATAAGACGCCACAATTATGTCCAATTATTTTACAACTACGAACTTTACTAAATCTAAAAATAGATCAGTATATGAATATTTCAACGGCATCGTATGTTAAACACGAATAATCTACGTCGTTCGAAGGCGTTTAATAAGGTCACGCACCTTGTCGGTTTACTTAATTACTAACATTCAAACATTGACACGAACATACGATGTCTAAATCTACCTTGGAGGTTTATGTCTCCTCCTAGTCATTAATTTTCTGATCACGGTCGGGCCGAGCGAAATAATTAAACAATCCCACATTCGGAGAGTTGGGCCGTCTCGGCGGACCGTCCGGCTCACGGCACGAATTTCATAAGGAAATACCTATTACACGTACATCAAACAAGGAAACGTTCATGTAAAAACCCATATAACAAAATCGAACCAGATTCGGCAAAACGCTACAAGCATGCGAATGTAACAAATTGGTTTATTGTCTGCAAAGGTATGCTCCGCGGTAATCACAATCACTCGTCCATGTCAGCCACGTTTTTGCAAAGTTATTTCGAATTTCTCCCGTTTTCCTCTTCCAAATTTAGACAAGGCTCCTTTATGAAGTGAATTAAATGAAATTAAGAACGGATGAATATCTAACAAATACGAAAGGGCGTAAACAAAATTTCGTAATTATCTTTTCATATTTACCGCGCGAGCGAGCGCGGGCCTCCAGAAAGCCGTCTCAAAAGAAATAATCCCACAATCCAATAAAGATTTCGCTTCGACAGGCCTAAGTGAAAACTTTTTTGCAATCCCCCGAACAATATAAGTTTTATTTCTCCAAGTGGTATAAATTCCCAAACACAAAGTAGCTGTAACCTCTTTATTGCTTTTCATATATAAAGCCCACGTTAACCGTATAGGTTTACCTGCTACAGATCGCTTTGGCTTTTCTTCCGATACCTTCCGATACATTTACGCCCGGACACAAACATAACTTCTTAACCATTTTAATGTGGGTATAAAGGTTATGACTCGATTTTAGTTCACATGTATGCAAAACAACTGTTGGGATTTTAAATAAATAGGTATATAAAAATAAAACTGTTAATTTTTAAAGCCCAAGACTTTAACATAATATATATATGCATGTTAAATAACAGTCAGGATTTTAGGGATATTAAGGATTCACGTAAAGGAATAAAGCTATTTTAATCCGAAGCCCTATAATACAAATTCGGAAACTTAGAAACTATCTATTTCCCAAATCTTCCAATCTCCAATAACGCGAACATATCAAACATAATGGAAAATCGTGAGGGCAAAATGATCGTTAGAAATTTATTCGTTATTGTAAGTGGGGCCGGATAAATTCCGCGATTAGCAGTACGAACGAATTCGGCAGGGACTTTTATCACGAATCGCAATATGTATTTTATAGGTGCCGTAAATCGAAGAGCGCGGCTTTTTAACGTTTGCCTACGAACACTCGGCCGACTTTTACGAGATTCGTCGCTTGAAATTTTATGTGACTATCAAAATGGATAGGCCTCGCTTCCTGACCCGTTTCAAATATATGTCCTCAATCGATATGAATAATTGTCTGTTACTGTCATTGAACGCAGTTCACTATTATTAGGTGGTAAAGTTTCAATAACACATAATGGCACCATAAAGCTTTTCTTCGATTGCCTCGAGACCTATTGTTATGTTATACGCCAGGTCAATCAATAAAACATTCGAGGCTGAAATCATAATAATAGTTACAAGGGAAATTGTAGGTGTCATTTTGTAGTTATTTTCGTAATATAAATCCAAGCTAATTGAAAGCCATTATACAACTGTAGCGTAATAGTCGAAGTCAATTTCATTTATGCTACTGAAGTATTTTAGGTGTGACATTTATGTGAATAGAAAGGAGTAATAGAATAGGCATAGCGGTGAATCATCGCATTATGTTCAAATATCAAAACAAATGGATATACTTTTATTTATCCCATAAATGTTGTTTGAGATGCGAATAACGGCAGGCAGTTATTCCGAACACGTTCCAAAGGTGTATTTTTAAAGAAGGCTTTCTCGGTGGCCGGCATTAGGGATGCCGCGACCGCGCCCTCCTCCCGAAACTTTCTCACCCGCGCACCTTTTGATATTCAATATACTGCGGGTCCTAAGCAATCCTTTGATGAGATGTTTTATGCAAAAAACGTTGGGCGCCGTTAGCGGGGCGCGAATAAGCGTTCCAAACTGAACACATTAGTATTCTCGAACCCGCCCGGGACCGCGGCCTCCCTCCAGTTTTGGGGGAATAAAAAATCAATGTTTATTTTCGTTGGACGCGATTCGAATGCTAATTACCGGTATAACTAATTGCTTGTGTTTGTGTGAAGGCGCGATCGTTTTGTAAATTGCCCGCGAATCACGTGCCAAAACAGATATTCATTTTCTGGTTTTACTGAATTTGAATTTATGATAATCATTTGTTTCCAACTAAACAATCAAATAAACAGAAATTAATAAACCTAAACATTAGTTATTCATACCTACCTTACAGTCTTTCAATGTACGTGTACCTACCTATAATTATTGCTATAGTTTCGCTGGAACTAGGAACTTGATATTTTGTGAGAGTAAGCTCTTAATGAACCAGGGAAATTCATATCGTAAAGGGGAGGGAAAGGCACCTAACATGTATAGAATTACGTTGAGCTACTAATAATTTTAAACGCTAGAATATTAAACATTTTGCGAAACATTATCGTAGGTAACTTGAGTGTCATTTTTATCACAGCTGCAGGTGTTCGCATTATATCACATCCTTTATGTAGCTATTCGAACGATAAGGGTATAGGTAAGCTAGGAGTGGAGGGAATCTAAGGTGTTGCAAACTATAAATTACTTCAGAAATTCCGTTCCGGGGCATCGTATCGCAACGCGGCAATAAATATTGTTCATTTTCGTCCTGCGGCGGGTAATGCACGTCAATGAAGCTGGGGCCGCTGCGAGTTTCTGAACTCCTGCCCACCGCGGCACCGAGGGGTACGGTGCTCTAAGCCGGCCATAGATGGCTTCGCTATAAATCTACTTCTTGTAGAAGACCGCCCTTACCTCTTAAAAAAAAACTTAAAAAATATTTGATTTTACTTTGGAATAAAACAATTATAACGGATTTAACTCGCGTATTTTATTTAATTTGCTGATGTTTCTAAATCTTTACAGTTCCCATATTCATAGCACGACTGAGCTGACGATTGTGTAATGCTAAAGTAGGTACAATAATTTCATTGCGTATTATTAAATAACAATTACGTATGAGTCATAGTCACTCATTACATTCAAATCGTCGACTTTCATAAGCATCAGGAATTATAATTTGATTTTATTTGAAATTGAACTCTAAATGTCAACTAAACGCATTTATCAAAATTGTCCTTCACGCTGACGAGGAGGGTTGAAAAACGTTTCATTTGATATTTTTTGTTAAGGCTACGCGTGACAGCCCTAATGGAGTAAGGTTCATGTACGAATGTCAAAGAGTTATACGATAAAGACATCCAGTGGATACGCAGCGTTCAAATAAAGAGTTGTTGCTCCGGGTTCCATTAGAGGCCGGCTCGACGTGGTCGGACTAAATTCGACGCGTTCGGAAATATTCGCCAAAAGTTCCATTCTCTCGCAAAGTTATGCACAAACTGTGAGCGATCTCATCAATTGTACGTAAGCCTGTGTATTTCGGATGGCTCGGTACCTCAGCCATACCTTAGCATATCATTTCGCGCGGACCGCATTTCATGTTTATGGCAAAACTTGGACTCCGTGCACTTAAGCAAATGGGTTTCCGATACTTATAAGCGGCAGTATCCGCACCGTATCGCCGCGATCTATGCATGGTAACTTATTTTGTAAATTATTGCTTACATTATTTCAATAGCGGCATAAATACTGCGTACAACTTTTGGTGCTTAGGCTGCAGAAATATTGCTCGTTGCGAAGTTTGCCAGGCTTCTTCTATCTTATGTATTTCCGATACATTAATTTTATAAAATTGGAAACTAAAATCGCTTTAAGATGTTTCAATATAATTATTACCGTGTTTGTATCTACGAAGAATTCAGATATGACATAACCACTTTACATCTTTGAAGTCTTTCCCATATTAAATAAAAGTTTAAATTATGTGAGACATAAAACCCTTACGTAAAAAATCAAGTTTCTCATTATTAAGTATCCTAAGGACTATGTTTTGAGGATGAAAAGTTGTCTAATTTGAGCATTCGGAAAAAGTGTAGATTTATCAATGAAATTATTTTCAAAATGATCTCAAATGTTTTAGAGATTAATATGAAAAATAACGTTGTATTAAAGGACGAGCTTTAGTAAGAGGCAACTTTAAGTGATACAACACGGTATGTAGTAGCTCCATAATTTTAACGTTATTGAGATGCTCAGCTATCTAAAACACGTAATAGTTGTAGTAGTAGTAGCTGAATTTGCTATAATATTTAAACCTTGTCTCCCACATTATAACGATATTTAGTATAGGAGAGTGTACACAGACCTCCCGTTGCGTCCATACGTCGGTAACTAAATTTCAAAACATCAAAGGACAGAGCATTTTGCGACTTTGAGCTTCTATAATTATGTCATCAAATAGCTATGAATTTTCCAGCTGTGCGCCGGCTCGACCGTTAAGCCGACTGTGAATTTTAAATCGTTTTTAATAGTACCGACCGCCGCTGCCGTACACATATCAAAGCCTGCGCGGGTTTGCAATTTGATTTCTTGCGACTAATTGCTAGGAATTTTCGGCTGTTATTTCACAAAATGCGCAATCGTATCGATTATCTAGGGACACGGCAGTGCCCCGCATAGTCAGACAGACAAGCGCATCGTCTCATCTTTAAACCGTCATAACATTAGGCTTAGTTAATAATAAAGTATTGAAATTTTTAATATAATGTGGTGTTGTGTGTCAATTTAAATAAGTGGCTATGACTGATACTAGGTACCGATATGACTTAAGTATATATTATATTTTTTAATAATTTACAATGAATTTGTTGTAGCTATAACAAACTCAATTTTTTAATTTCTTTTATACCAAAAGATTACAAACACTATAACACAAAATCTCCTTATTAGATTACATTAGGTGCCTACATTAATTTATTTATCGATAGCCATACAATATAATAAATCACATTATAGTAACTATTTGGTTTATATTCATCAAAGTTTTTCTCCATTCAACAATAATATCCAGTGAGCAGGAGATAACAATTTGTTTATGTGAGGTGATTCAGGAAACTGTGCGACCGATTTGGGAAATTGTTTCGCCATTTGAAAAGTTTATTCCCTACAGCTGTCAGCCATAAATCGTAACGTTTCCAGCGAGAGGAAACATAAAAGCTATTTACAATACGAGATAAGTGTGAGAAGTTCATAACGTACTTAGTAAGTAAATAAGCACCTATTCAATATTCTGTTGCTTTGAACAGCTATTATCACAAATATTCGAGGTGACATACATTTCGCGAGCGCTTCATAATTACGTTTCGAGTTCCTATTTAAATGTTGATAGGTGCGCATAAACACAACACTTTGTTGTAGGGCCTGTGTTCGCGCGATACGCAAACATTAATATGTTCTTCAATTGTTTACAAAGGCGCCCTTGATACTAAAGAGTCTCGGCGTTGACGTCTAACTCGGGGAATTTAATTAACTTCCTTAACTTCTAAATACTCTTAACGTCTTTGATACCTCCGTTCCCTTTCATAGGCAAACACGTGACGGGGTGTGCGCGAGACAGTCGCTGTCAAACTTTTATCAGCCTTCGCGGCGTCGGCGACGGCCCTAACTTGTAGCAACAGTGATTTAGGCGTGATAAAACAAACGGAATGAGAGGAGAAGCCCCCGCCGCGGCGCGGGGCCGCCGGGACGCGCGCGGGCGACGCAGCCCGCAATGCAGGAGCATCACGCGCTCGTTTCTCATTGTCTGGTGCGAGTAGCACCTCGAGCGCCGCGGCAACTTTCCGCCGGTGCCGGTGCAGTTTAATGCATATTATAACGCGGTAAGCACTCAAAATGGGCTAAGCGGGGAGGCAATATACTCGCAGACGCCAGCGCACTGGCGTACTCTTTATTGAAAGAGTAAACTGTCCTTTTTCACGGGACGCCTCGAGCTCTTTGTGACGGCCGGAATTTCGAGCAACTTATTTTACGCTCGAGTGTAAATAATAGTGGCGTAAAGTACGGAGAGCATACGGTTTTTGGACTTTTTCTTTCTCATTGCGGTTTAAACGCACGGGACGATTTATTGCAGAATGTGCCCGTGGCTAATGCATTAAACACTATTGTCGGAGGCGGAATAATGGGGTCGCCGCTTCTAACGAACGAGAGGCGATGTTATATCGTTACTTGCGTAGATAAGTTAAAGTAATTATCACGGTACGTGGCTATAGCGCGGGAGGGAACGTCAAAGGGAACGTTTAAACAATTTAATATTCTACACACAAGCATTTCAAACGCCAACTCAAACGTAGCTCTCCTTTTGGAAAAGTTGTTCCGTAAACGAACCCCCCTTCGTTAGATATCTACGTGAGTTTAATCCACTCTGCTACGTTACGGGAAGGCGGTCGGGTTGAAACGATTTCCCAGGAAAATTGGTGAAAATTGCAACAACATAGGCGAAAATTACCTCTTGGAGGCGTTGTTTGGAGTGGCGAGTAAAATTTATGCGGCGTTTGAAATGTGACGGCCGCTGTGGTGCCAGCACCGATACGAGCACGTGCCTGTCTGCGTCCGCGCGCGCGGCTTGTTGCGGTCTAAATGTAATGGCTAAATATGTTTTCACTCAACGTGTTCCTAGTACATATTGCGAGTGGCATTTTAGAGCTGAATTTGCAAATAAACACCCTTTAGGTTCGTTTGTATTTAGTCTTTACGCGAGTGTAACTAATGGTCGGTTGTTGTGTAACGGATTACAGTAGTGTGAATTGTTGTGAAGTGTAATTGATGTCGGCCTACAATAGAAAAGCTTGTTAAATAATTATGCATTCATCTAAGTACTAGCATTGTCATGGAAATAAAATTACAATAAATATCACAAAAATATGACCACTCGGAGTTAATTGTTACCTAAAAAAAAATGACAACTAGTTGCAAAGGTTTTATCGCCGACGCACACTCTAGAAGTGAAACCGTGCAAGAGTCAATAAATTGGAAACGCTGACAAACATTTAAAAAACAAAACGTTCCGAAGTGGCATTTTGCAGCAAACAATCATGTTTTAATCGGTTTTTCACGTTTTCAACTAAATCCCCTGTACCGGGCAGCGGGAGGGGGGGGGGGGGAGCGGGGAGCAAAACACTCGATGGAATCCAGACGAGAATCCAAATGTCCAGCCGTCACGTGCTAGACGAATTATGGCCTTTGAGTCACTTTTGCTTCCACTTTTTAATTTCCCTGTGCTCCGTCGTTTTTTAATTCGTATGCTTTTATGAAATTTTATGTGCTACCGTATCCGTGGAACAGTGAATGCGGACTTATTGTACGCGGTGGCGCTGTTCCTTTTGGAATTCCCTGATTGTTCCATGCACGGCACGGATTGGGTTGAGTGTGCTCGTTCCGTGACGTCGCTCATACATACTGTGGTAATTGCGCAAAACCATAATTGGTTTATTTTCATACGACTTATGTTTCAGTTAATTTAATACATTTATGCAGTCATTAGCCCCTTTTGTTTTAATAACGCAAGCGATGCTATTTTGATTTATAAAAGAGAATTGAACTAAGTAGCTATCGTTAATAATGAGTAGGTATCCTTACTAATATTATAAATGCGAAAGTAACTCTGTCTGTCTGTCTGTTACGCTTTCACGCTAAAACTACTGGACCGATTTAAATGAAATTTGGTATATAGAAAGTCTGGAGCCTGAGAAAGGACATAGGCTACTTTTTAACCGACTGCAAAAAAAGAGGAATTCCACGGGGACGAAGTCGCGGGCAGAAGCTAGTATACCATGTAAGTACCTTAAATTGCGAGGACTTGAAAATATTGTTTCTACAGTATAACCATGAATTAACAATTAACATTCTATTAAAAAATCATAATCAAAATCCGTTTATCCGTTTGGGAGCTACGATGCCACAGATATATATATATCTACACACACATATATGTCATTATAACACCCCGTCATTTTTGCGTTTAGGGTTAAAAATAGTTCATGTTACTCACTTGTTCCAGCATAGTAGACGGTGTAGTCAAGTTGATGTCCCAACATATCGACTTTAACTCTGTCTACCACCAGCCGAGTGAAGAACAGATCCCTCTTGTAGTAAATCGGCTTTTCATTCTCATGGGACACAGCTGTATCCATCAGAGGGTGAGACCTGTTGAAAATAATGTTAATTAAAAAAAATTTTACATTGCACTGTTTTTTGAAGTCAAAAGAAAGTTTTACTCGGCATTAGTTCTAGTCTATAAGTATTAGTAACGAAATACGAAAACGATGTTATTTATAATCAATGCTGAACTACCTAACAGTATGACGTCACTGTCAATAGTCAAGTCCAAACGACATCCCAAATTTTACCATTTTTTTTAATCACAGAGAACTAATATACCTGCGAAGAAAGCAAGTCAAATATTATTATAAAAGATTCTAAAAATGGACTAGCTACATTCAAATATTTTGTAACATATATGGATCAACTTCTGTTGTCATTTTTTCGTTTTTAGTGCATACGAGCAGAATTCATTCACATATCGAAATCTTAATTACTCTGAACTGATGTCGATGAAAATAGTCGATAAAACGAAAATATGTCACCACAGAAAATATTCGTTAGTATTATTTTCGTTGCCTGTTTTGCTTATACATCTATTTTCTTTAGCAATTAGAAATCGCAGTATAACGTACAGTAGGTATACGTTGTCTTTGTTTCTTTCCCTTTCTTTTGTTTGTTTCCAGACTGCATACAAGTCAAAGGTGACACTGTTGCATGCAGATACCAAACAGCGGAAGCATTGTGAGGTTGTCGATAAACATTGTATCGACATCGACAACCCGGCCACCGACGCCGCCACAACGATAATGTCGCACGACGCAAATGTCATCAGATAAAAGCCTTTACTTCAACGCTAACAACAAAAATACTCATTCATTTAATTAAAACTCTCACTCGCATGAATAAAAATTTTATAAATTATTTTTCAGCAGACTGGTTCAGGTGGAGTGTTAAAATCTCGACGTTTCCACATGAGGATCGTGAAAAAGTGGGGGGAAAAAAAATAATTGAACGCTCTCGGGGTGAGAGCGTCGGATAATTAACAGGACGTGTCGCCAGATAAAAGTGTCTGTAGATTTCAATGAGCGTGGAATTCTGGGATCGCTGGAGACCAGGGCCGCTACACTCGTGTTTCACGTTTTTAAGTGACGATTTTCAACATTGTTTACGTCTGACGTCCTCGGTTACAATAACTGCAGCTTTTGTTTTTATCTGCTCGCTGGCGCTTGACATTTTTGCAAATTAATTAATGGACGCTGCAGGTGAACTCTTTGGACCGTAGCAGCTAAACATTTTAGACACGTTTTCATAAATTTAGATAGTCTTCGTTAGTGTTGTTTACAATGTGTACACTGTATGACGTTTTTGTTGGCATCATTATTTTGTTTGCCTAAACAAAGTGCAAAAAGTACGCCTATGAATACGGAGGTATGGTATTTCTGTTACCGATTATGTATGCCAAATCAACAATAAAAATGCGATAATTGCAGATGTACCTATCACCTATTCTATGAAATACTAATTCTAATCATACAGAAGCTTACCTTATAAAATTCAGCACAGTGTCTGGCAACGATGAGGTATCGTTGACACATGTCCCGGGGCGAGGTTCCGGAACCTTGCTGCTGATGACCGGGAGCCAAGCGGAGCTGGAAGTAGCTTGCTCCTTGAACTTCCCCTCGAAGGCCTTCTGGATGTCGTCGATGGTGAAAGTGCAGATGGCGGATCCCATCAGGCCGGTGGATGCGGTGGTGAACACGCCGTAGAAACGGGTGTCGTCGCCGGGCACTTTGTAGATACTCTCTGTTTATAAAATTTACTTTTGGTTAGTTTTAAGCTAATTTGACGAGAAGAAGTTAACATTGGAGTTGTACTTATTGGTTTATTCATAAGTGTGTTACTATAGTAAAATATACTATCCTTACTAATGGGAATGCAAAAATGACTTTGTTTGTTTTCACGCCCGAACCGATGATTTCTTTTTGATGTTTTTTAGAGAGGAAATCATCGAATCAAAGCATTGAATTCCACAGAAGTAAAATCGTGAATCACAAGAAGTGAATAATAAATAGTGTCTAACAGAATGAGTCAAATTGTCGTCATTATCAGCTAATAACTAATTTGTTCATAAATGTATAGTGATAATAACATAATTAGGTAAATCTTCTGTTCCGTGTAAAACAATAGCGACCTATAATCTATTCACAGTTTAATAGGTCGAGTAGGTTGCCGGAGTTGGCTATCAAATTGCTATAATTGTGGGGCCCGAACTTTACACTTCGGTGTCACTAAAAGTTGCTGGGACAATTCAAACTGTGTCTAGAATTATAAATGTAAACTACCATTATTAACAAATATTTAACTTGAATTTCATCGTTAGAATTTGCTTTCGTTATGTTGCTAGGTTTGAAAATTTTATTACAATTTCGTGACTCTCTTGAATAGTTAATGTGCACAAATCTTTATTCATATTATTTAGAATATAATCTCGTTACAGTTTACAATGGAATTTCTGTTAAAGCATTTTAACAAATTGTTTATTACTAATTCATCAGTTTATTATTGTGATAATTTTAAATAGAGTTTATGTGCATACCTATCTAAAATAATTTTCATTAATTATGTATATCAGTAACAGATACTGAAATGCTTGTTATGCAAAAATGCTAATCCTTATAGTTACAGTGGCATTTTGGAGACTGATATAATGAATAATTGCCTAAAATTTTATATTTTATAAACATTATATTATTATAGACCTTTGTACCTAACTACTCAAAAGTTATAAGTTCCAATTGTGTTCCGTGTTCAGACGATGTGTTACTTAGAATCCTTTGCGTTGAAGACTTTCAATCTAAACCGTTTGTTTGAACCGGTAGTCAGGTTAAAATTCAAAAGGAAACTTTGGAGCACACAATACAAATTCGGGATAAACTCCTGTACAGAGGCCGTTTGGGAGTTACGGGCATGATTCAGAGAGGCACCCAACTGTGAGGAACACAAACAGCCCTATTCGGAAAAGAGCGATTACGGCGCGCTCGCGTAAACGTTGCTAATGGCGCTTGAACGGACATGTAAATAACACACCTATAGCAAATACTGAGTACTTGAGTGTTCCTATTACATTCTCATGAGTTATGCAAGGAGTGTAGCGGGAGCGCGTGAAAAACCGTGCCGTGGCTCGCGCGTCGCGTTAATATTGAATGAGCTCGGTCTGGCAAGAGTCGGGAGCGGAACGAAATCGTCCAGACTGTTGTTGCCAGAATCTTGCACTTTCCCGATCTGTATGTTTGCTCGAGATTCACTCGCCATGTTTGGGATTAGGTTGGGGATGTTTATATGATGTACAGTACAACTATTAGGCATATTTTTGCCTAATAGTATTATGGATTTTACTGTACAGGATACTATTAGGTACTTATAGGTTTATGTAATAAACACTGCATGTAAAAGGTTCCAAAATATAAAATTTGAAGATGAATAAAGAGAACGTAATAAAAACAAAATGTCCATTTATTTACATAATTATCCATGAAAATATTGTCAATTCGACAATCAGAAATTTTAAACTAATTACAGCTGTATTTAATCGTGGTTGGATTTAATGAATGGACATCGATCGTAACCCGATTACAGTTTACCATTTTCCTGACTTTGGACGAATTATATTATTATCTCATAATTATATATTTTACATTGCCTTTCAGAAGAAATTATTAAAATAATATTGTAGTTGAAACTTCAAATACTTACGTACCTAGTTTTGTAGATTTGAACTGATAAACAGCGAGGAAGGGCGACTTTGTTTCAAGCTACGTAGATAACTACATTTAATTTGATAATATCTTATTTTATGACAACTCCAAAAAGAGGAGGATAAGTACTTAATTAACTTAATGACAAGCCGAAGTAAAACTCTTTCAACGAAACTTTTATCTTATCATTTTTCATAACTCCTTTACCAACACTAATGTTTAATTCAGCAATAATAACCCGGTGCTCGGGGAACTTTTTAGGGTTCCGTACTTCAAAACAAAAAACAGAACCTTTAAGAATCACTTTGTTGCCCGTCTGTCTGTCTGTCAAGAACTCGAGACCCTTATTTAAAAAATGTCTACTTACGAATTTCATTGAAGTAGAACGGAAACTCTCCCGGTATGCTGCAGTTGAGTCTGGCTTTGAGGTAAGTTGCCCAGTTCTGGCTGAGGATGTTCTTTCCCCCGGTGTCACGCTTGCAGACCCTGGCCACTCTGGAGTACACAGCCTTGCCGCAGTTGATGTATTCCACAGCCGTCTCGCGGAAGAAGAACAGAACGTATTCGCCGATGTCGAAAGATCCCACGAAGTTTGGTTCTGAAAGATAGAAACATATTACATACGTCGTTCTGAACAAATATAAAGAAATGACGACTGTTAAAGGCACTAGCGGCCTCGACGGACGTCTTCTTGACCAATGCGGATAGGGTGATCCGTTCAACAATTAACCACATAAAATTCAAACCATCATACTTCGTAATTTTTCATTCCGATATTTTTTTTCTATATCCTGTTCAATAGCCGGGTTCATTAGCTACATATTGGCATATAATAAATGTTCATTTTCTACACGGTTTTTGCGACAAAAATATTTAAAACAAAAATGGGAATTGGCTAACTGTATCCACACCATCGTACACAATTAACCAGGGGGGTATGCAACAGATAGCCATTGAGTGAAAAGTTAAGTCAAATTAAATCCCTTAATATAAAAAGTTTTGTATTTTGAAATAATGACGAAACGAGTGTTTTATCTCTGATTAAACGGTAGTTTGGTAAAATATTAAAGAAAATATTACGTATAATATAATATTTTAATTATTATTATGCCTAACACCTAATTATCTTTTTTTATAACTTTAACCGAATGTCTCCATTTTTACGCTATTGTTTCCTGGTATGCTCCATCTAAAATACTCATAAAATTAATAATTTTCCCAAAAAAAATTATTCTATTGCCCATTTTGGTTAATTGTGGACCAACCCCCACCCAAAGCCGTTACGCTGACCTCATTTTTAAATGCGCTTCGCTACTCACGTGATACTTACACTAAATGAAGCACGTTTAGTTAGTCTACTCAGCAACGCTACAATAATTCTTGTAATATGAAATGAAAAGATGTTAGGAGAAAAAGAATTCAAGATTTTTTTTTAACTTTTTCCATCATAAAACACAAATGTCGTACTACCACGAAGGATGCCGACGCAAGCCTACCGCAAATTGGGGAGCAGGGAGTAGGGTACCCGTTGCATCATAACTGCGCGGTGGCACAAAATGGTGACGTCACGTTTATGAAATATAGCCGTGACTAACTGTGTACGAGTGGTTAGCTGTTGAACGTCCGACCCTACATTAAAATACTATCTACACACCTACATGGTAGTTTTCATCATAGAAAATAGAGGAACGTCGTGGTAGATCAGCGGACAAGCAATCGTAAAGTCGGGAGTCAAATCATGAAACTTTCATTCCGTGCCGACTTACTAACCTCTATTCCAGATGAAAATTCTAATATCCACAAACGGTACATCATTATTAATTACATGGCTGTTGTTGTGAATATTCAAAACGGGCAACCCCAATTAGTGTTTTAATTTGCGATACAAAATTATAAATAGCCATTGTAATCTAGTCAATTACATTGGATTTTATGTATTCCAACCGACCGTTCCCATGATAATGCTGTAATATCAAATTGCTGTTATTCCGTGTGATACGCAATAAATATTAGATGGAATGGCGGGTGTCGATTATGTCATAGAATACGGGGCGTTCACCGACATTAATAAGTGCTTATTAGTTGGCTACATAATGAAATCGCCACGCGTCAGGGATTAAGAGCGCACGACGCACGTACCCGGACAATATCTATATTCCTCTCAGTGTTCTGTGATACTAAATTCGATACAATATGTTTTAGGCGCCGGCACCGACGGCTAAAGGCTTGTATTAAACTTTAATAAGGATTCGGCTAGCGTCTGCTAATCTTTTAAAATTATTACCGCAATAAATTTGGCTTCATCATAATGAATAGTGCCGATAAAGCCCGGCTATTTATTTAATGGAATATATTTTACATGAAAATATATTTAAGCGGAATATATTAATCTTGTATTGAACCTCAAACTTTATTTGGTCACTTTATCTGTTCATAATAACGAGGTTAAGACTTATGAAATCAAATTTAATAGTAATCGAAAAGGGATGGTACTCGATCAATCATTTATGCAAAACCGCTGAACCCGACCAACTTGAAAATTTAGGGGCCATCACGTCCCTAGCCGTATGTACTTAAGCTCTTACTACAGAAGGACGTTATAAATCCAACTTAAACAATGTATTTAAACACAACTTGGTCTAAAAACCGTTAACAAAACAAATCCTTACTATCCTTACTAATATTAGAAATGCGAAAGTTTGTAAGAAGGTATGAATGTAAGGATGGATATATGGATAAATGTCACGCAAATACTACTAAATAAATTTTGATAAAACTTTACAATAATATAGCTTACACTCAGAATAACACATAGGCTATAATTTATAAATACATAGTGTAAAGTACAAGCCATGCGCAGACGAAGTTACGTGCAAAAGCTAGTATACGACAATTGTACAACCTCCAAATGTTCCCAATTCGATGGTATGTTATTGTATTGTAAATTAAAACTTATTAGCTATGCATTTGGTGTCGCAAATGTAGCTTGAAATTACAGCGAACACCCAATATTGTTATTTGAAAGCTGAAATGTAGCAATGATTGTGCAATCATTGTTATTTCATGTCGTGTTAAACTGTGGAACGCTGTTCATTAGGACATAACATACGGGCCTGATTTTCAATGTAATCTGTGGTTTAGTTAATATAATTGTATTCCAACGTTATCAAAATTTTAATGACTTCAAGCAAACTAATTTGATAACATAATTCAATTCGCAGGTGTTATTGTTAACTGCAGATTGCATTAATGGCTGATTAAGCTCGTATTTCACTGAGGTTACAAAGATATTATTTTCCAAAGTAGGTACTTTATGATATTAAGAGCAGCACATTGTGCTTCTAAATAAAGTGTAGCCAGGTGTGCGATACTTTGTAAACCTGGGGGAATATATAATAATTTGTATAAACAGCTTATTAGGGGGTATTTTGAGATCAATCTACAATGCGCCGTCAGTTAAACTAACACTTAGTAATTCGTATTACAATAATATTATAATTTAAGTGATAAAAATATCGTCTCATTAAATCAATTATACTATGTGTTCATGGTCACATTTCTTCGGAACAGCTTGACTAATTTTCATCCAATTTTGTATTTATATTTGGTAGATATGAGAATAGATCGTAAAGTATACCTATTCCATATTATAGTTTAGTGATTAGTGACATACCGGCGTTTGTATATGATTAAACATATACTTACTTAATAATTTCATCGTCAAATAAACTTTTCTTTGTCCACGTTAAATGAATGATGATAATTAAAAGTATGAACGATGATAATCCGATTATAACTCTTTATTATTACTTATTTAAATACTTGTAATTTCTCGAAACGGTTGGACTAATTTTTATGAAATTTTACAGCCCTGAGAATCAGATAAGTAATATCTTTTTTCATACCCCTAAATGTTAACGGCGGGCCAACTCAAAGCTTTTTTTAATTTATGGCATTTCTATTAATTTTTTTTATGATTTGTCATCGATAAATACATAAAACCCAAAATTTTCACTTTTCTACCATTTAACCCTATTTTTTCTCAAAATCTCAAAAACACATTTTGAAGTTCCCTGGGTCAGCTTGTTAATATATATTATATAAGATCTACGCCGTTAACTGAGAAACCTTACTCTCGCGAAACTTTAAAATCACAGAAACATTTTTAATTGAAAACGTTATTGTAATCATGGAACCAAGCCCCAATAAAGGAACGGGTGTAATGAACAAAACGTTATTAACGGAAATTAAGCGAATTTGCCGGGTTGTAATTTCTATTCCTCGTTATTGTGGCACAAATTACCGAACGGGCGAAGATCGGGCCACATTACTGCTCGTTAAAACGAAAACAGTTTAATTTGCGTTAGGTATTTTGGCCGGGGGTGCCAATATCCATCTTAATAATTGAAGCTACATTTTAGTCCAAGTAACGAGTCCCTGATTAGTTCGTCTCAAACTCACGCAATTAAACGTTCTTTTATATTTACTACTAGCCGTTTGCCCCGGCTTCGCACGGTTCCCTATTATTTTTCAAAACATTCTATAGCCTATGTTACTCAGGGTGAACGTAGCTTCCCAACAGTTAAAGAATTTTTCAAATCTGTCCAGCTGTTTTGGAGCCTATTCAATTCAAACGAACAAACCTTTTCTCTTTATAATATTAGTATAGACAAAGTATCAATCGAAATTTGATCAATATATATGGTTTAATACCATTAATTTCTATGTTAATGATACTTGCACAAAGATAAAAAGAGTAGAAAAAATTGAGACCCCCCAGTGGTACTTGAACCCACACCTATGCCTTAACTGAGGCGTATGCTCCCATTTACACTACGGGCGTCCAGTTCAAGTCGACCAAATTTGCATTCTTTTATTTTTATATCCAGGGGGGTGTTATGACACTCTTAGTTTGAACGCGTTCTCAATTGGTTGACTTTAAAAAAATAAAATGATCACATTTGCATCACCTTATGCTACTATTGTCTTCCAGTCAACTCAATCTAGATGTTAACGAATTTAGCCCTTTCAAATACGCCGATTGGGACCAAGTGTGTTACACTACCAGGTGGCCTAGATAAGAGACACTATAAATAGTAAAGTTAGGGATAGTACTAAAATATAATCGACATGAGCTAACGCAAACTCCTGAACTGTTTTTCCGAAAAGCGGTAATACGGATAATCGAAAAATACAGCTTTTGTAGTCAGTATGGCTTAATTTCCTTAAAATTTATAAAAATTGGAAAGTGATATCGTTTTCCACTTCGTGGGATTTTTTTAGGAACTCCCCGTAATTAAACTGTCAGATTTTACAGTTGTTAAAATATTACAGATAAATAAATAACGCTTTAATGATTTCCAAACATTTTCAGTTCTTACGTACTTCCAGTTTCAAATAACATTTATGTACTTAGTCCTGTTGTGTGAAATCTATACACTTCTTTTTATTTTACTACCGTCTTCATTGTTAGGTAGTTATATGCTTATCGTCCAAAGCATAGAACGTTTTGTTGACTAATAATTACCCTTAATTATCCTTGTTTTCCAATTTCTAACTAGATGTCACAAGCAAGAATACATATTATGTTATTAAAATCAACACAATACTGTTTGCTTTGTCTATACAGATTGCTAATTAGTTATGCGTCAATCGCAAATTATCATGATTTTGGATTAATTTCAAAATCCATCAAGCGTCCTTTATTACGGCGTCGTTGGGGAATATGCGTAGTGTCATGAGTATATTATTGTGCTTGTCGCATAAACCCCTCATTCGATTATTTACTAATGCGATTAACGTTAATACTCAATATAATTGTAATATACCTATTGTCTGGTATATTTATTTCTAATTTTCATCTTATGCTACATAGCGAGATTAATCTGGTTGAACCAGATGAAAAGCAAATGAGTAGCAATTGTTTGTTATAAAAAATAACAGCCAAGTATGTACCTAATGAAATAGTTTGTTATATTGTAATGAACTAAGTCACAACACAATTGTAAAGATTTTGTAGCTAAAACAATGGTCCAAATTTAACTAACAACATAAACAAACCCCCAAATATAGTTCTTGAAATATAAAAACTATAAAATACATAAAACACTTACTGTCAAGCCACTTGGAGTCATATTTCAGGGTCCTCTTGAACGCAAACTCTTGTCTGTGCGTGGTCAAGTTATGCAAATCGGTTCTGAATATGACCGTGTCGGCTTTGGTGAACTCTGCATTAGTTCCTGAGTAGAGAGCGGGCAGGTCGCCCGGGTTGCCTCGCTCGACCCACAGCGCGGTGGAGTTGTCGGCGGGGTCGTACGGACACTTGGCGACGCCCATGCCGATCCCCGGCACGTACTCCCGTCGCGGCAGGTGCGTCAAGTTGGACTGCAACAAAAAAACAAGTTATTTTATATGTTCGAGCACGTAATAATAGTTGCCTCGGTGAGACTCGTGATTTGATTTCAGCTGAACATATAAGTAGGTGTCAATGGGTTTTTAAAATGTTTTTACTGAAGAATTGCTTATAGCTTCTTGCAATAGCTAATAAATTAAAGGCGTTGTTTTAATACTGTACTGTAATTACTTTGAACTGAAGTTTTTTTAAGACTCATAAAATGTGAGCTAAGATATATAAGAAAATTATACAACTCCCTAATTTCCCTAAACGACACTGAAGCTGGATAAGATATTTAAATTTTAACGCGTGAACACTTCGATTTTATGCGCCATTAATCTAAAACACTTCTAAAAAAAGTAACGTAACGAGTGGATTTATGCGTTTCAAAGTCAGTTACAGCCAACTGGCCACCCCAGCGCTGCCTGCCCCGAGCCCCGAGCCCCGTGCAACTCAACAACACATCTGCTATTAATTTTTCCAAAAATTTACGGTCGTTTCCCGTTCGACGCGATTTATTAACCGAAACTTATTATTTTGAAGCTCTCAAATATTTTTCCGGCATCGTTCGGGCGTCCTCCGGAGAATTCCTCTATTAGTATAATGCGATGGGTGGCGGTACGGTTTTCGAAATTATCATAAAATTACTAAATGTAGCATAAACGTGGGGGTGGGCAGGGGCGGCCGTCGCCGTGGATTGAGACTTTATGTAAATTTTAACGACGCTGCGACCATCGGGGCCACCTGTGACCGCCGCTCCCGCTCCCCGCGGCACCTGTCGAAAACCTATGTCGTTTTTATTTCAATAAGCCGAGGATTAAATTAGGCATGCGAGGACGTGCCGCCCGACCGCCCGACCGCCCGACCGCAACCGCCCGGGGCCGGGCCCTTTCCTCATTCTTCACTCGCGTCTTACACTCGAGCTTTCAAACCGATGCAACCTTACAAGTTGATTTACAAGCAGAATAATGTTCCGATGACATTATGTAAAACCTTTGAACGATAAAAATATAATGTAAATGCATATAATACATATTATACTGTACTTTTTGAGTCTGTCTAATGGAAGGGGCATAAATTTAACATAAGTAGGCATCGCAAAGTTTTAACTCGTAAATTAATGATCAAGAATGGTGCAATTGTTACCGCTACTTACTACTACCGCTAATTGCTACTTTCAAGGAATAAATCTTTTGTAATCCTTATGTAATATAACGCTTTACCAAATGATGCACTGTAGTTTATAGTTATGCAGCCTTAATAATGAATAATCCCTACGAAAGTATCAGATTTCAATTTAGTTTTGTGTTCTAATTACAAATGAACATAAAACAATTTAGATAAACATTACAAGTAGAATACACGGTCCGAAGCTCTGTGTTAAGTCTGGCGAGCGCCGCAGTCAGCTGGCGCTACATTGTGTTTCTAAACAGGCTAAATACAAGTGTGAACTGTACACCCAACTGAAAACCGCACCGGCGTTTACTTTCAAACTTTGCAGGGCTGTATTATTTTCTCTCAGAGCTTGGCGCTTTGGCCCGTCCTAAGTCCAGGATAAACAAGCAAATGGATCGGACGGAAGAGCTCCCCTTGCAAAATAAGAAAGTTTGTCGACAGACCCGCGAGCGCCCCTCATTAGGCCTTTTGCTTTTGTTTATTTACGAAATTAGCATCTAGAAAGCTTTTCGGTGACGAAACGAACCGTCCGCTGACAACGTAATGATGTAGCATTCAATAAAACTTGACGGTCGCGGGATTTACATATTTGTCGGGGAGTTCGTATTTTAATAACGTTCCATTACCGGTTTTATTGCCGTCCCATCGATACTTATATTGCACAAATATTTATTCGAAGCGCTGTTCCTTCTTTGCAACGCAGCGGCGCATTTTAAGTGAAACACCCTTTTCATTTGCATCAGGTTTAATTATTATTGCAATCTCTTAAAATAGAATCTTCTTAAAACAAACGATTCTTGAAATGCTATCAAATCAAAACAACTTTCCGACGAATCATATTTAAAACGCGCAGCGAAATCTATTTGAAAGTTGTACAATGTAAAACAGCGGGCATGAGACGGTCGTCGCTGGCACCTGCAGATACGTCCATGAAATACGACAATGGCTTCCCGATACATTGTGAACACGTATATCAGGCGAAAGAAACTTCGGAGACAGCCGCTTCAATATGCAAGCACAACCGACGGAAATTTTATTCGGTCGTAGTGTGAAAATAGTACAGGTAATGGGAAGTTAGGGAAATAGTGAATTGTTTATGTCGAGAGTCGAAAGTAGTGTTCCGTTGCTTTTAGTTTCCGTTTTGTGTTTTGTTTTTTGTCAATTGAAGCATTGTAAAACTATTAATGAGTTAGGCTCTGTTGTAGGCTAGTTTCTGTAGTTGTTTGAGCAATTTATTGAATACATTTGGGACACATTTAGATTTATTCCTGAATAAGCGACAACCAACCGACTAACTTTAAAAACTAGTTCAATTTCCAGTTTAAAAACTGAAATATATTGCAGCTTGCATCACGTTGCTTTATAATTAAAAATTAAACCTTCACCACGCGTCATTACATTTCCTCCTTTATTAACACAACCTTACGTTTTACGTAAACTAAAAGAGGAATTCACGATAAATTGCATTAGAAGGCATGAAGGTAAAATTAACAACTACACGAACCTCGAAGACGTATGTAATTACTTTAAACATGGCATGTCTTTTTATTATTTTCTCTAATTTTTACATAGTGCCGGTGCGTTGACTCAATAAAATGATATTTGTTGACAGATTCTTGTGCTTTAAAGATATCTTGTAACAAAACCAAACTATGAGTTACTTTTGTAAAGTAACCTATCTTAAAAGACGTATAATTACAAAATAAAAAATAAAGATATAAAAAAATCGTCACATGGAAAAATATAGATTTGAATAATTACCTATAGTAATAAGATAATCAAATTTATACCATATTGGAAGAATAATTATGATTCGCCCATTAATTTACTACATGATTAAAGACAAGGGCTGTATAATGAAATTACTTGACTAATTACTAATTTAGCTTAGTTTATTCGATGTATATTAAGTACAAAGGCATTCTATGAAGTTGGGTAATTGTTACAATGTATATTGAAGTCTGTCACTGCGTGTACAGAATGGAAAGTTTCAGACGCACAAGGGATCTCAAATTGTATATCGCTAGGAGCGACAAAGTTTTGACAACCATGTCACTATCAGCTAATAAGTAATAGCAGGGGAGAGATCCAAATTTACAACGACAAAATGTTGCTCAGCTTTGTTGTTAGACAGAGAATATATCAACTATGCTTGTAGATAACGACGCTATCAAATGAGAATTGAGTTTTACATTTGAATTTTAACAGGGTGTATTATAACTACAGATGTAAGTATAATATACTTATTTAATTTATTAAGCTGTACATAATATATAGTTATGAATTTTGAGTAGAAAATGATCAAGAAAACATTAAAAACTTGAAATGATTGGAAATCATTTATAGTTTTTCCATTTTAATGTGTAATAACCGCGAAGGCATCAGAAACTATTAAGTAAATTAGGTTCACACACATAAAAATATAACTTAAAA
Source organism: Polylopha cassiicola (assembly GCA_038024825.1). Classification (NCBI taxonomy): domain Eukaryota; kingdom Metazoa; phylum Arthropoda; class Insecta; order Lepidoptera; family Tortricidae; genus Polylopha; species Polylopha cassiicola. Next base: position 6,176,982 of record CP149059.1, read on the forward strand.
AAATGTACTCCAAGAACTCTTTAACAAAAAGACAAAACATTATAAAAATGATATCTTCATATTACAGATGTAAGTTACATCTCCATTGAGAAAGTAGTTCCCAAGAGATGCCAGTCTGCATAATCAGAATTTCCTCAAAGTTAGGGGTACAGTAAGTTTTGACAGCCCGTATCACTTGCATACACTGAGCTCATTCTGCATTCCTAAAATAGAAATAAGCTGAGTTTTGTTGGTAGATATGACGGGGCGAACTTTCGAGAAGGCCCGGCTTACCTGCCTTCCACGACATACATATTTAAACGACTTGAAAAAGTATTACCTCCCTATCTTTTATTGAGGGTCGATAGAAATCGGAAAAGAATAAACGTAACATAACACGAGGTTTATGAATTGATATTATAATATAATAAAAAGTTGCTTTTTTAAGGAATTGTTTTATGAAGTCCCTACTAGTTACTCACAACGATTGACTACGAATAGGAAAGTTGATATATTTAGTGTACTTAAATAATTAACTTGTATAGTTTTGATATAAGATTTGCTTCATTTAACCGATCTTAAATTACATAAATAAAATAAAGTCAGGTCAGTTGCACCATTTATAACTCAAGAACAATTAGACAGATTTTGTGATTCTAGTCTTTTGCAATTTGTCACTTATTAACAATTACATTCAGCGAGACTGAGACTTATAAAACTATAGTGGAACAAACAAAGCAACAATCGTAAAGCGAGCGGAATATTGGCTCCTAATTCCGAATGGGCCAGGTATTGCACCTGCGACTGTGACTACCCGTATTGCCATGAAATACGACTGTGGATTTTAGATAACCGTATACAATGTTTGAATGCAAGAGTGTACTATAAAATATATCGATGATGAAAATTGATGTTACTCTGTGTATGAAATATTCAAAGCGCTTTGGAGTTAGCACAACCCATTTGTGTGATATGTAGGTCATTGATAAAGTGCAATAAGCTAAAATAGGCCACGGGAAATAACCGCTGCTTAGTTTGTTAGAATTATTAATACACTTTGATGTATAAGTTACGGACGATAATAACTTTGTGTTTTCAGGAGTAAATATGCATGGTGGAAAGGAACATCATCATATCAACCGAGGGACGGTCACTGCGGAGGTCTCCTCCAAGGAAACATTTTCATCCGCATCCAGTGGCTTCCATCGACCTTCATCAAGTCGTCGGACCTTGTACAGGGCCTCACGCTGCGTCACAAAACCGAGTGTACAAAAAGTTCTAAATGTGTTGTATGTTGTATGTATTCAAACCTAGGGGAATATAATAATAATAATATATTTGGACAATACACATCCATTGATCTAGCCCCAAACTTAGGGAAGCTTGTATTAGACAACGGATAAACTTACATAAATACTTTAAGACATCCAAGGCACAGGTACAGATGCCAGTGTTCATCATACTATTATCTGCCCCTAGCTAGATTCGAACCCGCAACCTTCGGTTTTGTAGTCAGGGGCTCTGACCTCTAGACTAGCAGGCCGTCAAACTTACCTTACAACACTAACTCAAAAATTCCAATGTAGGTACTATTATATAATAAATAGCTGTATCAAATGTTATTGCTGTAGGTAGCACAGGTGGAATGTATATTGTTAGTGCATGTGTCGATTATCAACCATTAAATAAACGTACCGCAACTAAGTAATAGCGCAATAGCGTACCTATAGTTTCCATTACTTTTAACGGTATTGTGTATCGCAAAAATGGGTATTTGCTTTATATATTAAACGAACTAGGTTCATGAAGTGAATGTACGTGATTAGTATTTGTAAGCGGTTCTGCTGTAATAGAATAGTGATACGAAATATGTAGTTATTACATTTGACATTTCAAGCTGTCAGAATTAATTTGAATTCGCGTAGTGTCATATGTCGAGTGTCATTATTCTATTAAAGCAGCGATTTATCTATTAACGTGTAGCTTAGATTCTGAATGAAATTAATACAAAAACGGCAGCAAGTTCTAAAATAAGTCCCTAGTTTGTAGAATAAAGATGACATACCTACGCTAATTTAATCCTTTATTACGATGTGTAATAACCACGAATGCATCAGAAATTACATTATGTTTTAAAAAGTTATATTAGGTATATTTTAAAAATATACTGATCAATGTTACTAAAATGTATACGACTTAGTTATCTTTACTAAAAATTACACAAAGGTGTGAAAACTTGTATCGTGCGCAAAAACCTAAACTTTAAAGTGGGCACTTTAAAGTTAGAAAAATGTATTCGCTGATACAAACAATATATTCACTGAGGACTTCTATAAATCCACAAAAATATGTAGAACTTTTATAATATTTACAAAATCCATTAATAGTTTATTAAAAATAAAAAGAAATACCTAATAATCACAAGATAACCAAAAGTCGTTTACGTTAAAGTAATGTTTATAATATTTATGTACGAGACTAAATTGACAGCTTTCTCATTAGGCATATGAAAATGTAAAAAAGTAATCAAGTAATATTTACATTATTAGGCACTAAACGTAAATAAAAACACCATACATAAATATTTACATTTTGAAGGATCTTTAACAATAAGCGTTGCGGAATGTATTTAAGTGCAGGTGTTCAAGTAAACGATATATAATAAAACTGATTGCAAAACAGGTTTCAAAAGCATCAGCCATTTGTAACGCTTTCCTTTCACAATACGACAATTTGTATAGCAGATTTAAAACATACGCATTTGTCTTATTGGAACAAAACGCGATAAGCCCGCTTATTGATTGTTACCATTTAAATTGAAAGCGTCAATCTGATTCCCGCTTCAGAACGCAAATGAACCGAACAAATAATAAAACACACTCTTATAAAGTGAGATATTTGAATTTTTTTATTGATTTGTAGATAATTTCTGATGCCTCCGCGGATACACTTTGGAATGAAACAATTATAACGGAATTAATTCGCTTGTTTTATTTTATTTGCTGAGTTTTGTAAAAAATATCGATCCCGTATTCATAGCACGACTGAGCTGACGATAGTCTATAATAAGCATAACTTTCATAGATCGTCGAGTTTTATACCAATATAGAGATCGACAATCGATTTTACAACTTCAAATTCTAACTCAAGTGCTACCCAATATTTTTAAAGTACCAATATTTCCTGTTGTCTATAGACAAATTACCAGAAACGTATCGGATTACTTCCACACGCAGTACTTTACAAATGGCAAACAATAAATTCATTAGATGGAAAAAACAAATAGGTAATATCAGGAACGCGCAGAACACTGTCATTTGTTTCCAATAACCGTCCAATCGCAAACAGCCATTTGTAACAGATATATTGGTGGTTGCAGCAAATATGAGGCTTTCGGTCGGTTGTGCAGCGCGGGCATAACATGTCAAGATTGTTGTGGAGCGACAAAGTTTTTGTCCTTGTTACACATTAACAATCAGTAAAAGAGCGACAGTGACGCGAGAACTTTAATATGCTAATCAGCTTACGCATGTTGCAAGAGCGGTAGAATACAGGAAAGTGAGTGGAATCATTGGGGTTGTTAATTGAACCAAAAAGTGTTGCTACTATCCTTATGAGATATATTTGAGACTTTGAAATTTTTATTTTACACATTTACGAAATAGAATGATACTTGAATTTTTTAAGTAGGTGCGTCGGGGTAACATGAAAAACAGAGTAAGATGAAAAACCCCTCATAGTTGCCTATTCCGTGCATATTTTTTAACACTGACTACAGAGTTTTGTAGGTAATTTCATTGCGCTCCTTATCTCAGTTAGCGATAATCGTCAGGTGTGAGGGCATATGTTTTTTTTGCAATTTTTCGACAAGGTATGTTTTTGAGCGATAAATGCGTTTTTTAATCTTCCCCCACGTTCCGTAGTTTCTTCTACACGCAAGTTAAAAATATGTTTTTTTGATACGTGTTATTGATAATTTTTTTTTAGTTGATACATAAAATCCGATTTTGCATATCTTTTATATTTTTGGAGTTTTTATATTTTTCAATCTTACACCGCTTGTAAAACGCAGGGGTAAGACGGCAATATTTTCTTTTCCAACTTACCCCAATTATGAAACCCATAGTAAAAGTCAGGGGTTGTCAAACTGTATAATTCGTTCATGAGTAGTGTAATATTCACAACTCATGAAAACATGTGTAAAAAAAAAGATTTTAAATAAAAGTTGTAATATATTTAGCTAATTTAACTACCTGTCTATTTAAATAAAGAAATGATTACATTTTTTGTGTACATGGTAGTAAAATTTAAATATTAGGATATAAAAAGAAAAGGTTGAGAACCGCATATCATCTGAATACAAAGTGGGGTAAGACTGAAATATTATATTTAACAAAATTTCATTTTGGTAGTTAAAACTAGGTATTTTCAAAATGTACTTATATATTTGAATAGAGAAAAAAATATGCTTTCGGTGCATATAATCCAAATGGACCTACAATGGATATTAAAGATTTTAAGAACTATATCGATCTTCCCCCCTCATCATTCCATCTTACCCCACGATTTTTTTGCAATAAGTTTAACTTTGCCATCGTTTTTATACATGAAAAACACCTTCAATCAGGCCCATTTGTGGAAAGATAGGAAGAACCATTCATTAACTTTACTAAAAACATCACTTCATATACGTCAGCTTCATACGATTCAAATTATGAGGCTTTAGAAAAAACATGGTTTATCTCATCGAAATCTCGTTCAACCTTACCCCGACGCACCTAATCAAACATAGGTACCTACTAAATTTGTAAGCTGTGCCTAACAAATATTTCTAAATAGTTTGAAAACGCTAACAAAAATGAAACATTGAAAATGTTACATTTGCTTAGTAGTGTACGATTTCGGAAGGTTTTTAAAACTGCACCCCAACCCTCAAACTGAAATGAAACATAAATCAAGACGTAGACAATTTCCTAGCTTCCAAGATTTGTAAACTATTAGTAGAAGGGTGATCCATACGATACCCATGTGAAAAACATTCTGATTGTGTTGAATAAAGAACGACCGGAGTTTACGACTACTATCGAAATTACTTACTTTATTGCCATTCTTCGAAAGACATTTATACGGTCAGCAAATTAGATTTGTCTGGGCAAAGCTATAAAACGTTTACGCAAAATGAAAATACTAAAATTGTAACTGTTCATAGACAGAGATCTTTTATTTTCAGAGGAAACTGTATGTGGAAGTTAATTAAATCAATCCTGACGAATTGAATAAGACGGTTCCGCGCCACGAATCGCTAGCTATCTGTGTTTTGACAGCGTATTCCGTATAAAGGACTGCCCGTAAGTATCGAAACGGGTGCATCCAGCCCTCCCCACATTGAGTAATATTTTCAATTTTTGACTTATAATAGGATTTATCTGTATTGCTGAAAATGTGGCTCGCTATATATCACGTGGGGCGCCAAGAGAGCCGCGGTAAATTTTCTAAATGCAATAATGGCTACAAATAAGCGATCGGAATTGAAACAGCGATTTACAATTTGAGTGTCGTTAATTTTATTATCAAAGAGGGTGCGTTGCATGAAGTGTACTATACTTCATTCAACAAATAACATGTCAATAGTGTGGTAGGTTTAAGAGTAAGAGTAAGTATTTTGCTAAGCTCTGAAAATGTTAGCCGGGGTCATTTGAATACTTTCTTATCGCGCATTGAACGATCGACAGGAAGTAGAGCCGAACAGGATGCAGTAACCCTGTTTATGATCCATTTTATGTTCAATAAAATCACCCTATGGATATAAAGTTGTTTAAACCGAAAATTTGCAATGAGATAAAAACTGTTGTAGGCCTGGGCGCGATAAAACGTGTGAAGGGTCAAAATGGTCGGCGATACATCATAAAATTATATGAAAGTCAAGTGCAGGGAAAGTGCGAGGTGAACAGGGCACGAGGAAATTTATTGCGGTCTGCTTTCGATACCTATTGTGCAAAAACTCGGTTTATGACTTTTTAAAATAATTTTATGGAAATAAAACCACTTATCGCAACATCAAGGGATGATAAAGTACCTGCGTAGTGGGAAAGCAATATCTATTTATCAGCGACCAGCCTCGCTACCCATAGATCCGCTAAGGAGGGAAATTTTAAAATGTTTATTATGTAGAAATACGTTCGCACGTAAAATCATCGCGAGCGAGGTTTAACGGAGTCGTTCGGTTAGAAATTTCTTCTCTGACGTTGTGGAAAAATCTGCGCTCGTCTTATGGCATCGTTTGGAATCACTACCCGTGAAATTTGTCGCGGTTCCCAGTTTGAAACGAGGCGGTGGGTACGTACTTACAGATGCATCTAGATTCTAGGTGCACTCGTAAGGAATCTTACGGCACTCGGGGACAATGGGGGTGTGGGTAGTTGTTGTTTTGTATTTACGGCACAAATGTGTGTAAAGACCTGTTGGAGATCTGTTGCATCCCTGGCGCGTGTCCAAGCTCCGTGTTGGGATCAGCTCAAGTAGTGGCCGCTCTTTAGATAATGGTTTTCGTATTGTTACTCTGACACTGCACACTGCAGTGGCTATTTCACGATATTAGCGCGAAATAATTCTTAGACGGGAAACAAAAATGCAGTCCTGTTCCATTCAACGAGCGTTATTTTCGCTACATAAATTTGTCCTTAATCATCCAGATATTCCATATCTATATAATAATATATGATCATCATTAGGATCAAACTGATAATACATCTTTATAACTATGTACTTACATATAGCACCCAATCCTTCGGGCTGTGAGCGTTAGTGCCGCAGACGTACAGCCGCGACCCGTCGCCCATCGGCTGAATGACGCGCACGTGGTTTCGGCAATCGAAGTGCTGCAAGCAAATAAACAGTTTAGAATAAACTACATTAATTCATCATATGTATAAATATAGCTTAATAGTTGTCAGTTTCTAAATTTCACCAAAAAAATTAACACAAAATGTACGAACCATCAATTTTCTACTATAACAAACAATGTTGCAAACACAACGATAAAAAAAATTCAAATTGATTCAATATTGGGAACACAATATAAAACAAAAAGTCATCGGGATATGTTTATGGATGTGCATATTTCGTACCTCGGGCAAAATTCATTGGAATAATAGTTTATTGACGAAAGTGCGTGAGCACGAGTGTTCACAGCCCGTGATTATGCAAATTTCAGGGCGACATAAATATTAAACGGGACATTAATATTCGGAACGACAGAATGCATTGCTCGATATACTGTATAAACACTATCCAAGTGAACAATTACGCTCCAAATTACGCCTATTGCGAAACTAATCATATAAAATTAGGAATCATGACTACACTATTTAGTAATGCATCATGGCACATCTGCGAGTCTTCAATCCCAATTCTTTTAAATCGATTAAAATATACGAAATGAGATCTCTTTGTAGCCGTCACATGTTCTACACATTCATGCGAAATATCAAAAAACGAAGGGATAAATTGAAATTGCATTTGGAAAGTCACAAGTGAAACGCAGTGTGTTTATTAAAGGCTAGATTGGTGTGGTCGCCGCGGTCGGGCGGCGGATTGAAACTAATTTTCCTCACGTCACGACGAGAGCTGCTCGCGACGACATCGCCGCTGATATTCCGACAGACTCCACAACCGATCCCACAAATGAATTTCCACATTTCGTTTTAAGTTCTTTTCGAGTCCGTTTATTGATGAAAGATTGGATTTTCGTGACGCGTGCTATCGACAGATAAGCGCTTCAAATTCTTCTATGCATAATTTCGTTATTTCACCATTAGACCGATCTGAAATGGAATTGCTTTGTTGAGAGACTCGCACTCGAAGCTCTCAACTTTTGGGAGTGCGCTATCTAAAAATATCTTTCGATTGCTATTTAATTTAATGGGGCTATTCATCAGAACCTTTTTGTTGCTGTATGAAATATAAATAATTGATCGATTTCAAACGTAGCGCGTTAAATGATTGATTAATGAACTCATTGGATTAAACTTGTGAGCTTATTATATTACTAGGCTATTAGTAGGTTTTATGCATATCAGACTCTGAAATCTTTCCATTTCTAATAATACCTTCTAATACTCTGATACTAGGTAACCATTTAACAATTACCTTTATGAAATTAAAGCTACATTATTAAAAAAAATACCATTGTCGATCTGATACTCTAAAATACATAGGCAAGGTTAGTATGTTTCTGTAATAAACACGTGTACACATAAACAATTAGTGCTTTGTTTCCTTACAAAAAGTTTCCGCCACACTCCTTTGTACAGTTAGTGGTACGGTCTTCAGAGCAAGTTTCAGAAAGATTGTTCTTAAGTAATTATCGGATTAATATACTCGGGGCGAGTCGTTGTACTGACGTGAACGGAACTGTTTTGCGCTCGGAAACAATCAGAATTAAGCAGGAGAACAATTAGGCCCACGTCTAAGTTTCTTTTAACGGCACTTAGTCGGAGCGCTCGCATAACTTCACTCTGAACTAATGCCTTCGATTGGTCCATTTCGTTAATTATTCGCCACTTCGTACGTAAGTAGATTTACGGCCTGCTTTTCTCGCCTTTTTTCCGCCATAAGACTTTACTTGAAAAAGTCGACTCGACCGATCCGAAAGGGAATTATTTTTCCATAATGGCTTTTGTTAGGTATTTAATGGGGATTTGCATTGCCGATACTGCAGCGACTCATTCGGTTTATATATTATAGATTTGGTACATTATTTAAAATTTAAACAACAGGTGTATTTTTTAAGGTAGTAGATTACCTGTAAACTGTGCTGTGTGATTTTTTATTAAGACACAAAGGTGTTCCTGAATATTTGTTCCGTTAAGAAATAAGCATCTAAAAATACCAAGCATTACCGTCGAAATAATCATAAGAAAATCTTACTGTTGTTTTTATTATATTAAGAGATCAGAAGCCGCCCTTGTAATATGGTGCGGTAAGTGTAATTGACAAAGACATCGCGAATACATTTGCATATTACAAAGGCTCGGGGAGCACCGATGGTGGGGAAACAGCGTTACATAAAAAAATTGTGACTGTTCACGTCGTAAAAGCCGAGATTCGCGACATGAATACTTTATACGAAAATTGCAAGTTCTCTGATTTACCTAGCTAGTGAGTTTTCCTTAATAGCGTCACAAAGGAGAATGAAGTTAAAACAACGAGGCGAGCCGGGCAGCCTCGCTGAAAATTCGCCGACGGCATTTTTCCGGCCTTTTTCGTGTTACAACATCGTGTTTAGAGAAAGGAAAACTCGCCGACACCGAGAAACTTTGATTATAGCTTTCAAGAGTGGCCGTTCCTTCCACGATCGAGGTGATAGACTCGGGGATATTTCTTTTTTATGGCCCTCTTTGATACTAATAAAACAAATTTACTTTTCGCCATAGAAAAGAGTTCGGATGGGTAGCATGTGGTGTATAGCTTTTCTTAGCGGTCTATTGTCAAAGTTTGACCTTTTATTTGCGGGTGTACGTTTCCATATCGCGCGATATTCAGTCGGGCAGTAAACTTGTGAATTTGCTCGTGGCGCTTTTTGCTTTCTGTGAGGGTATCATTTAGAGCCGTACAGAGGTTTTACTGCTTACTTTGAGACTTTATGTACATTTCACATGAGACATTCCATTTCTGGTTGCGAGCTTTATGACTTTCTTATTAGATATAACTGCGGCCGGGGTGGTAACCAGAGTAAACAAGCAAGCAGCCCCATACTTCTCTATTTGCATGTACATATGATAATAAGACAGTTATAGGTATATACGGAGAGAGTTACTTAACGCGTTTATACATAAAGTACACGACCCATGCGGAGATTTGGGACTTCTTGTTATTATGTCATGAAATTTATTAAATCCTTGATAAAAAATAAAATTAATACTATTATTTTGATAGTCAGAACTTCTGTACAAAAGTGTTGGGTTACTATAACAACATCTCCAATCGTCCTGCCACTAAAAAAAGTTTTTTAACTCGAAACAAAAACTGTCGCAAACAATCGAACACGTAACGCGATTATCCGAGAAAAATCGGTGAAAAAAAAACGGCACAAGCTCACGAAAATACAGCTGCGCACTCAACCGATACAATCGCTCGCACAGTGGGCATTATCGAATTAGTCGATCGTGTACGAAGCAACTCGGCGTTAGGGGTGTCGAGAATATTCGCATTCGCATCGTCATTCTCAGACGTATGCGGATCTTATAGGTTGTGTGTGACACGTGTAGTCCCGCGACCAAAATAACCACCCACGTAACTACTTTCAGAATGCGGCCCGACACGAACTTGGGCGTCTTCATAAAGTAAAATGGCTTCACTTCAATTCGACTAGGCAATGTTTGATTTCAAATTGGTCTATTACTAGTTTATTAGTACTTAAATTTTGTAATGTAGATAATTTAAATCAATTTAAATGGTATATTAATCTGCAACACGCTTCGTCATATTTAGGTAGGTATATTACGTGATCGATGAACAAAGTTATTTTTAAAAATGATTTACATTATTTTCAACTAACTTTAAAAAAGTAGCAGTGTGTCCGAGCTACAAGAGAGAAATATGGTCTATACAATAAAATAAACTGAAAAAAAAAAATATGTAGGTGCAGTAGTACGTAAGATAAAAGAAGTTGCCAAATTGAACATTCACAGATTTCTAAACATTCGCATTTGTATAAAAATATGTCATTAGTAACATCCCTGTTCGGAGTAATCGGCGCCCGATCAGTCCCAGACGAGGTTTAACCGCCGGGAAATAAAACAAATATTGCTTTTACACCGCGATTGTAAATCAAAATTAACGGCCTTAATATAGCGGGGCAGCGCGCCTCTAAGCTTCCCGGTATGAAATATGCCCGCCGCCGCTCACTGTTAAAAATGGGATTAACCCCTCACGGAAATAGTGCTAGTTGTCGTAATAAGGCGAACTTCTGATTAAATTCTAATATTTATGTGCCACTGGGCGTTCTTTCATTTATACTGGAATACCAAGGCCCCTAGTGCCAATCTATAAAAAACAAATGCAACATTGTTCAGAATACTCGAGTCATGTTAAAAAAATGTGAAGATACATTGTGTCGTTCTTGAGATTTCATCCTCCAGTGTCCATAGCTTATTTATATACATAATTTAATTTATTGATATAGTATTTACCTCAGATTTGCCTTTGGAGACGCACTGCGCAACGTTGCTCGGTTCCAGATTTATGGAATCTCTCTGCAAACAAAAAACAAACGTTTATAAATCAAGTCATTATTCAACTTTTAAACACTGACAAACTTCGATGACACTCAATATTACTCAATCATAGTTCGGCTCGTCAAATCGTTTCAACAAAATTTAAGATGATTGAATATTTCAGAAGCTTATAAAACTTAGCCTTTAGAAATGGGATAAGTAATTAATAAAGTTTATAGGTCATTCTATATCAGGCGCTAAGTACTAGAATATCGTAAATCGGTCCAAAGATTAAAGTTTTGACAAGTCCATCAAGCATTCAGGCCGCCGTAATACCAAACTATTTTCAACTAAAATATTCTTAAACTTTGACGTCTCATTGGAATAATGGTGCAGTTTTGAAGCAATTTCCATCGTCATTTAAATAGCAAAAATATTTTAATCCAAGCGATTAAATTTGCAACGTCTTAATTTGAAATTAATACAGTTCTATTTTAAAAAAACCTTTTTCTTCTATTTTAAAATGCTTTTTTTAGTTACGTACCTCGCAATGTGTTGCACTGATGTTGTTCATATTCAATCGATATAAGCGGTCCCTGGGAATGAGAAAAAGGTTCATATTAGTAAATTATTACATGCAAAAGTAAATAAAATATATCAAGCAATAATTATGGTAATACCTCTACGGCATTCGACAGAATTCCGTAGCATATTTCGTAGCACAGCTTTGCTACGAATCTACAACCTTACATTTTATTTGCTACGACATTTCATTTCCACGTGTAGCATGTTCAGTCAGTATTTTTTTAATTTTCTTTAGCTATAGGTAGGTGGGTATAAGAAAGAAAATTACTAAGAAACATAATACTAATAGAATAATGACTATTTATTTAACAGATAAAAAATAATACTATTTATTTAACAGATAAAAAAGTACCTACTATTATTTGTAAATTTATTTATATAAATTATCTACTCCAAAAGTCAAGTGGACAATCTACTATTTTGAGGTTAAACAATATATTTATTACTGAGTTTACACCTTTACATAACTCCCTCTTACATATACTCTAGTTGATTTATATATGAATTCCCAGTTATATAAGACAAAAGTTAAATGGTAACCTTTTTAAATATTAAAATTGCAGTGGTTAGCGGACTTATCGGACAAATTACAAGGCTCGGCCCTGCAGGGGTCGTTACAAAGTTAACTTTAAACTATAATGGAACCTTTTAAAGAAGATCGTTTTATAATAGAAAAGCGGTTCCATTATTACCTTCGTGACACATACGATTGACCTACATCACCTGTTATTGCATTACCAATGTTATATGAACCTGACGATTATGTTGCCTATTTGCATTGGACTAACACGCGTTATTTTAACCGCCGGGAATCGGGAGTTTTTCCTTTAACACCGGTTTAAAATACCGAGTACTAATAAAATGTGAGTTATAATATTGAGTTGAGAAAATAATACAATTTTAAAGTAAATAAAGTATGGCGGATATATTATTAGCGTCGTAAAAAATGATTTAGTTAAATATTTTGCTGTTGACAAATAGGTTTGTTTAATTTAATATATCAAATATTTTTTGGAGAAATTTTTGTTGGTATATATTTTAATGCATACGCTAACTAACTGCAGTTAAACTTCGATATTTAAATTAATACTCATTTAACTATCAACTAAACTTCAGGAGCTATATAAACTTTTTAATTTTCATAGCATATTTCATATAAGGTACCACAAAAGTTTAATCAACTTTGAACGTAAAACATAGTATACATTTTATAGCGCATTAAAAATTTACAGTTTCATTAAATTAAATAATGAAAGTAACTCACATAGCGCCGACATAGAGGGTGTCCCTCTTGGAGTCCATGAAAAAGGTTCTGTAGTAGAGAGTACCGCATGTAAATTCACGAACATGATCTGTGAACAAAGAAAAAAAATGAATAAGTACTTATACAAAATAATTTCTGATGCCTTTGCATAGTTACTACACTTTGGAATGGAACATCCATTAACTATTAACGTCTTTAGCGCTAGACTATTGTCAGCTCAGTCGTGCTACGTTTATGGAAACTGTAAAGCATCCGAAACGTCAGCAAATAAAATAAAATGAAAATACGCGAGTTAAATCCGTTAATTTAAATTAATAAGTAATTATACAAAAGAATTTCGCCTTCGCGGTTATTACACATTGGAATGAAACAACTATAACGAATCTTAACTAGCGTATTTTATTTTATTTGTTGATGTTTGAGAAAACTTTACAATTCTCATATTCGTGGTAACACTGAGCTGACGATAAAGTAATTATGGTTTCGCGATTGTTACACATTGGGATAAAATAATTAGAACGACTAGACCAGTGCTGACTTTTGTCTGCTACGATTATAGGAACTGGTGAACTGAGCAATATACTTACATTGCAAGTTTAATAAAAGCTTATAAAAATCATCAACTAATTAATTAATATGTAGGTATCTTCGCGACTTCTGTATTTCCATACTGTATTCTGTCACATTTAGATACGACTTAAAATCTTTAATGGAGTTTCAGCATATTCTATCGTGACACTATTATATTAAAAGGGCTGAATTTATTTATGTTATAATAAATTTCAATATTCAAGAGGGGTACAAGCAACGACAGGTATTTCAAATTATTACAAATTGAGTTAATTTTAGCTAAAGCGTAGATCAAAGTGAGGTCGTGTATTAGACCTCAAATAGGTAGGTATTTAAGTAAATTTGCGAAGACACTTCAATGTAAAGGGGTTAAAGTACTCAGGTTTAGATTTAATATATTTTCTACGTTATTTCTAAATATTTATTCTTCTATTGTCGAAGTTTCCTAGAAACATAGGTCAAAGACCTATTAGACCGGGTTATACTTTCTCATTCTAGAATATATATGTATAAAATAAATAAAATGTATAGGTAATAATTTCTGATGCCTTCGCGGTTTATATTATTTGCTGATGTTTCGGATTCTTTACAGTTTCCATAATCGTAGCACGACTGAGCTGACAATAGTCTAACGCTAAAGCTAAGTAAAGAATCCGAAACATCAGCAAATAAAATAAAATAAAAATACGCGAGTTAAATCCGTTAATAGTTGTTTCATTCCAATAAAATGTATCTTAGAATAAAACAACAGATTCGCATCCTTTTTTACTGGTGTTTCCAAATTTTACAATAAGTATGCCATTGATTTCTTAAGTGTTATATTATGGTTAAATCAGTTTATTGTGTATAATGTACCTTATAGAAATATTTTTTTATAAATTCATAGATCTTATTCTTGACAAGGGTTTAGTTATTCGCAAAGAAAACCAGCTAAGAAAAGAAATACACAAAAATAATGATACAATTTTAATCGTTTAAATCTTTGTATTTTACTCAGTATTTTCTCCCTACAAATATACTTTACTCTTCAAATATACATTTTTCATAATAATAATTCTGTTTTTTGTTCGACGTCAAATACTTTTTCAGTCACGTTTATAAAGGACGGTTTGTGTGCGAATGCGTTGTTTTATCGTATTTATTAATAATGAATTATTGTCAAAGTTGTAAGACAGGTCACGTCCAAGGGTCATCCAATTCTGCAGTCTGTAGGTCGAGTAAGGTCACGAGCCGAACCGTGCTTTGCGAATTGAGTTAACTTTGATATCAATTGCGAACTAACGTTAATTTCGGTTCATTGAAACTAGTCGATTAGCCATGTCATAAGAAGTTGGAGTAGATATGTCTGCCAGCATATCGTAAGATAAATAGAAACTGGCGATTAAATTTATCATACATTTGACTTGTTACTTATGATCATGGATTAAGCTCATACTTAATGTTTGATTAGGTATAAGTCTGTGAAGGTTTCAAAATAAAGCGCGCTACGATGATGAATAGACTCATATTATTAAAGATGTATTTAATTACATTTGTGAAAGGTTAGTTCGAAGTTCAGAGAGTCGGTGTCGTCTTATTCTCGTGGTGATCGGTCAAAAACCGGTAACGTTGTCGACAACGAGAAATCTTGTCAAGTCGATGTCGTTTCTTATTTCTTCATATCAACAATATCTACACGACAAACCTTGTCGACAACGTTCTCAATATTATGTCGACTTAATGTCGACTCGAGAGTTCATCATAGGCTCGCATCAGTTATGCCCCATGGCGACTTTTTGTAGCCTGAAAAATAGGACTGAAGTAAAAGATTGCATGATTTTCTTGCGACTGTATGAATACAAAAAGTCAGTCACATAACATATCCCTAATTAACAGTCCAACACGTACAGCGCAAATGAAACTCTATCTGCCATCTCTTTGCCAATTTATAAGTTAGAATCGAGTGCGCCACCGTGCTCGTTCTACGGAAGACTTTTTAAACTGTTCACCTATTTGCGACGCGACGTTGCTGTCGCCGATAGAATACATTTTTCACGATGCCGACGCTGGCTGTTCAGCGATGCAAGTTTCAACGTCACCTTGACGAGACGCAAAAGTATATGCTCCCTTTATAAATTCACTAGTTTTCCACTTCGGGCGTCCCAGGGGTATCTTTCTTCTCGGTAAGAAGTCGATGTTATTCCGGGATCTATATACGGAGATGTAAGATTAGATTATAACCTAAGGGGATGTTTTAAAGTATATTCAGAGAACTGTAGTCAAGAATATCATTAGTTTGATTAAATATGACATTGAAGGGATTTAAAAGTCAAGGGATAAAAATGAGTCAACGTTAAAAATGGCTAAATAAATTCATTTGGCTTAGCTTAGTTATTTCTCGAATTTACACCCCAATATCCTAGAAATTAACATAGACAATTTAACACATCTACAGAACTATAACCAAATATTGGTATTTCAATGTTGGAAATGGATTTTGAATAGGGAATGCGACAGTGGCTGGTCGGGACGAGTCAGGTGTGGATACAGAAATCAGTATTGCCGCAGACACGCCGTAGGGACTGCAGGCTGCAACCTTGTTGCACATTTGCATACGTGTTCGTCTGGCAGTTCATGTTATATGACTTCAGCATATACGCTAAAATGGGAAGATCGATCGAACTGGCGCTAAGTATATTACAAAATAGATATAATAATCTAACGATAGTCTAACGCTAGCAAGCTCATCAGCCGTGC
Organism: Polylopha cassiicola; assembly: GCA_038024825.1. Lineage (NCBI taxonomy): Eukaryota > Metazoa > Arthropoda > Insecta > Lepidoptera > Tortricidae > Polylopha > Polylopha cassiicola. The sequence continues at coordinate 6,193,332 of CP149059.1, forward strand.
TAAAAATATGAGAACCGTTTTGAAAACTTCAACAAATATAATAAAATGTGCAAGTTAAATCCATTTGTTTCATTCCTATGCGTAATGACAGCGAAGGCATTAGAAATTATTGACTAAAATTTTTGATATGCAGGTAGTTTAAATGTCCGGGGAAGATCATAGAATAGTTTTATAAAGTAAACCATCTTTTAAAGAGGTCAAAAGAATTTAGTGCGATAACAATAAAAAAGTATTAGTCGAAGTACTAATTATTCGTAGACAGAAACTAGCGATCTATAATGCAACAGACAGAAATTAGTTTAACTTAAGAAATTGATATGACTTTTAAATTCAGTTATAAAAGACGCAATGAAAACAGGCAACGAACTCCGTTGCATTACAATATTAACAAGTTAGACAGACGCAGTCATATAAAATGCATTCTCTTTTATAGCCTCGTTGTATTGTATGGGAACATTATTAGTTTGTCAGCTTCCATTAGATGCATCAATATGTTACGTTTAATGCAATGTACGTGTGTTGTTAACATGACGTGGGCGTTGCAGAAATAAACAGTATTTTTATAGACAACGTTATACCGCTGATTTTTCTTTTATAACGTTTGTAGGACGCTTAAGCTGATAAAAATAGAAATCTTTGATACTTAGGTATGCTGAAACAAACCTACTTAATGTTTGGATTCTATACTTACTTAAATATAGAAAAGGAAGAATAGGGATCACTTGCACTCAGACCATAGGTAAATAGTTACCTTTCGAATACAAATATTTGTCCCGTTGCAAGCGACAAATTCGAGAGTCTTCAACCAGTAAGTCTGTGATCGTTGAAACAAATAGATTTCTTTTGTTGATTTATTGATATACTATGTATATACATACACGTGTATTTAAAGAGATGACATTTTAAAAACATATTCTTTAATAGGGGAACTATCTTCCGCTTATACCAATTCAAATTGAACTGTTAGTAGTTTTATGACAAAACTTTATCATTTAAAGTTGATTCGCAGACAAGCTGGGCTAATTAGTCTAAGAGATTTTACTTTTAATTTAAAAACTTCTACATGTCATTTTGAAAAGTTTGAAAGCTCATATAGAATTTTAAATAAGACGTTTGTATTTCGGAATGAAACAATTATAACGAAGTTAACTAGCATATTTATTTTACTTACCATATTCGTAGCACGACTGAGCTGAATATAGTTCATCGCTAAGGTTACTTGTATTTTATTTTAATCGAACTACTTCGTCGATCGATATGTGACTATTATTTTATATATGTATACTTATTCATAGTCTGTTTTTAATTTTTAAAAGTAACGTGAGTGTATATGTAACAAAACATTGAATAAAACAAGCGTAACTTTTTACATGTTTGGTTCTTTTATATTTTCAGGATGCGGCAGTGCTCGCTATGAAATGGTATACATATTTGAGCGGCGGTTTTCCTGCTATCTTTTATTGCGGCTCCTGTCAAAATCATATTCTGTGACGATGCATTTTTCATCATCCAATCTGCCACGCGGGTTGACAGTAAACTAAGAATTGTTTTGTGAATGGTATTTTTTTTTATCGCATAGCTTTTGCTTTCTAGTGTGTAGTTTCCTATTTTGTGTCGGTGTTATGATGGTAGGATTGAGTCGAAGTGTCTATTACTTGATAGTCCCTATTACAAAATTAACCCGGTGAAGAAATACTGGTAGTTTAACTGGTAAGTAACCCACAGAAAGTACCTATATTATTTTAAATACTACAAAGTTAGTATCATTATAAACTACGTTATATAAGTATAAGCAAGACGCCTTATTTTAATTCCTTGTTACGATCGTAAATGTATATATAATCAACTTTGAATTATTGAAAAACCGCTAATGAAACTCGCAACCGCATTTGGTTAATTTGCAGTATTCAGCAATCCACAAAGCTGGCGTACCTAATAGCTGGCAAATCAGTAGGCAGTGGTCTAGTAATAAGCAAAACTATAATTACTCGGGTGTATTATCAAGATTCCAAGCGAACAACACGCGACTCGTTTAGGCTGTGACACGACAACGCACCCACTCAGCTTGATAACCTATTGTTTTCCTACGCTGCGTTATTGTTTTAAAATAATTAATCTTTTTTACGTAACTAAAATTATATATTACTAGCTTCTGCCCGCGACTTCGTCTGCGTATGATTAGTATTTTACACTATATCGTTATAAAATATAGCCTATATGTTATTCTGATGTATAAGCTATATTGTGGTAAAGTTTCATTCAAATCCATTCAGTAGTTTTTACGTGAAAGAGTAACAAACATCCATACATCCATACATCCATACTTACAAACTTTCGCCTTTATAATAGTAGTAGGATTGTACCTATTTTTTATTTAATAGCTACACAAGACTATAAAAAGATCTGATCGTTTGGAAATCAATCAAATTGAAACAATGAATTATAAAATTAGAAACATTGAAATGATAGATGCTATGCAATTAGAAAAAAAATACTATTAGGAAACTTTTACGAGCTTCGTTTACATTTATGAGCCCAAGTAATGTTACGAAAATAAAGATGACTTGTCGTGTCTGAAAGGAATAAAGCAAACAAAACCGATTTCGTTTCAAATTAAGCCCGAATTGTTGTTTATTCTTTGACTGTGCTAATCTGATTTGTAAGAAACTTTCGCCATTTTTCTGTGTGTGAATGTGGGCGAGGCAAACACGACTTCATTGGGGTAATTGTTTTATCGCATGAGCAGGGCAACACCGGCACCGGTCAGGTGAGTCCAGGGGGGGAGGTACTGGAGGGAGGGAGGGAACTTGGACCCTCACAGCTGGAGCTCCAAGGAAGAAAGTTATAATAAACCGGCGCACGCTCCAAAGATCGTATCGCGCCAAATTATTTTGGTCAAGGATAGTTTAAGCAAACAGCGCTCTCTATTTCGTGGGTATAACAATAATTTGTGAGCCACCCCACTGTTTTGAAATATCCTATTCGGGTCACAAGCGCGGTGTCTCTGCGGACCAGGGTTACGTTGTACCACCGGCTATACCGTAATAAAACAATGTTTTGCTTTACCTACGTGAATTAATAACAAGTTGGATGTAATAAAGTAAATTGTTTTGCTTTAGTGAATTAAATTTATAATTCTACACTGCAGAGCTATTTGTTTTTGATTAAATTATTTTTTTTGGGACTTGTGCAATATTTTTGGGACAACACAGATAGTATACCTACACGAGATCTTTTTAAAACGCCTGAAGGTTTTACATAGGTTAAGTTATTCAAAGACATTCGTATGCATCATTACACTCAGAACCGTCGGACACATACAAAATGTTCCACTCCAACCCATACTCGTCTCAGGGATAATAAGGGTATTGACAACCGTTCATACATCAGTCACAACAGCCGTAAATATCGTGACACCAGAACTAAGCAGCGTGCGGCGCCATCGTTCCGTTGATGGATTACACGGCGATTACCGCCGACAGGAAATCCGCGTATTTTTCATTTGGCAATTGTAACCGTACGTAATAGGCCCGATATGAAAATATCGTTCTACACGGCACCGATTAGATTAACGGCACACAATTGGCTTACATGGAAACTTGCCCCATTAGCTTTCCGTACCTGCGCCACGGATTGTATTAATTTGGAACGCGCCCCGGCCGTTTGCTTTCGAATAGCTACGTCTTTAACAATAATACGGACAAAGACAGAATTAAATATTTCATGTGCGTTCACCTCGCAGAGTTCGGTCCCGCGGGTGAAGTTTAAAGCGGTTGTGTGAGAATGATATGGGTTTGAAAGGTTAATATACTTTATGAAAAGTAATAAGGGGTATGAATAGACGCGGCGCATGAAATATTCTAATGGTGTTTTGAGATAACTGTACAAATACGGACATTTCAAGCAAATTCTATATCCATTTAGAAACATCGTCTGTATTTTCTATCTTTGCGATAAAGACAAAAAATGCACAACACAACTCACCAAATAAAAATCATAATATTGTTATCGCATAATATGTCATCACGGCAACTTTCCTGTCCACACGATTCCGTCGGTAATAATCTGTACACCGCTTTATGTTATAAGATTTGAGTCACGAACAGAGTGAATACGAACTCTGGAGTGAAGTGAGTTACGGAGTTAATCGGTACACGTGTCGAGATAATGTACTACGAGAACGGGAGTCGAACACTACGGAACAAATCTTTCATATCTCATATATACGAAAAGATACCTTTATGTCAGACTAGCTTTTGCCCGCGACTTCGTCCGCGTAATTTTTAACCCCGTTATGGGGTGAACTTCATTAGAATACGGATCTATATCTGAATCTCTAACGTTTTTTAACCTATTATTGATTTCCCTAACGTTTTATGTCATAATGATTATTAACTAACACTCTTATGACCTATCTTTTGTTTTCCTAACATCATATGGATGTTTTTTTTTCCACATAATGTTTTATTTCCTTAACGTATTTCCCACTTACCGTATTAATTATTCATCCTAATTCTATTCGGTTTTGGCGCCTCGCCGGCCGCTGCCACGGCAAGCTCGCTTCGCTCGCTCGGCTTTCGCGGTGTACGGTCGCAGTTCAAGTAATTAGTGTACTGACAAAACCTGGTTTGTTAACGTTATGTCGTAAATATACTTTGATTGAAAGTACCAATTCTGACGCTTCGCCGGCCGCTGCCGCGGCATGCTCGCTTCGCTCGCTTGGATCGCGTGCTGGACGATCAGGATTCTACCTAACACTCCTCGCTTCGCTCGTCGTCGTTCCTAAAGGAGTCTTTCATTTGCCGCTGCCGCGGCGCGCTAGCTTCGCTCGCTCGGCTTTCGCGCTGTAGGGTCGCAGTTGAATTAATAAGTATACTGACAAAACCTGGTTTGTTAACGTTATGTCGTAAATATACTTTCATTAAAAGTACCGATTCTGACGCTTCGCCGGCCGCTGCCGCAGCATGCTCGCTTCGCTCGCTTGGATCGCGTGCTGGACGATCAGGATTCCACCTAACACTCCTCCTCGCTTCGCTCGTCGTCGTACCTAAAGGAGACCTTCATTTGCCGCTGCCGAGGCACGCTCGCTTCGCTCGCTCGGCTTGTGCATTGTTGGGTCGCAATTCAATTCATTAGTATATTATTAGTATACTGACAAAACCTGGTTTGTTAATGTTATGTCGTAAATATACTTTTATTAAAAGTACCGGACCTGACGCTTTGCCGGCTGCTGCCTAACACTTCCCTTATATTCGTAATAAATGGAGCTAACAATAGTTTAACATGTACAATATGCAAACTAAGTACATAAGTACTTACCTATCTTACTTTCGAAATTGCATAATTTATACAGCTACCACTGAGTTCAACATTTTTTTTTTAATCGGACAAAGTTTTTAAAGAAATCATACACGTGAGGTTTAGCTGGCTATTTATTTAAGGATTGATTACCACACTTATTACAAAGATCTAACAAAACAACAAAACAATTTTACAATTCAATTCAATCCTACAAAATAAAACCTTATACCGATTACATACAATATAAGTGGTGTTACGAAATAAAACATTTCCCAGTTTGCCTCATTGCCTATAATGAGATACTCTCGCAAAGCATACTCCTTATTAGCTCACTCGGTCTTGAGGATATGTTCAGGGTCATTTTCTCACTCAGGAGCTCGCGCGAGCTTGCTTTACCTCCGTCTCGTCCCATTCCGTCACCTCTGTTATCACGGCTTTTTTATATATGTCAGCTTTGGTCGCGAAGAACACTTCTATTTCTCTGCGTAATGACACCAGTTTCCCCTCGCAAGTTAAACGGGGTCTGCTTACTCAGGAATATTATTAAATAGTCCTCATTACACGATCCACAGGATATTACATAATAATGCCATTTTCGTTAACACTGAAGAAATCATACACGTAACAGTTTGGGTATTTATTTAATGTCAGGAATGACATTAGCAACCGTTGCTATGCATACCTACATTATACTTTTTAAATATGTGTCAAAATCAAAAGCACTAAGTAGTATCCATATCAATTTGGAAGAAAATCTCCCTTTTAACCCCATTAGGGGGTGAATTTCAATAAAATACGAAACACGTACTCCATCAATTCTGTTAAAGAATGTTTATGTAAAATTTGAAATAGATCGGATCAAGGAATCACGTTGTTGCATACAAACATTGCACCCCATTTTTAACCCCTTAGGGATAGAATTTCGGAATATAATATAGCCTATGTCCTTTCCCAGGATCCAGACTTTCTTTGTACCAAATTTCATCAAAATCCGTTCAGCCGTTTAGGCGTGAAAGAGCAACAGACAGACAGACAGACAGACAGACAGACAGACAGACAGAGTTACTAACGCATTTATAATATTAGTAGGGATCATTAAGATTGAATATCTTTGAAACTGAATTGGTACCTTGTAAGTGGCTTGTTGCTGCTTGTAAAACATGCATGCTGCTTAGTTACAGAAGTAAAACGTCTAAAATAAAATTGAGTTATATATTTTCATACTGCTCAACTTAATAAATTTATTTTTGCTATTTTATTAAATCGTGTTATTAACTTTATCTAAGGCAAAGTTAACTTTGTCTTAGACGCTTATTTTAACAGCGAAATAAAAAACGGTAGCAACAGTTCATTACTCAAAAAGTACCTCAGCTAGACCTATAAATAACAGCGCCAAACAACCAACAATTTAAATTCCTAAAAGTTTTTATAAGTAAAGTCACGGAGGTTAATCAGCTTTTATAACCTTAAAGAAAAAGCTAATAAGTAAGAGAAAATGTTGTTAAAACATAAAGTAGCTCGGCTCTCGAAGCAGGGGGTAATTCAGTCGAGTCGATGAAACTTAGAAGCGATTAAACCACTGTCGTAAAAGGAAACCGAGTAATCTCATACGAACCGTAATAAAGCATTAACTCCCGTCCTCACGCCACCGACTCCTACGTTCGGGGATGATATTTTTAAACAACACAGTATGTTTAAAGTAAAAGTAATTAAAACTTATCGTACTTAGTTACGAACTAATGACGTCATTAGCAGATACCTTTTAAACGGTTTTGTTTTGTAAAAGGAACAGGTGTCATTTAACTATCAAAGAGTCTAGATGGTTAGGTACCTATTAATCGAGGATGTTAATATAATTAAAAACCTTTCTATAAAAGCAACATCGTAACTTAGCAATTTTACAGGATTCTTTGAGACTCCGATCTGATTGTTCTTATTCTTACTTTTACTTTTAATAATGAGGTTGCTTATCCATGGGTTGTTTATTTATGTCTGCGAGTGTGAATAATTAATGTAAATATTAATTAGGTGGTAAGACATCTGGCAGTGTTTAATACGCGGCACGCTGCGAGAGGTGCTACATAAAGCGAGTTCCTCGAGACTGACAGATTACTTGAATGCCGCCCTTTACTGCTTATTAACTTCACTTTATAGACTCAGCGTGCCACATTTTAGAGATGCATGCTGGCAATTTACCCACACCGGTGTAATATTTAAACAGAATTAACGAGTAGACGTATTCAGAAATACTCGAATAAACACGGAAAAAATGCTAAGATAAAAAGCTAACAATATCGTAAACATTCTTGCCGCTGTTACGAGAAACTTTTGCGATTTAAAAGTGAGCTACATTATTCGGTCGACTGAGGCCGCGCGTATTGGAAAACGACATAACGACCGTAGTTTTCGTTCAAATAATCAAAGTTTTCTTATGTTATTAAAGAATAAAACCGTTTAAGAAACAGTGTTTGGTACAATTTTATTATTGTGTGTCCACTAGGAAAATACTTGTGATACCCCTTTCGATAGGATTGCGATTAACCGATAAAAAGTTTGGTATCCCAGTATTGGGGAAAAAACTCACTCTGTTAGTCATTGTAATCCTTTTTTCCATTCATCTTCGCAGACACGGAAAGGCTTTCCCGGCAGCGCGGACTAATTCTGAATGCACCTCCAATCGTAAAAGAAGTCGTAAAGAAGCGAGTCCCCCTCGAACCGATGCACGGGAATCAGGGAACAAATAGTTGATTTCTTATTGGTTTCCACCCAGTCTCAAGATTGAAAATTCGCCATAAAGACATTGGGACACGCCTGGTCGGATTAAAGGGGAAACTAATAAAGAAAACTTTTGCGACACCGTATTTTTACCAAATGCGCTCTTAAAACTTTCCGACTCTTTATTAGTTTCGCGATGGTAATAGTGGGAAGTAGCTAGAGTGTCGGGCGTATTTTCCTAAAACTCTGCTAAAACAAGAATTCCAGTTTGTGCAGTAAAGAGGGAGTTAGATTGACTTAATAAAAATTCGAAAATATTTGAAAGTGGCGCATCTGTTCAAAGTACTTCTTTCAGAGAGGTAAGCAGATTGCATTTGGATAACGCTGATTGTGTTTGCAGCAAGGATACATAAATACCAAATAGCTTTTAACGCAAGATAAAATGCCAGTGAACCTGTCGTTGCGAGCAGGCGTAATTATGAAATACGCCGGCTTGACGACACAGGCGAACAGTGACAGGAAAGATGAGGTAATAAAGACAAAACAGTCCTCTAAACATACTCGGAAAACACGAGCACGTGGAAGCTTTGAATGGGAGACAGGTAATGTGAATTTTATTTACATAAATTACTTCACATAGAACGTTGCCCATTCGAGGCGAGAGAGCGTAAAGGGTTGTTTGTTTGTAGAACACTATGGTGATCGCCTATTGGGAATAATTTATAAGGTTCCCTAATTACAACAAACAAAGGAGTAAAATAAAATTTATTTATGTCCCGGTTGTCCTTGTTCGGAGAAAGATTTCTCTCGAAACAAAAGAGGCGCATTTTTGCGTAGCCGTAATGTTAGCAGCATCCCGACGTGGGTAGGTACATAATTTAACACACGCCTCGACTCATCGTTCGGCGAAATATTAAGGTGTATAAAATTTTATTACGGACGTTACCCCCTTACTTTGGTCTCTATAAACATTTTCTGTGTCGCTCCCCCTCGGCCGCGCGTTTTCTTCCACCGTTGCCTTATTTCCCTCTAATGCCACATTTGTGTCTTAATAACGAATGGTATTATGTTACAAACGCTCGCATTGTTTGATTTTCAATCTCCCGAGATTGCAGATTTCCCTTTCTTCGCTAATGGGCCGTACTGGTGAAATGGATTTTTTTTGAAACACTATATCGAGAGGATGAGCTTTATTGCGTATTATTTAAAGTTCTTATCGATTGTTGAAGCGCGCGCCACTTCGAACTCGTTTCGTTTTTAATATTGTATCATTTTGAACGGGGAAATGAAAAAGTGATTTTACTCGTACATTACGAAGTTCAATGAGATAATTGACTGAGCTCGACGTTTGAGAGCGACAGGCAAAGCGCTGCTTTATGACGATTCATATTTATTTATGAACATATAAAATGTTTTTATTGACATTTTAATCTCAACATCGTTCTCTTGTATTTATCATACATATACGTATCATCAATGATGTAGGGAGTGCTAATGAAATAAAATACATTAGTTACACTTAACATGATATATTAATTATTCCCAATTTTTAGCGAACACCCTTCATTCCGAAACACTTTTTTCATTATTTTTTGGCAGAGCTCATTTGCAAACAAAGGTTTTCTTTCTAATTTTCAATACGTACCACAAGTAAAGTCTGATGGAACTTGGAAGTGAGTTAATTATCTGTCAAGTGATAAGCCTTCAATAATTTGGGAACGATCAAACAAGTGCACGGGGAATGAGCCTAGTGCGCCGATAGCAATCTGGCGGTAATCGGCGACAATCGGCGGGAAGCACGCGCCGCCTTTCCAGGGTTGAACAAACTATATTTGATAGCTTACGATCGTAAAAATATGCCGATAGTATAATATAATCAGTTAACAATATAATAAATTTACACGTATAAATAAAGTAAAATGATTTGAGCTTTGTGTGTCATTCTATAGATTTGTTATAAAATTAGTGCTATCATGTCCCGTAAATAGTTGACCTATCTTCGCTTATTTTGACTAAGTTAAACTTTACAAAACATTTGTAGGAAAGGACTGGGGCAGTCGAATAGTATAATCCGCAGGTTTACATTACAACTAGGCGTGTTACAAATCAGGGCTGTTTTGTATTACGGCGTTTCAGCGATTAGCAGGATTATCATCGCAATACGTTTTTCAATAATTAGGTAATGAGAAAATTACAAAACAAAAGTAGGCTAATCGTTGAACTGTTGTACCTATAAGAAAACGGCTTTGTTTTGTAAACGACTAACCGTAATGTAATACGGCGGATTACACGATCCGGATTAGACATAATTACTAAATTCTGAGAGTTATACAGTGATCTTGATAAAGATCGAAGAACTTGAAGTGAATTATGAGTGTGCTAAAAATGATATAGCAATGAACGTTCTGTAGCTTCTTGTATCAACCCTTACAATGAGGCCACGTCGTCTCAATCTCAGCGGCTGGTAGCATTTCACTACGCTTATTGATGTCGGCGGCGCCTGCTGATACCCCGATATTGATACCTGCTCCTGTATTGACATCTGTTTCCATATCGATACCTGTTTGTCTTACAGACGCAATATTGGCTTATAGTATCACCGCATCTTGTTTTATTTTTTTCCTTATTGCTTCTTTGCGTTTGCAATAGTCGGGTATAACTATCGGTTTCGGATTGTCGAGGAGACAAGTGTACGGTATTGCCGATCTAAACGGGTTTGTTTTTGTTATTATGATAATTTAATCTGTTTTCATATTTCTATGTATCTTAATATTGGCGAGAGATGCTATGAAAACACGTGAGGTGCAATAATCATACTGTCAAGTTTCACGAGGCAAAGTTTCTAACGTATATCAGGAATATTTTGCATTTCGCTTGAAATAGCTGAGTGAGTTTGTAGGATTATTTATTGGACATCTAAATATAGGTCACAATATATATTACAAGGTATATTTTCGCAGAAAATAATGAACAGGTCTCACTTTACTTAAACCTATTTGACTTACCAAATTTAATAAAAAGTCGTCCTATTCGTATAGTAGACATAAATATCTCCATGCAAAATTATTTGTGGCCAAATTAGTCAACAAACAAAATAAAAGGCTACAAATACTCGCGCGGGCACAGGAAAATCAATTCTAACGGTATGGATTGAAATACTATATTTATTCAGTGAATGTGATTTATCATGTTTACAGCTCGACCGTAAAAGAGAATCAGCGGCCGAGGTTTTCCCGGCGACATTTTACACCCTCGCACTAAAAGTTTATTGAAAAATAAATATTTTAATGCTAACCGATCGCCCTCGTAAGGGTTCCAGGTAAATCTCCGCACCTTTTTTCCGTGGTAGATAGTGAGATGGTTTGGGAGAAATATTCGGGACTATCCACCGCGCGGAATCCTATTGCAGTTCATGCTCACTGAACCGGAAAAAGTATATGGGGAGGCTAAGGTCGACGTCAATTCTTTTATTGCCAGGGAATCAATAGATGCGTGACGCAGTGTTCAAGGACCGAATTACTTGTTATACATGGCACGTTATCGAATATATTTTTAGAGGAGCAAGTAGGTTTCATAACAGTGCAGGAATTGTTCATAGATTACCTTTGGTTAAATGTATTATAATATCTTCGGACAATTCATATTAATTTAATAGGTAAGTACATATAAGACATCCAAGACTTAAGTACAAAAACTCGAGCTCATCATACTGAAATCTACCCCTAGCAGAATTCGGCGCAACCTCCCCAACGATGTACGGTATATTTTGTTAAATAAAGCACAATTAACAGTACTAAAATCTAATAATAGTATCTTGTGCTCAATTTAGTACACGTACTAAATTTGTGTAGCTTGAAGTTTCAGCATTTGTACCTAAGTCATGGATGTCTAATATGTATTTATGTAAGTTTATTCGTTATCTAGTACCCATAGTACAAGTTTTGCTTAGTTATTTGGGACTAGATCAATTGGTGTGCATCGACCAAAGATATTTCTTTATTTAGACTGCAAAATATTATTTACCTTCTATTTAATACGACGTAATATTATATGGATAATGATTGAGTTACGAAGACACTTGAACCAACTCGAATAAATTAACTATTATTGTTTATGTATAAAGGGTGGATTCAATCGAAGCGGCTGTCTATGCTGTGAATAATTATTCTGAATACGTTATTGAGCCATCGCACTGGGCCGATACGGTGCAATAAGTCAGCCGCCTCCAGGGAACCAGTGCCACTCCTACAGGGTCATAATTGAAAATTGAAATTTGTTTAAGACCGCGCCGGGCTCCTAATTCGATTTTGGCGACGGTTCGCGCAATCGGGAAGCAATAACAATAAATAATCAGCAAGAGGTGAATCACTATGTTTAATTTAACATTTGGGCCGGTGGGAACATGTTGTTCAGTGTATTGTTTGTAAAGGTTTGGCATTTTGTGTTCTTGTAATATGTAAAATGGGAGGTACGAGCTCCGCTTTATGCAAACATAAACAATATTAATAATAATTATTATCATTGCTTTTAAATCTGTATTTCTAGGAGTAAAGTAATAAGAAAAAAAAACATTCAAATAAAATATCTATAACGCGATTTGTTTACTTACGATTTGTTAGATGAAGGTAGTGAGTACGTATTTGGGATGTAAATTGTATAGCTGTTTATTTGACGTGAGTTTGATAAGAAGAAATAAGAGAACAGCCAAAGTGACAGAACAGTTACAAGAATAATTAGGTTTATAAAAAGAAAAAAATATTAAAAAAGGATTACATTTATAGCTAGTGTTATAAATATTAACGCCTAGAAGTGAAGAGTATATTAGACAACAAAATGACTGGTATAAATATTAACTGCAAAGAGCCAATGTCATAAAGCTTATTCAGTGCCAATTTTATAGTTTACGAGCTCCAACTCGACTTGGGAACGTCTTCCCGTAGATACGCATTATGAGGGACATATCCCCTTACTGAGTTTACCTTGGGAGCTATTCTTCTCCCGGGTACTCCCCAACGGAGGATAAATAGCACTAGCATCGGTGTATCAAACATAAAGGTACATACATAAACTGCACCACATCTTATATGCTTCTAAATCTAGAAATGACACCTGCACAAGCTACCGAGTATATAATCGAATAACGTTATAAATAAATTATGACACATTAACAGAGACAGCGGAAACATTGCAGATACAGCTTCCACTCCAATAGATTCATCGCCAGATCTAATAAAAGAAGGATAATATCAATAAAATCCCACATTATCTTACCAGTCGCGTGTGACATGAGAAATGACAAAAACAAAAGAGTACGCACACGTGAACACCCTATATTGGCAATATCCAAGGAACGTCGCCGATACAATAGAGAGAGACACGTACCTTTATTAGCTAGGGGGCTTCTTAGTTCCTGTGCCCCCTTGCTATCAGTCACCTATCCGTAACGCAGTGCGGAGAGCCCCCCCCCCCCTACACTAATCACACAGGATGTGCTATAGACGCGCCATGCATATTTATCATTCCCTCCTTCGAATTCTCACCGTTCGATCCAACGGGACGTGGATGTTTTTCATTTGCTCGACTTATTTATTTAGTGGGGATCCAGGTACACGTAGGGGCTTAATGTTTGATAAGCTCAGATTCGACCTCTTTAGTTTCTATACGCATTCTGCTTCCCTGGACCCATTCTATAAATGCGACACGCAGGATTGATCCCTAATAAATAGAAAAAGAGGGGACAATTTATAAAAAGTAATTACATGAGTTTAAATTATATAAAAATAAATGAAAGTGCAATGTTATAATTTAGCTGTTACGAGCGAATTTACAAGGTTGTCAGCGGGCAGAAGCGTTATTACGACCGCAACAAACAATTTGCTCGGGCGGCTTATTCGACGGACACGCACCTCCCGCTCTGCAGTAATTAAAACTTCTCTAGCGAAAATAAAGCCCAATAAAAAATAATTACCTTCCCTTTCGCCGACAAACTGAGCCATGTGTGAAAGGAGGAATACTAATGCGAAAAAGTGTAAATAAATATTTCCCATTCCGTCCGAATTAAATTCCAGGCGTAAGCTAATGTTTAACCGGGGAATTCTTGTGCACTTAGATCGGGGGAGGTCGGGTTAATTAAATATGCCCGGGGTTCATTTTCATGGAATTATTTGATCTTGCGAGCCCAATTCGACGCGATTCATCCACCAAGATAGCGGAGTTAGGTTTTAATTTTATTTTTGAGCTTACTTAACCCCGTTCCAACGCCGGACTAAGTTTAGAAGCAAATCGACTACGTAAATAGCTTTTATGTCATTTAAAATAAACGCCATTGTGAGAATCGATAAATAAAGTCGCTACCGACTTCTTTGTTTTCATGAAAAAAATCTCTATCTCCATTTTTAGAGTAAATGAAAGCAATGTTTGTAGGACGAATCAGGTCGGTGCTAGTTAATTAAATTTTCGTAGCAGTACGGCGACTTATCAATTTAACAAGTGGAGTCCATTTGCGGCCTATTTGCAGAATAAATTACTCGGTCGACTGCGGTATCGCGTTGAAGTGATTAGTCGTCTCGCGGTCCCCACTGTTTATCCAGGGTGGTGCCAAAAATACTTCAATGGTAAGGAGGACATTTGTGATTTGAGTAAACATTAAGGAAAATAATAATAACCTAGCATAGATTACTTGCAACACAATGGCATCAGAATCCAACAAGAACTTCAATAATGTTATAAACAACAATAACATTGCCAAGCATTTGCATATTGCGGGATCCTTACCGTAATAATTTCTTGCACTGTAATAGCCACTACGGTATTACATTAAACAAACAGAAGAGATTTATAATACTGGAGTGCATAAGACAGGCTGCATAATTTAATAATATCACACCCTTGATTAAAATTTCGGTATAACGCATTAGGGCACTAAGATGCCGAAGGGCGCTGACTAGGAAATTAAACGGGCCATAATAATTTTGTTACGCCAGAAGCATGATTAAAATCTTACAATTAATTAGGAAAAGTTTTGCTCTCCGCATAGGGGATGTTCCTTTGGATCATTAATTGCAGCTTTGGCTAGTCGGCGAGCGCTAGAAGTACTGCTGTGCAGTGAACCCCGACTGCGCCATTTCAAATTTTGTAAAATCGTAACTCCATGAACGTGATATGATTTTATGCTGATTATAAACGAAAAAATGTCACTTGTCCATTGTCACTAAAGTGTTATTAATACTACCTATCCTGGTCATTTAGGTATATCCACAAGAAATATAAACTTGTTTATAAAATATATAAAATGTAAAACGTTTTTAAAATTATAAGTCTACAATGTATTACATTTTCGGCTGAAAGTTCAACTCGCTCAAAAGCATTACTAACCTTGCCCACTTCCCTACTGAAAACTAATGCTCTAATTTCAGGAACGGAAAATCGCTGATCGACGTCTAGCAATTTTGGCACATTGTAAAGTTTAAATGCCTGCTAGCAGATTAAGGTGAGCATTGCAGACATAACGTGCCGATCCGCCCTTCCGATGGTAATAGCTGAAACCTTCATTCAGAGGTGGAAAACTTCCCCGACGATAATTGCTCGAGTGTGAAGGCGACGCCAATTGCGAGAACCACCGTGGTCGTACGCCGAAGCTCAATTTAACAATTTATCAGCATTGTGCGCCGGTTCGCAATCATACTATTCTCGGTCGTCGGTAATTACATCAATTATACATAAGGCAGTAACTTTCAAGTGAGACAGTAGAAAACAATCGTTGTAATACCGCATGGGAGTATACATTACAAGTAATTATGTATATTACGCATATGGACAGTAACTGTCAGTAACAACAACGTTATCATTCAGTCAGGATTTGTTTAGTTTATGTACTATTCACAAATTGATAATATTCAATCTCTCCTCAAGAGAGGCGTTCTCCGAATCAATGGTTTGGTTATCACAAGTACTTGCAAAAAGCTTAACTAAATACACATATGTACTTAAATTTCTTGGATGTAATAAATTATTTTAACAAATGTTCCAAATTAATACTTTCAAGAACGAGTCACGAACACTTCGATAAGTCTAAAGTTTATACGAATTCAAGCAGATCCAATTATTTATCAACACTACCGAAATATACCAGGTCCCCACTTTAAGAAGAAACAAAGTCTGAGTGTAGAGTAACTGTCGCAATACAACTAGAATAGATCGCTTGAAGTTAGCGCGGTGGAGTCGTCGAAGGTACCTATTCCCGTACCGCGTAGATCCGACCTCTGAATTATAGATGCGCGGGCCCACGCCGACGGTCGTGTGATTTTGAGACAATCTGATCTTGTGTTTTCCTCGTTTTGGCCTTTGAATGTTTTATTAGATCACTCCTCCGGATCGGGGTGACTCTAATGGTTCTGCGGTTGTCTTATTATCTTTGTTTTGTTTACGCGTTACCTTTCGACGTGTGCTATGTTTGGCTGATTACTACTGATGTTAGAGTTAACTAGGTGTGGCAGATTAAGATCTAATGAACTAAGAGGAAACTTTACCAATCAATAAGTGTTAAGTAAAATAATTTCGAGCGTAAATGCTTACGTACCAACAAGTAAGGCAGACTGCGAAAATTTCCTCCAAAACTAATTAAACCGAGAAAATTATACATATAACAAACACAAAAACGAAATTCTCAATCGAATTACCTAATTTAAGTAAAGCTAATTTAGGCAATAAAAGTGGGTTTAATTACGGTCTCAATACCGAAATCGCGCCATAACATTTCCCAGGAGTCGCGGACATTTATTGGTGTGGAGTGGGCGCGGATAAAACAATAAAGAACGGTTAACTGCGTTTTAATGTGAACAAGAACGGTACTGGACAATGGCCGTCGATTGGGGTTCAAGCCCGGCCGTGGTCAGTGCGAACTTGCCGGTTTGTTCCCGCTAGAGTAGCAGTTTATAAATAAAATATATAAAATGTAAGACGTTTTTATAATTATAAGTCTTCAGTGTATTACATCTTTGGCTGAAAGTTCAATTCGCTCAAAAGCATTACTAACCTTGCCCACTTACCTACTGAAAACTAATGCTCTAATTTCAGGAACGGAAAATCGCTGATCGACGTCTAGCAATTTTGGCACATTGTAAAGTTTAAATGCCTGCTAGCAGATTAAGGTGAGCATTGCAGACATAACGTGCCGATCCGCCCTTCCGATGGTAATAGCTGAAACCTTCATTCAGAGGTGGAAAACTTCCCCGACGATAATTGCTCGAGTGTGAAGGCGACGCCAATTGCGAGAACCACCGTGGCCGTACGCCGAAGCTCAATTTAACAATTTATCAGCATTGTGCGCCGGTTCGCAATCATACTATTCTCGGTCGTCGGTAATTACATCAATTATACATAAGGTAGTAACTTTCAAGTGAGACAGTAGAAAACAATTGATGTAATACCGCATGGAAGTATCAACATTACAAGTAATTATGTATATTACGTATATTGACAGTAACAACAACGTTATCATTAAGTCAGGATTTGTTTAGTTTATGTACTATTCACAAATTGATAATATTCAATCTCTCCTCAAGAGAGGCGTTCTCCGAATCAATGGTTTGTCTATCACAAGTACTTGCAAAAAGCTTTAACTAAATACACATATGTACTTAAATTTCTTGGATGTAATAAATTATTTTAACAAATGTTCCAAATTAATACTTTCAAGAACGAGTCACGAACACTTCGATAAGTCTAAAGTTTATACGAATTCAAGCAGATCCAATTATTTATCAACACTACCGAAATATACCAGGTCCCCACTTTAAGAAGAAACAAAGTCTGAGTGTAGAGTAACTGTCGCAATACAACTAGAATAGATCGCTTGAAGTTAGCGCGGTGGAGTCGTCGAAGGTACCTATTCCCGTACCGCGTAGATCCGACCTCTGAATTATAGATGCGCGGGCCCACGCCGACGGTCGTGTGATTTTGAGACAATCTGATCTTGTGTTTTCCTCGTTTTGGCCTTTGAATGTTTTATTAGATCACTCCTCCGGATCGGGGTGACTCTAATGGTTCTGCGGTTGTCTTATTATCTCTGTTTTGTTTACGCGTTACCTTTCGACGTGTTCTATGTTTGGCTGATTAATACTGATTTCTATGTTAACTAGGTGTGGCAGATTAAGATCTAATTAACTAAGAGAAAACTTTACCAATCAGTAAGCGTTAAGTAAAATAATTTTGAGCGTAAATGCTTACACCTACTGTACAGGCAAGGCAGACTGCGATAATTTCCTCCAAAAGTAATTAAACCGAGAAAATTATACATATAACAAATACTAAAACGAAATTCTCAATCGAATTACCTAATTTAAGTAAAGCTAATTTAGGCAATAAAAGTGGGTTTAATTACGGTCTCAATACCGAAATCGCGCCATAACATTTCCCAGGAGTCGCGGACATTTATTGGTGTGGAGTGGGCGCGGATAAAACAATAAAGAACGGTTAACTGCGTTTTAATGTGAACAAGAACGGTACTGGACAATGGCCGTCGATTGGGGTTCAAGCCCGGCCGTGGTCAGTGCGAACTTGCCGGTTTGTTCCCGCTAGAGTACTGCGGTCAACGATGTTTATCGCTATCGATATTTCGCTCGTTGCAACCGCAAACATCGAGATTGCCGGCTTAAGTTTGGTATTTACTTTGCTCCATTTTGTATATAATATTATGTAATAAATTTTTAACACATATTTATAAATTACTTTGCACGTAACATATTAAATAAATCTCAAGGATTATTGTTATGAAGTTATTTATGAACTGCAGCATTATGGAAATGAATAAAATGTATGATGATTGTTTGTACAAGGTTTCTGTTATCGATATGAGTGCAGCACTAACGAGTGTAGGTAAGTAATAAACGTGCCCGCATAAACCTTTGAATTGCTGACCACGCTAGTATCGAACCTGCGCCCTTTGTCTGTGTCCAGCCGCAAATTGTTTAAGAAATAAAATAAAATCTAATTTACCGCCCTGCTGCGTTTATAGGAAATGTTTTACGAGAGCCGCTGACTAAGGAGTATTGTTCGCTTTCAATACTTACCCGCTTTTTATTTCCTACCCCGAATGTAGTTTAAGTTCGTAATCCGTGTGATTCGTTGAAATTAAGCTTCAACAACTTGAACTTAAATTCGTTTCAACTTGGAGTTCATTTGAGTACTTTAGCAGCTTCAGTGAGGATTGGGGATATAATAATATTTTTTAAATAACGGAAGAAATTGGAATGAAACAACTGTAGATGGATTTAAATGCGTATTTTATTTTAGCATAAAATAATTTTGTCACTTCCAGTCGTGCTACGATTATGAAATCAGTAAAGACTTCGATACGTCAGGCAATAAAATAAAATACGCGAGTTAAATCCATCTACTGTGATTTCATTCCAATGTATAATAACCGCGGGTAAAAAAACAGAGGTAGGTACTAAGTTTTAGAATTTATCGCATTTGAGTGAAAGTAACCCCAAAAACAGTTGCAGAAACTTCTTTCAAACGCTCCTTGAACACGACCAAAAAATATTATTCAAACTTTCTTTACGTCACATTATTACGTAAGTACAATTTTCTTAGGTGCCTATATTTTTCATTGCTAATAATGTTTTGACATTCCAAGCCATAGATAAGGGTTCGTTCTTCCCCTGGAATGATTCGCAAAGTAAGATGTATCGTGGAGCAGACAAGGCACTCAGAGAACTCTTGAACTTATATCTCTTATTTATGTTCATTAGATTCGTTCCGGGCTGCACCACTCACATGCATTACGCTGGACAATAGAAATTGGCAACATATTTGCAGATAATGCTGTTACCGACACTAGAGGGACGCGGGAATTGCGTTTCATAGTATAGAAAAATAGCCCCAAGCAAGCTGCAAAATGTCCAAAAATACATTAGTCGCATTAGAAGCGCCATTAAGGGTCGGGCAGACCGATAACAATTAGGGTGGTTCTGGGGTCTTAAAGGGAATTAACAGGGCATAGCGAGTTAGCACTGGTTTAAAGAATTTGAAGCATCCTGTTGTTGACACCTGAATCCTCATTAAGAGTTGCGAGTCACGATCACCTCTCAAACTTAATTCCGAACAATAGGCTTCACTTTTAAAACAAAGATTTCGTTCGAATCGTCGATGTTGAATAGATACTATACAATATGTATATCTTGTCGAGAGTAATCAAAAGACTATATAAAGTGAAGAGGAGGACAAGGTGAAAGGCTAAAATTGTAAACCCTCTCTTAGATTTCCTTCAGCCAAGACTGCGACCCTCCGGCGAAACTTGCTGTAAGATGGGAAAAATTACCGAGCCCCGAGAAACTTTTTTCGATTTGAATTATGAATCCTTATTTTATGCTCCGTCCTTAAGAAGTTTGTTTTACATTGCCCGAGCTCATTCTTTGACGTCACAAGAATATTAATATTGTACGGCGGATAACACTTTAAGTTGTGTCAACCCAGTCGAAGTTTGGTTAAAAGTGATTTATATTTAATAAGTATTTTAATTTATGGAAAAATATTCCACGAATCTTTTTTAAATCAAAGAACAAATCCAGGAAAAAGATAATTAAAAATAATAATTCGGACGTTTGTAACAATCGCTGCTCCAGTTAGAATAAAAGTTGACGACAAAGACGCCGAGGGATATTAACGGAGACTTTGACTTTCAACTTTCTGAAAAGTTTTCTGAATAAATTTTCAGTATTAGCTCGAATAATATGATTTGAAAGGGTAACTGTAAAGACAATTCACGAGTTAAATATTTATTTTTGTAGATTTAAATGGTTGAATTTCATAATTTTACTGAACTGTAAATGAATCGATTTTCAGTTTAAATTCTTTTAACACCCAATGAAATTGTAATATGTACTGTCAATAAATAGTTAAGCTTTAAGATGTGATTCAATCCCAAGCCGATGCTTGGCAACTCCTAGACAGAGGCTCCGTAGGCGCGAGCTCTTTCTCACTGAGAAAATATGTAAACTTATAAATTGTATTTGCATTCCATACAAGCCGGGAAACATTGGCTTCGTGCTAGCGAACCTCGCACAAAGACTTGTTAGATACATAGGGGATCCTTTTTGTATTTTTAAAAGCGCTCCAAGGTGCCCCGCAATTGAATTCGCACTTATTTAAGAGAATGTTCTTAACAAAAACTTCAATATGCCGACGTTAAATAGCTTCTACCTTTTGAAGTTCAGGCTCTATACATATTTCAGATAAAATTTACATACATTTTTTATAGTCTTATAAACCGATCATTTAACATTTATAGACTGGGTTTATTCGGTTAGATAAACATTAAACGTTTATCACTCCGAAAGGGTTTTCTTTGAAATTTTAAGCAGATAGGTTCGAGTAGTGACCTTTCGCTATGCCCTTTCGGTGACCATAAACGTCAAGGTACAATAAACGACTAAGAGTGACCCTACTACCCTCAGTAAGTTCTTAGTTCGTAGTCACCCTCGCTGTCCACGACCACCCCTGTCAAAGGCCAGCCAGCTCCAACCCCCAGGGAAATTATTGTCGGGATTTAAAGGGCATTCCTTGCGTAAAATAAAAAAAACAGTGCACTTTTAATCGAACTTTTGTATTTCGTAATAGATCGTATCAGGTATCTGCCACGTGACTCCGACTAAATCGATGTTTGATTGGCAGTTTAATTGAAAATAAAGTAGTGAGCAAACATGCCGTTGCATTTTTTTGTATTGCAATAAATAGGTACAAAAAATGTAACGGCACGTTAAATATTGAAAATGAATAATTGATTTTAGCGTGTTACTTTTATTGACACGACAACGTACATATTAATGCAAGAGTTTAAAATCGCGTAAGTATTTTAAAATAACCGAGCAGGAAAATTGACGGTGTTTATATAATCCCCTCTATGATCAACCCGACATTAAAGGCTGACTGCACTCACGAGCTTTTCAATAATTTGATTCTCCCCATGTTGTCAAAAATGTTTGTGACGTCTTAGGAAAAACTTTGACTGAAATTCTATTTACTTGGACGGGTATAAGTTCGTCAATCAGTATCAAACAAGTCACCCCACACTAGGAACTTCAAAAGTACGGATAGACGCTCCAGTGCCAAGTTTTTTTCCTAAATCATTGTCAATTCCAATAAAATAAGTCGAAATTAAATAAACAGCCCTCGTAGAGATAAAAGCCAGGTCTAGACGCTGTCGACCAAGACCGCACTTTTGATGGCGTTGTATTTTATTTTAAAAAGTTGGGGGAAGTTGACACTTGGACGAATTTAACCTTCCATTGTATTAATTATTCAGGGCGGTGCTTTCGTTTTAAGGTGCGCTCGCAGGAGGGCAGGGAAAATTTGTTTTGGAAAAAATCCGAGACAAGAATTTAGGGAAGTTGCAGCTTCGCTTGTTGTAGTATTAGCCTGGCGGGAGAAAAAGTTTAATTTTGTTAGGGAATGCAGCGCGGAAAGAGAGGAGTTTTGAGCGTGTGCATCTATCGGAAAAGATTATGGTGCGAGACGAATAAGTACAACTATTTCGTTTCAAACTTTAATAAATACTTATATTTCTTGCTCGTCGACATAGAAGCATTAACATTTGAACAGTTTATAATAGTTGTATTTTATTTTAGTTATGTGAACAACTTGATGTTACGGATTGTTATAAAAAAGTACCTACTGTACGTTCATGCCATGGCACAGGTGGCATCAATAAACCAAACAATCAATCATAAATTTCATGAACATTGATCCGTTTCTCAATAGAGATGTTATAAGAGACGTTATAACGTCTGTAATAAGACGCTGGAACTCAAATAAAAAATACATAATTAAGTCTGAAAGTACTGCATGGCATCGGGTGTATGCACAATAGAATATTTCTACACCAATCTCATTTGTAGATACTGGGGAGGCTTACCGTCCCGCCCGGAATACTTTAACTTTTCAATTGTAACTTTTGATGGGTTTTCGAACGTAATAATAATCGCTGTATCGTCGTGATGGGGTGCGAGAATCAACGAATGCTACAAAAGAATGCCAATTTTTATGCGGAAAATTTAGTTACGGCCCCACTGTATTCACGGTTTGTTATTTACCACCATCTCCTAGTCAATTGTACATTCCATTAACACTTTAAAGAAATTCCTAAAATGGAAATTCGCTCATAGAAAGGTGAACGACACGAAATCCTGCCAAAATCAAAGGCAGCGTGGCACCTGTGATCGATACTCGTTACCATTCATTTTGGCGCAGACAAGCCGGTAACATTCAATTTTTGAATACACATTTCATGGTAGATAAAGCTCATGAATCAGTAGTCCATATGTGAAAGCGAAAGGAGGTGGGTTCGTTTCCTTAAAAAATCCACTCTCCGAGGCGGCACGCGAGTCGAATTTCCTGTCTGATATGAATCTTCCCTACTCGCTTTAAGGTGATGTATTTTCCTATTTCTACCCTCTCGGTTACTAACAGGTCTGTTTCTTCCCGACGTCGCCCGTCTATTTCATAGAGGGCCCCTTCGTTAAATTGATTTTCAATTTGTTTGAAATGTGGTCCGCGGTACCTTGGGCAATAAGGAGGCGGAATAGCGGAAAATTATTTGACTGATCTTACCCTTGATGAGATTTCAACTGAATTAGATGGCTTGCAGTGAGCACTGAAGTAGTTTAATTGTTATTTGATTGGGTATAGGTACGTTACATAAACACCGAATACTAAAAATATATATAGAATTTGAAAACAAAAACTTCTTTTACACGAGTAGGTGTAATGACGCAAACTTAATGACAGTAAATCAGAAGAAAAAACAAATCAAGGAACAAAATAACTTTGTGAGTTGAATCAAGTTGAAAAAATTCATCACAAGTCTTCCTTTCCGAGACAATAACTTTCTATTAACTCCCGAGATGTCTTTCATTTTATTGTCAAGTGATAGGGATTATTTCGTCTGACTTATAACTGCCATATATCTGGTGTCCTGTGGGGGGTGGGTAGTATAAAATAAAGCTTCCCTGCGATTATATTAATACACGGGGGTTCGGTACAAAATGATCCGGGTAGACGCTGTAAGCCTTCTAAGTGGTGTGTTAGAGGTGACTAAGCCAACGAAATTTCAAGATTTTCTTTGAATAAATTTACTTTCAAGTAGGTATATTATTTAAGAGAACTGTTTTGCTTCATATGTTTAGTTGCGTTACCATGTTTTCATTGTAATTACAACATTAAGTGCTATTGAATAGTTCGTATGAAAACAGGGTACCCCTAGGGGGTGGCGTCACGAATCGTAGCGACGAAGATACGAACTTGCTCTGATTAATTTCAAATGATATTTGATATGTTCCTCTAAGGGTAGGGGAGGCCTGACAAATTGGCAGATTTTCATGTCTTGGTACCGGGGTCAGTATTAAACGTCTTGGGTATTAAACCATATCAGATTATAGTTCACTTGCGTTTATTATTCGTATCTAAATTACAGTCAATATAACTGAAGGCATACGTACAAGATGTAGATGTATCTACATAGATCTTCAAGTTAGCTCTATTACAGTTTAGGTATCGGCCTAGGTAAAATACCCCCTTGGTTTATATATTATGTCGTCGACGTCATGTCTCAATAACATTGGAAGAGAAAAAAAATGTGAATACAAAAAACAAATCGCTCACATTTCAATTTCTTAAGCTGTATCAAACGGAAGGGCGGAGGAACTCGCTTAGTACGAAATATAAAATGAAAGCGAAATTCAAAAAGCAGAAAGCGGGCTCATTCCTTAAAGCACATAATGTTTCGCATTTTTTCCTTAACATAGCTGATACGAGATGAGGCGTTACATGAAATTTTTAAACTCGACGGTTGCCGGGGTCTTTTGTGATCCTAGACGGAACGATTACGTAATAATAACACACCAAGTGTCTCGTAATAGGCAGAGAGGACAATAAAAGGAACCGCCGAAAATTTTAAAACGGGAGAGTAGGTACGAGCTTCGTTACCAATGAAAAGATGCACTCTTCTGCTACGGAGTCTGTCCACTTGGAAAATCTAATTTCACAATTATAAGAAATTAGGCTTGCTTTGGGACTTTTTGGATTGAATGAAAAATTTTTATTATTAGTGTTTTCACGAATTATGCAGAAAAAAATAATTCCAAGATTCGTAAAAACACGGATAGACTGTGTCAGAGATAAATATTTATTTGAATACTATAAAGAATAGAATGACATCTATCACAGCAAAAGTAATAATTTATTATATTTATAACAGACGCAGAACCTAACAAGCATGATAACATTTCCAATATTGTCACGACATCGTAGCAAACAAATTCACTTCTAGTCCAGAAACTATAATAAACTGTTATTTAATAATACAAATTGCGTTCACTGTTATTGTTCATATTAAATAAGGAATACCTTAATGTTGCAGTTAGGTCGCTTATTGGAAGACAGTCACTGGATGCAAGCTCAAGGATTTCATTGTCCCGGAGGATCCTTGACTCGTAATTTAACGTTTTAGTTTGAAACCGAGCTTGTCTCCGTCCTACCTACTTCTTTTGTCGTGGCGGCCGACATCTTTATGAATATCTTATTATGGACCTAAATTGAGGAGAAGCTTACCTAGTCGTTATTTGCGTTGTAGCAATTTTTGCCAGGATTTACTCAGCCATTCGCAAACAATTTTAATTGGGTTTTTCGTGCCTCTGTAAACTTTGTGCTGTCCACGAAAATGAAATAAGTTTTTTTGTATTCCAGTAATCTATTTTAAAATGTAATTTGCCAATTTTTGTTAGAATCTATTTTCACTATTTACTGTAACCGGTTTTCGTATTGATTTTAGTGTTAATTTATTTTTCTCAATTGTAACATAATCTTAAAGCATTGATTCTAAAAAGGGTAAAGACGCGCATTGAAATCTTTACATGAACACATTTTAACCTAGAATCACTGTGAAAGCTTATAAGCTCATCATCATGACATCGTGCGGCATCTTGTCACCATGGCAACTTGTAATTACAGTTAGAGGAAACGCCATCAAAAGGCATCATTACACAATCTCGCGTATATTACGACATTACTCGAGTAACACGCTCGCTCACAACTCCGACAATCTGAGATGCCGCTAATGGAAAGAAGGCGACTTTTGATAAATTTGTGTCGTTTTCCCCCGAGTTTAAAATGCGGGATCCGCGTGTGATGGCACGTGAAACAGGATTGAGTGGAAATGAGCCAGCCTGATGATAAGGATGCTTTGTGGCGCTTGAGACATGGACACGCTCATTACCTCCAGTTCCTATTTCCAGCCACGGAACGATAAGTAAACTCATAAACATGTAACTTGATGACTCCGTTAAATAAAATATCCAGTTAATCACAGGGGAAATAACTCCATTAAACCAAACAGTATGTTGGGTCCTGACGCGTACTATAATCAACTAGTGTCACATAAAAGCAATTCTATTTCCAACTAAAATGGCATAGAAAAAACATGTCGAAAATAGTCAGAAGAGCGGTTTGTTTACCTTGCGGCTGTGCATTGCAAAGCGCGGCGCGGCATTCGCTGCAACATTTGGCGTGTTCAGCGCCCCATGTATTCCTCAGGGCATTTCCGCCCCACTCATTATACCCGATAGTTATTACTGTCATTTTTCAACTCGTTATTTACTCTGAGGAGAGCTGATAGCGCGACATTTGCTCGCAAAGGCCTAACTTCAAGATTAGGGTGAAGGATTTGCGGGTTAGAGGGGATTTTCGCGGACTTACACGAAAATTGAAAATGGACCTTTAAACTTTATTTCCATTTCCCCTGTTTACTCGCCGAGATCATTCCAGATAAGTCCGAGGACTAGCACGGTAATTTAAGGAGAGATATTTTAAATTGAATTCGAAATTAACAAACAGGTGAAAGAGGGTAAAAGTAAACGAACTAAGTAAAAATTCGCTACTGCTTCTTTGATAATGACTGTAGTCCAAACAAACTTGCATAAATGTTAAATGAGGAAAGTTATATTTTTCAGCGCAATATTTACTGAGCCTACCCCAAGAGGTTTCGAAGAAGGTTTATCAAAGTGTCACTGCAGATAACAGCGGAAATGTCATCTTGATAACGAAGAATGAGAAAAGTTTCTTTTAGTGCTTTTTGAAATTGTGTATCGCACTTGAATTTTTAATGTTGATTTGAATATTTTATTCAGGCGTGCAGAGGAAAACATGAAACGAATATTTTAAAGTAATATTCGTAATGTAAGTAATAAACACTTCAGTTATTTGAGAAATAATTAAAATTAAAATTTATGACATCAAAATTATCGACGGCGGCGCGTCTGCCGACTTTCAAATCACTCTTCAAATTATTGGTGAAGAATTAAAATCTTCCCCAGACTTTCGAGTTGGTTGGTTGGTTGGTACATTAATTATTCTTTAAAAGCTTCTCAAGTTACTTGAAGCGGTGACGTCACTTTGTCAAACATCAATTACGTTTTGACAATGATCAACGATGAAATGGGCGAGCGCACAAAGCGGTTACTCATCGCTCAATATTAACTCGACTTAATTTCGGTGTAAGAACTCTCAGATATCAGAGCAAGAGATTTAAATGGCATTGCCAAATTAACCAGCGAAACTCAAAGAAGCTCGATTCATAGAGATTAGATTATCAGGTACACAAATTATTTTAATAATAATACATATAGCTACACATATATATTTTTGTAAGTAAACGATTCCTAGTTGCATGAGCAACTAAAACCCCCCAGTATCTACACACGTGCAACTGCAACCGGTTACAAATAATTTATACGTTCGTGACCGCAAACAAGGAAAACTAAAGAAAAAAGAATTGAATACAGTTAGACGACAACACAACCTAATGCAAGGGTAGCAAGTAAGAATTCTATTCGCAATCAATATCCTAGTTGACAAAAAGGAAAATAATTCTACTTTTTCAGTGTGAGCTGGCTTGTACATTTCTGTTTGACAGTGCCATCAATAAGTAACGATTACGCGGTAAGAGCGCCTTATTAAACTTCACCCTAGGCAATATGATAGGGCGAACATTTATAAAAGGCAACTTAATGGATTCGCGGCCACTCAGAATTAGGTTTGTAAATATTTTATTCGATCTATTGTGGAGTGTGGGCGAGTGATTGACAGCGGAGTACTCCCCTGTGGCTGAAACGCATCACACGAGAAAATGTCTGCCGCGACGCGTCATTTACGAACATGTTGGGATTTGATCTCATTTAGAAACAGTCAAGCAATTAAAGGAGCATTGAATCTAGCTATTCTGCGCGGGGTGTCGATAAACTAACGATTTGCATTGAATCAGACGGTGGAGTGTAAGTTACTAGCTTTCAGCCAAATGCTTTGAACGCGTAAATTTAAACTTTTACTCTTTTCTCACGCTTTTAAGACGTTAATTTTCAAATAATATGGTGAATTACATTTTCAATTTTACACGCCTAGGGAATGAATTAATGAAATTAATCCAATGATTTCTGACGTGCGTTGTTCAATCAGTTTATTATTTGTACCTATGAGTACATAATATATTTCTTGTTTACCATATTTAAGTCGTATTCAGGTTTTTTTTATACTTAAAACCCTACACTTAATCACTTTACGAAAGACATTTCCAGTGATTAGCTTTTACTAAATTGGAATAAAACAGCTATACACTTTCAGCATTTACCTATAAATTGTTTCCATGAAATGTTTCATTATTTAAAAGCATTGCCGTAACGTTCTTATGTTATAAAAGTGGTTTACATTTGAGTAAATGTAATATAATTATGTATTGGTCTAGTTTCAGTCACATGCTGTCTCAAATGTTAGTTAATGGGAGAATATAGTTAATAGATACCGGCCCAGTTGGTTACCAGTTAGCTAGTTTGTAGTTACAAAGTGGCTCTAATTTGAACACCTGAACGGGTTTCCTGAACTAGACGCACCGCGGCCCTAAAATGCATGAAATTAATCAACATTTAATTCCATATCGCGGACTACTGAGCAAAGGCGTTGCACGTACGACCGCCCTGGGACTCCTAGGAAATTAACCAGCAGTATTAGCCTGTACGAAACTCGACCGTCGTTGCAAAATATGCAAATGAAGAGGCGACTCATTTGACGAATTTTAATGGATATTTAACTGTGTTAATTATAAAGTTTCGACTTGACTTAATTCGATGGAAACGTCCCAGCGCTCATCGCTAACACAAATGCATGTTTAAAGAGGATTCCTGGCGATGTTTCCATTTGACGACGCTCCATTTGCTTTGACCACAGTGCGCCGACACTCTTAAGGTTGGTTTATATATAATACAGACCTATATCATTTGTTTCAATTTCTCTAACATTTTTTATTCCCATTAGTAAATAGGTATACAAAAATGCGCATAACTTTTGCGCGTTTTTGTATTTTATAATCACGAGTGTAAGCTGATACAATGTTAAGATATTTTACATACTTACTGTTCGGTGCTATTGTTAAGTCTAATGCGATTCGTGCTTATCAATGTAGATCTTACCTGTAAACAAAAAATATAAAACATTAAATATTTAAGTAAATAGCTGATGCCAACGAATTTATTCATAACGACCGAAAATAAATTATGTAACAGTTAAGCAGCATAATTTCAAGTTCATTAATAATATTTCACATTACACTTTACCAACAGCCTTTGATACAAATGATGATTATCAGATTATCTTAAAAAATAATTTACCTACAAAAAAATCTGTTAAAAAGGGATATTTCCAAAATTTTAACTTTGTAATTAATTTTGTTGGGATTTATAAATATTATTTTTCCCTTAAAGAAGAGCTTTGAGGTGACGGCGACGGGCAGACAGCCGTGACAGATTTACGAGATAATATGTAAATAGACCGCCTGAGTTGAAAAATTGTTCTAACACAATTTGGGTTAATTGAATTTTTGTTCGTTAAACTTGATGTGAAGCACACCTCTCGCTTAATTACTGCGAGGGTTTGTTAATTTATATCGTCCGGCGGACTTAGCGCACCTACTCGAAGCCCGAACGGGATAACATCGAAACTCCCTTAAGATTAATTTGCTGAGTAGATACTACGGAAACTTTAACTCGTTTGCCTCTGACCGAATTCCCAGCAAGCCGCCCTTGGAGTTTAGAATTAAATTTAATGAAATAAAGGGGAATCAGCAGTCGAAAGTTGCGTCTGGGGTCGGACAGTGGCCAGTGGGCAGTCTGGGATAGTTGAGGCGACCATCCGCCGCGGGCAAACATACGAGCCCTTTGCCTACATCACATTTGTTTACGATGTTTAAATAACAACCATCTTAAAGATTAAGTACTAATCTTACGAGATTTATGTCAAAGACAAATCTCATGAATAAATATTGCTTTTCTCGTTGTAATTTAAAAAAGAAACGAATTTGTGTCTACATTGTTTGACTTGGATATAAAGCTAAAAATACCGCTTTACATTGTCTGAAGGATATTATTATTTAAGATTTTCAAAGGATATTTTTTGGGGTACTTATTACCTCAAAAGATAGACTAAGAGTAAAAGAAAAATCATGCTAGACTGCAGACGCAAAGCTGAATGGGTTAAAGCGAACTTAGCTTTACCTTCGAGTCTGATGTGTTTTCAAGAACTCTCGTAAGAAGTGATTTTCAGTAAGTACGACTTTGCCTTCTAGTTTGTCTGGACTTGTACTCTTACACGAAAATTTCACGTTTCAGGTATTATCCCATATACTTTTCAAGTTGATTTTGTTAAAAAGGCATTTAATAATTTTGTATTGCACAATTTAAACTTGGATTAATTCTTATAAATTGAAATCAAGCCGCCATTTTGTCAGCGAGTCTTAGAAGCCTTATGAGAACTTTTGGGCGAGTATTTAGCGGGTAGACGGATGAAGCCATATTAGTAGGATGGGACTAAAGACAATAAGTCTACATTGATATTGGGCTGATCTCGTGGATCGACAAAAAGTGGGTGGTGCTAATTATTAAGCCACGTCAAGGATACTAGGCTTCTTCAATAAATTAACAAGCTCTTTGATCTTGCTGTCAAGGATTAGAGAAATTTGAAAAAAGTAGAAATTTATAACATAATATTAATAAAAGTCATGGTCTGAGATTGTAGTAAAGTAAATGAAACAAGATTGCTATTTGCATCGGGTAGCGGAGTAGTCGTCGAGAGCGATGAGTTATGAACTTAAGTGTCAATTCAGGGAGTGTTTGTGAAGTGCCGCCGCGGCGTAAGAGGGAAATTAAAAATTGAAAAACTCGCCGCCATGATGGCAGTGGTGTTAATGGCTGTACATAATAATTAAAGCGGGCGGCTCGTAGGCTTATGTGCGAGTCGAGTGGGGGGTGTGGCTCGGCCCCGCGAATGGGCTCTCTCAGCGACATCTGAGACGCCCGGGCCCTTTGGAGAGCCGCTCACTCGCCTCGACCTGTTTTATATTGCCCGGCCTGCTGCCCTGAGAGCTGCTTTACTTTGATTTAAGAGAAAAAGCCGTTTTGACGCTACACTTCCCGAAACCCTTTACAAGTTGATTTGAAAAGGGACGGAGAATGCCAAACGTCAATGCCTCAGAAATGGAAAATGTAAAAGCATTGCTTCAAATGAGATAGACAAGTAGATAGGGTCTTTTACTTTTATCTTGTCTTTTGTGTCATAGGTAAGATTTAAGTCTTTATTGAGTTTCTCCCGATGTTGACGACGGTGTATTATAGGTATTCGATACGTGTACTTTTAAAGCTAGAGTTTGTTTGTTACATATAACACACATTATAATTGGTTACATTTCTATCCATATCCAATTTAACTTGACAATAGAACTTTATTAAAAATCCTATCGCAATGTCCTCACCCAAACTACTTACCCCTTTTGCACGGGACGGCCATGTTTTTTTTCTTGTTTTGCGCGTCAGACTGACGTCTGACAGGCCGCCATTTTGAAAAATACTCGAGTGCGGCTTCCTTCCGCATCGGTGGGCCGTCATGAGAACTATCGCGGTGACTCCCCCTAAGTTTTACATACATCGGATTCATTGTTTTAGGAGCACGTCGTACATGCGAGGAACTTTTGTTGTTTCACCCTAGTATGAAGCCGCCATGTCAGATTCGATATACAAATTCGATTGTACGTTCGACATCAAAAACACGTACTTACGAAATTGTTGGCGAGACATGATAAAGTTTTAGCAAAGTTTTGTTCACACGGGGTGTTTTTTGTTTAAATTTGATTCTGGTCTATTAGAGTAAAAAATAAATTGTAATTTTGAACACGATTTTTATATACCACCATTTATCTCTCACCAGACAATAAAAAAGTGTAAAATGTAGGTAAAAAAAGTGTAGGTAGGCTAATCCTAAGATTTTTTTCTTTATACAAAAAATATTGTGTTATAAATCTATTAATTTACAGCTGCTATTATTCTGTACAGCGTACAATAAAACTCTCTCTATTCCCAGCGTCATTAGATCCAAACACTGTGTTCGTGCGTACACATAATTTACGTAAGTACTTTTGCGCGGCGCAGAGCAGAAGAAGTGAGAACAGTCATCGCTTCCACTTAGTAGTTACTCCCTTCACTCCCAACACTTATTGTTTTAATTGTTGCCCCTGAGAGGTGGGAGGATCAGACCTCTCGTCTTTTATATCTCAAGCGTAACTATACCTTTACATGTTTACAAACGACTGGCAGCCATATTCAGATAAGGTTCTCATTTTAGTACATGTGTTTATGTGCAAGTGTCTATGTTAGGGGAGGTTTTAGTATCTGTAATGAACTTGCCACATTTACGGATAACGTTTGTGAAGCAGCTAGTTGAAGTTTTGTCTTTTAATTAGGTACTCTTGAAATAAATTGCTGGCGGGCAGAAACGTGAACGACCTTAAGCGAGAACTCAAAAAAAAATTTTTGGAATACCTAGTAGATAAAAAAAATCTTTAACTACTACTACTACTAGGTACTGTACTATAATATTAATAAGGCTAAAGTATAGTACATTACGCACCAAGGCCAGTAAAATAAAAAATGTCTCAGATCACATGTAATTGTCGTCCGAGGCGAAGCCGAGGTTGACAAAAATGTGATCTGAGGCTTTTTATTTTACTGGCCGAGGTCAGTATACTATTTTTCTGTTCGACGAAGCCAGAAAGCGGAAAATTCATTTAGCGCAGCGGCCACAAAGTTGGTGCTTTCTGGCCGGAGGACGGAAAAATCCATTACGTTGTACCTATACCTATGTAGGTATATTATAGTTTTCAGTACTCGTAGTTGCACATTCACTACAAAAAATATTTAAAAGTTGAAAGTTACAATTTAATAGTTACCGTTGTGGAACTTTTCACTGAATTAAAAAAAAATCAGGCAAAGCGTTGCGCAAAATGACCGCTCACAATCACGACGCAAGTAAATAAAAGTGGAGGACGATCAATTGCAGAAGCAAAACAAAGCAAAGTGAAAACAGTTTATTGCAGTAAAATTCAGCGTAGGGATGTGACGAATATTCACGTTCGACCGCGGCCGAATTTCTTGTATTTCATTCGATCATTAGGATTCATTCTATTCTGCGGTGTCCTAAATTAAAATTGTCTCATTATAATTACAATTAGGTATAAACTAACGGTTTATGATATTGGTTTGCCTAATGAATATGATAACTTAAGTTTATTATAAGACTGTTTAGTGCTTTTCCAAAGTTCGCGTTTGCGAATGAGAACAAATGACATTTCTGACATCCCTAAAATTCAGTGTCTTGTAAATCGATTGTAATTACAACAGGGTCGGCGTGTAACAAAATAGAACCAGCCGGTGTAAAAATATAGGGTGCCGTTATAAAAACAGACGTGCTGGGGTCAAGATAGGGTCCGAGAAGTATTAGACGGTAAACGATATTCTCCCTAAAATACCATGTTTGAGTACTTTACTAATTTGTACAGATTCATAAAACACTTGTGTTGGAGACTACTTAATTATGAAGAGAGCTAGTTAGTGATTGCTGTTCTCGTATATTTTGAACTGTCCAAAGTCGTCATTGGAATTTAATAGCTGAATCTGAGTATAAAAAAGTTTTTTTGGATCGGTATCATCGTTCCAAAGCGACACGGTGCTAATTATATAGGGCTCTGAATATATTATAATAACTTTCTCCGATTCATTGCTTTAAATACGACAAAGTGGATTTTTACTGTGTTGTTATACCTAAATATACGGTATAGTGGAAACTTGAAATTAATTGCTACGTTCATATTCAATTACAGTTCCGGCTTTTTTATCATCTATTTTAATAAAATCTATAGAAGTCAGTAGTGTTTTTTGTTAGAAAAAAATGATTCTAAATGTAAAAATAAAAACTATTCGTATACGACAAGAAAGTTGATGTATCATGGTCATTACAGGTATACAATTATGGGTATCAATCGACACACGGCATTTTTCCAGTAGGTATTAAATTATACTCTAAATAATAAATAACAAACACCGCCTTGTTTTACAGATGATCAAAAGAAACAAACAAAGTATATTGAATTCCAGAAATCTTCACCTTAACACTAGCTTAACACGAAGAATCAACATCGAGTATCTAAAGATTTTAGAAAAATACCTGTGACAAATTGTGCACATCTTTGTCTGTGTGTTTATTTTCTGTATTGACAAGCAATCTGTTTTCTAAAAGACCGTGTAAACAGAGAGCGTGATTGAGCCAAGGACGCCAGTGTTTGTGTAATCCCCTACGTTTGCCTTTGATTAGCTCCTTCAGGTTCTGGTCTTAGCGTTGAAAAAACTAAATCGACAAATTTTATCTCATTTATAGGAGAAAAAAGCACCCTCTGAAGATTTTAAAGAGGACCGCTATATTCACAGAGCCAAAATAGTAAAAGAAAATACAAGTAGGTATTTATTAGTGCAATCTACCAACTGGATATCTCATACCTACATAAAAACCATTTTCTTCTCGAATACTTTTTAAGACAAATTATCAATCCTTATTATATTCTCTGAAGCATCAAAAGTCATTAAGCGTGCCTTAAATAACGTTCGAACACTTTATGTACGTTTAACTTTAGCGTGCAAATTACTTAGTGTTTATTCAGCTTGAATAGTAAGTTTACTACAGAGACACATTACACGCGCGGCGAAATTTACGAGCAAACCAAATAGTTTATTCCTCTGAGTGAGTAACAACTGCAAACAAAAAAGGTTGGCGGCCACTGCACCCGCAGAAGTTTCAGCTCAAAAGTTAACTCGCCGGCCCATAAATAAACCTTCGGTTTTGCTGTGGGACCCTCGCCGATTGCAAATTTCGACTGAGCAAAACCGTAAAGTCGCATAAATTACAGTTTCCGACGGTCGCAAAGAGAAAAACAATCGGAAAGTAGCACTTAGAAGCTTGACTAATCGCCGGGCGGCGATGACAGGTCGAGCGAAATGTGGGATTTAGGCACGGCCGAACCGCAAGCCAAGTCGCCCGCCGCCGCAACCGTAATGCGTTTGCTGTTACTGAATTCTGTGACAAACTGCTTTTGAATAGCCAATCGGCGGCGGAATGATTTATCAGCTGCTTGCAAAGATCTTTTATTAATTCGTACCCATGAGCGACGTACTAAGAACATTCAAGAGCTCAATAGTTTCAAGAGCTCTTGTAATATCTAACTGAAATCTGTTAGGTAGTAGGTTAGCTAATTTAAATTTAACAAACGCATTTGGAGCATGAGAAATATTTCTGTAGATAATTTGAGCAAAGTGTACTAATGTCCTGGTATGTAAGAAGATTTATTTCGACAGAGTAAAGAGCAGGTGTAAGGCAGGGCGCATCGTACAATGGGAGCTGTAACAATTAACATATGCTATTAAGAGACCGGTCGACGGCATGCCATTAGGGTCCCCGCGTCTTTGGAACGAGTATCATTCGAAGTTCCATAATTAACATTAGGTACACTTTGAGACTATCCTCACATCTAACCTCCTAAAGCTAGCGAGTGTAAATTGAACTTAGAATCAATTTGAATATACGTTTATCGAAACGAATCGACTCGCTCCGACTGCAAATAAATTATATATTTACGAATAATTTTATAAAAAAAAGAAAACATGAACTCGTCTAACCAATAATACTTTCTTAACACCAAAACACCCTTGGGTGTGCTCTCAAATTCGAAAACTAAACAAAGTTTTACTATCGCACGAACGCCTATACATTCTCGTATCAATATTACATAGACATCGACCATACTGTATCACCTGTTCCACCTTCTACAAATCTTGATTTGGTACTCATGATCTAAGGCTGGCACACACCCCAAGTTACTGCGCGGTCGGGTCGTTCGTCTCAGTTCGCGGGCAGTTCATTTGCTTCACGCCTCATACCCGCAAATAAATCAGCTGAGTTCGCACGTACGGAATGCTGGATCTACCGAACCAATGCGTAGCTTTGTAATTTGAAGCGGCGATTTAAGACGCCTATTTCTGGTTTTATTTCGCAGCAGCTTAAATTTATTTACGGATTTACACAGATTGAAGACGTTTCCATTTTTTATCAGGTACGATAGTCATAGTACTAAATTTTCCGACATCGTTTCTGTAATAAGGTAAAGTAAACGAATGGCAGTTTGTTAGACCAGTGGTCAGAATCCTCACTATAATACGGTAGATTCGAACACACAGTTGCCAGCGTCAAAACCAGGAATTTCCCAGATTTTCTACTTTCTTCATAACTGAGACACAATTGTCTTAGGTTAAATTTAGTCGGCTGGATCCTAACTGGGCAACGTCCGACTCTTGTTTGGAGTGAGTTTGTTGAGGAAAACATTATATCAGCTTATGCTTTACCGGGGTCCTGGAGCCAACTTGTAGCTACTCTACGTTGTGATAATGCCAGTTTAATAGTTTCTGCAACGGAGGTGTTCGTAGATACATTTTTAAACTAGCTTGGTTTATGTGAGCTTTGTTTGTTGTTTCCGAAGATGGTGTAAAGCTTAGTATCTATTGAAGCGGGAATAGAAAAGAGCAAAAGTTTGTGATTTAGATGTTACATTACCTACGTCACGTGTTATTTGTTATAGGAAGAAACTTATACCTTGTTGTATTGATAGGTACTCTTACTTAGATAAATTCTAAAAATAGAAAATTCAATTCGTTCGTTTAATAGCATTAAATAAATGAAACCTAATGATGTTATACAAAATCAAACGTAAAATCGAAATCACAGTGTAGTTTAAGTTGACGTCACCTTCTTTCTTTCATTTAGTTTTATACCACGATCTTCAGTTAATCGTCTTTCATATTAATACTAGCAACTTTGTAGGAGTACGCGTACTTAACAAAGTAACGCCATGACGACGGAGTACAAGAGGAAAAAGTAGGAAATGAAAATAGAGATCGAGAGGAAACCGAACATCATTTTATGCAAATAACTGGCGATGACGAAGCTGCAAGAATAATTCCAGAACGGAGTATTGAAAGTCAAACGAAACTCGGCCCCATAAAAATGTTTTGTTTGTCCTAATTGCTCCAAGTGGCTGCTAAGCTCGACTTTCTGACAAGTCATTGTTTTCGACGTGCTTGTGCCGTAATAGGAATATTTTCGGGTAGCTCCCTCCCGAGAAATTCGTGACTTTCAAAATTATTTGTAGTGGCAACAACCACCCGGATAGCATCATGTTTGCCAATGTCTGGTCGTACCGTTGTCAGTTTATTGAAATATTTCACGTATCTCAGAATTAAATTTAACAATATTTTAAGAAGTTTAAACCTTTTTATTTAAGTTGCGTTAAAAGTTAACCATTGATCCCGAAAGATTGGAAACGCGTACAAATAACTTTTCGCAATTAATAATACTTCATTGTTCAAAGCCGACCTCGATTCCTATAGCAGGCCTACAGAAACAATCACTCAAATAGGCTGTTTAAATTGAATATTAATCGCCATTTTCACCGAAGAATGGGAATAATCCGAAAGGCGAGTCCAGAGACTGGAGGAAATAAATTTGTAATGCTAAGTTAGAAATTCCATTCCTGTGTTACCGATAAGTAAACGCTTTTACGAAGAGTGCGGCTCAAAGGTAAGAAAGAATACGTTTAGCATTTTACTTTCCAATTGTGACAGTTACAAGGAGTTCGGGGCGAAGCCGGGAGCCACCGGATGGAAAATAATCCAGTGCGGACCGAACGATTAAACGTTGAGCCAATAAGGTATTCCGCAATTTATTAGCCTTGCAAATTCGATGCCGCGCACCCCTCTATGAAATATTGCAGTAGCCGCAACAGCCTTCCCGAGTCGCGAGATCCATGCCGACTTCGCTACGTTACACCCCTATTTTAGCTCTAATTAAAAAGCCATCAAAGAGTTTTCAGTCATTAATCATGAAACTGTTAACGGTGAATGTCGACTTCCCTCCAAGTCCGAGCCGAGGGAAAAAAAGAGGATTAGGATATTAACAAAATACCTAAAATATTCAGGGTTAGTGAAGTGGCAAGCCGCTTGTAAAAATACAGCCTCGTCGGAACTGATTTCGCTGGTTTAATGCGGATGAATCTTAAGTTGTTTCCAACGGTTTAAAGGATTGAGAACCCTTCTTCTTGAATACTGCGAAAAATACTAACGATATTTTTAAGCTCCGTAATTAACCGCGGTTATACTTTTGTGTTTTTCTTCTTACTTTCTAAATGGTTAGAACGAATAAATTATATTTACCTTTAAATATTTGAGTTGGAAGATAAAAAGAAAAGTGTATTAAAATGGTTATTTGGATCGAGCCGGTAATGCTCTTTGAGAACACTTGTATTTGATTGCGGATCATAATTAGAGTTACCGTTCCGTCCGTATAGTTGTAGATGAGGTTTGTAACTGCTAACATGATTGGCTCATAAGGCGCGTTCGGCAATATAACTGCACCTAAGTGAATTCTGAGCGTGTTGAATCTGTCAGTTGCAGTCGCAATCGTGGTAATTCGATGTCGATGCTGGCGCTAACTCGATGTCACCCGATTATCTAAACAATCGCCGTTCGGCGCGCATTGATTTCGCACACCGCTGATGAACCACCCCGTTCACGCCACGCGAATATTTCGCTCCTGCAAACAATTTGCTATTTCCATTTGTTATTCCGTTTATAGTCGTTTGTTCCAACTTTTTTGTCGAGCTTTTTTTGAATTGATGGTCCGTTATTAAACACGTTGACTGATAAATGCTCGAAATATCCGTTTCATAATATGAAACTATGTCTCTATTTTTGTTTGAACAATGTACGATTTTAGAGATTCGGTGAATTCATAGACATCCGAATGAAACAAACGTAGGTAGATATGTTTTTATGTCATAAATTATTACATCCAGCATTGAGTTTTGTAAAATCAGCTATGCATTATCTATAAAACTTATCAGGTATAATAAAAGAATGAGAGAGGTGACTTCCATACGCCGTTTTACCAAAAAATACAAAGTACTCTTGTCGTAATTACAAAAAATGTCTTCAGTGGTGTTCGACATTATGCTACGAGAATTACATCCCATTCTACCAGCGGCTAGCGCAGACGAGTGAGGTTTTCAATTATCCAATCAACCGCAGGTAGCAGATTAGACAAGTGTTTTGGACATGTCCCGGTGCTGAGTGACATAGGTGTACCTATTGTAACTGTACATAAACGGCTAAACGCAATACCTAAAAAGTTTTCTTTTGATGTAAATTTTAATATGACGACTTGGGGAGTTTATGCACTGGAGCGGTTTATAATAAAAAAATGATTTTTTTGTTTAAAAAACGCTTTCTATAAAGGAACTAAGAATTTAACTTAAAAACGTATTGTACATAATTATATATAGTTACTATTCTGAACCGATATTTATGGAATAAATGTACGACATGTGCATTCAAATATATAATAAATTACCTAACTAGCCTAGATTCAATAAATAATACAATCGTAAAATACCTATATGAACAAGAAGATATGAGAGATAGGTAATATAGGTGTTACCCGCTACACAAAAATGACTCAGTAAATCAGTAATTAGTACAGTAGGTAACCACAAAATATACGTACCTAGTCTTGCAAATAAATCTTGACTTATTTATGCTCAATGAAACATTCAAAGGTAGTTATGAGTGTTATGACTGGCAAACGATGAAAACTTGTTGAGCATTATAGTAGCAGAATCACTGAATATTACTAAATTATTTCGTAAGTTTTCTAAAACAGTCAGATACAATTCTATCTGTTTTGAAGTCTATTATTTTTCTAAAATTTGCAACTATTTTGAAACCTCATTGATTGCCGGTTCAGATTCATCTAAACAAAAAGTGTCACGTTATTAAGAGGCGTACTTATAATATATTTGAATTTGATTTTAAAAATTACTTTGACAGTACTCGTAACAGGTATACTCTAAATCTGTCTATTTACTGTTATTGTTCCACAACACTTTACAACACATGCGGTCCTAATTATCTAAAGAGATTACAGCGAGCTATTATAATACATCTCTATCTTAACACGCCCGAGGACTGTCAATCCCTGTCGATACCTACTCGTGTCCGGGTCTCACTGTGCGGTATTGAAGTGCCCTTCGCAGCACTCGATAGCCGAATCGGAATCACGACTGATATCGATTATGGCCGATGATCCCCGAAACAATGGGCTCTTTATCATGATTGTGTCGGCGAAATTCACGCTGGATTATAACAGGATTATAAATATAGTATTTATTGTGGACAAATGCGGGTGAAGTGTTCTTGCTGTGTAAGGGGAACTTTTTCTTTGTTGTTTAACTCGTTGAAATGATACAAATTTAACTCAAGTATCGCGAGTTCGGTAAGGAAAGTAAGCGTTGGAGAGATTTTTGCCTGAATAACATAGGGGATTGGTTGGCCACAGAGCGGAAGCCTCATATCTATAGAACTTACTTTTTTATAGTATTTGATATAAAACCTCTCTCTCTGCATAGCAATGAAACAACGCTAACGGATTTAAATAGCGTCTTTTATTTTATTTACTGACCTTTTGAAATCTTTAAAGTTCTCATATTAGTAGCCAACTGAACTAAATATAATCTAACACTAGTCTTTATTCTGTTATAACCGCGAAGACATCAGTTTTTTTTTCTATCAAACAAGGACAAAAATAAGTCATAAACAGTAAAGTATCTACAGCATGTCAAGGATGAGCAAAACTGTGGGCAATAATTCTTTTCACATAAATATTACTTTCTTTTCCTTTTTACGGTCCCTTTGCTACGCACAAAATGGTTAAATCAAACGCTTATACCAATGCTCCGCAATACTATTTATGCTATAAATCAATAAAAAAAGGTCGCAGACGCAAAAAGCGCTATTAAACCTTAGGAAAACAGTTCAATAGTATAGTTTATCGTTATAGTACCGTGATCCCGAGCCAATTTACGTTAGTTTGGGGGAACAAAGTAAAAAAGAATAACAATAAAGTAATACAATTTGGGGCCAGCAGCGGGCGACGTCGTTACCTATTTGTATCGGGGGACGGACGTAATTTAATGAAGGAGTAACTTCTTTCCCATCGTTATTCAATACAAAAATGACATAACTAATTAACTTAATCGAAAGTGAAATGTACATTTTTTAAAGTAAATACAATTATTTACCCTCTATCGATTCGAAGAATACCGATTAAACATAATCTGTAACAGGCCGCCTGAGGTGAAATACCTGACGAAGGCAGTCCATAATTAATTTTCTAACATTCCCCGAAAATTTCGGCGCCGCCGTTCTGTTCTCTTCGCTTGCATCTGACAACAGATCGCTGTTGTGCATTTGCTTTTACAAAACCTTGCCTTAACAGTGTCATTAGGGAAATTGGCGCCGTTAATTTATAAAGGCCTTTAACTGCTATGCTATCGACGAATTCAAATCGGTAATCCCGTGGTTTGTTTTACGGCAGTGATATCGGACGATTTATCGATGATCGTAAACGTACGGTTAATGTACTGAAGGTAGACGTTTAATAATGGAATTAAGTGAAACGATGGCTCTAGTTTTTACCTATTCTATTAAGGCACTCGGTAACCTAATATTATGTAGTTAGGTCCTGTAGTTTCAGTAGGAGTTACATATTTAAATCATTTATTTTTTACGCGATCAGTCTAGGCAGTGAGGGCAGTTTTTATAATTCTTGTCAATCGGACAAGATATAAAATGATGTAAACATTTTTTACAGATTATTGACAGTTGATGTGCTCTTTAACTAAACCATATACCTTACTATTATAATAATAATATAATCGTTAAAAAGAAACAAAAACAATTACCTAATTTTGTCACGTAAGTACACGTGCATCTCAGACTCTTTAAGAAAGACTTCTATAAGATCATA
Source organism: Polylopha cassiicola (assembly GCA_038024825.1). Taxonomy (NCBI): domain Eukaryota; kingdom Metazoa; phylum Arthropoda; class Insecta; order Lepidoptera; family Tortricidae; genus Polylopha; species Polylopha cassiicola. The sequence goes on from CP149059.1 coordinate 6,235,674, forward strand.
TAAGACCTACATATAAGATCATAAACAAAAGTACGCCTTGCAACCAACTTGAATGCGAACATGAGTACACTCCATCTCAATCAAAATTAAGATCACAATCATCAAAACGAGATTGTAAAGTCGGAATATGAACTCCGTAAACCTTTTAATTCTCGTGTTTTGATGGGAAGTGTCAATAGTGGTGCGAGCGTCGCAGGTGTTGTGTTACAGGCCAAACATCGAGGCGCAGTGCTTAAGTGCGAAAACAAAACGGAGAGAACGCAATATAGATCAAATTACCTTTGAGCTGACTGCATTCGAATAAAACGACGTATTGATCGCGCACCGTAGGCGTTGGCTTGTTAGTTTTTTATTCACTTGTGAGTTTGACAGATGTTTTATATTTGTACGCGAAAGCTTTTCATACGTGCTCACGGATTAAGTCATAGTGAATTTTGTTTTATTTTTGTATTGAAAGATACATGACGTGTGTCGTGGCGTGACACACGTCGTGTTTGTAGAAAACTGGGTTTTATTTTTATAAAAAATACTAAATTAACTTTTCGTAAAATTATATATACATATATCAAATTAAACTTAACGGTCGCCATTTATTTCAAAATCAACTTAAAAGAATTATAATATACTAGCTTCTGCCAGCAACTTCGTCCGCGTGGAATAGTTATTCTCCCCGTTTTTTACACATTTTCCACTGTTTCTTCGCTCCTATTGGTCGCAGCGTGATGTTATATAGCCAAAAGCCTTTCTCGATAAATGATCTATCCAACAAAAAAATATTTTTTCAATTCGAACCAGTAGTTCCTGAGATTATTGCGTTCAAACAAACAAACAAACAAACAAACAAACAAACTCTTCAGCTTTATAATATTAGTATAGATGTGAGTAAAAACTGTTAAAACTGTTTTATTCTTATGTATAATAACAGCGAAAACGTCAGAACTTATCATACGATTACCTACGTGATAGAAAAATGTACCTACCCATCCGTCGATTTTGCCGTCGGGTTAGTAAAGCGTCAATCCCAACAGACTTGAAATTTGTTTTATAATTATTATTCAATTAAAAGAGAATTTAAATCCCTTTAGAAAGTTAAACATCTCTTTAATTATTCCCAAGTGTGTGTTGCAGCTGAAGTTTCTCGGAAGAGTCGCGACTGCATCGCATGTCTTGGTGTGGCTCGACGCCAGCCGGTGTCCAAAAATGGGACAAAAAGTACACTTTTGTTTATTTTACTTTAGCTCAGTATTTGCGCTAACGTCTAACGTGTTCTGTTTAAGTGCTAATAGAATTAACAGTTACTATGTTCTTCGTTGCCGTGCTAAGTGGCGCTATGTTAAAATGTTTCTTTTTTTAATGAATAGATAAAATATTCATTGTATCAAATAAACACAGTTATAATAATAATCCAAATCGTTGTATTACATATGTCTAGTAACATTACGAAAACATTTGATTATTTTTATCTATTGGTATGAAATAGTAAATCCATAATTATGTATGGTATGTCTCGGGAAATATTACAATTTCACGGTCGAAAGCTATACAAGACAAATTTGTTAATTTTAAACGTAAACCAAATCTGAGTATCGATATATCCCGCCGTAGGGTTGTTATATATAAACGCGTACAGGAACCGGTGTAAGCATTTAAGAGTAATCACGCTATTTGTAGAAGGTAGGACCCGCAGCAACGAGCGAACATTATGCCTGAAACCAAATCTTAATTAAGTCTAGGCACCTACAGCGAACTAATTAAACTTATTCCATTATTTCTGCTAACGAAATTCTAAGAGAATGTCCGGGGACAAGCTGCCTGGCGGAAAGGTTTGTTGTTATAGCTCTGACGACTTTATACGGCGTACTGCCGGGTCATTTTACGCGAGTTGCACATTTTAATCTGAAAATACTGAACGCACACTAAAATAACAATTTAATTATTTAAATTAGAACGTGCAGAATAGGTTTGAAACGTAATTCGATTGTGCTTTGCTGTGTAAGAAATCTGTTATATATATAACTATGATTACAAGTACATAATATTATACAGCAACAAAAATGTCGTCATTTTTTTAAAACGTCACCATAAAAAAAATGTATGCTTAGGTGAGTTATAGTTACTTTATTTCAATGTGTAATAATCACGACACCATCAGAAATTACGAATATACCTACAGAAAATATCATGTAACTCGATTTATATTATTATATTACATCGTAGTAACTGATTAAAATAGATCCTCATTGAAAATTTCATCACTACTGTCATGCAATTCGTCATCATTCACAAAACTCGAGCGGTTTCCAAAAGTATTGATGACTCGAGCACCGTCACAAAGCGGTCCCAGAGATTAAGTAAGTAACTTGTGCGGTTTCGATTGTTCGAGTTTTCAGCACAAAAGCGGAAATTTTCCAGACCGAAAGAATTTTGATGCTTTCCTGCAACAATGATGGGAGTCATCAACGGCGCTGGGTGTTAAGTCCTGCTTCAATAGCAATTGTTTTATTGAACAAAGATGCGTAAGACCGGCTGTATACACTCACGAGTACCATAGAAACTTGTTAATTGAAATCAGGCAGTTTCTCAAAGAAATCAAGTAAAAAGCCTCTTAGAGTAGTGTTGCGAAGAAGTTACATTAAATCTTTACAAAGAAAACAAAGATATTCGATCCTTATATATTATATATAAGGTTAATATCCTTATATAAGGTTGACTGGTAGAGAATGCCGTATGGCATTAAGTTCGCCTTTTGTACATTAATTAGTTTTTTGTGCAATAAAGAATAAATAAATAAATAAAATATATTCATTAAGTAGGAACCTATAATTAAAATCCGTTAAGACATTTTTGTATAAAAGATTAGAGACAACACGTTTATAATATAAAGTTCTCTTGATTATTTAAAAGTATGTCAAAAGAAATTCAGATTCATATAACATATTTATATAATTTCTGATGAATATCCCTTATTTATAAACACACTTTACTTGCTCAATTTTTCAGAACTGCAAACTGCTCTCATAACAATTGTCAGACAAAAGCTTATTATGAAAACAGCTCTGCAACAATTTCATGCAGACATTACTTATGTCAGTTTTGGTCAGCTCAGCACTGTTAAATATTCATTAAGCTTTCAAAATACGCATTATTTTCCCCGCTCAACGCGTTATCGCCGCAGTTTCATCAACAAAATATTCCCCAACAGCTCGTTCGCATTCGGTAAAAAGTGAAAAATATTGCAAGTATTGCATTTTTTTAAATATGACCCCTCAATATTTTTAATATTTACCTGCCATAAAAGTCAGAAAATGAAATATTGAGGTATCAAAAACTGAAATGGGTGATATATTTTCTATCATTGACATTCCATTACCGGCGCGGGCGAAGCAAATAATAAATACATATAAAACAAAATTCCCAGTCGCCATTGCAGTATGAAAGCGGTCATTTTATCCCGAGTCCACTGCAGTGTTTAAGTAAAAGGAATACACTTCTACTTTGAATGCGAGTATTATGTGAGCAAATGGAAAGGAAAAAAGAATACGGCCAGTAACTAAAAACTGCTTAGGAACTGCTGCCTTTCGTTTTATCTTTGAGCACCCTGCATTGTGCAATCAGCAATGTATTGTAGGTTTAAAGCGAAATAAGTGAACCTACACGTAGCAGACTTATTTTTCTTATTTCGTTTCAATTTACATTTGTCAAGACTCTCGTGTGACTTTAAAGAAAATATCCCGAAGACTAAACTTTATACATAGAACAAATTGGATTCTACTTAACATTATTCCTTATAAACTCGAAACTATCGAACCGAAAGTTCGGTCGCCCGAATTCATCCAAGCAAAAGGACAACACGAGATAAAACGTTCTGATCAGCCTCAAATACCTAAGCGTTCGGTACCGAAAAGTGGTTTGACGAAGGTAACCGTCCTGTAGTCCTCAACCCTTTGTCTCGCGAGAATACAATGGACAGTCGCAATGGTTCCGTGATACGATATGGGAGACCCTCGCCTCACGTCTACGTGACCAAATTTTGAGCGAAATGTTTTGTGGCACACCTACGTTTAAAATAAGTAATGTCATTTCCCTGAGGGACTTGAGTATCGTGTCGCGTATTCGAAGGCGGTGGGGTTGGTGGCGGCCATTATTAATATCTGCCATTACCTGCCCATCGATTTCATCGGGGAGATGTTCGAGGGTTGGATCTAAATAATAATTGATATCGGCGTACATTTTCCAATATAATACAATAGAACTACTTGGGATCATCGACACCAATTGAACATGTCCTAAAGCAAAGCTGATTATCGATATTCAAATGCATATAAGTACCTACGCAATTATGCACATCACAAAATTATTTGCCCTGGATCACCTAACTTCCGTTTGCTTAAATGAACAAACAATATCCAACAAAGTTTCATTATGACGTCTTAATAGAAAATCAATGTATGTACGCAATCATAATAAACACTTGTTTTAGATAAGTTCTTTACATACCTACTATATATCGTCGTTATGGATTTCATTTCAAGTTAGACCTATTTCCAAGAGACAATGCGCTTTTTTAGCACGAACAATTCAATCTAGATTTAATCCAGGACCAATAGTACGGCACTAACAGCATTTACGATAAAATGTCCCAGAACTAATATCCGTTAGTCGGGACCAGTTGATGCGACGTGGTCAACCGGTCAAAAGAATTTGTTCGAAGTTTTGACTAGACCGGAAGCAGTCCCGTCCGTGAGCTCCTTCACTTATTGTGTGCTCCTCTTTTTTTTCACTTATTGTAGCTCCTCTCTTTTCCCCTCTTTCACTTTTCCCCAGCTGAGTGTGCTTATTCTTTGAACTGGTTCCGTATATTTTTGTTTGTACGTCAGCTTTGGACCGTGTTTGCAACCGATCCTAGTTTGCCCCTATTGTATGCTTTCTAAGATTTGTTCCTAGAAAATTGGCGAATTTTGAAGTTCACTGATTGTTGGTATAACTTAATTGCGTTTTAGGTTAGCGTTTCTCCTAAATACGACCAAAATCAAAAGATAAATCGAGCATCAAATGAATTGACACAGCAACTGTTGGGAAAGGTCCCTCTCCCGTCGGTCAACAAAACGTCCCTTCACCAAACATGGACAAAAATAAGTAGCTATAGACAACATAACGTTTAAATTGAACATTCGTGTAGTTCATCAAACCCTTTCATTAAGCGCTATTCGCATATATCGTGGAGTTTGCCAAAACAGTGTCCTACTAATGACAGGCTGGGCTCGCGGCGTTCGGTCCTCGTTTACTGCGGCAAAGAATCATCCCGAACTTATTCGGCCCTTTCAACCCGACCCGCGCTATCCAGCTTAACCCTCTGTAATTAGCGACATACTAGTTTTGTTGCTGGCTCACTCGTTGAACCTAACATTAAAAGCTTAATGAGGTATATGTAGCAAAGTGGTTAAATTTTTTTTAATTTTGCTATTGACACAAGGTTTAATTCGGATCACCCTAATTTTAACTCTTAATAAAATTAAAGTACCTACACTGTAAGAAATTTTATATTCAATAGGTAATCGACATTAAAATTCAAGGAAAACGACGCATGATTGATTTTTCCAAAATAACAAAAAGAGGGGCCAAGGATAAAAACGGGCTTTAAATTACGCAAGCTGAGTGGAATTTAATAAGAAATCCAGCAAAAAACCTTAGCACAAGTACAGGGCGTGCATGCGATGCGTGCAGCTGACGCCAAAAATATGGCATATTATGATGTCCCTAATCTACTTCACGGTCGGTTGGACGGGCCGCTGTCGATAACAATAACTGACTTAATACGCCCGATAATCGGTTTTGCTATTCGAAAACATCAGTGATTGACACTTTTGATGACGTTTGAGCTGAACCAAGCACCCCTTATGAAGCAATAGATTTGCAGTACGCCCTGGGGAAATGATTTACATTAGGAATTATAGATAATATTTATGAGAATATTTATTTAACAGGAAAATTGTGCTTGTTTACTAATCATTCATAATATTTTTTACGTTGTAAGGATAGGTCTGTCCGAATTAGTCATATATTTTCAATGGTTGTTGTACCAATTTTTCATAGTTATTCTTGGGTTTTCTAAATATAAATAGTTAAGTTAGTAAGTTAGTTTTAAGCTATCTATTATAAATAACCTATAGGATAATTGTCTAAAAAACAATAAATAAGTAAACGTGTGTATAAATTTGAATGTAAGTAATATCCGAGTAATTAATTCGGTGATTTCCAAATCATAATGTTGTATGATTCGAAAATACATAATTACAATTTCAGACCAAAACATGCTTCAATTGAATATCCAGTTTCGTAAATCAGCGAATTGCAACCAAACAGATAAACACATTACATTAACAAACAAAACCGGATCCGGAATGTGTTTAAACCTAGCGCCGAATTAATTTTCCAATCAGCCGACCTAAACTGGATATTAGTAAATGGAACACTAAAAACAATCAATGTCGGAAATGATAATCATATAGGACAAGTTGCGTTAACGGATTTTCATTAAGTGTGGTAGACCTTAATGATACAAGTTTCTGCATTCATTTAGTCCTGAGTAAACTGTTTAAGCCCACAATGTTTAATGGATGGTAAATTGCACATTAATAATGTGGCGGAGAATGACCACGTCTCCGCAGTAGGCCGCCAAAGCCTGAACTGTAATAACAATTACAAATTGCCATAACTATGTTAAATTATGTCCCCGATGTAATTTAACAATAATCCACTGAGCGATGTTAACAGAATCGGTACCTATCTAGATTTGAACTTTTAGGTAAGTGTTGCCTAGGGATGTATTGACGTTATATGGAAACCAATGGATGCAAAGGGAATTTAATATTAAAGCGATATAATATCTATTAGCAATTATATACAGCACAACTGACCTGAAAAATAGACTGGGAGTTAATAAAAAATATACGCGTTAAAATTGTCTTCCGTGATGTAGGAATAATCAGAATGTAGAAATAAAAATAAACGTCATTAGAGTATACTGTCATAAAACTCTAGGATCACTACTTTTATTATAAAATAAACAGATATTAAATAGATTTCAAAATGTTACCTGTCATATTATCCGTACCTATTTTATTATAAAATGAACTACAATGGAGCGAAGCCTTTTAATATTTTATTTACCTTCTTTTTATAGAATGCCAAATTTTAACTTCCCTAACCAAACGCTAGCTATCAAATTTATAATAGTAACCAATTAATACAAATAGTTAAGCCAGTTTCTAGATTTTAATTGAATTCCTATTCTAAGGTAGGGTACTGTACCTACACAATTTTCCAGAAGCTTACACGTAAATTATATATTCACAGCAATATACATAGGTATTCGGAATAGTTCCAATGACAATCATTTAAGTTCAAAATACGCCTACATCCAAGTTCAAAAGTTCTCGAGTGTGTGCGGGCGAAATATTAACTACTCGTTCAACAACTGTATTAAAATCCTCACTCTCAGCATCATTGTCGGGAGGGCAATGAAACAAAAGAATTATTCCATCTCACCTCTACACACTGATATTAATATTTCCTTCTCGCATTACACGGTAGACCCTTGAAAGCGTCTCACTTATGAATGTGTTAGTGATAGTAACGTTTAGATTACACGCTCGTGTGTGTACCTTGACGTGTTTCACGGCGGTATACAAAAGAATTTCGCGGAATTTACAAAGATACCAAGGATATTCTTATTATTCTCGTTCTTATTCAAATTCAATGTTAAAACGACGCGAAAGTAGTCACAGTATAAAATATAGTCTTATAAAAATACGAAATATCGTTACAACTTACCTCTTCTGTGCCTCACGTGGTATTTGCTTTTGGATACTGTTGGAGCGCAGCAAGCTTGTTCGTAATAGAAATTATATGAGCTTTCCACCTCGGACGTTTGTTGCACTGCTTGGGATTGAACCTGCCACCCTATGCCCACTAGGAGCAACGTAAGCCACCGCACTACCAGTCCCAAGCCGCTCATAGTCCGCACAATTGAGTACATAGTTGCTTAAATCACTTCCACTGCCACAAAAAGTTCGAATTCGGTATAAAAGTCTAAAGGGATTTCGGGTTTCTGCAAAACATAAAATAGCCCGTAAGTTGTGGTTCTCAAAGTAGTGCTCAGATAAGTAAATATGTTAAGAGAAAATAAGAGTATAGGTACTTTTTTATATCAATCGGCTAGGTATATATTAATATAAAATAAATAATTTATACAACATAATAAATAACCAATCATGATCATTTTTTATACATTAATAAAATACAAAAAAATATAAAAATTCCAATTTAAACTACATATATTTTTCATATAGTTTGAATCAGTTAACAAAAACGAAACAAATATTATTTTGAATGTTCTGCTATGTATAAATATACATTTTTAACACGTTAAAATAATTAATAAAGATAAATAAGAGTGTGAGGACGTAAATATAATAATTATAATGGAAACTATAGTGTACCAATTAACTATAACTACGGCGGCAAATATTTATTGTGAAAAAAGTCAAAGCGTAGGACATTTTTGATTGCAATAATAAAATTAATCAACTTCGGTTGAAAAGTAATATATGTAGTACCTATACATATATTGTATAGTAGTATGGTAGGTATATTAGACTACTTAGATCCCGCGGCAAAAAATAATTACAGAGATTAAGTAGAGCAAGTAATTTATAAAATGAAGGACTTCTTAAACCTAAAACCTAATAAGTACCTAACCTTCGAGATTAGTTCTATATAATTATATCGTTTTAAGAAATATTATTTTAATCAGAATATTACTAACATAATTGAGGTTTAATTATAATTAGTCATTTCACTAAGCCTGCCACAAATTGCTTTTAATAAATAAAAAAGACCTGTAACCATGATCTATCATCCAACCTTATCGATTAAGTATATTTTATAAAAAAAAGCTACACGCCATTTGCGACAGGATATCAAATATAATAAATTGAATAAAGGGATGTAAAAAACAGCAACAGTCGTATGCCTATTTTCACAATAAGAATGACAATTTTGCTTGTTGGTTTTACATTAAAAAAGTCTATGTTGTGGGGTTGTTTAATGGCTGGATAGGCCATTACGACCCCGTCGGTGCTAAGCACACCTCTGTAATGGAAACCGCATGGCGATATGCAACAGGGGCATAGCAAGCTACATAACGGCCCTTTGTTTCACCTATTATAGGACACATTTCGCCGGATTTAATTGCCTAATTCGAAATAAAGTCCAAAATAAAATTAGCTCCAGTAACCGTAACGTACGTAACGACTTAAGCCCTAAGCTATCAAGACATGTAATGGTATGTTGAAGGCACATAATCACCGTAATATTTCAGTTTTTGCGGTCCGATTTTATTTAAATATAACATGTAATTAGTCTGAAAGTTATTTGGTTCATTAAAATAAGTGGTTAGTTTACTTGATTAGTAATTGGTCATAAAAGTTGAAATAGTTAATAGTTCGTATTGATTTTGTAATTAGGTGTAGCAAACCCTGCGCAAAGTAAACATTGAAACTTATTCGACCGAATGTAACATTTGTTTACAAATGATTTTAAGAATTCATGATAATGTGTCAGCGGAGAGATTATAGGATATGCCTAAGTAAATGGATATTATTCAGTAAATTTAACTTGAAGTATGGGACGAGGCCCCCGTCACATGTCCGATATCTTTCACTGAATGCTATCAGGATCGCCTCGTGAAAGAGTCCAGCGATGAATTAAATAAACGAGCCCTAAAAGGGATGGAGATGTTTACCCTTCTAGATATTTTTATGCGATAAACTTACATTCGTAGATAACGCGTCCTATTTCCTATTGTTATCGTGAAATAAATAGCACAAATAATATTGCGCTGCGCTACCTACCAGCAATTTGATTAGCAACAAAAAATGCTTGTCATGAACTTACCCCGTTACCCGTTTAATTTTCGCAGACATAAACGATAACTTGCAAAAACGTGTGAGTGCTTATGTGTTATCACGCAAAAGGGGTCGGATCTTTTAAATTTTTAGTTAAAATGATTAATGATATCGGTTTAGCACTTGAATGAATTTTGTTCAATTGACAGTAGGTTTCTTTGAGCAAACATTTTCGTTCTCCCCCCATTTCAAATCAAGCTAAAAGGGTATCAACATCGAAATTATTTTCTATATTTATTTTATACATCCTTCGGGATCAAGAAAACGAGGCGTCGTGAGATAAAGAAGAGTGAAGATCAAGAAATCATTTATCATTTCGAGGGGATTTAAATCTGATTTTAAATGAACCATTTCGTTCTGAAAAGGTTTTCCACATTTAATAGTTACATTTAAATTTAACGACTATTCATTACGCTTCATTATACTTAGTTGTTTTAGCGTTAATTAAGAGCTTTTTAGAGCGTTCTGAATAGATATGTATATTATTATTCAACGGTTTATTCACTATAACCGGACCGCACGTTTTCGAAGAAAAAAGTAGTTGGTAGGTCTCGCGGGCCGCTCTCGGTCATTCGAACCGGTTCTGTAATGATGTCTTCATTACCGGTGATTCACTGCGGGACCACTTATATTTACTTGGCTTTGGGAGAAGGATAATGTTTTTATCAGCCTCGTGTGAATGTAGCTTTATTTTCAACACCGACTGTGATTATTATGTTAATTTGTCTTTAGTTGGAAATAGTTGGAATAGAGGATTGTGGGTGTGACTTCTAGTTTATTTATTAGCATATTATTAATTTTAATAGAGAGCTTCTTAGTTTACTCCAAGATGTGTATTTATAAATATTAATGCCATTAGAGAATTTACGCTGTTTTTTTAAACATAAACAATACTAATAATTTCTGATGCCTTCGCGGTTATTACACATTGGAATGAAACAACTATTAACGGATTTAACTCGCGTATTTTTATTTTATTTTATTAGCTGACGTTTCGGATTCTTTACAGTTTCCATAATCGTAGCACGACTGAGCTGACAATAGTCTAACGCTTTAGCTTTGAGTTAAATCCGATAATAGTTGTTTCATTCCAATAAACAATACTAATTATCAAACTACTATTTTCACTTCAAATATAGTTAAGTTGAATCAGTTGCAATTATCTACCTGATTATTAGCGAACAAATTTTATAAATAAAACAGGATCGATACGCGACGCTCCAAATCACAAAAGAAATTTTATTTCACAAGAATATTAAATGTGACGAAAATTCATTAGGCAGATTTTAATCTTCTTTAATATCTGTCGATCTCGATTCGCAATACAATTATACCGTTACTGCTGCCCATTTCACGACAGGCTTCGCTCATTATGAGCGAAGAATGTTAAGAAATTTCATCCGCCAACCCATTGAGTGAGCCCTCCCAATTGTGCGAAGGTGTTCCGATTCAATGGTAGGTGGAATGGGGGTACGTATATAATGAAATTTCGCCTCGATAAAGACCAACGAGCCCGTAATACAATACTTGATGTTTCCTCCGCAACCCGTATCCATGACACGCTATTAAACTTCATAAAAATATCTACAGAACTCATCTTCGTTAAATAAATTAACATTTGCCCGCGTTTTAATTATAATTGAACGTTGAAACCCTCTCTTATTTAATTTTCGGCGGGTTAAAATGTTTGATATTAAGATGGACGTTGATCTTTATAAAAGGAATGTGCTGTTTAAACGATGCTTTGTTAAAGCAATTGAAACTAGAAATAGGTATGTGAACAGTTGATTTCCTAAATAACGTGAGAATTTTTAAATTTTGGACTCTTATTGTTCAATGCTCTTTAAAATAGAATAGTCGCAGAGTAACGGATATAAATTTGTTCCCCGAATTGATTACTAAGATTTTAATAAATAATTCAACTACGTGGTCCTATATTTTAGAAAAGGCCTTCGATAAATGTTATTTTAGATAGCGTAACCAAATTTGGCGATAAGAGTAATTAGGAGTATAGTAAATGATTGCGTAGGTAATCCAGACGAACAAATGGGCTGCCCAGAAGAGATACGGTACGGTCTCTCGAAATTGGCTCTGAATTATTAATTAATACAATACTGAAGCGGCAGCGAATTGTAAGCTTCTTAACAAGGGAACTGTATAAATATCAGTGAGCTGATAGTTGAACCAATCCTTAATGTATAATTTATATAAACTGAGCCCAAAATATTTACTTTGCGGCATGTATAAAATCAAATTGTAGATGTTTTGTTGAGTTTATTTGAATATTTGGTGGATGATGTTACGATGTTTGGTAGTAATAAGCTTTCTGGACTAGAGTAATGAGTGTATTTTAATGATTATAAAAAATATCCTAACTGACATTTTATTGTTAACAAAATGTTATTAGTCAGTAAGCTCGTTAAAATAATAGTTAACCCATAATCTGTAGTTTGTATTTCATTAGACACGGAGTCAAATTACATATAGGTATTCAGCAAACAAACATAATCATGAATAATAATAATCATATTCGATATTCTTGATATGCCATTGCTGAGATTGTAACACACGACAAGTTAGTTATTAATACTATTCGGTTACATAAACCTCAACTCTAATTAGTTTCTGGAGTACAAAATCAATTAAATGGTACTAACGGCACAATCGGTCCTCGCCGCAACCTCAAGAAATTGTTGGCAGAGCGTTTCACACAAACATGGAGGAATGATTACTTGAGTAATTATTATTATGTTTCCCTTCGGTATTGGATCAATTCATTGTTAATATGAACAGATTACGTGTCTTTATTTACTTATTCCTTGCAATAGAGCTTTAATGCCTTTGTTTGTTAGCTTTTGTACAGCCGATTTCGGATTTACTTTGACTATTTACTTCAAAATCATCTAAATTTAGTTGATATCTTGCAAGTGTTTTTTATGTCAATTGTGTTATTGTAATAAATTTTAAGTGGTTTTGTGACGTACCTTCGCACCTTTTTAATTTATACTTTTTTATATGATTTTGTTTTTAGGACTTTTCATTTGTTATTTGTTTTCAAAAGATAATATCATTCAGTAAATAAAATACAATTGATAAGTTTTATGACCTAAAATGTTGTCACTTTTGAAGCATTAACTTTAAAGATTTTCAACTGTAAAATTTCCTTATAGCTCTTTTTTATTTATTACAATTAAAATAGAATCGACGGAACTTTTGAAAGCAGAATTTAATGCGATCTATATAAATCTCAATACATTTACAAACGCAAACACAAACAACGTAAATTTATCAAATCACCCGTGTTGTGACTCGTAAGAAATATTTGATACCCGTTTCCCCCACAAAGCCCGGTATGAACTTAGGGAGAATTTGCTTCAATAGATTCTGGCCACGTACCAATGCACGTAAATATCGGCCTCTTGTATTATTGATACAAATAGAGATATCAATTGTTTTGGACAATAACCTTATGACAATGGGTGTACTGTCTGAACCTTTGGTGGGAAATTTGGGATATCGACAATAGACTGAATAGATACAGGAGAGTGGAATTGCAAAATAAGTAGGTACAATTAGATTTTATAGCTGGTGGAATAAAATTTATGTTTGAGAATAATAGGATCTGGTTTGGAATGTTGCTTTGAGTTTATACCTACTCAAGAAATAGTAGGTCAGAAATCAGAACCTGAATAGAAAAAAAGATAAAATATTTCAAGAAAATAAAGACAAAAATTTCCGAATATTTTTTTGGTGTTTAATCTTTTAAGAATAAATCTTATTATGTTATTCAGGTTAGTTGTTTCTGATTTCTTAAGCACTATAGTATTAGATTAATTTTGATACCTATAGGATTTAGATGATTTTGTTTTTTTATACATCTACGTAATTTTTGGAGCGATAAGTAAACTGTAGGTTTTTAGGATGCATTTGCAGATATCATTTTTAATTGATTATTATTTGCAAGTTTTACGTTCTGCCCATTTAAGTATGAGCACTTATTTTCTTGCCTTAAAGTTAAAAAGTTTGAATCGAATTTATTTTGATATCTTTCTAGGACAAGAACTGTGTCAACAAATATGTCAATTGAATATTTATCGCTCCTACTACCAAATAGTGTTTATTCACAATAATATGATAGATTTCCATGGTCATTTCACTTTAATATGACATTTTGTGAGTCAACGAATGATTTCCAAAAGGTCTTGTGTTTACGGCCGTTTTCTGTGTGTTAGTACCGTCTGTATCTGCGTCTATTTATACTTATGGGTTAATGAACCCGTCAGAGCTGCAGATGGATGAGCTTATAGGAAATCAGTGTAGGATTATAATGATGGCAAGGTATGTAATAAGTTCATTATAGTATTGTAATATTTGTTAATAAGCCTCGTGACTTTAATGTATTTATCGCCATTTTTCATATTTATCTTCTACATTTCTTTTTTTTTCAAAGTAGCTAATTTACCTATAGATCATTTTTACAGTTTTTGTTGTTATTAAGTATATCAGCTTTGCATTTAGGATGGACAAAAAGTTATGACGTATATGTTAGTAAATAAGAATCATAGTTAACAAATGAATATTTAACATCTTTGATATCTTATTAAGTTTCTCAAAAGTTTATTACGTTTTGATTTGCCTTCTAACATCCATTATTTATTTTAGATATCACAATTTACTTATTTACTTTGTCTATTTGTAGATTCAAATAGGTGCAAACTACATTATTATCGTACAATAAGGTCTATATATTGACTTATTTTAGTTAATACGTATTACTACTAATTAACAAAGACAATCGGTTAACATTGTTTTACAAACACATCACACGTAGGCCTATTTTACCGGCTTCTATGCAGTATAGATGCACGTTTACTATGTGATAAAAAAAAACTTGTTACAAATATGTAGGTATAATGTCGCCGATGTTACGTTAAATTGGTACACTATAGCATTGTAATTCAAGTATTTGAGAGTGGTGCAACGACCAACCTCATCCGTAATCCGTTGAACCAAACACGTTGCAGTTTCACAAATAAACAAAGAACACAGTATTAGAAACAAATCACTTTATTCTAACGTCCATTAGAGTCACCAGCAACAATATTAAATCAAAACTTTCTACGACACATTGTTTTAAAAAACAAGTTTTAGTATTCGGAGAGTTGCGGAGAAGTTTAACATGGAGGTCTCACACACGACCATCGCGCGTGCCGGCCGGCGCAGAACTAACTGACTGGTCCCATTCCATACAAAACTTTTAAGTCACGGAGACGGCAAAGCTATGTCGCGCCTCTACAATTCACGCATACAGACGTGCGCAATACCCTATGCACAAACACGAAAGCAAGCTTCCAAGTTCACTAAATAAACGAACACCAACACAAACAAGCGCTAACACCGTCTACCCCCCGTGCACGAGACATAAGAGCGAGACGCGTATATAAACAATTCATTTGGACGCTGCAGTGAGAGCGAGAACTGAATACCGCAACAGATGTATATTATTTCACGCAGGTAAGTATTGGGAATGTCGGAGTGTGCGAGCGAGATCGCGCACGTATTTAGCTTATGAGATACCGGCTGCGAGTGAGAGGGACGGAAACTGTTAAAGTCACCCACTACAGTACATTCCTTACTGATACCGGCGCGCCGTCGTCGTACCTTTCGATCGT
Source organism: Polylopha cassiicola (assembly GCA_038024825.1). Taxonomy (NCBI): domain Eukaryota; kingdom Metazoa; phylum Arthropoda; class Insecta; order Lepidoptera; family Tortricidae; genus Polylopha; species Polylopha cassiicola. Next base: position 6,251,314 of record CP149059.1, read on the forward strand.
TCAAGTGGCAGATGAAGCTTTTAGGGTTGTCATTGATGCGAAATTCGTTAGATTCAAATCATCGCTCGCGATAATGATCTAAACTTTAATTATTTAACTAAAGTGAACTTACAGAAAATTTAATTATTAATTTATTTTGCACACATCTGTTTATATTTTAATTCCAAATAATATAAATTATTATAGAAACTTTAATGTCTAATATTAAGTATGTATAGGTATATTAATTACTTGCAGTAGGTAGGTATTATGATAATAAATATAATAACACTAACACATAAATAACGTACTTACAAAACAAGCTATTTAATAAAAACTTCACATGTACTCGTATGGATAACAAATCCCCAATCCACTTTAGAAAAGAAACTTTCAAGAATACCACTTGTTAATTAGTAACATAAACAGTAGCAACCCTACATCAAGATGTCACAAAGTAGCAGGTAGAGGTGCAGGGCACGATATGTGCGCCTTGAATTTTCGGACGCCTGTTTTTTGCATACTTCGGCTAACTTCGCGAACCTTTGTTCGCGTGTGGAGGAGCCACAATGTGATGTCTTCTTTATAGGTATACCCTAACCGAGAATAAACGCGTTGTTTTTTTTTCTAGTCGGTTTGAAAGATCACGGGGATTTGTTCTGACATTTTTCTTGGATTAATATAAGCAATTATTTTATAATTGGTGTCTATTGGTATTTATTACTGTTAAAAAAAAATGGAATATTAAAGATAGGTACATAAAAGAAAAAGTAGACTTGCTTTAAAAAAAATGTATAATGTAAAATACAAAGTTAATGCCAAAATAAAAAGAGAAATCAGAACTAGACGCCTTGTTCTTTAAGACTATTGATTAGTACCTAAGTGCTTATATAGGTAAAGTGCAAAAGTTATTTGTGGCTTATATAATATTCATCTCTCTCCCACGCACCATCAACTTCTAAGAGTAGACAAAAAAGCCTCCACTCGTTTGCGGATATCGCAAAGCGTCAAGAGTGACGCTTCTGCGAAACCGGAGCCGCGACCTCCAAGCCGCGCCGCGCCGGCCGCCTGGCGCTAATGCGCCCCGACACCGTATCACAATATACAACTTGTTTCCACCTAACACACAAATTAGTGTAGTATTATGTTTTCGCTCTTTATTTTTACACCCTTTTCAATCTCCACGCGAGTGAGAATCGACAACGGATTATTCCCGCACATCTCTCTAAACGGAATCGACATTGCGGACGTTTAAAAAACACAGAATGCGTGAAATATGATGTGTTTCTGACAGTTTGACACGGGTAAAGTGTTCGCGGTACACTTCATTAACTCTCCGGGGCCCAGATATTCTGGGCCATCGATGATTTCCTTGGGAATAACGGCGAGCCATGTCCTATGTCAGATCAAAGTGAAATGATAAAACGTTGAAAAATAATCTCAGCAGAAAAGGTTCAACACACATTTTAATAAAGCTAAAAATAACCACACCGAATCTGTACGTACATCTCGTTATTAAAAATAACTCTTATAGTGTTATACAATTAATTTCTTGATATTTGAGCTACAAAACTAAAAAGAGTAAGCAATGAAAAGAGTATAAGCAGGCCATAAGCGCGAAATAATGACGATACGAAGCATTGTGGCTTCTTAGGATGGACTAAGTCGCTATTATATTTCTTCAGATCAGCTCGACAATGGCGTACGAAGGCTTTGCTGTCAGCGATACAATAAGCAGCTGCTCGGGTTTATTTTGTAGAAGGAGGGTAAAGCGTGCGGCAGATGACGTAACGTTACCTGTCTTTAAGACTGGTCGAGTCGAGAAATACGCCGACGATGTCGTCTCTTAGGTCGGATCTCATCCCTTTTGTGTCGGCAACTATTGTGTCCATTGTGCATAATGTTAGTGCCATTTATAAAATCTAAAAAACATGTTTGGGAACTAGTCCGTGAAATGAACTTTGCGATGCTACATTTCATAAATATATTTATATCATGGACGATCTCGAAAAGAATAAACGATAATAACAATGCACATTTCGTTACTTTATTTTTAGCTGACCGCTCTCGCGATCAAAAATCTACAACTGGCGGATGGACGACGAGTGGTCAGAATATACTAGCAGCAATAACAAAAGTGAGTCGGCTACCTAACCATTGATTTAGATTTTATGGTCAGTGAATAAAAAAAAATCCTACAGCATTGTGTGGAATCCGCAAAGGTCTGGCTACTGCATGGTACTCAAAATGCACGCTCGCCGTGAAAAGCGAATGGCATTACGTAGTTTAGGGCGACAGGTGAATACTAAAAGACATTCTATTGTTATACAAGCAATCCGCTCCTATTGTTGATTTAGTAGTACATAGACCGCATTCGAGTTAGAAACAAAATAGCGCAGAAAACGGATTCTTTACAAATGACTTTTACAACTTAACTTTTGAACACTTCACGAAGTTACTTTCGGTAAAGCAAACAAGCTATTTGTAGTTTAGGGAGTTATTCCGAGCTATTTAGGAGAGCAAACATCACTCGCTAAACGGTGGTAGTTGTAACGTTTGAACTTTACAGAGCGGTTGGTCGGCTCTTTCGTATTTCCTACTTAATAAATGTCCAAACGCCGAGTGGCGGGCCAGACCAAGCCCCGACACTAACTCGACGGGGGCCTGACGTCACTGCACACAGAGCTAAAAATGATCGAGTTGCTTCACTTGCTACTCTTGACGTATTACTGAGTTAGCAAAGTGCGATTGGGATATCTCTTAATATTAGAAACTGGCCAGTTCCGCGATGAACGGACATGACAGAACAGATGTTGTACTGATATTGCATCAAGAAGCGCTGACTCACCACGCACCATCTTTATTGATATCGCTGGTACTACAGATACCATGGTAGTGTTTAAGAATTAAGCACAGAAACAGTTGTTCAAACTTTAAAAACAGACAAACGTCACATTAAAAAAGTTCTATCAATATACCAAGGCAGAAATCGACCAAATAACCAAGACCAACACAATCCAACAACAATTAGCTTTTTGATTTCCGTAATGTAGCGGCATCTATTGTGTTATGTATTACATGCATTTTCTGTTCTCATAAAGAATAGATCAGGTGTAACGGGGATTGAATTAAGTCGGTGGCTAGCTACAATCAATCAGACGTCAGTGTTATTGTTGTGATTTGTTGCGGCATCGGCTCCGGCCCAATCGGCGGCCGTGGCCCTTTAGGACCATTAGTTTGATTAGCTCGTCCGACCCACGCACGCTGATTGTGCGAACGTTTGCCTTTGATTGATTCCTCAAATGGCACCGTTTCAGGACTTGCTTTATTTCCATCGATATATCGTGTCGCTTGAGACACGATCGTTACCTCAGATCCAACAGTAGCTTAGCCCAAATGAACGGCAATTTTTGGTAATGCCTTCATAAAAGCTATGTTCTTTCAGTAGTTGTTAAATTCTATTACAAGTGTATCTAATATGATAGTTTATCAGATAAGTAACTTTGATATATATATTTGTAAGAACAATGAACATTTCGTCAGGTCTGTGGGATCAACAGTAAAATTAGCAAACACATTGGACATGGAATGCCGGGCATGTGGGATGTTGTGGGGTCAAATCCCACCGACCTATCGAATTATTCTTTGAGTGGTTCAGTTTATATTTTTTTACAATTCACTGTATACTGAATGTATTTAAATCAACATTGCATTCGCGATGTAGGCAAGGTAAATATGGAAAAGCGGACAAAACTCAACGAATAAAGAAGAGGTCGTGACGACGGACCAGAGGTCGAGGTGCCCGACTGAATGACGACATAATGTTTATTTAGCTTAAAAAGGGAGACACACTTTCTTACCGTTGCTATAAAGAGCTGTGTCATCTTGAAAAGAGTATGACATTGAAGAAATTTAAATATGCATGCTTAGAAAAATAACGTGGGTAAAACCGCTTCGGTAGATGTATCTCAGAGGTATTTCGTATCTATTCTATTTTAAACGGACTCAGGTAAATCGAGAGTAAGATTATTTCTGTAAATTAAAGCGTAAAGAAACGATCATTTTCAGAAAAAAAAATATAGAAAATATCTAATAGAATACTTACTGAAAAACATTTACCAGTTGAAAAGCTCCAGATTAGTTCGCAAAATTAATTAAACTCATCCCCATCAAACAGAAGGTAAGGTTTAAGTAATTTTTGCAAAAGAACTCTGTGGTAAATTAGTTTTCGTTCATTCCTAAATACGTGACCGGATTATGTAATTACATTATCCCTTGGCATTCGGGCACGGCAGAGATGCGTATCGTATCGATTGAGGGTAGTTTCGGTAAATCGAAGCTCGACTACAACTCACGAGGTGGACCATCAAACTGCAGGAAAAGGACAAAACAAAATGTATAAAGGAAATTGCTTCCACAAATCCACTCGTATCTTGAACAATAAACGTGGAACCGCTCGGCCGCCCTAATAGCAATGAAATCACGAAACCAAAACTGTCTCCCATGTCGGACTCAACTCGATATGACCACGGCTTAAGAATTTCATAGACGACCTATCTGTAAATGGCTATAAAATGAACCTTTTCGAATTTATCATATTTGTTGTTGTGTCTCTTTGATGGGACTCAATTATCCTGCAGGATCTGGTTAATATTAAGCCTTTGTTCATTCCAAAGGTAGCATCTATCTCAATATAAAAGTTCGTTAAAATATGTTTAGTGATTTAAGCGCTAAATAGGAAAAAATAATAAATTTTTACAAATTGGAATGAAACAACTATAACGGATTTGACTCTCACTTAATTAAAATAATTTGCTGGGCGCAAACAACTGACAGTTTGTTTGCGGTATTTATGGTAGTTTAATTCCAAACCCTATAATACTGATAAAAAGTATGTTTGCATTATTTTAAAAAATCCTTAATAATTAATAATAATCCTTTAATACTTTAAAATATCTAATTATTAAAATTGAGTTTCACGTCCTTCTTAACTAGGCACAGTTGACAACACAATTACAATAAACATATTTTTAAATACTTTGTAAAAACTTATTTTCTTGACGTTCTTCACTCTATGCCGTAACGAAGTTGCCTGGACCAACGATCGGTGTAACTTTGTGGATATACGTGTTCAACAGTGTACAGATATTTTGCCCTGATGTACACTCGCCTGGTAATACCGTACTACTACGTGCTTCTATAATACCCATTTTCTTGGCCATTGGGTGGCATCCGGTTAGTGAGATTTGGATAGGAAAATAAACTTTATTTGTTCTTTTACAACCAACCGCTATTGAGACGGTTTTGTGCTGTGTTGATTTTTTAAACGATTTCTTACTTTGTTCTGCATTAGAACAGATTTATTTATTACGCAATAACGATTCAATATAATTTCATTACGATTTAAAATTAAATGTACTCGCATTGATATAAAAACAATTCTGTACCAATTCTCGTGTAAAATTATATTTCTGCTACATTATTACTGAGCTGAAATCCACGAGATGCGCTAATGTAACATCAGGTCCAGCTGTCATGCTCTGTCAATAAGAGACAAGCTGCTGGCTTGTGTTTGGTGCAGCTTGACAGCTGGACCTCATACTATTTTAGCTAACAGTCCCCACTTTATCGGCTTCATTCAATATAAATGTATTTGCAATAAAAAGTTTCTTAACGTCAAATACTATTTAGACAGAAAAAGTAAAGGTACTAAATATTCAGTGTGAGAACATATGAAAACACAGCGTCTGTCTGTTGTTTGCAGATGTAATTTGAAAAAAAAAGAAACAATTAATCGGATACTTTATGATACTTCATCTCGATGCAAGCAGTAAGTTTTTATCTAAAGGTGAATTATATAGGTATTTTAAATGCGAGATCTTTTTGTTCCACAGCAAATGGTAATGCAGAATAATACTGTAGAAAATTGCCTGTCAGATGCACTATAACATGGCTAAAGAATAAAGAAATAGCCTTAAAGAAAAAATGCAAGAGGATTTGGTTCTAGCGAGCCTTGCAACATGCACTGGAAATAGAGGAATGCAGTAATATAATACCTAAGTACAATATTTGTTAGGCTTTATAATGAAACGTTCAGTGTTAAAATTGGAGAAAATTAATATAGTTTAAAAAATATATAATATATACCTATACTAGACACAACTATCAACTATAATTACTAGACACAACTATCAACTGAAATAGAACAATAAAGCGTAAAAAAGGCCATAACCAATAAAAATAAAACGATTATACCAGTACCTACGCAATAGTATTAAAATGAGAAACTTACTCATGCATTTTAGGTAAAAAGTCACACAGCATTGAGAAAAAATACCTGCAATGGCTTAAGGACGCTCATTTAATAAAATGTATTATTTGAAGTAAACAAATGCGTTTATAACCATTCTTGGTACCTAAATAAAGTAATTACTAATTTCAGACATACAGATGAATTTGGTCGGTGGTTCCTCAGGTAAAGATTATAATTATGTCTTAGACGATATAGGTACGGTGGCAAGAATATCGCGTTTCTTGCTAAATATGTTTGTATTGTACTCTTTGAACTATATACTATAATCCGGCTTTACGCGCCGGGTAGAATGACCCGGACAACGACTTCACTCTTGAATGGAATCAGCTACTTATGGTCGAGTACTTAAACAAATCAAACAACTCAAAGACAGTACTTTCATTTACTTAATTGAAATTTATAAAGTTCTAATTACTAGCTATGCACATATAGCTATAATTGCTTCAATTAATACGAGTACATGTAATGTGAAACATGAGCCAAGTTCACACGACATCAACGATTAACGGCGCGGCTTGTTTGAAAAGAAAATACCTATCTTACACATTTCATGAATAATTAACTCGGCATGCAATGATAAAGTAGCTCAGTCTGTCTACGTATTCATGCTTATTCCGCTGCACAGATATGGTTATCGTTGTTATTATTACTAACTTTACTTTAATTAATAATTTCTGATGCCCTAGCACACATTGAAAATTCGACAACTATGAATGGATTTAACTCGGGTATTTTATTGTATTGGGTGACGTTTCGCGTGAGCTTTAGACTATCGTCAGCTCAGTCGTGTTACTATTACAAAAACTGTAAAGTTTCCGAAACGCGATAAATACGCGAGTTAAATCTGTTTATTTAATTTACTTTAATTGACCTTTTTATTAAAAAGAGAGGTAGAATTGATTATATGAAAATGCCATAAAAGAGCTACGAATATGCCAAGTCTTATTCTACGCAGTCGTGGTCAGGAAAGTGATTGAAAAACGTGGTATATTGTCCTATTATTTTCAGAACTTGACTGACGTATACCGTACACACGATACCGAATATTTATATAGGTGTAAGTTAATATATATAATATAATAACACTTTTAAACTAAATTCACATCTCAAATGACATAATATTATATGGGACATTGTTACACTAGCGATCGATGCGCGACTCCTACTTACAGTGAATGGATTCAAAGGGTTTATTTTGTACTAAGTTACACGTCAGGAAAATGTTGCTTTAAACTTTGAGTCTACAATGCTCTGCGTATGTGACAAGGTTATGATTATTTACCAAGCTTTATTACGTAGGTCTCTACAAGAATATTAATACATATGACTATCTACATAATATACCTAGATGTAATAGGTACCTACTATTAAATTAAATTATATTTTTTTTTTGGGCTTATTTGGGCTGGACAAAGCCTTCATCGGGCAAAAATTATCAAACTATTTCTGGTGAACTTGTGAAAAGCGGTAGTTACAATATTAGAACAAAAAATGTACAAATATATATTAATATAAAAAAAAAACTTTTAGGTATAGCGAAGGTATTTTTTTAATGAAATCCATACTTAGCTTTCGATATTACTTACCCAGCTGTGATATAAATATTAAAATACTCTTATGCCACAGAAATAAACGTATCGCCAACTCAATAAAAACTGCAGATTCAATAAAATTAGATACCATTCATATCAAATCCAATTATAAACCCATTTATCAATATGTCAATTCGTACCTAATAGCGGCTAAAACAAAATCCCGTACAAATTCGATATTAAAATTGGAAATTGTGAAATAATTTTCAGACACAAAAAGCTGACATTCATGTACCTAGTAGGATGAGAAGTGTCAAAGTTAAATTGAATATTAGAATGATCTCGAGGTGAAGTTTGGCCCCCGACGGGCGTCGAGTAGTTAATCCGATGCCACATTTAATCCAACTTGAATTTCTAGTCTGGAACAATTGACTGTTAGTACCCATTGCTTATTCATCGTTGGTCGCGTGCTTTGCCTATAGGTACATTAGGTTTCACGTAATTATTAGGGCTAATACATGAATTTATTATTCATCAGCCATTTAAGGTCAGACCCTAATGTAATAGACGCAGCGGATAATTAAATTAAATAGAAATCGAAAATGTTCAAGAACGTTACTATTATTTTATTGATAAAGTTACTTTGGTGATTATCTGATTGATGAAATCTGAAATTGTTCACATTTTGTTTCTAATGTTTTTTTCAGAGTCATCTGGTTTTTTGCTCATAAAGAAATCGATCAAACTCGATATTTAGGTAATTTCATAAATTTACGTTACTACAAGTAGGTACAAATACTTAGTAACAGAAGAAGTCGCACAGACTTGACAATAATTTAACTCATAGTCTACTGTTAGACTATCGTCAGCTTATAACTGTTTCATTCCAAAGTGTAATAACCGCGAGGTGCTCAGAAATTATTAGGCGTAGAATTTAACAACACATACCTATACCTTGAAACATCATAAATACCAACAATGTAACTGATACGCGGGGAACATTTGACATGGACAGATTGACGGAGACGCGGGAGACGGAAACCTAATCGCCTAGATGTAAGATTAGGAGCCCCGTTGGAGGCTGCTAACGTCAAAGGTTGTGCGAAGTGACAAGTGGTGTGATGCCCCACACTCTACAGGTATATGCCAATAACAACCGGTCAATACAAAAGCATAATTAGAGCATGGTTGCTCTAAATACCAATAGTGTGAAGTACTTTAAATCGAAACTAGCGGTCCGTCCCGGCTTCGCACGGATCACTATTTTTTTAAAAATATTTTATAGCCTACGTCCGTCGGGAATGGTGTAGCTTCCCAACAGTGAAAGATTTTTTTAAATTAGTCCAGTTGTTTTTGAGCCTATTTAATCCAAACAAACAAAAAAACCTCTCCTCTTTATTAAATTAGTATGTATAGATATAGACTAAGATTCTGAGAAGTGTGTAGCCTATACGTGTAATTGGTTTAACTCCTATCCGAATCGGTTTACTTTACTGATTGTTTAACAACACATAATAGTCTCCGAATCCATCCTATTAGCTTTAGCATAACGTGATATGAAATTCACCTTTTTAGAGAAAACCAATTCAAATTGTTGTTCAAACCATTTGCGTTACTCGGTTAGGGCGCTGGTCTAACGAATTTGATTCTGAATTTCGATTAAAACATTGTTGTTAAATACAATATATTGTTTAATACAATAGTTAGTAGCAGCAAATATAATAAGTACTTTGCCTTACTAGCGACATAAATGATACGGATTTCTATTGAACTAATTTACCCTTGCGCTAATTGATATAGATGGCGTTACTAGTACAAAGTTAGGACGTGGTATTGACTAGAGATTTCAACTTCATTAGATCTCAGTTGATCTTTAAACCGTTTCTTGAAAAAAAATCAAGATCTTCATAAAACACGTAGCCGTAAAGATACATTATAACACGTAGGATTTATAGAATGCTTCAGTCTTATTAGAAGGTGAGGTCAAGCATAGCTGTCGCTTATACGGCGTAAGCATTTTGCTAAAGTCACGTAAGACGTTGTATTAAAGATTAAATACATCGCCGCTGATTCTGGAGGCAGGCCACGTCCAATTAGGGCTGGGTCCCGAGGGAAAGGCAGGATCATATCGTCCGCCACGTCGACCCGACCACTGTTTAGTTGTGTCTGACATTGTAACTACATTGATACGTGTGTGAGGTTTTTTAATCTTGGAACATCGCAACCGTTGTCATCTTGTCAGTTAGGAATGTTATTGTGCAATATAAACGTCAAGACTTGATGATGAGGATCGCTTAATGGTTTTTCTTGTAGATGTTTTATGAATTTTTGAAAGTGACTTTAAGAAAATATTATCAAATATTTCAATAATAGGTGTAAAACAAAAATGCGTCCAAATAATACGTAACATAATACTATTTATTCCTACTTTTAGCAATACATTTCGGGTAAAAATGTTCACAGAACAACACCTGTAAGGTAAGGTGTACGGAATGTTTTTCTTGAAAAAGGAATGACACTGACATCTTACTATGTTTATCCAGCAGTGAAACGAGCCGGGAAAAGGTTCGTTGGTTTCAGTGTTGCCCGTAAACATCACAACAGTATTGCCAGAAAAAGCTAAAAGAACTAACAAGAAAGTAACCCAAAAACAAAATCGACAAGATTACTTCGCCATTATAGAGCACCACGAGAAAATTATTTGCCAGACTAATCTCAACCATCTTATCAGCAATTTGTTTTGTAAAGCAAAAAGCATAATTGTGCGTGAAGAAAAAAATATCGATCATTCGTCGCTAAATATTTGCAGTGACAGCTACAAAAGTCATTACGAAACGCCAAACACGAAGTCGTAAACCATCCAACAAGTCCATTACGCTATGGCAAATGATATCTTTCCTATGTCGTTTACATGGGCCCGGTCCTAGCAAACACGACCCGAATTTAATCTCTGCCCCGCTTTATCTTGGGGCAAATGAGAGGAAAACTTTATTTTGTGCGTAAACAGGGGTAATCGGCTTCTTTTTCCACGAAGTCGGTTCGATTTGATTCGTATTGAAAGGTCAGGTGGTTGTGTGGAATACCGTAAATAGTATGCCGGGATTCGTTTATCTAGAACTAACATGTTTAGTAGAATATTTTAAAAGCATTTTTTTTTCTACTTCAATATTGAAAACTGTTTTTTGTGTTTGTCTTGTTTTGTCGTCCGATTGAATCTTTGATGATGATATTTCAGGTTATTTTTTAGAATATGTCGTCGATATGATACTCGTTAAAAGAAATGTAATTTGAATGAAACATTTTACGTTTATATCATAGGTACCGATTTCTGATATGTATAATATTTTTTTTTAAATATTAGCCAACTCTCATCTGGTTTAACTTTTGATGTAAAAAAAACATAACCAGTAATAAAATACTCAAGTAAACAGAAGCTCTACCTATTCGACATAATTATCCTTGTTACGTTTAACGTTTTACAAGAAAATAACATCGCCTATTCTTGTTGATAAAATAATTTATTTGCGACTATGTTTTCTTTTACATATCATTACAAGAAATCACATTTTGTTTACAAACTCAATCATTTGATTTATATTTAACAGGTCTGTAAATTGCCGAACAAGTAACTTGTAATGAAGAGTTTATACTATAAGGTAAATAAAAATAAATAGAGGTATGTATTTTGAGAATAAGAATAATATTAATTTATTTTAAACCACAGATGGTTTTTTAACACATATAATTTTAGTCCCAAGAGAAAACGCATATCTGTATCATGGGTCTAAAAATATCGCAATATTCTACCGAGCTCATTTCCATTACCGTTATAAAAACATTATTTTTAAAAGGACTTTTTGGCGTCAACTAAAGAAGATTGAATAGGAAAATAAACCGAAGCCATAACTTCAGCTGTGTTCGCAAAAACCTGTTTGCATATTGATACAGATATTTAAACGTTTCCTGTACCGCGAATATCGATACGAGTTTTATGCGATTCGTTTGAGCCTTTTTATTCAATATCGGAAACGTATTTGTGGTTGAAATGAGATCTTTTGATATTGTTTTAGAGGCCTCTTGTTCTTTCGCGTTTGAAGTTTGGAAGGAAAATTTCCCTCAGTTTTTTCGAGATTTAGAAATGAGATTATTGGATGTAGCTACGTAGGTACGTATATAATATTATTGGCATTGAGTTACGCATGCTTTGTTAAATTTATTGGGGTTTATTTGGGTAAGTAAAAAATTAATACGCTTAGGTGTAATAGCTAAGGTCTTTTAGGTTAAAATACATTTCTGACATTTTTAACCTGTTTCATTACTTATTTTAAAATAAATATTAAATGGACAACCAAATATTTCCAATTGTCCGCAAATTTATTTTTCATGGTGTGTTAATGAAAACAGCCTCCGCCAGCCAACTAACTGCCCGTGTACCAACCGAAAGATAATTAATGGCACCGAAGTTATTTTTCATTACGTTTGCAGTTATAAGAGTTAATATTAATATTCATATTAAGTTACGTCGTCCTTTATACAGTATAGTGAGGCCTCCTGTTTTAACTCTATTTATCTGAAAAGGTTTTTTTTCATGATATTATAATTTAAGAAGCTATTGTGTTAAATTTGATGCCTAATTCGCATAGGCACATTTAATGTTGCGCATCTTTTTAAAATAGAAATCTCATTCCAGCTTTTTGCTATTTTAGAAGATATTAGTGGAACATAAAACTCTGCTAATAATAAAAGCTTATGTGCAAAAACAAAGTAAAGAAAAACACGACTTTCTACGTCTGTCACGTAGCAGTCACAATCAAATCACATTTTCCCATTACCGTTATTATAACGTAGCAATAATAGAAAGTAACTATTTTCTTGTTTTTCTCGTAACAAAGAATTACAGATATCGTGTAAAAGACGTTAATCAGTGTCGTTTGTGACTCCTGTAAGACGGGTTTCCTGACAGTGGATTTTCCCTTCATTTCCTTAAGGACATTCGTGTTTCCGAGCCCGAGTAAACAGAAATATTATCAGATGATTACATTCCTGCTCGAAATGAGAGATACAAAGATAGGTAAAGAAAATTAAATCATATTACTGTCGCTGTAATACTCCCGTTATATCTCTTCTTTGTCAAATTTAATTGTGTCATTTTGATAGGAATTTTTAATAACCGTGTCTCATTTGACGTAAGCTGACGTTACTTGCATACATTTTTTCTCAGGATTTGTTATACAATCTCTGTCAAATTGTTAAATATTTGGAGTATTGTAAAACTGGCTCTATATATAAAATAAAAATTAATTATATCCAGTTGCTTATTTAGCATATCACTGCGAATATTAGAAACTAAAGCGTGTTTTGAACGATTCTTATTTTGCTGCCATTACTACCGCACTTTTGTAATCATACGAGTAAACTTTCGGCGCAAAGTAATATAAAAAATAAATTTATAGTTTCGTAATTTGAGTCAATCTCATTAAACAATACAATACAGTAGTGTATCTGCACTCCAATGCAAATGAAATAATTGCGAGAAAAGTTTCCAAAACTTCCACTCGTGAGAGTTTCTGTTATTTAGGATACGTTTCGACGAGAACGAGGCTCGCGTCATTTGTTTTAGTGTCACAAATCGCCCCTCGGCCGGACATCCCCTGCGCAAACTAACAGAGTGTTTCCAAACAAAACGTGTTCTTTCTTTAAAACCTGTTTCATCTTTCAGTAAATAAAGCAGTGTCACTGGTCAGTGGAAATATACAACAACAAAACACGGTTCAGAAGTTTTCGACAATCAAGCTAAAGGTAAAATTGTTGAAAGCTTTTGACTGTAGATTTATGTATAGCACAGTTGAAATCATTATAGTTGTTTCGTTGTGCAACAAATGTGATCCTTAAAAAGTTTTAAGTGGGATGCGAGATAAATTACTTTAGTTAATAATTGCAATTACAACTTTCGATGTAAACTGCTAATTATCCCTACGAAGACACGTTAAAGTAACAGCAGTTTTCAAATCTCACCTTAATGAAAAGTACCAATATTAACTTCGAACAATGTAACCAAAATGTGAAGGTCGGGCGTCAAATTACCCAAAGCTGTACAAATTTAATTAAACAAAATAGTTAAACTCTGCATGTAACGTTGAAATGAAACAAAGTTTATGTCTAATTTATAATCATTTCCAAAGCACAACTACGTATATAAGACACGGAATCTTATTAGAATTTGCATTGTTTGTAAATTCATACGATACAAATACGTTGGTTTAGCATTTGCCAAATCGCAAAAACTCGAGAAAAAGTAAATATATGCTAAATTAATGAACAAAAACACCCCGTATTCCGAATGCAGAGGGCATAAAACGTCTGGCAATGTCCGGTGGACGAGCACAAGCCATTCGTCGGCAGTGCGTTGCCATCTATACTTTTAATTGGCAGCCGTACATCTGTCCGCGGGCGACAGACATGTTGATGAAGGCCAGTTGACAAGGCAACTGTCGGCGATCCGTCTTGTTCGGAGGTCATTATTTATAAAAAATACTCGGAGTTTGGAAAGATTTCATAATGTACTACCGGATTACCCATCTTAATTGTATATTATGCATTGTCAACGTTTACTCGGATTCGTGCAATTGTCATTGTCAAACTCTCAAGGATGGTGGAAGATGGTAATTACGAAATTCATTTGTAGTTCACGGCGGAAGAAAGTTTTATTGTTCTCTTGAACTTGGTTGATATTTATGAATGCTCACGTTTATTTTAGGTATAGGTTTCTTCTTCTTTGTTTAGTTATTCAACTACGGCATCAGAGGCTAAATAGCTGTGTCATTTACAGAGAAACTGAATAATGAACCGAACTTTCTAAAGTTTTAATTATTACCGCGTTGACTCACTCCCAGGGCTCGACAACGGGAAACAATACCAAATTCATTCAATTATATGAACTTTTAATTAATATTAATAGGGGCTCTCACTTTCAAAGCAAAGAATATTGCAGGCAGATAAAAAAGTTCTTTAGAATTCTGCGTTACCCGCAGCTGTGGACTGTAAATTAATGTGAAAACAATAAAGAGTCAAGAAAGTGGGAGTCCGAAAACAGATGATGAGCCAAGGCGAAGAGGCGCGAATAAAAATTAATTCAAAACGGTTATTAGTGGCCATGAACAAAAGGAGCGTGGTGTGAGAGAGCCAGGCTGCAATAAACGTCACGACAGGAGAGATAGGAAATTAAACGAAACTAAAGCGAAGTCGGTCGTGCGACATCTGGGGGAGGAAGTTTGGGGGAAGCCCATTCAGCGAGTCTTAAAAAAACTAAATTAAGTCCGGACGCCTGATTCTGTTTACTCTGTACTATGCTCTGTGAGTGACAGGTTAAAAAGTTCCTCTTTTGTTTCTATCGCGCTTTTTTCACTTTGTTTATGAAACTCCGGCGGAATTCACAAACGCAAGCGCAGATATTGAACTACTACGTTCAGGTGGTGCATAAATTTCGTGGTGAAAGAATTATTCATTCGTTGCTTTAACTTTGATTACATTTTGTTTTTTCAACATTCTCAGAAACTTTGTTATTATTTAAATGAGATGATATCGTTATTCTTATTTGCAAGTCGAACATATTGCTTGTTAACATAATAGGCATAAAGGTAGTTTATGCTTCCCGAATGAGCTCCATGTACAGTTTTTTCACAGCTTATTATTTTGAGATATTATTGTAATCACTTACCTTTGGGCAGCGGTTCAATGACGACTTTGACTGCGTCTGCGGCGAGCAGCCCCGAGTAGATCCACAGAAGCAACATGGCGCGCCTAGAGCAGCGCACGCGCATATCCATCGCTCCTTCTGATTTTACCTCTCCCACATCGTAATATCCTGAAACAATAAAAATAAGAATTATTTGGCACATTTTTAGCATATCCTTTAAAGTCCACATAGTAAACTAATGTTACTAAGTACCTATCGCTGATTGGGGAAGTTTTCTTGGTACTTGAGAATGTGATAAATTGTGCCTGATTTCGATCAACGTTACCTATTTCACAATGAATATCTGGATCTACATCGTCCTAAGCGTTTTGAAAATTGAAATTGAATATTTAATGATTCATTTGGGAAATCATGAAACAAACCATTATTTTCTAAAACAACAAAAAGTGTTTTCTAGACAAAGGGCGTCCAATCTCAATCATAAGTCCAATCCTTCAACTCAGAAAGTGAGTTCGCCTAATATCTAGCGCCTTTGCATTTATGAATAATAACTGGAAAAAGTTAAACTCTGAAATCCGCCTCCATCTGAATATTGTAGAATTCTTAAGATAACGTGCCAAAAGAAAAAAAGGCTTTCTTTATACATCTCGGTGTTTATTCTCGCCGGAAAGTTCGCGAGGTGGATTAAGATTGTCTCTCAATTCTATCGGATTATTTAAGTAATTTCAGTTTCGTAAAATATACATATAATCTTTACAAAATGAGTTCCAGAGGCGGAGAGTTTCTTGCGAAAATGAATTTGTTTTCGGGAGATTTAGTGTAAAGGAACGTTCAAATTAGAGGAGGTCTTGTTTTTTGTAAGATGAAAATATAGGTTTTTTTTTTAAATGTGAAGTTTTGAGAGGGTAATCTCAGAAAGTGTCGAAGTACCGTAGTGCAGAAAAGCCTCCTAGAAAAAAGTCCTAAAATGTGAAAAGAGCTGGAAATCGTTGGACGGAAATAGTGCCGCTAAGGGTATGAAAAAGTCTTTAAAGCCTTTTAGGTGGCACATAAATAATGCTGTTGATGTGACTTATTGTTTAAAAATATCATATATATAAAGAAATTTTACAGGTTCGAAGTGTAAACTCGTGTAGAATATCGTTTCTTAATATAAATATTTCGGAACATCCTTAAATAAAATAAAATACCTACGCGATATAAATCCGTTATAGTTGTTTCTTTCCAATGTGCAGCAAATAACCGCGAAGGCATCAAAAATTATTATTGTTATACTTGTTTCATTTTAATGAATTTTAAAATTAGAAATTGAATAGAAAACAATAATACAATTCTAAATGGCGCACGTTGCCAATGGTCACGTGTATCCACAAAAGTGAATAAACATTGAAGCGAAATTAAGCAAATGCGTGTACCGTAAGGCAGTAATAATAGATGGTTGTTTGGAAGTGCAGGGTAAGCTGCAGTAATTGCAGTGTGCATCATTAGCACTGCACAACGGCGGGGTGGACTTTGGCATACTCGTTCGCACGAATGTACCTAAGTAGGTACTGTAAGTATATAAACAAAAATTATATAAATTTAATTATTATGTATGGAACGTTACTCGATCGATATAGATCCAGAGTTAAATGCTTTGTCCCAAGATAGGCGTTTATATGCTTATGTCGGTGGAAGTCTCATTTGAAAGTATCTATGTAATAATTTCTGATGTGTTCGCAGTTATTACATATTGAAATTAAACAATTATAACATACTAGCTTCTGCCCGCGACTTCGTCCGCATTGAACTCCTCCTTTTTTGCAGTAGGTTAAAAAGTAGCCTATAGATGTCCTTTCTCAGGCTCCAGACTTTCTTTGTACCAAAATTCATTTAAATCGGTCCAGTAGTTTTAGCGTGAAAGCGTAACAGACAGACAGACAGACAGAGTTACTTTCGAATTTATAATATTAGTAGGGATCTGATTGTATTTTAGTCTCTTCATAACACAATATAATCATTTCATTTATGAAGATAAGATAAATAAAAATTTATAAAATAAATTTGTATAAGTAATAAATATTCTCCATAGAAAATTAGAGAGCTAATGACCTATCAGGTAAAACTACATAGAACCACACCAAAAAAGTTTAACGGCTCGTCGTGTCAAGAATAGAAACTTTCCTATTAATAACGTTGTGACTGTAGAGGGAAATAATACGATATATCCAACGTTCATTACTAATTCTCTTTCATGCTAATTGCACGTGTAATATTGACGGGCGCCGTGACAGCCTGTCGTGTATGAAGTTCAAACCAGATCAGACATTTTTGGTACAAAAGTTCAAAGGCTTTAAGGATTTTATTTAACTCGCTCAGTCAATTTCCTTGTGTTATCAATGTAGCATTGTAACAACATATAAAATATTTATTATGTATACATTTACATACTCAGATACTCAATTATTCTTACATTATTTATTGTTAAAATTAACAAGCTAATTATTAATAATGATGATCATGATGATATATATAGGTACAATTATTAATTAATAAGTGCTTTGAATATTTTATTATTATATTTGTTCAACTGTAAGTAATGAATTTAAGAAAGTATTCTTTTATTATTAATTTTAAATTCAACTTATATTTAAAAAATATTATTTAGGAAGTTAAATTATTGCTTTCGTTATAATTAACAAACTGATTGATTCTCTCCAAAACGCAATATAGGTAAATACACGCGTGGACTCTCTGCAGTACAGACCTATACATCCCTACTAATATTATAAATACGAAAGTAACTCGTCTGTCTGTCTGTCTGTTACGCTTTCACGCTTAAACTACTGGACCGATTTAAATGAAATTTGGTACAAAGAAAGTCTGGAGCCTGACAAAGAACATAGGCTACTTTTTAACCGACTACAAAAAAGGAGGAGTTCCACGCGGACGAAGTCGCGGGCAGAAGCTAGTAAAGCATAAACATGATTTACATTCCAAATTTTTAATCATCACTTGCTATCTGGGTCTACTCAGCCCCTTATACCCATATGAAAGGTGCCGGGACAAGCCGTCTGAATTACACAGGGAGCCTATCCAAGTCAGCTAAAACCAGACAGCAGATTCTATTTCTCCTAACGAAACCTTTATAGCCTTGACAATAAAGTTCTTACAAGCTCGTAGCTATTTGGTTCTGGTTGACTCGCATACACCCCCTGAAGGCGTGGCCGGTAGACACCTGATTAAGGCATCAAAGATACAGCCCGTGCCGGTTCCGTAATTATTTGGCCTCTACAGTTTTGCCTTTATGCGACAAAGTTAAAGGCAAGTATGCAAATTTTCATTGCACCTACTTAAAAAGCATGAAAAATTTTCGTTTGTCAGTTATATTGGTTTTGATAAGGTTTAAGCAACGTTACACTAAAATGATCAGACACTTAATGATAAAAAGAGATCTTGGGTCAGCAATTGATTAAAAAAAAATATAGGCACATAAAATAATTTCTAAGCTTTTTATTTTAATTTAGCTATATAACATCAAATTTGAAGAAATAGAAAACAGCAGCAAACTTATTATTACAGTACGTACATCACACAGGATTCAATATTGGAATTTCTTGCTATACCTACCTACTTAAATTCTACTCTTCTTCATTTTGCCTTAGATTTAATTCAGATAGGTAGGTAGGTACTAATATTAGACATTTTTTCTCAGTTGTGTTACAATCAACTGTTAATATTTGCTTGTCCTTATTTTCAATATCGTTAAAACTGCCAACAAAGAAACTTGATTTAATTTTTTAATTAAAACAAACAAAGATCGCATCTAAAATTTGCAATTCAAGACTTTTTTCGTTTTACTTACTTACATAACTATTAAGTACTTAGTGAATGGTGGCCGTAAGCTCTAAAACTGTTAAAATATTTTTTTATTACCACTTTTAATCTATTTTTGCATTTTTAAACTTATATTATGGAATCAATTTCCATTGCAGCACATTTTGGTTCATGATTATTCAGTCCCGGAAATCAGCCCTTTAATTAACCACTCTTCATCTTTTTATAATACGTTTGAAGATCGAGCCAACAATTTTAATTGATAACACTTTGATCTTTATGTATCTGATGGAAAGAGGCGAACCTAATTGGAATATTAAATTGCAAATAAAAAATACTACGTCTTTGGTAGTCAACACGTGAACGCCGCTCCTCGCACCTTGTTCAGACCCTATACAATAATGAGACTCGAGTCCCTTTGAAAGAAAATTTTAATAAAACGACCTAAAAGGGTTATAAAAGCTTTGCTATCTTTAAAAAGTAATTGAGCCTGAGTAGCGCCGCTGTTACCTCTTTTTCGTTGGTTAATAAGTTATGTACCTACTTGAGTTTTATGCTTGACAAAAGTTTTGGAAATGTTTGCAATAACCGAGTTCTAAATGGATGTTGTTCTAGTAGAAAATACGTTTTATTTTGTACAATCTTGTTTTTAGGACTTTTATATTTTGATGTCTGCAAATAAAAATATTTTCTATTGGCTAATAAATTCTTTTATCCATGTTTTTACTATAGTGATTTAACAAAGAAATAAAGTATATGAGTGGCCGCTCCATGTATCAAAATGAATCATATCAGTACTTTTTTCGGGTAAACATAGTTAAGCTGAAGATAGCTTAACTATATTTATCCAAATAAAATATTTTTATAGAACACTCTAATTTTAGCAGTAGGTAGGTATTTTATAATCAAGTAGGTACTTTTTGCGTATTATTTGGAACTTAAAATTATATAATGAGGTACATAATTGAAATGAAACAACTGAAAAATACATCCAGTATTTTATTTTCTTGACTGTCGTTTCAAAAACTTAGGTAAGTACATTTGTTTCATTCCAATGTGTAATAACCGCGAAGGTATAAGAAATTACGAGGTAGGTACCTATAATGTACCTATATAAACATGCTTACTTAAAAAACGTAAATGCGATATTAATTTCTGATGCCTTCGCGGTTATTACACATTGGAATGAAACAATTGGACTTTAGCGTTAGACTATTGTCAGCTTAGTCGTGCTACGATTATGGAAACTGTAAAGAATCCGAAACGTCAGCAATTCAGTTTCATTCCAAAACGTAAATGCGAATAAAAAATAATATTTCCTACTATAAGTGAAATAGCTTTAGCTGCTAAAGTGTTATAATTACGTCCTTGCAGGGTCATTAACAATAGTTTAGGGCCGTCGCGCCCCGCGGAAACAACTTGCGAACGATTGCGAGTTGAGTTTCATTAAAGCGTAATTTTAATTACAGGATGAAATTTACTGTTATTAACGGGTTAAATTCACACTTAACCTTTTTTAATTAAAAAAATACAGAGTAATTAATTGGTAACCAATTAAAAGTGCAATTTAAGGTTAAGGTTACAATTATTTTACGTTGCTTTCATGCTAGCATGCTGCGACCTACCAAAGTTATTTATTTTTTGCATCCTTGATATCTAGTAACTAGTAAGTATAAGTAACCTAATTTTACGCTGATCGTTCGAATACCTTACAGTCCCAGTTAGTATAGGTAGACGAAACGAAATGTCAGCCAATAAAAATAAAATACGCGAGTTAAATTCATTAAAGTTGTTTCATTCCAATAGGTAGACAAGTTAAATCCGTTGTGATGTTTAATTGTAATGTATAGTATTGTAAGTACTGTTATATTTATATTATCCTTTATTGCCGTAGAAAGTTTATATATCAATGTAATAATAGTACAGATAATATTTTATTACAGTTTTTCTAAACTAAAAACAAATCTAGCATCTTGAGATAGTGAAAATGACATTTATATTTGGGGGTAATATAATCTTCGGCCAGATCTAGTAGACTCAGACACTCAGACTTTTTTAGGATTTACTTTATCTTCGTAATTTGATTTTCTTTAATAAAATAACTTTATCCACAGAAGGGTAATAACCTTTATATTTCGTGACTGAAACGAGAGTTGCCATAATCGGCAGATCTGTTAAATTAAATTTAATAATTGGCGTAAAATAAACAAAGCAGGTGTATTTTCTGTAGATAATCCAGTCCATGGTTTTCCATTAAACACGAGAACACAGAGTTCCTTTGTTAACTTATTAACGCTATAAAAGTGGGAGCTTGGCGATAGTCGAAGGTGGCAAAGTGGGTTTTGCACACAACGATGACGACACGACAACGTCATGGAAATATTATTTCGAAAATAACGATTATAACAAGTGAGCTCGGGTGCCCGGTCTGCTCACTTTCACTCAAATTACTTAACTTTAAAAATCCTTGGCTTATGTATAATAAGAAATGAAAGTACTTATTCCATATAAAGTATGTGAACACCTTTATTGAATTGTTCTGTTAACTAAAACTGTCTATTGACCATGCAAATAATAAGTTAAAATCGAAAAGTAAAACACTCTTTCCCAGAATGTCCTGCAATAGCGCTTTTATCGCTAACACAATAAATACTCAACGTCGGCTATAAATGCCACTTCTATGGAATAATCGGAAGACGTTTTATCAAGCAGATAGTCTGTTCAAGACAAAGGAATATTTTCTAGCCTATTATCAAAATTATAGACGGTTTGAACAAGAACGAGGACAATACCGACTGGCGGTCCGCTGCGACTCATTTTAATATCCCTCTGTATTGCATTTTATGAACGGTATATTGTCGAAGGCGCCTGTTGTCAACATTGTTCTAAGTTTCTCGTAACAAGAGAGCTTTCGTTTAAAATTGGGATTTTTGGTAATGAAATATGAAATAAAACACCGACAAAGTTAAACTGGAGTGGAGAAGCCTATATAAAACGATCGTAAATCTTCTTGAAATTTTATACAAGTTTTTAATGGATCTTTGGTAATATGATTATTCTGATGTAGATTTTATTATTGAATGATGAGTTTGTGTTGGCGATATATTGATAAGAGCCTGTTCTCTCGTTATAATATTTAGGTAGATATTTGGATTAGTCTTTGTGTAAATATATTCAACCTCAGTTGGGCTTCAAAGCGAAAGCGGTTCTATTCAATGCGGTTTCAGTGGAATCCAAGCCATTATTACCTTGTTAAATTGTTTGAATTTCGCCAAAGTAAAATATCTTTTAACACTGCTTTAAGCCTATCTCAGTTTTACACTGTAATTTAAGTCCTTCTATTTCTTCGTTTTCGTTATTTTTCTCAGAAAACTCAGCAGACGATTAGTATCTACTATTTACTATTATTTAAAAAAGTTCATGTTATTTTACCAAAATTAAAAAAAATGTTAGATATGTACGACGCATAGGGTTGACGTCATATAATTTCATAGTAACATAGATAGGAATTGCAGTTTGACCTAGTAAAAGTGTTACCAAAGACAAAATGTATGTCACAGATAAAAAAGCAAGAAAAAATGCAGAGTACACAACACATCCAAATACTGTGAACGGTATTATTTCTAAATGAAGAATTTTAAACGAGGAAAGCGACCATTCGAGAGCAAAGGAACCACCCTATAAGGCTGCATTTATGTATTAACATGCTGCGAATGGTCTGGACAACAACAAAGGCGAACTGTTTTGAACGTAAGCCGTTTAAAGGAATAGTCGATGCGCAGTGGAATTTAACAGGTAAATTAAAAATGGAAATGTGTTGTAGGAATTTTTTCTAACATATTTGGTTGATGGAAAATGGCTTTATTGGGAGAGAGAAAGACTTACACGTGGTCAGTTTTAATTTGCTCATTGGTACATAATACAATATCCTTGCGATTATCATATCAAAAATGTATATTAATAAACACATTTTCACATTACTAAATGTCACAAATTTTTATGATGTTTTTGACTAAAACATTTTCAGTACCATATTATTATTTGGTTAAATAATGAATTTATAATTATTCGTGGACCGAGAACATGCACATTATCGCCAATTGCAAGCGCACTCGGAACTCGAGAACCGAAAATGTACGTAGTTTTAAAATCCACAAATAATAGCAAAAAATTGGGTGGATAAAATGAATGTTTCATAACACGCGTCGTACTTTTATTTATGCAAAACCGAATATACCTATAAATTGTTTTAGTTTCAGCTATACATAAATAAAACTATATAATATTTAACGGACCATAAACCGAATCCGAAAACGAAAATTCGTTTCGTACTACCTACATAATAGAAGCGTCAGATAAAAACGCTAGAGTGACAGCCAGGCCGACACTGCACTTTTCAAATATTTTTCCCTTTTAATTTGCTTCTGTCGTCTACGTCCCGATTGTTTTTTATTTCCCCATTTTCATTAAAAATATGCTACTAAAAAGTAGGATGGCTTTTGAATGTGCCTGAAACGGTGCTCACAAGAGATTATTAATAAAAATGCTTAGTAAATTCGTAATGTCGTCTGCACAAAGTCCTTTGAAACTAGCTTCTGTTGCCGATAACATTTAGGAGCGCTTTGTTTGTTTTTGACAAACGATATACGTTTTAGAAAGGTACCCCAACTAAGATACCATTTATGTCCAAACAATGTTCCGAATTATAAGTCAGTTAAATTGATACACAATGTTATCATTTGTTCGCGAGGATAATGTTGTCGCAAATTAAATTCAGCACACAATTTGAGCCTAGACAGAAATAAAAGCTAGGATATAGTTATAACTTGCCTATTTAGATATGCAGCGTACTTGCAGTTACGTGAAAATAAGCAGCAAATTTTCACACCCTAGCTTTTAATGGTCTCGTGCCGAGTAGCGTCCACAGAAAAACAGCTTACGACCATTAGACAAGCACACATGACTCTCGATTTTACCACTAAAATTAAGAAGCTATTGGAGATTTGTAGATAACTAAATTCTGACGTTTGTATTTCATAGGTAAGTAAGTATCCATATTTTGTAAGTATGTAAGTACCTACTTAAGCAATCTCAGGTTTTTTATAATTTGTTTTTATACCAGTTCTAGTAAATAAATTTGAGGATGGTAGTTATTTAAAAAAACTTTTACTACATTTTCATAATAACACGTTAATTATTAGTTTGCAATCAAAAATATAAATTTATTAAAATGGAATGTCAAGTGACTTTTTTATCATAGTTGTCTAAAAACTAACAAAAAATGACCCTTTTTTCTGACGTTACGCTCTAATTTTGCGAGCCGTCTCCTCCGGCTCTCTCCACAACCCACAAAGTAGCGAAAGTGGCGCAAAGTGCTCACCGCGGCAGACAATCCGCGCGCGCCATTGTTGTCTTTGATTTAGCCACCGCCACGCACCGGCTCCGCATACCTACTAGACACCTTCCAACACACCAAACTACCAAATGACTACCATTATAATTACTACCATCAATCCTGCAGCGAATCCATAATGACGTCCCATTAAATTCACGATCCGAATAAAACAATCACCACCAAATATCCAATAAAATCACTCGCATTACGTCGCACGAAAAATCGTCAAACGTCGCCAACATTTTTCATTTCATCACGTCGTTCATATTAAGTTGGAGAGGTAAATATGCACGCAATTTTCATCCATTCCATTCCTAATGACTTTCACTGACACGGCGCAAAACCCCTCATTTTACACTTTGACGCGTTCGCTTACGCTTAGTCCTGTCGCGATGACATTTTCCAATGGAAGTGGAAATTCCAAGTCTTACAAAGTAAGCTTCTTTCAGTTGACAATAAAGTCTAAAATGGAACGGAGTTCGCAATCGGGCAGGGTGACTTTTGTCTATTCTGGGTCTCCAAGGATAAGTTTTAATTCCCATAGCAATAGGGTATAACATGCTTTGCTTTCACTGTAAAAGGAGCTTTGCGTTAAAGGAGATAAAATTCAGAATAGCGCAATAAAAACGGCAAAGATGTTGTAAGTGGTGTATAGTAGTTTCCGCTGTCGGATCGTTTTGTCTATTGGTAATGTGAGACTCGGTTCGCACCTCTGAACAACAGAGTGTTACCTTTTTCACACTTTTTATGTGGGGACTTCTCAATAGATGTCAGCATGTGTGAATATTCTGTGTTAACTGCGGTGTCGCGTTTCAATTCAATACTGGTTCTCTGATTACGGTCGGGGAGCAGGCATTTGTTTTAATATTACCGCACTGAGGCATGTTGTAAAACATGGCGAAGCATTCCAAGATTCCACTCTTAAATGCTTTGCGTGATTCGTGAGTGATATTGTACGATGTATCGACTAGAAATTGCTGAGTTAACTGACGGCGCTGTAAAATTATAATGAAGTTCAGACAGGAATACCCGCCGCTGACCAATACCCGACGAGCAACCGATGCATGCCTGGCATTCTCAGTTCAAATATGAAATATGAAGTTGAAGGCACACTGGTCTGGTCAGGTATAGGAGGGAATTCAGAAACTATGGAGTACGTGAACAACGTGAATCGTGAACTATGCATGGAAACTGTCTAATGATGTAACGTTTTACGGGAAAGTTCTAGGAGCACTCGCTGTATAACTTATGATACCAAATTTAGGTAAATAAATATTACAAATATTATATAGAATAAAATTTTATGATGATTGTTAAATCTTATTATTAAAACTGCGAAAGTAGCTGTCTGTCTGTTACGTTTTTACGTCTAAGTCGAAAAACCTATTCTGATAATAAATGGTGGCACACAGATTCCGCTTTTTAAAACAACAGTGCAACAAGTACAATAACTGTATTTTATAAATAAAATAGCCCTTTTCTCTGTCTATTTCGATTCAAATTTATTGACTGAGAGCTTTAAAATTCATATTTAATTACCACTATTAACCAAGTGCGACCTACCTGTCACATTAAAAGGGTGATAATGATATCGTATTGGGGGAGCATGGACTAAAAATCCATTACATCGATTTTACGGTAAAGTGATGGCCTAATTCCGCCCCTACTTCCATAAGGGTAACCGGTAAAAACAGTATTGCCCGCGGCGATGGCAGTCATACGGGAGAGATTCCCCCTTTTCCTACATTTACGTACTTTTACTACATGCTTTCACACTTTCGGGCGTCCGCAACACGGGAAAAGTCGCCCGATGTGAAAACTTTGCCAGTTTGTGTCGATCCAGCGTTTTTTTCTCTCAATAACTTTGAATGGGAAATTCTGCGCCTATTGAAGAAACAATAACTTAGCTAGAGTGTGACGAAATCTTTGTTTTGCGAGTTTGGTAATAGTTGAGATATTGATTTAGCTCAGGTATGTAGTGAATCCAATAGATCATCTGATACATACTCGAGGTAGATTTTATTATAAACTAGCTTCTGCCCGCGACTTCGTCCGCGTGGAACTCGTCCTTTTTTGCAGCCGGTTAAAAAGTAGCCTATGTCCTTTCTGAAGCTCCAGACTTTCTTTGTACCAAATTTCATTTAAATCGGTCCAGTAGTTTTAGCGTGAAAGCGTAACAGACAGACAGACAGAGTTACTTTCGCATTTATAATATATAGTGCAATAGAGCAATAGAGCAAAAGTCTCAACCAAAACGACTAAAAATCACTATCTCAATTTAGTTATCTGCCTACTGCCTACCCCCTAAGAACGATGGCGTGATTATTTATAGCCTATGTCCATTTCTAGGTTATCATCTATTACCATACCAAATTTCATCAAAATCCGTTCAGCCGTTTAGGCGTGAAAGAGCAACAGACAGACAGACAGACAGACAGACAGACAGACAGAGTTACTAACGCATTTATAATATTAGTAGGGATGATAAAATAAAGCAACTTGCGTTTGTAAAATAAAATAAAAGAATTGTCCCAACCAAAGCAAGGCTATGGGTTACAAAGAATTAATAGGACATCCAAGTTCCAGAGTACAAATGCTTGTGCTGAAAATTTAGCTTCGTAGTCAGGTGTTTTGAGTACGACACCAACAGCCGCAATAAAAATATGTAGGTAAGAAATGTATGTATCTTTCATTTTTATGTGTAAAACAATCAAATTATAAATAAGCTGAGCCTGGTGTCTCTGTGTACAAGTAATTTCCCCGGGAACAGAAACAGTGTCATGTGCACGCAGTGTGAAATAAGGTTTTTATTTAAAATATTATGACGACATAACTCAGGGGAAGACTATCATTCACTGTTACTTTTATATGATAGGATGAAAAAATATTTTGTTTTGTTTTTCGTTTGTGTTCAAATGTGTTCTCTCAATTTGTCTTCCATATTTCCACACAGAAGAAGCTCCAGGACGCAGTTTATTCTACTAATATTATAAACGCGAAAGTTTGCAAGAATGTGTAGATGTATGTTTGATAATATTTCACGCAAAAAGTAATTAACGGATTTAAAATTTATGAAGATATTGTGTAAAGTATAGATTATGCGTAGACTAAGTCGTCGTCGTCTAAGAGGTCTATATTATTTTTGGCTCATTTTCTTGTATCTTCTGGTTCGTAGTTACTACACGAGTACTTTCATCAGTCATCCACTCGTAGGTACACGCGAAATCGCCAAATTAGTTATCTATCGGACTATTCCTCATTGATAAGCATTATCGGATTGCCACTACCGTTCCTATTGTTTCCAACGATATCGCACTTCAAAACACAACGAATAGAATAATAGCACCCGGTCCTAGAATTCAAGTTATGCCATTAATCATCTTCGAAATTCAATACATTGACACGTTGCCGCACCACGAGAATGGGGCGGCCATTATCTGAATTCCACAGATTTTATGATTCAGTTTCTATAGCGGTACTGGATAATTCGAATAGCACCACTTCGGTATTCGAATATGCAGACTGGCAATCGGTATGCGGACTCCGCTCCTGTATTGATTGTTTGTGTACGTGTGTTTGTCGGCGATTCAAGATTCTACGCTGTTTGCGCTGGCTTGATTGATAATTTATTCATAAAGCGCAAAATGGACTGGTACTAATTCGATAATTAACTGGCACTCTTATGTCGCTTTGTAGATTGTAAAATGTTATGAATATAAACAAAAGAAGTACCTAATAATTTCTGATGCCTTCGCGGTTATTACACATTAGAATTAAACAACTGACAATTGTCAGCTCAGTCGTTCTACGATTATGGAAACTGTAAAGAATCCGAAACGTCAGCTAATAAAATAAAATAAACATACGCTAGTTAAATCCGTTAACAGTTGTTTCATTCCAAAAGAAGTACCTATAAGAATTAATTTATATCTCAAGCGATCTCTTCCAGTTAATTAGTTAATACGTTTATTTGAGTAGTAGTTGACAAAACCTATTCAAATCATAGATAAAATGCCGCCATGTAGTAGACGGAAAGATAATTTAATTAATAAATGTACCTACATATATGAAATAAATAAATATATTAACCAATTGGTTGATTCAAGCACAAGTTATTGTAGATAATAATATGCATGCAAATTCTTTTGTTATAATGGGTAACTACGAGTAGGTACATATTTTGTTAAAATGACTGGGTAATATGACATGTCGATATATGAGCGAGGGCTCATACCTTTTACATAAAAGTTATAAATAAGCCAAATTAATTACTAATAATATGAATAACATTATTTTCCCGAAATAATGATATTGTGTTTACATTGGAGCTGAACCATGTATAAAAGTTGCATCAACATTTCCACGCTGCCTGAAAATATATTTTACATACAACAAAAGTGCGGTTCATTTTTGCCGTTGAGTTTAATCCCGCGTCTGAACCTTTCTATTAGGCGGTATACTGTTATACACGGTTCAAAGGAAATACTGAGGAGGAATAGTAATACTTTCGACTACTTTATGGATTTAACCGTCGCATTTTTAAGGCGACGAAACGTGACCGGCGTTGCTGAATATTTCTACACCCATTGTTCGGTTTCAAGTACTTCACCGAGTTGTCTAAGTTTTTTTTTCAACAAAAGACTGAATTCAGTTATTTGAGTTACGGCCCCGTAATAAATTCAGAGGGACGGGGCTAATAAAAAGAGATAACAACGAGTAATGCTTTCCGTTTGTTGATGAAGTGGCTTGCTAACAAAATATCTACTTGTGTACGCGAGGAGTGATCCGAACGGACCTCGTCCAAGTTTTAAGAGAAATCACTTCGTTTAACAGTTTTATTTGTGTTAGAATTGTTGCCGTTACCAGTTTAGCATAGATATTGGCTTAAATGCATACCCAAGTCTTTTACTACATCCATTCTCTATTTCAAAGTTAAATACGAACGACAAAATGATGTAAGTAATTTTTCATATTACCTCCTATATCATATACCTACCTAATTATCTAAAAATGTCATAAATCAAGTGGGTTAGACTTTTAAAATTAAACATTTTGTATGGTTAACTAGTAGGTATCCGATCTAATTAAAAATATTAGATTTAATATTGGGTGTCTACTATTTTCACTCATTACGCGAACTTCGACAATTTTAAAATATTTTTTACAAAAAAAGAGTTTGCTTAATGCAAGTGTTAACAAAGTACACAGCAATCAAAGTGCATCGTAACACGGATATCCCTTATAATTGATATTTCCAATAAAAACAGAAGATCAGAAGACCGGGCGATGTATATTTTCAGTCGGCGACAATGATCTATGTTTGTAAAACGATTCGAATTATTCCTTCTCTCTTATACTCGTTCGTTGAAGTGCGAGAGTGAGAGGGATGGAAAATGTCGAACTTGGCTGTAGTAGGTGTCCCGTCGTGATCCGCAATCGCGTACTAATCTCTGTTTGGTTTTAATTAACGTTCCGTACTGCGCACTGCGGACTGCACTGACCACTCGGTTATTCTTAATTCTATGGAATGCCGGGAAAATTAATCAAACAGAGATTCTAGAATTTTAAGAGGCGTTTAATTTGATATAACTCTCTTTTGGATCCTGTAATGTGTGAATATATAACAGAGTCAATGGAATTAAATGCCTCTTAAATCCCATCTGTTATCTAGATTAATTTTCATGGCATTCCATAATATAACATAAACGGAAAATTTACAGAAATCATAATAATTTCTGATGCCTTAGCGGTTATTACACAATGGAATGAAACAATTATTATTATACCTTGTCTAACGGATTTAAGTCGTGTATTTTATTATATTTTCTGACGTTTTCAAAACTATACAGTATACAGTACATTTGTATCACAAAGTTGACGAAAGTTCAACGCTAAAGAATAATGATTCGTAAAATACGCGAGTTAAGTCCGTTATAAATGTTTCCGTCTAATAAGAAATCATAATTTTTAAATAAAATACCTACATGATTGTATCTAATTAAATAAAACGGTTTTAACTCGCGTTTATTAATTTTATGATGAAGTGTCAAAATCATTAGCTGAGTTTCCGAAACGTCACAATGGTGGAAAGAAAATAATTGTAATATTTTTGTAGTACCTACCTATACATAGATCTTACCTTTTGAGAGAAGACATTCATATCGCGCAGTAGTTTGATTCCTATATGAACAAGCACATTATATAGTTGAGTGCAAACAAAATTTTCAAAGTGCTGCTTTGTTCAGAACCGGAATTGTAAGCAAAACGCAGACTTAATTGAGATAATGTAAACAAAGAATTTCCATCAGTGAGCGGAACAAACAACTGAGCTGCATTGGTCTTGTTTGTGTTACTGCCTATTTATATGAAACATTCATTTCGTTGGCTGTAAACAATACTTGAGTAATCAGTACCTACTTATAATATACCTATACCTACTTCATAGTGGTTTAATACCAATAATTAAATGGTATTTGTGCCAAGACACGCGCAATATCGATGTCTTCGTACAAAAATACTTCTAAATATATACTTTAACTAGCTTCTGCCAGCGACTTCGTCCGCGTGGAATAGCTATTTTTCCCGTTTTTTTCACCTTTTCCGCTGTTTCTTCGCTCGTATTGGTCGCAGCGAGATGTTATATAGCCTAAAGCCTTCCTCGATAAATGGTCTATCCCACAAAAAAAGATTTTTTCGATTCGAACCAGTAGTTCCTGAGATTAGCGCGTTCAAACAAACAAACTCTTCAGCTTTATAATATTAGTATAGATTATACCAGAATAGATTCTGTTACCAAGCAAAAGTTTTAGAAAAATAAAAAGGAGACAGGAACTGTTACAGTTACATAAAGATGAAATTATATTTTGTTGATTGACATAGTAGAAGGATCACATAAGATACCTATTTCACAATGAATTTATAAATAAAATTTTAAAAACGTCCATGCATTTTTTTATCAAAACTTGTTCTACAGGATCGTAACGTTCAATTTTCAGCCTATAGTTGACTGGTAGAGAATGCTTCATGGCATACAACTGCCATTTGTCGTTTCCCATGTCTTTTAATGTTACCTATGTGCAAAAAGTTTGACTGAATAAATTATTAAAAAGCGAAACAAGGTTAGTAGTTAGTTGAATGAGAAAACTTACATAATCTAGTTTTAGTTTATTATTTTAATAAAACATTATATTTCAAATGGAAATGAGGAACGAGTATAATAAGCGAGTAAGTAATTTATAATGTAATTGCTAACTGTGGGAACATTTCCTTTGAGCTATTCCAGCAATTACTCATTAACCAAAATTCGGCAAATACATATCTATTACAAAGTTAGTGTGTATATATAAGAAACACTGACAGTATATGAAGATTGTTGCCGTATGCCATTCCACTTAAAATCTATTCTATATATACCTTGTCTGAATATACAGCTGTTAGCTATACAATAACTAGGTTCTACCAGTGACTTCGTCTGCACACGATAAGCACGGGTGTATTTTCTAAATACTTTACATTTGTATCATGACTTTCGATGAAGAACTTTCATGTGGATTTCATTCGGATAACTTAAAATATGTCAAAGTTTTATACTAACTTTGAACCCCCGTTTATTATACCCTCATGTGAATTTACAAAAAATCTTTCTTAGCGCTCCCCTGCGCTATAAAAGGAACCCCTGAAAAATTACATAAAGTAATGTAAAGTTTCGATTGCGTTGATAGATCATTTAGTCATCTTTTTGGAGTTGATATTTATTACCTATATTTGATGGCTCACTTTTAGGTACTTGTTCTGTTTTATTATAAGCAGGAAGAAACAGGTCGGTTGTGACCCTCCTAGACAGCAAGGCAATCATCGCGCAGTCCGATTTAGCTCATTAGCTTGATATCTCTGGAAGATTGGACTTTCAAACAGTCTATTAGAAGTTTTCTTATTAGAAGTTGCCCTATTACAACTTGTCTAGGTGCACCTAATTTAGATCGATAAGAAATCAAATGGAAAATGGGATATGAATTTATTATTCAGATAGGTGACGGATGATAAGAATCTTATCTCTTTACCTTTTTTAATAAGCTTTTAAACTTAGTCTTAGTAAAAATTAAACCGAAATTGAGCATGAAATTAATTTGGTACTTAAATTAGATGGATCTACATAGTAAAACGTCATCAACTGTTGCTTTTCTAAACTCGATTTTTTTTGTTGAATTCATTTTAATGGTTTTCATCCCTAAGTTTTATATAAACACGTAGTGACGTCGTTACTGCTATCAATATAAAATTTAAGACAAAAACCTCGTGACCTCATTCGATAAGACGTATAAATTCAAAAAGATTTATATCCACGATAAGAAACTTTAAATTATGTATTGGCAGACGTAGATACAATCATTATACACGTTTTATAACTGGGGAAGGGGATGGCACAGTTCAGCGAGCATATTAAATCGTTAAGTGTTTTGATAAACACAGACAAGGGGGGTTAAGCGATGATGCGATTCGCAGTTGGGATTTTGGAAAATCATCGGAGGTCTGAGCACGTCCCGCGTTTACCTATACATTCAGCTGTACGAGGGTTCATTTCATACATATTCCCACTTAGTATTCATTAATGTGATTACCTATATCCGTATTACATCGCTTTAATTTAGATATTCAACGCTTGTTTGGGACAAGTTTGCTAATATTAATCACCATCAACGCAACTGAGAGATAACTAAATTAATCAAAAACATTATACATAAAAACGTCTGTTGAAACCCAAACAACTCTGAAACAAATTCTATGGCGATGTTAATGAATTTTCAATAGAGCCCGTGATTTGAATGCAAATTGAAGGAATCTCATTTAACCGAATATTAAAGTTGTTTCGCTAACAATTGCTATTTAATTAAATATGTGAAAGCCGACAGATAAACGAAACGAGGAAACAAGATAAAACAACACCTAAACAATCCGATATTCTAATGACGAATTAAAAGTGGCCGAGGAACGAGCAGAAGGTCCCTGGTGTGTCCCGAGCGCTCTCGAATTAGCCATCAGGATCAGCGGCGACAAAGAGCTTGGGGCTTATCTGGCGGATTTAGATGAACTCAACCCTCGGCGACGATACAAAATAATAGCCTGCTCGATAGCGTCATTGTTTGAGCATGAAATTAAAATTGAACGGGGTTCACACGTGCGCACCGCCGAGATAAGGGGTAGCCGAGTCCGCGCAATCGATTCGCGAATCGCGATGTTTGTGTACCCCGTTGATTTACTTAAGGGGTTTGCTCTTTTCTTTATTTCATCTCTAATACAACGAGCGAACTATTGTTCTTTGCTTATAACGAACTGTTTACTTATCATGTACCGATCGATAACCCGGTTGATTTGATTAACTTTTGATGCGAGCGAGATTCAATCAACGGTGTTTGTCATTTTGGAAATTGGCTAACGTGTCTCCCTCAAAATTGGACCTATTAGGTTCCCTCACGAGGCTTTTAGGTGCGTATTCGATTATTTGGCTATTAACGAACACATAGGTGGATATAGAATGTGCGGTGCAATGCAATTTAATTTATCGACATCGTGTATTGTGTGCTCAGCGGCCGCCAGAGGCAGGCGCGCATCGCAGCGGCAGCATCGCCGCCCCGTGTGCGGCTCGCAAACTAGCCAATACTCAACAGAATTTCGGTTCGCTTTATTTGTTCTATCTCTTGGGTATTAGGTATTGCTGATGCTTTAATTAATTCAACGATATTGAGTATCCAAATATTGACTAGTGGCTCCTACTCAATTAGGTACCTCTTAAAGTGCTGATTAGCAGAAAATGTGTAACGTAGTTTTAAGTAATCAGGATTGGCGAGCCTTTCTTCTTTAATACTAAGTCCACAATATAATTTAATGAGTAGGTATATATATTCTTTTAGTTTCAAATACTCCAGTACCAATAAATTAGATTAGCATTTAAGAAGCTAACCACATTGTTCTGCGCAAAAGTGAAAAAGCAAGGGGTAAAACCGAACACAAATCATGAACTCTTTATGCAAATCCGCGCCCAGAGCAACCGGATTACTGGGAGCATCTGTGTCTACAGGACTAATGAGATTAATAGCACCAAGTGCGCTAGGATACGTGGGTTAGACTTGTATGTGGACCAGAACTTTACTGGATAATCAAGTTTTTAACTAATTAGTTGTAAAAGTATGTTTCACTGGAATTGTGTACGAAAGACTGGATACATTGTAGTGTCTTATGTATTTTATTTTGTTTGTGTTGTATACTTGTTTAATTTAGTTCTTTGACATCTGGAGAACTTTTACATCTTCAGTAAGACGATTATGTTTTATTTTGGTATTTGCTTAGCCCTTAATCGTATTATTTTTATTTATTTATTTGGTAAGCATAGATTGTAAATATGGATTTCGAAAAAATGTTACATAATTGAGTTTCTTATCACTTGTTCCCAAGTGAGGTTTTTTTGGAATCTTCTGACCTTCAAAAGAGCTTGTAAAAGCCTAAATTGAATAAATGCACAGATATATGAAAAGCAAGTGCGGAGAATAATTATGTGTTGTTTACCTATAGGTAGGTACTTATTGATGGACTGCAATAATAGTACCTACTAAGTTTAGATTTTGTGTTTCTCCGTAAACAGAATTAATTAGAACACTGGCTTATTTCGATTGTCAAGTACCTACGTACTCGGTGAAAGAGAAGTTGTAATAAAATAAAAGAAAAACCAAACTTATTTTATGAAAAATACCCTCAAAATCTTAAAATAGATCCCTTATAGTGTTTCTGTTTACGTCAATAGATGTCTCATGCGTGAATACCTTCGATAAAAATCAAAATGCATCAAAGTAATGAAAGGGAACTTCTATGCAATTTAGAATATTACAAGATATGGAAATTTATACAGAACCTACCCTACTACCGTGTTTGCTTATTATATTTTTATGACCTTCGTTCACGAACCATCCTCAGGTTTAATTTAAATTCATAGTTCTTTTTATGGTTGTAAGAAATAAATAAAGAGAAAGCCCGTTCTAGCCTTGTTCATAAAATTTTAAGTTGAAATAATAAAATTGTTAATGGCGCTTTAATTGGATTACGTGGATTAAATTTGGGATAGTCTTGTGAATTTTCCAGAGACTGTTTTATAAAATCTTAAGTAAAAGTTAAGTAATCTTAAGTAGTCGAATCAAAGAAACAGATCTTATTTCATAAAAAATACCTACGAAATCTTATATTATAGGAAATAAAGATTTCAATATAATATTATAGAAGAAGAATGGAAGTCAAATGCATTAATCTAATTCAGTTTCGTGGTTTAATTATTTCTGATGCTGTTTAATTATATTCGTAGCCGACTGATATCCATACTAATATTATAAAGAGGAAAGGTTTGTTTGTTTGTTTGGATTGAATACGGTCTAGAACGGCTGGTAAATTCTTTCACTGTTGGGAAGCTACACTATTCCCGAGTGACATAGGCTATAAAAAAAAGATGATCCGTGCGAAGCTAGTATATATATGAGAGTATAACACTAACGAGCAAAAAATATTCACTAAATATTTAATACGTAAATGAAAATTTAATTCGCTACAAAACTTATCAACAATCGGCTGGAGAAATCAAAAGCCCTTTAAAGTTTACATATTATAACAACCAATATGGACGCACATTTGTGTTTGATATAACCATGATAGGAAATCCGTGTTAAAAATATTTATAAAAACAGTGTAGCAGGCTGCCGAATCAATTTCGATCGTGGCTAAAACAAGCAAGTGGAAGCGTGTCGATAGAATTGCATGCAAACAACCCATAAACGCTGATATCGCCTTAATATGAAAACTTGCCCGTACCCCGGATTACCCGGCAGGATAATTATACGAAAACAAATAAAATAGTGGGTGGATATTGTCTACCCCTATATTGTCAACAAAACTGTCAACACCTGGATTCGACGAAATATATTTGTTTGAAACGATATGGATCGAATTTGATTGTGATTTCAGTGGTATTATTGGGAGCGGTGCTGGTTATTGACCGAATATTTTTAATGGGAATAGAATGATCTAAGAAACTTAAGAACTTGATTTTAAACTATTTTTAGGAGCACAGTAGAGCTACATACATACAGTGATTCCATATTCGCCCTTAATGTTTGACAAAGGTTGTCTCGGACCAGGGGCCCTAGACAAGTGCCCAACGTTCAACGTTAACGTTAAACGTTAGGACCAAAATGTATGGGATTTGACATCCGCGAACGACTGTCACGTACGTCACAAATGTCAAATCCCATACATTTTGGTGCTAACGTTTAACGTTAACGTTGAACGTTGGGCACTTGTCTAGCCCCCCAGTTATGAATCCGTATATTTTGTTTCTTATTCCCTTCCCACGATTCTGACGTCAGGTGATTTTACGTGACTAGGCTGTGGTTTTCGGTATTGTGGATAATAATGACCTAACATGGATTTTAATGTGAGCAATTAAAAACTTGCGAGGAAATAAGAATTTCAACATCCAGATATCATGTATGAAAAAAGAAATTTAATGATTTTTTAACTTATTAAAAAAGGCATAAGAATAGTTTTAATTAAAAGTTTCTAGTACTTACAGTGACGGGCTTTTTTCAAGAAGGTAATATTGTAAAGGAAATGTAAATTCTTCACTCAAGCCTATCTCTTGTAATTTAATGTTTTTCAAACTTTGTGTCAATACTTTGCTCTGATATAGGTGTACTTACCTACAAATAGGCAAGTTTATTTATCAGTAACTATATATTTGAGACGTTATAACTAAATAATTTTCTCATTCGAATGAAACAACTATAACGGTTGCTATACTTTAGTGTTAGACTATCAGCTAAGTCGGTTACAAGTATGAAACTATAAATTTTCGAAACATTAATATTTAAAAAAAAATAAGCGAATTATCTAAATCTCTTACAGTTGTTTCATTCCAATGTAATTCTCACGAAAACATCAAAATTTTTCAAATAATTTTCTTTTAACAAAGAAATAGGCTTTACTTTCTTACGACTTTTTCGCAGACTGTAGGTTGTTAACTACTCAAAAAGCCGCAGGTCCTGAAAGAAAATTATAAATCTACGTAGTCACCGACGTTCTGTTTGGTCACGGCCCTAGGGGGTTCACTAGAATATACTTGTAAAGAGGCTTATTGAAAAACATTGGTCTGTCTAAATTAAGCATTGATTAAAAAGACCTTTTATATCTTAGCGAGCCTCTAGCCGCTATACATCGCATATACAGTACTAAAGTGACCTAACTCGAAACATGTCTCTTCGCTAATTCAAATTTAAATGTGGTTACTTAGAATATATTTTGAACTAGCTTCTGCCCGCGACTTCGTCCGCGTGGAACGCCTCCTTTTTTGCAGTCGGTTAAAAAGTAGCCTATGTCCTTTCTCACGCTCCAGACTATCTTTGTACCAAATTTCATTTAAATCGGTCCAGTAGTTTTAGCGTGAAAGCGTAACAGACAGACAGACAGACAGACAGACAGACAGACAGACAGACAGACAGAGTTACTTTCGCATTTATAATATTAGTAAGGATTGAGTCACTTTTGTTCTCAACGTGCATTTTGTTCTGCGTACTGATATCATTACTCACACGCTATTTAGCAGTTAGCGCGCACAGAGCCGATTTATCAATGCGACATTTATATTCTGTTAATCGTGTTTGGATATTGAGCCGATAGGGGTGCGTTACACAATGCGGGCGTTGCGGTTGCCAATGAAACTTCTGATAATGGAAAATGTTTTTTTAGTGGAAAAACCCCTAATTGAAGGGCAGTTCCATCGGGTAGTTGACCGTAGATATAATATACAATCGAAATGAATTATAAGTATAATTTAGTAATGATTTCTGATGCTTTTTGTATATGTACTTGTTGGAATTGTGTTAAACTATAGTCTACTCAGTGCACGAACATGGAAACTGTAAGGTTGAAACGTCATAAAATCAAACGCGAGCTAAATCCAAGTTGAGTTTTTTCATTCCAATATTATTAACTATTTATTAAAAATCTATATATAGCTTAAAATAGTTAATTCAGAAATTAATTGTAAAAAAGGAGATCAGACAAATGATTTTGAAATTCAAAAGATTTTATATCTTCTACGTATAAGGTATTCCGGTATTGTAAAAAGGGTCCTATATAATTTCTCTTATGAATTACCTACCAACTATTTGACTAAATATAGGTACCTTGTAACGTTGCACGTACATAAATAAATATAATATACCATAACTTAGAACTAACTTTTGATATTTACTTATTAATACTAATATTGGCCTATAATAGTTAATTTTATTTACAACAATCCATAAGCATTTCTTACGCGATGTTACCGTGCGTCTTCCGCGCTATGATTGGTTGTTGACTGTTTTACCATGGGAGCTCGGACTGCGCCTGCGCCACTCATCGGCCGATCTCCCCACGCCAACAGAACCGTTTGCCTCTGATCGACGACGGACGGGTGTCGGTTGCGTTCACTTAGACTCCTCGATAGTGACTTCTCACGCACCGACACACATATTCTTTAAGTAATTGTTCCGGAACATATTTTTCCGAATTACTTGGTGTCGTAGCTAAGTAGCTGCGTAATTGTATTTTTTTTATAAGTGTTATTCCGCACCCCGATAGGGTAAGTGTTGAACAATATTTTAGTTCTAAGTAGGGCTATTATTTAAATGCTTTGCGTAAATGCTTTATAAATTCATTTAAATGTTAATAGTAATCACGCATTATTTAGTAGAACAAATATATCATCCTGCCTTTTGCTTTCCGTTAGGATGATTAATCATTTTAAAAAAAAAGTACTTCTCTTCATTTGTATTTCTACCCACATGCCTGTATTTAATAATTTAATTTTATGTGAATAACTATTTTAATGCTTATTTTGCATATCTTCCTTTATTTCCACTGCTCCTTTGAACTCCGTTCTGATAGTGATTACCTACCACACCAACTGCTTAATCGGTTCCTCCTAGCAATCTCGCCAATAAAGGGTGTTCACTATCAGCGGAGAATAACCGACCGAAATAATTAACTGTGGACATCCATTCACAGGGTGCTAAGTTTACACTGGTGTCGTTGGGAAGTACGACCCAAGTCTCCACGCACCATCACCTCACCATCTTCGGCGGCGGCCTTCAAGGTCATTCTACCGCTCCGTTGCCGAACCCGATCCCTGCCGAGCTGCGTTCCAGAACGTCAGGGGAGTACCGGACTACGACGGCAAAACCAGACGGGCTTATTTCTTACGACCCTGAATAAATGTTGATGACCGTTATTCGATCGTTTCATTTCAAATTTGAATACGGCACAACCTGCACCTACATGCTTGTACCTACATGGAACAGGCTAAAGACATCCAACTTTCGCGCAAACAAAAAAACCTCAGCTCTCGATGTATTCACCGTGTTACCTTAAACTGGGATACTCCCGTAACATTTTTGTAATTCACCAAAAACAGGCAGTCGCAAAATTTACTTAAATATTACTTCTTAATTTTTGCACCACTGACCCGAGGCACACTGGGCGCATAAATCCGTACGTTTCCACTGCAGCGAGTCACGGTCGCGTTAAGTACACACAATATGAGCGGCCGCGCCATATTTAATCGTTATCAGGCCGGCGTGCAGACCTGGCGGCGTATTCATCGCTCTATGATTTACTTACAGCTTATCCCACCCACGAGTGACTTATGGGGTGTAGAACAGAACACGCCGTGTTGCTTGGTGTGTTATCAACTTTTTGTTGCACTTGAACTTCTGATATGTTTGTGATTATGGGACATTTTAAGAATATACTTTGTAATTTCAGACCATTTGATCTATAGTTATATAGTAATTTTAGTACTTACTTAACATACAAAATTTTAAACATTAAACTGCTTAATCTTACTACTATTTAAGCTCGAAATAGCCAATTTATATTAATAATTGTCGTTTATCTGGTGAATATTGTATTAAAGACATTGTGAAACAGTCCGTTAAAATATTATTAGGTAATAAAAAGAAGAATTACTTAAGTAGGTACTTTGAATATATTAAGTAGGATACCAGTAGGTACTTATTAAAGGTTAGTAAAAAAAATTTAGAATATAAAATTTGTAAAGACTTTTACTCGCGTAGGTATATTAATTTTAGATTCATGTTTTCAAATCTTCACAGTTCCCATATTTGTAGCAATTTGAGTCGATAGTCTAAAACCTTAATTGGGAGCTGTGAAGCTTATAAAACATCAGCATAAAATCAATATAGGTTCTAATAACCTTTATCGACAATAAAACGGCACACACCCTTAAATCAATTTTATTTCAACGAGCACAATTCAAAAAGCATTACAGGAGTTAAAAAAACAAAACACAATCTCTACGTGTGTATTCAGTTTCCACAATCACAACGTCTGAGTTGTGTGTGCATCGAGCCATACGAATTCAGGATGATTTGGTGCATTAAGACTTGCTCTATTTGTACCAAGGCACGGGGAGTGAAGTCAAGTGTGACCGCGATAATGCAATGCAATCCATTGCCAATGTCGTTATGTGCTTTAACAATGAATAGGTGATGGCTTAGAGTAAACAACGTACTTGCTTACCTAAGTAATGTTGTCGCGTCGATCCAAAAATGTACGTTACGTAAGAACGTTATAGGAAAAAATGAAGGTTACGTAAAAACTTATAGATGTAGGCTTTTCTCAAGGATGTTTTCATGATTAGGTACGCCAGTCGTCATTGAAGATATCCTAAACTACTTAAATATTACCTTAAACCTATTATTGTTTTTCGTAAGCAGCAAAAAGACAGAAATAAATAAAGAAAAAAATGTGATTTATATAGTAACCTCTGCAAGAAATTTCTCGAATCTATTTACAAACCAATTCCGATAACTATCTACATACCCGATAACCAATACTACAATCACAAAATAAAGTGACACAACTTTCAGACAAAATCTTAAACTAACTAAAGTCTTTTCAAACTGAATTTCCCTTTCACAACTAGTACCATCTAGCATAACATAACACCTAAGGAAACCTTTCCAGTAGATATACAGTTTACTTAACCCCTGACAGTCTATGCGGAACCCTTCAACACACCTGTCACAATCCAAACTCATTAATAGAGACCTCCAAAGCCTAGTGATGTTGTGATAGACAATTTTCGCATTCTCATTAAGGCATTCGCGCGCGGACTATGCAAATACTGGATGCGGTAATCCATTTGTAGCGTTTCATAATTGCAGCTAGTTCATTTATAACGGTTTTCAAACAAATAATAACTTAACAGTGGTTTATTATACTCTTTGTAACTACAATGTATTCTTGTACGACAAATTGGAAACTGAAAATGGACCAAATGGTCCGAAACAACGTAAAAGTTATCAGGAATTGGTAATCAAAATATATATCAAGTAAGACATATCATCAAAAAGAACCTTTATAGCGTTCATGACAACAATCGTCTTAAATATGACATACTATTTAAAATAATTATATTTGAATGAACGTTAAATATTCTTATTCACAGGATTATGTCCAGTTCTTATACAAATTGAAAACTGTAAAATTTAAAGTCATTCAGGTTCAACGTTACTCACGTCAGATGTTCTGCTGTTGGAAATGTTTCAAACGTCAAGTAATGACATTGGAGAAATATTTTTTCCTGTTTGTACACTTTTATGACAGGACTTTTATCAGTTTCGATATAACTTAATTCAGCAAAGGTCTATCTTATGATCAATTCTAATTATAATGCTGTCACCATCGATACCCTTTAAGCACAGTAAAATTCTGAACTCAATTCTCAAGTTATCGAGGTCAACTAAAGTTGGAGTTAAAAGTAATTAAATCCGTCAGCACTAATTGCCGAGCTCGCTGTAACTAGGCTAGAGAAAATTTAACTAAAATTAATTTGTATGTCGTATCTTCGGACTCGACAGAAATTTTATTTCACAACGTCCACCGCTCAATTTCCGCAGTGAAAAATCTGTTATAATCTACGTCGCCGCATTGATTCTGATGATGCAGTCGCAGACAGGCCGAGTCATTATCATTATCGTACCACTCGGCTTCCATTAATCACGTTGGTATTCTTGATTCGTGTCCCCCTGCCCCTCAACCCTTCGGTTTCACCCTTGTACCTGGACGCACTGGTGCATTCACCCTACCCTTATCAGTTCTGATGCTACCGAGTCGCAAGGACAGATATGGATTTGGAATGCTATGGGAAATTAATTGAATATAATAATTTCTGATGCCTTCGCGGTTATTACACATTGGAATGAAACAACTATTAACGGATTTTACTCGCGTATTTTTATTTTATTTTATTAGCTGACGTTTCGGATTCTTTACAGTTTCCATAATCGTAGCACGACTGAGCTGACAATAGTCTAACGCTAAAGTGAATTATACAGTTATGCAAACTACCTTATATTTAAATTACAAATTTTGAAAAAACTACCCTTTTCTTTGAATATAGTCAATTATATCTCGTGTGGAATAGTATTATTTTTGCTAGGATTTCAGATTTTAATATGCTAGAATGTTACATTGGAGTGTAAATGAATTAGGAATAGGTATATTTAAGTGACATATAGGTAAATGTGGATGATTACATGGATCTTATTTCTACATAAGTACTTATAGTTTTTGTCAGCCAATTTAAATTACAATAACGGTTTAGAATAATAAAAAAACATTTTATTTTATATTAGACGTTTACGGTGAAGGCTCTAACATCAAATAAGAACTCATCAAAATTTCACTAATCTATTCCGCGAAAACACAATCAGTTCCATTCTCCATCCTTTAAATGTTTGTCAAATTTAGCAATAACAATTACGTGCCGAAGTGCCACGATCCGTCTCTGTTATTTGCTATGGGCTATATTCCACTAATGCTCTGGTTACAGGCGTCGATACTGCGTAACAAT
Organism: Polylopha cassiicola; assembly: GCA_038024825.1. Classification (NCBI taxonomy): domain Eukaryota; kingdom Metazoa; phylum Arthropoda; class Insecta; order Lepidoptera; family Tortricidae; genus Polylopha; species Polylopha cassiicola. The sequence goes on from CP149059.1 coordinate 6,295,000, forward strand.
CCATTCAGTGTTGTTTGTAATGAGCTGGTTATTAAATCTGATTGGATAGTGTTTGGAGCCCTAATGTGCATATGGACGGTGTGACGTCATTGCTACGTTTACCGAAGCTTGATTGGATGATGGTCGAATCATGTATTTAGTTTGCGATATATTTGTAAGAAAACAGTTGATATCGCTATCCATTTTGAAAGATTTGGATATGCTTATTTACATTACAGAGATTACAAGCGTATTGAAGAAAAAGAACCATTATCATAATAACAACGGGTAACATAGGTACCTACTTACAGAAATATTTCAGAAACGATCGATGTCTTCATGCTATAGGTGTTTTCTCTTCTTATTGGATGACTGTTGTCAACTACCAAATAATAATTATATTGAATTAGTTATGTCCTGTGATTTTACTGGCGTGCAATTTTCCTCTTGGCATCGGAATAAAGAACACCTTACCTACATCAAAATTACATTCCAAAACAAACAAATCTACGGTTATGGAATCTGTAAAGGCTCCGAAACGGCAGCAAATCCGTTTAAAGTTGTTTCATTGCAAACAAATCTGCTTTCTACTACCAGTGCAAGAAGGAGAAAAAGTCACGAAACTCTTAACTCTTTTGCACTAACACCTTGTCAGACAATTGGATCAATTAACAAAGACAATCGAGCACTTGCGATAAAGCAGAACACAATGAGCCCGTATGTCAGCTGTAATAGCTCGAGTCGAGGTAATTGAGTCTAACCAATCGGATATCGACATTACATTACTGTGATTCACGTGGACGTTATAACCAGGGATGTTACTAATGTCATATTTTTGGAAACGCGTTCAGAAATCTTGATGCATCTTAAGTCATTATTAAGCAATACACCAATTATGCCATACCCGCTGATTGTGTAACTTGATATAATGAAAACTATCCCAATTGGTTTTTGAAAGGCCTTCATATTGTTTGAAATGAGGAAATTGAATTGGTTTCAAACGATCGACGCCAAATGAATAGCGAAATTAATTAGATTTTGAAGCATACCAATTGGGTTTGCTTTCAAACCAAGTGTGTTCCACAATCAGGTGTCTTTAGGATAGCCTGGCTCTATTTCATCTCAAGGACATTCTAAAAGACGATTAAGGGATTAAAGAAAGAAAGAAAGGTCAATTAAATTTTCTGGACTCTCTTCTTTTCTGAATTCTCTTACGACCGATTGGTGGCGAATTACCTTGCAAGCATACCAAGAAAGGATTGCGAGGCCGGTTTTCGGTCTTATACATCCAAAACGGTTTGGTACCAGTGGGTGATGGTGAGACCAATATCAAATCAAAGAGTAATTTAGTACCCTATCGAAGTTTAAATGAGGCAAATATAATTACAGAAAACGGCCCCATAGGTCAAGCCGCGCACAGAGATTAGTTTCATGGCTAGTTCATTTTGGTCATCACACAACACGCATTCGCATCCAATATCCAATATTTGTGACATCCCTAGTTATAACCTCAGTAACGTTATCAAACCGGACATAGCCTGATTGCAGCATTATAATTGGATAGGTGTCAAGTTTGTCAAACTATGCCGATTAGATTCGTATCGAGTGGTTATTGGTGACGATGATTGCGTCATTAACGTTGAAATAAAGGAAGTGAGATGATGAGGTGTGGATTGCTAGACCGATTAGAGCGCCTAGATAACTGTTAATCGATAATATCAACTATCGTACGAGTATATGTATGGAACTGTCAATTCCGAAATACACGTTACTTGGTATTCTCTCGCGTATGTCAATCTATACTAATATAATAAACAGGAAAGCTTTGTTTGTTTGGATTGAGTAGGCTCCGAAACGACTGGACCGATTTGAAAAATTCTTTCACAGTTGAAAAGCTACACTATTTCCGGGTGATATATGCTATATTACATTTAAAAAAAAATAGGGATCCATGCGAAGCCGGGGCGAACCACTAGTTTCATATAATGTACCATTTGTTCCATTTGGTTGCTTATAGCGATTGGCTCTTTTCTAGGTACCTACACTATATGGGATTTATATAAGCTAACAAATCGTTACGTGATCAGATTTCATTCGCTCAAGTCAATTTCATAGTTTAGTAAAGTTATGTTTTGATAGTATGTTTTATAATTTAAGAAGATCAGACTTAACAGAACTACGAACTAAAAGTCTGAAAAGTACCGAGAAATTTGAATTACCTAATCTAGTTGTTGAATAGAATATTTTGAAATCATTACAATTCATTAACTATCATTACGAAACTTTATCATTGCCAGTAAAAATGTAAATTTAAGTGATTCATCTAAATTTTTAATAATAAATGAATGGCAAAATCTTAATAAAATAAGTTACAGTAGAATATTGGATAGTTTTAAGTGAATTGTATAATCTATATAAATAAAAATGGATTAACAAAAAAAGATTTTCGGAAATTTATAGCGGTACGAAGTTCGCAGATTCAGTTAGTAATGTACATATTCCATCCTCCGGCCAGAAAGCGCCTACTTTGTGGCCGCCTCGCTAAATGAAATTTCCGCTTTCTGGCTTCGTCGAACAGAAAAATAGTATACTGACCTCGGCCAGTAAAGTATAATAGCCTCAGATCACATTTTTGTCAACCTCGGCTTCGCTTCGGACGACAATTACATGTGATCTGAGACATTTTTTATTTTACTGGCCTTGGTGCGTAATGTAAAAAAGGTATTATTTCGAGCGACCTAATATCGTATTGCAATTAAAATACCTACTGTACTATAATAAAATATTATTGTTGTATTCTTATTAACTAGTAGTTATTAATTAATACACCGGTGACTAGGATGCACGTTTATTTTTATATCACACCAAATCTTAAATCAGCGCCATGACAGTTTTGCAACTAGTGTTGCCCCAAACTTAAAACTACCACAATTATTATGATTCCAGATTACATTTTCACCTTTACAACAATACCCGGCTGATTGAGATCACAATATTCATCAGCTATTAAAACGATCCCCCCGCATTATCTATTCTTAGGGTTTGGATACACGTTAGTATTTTCATCATATCACGTAATAGTGCGGGTGTGGTCGCCGATATGATCTTTCAGAGGGCTTCGTGACTAGGGATAGGCATGCATGGAATAGGGACGTGGAAGACAGGAATCCGAATATGTACATTCAAAGAAATTATGTTCGGACCGAAAAATAATTTATTACCTATCCATAGTTTTTAATCAACAGTTAATTATGATTGGAATAAAATAACGGAATAAAACGGATTTAACTTGCATATTTAATTTAATTTAAATATCTTTTGTATCCAAGGGCGTGCTTTCCGTACAGGCACAGTGTCACAAATGTATGGAGTGCCTACCCTGGCGCCATACTTATGCTCTCCTCACTGCACGCGCCTGATTGGATCCCTATTTTTTTCAAAATATTCTATGTTACTCAGAGTGAATGGAGCTTTCCAAATGTGAAAGAATTTTTCAAACTTTTATTCATAACAAACATACACAGAAAAATATAAATCTTTCCTCTTTATGATAGTCAATGTGTGTAGACTACCTACTTAATGTAATTATATTGCCTATTTCTTGTTCACTCAATAAGTTCCATTAAAAATGGAGTCAAGTAAAAAATTCGAATCACTTTAGCATAAGACTATTATTACTATTACTTAAGCGTTAGACTATTGTCAGCTCAGTCGTGCTACGATTATGGAAACTGTAAAGAATCCGAAACGTCAGCAAAGAAAACAAAATAAAAATACGCGAGTTAAATCCGTTAATAGTTGTTTCATTCCAATAAGACTATTGTCAGCTCAGTCGTGCTACGATTATGGAATCTGTAAAGGCGCCGAAACGTCAGCCAATAAAAATAAAATACACGAGTTAAATCCGTTAAAGTTGTTTCATTCCAATGTATAATAACTGCGAAGGCATCAGAAATTATTACAAAATAGGAAATTAAATATGACAGGCATTCTTTCACAACACTAGCATAGAATCGATACCGTGCGTCATGAATATTTCAACCATTTTTGTACTATCCTTACCTTTGTCGCGTAGCCGTCGAAGCTAATTGAAATATTTTTCTCTTATCTATAATTTTCAATGGAAAATGGACATAGGTTGTATTTTGTTCTGTTTATTTTTAGGGTATCATTTCGATACTATTGTAATTAAATGATTTTTGGGCTTGCGAGTGTAGAGGTCGTTGACATTGTGTTAATAGTTTTTTTAACGTTGTAAATATATGTATCTAGAGATTTGAATAAATATAGCTTTTGTTCATTGATTACTGTGCATGATCATTTATTCAAATTGCTTAGTAAATTGCCCCAATTTTCTGTAAAGGGTAATACTGCAATACATCACGACCGTCCCATGGAAATGACACGAACGGTATTCCCAACTTTTAATAAAAAAATTGTGGAATTTTTCAGGTTTAACAAACAAAAGGCCCTACGTACGCACGAAGTTGTAAATTACGCAACAATTCGAATGGAAAATGAAATGCCTGCTTCCAAACCATTAAGCAATTTGAATTTAACACTCGTTCCTTCATTTTCCTATTACCGCAGAAATTCGCGATTTACTCAGTACTTGAGAGCGGGGATGTAAACATTGCAGCCCAAATTATATTAAATTGAGAAGCGATGCGTACTTACTCTGCTACTTTTCGAAATCAAAGACTTTCCACTTCAATGAAACAGTATTTTAATTAATAATAATATGCACGAAATAATTGATAAACTCTAAAACTAGTAAGGTAATTTTTATTTTTTACATAATACCGACTACTTAAATACCAAGTTAATGGATTAGCCGTATCATAAAATATACTCGACCTTAAGGCCTTTAAAAATATTATTAGATGTTGCTTAAATATTCATGAAGTGCCTCAAAGAAAACGTTCACTCGAAATTATTTGCCCGAATTTCTTCAAACGAATAATTTCGGCCGCGTCCTATAACATTTTCATAGCGACAGACGAAATCGTTTTAGCTGATTTCGTAATTCTGTTGGTAAAAACCGTGTGCCCGCGTCTGCATCAAAGGGAAGCGCGCCCATCCACGCGGAATAAATCAACACGGAAAAATAATATAAGCGAACATGTACATACAGTATTGACGTAACACCATAAGAAATATTCTGAAGGGTAGCTATTGAGAAAACCAAATTCCTTCCACCTTGATTCGGGGGAAGATTTATCGAAGTAAAACGGTAGTAACATTTAATTAAATCGCATTTAATTGATAGCACAAAAATGTTAAGATTACTCTTAAAAAAGGGAATGAACTGTAAAAAAAACCGTTTATCTCGTTTAACAAACGCCGGCAGTTAACGTAAGCGGCTACAAGGAAACTCTGCTCCGTACAGCGCATCCGCCGCACCGTCTGCGGGCCAAAAGGGGTGGCAAAGATTAAGTTGCGTTTTTTAATCAAACACATAGCAATCCGTCAATGGGACGATCCACTGACTAAAACAAAGCGATAAATTAAAGCAGGAAACCGGGAGAACGCTCGCTCGTATTGAAAGATTTACTTCCTCTGTTTAATTGCAATAACGGCTAGGCACGTTGGTATCGTATTTTTCTTTTTACACTCCGCCTCTTATTGCCTTCGGGCCGTTAAATAAATTTATGACGCCCGACAAAGTTCAGCCCACCTCTGCAGCCTCTGCGGTGCTCGAAATTAGGTGGGAATGCGAAGGTGGAAATAAAAAGGCGGTCTCAGGTGCGTTGTTGGGCGGCTAGTGCGGATTAGCTCTTGACTCGCGGTTAAATGGTCCGCCCGAACATAAAAGTTTCTTAACGCCCATAGTTTGGGCTTCCAGTTGACTCGAATTTCCCTCTCTCTAAAAAGTTTCGGCCGCTAGCTTTGTTTCCCATTACGCCGTGTACCTATCTGCTTTGGGATTTTGTCATTATAGTCAGAGTTGGCCCTTGCGGAAGTTTGTTATTGAGGCATTGCTATTTCGCTTTCATATGGAATTTTAAGTGAAAATTTGTTTTATGGAGTTGCAATTAATGTAGGCATGTAGCGAAAACATCTATGTTTAATCAGTAGGTACCATATAAGTAAGTACTTAAAAATAAATAAACATGCTTGCATGAATACCAGAAGCAGCTGCTCAAGCAGTTTGTAAACTGTTCTTTATTTAGAAAACACCTAACGTTTAAAACAATTACAGACAAATAAAACAGTAAGGTGACGATTGAATATTTTATGAGTTCATAAAAATAGAAATGTAAAAATACCTAAGCATGACAAAGTATAAAGGAATAAAAAAAGTTTTCATTTTATTGTATCATGCGAATAAAGTTAAGCGGGTCGGATAAAGAAATTTATGTACACAAGCGAACATTCAGTTCAAAATATAATAGGTAACTTAGCTTAAGTTCCATACAGAAAAAGGGAGAAAATTCAATTACAATTTTGTTATAAATTAAGAGAAAATTTAGAAACTCACATTAACGCCCGACTCCCTTAAAACCTCCGATGTAATCTGAAACAAGGAACAAACACGGCTAAATAACAATAAAATTCTAATAAAAACTTTGAACACGCAACCGAAATTGTTGCTATAGGGAAAATTGACCAAATTGTTATTTACGGTTGGAAATTATAACAGGGCATTATCGAAGCAAGTACGCCCTACCCTCAGTTGGTTTAAAGAAACCTATTCACGACGCTGCATCGCCTATTCACAATGGAAAAAAAACTCCACAAGGTGTATTTTAATATATATTAAAAACAAATCCAAAATAATTACTATAATTAATCTCAAGCTACTTTCTTCCTTACTTCGTTATCAATAGTGAAAAAATACATAGGTACAATTTTCACGAGATAACGATACGCGTGCGTCACGTGATAGAAAGAGATGGGACTTATAAAGGCATAAAGTAAATCGAAACAAAAAATAGTTATGTAACGTTCAAACTAGTTTGCACTTTATTTTGTCTCAATAGGGAAGTGTTTATATTTATTAAGTTTTTCCGATGTAAAGCAACTGTACGTACCTTGGTATGGTACTATTACAGTTATAAGGTTTAAAAAAATGGTATAAAATATGACTTGTCTTTTAATTTCCAACGTCCGTTTATTTCCAATTAATTGTTCGTTTGTAATATAATTATGCATTTACGTGATGTTACGTTGTTACCATTTAATGACAGTTATTTTATCCAATTAAACATTCCACGTGTAGGGTATTTTAAGAAAAGCTTGGGCCGTTTAAGAATATATCCATAGGTTAATAGGTATCGGTTTTTTTTTGTAGCTATCTATAATAATAATATATTAACTAAATCTTAATTCTTCCACAGAAATACAAAACCAATATGGTGTATCGATTAATCGATCCAATATTTACTTGATCGTCTAACGTTAAGCTATTTATAATATTAAGTACCTAGCCTACCACTAGGAGACTCAAGATCAAAGAAGAAGAAAAGAAAGGACCAAAGCTATGTTATGATAGTATTCATATGTAGGTTAAAACCTATAACGAAATCTTCCTTCCTCCATTGCAACAAGCTTACCACAATTTCCAAAACATAGTTAGAATTACGTTATTTCTAACCACAGCGGGTTGCTTTTCGCCCACGTATCCCTATATTAAATACACAACAAAACGCAGGTTGCGGCAAAATCAAAGATTTTAGGTAACCATTATTGCGGATCACGTATCATTTCAGAACGCCTACCAAGTTTGCGGTCACCGGTTCTGAATACAATACAATTCTAATATAAATACAAATATTTCTGAATTTGTTTGGAGGTAGTCCTGTAATCGCGAAAAGGGTAGTTACCGCAGGCATATCGAGAAAATAATACCTAATGTATAATGTAATATGATTAGGTACCTATTCATTGAAAAAGTCACACTAATTAATTTAGTCCAATACTAAGCAAAGGTACTAGATAACGGATAAGAATAAGTACTTAAAATTTATAACAACGAAATGGCAAGTTAGGTTTGAAGCATACAGTGAGTATAAATTGCATATTTTTGACCTTATACTTGTATGAAAAGCACAAAAGATTGGAATGAAACACCTATTAAACGATTTAACTCGCGAATTTTATTTTTTATTTGCTGACGTTTCCGATTCTTTACAGTTTCCATAATCGTACCACGACTGAGCTGACAATGTGTAATAACCGCGAAGGCTACAGAAATTATTATAACAACAAAAGATAGGTATTATAATAATTCATGTAACTTGATTGAATCACTTACAGTAATTCTTGTACGTCACATTACACATTGCCCATGTTTGTACGTGTAATATTTGACCTCGTAACTTATTCAGCAGTCGGAAGCAGTTAAATCACAAAATAACCTCGTTTTAATTATTAAAGCTGAGTCACGTCGCACGTGTCAGTTTTGTCACTGGAAGGAACATTAACATTTCTCGTATTTTACTGTTGTTTTATTTCGGGTTACAAAGTTCCGGACTCTGGGCGAATTCGCTAATGTTCGAATAATGTCATTAGGATTTTGCCCCCTTCCAAATGTGTCTTTAAATAGAAAGGTGCTTCCCAATTATATGTAGGGGTAATTAAAGGCTTCAAGTGTATTTGAAGTGTAATGCGGAAGGGTAGATTTGGTTACAATATTTAGGCCTGAGTTTACCGGTTGAGAGGTAATCACGGAATATAAATTCGTGTAAGTTTATTTAATGCGTTTAACAACATACGGTTTAACGGTTCTGTTTTGATTTATTCGGATGTACGCGTATGAATTTATTGAACTTAAAAGGATATAGAAACAATTTTAATGAAATTTAATTTTAATGGGGATTATTAAGTAGGTAGGTACGTAAGTAGCTATATTGTTAAAGTTAATGCCTACGGATTATCATTATAATTTAATATGTAGTTATATATTATAGTCTATATAGGTTAGTTTAGGACTTATACGAAAATTAATTTCTATCCGGTAGCCTCGCTTAAACTCGAGAACGGCAGCACCGATTGGCTATATTGGTCTCGAAATATTATAATGAGGCAATTAAAAAAAAAAAATACAAAATAATAATAATGTTATGGAACGCAGTAGGTATGCACGAAGTTTGCCGGGTCAAATAGTAAGTAGGTACTTACATTTTTATTATGATCTTTATATATAAAAATGAATCGCGAAATGTGTTGGTAAGCGCATAACTCGACAACGCCCGGATCAATTCAGCCAATTTTTTTTTTTAAATATTCGTTGAAGTTCAAGGATGGTCCTTACGGCGAGAAAAAATCGAATAATTGCCGGGAAAACCCTAAAAACAGCCCTTTTCTTTTCCCATGCAAACGTTGTCTAACTAAACTTAAAGTTACCTAATTTGAATTTCGAACGGGCAGTATGACGTCTGCCGGGACCGCTATAGGCTATAAAAAAAGGGATCCGTGCGAAGCCGGGGCGGACAGCTAGTTTATAATAAAAACAAAGTATATTACGTTACGAGATTCCGCAAACTCCCGTCTATCTCTTAAAAGATCGACGAGATATGAAAGAATTACCAAGAATCCTGAACACCGCTAACTGAGTTGTCCCATGTCTCAGTCGCGACGTGGCCAAACAAAATGTAATTTTCCCCCCGAAGCGCCCACTTACGTGACCCGGGAAAGATATAACGCCTTTATTAAATTATTTCAGCTTTTATAACTGCCACAGACATGTCTGAAAAAATTAACGACACAAAGGCTAAAGGGATTAAGTTGCAAAGTCGTGGAGCCTCACAATTTAACGTCCCCACACCTGCGCTGTACGGGCCGTGACGTTCAAAGCACTTTTAGACCCGATTCCGCTGTCTCCTTTTAGTTAAGTAAAAATACTACGGGTTTAATTAAAACGATTTCGCTTACAAGGGCTGTTAAGGCGGAGAGTTTAATGTTTTAACTAGCCGGGTAGGTACTTAGGTGAGGTATCCTTTTATACAGGGGAAACACACGTACCTTCGTCCTATCCTATCAAACTTCCGGCGTTATGAAATAAATGTCGTCGGAATATTTATGTGCGGAAGAGGGCGCATCGCGAGATTGCGCGCTCGATTGTCACTCCCCAACGAAGCAGATATTTTGTAACTTCGCTAAATTATCATTAAACGACGATTTGTTTCACTAATACCCCATTGGTCGCGCCTCCTAAAATTAAATGAATTATTCGAAAACTCCGCGCTATATTCAGAAATGTTATAAGATTTCTTGATATGAATCCTTGTACAAAACATTTCATAATGTTCAAACCTCGTTCACATGTTTAAACGTTTATGAATTTCTCGTAGCAAGTGAAATTATTTACCGTAGCGGTGCTACGCGCTTATATCAGACGTAGCACATTTATGAAGAAACTCGTAGCCTAGTAGAAACTATAAGCGTAGTTATTAATACTTCTTCCGAATTTAGCATATAATTTTAGGTGTTCCTTTTTAATAAAATCCCAAAGTGACTTACTGTTTAAGTTGAAAAAGATTTTTTTAAACAGTTACGTCATCCAAATCCTTTAAATAACGAGAGAAAGTTTAAGTACTAAAAACTCGAGTGGACTTGTGTAAGTTTGATAAGTAAAGTAAGCGAAAGTTTCACTTTCTTATAGGCTTAGGCGTCTTCTGGGAGGCTAATAACTTAATCGCTTGCTGTAAATCAAAGTTCCTTAATCGTCTTTAATTACGAGCTGTTATTAGTCAAATCATTTTGTAAATGGGTCATCGATACAGACTGACAGGTTGATTAGAAGTTTAATATCGCAGTCTGTCTACAATTAATGAGATTGAAACAATTATAGAAGTAATGACTCTGGCGTTGTTTACCTGGTATAAGGTTGGGTTGCAATTAGATATATTATTATGTACATAGAATTCTTGTTTAGATATATTTGTCATGTATTTTACAGTCACTATTACTATAAAAATATATGTCTTTTATAGTCGCAAACACTATTACTATATTATATTGTATTTTCTACAAAAGTTAAACTTTGAATCTGGAAGCACACTTTTTAGTTCCAAAATGAAGATAAAATAATATAAGTAATAAAAAGCAGAATGACAACCAACTACGAATTAAAAATTGCTTCAACTTGTTATATTATGAAATTATTAATGTGTTACTTTATATATATCTTGTAAAAAATAGCGGATAATATGCGGGCGTTAAAGTCGTTTATTCAAACGACAATTTTCCCGCTTAAGCAAATTCATAAACAAAAATATTAAACACACCTTAAAATGCTAAAAGGCCGTTACATAAAGGGTAACACAATTAGTTGTTTTAAAAACCAATAGACTAGAGTAATTTGGCTGAAACAGGCTCTAAGGAAGGCTTGGATATCTTAAACGCCGTGTCGCTCGGCCGTCTCCACAATCAGAACTTATGCATAAATTTGAATTTTCAATTAAGGATACTTTGAAGAAAACTTTATTAAACATAAAGAGAAACCTTTGGTCTCTTAAGACGGAACACGTATTAAAAAACATGGGACGCGTGGAGAAGTGTTTTTTTATTAATTTTAAGAAATAAGAAATTACCTACAGCTTCATCACCTAAGTTGTAAGAAATTTCTATTTGGTGATATTCGTAGATCGGTCGATATATAGTGTAAATAGAATCACAACTTGTTCTACTTATACATTGGTTATGATATAACGAATAATTTTCATGTTTATTAACTACGTAATGTTTAAACTAACTGAGTATACGGAATAAAGTTTATTTTTATAAATAAAATTGAATTAAGATTTACATTGAGAAACTTCACATTTAATTATCATAATTTAGACAGTAACAAGAAGTAGGTAGGTATTAATGAGTAAACGTGGTCATGGTCAGACATTAGATTTTTTCTGACACTTACCTTCACACTGGAATAAAACAACTATAACGAATTTCACTTGCGTATGTTAGACTATCATCAGCTCAGTCAGCTACTAATATTTAACTGTAAACTTTTCTAAACCTCAGTATGAATATATGCGAGTTAATGTTTTATTACAATTAAACCCAAAAATGTAAATTTGGGCGGCTCGACAGAAAGCTCTGTCGGGTTGCGCCGCTGCACCCCAAAACGCCTGAAAGGAGCGATCGCGAGATATCTTAAATGAGTTTCGTTATCTCCGGGAAGAGAAAATAGGATTAATAGTTAACCGAGATCGCTCCAGGCGCTAAACATCGAGCGCTTCAGCACCACCTTGTTTCTTTCCTATATTTATCGACTGATAAATTACCCGCTTCACTTTGCTCCTCGGTAAGTGTATCTACAATAGCCTTAATTGGCAACGATCTGTTAAAACTACGTCCGGGGAATGTAAAGGATCGGTGTACTCTTCATTGAGAAAACAGATATGGTTCCTTGACTTTTTTTTACTCTTAGCTTAGTGAGGTACAAGCTTATCTCTCAATAAGTTGGTATAAAATACGATGCAATCGTAAAACGACTTCAGGTAAAGGCCAGGGTGCTAAGATACCGACCCTAGCTGTTTATGCGACGGTGAGTTCGGTGTCCTGAAATAGTCGTAAGCGAAGCATTCTAAGTAGAGGACTGGTCGGTACTCTCGCAAACGCAAACTTTTCTGAGCACTGAGGCTTTATGCAAAAGGACCAAAGTCTATAAAGCGACCATAAAGGGCCGCCGTACAAAGAATGCAAAGTGAGCTATACCGTAAACTGGGCTGGCCTCTCTGCGGTGTCCTTTACGATAGATTTATATTCATGACACTATCTCCGACGCGTAAAATTTCGGGCAATGGCGATCCAGAAGCAGGCATATGTAATTTTGTTTGAATAAGTAAAGAGGGGAGGACAAAGGCTATTTGATCTTCCTTTCTGTCTCCTTAAGGGCAAAAATAAATAAAATCGCCTGTGGACTGTTTTATGTGATATTTCATAAATGGATTTTGAAGGATGTGTGTTATAGGATTGTCGATTCCCTATGGACTGGGTCGTGCGTTATTACTAAACACATTACCTATCGTAGCGCTTTACAAACTTCATATGTTATAGTTAAACAAGTTTCAGTGAAATCACGTTTCCTTTGAACGAAGTTCCAACATTTGATTAATTGTTAATAGGGGGTAGGTTGTTGAGTTAGTGGCTGAAACAATACGGTTTTAGAGGCAAATGGATTTACAAAAGATAACCCACGTGTCAGTCAACATGCGTTCGACTGAAAGCCGACGTTTGGGTTTACGTTTGAAATTTGAAAATCTATTTGGAGATCATTTGATCGCATCCGGTTGGACCGATGTGCAGAGCTTTTAGCATGTGCCTTAAATTTCTAGTGTTTCCAAACTGTATCTATCGTGGTATTAGTAACAAAATAAATTTTGACGATAATTTTATAGGTTAGGCGTGTTCAGTTAATCTATACTAATATTATAAAGCTGAAGAGTTTGTTTGTTTGTTTGAACGCGCTAATCTCAGGAACTACTGGTTCGAATTTAGAAATTCTTATTTTGTTGGATAGACCATTTATCGAGGAAGGCTTTAGGCTATATAACATCACGCTGCGACCAATAGGAGCGAAGAAACAGTGGAAAATGTGTAAAAAACGGGAAAAATATGAAGCCTTATGAAGAAGTGACAGAATACTTTGACAGATCTTTGACGAAACAATCGGACGGGCAGGACGACGTCTGCCGGGGCCGCTAGTAAGTTTATACAATATTTATTTGTATTCTACTTGTTGTCTTTTATTTTTATAATTATTCATAAGATTAATATATTATTATTAATGTGAGTGATCAGTGAATTGAAAATCAGTAGGTCCGATTGACAATCCCATAGTATTATTGATTTTGTAAACTACAAAAAACAGTTAGCGACATTGTAACCGTTAATTTTGAAAACACTTGATACCTACTATCATTCTTCCGATTATAGCAAACGTATGACAGTAACATGTTATGCTTGACGCTTTCTCGTATATAAAAATGACAAAAAACCTCACATAGAAACCGGTAATATTATAATTATTTATCATGCACACCATACAGTTAAACAGCTATAAACAACACTAGCCTTAAGGCTGCAAACTTTTTCTACGGAACCCTAAACAAAACAATACGACGTCGTAAACGTTGAGACTGGATTTAATTCGGACAGGGTTTCATAAATATTTATAAGTGCACAGACTGAAAATATGTTTAAGTACAATGGCTTCGGAACGAGCGTGTGACAGCTACTCCGAACAGAATGCACGGCAAAAAATATGCACGGCTTGAAATAAGAACGTGTGTTAACAAATGTAAGTAGGAAGAGATAAACAAGAACCTTTTATCTTTTACATTTTGTTTGCATGCGATTTTAGGAATCTAACATGCTTGTACGTTAACAAGGAATGTTTGTTCGGGGAGTTATTAAATTTTATTACGTAATGTGAACAGATTGGAAGATGTGTTTTTCCTTGTACATTATACATTGTAGCATGAAATGGCTGAAAAATTTTGTGTTAAATAGCAATTCATTACTTGAATATTTCTCGATATGGATTTAGAATATAGCATGCGAAATTAAGATAAAAAAAAAATCTTATAGCTGAGTTATGATAAATTCTCAATTTAAAAAAACGGCCAAGCTTCCATACTACATTGAGCAAAAAAAATCTGTTTATTAGGTATTTGTTATTATAGCGGCAACAGAAATATATTCTCTCTAAAAATTTGGCTAACTATTACGGTTTATGAGACAAAGTCTACGGTCAGACGGACAGCGGAATCTCAGTAAAAGATCCCGTTTTACCCTTTGGGTACGAAATATGAGTACCTACCTGGCCTGATGGAGTACCTACCTTGAACCTATTTATGTCAATAATGTTCAAATCCCTACTAATATTATAAATGCGAAAGTAACTCTGTCTGTCTGTCTGTCTGTCTGTCTGTTACGCTTTTACGCTAAAACTACTGGACCGATTTAAATGAAATTTGGTACAAAGAAAGTCTTAAGCCTGAGAAAGAACATACGCTACTTTTTAACAGACTGCAAAAAAGGAGGAGTTCTACGCGGACGAAGTCGCGGGCAGAAGCTAGTATAATATAAATGTATATAATTATATGCTTGAGGTTGTATCTAAAATAAATGTTTATCTCCAACACGGTCGCACCGCTCGCCCACAGCATTAACGAAAATGACCCCGACCACAATTTGCGCGTTGCAAATGAAATCTCCCAAATCGGTTTACCATTAATTAATATTTTACGCATTACTTTGTTATTAATGTCTGGTTAACACTCTAATGTAAAACTTTACATATTAAAATTAAAATTTAATTTAACATTCGCGTTGTTAATATGTATTTAGTTCGTACAAGGTCAAGGAGAAAATTGTTACTTTCTCAGAGGCATTGCTCTTGTAATGGAGCTCTCAGAATTCAATAGTATATACATTACATTAATGACTAATATATTTGAAAAGAAGTACTCCCGGAGTACCTTTTCTAATTAAGATGAGAGCGTTCAAAACAAAGGGCACAGAATTCCCGTTTCGCCAACCTTCAAATAAGAAACGTTCTAATTGGTATAAGACAACGTAACTTGATTACTCTCACATCACGTTCGTACCACAGGTACGAATACAAGAGGACCTTATACCTTTGTATGTCTTCATTAGTATTAAGTATAAAAGCGGCTAAAATAATTGACAGTCGTAAGGGATTCAGTGGGCGTGTAGCGTTTTGTTTCATGCTTCCATTTAAATGTACTAGAGTATAGACTTTGTTGTTTTTGTGTATCACAGACTCACATAGAGTTTGTGATACACAATACGATTGATTTGACTCGAACGTTACTTTTTTTGGGAATGAATATTTCAGTTACTCGCCGCTAGATCCAATATAAATATGAAAGTAAACGTTCAGTAGCAACGTTTTATCACTTTTAACCTAAACTACTACTAAGCTATAGCTAAATAATTTAGTTCAGTATAAAAGTACCTACAGTTGGTACAGCTAGGACAAGATAAAATTAAGATACAAATAAAAATTAAGAAAAACATAAATAATAATAACATATTATTATTACTATGAATGATTTACAAATGTTCAAAACACCTATCTGTTGCAATGTTAAAAAAAGGTAAATATTTAAATGCCAAATCCAGATCGATAACAAGTGGGAATTAAAACAAAAATTGAGTAGGTATGTTTTTTTTTCGTTTAAATAATGATGACTGTCTATTTTACACCATAATACAAAAGGTATCTATCGAACTACCTAACCTTTCCAGATCACTGATTACTACTTTTTTATAACGTAAATGAATCGTGATAATTATACGCTCATTAATGTTATACGTAAAGAACAAATTTTATTCTACACAATTATTTATAATAGTTCCAATAAATAATGTTATTATATTTGAAATTGTAAGTGTATAATAACCAGCCTTGGTATTCAAAGTGGATGTAATTTGACAAATAATTAGGAATGTATAATAAATTAATAAAATAATAGTAACTTAGCTACCCATAGTTTTATCGCACCTGTTTATTTTTCTGAAAAATAAGACATATATATATATAAATATATATAACTGAATGTATACTTAATGAAACTTTACAAAAATATAGCTTATACATATAACATAGGCTATATTTTATAACGATATTGTGTATCAATAAATTATGTCAGACAAAGTCGCGGGCAGAAACTAGTATATTATAATCTTACGACAATTAAATTCACAAACATATCGCGAGTTCCTTAACAAACCTAATAGAGTAAGGCGCGGTGCACACGGTTTATAATTAGTGAGAGCGAGCTTCCCTTACAGTGTAGCCACCTCAAAGAACACTTACAATGGGTAATGTACTTAAAGCGATGGTGTGCCTACTGCCTAGTATGCGGCATTACTTTGAGGAGTTAGGTACTGCGGAAAGAAGTGGAGTGGAGTAGGTTTTTACTAAAATGTCATTAGATAAAAAACGAATTGTTAATTTGATAATGAGATTTTTTGGATTCATCTAATGGCTATTTTTAACGATTGTTTAGGTACTTTTCTAATTAATTTTTTTTTATTTACTTGAAGTTTTATTTGAAACTTAAAAAGCAAAACCGGTAAATACCTACGAATTTTCTTTTTTTTTATAAGATTTTATTTAATTTCACCTGTCCCGTTGTCTGTCTGTCCACCTGTCTGTAATCAAATCTTGCAAGTTAAATTTGACCTCCTTAAAATTTTCCGAACGAGCTAAAATTTTGTACGCACGTATAATATTTTCAATATTTTATGTTTTATGTTTATGTTTTTCAATATCGGATAATCATACCTAAATGAATCATTATTATAAACAAGGTTAGACATACCATCCAATGATAATCAGAGGACGTTTGGTCTTAGCTTATTACTGCTATAGTTTCATAAACAAAAATAAAATAACATAGGTATCTATACCTAAACAACAATAATTTCTATCGCGTCTCTACCCCATAAGGCTAGCAGGCCCTCGCAAAGATAAAGCACATTTAGATAAATGAAAGAGAGCTTCTGCCTACAATGGGTACAGCGTAAATTGGAGCAGCGCACACAGGTGAGATTTACTCAAAAGCTGGCCAATATTACGTTAAGTGTGTACATTGCTGTAGTTTGTCTAAAATAATAGTTTGAACGTGCTTTAGAAAATTAAACTTTATTGATACCATGTTTAATTGATATATTCAATCTTACTAGTATTAAAAATGATAAAGTTAAAAAAATACAATTAAGATAAAGAAATTATTATACTTCTTTATCTTAATTCAATAGTTCTTTTCGACTAATTGGAATGCTACGCCTGGAACTGCCTGAAAAATTGTTAAGAGCATTTTTTTTATTCAAAAACCTTGTTGAGTTTTATTCTACTTTGTTAAGGTGAAGCAGGTAGTAGCAGCTAATTTTATTGTCATATGAAAGCTATAGATATGTTCTTTCGAAATATGTAAAATAAACTGATTGAGTGCGATTGAGTATGAACTATTTCACTATGTAAAAAAAAACTAAACTCTTAAAGTATAGCCTTCTATTCAAAACTATTTAACTTTGAAATCGTAAGTTTTATAAGCGTTTTAATTATACAGAAATAACATACTTACCTTAAGGTATAGACTACATTACGTTTTACACCTAATATCAACTAAATAAAAACTAAACTTTGTTGTTAAACTAATGTTCAAAATTCTAATAAATTACTCCATAAATAAAACTGTTTAAATCGAGTGTTGTGGGTATCTAAATAAAAAGTTTCAAACATTCGATAGATAATTAATAGATGGAGTCATATGTCTTGTTCCTAAATAAGTTTACTATTTTTAAATCGGAGTAACTTTGTCTTTGGCAATATTGGCCATGAATTACGTAAATTTCACTTGTGTGCAGCGCGGTAAAAATAAATATTGAACCAATGACGTCATTGTATATTTATTTATCATTATATTTATATACACATCTTAAAGTCTTGAACTGATTTCTGTGCAGGATTACTTTTAGTTGAAATAAAAATGTATTTATTGAAATCGTGTAAGCTTATTTTTCTTGGTATTGTTACTTAGTAGGTGCCAAGGTGTTTATTGTCATAAGATTTTTTATTAAAATATATACTCGTACGTAACCTAATAAAATCGGATGCTAATCGTGCTATTAATAATATTTGATGCCTTCGCGGTTTTTACACATTGAAATAAAACAACCATGAATGGATTAATCTCACATATACATTATGTTTTATTATATTGGCTGACGTTTTGGAACCTTTACAGTTTCTATAATCGTAGCACGACTGAGCTGACAATAGGCTTATGTTAAATTTATAATTATTTTATACCAATACTAGCGGCCCCGGCAGACGTCGTCCTGCCCGTCCGATTGTTTCGTCAAAGATCTGTCAAAGTCTTCTAACTGTCACTTCTTAATAACGCTTCATATTTTCTTCGCTCCTATTGGTCGCAGCGTGATGTTATATAGCCTAAAGCCTTCCTCGATAAATGGTCTATCCAACAAAAAAATAGTTTTTGAATTCGTACCAGTAGTTCCTGAGATTAGCGCGTTCAAACAAACAAACAAACAAACTCTTCAGCTTTATAATATTAATATTAGTACCAATATATACGTAACCCGTTTTCGTTGACAACATAAAGTTGAACAAGCTGGTTCCTCCGTCTATGCCCAGAGGACCGGCACTCTCTACTAAACGACAGACTTAATTTTCCCAAAGTAATAATTAAGAGTGAAGGCTCGTACCTCGTAGGGGCCCTCTCAACTCCACTAAATTTTTAAACAAGCTTAAGTACAAAGTCCGATACGTTTAAATTTAATTATATTAATTATTAAATGTTACTCTAACTTTGAACTGCTGAAAGGGAAGTGGAGTCGGTATAATTGGCTAAGTAAGAATTTCTTGAATTATAACGCTTTTAAGATTTCGTTATTACGTCATTAGTACTATACTAATATCACAGACGAGTTGCTTACAGTTACGTGACAACGGCGTCTTGACAGGTGAATTAAAGGTTTTGGGACGAGATAGGGTAAGCAAAAGCCCGAACTATATAGGTACAAAGATTTGTTAGCAGTTCGGGACAGCCGGGTTTCGATTTGGCAAGCATCAAAAATTACACTTTATTTTTTATTTAAGTACTTAAATGTAAAAAATTTGTAATATATATCGTAATACTGCCAATTTTATAATATGTAGAAAATTTTATATTTTTTCTACTTTTGTAGTTTCAATACACGTTATAATATACTGTGTCACTGCTGTTTAATTTCAATAACCGCGAAAGTAGAAATTATAACATTTAAAATTCTCAAAAGTATTTTTTTTATAATATATGTACCTACTAGAGTTAATTCCGATACCTACAGCTAATTTAATGTAATAACCGCTAAAGCTGGAATGACAACTTTTCATTGCTCATAACTTATTAATCTGTGTAACTAATTATCTAAACCTTAATCAATCAATTAAGCATCGTTGAAAAATAAAATGAAATTAAAACTTTCTAAATCCTTAATTGTTACAGTGTGGGTCAAATTATCCGCGGGAAAGTTATCCCGGCCTAGATAATTAAGTTTTAAATGAAGGACGGTCGCTTAAGGTGAAATTGGCCGTCAGTCCTGCCAACTTAATAAATTAGTAAATAATTCTCTGACATCCTAAAACTTTCAGAAACAACTTTGTATTACTGTACAGTAAATAACTTTTAAATTAGGAATTTTCTTGAAGTTATTTACATTTTGTGTATTTGTAAAGCCTGTTTGTGACCAGACAATGTCAAACTAATCTGATAATTAGGTATAAGTAATTAAAGACTTGGCTGGTAATTATTTAAATAGTTAAAGTTATGTAAGTTGTTCACTCAATTATTTAATATTTAGTGCTACAACTTTATTTAAGTTATGTTGTCAAATAACTATTAATGTAATGTTAGTGATATTAAACTATGTTCTTAATAAAATATACTGTATAAATCACTTTAGCGTTAGGCTATTGTCAGCTCAGTCGTGCTACGATTATGGAAACCGTAAAGAATCCGAAACGTCAGCAAATAAAATAAAAATACGCGAGTTAAATCCGTTAATAGTTGTTTCATTCCAATGTGTAATAACCGCGAAGGCATCAGAAATTATTACTATAATTATGTATAAATAACTTACATAATTATTTATACATATAGTATAACAAATTCGGGTAATTTACACATTTAAATATTAAGAACCGATTCATGATCTTTGATTTTTGTATTTATTTCCTCCCCAATTAAAGGAATATCTTATCATAAAAATTGACAAAAAAAAACTGACAGATACATCTATTATGGAACGGCTATTTCATTCTTTTGCCGGACAGAAATACGTTTGCCGGAGCGCTGGAAATTTATAGTTTTCTACACATCCTAGGTCGCCAGCTAGTATATGTGTCTATATTCTATTACTACCTTATATATTTATGCAAAACACAAGCACGTCACAAGGATAAAATTAAATTCTCAACGCCAACAACCCCACCCGGGACATTGCAGTCATTTATTATAATTAGCCTCGCTATCATTACCGGAATTAACCGGTTGATTTCTTTGAAGGTTTTCTTTTGAAAAGAGGTAAGAAAATTACAGTACGTTTGGTTTTGAACAACATGAAGACAGTTTTAGATAGGTACTGTGGATGTTTAACAAATAAAACTAAATAGCTAGCTTGTAAAAATCGAGCGCAAATCTTAAGTGAATTCTAGCTGTCATGTTTGACCAATGAGAGGTAAGCAACTAATCTATGATTGGTGGAAAATTATAGTTAAACATGATTTCGGACTCAAGGTAGTTATTGTTAGTGTGTCCTTCAGAAAAATGACGTTTGATATTGTTTTTTTTATTATAAACCCACAGTTAAACGTTTACTCGCTATTTCTGAATCCACAACTAGCCTTTATTCGCTGACAATCTGTATTTGAAATTATTTACAAAATTTTCTACCGGCCAGCATGGACTTTCCTTAAGAGTGTAACCTTTACATTACTTTAAAATAAGGCCAAATAACAAGTTCCCTGCTTTGCTTGGTATCCATTGCGACATTACCTCCTTCGTAATTAGCGTAGTGATTGTAGATAGTGAACTAGGTACCCTCCGCAAAAACTCGCCAACTCTGATCATAATCATTCCATTTTATGTTTGAATTAGTCCACCGAGCACCCGTACAATTTAATTTTAGCTTGTAAATATTAATTACACCAGTGAATAGAGGTCGGAATTAATTAACTAAAGGCCCGTAAATATTTTTAATTAAAATAATTTGTAACGTCCAAAATCAACGAGTTGTTTTTGAAACTTATTATTTTAGGATTCGTTGACTTAATGGCTATAGGTTTTTATTTACTTTTAAAACAGTTTGAAGAGGTTCAATAGTTTTTTTTTTAAATGTGTTTTACGTAGTCTTAGGTAAGTGTTCTTACAATTTAATCTTTACCTAGTTACATTATAATAAAATAGGTACTGTTTTAATAAGTCCACATCTAGCTTAGGTAAATCTATAGCGAACGAATAAGAGCAGCAACAAATAAATATCATTATGATTATTCCAAATATATTTTAATTAAAGACAGTAAATATGTAGGTACAATCTAATTCAGATTTGTAATATGTCAACCGCAAAAACAAAGAGTTAATTAAGCACACATCTATATGACTTGATTTGAACAAACTAAATTAATTCAGGTATTAGAAACAAATCCATGTCTATTATGTTTTGATTAATGACTAAACGCCACTGTGTCACTATCTTAACAATGTTATGATTAATGTTAATTTTCGTTCACAAATAATGTAATTCGGATTGAATAAACAAGCGGCCGTTGCGAGTAAATGAACCGTGTCGTGCACAGTTTGCTATTATTATGCAGTTTGCTTTAAAATGATCCAAATGAATAATATTTACACGCGGCACAAATTCGGATAGGTATATCTTTAGCCTATATATTTTAAAATGAATTGACGGAATGTATGTACGCGCTTAACATCTGAACGAATGCACAAAATTGGATGATTCTTTTTTTTTGTGTTCCTTTTTATATGGACAAGGTCTGTACCTATATGAGAACATTTCTAAAAAGTTAGATTTGATCATAATTATTTTTTACAATCTAATACAAAAATGGTTTAGTCATATTATGAAGGTGAATCAAAAAGTGCAAAGTAGCTTTAAGATAACTTTATGAAAGTTACTGGAATACGTTGGATTCGGGAGGGTGATCCTCCATCTTAGAGACTATCTCCATAATAATATGTGGACGCCCTTCGGTTAACATATCAAAATATAGATAACATATCAAAATATATGGAAGTTGGAAAAGAAATAAACTACAAAAACTACAAACACGATAAATTTTGACATCATGTACGAGCGCAGTAGCTTGGTGTAGCTTAATTCTTTAATATTTAGAACTAGCGACTGAGCGTGGTTGACACGTCCGCGGAATCACTGCACTACATAGGATATTATTAATAGCAAATTGAACAAAAAGTAACGCAATTTTAGGAACAATTCCATAAACGAGGCCCAAAATCTCATCATATATCCACTTGCCCGAGAATGACCACCCACTATCGTCAGACCTCTTCTGCCCAAATGGGTCGCATGATCCCAATCGGGAATCTGACCAAATCAGACGAACGCAACGACGCGAGCAAGTCAAATAGGCATCGCGTGTATCGAAGGACTTGCAATAAACCGGGGGCAATATATTAATCTACTGCTAATGTGACTCGTTCGCCCTCCAGCGGTATTTAGACAGTACTAAACTCACTTATATTGATGACTGCGCTTTGTCTACGTCGGCTGGCCGTTTCGTCTGTGTAACTTGGAACGTGTTGGTTAGCATTGCGACCTTGCTACGAATTACTGTTGAAGGGTTAGCGGGCCTTAATTCTAAGAGATTCAAGTGTAATTTGGTGGTCGGTATATAAATCACCTTGTTACGCTTGTAGGTAGGTTTCGTCTGTTTTGGACCCAAGGGGGAGATTCAAACAATCTCGGCCGCTGCAGAATTTGGATCCGAATGATGTATTATACTTTATTGAAATAGAGGTTAAGCAATTAAGTCAAATTCACTTAATCTTATAGCTCCATAAAGTAACTGAGTATGAGTTAAGCTTAGCATTTAAATGGAAATATATTCGTGTTGGGGAAGATCAGGAACCCTATTCATAATCACACAAAAAGGTAACACTATCAATTTAAACAGAAAGGGTTACATATGCTAACATCAAAAGCACTACATCAAGACACTTAAAAATTCAAATTAAGGTCTCCATCCACTTCCCAGCGTTGCTATACCGACGGGCCCCACTAAAACAGGTGCATGTGTGTGGAACTAATTCGGTAGTGGCGCTAGTTATAAGCAAAAAACTGACGAGGACTCTAGTAACCTGGATATAAGAATTATATTTCTTTGTTCGTTGTGGGGAAGTGTCTTGTTTTACGGGTCCCACTGAGGCCACGTGCGTCACGGTCCGATTGCAGTCGGCGTGTTATTGTTGGCGGTGGAAAACATTTGTGAGGCTGGTAAGTAGGGTCCGTGTAGGAGTTCCTTAATTTATTGTTGTTAGTTGGTCGAGTGAAATACATTCTTATTTTGTCTTTTTATTAGTTTCTCTGAAAATTGGCACCTGGCGCATGGACAACTTTAGCTCTTATATGCTATCTTCATTTAAAAAAATGAAATGAAATTAATTGAAGTTCATTAATTAACAGATTGAAAATAGCAATTTATTATTTTTAAATCCAATTTGTTAAGCCATCCTTTAATTGACTATGCACATAAAAAAAACATTTTAAAAGCAACGAAACGTCGTGCGTAAAAAATGAGAATTCACTCAAATAGAACTCTATAGAAAAAACCGAGGCTGCGGTTCGAAATCGCTATACACGCTTGGTTTGAGCCGAAAGCGGCATACGTTTTCACAGTGAAAGCTTTTTATCTCCAAAGCCGTCAATAATGATTCTCAGGCAGAGCTGCCACACTTTCATTAAGTTTCCTAGTTCACAAACGTTGTAAAATCCACAACCCTAACTCTCGTGTGAAAGGGATAAAAGTACAAAAATACCTAAGATAGAAAAGGACGTGAAATAATCGCGCGTTCCCTCACTTGATCCTGGTTACCATTCGCGGAGACTTATTAAAGCGACCAACACGCGTGTTGTTACTTTAAAGTAAAACTTTTGAGTAGATAAAGAAAACTTTGGAGTCGCGATCGCATTATATTTTAGGAACTAGACAGCAGGTAATACGTTTTCATATAGGTAATTGAAGTTAGGAAACCCCTATTTTGAAGATATACCTTCTTTTGTTAGGTATACGAGATAGATAAATAAGTACCTACATCAATGAATTGTCTTCTATAGAAGCGTGGGCTAATGGTGATTCTTGGAAGGTCTTATCGACAACTTGTCATTTATGTGTTATTATGATAATGTTTGCCCACATAATTATTATTATACTACACTTAATACGAAATGGTGAATTGCCTAAGGTATATGCGCATTTGATCAACGACAATTTACCTTGACGAAGGGAGTCATTTAAACGCATATTTGGTTTGTATTATGTACATTTTTTATTACTTGAATCTATTTGCAAAATAAAATTAAGTTTTAAATCTAAGCCCTCCAATATATTTACGTATGTGTAAAAGTATTAATATAACAATGCAAATAATTAATTAGTAAATAGAGTTTAAAAGTAGTAACGCTAGTAGTTAAGTCTACTAGCGTTTGGGAATAAGAAAGATTGCTAAGCAGAAACGCCGCAAGCATCTCAGCAGCATTACTTTTCACATTAGCAAACAATAATAATCGAATAATTATTTCCATGTTTGCTTTAATCTAAATTAGAACAAATATTATCTTACATACAAAGGAGATTAGTTGAACAATAACTCGATGCCCTCCGACGTCCGACAGATTGCACACTCTATTCATATGTAGATGGTTACAAAAAATCCAATAAACAAGACACAGGGCACTTTACATCTCCCCTCCCCGTCATTATTGAAAAGAATGTTAGCAGAACAGCCGGCTTATCCTAGGGTCGCTTTACCAAAAGAGTTAGCCTAACGAATGGGCGCCCTGCCGCGGTGCCGGCTCTCGTTACGGTTGACACTTCAATTCAGCTTAAATTTAGTCAGGAATTTAAATGTGCCGAAGTCGATGCTTTTCCGAATTCGGAACGTTTGGTTTGGATAATGAAGTGTTCGGCAGACTAACCCGATGCGCGTATGTTACAAAAAGTACAGTAATTTTGAGGAAAGTGATTGTTGCTACAATATGCGGAAATGTATACTTCCGCAAGCACGAGATGATTAATTTTAAAAGCAATTCGAAAGTAATTACTTTAACACCTAATGCGGAATACGACGCTGACACTGAAGCAATAAAATATAATATAACTAACGGATGAGTACCTTTAATAAAATAATCCAAAGCTTATCGGAGCAATATTTTTCCACGTATTATATCCCCAGTAGGCACGCGTTCAGTCCGTCGCGTACCTATCGGCGATAAATGCTCATCTAAAGGAATGCGAAGTATCCACATATTAGCCGGCCGTTTCCGCGCCGCTGGCTCCACAGAGGTGGACTCATATTGCCATCGGATGCGTTTGTTTTGTTCAAATTTATTTTATCAAGTAAACGTCGGTTTCTGTCCACTGGGCCGGCTCTAATGCGGCGTAATGCGGGCTAAGTACGCCGTTTGTGTGCATCCACGATAGGTTTGATGTCGACTAATGAGTGAAGTTATTTGCTTAGTTATTTTTACAGCGCTGTAAACTGTTTAGCGAGTTTTATTAACGTTCATTAGTGAGGTGGAGCAGAAAGTCGGGTTTTCCTATGTAACGATTCTGCGTTATTATATGCATCTTATGCACTTTGCTACTTTAACGAGATGTTATTTACAATGTGTTTTAGTTAGGATAGTAAATAGGTATTCAAATATGATGAAGAATGGATGGAAAATGACTGTGTCGATTTAATTCCGACGCATACGAGGAGGAAATTAAACTGCAACATTAATTTATGATTGCAGTGAAATTAATGTCAATTCAGTTTTGGGTCAACAATGCATTTCGCGTATATAAATTACAAAATCACGCATCGTCCGCGAGCCATTTCGTTAAAAGCGTCGAAAGTGAGTGAGAGAGTGATTAATCGCATTTTCATTAGCTCCGGTTCAAAATGACATAGTTATGAATCGCCTGTTCAATCAACTCGGTTTCAATAACAATTTTTCATTCTCGACACACTAATTAAGTGCTTTTCATAAATATTCCGATGAAATTGCATTGGGCAGCTCGCAGTTTTAAGCCTTACGTGTCTGGAATTAAGTATCAAATCGGGTTGAGATAAGAAGCGCGTAATAACTGACTTGAAAGCGACATCCTTAGTAACAAGTGTAAAATATTTTCCCCAATCGTTGTACCTGGCGCCCCCTAGGGATATTTCAAGGGTGAATAAGCTTGCATAATGGCAAAGGGTACAATATTTTAAATTTCAATCGCTGCGAGCGGTCCGGCGGCGGGGGAACAGAACAAAGATTTCATTCGGCGACTTTTGTCGAACGCTGTAATGACTGCAACTCGGAATTAGTTACAGAGAGTAATCAGCGGCTGCAGTGTCCCTATATTAAATGCAAACAAACCGTTGATATCAAATGAACGTACTTTAATATTATTGACAAAGGGTTTTTCTTAATAATGGTGCCTGTGACAATAAATAGTTTCAAACTAAAGAACATCCTTTGGAACATTGTGATAAGAAGTTCCAACCTTTTAAAGATCAAGACGATAGTGGGTGTCATTATGATATTATTGTACTGTTATCAGAAGAGGATGATGCGATGACAAAAACTGGGTTAAATTAAGGTTCTAAGAGAATGGGTATAAATGTCGATCAAATAAATGAGTTTATATAAATACTAGCGGTCCCGGCAGACGTCAATCTGCACGTTCGAAATTCAAATTAGGTAACTTTAGTTAGACAACGTTTATATGGGAAAAGAAAA
Organism: Polylopha cassiicola; assembly: GCA_038024825.1. NCBI lineage: Eukaryota > Metazoa > Arthropoda > Insecta > Lepidoptera > Tortricidae > Polylopha > Polylopha cassiicola. The sequence goes on from CP149059.1 coordinate 6,322,501, forward strand.
GGGCTGTTTTTAGGGTTTTCCCGGCAATTATTCGATGTTTTTCGATGATTTCTCGCCGTAAGAACCATCCTTGGACTTCAACAAATATTTAAAAAAAAATATGGCTAAATTGGTCCAGGCGTTGTCGATTTATGCGCTTACCAACACATTTTGCGATTCATTTTTATATATGAAGATGAATAATCATTACAGTAATTTAAAAACGAATTAGTCTTTGTAATAGCAGCCAAATAATTCGAGGCAAAAAAGAAGTCCTTTATTCTGACAAGTTCATTCATTATGATGCTAAGAGCAACGATTGCGAATAAAATTCAGTGTGACAAATCTGAGCGTAATGAATATGAATGTTTCGTTCTTTCATTTCCTTCCCCTACAACATCACGTTTTTTTTCATCGCGAGATTAATTTTCCGAATCGTTATCAACGCCTTGCGATTGCTGGCGAATTTGTTACGACAGAGTTCACCTTTTCAGTGAAATTGCAAATTTTATGCGGCATGCAGATAAAGTACCTATAATCATTATTATAAGTCATAAATTTGATTGAAATTCGGTCACATTTTCGTTGGCGCTTATCGCTCGGTTGCAGTTGGCTTGAAAAATGTCTGTCGTGGAAATCTGTGATTTGAGCGCTGAGCGACGCAGGGCGTCTTCCGATCGATTTGCGTTTAGTACCATAATAAAGGTGTTTAATGTCGACATTTGCATACCAAATTACTGGAGTAGGTACCAAAGCGTGACAACATTTAATGATACAAAGAATTTTTAGTTATATACATCACGGTACACTAGCGGTAATGTTATCTGCAACAATTGTAGGTACAATTTTAATATCCAATTTGATCATCCATGGAAAAAAATAATCACTCATCTAAGTAGGTACTTCAAAAAAATATATATAATATTTTATAAAATATAAATTTTATTTAATATCAGAAATCCATAATTATTATTTAAAACAAAGCCGTTATTCTTATGTTGTACTTTTTCGGTTTTTATATGTTGTTCTAATTGCAAGTTCATTCTACAAAATTAGCCTTTCCCATTTGTACTTGCTAATTACAAGATATAGTTTTTTTTAAACATACCTACTTGAGTCTCATAAAGCAACATAGGTAGGTAGGTACAAGAGTTATATCAAATTTTACAAGGGTCGTATTAAATTAACAAATTGAATGTAAGCTGTCGACTCTCAGTTAATTGTCCTATGAATCTAGATCGAAAAACGGTATACAGTGACTGTCGAAAATAAATCGCATTTAACGAAACAAAGCATTCGTAATTCCCTTTCGCAGGATCTCGTTAGAGTCTTAATGAATCTATTGAGAGATCGTGAAGCGTCGCCGGACACGAAAGAATGGTGGGTAGGGGGGAGGTTAAAGTTGCGCTAATAATTTGCGTTACGGTTAGATTACACTGCCTATTACATAATATGTAGGTACTGGTTATGCATATTATGTTGTTGGTCATTATTTTAAAGAATCCGAAACGTCAGCTAATAAAATAAAATAAAAATACGCGAGTTAAATCCGTTAATAGTTGTTTCATTCCAACATTATTTTATCTTTCATAATTTGTATTGTGTAACAGTTACCTACCTAATTTATGCGCAGAATGAAATACATATAAATTCTCACTTATTTAATATTTTAAAACAGAGTGGTAGTTCAATTTTGTTATTTATAAAATAATGTGTTTTGCATAACGTAAAAACCGCTGTCGCGTTAGACTATTGTCAGCTCAGTCGTGCTACGATTACGGAATCTGTAAAGGCTCCGAAACGTCAGCCAATAAAAATAAAATACGCGAGTTAAATCCGTTAAAGTTGTTTCATTCCAATGTAAAGTTTTCGAAAAGTCAGCTATTAAAATAAAATACGCGCGTTAAATCCGTTATAGTTTTATTCCAATGTGTGTATTATTTGTTGACAATAAAGGTATCCTTACTAATATTATAAACACGAAAGTTTGTAAGAATGTATGGATGTAAAGACAGATGCTTTTATATCTGGATGTAAGTTTGTTACTCTTTTACACAAGAACAACTTACAAAAACCTTACAATAATATAGCTTACACGCACATTAGAATAACACATCCCTACTTTCCCTACTTAATATTATAAATGCGTTAGTAACTCTGTCTGTCTGTCTGTCTGTCTGTCTGTCTGTTGCTCTTTCACGCCTAAACGGCTGAACGGATTTTGATGAAATTTGGTACAAAGAAAGTCTGGAGCCTGAGAAAGGACATAGGCTATATTATATTCCGAAATTCTATCCCTAAGGGGTTAAAAATGGGGTGCAAAGTTTGTATGCAACAACGTGATTCCTTGGTCCGATCTATTTCAAATTTTACATAAACATTCTTTAACAGAATTGATGGAGTACGTGTTTCGTATTTTATTGAAATTCACCCCCTAATGGGGTTAAAAGGGAGATTTTCTTCCAAATTGATATGAATACTACTTAGTGCTTTTGATTTTGACACATATTTAAAAAGTATAATGTAGGTATGCATAGCAACGGTTGCTAATGTCATTCCTGACATTAAATAAATACCCAAACTGTTACGTGTATGATTTCTTCAGTGTTAACGAAAATGGCATTATTATGTAATATCCCGTGGATTGTGTAATGAGGACTATTTAATAATATTCCTGAGTAAGCAGACCCCGTTTAACTTGCGAGGGGAAACTGGTGTCATTACGCAGAGAAATAGAAGTGTTCTTCGCGACCAAAGCTGACATATATAAAAAAGCCGTGATAACAGAGGTGACGGAATGGGACGAGACGGAGGTAAAGCAAGCTCGCGCGAGCTCCTGACTGAGAAAATGACCCTGAACATATCCTCAAGACCGAGTGAGCTTATAAGGAGTATGCTTTGCAAGAGTATCTCATTATAGGCAATGAGGCAAACTGGGAAATGTTTTATTTCGTAACACCACTTATATTGTATGTAATCGGTATAAGGTTTTATTTTGTAGGATTGAATTGAATTGTAAAATTGTTTTGTTGTTTTGTTAGATCTTTGTAATAAGTGTGGTAATCAATCCTTAAATAAATAGCCAGCTAAACCTCACGTGTATGATTTCTTTAAAAACTTTGTCCGATTAAAAAAAAAATGTTGAACTCAGTGGTAGCTGTATAAATTATGCAATTTCGAAAGTAAGATAGGTAAGTACTTATGTACTTAGTTTGCATATTGTACATGTTAAACTATTGTTAGCTCCATTTATTACGAATATAAGGGAAGTGTTAGGCAGCAGCCGGCGAAGCGTCAGATCCGGTACTTTTAATAAAAGTATATTTACGACATAACATTAACAAACCAGGTTTTGTCAGTATACTAATTAATTGAACTGCGACCCAACAATGCACAAGCCGAGCGAGCGAAGCGACCGTGCCGCGGTAGCGGCAAATGAAGGTCTCCTTTAGGTACGACGACGAACGAAGCGAGGAGGAGTGTTAGGTAGAATCCTGATCGTCCAGCACGCGATCCAAGCGAGCGAAGCGAGCATGCCGCGGCAGCGGCCGGCGAAGCGTCAGAATTGGTACTTTCAATCAAAGTATATTTACGACATAACGTTAACAAACCAGGTTTTGTCAGTACACTAATTACTTGAACTGCGACCCTACAGGGAGAAAACCGAGCGAGCGTACCGCGGCAGCGGCAAATGAAGGTCCCCTTTAGGTACGACGACGAGCGAAGCGAGAAGGAGTGTTAGGTAGAACTGCGACCTTCCAGCACGCGAGCCAAGCGAGCGAAGCGAGCATGCTGCGGCAGCGCCCGGTCAAGCGTCAGAATCGGTACTTTTAATGAAAGTATATTTACGACATAAAGTTAACAAACCAGGTTTTGTCAGTATACTTATTAATTGAACTGCGACCCTACAGCGCGAAAGCCGAGCGAGCGAAGCTAGCGCGCCGCGGCAGCGGCAAATGGAAGACTCCTTTAGGAACGACGACGAGCGAAGCGAGGAGGAGTGTTAGGTAGAACTGAGACCGTCCAGCTTGCTATCCAAGCGAGCGAAGCGAGCATGCCGCGACAGAGGCCGGCGAAGCGTCAGAATCAGTACTTTTAATGAAAGTATATTTACGACATAATGTTAACAAACCAGGTTTTGTCCGTATACTAATTAATTGAACTGCGACCGTACAGCGCGAAAGCCGAGCGAGCGAAGCGAGCTTGCCGCGGCAGCGGCCGGCGAGGCGCCAAAACCGAATAGAATTAGGATGAATATTTAATATGGTAAGTGGGAAATACGTTAAGGAAATAAAACATTATGTGGAAAAAAAAACATCCATATGATGTTAGGAAAACAAAAGATAGGTCATAAGAGTATTAGTTAATAATCATTATGACATAAAACGTTAGGGAAATCAATAATAGGTTAAAAAACGTTAGAGATTCAGATATAGATCCGTATTCTAATGAAGTTCACCCCGTAACGGGGTTAAAAATTACGCGGACGAAGTCGCGGGCTAAAGCTAGTAATAAATATAAAAAATAAGTAACATATTTTTTTGCGTGTTGTTTAGTTCCCGGTTAGCAGTGTACGCTCTACGCAGACTCGACGGCGAGACCCGGCGCGGGTCTACTCGACCCATTGAGCCGGAGAGAAGCCTAATGCCATTTACTCTCGCGAATTTGCACCTACAGATACGATTCCAAGCAAAAAGCCCAAACGGAGCTTTTGTACGAACTCAAAATTACAGGAACACAGATTTATTGTGCCTGTTTTAAATTAATGAAACTAAATAGGTACACATATTTACGCGTATTGACTCATGACCAAATGACCACCGGTGTTAAGTATATATCACATAAGAAAAGCTTCTGCCTTAAACTTTTGTTTTTTGTAACTTATGTAGGGATATTATAAATAAACCCTTTTTATATCTGATATGGAATCTGACTGAATGAATCACCATTATACACAAGTAAGATAAACATGTATTAAAATAATGTATAAAAATGAATCACCGAGTGTGAAAGTGGATAATTTGTTTCGTATTTGTTATTGTCAGAACAAAGGTTAATTTTACTTAATATAAAGCAAAAACTATTTGATCCATGTGAAGCGGCCTAAATATTGCGGCATCCTATAATAGGATCATTTTAGCATTTTATTAAGCAGTTTTTGAAATACTAAAAAAAGTTTTTTTCCAAGGACCTTTTCCAAAGATCACTTAACACTGACAAACCTACATTCATGTAGTTTTAAAGACTAAAGACGATCCCTCCAACTACAGTAAAAGGCATCACTTTAGACAGCGCACTACATAACAAAATCTTATGAACACTTAGTCGAATAATATTATTAAGGCGAATTATATTTAGGTAGGGACTAGGGAGCAGCCGGTGTCGCGGTGTCTCTCCGTCACCTAATTGCGTTTAGAGTAGAGCCGAGACGAGCAAGCGATGCTAATGGACGATATTAATTAATACTGGCGTCTCGTTGTGCTTAGTATATCTATATCAAAAGCATCATATTTGTAAGTTTCAGTATGAACGGAAGCATGAGCGGTACTCGATATAGTTGCCTTTGAATATGGTTGCATTAAGGTGGAGTATCGTAGTTATATTATCCTCCTAGCTATATACATACTAATATTATAAGTAAATGCGAAAGTAATTATGTGTAATAATTTCTGATGCCTTCGCGGTTATTACACATTGGAATGAAAACTGTTAACGGATTTAACTCGCGTATTTTTATTTTATTTTATTAGCTGACGTTTCGGATTCTTTACAGTTTCCATAATCGTAGCACGTCTGAGCTGATAATAGTCAATTAGTTATTATGTGTGTATTTAGTAATTATGTGTGATATTTCTTAATGTGGGTAAAATATTATAATTTGTAGACTAGTTATCTGTTAATAATTTTTGATGATTTTGCGGATGTTACACATTGCAATGAAACAATTGTAACGGATTTAACTCGCGTATTATTTGCGTATATTCATAGCACGACTGAGCTGCCGATAGTCTAAAGCTAAAGTATTTGTAACCTCTTAGTGTTTAAATTGCTGAGCTGATTTAATTAAAATTTAGTATAGAAATAGTCACGGAAAATAGATATGATCGATTTTATGATTTTGGTTAAAAGGCGAAGTGCAACAAAACGTAGGTACCCAATCGATATAGGTACTAGTTGTACGTAGAAAAAGTCGCGGTTAGAAGCTAGTATACTCTAATTTAAAGACTTCACAAAAAAATAATCGCGAGGCGTATTTATCTCATCTGAACTTTGTAATAAAATTGACCTACATTAATATTTTAAGAAAGATTAAATTCTTAAAAAGCTAACTTAGGTCATAGCAAAGTCGTAATATAACCTTAGGCTTTCGTCTGCGATATTAATTTAGTACATTTAAAATGTGGCTAGTTATTACCATATTATTTAATTTTGAACTAGGTACTTAATTTAATACAATTTAAACGTATTAGGTATAAGATTTTGTACAAGTAAATACATATTAGGTAAAAAAGCAATATTATTTTTATAAACGTTGCGCAAACGGACGACTCAAATGAGCATTTAATTTTTCATTTTGAAACAAGTATATTTTTAAAATCTCTTGGTCGGTAAACATTGCTGTGAAAATGGAAAACTCTAACAACACTGGGGGTAGTAGAAGTCTTTTTATTCTTACATTGCCGGAAATATACATTTTACGGTTGCGGTTTTAAGCACGTATTCACGCTATTGCGAGATAGTATGCGAATTTGTGCTTATTTTTTAAACTCTCTATACAAAACTTTACCTATTTACTGGTAGAATATCAAATAATAAAACGACCATATAAAGTACCAAGTTAACATTACACATTGTCAACATTTTTTTCTTGTCTTTATAGAATATATTATTATAAGTATCTATACTAATATAATAAAGAGAAAAGGTTTGTTTGTGTGGATTGATAATAGGCTTCAAAACGACTGGACTTTGAAAAGTTCTTTCACTGTTGGGAAGCTACACTCTCCCCGAGTGACATAGGCTATCGAATATTTTGGAAAAAATAGCGAGCCGTGCAAAGCCGGGACGAACTGCTAGTCTCTTATAATTATGAACTGGCAATGTACATGAAATTAATGCTGATTTTACTCAATATAGAAACGTAGTTATCGAAAAAATAAATTTACACTTTCAGGCGTATTTATATATTTTTGTCTTATTAATTCACGAAAGAATACGTATCCAAAATTTTCCGCTATTGAACCAAATGGACTAATTACAATACATTTTTCAATAACCTGTTACTAAATACCCGAATACGACCTGTCATTAATCAAGATAATAGTTATATACAAAGCAATTTCCAAATGACATCTCCCTCCAAATCCTTTTCCAATGAGGTGATATCAAAAGCCCTTAGTCGAACCAGTGTCTGTGCTTATCGAAAATACCGTTGTACGATAGATAGCACTTGAACCATCGATCCACCTGAACGGGGCACACTCACGAGAATTCACGTCATTTGTCATAATTTCAAAGCGTTGAATCCAATATTCTAGTAGAAGTGACAAAGCGACGTAGATCTCGTACGTATTTTAGTTGTACTTTAACCTAGTTATAAGGATTTCTTAGTTACATAAATGTGTGAAATATTTTTTTTTTAATGAAAAAATATTTAATAATTTCAGATGGGGTTATTTATTAGGTATTTCATTGCGATAACATCATGAAGGTAGGTTATCAATAATAATTAGACACATATTTGTAGTAATGAAATCCTAAATAGATAAAAGAATACATAGAAATGATAATTATTAATTGTATTTAATTTCTATTAGATATTATTGTTTTTTTTTAACTTTGTATGATTAAAGTAAGTAAGTACCTACATAATGATTTGTGTTTCCCAAAATCAAAATTTCAACGAATTTGAATGCGTTTGTCAGATTGATTAGATTTATTTTTCACTTCCCTTGTCACTGCTTTATTAGAATAGTAACGCAACTCTAAATGCATCCACGTGAATTCATATTTAAAAGTAACCGCTTAAAATCCCAAATAGCTTAGCAATAATACGTTACTTAGTCCTTTATGTCACTATTCTATTAAACCAGTGATTATGAAAAAAATACATCAAAAGATTTTAATAATACCCCGCCCCGAATATACAATCGTAAACGTAATTCAAAAAGTAACTACACGACCCCGTTATAACGTCAAACACCACGCCTTACTTCCATTCCCAAGAATTTAATATCGTTTCAAATTAGCAAAATAATAAACTGTTACGTCAGGTACAGGAAATGCAATCACGTCAGTTAGGGGGGTGTAATTAAATACTAAGCTATGACGTTCGTAAGCTTTGCCATTGATTTAGTTGGCAATATCAGCTGTTACCTATAAAATATTGTTATTGAGGGTAAAGAAGAACGATTAACTTGTTTTGTTTGTTTGACGATCTCAATATGAGTGATTTAGTTGATCATAATGTATCATATTAAAAAAAAATAACTAGGTACTTACCTTTAGAAAATATCAAATTTCCGAAACATCAGCTTGAAATTAATATACGAGAGTTAAATCCTTTATTAGTTATTTATAGTAATACAGTAATATTAATAAAAGTAGGTAAGTATTACAAATTCCTTATGCTATTCAAAAATTACCTGTTTTAAAGCCTTGTAGACTTATTAGGCGCTTTTTAAAGTCGCGATAAGCTACTACTTAGCATAAGACTATTTCAGCTCAGTCGTGCTACGATTATGGAATCTGTAAAGGCTCCGAAACGTCAGCCAATAATATAAAATACGCGAGTTAAATCTATTAAAGTTAATAATTTCTGATGCTTCGCGGTTATTACACATTCTGGTATTTGAATCCCAAACGTCAGCAAATAAAATATAAAATAAAATAAAAATACGCGAGTTAAATCCGTTAATAGTTGTTTCATTCCAATCTATTAAAGTTGTTTCATTCCAATGTGAAATAACCGCGAAGGCATCAGAAATTATTATATAAAAAGCTATATTAAATTTCAACAGAACCTTTACAACTCTAAAAGACGGAGCTTTTTATAAATCTCATAGCAATATGAGTTTAACAAACTGCAACATGAGGGTACTTTGAAATCAATGAAGCTTTTCCACTCCATTGATTTCCACTAGCCCCTTGCGAGTACTGCAGCTTTTGTAAGTTTAATCGACGTTAAAGACGTTTACTAAATTTAACGTGGACTTTCTAAGTACTTGTGTTTTACGATAAAAATATCACATTGGACATATAGGTAGACAGATTTACGACCACCAGTTGTCAAATTTTAAAGAAGTCATTAAAAAGTTAAAAGTTCCTGAAATATTATTAATCTATATGTAGGTACATAATAATATAATGAAATAATAATTTCTGAGTAAGTATATAAATTAAATACACCACACAATTAGTATTAATTACTTACATAAAAACTCGCGCATTTTTCTAATACAAAATTAATTGTAGACCAGGTACTACATTGGAATAAAACATTTACTTATAACGGATTTAACTAGCGTATGTTTAATAATTTCTGATGACTTCGCGGTTATTACACATTGGAATGAAACAACTATTAACGGATTTAACTCGCGTATTTTTATTTTATTTTATTTACTGACTTTAGCGTTAGACTATTGTCAGCTCAGTCTAGCTACGATTATGGAAACTGTAAAGAATCCGAAACGTCAGCAAATAAAATAAAATAAAAATACGCGAGTTAAACCGTTAATAGTTGTAGCGTATGTTTACTTAACTATTACGTATTAGCAGTAGGTGGGTCACGTCGACGAATATAGGTAAATTCGTTATGTAACCTAATTGTTTTATACCAATGTATAAAAGCCGCAAAATTACTTAGGAATATAAAAAATATCACTGCAACAAAACCGAACTCACAGCTCTAGATTTACCTTTGATCTTCCAATTATAGCAAAAATCAATAAAAGCCTAAATCAGTTGCCGTTTTCCTTTTTAAAATTAGGCCGATATACCGTCCACAATGTCTAAATTTAACTAAACGTCACGAAGTCCAAATTATACTATCGTCAGTTCTGTCGTGCTACTAATATAGGAACTATAAAGTTTTCAAAACGTTAGCAAATAAAACAAAATACGCGAGCAAATCCGTTATAGTTGTATCATTCCAATGTGTAATAACCGCGAAGGCATTATAAATGATTACAAATAGGTAGTTACTATTTTATCTCCCGTTTCAATTAACTAACAATAATCTGCTTACACGAGCTCAGCATATACCTACATTATTACATTATGTAGAAACACAACCATGCAACGTAATTAATAGTTAATCAGAACAATAAAATCAATTAATTACCTACAAGTTAATACGGCTTAGTAAACCACATTGCGCTCTCCTCACAGGAACTACTACCGGCGCGTTGTTATGTACCATAAGTGCACTTATGCATTATAAATACACGAACTAAGTGTCTGTAATTATGCGAATGCTTTTACTGAAAATCTGTTTCGTGTTTTATGATAATTTATGGTGAATAGTTTTGTAATTTTAAAGTAGCTTGCCGGTGGTGTTTTAGTTATTTGGTAACTCGCAAACACACGGGTTTTAACAATTCCTGTTTCCTGGGTCAATAACACCTAGAGTTGTAACAGAAAGCATCGATTTGTTAAATATAAGTATTCAATCTGTCATTATTTTTTTTTCGTAAACTACGAGTTAATAAATTAGGTATGCACGGGACGTAGCAATTAAATTTATAGTTAGCAATTTAAATAAAATAATGTCACCATTAGAATTATGACGCACATCGCACCGTACTTTAAAATAACAGTTCTATAATCAACATAATTAAAGGGTATCACAGGCATATTTTTTAAGTCGCCGCGACTAAGAACCGGCATTTTGAAGTTAAATAACCGATGCTTATAGTTCAAGAACATGACAAATACCGGTGTGACACCAGTAAATACCGGTATGATACCAGTAATTACCGGTAAATCGTATAGCACACGCATTCGTGACGTACATTTGACAAATGGAAGTATAAATGACGAGTCCAGCATAAACATTTTCGTGTCCGATGTCTATCAGAAAATTGCTCACTTTTTGCGGCGGCGACGCGACGGAAGCGCCCTCTGTCGTGACTATAATGAACGTTTAACAATTCCCAAAAACAGGAGAGGGCGTAGTTTGAAATAGCGCTTTGCAAATATTATGGAGTAGGTAGTCACGACATTTGCGATGACCATTTGAGAAAACTGTCAAGTATTAGGTCGTATTTGCAAATCGTATACAAACTCTAAAAATGCTGAATAAGGGTGACAAGATTCCAGACAACTACTATATAACTTGTGCTTGGATAGTTTATTACTCGTGTTCCGCTTTTTCCAATATTGTTACTTTAAATAATGACAACCAGTCATTTTTAATTTAAGTACATTTTGAAACGGTAAATTTATAATCTTAGCGTGATATAATTCAATTTTTAAAAATGTCACCTCATTCTAGATGTAGGTATGTATGTATATATAGCTTAACCGTCTCAAGTACAATCATATAACTTTACATGAAGCACATACAATAGTTTACAATACCTACATCTTTTTTGTTGTCACCGTTATGACAAATGGAAGGAGACATTACCTGAAACAAAAAGGAATACATATTATTATGAATATTTAAAGTCATTGGGAGTACGCACGATATATGTAGATATATCTACTTAACTATTAATCCATTATAATATAGATAGCTTTTTAAAGTAACTACAGCGATTAGTGCTATGTAAGAACATATTTATTTACTTATAAAACTAATGTAGAAAAGGCGTACTTTATGTCTTAAGGCGTTCTCTTCCAGTCAACCTTTGAAGCAAACAAAGAGCACGTGTTGGCGCAAATGAATATTATACAAAAAAAGAAAAAAATATTTTTTAAAAAAAGCTTTTATTTAAGTAAGTAAATGCTCTAAAAAATAGATAATAGAATTTTGCTTTATAATTTTAACTATAAACTCAGAACCTCATTATACACAATTTATAATAAATGTTCATAACAATTGTTCGTAACAAGCTTTTATGAACAAATGTTAAATATTATGTTAAATTATACAATTTATATTTATTTATATAAACAAAAGCTTGTCGCAAAATCATTTTTTTTTAAAGTGCAACCTAATTTTAAAGCAAATGATAAGAAATCACTTAAGTCTTTTATACATAGGTAAGAATACTGTTATATCAAATCTTGCGACAAGCTTTTATTTATATAAATAAATATAAATTGTATAATTTAACATAATATTTAACATTTGTTCATAAAAGCTTGTTACGAACAATTGTTATGAACATTTATTATAAATTGTGTATAATGAGGTTCTGAGTTTATAGTTAAAATTATAAAGCAAAATTTTATTATCTATTTTTAGAGCATTTACTTACTTAAATAAAAGCTTTTTTAAAAATATTTTTTCTTTTTATTTTATTTTTTACTTTTTAGTTATCGTTGATTCGGTTTCTTAATCTATCCATCTCCTTTAATGCATCATTGTTGCAAGGTCGCTGGCCGGTTAATCACCATTGTAATATCAAAGTACTCGCCAAGACGAATCAAATGAGCCAAAACACGATAGGGTTGCGTCATATAGTCACGGAGTTACTATGGCCATCTCCTGTCTCCATCATCAGACCCTGGTCACTATTATAATATCAAAGTACTCGTCAAGACGAATCAAAAGAGCCCAAACACGATGGGTTTGCGTTGTATAGTCACGGAGTTCCTATGGCCACCTCCTGTCTCCATCATCAGACCCTGGTCACCATTATAATATCAAAGTACTCGTCAAGACGAATCAAAAGAGCTCAAACACGATGGGTTTGCGTTGTATAGTCACGGAGTTCCTATGGCCACCTCCTGTCTCCATCATCAGACCCTGGTCACCATTATAATATCAAAGTACTCGTCAAGACGAATCAAATGAGCCCAAACACGATGGGTTTGCGTTGTATAGTCACGGAGTTCCTATGGCCACCTCCTGTCTCCATCATCAGACCCTGGTCACCATTATAATATCAAAGTACTGGTCAAGACAAATCAAATGAGCCTAAACTCGATGGGGTTGGCTCGTATAATCACGGAGTTCCTATGGCCACCTCCCGTCTCCATCATCAGATCAGCTCGATGGTACCATAATATTGCATTGTCACCTGATTCTACGATACATGTAAAATTTCAGCTAAATCGGTTGAGGGCAAGTGCCCTAAAATTAAGTTGCAAGATTCCACCCGAACAAACATCCATACATACATACATACTAAAGCTTTTAATAATTTTAATAATAGATTAAACATCAAACAGAAACATAATAATCTAAGTATATAAGTAAGTACCTACTTAATGTATGTATGTAAACTCTTTATTGTACAACAACAAAACAAAATAATACATAAACGAAAACACAATAAATGTACAAAGGCGAACTTATCCCTTTAAGGGATCTCTTCCAGTTAACCTTTAATTATACAAAAATAATGAAATGTACACAAATAGGTACTTGTTAACTGCATTACTTAACTACATAGTATTAAGGACGTTTCTAAAGGAGCCAGTATATGCACTTAGTTCATTTTGGAATTGATAATTTTATTATACCTACCTACTCATTTACTATGCCGAGAAAGCTAGCATTCAGGGGTATGTTTCGTAAGCACTTTCTTGATCTTTAGTTTTCATCATCTGTTATTGTAATTATTTCATATGTAGGTAACTTGGAATGAAAAAAAAAACTAATAGAAATAACTCGCGTACCTATGTTGATTTTATGCAGTTGGTTTTTTTCAATGTGTAATAACCGCGAAAGCCTGAGAAATTACTAAGTAGGTAAGTACTTAAATAAGTATATTCAAAGTGAATTTTATGAAAAAAGTATTATTTATTAGGTTTAATTTTGAGTAAGTAAAACATCTAAGAAACTAAGGATAGGTATGTTATAACTCCATCGCAAACTGTATTTCACCCGAAGATACCACGCCAACGTTTCAAAAGTATAATCTTATATTCTAAAACGGACAAATAACAATTTGTGTAAAATAGAATAATTAACCCGTAAATCATCAAGGTAGTAAGTGTTTATGCAATTAAACTACGCAAATGAACGTTATCATTGAACCGTTTATGCCATGAAATTTACGCTTGTACAATAAATAACAGACACTAAGCTGTTTAACATAAAACCAAGCCGACATTTCCCGATTTTACCCTAAAATCTGTTAACAAATGCTAGCTTTACATAATTGAATACTGCAACGCAAACTTGGACATGTGAATAGTTTGGACGAAAATAGAAAATTTTAAACTCCAAAATGTCAAAACTAAATTGATGTTCAATAGACAGCAATGACACGGTCATTTCCCGTGTTTGTTTGTCAGATTTGTGAAAACAAATATGACTGAGATAATAGTTCATTTTAGTATGTATATCTATTGTTTTAGAATTTTTGCAGTCGCGATGAAAATGTTCAACTGATGAGTTTATTGTGCAATAATGTGATTTTTTATACTAACATAGAGCGTACTTTTTGGCACTGTCAAGGGTGAATTTAAATAAAATGTAAAACTCAGCTTCCATCAATTTGTCTCAAAGTGTTTTGAAAATCACGTTGTCCTATACAAATTTTTCACCCTCTTATCGAATGCTTACGTCATAATAAAAAGAACACATCCTCTAAGTTTCAGATCTCTACGAATAGCGGTGTACAGCATTTTATATAATTTACAAGATGATTGTGATAAAAAATCGAAATACTAGGTACATACCCAAAATCAATTAGGTCAATCATCATTAAAAATAACCGTCAAGTCGTGGTCGAGCCTCGCTAGAATAAATAATAGACAAATAGGCAATAGACAATAATATATTCATCAAATTAAAAAACATAGGTTACTTGAACTTATCAAATAAAAAAAGGTTTACAAAATACCAAAGACAAATAGGTACCTGCCGTACACCTGACAGTATGCTTACAATAAATAGGCCATCACAGCGGCGGTCAACAATTGGCACAACGTGACGTCGAAGGCAATTTCAGCCCTCCTAGGATCCACTACATCGATTCCGTTTGGAATGCCCACGTCGGTCTTTACTGTAGAGATGGGGTATTTTCAAGACTGTTATTCCTAACTATCAGTACGTGGTTTTATTCACGTGAAATATTTGCGTGCTTGACACTAAAATTTATGATATTTATTTATGTTGAAAATTGCAACGAAATCGTCAAATACGAATGTAAATCGTCATTCTTGGAATTATTTAGCAAAATATTATTGAAATACACAAAACATCGTGTCTGACCATGGGAGGTGAAAGAGTCAGGAGCCGTCAAATGTGGTAGGGTGTAACGTCACGCCAATCTGTAACGGTGTTTTTTTTTGTTTAACGAAAAATAAATTTTTCGATCTGTAGACAATCCCATTATCAGCTTAATATAATTATAACATGTTTATGGTTATTTATCTTTGTCGACATTACATTGCAGGTGTGATTCACCTCAGCAAGCCTTTTGTCGACATAATATTGAGATCGTTGTCGACATAAAGAAATAAAGACGACATGACAAGATTTCTCGTTGTCGACAACGTTACCGATTTTTGACAGATCACCATGCAAATAAGACGACATCGACATGACAAGATGTCGACTCGACAATTCATCATAGGCTCGCATCCCTGCGCCGCAATTAGATCCTAGGCATTGTTTCCTCAACCTCTTACTGTCTTTGGTAACCTAGTTTCAGTTGCATAGCTAGATTCAGCAACAATATTCTCTTTGACGTAGCTGCTTTGATTCTAATGACAGCTTCTAAGATTAATTTAATAGCCGCTTTGCAATTGTTTAATTCCCAGGCGGCAAGTAAACTACCAAGTTTTATATTGACTTTACCATAAATCTATAGGTGTGTTTGCTCTGATACAAGATTTTTCCAGCTTATATACAGCTAATTTGCTGCTTGGATTTGTATCCTAAACATCCATCAGCTGTATTCTCCTATTGAACCGTGTTAGAAAAAATCTAACCATGTTTTTTCTAACACGGTTCAATAGAAGAATACATACATTTTACAGTAATAACTTGTGATAAATAGACATGGGTATGCATTCCACACAGGTACGATGTCTGGAATGCCTGCACATTGAAATATAGGGAACGTGCAGAAAATATAGATGGCAGCACTAAATCGTCAAAAGAGACAGTATAGGGAAAATAAAGGAACTAGCTGTCATCGTGCCGTCAATTAAAATAAGAATACGGTTGAAGTCATATTTTTTTTACTTTAAGGTTATGTCTTCAAAAATTTGGTAAAAGTTTCGGGTATATGAGTACCTACCGTTTAATAATGTTCGTTAATCGTAAGTTTGAAAAGTAATACAATTTAGGACTAGGTACATAATTTCCCTTTATTTGTGTTTTATGTGGCGGTACCTACTTATTAGTATATCCAGAAATGCAAAAACGCACAGTAACAATAATTTATTAGTGTATCACTAGTGTATTAATCAGTATTAATTATGATTAGGTACTTGTTATAAATAAATGTCAACGATAAGTAAGATAGGTATCACGGAGAAAAAGATTCGGATTGGTGGTACCAAGTTGATAGTAATATCAGTTTTAGGAATCAAGCAATCACACAAGATTCATATTCATGACTGTTTGCTCCCGAATAGCGGCCTTGCATACTAGCAGTAGGTAGTAAAAATTAATGACAGATATTTTGTATTCTATAGCGTTCGCATATCGCTTGTATAGGGCTGTAGAGTATTTTTAAAATGTAAAATTAGTGAATCCTCTTCGAAATAGGGGTTAAACAGCAATTCGATCGTAACAGATTTGATTCCACCACGATGATCCCATTAGAGCAGTACCAATTAGAGGCAAGTTATTAGCTGTATTAATTAGTGATAAATTTGAATGTAATTGATACCCTACCTCGGCCGAGAAATTCATTTTGCTGATATTTAATTTATTGAATGTTCATTTCATTGTTGTTTCAGATGCAATCCTGGTCTAGATTCGGAATGAGGAAGTTGAGTAGGTACCTCACTGCGCTCATTCCAGTTCTAGGTAAACTAGGATTTCTACTAAGAAAAATGTTCGTAAAGTAGGTACACAAGTCCGTCCTTGATGTAGCAGTAGAAGGGCTAGTGTAGAATTATGACTAACTGTCATGTTCCACCAATGAGAGACAAGCTATTTGCCTATGATTGATGGGACATGACAGCTCGACTTAATTTTACACGACACGTGTCTAGCAGATTTTTGACACGCGGTATCCCCCATTTTCAGTTTGAGAAAGAACGACCTTCGCTTTATTAAAATACTGAGAAAACATAAATTTGAAAATAATTAGGTATCATTCGCACTTATTCAAGTCGTGCTGAGTTTTCCATAGTCTACAACATCATTATTTGTTAAATAAGGTTATTTAACAATTTCATTTTTTTGTTTTCTAGCAAGACTCAGTATTCCAGCCACCCAGTCATAATAAGCCATTAGGTATTCAGTTGTTTCATACTACGCATAGGTAATTACTAGGTTAGTAGCGTAATAAAATTATGTTGCGAATAACTGAATCAAACATAGAATTCCTTTGGCAACTATGCATCGTATAAGTAGGTATAAACGAGTTCAACAGTTATGTCAACTGCCTAGATCCAAGACATTTAAATTACCTAGACACATTGAATTGCAAATGTAAGGAAGTAAAGCGTTGTTTGGCGTTTTCTGTTTTCCTATTATAACTTTGTAGGAGTTGCATGTAATTGCTTAATTCCACTGCGGCTACGAGAAGTTTGTCGGTGGCCTGTAGGTTACCTAAACAATATCTAGACCGGGAGCTAATTCGATAAGATATAGGTAACAATTTAATCAAACTATTATAACGGATTTAATTTGCTTATTTTTGTTTAGTTGGCTGACGTTTTGAAAACGTTACAGTTTCCATATTAGTAGCTGACTGAGCTGACAATACTAGTGATTACTAGCCACTTTATTGTAAAGTTGTCGAAACGTCCGCAAATAAAATAAAATGTGTCAGTTAAATTCAATAATAATTGTTTCATTCCAATGTATAATAACCGAACACAACAGAAATTATTAAATTTAATCAAATTAAATAGGTGAATTTTAATGTTGGAAATAAAGATACATTAGGTAAGTAATTGCTTTTTTAAAACTAAAGGAGCTTTATTATAAGTACTTAATTAAATATTACAAAGCAATATTGTCGTTCAGGAACTAAATGATCATTGATACATAAATTCATAGTTCCTATATATTCATGGGACGAATTATAACCTTCCCTGTGGAATTGCTCATGACTTCCTACATACCAGCAGTAAAAATAATAATTACAATTACGGTAGTTGTTCCCAGTCTAAGTTCCTACACGCAATGGCAGTACGGAGTTCCAGAGCCTTCACGACAAACCGACTAGTCTTATCAGAATCAAGGTAATTGTAGGTAAGTACTTTGTTTTTGCAAAAAAACAGCTTGTTGCTAACGATTGTGTTAGCTGTTAGTATCTACCTACTGAAGTAAGTTCCTATTTTAAGGTTCTTGTTGACGACTTGCATTTGTAAAGTTTGGATATGAATAACTTTTATATATCATTAAATGTCTTATTTATTAACATATAAACCTATCGATATTGCATTAATACTACTTTTATTAATATAACTAACTGTAATTCTTATTCGATAGCGAGGTATTTCGTGAAATTGCACTTTTATTGAGTACAGCGCCATCTAGCGGAGGGTGGTTGAAATTATTTTCTTGCCTCGTGAACTAGGTTGGATGTAACGCACAGTAGCGCCACCAAGCAGAACACAAAAGAACTTATAGCTCCGTTTGGAAAGGAAGTAAAATATAATACAGATGGCGCTATTTTTTAAATTTATTTATTTTTGCTTTTATATCAATGGACAAGGACATAGGTGACATTAAAACGTATTAATAGCTTTACAAGGTTTTGTAAAATACATTTTCATAAAGACAAAAAAACAATAGATATGTGCAACAGAATAATACCTACAGTAGGTACCTATATGTAATATG
Source organism: Polylopha cassiicola (assembly GCA_038024825.1). Taxonomy (NCBI): domain Eukaryota; kingdom Metazoa; phylum Arthropoda; class Insecta; order Lepidoptera; family Tortricidae; genus Polylopha; species Polylopha cassiicola. Next base: position 6,341,579 of record CP149059.1, read on the forward strand.
TGTATCTATGTGAAATTATACTCGTAGATGTAAAGTATGTTCAACGTTAAAAGTTAATGCCAGCAAGTTACGAGCTCATGTCGTGTTTACGATCGTAATTCTATTCTGTTTAACCCACCTGCATGTAAACAACTCCGCATTCAGCGTCGTCGTTAAATTACAAAAGAGTCAACAATTTTCACAAGCCGCGAAATCTCGTCCACACTCGCGATTGTAGTACACGTAATTAAGCATAAAAGCGGACAAAAGAAAGCGCCCTTTACGCCGGATGTTGCGCGGGTGTTGTTAAATTTTGCTAACAAAAATAATATTTTACGTCTACCGGAAATACGCAATAAGATGCCCCAGTTTCGAGTCCGGATGTCCACAACATTTGCACTTTTTGCAGCCGCGCGTTCCACATCGCTCGCGCTCGGAAACGTTTCGAAAACTTTACTCTTTTGTTAAAGAAATTTTTGTGTTACCATAAAGGTTACGTTTACATTTGCGGAGGTTTTACCCTCTATGCGCATCGTGACAGGCTAAAGGTCTGAGGGAAATGAGTGTGAATGAGCTTTGGGTGTTAGTTTTGTTGAGGGTTCTCTCTAACATTTGGCAGAAGCTTTTTGGAAAATATGAACTTTAAACACTATCTTATCTATTTACTAGCTTCTGCCCGCGACTTCGTCCGCGTGGTACTCCTCCTTTTTTGCAGTCGGTTAAAAAGTAGCCTATGTCCTTTCTCAGGCTCCAGACTTTATTTGTACCAAATTTCATTTAAATTGGTCCAGTAGTTTTGGCGTGAAAGCGTAACAGACAGACAGACAGAGTTACTTTCGCATTTATAATATTAAGTAAGGATTAGTAAGGATATCGCATTTATGATATTAGTAGGGATTATAGGGGTAAGTACATGTTTTAAAGTGACGAGCATAATTGATAATAAATACAAGGTCTAGATATTTCTTTTTATCAACTCAGTAACTATAGCAAAATATATGTGAAGCTTATTTATATGGTACAGTACATAATATAAGGAAATAACTAAGGTAGGTAGTAAGATAAAGAAGTACAATAAAGCATAACGTAAGTAGATAGGTACTTAAGTATCTACATCTATTGAATAAAACATAAAGTATTGGCATAGAAGAAAATTACCTTCTACATCATTTGTTTTATTTTTAGTTGTTCCGCCAACATTTACTTGAAAAAAGAAATTTGAATTATTCAACTGGGATTATTTAACTTCTTTTAATCCGCTTGTTCAACGCTAGGAACAGCGAAAAAGGAGTCAAGTTTATTTATTTTATCATTTTTCAGAGAGCTAAGAACGAGAATGGAGCGTCGATAAAAAGCTAAAATCTCATTTAGCGAAGTGTCGGCGTCTGTTCCTCCATCAATGAAATTGCTCATAAACTAGCGAGTATATTTTAGGATATAATATATAAACAACGATGAAAGATACATACCTTTGTACCAACTTATTTATTTACGTCGTTTAGGTAACAACACCGCCCAAATCGTCAAATAGTAGGTAAGTATTTATAACAAAGCACCTACGCCAAAAATGTCTTGAGCTGTGTTTTAATTCAACGAAAAACTACTCGGTGTTGTTAGATAAGTGAGGCTATATTTTGAAGGTTATTTTGAAATATTTAATATTATCCCTTACTTAGTAATGTGGTGGCATAAATTAAAATATTATGTTACTCCATTAAATATTCTAAGCCGTCACATTAAAGTACATATTAATTCAATCAGTGTCACATTTAGAGTGAAACTAATTACAAAACAGCTTTATGTAGATATAAAAGAGCGTTTAATTAATTTATATATATATATTTTTTTTGAACTGAATACTGAAGCGTAGTTGGCCAGCTAATGGGCCTTTACTGCAAAACCGGACGGGTGGCGAGACTCCTGAAAGGAGACTCTTAAGCCTTTTGGGTTGGGTTTAGGGTTTTTAGCCCTGACCGACCCGAGGTCCCCCAAGGTGGGGGTCGCACCTCGGCTCGGGCCGTCAGGTGTGTTGACACGACTATTTTGTTGCAAGGGAACAGAAGGTCCCTGCGGATAAGTCCGACGCGCGCCGGGTGTATGTGGACGTCTTCGACCCCGCCGGCGGGGTAAATATTTAATGCACCGTCATCTTCAAAAACTGAAACTAAGCAGCTATAGCTTTGAATCTATTAAATTTTTCAACCTTTTTAAAACGTTTTGATTATGCTTTTTCTCTTCTCTTTTCCTAGTTAATAAAACCGTCAAATTTGCGAGCTGTGGATGATACATATTGCGCTACGATTGGTCCATTAAACGCTGTGATTGGCGCATTGAAATTGACGTTTTCCGCGAAATCAAGTTACCTACTGGTTAAAACGTTGCTATAGCATTTTTTATATATTTTTATCCGGTATTTGCGTTTTATTATATTAGTAGGTAAATAAGTTGTACAAAGGGTGAATAATACCTTGCCTAGTTACAATTAGTCATCTAATAACGACGATAAGATCAATCATGAGAACTGTGTAACGAGATAGGGAAGGCAACAGCCCGAATTATATACAAGATTTGTTAGCAGTTCGGGACAACCCTTGGTGCATATCGTTGAGTCACATGGCTTATATATATATATATTTTAGCAAACATCAAGGGCCGTCGGACGACTGTGTATGTAGGTATCTAAAATGGGCATATACAGCATATTTACTTATATAGGTAAGACTTACGTAAGTAGATATTATATGAAAAAAAAGGACCTATCACAACACAAAGAATTATAATTATTACAAGTCTGATTATTTAAAGCGCTTGGTTTGTATACGATCCAGGATGGTTTGCTTCAGAACGTTACAACGACGTAAATAACGTCTTGCTTTGATATCTTCATGTATTATTATTTTGAAGACCATTCAACAGATTATAAAGACAATCATTACTTACAAAGCTATCTCTAAACGTACCAATTTTATCGTATTTACGGGACGTGAAGACTGATCTTTAACATTGATTTCAACATCGTTGCCTAAACGTTAACTTATCGTCTGGTAGGACAGTTTTGGAACAAAAGGCCTATCTAGATAACCCGCAACCTTTCAATAGCTAGTAATCCCTTCAATCACGGGAAACTCGTGAAAGGACGTAATGTATCGAGTGTCATAATCTATTAACAAGCTTGGACACGCCTATTCATTCCATGTTGTGGGTATTACTGGGAGTCAAAATATTTGTATTTGGTTTCAAACATTTTGCATGCTAATTATAATCTATACTAATATTATAAAAAGGAAAGATTTGTACCTATTTTTGTATGTGTGTATGTTTGTAATGAATAGGCTCAAAAACTACTGGACCGATTTTAATAATTCTTTCACTGTTGGGAAGCTACGTTCACCCTGACTAACATAGGCTTTAGAATTGAAAAAAATAGGGATCCTTGCGAAGCCGGGGCGAACCGCTAGTTAATTATAAGTGTCTCGCACGACATATTATTATTATTATTGTGGCGGCCCTGTCAGCGTATTCCACACAGTCACGTAAATCACGTAGCAGATAGATCAAGCAGCGATATGCGCTGTCTCGATGCTAACAGGGCCGCCACAATTATGATAGTTTTTATACTAGAATTATGTGATGGAAACGGGGATAGATAAAAGTTTTAATTTTATGCAGACGAAGTAGGCGTCCGATAAGAGAGGATTTTCTGAAATTCTACGCCTATTCGAGTGAAAAACGCAATCCTTTGGTGATTGGTCCAATCTATTTTAAATTTTGCATTATCATTCTTTAACAGAATTGTTAGAAGACGGTAATTTATTTTTTAATGAAATTCACCTCTTAACGGGGTTGAAAGGTACGCGGACGAAGCCGCGGGCAAATCTTATATAAATTGATATACTTAGATAAAAATGCTTAATATACCTACCATGTAATTAAATCTAAAAAACGCGAGTGAGTCAACAGAATTTAAATATTATTAAACATCGATCCTTGGTCTTAAAGACTTTGTTCTTTAAGCCCAAGGACAACCCTTGGGAAAATAATATTCATAATGTCGGATATTTAAGTCAAGGTAAGTAAACACTTATTTATTAACATAAACTTAGCGTGGCTGCACGTGGGGCTGACTTTGTATGAATAATCTGAGACATCGTGTGTAATCCGGGTGTATGTCTTAATTTATCTTCGTTAGAAGGCTCTCTTAGGATTATGTACTTCATCAGGAGCTTCTTCTGACCGGCCTCCTTGTTAATGGATCTGACGACCTTTTTCGCCACAGGTAAAATGAATTACGAGATTAGCAATTTCACGTGGAATTTAGTAAGTTTACGGCTAACACACAATTTAAATCTGAGTTAAATTGGCTCACGTTACTTTTACACACAACATGTTAAATTGTGACAGATGAGTGTAATAAATAAGTTGACATAATAGCGAGCGATCAATCTATACCAATATAATAAAGACGAAAGGTTTGTTTGTTTGTTTAGATTGAATAGGCTCTAAATCGACTGGACCGATTTTAATAATTATTTCACTGTTTGGAAGCTACACTATTCCCGAGTGACATAAGCGAGTGAATATTTTGAAAAAAAAATAGGAAACCGTGCGAAGCCAAGGCGAATCGCTCGTTTCATATAGGTAATTCCGCTGGGTACTGAAATATCTATATTATCATCTATACTAATATTGTAAAGCTAAAGAGTTTGTTTGAACGCGCTAATCTCAGGAACTACTGTTCGAATTCAATTTTTTTTTTTTGTTGTATAGACCATTCGAGGAAGGCTTTAGGCTATATAACATCACGCTGCGACCAATAGGAGCGAAGAAACAGTGGAAAATGTGTAAAAAACGGGGAAAATATGAAGCCTTATGAAGAATTACTATTCCACGGGGACGAAGTCGCGGGCACAGCTAGTCTAACATAATCATATACCTAACAGTACAACCAACATAATATATTATTTCGATATTGTACACATACTTACTTTTGTAACGCCACATACTCGTTAAGCGTTGATTAATACTGTAAAATACATTATATATGTTCAAGTGTATTTCGAGTGGCATAATTAAGCTGATGACAGCTATTTTCAGCAAAATTATAGGAAATGTTGCCGTTTTAGGTCGGAAAATTTGTAATTCACGTGTCAAGTGATTCGTCGAATGTTTACATTAAACATTAATGACGTAATTATTTCGTATGCGGAATTATGAACAAGCTAAGTACTTCAAAATAATTATGTGCCTATTATAAAATATGTACCTACACATATGTAATGGAGAAATAGATTTTAATTGAATAAAGTATAACTTCATTAATACTAATATGGAAGTAGTACCTACTTGTAGAATCATCATGTTGCATATTATATTTAAATTTGAATACAATATAAATTGTATGTTATCTACTTGTATGATCACTTTTTATATACCTACCGTATTGCCTATAAAATTTTATAAAAAATATTTTTTACAGATTTTCATGTTAGTAGAGATACCTAATGATGATCTGTCTGTAGCACTATCATACTCAAATATGACGTGTAAAAGTAGGTACTAGTTTAAGGTCTATTTTCGAATAAATTCCGATTCTAATTTCACAATTGAGAGGAAATTGGAATCACAGTCGCAGTCTATCTTTAGTGTCCATCAGAAACATAAGAGCTCTCAATATCGCAAGCATGAGTCAGGTCGCATCGTGCGGTTGGCTGATGACGTCATAATTCACGTCACACCCCCCCTCCCCCTATGTCCGCATGTCATGAATTATGGCCCCGGCATGCATGTGCAGGCTCCAGGCCATGTGGATTTGGGGTGGGAATGCTAATTCAATGGAAATATGCCTTTTTGGAATCGATGGGAAGGTCTGATGAGATTCGGATTGCTTTTTACATTTTTAGGAATCGAAAGTCATTTTATAAAATGGTCATTACCTTAATAACTACATGTCTAGTTTTTTACTGAATAAATCTATGTTGTAGAAACATTGAACGATGATACTTTAGTTTCTTCCCGTAAACGTATATAATTTCAATCGCTAATGAGTCTAAATATTGAGATTTGTGTATATTATTTCATACATATATTGTATATTATAACACACTTTACGCTACGTCATAACTAGAACAAAATTCTATAAAAATGAAACGACACGACACGACATAACTGTCAAACCTCATCACATTATTCAAATTCATATTATTGGCACAAGTGACATTAAATTACTCCGCAAAACCTTAAACATATCCAGCGATCATTGAATACCATTTGCATAAATCGAACACAAACGGCGTAACACCGTCTCCGATGTGTCAATCCATTAAACTCTGACAGTAACAAAATGAAATAATAATTTGTCGTCGATTCCGATATACTCGTATCTATATCTATATAATTTTATATGTGAATCATCAATCACTGCTCTCAGGCTGGTTGCCGCGGTGGCAGTACATTTAGCTCCCTAATTAAAGTTTCGAACAGATGGCATCACGACACCGGTGCGCAATGGCGTCATAGATTTCAATTAATTTATGTCACGAAGTGAAAATAGGATGAACATTTTTTTTGGGAAAACCAGAAACAATCAGTGAAAACACAGATTCCAATTATGTACATACGGTAGAAGTTGTCGCGATTCGGCATTTGTCACTGTCACGTTCATTAATTCACTGCAGAAGAATTATAGGGATAGGTTTTGCTGCGTAATGACCGCTCTTAGTACATACAGCTGAGCTGGATAGCCTAGTAGATATTAGTTTGGGAATGTAAACTTGAAGTAGTATACGTCCAAGTTCCCAGGACCGTCAGATCTTACTTATTTTCTCACTAACAATATTATGTAACTACTTCAAGTAAGGTCTGGCGGCCCTGAGATTTTCCTCTAGGACCTAAGTTCAAACCTTCCATTCATGGATATTGCATTAGCAATCTCCATGTATCGAAGGATTTCTTTGTATAAATTATTATAAGATAAGAAACTCCTTACTAAATTTCCTTGACTTAACAAACCACTGGAAAACACGCTAAAATCTGAATATTAAGGCGACCGATTAAGGACGGCGCAGCCATCAAAGTGACGTTCACTCGAGTTTTTTGTAAGCCAGTAATCGCTTGTCACTCGCAGGTCACTGGATTCTACTTTCCGATCACGTAGTAGCAATCTGCATACCCACAGTAGGGGACCTAAGAAAACATGTCGCCTAACTCCTTACTTATAAAGATTGCTAAAATAATATCCAGGATTTTGTTCAATTTGTAAGCGAGGTTGTAAACTTTGCTGGAGATGTTTAAAATTGAATGTTTATCTTTAAGATACAACAGCGAGTTTCAGAAAACCGGCCAAGAGCGAGTTGGATTCGTGCATCAGTATCTATAAAAACGGTAAAAAAATTGTGTCTGTTGTATGGGAGACCCCATGTTTATTTTATGCTGTATTTTCGTACTTATTTGTTGTTATGGCGACAACAGCAGTACATCATCTACGAAAATTTCAACTGTCTCTATCACGGTTTATGTGATAAAGCCTGGTTATATTTGGACCAGCAGATTCTTAGTAATAGAATCCCGTTTTACAGTTTGAGTACGGAACCCAATAAAAACGCCTCACTTTGGTATTCGCTTCGCTTGTAATAAGCAAGAAATATTATTCAGGAATAAAATTTCTCAGGAACCCATATATCTTGGCAAAGTTACAACAAATAGGGTTGCACTGCTCGCATTGACTGGCTTCCCGTGATGATGATGACCTCGAAGAAAGTACGGGTATGCTGTGGTATTCGGTCCGTAGGTATTCACAAGGTAGGTACTAGTTAGTACCTAGGTGTGCTTTCGCAATAACTTTCTGCCTGCATGATCATGCTATATCAACCAGCGATGAGCTCTGCTAACTAAACTTTACCAGGAACTAACTCTCTTCCGCAAATATCGGCTTTCCTGATTGGATTTTGAAAGATATTTAACTACGACTAAATGGCAGGTAAGCCAAGTAACCCACCATACTGACACCTTGACAGTTCCGTTCATCAAACTAATTACCCAAGATGTCAAATAACATAAGACTTGTCAGCGTTAACCCTAAAGCCTTAATTGACGCGCAGTAATTATCATTCATCCATCGCAGTTATTAAGCGTAAATGCGACTCAAAATTAATTTCCAAACATGATGCCAGCCCGATACACGTTCCGCGAATTTAATAAAGACCACTGACGCTCCGTACTATAAGATTGATGGCTCAAAGAATTCCCGAATGGGGAAAGAAATTAAAGGGATGTCAACTTTTGGAAAATATTGAAAGTACTTTTAATAACGACCTGAGTTGACTGACGTTGTTTCGTTATAATGGATGTGTATGGAAGCTTTGTGTTGTTGAAAAAAATATGTTGAGCTCTTTAAATGCATCACAGCTATAGTTGGTGTATGGTTCTAATACAAGTTGCTCAGTCAGAATTGCAGCTTTTCTTCAAGGTATTTTTTGCTTGTTTTGTGAAATGCTATATTCGGATAAAGTAAGGAATTTGTTAATAAGTTTGATATTTCATGGAGGATCTGTTCCTTTTTATCATACTATTAAGTAGTATGTAGTAGTGTTTATATAATACATAATATATAAACCAGTAAATGTTTCATAAATTGATTAAAAAGGATAACTCCTTAAGTATACGGAATCATAACTCAATTGTCGGTACAGATAGTAAACTTACTAAAAGAATAAAAAGAATAACATTTTCGTTACTCTTTTCCACCCAAAAAAGGGGAAAGTTTTAAATAACATGACTGATTTATACTGACCGTCACGCCCGAATGACGTTGACAAATGACGTCAGGCGGTGGTCACGGCCCGTGTGTTTTCCGTCACTCCTGTATCGCGACTGCGACGTCACGACATATCTTCTGACTTGTTTATGGCGTGAATGTGTGAGTTATGGTGTACATACTTGTGACGCGAAGGAATTTATGAAAGAAAGAAGGTTATGTAGGGAGAGGAATATTTGATGAGTCTGTGTACCTGCTTCACATGACATTTAGGTTATCTTAGTTTGGTCACGCGCACCTGTTTCAAATATATTGATATTGTCTCACCTTTTGAACGAACTTCTGCCTTTACGAGGTGATATCCTTACTAATATTATAAACGCGAAAGTTTCTAAGAATGAGATCTAAGAATCGATGTATGTATTGTCTTTCAGGCTAAAAATACTGAATTGAATTTTATGAAACTTTACAATAATATAGCTTACAAATCTGTCTGATACATAGACAATAATTTTAACGATGCGCAAACAAAGTGGATGGCAAAAGGTAGTCAGCCTATAATTTTTAATATGGGTTGCTATGCAGCCTATGGAGGTTATAATAATAAAGGAATATTTATCGGAGAGAGATTGATTTTGATTGTTTTGTTTGTAAGGACAAATTTGTTTAGTTTGTATTATAATTATCTTATTGAGTTTCTTGCCGCTTCTTCTCAAGTGAGTTTTTTTTCGAAAACGGCACCTTCTCCTGATTTTGAGATCCGATAATTATTCCTTTAGAGAGAGTCAAATAAACCTATCGATCGATCAAAATGACAAATACCTGTCGATACAAACAATAAACCGACAATCGATCACAATTTACAAAACAACAAAATTGTCAAAACGAAACAAAAAATTACCATGTTCATTTATAAAATCGGAAGACGCATCGCACTCTCGAGATTCAACTTTATTAGAGTTAATTGTGATAAATTGTATTTAAAGGCGGTATTTAGACGTATTCGTCTTATATAATGGATGCCCCTTATAACGGGATAATTAGTATGATCGTTAATAACGTGGTGACTGGCGATGACGGATGAGACATGATATTAATTTGACGGAGAAGCCTTGACAGTCATGTCGTAACTCGATAAATTAAGGGTTGCGCAACCTATGAGCGATGATTAATGATATTGGTTACTAAGTAATAACTAGTGTAATCTATTTGATCTTACCTTATCTCATACAGATGCTGATTGTATGACTTACATTACGATTTAGACTGTAAGTCACAACCTGTGGAAGAGCGGTTCTTATCACAAGTATCAAGAATTAAAAAGGTCAGCACAGATATTGTAATCTACTTTAACGAATAAAAAATACCTACTGCTTTTTTTTCAAAGTGCCATTTTGCATTGTAATAAAATAATGTTGGAAACTACAATATAAAACTTATAAAAAATAATATTAATGACGATATTGTCTATTTTCGAAATAAATCCGTATTTGAATACCTAGTCAAACTATTTAATACGTACCTAATCATTTTTAAAATGTTTTCAATTTATATTTTTGCCCATTTCCAATTGAATGTTAACTGAATAACTAGTTTTAGTTGTAATTAAAATAACAAATTGATTGAATAGTAATTTACGCTGACTAAACAAATTCACTGACTTTCACTAATTAGTTGATTACTGATACAATTTAACATGAAACTATTTACAAACATTCCCAAATATTTAATGAATTTCTATTTTAAACACAACCTCATATTAAGTGTAGGCTTTAAAAATTTAAAAACAAAGGCGAAAATAACCGTAATACGGTCAACAGAGTTATATTCTATTCAATTGCAAAGAAAACTGTTTTTCGTAGGTACAATCCACATGTTTAAAGCATTTTCAGGGAACTCATTCTCAAATTTACATTCAAATATTTCTCGTAGAAGATTTACTCAAATGACTCGTAGCAGGTTAATATAGCTACGCGTTCTCGTAGCGCGTTTACGGTTCTACCACTAGTTATGAGAAGAGATGTTTATACTAGGAAAACGTATTAGTACCGACAAAGTATGATTAAAATAATGTTATTACAAAAATATAACGGATTTAACACGCGTATATTTATGTATGATTAACATAATAATTCCCGGTTATTACAAAATTAACGGATTCAACACGCGCACATTATTTATATGCTGGCGTTTGGAAAACTACAGTTCCGTACTTGAACCAAACAAATTGACTATCCTACATATCCTAACTTATCCTAACTTATCCTAACTTATCCTAACTTCCTAACTAATATTATAAATGCGAAAGTAACTCTGTCTGTCTGTCTGTCTGTCTGTCTGTTACGCTTTCACGCTAAAACTACTGGACCGATTTAAATGAAATTTGGTACAAAGAAAATCTGGAGCCTGAGAAAAGACATAGGCTACTTTTTAACCGACTTCAAAAAAAGGAGGAGTTCCGCGCGGACGAAGTCGCGGGCAGAAGCTAGTAAGTAATAATAATTATTATAAACGTGAAAGTTTGTAAGAATGTATGGATGTATGTTTGTTACTCTTTAAAGAGTTTAAAGCTAAAACTACTGAATGGATTTTTATGAAATTATACCTTATAGGTACATCAGAATAACATATAGGCTATATTTTATAACTAGGTATATTATTATGTAAAGTACTTATCGAGCGCAGATCGAAGCTAGTACTTAGTTTAATTGCATTTTCTAAATTACATTATTTTTATTGATATTTGGTATATCTATTTACTTTTTCCTAGCAATAATGTTTGTTATAAAAGTTAATTCCACAAGACAAATAAAATCACTTGTATCAATAACAAAACGTTACATGTGCCCTAATTTTCGTGACTACAAAAGCGCCTATCGGATTAGATATCAATATAAAAAGGTCCTTTAGAAAGACAGAGATACCAAACCCCATATTATTATTCCACTTGACTAAAGCAATCTTGTAACAATGTTATTGGTGCTATAATGGCCTACATTATGATACTCATATTATGTAGAAAGAAAATATTGTGACTATATTTAGGTTAAATTACATTTGCGGCATTTTATCATTATGACAAAGTGAAAGAACTGTAACAGCGTTTCATGTTCTATGAGAAATATCATAAGATGCTGCTTGTGTTACTACCTATGTGAACTTTTTTGATGATATGGTATATCTACCTAATTATATTTTTGTTGAATTACCTTTTAATAGCAAATTTTGGTCTAATGACTGAATACTGGAGAATAAGGATTCGAATCCTGCTAGGATAGGTCAATGTGATGAGCTTGACCGTAAAGACTTAGGTCGAATTGAATCAATTCGGAATGACCAACTTTACTCATAAAAAACGGCACGAAAAACGTTAGAAATATTCTTACATTATAAATACAATTTAAAGTAACATAGGTAGTACCAACTTAATTTAAACAACAATCTATTAATTAAGTCGGTTCAAAATTTTAATAAAACAAATAACGGATTTAACTTCTAATTTAAGTGAGTTAATTCGGTTAAAGTTTCATACCAATACTCACTACGGAAGCAAAAAAAAATATTACTAACAAAAATTCTAGCGTACCTAACCTATTAATACTATAAACGCGAAAGTATGTAAGAATGTATGGATATATGGACGTCGGGATGTAGGTACGTGTTCCTCTTTCACACAAAAACTACTAAATTGATTTTAATGCAGCTTTCAAATAATGTAGTTCATTAAAACATATTATTATACTATATTTTATAACGGTATTGTGTACAGACTAAGTCGCGGGCAGAAGCTAGTAGTGTCACATTAGCCATCATTAAAAACGCTGAAACCGCTCACCCGTTGGTAGGTACCTAGTTAGCTGGCTTATAATTGTCTGGCGTCTGCGTCATCCACACAAACAGTCGGGTATGTGAGGTGTGAGTGCCGGAATGCCGTGAAAGGAGCTAGCTTTTCATAGGTGTCATCAGGGGCCCTCTGTAACGCCGTTCGAGAGAGCCTAAATGCATTGAGTTCGCACGTACGGACATTTTTCGTGTAGCTTACGTGTTCATATTTTAGTTATTGTTTAGGAAATTCATTGTTACAAGTTTTATGTATATAAAATACTAACTGTCCGCCCCGGCTTCGCACGGAACATCTTTTTTATAGCCTTTGTCACTCGGGAATAGTGTAGCTTCCCAACAGTGAAAGAATTTTTGAAATCAGTCCAGCCGTTTTGTAGTCTATTCCATCCAAACCTTTCCTCTTTAAATATCAGTATAGACTAAGTATATCACTTGGGAATATTGCAGCTTCAATGAAATTTTTTTTCAAATCCGTCTAGAGTTTCTATCTCTTCTTATACACCAACTAAACTCTAAATCGCCTCACTCTAAATTGACCTGCTATAAATAACTTCAGAAACCAAGACACAATTCTAAACATAGGTATACTTAACACGTTCCCTGCGCCATCACTTTCAAAAAACTTTCAGCTGGTGCTATGGAGACCTAAAAGATCTCCAAACTAACCTACCATTTGGTGCGTTTGAGACCTAACCGGTCTCCTAAAGATACAGTTTTCAAAATAGTTTATATCTTCCAAAAAAACAATCAAATATATTTTGAAGTTTTTGTGGGTGAAAGATAGCCTATTGCTTTATATTTTTCTAGGTTCGCACGCAGTTATGACATTTGAATAAACTACAAATACCAAAAAAAAATATGATATCGATTGTATCTCGTACCGCAACGGAAGATAGTTCAATATGTGTAGTAAGTAGTGATGGGAATAAAATAATATCTCAGTTGTCGATTGAAAAAGTTTTATTAATCATGCAAAGTGTTTTTCATTAAAACATGGTAAGCACATTGATTGCTTGCATTGCGCGCAAATGGTAATCCAAAATTTTTATTTTACTGGACGATGCAGTAGTATAATCCGGCGTTGATTTTTTGTTGTAAATCTCACCAAAATTAATAGATTTTTCACACTTTTTTCTTTTAAAGTTCTGTTTCTCATTGTATAACAAAAATGATAATCAACACGTAGGTATATACGCGAGTGTTATTTCGCAAACGTGCGCGCGACCTCCCACGTCGATGCTAGGACAACACTAAAACGAGTCACGCAGCGCAACCTACCCTCTCTTGCGTCTACGAGGCGTACGATTCCACGAGTACCGACATATCTCCTAACGCAAGGAATGAAAATAATTACAGTACTGTGCGTTAGGGACCTAATCCATCTCTAATTTCTTTTTTAATGTCCTTGAATTCATCTTTAAGTAGGAAGCAAATATGTATATTTGTCCTACTCATACCTAAAGAACTTTACAAGTTAGATCCTCCCTCAAGGAGTGAAACAACACGATTATGTTCAACGCACAATACAAAAGTCCTGCAAGAGATCTGATAGATCTCGTAATGCAACGAACGTGTTAATGAATATTTAAGAGCCTGAATTCGTCGTGTGTTTATCAAAAGAGGTGTTCAAACCAGTCTTAATTAGCGCTTGTATAATCATTAACCGAAGAATACGTTGACACATCACTTTGTAATTATGTATTTACGTATCAGTAATTTTCCTTTATAACAATCGTAAATACTCCGATACAGCTTCCGGAACAGTCTATATAATAAATCGGGAGTAAAAAGTATTGCTCTTTTCATAAAGCAAGCGAGTATCGAGCGAAGTGGCCGGAAAATTTGATGGTGAATCCAACCTTTACGAGCGCTACAAGCGGTAGCGATTTTACAAACAAAACTCGAGTCATATCCGCTGGTCCGGTTTTCGTAAAACTCGGTAAAACATTTCCAACGAACTACAATTTCACTTAATTGAAAACCCTTGCCTATATACTGTGCGCTAGGGCTGCTAAGTGAGCTTATTTAGGTATCATTCTGTACTATACGAGGTCATTGTACTTTTGTCTTTTGTTCTCTAAGTGATACTTGTTGGTTAAGCTTTACATGTAATATGTTAATTTTTATTTCAAAGCGTTTATCAGAATGAGGATTTGTAATTATATAATCCGGCGGTCACGTTTTGCTGCAGAATTCATTTTTTATTTTTATTTTATTGCACAAAACTTAATTGAACAAAAAGATAAAAACAAAAATAAAGACAACCTTATATACTGTAACAGTCATTAGCTTGTCTCTCAATGTACATTAGCAAATCTACCGGGGTTTGATATGTTCTGGCAAGTAATAGTACATTACGCACCTAGGCCGGTAAAATAAAAAATGTCTCATTATTACATGTGATCTGAGGCTTTTTTATTTACTGGTCTGGTTCGACGAAGCCAAAAAGCGGCAACTTCATTTAGCGCAGCGGCCCGAAAGTTGGCGCTTTCTGGCCGGAGGACAGGAAATTTATATTTATATTTATTTTTGTGTGGTAAAAAATTAACCGTTACTTATTATAAAAGATTTTTCTTTTTCTTAATCTTACTTATATTAACTGATATTCCGAAAGATGCGTCATTTAAAAGGGTTAGAATTATTTAGAAGATAGATAATTATTTAGTATAAGTACTTTGATTATAACATTCATTAAAATAAAACTGCCACCCCTAATCACGAGAGCAAAATGTACCTAGCTTTCAAAGCGCTGTTTATGAAAATTATTCTAACCTATCGTGTACAAGCCATTATGTATTTTGCAGCGCACATACAACGATTCAATTATATTAAGGGCTTCTTTCACAAAATTTAAATAAGTTCTAAGTAGAATATGCAAATTTCAACCTTAAATAGTGACTAGGTACTACTTATAAGAATTATACCTATATAATTTTATAGGTCTTATAAGTTTCCGTTTTGGAACAAAAACTACCTTACTACAATGACTTACTTTAGCGTTAGACTATTATCAGCTCAGTCGTGCTACGATTATGGAAACTGTTAAGAATCCGAAACTTCAGCAAATAAAATAAAATAAAAATACGCGAGTTAAATCCATTAATAGCTGTTATTTCATTCCAATGTGTAATAACCGCGAAGGCATCAGAAATTATTATATACGCGTAGTCGTGACTTACTTGTACAGTGTAAAATAGATCCCAAACATTAAAGTAATGATTGAAATTATTTTGACTCGTTGAAACGGGGCGATATTATTATCATATAATGTGCCCGAAGTATTTAATGAAATGTGTGTAGCTATTTTAATCAAAATCACATGGTGGTCGATTTTCGGATAAAATGTATTTGAAACTAACAAAATAACAAATAATTAATCAGGAACGATCATTTCGTATTTCACGCGAAGCATATTATTTATATACCTATTTGTAACAAACCATTGATAAAAAAACCTTAATTTCCCGACACAATAAAATGATACTAAAAATCATTTTCATAGACGAAATCAAACCAAAAACCAATTCTCTCAACCAAAATCTAATTTAAAAAAATAACCCATTAACTCGAACAGTTTCGCACGTAGTTAGGGTTCCCTCGGATCACTAATTACCGCGTACCATTCCACATTTTTCATTTCGATCACGGAACCACTAGACCCGCTAGAGACTGAGAACTTCTGGTGCGAATTACTCGCAAAGAAATTGCAAGAATGCGATCCTAGGAATGCTCAATTGTCCCTCGGGATAAGCGTCCCATAAATTAATATTAGTGCTTACATGACCGAACATTAAACACGCAATTGTGACGAGTAATTAATAGATATGCCACGAATATTCGGCTAATTCAGTATTCGGCCTATTCGGCCACTTTTTTGGAATACCTAATTATGAAAAAAGAGACAGATTAATCAAAATATATGTATTTATTACCAAATATAATACTTAAGTAAGTAAAATTGATCAGTGGTCAATTGTAATGGATAAAAACAAGATTTTCAACATATTATGTTGGTAGCAAACAATTACACTTTTCGTCGCTATGCGTAATGATCTGACAAAGCCTACCATGACGTGATATAATCGCAATTGAAACAAAAAGTTGGTATCCGGTATTCGGCCAAATCATTTATAAACCATTAACATACCTAGTCACAAATTTAACGTACTTACAAAACACCGAAAATATGAAAATCTTTTACGGGTTACGGGTTACGGGTTTCGGATTTATAACTTTTCGGTCCGGTATTCAGGTATCGGTTAACTTTTTGCCCTACTTATATTAATAGAACAAAGTTATTCCCAATTCAACAATATTATTGTGGTGGACTGGCCACATCAAAAGACAAAAATACTTTACATTTCGTCAGACTTCCAGGTACCTTAAAACAAACGCTCCTTTGGAATGGGGTTCACAGACCAATCACAGGCAAGTAGCTTGTCTCTTATTGGTGGGAACATCTACATACCCAAGACTAGCGACATCTATTGGATTGACTCGCGATAACCCTTTGACCGTTACGCGATTAGTGTTACTCAATTAAAGATTCTAATTCGTAACTTTTAAATTCAAATTCGCGTAGCTACACATTTTGAATTAGGTCACTGCAACACTAAAGGCGTGATTAATGATATCCTATACACAGATACCATCGTTGTTTAACTAGTTGTTACTGATGCTCTAGTTTTTATCTGATTTAAATACGTGAAACAACCTTTAAGGTGTGCAAACGCATAGCAATGTTGAACGTTGATAATTATAAATAATATAATTTTGTCAACGGCAAAAACAATTTCCCAGAAACTAAGTAAATATAAATTAGTTAGAATTTCTTCGTGACCTAGAATATTAACATGACAGTAATTAAGAAAGTTAGCGAATGATATTCAATTTCGTATACCAACATTGCCAAGTTTTAGAAAGCCCGTGTCACAGCAAGGAAAGCAAAATTACCTAATTATGATTAAAATATTTTTACGTGGTTTATCTCCTATCAGTTTATTATACCAAGAAGCTAAATATCCTTCTTTGATATCATTTTAAATTAAATAAAATGATGTTGTAATATTATTAGTACTAAGTTTTGTGATTAGTTACTACCTAATTTTATATATTAAATTAATATCCAATAATTTAATATCAATTAACGTCCAACGAGATAAATACTCGTATGATTTACTACATTTTATAAAGCCAGAATCTATTGGAATATTAATTAATCTTACATATAATAATATTAATTAATCTTACATATAATATCTTACATATAATAAAATAGTAGAAACCGCGTGTCTGTACAATTGAAATTTTTAACAAAAAATGGGTGTCTTACATCTTACATATAATAAAACAGTAGAAACCGCGTGTCTGTACAATTGAAATTTTTAACAAAAAATGGGTGTGGGCAATAATAAAAGAGTAACAGAACACAAAAATGATTTTTTAGATTTTCTTTTCTGTCTGTCTGTCTGTCTGTCTGTCTGTCTGTCTGTATGTATTCGCTAATCTTGAAAACTACTGAACAGATTTTGACGCGGCTTTCACTAATAGATTAAGCTCTTCCCTGAGCAACATATAGGCTTTGTTTCATCAAAATCGGATGTCAAATAAAAAAGCTATCGTCTTTTAAAGTTTAAAGGTAATTTTTCTATAGGAGATTTTATAGTTACATAATATAGTACTAGATGGCGCCTCAAGGCAATTAAAACGCGCTATAGCTTTTTCCTCTGAAAAGTATAAATACAAACTGGTTATTTAAACTAGGTATTTAATTTTGTTTGTCTTGCGATTCGGTTAGTTGATGATTTTGATGTTATACTTGGATATGAAAATACGGACTCTGAACTTGCTTTGTGAATTGGTTGAAAAATATCGGATATAATATAATATCATATTGCCTACGTAGATTTATTGAAATAAATATATGTATTATTGCATGTATTTGCTTTGATTTTAAAAATGCCCAGACGAAACGCTTACAACGCATCGCTATTGAGAAATCTTACTCCGCCTAAATTGTGCAATGGAACCCGACTTAGAGTAACTTCTTTACAAAGAAACTTAATCGAAGCTGAGATTCTTACTGGATGTAGTGCAGGTGAAACTGTATACATACCACGAATACCAATCATCCCCAACAATTTCCCATTCCAATTCAAACGGACACAATTTCCAGTGTCCGTTTGCTTTGCTATGACAATTAACAAGTCTCAGGGGCAGACGCTAAAGGCTGTTGGAGTTGATCTCAGGTCGAATTGTTTTTCACACGGCCAACTATACGTGGCTTGCTCGCGGGTTAGTAATGCGGATAACCTTTTCATATTAGCCCCAGAAGGAAAAACTGTTAATGTGGTTTTTAAAGACATTTTATAATTTACATTTGAAATATTAAATACATACCTATATTATATTTTTTATATTATTTGTCTGTCTATCTGTGTGTTCCGGCTAATCTATAGAACAGCTGGACTGATTTGGACGGGACTTTCACTGGCAGATAGCTTATGTAATAAAGAGTAACTCATTTTAGAAAAAAATCTTTAATTATCCATACTTATGTCCCAGTACTTAAATTCCACGCGGACGAAGTCGCGGGCACAGCTAGTTGCTATAATAATTTCGCACGTTTTGTGATTATCAAAT
Organism: Polylopha cassiicola; assembly: GCA_038024825.1. Classification (NCBI taxonomy): domain Eukaryota; kingdom Metazoa; phylum Arthropoda; class Insecta; order Lepidoptera; family Tortricidae; genus Polylopha; species Polylopha cassiicola. The sequence goes on from CP149059.1 coordinate 6,360,795, forward strand.
TTGGTTTTTCTTTTTTATATTCGTTTAGTGGTTTAGTAATATGTTTAATTATTACGATCTACAATAGATACACCTTAAACATGGGTACCTACCTACATACAGCATAATATATTCACAATTAAATTTTAATAAGTTCTGTTATTTAAAATCATACCTTACCGCATTGTATTTATATAGGTACCCAATAAAAAGTAATTACGTTGTCCACTGTAAAATCGCCGAAAAATCCACACCCGCAATTCAAAACATTAAAAGCATCATCAGTCTTCCTGATAGCACAAGTCCCTAGGGACCGATCTGTATTCATTTCTATTGCAAAAATGTATTTCATAAAAATAAACGTCTATAATTCCAATTGAACCGGTGAGAATCGGAGCTGAAACACATTTCATCAATGGTCTTATCTAAGATTTTCTGCATTATCGAAGATTTTGCGCGAGAAATAAAATCAAATTAAAGCCTCGCAAACGGAATTTTCTGAAGAAAACCAATGAGAGAAGGCTGAGAAGGTACACAGAGCGGGCTGGTGAAAGAAGCCTGCACTCCCTGAGGTGCCGACTCCGCAATTGGCTTTGGTATTACCTTTCCAATACGGTTTTCATGTATTGTACCGAAACCCGATAAAAAATAAATTGAACTAGTGCTCCTTTTCAGCTCACTTCCGTCGGAAGCCGAAAGCGGAGCGATAACTTTTTATGTACGTACCTAGCACAGGCATAAACAAGTTCCGTCTATTCAAACACGTGTGAGTTATACTGGGGGAAATGACAACTAATCCGCGCTACGAACTGGTTCGTACGCTCCACTCGTTGTTTTCTTTTTCACACTTCAACAACCTCTCGGCTGCGTATCAGCGGCGCGAGTGGCGGCTGGTGTAAATTGAAACACTTGCAAATTTACCCTATACATTATTCATATGCCGAACACCCTCGCATCGAGCAACATTCGACAGTTACTGTCTACGCGCAGTCATGTTACGGAATGAGACGAAAAATTGATAATTAGTGTAACCGTGAGTCGTCATTACGAGGATAATAGAAGCGGGCATTCGGACAGCTATTACTGAATATGTCTCTATTGTGTCGGGTGCGAATAATTTGACAGTAGCTTTGCGACGCACAAATCACACCCAATTTCAGAAGGTTAGAGGCACATAAGTAAAGTGGGTCAACCATTATACGTATAACAAATGGATGCTCGCGGTGTTAAGCCTTGCAAGACAGCCTGTGCGTGCAATAAGGATACGGTTCGGAAACCCCGAACCTGTATTAGTATGACCCTAATAAATTTTCAAAGTCAAACCTACCCCACTAGACAAATGAGCTCAAACACTTATGTAATTTGAAAGTGTTTATTGCCTACATCATTTATTAAGAGACCCTGAAATATTGTGCGTGAACTATTTTTTTATTCTTACATTTAAAATATTATCAGTATTAAAATTATTAAAGCCTAAAAAATTAATATAATTTTATATCGTCGAATAATTTTCAATACAATTATTAAAACCTACAATTTATAAAAAAACAATTAACGCTTTCAAAATCTACATAAACAAAATGCAAATTTATAAAACACATTTTCCTTGAGGAGTTAACCGTAATTTCTTTCTCACTAAGGCGTTTCCTGGAATAAATTACAAGTGTAAAATTCACAACAACAAAAGCAGGACAACAAAAGGCTCGCGGCCCGCAACATCCGGACGACCCTTCCAAACTTAGCAGCCTGATTACGGATTTCCGAATAACAAAAATAAGAGAGTAATAATTCGCAACCATCTAACAACAAGTGCCCGTAAACATTTTCCTTGTATGAACCAACAGAAATTATAAATTGTAAATAAAGATTGAGCAATTGTTGTCGACATTTATTCATTTCCGATGTTTTGCACAGAACATTTGCGAGTCATAAGAACGTTTATATGAAAATCGACGTAATCCATCAAATCTGGTTGTGGAGTATAATGTTTAACATAAAGATGGAACCTGGGATCTTTTTGAGGCTGAGCAATCTCAGCATCTCCACCATCTGTAGGAGTCGGTGGTGGTGGGGGAGATATCAACATAGCAGTTGACCTAAATGACGATGGCGGTTTAGGTGGTTTAAAGGGGCCCCTACCCTCGCGTGCTACTGGTGGCCTCACTTTCCTCCACAAGAATGGTCTCTTATGTTGTGGCCCGTGATGTGTTGCTATATGCCGCCTGTCTTCTCTCTGAAGCTCTGGAGAAGTCAAATCGTACATTTCGGGTAAAGACAAGTACCAATAATCTGCACCATCGCCTATGACCGGAAACAACCTTTTATTTGAAAACCGTGGTCGATGTTTTCGTACAAACTCATCATATTTGCGTTTCAGTCTCTTCATATATTCCGTGTAGTGTATTGATTTAAGAAGCTTCTCAAAATCTGATAATTCTGTCGTTGCCGGTTCGGAATAAATTCCAGCGCAGACGTAAGTCCTTATTAGATGGTGTAGTTTAAAAACCACAAAGGCTAACCACTGCCTTGCTTCTTCTTCTAAGATTCTGAGATCGTCAGCTCTGCTCTTGATGCCGAATTCTGCTGCTTCTGCAGCACGTCTCTCGCCCCGCTCTGTGACCGTCGCAAGCCATCGACGGTATCGACGGTAGCAGAACTTAATGCGTCTTGAGTAATTTCCTCGCCAAAGGGACTGTATACAAATAGAACAGTTAAAGGAGCTTGACTATGAGCATTACTAATAGTAATATAATTCAATATAATATGTACCTGTATGATTTTGGCCGCACGAGCGTAATGTCTTGCATGTTTGTTTCGAACTGCTCTCCGTAGTGCGGCTCTGTAAGCCTTGCGAGCTCTGTGAACTCTGAAAGCGCACTGTATCGTGGTAGCATTCTTTGATAGCCATGCTACATGTTTCCTTATTAAGTAACCTCGAGTCATTTTTTGCAGTAACAGAACGCTAAGGAATCTCTCATGTCTATGGTTTTCCGCCAAGTCAGCTCTTTCCTGCAATTTTGCATAGAATTCATCTGCAGTCGGCAAGAGATAGTACACCGAGGCCATGAGGTAAACATTTAGATATAAGTTTTTACGACGTAAATTTTTTGGCGTGGCAGTAGATGAAATAACGACACACTTTTGACACTTGACATCTGATTATTTTTTTTATGGTTTATGGCCTTTTTTATTTTACGGTATAAAATCCATAGATTTACATTATGAAATCTGCAAAGGTTTCATACGTAAATAAAAAATCCGACGAACATAACTTTGGTGGAAATCGGTTAAATACTAGTATCAAATATTACTTAATAAAATATTAAGTATAAATATAATAGGAGGGAAATTCATAGGGGGATTTTTTAGACACGTTCAGTTTTGAAGTATAATAATGTTTCAAAGATCATTAACAATACAATGCACGATGTATGAATAATAACAATTTAAAAGTAAACCATGATAAAGCTAACATGATTTTATGCCGTTAAAAAATATCATGTACTTTTGGGTAAATAATTTTGAGTTTGCTTGAATCAATACCAATAATCAGGCAGTTTTTCACTGCTAGTAATAAGGTATTGTTTTTATTTAGGCCCCTAAGTGAGACGGTCTCGGTTGCCCATTTTGTTCTGTTCCCCCAACCTATATGACGAGTTGAATTGAAGAGTCCTTGCCCTCTCGTACCCCTCGCTCAGGTGAGTTCGTGCGAGACATCATGCATAATTCAACAATCAAATTGGCAAGGTGTGTATGACTGCTTATTTATTTTACGCCTTAAATTTACTGGTAATTTTCTATACCTACATGGAACATAATTGGAAAATGCAATTTGGGGTCGACATTAAAATAAACCGCTACAATACCAAGAATTGTGTGAATTATCTTTTATTCGCATGGCCTATTTTTTTTGATTTGGCGTATATGCACACAATGGAAAGAAAGGATCGGAGTTCGCTCGACGGCGCTTGTATTAAAAATGTCTTCAAGCGGTGTACTGCGGTTATATATAGATATATATGCGGTTATGCGTCAAGCCAAGTTCTAGATTACAGAACTTTCGAGCAGTACCGTGTGCTACTTGTATATTTTCTAATAACTTTCGAATCTTCAGCATCTACATTTTTACGTTTTTGTAAATGTTACGAATTAAGGGCGTAATTAAAAACATACCTTAAACCTTAAACCTTATTTATACGTGATACTTTTTTAATGATTTTAATGTCGTACGGATCCCTTAAAAATCACGTATAGAAGTTGTACCTATAGAAGTCGTATGGATTCCGTATGCATGTCGCAGTGATGTATGGATCTTATATTGATGTCATCAGTTCGTAGGTACATTGTAAAAGTATATAGTTACCAACATAACAAAAGAGTCTCTAGACAAATTCTTAAGGAAACGAAATTACGGTTAATCTTCGACTATATCGAGGATGGAAATGTGAGTACTAACTAGCTATACGTATGTGATACACGACTCGCCGAACAGCAGCGAATTCTCTTTGTTAATTACTGAATTCAACGTTCAATACAACCATTTACACTTGATTCCGTGATCAAAGGGATAATTGCAATTAATTGATCCGAGCATGCTAATGATGTAAGATATTTCAACTATAGAGCGTTACGTTAAGAGTAATTTTAACTGTGTTATGGTAATTGTATTTTGCCATTCGAGAGTTTGAAATTATAGAACAAATTGATCGTTAATTTATTTTGGACCAAGCAAATGACATTACGAAATATTATTATAATATGAAAAGAATAAAAAAAATCTTGTGGTATACCTACCTACAAGACGTAATGAACAAATAAAAAAAGCTTATATCGTCAAACACTCTAAACAAAATTGTTTAGTATTTGAATTCTATAGATGTGTGGTTTGAATAAAGAAAGTAAACTGACTAAATTTTATAGTATTTGGAATGAAACAACTATTAACGGATTTAACTCGCGTATTTTTATTTTATTCATCCGAAACGTCAGCAAATAAAATAAAATAAAAATACGCGAGTTAAATCCGTTAATAGTTGTTTCATTCCAATGTGTAATAACCGCGAAGGCATCAGGAATTATTTATAGTTTTTTTTTTTATTTGGTAGATACGAAAACAGATGCTTTAAATCGTCCTAAAACATTTATTTTAAGAGACACGTTCACTACTAAGGTAAACTACTAGAATGAACACAACAAGAATTCGTTCAATAAAATCCTTAAGTCTTTCTCAACTACTTTCTCTCTAAGAATCTATTTATTACTCTGTCAAGCTAACACGAAAATGTTACACATGATATCGACATCATAACTGCAAGGTAAGGTAAAGGTAATTTAGGCAAGTCACAGGTTACCTAACGTGGTTACCGGTCGGTTAGACCGACCAAGCTTAGTTACCCATAACGTAATCCTATTGGGTAAAGGATGTTGCCGTTATAGCAGAAATGGGATAACAAGCCTAGCACCTTTACTCTAGGCTGAGATATTCGAGATAGCTAAGTTACTGAATCGGTGAGACGAAATGATCATCGAATATATATTAGATTAGATCAGATTCGATTTCCAATAGTCAATAGTCATACAATATAATTACTCTATTAGTTAAGTCAAATTGCATGCGCTCATATTGAGATAGTCACAAAAAAAATATATAAATAATAAAAAAAAAAAATTATAATACTTAATGATTTCGAAATGCCTACCTATGCGGATTTATGCATTGATATTTAAAAAAGATAAAATGCAGTAAGTACCTAGTGGTATTTAAATATGGCTATTATTTATTTAATTACATTAACTTTTTAAAAAGCTTTTTATCGTTTTTGTCCTATTTAAGGAAACCAAGGGAATAAAATTTCTTCGCGGTTATATATATATATATATATATATATATATACATTGGATCGTAGTTTATTAAAACGCCAGCCAATAAAATCAACCACACGAGTTAAATCCGTCTATAGTTGTTTCATATCAAAGACAAGGGAAATTTACCTACATAACGAACTTAATCATAATGTTACCTATATAATAACACTATGGTTATGTATGTGTCTCTTTCGACGCAATTTTAAGTGAATGCTCCAAAGTTTCTTATATAAAACTGTTAAGGAAATCCGATCGACTTAGTCGTAGTGCTATCAGATGCGAGAAGTTGGCACGAGTCTAGAGAACTAACTGAATTAATTTAAACAAAGACTTTCTTACTGAGAAAAATTTGCAAAGAATCCAATATAAAAACAACAATAATGTTCCGTAACAATTTGTCGACAAAGGGGTAGATTGAAAGGGGTAAGTATTTAAGATTATTACTATAATTAAAATACAGGTTTGATTAAAATAATTATTATTAGAGCTAGTTGTTATGTAATAAGTATATTTTATATAAAGGTACCGATATCAAAGGTATCAATGTATGTAGTAATTTATATGATTTTCAGCTTATACCTACTTTCGTGATTGTAATGTAAAATATTTTTACGGTAAGCATTAAAATTTTATTAAAAGCCTACCTAGCTTAGCTTGCAACCTACTCTCATATAAAAATAATATTTTCGCATATAATAAGTAATGGATTTAACTCGTTTATCGATATCGATAATGTTAAATAAATTGCAGTTGTTTTATTGAAATATATAATTAAGTACCGACTTAAAATTAATAATAATAATACCAAATTATATTTCATTTATTTCCAAAAAGTACGTTACAAACATTGTTACTGATTTCTTAATGAGTAGGTACTTAAAGCGGATTCGAATCTTGTTTGTATTATTTAAATAATGCATAAGCAGGTCTTTACACCAATAAATTACACATAATAATATGGTAATTATTATCCTAAATTGAAATTCAACATTCATTTTTATTCAATCAAAATATAAGGATAGCAGTCAAAATAAGGAAATGCACGTAAGTAAAACGGAAGGTACCAATAAAGTTATATAATCGCAGCCGGAAAATTCGACCCAGATCCGGGTCTATTAAAAAAAAGTCTTAGTAAAAATAATAAATCCGCTGTCGTCATAAACGTAACTCATATCCTGAAAGCGATGAGGGGCGAACTGTTAACTTCCACATTAGGGATGTCACTAACGTTCGCGATCATTTTATATGTTCGCAAAATTGATTGCTGGCAAAAAATGATTGCAGGTTATATGTGACGAGTCTGATTCTCTAATCTAAATGGACTAACGAAACTACTCTCTGCGCTCGGTTCGAATGTCTACTTAAATCAAAATTGTCTCATTTCATAATTTTAGTCTTACCTACTACTCCGTACTATAGTTGTTATGATCTGTCACATTTGATATCTCTTAAAGAATAGCTAAGATCATGAAATGTCTAAAAATAGAAAGAATTCTTTAGTCATATTTAACATGTAATCACACTAATATTATAAAGGCGAAAGTTTGTGAGTGAGTGTGTAGGTTTATAACTCTTTCACACAAAAACTACTTTATGGCTTTGATGAAACTTTACAATAATATAGCTTATATACCTAGGCTATATTTTGTAATTGTCTAAAATACTCAACGTGCGCAGACGAAGTCGCGAAGTTAGTACAAAATACACTCATAAAACACACAAAACTGACATTCTAAGAAGACTGATCATAATAACTGAAAAGCTTATAAACTTAAGGCATAGGTAACACACATTCAGCCAATCGTTACCATATATACCAATACAGATTTCTTAGCATCAGTATTCGCATTCGCGAGTATCACAAACATGACATCGTAACATCCCTGTTCCACATTCTTCGAGCTTCTTTGACCGGGTCACCCCAAGGATCCCGGGCCATATTGAGGAGTGTCTCCATGAAAAAAGATCTGAAACTTTCCCTTCTTCGCTGAACTTATTAAATGTCGCAGAAAGATATTTGACGGTTTCGGATACTTTATGGTGATTAAAATGTTGAGTGCGCCCTTTGTTTTATGCCGCTCGGAAAGTTTCGGTTTATATTCGGAGCGGATTGTTACCGAGTTTTTGATGGTATAAGCGAGTGTTTTTATTGTTATAATAAATCTATAGCACTAAAATAATAAAGGATTTAATTATGCTGTATTGTCGGATATTTTAATTATGTGTAGGTATTAGAATAAATAATGCGCGGTTTTTTAATAGAATTTTGAAAATCTGCTATAGTTTTCCAGTGCCGACTAAAATATGTCAATTTAGCAGCAAACTGCTGCACTTTGATTGGTATAAAGTAAAAGATATAATAAGTATTTGAGTTAAACGACCTCTGACGATAAACTTACAATTTTCTTTTAAAAATTAAATTAAATAACATTAATCTTAAATACCTACCTACTATTTTTGACATGAGCCGAATAAAAACCACAACAGTTCTTCATATTCAAGTTTTTTAACTATGGAAAACCAAAAACCAATTAAAATTAATTTGAGTTTTAATAAACCAATAATGAATTTTAATAACGGTTCATATGCTTACAAAATTATGATATCATTTCCACAACTATTGAATTAAATTTGCACGCGAGCTGTGTTTACGAGGTGCTGCTCGTATCCGTCGAAATGTCATGCATAAAAATGCTATAATATTGTATGCAACACATATGAGCCGCACTTTATGACTACTCTGAAGCTATGCTAAGGGGCTACACCACAGACTCTTTAAAAACTGTCATAAACCAACACTTCTGTTGGACTTAAAAGCTTAATTTGACAGTTCTGAGTACGATCTAGTTGACAGTATTTCTATTTAACGTCATTAAAGTTTTTTTTTAATTATTTCTTTTGGTTGTTAACCTTTTTTTTGTAGGTAACGTCATTTATTTCGTATTGTAAGATTAAAAAAAGTTTAAATAATGTAATTTTACGCCTACGCCTAATTCGAAATACTATGTTGAGATACAAAATAACCCTGTAATTTATTTTAGATTCTTCAAAACTCGATTCTCACCAGTTGATTAGATTCCAGGAAAACTAAGCCAATTTTTTACCACGGTTACTAGGTAATGGATAAACATATTATATGTATAAATAATTATGTATAATGGAACACTCTGGTTCAATTGCTTGTATTTACAATAACACCTGCTACTAACAGAATTCGAACCCGCATTGTCTAGTATTTATAAGAATGTATATTATATTTATGTTAGTTACTCTTTCGCGCAAAAAATACTAAATAGATTTTGTTAAAAATCTACAATAATCTTATAGCAATACACATCAGAATAAAACATAGGCTATAATTTATGAAGATATTGTAAAAAGGACTACTAATCTAGCGCAAACAAAATTGTGGTGAAGCTAGTAGACCTATAAGACTGTGGTAACACCTCTGATGTTTGACTTGAGATATAAACTCCACGCAGATGCGCTCACTAATGGTAGTAGCCGTAAACTAAAATAATAAAAGGTTACTTAAGGTGTAAAACTTTGCATAAATTTTAATACAGGTATATTAACGGGGTTTTATGATTGAAACGAGCATTCTGCCTGTGGTACTTCCGTTATTTAATTACGAAAAAAGGGTTGTAAGGGGTTAAAAGGGGGGATGAAATGTTGTAGGCAATGACTAATTACACTCGAACGAAATCGCGGGCAAAAGCTAGTGTAGAATATATCTATGGCGAAGGTAAAACGTGTCTGTAGCATCTTAAAGTTTACAAAATATACGAATAAATTATTATAAAACACATATCGCACACCTAGATCTAAAGTGAGCTAACTCGAAAACCTGAAGATTTGAGTTATGCACACCATCTGATTCCTTACATCAAAACCCATTTACCACTAAAACAGATTTAAACTAACTCTGCTAGCTTCATTATAAAAAGCATAAATCTATATAGAAAACTAATGCGTGCATATGGATAGGTTAACCAGTTTTTCGCCTCTCCTGAAAAAGTAACTTTTTTGAGTTAGCTCCCTTTAGATCTAGGTGTGCGATATATAATAATATCTTCACATGTCAAAATGTTCAAATTGAATGTAATGACAAAATTCTCCTAAACTCGAGAAAAGCCGAGATGATGGTCTGAGAAATATGAAAACTTTTGCAATATGGCGCCGACAGTTATCATTGTGGGGCTTCCAAGTAATTTTGTTACAATTTAATTTAAGTTGTTTCTAATACCGGGAAATATATAAAGCTTATTTCATTGAGTTATTTTCTTCATGTATTAAATAAACAATATAGTTTTGTGTAATAAGGCTTACAAAGTAAATTCACTTGCTTATTGGAAGGTTAGTGCCGGGACATTAAAACAAAACTAGGTTACTTTTACCTAAGAAAATATAATTTATGTATAGGTAATTTAATACGACTGCATCGAAGTTAGATTACATTTAAGATGCTAGTAATCCTAATTATTTTCTGTACATTTATACACATTTACATTACTTTTATAAAGATGAAAGATTTGTATTTGTATGTGTATGTTTGTTAGTAATGAATAAACTCAAAAACTACTATGTTCAAAAATTGGAAAGCTATATTCACCCTGAGTAGCATAGACTATAGAATATTTTGTAAAAGTTAGGGTTCCGTGCGATGCCGGGGCGGGCCGCTAATCCCTACTAATATTATAAATGCGAAAGTAACTCTGTCTGTCTGTCTGTTACGCTTTCACGCTAAAACTACTGGACCGATTTAAATGAAATTTGGTATTAAGAAAGTATGGAGCCTGAGAAAGGACATAGGCTACTTTTTAACCGACTGCAAAAAAGGAGGAGTTCCACGCGGACGAAGTCGCGGGCAGAAGCTAGTTTACTATATTCTAACCCACATACATTTTGCGACAATTACAATAGGCGGTACCCGTGAGCGTAAAACACAGGAGAATCTTCTTCATCCATCCACAGTTTCCAAAGAAAACCTTGTCACGTAACACCCACGCAAGCACTCTAATCAACTGTTTACTTAATGAGACTAACAAAACGAGTTCTCACCTCTGTGGAGCTAATACAATTTAACTTGGGAATGGAAGTACACTGAATGCTATGTATGTCAACTAATTCAGGAAATATTTCTCGGGATTTCTTAGAATCACATTCCGAATTTAATGTCGCTGCTTGCCATAGTGTCCGGCGGATTAGCGGTTTTTTGAATTTGTATTTGTTTGTCATTATTGTGAAAAACAGTTGAAGGTGTCTAAATGCGAAGGGTAGTTGTATACTAGTAGCGTGTTTGTTGCCTTATATGAAAAAGATTTTGGGTCTATTTATGGCCACGATTTTGTAGGATTTGTTCTAAATTTATTTTTTCTAATTAATCCGATAATTTTTCAAAACAAAAGATATGTAAAAATCATGAAAACATTGAGAACTTTTATGAATACATAATTATATTCGTAATCTCGGCACTTGAAAACATAAATATTTGCAATGTTATCTAGGACAACAAAAAAATATTTTTTGCCCTTTTGCAAACATTAAGGACATTGGACAGTATGTAGCTCCATCGTGAATTATTAGCCTAGATATAGGTACCTAGATATTTTCTATAGTCACAAATTATTCTATAATTTTACCACTATCCCTCAACAATGTTTCAAAAATTCTAACTCGTAAATTTATAAACCTATTGTTTACATTACCACTACAAAGTAAATCGTTATAACTACGCGACGGGTTTAGAAGTGGTTTTTTTAATAAATACATATAATGATTCGAAAGGAAGGTTTATAGCACCCATGTTGTAACGCTCCCTCCCTATGTAACCTAAGTAAGCTATGTAATAAACTATCCTACCTACCTATTTCTACTCATTCCTACTTATTCCTACCTATTTCTACTTATCTCTAATGGCCAGCCGAATCGTCTAGTAGTATTATTTAGAACCCGTTTCCGTTGTGTACCGCAGATAACCCAGACTCTTTTAGTGGAAGACGTTAGGGTCATATTTTAAGTAAATAACTAAACTAACCTAACTAAGAATACTGATAATGAAATAATGGATATGAAATACATTTAATGCGTAAAGGTAGAGCCCCAGCCATCCGCTCTGAGAGATTGCTATCTCCCTGCCCAAGACAACCTCAGGCAACCTGTAGTCTTCGTCCAGAGACAGGTCAGACTCCCACGCTAGCATCCACGAAGACAACTAAATTTAAGGTCTTAGTCAGTCAATATAAGTATCCTAACCGTCCTGGCAAATGGACAAGAGGAGCACCGATTGAATACGTATGAAAATATGAAGATGTTCAGCAAATAAAAGTATCCAATCAAACTACTTCATTCAGTTAAAGTTAGGATAGCTATCGCAGATGCTCATGATTGCAAAACAAATAATGGTAAGATGTGATGATGCCCTGCCTAAAACTTCTAGAGCCCTGCCTAGCTTCTATTACCCTAAAGTATTCGTTTCTCTCAACGAATGCTAAATACCTCTAAAACTAGAAATCGAACTTAGATCTTAAGTTGATTACATAGTTGAATAAAGAAACGATCTCACCGCTTTCGTAAAAGACGTATGAACGATCCTCCAACGGTAAATTAGCCCCCAACGGGCAGATATCAAACAGTCTCGGCTTGCTCCTGCTTTTGCCTGATCCCTGTTTGTATCCTTGTTAGTAAATCCAACTATTTCCTATAAGTATCTGTAATAAAATATCGCGCACACGACTTCCGTGGACTAAACGAATACTTCTTTGAATAGACTTTAAAGTTAAAAGATCTAATAATTCAGCTATTATCTAAACTGATAGTAATTCAAGAATGACCCCCAATTTGACATTCCCTGCCTATTTATGTCCTCGCGACGTTTCTAAACAAAAGTCTAAACTATTCGAAACGCGAACTTTAAAAAGAAATTATCTAATATTTTCTTCTTTAATAAAGAAGGTAATAAATATACGTAACCTAAACTAAAAATAGAAGAATTTGTGAATCTGTACGAGGCGCGAAACCTGGCTCGTCACAATGTGAAGCCGGGGCGGGTCGCTAGTCATTCTATACTAGTGTAAACAAAAAAAACGTTGCAAAATTTCCTATAATTAAGTGAATCTAAATTCTATTGAACGGAAATGAAATTCGACTTTTGTTTTTATTTTTATCAGTATTTTATGTAGTCGTAAAATGATTAATCAAACAGAAACGATTTCGCGCAGACCTTCCCGGATTGCTGTTGAGTTTACGAGCTCGCCGCTTCTTGCTGGGGTCATAAACGTATCCCGGAAAACTCGGGATTCACTAGCAATCGTTTCTATAGAATCAGGCTTAAATTTAGTGTCCAAATTCAATACGAGCGAGGAAACTTTTAAAGGGTTTTCTATATCTATCCATCTATACTAATATTATAAAGAGGAAAAGTTTGTTTGTTGTTGAACGGCTGGACCGATTTCAAAAATTCTTTCACTCTTGGGAAGCTACACTATTCCCGAGTGACATAGGCTATAAAACAAAGGGATTTGGGCGAAGCCGGGGCGGACAGCTAGTACTTATCTATACTTATATAATAAAGTGGAAAAGTTTGTTTGTTAGTTTGTTTGGATTTAATAGGCTCCATAACGACTAGACCGATTTGAAAAATTGTTTCACTGTTGGAAAGCTACACTATTCCCGAGTGACATAGGCTATAAAAAAAGGAATCCGTGCGAAGCCGGGGCGGGGCGCTAGTTTGTAATAACTACACTGGATTAAATTTACCTATCTCGATATGTTTTAATGAAAATCATGAGGCGTGATGAGTTTATTTGCAGGTAGGTTCCAATTGTGCTATAAATATATTTTTCAGTCCTCCGGCCGGAAAGCGCCAACTTTGTGGCCGCTGCGCTCAATGAAATTGCCGCTTTCTGGCTTCGTCGAACAGAAAAATAGTATACTGACCTCGGCCAGTAAAATAAAAAAGCCTCAGATCACATTTTTGTCAACCTCGGCTTCGCCTCGGACGACAATTACATGTGATCTGAGACATTTTTTATTTTACTGGCCTTGGTGCGTAATGTACTATTTCTGTCCTCCGGCAATAAAGCGCCAACTTTCTGGCCGCTGCGCTAAATGAAATTACCGCTTTCTGGCTGGGAACAGAAAAATAGGGACATTTTTTATTTTACCGGCTGTTAAAATAAAAATATATTGCGAAATTATTAATTAGTGTTACTTATTTTATGAAAATATGTAGGTATTTTAGAATTTTAGGGTAGGTAACGATGCAATTTAAGGAGTAAAACCATGTAGGTACCTACCAAAAATATAATACAAGTTGCAAAATAAATAGCTAAAAATAGAATATTATAAAAGTTAGAAATATAACGTCAACAATTTCTTTACCCGTTGTATGTAGGTAGGCTTTACGGGATGGTCCGATTTTATAATGTCTTTGTTTCTAATACAAAATTTTAAACTTGCGTCTACAATCGTGTTAAATCAACAATGAAATTAATTATAACGACTTAAACAAATTGACACAGCAATATGATCGTAGCTTTGTACCGTCATGTAAATATTATCATAAAATTTTTATTCCTTCAGAGTAAGCAAATAGACGTAACGGATTTGTATTTTAGCAAATTAGATGATCCCTTGGTACTTTGTTTAATTACAACATTTATTTGAAGACAGTATTTGGGCTAAATTCGCTATGGAAAATTATTTCGTATTCATGAGTCTCAAGTTGTTCATCGTTTTTGGGGTTCCGTAAGAGGGGCGTGCAGTGGGGAGAGCGTAAGTATGCCGCCAGGGTAGGCACTCCATACATTAGTGGCACTATGCCTGTATGGAATGCACGCCCTTGCCGTACCCAAACGCTAAAATAGTCTATTACTCAAACTCTGCTCAGTCCGTTTCTCCGTCCGATAGTGATCTAGCTAAAATTTTCACAGATAATGTACTTAGGTATCTGTTGCCGCTAATAAAATAGGTACCTAAATATTTAAGAGGGCTTCCATACACCAAACGTTTTTTTTGCCATTTTTATATAATCGGAACCTTTCGTGTGCGAGTCTGACTCGCATTTGTCCAGTATTAATTTATACTCAGTTAACATCACTTTTTATTGTAGACTAGCTTTTGCCCGCGACTTCGTCCGCGTGGAACTCCTACTTTTTTGCAGTCGGTTAAAAAGTAGTTTATGTCCTTTCTCAGGCTCCAGACTTTCTTTGTACCAAATTTCATTTAAATCGGTCCAGTAGTTTTAGCGCGAAAGCGTAACAGACAGACAGACAGAGTTACTTTCGCATTTATAATATTAGTAGGGATAGTAGGGATGGTAGCGATTATTCTCGGATAGAAGTAACAAAATACATTAATTAATAATACAGTAGGTATTTCTTAAGATTTATTGTAATGTATATTATACGTGAAAGAATTACAAATTATTTAGCAAAAAATATAAACTGATAATTTCTGTTGACTTCTCGGTTATCATACATTGGAATGAAACAACTAGGTAACTATTTAATCTTATGCTAAAGTGCTTTAGTGCATAAGACTATTGTCAGCTTAGGCGAGCTTCGATTATGGAATTTGTAAAGGTTTCGAAACGTTAGAAAAAAAATATATGCGAGTTAAATCCGTTCATAGTTGTTTTATTCCAAAATATAAACTAACTCCAATTATGTTACTGATAATATAGTAAACGTATCTTAAATGTACCTACTTACATTGAACTTTTATTTATTGATTTCTTTCAAACATCACGTTTGCCAATAAACGTAAAGCTTATTTCGCCCGCGCCGACTTTGAAGCGCTTCTCAATAGAAAATTGAAAAATATGTTTCTTAATATTTCTCAAGAAACATTACGTTCCGTTGAAATAGGGCGTAAGTCACGCGCCACTCGTATTGAACTTTCGTCTGTCTTACATTAATGGTGGAATTTTTGTGCTATTTTCATGAGTATATGAGAAATTTCCGGCGTATAGGAAACGACTTGATTAAATATTATTGTATTGCATGATATTAATAAATTTTCTTAAATACAGGTTTGGATGTATTTGAAAATATCTTATTTACTTTTAGAAGATTCAATTTGTGAAATATTGAATTGGAACAGTTTTACATCTTTCCTTTATTTATAATTCGTCATGATCTACCACAAAATATAATAATTATGATGATAAACAAAAATGCACTCAAAAAATATCCAGAATTAAATTAATTAATCCTCAACAAGTCAACACACATTGTTGCAATTAATATTTACTTACCTTTCAAAGGTACGTCAAAAATATCCACATAAAGATTCATCTTAAACAAAAACACGCACAAACAATTAATTGGTTCACACTAGTACTACGTAATTGCTCATTAAAAAATGCTCAAAACTTTAAAATAACATCAGAACCAGCAAACAAACCGGCTGGAAAGTCTTTTAAATAAAAGTATCGACTATCGCATATTTTCCTGGCTGTTTTGCTAAGCGAAACCCATGAATAGACGTCTTTTGATGGAAATTTAATGAGCAAGCGGGGGTGAAACGGGACTGACCATTACAGAGACAAGGGCTCGCCTGAATGCACTGTCCACGTCGAGTTTTATATTTTTCATAGGGTTTTTGTGTTTATTCCGCTTGCTTATTTCATATTTTTTGCACGCGTTTTTAGATTTGTGAAAGGAAAATCGTGCGGCGCAAAAATGGCATTTTGATTGGTATTTTCTGCCGCTTGCATTACGAGTATTTAGTCATGTTGAAAGGTTTCAATTATATTATATTGTGATTGAAATTTAGTGAGTTTGAACATCGTTATTAATATTTAAATGTGTTCGATGATAACGCAATGTGCGTACGAAAAAAAAAGTGTTAATTCAAGGAGTGAACATGACGTGACCACACAATTTAAGAGATTATAATATTTTAAAAAATATATTTTCTCGTAAACCACAAACTAAAGAATATTAAAAAGTAATCCTATAATTATTTTAAACTAAGTATTGATTTTATTTATATTTCATTTTACGCGTGAACTAGGTACCTACCTAACTAATTTACAATACAAATACCTACATCAAAACTTACTAACGCGGAAAGACCACCATTCCTCATTATTTCATTCGTTTTAATCAACACAATTCATAACTTTGTATTTACTCTTTCATAATAATTTAGTAGACTGCGATTGCTTACGGGAAGGTACCTATACAGTCCTTAGCTTAAAACAACCTTTCAAAAGAAACAGTATTTAACTTGAACATGAACGGTATACAAATTAAAGTCTTTAATTGCTTCCAGATCCTAACTGGGTATTAAGACATCCTAACAAGGTGCTTTACTATTTGCGGCTGAATGCCGAAGCTCTTTCAGGTTTCACTCGTTAGCTAAAAAACAAACATTCATCTACTGCTAAGGTAAATGAGAGCTATTTCCTACGGTCCAAAGGAAACACTAATAAGGCAGCTATTCCGGATTATAAACTGTGAATAAGTAGTGAAATAATTAAGATTAGTATTGAGGGCTTACATGAAAAATGAAAACACATTCCTTTTTAAGCGATCAAAATTTTTACGGAAATATCTACATTTTGATCTGCTGGTACTTTTGATTTATTTATACTTTAACGAGCTTTTGCCCGTGACATCGTTAGCGTACTTTTAAAGTTTAGCGGATGAATATCAATAAAATACGAAACACGTGTCTATAAGAGTTCTGTTCAAAAGTGTTGCTGCAAAATTTGAAATAGATTGGACCAAGGTTACCATACACACTTTTTCACCCCCTCAAGGGTTCAATTTCGGAAATCCCTTTCTTTTTGGACTCCTACATCATTCATACAAAGAACTAAGTTTCAGGTCTCTACGATCAGCGGTTTAGGCTGAGCGCGTATCCGTCAGTCAAATATTCAAGACAAAAGATTACTTACCGCAAATCTCAAAAAAACTGTAAATCATTTTAAAATCTAAATAGGAAATGTAATATGTAGACAAAAGGCATAATTATATAGATGCAAATAGAATATACCTACTTAACAAAAAAAATATAAACACATTGGTACGTATAGTAGGTACAGATAGCAGTAGATTTTATCATACAAACTCAAACTCTGCGTACGACATAAAGCACTAAACTTTGAATAACATTGTGTGACACACGGCGCACGTGAAGTGAGGTTTCACGGTGTACATTGAAGTACGTCGAAAGGTTTGCAAAGTCCCTGTAGCATAAACACTGAAGAGTAAGACGCGGGCGCAGGGCCGCCCAACCGAAAATAAGAACCTCGCTTTACAAAGACCTCCGTAAGCCTAGAACCTGTTTTCAGTCTTGATGATACATGTCTTCGAACTTTTAAACTTAAAATACATTTGTGTTAGTCGTTACAAAAATGCAAGAACGGTACGTGGAAAATGAGTTCACACCTGTTTTCCCAGCGTCAGTTGTTAAGCAAAAACAGAGATCTAAATCTAGCAAGTCTGAGCAAAAAAAATGCGAGACCATCCACTTTTCACGAAGCTGCGTCTATACATTATTCATTGTGCCCATACTAGGGTACGGATAGATATGTTCCCAGACGATGGGAGACTGTAGAACAACGGGTGAAAAATCTGCTTTTAATTACAGACTGGTCTCGTACAATGTCGGTTAGAATATTCTTTTGATAACGTTGCCCTTTCTGCGTATCTACTCGTAGATAGACAAATGTGCTTAACGTGATACTTACCCGTGTAATGTATTTTTGATTTAGTATCTACAGTGATGTTATATCGTGGTACTGATTATTTGTAAGATTGTTATTAATTTATGTCAGTAAACATTTAACATAATACGTTACCAATATGAATTGTTAGTTTTTCGTCGGTCGGGATTTTATTACCTGAAACAAAAATAAATTGACATAATAAATGACTATGCAGCAGTACAATAAAGTTGAATTTTATTTTAAATCAAGTTTTGTTGGAAAAAAACTAGGTAGGTATTAGTTTAGGGGTCATTCCATTGTGACGGGTGGGACATTTATACTCATTTTTGCCTGCACTTCGCTTTATTTCTGACAAACGGCAACGATTTACGCATTGAATATGACATTATCAAATACTTGAATAGTCATTGCATACTGTACCATCGAAAAAACTATGAAAATGTCATTATTATTATGAGAAATTGACGGTATAAGAAGTGTGACGGGTGGGACTTCAAATTACCTCTCCTCTCAGAGTTGACTTACACTATTCGCAATTCATAAGAAACTATGTAACTTTTGTTAAACAACCTATTTTTATATAGTTTCTGATATTGTATAGATTAGGTATTAGTAAACTTTACGCAGATAACTCGTAAAATAAAAATAATTTTGCTTCTCAAAGCTTGTGACGGGTGGGACAGTACTTTGTGACGGGTGGGACGAGTAACATTTGGGCATACAAATGTATGAAAAATATAAACACAGTTCTTTTGTATTTATTTTAAATCAGTTTTTAGATGAATTATCTAATGTTACAAGTAATCATTTCTGTAGTTTTTTAGAATAATAAAAACAAAAAAAATGTTTTTTCTTTTCAATGTTTACAGGCTCAGAAAATTGATAATAATTGGTAGAATGTCTAAAATATGACTAGTTTTAATGAAAGAGACATCTTCCTTATTCATTCGTAATGCTTTGCTAGTTTTATCAACACATTTTAAAAACATGACCTTTTATTCATTGTCGAAGTCAAAGGTACTTTGTGAAACTGCGAGGTATTTATACTCTTTCGACTTTTTCCTGGCAGTAATCTCTAATTTAACCCAATCTTACTTGAGTCTTCGTCGGCGGAGGAATTATTAGTGGTGGAAAAACTTAATCCTGGCGTTTGGTCTCTATCATCCTCATCTATCGTCTTTGAGTCAGTTTCAGTATATACCACCACCAAATTAAACGCCATAACACATATAATTTGCTTTAGTATAAACCAGCTACGTTTAAATAAAGTTGACACAACGATTTTATACTCACTAAGTCAGTTTTATCAGATAACCCATTTCGCTCACCCGTCAATGTGACGGGTGGGACATACTTTGAAAAGCGTTAAAAACAATTTTTATTTAGTAATGCAACGCGTTTTTGATCTAAAATAATCGCCCTCAACCTAATTGTTTCTTTCACAAAGCAAGATAACAAGAGGTTAGATATTTTTAGGTTTAACAAGAAAAAACCTTGTTTTACTGTGACGGGTGGGACATGAGTTAAGCTTTTTGTAGAAGCCCAATAAATACTAACCATGAAACTTAATTTATAATTACTTAGCACTAGTTTAAACTGCGTTAGATATATTTTCTTTTATACGTATCACTTTTTCCGTAATGTTCAGAAATGCCGCGAAATAGTGCTGCAAACTTAAAGTAAAAATAGGCTGGCGTGGACAACTGGCGCTAGGGGTACGGTCAAAAACGAATAAAATGTAAAATATTGATATAAAAATGAAAAACTCATTGATTAATAAAACAAGGCATAATGTTCTATTCTCTAAATATGTATTTATGTATAAATTAAGTTATTTATATTTTATGCCTATGGTGCCGGTTTCGCTGGAATGACCCTTAGGTAGGTACCTATATCGCCGTTAGAATTTCGTAATTGCATTTTATAAGTACCTACCTACCTACATTGCGAGGGACAGTAATATAAATTAGAACCAATTATTAATTATTACTGTCCCTATAAAATATAAACTTCGAAGGGAAAAACAAACATAAAGAGAGTGCTCGCCTGTTTTTTTTTATTACATTTTTACGTAAATTGATGTATTCCATTAACTTATTCGTAAGACATATTTCACTGTTAATATTCTTTTCATTTATGAAACGCCTGTAGCAATCTAACGAACGGAGTATGTTACTAAAATTAGAATATTCTCTTATTTTATATTCTTGGTAAATCGTTTACTTGTATTCCCTTTGAACGTTTAAATTGCGAATCCAAACATAACTGCGAATATAAATTGAATCGGTCTAAGTTTAGTTATTTCCCTTTGCTAACAATAATAAAACTTAAAATAGCATACAGGCTGCTGTTTTAATAAATATGACCCATAGGTATACGTATTTTTGAAACCTTCCATGGTATCTGCTTCTCTTTTTCAACAATGAAAACATTATTAGGTAATTATTATACTAAAACAGCGGATTTTTGTACATCTGGCTGCGTTCCGTAGCCATTGTAGCGGCTTTTAATGCTCACAGCATGAGCTCATGCCAAGTAGACCTGTTGATCTGGGAATATTTATCAATTCTTATCCATATAAGATGAGATGACGGGATAAGATGGTGTTTGGTGATATCTCTTTTAAAGTTTTAGTGTTTAAAATTTTACAATTCACGTTTATATACGGACAGTTCTTACTAATTCTACCTCTGTAGTCGGCTTCTCATTTCTGAGTATCAATGTATCCTTTCCAATTACCCACCTAATTTACATCTCTTCAACAATTTCAATTTTACAAATACTACAAAGTATTCTACAGCAGTGTATCAATTTAAAAAGATATCCAATTTTATCTGATCTGTCTTACTTGCTCTTCCGTCGCGGATGAATTGAGTGAAAGGGAGGGGCGGTTACAATGTTGAACTTCAGGGTTTGGAATAGATTCTCAACGAGCATTGCACTCCTCGCCGAACTTGTAGCTTAGTCCCCGATCTCGTTTTAGATAGTTCCATCAATCTTACGACATTGTATTGGCGTCTACTTTGGAAACGAAAGGCGAACTGGGTTGGTTAAATCTCTATCACTCCTAGGAAGCAATGTTTGCCAAAGGCAAAGTTTTGTAAAGTCCATAGGGTTAAGTTCGATAGCTTCTTTACTATACACACTTCTTAGTAGATAGCGAAGTGTTATAGACGTGTACTATGCTTTGTTTTAAATATAAAAAAACTATAAAACGAAGAGCTTTATAACGCAAACCCCGTTTCAACAATCCATCGAATCTTTTTAATTACTTCGGCATGTTTTAAATCGGTTTACTCTCGAGTGCCACTCATTCATCGCTCACAGCAATGGAGTCACAGATTTATTGAAAAATCCTTTTACTACATCACCCACGTAAAAAATAGTACCTACATTTTGGCCACACGATATGTTACATGGGCAATCGCATTAGCAATCACAGTGCTTCAAACGATTTTATTCAAATGAGCTGTATTTATCCTGAGAAGTTTTACAAGCTCGACATATAAATGCAAAGGGTACAAGCGTTTCAAATAAACAAACAAACTGCGTGCAACTCAATCTGGGTCCGCACTCCATCTAGGGGGGGTAACTCATTCGAGTGGATTGAACTGGGCGACTAAAAGCAAATAAGTTTCGCTGGTAACGAATGTATTGTTCCCTTAGTACGTACTGAAATAAAAAGAACTGAAAGATTGGCAATAGCTGCTCGGTTGAACCGCTGCAATTGCCCTGATGAACGAGCAATGTGCCTTTAATAGCGATATCTTTTTCTCTCGTTGTGTCGATAAGAAATATAGGAGTTGAGAATGCTCTTTGGTTTTAATTAATGTTTGTTACTAACGGATGCTGTTAGATGATTAGATCGCGTGTTTCTAACGTTTGTTTTTTGGTGAGTTTTATTTCATAATTAACGTCCCGGCAGACGTACTGCATGTTCGTGACGTGCTGTTTTGTCAAAGTCTTTAACACAATAAAAAACACATCCAATTTGGGGCAGTCGTTCCGAAGTTATGCGCGTTGATATATTATTATGGCGAATTAATTTTTAAAATAATAACATAATGGATATTGTAAGTTCTAAAGAAGATCATAGATTTATCTGTACTGACTAAGTACAATAATAGGAATATTTACGAGATACAACATAGCGGAGATAAAAAAGCGGATTAGCGACTGTGAGGGTTGCCCCGAAATCGCTAATCCGATCGTGTTCGTAACATCGTTGGTTCAAATCCTGTGGGTGAGCATGTAAACCTCATTGTTCAAACCAACAATTGCGTAATCGGCTAACCCTTAAGGCTGCAAGCCTCCTATCAGGAGGCTCGCCACCCGTCCGGTTTTGCAGTAAAGGCCCATTATTCAGTATTCAGGTCGAAAAAAAAAATCGTCTAACCCGCGATAAATCAGATCTAATTCTCTAAATATTCTAGTAAGGCCGGTACAGCTGTGAACCACTGAATTATATATTTGTTATATTTTCCATCGAAAGTTTGACCCTATATTGCAAAGGCAGTGGGTTTCGACACGTACCTACTGTTTGACCACGTATGTTTAATCGGATTTCAGGCGGTGTCAGATTCAATCACGTTTTTTATTAACTCGCATTAATATTGATTGCCCCGAACCTTATACAAACCATAGCGGAAACACTGCGTTGAAAATTGCAATTTGCGTTTTACGGTGTCACTTTAAATAACACTGAAATTGTCCTTTTACTTTTTTATTGAGTTCCCGTTGGAGTAATGAATATTAAATATAACTGTAAGTTTTTCTTGGGTGTAAAATATGATACAAAAAAATTGTGTATAGCTCAACAGACTCCTTTAGTTTAGGCTCCTTTGAATGTACTTACCTAATGAAAATGTATAAATTTGTTTATATAGACAATTTATTAACAAAGAGAATAAAAGTGTGACAGTTAAACACGGAAGATCACTATATGTATACATATATGTATACGAATGGTTTATTTTTGATATTTATGCAACCAATGACTAAAATAAATGATTCAATACTAAACACCAGCTTCATTCAAAGTTAACATGCTTCCTATTGTACTAGGACAACAATCTGTGAGAACTCTCTTACGTAAACTCGTATTCAATCCAACAACCACATTAGCGTGTGGGACGTGTCGCAAACAGATCCAATGCGCTGTCCATTACCGGATGTCTGTCGCATGATGAGAGATGATCGATCATGATTTGAGCTATGGATGCCATTTTTGCAATTTCACTGCGGTTGTGTCGAAGGACTAACAGCTACGGTGAGCAAGTGGAAATGGAAATTCACTAGCTTCTGCCCGCGGTTTCGTCTACGCACGATGAGTACTTTTCATAATATTGTTATAGAGCCTATGTGTTATTGTGATGTATAAACTATATCCCTGTAAAGTTTCATCTAAATCCATTTTAAAGTTTTTGTTTGAAACTTCTTATAAACTTTCGCGTTTATAACAATAGTAGAGTATAATTTGTAATTTATTTATGTAATACGCTTATTATAATAATAGCGTGTAAAATTACCTTTTTCTAAACTAGTTAGGTAATTGTATGTTAAACCTGTCGTAGGTACCTGGACGACGAAATTTTCATGGTTGCCGAAAAGATTCAGCCAATAGTTAACTTTTTACTTATATGCTCATTTTATGTTTGTCATGTATATACGTACATGTTTTGCTTATATATTAGTATACGATAGGGTAGAACTCAAATAAATACAAATGGAAAACAAGTGAGCCGCTAGCCGAAACTACTTTTATTTATGGTCTCAATTAGAAGACTTCACCGAATTAATTAACCCCGGACTTTGAATAATATTCAATTCAGCTATTCCAGATCCCGAGTCATTTATGCTCCTAAATTCATTCCGATTTCTCGCGATTCCGTCGTTTATCATTAAAGTAAATCACCTTGAACGTCTCAGTCTATTCCAGTAATTAGTCGTCTCCAAAAAAATCGAGGAAAATCGCGAAGAACGATTGCCAAGATTTCCTCATTCGAGAGGACACTCGTTGATAAATTAGGCTTCTCTAAGAAATGTTGTTCGGCTATTTTAATCTTAGTTTAATTTGATTAATATATTCTAAGCACCCTGGCTGTTTTTTTGATTGTCAATGTTTTTTGGTGGTTTTGAATACTATATGTTCAAAGAACTTCTTAGATAAAAACTAGACCTACCAAAAATAATATTTGTTGATGCCTACGCGCTTATTACACAATGGAAGAAACAATTATAACAGATTTAACTCGCGTGTTTTATTTTATTTGCTGACGTTTCGAAAACTTTACATTTCCCATATTTGTAGCACTACTGAGCTGACGATAAAGTAATTTCTACATTAAGCAAACTACCTTATTTTATAAATTACAAAATTTAACTTCTACCCTTACATTTTAAAATGTGAAATATTTATGTCGCATGTTACGCATAAAATCACTATTTTACAATACAAATAATTGTAATAGCAGGTACGTAAAATATCCAAAATATATAAATAAGCATACCTACAGTCAAAGAGAAATGTTCATTTATTTACGTAATGGTAATAGTTGCATCAGAACTGCCTGCTCTGAAAAGTATCAAAATAATTATTAGTATTAATATCAAGTTATTGAACATTATTTACTCGTCGAAATACAAATAAATACTAAATTCATAACACAATCCCAATACTCCCCAGGGCCATAGTTAAGCAAATATAATCTAGCTTGACAATCCAAACATTACCTAATTATTCTATTGTGAATGGATATGTACCTAATATATTCACGGTTTGATAAATGACAATAGGACGTTAACTGTATCACATTAATATTCTTACTGTACCTTTACTAGTACATAATGTTTTATTGTTCGAACTAAATGCTATAGAATTAGGTCTTACATATATAAATTTGAGTTTTTAAGCCCCCTTAGATATCGGAATAAATACTTAAGTGACCATTACTATCTCTAGCACTAAAGCCTGAGTACACTTCGCCTCTGTTTATATAAACGAAGGACGCTAAGCAGGGTAAGAAATGAGTCTTGATAAAAAAAACTATTCAGTACTCCAAAAGTCCTCTGAAATCCCTCTTTCCTTATCACACTTATTTTCACTCGAGACAGCAATCTTTGGTCATAGCGAGAAATGAAAATTAATGATGTTCTTGAGTATATTTTCGTGTCGGTTTGAGTACACACCATTATTTCCGTTTTTGGCTAGAGACCCTCATTTATTATGTAAGTTTTCACGAAACGTAATACCCAAGATGCAGATGGTGTAGTGAATCAAGCTTATTTCAAGTCAAATATAAGCCTCCATTACACAGACGTTTCTATCTTCAAAGTGAAATCAATTATTCAAATTGGTTGTAACACAAAACAAAACGAAATAATAACTGAAATATTAGGAAAACATTTTTGTATCGTATTCTGCGAAAGACTTGGGGAATATTTTCTAATATATAAAATTATCGTGTCGCGGTGTTTGTTGGCAAAGTCCTCTGAAACGGCTGGACAGATTTTTATGAAATATTGTGTCCATATCAGGTAGGTCTGAACATCTATTTTTCATACCTCTAAATGTAAAGATTGTCCACCCCATATATATTTTTATGTGCAATTATGCATGGATACAGGACTTTAATACTTAATGTTATTATTAATAAACGTTTTGAGGAAATCAAGTTGACGAACGCCATCTGCAATATCAAATTAAAAAAGAGATTTTTCCTATCGCCAATTTGACCTCTTTCGTTAAGCTTATTAACTTTCGTTATCCTTAACGTTTCATGAATATTTAGGCTAAAAATATCGAATAAAAAATGACTTAAATTAAAGATAAAAATTAAACTGTAAATAGGTACGATGTCCTTAATAGGTGTCGGGGGACATCGTTCCAGAAAAACGCCGCTCTTCTATTTTTCTTGATTCCACCTAATTGGATTGATGGAGTAGCTTTGGCAAATCTGTCGGGCAAAGATAATGAATGAGGCTACTAGGCCGAAGTTTTTCGGAGGGGAACTATTCTGTGTGAAAATGGAAGAGCCAGCCCCAGCACAGTAGCTAAGGAAGGGGTAGCACGGGGGGAGCTAAACATTATGGAAGTTTGTGACAGTTTGATGTACTTGGAGAATTCGAATTACAAGATTGCATCATAACAAATTGCGCTCTGCTGTATAGCCTGAAGTTATTCTTTATCTTGAAGCATGGTAAACACTCCCGTAACAGTTTTGGATATCTTGACGGGGATTGGATGAAATTAGGGGATTGTAAACACACGTGATCTAGATCGGTGTTTGCAATCCTCTCTCTTGAATGGACGTGGGGCTGGCCTTTCATGGCTTGATGAAATACAAACTGTGCCACCAGGTAGGTGGCTCCCGAAATTTCGGACGTTTGTGTACAAACAAACAGGCTTAAGAACGCCCTAGAGGCAATTCCATTAATCGGGAATTTTCGCACTACGTGAGAAAATATTGTGACAACAAGAAGCCTGGTAGACGTAAAAAAATAACCTTCATGTTTACTTTAGTATTGGTACACGTAAAACACTACTGAATTTTGAATATAGTGAAATTTCATTTATCATAATTTGCCTCTCAAGTAAAGGGAACTAGGTAACGTCGCGGCACTTCCGTAGCACATGATTTGCATAATAACGGAACTAAGTGTTCCAGATCCCGATATCATTTGAATTTAGACCACAGCCATATTGCTGTAAGGTTGGTTTTTGCATATTATCGGACATCCGAAATTGCTCTTAGTTCGATCAATTCTCACATGTAGATTCAAGGAATTTGAATATGTTATTTAACTTAGGGAAATGTTTGAGTCGGTACATTGAGAGCTGGACTTATCTACTTAGGGGTTATTTCAGTTACAGAACTTTTGCAATCACGGTCTGCACCATTTACAAATCTACTTATTTATTGCTTTTGGTATTATTGGTTTAATTCTGAATAGAAGCATAAATTGTTATTTCATATTAGTAATTGGAAGTCCTACGAACTGACCTTAAGAAAATAGCATGCTATTGTGTTTTTATTTTCAAAGTGAGATATATACATTTATACCTTAGAGCATAAACAACTGGAGAGGCCTTTGACACTATTTGTCATACAAATTTTTTAGCCACTTTTAGCGGGGGACGAGGTAGGAACACATACAAAAAACTGCACACTGATGTCAAAATAATTCTCATCGTTACACACGCACACTAATAGAAACTGTCAACACTAGGCGGAATTTATTCACACTAGCAAAAACATTATTATAAACGACAGATCCGTACACAAGTTTTACATATGTGTGCAACCGATTTTAACCGATTACATAGTGCTTGATTAAGTGGCTGTCGATACATTTATCTATATTTGACACAAAATGGCGGATCAACCAATTTATATTTAAATATAATAATTTTAACTTCATACATAATTGTGTACTTACTTTTTTAATTCATAGTATTATAGAATTAAACGTCAGTTGCTACGTAGTTCAGCAAACAAGTAAACTTCTTTTAGCAATAATGCTTAAATAATTACAATTACCTACTATATCTAACATGAAAAAATAGGCAAATATTTATTACTGCAGAGGTGGAGAAATAAGTAGACTACTGAATCCCAAGCTAAAAATCGGATAACGAAATAGAAATATTTTAACAAAATAATACCTAATACGGATATATACGTAGGTACTTCTTATCATCTGTACTGTAAATTCATCGATATTTATATTATCCAGTAAGTACATCTCTAACCGAATTTTGATTTTGGATGCTATTATCGCTTTTAATTCAAACGAATTAGCGCCTAGTATCGGATACACTACTCTGCAAATTTTTTATACATGTGTGCCGTTAGTCAATGGTGACCATAGACTATCATAAAGATTTTTAAACGATTTTAAACGAATAAAAATGCAATCGATACCTGAATCGATGCTTCTCACGTGGTGAATGAGAAAATAATTATTTCTAAAATAACAATTAATGAACAAAAAAAATACCTACATATGAAAGGAAATACTGCTTTTTGTATATTTGATGCAGTGGATGGATTTTTACGACTTATTTTAGCGCAGGGAGACATTTTTCGGGAGCTCTTTTCTCTTTGACTTCGATTGTGACACTGTCAAAGTGAGCGGTTTGAAAACAGTTTTTACAAACGCGTTAGATAATTTATCTTATACCTTGGCAGAGGGGAACGTCTGTCGAAGGCCTCTCCAGTTGTATATGCTCTAAGATTTATACTAATAATATAAAGAGGAAAACTTCGTTTGTTTTGGTTGTAATGTATAGGCTCAGACACTACTGGACCGTATTTAAAAATTCCTTCACCATTCGAAAGCTACATTATACACGAGTAACATAGGCTATAAAATATTTTGAAAAATATATTAAATAAATAGGGATCTATGCGAAGCGGAGAGTATGTAATAATTTTATACCACCACGGTTCAATCCGCTAAAATTTTCTAATCTTTGTAGGTATACACTGTATCAATTTATGTATATATGTAGTAGTATGTAGATAATATATTATTATATAGGTATTATGTAAATATAATTAACCCTCGACCAGTTTTTATTTAGGTTTTTTTATGTATCGGGTCAAATTTAGTTGTGGAGTTCACTCCTAGGATAATATTATAGCTAATTTACTTGATAGAACATGAGCACACATATCGCTAATACGTATTCAAGATGATTATGATCTCGATGACCTACTTCCTGCGTTATGACAAGATGTAAATAAAACATCAATATCAGTTCATTACGTACTTAACTAAATATCATATAAACATTATAATAATTACAGCCTTCAACAAAAAGTCTTCGGCTTGTGATATATTCTTCAAGTACAAAAACTAAAATCGGTCAAGGTCTATCAAAGTTCGCAAGGCCCCATTTCTTATTCTAAACGGTAAAAAAAACTAGGCCGATAGTGCCGACGTGGCCGATAGGCAAATACCCCGATGACTTGATATAGGCAATTTGTCACCGACAAACCTCTGCGCCTTGGCCATCAATCTTTAACTACTCAACTCAGCTAATTATTGACGATCAACGCTTGATGACCAAAAACTACTAGCCATTGTAAAAACTATCTACTAATGGCTCATGAGTAGATAGTTAGTAATAGGTACTTCTTCCAATCATGAAAAAAATAAAACGAAGCTTCATACGAACTTCAGATGTTTGTCATATTATTATGTTCTTCTTTGTTAATAGCATAAGGCATTTTTTAATCACTTTTTGGACTCGCATTCCAAAATTGTATTCTAAAATGAATGAAGAGTACAATATAAATTAAAATCACTTCGGATTTTGTATGCTGATTACGTTATTACGACGTTATTATATAAAAATGTTATAGCCGACAGCATTCGTTACCTATGCGAATAAAATAATATTTCACACTGAGGTATGACGCGCCATCCATATACGAGAGTGGGTAGAAGGGCCATTAACTTTATTACATTTGCATCATGAGCAGTGAACTGAAATAAATGTTTACGAAATGACATTCTGCGGCGTTTATGACTGCGTCAAAATTAAACTCCTTGAGCTTTTATCGAGTACTCAAAGGCAGCAAAGTTACGTTCTTTCCCTGAGAGTTTTTATGAAGAGTTTAAAGTCATCGTGTATAATTACTTTTAACGTCACACATAAAAAATGGATGTTTTATCTAATATATTTCAGATATTTTAGACATTGAATAACCTCTACCACCTACACATCAAAGCATATCATCGAGCATTCCACTTATTTGCCACCATTTTATTAACTACACTTCAAAAAGGTGCTCACATAAAATTGTATATACGGTTACCAGGTAAATAAAGTCACAAAGGGCGCCAACAGCAATTTCGGCGTCACTTTGTCACTGAAATCGAGTCCAATACCTGCTAAAGCTTAAACGAAAGAGCGGAAAAAATAGTGCCCATTCACCATTCGCACCCAATTGTATGTCGGCATCGGCACTTACAAACGCAAATAAAAATTGAAAAATC
The DNA here is from genome assembly GCA_038024825.1 of Polylopha cassiicola. Taxonomy (NCBI): domain Eukaryota; kingdom Metazoa; phylum Arthropoda; class Insecta; order Lepidoptera; family Tortricidae; genus Polylopha; species Polylopha cassiicola. The sequence continues at coordinate 6,391,327 of CP149059.1, forward strand.
TGCCAGCCTCAAATCCCCCAGGGGCCGCCGCGCTCACGATCTGCACGCACCGACTCTGTCGCCTTCACAATAGCTTGAATAATGGTCGTAATGTACTATGATGATACTTGCCAGTTTATACAACGTAATATTTGATCTGAAAACAATCTGCCGTTGAAAAAGCTATGTAATTAATAACTACTAGACGTAATTTTAAAATGTGAAAGACAAATAAATGACAACCTCAGGGATTTACAATAAAAGAATAATATCAAGTGTCTTAAACCAATGGGTGTTTTCAGTCGTGTTTCGGTGAGAGATGTAACAGAGGTGGGCGTACAAATAGGCTTGCTTGAGTAGTATACAAGGTACATACTCCGTAAATGACGTGTCACAATACAGGATTTTATATAAGCGTATCAGTAGACTAGTTTGATTTTATACTATGTCACAGAATAGTAAATCATACCCGAATAAAGATAGGTGGAGAACAACCTTTTGTTCTCCATCACTACACTTTTGTTATTTATAAAATTGACGACTGTCGAGTTGAAACATTCCGGAGTACAACAGGTTCTCCAAAATTTTACGATGCCTTCAAAACTAGGGCTAAGTAAAACATGTGTTTTAATAGTGATACATTGTTTTCCGGGGATCACAAGTTATCACCTCGTGTATTCTAACACCAGACCGCGTGTGTTACTCCTCATTTGCGTCCAACGTACGTTCAGCTTTACTTCACGCTGGCACTCTCGTGTCATCCGAAATGAAAACTAATAGCCTACGAAACAAGAACTAAATTAGTAAAGCAACAGTTGCTTGTTAGCCTATTTATGTTGGACTTTATTTCCTTCCTTACACGCGTACATTCTTGTAAGATTCTTACCGTCTAGCCTCTGTTCGCCGTATATTTATGTCGCTATAGTATGTAGGGTCAAAGTTGCTTGTGCAATTAATTTATTATCTTTCTAAGTTATGGCATGGCGCAGGTTGTAGTCTTCTATTAATATATTACGTCGCAATTAATTGTTATTTAATGTTGCAGTATATTGCCGGCGGTTATTTTGGTATGTAGGTAACTCATTTAAGAGTGGTAATAATAAACATTGCCACAATGCGCACCTTTAGTGTTTATAAATTTATTAATATTTTGTTAAGGTTGAAAAACCAATGTTATGTTCACATAAATATCTAATAATACAAGAATATTTTAACGCGATGCACTATCATTCATACGATAACAACCACAAACGCAATAACTCTAAAGTTAATCTTGATTGAGAACAAATTCCATAAAGCGTTATCACATCAGGGTTTCGCCATTATCTATTACGTAAACCGCGCCGGTGATACTGCGCGCGCGATCGCTCGCCAGATAAAGAATCAGGTCAGCAACCTCTTCACTTTCCGCCATTTTGCCAAGTGGATAGTTTTTATCGCGGGCCTTATACAGTTCAGCCACTTGTTCTTTACTGAAACCAGCATTCTCCGCAAACGGAGTCTTTGTACCTCCCGGGTTTACTGAATTTACACGGACACCGTCCCGAGCGAGTTCCAATGCCACACACTTCGTAAATTGGTCAAGTGCTGCCTTAGAGATGCAATATGGCAAGTAATCTGCGTCTTTGATCGGTTTGAATGCCGCCACGCTGGATACATTCACGATACAGCCTTTAGATTCGATGAGATAGGGCGTTGCGAGACTGGTCAGTAAGTAGATGGCGCGCACATTGACGGCCATGACACGATCGTATGGTCCAACGCCGTCGCGTATGCTGCCCCTCATTCCAATCCCTGCGTTATTTACTAGAACATCTATTCTTCCAAACGCGTCAATCGTTTGAGTTATGATGCTTTTGACGTCTTCATCTTCACTTAGTTCTGCTTTGATGGTTAATGGTTTAACCCTAGTTTCGGATTCACACTTGACAGCAACATCTCGAAGTTGTTGTTCATTTCTGCCGACAAGAGCGAGTGTGGCAGATTGTTTGGCGAACAGGAAAGCGGCAGCTGCGCCGATGCCGGAACTAGCGCCCGTGATCACGACGACCCTATTTTTGAAGTCCATTCTTGTCTACGCCACACTTGCAACTGAGGCGTCGGACGCGTCTCAATATTTAAACACAAACAAGTTTGACCTCGAATTGGAACGTCGAACTCACTGTTGTGTAACGAATTAGTAAATTGAGTCGTTTTTATATTGACTCATTATTGTATCTTAATGATAAATTAATTGACCGTAAACATGAAGACTTCAGATTCGATAGTAAGCCCTAATCCTTTACAATTAATTATACAGGCAATATTAGTAGTAGGTACTTTAGGAATACATTTGATGGAACTCATCGGTGGAAGACCGGTGTTTTCACATTGTTATAGAATACAGAATGCTCGGATACTACCATATACTACCTCATAGCACGCTACATAGCTTCAAACGAAAAACATCATTTAGCAGAATTATTAAGTTAAAATTATGACAAACCAGAAATCCACGGGTTTTGCTGTACACAACGCTATGTGAGTTCATTACTCTGCGTGCCCTGGGGAAGTCGATTTTGTTCAACATCGTGTTTCTAGACACACGTTATGTTAGGTTATGATGTTGGCTGACGTGTTTATTTTCATTCGTCAAGAGACTTCTTTTGCGAAGCAAAAAGTTACCTATATAATTCTCTGATGTTTCGGTTTGAACACAAATCTATGTAAAGTTGCTTTATTTTTATTATTTGTTGATAGATTTTTTTAAAAAATTTAAGAAAAACTATACGAGGAATTATCTGATGTTTTTATTGCTATTGAGGACATTGATATCGATATTTTTTTATCTCGGTTAAGCGCAAATATGTACATTGTCATGATAACTATTTTTTTAAATTTATAATTATCTTTGTACACTTTTTTATTTGTTATCTATCTTCCTTTATATTATTATTATTATAGGTCTTACGTAGTTACTATTTGCCTAAAATTGGCGCCATACCCTAAAGACTCCTGAATTAATTTGTCCTCGCAAATTGTTGTATAATATTGGTCACCCCTCGAAGCTTAATTTCGTCCTTTGAACAAAACCATAACACCCGCAAGCGTACCCGCATCCTATAGAAATATGTATTTAAAAACAAATTAACGATTCAGGATTTGCGTAATCCTCACGTCCCTTCCTCGAGTTCTAGTATCGAGGGCAAAACTACCTAATGTCAGTTCCGAGTCATGCCATTTGCATGAATGATTATTCAGGCATAGTCTCATAGCTGATGTTTATATGCAACTGTGTGCCTTAATGTAATGAGATAGAGTTTGTTGTTGTTTGTCATATTTCTGAGACCATTTCAAAGTTTATCTGGGCAGCCCGCATGGAAAGCATTGTTCGGACCCGTCAGCCTATGTTAACACGCTTCGCTCTGCAGACATACGGTAAACATAAAATCGAATTTAATTTTCACTTAGGATTTTCAAGTATCTTCCTGTTTGTTGAAGAGTTTGAAGTTGTATACACATTTAGGTTTATTTATAGATTTTGTAGAACATGCCCTTGTAGATTAACCTTACTTTGATATAAATAATTATACTACTTAATAACTGTTACGTCGATTGATTGAAGTTGTTGTCTATTGATTGATTAACATGTTGAAGAAATTAACTGAATTCAAACCTTACTTTTGCGATCTGTACTTACCATGATATATTATATTCCAATTTATTTAAGAATTTTTGTTTGTATCTTATTTATGAAATTTAACTTTTTAAGTAATTAGTTACCTAATATTATTAAAACATCATGAATTTAAGGTTTTGGTCTCGGAAGATACAAACAAGAATTTACTAGGTTTACCGAGGTCATCCCGGTTAATAATTTATGAAATACTGTTCCGGCTTGATTAAGCCAACCAGATAAAACTTAAGCGGTTTAATTATTCCTTAAATTAACTTTTTAATTAAACCGTGGTGAGCGGTAAGTTAGAATTAAGGGAGATGTGAGCAACATTGCGGTAAAACACGAATGCGTTATTTCATCTGATGTTACTCCCTTTAGCGGAGGTACTTTCTGAGGCGGAGTAAGCAAAAATGGAGAGTCGTATTACCGAAAATTCGAGATACTGACTTTTTGCTTGCTAACGCAAAACGTCAAGGGGCGAGACGAGCCTAATACTGTCTCGAGTTACTTAATAATGTTCCGTTTTTCGGCGTCAGACATATCTATACTAATCTATACTAATATTATAAAGCTGAAGAGTTTGTTTGTTTTTTTGTTTGAACGCGCTAATCTCAGGAAATACTGGTTCGAATTCAAAAATTCTTTTTTTGTTGGATAGACCATTTATCGAGGAAGGCTTTAGGCTATATAACATCACGCTGCGACCAATAGGAGCGAAGAAACAGTGGAAAATGTGTAAAAAACGGGGAAAATATGAATCCTTATGAAGAATTACTATTCATTAAGTGACAGTTAGAAGACTTTGACAGATCTTTGACGAAACAATCGGACGGGCAGGACGACGTCTGCCGGGGCCGCTAGTTGTATATTTATGTTCTTACCTCAGTAAACCAAGGCTATGTATTGCCTTCTCATCTTTTAAGTATCCAATTAGAGACAGGAACATAAATTGAAAACCAAATTAGATAGTGAAGATTACGTTTATCTTATTTATTAAATTTCAACACGAAATTGATAGCTTTTAGATTTTCGTACCCAAAGATAAAAGGGATTCTATTACTGAGACTCCGCTGTCCGTCCGTCTATCACCAGGCTTTATCTCATTAACGGTTAGCCAGTTGACATTTTCACAGATAATGTATTTTGTTACCGATATACAACAAACATGATTTATTTGCCGTTTTTATAGATATCTCATGGTACTGAACCCATAGTCCAATTCGCACTTGACTGATTTTCTTCAATAGAAAAAAAGTTGTGTCCCATATTATCATATTAATAATCACTTTAACAGTTAGTACTAAGTCGGCGCAGGTAACAATCATATTTCTCACAGTTTACACTCTTTTCTATGTTAACAAGCATCCATATTTCATTCCGTCGTGCCCTTTTGAAAAATGGTGAAGTCAAGTCTTAATTTCAAGGATATTTACTCGAGCACAGCGGGCCAGTCGCGACTCAGTGGGTGGCGACATCCGTAAGTTGGGATTTTATCATAAATCTTTGTGTCCCGCGATGGATCACTCCCAGAGAAGCACCCTTCTGCCCTCATCATTTATACTTTATTATTGGGGGCTTAGGTACACCCTTTCGTAATAGCGAGCCTTATGGTTGTACTAGCTTCTACTTGCTTCTTTTTGCGTATAATTAGTGATTCTGGTAGCTTATTATACAACTAACACACGAGTTCTATACAAGTTACTAGCGGTTCGCCCCGGCTTCGCACGGATCCCTATTTTTTTCAAAATATTCTATAGCCTATGTTAGTCAGGGTGAACGTAGCTTCCCAACAGTGAAAGAATTATTAATATCGGTCCAGTATTTTTTGAGCCTATTCATTACAAACATAGGTACAAATCTTTCCACTTTATAATATTTTATAAGTTATGTAAAGGCTGTTCAAGGGTTGCTCTTATTCAACCTTTGTACTGCTTATATAGAGATTGTATGCTTGGGTTACTATCGCATTTTCATAGTGAATTCCACCCCATTTGTTCTTTTAAGGGATGATTTATGTTAAAACTATCACGTCATGTCTTTTGACCATAGCTTTAGTGAAGGTATGTTGGTCTGGTGGTCAGAGCCTAACTGCTAAATTGGAGACTACAGGTTCGATTCCTGCTAGTGGCAGATGTCAGTGTGATGAGCACTGGCATCTGTACTCGAGTCTTGGATATCTTATAAGTATTTGTGTCTGGTACCTACAGTACAAGCTTCGCTTAGCTAGGAACTATATTAATTGGTGTGAATTGTCCAGAGATAATTATCTTTATACACTAGCTGTGCCCGCGTCTTCGTCCCCGTGGAATAGTAATTCTTCATAAGGCTTCATATTTTCCCCGTTTTTTACACATTTTCCACTGTTTCTTCGCTCCTATTGGTCGCAGCGTGATGTTATATAGCCTAAAGCCTTACTCGATAAATGGTCTATCCAACAAAAAAATATTTTTTTAATTCGAACCAGTAGTTCCTGAGATTAGAGCGTTCAAACAAACAAACAAACTCTTCAGCTTTATAATATTAGTATAGATTTATTTTATTTGGTGGCTTAAGCGTGAAGAGTAAACAGATAGTGTACACCTCGAATTTATAATTGCAGACATTTTAACGGTTTATTAAATACGTGGTGCTAAATTAGTTAGTAAATGTAATATATTTTGCGGTCGGTTAAATTTAATTTAATGCTTGGAAATTTTAATGCACGTTACGTTATAGAAGTGAGATACCTGATTAACTTAATCAAAATTGAAATCATGATCCTCATTTAACAAGATGCAATATAGTAGGTATGGGTGATTCCATGGGCGTTTCAACCGCCGTCAGTCCCTTGCCATACATATTGAAGAATTAAGCTACAATAAGATTTAAACTCTATTAATTTTGGAGACAAGTGCGAGCGCAGTATGTCGTCGCATCAAAACGTAATTCTTGTTGTAGCTCATTTCTTCAATATTCAGGACAACGGATTGATAGCGGTTGAAACACCCGTGGAATCACCCGTATCATATTAAAATACTATTCAAAAATACATGTTACTAATGTAAACGGCCTACAGTTTTTCTTTATTCTCTTAGTTCCAATGATAAAACAAATAACGCAAAGTAATATAACGTAGGTGTTTAAATGTATATTTCAATAAGTAAGTATATAAAAATGTTTATTTTTTTAATTTTTGGCCAAACTTTTTTGTTTTTACTTTTTTATGATTTAGAATTGGTAAATACACTAACCTAAATCCATCGACCTCTTTTTTTAAATAAAAAATCTCAATAAACGCATTACAAAGTTCACTAGGTCAGCTAGTTATTAATTAACTACATAATGTTTCATAGCTTCGATATCATTTTAATCTTCTAAGAAAAGTCACAAATAGCTCAACCGTAATTTACTATATTTCGAATCGGGCCCTCAATTAAAGGAAGCTGCAAATTAGCACAAGCCCTAAGGATTTGCATATTTAAATTATATTAAATTGAGCTTAAAAGTCCCCGGCGGAGCAGCTGGGACCGCAGGAATCAATCAGCAAGTCTTGGCTACGGTTCAAGACTGTCGATATTAAATTTTTAATAAATATCTTAAAATAAATCACAAATAGAGTAGGTATATTAAACGTAACAACTCATTTTTTTACTCAAAACGGGACATTGGTTCATTTAGGTCAAGTTAACGTGAAACTCATAATTACAAAAAGGGACAGTCCCATTTAAAATGGAACGTGTGGTCACGTTTAGTATTATATAATAATATATATATAATATCAATGACGGGATACATTATACCTACTCCCATATATTTGGCAATTAAGCAATTAAGGAGGAGTTTTTTAATTACATACATAGGTGGGTCATTCTTATTTTCTATTGACAATAACCTGTACTTACCTACTTAGCATTTTATTAGAGTATTGATAATATATTGTTTGAATTAACGTCCATTTTTGTTTATCTATTAATATAAACACAGATAATTAGGCATACATGTAGGTACGTAAGTAGCCATACCTACTTTTTTTAAATCGGAAAATGTATTTGAATAGCGTCGGTTAACAAGTTTACATAAAGTTTAGATCCTTTTTACATAATCGAGGTATACCTAATTGAGGAAAATGAGATTTATTGCCAACCGATTTGACAAACAAATGGTGGGATTGTATACTTTATTACAATGGGGCCAGGGATAGAATGGTTTCTGTGGTTAAACATTTAACTAGAATTATTTCCCGAAGCGCGTAATGATAAATGTGCTAAAATACCCCCGGAATGGTCTTGCTGCCGTATTTCCCGCGAGGCTACGTTACGGCGAATACAAGTTTACTCGAGAAATATGTAGCAAGTAAAAATACTCGGTAGGTAGCAAAGTTATGTTTTCTTTTAATAGGGATTACGATAGGGTAAAAAAAATAAATAAAAATTCAATTAAGTCTGTCAGTTAGATTATTAAAATTATTGGACACGTACCTATTTTTTCTTTTCAAGAATAATAGATAAGTGATAAAGATAAGCGCGTCAAAAGTTAAGGAGTGGGAGTTTGTGACGTCACGTTAATCCCTACTAATATTATAAATGCGAAAGTAACTCTGTCTGTCTGTCTGTCTGTCTGTTACGCTTTCACGCTTAAACTACTGGACCGATTTAAATGAAATTTGGTACAAAGAAAGTCTGGAGCCTGAGAAAGAACATAGGCTATTATTTTTAACCGACTGCAAAAACGAGGACGAAGTCGCGGGCAGAAGCTAGTATTTTATAAATTTTATCATGCCGTGACGTCACGAGCCGCCTAGCGCTATTATTTGTCATTTATTGTTCGATTGAGACAAGATTAAATACGTGTCCAATATTTTTTGGTAATCTACTTGATGGACAAAGGAAAGAAGCAGTTAATGATCTAAGCATAGGTACATATAGACAGACATACGGAAAGCGACTTTGTTTCATATTAGTATGTAGTGAAGCGTTGAGCATTAACATAATACGAAGCCACAAAAATAAAAACAGATATAAAAAATCGTTTTATTTAACTATTAAATAAGTACGGAGCATACTATGTGCGTGATAAGAGATTTTCTTCAGCAATGTTTCACTGCAAAGTATTTTTACCTGTAAGTATTTTAAAAGTTTTCATGTCACCGTACTAGCATTTCTGTACCAAGAGAGGTAAAGAGGAATGCGGCAAATCTTTTCGGGAATCACCCACACTGATAACATTGGGAAAGTTTTTGCGTTTATCTGTGTTGCGGCGTATGGGGATTGAATAGTCGATAAAAAGACGCCAAGTGGTTCTATCTTAACTGGATATCTACGTTGAGTGATTGTATGATATTTAGGAGTATTGAGGAACTTAATTTTAGCGTTTCGAGTTCCACGGAAAAATATAGGTGTTCTGAATGATTTTTGTTGCAGATTATGTATTTGTGAGAGTATTCTTAAATCAAATTATGTCCGGATACCTACCTTCATTTGTCTTTGTAATGCTTAGCTTTGGCGGTCGGATAAAAATGACGTATAATTGTAAAAGTGACGTTTTTTAAGGATAGATTTTTAGACCGTACATAGTTAAGTCCAGTAATGCAATAGATAAATGTCGAAAGGTCGAAGTTCTTTATGAATATTTAATTAGTGCTGCAAATATAATTAAATCCCTACTAATATTATAAATGCGAAAGTAACTCTGTCTGTCTGTCTGTCTGTTACGCTTTCACGATAAAACTACTGGACCGATTTAAATGAAATTTGGTACAAAGAAAGTCTGGAGCCTGAGAAAGGACATAGGCTACTTTTTAACCGACTGCAAAAAAAGAGGAGTTCCACGCGGACGAAGTCGCGGGCAGAAGCTAGTTATTCATAAATATAATTATTCATTATATCTCGACACTGATACATCTTTTTTTTACTTTGAAAATGTACCTGGTCTACTTATTTTACGTAGGTACTATGCAAATTTGACCCTTGACGTGTCAAAATAAATGTCTGAAAAAGGGGCAAAGTCTCGCATTCGTCATGCAATAAAGCAAAGCAAGCGGCAGGCGCCACTCCATCCATCAAGGCCTATGACAAGAAGGCTTACTTCCCTTATGAATATTTATACCTCTGTTTACTCCCAAACTGGGCACTTTGAGAAAAAAAAATGACACAACTCGCTTTTTAACTTCATAAAAATAGGAATGAATTCAGAGAAAGACGCGACACGTTGGAAAACTTTGCTGCTATAATAGAAACAGAATAGGTACCCAATAGGAGTTCACAAAAAACGGCCTTTTTAAGAGCCCTGTTTTATATAACTTCTCTGATCAATCATGACAAATTGTATTTTGTTTCAAGAGTATCCTATAATGTTGTCCTGACAGTTTTGGATCAAAAGTTTGTTTTGTGAAGAAAAACGGAAAAGTTTAAATTAGTTCACTAAGGTCCGCCATTTAGAAAAAATGTTTATAAATTTAGTTAATTAATTTGTTATGGCTGATCGAGACAGTTTTAAACTGTTTAGCGGTTTTAGAAACAATGAGAATATTTCTAAAGTTACTTAATCATAATCACATAACTAATTTAATAGTACGATTATTAATTATAACTTCATAAATGATCATGCCTTTGTGTCTTTGAACAGAGATTATGAATGTCAAAGACAATATTTATTTTCAACATCACATTATTGCGAATTAAGCTAACTGCTGCAATTATTCTCAAGATAAAACATTTATTTCCAAAAAATAAAAGACACCTACAGTAAACACGTCGTATCGAACAGATCATACCATCTGTCCCACCTCCTTCAAGTTCAACAATATTTTACGTCCTCTCATGAAACGAAGAATGTCTCAGAGGCCGCGTAGGAAATATGGCGCGCAATAAAAATGTCAAGTCAAGTCATCAGAATGGAAAGCCTGAGGCGTTTCGTCGCCAGATGCGGCACTGAATCAATGAAAAACTGTTTTCTTGCGTGCCCCACATAGGCGATATATCAGGACTCGCTGGCCGATCCTTTGTAGGTAGGAAAAGTTTGTGCGAATGTAATAATAGCTTTTGTTATGTTTGCTGACGGGACAAATGCTGATCCTCACACCTGCTTGCGTTGACACGAGAGACGGGTATTTTGTTGTGAATTTATTCTTATGGTTTCTTGATTGAATATTATTTTACATTCTGGAAATTGTGTCGTCTTTTATATTGAACTAGCTTCTGCCCGCGACTTCGTCCGCGTGGAACTCCTCCTTTTTTGCAGTCGGTTAAAAAGTAGCCTATGTCCTTTCTCAGGCTCCAGACTTTCTTTGTACCAAATTTCATTTAAATCGGTCCAGTAGTTTTAGCGTGAAAGCGTAACAGACAGACAGACAGACAGAGTTACTTTCGCATTTATAATATTAGTAGGGATACGTTGAATGTATTATTTATTGTATAATATTAGTAGGGATACATCCAATGTGATGTTTACAAATCTTACTAATAATGCTTATGTAGATTTTGTCTTTTATATTTCAATATTCTCTCTTTGTTTGGTTTTCAAACATTAACAATAAACATTACCGTTTGTTTATTTTTATCTTTTAATAATTTCGGCATCAAATTGTTGTACACATTTCTCAACCCATATACAAAAAATTTCAATGCACCATTCAGTAAAACAAGGAAACGAGTTACTTCCTATCAGCCGCCATGTTTGGCACACACAATATTTTAAAGAGGGCCCCCGTTGTACACAACAATGAGTTCAGAACAGTTTTCATGTCGGAAGTGGCATTACACTGAACATTAGCCGAGGCGATAAGGCGCCAACACAAATTGGTGGGAGCACGCGACCGCTGCCGTCGCATTAGCCGAAAGCCACGATCATGGCTTTATGAAGTTAATTTCAGTATTATTGGGTGATGCGTAGGTAGGATGCCTACATATATTTCTGTCAATGACCAAATAAAGTAATGTTTCATGTATTCCTAAGTAATACTTGAAGAAAATACTAATGTACTGCTGAATTCACTCTGATTACCCCAATAGATAAAGAAACCTTATACCAACCTTAGCGAGCATGTGATGAACTGTCGAGTCTACATTTTCTCGATATAATATTGAGAACGTTTTCGACAACGAGAAGTTTGTCGTGCCGATATTGTTTGTCGATATAAAGAAATAAGAGACGACATCGAAACGACAAGATTTTTCGTTGTGGACAACGTTACCGATTTTTGACAGATCACCGCGAGAAAACGACATGGACATGACAAGATTATAATATACTCGACAGTTCATCATACGGAAGATGAGATGAGAAGATGGATATATGGATGGATGTATTACTTCGTATACGGTAGATGGAGTACTAATCTCGTGGAGTTAGATCAGTGTGCTTATTTGGAAAACATAGCCTGACGGTAGTACCCCTAATCGTGTACGTGTTTTCAAATGAACTGTTTCAGATAATCTAAATACCATTTCAAATTTAGATCAGGATAGTACAGCGCTTATCTGTGGTTCATGCGAGCTTCGTCAAACATTAGTACCGTAGTCAAATACGTTGAAATCAATACCGGGCTATAATTACATCGGTATTAGAATAGCTTCCATAGAGCGTGTTCGGAAACACTGTATAATAGACCTCGTTTGATGAGCCTTGTTTCTGTGTGATTGAACGATAGTTTACGATAGCTTTCGACTGAACGCAAAGTGCTTTTAACAAATGTCATTTTCGATTGAACTGCTGGCTTTGTACAGTAAGGTTTCCTTGTTTACTGATGTGATTAGAGTAATACGAATACTGAAAATAATATTATACGAAATAGAGATTTACAGCCAGAATTAACCATGCCATATTGTTTACAAACTGAAATCTTTATCAATGCGTACTTCATACGATGAACTAAAAGATCAATTATATTGAAGGTATCAATTATTTATTATACCTACATGTTTCATGTAGATAGTCAATAAGGGTGAATATTTTTTGTATTCCGTGTTTGAAGAAAATTATTTCAATAAAAATTATCGTAGAAAATAGCAGTTTAATTAGAGAATATTCATTTTATTTTAAATTAAATTTAATGATAAAATAGAAGGTGTAAATCCCAACGACAAATGCAGCGCGTACTGCAATTTACGATTTCCTGCAACCGTGGGTCATAAATTAAATGTTAAGATGATAAATTTTCTAACTGCATTTTGGTGTAGAATATAAGGTAGGAAATGGTATGATATTCTAAAATTAATATTGACATTTTTAATGATTTTACCATCGAAATGTCAGCATAAAATCAGTACACGACTTATATCTATATATCTGACAATATAATTTAATTTTAACCAATTTATTAAACTGAGATAAATCTTATCGACAATAGCAGAGGCGAGCATTCCATAAAGACCTTATGACATAAACTTATTAGTGCCTACCCTGTCGTTACACATAACTCGCACGGCATGCGCGATTTATTGTGACTACATCCTAGGGTGTCTAAAACATTCCAGTCATTAACTTACACATGTTATGTAAAACCATTTTTCAAAGCTAAAATGTAATTAAATTCAACTATAGCTATCGAAACACATCCATTAAAGGAAATTTAGATTAATTTAGTTAACCCTTTCAATAAAACAACAAAGGCGACGTGTGTTTGCTATGTGGGTCATGTTTTCATAGTCACTATGTTATTATAGCGTAACTACGGTATTCTACGGAAGGAATATTAACAGAACTAATTTAATGTATAGGCGATGCTGTTAGGTTAGGTACAACTTGAAATTAAATAATAGTGCGTATGCGCAAAGGAACTCGCATTTATTTTATGCTGACATTTGATCAAAATTACCTATCTACTATTTATAAATGATTCCCTTTCTTCGTCCGGCTAAACTGATTTTACATATTTTGTTGTATTGTGTTTGTTATGATCATGAAAAGGTTCTTGTGTAAGAAAAAAAAATGCGCGGAAAAGTAACGCTGAATTTCCGGGAAGAACAACGTGTCGGGACCACTAGTTCTCGAATTAATCTTTGAGTTATACTAAAAGCATAGTAACGGCAAAGTAAACCCACATTAAAGAAACATCTTTCATAATTTGAAGTTAACAACAAAAGCCGAAATAGCAGACTTAAAACGTATGGCACTTAGGCTGGCGACAGCCCCGTTAGAATTTCCACGAAAACGAATTCCCAGAGGGATATCGTTCGAGGACGCCCGAGGCTTACTCGCTAGCGTTTATCTGCAAGCAATCAAACAAACGGAAAGATAATGACATTAGAAGTTACGTCAGCTTATACTCGACGAGTTTCGGGAAATTATACTAGCTGGAATCTGGTTGTTGTCTTTGCGGATTATCTATAGTAATTTGGATACGAGAGACTTTACGGCAATCGCCGTCAGGCTGCCCTGAATATTGAAGGAATGAGCTGCAATATGATTTGTACTGAATTCTACGTACGACCACAGTATGCAGTTGCATCGAAATGAAATTCTTGGTGTTACTCATTTTAATTTCTGATCCCTTTGGCCGCTGGTCAGATAGTAGGTAAATAATAAATTCAGATTCAGATTGCTATACCTATTTTTTTTTCCTTCAACTTAATGTTTAGAATTAATAATAAAATTACCTAAATGCTTAACTTTCACATTATTCAATTTTCAATTTAGACATTTAACTTTATCGGTCTGTAATAAGACCGATAATAATAAAATAAAATAAAAATACGCGAGTTAAATCCGTTTATAGTTATTTCATTCCAATGTGTAATAACCGCGAAGGCATCAGAAATTATTTTATCGGTCTGATTCTTGTTCTCATAAAAGATGTCTCAGGAAGTAGTAAAAAAAACTATTTCTTGTAATGAAATGTCCACACTATCGTCGCGAGTCAAAATGCTGAACTCGTAGTCTTTAAATTTTTACGACTGTTTGCCCCACCCTTATGATGTGAGGGTGCGAATAACAGATAAGAAGAAATTCGAGCCATAAAGGGGTTAAAAAAGTAAAGTACACAAAGCCGGTTTTATGGAGTTCGCAACTTCGCATAATACCTCTTCACTCGGCCACGATATTTGAATACAAATTAGTTGGAATGTAACCCTTATTGCAAACATACAAGGTACATACCTATCGAGTATATGTCCTGATGGTTTAAGCTGTGATGTGAATGAATATTGAAGTGATTTAGTGCCATCACTGAAAATCGTATTTTGTATTAGAAACACGATAATGTGCTTGTTTTGGCCGATGGATACCTATTGTAAGTATGATACCTACATGAAAATGTTTGTTTTGTTACTTTTTTACTTTTTCGATTTAGCCAAAAATATACTTATCCAATCCAATTAGGTATTTGTTTTCATACTGTATTTCAATTCTATACATTAATATCTAAAGAATTAATATTTTATATCCATTTGTGTCAGTAACATCGTTTTTAGCCACTATTTCTAAAATAATTATTTCTTACCTCGAAAACCGAGGCATAGATTCAATTCAAACAACAAATTTGTTAAAATGTTGCGTAAAATTTTGACAACAAAAAATAACTGACTGGTTATCAATACATAGTATAAAACAAAGTCGCTTTCGTATGTAGATGTCCGTATGTATGCTTAGATCTTTAAAACTACGCAACGGATTTTGATGCGGTTTTTTTTAATAGATAGAGTGATTCTTAAGGAAGGTTTATAGCTTTATAGCCCCCGTGTGAAGCCGGGGCGGGTCGCTAGTAATCAATAGAAAACTAAAAGCTCACCGCCATCTTAAATTGTAGGTAGATATTTAACAAAATTTTCAAATATCAATGAATTATATTTTGTACTATTTATTTTTAGGTAGGTATTATTGAAGACGAAGCCAGTTGAATTCTAATCTTGATACCGATATCTTCGTTTAAAATTTGATGAACTTTCCTTATGCTGTTATTAAGATTTAATCCTCTTACATACATATTTATATAAAAGAAGTACCGTATTGATATAAGGGAATATTCGTTGGATATGCTTTAGAAAGTAAATACAGGGGGATGTACTAAACGAAACAATAGTGTATTATTATACAGAGATTCCTATCATCCTATGCAAACTCAGAAGCATTTGAAATCGCACATATGCTTGTTCAGTGGTATAGTGTGTCTGTGGGCCATAGATTTGAATATAATTTTACAATAGATATGGTGACAAGTAAAAAAAAAATATCAAGTACAGTTAGTCCATCCGTTACTTAATAAAACGTACTCGTATAGGTATGTATACTTTTCGTTTTGTCAATCAAACAAAAAAAAACAAAAGATAAAGTGAGTCGACGTTCGGGAGCCGGGTTAGTGACGTCACCTCGTGGTATGACGTCATTCAGAACTTTGACCGATACCTTCATATTTGTTTGTTTGTCTTTTAGTACAGAAGCTGGATCCAACAAATCTGTTAATGAGATTGTCTAAGGATAAGTGCTTGTCAGTTATGGTGCTATGGTGCTGTCATCTCTCGCAATATCTACAGTCTTTACGTTTTTGTATCTGTGTTATGAAAGATGTACATTGTACCTCCTATGTTTGTTGTAACTATCTATGGCACTAAATAAACGTTTCTTTTCTTAATAGCTAACCGAACGAAAAGAGTTCAAATCTTTACGGAAATTACATAGGTATACGAACGAAAACTTACGAAAACTAGTAACAATCGCTAAATTTATTATACATATAGCGACACCCTTAATATATTATAATAATATATAGTAAACCATTAGAGGTGAGATAGGGTCAGGTACTTTATTATACGTTTAAGGCGCGTTCAAATACCGAGAAACTTATAAAATACTTTACAGATAAGGGCACTGTTACTCCTGAACGCAATAAAAACGGTTTTATATGAGTCACTAGCGTTATTTGACAGTAGCTATCATTTATAACTCTAGTGCGCTTTTCTAAATTGTCTCTTAACTAAATTGTTTCACGACCCGACCCGAAGTGGGTCATGCGGCATCCATTATTTTAGGTTCGTGTAGAAAGAGTACCTAGTGCATTTACATAGTGTTAGGCTCGTTGTGCTTGAGTGATTCTAACTGTTTGGATTGCTATTACCTACCTAGAATTAATGTCATCTACATTAAACTAACAATAGGTATATACCTACTCAATCTAAACCTCAGAATCGGAACGAGTTTACCTCCAATCATTAGACTAAAATCAGGGTTTCGTGATTTTAGTTTACTGGTTTCACTGTTTATAACTTTCCATCAAGGGCGTGCATTCCATATAGGCACAGGGTCACTAATGTATAGAGTGCCTACCCTGGCGCCATACCTACGCTCCCCTCACTGCAAGCGCCTGCGTTCCATACAGTCTTGACTTTATCATCAGAATTCTTAATTTTACGCGTCAAATATAGAGTTATGCGTTGCGTAGACTTTCTTAAATACTTTACTACTTATAGGTTTCTACATACTCTAATTCGGGTTTTTGATTGGAGGTCCTCAAAGCATACAGGTCGTAATCCCTTTATTTTGAAGTACTAAACAAATGCTAATATATAAGCTGTACAAAGGTTGTAAAAGAGTGAACAGCTTTCTTTAGCTTTGGAATTATTGGCTTAAATAATCAGTTAGTAGCAGATTTAAGTTTTCGAAATGTCAGAATATAAAATAAAATACTTACGAGTTAAATCCATTATAGTTTTATTTCAATATCTATAAAGTCTTTACTAATCAGTTTATTAACCGAAATACACTATCGTACAGTAGCACAGAAGTGATATACCTACTATTTTCCTTATATACCTTATGAGAGCGGCATAAAGGCTATTCGGGCGTGATTGGCCATCACACAATAAATGCTCTGTGTCATTAGATCGCCAAGTTCGGATGTCACGCTCGGAACAACGATCAATATCGTAATATTTTTGTTCCCGATATTCTAGTAAATATCATATCCATGACAGTCGATATTAGTTCTCTTTACGGCTGTAATGAAATCGTTTACAATATCAATATGACTTTCTGTTTATCTAGGACTGATTGGTTGATAAATGGAATAGCGATTCCTTTGAAATTCTTAGTAATTGCCCGATAGATATAGAAGCAATATCGGTTACCTAAAACTGGTTTTATAGAAGCAAGTACGTCGTTTTTCTTTTGTTAGTTTCTGATTTTAAATATTTTTTGATTATAACTATTTGCTAAACCAATTGAACTCTTTTGTTATTGAAGATTATTTGAAACTTATGAACTATAAAAATATAAATCATACAAAGACGGTCGCCGACAAAGGAGTGTAATAGTGCCACCAAGTAAGTACCTACAGTTGGGTAAATACCTACACTTTTTAACATTCATATTATAAATTAGCGGTTCGGTTTTTTCAAAATATTTTATAGCCTATGTTACTCAAGGTGAACCTAGCTTCCCAGCAGTGATAGAATTTTTCAGCCGTTTTGGAGCCTATTCAATCCTAACAAACAAACCTTTCCTCTTTATTATATTAGTAAAGATACCTACTCTATGTGCAGTACCACTGGGCTGTCAAAGTCAAATCATAATTCCGTTTTTGAAAGTCTTTTTCAGTAATGTAAACATAAAAACGTTTTATCCCAACTCGTTGCTATCTTCACGTTATACAGATATGACAATGACAGTACTGTAAATACACGTTAAACGCACACTTAAAGCACAATATTTACACACACATCACTTACGGTTGAACAAGTAAACATAAATATTGCAGATACAAAACCCCTTTAAACGTTTACTTATGTACTCGTTGCTTTATCCTGTATGTATTTTTCTTTTCAAGGTTTTATCGTTTCAGACCAAGAAGCATGGACAATTGAATATAAGGTTGTATACCAGTTAATAACACGGAAACAGCGCTAAGTGATGGATAAGGGTTGTTAGAGGGATGGTGTGACAGCCACTTGTGAAAAGAACTATCTGGGGATATCTCTTTTTATGTTTAAAATAAATTACGTCACAGAGTGAATGTAGTAAGATAGTTGATGTACCTGTAGCAATATTCACTCGTATTGGCCCAATAGTGCAATGCAATTGGTTTGAATCCATTCCAAATTTGAAATGATAACGATCTATTCAGTCACGAGAGAAAATGTGCCTTAAACGTAACTATTTTAACGTATTGAAGCAAACCAATTTAATTGGGTTTCATACCAATTGCAGTACTTATAAAGAAAAAAATAGTTACGTTTGTACATTTAATAAAGAGGAAAGATTTTGGAATGAAACAACTATTAACGGATTTAACTCGCGTATTTTTATTTTATTTTATTAGCTGACGTTTCGGATTCTTTGCAGTTTCCATAATCGTAGCACGACGAGGAAAGATTTGTTTGTTTGTATTGAATAGGCCAAAAGGACTGAATGATTTGAAAATTCTTTCACTGTTGGGAAGCTACACTATTCCCGACATAGGCATAGGCATATTATATTTGAAAAAAAAACGGGACCCGTACAAAACCGGGGAAACGCTAGTATTATCATAACCATGACGACAAGGTGTAACTACCTAATAAAGGACAAAGTAATATATTTTCATTGAACCTTGAACTTTAGGTTATAAATTAATTTATAATCTGACGACAGGCTTATTGATGTTTCCGACTAAATTAATTAAGAAGCATTCACCTCAGAATAATTACAAACATGGATCCGAATTATTTTCGATTTCCTAGAAAATGTTAATTAAAACTGTAGACTCAAACGGAATACAAAATTACGTCAAAAACATGATTGTTAAAAAACATCGCCCCGATATTTACTTTTGTATTTAAAAAGTTTAGTGATCCTTGTGAAACCAAGTCTGACATTTATTTTGTCCATAAGTTACAAACTTAATTAAGTATTATATTATATGACTGAATTATTATTGGAATGAAACAACTATCAGTTGTTAATAGTTGTTTCATTCCAATGTGTAATAACCGCGAAGGCATCAGAAATTATTTCTTTATTTTTACTATAGATGTTGTCAAAAAATATATAAAAAATTATCCGTTGAGATAACAGTAGGTATACATTTTTTTTCTTTACTTGTCTTAATATAAATATTATTGATAACAGCTATTACGTAGATAGGTATTATATTAAGTAACTCATATTTCTTTAGTAGGTATCTATGTCTAGATAAAACAATGTTATTTTTTCTCCTTTTTATTTTACTTGCAGCTGAACATTGTTACCAAAAGCTTACAAGCTAAGATGCTACAAAAATTAACTAAAATTCTACTCCAAAATAACTTTCATATCAACCGATCCCTGAAACCCCACGTGTGATTCTGCAGTTATCTACTTGGTTTATCATGTATGCAATATACATGAATGGTGTCCGGTAGTCTTTTCAGGTTTATCGTAGTACGGACGAGGGAGCCAGTACAATCGCTCTTAACGTATCCTTCCAGGTAAATGATCTAGCTGAATACTTAGTTGGTAATATCTTGCAGTCTAGTAAATTGAGTTTACTATATGAGTTTACTATGTATATATATGTTACCTTCGTCAAAGATTATATATTATGTAAGTTTGTTATTTATACGTTGCAATGAAACTAACAGATTACCTTGTGTGTGTTGTTGATATTGATGACTTGCAGGAATTAAAATTGGAAGTTGTATGATATTCAAAAATAAATTAAAATTTAGCCAGCTAAGTTGAACAAAACTAATTTTGTTTTGTGTCTCATTTTTTTTCGGTGTCTTTACAATAACTCTATATAACTCTATTTTAACTTAAAAGTACCTGCGACCCTATGATAAATTGTCGAGATAATTGACATAATATTAAGAATGATGTCGGCAAGGAGAAGGTTTGTCGTGTCGATATTGTTTCATTGTCGACATGAAGACATAAGAGACGACATCGACATGACAAGTTTTCTTGTTGTCGACAACGTTACCGATTTTCGAGAGATCACCGCGAAAATAAGACGACATCGACATAACAAGATGCCGACTCTATAATTCATCATAGAATCACTGGTCTTTATTTAAAAATGATATTGTTATGTGTATTCCAAATTGAAGATAAACGTAATATGATAATTTCCGATGCCTCCGCGGTTATTACACATTCGATTACACAACTATTTAAACGGATTTAACTCATGAACGTAGTAACTCTCTGGTGCATTTATAATTTTAAAAATAAGAAACATAGCATTACGTATTACTCAGAAACCTTTATCTAAGGAGACTTAATATTAATATGTTTCGCATTTTCTGTTACGTTTTCCTCCTCTGCCTCGTTTTTCCAGTTATCCCCTCGTTTGAGCCGTTTGCACTCACTCCCTTTGCCTTATAAGTACGTAGGTAAATCTAATTTGGCCCTGCATTCGATCGAACGGTGTAATAATCTTTAAAAAGAACTGTCCCTCGTTTGTTTTCCAAATCAATGAGGAACTTTTTTATCGCATTTCCATATGGATTCTTAGAATTTTTTCGGAATAATTTCCGATTTATGTTAAGCGATTTGTTCCACTGTTCGAATATTTTAATAATAATATTTTTTGAACAGATTAATCTTATAATTTATGTAGGTATTTTGAAAGAAAAATCTTATTAATTGGTACCTACGTTTTTTTGTAAGTATATAAGTACTGCGTCATGGTATTTTTATATAAGTAAGTACCTATTAGATTTTGCATGTTATTTAGGTATCCTACTAATATTCGAACCACCGCCATTGAAATAAATTATCTGAGCTCGATTTATATATCCTACAAAAATATTTTTAACATAAAAATCCATTATAACTTATTTAATCGCAAAATGCGAGCATTCCAATACTTCGTGGCATTACGCTTGCAAATTGATCGCAGGTAGCGACTATCGCGTTACGCCGCGCTGCATCCGCATTAGCATATCGATGGGCTGTGAATGCGATGCAAAATAAAAGTCGCTTTAAAGCGCTTTTACGCTGACATTTTATTACTTATGCATTTAAAATCCGATCGTGTTTGAGGTTGACCAATTACAAGAGGAATTTAATGTTTCATTTGGTGCGGTGGTTTTCTGAAAATGTACGTTTTTATTCAGTTAGTATGTAGACACTGCAACTGGTTTAGTCTAAATAAAAGCTTGTAATTTGTATATACTGAAAGATGACTTTGTCGAATATTGTTTAATTTATTTATTTATTCTTTATTGCACAAAAAAACTAAATTATGTACAAAAGGCGAACTTAATGCCATACGGCATTCTCTACCAGTCAACATTTGAAATGAACAGAGAGCATGTGTAGGCGCAAATAAATAATACACATAAATGATAAATACAATATAAAATAGGAAGATATTACACTACATAAATGAATACATAAATTTATATACTTAATAGTCTAGATAAGTCATCAAAAAATATAGCGCATTTTTTGTTTAAGCAAAAATTTTAAAGGCATAAACCCTGAAACGCTTTCACCACAACGTGACGTCACGAACCCCCCACACTCGAACTTACGCACGCATTATCTTTGTCTCTTTTTGTTTTATTGACAGAAGAAAAAACATATGCCTAACATTTATTAATAATTTTTATACTATGTTTTCTTTACGTTAGTATTTAACTAGATCACAAAGTCAGTGTTAAATACACAGAAAACCCAACTCAATCGTGAAAATCTGCAGGCTTACCATCAATTATTAAGATACTTTGACATTACCGCGCACAAAGAAAAAGAAACGTATATCCCTCAAGCCAAGAGGAAAACGTATTCTAGCGAAAATAAAACCTTAGGCAAGTTGTACGTTTATACAGCGAACCGGGGAGTAGTAAATCATTTTAATAATTGATCCTGGTTGAAATATTCATGAAGTTCCAGAGGAAGGATTCCCGGAGAAAAATGGTTGAAAAATGTTTCGGCCCCCGGAATATTTCGCCTCGCTGACCGTTTTGCTACAATCGATATTTCGTTGGGAGCAAACGTTTTTGCGGTTATTGCTAATTATTAGACCACTGGTTACAATTTACAAACAATGTAATAATTTGTGCTTTGGCTTAAAAGTTACGATCCCTTTGTACTAAATATTTGTTATAATCGTTGCCTCAGGCATTTATATACATATTTACATTAAACTATTTATGAATAGAACATGCGCAGTAATACAACTTATTGACTAATTTTGATATGGCAACTTTTTACCCCTTCACCATTGAAGCTCTTTATTTTTCCTGTTCCAATATTGCATAGCAATATTGATCATGATTATAATATATTTATAGAAAAAACTGTAATCCCTACTAATCCCTACTAATATTATAAATGCGAAAGTAACTCTGTCTGTCTGTCTGTCTGTCTGTTACGCTTTCACGCTAAAACTACTGGACCGATTTTAATGAAATTTGGTACAAAGAAAGTCTGGAGCCTGAGAAAGGACATAGGCTACTTTTTAACCGACTGTAAAAAGGAGGAGTTCCACGCGAACGAAGTCGCGGGCAGAAGCTAGTGTAAAATAAATGTAGTAAATACCTTTAAAGTCTTTTTAATATAAGAAAATACCATGCCTCAAAACAGTGTTTCAACTTCAATGAAGACAAGTTTATCATGATAAAAATAGCGGACCACACGTTTTCAAATAAAATACGAATAACGTGACTCCAGTCTCTAAGGAAATTTGGTAAGGAAATGCCGCCAACCGGGTCGGCTACGTGTCTTTGAATAATATGCAGAACCGTTAAGTCAGGTCATTAGGGCGCCAACCTCTAAAGGATTTCGGGCCCTTACAATATTGGATTACAATACGTGATAGTTTACCGGCAACAGCTATCTGGGAAACAGGTAGTTAATACTAATTAGGGACCAGTTAATTCAAAATGACATAAGATTTACATAAAAGATCTTGCTGATTCCCGTAAAGATATATAGTGGGACTTCAAAAAGAAAAAAACTTGACATGTGTTATGTTTACAGACAATCACCAAGTTCAAGACCTGATAGTTTGTCTTTGTGGGAATTAGGTGTTAGTATCAATTTATGATGCCTAAGTAATTGAATGGTATCGAATTCCCGATTTGACACATTTCATGACTAGCACATTATTGCAAAGCGGTGTCCTAATATTGTGTTATATTCTGTACAAAATGTTTCCATGAATGAGACATTTTCTGGTCCGTAATATTTAGAAGTGAAGATTTAAGATTAAGATTGAGTTATACAATTTTCTGTTTACAAAACAACTCTAACCTCCTGAGTTCCAGACGTACTTTTTTTGAGATATCTTTTCAAAACTTTGCATGTACTCTGTTTAATAGTTGCTAATTAAGAAAAAAATACCTAAAAAAATCAAACATTGGAAAATCGGGTTTTTCACTATGTCTTTCTCAAAGAACAAGGGGATGCAACTAAGATGTCATTTGTAAAGGACATTAGATATTTTTCTTATTAATCCCGATGTAGATTAATGTTGAAAGAAACTAATCAATGGAAAATTAAAGATTCCTTGATAATATGTTCATGGAAGTTGCAAAATTACCAAAAACAATTTTATTTTTTAAGAAAACATAAAATCATTAAATTTGTCAACTTATTAGACGAAAAACATTTTTTTCTTACTATTATTGGACTTAAATATTGGAACTATGGAGATAAATAAGATATATATAACCGTAAAATATAAAAACCTTCGTAAGAAACTGAGAAACAATACGATTAGGCGTACATAACATAAGTAAAGATCAAAAAATAGCACATGTTCAGGAGCCAAACGTCCTGTTAACTGAATTATACAGCAGAAATTATTGACGGAACAAGTGTAGAAATGTAGTTTCTCTGTCATAAATTACCATATTACCAACTACACCTTCTTTCTAGCTAAGGAAAAAAACTTTTAGACCAACAGGATTAGGATAAAAATTAGGAAAAAACGGCGCATCAGACGTCTCCATGTAAAGGGATAATCATTTTGTCAATACTAAGTTATTTATTTATACTTTATTGCATTAAACTAAACAGAAGTACGTGTATAAAAGGCGGACTTAATACCTTGCGGCATTTTCTACCAGTCAATCTTAGAGTATTACAGAAAAAAATGGTAGTTCATTTAGACGATCATATTCATGACGTCCAATTTCAATTAGATTTTTCTATTCTAATACGAGACATGCACAAAATATAACAGAATGCTAATTGATTGTCCATTGATTACATAAATATGAGAATTATTTTCATTTTTATTCAAAAAAACATGTAAATACATTATATAAATTCAGTCTAATAACTTATGGCCATTGTTTTTATTTACAATTTGTCTCTTTTTAGACTAGTAAATGGTTATTTTTGAGTACTATATTGCAGCCATAATCATATTGATACCAATAATATTTATAATTTATATATATTTAAAAGATATTTCAGAGTACGTCCCATAGAATTTCAAATAAATATGTGTTTCATTGGTAAATCTAACCATAGGGTTAGGAATATGGTTATCTGTGTATTGGTCAAAAAATTGGAACCACTGACATGCTTCTGTATTTTTTAATAATCAAATGCATAGTAATTTAAGTCTTTCGCGTTACTAATGCCTGTTAATGCTGAAAACAAGCATGAAAACTACTAATGTACTTCACATAGTACAAGGGTACTCAATGTAAAAAAATATTAGTTAGATGCGGTTGTACTTTGCAAAGGACATAAATAGTAGAATCTACATTTCAAGTCAATAATTTATTAATCTTATGGAAATAATATCTCAAACTACTAGTGTGAAGCTTTGCTATATTATTTGAAACCAAATAATGATTCAATAATGAGAAAAAATTTGGATGAAATCGGATTAACTTAATGTAACGCAGACGCACACCATCACGTGTGCACACTAATGACATTCTTAATTATATAACAGGTGATAATTCTGACATCTAATGTCTTAATGTAACCGGCAAAGCCACTAGATGACTCTAGTAAAATATTTCGGTGTTGCTATTTAAATTTGAGACTGCAGAATTTTTATTTGTTTATGTACTACGTAAAGTACAAATGTACCCAGGAGGCTAAAGAAACTTAAATTAAAGGAAATGACAAATTTAATTACCTATATATTAGGTAAGTATTTGCAGGTTCAGGTAATACCAAATATCAAAGAAAAGATAAGTTCCTTCTTTTATTTGACTTGGCAAAAAACTGCCTTAATTGTCGTTCCGGTACAAGTTGGATATAATTCAAAACCCTGAAAATGACGTGAATGAATCTTTAATACACTGTTTGAATAACAATGGCGCGCAATTTGCTTTAAGTGTAAGAGAACATTTGAATTAAGGATGGCCGCTCTGAAGGCGGCCATTGAGATGAATTGATTTGCCGAATTTTAATTTCTATTCCGGAATATAAATATCACTAATTTGCATGTTAATAGCGGGCAGTAAATTGGCGGTTATGAAAATAAAAATGATGGCAGTGGATATTTTTAAATTCAGCTATATTTAATTCATTATAATTACTTTATTCCAATCTACGCTATATGATAAAGAGAAAAGATTTGTTTGGTTGTTTGTTTGTATTGAATAGGCTCCAAAACGACTGAAAATTTCTTTTACTGTTGGGAAGCAACACTATTCCTGAGTGGCATAGGCTATAGAATATCTTGAAAAAAAAAATGGATTTATTAGTGCGAAGCCGGGACGGGCCGCTAGTGTGTAAAATATCAGAAAATAAAAATGAAATTTGTAACCAGAACCAAATAAAATATTACATCACTTTCGATGACATAAGAAATTTTATATTTCACTACCCACAGCTATCCAAAAATACATTTTCGGAACCGGATAAGGAGTATCGTATTGAAACGTATTCTGTAATATATTAGGCGCAGGTGTCACAGAAATGTGTGTCTTGTTTGTATAGCTAATGGCGACTCCCTCGCAGGAAATGAGCGCCCAAATGTAGGTAAAGCCTCGTACAAACACAAATTCAACATACCTGCTGTATACAAGATTATATGACTTAGAAGTCATACCAACTTGGTAGTACCAAGTAACATGACTCTAAGGGAGTAAAGAGTCATACAGGATCTATGATAATAATATGCCTGTTTACTATCAAATTTCTTGCTGGTTTTTCTGGCTAGCCAGGGATTCTGATATCAACCGTTAATACCTATGATCTACGTTTTAAAGTATTTGTTGTTGTAATGATAGGAACACGACCTTTTTAATAATATAATTTTTATGGATATATTTTTATACCCTTTTTCTTTTAGGTATTGTTCTTTTGTTAGTCTTAGTGTTAGTTTTTGCTATCATTAAACGAGTTTCAAGGAAGCTGAGTCTTAAATCGTCTCTATCGCTACGATCCCCAACAGTTCTTATATCGGCAACAGGAATACCTGCATCTTCTGTGAAAATTTTAATTGCTAACTATTATAGTTCTTGAGATAGGTACGGACGGATGTACCTACAGCGGAGTCTCTGTAATAGGGTCCAATTTTTTCCTTTGGATACCGGATCCCTGTTATTCTACATCCTTCCGGCGATATCAATCTTTATACCAAATTTCATCTAAATTACCTACTTCAGTGGTTAAAGCGTATGTCAAGAACTGAACCAAGATACGCACGGGTGGAGACGAGCGTGGTAACTCACTCAATCTATGTCATCTACAACATTTCAGATCTGGGAGCGGCCAACGCAATCGCCTCCCTAAATTGAACACACTGATTGTTCAGGTCATTGAATCTGCGAGGGCTAATAAACTATTATTATTTATTTATTGAGTTGGCCAATAGGACAATATTCGGCGCTTTCGCCGAGAGCTTCGCCGAATATTCGGTATTCGGCCAAATCACTATTCGTGGCAAGTCTAGTTACATCAATACAGGTAAATACAAGAGAAAAAAAGTCTAGACGCATAACTAATTAAAGGCAAACACAATATGCTTACTTTGTAAAATAAAGATAACTAAAATACAAGCGAAGAACTCATTAGAAAATACTATGCTTTATTCCACAATTCTCTTTTACCCTCTTCCCGTAGGACTCTTAATATTGGTCCTTCGAGGTTGAGTTTCATTACCCTATATAGGTAACAAATAGTCAGTTACTAACCTTATATAAATTCATCACAAACTGCATTTGATATGGTTAAAAATTTATTATCTTCAACATAGTAACCTAAATTGTAATTAAACTCTTAGAAATTGAGCTTTAATTTCGTCTGCAAACACGAGAGCAGGCCCCAAAATACACGTTACATTTTTCATTTGTCCGTACAATGTAAATGCAGCTTTATGTAAGTGTAAATACGGTTTGTTATTTCTTTAGCAAATTTATATAGTCCTGCTAAAGTTATAGAATACAATGGACATAGCGTTATTTGACAAGACAGCTAATGGAAAAATACCTCATTTCCTTGACATCATGACCCAATTTACAAACACCGTTAATGATATGTTGATATTATTTAAGAGTTCAGGCTATTTATAATCATTAGTTCTGTTATCACGTGATTATAAAATAACATAACCTATATGATATTGAGTATTTTAGAGTGAGACCCCAGTCACCATAAACATACTTACGTGATTTGAGGAAAGATGTTTTTTTTAAATAGACTTAGAACTGAACTGATTCTCGCTAAGCGGAAAGCGGGGCCGTTATTAGGTCGGTAGCTGATATCAAACAAAAGTGAAAAAAAAAACATGATAACGTTTTTTCCCAAAGGAACGGAATTAAAAGTATCCTATGTCCATTTCTTATTCTAAGAAGTCGTAAAAGAAGTCGTTTTAGTTACTCTATGTATGTTCGGAATGGGTTTCAATAAAATTTTACAATACGAGAAGCTAGTAGGTAAACGTAATTTCTTTTATTTGTTGATCGAAATATGAAACAAATAATAAACATGACAGCTCTAAAGATTTAAAAAAGACTTTCAAGGTTTTATAAAAAATCCAGCAATGTTCTACTAAATAATCTAACTAGTATAATAGTAGTTAAGCTGTAATGTTCAATTTTAAGCAATGTTTTGGAATTTTAATTTAGTAAATAGGTTAATTTTCATATATCTTATAAAAGTTCTAAGCCTTGACGACCTCGTTATAACTCATGTAAACACAAAACGACATTACCAAGAGCAGCAATCAAGTAAAGTCACGTCCAAATTGGACATTTAGTTTTCCACTCCTACTTGACCTGGAAACTCCTAACATAAGTTGAGACAGCTACCAATCAACTAAGGGTTACTCTCACTTTCCAAATCCGATTAGCATTTGCGTGTAGGTAAGTGCGATTAAAAAAAAAATAGATACATATTAAATTAGTTACAGAATAACCGGACTTTTCATAAATAACTGAAAAAGATTTACTCTACAGGGAAATAGAACATTTGTGTAACCTTGGTCTCTAGACAAGACGTATCTACCAATCGATAATAGCAACCGAGCGAACTGAATGAAAAATTGTTTAGAATTGATATTTGGGATAGAAACGTCACGTAGTCAGTTTTCGTGCTGGTATAAACTGTTAAGCCACTGTTATGCATGCTCTTTATTACCACGAAAGCATGCCACTACATACATAACTAGGTAGTTGTAAATACTCAAGCACTTACTACTTATTTTAAGTAGGTAATAATGAGCTTGCTTATTTTAAGTTTGCTCATAAATCAGCGGTCGTGCGATGGGGTCGTTCTTTTAGCGCATGTAATCAGATTTGCTTATTAAGCATGTTAGTATTGTATGAAACTAGATGAAAACTAGTCATAAGTATATAGGCCCTATTGAGTATATAACGCTTTTTAGCATGCTATTTTAGTGCATGTGCAATAGTAGCTGAAATAAATTCCATACAATTATGCTATTACGTGTAGCGCCCAGGAAATTGAGAGCGGTTGGGACTAACGTAACTACTCCTAAATAGATCATAAACTTGTACATCAATCTCAGAACTGAGTTATGACTTCTTGGAAGATTTACGTCTGAAAGATTGACTTTATTCGTTAGGCCATTTCCAAGTAAGGGCTGCCGTTAAAGAGGCAGTATTCTTCGAAAAACGTTATCAGGGAAAGATAAAGCTCAGAAGAATAGGCCCGTACGTACTTATCGAGTCCTTTGACCGTTTTGCACCACTAGATGTCGACAACCCTAATGATTTGAAATATGAACGTCGATTGCCGTAGGCTGGCTTATCTAGTCTATAAATTGGGTATATGTATCTATATATAGGTATATAAATGACAAAAGATTAGACCTCGTTCAGTTTAGTGAGTTGTCGGCAAACTATTGAAAAACAGATAATTTTGATGCACATACTGATGAACTTCTCTGTTATTTGTAGTGAATTTCTATGTATAAATATATGTATTAATGAGTTTCTTACGGCGTTTGTCTCTGACTCGAAGTGGCATTTTTTAGAAGCGTTAGTAAATATTGAAGTGCAAAAGTGTCCCTTGGGTCCTATATAATATGAACATAATACAAATTATCATTTTTGTTTTAATTTTATCACAATTTACTTTTTTAGCGGCGAAACTGAAGTTAATTGGTCCGTGTTATACCGAGGTAGTTTTAAGATATCGGCGTTTAAAGTTTTTTGAAAACATTCTTCTTTTTCCGCTTATTTTAAGCAAAAAAATATTGTTATGTGGTATCATTTTTTTTGAAGTGCATAGATTTAGGATATAAATGTATTTATTTCAATACATTTATAATTAAATAGAAAATGCAGAAAAATGGTTAATGCTTAACGGCTATAAGGTTTATTACATTTAGCATTTATGTTCTAAGCCACATAACACTATGCAAAATTCTAATTTGTTCTTTTATAATGAATATATTTTACACTATTTTTTTGTAAATGTAAAATAATAAACATCTAACGTATTAAAACTTTAATGTAAGTACTTATTTATTTAGTTTTTATTGTTATAACATGATTTAAATCCTACTACTATTATAAAGGCGAAAGTTTGTAAGTATGGATGTATGGATGTATGGATGTTTGTTACTCTTTCACGTAAAAACTACTGAATGGATTTGAATGAAACTTTACCACAATATAGCTTATACATCAGAATAACATATAGGCTATATTTTATAACGATATAGTGTAAAATACTAATCATACGCGGACGAAGTCGCGGGCAGAAGCTAGTAACATTATAAGTTCTGCTAAAAATGAGAAATAGGTACAACAAGTTAACACTTCTATTAAGTCAATTACTTAAAAATCTTAACCAAATAGATTTATTATTATTATTTTATCATATTGAATTGAACCAATAATATATACTTCCGTACCTAAAAAGTTAATAAACCACCTAAAAACCATTTTTCGAAGAGTTGTTAAATTGTGGCGACAATTCGTACATTCTATAATATTATTATGTGTAATATTCTAATTTTTATCACACACGTTCAAATCTAATGATGTATATTATAAAAAAATATCGGTTAAGTGCGAGTTAGACTCGCGCACCAAGGGTTCCGTACTATAAATAACCTGTAGGTATATATGTTTTAATGATGTCATTAAAATGTATTGTTTTCGTATTTTTTTCTTTATCCGTGCTATATGACGTTACCTCGGACCTACTAAGTTAATTCAAGATCCTGAGTTCACGAAGAGTACCCTGTAGGTTTTGATTCCCTAGCGAGTGTTGAAAACTTTTGTCAGACGCGGCATAAACGGCGGTTCTTTTGATTGCGTTGGCGATTTTTTTGTGATTATGTTACAATTTCAAGGGACGGTAGTCCTGAGTATTTGATATTACTATGAATTTTAGTTTGATACCTACCTCCACGCGTTACTGAGGTAAAGGATCACACAGACAACAAAGTAATCCTGTAAGGGTTACTTTTTTTTTCTTTTAAGATACGGAACCCTAAAATATTTTATTTAATATGATAAAAATAATAATAATAAAAAAATAAGTTGGATAATATTTTTAAGTACTTAATTGAAATAATACTTAAGTGTTAACTTGTACCTATTTCTCATATTTAGCAGAACTTATAATGTTATTTGATACATGTTATACAACAATAAAAACTTTAAGTAAATAAGTACTTACATTAAAGTTTTAATGCGTTAGTTGCTTATTTTATTATATTTTCTAAAAATTAGTGCATAATATGTATAGGTACCTATTCGTTTTAAAACACCAAATTAGAATTTTGCATTAATGTGTTAGGTATGTGGCTTAACACATTAATGCAAAATACAAATCTGACATAGGAAATAAGCAATAATGTGTTATATGTGGCTTAACACATTAATGCAAAAATACAAATCTGACATAGGAAAAAAGCAATAATCAATTTTGTGCTCTAGAATATTCTACGATTTTTTTTAACAAAATGGATTGCACTGCCGTATTCCTCATGATCCATTTAATAAAACTGCATTCATAATTCAAAACCCGATTTTTTGTGGGTTAACACACGAACGTTTAACACGGTCCAATTATTCCAAAGACAAAACGCAACGATTACTTCAACTAAATCATTTCTTTTTTTAAGTCACAAAACTTATACGTAATAAGTTCCAGCTACGACCTCCAAAGTAAGAAATATTCCATTTTTAAAGTGTAGGTACTTGTTCGTGTTATAAGTTAAACTCCTCAATGACACAGAAAGGGGGCAATGTATCAAAGTGACTACACTATTTCCGCATGTAAATTCCATAAGAGCCGTTCAACATAAAATGCAGTCAAGATAGAACGATAGGCGAACCTCTCGAGCAATCACGGAGATGTAATGCTGCCAAGTGCAGTAGGTCAGATGGGGTTTGAAATACTGTATTCTGTGCTATCAACCTAATTTTGTCGTTTATTTTGAAAGAATAACGTCACAAACTACTTGAAAATTCATTAGAGAACTAAGTATATAAAATGAGTCTACATAATATTTAGAATGAGGACTGGTCTGTCAATGTCCTTGCAACTTTTCGTTCGAGTAAATCATTAGTAGATAATTTTAATTTACTTATTTATTAGAGGCATAAATAATGTTTTCTAAGGGAAAAGAGATAAATTACTTGGATCGTATGCTGTTAAAGTCATAATTTGTTTTTATTTATCGTAGTTTATGTCATTTAACGTATTTTTTTAGGTAATAACATGGCAAAAAATTGCTGTAGGCAAATATTCTGCGGACAAGCAATTCCAGCAAATAAATATGTCACATACAGGTGGAGTTGATAACAAAAGCGTGCCTATTTGCAAACAGCAATGTACAAATATTTAACGTAAATAGAGGTATTTTCTAAAATTCTGAACACTAATGTTTCTAAGGTTATGGAGAACCTGGAGTAAGCTAAAGGAGGCACAAAAGATCCCAATGGGTCGAAACCCATGGATCCGAAAGGACCCGACGAATAAGATAAGATAAGACTTAAGGTATGTTCATTTTCTAAAATGTTAAATACCGACTAGGTTACAATAAAACAACTTGCACAGATTGATTTTTTTTCTAACGTAGGTACCTTTACCACTCCTATTTATAAAACCAGATTTATCTGTTTCTGATATAACCGCTAAATCAAAAAAAAGTAATACAGAAAGGTTTACCCTAATACACTCGTACCGCCTAAGTAAAGAACAATTCTTACGGTGATATATTGTTTTATTTGCGACGGAATTAATTTAAACAACTCAGATTTAACACTAATAATTAAAAGAGTCTTGGTAGATATATGAATCTGGAAGTTTTAAAAAGTTCAAAGAATCCTTAAAATAAACCACTAAAAAATAATATAAAACCTATTCCAATGCACATATTAATATATGAATTAAATTACATTTACATTTGTTATCTAATTCATATATGATTTTGTACAATTTGTACTGTACCTATAACGAGAAGCGCCTCTAGCGGCGAATAACTGAAATATTTATTCCCTAAGTTGTTAAATTCAATTGTATTTACTTTTCTGTCACACAACTCATTTCACGGCTTAAGATCCACTGTTTATAGTAGAACGTACCTACACATTTATCGTCAATTTCCGCCTACTGTTATCCCAGCCCACTCGCGAGTAGGCCCTTAGCATTAAATCATGCAATAAATTATCAAGCATGAAATATTCAAAACGCCCCGACATACGGCGGGGTGCGAAGAACACTGGAAAATACCGCCTTACAATTTTCAGCCTCCCTGGATCCGCTGCCTCGCTCCAAGCTACCGAATCCACGCTTTATCGAACATTAATTAACTATTTCCGGAAATAATTTGTAAGGAAATATAGTTGGAAATTTTTCACGCGATATAATTGGTTATTTAAATTTGCGAATTAAAAATAGTAATTTCTGATGCCTTCGCGGTTATTACACATTGGAATGAAACAACTATTTACGGATTTAACTCGCGTATTTTTATTTTATTTTTACTTTTTACTTTAACGTTAGACTATATATTGTCAGCTCAGTCGTGCTACGATTATGGAAACTGTAAAGAATCCGAAACGTCAGCAAATAAAATAAAATAAAAATACGCGAGTTAAATCCGTAAATAATTGTTTCATTCCAATTAAAAATAGTTTGGTTGCGAATGTTTGTTCTTTGATTTCTTCGTACAGTTCAGTTTAGTTTACGTCATCTTTATCTTTAATTACATTACCTAATTGCAAAAATACAACTTCCAACGGACCAATCACAGCGCACTACTTCATTATAGATTCACGTTTTGTCCTTTCATGTTCATAGATCTCCGTTTTTTTACAATTTGCACAATTTGTATAATACACCGGCAGAGTGCTCTCAAAGGAAATGTTTATCTTTATATCGAATTTGCTTCCCAAACGATGACCCCGCGACGTTATTTGCATTATAATCCAAGGGTTCCGTGTCGTAATGACTGACAATGGATCGATCAATCGTTCACCCGCAGAGCGAATAAATTGAATTCTAATTTTCGATTTCAATGACAATGAAGCCAAATTACGACGAAGTGTCTGAGTCGTGATTCTTGAACTAGCGGTCGAATTTGATCCCTTATTAATTATGAATTAATTCATTTAATGCATAATAATCATTTAATAATTGAAATGACGCGCTAACACACTGTTGAAGTCAAAGATTTAGATTACTTAAATAAGTCGACGCTTTAACATTGAGCTCCTAACCTCTTTCTTGTTTTGACGTATGAAGTTTGACTTACGATTTCGTGTTGATGTGCCAGTATTTTAGTAATATAAACTGTGATTACTTACTATAGTTGTCTGTCTTGTACTATTTGAGCTCTGGTTTAATTTTGAATAAATTTGATGATATTAAATAAAGAAAACTTAAATCTAGTACTAAGGCAAAAGACCCAAGGCGAAGTTAAAAATGCTTGTCCACGTCACAATGACTTCTACCCCTAGTAGGATTTTAAAAAACACAATTTTATGCCGTTCAAGTAACACTGTCTAAACCTGAGCTACTCTACTGAGCTGTCAATGATATCATTTCTGTCAAAAGCTGGAGTATCTATATGATGGTGCTCGTTTTTGTAGTTAGTTATTTGTATTGGTACTTACTTATAAAATATACTCCCGCTTTTAAAACGATTTTACAAAGCTTATAAAAATAAAATACTTTGAGCGCTAAAAGCCCTCACCAAAAACTACTTCTATCAGGCAACAAATAAAATTGTAAACCAAAACTTTACTAACAGCGTTTATATTTAAATTGCTACTGTATCAGATTAGGCTACCAACACACTGAACCAGTCACGTAGTTTCAGTTTAGTTTCTATCGCAGTTACAAGCATCTTCAAAGTATGGTGTAAAACAACTTAAATTGCTTTTTTACTGCCGCTGACGTGAAGTTTTGTTTCAGTTTTTAACTTACACTGTGTGCATAAAATTAGCTAAGTTTGCGAGCTTATCCGGAGCTCAAATGTTATTATAAATTGCCAATTAAAATGTTTTAAGTCTTATGTAACAAGAAAAGTTAATACAAAGCATATACCGACTGATCCAGTTCCAAACTCAACAATCTTGTGTGTTGACTACAGATAAATATACTTTAGAACATCCAAGGCTTTGGAAAATGTTAAAATATACATTGTTTAAGCTTCAAAATGTCTCGTTTTATAGTCGAAAACTTCATCCACTAAGCTATGATTCTATTTTTCGTGTGAATTTAGGACTGCCATACTATGATTTACCGCCGATTCTCATATATATATAATATGTAGTGGTACCTACATTTGATCCACGAATTACCAACATATAAAATGCTTTATCACTACCGGCCAACATAAAAGGAAACATAACGAGGGCGCAAATAAGCGCAAATAAGTAAAACAATGACACTGGAAACCCAAATTTAATATAGGTACCTTCGTATTCACTCGGAACAAAAAGGTATAGCATAAGACCCAAGTGGGTATGACAAAGGTCTAATTCGGCTATTCACGAGACCGTTCCCCGTAACCTGGCATCCGAGCCAATCAAACGAAGTACACGTAAGAATAACTCGTGGAAATTTTCTATTCCATTTTTTTTAAGTCGGACGCGCAGGTTTTTCGGGGAGGGGGCGCCGAGGCGGAGGGCGAGGGGGCGGCCGAGGCAATAAGTGCCCCCTGCTATTTCACCGACACTTTAACTTGGGTGCAGTGATTTGATAACGCCGTTTGTTTCAAGAGCCTCTCGCCGCTGCCATCATTTTAAAACCACTTTTTCTGAAATAGAATCCAATGTAACTTAATAAAATATTTTATTGAAAGGTTCACTGGACGTAAGCCTTTGGCTTTCTTAATTTGAAAGGGACGTAAAGTGATATAGAAATTTGTGCGATTATTATGTAGACTCTGCAGTAGAAACTAATGTGTACCTACCTATTAGAAAAGAGAAGTGATTAAAGATTTTTTACGACACCACTTTTTATGGTAAAGAATACGTGGGAAAGTTTTTATACCTAAATATTATACTTAGTTTAGCACTTCCCAAGTAACTGAAATAGAAATGTAAGTATTCGAATAATAATGTATAAAAAAGTTTTTAGTGACTCGCTCTTTGAAATTACTACTTCCAGTAGAATTTATATAAAAAGACGCCAATCTTTTCTAATAAAAAAACCACAATATCAAGTACGAAGTGTCAAAGTCACATCAAAGGGATGCTTAAAGTTAAATTAGTTCTTAATTTTATTCATCCAACTTCAATCCAGTCAGTTCTTTTTTACGTTGTTAAAACTAATTTTCTAGAAAAGAAGGAAAAAGTTTAATTATTTCAAACCCACTTACTTTAACCGTCAAGGAAGTATTTCTAGACACTTTAATTGCACTCAAGCCTCTTGCCGTAGACGCTATAAATTCTACCCTAAATAAAGAAAAATAGAAAGACTACCTACTCTATTACATGTATACGAAAGTACATTACAAAGTATGTAATAAATTGCAAAACTACGAGACTATTAGCTAAATATTAAGTAGTTTGGTTGACGTTTATTCTCAAATTCATTTCAAGGACAAAAAATCAGAATACTTGAGATTGAACTTGTTTACTAATATACTCAGGAACCATATAAATACTGTTATACCTAAATAAAAAAAGTGCCAAAATGGCTTTTTTAAACAAATTTTCTTTGAACTAGGTATTAAATCTGCGACTAATGCTATAATATTTCTTGAGAAGTTCGTACCAAAAAATGGGACACTTATAAACTGAATTATAATTCTATCATTTATTTTATACTTGCACTAAACTATTAAGTTGCTTTAAAATACCTACATTTCCAGTCTTCCAACGAACACAAATACCTAGACGATAATAGAGGACCTAAGCGTTGCTTAGGAATACTAGCAGTAATGTTTACTTTGTTAATTAACGTTATTTGAGTTACAAAGGACAACAAGTCCAGTAGTTAAGTGCAGTATTGTGATAGAAGAGAATACCCGAGTTAGAATTGTCAATGTGCAAAAACAGTAGGTATATTATTATAATTGTATGAACTGGATAAATACGAGTATTATAATAATATTATGTGTTAGCCACTGGCTTTTTGCTACCTTTTGTATTTAATTTTACTATTTCAACGATATTTTTAAAATTTGATATTGTAATTATTTGCTAATTTTATATCGATGTGCTCTCATAACCAAGTAAATTGGATAATTATTCTAAATTATTTATCCAACATACAGTCAATCTATTTATAGATACCTAAAGGATAAGCTGACTTAATGATCGACATATCAACATCTAAACTATAAGGGTTAGAAAATTGAAATTTTGCACAAGGGTTCCTTTTATAACCGAAACACTAAGAAAGGATTTTCAAATCAGGATGCTTTAATTATCGTGCACAAGCGAAGTCGCACGCAGAACCTAGTTTTAACATATTAAACATTAAACAAGTGTAAACATAATTATATCATGAAAATAACAGATTTACTAAAATCTATAAACGTCGTACGTATCATTCTATAAGGACGTGAATTTTGCCTACACACGTTAAATTTGTTATAACCTTAGCGGCTGTGAAAGTGTGCTCGTTTATAGAATAGCTAAACAAATCAATTAGATGAGACCTGAAGAGAAATCTAGTATATATTTAAGGGCAATCAGGTAGCTTGAACTGATCTTCTCGGTGAAATCGTCACTCGATGCGGAAATATGGTTCTCCGGACTGGGACGGTAGTTGAATTCTTAACAAGTTACAAGCAATTTTGCTTGAAGATCTCGAGGATTGCTATATTTCTTGACTGTATTTTATGTGGAGTTTAGATTTCAATTATCATTAAAGGTTATTTAGTAAGTAGAGTAATATTATATATGAGCTTGCGAGACAGCAAGTATTAAGATACCCGTACATTCTATGCACTTTCTTATTTTATCTCGACCAGAAAAACATACCATGATTCAAAAAAAACATTCGTCAAAAGTTATATTTTGATAATGTCACCATAATAATCGAATCAAATCACAGTGCTCAGTTACAAAAAAATATTTCACACTACCTACTCAATCACATACACAACAAAACTTACGTATTAAATTGACAAAATGTCAAATTAAATTTGAACTCCAAAAAGGTAAGGTAAGGCTTGGAATATATTTAAAGCAGTACGTGTAATCCCATTTCAAAGTTGCCGCGTAGATAAGTCCTTTAAGTAGGCTGCCCGGATGAGGTCTCCGCACAAATATTTTATAAGGGTTAACAACATAAAGTCGTCTTTAACGAGAAGGGTTACCTTGTGATATGAACAAACTAGGTTGAAATCTATTCTTATCGGTAGCTAATGATAACGGCTATAGTAAAACTGAAATAGCTATTTAACATTTGTAAAAAACTTTAGTAGACTGAATATTGGTTAAGATTTTTCATACCTACCTACTAACGACAACTTAAACAAACAATCAAGAAGAGAAAAACAAAATAAAGTAATAAAGTTAGTAAATTTAACACCCTTTTGCAACAACTAAAACTTGCTGTTTACAAAATGTTACCTAATTACCTATGAAATTACTTAACACAAAAGTTGAGGAGAGTTTCAGCAAATATGTAGCACGTATTTACAGCATAATAAGCTTTTAGAACTACTTAGTATCCACTACCTATATAAAAACAAAGTTTGATTACAAAGGAGAACATAAACCAGAAAACGCAGTAACTATCGAAAATTTCGCACAAATCAAAAACACCTCCATTCAATAAAGTAGGCAATAAAAAGGGATGAACCTTGTTTACCGCAAAGTTAAGTCCTTCGTCTCCAAATGAAGTTTTAATACTCATTGAGTTGGTAATGCGTGTGAGCGAATCCTTTTTGAATTTATCCTGTCGGGGAGACACGATGTCCCACATTGGTGTTTTCATAACGGATTTCCACAAAGTTGGTGCCAAATCCATGCCAGCTGCGTTATTCCGCAAGATATTTTCCTTTCCTCCTTCGACATGCGATCTTGACGACTGGCTTTTGTGATTTAAAAAGATTTGCTAAAGTAAAACCGCTTACAGCGTGGATAGTAAAGACTTTGCCTCGATTGTTACCAGTACGAATACTCTATTGATTATATGGAACGAAGAGGTTATTGGAAAAAAAGTAATCCGTCTTTTAGTATGTAAACGCGTATACGTAGATTATATTTATATTTACTTGGCGCATTATGTCATTTTGGCTGAAATTGTCGAGGTAGTTGTGATTTGGTTTATGTAAAGTATTTCCGCGAAGGTCCTAAATCTACTCAATATAGATTTTCACGTAGTAATATATTCGGCCTTAAAATACCCTACTGCTAAGCACAGGCCTCGCTAAAATATCTGCTGGATCACACTTAATCCGTCAACCTGGTTCGGTGCGGTATTTTGGATTACATGCCAATATAGACATGCAAGTTGCTTTGCTGTATTTTACTTCAGTAAATTTTTGTTATAACTTAAGAGTCACAACAACGAAAACTTATACTTTGATAATCCTCGACTAGATTCGAACTGGTGATATTACGGTTGCTATGTCTCTCTGAGTACTCCAGGGCCATTTAAATACAAACTAATAATAAGCCGAAAATCTCTTCTTTCCTTAAAACAGGCGTTGATAATAATTTCAAAGAAATACAGCGTTATGAATGGTCCGTTACTTTCTTGGCTTGAATCCAAGAAGAGTAACTTTCTTGGCCTACTGTTCCATCCGCTATAGGTACTACTATGATTAGGTAGGTACCAAGAAGTACCTACCTAATCATAGTAGTTTTAATTAGATAGTGTTGGAACACGTGTATTTCTTTCACAATTGCATTACCTTGATCTACCATAGGCTTAGAGCATAAACAACTGGAGAGGCCTTTGACACTATTTGTCATACAAATTTTTTAGCCACTTTTAGCGGGGGACGAGGTAGGAACACATACAAAAAACTGCACACTGATGTAAAAATAATTCTCATCGTTACACACGCACACTAATAGAAACTGTCAACACTAGGCGGAATTTATTCACACTAGCAAAAACATTATTATAAACGACAGGTCCGTACACAAGTTTTACATGTGTGTGCAACCGATTTGAACCGATTACATAGTGCTTGATTAAGTGGCTGTCGATACATTTATCTATATTTGACACAAAATGGCGGATCAACCAATTTATATTTAAATATAATAATTTTAACTTCATACATAATTGTGTACTTACTTTTTAATTCATAGTATTATAGAATTAAACGTCAGTTGCTACGTAGTTCAGCAAACAAGTAAACTTCTTTTAGCAATAATGCTTAAATAATTACAATTACCTACTATATCTAACATGAAAAAATAGGCAAATGTTTATTACTGCAGAGCTGGAGAAATAAGTAGACTACTGAATCCCAAGCTGAAAATCGGATAACGAAATAGAAATATTTTAACAAAATAATACCTAATACGGATATATACGTAGGTACTTCTTATCATCTGTACTGTAAATTCATCGATATTTATATTATCCAGTAAGTACATCTCTAACCGAATTTTGATTTTGGATGCTATTATCGCTTTTAATTCAAACGAATTAGCGCCTAGTATCGGATACACTACTCTGCAAATTTTTTATACATGTGTGCCGTTAGTCAATGGTGACCATAGACTATCATAAAGATTTTTAAACGATTTTAAACGAATAAAAATGCAATCGATACCTGAATCGATGCTTCTCACGTGGTGAATGAGAAAATAATTATTTCTAAAATAACAATTAATGAACAAAAAAAATACCTACATATGAAAGGAAATACTGTTTTTTGTATATTTGATGCAGTGGATGGATTTTTACGACTTATTTTAGCGCAGGGAGACATTTTTCGGGAGCTCTTTTCTCTTTGACTTCGATTGTGACACTGTCAAAGTGAGCGGTTTGAAAACAGTTTTTACAAACGCGTTAGATAATTTATCTTATACCTTGGCAGAGGGGAACGTCTGTCGAAGGCCTCTCCAGTTGTTTATGCTCTAAGACCATAGGTAACCAAAACCATAGTACCTACCTAAATCCATACAATTCCAACGTATCTATTCGCTACATGTTGTTTTAGGGTTGCAATATTCTAATATTATATACAACGAGTAACAAATACTTACAAGAAATATGGTGAAAGGTGCAAAACGAAGAAATAATTAAGTACCAGTACCTAATTACTTCATGGTTATCTTTGTTACGAATCTAAAAGAATGAATCTCAGCATCTCGAATATAGGCCTATCAGGTATTTGTAACATTTGACACATAATATATCTAATCTATCTATCTAATATATCTATCTTTACAATATGATTGTATACCCTCTGCATCTGAATATATGGAGAGGGTATATTTTAGAAACCGACTTTTAAATAATGCTTATGGTATGCTGTCTTGTTCACATCCCGTCAGTGAGAAGAAAATGTTGCCAGCCGTGTATATAGAAGCCTGAAATTATTTGTATCCAAACATTCACATAATCCTTTCAGAGCAACGTATTGCAGCTAACTGAATATTGTGGCTTCGCTCTTCGGTTTCGACGCTTGACAAATATTTGTACGCAAAACGACCACGGACCTCCCCCGTTGTTGCAGCACACGAAAATTTAGTTCGTTGTTAGTTCTCTACGGTTCATTTTGGTAAAGTTTTTTTATTAAAACAAACTAGGGTACTATTACTAGTTTAAACATATCAACATATGGATAAACCAGTAATAATAAACTTTGGAATAACCCAGACATATACCAGAAAAGCCTTTGCAATAAGTCATTTTTATGCGCGGGCTTTGTTTTGGATGAGGAAAGCTGAAAATAAACATTTTAGATGACCGAGGAAGTTATTCTAATAGAAAATAGAGGCTTACGTAATAGTTTAACATGCGTTTATAGAAATAATATTAAGATTAATATAAATAAACATCGATACCCAAATTCCTTAGATTGTAGATTGAAGTAGGTAAAGCACCCTTAGGTATTATCGTATATAGGTACTCGTGTTTCACTCGTAGAAAATTTCCCTGTTAAACATAAAGTAATCCCTTATAGGAGGATGTTTATCTAAATACATTAGCTTACCTTCATAAAAGGAAGTGTTCATTACGCAGACAGCTTTCAGGCAAATCCCACGATAATATAATACAATCCACTCGACGATCAAATATCGTACTTAATGCAACGCAAACACTAATACTTCTCACATCATGTACCGACCACAATTTGTGTTAACCTAAGTCATTTCATTATTTACCTACATTCATTCATCTAAATCCAAACGTAAATATTGGGAGGTCACTTCCTGAAATGGTTGCGTTTTGAGTATTTACGATGCCTCATGCCCAGCCACTGGTGAAAGCGTCACGTTAGCGTCTCTGACTATTCTTCGGGAGTAGTTTTTATGTTGTGGTTATGTCAGAAGTAAGGTGGTTATGAGTGGCTTCGGGGATCGCGGCGAGGAGCGACGTGGCACTGCCTCGAGAGCGCGGGAGAGACTGGCCGGGGCGGGGGCGGCCTGAAGGCTCCTGTAGACTGCGCGTCGCCCGCCTACCGTACTGGGACGCCGATACAACATTAATACTTGTTTTGCTAAAAGCGATTTCGATTTGTCGGTCTCAGAATTGGGAAAGTTAGACGGATCTTATCAGCGATTATAAAGGGTTAGCTAATCAATACCTCATTCCGGATTGTGATCCGTCTTATTAAGGACGAAAGTCAAACACGTGATCTAAGCAGAGGCTTAGTAGAATTACGATACGGCTGAACTATTCGTGTCCAACCTTAAAATCCCTGGTGCTGAGTTGAGCGAAGACAAATATTGTGACAAAAGCCGAGTAGACACGGGCAAGTTTGGAAGGAGGACAGGACTCGGTAAACACGTAGAGGGCCCCTACGAGTGGCTACATGTTACCTACTCGGGTACTCGCCGTTATTGTGTTCTTAACTTTGTTCGCAGTGCAGTTTTGAAGCACTCCTAGTGATTTCTCTTCGTCATAAATCAATTACAGACGACACGGGTGAATACACCTTTTTCATTAGTTACTCGTATGAAGTATGTTTTGGCGTTGATTTATTGGTACAGTTTGCTTAATTTACAGAACATGATCTTTACCTTTTTAATGAACTTTATCATTTTCAGAGTTACTTATCTGTTTTTGTCAAGTCAAATTACTTTTCCTTTATT
Organism: Polylopha cassiicola; assembly: GCA_038024825.1. Taxonomy (NCBI): domain Eukaryota; kingdom Metazoa; phylum Arthropoda; class Insecta; order Lepidoptera; family Tortricidae; genus Polylopha; species Polylopha cassiicola. The sequence goes on from CP149059.1 coordinate 6,434,929, forward strand.
GAGATGATAAATTAAACATACATACTTATGTATAGGTACATAAATATGTATGTTTCATTTCTTTCAGATTTGACAATGTCAGTAGTGCACGAGGCAATTGATAAGGTATCAGTCAAAGGCTTATTGGATATAAACTAGCGGCGTTTCATCAAAGCTGACCCGGTTCCCGCGTCCACCAGTACACTGCCCACCACGCCGATATTATGCGGTCGCAACGGTTGCCACCCGCATGAAATAAAATTGGACTTTTAAAGCAGCTTGAACAATTTCAATTTATCTTGATAAAAGATCAATTACATATATTATGGAAGGTTTTATTATATACATTTAGATTATTAATATCGTTTTGAGTAAATGTTAAAATTTATGTTACCAACCATTTTTTTCTTGCAAAAATCCTTGCCACAAATACGACCAAAGTCAAACGGATACGGTCAAAGTTATTTAAAGCTACGTAAAATATTGTGTCAAAACAATAACAAAGGAAAAACTCGATTCAACTCAACCCTTTATAAAACCAGACAACTAAATCAAGCGCCGGGTGTAGCAAAAATCAATTCCGGAAAAATCCGTCAAGTGTATCCCGAAAACAGAAACAATAATGTAGCTCGCCGGATAGTCCTTTTATACGAGCGAAGTCGGGAGTGACCCCAATCGCTCTGCGTCAACTCAATATGACGCTTCCAATAATGCGGGCAGTGCCTACTCCTACACGATTAAATTTTCAACATTACCTCACGCAACCACTTCTGAAGTTCCAGACTCTTAAAATGCATGAACACAGAATGACCTGGTTAGCCCAGGAATTCAAATTTAATAACGCGGTTAAAGGTTTAATTACTGAAAACGATATTCTAATTTGGATATCGAACACTAAAATTAAACCATTATTGTTCTATTTGTAGTTACGATAGGATTTTAAATTGCATTTTTAGAGATCGTCCCGATATTAAACTTTGAAACGAAGGCTTGTTAACTTTCCTTTCTACTAACGTAGAAGCAGAATTTCGTCAAAGGTCGAGCTAACGCCCAAAATAAACTGGCCAGCGTCGGGGCAGCTCCTACAAAATCAAAGCTGCAACTTGTCAACTCGATTACCATAAACAAACGAGAAAGACGCTTCTATGTTTTAATGACAGTAAGCCTTAGTGTTTTAAAGCTTACCCAGCCAACTTCACGCCAAAGGGACGTATAGGCAATAAACATTTTGTTAGCAGCATGATTGACTTTCTGTTTACTCTTCACGACGTTAACCGGTTACCGTAAAACTTTAAGCTGACGTTCCTAACTGTCTTCTATTTTTAAACTTTATATTCTAAAGATAAAAACATCGATCTTTCTTTTAACTTAATCCCTTTTTGTTGGAGTAGGGAGAGTTAGGTACTGTTATGAGAAAAGTGTCGATTGGAATAGGTTAGGTAGATAGGTAGGTACCTACAGGGAAAAGTTTTCGGCAAAGCGAGCATGCTGAAGGTAAAATAAACTGAATATTCTATACGTTTATGAACTATTCCTTTATAATGCCCTCCTCGACTTGGCGTTATGTTAGTATTTCACAGCTTTTAACATCGTTTTCCGGTTAGTTAACTCGACTGTGTACAAAGTTAGCAAAATCGCCGCTCAGCTTTTCTCTTTGAATTTTAATGGGAAATTTAACATTAACTTCTAAATAGGCAAATTCCCATCCATTTAAAACGTTTACGCGATTTCGTAGCGTCTTGAAAGAAGCAGTGGAAACCGAACTTGCCCGCAAGCCTGTCTGATTTACATAAGCAGATAAGGGAGTTGGCGCTAATCCACTATTGTTTCAATTGCAAGGCCATTCATTAGGACCGGCCGGGACGCCGCTCGTTATGCTAATGTACCGCCAATTGTAAGCGTCGCTGGCGTCCCTTGTAATATAAGATGTATATTGAATAGATGTGCCTACATCCAATAACGGAATTACAAATTCACTAATGTGACGACCAAGTGGCTAAGCGGGACTGCGATTAGGAAGTGTTCAAATGCAAATTAATGTAATAGGTTAATTAGCACCTTCTGCTATAGTGTTTTTTTTAACATGAAAATTTGAATGAGGCAATAAAGTTTCCGCTAAAGCGATTCGAGGATGAATGTCATGTTTTTGTGATTATTTTATTTGTTTGTAAATATCCAAAAACGTCGACAGGATGTGAGTTGGATAAAATTTTAAAGCTGGTGACTTATGGAATGTTTATGCAGCAAATACAGCGTAGCGGCATGACAGTCAGTATGTTTTTATTATTTAACGCAATAAAATTCGTTTAAAACTTGGAGATGGTTCAAAGCGTTCAGTAGCGAGGCGTGCCAGCGAAATCTTAATCATTGTTAGCGTTATTGCTCGCCGAATCAGAATGTAGGTAGTTCGCTTTGTAATGGCTTCTGCAGCAAGTTGGAACTTTCGGAATATTTTACATGGGCGCGCTTATTAAATTTTGTTGGGAGATAGCCATCTTATATTACTATATACTACCGAGCCCGTCCGAGTCACACTCAAAAGTAAATAAATTTATTATGGTTGCCATGGAGACAGCTGGACTTTGGGTGTAATTATTCTGGTTGCCATGGTTACAGCTGGACTGTAGGTCTCTAAGGCAAAGGCGCTAGGCCGGGATTTCAACCCTAGTGTTGGGCGTTACTTGGTCCAGCAGACATCGATAGCCATTCAGAGAGAAAACGCGTCGAGGATTACGGTAGGTACATTCCAGGCGCATGCAATTCAGGCTGACTTGGTGTAGATATTGTTTTGCGCATGTGGTTATCAAATATGATGAGTAGACGATTAATTATTTGTATTCTTTATTGAATTTGCGACTATCTAACAAAAATGTTTTATTAAAAAGGGTAAGTGACTTCAAGTGGCTGGTAAGTTATAAGCTATGGCACTCTCTTACGTATTATAACGCCTCTGTCTTTGATATTTGTTATTTTATGTGGAATATTTCTAAAAAATACTAGAATAGATTCGCTTTAAGTACCTTGTTAATATACTATTGTCCTTTTAAGTGCCAAAAATATAATATTCTGTTTACCTACTTATTTCTATTGTAAACCCTTACAAAGAGCCTATGATATGAATAATTAATTGGTATTGCTTTATCAAATTTTAATTTATAAAAAAACATTTTATTCAAATAGCAGCTATGTATATACAGCTTTGCAAGACAAAACAAAGAGTACAACACGTTGTTTTACAACCGATTTCAATAAAGACATTTTGTTCAAGTAGTTGTAGCAGTGAACATAATTTCTGATAAGCACCAGTTTTCCAGCGCAGCAGTTATACTTGCATTTATTGTGTAGTTGAGTACATTTCTGTTAGTTGCGACGAGGGCAGTAAACTGTTTACAGGGGGTGGTCAAATTTCTCCCCAATGAATACTTATAGACAGCGTTATTCGGTAGGCAATACATCTTATCAAAAGGGAACCTCGCCGCTGTACCCGTAGGCGTAAATCTTGCCTTTACGGCCTCACCTGTCGATGGAATAATTTACTGCCGGCTTAAAACTTCCCACCCGAAAGGAAATCCCAAACACTTCTCAAGAAATAACTGAATAAGAAATTTTCGATTGTGCGCCCGACAACCCCCACTTGACAGCGAGGAAATTCAAACTTAAACCTTTTCTATTGATAAAATCGAAATACCTTAGACAGGTTTAAGGTACGTCGGAGCTTCTACAGGGTGAAACTCAGCGCAGCGTGAAATTCTTTCGGAAGCCAAGTAACTCTAAGCATCAGATTAATAGGCAAGAAAGTTAAGCGAGGCTGGTATTAACAAAGTCAACTCGTACTTGAAAGTTGCGTCATCAGCGCTAAGCGCGGCCTACAGGTAACTCGACTGGATCTCATCCAAGTGGAAATATTAACTTTAGACCTAATATGCTAGTTAAACCATGTTTCACGAGATGTTACACATTATGTTCACTAGCTATACATTTTGGTATATAGGTATGGTACTCGCACCTTGCGTGCTACCCTAATTATATCAGCAAACAAAATGTGACATGAAATGAGTATATTCCATTATTTGCGACCGGTAGGTATAGTGCGTCTTTCTTTTCCATTTAGAAATCTGTAGGATTGCTATAATAATTAGAATTAATATGAAAGTCGGCTTAACTTTATTATGGGCCCCAACAGGATTGAATCCCGCAATCTCGTTTATAATAGTCGCCTCTGACCACCATACGAACAGGCCGTTTAGTGCAAACGAAATAGAAAAATGAAAGCATATCAATTCCAAGTTAACGATTGTAAGGTTAAATGATGTAATTGAATTAGTACAAGCTTCACCATCACCCGACATTCCAATAATAATCACGTCAATAATAAACCGTAATTTAGAATGAAACAACTGTGACACGGGTATTTTATTTCATATGCTGACGTTTTGAAAACTTTACAGTTATAGTTAACTCATTCCAATGTGTAATAACCACGTAAGCTACTACTTTAAAAACTACCCTCAAGTATAAATATGAAACTTAACACATCAGAAATAATTAAGCCATAATTTGCACTTGCAAAAAAACATTTTTTATTTTTTGTCTAGGTACTAATATTATAAAGAGCAAAGGTTTGTTTGTTTGTTTGTTTGGATTGAATAGGCTCCGAGACGACTGGACCGATTTGAAATATCTTTCACTGTTGGAAAGCTACACTATTCCCGAGTGACATAATATGCTATAAAAATTAGGGATCCGTGCGAAGCCGGGAAGGGCAGCTAGTTATTGTATAAAATTGCTATAATCATTTGCATTACTGACTAAAAGTACCGCTTCAGTCAGCGTAGGAGCGTCATTAATTTTCTAAGCGACGATAGGTAAATCTACTTCAGTCAAATTGGCACGTGTCGCATCTAAAGAAGAATAGTGAAGTTTAGTACACGTGTCAGATTAGTAGATTATCTTGGCTTGGGTTTAGTGTATAGGCAACAGTCCAACTGGCACACACAGCTCTGTGTTGGCGCACAATTCATTACAACAAGAAATTTACTGCCGTAGTGATTTGGCATTTACGTGGGGTTTCAATATATTTGGAACAATTAGATAATTGATTGTTAAATAAGATGCATGTTTAACGAAATTATATTTTACTAGCTTCTGCCCGCGACTTCGTCCGCGTGGAACTCCTCTTTTTTTGCAGTCGGTTAAAAAGTAGCCTATGTCCTTTCTCAGGCTCCAGACTATCTTTGTACCAAATTTCATATAAATCGGTCCAGTAGTTTTAGCGTGAAACCGTAACAGACAGACAGACAGACAGACAGAGTTACTTTCGCATTTATAATATTAGTAGGGATTACTTTCACTGCTAGCTAAATTGTTAGGAGTCCGTTAAAACTGTTAAAATACTGTGTTCTTTTGTTATTTTATGAATCGCAAATACTTTAGCTAGGTATCTGTCTTAATGAACGAGTCAGGGGCCATAGAGCAGTGCCAACAGACAATAGCCACCTAAGACACGAAAAATTTATATTTGGTTTGTATTTTCCTATAGGTAGGTACACACTGGTGTCTACCGGTTTGTTGATGAGTGATTCTTAGTAAAAAAATACTATTTGAAATCTATGAATTTACAAAGTCTTCACAAAAATAAGCTGCTTTTGAATGCTCCAATAAGTTACAAAAAAAACAAAAGATTTTTATAGGTTTTCTTCGTCTCTGTTCCACTTCCATTTAATAACAATATTTAAAATCTAAAATCTTTTTATACTTGTTACAGGAAAAGCACCGTATTATTTTTATTATTACTTTTTATCTTTAAGATTGGGAATACCTTGATATACTTCAATAATAATACCCACTCGGATATATAAACCTGACGAAGGGAAACTACCAGATAACTGATAGTTAAGATACATAATGACAGCAGTAAGTAATGGCGGCCAAACCCCGCTAGATAGTAATAAATGAATGAGTTTTAGGCATAGGTAGTACGCACTGATATATCCTCGAAACTGGCAACACTTTTGAAATATAAATAGGTAAGGTTTTATACAATGTCAACGAATAAAGACCTCGATACTGGCAACACTTGCAATATTATTATGAATAAGGCAACACTTTTAGATTATTATAAATAAGGGTTAATACAACATCAACGAATAAAGATAGGTTATCACGCGAACTAGTTTATGTACACATTCCTTGTTATAATTATGAGAGATAATGTAATTATTCGTAACATGTAACCATGGTTTGGACTTACAATATAGTACTTATAATATAATATAGTGGTGTAATTACCGCGTGCGTTCCGATATCATATTATGTAGGTACCTACAATGAAAGTAAATTATGTGAAATATATGATATTATGGTTATTTTAATAAGTATCCAGATTTATGATTAAATAATTTGAACGTGTTTTGCGTAAAGCGATTTAATTTCATATTATTATTATTAAAGTGTAGGGTAATCAGGTGCAGATTCCACTTTTGTAGGAAATTTTAAAAAATAAGCAAAATCCTCAATGCGTTTCGATAAATTATACTGCTCTAAGAAGAATTTCCTTTATTTTAATTAAATGTGTTGCTTTTCACTAAAGTACGCGGGGACTAAGTGGTACCTAAGCTAACTCGCTTCTATGCCAAGCTAAGCTATGAAAATAAACGATCCTAGTATCATACAATCTTAGCTTAGTTGTACCACCTCTGTGCGCCTAATACACAAATGAAAACAATACAACAAAACATTCGTATTCTATAGAAATGAAAACAGGAGTCACCACGGGACATCTGTGACACTTTAATTTGTTGTCAGCCTTTGTAACGCGAAATTAATATTCAATTCGTTCCCATTTATGTATCGAGGAAAATCAATATTTGAAGGGATCTTTATCATTAAGATTGTACTCGTAGCAATGGCTGTTTGTTAAGATAATTGGAAAATTTCCAATTGAGTAATTAAATAGTTCGTATCATAGTCACAATTATATTAATTATATTAGAAATGGTTTTAATATTGTGTTTGTAACAACTTGTCTGTTTGATATTTTATAAATGTCGCCAGCTAATATCGAAACGAGATTCTAAATTTATGGTTCAATTGAAATTTTCTTGGTAATAATTAAATACAATAAAGTGCCTAGTGTGAGTTAAAAGTCACAAAAGAAATTATTATTGAGTTGAATAAATACCTACATTATTTTTATATCTATCTAATTATTATAATATACAAAAGGAGAAGCTGACTTAATAACTTACAATTTCTCAAAACATGAACATAAAATCAACGCAGAGCTATAAGTAGAAAAAAAATGCTTGCTTGAAAATTATCTTACATCAGGAATTTCTTCTGATCATAAAGAACACAACAGAAGTAGGTACCTATTATCAACTAATCAACTTACATAAAAAAATACGGGTCGACTTGACAACCTCTTCCGTTTTTTTCGTATGTTAAAAAGTAGTGTATATATAATATTTTTTTATGACGAAGTTTGCCAAGACAGTCTAGTGTTTTAACTTGTCTTCAATATAGGATTATTTTCGATTTTTCTGAAAATATAAAGAACTTATTCAATTTTCACATAAATAAGTATAACAATGTGTTTTTAAGAAGCATGCTAGCTCGAAAGCCGTGCATACACGGGCTTCCTCAATTATTTACGGCACATGTAGAACACGTAACACTATTTTTAAGTAGAACAAATTGTTTCACCTAAAGGCGAGTTCGCGTGCCATCACCAATTTACACGAACTATACTATAAAAATATGTTAAATATTTTTTATCAGCCAGGAGTTGTTTTTGTAAATGAACTCTTGTTTTTACTTCGCATGCAAATAAGTCAGTAAAAATATTGCCGTATTCAATTTTATACGTTAGCGGATGCATTGTAATAATTTAATTGGGTGAGGTTTTTTTTAACTTAAGTGGAATTAATTCCAATGTTAAATGGAATTAATAATGGTTGATACATTCCTATGTAAAAACAATACTATCAAAAGTAGGTACTTCATATCTGTTAATTTTAGTAAGGATAACCATGTTAAAATAATCTTGAAACGGAAAACTTGAAAAAACTATGATTAATTTACAGTATTTGCATCAATATAATTACTATATTTATTTTTAAAGTGGCTTAGGTATTTCAAAGGCCTTATCGGTTTTGACTTGCTTTGATATTTTTTTATAAATGTATTAAGTCGCTTTATCAAAATCGCCCGAGGTTCGGATGTAGGTACGTATAGGTACAACTTTTTAATCTTTAAGCATCCAAGAGTTAAATTATTCAGCATCCAAGCTAGCTGCTAGAAGCTGTTATGAGCATTTTAATTAGCATATTTCATTTTGCACAACATAAGTTAATATCCCGGATGCTTAAGCACTTGTCATTACTTACACGTCCTGCTTTAATATTCAGTGAGCTCCTTACATCGCGGTGACCTCATTCTGCGGGGCATTCTCAAGAAAAGATAGTTCATTTAATAAATGGCCACGACTCCGCCCCTCATCACTCTTCACTTTGTCCTGAAGATGCTATGGTAAATATGGTTTTGATATTGAGTTTTGTTTTGAAACTTTTTGTTGGTTTTTTATAATTAAATTTGAAATATCGTTGTCGGATGGTCAATTTTCGTGTCGGTTGTTCATTTTCATTTCTGAACTAAACTAAGGAACTAAAATCCTACTTTTATTAAGTCAATGAAGAAGGATTAATGGCTTATCTCAATAAAAATAAATGCATACCAAGACTGTTTCGAGACATAAAAATAATATCGTAGAAAACTACCTACTTACTTTACATAATAGGTACCTTCCCAAATTACCTATGTTATTCTGATGTGTAAGCTATATTATATATAAAATGTCATCAAAATCCGTTCAGTCGGTTTTTGCGTGAAAGATTAACAAACATACATCTAGACATCTATCCTTACATTCTTACAAACTTTTGCGTTTATAATATAATTAACGATAAACAGTTATAATTAGATGATTCGTTCAGTGAAAAAGTTTACGTGAAATAGTAATTTGCAAATAAAAGAAGTATTCGTATATGCACAGTACCTACTAAGTACACAGAAAAAATGATTTCATAGCAATAAATCTACATCAGGATACGTAATAGCCCCCGTTGAGGACTCGACCACATCCTCGGGCATTAGAAGAAATCATAATTAATCGTTTTACTCCGCCCGCTCGCCTTAATAGAGAGCTTTCTACTTTCCACTGCTTCCCACCGGTTTCCATGTTTCTCCAAGACGTAATAAATTAATCTCCATTCCTAGTTTCCTTTGGCTGAAAGAAAGGCAAACAAAACAAAGAAAGTCGTAACTTCAGCGGTACCTTTCTTCGTCTTTCGTGCGTTCGCACTTTAACTTTTCTTGTGTGTTAGCGACTGAAGATTTCTTTACACTTGTGTGAATCAACTTTCTTTTGTGTGATATTGTTAAATTATTTATGACTGCATGTTGTTATGTGTTTTATATGCTTGTGTTTATGATTAGATTATTTAGATGTGTTGGAATGAAATAAATACTTACAAACTTCGTCGTTACGGACTATCGTCAGCGTATTCTGATGAAATCCGTTGTACTTAGTTGATTCCCAGCATCAGAAATTATTAAAAATGCTCTATTAAATATAGTAGACATACCTTTTATCAAAAAATAAGGCTCAATATAAGTGACGTATGCCTTTTTATAAAGAAAAAGTGGCAGAAATAGGACAGTGTTGCCAGCGGGCGGTCGCGGCCCGAATCGGGCGAGACCTTGATCGAGGGCAACACTCGACCTTTACAAAATAAATACCAACCTGACAGTACGATTGATTTACAATATGATTAAATATTTGCCTTTAGCTTTTAAGAGCGTGTTTTCAGACCTGAACTGATTTTGGCACCTGAATTGAATCACTTAGGTTATTTGTAATTTTGTTTGGTAAACTTTTTTGTATGATGACTAAATTCAGATGTTTTTTTATGACTAGGTAAGTACATGTTGTTACAGAAAAAAAAACGTACTAACTTAATGGTACTTAAAGTTTATAAAGTGATAAACTTTACAAATTCATAAAATAAGTAGGTAATATTATTTGACAAAGTTGTTTGTAAATTACTTCCTTAACTTTCCCCGTTTCTAGTTTTTACTTATATAATATTAAGTCTGACGCAACACAATCTTGTCTGGGTTCTAAAAGGCGTAGGAAAGTCAAAACTTGATATATCTGCTTAAAACCATTTATTCTCTAAACCTACCGTGTGGTATTTTAAATCGTACCGGTCAGTTTTTAACAAAAGAACGCATAGGTGCTTTATTTATTCTCGATTAAAAATAATGCATACTAGCTGAGCTGATTCGTAAAGGCACGTGAACAAAAAATTATCTTCATATTGGAATGAAACAACTTGGTAGTTAAACTAGTTTTATTTGTATTTTAAAATAGTTTATGCGTATAATTAAACGTAAATGTTTCATATTTTAAAACAAGCTAGTATTTAAATTTTGTAACGTGTAATAACCGCGAAGGCACCAGAAATTAAAAGCAAAATTTAATTCCAAGTTTAAGTAGGTATTGATGAAAACTGACTAAGTGCTTGAAAATATAACCTAAACTAGATTTGGAAATAACACAGACATACTTGCTCCGAAAAAGTTTAATAGAATTCCACACAGGTGAAACCACGGAGCATGCAAAGTAGAGTAATGTTTCGAAGGTGGAAGTAAGCCTTCACTTACATAAGTACAAGAAGTAAGTACTACCAGTTAGTACAACAAGGTGTCTGCAAGGTCATTGGCCACGTGCATGACAAAGAATTTAAGTCGAACTGCATTTTCGTTCTTGTTTAGGTTGTCCGGATCTTTAACAATACTCTTTGCGTTTTATCATATTATATTCATCGATGAAGTGCCTATTATGCGATAAGAACTGTGTTTATATATCTTATATATAAAATATTTGTTGCCAATACAAAACAAACTCAAAACCTCTCAAACTCCTCCGAAACGGCTACCGATTTTTATGAAATGTTTTGTGCATATCGGTAGGTCTAAAAATCGGCAAACGTCTATTTTTATGTCGGTAAATTATGTTAAAGGACCACCTTTAACTTCAAAGTTTTTTTTTATTTTCGGATTTTATTATATTTTTATTTTTTCATGTTTCCGCATTGGAAAATACATACAACCCTAAATTTTCACCCTTCCACCATCAGCCCCTTTTTTAAGTTCAGTTCGCAGGGCAGAAAGAAAATTTATAAAAAAATATAGGTATTATAATATATACCTACCTATATAGATGTACCTACTAATAATTATTTTTTACAAACTAATCCATAAACAACATGTCTATAACAATATGCTGTCGTGTCGAACTTCTTGATTAAGTCCAAAAATGTTGCACAAAAAATGTTAACCCTATTACTTTATTGCAAGTATAACATTAAGTACCTAATCTACTGCAATACTTACTAGAACAAGCATTTTTAATACCTCAGACGTAGATAATATCGTGCTACATGGAATAAAGACGTAAGTCATTTAAGTTGTATGTGAGTTACGTCTTTCTTGATATATATTATAAGCCAACTAGCTCATAGTTAATTGACAAAAAATTACTTAATGTCTCCACAGTGAAACAAATGGCGTTATTTATTACATACATTTATTATTTTAATCTCTTATTCATATCTTTTTTTACACCTAGTTCGCATACAATTTGAGTTGCTAATCTAATACAGAAAAGTAATCAAGATAAAAAAAACTTAATAGGTAACTAGCACCAGTCAATGCGGAAACAACAACTTTTATAGTCATTCCGGTTTCTTAAAATCTTATTGAATCAGTATGACGAATTTACTCAGTTCCGCTTCAGAGAATTATTTATATCAGTAGGTAAAAAGTGACCCTTAGAATCCTATTCCATACGTATTATGTATACCACTTTATAATTTAACATCGTTACATATTCATTCATTTTAATATTTCATAATTTAACATTATTTACTCATGTCTAATACTATTACATTGTAATGCAAAGAAGTGCAATGGCAATTTTGTTCTATTAACCCACGAATTATATAACTCAGAACAAAGCACTATTAATTGGTAATTACAGGCCAAGACATCACAAAAGCAACTGTTTCACGTAAACCTGACAAGACGGTGATGTGAGAACTTGCTTCAATTAAACTAATAACTAAATACATGAGAATACGGTATCGCAATAGTTGATAAAAATGCGGACAAATACTTTATACTTTACACCATAGATGTTGGTACGTACTAGTCGACCTACAAATTGACTTGATACAGTTTCACTAAGTATTGAGTATCCATGGCCGATTTCAATTAATATACATAGATGTAGTGGCAATGGTTGACATTTTAGCAAGGCCGTTTGCTTCTAGGACGACACCTGTGATCTTCACCTGAATGTCACTTCCCCGATGAGGTCCACACATATATCCGATGCGGACGGGGGCTATGAACGATCGAGATTTTCGCGGTCGCACCCGCCGGCCCTTCCAATACACGTCAAGGCCTCCACTGCTCGTATAAAACGAGTTCACCCGCCCGCAACGACATACTAAGTTACTTTCACGCGGGCAGTGCACATTTTGAACGCAAAATGTACAGGCTCGCTTTATTCGCCTTTGTGCTCGCGGTCGCGACGTGTCAGCAGCAGGAGGGTGGCAGACGCGTACCCAAATATGCCGGAGACCCAAAAACGGCGGCGATCCTACAGGAAGCTCGTTACTTAAGCGGCAACGGCGCGTTTGGAGCCGCATACCAACAGGAGGATGGCATCGACTTCAAAGAGGAGACTGACGCCGACGGCAACAGGAGAGGCAGCTACTCGTACATCGATCCTAGCGGCCAAAGGAAAACAGTGAACTACGTCGCTGGAAAGAATGGTTTCCAGGCAAGCGGCGACCACATTCCAACCGCACCTCAGCCCGTCGCGCCTACGCCTGGCTACACGCCCGACCCGCGATACAACTCTCCGGATTACAAAGCACCTCAACAATACAGCGCCCCTCAGCAGTACACCGCTCCTGCCCCAGCGCGTAATTACGCCGGCAAACCTAACGAAGATGACGGGCAGTACTACCCAGAGTTGTACGAGCAGGAGAATTACGTGGCACCTCAACCTCAGTACCAAGCTCAGCCTCAGCAGCAGTACCAGCCCCAACCTCAGTACCAGCCGCAACCCCAGTACCAGCCCCAACCTCAGCCCCAGTATCAGCCCAACAACATCTACCCTGGTGTACAACAAGCGCAGTACAGCGGTCTGAACACGAACACTCAGCAATACCAACCCGCCCAGCCTCAAGCTCGGCAGCAGTACTACGAGCCCACCACGCCGCCTCCGAACCGCTTCTTCCCTCCGGGCAAGTTCAGCCTCAACAGAGCGCCTGACGGATACACCTACTCCTTCCATAAAGTATAAATCTAAATTATAGAGAAGCCTCGGCGATTTGTAAGGCTCGAGACAAGTAAAAAGCACGCATCAATTAGCAATTCGCCGAGTCATTGAAGGGCCGCGCGGTGCGCGAGCCGCTTCAAAAGCATTTCTTAATTGTTGTTTGCTGTGATATTGTGTTTAATGGACTGGTATAAATATGTTGATCGTTTTTGTTACTTGTGGAGAAGGGTTTGATTGGAAAGCGCGTCAGTTGATCCTGGCTGAACTTGTAAATAAATGTAGATTTTTTCCTAAATAAAATGAATTTCCCTTATCCTGCTTATGATAAGTATATGAAGGAATTAAATAAAATAGGTTGTATTTTCTACTAGGTATATTTACCTCAATGTTTATGCAAATATCAAAAATGGGACTTAAAGTTATAATCTCAATAAATTTCTTAAATTAAAAAAATAAATACAAATATTTTAGGTACCAATTCGCAGCGCTGGAACGTGCAGAGAATACAAGCAAAAGTTGATTTAAATTGACAAGCTTCACGCGATAGCAGGAGTTCTAATAACAAAGCGGCACAGCACGTGGGCTAAGCAGTTTTTAATTAAATTTCGTATGCGGCGCACGCTAAAATGTTACTTGTTAATTGCACTAGCAAGCTTCCTGATATCCAAGGCTCGAATGGGTGTGGGCCGCGTCCGCATTCTGCCGCTTGCACAAACTGCCGCGAGACCTAGTAAGTAACTAGATCACCTTACTGCTTACCACAAGGATATTTCGCCGCCAACCGGTCGGCCGACCACGCCTAGCTTTCCATTACCTGCTCCATTATTAAGACAGAATATTACAATAAGCTTACGCCTAAATCGTGCAACGTATTTTTTTAACTGCAAACTAGTTGCGCTTGATTATGATTCATTATTATATTATCTTCTTATAATGTCACATAAAAACTTCATCAGTGGAGACGTTAAATTTAATTAATATAATTTTTAAGCTCAATCAAAGCAATAATTATGTTGATTCCATTCCATAATTTAGCTCGTGTCCCTATTAAAGACTACTTTGCTTAAACTTTGCTCGCTATTTACTGCTTACTGTATTAAGTACTGTAGTACTTAAATAGGCACTTGAGCGAGCATTACAGTTTTGCACAACTATTAAGTTAGAACTCGACTTCAAAATGAAACAGGCAATGTTGTAAAATTATGACTGCAGTTTATTTTAATTTTCGCATTAATCTCTATGTGGAATAGAAGAACAAGTTGGGACGAAAAAAACGTAACGACAAAACTTTGTCGCTTTGCCGTGATGTAGGGAGGTGAGCAGAAAGAAACTTTCCCAAAAGAAACATGGTTGATGTTGCATGTCGAAGTAACTACGTACCTAATTTACGAGAGTGGTCCCATTTGCCATTTAAATTACGTTTGTGCTAATTACAATATATACATTTAATAAGAAAATTATATCTACATATTATAATATGTTATATAATATAATAATATCAAACTATCACAACGTTCCGAATTGATGTAACACATGGAATAGAAACTCTGACTAGACAATGAGACTCCAAATTAATGTAGTATCGCTTATTTGGTTGATAACTTTTAGATTGCTTATCTATATGGATCAATGCACAATGGTTTCATGTAATAACTTATTTGTTTTTTCGGATTGAATACTGAAGCAATGTTGACCTTTACTGCAAAACCGTACTACAGCATGAGTCTAGATGGGACATATATTTGCTTCTAAATTAGGGTTTTGCTCATCCGCATAGGTTATCAGGAGGTGTGTTGGCACGATTCTGATTCAGGTGGAATGATAGTTCCAGCGGATAAGTCTTTAATAGATAGAGTAGTGACTCTTTATATCTAAAAGAGTTAAATCTGGGAATACCTTCTCAGAAGAGTGTCAATAGGTGTTTTATTTGGAATGCATAAGGTGTGGACATATTTCTCAATGATTTTCTTGTAAGAAAAACTGTGCTCTCTTTTTAGTATAGATTTTTTTACTACAACTAATTATACGTATAACATAGTCCCATTTCACTTTTTTAACTATATTGGCAGAGTAACAAGCAATAAACAAAAGCAGTAAAACATAAGTACTCATTTCGCAACTCCCTCAAACAGTTGCGTAGGTTCAGTGATCTCAACTACCTACTAACTGTTTACGAACAAAATGCTCCCGACGTCGAGTAGTGCCCTATAATGAAGTTAGGCTGTTATTCCTGCAGAGCCTTTACGGCCTACTAGATCAGGAGGCTGTGACATATTTGGTAACTATAGAACATATCACTGATCTTAGTTTCAAGGAATAGAATACCGTCCTCTTGATGCCGTATTTATTGGTCTGTTGACTATACAAAATTTTCCCTTTACTATAAAATGTCAAAAAAAGTTTTCAAAATATAAAAGTACAGAGCAAAAAGCAATTAACGACACATTGTCGTGATCAGGATCCGAAAGACTTTCCGAAACCACGACAGCGTGTCGTGATTAGCGCTCAACGGGTTAGGGATAAGTTCGCCTCTCCACATTTGCATTGTTATTTCATCAATCTTTGTATTTATTTTGTTGTCCAATAAAGACAATCGTTACCGAAATGTAATGACAACATACATTTTTTAATGTAACCAGGAAAAACTAGTGTACTCATGCCAAACAAAATTTTCTTTTTGAATGACTTGTTAGCCGTCTCTGCTTCACTGGACAGATGGGGGTCGCTTTTAGGGGCGCTCACCCTTGACTATATTTGATAGTTAACTATATCACGACCTCCCGCTCTATACGCGTTTATGACCAGTAAACTTGACTTCGGTAAACGACTCCTAAACGTTTTAGTTGTATACAATTTATGTTTCAATTGAGTTGGTGAAGCAATATGTCCGCTTCCAATGCTTAAGTTTTTCGTGAACAGTATTTAGTCTTTTGTTTTATTGTAATGTTATTAGAACTGACATTAGTCTTTTAGATAAATTAACCCAATGTTATTTTCTTTGTACCTATTTATCCATCCTGAATCGTCATGATTAATTATCTTGATACTTAGTCAGGTATTTTCATTTTACTAGATATTTCAAAATGCCAAATTCGCTGTACTATATACAGGTATATAGCTGAGACAGCCTTTCTTAAGATATAAATAGTGTAACTTATTCGACTTTTCTTATGTTGGGTAGGTGAGTACATAATATAGGTAGGTAGTAAATTTTTATTCTATAATAATATGATACTTTCGTAGTAATTATACACTGGAATAAAACAACTATAAGTACCCGATTTAACTTATAATGTAATGATTATGGTATCTTTATCTACAGACGTTTCGAATTTTTTTAAAGTTTCCATATTCATAACGATGAAATTACACTGAGGATTTTTACATTTTATTTTCGATGTCTTCCCATGCAATTACTGTATGTTTCAATATTAAGGGTTGCCACAATTGAGCTGTAAAACTGTCAAAGAGCCAGGATAACAAACAAAAATTGATATGTCCACCACATAAGTACCTAATATTCTTTCAATTATAACTATTGTAATCATAAATTTTCAACATTTACTAGATATTAATTTCTGATGCTTTCGCGGTTATTACACATTGGAATGAAACAACTATTAACGGATTTAACACGCGTATTTTTATTTTATTTCATTAGGTGACGTTTCAGATTCTTTACAGTTTCCATAATCGTAGCACGACTGAGCTGACAATAGTCTAACGCTAAAGTCCAAAAACTTGAGTTAAATCCGTTAATAGTTGTTTCATTCCAATTTACTAGATATTTCAAAATGCCAAACGCCTTCCCGGTGGTACAAAAAGACTCAATGTAATATGCAAGACCGGGGAAAAGCCACGATAAATTTATCTTTTTATCGATCTAAACACTAACATCTTTGGTAGTTTACTATTCCAGTACAAAACCGCTCGTCGGTGTCCCCTGGGAATCCACGGTTGTGCTGGACACACGATACTTTTCGTATAACTTGTGCTTCCTTCGAAGACTGTACTATTAAATAGGTAAATTGAATAAATAATAATTTTTGATGCTATCGCGGTTACGTTGGAATGAAATTTGTAATGGATGTAACTAATATTTTATATTAATTACTGACGTTTCTAAAACTTTACTATTAGATGGTGCTACAAATATCTAATCTAATCTAATCTTTTGTTGACTTAGTTATGAGAAACCGTCAAGGGGCCCTAGACAAGTGCCCAACGTTCAACGTTAACGTTAAACGTTAGGACCAAAATGTATGGGATTTGACATCCGCGAACGACTGTCACGTACGTCACAAATGTCAAATCCCATACATTTTGGTGCTAACGTTAACGTTGAACGTTGGGCACTTGTCTAGTGATTTTTTATAATATAATACTAGTTGTCAGCCAAAGTAGTGCTATTATTGCAACGTATAAAGGGTTTTAGGCAAGTAAGTAGTTCTACTTCAATATACTACACTCGATTTTTCCTTCTATATTAATTTACTCTCTGTACACTTGAATACAGAATTCAATTTAAAATGGTAAAAACAAAAATCAAAACTTGAGAGTCGGCAATTGGCGTGCGTTTGTCGTATTGGTGCAGGGAATCCGTACTCGCCCGCCGTGATCTGCAGTCGAATGCATCGAAAAGGATGCACAATGCATACAAAGTGAACGGCAAATCCACTGAGCCGTGATTTTTCCTTCCGTATTTCCGCATCCAGATAATATGCAACGTCGGTTGTGACAGAGACTGATTATCGTTAGAAAAAAAACGTAATCTCAAGGTTATTAGCGTCAGAGATATCCGACCCCACTGGAGACGTTTGTGGGGTCAGACATACTTCACCCTATCTGACCTCACCTAATCACTCTATAATATCTAATACCTATACTTAATATCCTAAGGCAATTCACACCAATTGATCCAGTCTCAAACAAAGTAAAGCTAAATATCCAAAACTCAGACACAAATGTTTGTGTTCAACCCGCTGACATTTGCCCCTAACAGGATTAGAACCAGTTACTTCCAGTTACGTAGTCAAGAGCTCTGACCACTAGGCCTACAAGCCGTATATAAGGTTGGTTACTAGGTGGGGTCAGATATCACTGACGATATATTATTATCTCAGATCTCAGACGCTGACTATACTTGGACAATATAACATCAATTCCTACTAATATTATAGGTAAAAGCGATTGTAACTATATCTGTCTGTTAGCACTACACGCTGAAGCGCTTACCCGATTTTGTTAAAATTTGGTATGGAAATAGATAAGACAGAAATATACAATGAATAAATGAATTTAAGTTGACCGAAGTACCTACTCACTGAACGTAGACGAAGTCGCATGTAGTTAGATAAGGCAGAGATGTCGAAGCTCAGTGATAAATGAGCGGACTAGCGATCGTGAGGGCGTGGGTACAAATCCTGTGACCATAAAAATTTCATTCAGCACATTTTTCCGACTTACAACTATATCTCTGGCTAAGAGAAATACCGTGATGCAACCTACATGTTATAATTGGCATGTAGGGAATCAGTAAATCTGCGTTGTACTATTATTGTAGATTAGATATAAAATATATAACTATTTCTAGACAGTCCCAGACCCAGTCTAGTAAAGGAATGACTTATGTCGTGAATTATTTCCCACGTAGGTAACAATAGTTTTCTTTTTTAGACCGTCGCTTAGTTTCGTCTTTTAGTAATTGTGTTAAATGATTTATAAAACGTATTAATTCTTGAAGTACTTACTTATCTATAATTTGATTGTTTGACATGTCAAAATCTGTTGTTCCCACTTATCTAATACCTAACGGTAAAAATAGCAATTTAATAATTAAATCACAAATTACCATTAACTGCTTGAATCTAGAAAAATACTTTGTTTAAATAATGAAAACGTACAAAAGCTGAAATATATAATAAGTTCTCTGTAACGCAAGAATAAATTTTTGCCTCATTAATGGCTGCAATAAACTCAATAAGACAATAAATCGGTAAAGAATAAATAATACAGGTAAAGTTATTAATTAAAGGAAAAGGTATTCTTTGTAAACCTCTTTGCTCAATTAAGCAAGTACTTAAGCTCCCTTTGTCATTGTCTCCTTCTTTAATTGACGCAGAAGAATACGTAGTCAGGTATTTTCATTTTTCTTTTAGAACAATTCTTTTCAGTACAACCTGTGCTGTCGCATTGTTAGAGAAATCGAAAGTCTTTCCCTATTTAAAACATTTAAGAAAAAAACTTCTATTGTCTTTTCTTAAGACTCTATCTTTCTTTGTTTCATTGTTTTGAGTAATTTCCCTTGTACAGTTTCTGTCTTTTTTTCTATTTATTTTTGCTTTTTTCTATAATAAATAAAATTCATAATGTTTTATGTATCCCTAATAATATCATTAATGATTTTTAATGATTTCGAGGTAACGAGGTATTAATTATTATTTTGTTCCCATATAAATGGGAACAAAATAATAATTAATACCTAACGCATTTAATTTAACGTAAATTAATTTTATATTAACATTTCGAAAGCTTTACAGCTTAGTCCGTAAAGTTGTCAAAACGTCAACAAAACGTACGCCAGTTAAAATTAGCCAGACAAAATCTTAATAAAATCTAGAAATCTGTATAAATAGATGTTCAAAAGTAATCACCGGGTTTTTTATTTTATTCCTATAAAAGTTATTTATACCTACCTAATATTAAAAATGTTTTATTTCTCGGTACAGAATTTTCTTAGAAGTAAAACGCGGTTTCCTCACCTGAAGAGCATTTAAATTTCAATTTCCTTTTGTAATTATTAATAGAGCGAGTTTATTGAAGGTTCCAGATATTTCTCAGCGTCGCCCATTAGTTTAATAACTTCATTTTACTTACCTCTTCAGGCCTGAAGCTGTAAAAGCTAGAAAGTGCAGATTTGTAGTCCTGAGCTTTAAGAATAAATGTAACTAGGGTACTTAGGTACTATTAGAGTTTTATTGATAATTTAATTTAAAAAAATAAGCAAAAAATAATTAAATTAAGGAATTAGTCTTTACTACTAAATAACTTAAATATAATTTAAATATACCTATATTAGTTATTATGAATTACCATTCAAGTAAGAATACAAAAACTTGTAATAATTTCTGGCATGAAACAATTATAACGGATTTCACTCGAGTATTATTTTTCATTTGTTGAACTTTAAAGTTCCCATATTCATAGCACGACTGGGCTGACGATAGTCTTAAGTTAAAAAAAATATTGTATTTATCTAGTTTGTTAATTTTAATAACACAAAATTAAATGTCCAATGTCGGTATTTCCGTATCGGTATTTCCTGTGCATAAATTGACTTTCTATAAAAACGTACACATTCGTTAAATAAACATAGATTTCCTCAACAAAGCTCGGATATTTTATACAAAGATATCAAAGTGCAGAGAATGCTCAACTAAGAAGAAAATGCGAAGGCAGTACTGTTGTGAAATTGCTGCAGTATTGTCGGCATTTCCCCTTTTGCATTCGTTTGCGTTCGAATAGCGCCCAATTGTTCTTTGTTGTTATAAATAGGTACCTACCAATACAACCAATACAACATTTTACTTAGAATAAAACAATTATAACGGAATAATTTCTGATGCCTTCGCGGTTATTATACATTGGAATGAAACAACTTTAAACGGATTTAACTCGCGTATTCGACTTTTGCATAAGACTATGGTCAGTTCAGTCGTGCTACGATTATGGAATCTGTAAAGGCCCCGAAACGTCAGCAAATAAAATAAAATACGCGAGTTAAATCCGTTTTAAGTTCTTTCATTCCCATTATAACGGATTCAACTTGCGTATATAAATGTTTTCAAAACTGTCGGTGTTAGACTATCGTCAGATCAGTCGTGCTACAAATATGGCTAAATTACATTTAATTTGCTGACATTTCGAAAACTTACGGTATTTCATTAAATAAGCGAGTTAATTCCGTTATATTGTGTTTCATTCCAATGCGTAATAACGGCGAAATTATTAGTAACGAGTAGGTTGTATAATAAAAATAGATTTTTCTGTTCTCCGCAGCTCCGTCCAGAAAGAGCCAACTTTGTGGCCGCTGCGCTAAATGAAATTGCCGCTTTCTGGCTTCGTCGAACAGAAAAATAGTATACTGACCTCGGCCAGTAAAATAAAAAAGCCTCAGATCACATTTTTGTCAACCTCGGCTTCGCCTCGGACGACAATTACATGTCATTGTGATCTGAGACATTTTTTATTTTACTGGCCTTGGTGCGTAATGTACTATTAGAACTGTTGTCTTTAAGTAAGTGCCTTTGTAATGTAGGCTTACAATAATACATAATAATATAAACAACATAACAAGCGATAGTAATAAAATAAAACAAGAATATAAAAAATGTTAAACAATTCGGCAACGCAAATAAATACAATTTCAAAATAAATTTTACATAAGTAAATAAAATATTTATTCGTGCAAAAAATAAATGAAAACCACTAATAGCTTTCCACGTTAGCAACATTTAAATAACGGAACGTGATTTCTCGTGGAAAATATTTTCCAACGCTCGATCGACACTCGTGTCAACGGCAAGAGGCAAGCGGAAGTATGTAGCCGGTTAGTTCGACGTAGGAGGTTAGTCGGGAGCTTACTTGAATACAGCACTCTTGCTATACCAAATGAAGACTTAGTTCAAAATGTATTTTTTCAAACTGAATACTGAAGCGCCAGCTAATAGGCCTTTAGGTACCTACTACAAAACCAGACGGATGGCCTTCAGAGAGGAGACTTTCAAGCCTTTAGGTTAGATAGTCCAAACTAAACTAACGTAAGACAGTTCCTATTACATAGAATATAAATCTATATAAGCTAAAACTGACTGACTAACTGATATATAAACGAAGGGCCTAAACTATAAGAGTTTGGAACTTGAAATTTTTTAAGAAAGGATTTTTGTAAATTCACTCCCTTAGGTATAGAGTAAGATCCCAGAGCGATCTGACGTAACTTATTTTCTGACGAATGAAACCTTAAGATTTCAGTAGCGTCTAGAGTGCCTTGAATATCTACGGGCTTGTGAAAACTGTCAGAGTGACCCCAAGGCTGGTACCAGGTGAGAAAGGTGACTAAAAATAAGAGTTATCTTACTTATTTTCTCATGGCTCATTTTTATATATATCATGTAGAATATTATTTTAAAGTTATGGATATAAGTGTCAGACACTTGAGATTGACCAGAACTTTTGTCAGACACTTTTAAGCTACCCAAAAAATGGATCTCAAAGATGGATGAACATATGCATATCATGTTGAGGCTCATTCGACTCGGTATGACGAGCACTTTCTAAACAGAATATGATGATGGTAGTGTTGATGATGAATCCTGAAGACTACTCCGGATCTCGAAGTTGGATGATCATAGGCATATCATGTTTAGGCTCATTCGACTCGGTATGACGAGCACTTTCTAAACAGAATATGATGATGGTAGTGTTGATGATGAATCCTGAAGCCTACTATGGATCTCGAAGTTGGATGATCATAGGCATATCGTGTTTGGGCTTATTCGACTCGGTATGACGAACACTTTCTAAACACATGATGATAGATACCCCACATGTAAAGGTCTGATGAAAAAAAAATGCTGAGTTTCAGTTCAATGTATGGGGAACCCCAAAAATTTTGTTTTTTTTTTCTGATTTTATTTTAAAATCTTAATGCGGTTTACAAAATACATCTACGCACCAAATTTTAATAATGTAGCTCTTATAGTTTCGGAATAAACTGGCTGTGACTAGAGTACCCGATTACTTGAGTAATCGGTTACTGAGTAATCAAATTAGTAATTGGATTACATTTGTAATCGATTGACGCCAACACTGATTGAAACAGATAATGCTCGTCATAGCGAGTCGAATAAGCCCAAACACGATATGCCTATGATCATCCAACTTCGAGATCCATAGTAGTCTTCAGGATTCATCATCAACACTACCGTCATCATATTCTGTTTAGAAAGTGCTCGTCATACCGAGTCGAATGAGCCTAAACATGATATGCCTATGATCATCCAACTTCGAGATCCATAGTAGTCTTCAGGATTCATCATCAACACTACCGTCATCATATTCTGTTTAGAAAGTGCTCGTCATACCGAGTCGAATGAGCCTAAACATGATATGCCTATGATCATCCAACTTCGAGATCCGGAGTAGTCTTCAGGATTCATCATCAACACTACCATCATCATATTCTGTTTAGAAAGTGCTCGTCATACCGAGTCGAATGAGCCTCAACATGATATGCTTATGTTCATCCATCTTTGAGATCCATTTTTTGGGTAGCTTAAAAGTGTCTGACAAAAGTTCTGGTCAATCTCAAGTGTCTGACACTTATATCCATAACTTTAAAATAATATTCTACATGATATATATAAAAATGAGCCATGAGAAAATAAGTAAGATAACTCTTATTTTTAGTCACCTTTCTCACCTGGTACCAGCCTTGGGGTCACTCTGACAGTTTTCACAAGCCCGTAGATATTCAAGGCACTCTAGACGCTACTGAAATCTTAAGGTTTCATTCGTCAGAAAATAAGTTACGTCAGATCGCTCTGGGATCTTGGACCAGTAGTAAAATAAGGGTTCAAAGTTAGTACGAAACTTTGCCGTTTTTGAAGTGACCAATAGAAACGGGACAGTAACTATTCTAAATGCGATGCGGCAGAGGCTAGTACCTAATATAACTTTAGGTAGATACTATAAATAACACAAGGCGTTCTGTTAACGATTTTTCGACTAGATAATCGTGTGTGACTGCTCTGATTATATTTAACTTATTAAAACCTACTAAGTGACTTATTTTATTAGCATGACTAAGATTTAGAAACAATTAACTAAGTAAGTGTTTAAAGATTAATTACGTCATAAAGGGTATGCGTAACTTATCTTTAATGAATATAAATTTAAGTAAATTCACGCGTAATATTATAATTATGTCACGAATAACTAACAACACTTGGGCTTATTACAAAGTATGCAGTATAATTAATTACACTACAGAGTGCTTACAGTAACGGTGTGTTCATTTAGCTCATCTTAATTACTTATGTAAATTTAATTACGAAATCGCAGGTGCAAAAATGTTACTGAAACTATTTTAATGAGATATTATATAAACTAATGTCTTTTTATTTGGATGTAATGTATTGTACAATATTTTTGTGGAATTAAGGCATTGCGATAAAAATATATTTTCAACATTTATTCTTCTTGATATATTCTACAATCAGAGCAAAAAATCTACTAAAGAAATATTTCACATCATTAGCTTTAACAATTTTAATAACTAATAAGCTATAGAAAAGTTCCAATTTAAATTTAAAATTAGTAAAAGCATAAACACGCATTTACTTCACTTACCTACTTATTCCAATTTGTAATAACCGCGAGAGCATCAGAAATTATTTCGCACTAGCTTTTGCCCGCTACTCCGTCCGCGTGGAATTAGCAATTAAAAGTAGCCTATGTCCTTTCTCAGGCTCTAAACCATCTGTGTAACAAATTTAATTTAAATCGGTTCAGTAGTATTAGCACGAAAGCGAGAATAAGTTACTTTCGCATTTAGTTAGTTATTTACTTTCAAGATACCGACTTACTTAATAATTTCTGATACCTTCGCGGTTATTACACATTGGAATGAAACAACTATTAACGGATTTCACTCGCGTATTTTTATTTTATTTTATTTGCAAACAAATCCGTTAATAGTTGTTTCATTCCAATACCTACTTACTTACTACCTATATAAAGATAAAGGTACTTATAGGTACCGTAAGCCAAAACGGTAAGTACAGAAAACAAAATTGCACGGCTATTTCATAAATTGATCAATAACAGTTGAGAGCAATCTTTAAAACAACGGGTATGTGACGAAATAAACAATAACAGAATTGCATCATTTGTTTCATTGTTGCCTACGGTGTAGTAAAATGTATTACGACACAGCTCCGTTAGGTCAACGTCGATTCAATATTAGATAATAGGCGATGTGGTTACTAGACTTGATACATTTCATTAATAAACAGTCCTATGTTACTGTGTATACCTACCTATATACTCAAGGGCGTGCATTCTATACAAGCACAGTGTCACTGGAGTGCCTACCTTGATGCCATGCTTACGAGTATACTCCCCTCACTGCACGCACCTGTAATATACCTACTATTATTGTTCGAACACATTTCTTATATTCGTATACGACTGAGCTGGCAATAGTCTAGCGCTAAAGGGCTACAAATATGGAATCTGTAAAGTTTTCAATACGTTAGCAAATAAAATAAAATACGCAAGTTGATTAAAATTCCAATATACTGACTGCGATGGCTAGAAATGATTACGTTATCAGTCTATTATCGTATCAAGAATTGTCTGCAATAGGACTTTAGTTTTAAAGTTTCATTGTGTACTAACTTGTTAAAAAGGTTGATTCATCTAAAGGGGTGGAATATCGAAAAACTAAAATCTCACCAGAACCGTGGCTGAATGGAGATCTGTTTGTTTGCAATCAATGAAAGGAGAAAAAAGACTTGAACGTTCTGAATCTCAATTGGACGCTGTATCCGATCGATTGATTATTCATTCTTGCTTTCGAAAATAGTTTAAAATTTCAATTTTTGAATATGCTGTAATTAGATAATCTATATCAGTAACAAAATTGTACTTATAATAATCTACTTATACTAATATAATAAAGAGGAAAGGTTAGTTTGTTTGTTTGTTTGGATTGAATAGGCTCCAAAACGGCTAACCCATTTCACTTTTGGGAAGCTAGAAAATTCCCGAGTGACATAGGTTATATTACCTATATTTAAAGAAAAATAGGGATCCCTGCGAATCCGGGTCGGGCCGCAAGTGTTTAAATATGTTCGGTTGCTATTATCGATTGGCACTTGTATGCCAATGTCTTTCTTCGTTGCCGTCGCAGCGGTCCCTTATATGACTCAAAGGAAGCAAACAGTGATATAAAATCCGTAACAGTTTAGCTTCCAAATAACAGCCATATCCAAATTAAAAATTTCAAAAGTTCCCACTATTATTTCACGCATATATTAAACACGCTAATTGTAACACACATACCTACGCATAATATTACGTTAACGCTTCGAACAGTTTGTGTTCCAAAACAGCACAAGAAAACAATTTAGCAAGCGAAGAGCTAGCGTCCGTAATGGCGAACGTTGGTGTGCAAAAACACGCTGGGAATGCGACAGCTGACCCGCCAATGACCACAGGGCCGAAGTTGCCGCCCTTTACAGATTAGTAACTAATAAATAATAACAATCAAACATCTGTCTTTGTTTTTGAAACTCTTAAGACACTCGAGAATTTTATCTGGCGGTTTACGTTTTTCTGTTACAGTTATCCGCTTCGGCTTTACAATTATACAAACATTTTCTTGACATAAACGAACTCAACAAAATAGGATTCATTCAATTTCGTGCAGTCGATCGGAAGATCTGCATGTGATTCATTTTTATTTATATTATAATTTATATTAAAATAAGCCATTGTCGGGAAGCGGCAGTTGAATACAGAAGCGCAGTGCAGCAGATAGGTGCAGCAGGTGGGTGGGTGCAGTAGGATTACCCCTCAGGTAGTGAAGGTTGAAGGTTGAAGGTAGTGAAGATGAAGAGGTGAGCGGTGACGCGGTGAACTTTAGTTTTTAGATTAAGTTTTTTAAGTTTAGTTTCTTCTTTCTTCAGAGATAGGTCACTCGCGAGGTCTAAAGGTGGTCAACTTTGACTTTGGACCTGTAGAGTCCGGGGCGAGCTGGCCCCGGACAAGGCCTTTAATTTCGGGTGCTGAACTAGGCTCAGCTGCCGTCGAAATGAATCAATGTAAATGAATGAGGTGAACGGTGATACGGTGATGTGGAAGTATGGAGATGTAGTCGGGCTTTCGAAGTTAGCCCGCTACGCCATGCTAAATTAAAAACTAACTATCCATTGTCCAAGAAAGTTTTGGTTACGATGAGTTTAAACAACAAAAAGAAAACAATACATGTTTAAGTTTTAAAAAACGCCAAAGAACACTGGCCGTTCATAACGTTCCAAAGTCAAAACGAACTAATATTACTATGAGTTCCACAGATAACACAGATTCCGTCTCTGAAGCGTTCAGTCGACGGGGATTAATGGCTGGAGCAATTAAAGTAGTAAACAGCAGGTGCAGCGAGACGCGGTGGTGGCGCCCTCTCGAACAAACAAAATAGTGTGGGCTACCCCGCTCACTGAGTAACTGATATTACACACGGAGCTAGCAGTTGGAAAACATACTCAAGATTTATGGTGATTCGAAATGTACTAATCAACAAGCTAATGGCATGTGATTGGTCGAACACAGTGGCTAGAACTCAGTCGAGACTAGCATCTTGTGTATTTTGCCCCATTGGTATTTGGGTTTTTGTTGCTGACTAGTGTTAATAAGAATGACTTGAAACTTATCTCATAAATACTCACTCACTCTCAAATACAAATATAACATGATCAAAATAAATTATCATCCCGTGAATATCCCTCACTCATTCAATTAGGAGTACCTATAACGTGATCGTTTTTTTTTAACCAATTCAACGTCACACATTGTTCGTCTAGTAAAGTCTAGTCAAAGAAAATATTAATTACCTATATTTTATGGTATTTCAACTCTTCCTGTTCGTAACCGGGCACGTCTGTCTGTTACAAATATAAGAAAGTAAATGAGTAAACGGGACTAGTGGAGTAATTCCTCGGGACTCGCGAACGCCGCAAGCGAGTAATGCGATACTGTTTGTATAAGGAAATAATCTGTTTATGTAAACAAGTATGCATTTATAGAAGGTACTTTCGAAGTCGAGCTAACAATTTATGCAAATACTGAGTAACGGATTTTTTATTTAAAAGACTAAGTAATTGAGTAGACCAGGTATTCGTCCCAATACTCCCAATGACTATGGTCATTGTAGAAGATCAAATCTCATTGACCTGGCTGCTACGTGGTACAGTTGCATCAATGTTTTCAGCAATAAGATGTTCTTAATTATACATATCCCTACTAATATTATAAATGCGAAAGTAACTCTGTCTGTCTGTCTGTCTGTTACGCTTTCACGCTAAAACTACTGGACCGATTTAAATGAAATTTGGTACGAAGAAAGTCTGGAGCCTGAGAAAGGACATAGGCTACTTTTTAACCGACTGCAAAAAGGAGGAGTTCCGCGCGGACGAAGTCGCGGGCAGAAGCTAGTATTATATAAAAAATGCTTATTAGACATTGAAAAATTTGTTAGGTTAAATTAACCGTGATGTAGATGTTTTTGAATGAATAAATTTGATGAATGCATAATGTTTACTAATAGACTACTTAATAGCAAATACATATAATGGTACCAAGATAAGCTGGTAAATTTAGGAGAAAGATAATTGTTATATTATTTAACATTGGTAGGTACAATACTATTGGTAGTTATGAACAGCAAACCTACCTACTCTGAAATATAAATAAATTAATCAAAATATTATATAAAAAATGCTTATTAGACATTGAAAGATTTGTTAGGTTAAATTAACCGTGTTAGTAGTTCCTGAGATTAGCGCGTTCAAACAAACAAACAAACAAACAAACAAAAAAACTCTTCAGCTTTATAATATTAGTATAGATTGGTAGGTACAATACTATGAACAGCATTGTACTTACCTAGTATGTACGTGAAAAGAACTTACAACCGTTAAATCTACGAGTAGGTAGTACAAGTATAGTAGTAGATACAACCACAACAGAAGAATCTTCGAGTGGCATCGTAGTATATAAAAGACTCAAGACCGATCGGTAGGGACGTGGTAATTTCCACATAATCCGGTGTTGGCGAGGTTGTGCCGGATACTCGGCGCCGCATCCACCGGTAGACGACCATTGCCGACACGTGCCGAGAACTGCCGAGAATTGCCGGGAACTGCCCGAGATGTGTCGGAAACTACATCCGATTCATAATGATTACTCTTACGTTCCTCGCTAGATGGATAGAAAGCATATACCTATGTATCGTTTTTATTTTATGTAAGATCTTTTTAAGATCGTAAAGAATACTATTCTTTATGACTCTTCAAATGTCTCTAAATTGAAAATATTGTTTAACTAAAGGCGTCTAACGGTGTTTTTAGATACCTTCATTTTTATTAATGCGGTCAACATATTAATTTTCATTTTACAATTTACATATCGCACACCTAGATCTAAAGGGAGCTAACTCAAAAATCTGAAGATTTTAATTAAACACACGCTAAAAAAAAGGATCTGATTCCTTACAACAATTTCGCCTCTCCCGAAAAAGTTACTTTTTTTGAGTTAGCTCCCTTTAGATCTAGGGGTGCGATATATAGGTCCAATCCTACTAAGTTTTAAAGCAAATCAGCCACTGCTTGCAGTTAGATACAGACGAGAAACACGAAAACTATTTTTCTATTTTCTTAAACGTAGACAAGTACAGAAATAGAAAAAATGTTACCTGTACATAATTTTCTCCACCACTTAAGCTAAGATGGTGAAGGGTCATGTAGTGGTCAGGGAGACGTTTTGTAGACGCGTGATTACGGGTCCCGACACGGGCGAGTCGTAAATCCACCGCACGTGTCTTATCACACGAAAAAACACTTCCGACTGTCTGTTTTTATAGCGAGCAATAATGCAGTTTACAGTTAACACGCGGAAAGTGTGCCCACTGGAGAATAGGTGCCTAAATTCAAGCGTTCAGTTTGATAGCGCTTTTTCTTTTGTTTATATCGCACTTTTTAGTAGTTTTAATTGCAGGCGTGTTTTGTTTATTATAGTAATAGTAGGAAATAATTCCTTAACTTTAATATGAATTGGATTTAACGATGGCTGTTGTCATCGGGTTTAAAAGTAATTCTGTGAGAAACTCGGAGAAAAAGTAGTTCTTAATGAATGTACTTACCTATATAAAATAGGTACCTAAAAACTATATAAACACTAATACACTAAATATAAATAGGTACATATACAAGTTTCATGTCAACCGTGTACCCAGAAGAATCTCATTTAGCTAACTATCAGGAAATGTAAAAACTATTTCTTTGTATTACGCTCAGTCACTCATAATTTTTTCCCTGGAAATTTTAAACACGGAATTAACGCGACGCTTACATTGTAAAACAGCTATTTTACGGTCAACCGTCGCTATGTTTCTGGGAGAAAAATAATTTATATCAGCTCTTTGCAAGCACACGTTCCTGCCATCCGGGTACAATTAAACTTTTTGCTCCACAACTTCGGACCAGTGCATCCATAGCACGTTCTAGAATTATGAGCCGATCGTGACAACTCTCCACATTAGGCTTAACAAAATAACCCTTATTACAAAGCAACAGAGTCCACAGATTTGTAGGACAGGTGCGATACGATAGCAATCTTAACGCGATGTGTTTACGATTAAAACAGTTAAGAATCGGTTTTCATGTTAACTGCTCGAATGTCACAATTGAGCCACTATGTATGACGAAACTAAAAAACTAGGCCGAATTTAAAAAATAAAGAGTGAATGAATTCTCTAATTGTTAACAAGATTTAGCAAAACGTCAGATTTTCTAAATGATTTAATTAAATTGAAATTACCTTTTGCCTTACTTTATTCTGTTATTGTTAGTCCTTTTAAACAATTATTTAATAATAACCGTAAACGTCGATTTCCAGAAACTTTGTCTCAAGTCCCTACTTGTCCATTTCAAACATGAAAAGAATAAAATGATTCACATTGTACCTACAGTGCTTTATTGTTTAAACTCACTTGTCAATATTCACAAACGCTACCAAATTAGAACGTCCCAACTTGATCCTCATATTTTTTTAACAAGTGTCTAGCTAATTAGTTCTGGCACAAATCTTCTGAGTGAAAACTTTTAATGACGACGAATGAAAGTTTACACGCCTCTTAAGTTCCAGTCGCGTACGCGAATTTTCTTGGCCTCATTAAGAATTTGACGTTAAATTTTGAGCAAGTTGCTTATTGATAATTTGCGACGGCGGCGCTGGAAAACAATAGTCTGTGTATGTTTTAAAACACATTACAATCATACAAAATATTAATCCCCTGCTTAGAAATACTAAAAAGTGAGTACCTACATACGTACGTATGTAGGTACGCATATACGTACGTACTTCTGTCGTATTAGGTATGAAAACTTTTCGAAATGAAAAATTCGATGATGATATCGCACACCTAGATCTAAAGGGAGCTAACTCAAAAATCTGAAGATTTTAATTAAACACACGCTAAAAAAAAGGATCCGATTCCTTACAACAATTTCGCCTCTCCAGAAAAAGTTACTTTTTTTGAGTTAGCTCCCTTTAGATTTAGGGGTGCGATATTTGTACCAAGACAGTCAGAACAAATGAAGACCATAGTGGGACTTCAACTCATATCTTCACTGGGCGCTATGTACGTAGGTACTTGTTCACACTAATTTGTTGCATTTTAATTTTCATACCTTTTGAGTCATGCGTAAGTTTGAATGAAAGAAGTTGCGTTTGACCTGAATCCCTTTGATATGCAAAGTGTTGATGAGGTCATCACTGAAACAAAGTAATCTAGAAAATCATCTATTCGCTTTAAAGGTACCTTTTACAATCCGCGTGTTCAAAGAAAAATCTTTAAGTAACTTAGCGAAACTAAGAGACTTGACCACCTACCGGGTCTCTCAGTAAGTCTTATTACTTAGATAGAAACACAAAAAATCATCAAGATTGGGACAACCACTTAGGACGAATTCAGTAGGTTGTACATACGTTCAATACACAATTATAAGGATAACTACCTACATCATCAGTCATCCTAATAACCTTATAATTGTGTGCTGTACATTTTTACATAATTGAACAGAAATATATGGGTGCCTAATATGCTTTAATATTATGGTACACATACCTAAAATTACTTTTATATATATAGATATTATATACCCTTAAGAAGAGACTACCTACTTTAATAAACATTTTGCCAAAAAAAAATCCAAAAAATCTCTGCAAATTCTACATCGTCATAACCTTAAAATACGAACACATTTAACATCAACATCCTTAAGAACTTAATTTACTCCCGTAACGTTTCCAAGAATTCCTGAATTCATGCTGGAAAAATTATAGCGAAGGGAAAAAATTAGCTGCGGGGGCGAATTCCTGAATTTTTACGGAGTCAGGGCGCGTGAGACGCGCGGCGCAGGCATGTGATTGCTTCTCATATTGACGCCCGCGCGACGAGGAATGTTTTCACACGCTATTGCCCCCGATATCGATACCATACCATTCCGTACGCATTTTTGTATCCATCTGGCGTCATGGACTAGAATATCTGGCATATCGACGCGAATTGTAGAAAACCGTGTCCCTGAAGGCAACCTATCACATATTATTATAGTAAAACGACCTAACTCGAAAAATGTGTGGCGCGAATTTAAATTTAAATGTGGTGACTCTTTATCCTAAATGGAGTATCGATATATTTTGAATTGATTCACTTTAGTACTGTATATATGCTCTATGTATTAGAAAATCGCCGGACCCTTGCCGAGTGGACAAACATTCTTTTAACTACCTAATTTGAATTTTTTGATCTCATCGGTATAAAAATCCACTATTAGAGATAAAAATTCAAATTTTTCAAAAGATTAATTTACAAAAACCATCTGAAGTAGTTAAATTTGTTCTGTTTGGCATTGTCTAGCTACTACAGTTCAGTCACTTATTTAAATTGTAAAATTTACTAGTTCTGGCTGTGTACATCAGATCTGTCTTCAATATAAAACACCCATAAAAAAACTAGGTTAGAAATAAGGTACGTGCATCCATTTATACAATGGGTAGATAATTTTTCCCATCCTTTCAACTTATGATGTATTCAGATACGCATATACTTTTTATATGAAACGATATAATATTCTTACATATGGCATTTGCAATGACGACTAACGTCGTCGTAAAAAATGTATAAAGTATTCCATGTTTGCGTCACACAAGCCGTAAAGTGAGGACATGTTTACGATCCATAAATTTCCAAATAAGTGTACCTTCTGTGTAATTTCATTGTCTTTTTGCCGTAACTTGAGATAGGATCAGGTGGAACAAGCTCACGGGAATATTTTTAAAGCAGCAGGAACGTTTCTTTTTAATTTCATTTGAATAAAATTATAACCGACAATGTGTTACTTAAACACGCTTGGTTGGCGTCACTACTTGGTATAAAAGAACTGTGAATTTCTGCGAACCTCTTTCTTTTTTGTTGTTGGTTTTTATAATTTGTTTATGGTTTTCATCATAAAAATCGCCTCCCGTTTTGGAGGAGTTTGGCAACAAACATCGCGACACGAGAATTTTATACATTAGATAAGGTCGGCCAAAGTAAGGTAATTGAACAAACCGATTTTAAGTACACCAATAACAGCGTGCTACCTATTACTGACACACTTCCCACGGCAATTTTCTTTGCTATTAGAAAACCAACTAACATGTTACATTCATAAACTTCACACAGTAAATAAAAAACCCAAATGTTTCGTTAACATCGTACAGGCATCATAACAGTAACTTAATCCACTTCAATACCTGCGTTTTTAAATAAAGTCATCATAGGATTGATTCTAAAGTGTCAATTAATTCGCACCTTGATAATCAAAACGTCACTATACGAAAAACGCACTTTTTAAACTGACAATGCCATCTAGTTGGGCTAACAGTAAACTACATAATACAGAGACACTGGTGGCTCTAACTCCACTTACAGCGCCTGGAGGCGCTAGTGTCGTTTTGTCATTTAGTGGGGATGAGACCTCGACTCATCGGAATAGTGGCGTTTTATCATTAGCAACGCGTGAATTGAGAGTGATAGAGGTTTCTCGACGAAGAAGCTCGTCATTTTTGGTTTAATGTCGTTACGTCTTAAAATTATTATGAAACTGCTGTCTTTTTTAACGGAATAATGATCCTATACGAAAAATGTCACTTTTACATAACGTATTTTTTTAAATTTTGCATATTAAAATTTAAAGTAATAACGTCACTTTAGTCTTAATGACAGTATTCTTTTTATAATTCGACTTAACTAAGACAGGTTTATTGTATTATTTTGTATAGTGTCCCTTTTACCAGTTTTTTGGCCATCACGGAAAATAAATTTTAATCAACGGAGAGAGTCACTTCAGGTATAGTGACGGTAATCTATTTAGGGGATAATTAAATTAGGTACCTACTTAACTTGAAACGAAACTTTTTCTGTTCTAATAATGATACAATTTGTTTTTGTAGTTTTATTATAATGAAAGAATACTACTATTTACTTATCCTGCTCATCTAAAACTGGTACCAAACCACGAAAACCAATAAAAATACTAGAAGCAAATTTCCTAATGCCAAAAACCTCCTAATCTGTCGAACAGTTCTAGCATTTCTTCATCATCTAGCTCTGTCAATTCTTCTACTAGCTGTTAGTAGTTAGATAAAATGTCTATCTAATGTAATCCTTAATTGTTGTGTTATGTACTGCATGCACTTTAGGTTCTGTCACAGAAACTTGTAGTGTATGTTCTGCAACGGCTAACTCCTACAAAAATATCTTACCTACTTTTACCAAATAATGTTTGAATATTTGGTGATTGTAAACTAACATTCGGTTTAACTCATTCTTTTGCTGCTCTGCATAATGTGGCGCTTATTTACTCTTCTCCATCTTCAGAGGATACAGAACCTATGAGATCTGAATATACCCGAAACGAATTACAGTTTGTCATTAGTTTTTTCACTGTCACTTCGAATGCAAGCGAATCTCTGAATGTAATTCTAAGATATTACATTACGTAATTATTGGACAAAACGATATTATGATTTAAGAAAGCTTTTCAAGTTGAAATGTATGAAAAATTTTAAAAATTGAATTTTGTGATGATTTTATTTTAACAACTCCAAAAACATGCATGAAATAGGCTTTTTAAGTAGAAATTTCAATCATATAGACAAACTAAACAATCTGAAGTGAAAACCCCTTACTTATTAAGTTGTTTAAATACTTTTAAACTGTGTTTTTAATAAAATGCAAACATTTTAAAAGATATGATGTCATTGTTGCCCATAAAATGGAAAAAATGTAGAAACAAACATATGGAAAACTGACACTATGTAAAATTTTGTGGAATATTGACACTAAAAAATTACATAAACCTTAATAATGAAGCCGTTTATGAATAAAAAAAATATTTGGATACCTGAGATAATAAAAGGTATCTTGTGGTTAGTAAAACCGTACTTAAACATACGAATTTATTAAAAAAGTATATGTTTGTCACATTTTTTCTGATTGTAAACTTTAAACCCTCGTAGCCAAAAATCGACTTTTTTGTATAATGACGTTGTGATTATCAAGGTGCGAATTGTACCTAAACAGGATCCAGAAATGCGGATGTAAAACAAAACCAAAGGTAATGGGGCTCTGGATGGAAGGCAAATTGAACGGCAAAGTTTCTGTGGTGCGGGAATAGAAAACGTCAGTACACCGTGGAAAGGCTATTAATTATGAGAAAGGAAATTGAAACCCCAGTGGAAATGGAAAAGTAATAAAATGCAACAGCGATTGCAAGATGAGTGCTGCGCCGCCCCTACAAACTGGGGCAATCTAGCTTCGCTTCGTTTTATATTAAATGACAATAGGTATTTTTTGCATTGCGAACTTCTTATTTAATATCGTGGTCGAGATGCACGTATTGATAAAATTAAGACTGGGCCGCTATTCGGAAACAAATATGCATATAGAATACATATGACTACTTGCTCCCTAGATACATCATCATCATCATCATCAGCCCGTCGCAGTCCACTGCTGGACATAGGCCTCTCCGAGCGAGCAGCCGAAGATAGAGCAAAGTGGCGTGCAATTGGAGAGGCCCTAGATACATATTTCTTTCGAATTGGTAGTAAGTAATAACTTTTTTGGCTATATATGGATAATGAAGTAAGTTTTAAATTAAGTCTCTTTTTATGTGTTTTGTTTCTTTTTTTTAATTTTATATTCTTTTTGCTGTACCTACTAAATAATTTGTGTAAGTTATTTATATCAAAATAATATATTTTCTTTCTTTCTTTAAATGAGCAAATAAAAGATCCATAAGACTTTTTGCTCTCGAATAGCCATACCGGCCGTATTTATTCCATACGCAGGCATTGGCAGTATGAAAATAGTCGGTATCATACTGCCAACTTAACACCTAAAATATATATTTAAAAATCAAATACTAAGATTTTTATAACATTAAAAAATAATCGTCCACAGCTCTGTGAGACAAGGGACCCTTTGAAAATAAAGCTTTATTCAAATTACGTCACGTTTCATATTAAATTACAGAAATCCCGTAACAAAACAGAGAGGCCTTAGGGCAAACGAAAATACCCAAGTTGGCGAAAATTGTTATTTAGGAATATTAAACCAAAAACTATAATTATTTATATCTATTAACTATAAGTTAGAGGACCTAAAAATTAAGTAATTTTACAGTTCCCATATTCGTTAAACGAATAAGCTGACGATAGTCTAACGCTCAAGTAGCAATCGTAAGCTCATTTGCGGTAGGAATATGGGGACTGTAAAGTTTTCAAAACGTCAGCGAATAAAATAAAATACGCCAGTAAATGCGTCAGTGTTTCATTCCAATGTGTAATAACCGCGAAGGCATCAGAAGTTTTAATATATTGCGTTCTTATTTTTGTAAACAAAAAGGTAGTAACTACGTATTAATCATCCTTACTATATAATATTATAAATGCGAAAGTAACTCTATCTGTCTGTCTGTTACGCTTTCACGCTAAAACTACAGGGTCGATTTAAATGATACAAAGAAAGTCTAGAGCCTGACAAAGGACATAGGCTACTTTTTAACCGATTGCAAAAAAGGAGTTCCACGCGGACGAAGTCGCGGGCAGAAGCTATAAATTATAAGTATTACAATGTCAAAACAAAATTTCGTTGTAAAATTTGTGCCGCAAACCAGCTTAATTGACTAGGAACGTATTACTTTGATTTACAACCCTTTAAAATTGAAGTTCCCCCTAAGAGAGACGCTTGCCGCAGCCCAATTTAAATCTTAACTTTTAGTTAAACTTTGCCATATCTTCCACTGCAGGAGCTTTAGATTATAAAATAATTGAAGTCGACATTGTTATTAAATTGCCTAAATACGGACGATATTTCGCTGAATTTGTAATGAAACGTTTATTCTGGAGGGGAGGCTCGACGTCGTAAATAAATAAGAAGCCGACTGGGATCCTTTTTTTGGATATTTTTAATGTCAAATTATTGTTAAGAACCTGTTTATTCAAGAAAAGTAGGTAAGTCATGTTTTCTTCCCATGATAATACTTCCACGGCATTTGAAATTATTATTGAATTGTATGTTACTTTTGAACTTCAACATTTTCGAATCTTTTAAATAGACAAATTAAAACGTAAAAGTCTTCCACTGTTTCTAGTGTCTCGGACACTTTCTTCTATTTGTGATATTTTAGAAAATTTATTGCTTAAATTCTAATAAGAAATGTATTAGACTCTCATGTTATAAAAGTGGTCTTCAAAAAGCATATAGAAATCAATATGAGTCCTTAAAAATATAGTACAGCATTTAAGATTAAAATAAACAACTATTATTTATGATTTTTTTAATAGTTTTTTTTTAATTTTGACGACTCCATGACTTTTTACTCTCGTTCCAAACTGTAGCTAAAGACCAAAGTACGAACATTAGTCAAAATTAAAGGCTCGTACAACACTCCCTTTGCCGCGTTCACAGAAACATTCAACTGATATACTTACAAACAAACTTTATCGTGTATTTTAAATTACCTTTCATTTCACTATTTTTATACCATTACAGGTTAAAATCAAACTATACAGGAAAGATCTTCGAGCGTTTGAGACGCCGTCACTGTCGACTTGGATTAAATTTAAATAAGGAAAAAAACTTAACTGAAATTATGTTCTAAAGGACTGTCGCCGAGCACAGCGAAAAACGGACGTTGCCCTGAAGGTTACTGTGCGAGCGTGAGGGCACTATTACTACGCGCGTGCGACAGAGACAAATAGAAAAAGAGCAATGTCCGTTTTTCGCAGTGCTCGGTGACCGTCCTTTAGTACTAACAATTACTGTTCTAATTGTTACCTATTTTATAGTATTATTTGCAACCATTATAGATATAGCTCATACGCTTGAAGATCCACCTTATAACGGATTTAACTCGCGTACCTATATTAATTAATAGATATTCTACCTTTACAATTCTCATATTCGTAACCGAGCTGACGATGTTCTAACGGTCCTAATCTGGTCTTAATTATTAGAAACTATAAAAACCTAAGTAAACTTTTATTTTCTACCTACACTTATTAATTTTAAGGACTCATATCCATTCCCTGACAACAAACTGTATAAAACCTAAGACCTTATAAACAGCACTAAAGAAAAACATTAACCAACATAGCCAAGTACCTAAATCATTGTTAGTGCTAAAACACGAGCTACCCCTACCTCTAGAAGTGACACTTATCGGCGAGAAGCACACTTTACATCGAACCTGACCCAAATAAAGCGTAGCTATCGCAACTCTCGGAAGATTTGTTGGCCAAGCAATTTAGGTCCGCTATCGTGTACCGAGAATGCTTTGGTTTTCCTAAAATTATTAGTAGGACTAGTACCAACACATTCAAAGTAATGTATGTATGTTAGAAACAAAGATTGAAGATATAATTTACGTGCAAGGAACAATAAGGTAATATTGAATTGGGCGCTTAAAAACCGGTCAACTGCGAAACGGTCTTGCGCAAGACCCGCCGGCGGGGGTCGAAGAAGTCCACATACACCCGGCGCGCGTCGGACTTATCCGCAGGGACCTTCTGTTCCCTTGCAACAAAATAGTCGTGTCAAGACACCTCCTGACGGCCCGAGCCGAGGTGCGACCCCCACCTTGGGGGGCCCGCAGGTCGGTCAGGGCTAAAAACCCTGAACCCAACCCAAAAGGCTTAAGAGTCTCCTTTCAGGAGTCTCGCCACCCGTCCGGTTTTGCAGTAAAGGCCCATTAGTTGGCTAACTGCGCTTCAGTATTCAGTTCGAAAAAAAAAAAAATTGCGCAAGAAGGTAAATGCTGTCTATAAACAAGGCAAAAAATTACGTTTGTTGTATGCGAGCTACCTAAAATATCTATTTTATTCTGTTTTTGTTATTTAATTTTGTAGTGGCAATTGTAATAAAGGCTAGGTAAATCATTTGTAAAAAAATCAACTGGCTAATTATTACGGTTCATATCGAAGAAATATCTCATGAGAGCCTGATGAAAGACGGGCGGACGGACAGCCCGAGCGGAGTTTTAGTAATAACGGGACATTCACATTCACATTCACATTTATTTATTGCTTTATGTTGTACATAGATCTTACATTAATTATAGTTTCAAACATAAACCCTGCTAGGGCACTGCAATATTACTAATTTATAATCAAAAATAATTTTCTTACTTACTTAAACTATATAACATTTTATAATTATCTTACTTTATACATAAATATTTTTATTCTAGAAATTCGGGTATAGTGTAGTAGCATTTATGAAGCAGAAATGACTTTAATTTACTATTAAATAGGGAATCTTTTGTTATATTTTTCATTTCTAATGGTAACTTATTATAAATTTTCACAGCCATGTGTTGCGTTCCAGTACTAACCAATTTTAAATTTGTAAAGGCACTTACTAATGATGACCCTAAAAATGAGCTTATATTTACCATCAATAATAGCTAATTTCAATTTAGTAAAACAAATATGATCTAACGTTTTTCTAACAATATCGTATTGTCCAAAACAATATCCAGTTAGGCGAAAAAGTTGATTTTTTGAAAAAACAATCCCGCAACAAACATGACATGTGATGTTATGGTATGTTAACGACGCCCGAGTGCGAACACTAACAGTATCAGCCCGGAACGTGCCCCGACTGGGTTTTTTACCACTTTTGTTGGGATACACCTGAAAAAACAGGACAGTGCTACCGTGCCCAGTAATTCACTATAACATACTGTAGCAAACTGGACAGCAGAACACCTAAATGTATATAAATAAAAATAAGGATTGAAAGTTTTTTTTTTTTAAATCAGGCTTTTATTATTTTACAATGTTCATGCGATCCTCTTTCATTTGATATCCCATTCGGGTATATTTGTAGACGTTTTGTTTTAGATTGACGTCATATAGTAAACATTGCGTTGCTATTCAAAATAAAAATAGAATGTGTACAAAACTTCAGCTCAATCGGTTAAAATTATCTGCTTCAAAATTGAGTTGCTAGATTTCACTCGTACATACTTAAAATTCTAGTTAAATACCTAAAAGCTTTTAATAAGCGATAACTACCGATTTATTATTACTGTACCAAATTACATAATCCTTTTTGTCTTGTTTTTATTATATTGCCAGTAAAAGGTTTTTATAGAAAAAAAAAGTTTTTTGAAATTTAGAAAATATTAATAAAAAACATATTATTATAACGGTACGAAGTTCGTCGGGTCAGTTAGTCACGAGCCACTATACTTGAACTTTCACACTTTCATGTCTTTTATCTCAGCTTTGATCAGCGATTTGTACATTATGTTAAAACCTACATAAAGTTATAAGAAACTAGCTTCTGTCCGCGACTTCGTCCGCGTGGAACTCCTCCTTTTTTGCAGTCGGTTAAAAAGTAGCCTATGTCCTTTCTCAGGCTCCAGACTTTCTTTATACTAAATTTCATTTAAATCGGTCCAGTACTTTTAGCATGAAAGCGTAACAGACAGAGTTACTTTCGCATTTATAATATTAGTTAGGATTACTTACTAAGGAAATGTTGGTCTACTGGTTTTAAATCCACCTCGACAGTAGCATGCAAACGCAAGTACCCAGTGGCTGAGTAATCACATTTCGTGTTATCCTTTTGTTATTCCGGTGGACAAGGCAGTGGACACAAAAACGCTGATTTATGTGGCATTATTGTCGAAATACAACGTTATCGTGTCGACATATAAATGGGGGTGGAACATGAACGTTTGCCTTAATAAAATACCGTGTGACGGTTTCAAGGACGGGTTTAAATGGGTAAATATAATTACTGTTGTATTCGGTAATTATGTTAGTTTTGTCTAAATTTTGGAATGAAACAACTATTAACGGATTTAACTCGCGTATTTTTATTTTATTTTATTTGCTGACGTTTCGGATTCTTAATAGTCTAACGCTAAAGTCTTTAGCGTTAGACTATTGTCAGCTCAGTCGTGCTACGATTATGGAAACTGTAAAGAATCCGAAACGTCAGCAAATAAAATAAAATAAAAATACGCGAGTTAAATCCGTTAATAGTTGTTTCATTCCAATGTGTAATAACCGCGAAGGCATCAGAAATTATTTGTCTAAATTTATGGTCATGGTCCTATCGAGTCGGATTTTTGAAAGTCAGTGTAGTGACGTAAGTGTGGTAGCTTGAGTAAGCTACACTCTGCATCGCTCCCGGAGTGGCAGTGGATCGCTGTCCGTGGGGAGTCGAAGGTTCCAGGAAGCAGTGGAACAGTCAGCGCCATCTAGTGGCGAGTGGCTGGAACACAGGCGGCGCGAGTCGCAAGGTGGACGATCAGCAGAGTTGTCAAGAGTGAAGAAACATCACGGTGGTATCAGAAGTTGTCATCTTTACATGTGTGAGTGCAGTGTTTACGTGTGTGGATAAAAATTGTGAGTACTTTTTGGTTTGATTTACTAGGCGAATTTGAACCTTAGGAACAAGAAGAGCGAAACTTAGAATTTCATCGGTCAGGTTAAAAAATATATACAAGAATTTGGACATTATACAGATATTAATAAGATCTAAATTTCATTAAGATAAACACTAAAATATTAACTTAGAAAATTTGTGGTTAGTGAATTTAGGACTTAGAATAGTTTTAGAAAAAACGAAGGTACGGGGAATCCATGCCGGATTTCGCCCGAATTATAAGTCTAAAACACTTAGAAAATTTCACATAAAATTTTGATCATTCAAATTCTTCTAAGTTTAAATTTGTCATTCACTGGGACTTAGAAAATTGTGAATCGACTGCAGCTTTGAAATTTTTCGAAGTGTTGTTCTATTGTAAATTTAAATTACTTAACTTTTCAATTTTATTTTACTGGTTTGATTGTAGCTGATTGAGTTATTTTAAACATGGAGTCATTGATTCATTTCCAAATAGATACCTGGAATCGTATTGTAAAGGCTCTAGCTAACTTTCGAAAGACTGGTAAAGAGAGAATGACCATAGAATATGTAGAAAGTAGGTTGGAAACTTTAGAACAGATTTGGTCCGAGTTCAGGTCTGGTCACAAAGAACTTGTGCAGACTAGTGATCCTAAATTTCTAAAGAAAGAAAAATATGTTACTGACGATGTTTATGAGCAAGCTCTGGAAATATTTACCGAATATAAATGTGAATTAAAGAAAAAGATATCCGTTCTTACTGTCATACCTTCAACTCAGTCGCTAACAGTAAATTCTGCAGGTCCAAGTACGAAGCCAAACCTGGTCAAGCTACCAA
The DNA here is from genome assembly GCA_038024825.1 of Polylopha cassiicola. Classification (NCBI taxonomy): domain Eukaryota; kingdom Metazoa; phylum Arthropoda; class Insecta; order Lepidoptera; family Tortricidae; genus Polylopha; species Polylopha cassiicola. The sequence goes on from CP149059.1 coordinate 6,477,976, forward strand.
AAATGAATATACCAACCTTTTCGGGAAAATATACTGAATGGACCACCTTTCGAGATCTATTTCAGTCTATGATCCACAGAAATGATTCGTTAGATAATGTTCAAAAGCTACAGTATCTGAAGGGTTACTTGACCGGCGAAGCTGAACGATTATTGCGCTACACACCTGTCACTGATGCAAATTATGAAATAGGTTGGAAGTTATTAGTAGAGAGGTACAATAATAAAAAATATCTGTCTCACTGTATACTTAAACATTTTTTAAGTCAAAGGAATGCATCTGTGGAATCAGCTCACTGTATTAAGGAATTGTTAGATACTTCTACCGATTGCCTCAATGCATTGACAAATATAGGCATTGATGTAAAGTCATGGGATATAATTGTAATTCATGTGCTTGCTCTTAAATTAGATCCTGAGACTCATAAGCATTGGGAAATTGAGGTCGCTACGAATGTCAAGTCAGACGAATTGCCTACTTTTGCAAAATTCAAGGAGTTTCTGACAAGTAGATTTAGGGCCTTAGAATTTGTAGAACCAAAGCAAAATAAAATGTTTGTGCAAAATACTGTAAGGTCTAGTAACTCTTATACAAAGGTATTACACGCAACCGACACGGGTCGAGTCAGTTGTGAGTTCTGTAGTGAAGAACATAAATTGTGTTTTTGTAAGACGTTTGCTCACCATGACTATGAGAAAAGACATGAGTTTGTTACTAATAATAATTTATGTTTTAATTGTTTAGGTAAACATCACTCTGTTCGATTCTGCAAAAATACCGCCAGATGTCAGATTTGTCGAAAACGTCATCACTCTTTGCTTCACCCACCGGGTAATCAAACTGTTTCAGTTGATTCGCGTAATTCAGTCCAAACTTGTGCAGCGGTCTTTGAGAATGATAGTGATACAAATGATGCGTCAACTAGTTCAAAGGAACCCACAGTGGTAAATCATATGGCCTGCATACCTACCATCAAGATTAATCCAGGTAAGCAGGTATTGTTAGCCACAGCTTTAGTCAATGTGCAGACTAAGGCAGGACAGTATCAAACAGTCAGAGCTTTATTGGATCAAGGCTCTCAAGCCTCCTTCGTAACGGAGGCTACAGTCCAAGGTTTAGGACTTAAGAAGATCCCGGTACATAGTCGTATATCGGGATTAGGGGGTAATAATTCTGAAATGACTTCAAGGTGCATGGTTTTGTTAAAAATTCAATCTCGTGTAGAATCAACCTTCCAAATGGAAATAAAAGCTTATGTGTTAAAGAATATAACTACTTACTTACCTGGAAGGAAGGTTGTAGCAACTGAGTGGATTAATTCACAACAATTGTATCTTGCAGATCCGAAGTATAATTCACCAAATAAAATTGATATTTTATTGGGGGCGGATGTGTACTGCCAGATATTGATGGAAGGCGTACTGCGAGGTCCAGTCGGAACTCCAGTCGCACAATGCACCACTCTCGGGTGGATATTATCTGGTACAACAGACTCGGAATCATATGATAATGTAACAACTTTACATACCCATGTGGACGAAGATGATTCACTAAAACGTTTTTGGGAGCTAGAATCGGAACCAACAAACAACTCAAAGAGGATTCTCAATGATGAAGAATTAAGGTGTGAGAAACTCTTCGCCACTACTAATACTGTAAGAAACAATGAAGGCAAATGTGTAGTGAAGCTTCGGTTTCGCGAAGATGATCCATCTTGCAAAAATGGAGGTTCACTGGAAATTGCAATCCAGAGATTCAAAACACTAGAACGCAACTTTGCTAGAAATAAAGAACTTAAAACTAGATATTCAGAAGTGATACATGAATACTTACAGTTAGGTCATATGGAGCGGGTACAGGAACCTGATAAAATTAAAAATGAATCTGTGTACTTACCACATCATACTGTCATCAAAGAAGAAGGATGTTCTGAGGAAGAAAATAAATTAAAAATAAAGAATGATAACATATTAAAGATTTTGGGACTTACCTGGAACAGAGCTGAAGACGAATTCCAATACTCGGTGAATCTGCTGCCGCTGGCCGCACCTGTAACAAAAAGAAAAATTATATCGGATGTCGCGCGTTTATTTGATCCGCTAGGATGGTTAGCGCCATGCGTGATAAAGGCTAAATTGTTCATACAGAGACTGTGGTTAGCTGGAATAGGATGGGATGAAGAGGTTCCATTAGATATTAAAGAGGATTGGCTTACTTACCGGGAGGAGTTGCCACAGATAACAGCATTTCGAATTCCAAGATGGCTTCATACGAAGGTGGACGATCAAATGATTGAGTTACATGGCTTCTGCGATGCTTCTAACGTAGCTTACGCTGCAACAGTTTATTTGAGAGTTGTTATTAAATCAGGGGATGTTCATAGAGCCTTGATTGGAGCCAAAACAAGAGTAGCACCAATCAAACAAGTGAGCATACCTCGCCTTGAATTTTGTGGCGCTGTTTTACTTACCAAGTTACTAATAGAAATTGCAGAAATTCTGGATATACCAAACAGTCACATCAAAGCCTGGACGGATTCGACTGCAGTACTTGCCTGGTTAAGTAAACATCCTTGCTCCTGGAAAACTTTCGTCGTTAATAGAGTATCAGAAATAATTACAAACCTGGATTCTTCACATTGGTATCATGTTCCTACGTCACAAAATCCTGCGGACTGTGATTCGCGTGGCATATGTTGTAGTGAGCTAGTAAATCATAATTTATGGAAATACGGACCAGAGTTTTTACCAAGTTTTACGATCGAATATACAAAATTGAAAAATAACGTCACACAAGAATAAAAGTCTTTGAAGATACATATCGGTACTGTAGATGAGTGCTTCCTCGAAGGGTTTTCGTCTCTTGAATGTTGCGAGTAGATGATGTCGTTTGGGTTAAAGAGAATGATTTGTCGTCAGTAAAATGTTTTTTTGAAAAATCGAACAGAAACATCCGAGCTTAGATAACATTACTCGTTTTATAACGTTAAGATCTTTAAATTTATGTATAAAATTCTCAATTCCTAGATTTGTGGTTTGTCAGTTACTGATGGCTATCATAAGTAAGCTATAAGATTTATTTTATTAAATGTGTTATAAGTTTAGAAAAATATGGTTGTTATGTTGTATGTTCATTTATGTTGTAGTTGATGGAAGGACATTCTGTCCTTGGTGGGCGGTATGTCTAAACGTAGGTTTAGTTATTCTAAGTATTTTTAGTATTAAGTAAATAGGCTAGATGTCGCTAATTATTAATTACATCGCGATAATGAGATGTTCTTTAGGTTTTATAGAGTTCGTCCGTAATAATTGTTTATTTGTGGGAAAACAAGCAAGTATATGCGAGTTGAATACTTCTTGTAGTTTAATTTCATCTCACCCTCGAAGACCCTGAGATTTATACAGAAATTATTTGTCTAAATTTATCCAAACTAGCTAGTTCTGAATAAGCCGCCAAATGCTAGTGGTCTTATCTTGTAAATTGTAGGTCAGTCTTATTGTAGGTATTGTGTTCATGGAAGAAACATCACATGAAAACAAGTTACTGTTATTAGAACCATAAGCAGATCAAAGAAGTAATATAAACATTTACCTAAGTTTAGGAATAAAACAATTATAACGGTTGTAGGTACTGTCGGTCGGCTACGAATTTGGAGCTGTAAAGTTTTAGAAACGTCTGTAAACAATAAAATACTTGTGTGAAATTGTTTTATTTCAAGTGTAATAAAGACGAAAACACAGAAATTAGCACTTATCTAAGTTTAGGTATTAAAATTATGTTGAGTGTTAACAATAGAGGCGTTCGCTCTTACATAGCTTAATTATATACCTACAGCTTAATAAGAGAGCTGTGTGCTGCTTAAATCCTCGATTGCTACTTACATAATGAAGATTTTATGTTTCATACTTATTTAATCTACTGACGTATTGGAATCCAGAACCCTTTAGCTGTGCAGTAATAACGTCTTGATAATTTTGACAAATTGCACGTCGTATCTCTCAATAAGCCGCGATACAATATATTCATGGAACATTCGTAGGAGGTCACAAATTCTTGGATTATCGCCAGTGGCCTGACGTGGATTTGTTACAAGAATAGAAAATTCAGTGTTCCCTCGCCTTAAGTCTTTTCTTCGGACCAGCAGATGCCGTGGAGTAGAATAAGTTGTCTTTTAATTTCTGATGTCTTCGTGGTTGTTACCTACATATTGGAATTAAACAACTAAGTACCTATAACGACAGCAAATAAAATAAAACACGCGTTTCATTCCAATATGTACCTAACAAACGCAATAGCATCATTTTTTTTTTTTTTTCATTCTATTATTTTAATGTCGTTATAAAAGAGTTTACTTCGTAAATTAATTTTAACAAACACACCACACTCGGTCATTCAAGTGTCACTGGAATGAAACAACTACCTATACTTAAATGGATCTAACTTTTTTTTTATTGGCTGACGTTTCTAAAACTTTACAAGTCTCATATTCACAGCACGACGAAGCTGACGATAGACTAACGCTAAAGTTACTTTGCCTTTAGACTATCGTCAGCTCAGAAACAATAGGCGAGTTTAATCCCTGCTAATATTATAAATGCGAAAGTAACTCTGTATGTCTGTCTGTCTGTTACGCTTTCACGCTAAAACTACTGGAAAGATTTAAATGAAATTTGGTACAAAGAAAGTCTGAAGCCTGAGAAAGGACATAGGCTACTTTTTAACCGACTGCGAAAAAGGAGGAGTTCCACGCGGACGACGCCGCGCGCATAAGCTAGTCAGGTATAATTGTTTAATTCCAAATTATAATTAATTACGCTATTCCTTATATTTCTGTATTCCTAGTGCTCCACATAGACAGGGGTGTACATCGGGAAACTGTCTGATTACGCTCTGGCTGCGGCCTCGAACGGAAACTTTTATACTTTGCCATTTTTACCGCAACCCTACATACGACTCTACAAATTGACAGAGACCAAGTTACCGTATAATTAATTGGAACAGAATAAAACATAGCTTTAACTACCTTACGTAAATCCTTGTATATGAGAAATACAAAATTGTTGATTAATTGGGAAATCTTCAGAAATACTAACAGAGAAAGGGTTATAAAAGTAACAAGAACAATTTATTAATAAACCAATTTCAAACTCAATTCTGATACGAAACCCATTAGGTGTTATAAAAAATATTATGGAATGGTGCCATCTTGAATAGCATTTTTTTTTTTTTAAATTAATTATTTCCTAGTATAGATTATTTTTTACTATTAAAGTAAAATCTGATATTTTCATGTTTCTTAATAATTTGCTGGGTTATATACACATACGCATTTATATACATACCTACATGCAAAACTTGGTCATATTAATATAAGGGGATATTTTATATAGGTACCTATTTATTTATGTGATTGACTGATAATATACTTATTTATACTTATTAATCCATAAAATAGGAACTTAAATACCTACTTACATAATATATTATATTATATTATATTATATTTATATTTTATATAATATAATATAATATATATAATAACATTATAAAGAGGAAAGATTTGTATTTTTGTATTTTTGTATGTTTGTAATGAATAGGCTCCGAAACTACTGGACCGATTTCAAAAATTCTTTCACCTCTGGAAAGCTACATTATCCCCGAGTAACATAGGCTATATAATATCACGCTAGGTCTTATAGTTGCGGAGCAGTAACCGAAAATGTTTCAAAAACGGGGGAAAAGTATCGTTTCTGAGGCCTTCCGTGGCGTGCGCTGAGCATATAGTTAAAGTTATACAAAAATGCTTTATGGGTGAATTGTTCATCTTAACATTATCTTTAAAAAAGTCCGCGAGAGCATATGTCTATCTTTTATAGTTTACCCATAACAATCGTAAAACTATGAAAATCTTAAGTCCCCCCGTGCGAAGCCGGGACGGGCCGCTAGTTACATATAAATTGGAATGAAACAACTGTTAACGGATTTAACTCGCGTATTTTTATTTTATTTTATTAGCTGACGTTTCGGATTCTTTACAGTTTCCACAATCGTAGCACGACTGAGCTGACAATAGTCTAACGCTAAAGTCACTATTGTCAATAACTAAATAAAAATACGCGAGTTAAATCCGTTAACAGTTGTTTCATTGCAATGTGTAATAACCACGAAGGCATCAGAAATTATTATTACATATAAATTTTACACATTATTATATTAAACATAATTAATAGTTAAACACAAAGTGAAAAATATTTTATCGTGTAGTTCGCCGTTAATCATCCTTACACAGAATGAAAATGTTTTTCTTTTTAAAATATATCATGCAAACAAGTTTAGCATAGATAACAGCACCACTAATGAAAATTACTGTGCTACTAAAATAAAGTGTAATTTTCATGCAAAATAATTAAAAAATAATTTTTCAGAGAGCTTGGGCGTCGGCTTAGGGAAAGGGGCTGCGATCCTCGTGCTGGGTCTTACCTGGTGCAGCAGGTCTCGATAGCAATCCAGAGAGGAAACGCGGCTAGCATTATGGGCACTTTCGAGGCGCGGGCAGTATAGGTTTTTGTTTGTGTATGTTTTAAGACGAAACTTGTTGCGGATATTTTTGATGTACCTACCTATATATAACTACATATTGTGTTTTGACGAAGCGTGTTGCGGATTAATTATTTGTTTGAATATCCCTTGATTAAAAAATGGATGATTAAAATATTATTAAAGGTTACTTCCCCTAGGTATTGCGTTAAAGAAAATAATTTTCATTAAAAGCGGTAAAAAGACTTTATAATACGTGAAGGGTCATTACACGCTCGTTGAGTTGCACACGTGGAAAAACCGCCTTTGAATGAGACTTAGTTAGTTAGTACCTATATCTATACAACGGTTAAGTGCGTTTGATGGTATACTTTGAAGGGTTCCATAAAGCGAGAAATTTATACCGTACTAGCAGTCCCGGCAGACGTCATCCTGCCCGTTCGACTGTTTCGTCAAAGAACAGTTAAAATCTTTTGTCGCATACCGTCAATCAGTTTTTAAAAAACAATCCTGAGCATTTTTTTATAAATTTCTTTCTTTCTCTTCTCCGTAAAAATGCACATAGGTATACATACAAATTTTCATAATGATTGGTCCAATAGTTTTTAAGTAGGTATATCAATGTCATATCCAAACATCCTTTTATATAACATCTGTACATATTATTATAGTAATTGTTTTCACTTACCAGTAGGTGCAGCAGCGTGTCAAAAATAGAATTTAAATAGTCTAACGCTAAAGTATTGTCAGCTCAGTCGTGCTACGATTATGGAAACTGTAAAAAATCCGAAACGTCAGCTAATAAAATAAAATAAAAATACGCGAGTTAAATCCGTTAATAGTTGTTTCATTCCAATGTGTAATAACCGCGAAGGCATCAGAAATTATTAGAATTTAAAGGTTTATTTTTTTACAATTTTACTACGGAACCCTAACATTACCACGGTGCCGTCGAGGGTCTTTATGGCAGAATTATTTTCTTTAATGTGACAGTCATTAGGATAAACAAAGCTCGAACACCCATTTGAAAATTGTAATTAAGTACGCGAGACTTATTAGGCCGCATTTGGGTAATTTGCGCATTCAAGCGACACAGTGGGATTTTGGTAATCACGTCATTACAAACAGTAGCGGTGCATGAAACAAAATATTAGTATTTTTATTCCTAAGTGCTGCGGCAGACAAATGCCAACCAATAATAGCAAAATGTATTGAATGGAGGTTGTCGCGAGCAAATATCCGCTAGATGTCGCTAGCCTTGAGATCTAGTTGTCATGTTCCACCAATGAGAGATAAGCTACTTGCCTGTGATTGGTGGAGCATCATTCAAGATTAACGACATCTAACGGATTTTTGGCTAACGAAAAATCACTTGAATTGATTTAATTTGAAAGCTATCAAGTCAATATTAAAGCGCAATGAAAAGTATTTTTTTTTTGCGTCTTAAAGCATAACAATTGGGATCCCTGTCAAACGAATAGGCAATGCGTGGATTGCCATTTTTGTCTAAAAAAGTAAATAACTACTGCTGACGTAATCACCACCAAGACCCCGCACCCCCATGTCATTAAAAATAAGCAAATCAATAACTCCACGCCCTTATAGTGCTTACGTAATACTTGAATAGCCACCTACACAATCAGGGGGCTTATCCTACATTTTGATACCCGATATCACATCTCTAGTATATGTGATTAATAAACCAACACAGATCCGATCCAAACTGTATCCAAAACCTTATTTCCTAGGCATTAAAAGCCAGATTCGTTTTCTATATACATTTTGTTAGTATAATAAGGCTTATGTGGACGACATAAGTACTATTCGCATGTCAATGAAACAAACGGTAACACAGGGACTAGTTAAATATGAGGGTCCGATCCGTCACTGTCCAGACCCCCTGCTCTCGAGAATTAATGGGTGATGTAATTAAAGCAGCAAACAGGTGCTACTGTTGGGAAATAAATATATTTTCGTCATAAAAACTACTGAGTGATAGGCTTTGGAACGCCTAAAGATAACACGCTCACTTCACGCTCTTATAAATATACCAGTAGTAGATGTGTTAGTTGGCGCAAAAAATGCAAAATTTATCTATAAAATGTCGATTGATAGAAGTTCTGGTATATATTTCAATCTTGCCGTACAAAAGCCAACTAAACAATACTACCTTGCTAAAATGTTTGGATTAAAAAAAGCAGTACTTACATTTTACATTCATATAATTTATATAATAATATGATATGAATTACTTAGTTTAGTAATTAAATTACAGTGAAGTACCTAATTATGGATACTAATAAGTACCTACTTATAAGTTAAAAAAAAATGCGACATTTCCACTTGACGTATCCTTACAGGGATATTTTACTAAAATAAACGTAGAAATATTTTTAAACGATTCATGTGTAAATAATGAGCCTTAAGTACTCAGGTGGTACTAAAATATGCCTATTTAAAACATATTATTTCTGCTGAAGTATTAAGTAGGTACCACAGTAAAGTAGGTATAAAGCATGATGACTCTTTTTTTTCTCTAACCATCTTTTCTTTTCTCAATCGTAATAACGTACCTATAGTATAAATTATACCATACCGTGATGTGACGAGCCCCCACTCCCAAACTTTAGAAAAAGAAAAAAATACTTTTCCAATTTTTAATAATCTTACTGACGGATTAAATAGAATTTTGTGTTTTGTCCCTATTACTGCAAAATCAGCGTCTATCGCTAAATAATTCCTTATTACCTACTAGCTGTGCCCGCGACTTCGTCCCCGTGGAATAGTAATTCTTCATAAGCCTTCATATTTTCCCCGTTTTTTACACATTTTCCACTATTTCTTCGCTCCTATTGGTCGTAGCGTGATGTTATATAGCCTAAAGCCTTCCTCGATAAATGGTCTATCCAACAAAAAAATATTTTTTGAATACAAACCAGTAGTTCCTGAGATTAGCGCGTTCAAACAAACAAACAAAGTCTTCAGCTTTATAATATTAGTATAGATTATGATCAAAATAAAATACAGAAGACTTTTATAATTTTAATGTCCCCTAATTTCAAATTAGGTACTGTATACCAAAGTTAAGTACTCGCCTGAAGTAGAAAAGAGATTTGATAATAAGAGATAGAATTTGCTACCAACCTATTTCATACTTCATACCCATTCTATCGATTCGATTCAGTAAAAATAACATTCAACTTCAAATCAGGATGCTAGTAAAATATTTTCAAATATTAATTTCTGAATGTTTTTAATCAGTGATTTATGAAATGTCCCAAAAGAATAAATTAGTCCAGAGCATAATGCACCGAAACTGATTTTAATTAAGATTGCGTTTTATGCAGAGAGAGCAATCAGTCTCGAAATGCATTCAGAAACGAGATAACTATAGAAACGAGGGTCCAAATGAGTATTTGGTCATTTGTGACTTTCAGTCAGGGTACAAAAATAAAATAAAAGAAAAACGAAAAGTAATAATGCACTTCTCGTGTTATAAACAACTAGCGGCCCCGGCAGACGTCGTCCTGCCCGTCCGATTGTTTCGTCAAATATCTGTCAAAGTCTTCTGTCACTTCTTCATAAGGCTTCATATTTTCCCCGTTTTTTACACATTTTCCACTGTTTCTTCGCTCCTATTGGTCGCAGCGTGATGGTATATAGCCTAAAGCCTTCCTCGAAAAATGGTCTATCCAACAAAAAAAGAATTTTTGAATTCGAACCAGTAGTTCCTGAGATTAGCGCGTTCAAACAAACAAACTCTTCAGCTTTATAATATTAGTATAGATGATCAGAATATCATATCAGAATAGTTGAGTCCAACACAATAAGAAAAAAATTAAATAAAATACGTTGCAAGTTTTTTTAATCAGGTTTTGTACCTACTTATCAAAACTAGCTCGAGCAGTCGAATATGGGAACTGTAAAGTTTCGAAACTTCAGCAAATGAAATAAAATAAGCGTGTTAAATCTGTTATAATAACTTCCAACGTATGATAACCGCGAAAGCACCAGAAATTGCTTCCAATATTTACATCCTTACTAATATTATAAATGCGAAAGTAACTCTGTCTGTCTGTCTGTCTGTCTGTTCCGCTTTCACGCCAAAACTACTGGACCGATTTAAATGAAATTTGGTACAAAGAAAGTCTGGAACCTAAGAAAGGACATAGGCTACTTTTTAACCGACTGCAAAAAAGGAGGAGTTCCACGCGGACGAAGTCGCGGGCAGAAGCTAGTAGTAAATAAAATGATTATTTCTTGGTCCTTCGGCCATTAACTGTCCTCAAATGAAGATGAAACACAAAATAAAATGCATTTTTGAAGCGCTATATGATAATAAAATTTACAATCACATATCCACGCAAGCTTTAATCATTATTTAAAGTTGTTGTATCCTATATTAATTAAACAAAGTTGTAACCTTGTCACAGCGGGAGTAAACGCTAGGTTTATCCGAGATTCGTTCTGATTGCTCTTTGGATTAGGATCCTAAGAACCGTGGGATGGGACATGTGATGACGAAGGACCTTCGAGTGATTGTTATTATACGTAATCTGGTATTACTAGGGATAACGGTGACGTCATTTTTATGCTCCATTTGCTTAAATTACTAATAAGGGGCCCTAGACAAGTGCCCAACGTTCAACGTTAACGTTAAACGTTAGGACCAAAATGTATGGGATTTGACATCCGCGAACGACTGTCACGTACGTCACAAATGTCAAATCCCATACATTTTGGTGCTAACGTTTAACGTTAACGTTGAACGTTGGGCACTTGTCTAGCCCCCAAGGTCTCAACTTAAACGACGTTCAGATAAACTCCCGCTATCCTTCAGACATAGGTACTCCAAGGAAATGTTAAATTTTTGGGACTTGGTGTGCATGTGTGCATTTGTCAAAAGACGCTTTTGTATTAAACATCAAAAGTAGGTTAGCTCATAAGAAATATATTTTTTTAGATATAACTTTATGCTATACTCCCACTTGATATAGGTATTAATAAAATTTGGTCCTCTGACAAACGCAACTCCAAATGTAATTTTTCAATGCTTTTTAAAGTAGGCACCGAGTAACCTGGCGGTAAAGCGCATATTGCTAAAACAGTACATTACTGTGTATAAAGAAAACACACGTCATACAAATTTGGTAAATTTGACTTATATAATTTACTAAAAAAATATATAATATAATTATCATAATATAGTTTTTTGATTATTTCTGTACATTTGCGATGATTTTTTGATAAGATCTAAATTTATGACGAGCAATGATATTCACTGATAAAGTCCTCGTTAATGTAACTGATAAAATGTGACGATTCAACAAAAATATTTATCATAATATATTTATTTACCTTAATCATTTGATTTTAATTAAAGATAGAGAATTACAAAAAGGTCAAGAAATGTACCTATGTATTTGTTCGAGCGATATAACCTCCTGAAATTAATTGAGTTTTCAGAGAAAGTTTTCATATGGGCACTGTAAAGTTTTCAAAACATTAAGTCAGCAAGATTATGGAAACTGTAAAGAATCCGAAACGTCAGCTAATAAAATAAAATAAAAACAAAAATACTCGAGTTAAATCCGTTAATAGTTGTTTCATTCCAATGTGTAATAACCGCGAAGGCATCAGAAATTATTAAGTCAGCAAATTAAAAAATACGACCGAGATTGTAAAAGATATTATTATGATTGGAAATCCTCGTCTCACAAAATAATATATTATATTATACTAGCTTCTGCCCGCGACTTTGTCCGCGTGGAACTCCTCCTTTTTTGAAGTCGGTTAAAAAGTGGCCTATATTCTTTCTCGGGCTCCAGACTTTCTTTGTACCAAATTTCATTTAAATCGGTCCAGTAGTTTTAGCGTGAAAGCGTAACAGACAGACAGACAGACAGAGTTACTTTCGCATTTATAATATTAGTTAGGATGTGAGACGAGATAAAATAAACTTATTTTTACCATTACATGTCACGGGAGGTAAGTTGGTGTTCACTATACGTCACATTCGATTAGCAAGACGTCATTAGAGGTCAAACCTGCTATCCGTGCTAATGTTTTAAACAAAAGTGAAAAAAAGGCAGTTCTACTGTTACTTTGACTGATTGAATAAATTTCCGTTTAATATTAAAAGTTAAATAGATATTCAGCAAGGACTTGTACAAGGACGTTCCAAATAGAACAATCCCCAGAGGAAAAATTTACAGCGGTAAGCAAAAGTGCATATAAACAGCGACTGCAATTGTTCTTGCTTGCCTCATGAAAATGCAGTGCCGTTTGTGAGTGGGATGCCACTGCATTGCACATATATCTTGCAATTGTGACACAAATTTTAAATAGATTCCATTGGAGTAGTAGGTCAGCGAAACAGGTATGTATAGAATTTTGAAATTTTAATTTGTGATCTTTCTAGTTTTCTTTTCACCTTCCCAATCCGTTCTAAAATAAAGAAACTGTACTTGCAGTGTCTTTTGTGCTATCAATAACATCACAATATCTAGATATTTTTATAGTGTTCAGAACGATCGAGTTAAAAAGTAAAAAGTTTGTAGTGGTGGTTATTTTTAACTCGAGCTGTGAAGTTCAGTGCTACATTTTCACTTGACTTATTTATTTGAAACTGAAGGTAAGAAAATATTTTCCAGAGCTGTGCTACAAAAACCATACAAACGTTGGGACCACAACGTTTTACTGTGGATTTGTCGTGGGAGTCGAAAATTTAGTGCAACCTCTTTTAAACTTGACCCGTTGCGGATAATGAAACCCGAGGAGTAGTCAAACTTTCATAAAAAATATTTTTATGACTAGGTAAAGACTAGGTAGAGATTATCTTAATTTTAATAGAAAACCAAGTATCTATATTTCAATAGGTACAGTGACTGCCTCTACATGGGAAGAAGCATTAAGGTACTTAGGTAATAAATTAATTAAGCTTACAGAACTAATTTTTTAAAATATTATATAATGTTGTCTTTGTTGAACAATTTTGTGTGGCATGTTAATCCCTACTAATATTATAAGTGCGAAAGTAACTCTGTCTGTCTGTCTGTCTGTCTGTCTGTCTGTCTGTCTGTTACGCTTTCACGCTAAAACTACCGGACCGATTTAAATGAAATTTGGTACAAAGAAAGTCTGAAGCCTGAGAAAGGACATAGGCTACTTTTTAACCGACTGCAAAAAAAGGAGGAATTACACGCGGACGACGTCGCGGGCAGAAGCTAGTCTTTAATAAATAAGTAATAAAATTCTTTGAACAATTTACACCAATCAATCTAGAACCAAACGAGCAAAGCTATGGGTACCAGACTATGTACTGTAGGTCAAAGGTAATAAATATTTCACACACACTCACAGCTTCCAAATTATCCCCTAAACCATAAGGGTTAGAAACTTGAAATTTTGCACAGGGTTTGCTTTTATAGCGTTGGGGTGCTCCTATATGCTATAAAAAGGAAACCAAGGATTTTTGTTAATTCACCCCTAAAGAGGTAAAACGGGGGTTCAAACTTTTTTTTGTATTTAGAGTAAAATGGGGGTGCTTATTGTGCGCAGACGAAATCGCTGGCAGCAGCTAGTATTTTGATATTATATAAGAATGAAAGAAAAGACGCTTTAGCATTATTTAAAAGTTGCAATTCTTTTTAAAAGTAGGAATCTCTTGAGAGTCTGTGGGCGCTCCGCCCGCGGTCCCCACATCCGCACAGCGAATTACGCGACGCCCGCTTGGCCCGCGCCCGCTGGCGTTCTACTATCTTTACCTACATTTTCCTTTACAAAAACAGGGGTACATTCTTTTCTTATTTCATTTTCACACTCATCCGCGTCCATAAATACATTGGGAGTATTAACGGAAATTTTGTCTCCGCGTTGTAATGTGAATAGATCGTTATTGTGATATCCGAAATAGGTAATTACGGTTTTTGTCAAAAAAATCTTGTTTTATATCTTATTTGAATTTTTCATTTGGGTCAGTGCGAGTTCATAGAATATATTTACTAAACGGCCAACTATGATGTGATGTGATCAACAGATGAAACTCCTCTTTACTTTGCTAATTTAGATTTACCTATGATATTTTGGCGGTTTTTATAAACAGAGGAATTACAAGTTCCGTTAAAAAAGGAACGCATTAATACCTAATTTAATTACTTTGATAACAATGCGTATCGATAGACTTGAGAGGATAATTAAATTTATTTTTATTGCAGATTAAAGCAATTTGTCATATTTAAATCAGTCCTTAATTTTAATTAGAAACTAAAGTACAACTGATAAAACGTACCCTAATTAAGTTGCTATTAATAAGATTTTCTTCATAATTTCTGATTATTTCCCAATTATTACACATAGTAATGAAACAACTATAACAGATTCAACTTTTTAAATATTTGTAACTCACTAAGCTGACGACAGTCTAACACTCAAGTATAAATATATAATCTATAATATATTACTCATGCCAAAGGAGAACCTGACTTAATGGCTTACTTACGCAGGGCCTTTTATAACGTAGGCCCTGAGAAAGTATTTTTGAAAATTCTCACCCTAAGGGAACAAACGGGGGTACTTATTATGTGCAGAAGTTGCAGACAGAAGCTAGTAATAATATAAATTAATATACATGATATCAATCCATTACAGTTTGCAAGATTTTTAGTAAAATTCTGCAATGCGAGGGTTAAAATCGCAACTATGAACCCATAAAGCTATTACGAGCCTTGTTTCCCTTATGCAAGTCATTTGCAATGTTCTCCCTTCATCAAAGTGGCGGAGATGCCTTCGTGACCCACTTTCCAGTGCACTTTCACAGCAACATACATACGTAAAGGTGTAAGTCCCTTCCTTCATCAGACGCGAAAATTAGAACGCAACCTCGTTTTTGTTTGCCTCCTGCAAACTGAAGATTTTGGTGCTTGCATTAAAATTGAGATGCATTCTTCATATAATACATATTACATATATACATAGTACATATTAACGTTATTTCTTTTGACGAAGTAATTTTTTTTCATTTTATATAGGTACCTACCTGTTCAATTCCCGGCAATGTTGTAGTAGATTGAATAATTCTTTTTTAAAATTTCGTATGAACTTACTGTTTTAAACATAAAATAAACATTTTGTTTTGTACTCTCTATCTAGTTCACATTTTAAGAATTACCTAATAACTTAACAATTTGAATCTTAACCGATGTTTTTATTTGCCAAAAAAGTTGCTAATAGGTAGGTAAATTACCTCAATCTTACTTTGACTATAAACAGACGCTTACTCATAAGTAAACCTAAAGTTAATTAACACAGTGCTCAATATAAAATTTCCAGCCATCTGAGGTTATTCCTACTCGGTTGCAGTCATTATTATTATGATAATAGTATTTTATGCAAGATAATCCCGTTGCACCAACCGCGCCATTCCCGTCCAACTAAAACTTTAATCCGTCTATATACACTCTTGTGAATCTAATGAACTTCCATTGATTTCAATATTTTTTATTATGGTGTAAATATTTTGATTGCATTCAGTCATTGAAATTAATCAACTAAAGCACAAACTGTTAATACCTTTCAATTATCTACCGGACGAACACAAAAATATTTCCAATGGCTATTGCTCGCACGTAATCATAAGATAAGATAATTTTGGAATTGAAATCTGAAATTGAAATCAAAGTTAAAAATTAATTAGATAAGATTACAAATAAATTATAAATACCGGTGAATTCTTTGGATAAAGCTACAGCGTTCTGAAGATGAAGGTTTTGATTGCTTCTTTATTTTTGGCTGCGGCCCTCGCTGCCTCATATGCGGAGGTTACCTCCGTAGAGGATCTAACATCGTACAATTACCACACTAAAGTTGGTATCCCTGAAGCCTGGCGCATCAGGAAGCTCGAAGAGAAAGCCTTGGCAGCTGGCGAGACTAATGCCCAAAGAATCGTTGGTGGATCTCTTGTCGATATTTCTCAAGTTCCCTATCAAGTAAGTATCAGCCTCGTTTAACACATAACAACTTCTTGGTTGTTTTAGTGTGTGAACTACGTTTGATTCATTGTAGTACGTTTGATACCTAAGTTATGTAACTACCCAGTAGTAGCATGCAATATTTTAGCTTGAAGGTAAAACATGTATTTTTTTATTAGTTATAAAGACTGCTAAAAAATGCCTTGGGTTAAATATTTTTTACCTTTTTTCAGGTAGGTCTTGTCATCCAAATTCTCGTTATCTTCTCGTCTGTGTGCGGAGGCACCCTGATCTCCAACGATCGCATCGTGACTGCTGCTCATTGCTACAGTGACGGTTCCTTCACCGCCAACTCTTTCACTGCTGTCCTTGGCTCCAACTTCATCTTCAGCGGTGGAGAACGCATCTTGACTACCGATGTTGCTGTCCATCCTAACTGGACACCAAGCACTGCTGCTAACGACATTGCTGTTCTGCGTATTCGCTCCGTTGCTTTCACCAGTGAGTCAAATGACATGGCACACCGAGATCTAAAGGGAGCTAACTCAAAATAAAATTGAGAGGAAACTGACTAATATGATCATAATCATTATGCACGCAGGAATTTTCTATGTGAAACAAGAAGAGTAAGCTTATATCTGTTTTATAGATAGGTAGGTTTTGCTGTCAGGAATACGATGGTACTCCCTTAGATCTAAGTGTTCGATATCGCACACCTAGATCTAAAGAGAGCTAACTCAAAAAAGGTACTTTTTCAGGAGAGGCGAGAAACTGATTAATATGTCCATATGCACGCATGAGTTTTCTGTATAGATTTATGCTTTTTATAATAAAGCTAGCAGAGTTATATTAGCTGCAATCTGTTTTAGTGTAGGTGGGTCTTGCTGGAATCCGATGGTGTGCATAACTCAAATCTTCCGGTTTTTGAGTTAGATCCCTTTAGATCTAGGTGTGCGATATGTCAAGTAAATAGCATACGAGTACATAAGTTAAACTACTGTCAACTTTTAATTTTACAAGTTTAATCATTAAATACGTCGTGTCATTTTACAGATGTGATTCAACCTATTGCTCTCCCAAGTGGCAATGAAGCATCGGACCTTTTCGTTGGACAAATCGCTACTGCCTCTGGATTCGGCCGCACAGTTGATGGTAAATTATAATTATACCTCATTGTCTACCTTGCGAGTACTTACTTAAGAGTCGAGTGAACAATTACTAAGCGTTTGTGGCAATACTGGCTTGTCTAAGCTTTATGGGACCTCGCGTTCGGGTCAGACGCAACTTTTCGTTCTCGTCTGATCGAATTTGAAAATGAAACCTTATCTAATCATTCGTGAATGTCAACTCCATACATTTCGATTCGTTACTATCGTTAACGCTAAACGATGACACCTTGTGTTCTTGTCTAAACCCTCTTATCTCGTCCGTCACAATAATCATGATTTCGATGTACGTATATTATCAATTCCATAGGTCATCATATAGTCATATTTGAGACTTATTTCATTATCTACCAAATTTCTCATTATTTAATTATGATCATTTATTTTCATAATTTAATTTGAACTGAAAATTATCGCAAATCTAAATAACAATTTCAAGTGTTAATTATCAGAATATGATTTGGTTTTTATCAGTGTATCATTATTAATTATTGATAATTTTAATTATTTCAATAAGTTCGTGAAATTAAAAAACCAGTTCAAGGTACCTACTCGTAATACAACAAGCATATCACTAACACACGTAAACATAGTATCATGATAATGTATGATGAATGATGAACTACATACACGATTTCGGTATTTTTTTAAGGTGGTTCTATCCCAACTAACCAACAAATCAGCTGGGTTGACCTGCCTGTGATCACCAACGCTCTTTGCCGCGCCGTGTACGGTGTATGGGTCCATGACACCAACATTTGCACCAGTGGTGAAGGAGGTCAAGGAACTTGCAATGGGGACTCCGGTGGTCCTTTGGCTTTGTGGAGCAATGGCAGAAGGATCTTGGTAATATTATATTGCACTTTTTTATTTTCACAAAGATAAAGTATATGGTGGTACATGATGTACACTGTGCCCTGTGGTGGAAAGCATGGCAGACTGTGACGTCACTTGTGTTATTGATAAAAGAGAAAGAAAGGTAGGTATATTATTTTTTGAAAATCGATCTTTATAGTAGGTACAGTAAACCTATTTATAACTAAGTACTGCCTAAGCATGAAGGAGTAAGACGTGAAAGTATGGTTCAGGTGAACACGTCCGATCTCGCCTGTAGCTGTCACTGGACTGTTCTCAACTACCCTTGATCTCGAGATAACGTCATCATTACTCTAGTTGGATAACTCCAAACCCAACAAAAATGAAATCCTTTACTAACAACCGGCACCTTAGGAGTTACTATAATATTTTGTCGACATAGGGAGAAGTATAAGGTTTTGCATGAAATCTTTTTCTTTTTTTATAGATTGGTGTAACATCATACGGTTCCGCCGCCGGTTGCGCAGCCGGATTCCCTGCCGCGTATGCAAGAATCACATCCTACCTGTCTTGGATCGAGTCGGTCTAAGTGTGACACCTGAATCCAAAAATTTAAATCGGAGTAAAACGAAATACCTAATACAATTTTTTTAACAACATATTGATCTTTTACTACGACCAAATGTGTGTTGACTGTAAATAATATTGCGTCATGAAATCAATCAAACAATAATATACCTGTATCTATCTATAAGTACTTTATTTATTTACTCTTTATTACATAACTAATTGGAGAGGCCTATGTCCAGCAGTGAACTGCAATAGGCTGATGATGATGATGATGTTGACATAACAAAACTAAAGTATAAAAGATGGGCTTAATGCCAGACGGCATTCTTTACCAGTCAACTTTTGAAGCGAACAGACAGCTTGTGTAGGCGCAAATGTATAATACACAAATAATAGATACAATCATACAATATAAAACATGCACATATTAAGCTACATAATTAAGTATATAAATATTACTTTAATGTGTTTATCTTCCTTTTAAATATGATACAGCTGGCTGCTAAATAAGATAGCTGCTAGTTAAAGTACCTAAAAAAAAAGTTAGAAAATATCGCTTCATTAGGTATCACAACATGATTTCTTATTTACAAATACCCCTACTATTAACGGTAATTTCGATAATTTTGTGTTGATCAATTGAATAATGACAATAATAATTGTGGTTTGAGTCGGTTTCGCCTGTTTTTGTTGTCGTTATTCTACCACTAGGTAATCCACAACAACCCATCTGAAACTACTGATTAGTACCTAATAATATCACCGACTAAGTACTACATTATCAACTATAGTATCAATATAATAAATACCAAAAATATACGTTACGCTTGAATCTGTTAAATAATTTATATAATTAATATTAAATCTGTGCCTTAATTCAGATTACTGTTTATATTAAATGGCTTGAAATTTGCACGATACACGTCTTTGAGTACCTGAGTAATATACGTACTCACATTAGTTGAATATTGGGTAATTAGGCACACATGTGCCTTGAGACGCTTTCTACTTAAGTGAACGTAGTTTCAAATAGAGTGCCATACATTATGTAGCTTCCGTTAAACGTATTAGTTCCTCTTGCAATATACTTTTGTGGGTATGTGAAGCTTAATAATCATACGCAAATACTGAAAGGTAGTCAAGTTTGGTATAACGAATTTAACACGTAATTTATTTTATTGAGCTTTAACGCTACGAATATTGGAGCTGTAAGGGTGTTGACGTCAGCAAATAAGTAAAATATGCAAGTTGAATTCGTTATAATGTTAATTTCAATGAGTAATAGCCGAGAAGGCATCATACATTATTAGGTATCTAAGTGAATACATCCTTTCCTCTAAAAAGTTAATGTGGGGACATATTATGACAATAGAATGAGGGTAATTTTTGTTTTGACAATTTTAAGGTTTCATACATGTGAATGAATATTTGATGCTTTTAAAATCTGTTCTGTTTTTAATAGAACAGCCCGTCACCCAGGAACTAGTTATAAAATAATTAGGTAGCTAATACCTAATTGCAAAGCAATCAAAAAAACACCTGTGCTCCAAAGTCCAATAGATAAGAATCCGCGTTCATCATCCTAACTTGTATGAGATTAATAAGGTACATACCTATTGCACTTATCAACGATAAATTAAATCTATCGTATACGTTATTTCATTCATATTTAAAAAGAAATTTGCTAAAATCGGACGTGTTTCTGCAGTAATTGGACATCATGAGAATTATAATAGGACTGGTATTGATTTCCTTAGCTCTTATAAGTGCATTCGATGTCGAGCCGTTGGAAAATGGAGTCTATGACTATCATCGTAAGGTGGGAATGCCTTTAGCTCAAAAAATAAAGAAATATGAAGAAGAGTTGTCGCAAAATCGAGAAAGAGTTGTGGGTGGAGGATCCACTGTTGCAGCGGCAGTTCCATACCAAGTATGTTATCATATTATGCATATTATTATTATTAGCTCTGTGGTTTTATATGAAATTAATCTGCAACCATCTCCTTAACAGACAAGCTCCCCTAGACAAGTGCTTTCAAAAATAGCAAACGCGAACAAAACGAATCAAAAATGTATAGAATTGACGTAAGCGAACGAAAACAGACAAAGCACCATTTCGTAAGCCTGAGTCAAATCCATACATTTATATAATTTTCGTACATCGCTTACGCAGGATGTCACCGTTTCTAGACCCCTAGCCTTCTAAGCAATTTTGATTGGTTCGAAGACAATTGAGGGCGAGTAGCAAAAGTGACACTTTCACACCGTCTTAAAGCAAACCAACTAAGATCGCATCAAATGCGTTACACAATTAAGGGGTTGATTGCAGATCTTTTTACAGTGGTTACCTACCTACTAAAGACTACTATTTTTGACTTCATTGCCTACTGAATTTTCCAGGCTGGTCTCATCATTACATTCATGATAATTTTCCAATCTGTATGTGGTGGTACGGTTATTTCGGACACTCGAATCCTGACAGCGGCTCATTGTTACACCGATGGAGCCAGTACCGCTTCAGGCATGACCGTGGTTCTTGGTTCCAGCCTGCTCTTTACCGGAGGAACAAGATTTGATACCATGGACGTAGTAGTGAATCCTGGATACAATCCCAATATTATTGCTAATGATATCGCTGTTATTCGCACACCTAGGATTACATTTTCACGTAAGTCTTGATGAATGACCATCGATAATCTTATCTCTTATCATGGTATTAGTGCACATTTTGTTATTTCAATTAATATTAGATATTACCTAGACCTTACTTTATGCTTGATGTTATATTAATGTATGTCCTTAACAAATTTTTTTAGTTCTGATCCAGCCAATCGCTTTACCGTCTGGCAGTGAACTCAACCTGAACTTCGTGGGATACCAAGGCACTATTTCAGGCTATGGTGTTACTAGTGACAGTGAGTTAACAAGTGGACTTAAAAACAGTTTGAGCTGAATAGTAAAATTAATTGATACATTTCTATAATTTGCCAATTAGCAAGAGTTTTTGAACAAATAAATATAGTTGGACCATTCATACCAATTGATCTACATCAATTAAAACTAGCCCAACTTAGCAAAGTTATTATTAGAATCAATAGATAAGTAAATGTATAAAAAGACAGGTGTAATTATAAACTTGCAAGACTTGAAAGAATTCAAAACAACAATCTCCGGTTTGATGCAACACAGTCAAGGACTGACGCAAAGACCGATAAATCTTCAATAGAACAATTATCATTTCAGGTGACAGTATTGGTCTCTTTCAAGC
This sequence comes from Polylopha cassiicola, assembly GCA_038024825.1. NCBI lineage: Eukaryota > Metazoa > Arthropoda > Insecta > Lepidoptera > Tortricidae > Polylopha > Polylopha cassiicola. Next base: position 6,500,301 of record CP149059.1, read on the forward strand.
ATTGAGCTCCGTGACAGTACCAGTAATCGCTAATATCGAGTGCAATGCAGCCTTCGCTGGTAATATTATACAGGACCATCATTTGTGCACGAGCGGGCTAGGTGGACGTGGTGCTTGCGGCGGAGATACTGGTGGTCCTTTGGTTGTAACTAACAACTGGAGAAGAGTTCTGGTAAGGGGTTTACTTACTAAGGCCTGAATTCCTAAATTCTAAGGCCTACATTCAGGCCTAAATTCTCCTTTGCCTTTATTTAACTTATCTGAATTGTTACAATAGAGGTATCAAGAATCATCAAGAAATTATTTGTATGAATTTTGATGTTTCATAATACCTGACATCTTTATTAACTGACATCTTTATTAACTGACATTTAAATAAAATAACTATATTATAACGTATTTAATTCGTGTACTTACAAGTAATATAATTATATGTTATGCTGATATTGTCATTTCACAATAGAGCTGTCAAGAACCATCACAAAAAAAACTAGGTACATTAAACCTATTTAACTCGTATATAAGTAATATAATATGTTATGTGACAATGGTGAATGGTGAAGATGGGTGTACCTACTCACAGCCGACGATGATGGTCAACAATCACTCAGATCACTCGAGTTCCTTTGCACTTAAACCACTCCAAGAAACAACACAACACAAGGATTTCAATAGCCACTGGCGTCACCACAATATAGTAATTTCTACAAGAGAACTTAGTGTTGGTGCGCACGCGTCTTTGCTAGGTCGTGAGTCGATTGCCCCATCCCCGGCGCGGCGCAGGCGCAGGAAAATAAGTGAGGGTAGTTTGGATAAAGGATTATACTGTTGCGGGTAGGCCGCACATTGTCACAGTAATAACACTAATATCCGCAAAAACAATATAAGAATGATAATCTTTATCATAAATAATAATATTATTAATACGTATTTATTTATGAACACACGTATGCAAAAAGGTTGATGTAACAGTTTTAATATGCAGTGTTGCCATTTAAATAGTAATTCCGTGTTCTACTTCAGAGATACCTACAAATATTGTTCAATTATTTTTTAATTTGTTTTAGATTGGAGTTAGTTCTTTTGTATCAGCACGAGGCTGCGCAACGGGTGCTCCTTCCGGATTTACAAGAGTCAGCAACTTCGTTCCCTGGATACTGTCTGTGTAATTTTGTAATAAAAATATTTCAATTATTTCGAAATAAATATTTACAACGTCTACAACTTCCTTTAATAATTCCTCATATTAAAAATTACAACTGCTTAAATGTTACCTACTACACTACTACTATCGGTTATCCTAACCTACTTTATTTTGTTAAGATGAGATTATCGGTAAGAAAATTCTAAAGATAACATTTAACGGTAACGTATCAAAAAGATAAACGTTAGTGAGTAGTATTATTGACGAATTGAAGCAGCGAAGTCGAAAATATTATAACAATTTGAAATATCAAACATTTAAAATTTGAAGATGACCAAAATATACTTTATCATAGTCGCATATTTAGCGAGCGTAGTTCTCTCAAGAGCAATGACTTTGTCACCATTCAATAATGGTGTGTACGATTACCACCGCAAGATCGGATTTCCCTTAGCAGAGAAGTTAAAAAATATTGAAATGAACAAGACCGGAGGAAACCTAGAAAGGATTGTGGGAGGATCTGAAACACTAATTGCTTCTGTTCCGTACCAGGTAATTACTGAAAGTAGCACTACGAGCTATAGACAATTAAATTTAATTATTTAATTTAATAAATAAAGTCATAAATACCTAGCGATAATCATCAGGATTGATACCAATTACTAAATAACATTCCAGGCAGGACTTCTCATCACAGTCCTGAAGGTTTTCATGTCTGTCTGCGGCGGAAGTATCATCTCCGACACCAAGATCCTTACAGCTGCCCACTGTTACTCAGATGGGGTCAGCACTGCTGATTCCATTACCGTCGTACTTGGCTCCAGTTTATTGTTCTCAGGAGGAACAAGACTTGACACTTCTGATGTGATCGTCAACCCAGAATTTAATCCCAGCACAGTGACTAACGATTTGGCTATAGTTCGCGTTCCACAATTCAGTTTCTCTTGTAAGTATTAACTTTTGGATGATTAACTCAATATGCTGTGATAAAATGAACATTGCAGAAAAGAAGTCTACACCTATTCTCTGTAAGATATCTTTTGAATATAGATAGGCTGTGTCTCTTTCCATTTCATTATCTTTCTTTCTGTCATAAATGTATTTTTCTTTACGTAATTACCAAAATAAATAAGTATCAAAAACCAATTGGACTATACAACTTCTAATACTATCCATTTCTTAGCACTCAACGCTTAAGTAAACGGAAAACTGTTTAAATTACGAGATATTCGATATTCTATAACAAAGTTCTGTTCGTGGAGTCTGTTTAATTGCTTTTAATTTCCCAGCACTGATTCAACCGGTCGCTCTTCCTTCTGGCAACGAAGTAAATATGGATTATATCGGATTTCTTGCAGTCGCTTCGGGCTACGGCATGACAAGCGATGGTAAGTAATTAATGTTAAAAGAATACTCAGCAAGCTTTCAGTCTCATTACAGTTTCTTACGATGTGAAACTTAGAGTAACTTAACATGTAAAAGCAGAAAAATTACAGACGATACTGAACGAATAACATAATTTTATTAGGTACATAGTCTACGTAAAATAGCGGGGTTTCTTTTCAATAACATAAAGCTAAAATTTTCATCTTACATAGAGACATATTTTGTTTCAGAAAACGACATAAAACTGTTTCAAATGGTACATTCGGTGACAGTTTCGATCATTAGCAATTCAGAATGCTCCTCTAGTTACGGATCGTATATACAGAGCTATCATCTTTGCACTAGCGGGGAAGGTGGTCGAGGCACCTGCGGCGGAGACTCCGGTGGACCTCTTGTAATAGTCAACAATGGGAGCACTGTTTTGGTAACTTATTTAGTTTACTATCAAAAGTTTTTCTTTTTTTAATAAGTGATACATAGTGACCTCTTCTTATTTGGGTAGGTGTAACCATTTGGCCACAATCTTATTAAAAAATTACTTTAGCGTTAGACTACTACGTCAACTCAATCGTGCTACAAATATGGGAATTGCAAAGTTTTCGAAACGTCAATTATTAACTATCAAAATTATCAGCTTAGTTTTGGACAACGAACTAATTTTGTATGTATGATATAATAATTACGAACTAAATCGCAAATTATGCAATTTCGTATTATAACAACGGTGCGGTCTATTTGTGGTTTTATAGTGAATTGTAATTGCCCCCTGATCTAAAACAGTAATATTCGCTGCTTCAGTATACTAAGGACCTAACTTAAAATGACACTACGCAAATTGAAATTTAAATATGACCCACTTAGAATCTATAATGGAATGACAACACATTTTGAATTAGGTAACTTCAATAATAAATGAGCGATATGTTGTGATGTGTCCGATATTACAAAATCAAACCTGCATACGGTACGAGCAAATTATTATTAGACACACGTTGTGTTTATTGTTAATATTGGGATTAATATAATCTTCATTTGTAAACAAATTTACAAATGAATGAATTACTATAAAATAATGGGAAATGGCGCATGCAGATAATGATGTTTAGGATCCTTTACAGCTTCCATAATCCTTAGCGTTAGACCATGGTCAGCTCAGACGGGCTACGATTATGGTCGTAAGGGTTCCGAAACGTCAGGCAATAAAATAAAATTCGCGAGTTAAATTCGTTTATAGTTGTTTCATTCCAATGTGTAATTAACGCGAAGGTATCACAAATTATAACGTAAAACTATTCTATTAGTAGGTATAACACAAACTAGATTTAAGGATGTAAATATTATTACCGTATTTTTTTTACTTCATGTCTTCGCTTCATTAGCTAGGAATTTCAATTAGGACTAATTAGAGCACTCTATTAAAAGAGAATTCGAAATGGACTTATGAAAGTAAATATAAACTGAAATGCTAATTATAAATTAGGTGAGGTATCTAAGTACTAGTCTTTGAAATAAAAAAATGTTTGCTTAGATAATTCTAAATATTAATTAAGTACACGCTGAAATTGCTAACTGCCTTTAATTTACTACCCTAATTAGAAAAAGCTATAACAAACTGTCTAGAAAACTTAATTAGGGAGTAATCTTGGAAGTACTACGTCCATCGAGCAGCAATCTTAAAGCCACAGAAACTATAATAATAAATTATATAGTGGGTATAAAGATTTACATACTACCCACGTATACTATCATATGCCTATTTATTTATACAGGTTGGTGTAACATCTTTTGGAGCGGAACTTTGCGAAGACTCACACCCGTCAGCGTTTGTTCGGGTGACAGAATTCCTGCCATGGCTATCAGAAGTAAACTAACTTGTTAAAACTTGTGCGGTATCCCAAGCAAAGTAGCAAAGCGATAACAAAATGCACCCTTCAGGCCGCTTGAAAAATGAATGAAGTTATCAAACCTGAAAAGAGAATAATTGAGAGAGCGGGCACAATCGAGATATGATGGATCTCACACCTCTCCTGCCCCATCAAATCGCTCTTCAAAGGGTAAATCTATATTTAAGTGCTTCGTGAAGTTCTCGTTGTAATTACATTTTTATATTGTGAGGGCCGGGGCTTGGTACTAATGCCCTTTACAAATGCGAATATAATAGAGAGGCGGTTTTGTCAGACGCCCTGAGATCTTATTCAGGCTGGCGGATGTTTTCGTGTATTCTACGCAAAATGTTTACATTGTATTGTTGGTTTTGTCGTATTTGTTGTATTTAAATAAAATAGGCATTTAGAATATTGCTACGTCATTGCATTATTAATAAAGGTAAGTACTATTTATTTGAATATTTTTTATTTATTTTATATCTACTGAATACATTGTTAAGGAAAGAAACAAAGTAAATAAATATTTGAACGATTGTATATCAAATACATTAGTTTAGTGTTATAATTCGACAAGGGGATTGAAGTAATAAACAATACCTATTAATAGTTAAGAATAATACGACTTAACTTGATTGATCGATTTTTATTGAGTTGATACTACTCATAGATGTGTGGGATTTCCTAAACAATTAAGTAATAGCAACATACAGAAACTAGAAATGTACAAAAGGTTAATTACGCTTACACGTAAACATCGACTAATATACCATAATTCCGGGTAATCCAACTGTCTGCCATATAGACTATGGGCCCATGTTAAAAAAATGATGGGTCATTTGAACCACCAGATGACCTATGTAGAACGATATAAGAGCATAAAATAATAAGATTTAGCATTGTGCCGTCACTTGTAAGCTGTCCAACTGAGTGTAGGTGAGAATTCAAAAGTACAGGTAGAGTGAGTACATTTTGGTCATATATTTTTGAACGGCATTGTTACCATCGATAGATCCATGAAAAATAATACTAAAATGCGTAGTGCCGTAAAAAAATGGTGATCCAAAAAGTCGGAATTTTTTTTTGATTTTCCGACAATTTCCAGGGTGAATTTGGTCATTTGATACAGTACGGCATCAGTTTCATACTATTTCAATACTGCTTCTAATCCATCATTCCGCAACGCCGTAAAAAAATCAAGCGACAAGGGGAAAAAACCGAAGGTTGCAGCCCCTTCTCTTTCCGTGGTCCAGGGGGTGATTTGATAAAGTACGGCTTCGGTTCCACAACATTATCTAGCACTTAAAAGTACTATTAAAAATAATGCCGTCAAAAAATGATTGTTCATTTGAATGTATATCAATAATTATCTTAATTTCATCGTATTCATGATTTATAAAGCTGTAAAATCATTTGACCCTGTACGGGAACTATTTTTCTAACATAATATTGTAAAATACAATTGTTATATAGTATTGCCGTTCAGCAGAAACTGTTCTGAAAAAAAATATGGAGAAATACAAAAACTGAAATTTTGCAAATTATTGCAGAAATTTAAATATCATAAATTAATGAAATATAGCAGTTTTCTACATTGTATCCCATGTTTTAAATAGTATTAACATAAATAAACTAGGAAAAAATGTTGCCGTACATTTTAATGCAGACCATATCTTTTAGGCTGATGAAAATGACGCTACCATTTTAAGGGTACTTTATGGCCATCTGATACAGTACGACATTAACATATTTTTGAAGATAACAATTGATAATATGATAAAATCACTATGACGTCTAACTGAAGTGAAACGGTGTGTATATTATATCCAAAAATTGAAACTGTCAATCACAGTATCAACAGTTTTGTATATTTTTTGGTTTACTTCGAACATTATTGATACATATATATAACTGATTTGTTTCTTTGTAATGATGTGAATAAAATCTAAATGCCGTATAAAAACATATCGTGATGAATTTCACTTATATTTTTCCCCTTTGAACCGGGTGCGTAACGATGGCTATAAAAATTTTTGGTATAATTTTAGTAGCAATAACGCTCATTTCATATAATTATTAAATCATATAACAACACTTAATATATTTATATATGACATAATTATCATTTCTTATAATGATCATTTGATATAATATAATTTAATATAACATTCTATTAGTATAATCCTATAATGAACTTATGGTATAATGTTATTTTCATATAAAATACAATTGGCATAATCCTTACTAAATGCGAAAGTAACTCTGTCTGTCTGTCTGTCTGTTACGCTTTCACGCTAAAACTTCTGGACCGATTTAAATGAAATTTGGTACAAAGAAAGTCTGGAGCCTGAGAAAGGACATAGGCTACTTTTTAACCGAGGAGTTCCACGCGGACGAAGTCGCAGGCAGAAGCTAGTATAATATAATTCTTGATATAATGTATTAGAGACATAATCACAAAACGAACTGCTATCAAAAAGTAGGTTAGGTTAGGTTTGAACTGCGTCCCCCTACCAAAACGAATGGGTAACAAAAGGAGGTTAGGATAGGTAAATAAAATACAATGTGCAAAAGTAAATTAAATATATTATTAAGTAAGTACATAAATCCCAGGCACATTACTTTAGATTTAAATTTGAAGCAATTTCTCGTAAAAATTCACCTTCGTTCGATTAAGTATAATATAATCAATTCTTTTTTGTTGCTCCATATGTATTTTCTTTTTTTTTTCTGGCGGTTGCCCATTATATATGATTGTATATTTCCAAGAATAATGTTAGATTCAGCTAATAATTCATTATGATTTGTATATAAAATGAGCGTTATACCATACAATCTTTATAAGAAATAAGCGTTATACCGAACGATAAATATACGAAATAAATTTATATATTTTAAAATTATACCAAACGTTTATTATACACAATGAATGATTATATTGAATTATATCAAATGAAATTATTTGAAATTATATCAAATGTTGATATATCAATAGAAAATATATTAAATATTTTTATATCGATCATTACACACCCCTTTGAACCAACGAAAATGTACGGCATATGAAAAAATATTATCTATGCATAAAATACTTTCGAAATAAATTAATTTGATGTTGTGTCAAATCACCCCCTGGACCACGGAAAGAGAGGGGGCTGCAACCTTCGGTTTTTTCCCCTTGTCGCTTGATTTTTTTAAGGCGTTGCGGAATGATGGATTAGAAGCAGTATTGAAATAGTATGAAACTGATGCCGTACTGTATCAAATGACCAAATTCACCCTGGAAATTGTCGGAAAATCAAAAAAAAATTCCGACTTTTTGGATCACCATTTTTTTACGGCACTACGCGTTTTAGTATTATTTTTCATGGATCTATCGATGGTAACAATGCCGTTCAAAAATATATGACCAAAATGTACTCACTCTACCTGTACTTTTGAATTCTCACCTGCACTCAGTTGGACAGCTTACAAGTGACGGCACAATGCTAAATCTTATTATTTTATGCTCTTATATCGTTCTACATAGGTCATCTGGTGGTTCAAATGACCCATAATTTTTTTAACATGGGCCCATAGTCTAATATCCTGTCAAATTAGTAGGGTTGGCACCAACCGCAACCTTTACTTATTTCTTACTTCGCTATAACGAACACCTCGCTATAGTTAACTATAGTTAACGAATATATTTTAATTTAAAAATATACTTATAACGATAACTGAATAAACTGACTAGATAGGCCCCATGTAATAGAATCATGCTTACGAAACAACTTTGTGATAGTAATCAATAAAAAATATTTTAGAATAAGTACCTATTCTTAAGGATGAAACTAGAAGTTACTGAAAATGCAGTTACTTCAAATATACCTACCCAGATTAATAGAAATTTATTTTAATGACATATTTTTTTGCATTGGCAGCCCTATGACGAAGCCGTATGACAGTGTCTAGTCGCGGTTGCGACTGAACGAAATGTAACACTCCCCATTTCTTTTATTTTATTTTAAATTTATATATACCTTAGTTGAATTGTAATTAACGCGCAATTTGATTGTATTGTGATATTTGTATGGTTACATCTAGCGCCTATTTTTTTTATTTTGTAACAGAAATGAGTAAGTAATTGTTATTATTTTTATTCAGGCGCCCCGATATATTTTATTTTTAATTTAATTGTACTTAATAAAACATAGTAAGTACCTAATGAGCTCCTTACTATGATATGAAAAATAATTTATTTATTGAAATAGCTTTCTTAACTTTTCTGTTCTTTTATCCCACTAAATGAAAAAAAATATAAAAAAATACATAATCGATGTAAACACCTAGTATAGGTACATACCTACCTATCTAATAAAAAAGGTGAACATGTAAAAGCAATGTATTGACCGAAGTCATTATAAATAATAATCAAACGAACAGGTAGGTAGGTTTCACGTAAGTACATGTACCTATGACTGAGGAATAACTTTCTATTGCGGTTGGCTGCTCAAGAATAACTTAGGTACCGGTAGTCTTTATTTCATTAATTGCTAACTTAAATTAAATTAATTGATATACCTATTTGCACATTCGCAAATTTCATTACATTTATTATAATCACTGAATCATATCATGTTAAAAATATGCATTTATACTTATCTTAACAACTGCAATTCTTATCGCATAACGAATTAAATTAAGTTCGATTCACTTATACATATCTGTAGGTAATTTATTAATACAAACGCAGATATCCTTGTTACAGTTCAAACAACTCAGACAATGACATCATTATCAAATTAATTATTACGTACTTACTTACCTACCTATCTGCATAATTAGTGAGTAAACAATGCATACATATTCTCTACAAGCTATTTTCGCGGTCTCGCCCGCGTGAAATTCAATCCTTGAAAATGTCATCCAGCGTGTTCCTTACATTTTCCTTATCATCGTCATTATTCATTTATGTCAATAAAACTGTTTACCCAGTTCTCAGTTTTGGCGCGAAGTAATAACAAATATTAATACATTCACACAAATATACTTTCACAATTATAATAGAATAGTGTTTAATTATGCGCATGCGACGATTAGGTACTCTTTAGGCAGGGGGCAGTGTCCGCCGCGCTGCCAGCTGTGTCGCACGCAAATGTCGCTTATGCATTTCCACTGACTATATCGAGGTCAAGATCACTCAAAACGTCGTCACCGAATATTTTCGTCACTTACGAAATGACCGCATCGTCAGCGCGATTACCTCATACCCACCTATTATTAGATAACTACGTAAGCCGGCTTCCATTTACGCCCTAGTAATCATACCACTGTGCAGCAAAACGAACGCGTTGACCGCTAAAATGAGAAAATACGTTCTTTTCTATTTTCTTGCTACCTTACTCGTAATAGACTGCTACAGAATACTAGGGATATTCCCGTCACTGGACCGCAACAATTATTTAACGTATCGAGGATTGTTTCGCGAATTAGCGAATCGTAACCACGAAGTGACTCTTATAAGTCATTTCCAGCTACCAGACGCACCGGCTTCGTACAAAGATGTTCTGTTAAGTGATAAACAAGTGTACAAAGGTTTGTCCTTTGAATCGGTGATTGTGAATGAAGTGTCGCGAGTGCCGTTCGAAACGCTAGTGTCGACTAAAGCCGGCAACGATGACTGCAAGACTCTAATGAATAACCACCAAGTGCTTCACATGATTAGAACTCGACCTCGTTTCGATGTCATTTTAGTGGAGTCGTATAACAGTGACTGTGGGTTAGCATTGGCTGCCAATCTTAGTGCTCCATATATCGCATTCAATCCTCAGCCTATTCAACCATGGCAGTACAACCGGTTGGGTATCAATTTCAATTCCGCATCAGTGCCCTTAACAGGACTGCCTTATGGAAAGGATCCGTGGTACTTCGAGCGATTGAAGAGCTTTGTTCTGTACCATATTGGCAATTGGGTGTATTACGTCGGTTCCCAAGTTACCGACCACGTGTATTTATATAAGTATCTTGGAGACGATTTGCCGCCCTTGGAAACATTAGCGTCGAATGCCAGTGCCGTGTTTGTAAACACACACCAGTCGTTGTTCGGAGGTGTTGCTAGACCTGATAATATTATTGATATAGGTGGTATTCACGTGAGACCGCCGAAAGTAATACCAACGGTGAGTAATAATAATTGTACCTACAATGTTCTCTCTCTTAACATCCGTCCGAATAAAAAAGACATGTTGAAATCACCGTATTCTTACTAATTAATTTCACACTTATGCTATCAGATTTGTTACTAAAATATGTATAGGATCGAATAGGCATAGTGAAAATATGAATGTAAATTAATTTAGCGCTTATTTCTGGTCACATGGACACATTTAGCGAAGTTATAACACAATATTCACGTTTAAATATTTTAGATGCGGGAAATTGGAGTGTCACTAAATCATTTGCAAGCTGATGTAAATTAAATTATTCCTCCTAACATTACAGGAAATTGAGAGGTTCATAAACGAAGCGGAGTATGGGGTAATATACGTCAATTTAGGTTCCACAGTAAAAGATAGCACGCTTCCGCCTGAAAAACTAAACGAACTGTTATCAACATTCAATAAATTGCCGCTAAGAGTCCTTTGGAAATGGGACGGAAGCAACATTGAAAATTTGCCAAGAAACATCATGACGATGCGTTGGTTCCCGCAGTACGACGTTTTGAGTAAGTCGAAAATATTAATGCATGAAGGAATTCTTAAAAATATGTCGTGTTGTTCTTAATCAACACTACCTATAGCAAATATTACTACTATAAACATTATATAACGTCAAATGATGAATCGTACAATTTATCTTGAAATCGGTAAACATGTGTAGTTTACGTAGTCGTAGGACTGATGTCTTTCTTGAGGCAATAACCATCATCCTTGAATAATATTAATAGAATTTATTTGGGAGATATAAAATTAATTTGAGCTTATCAAATCGCGGCCTTATTTTGATCCTACTTGTACTCCATGTAGGATCAAAATAAGGCCAGGCTAGGTAATTAAAATTAGGCTTATATTATAATACAAAAGGAAGAAACCTTAGGTACACTAAATCTACCCATGAACCACAACGAATCCGTATTTTTTTTTTCAGAGCATGAAAATGTAAAAGTCTTCGTATCACATGCTGGTATCCTGAGTACCATAGAAGCAGTAGACGCTGGTATACCAGTTGTAGCTATTCCACTGTTTGGGGATCAGTATGGCAACGCGGCAGCTCTAGAAGATGCTGGAATTGCCACAATTGTGTCCTACCAGGATCTTAGTAAAGACTTGCTTTTGAACGCCATCAATGAAGTCTTAGACCCCAGGTAACTTCTTATAGTAATATTATAGTCCATATTTTTCATGGTAAGTACCTACCTATTTTGTAACATAGGTATAAAAGGTAGCTTAAGTATCCAGTAGGTAATATTTTTATTTTTCCGTGATCAAATTTTTTCCAACAAATTTTGTCAAAAAAGACGTTTTTCGATAGCCCATCAATTACAATTAATTGCTTATTTTAGATTTGTGTAAAAGATAATGTCATCACTACATTTAACTATCCATTATGTACAAGAAAAGACTCAAATGTCGTAGTAAAATTGAATTACGTGTAATAAAACCTTGCAAACAGTCTGAGTAGATTAGTTTGCAATTACTTAAGTTTGTTTAGTAAATCTCATATTACTTAGAATGTAATTTAATATTTGAAATTAGAGACCAGGGGCAACTAGTTCGACCTTTGCTTTGATGTCTGAATACGATAAAGGTCTTTTGTAAAAGCCTTCTATTAGATTATCTTTACAAGTACCGTAAGGTACCGTAAGGTACCTACTATTCTCCGGCAAAGAATATTCATAATAGGTTACGGTGGGCTATCTGCAGTTAAATTTATTAATCCAATATGTCCCTTTTAACTAATAATAATTTATTTTATTGGTCAACTATTCCTTATATACAATGTGGGTAGGTAGGTAGGTATACTATTTATGTACGTACTAGAAAATTGAAAATTAGCTTAGAGGACGTTGTAAATGGGACCGTTAATAATATAGTACCTAATTTAAGTTATACAGTTGAAATATCAAATAAATCTTGAAAATGTCTAACTACTAAACCTAATAATGTGTTCAAAACGAACTCTTAGCTTATCCAGAATACCTAGTATAGGTTTACTTACTTTTACTTACTTTACTTACTTACTTTCTTTCTTTACTTTCTTCAATTCATCAATTCATCAATTCTTCAATGTTTACATAGAGATATTTTCTATTCACAGATGGCAGCACCGAGCGAAACTTATGTCCAGAGTTTGGCATGATCGACCCATGTCGCCCATGGAGACAGCAATTTACTGGACAGAATATATCGCTCGATACAACGGCGCGCCTAATCTAGTAGCGACATCTGTGAGCGTGCCGTGGTACCAACAACTACAGCTGGATGTCTTGGCCTTCGTTTTACTAGTTGTCTATATCATGAGCTACGTAGTTTACAAGATTCTGGCAGCACTGTGCTGTTGTTGCTGTCAGAATGACGCAGAATCTGAAAGTGTGGTTGCGGAAGAAAGGAGAACTAAACGAGTCAAATTTGAATGATCAGTTTACTAAGCACAGGTCCCGAAATAAGATCGCCCTTTACTGTTAATCAAATGACATAAGTTTATCAACATAGATTGATATGGTAGGAATGTTCAGGGTTATCAAACTTACAAAAAAATATTATCTCTTAAAATTTTGATCGATAAAGTATTACTTTCATCTGGTTGACATAATATTAAAAGACGACCAATTTTCGGATCTTAGACCAATGAATAGCTTTGATGATTTCTAACCGACTTCCAAACAAAAAGAGATTTTTAATTCAGCTGTTTTTACCTCTGTAATCATATGCATGAGCTATGAGGGCCACCGCGTGTCAGAAATCCGCTAGATGCGCTAGTGTAGAATGAGGTCTAGCTGTCATGTTCCACCAATGAGAGGCAAGCTACTGGCCTGTGATTGGTGGTACATGACAGCTGATGATTATCAATCAATCGGAATGTTTTTGTTCTGTTATAATTAAAATCAAATTAATTCGTTTTTACGATCCTATTATTACATCAGTAGTTGGTATACTTACTTTAACATAGTAGAATGAAGTGAGACTCATATAGGTACTGGTTATTATCTCCTTTGTATTCCATTCAAACACAGTACTATTTTTTTGCATTTTAAGTAGGTTTTAATTTGATATGCCAGTTTAGTTTTTCTATTCGTTGTGGTCAATATTTTTTACACGGCTAGACTGTACCTAATCATAATAAGTTGAAAGGTTTAACACTTCCTGTATAATTTGACGGATTTAAGAATCAAAGGTTTAGCATAATGTATGTACCTACCTAAGTAAGTCGATTTGGATGAGTCCAAAAGTATTTGTTTTCTATTTTTATTTTGTTGCGTTTCATATTTTTTTGACTAATTGTCAAAGAGCTCAGTTTACTCAATTGTAATAAAAGCATTTCTTATTTAATAGTTTCAAATACTTAGGTTATTGTTTTTGATATAATTTATTTTGTTGGTGTGACTAACATTTAAGTTTTTACTGTTACAATAAAATTTCTTAACAGAAAACAGTTTTCCTATTGTTTCATTAACTTATTTAAGTACAGAAATATAATCTTACAACCGTTTGTGTAGGTGTCTATTTTTTTCGACACTGCCGATAGAAAACGGGCGTAGGTACTTACTTATATAAACTTTTGTATTCTCATTTTAAAAATCGTATAGATACCTGACCCTATTTAAATACACACATTCATAAAACAAGGACTATTTAATAAATAATAGACAAAAATCACATCTTTAAATACCTTTATGTACTTACTAATTTATACGTATTGCTAAACAGTCCTGTCTATACTCGTAGCTCTAAGTACCTACTTTAAAGAAAGTATTGTGATAGAGTTTATGCGATTGAACCTATATTTTTATGTGATGATGATTTGATGTTTTTAGCTATTAGGTACCTATAAAATGTTACTAGCGAGTATAGTTGACCTATTGACAGACTGAGGTTTTTAATTATTTTCTTATAAGGTAAGGTATTTTTTATAAAAACATTGTTTAAAAAAGTGCATCTGACCTCGTTGATTCTTCCTGCTACATTGACCTTAGATCAACTGTATCAAAGCCATCTTAAGCCTATCATTCCATTTGAATTATTTTTTATTGTATTAGATAGTAAAAAGGGTACAATTTCGATAACTTGGTTAGGTACTAGGAGTTGAGTGGTTTTAGTATTCATTTAAATCTGTTTAGTAGTCCTAATTTAGGTGAAATATTTACAAGCTAGGGACCTAGTTAGTTCCGGTCACCATAGACCTACAGCTATAATATTTATATCTATGTAGCAATTTTTAGAATGTACCTAGATAGGTACAATACAAAATTATGTAAGTACATAATCTATCGAGTAGCTCATTTGCGTTTCTTTGTTTTACGAGTCTTCAAACATAATATTAGTGGTGCAAATACATTAAAATAGTTTAATAATATCAAAGACATAAAATCATTTATTACTATAAATTACATGTCATTTAAATATAATTGACTTTGTGTCATTTAAATAAAAGTAGCTGGAAGAGCGAGCTTTGTTGAATTGAAGAAGTAATATCAGTAAGAGTTCGTGTAAATAATGTACAGGAAACATTTCTTTAAGTACCGGTAAACTGATGTTTGATGTATGGTATGGCACTCAATCTTGGTGTATCCAAGTCTCTATTATATCCTTTAAATTCATGTAAACGTGGGTTGAAAACTCTTGGAACATCTTGACGTATTCCACCGAATTAACAGTTACGTTATTTCCTCGATTTTTTCAATGAAATACGGGCCGGCCCTTTGCTGATATGGCAGTTCCTACTGTCGTTTTAACGTCTTGAACGTGGCCGCACAATTTATTTGATATTCTTTGTCGATCCTGCTTGTTCAAAATCCAAGCCTTGATTAAATTAACACTTGGACAATCATTGTCACGGCGCAATCCGTAGACAATACGAAAAAGACGTCGTACGGTGGCGTACAAATCATTGTTTTTGTAAAATTGTTTTACACAAAAAGCACGCTGTGGTCCCGTAAAACGCTTCATCATAATTAAAATTGCAAGAAACGATGCACTTTTCCCCGCCATTAGCGCATTTCTCCGTCTATGGGTTACAAAAAAAATCAATGTTACTATTTGCAAAAATTTATGGCCCACCCTGTATAACGTCAATTTAACGTTGCAGAATTTTTTAATGCATAATTTCACAATAAGTAATTATTTGAATTGCCACTTTGTAAGCAGTACCTAGTATGTACTTTCAATTATTAAAAAAGGTTGCATACATTTTTGACAATCTCAGAAAAAAGAATGCTAGCCGGATATAATATATTTATGTATTAAAAAAATGTTTCAGTAGGCCGTCAATTTGTATTGAAGATACCAACTAAAGGATATTTTCCAATTACTATTTATTATTATTGGACATAACATCTTTAAGAATCTATTCTATCCTAATATGGTTAGTATGAACCTACTTATATCTGCCTTGTTAAAACTTTAGTTTTGCTATTCTTGAGCTTGAATCCCTTTGCATACATAAAAGTATAATATGTCCCTACATACATACTTATATACTAACTGTATTAATAAAAGGGGATAATAAGTAAGTAGGTACCTATTAGCTTCTTCATCGATGATTACTTGCAATAATTTTTTTGGTAAATACTAACTTCATTTTCCTTAATTAATTGTTTCTAACATACGAGTATAGCATATGCAAATATTAAAGATGGGTAGGTACCTAAATTTATTTAATGCCACGAACAGGAAAAAGAATTCTAGGTATCTATGACGATAGGTATTATCATGTCTATGGCCATGAAATTTTAATTACACATATTGGAAGGAAACGTCTAAGTATAAACGGATTTAACTCGCAAATTTAATTTTATTGGCTAATGTTTCGGAACTTAGCGTTAGAAAACCTATGATTATAGAAACTTAGTTTAGCGTTAGACTATAGCTCAGCTCAGTCGTGCTACGATTATTAAAACTGTGAAAGTTCCGAAACGTTAGCAAATAAAATAAAATAGGTACGCAAGGTAAATCCGTTCATAGTTGTTTCATTCCAATATGTAATGTAATAACCGCGTTTCAAAGTGTAATGTAATGTGTGTGTGTAATAACCGTGACGGCATCAGAAATTATTTAATTACACATATTTTTTCTACATGCTACTATTTTCTACAGTAAAGGAAAACTTTGTGTAAGTACCTACAAGGTATTAAAGAGGTATGATACTAAAACACACACAAACCGTGTAGAGAAGTTTGACGCCAGATATTTCTAGATTTATTTATAATTATTATTATGACAGGAAACTCAATTAATTGCACTCAAATGATAATAAAATTTATTATTACGCAGATACAATTATCATGCATTTATAAGCTTATAGCACTGGACAGGAATTTAAAATAACTTAGCAAGTAGTCAAGATAATTATGTTTATTTAAATGAATTATACAAATGAAAACATCAACAATTTTTGTTATGGATAAAATGACTTGAAATCTGTAAGATATTTGAAGTCTGAATCGAAGTACATTGTTAAAAAAATCGAAGGAAAAAAGGCCCATTCTCATGTCCAGAACAAATACCGGTATTAAATTAATAAGAATAGAAACTAAAAAAAGTCGGCTGTGCATTTATTGAAATATAAAACAGGTACCTATTGTATTTTAAATTCTCCTAATAATTTACAAAAATATTTTTGAATGTTCAGCACTCAATAGTCATTTTGATTATTGAGTAAATAACACATAAATACATAATAATATAAAATAAATCACCTAATTTCATTTTTTTTATTAAAATTATTTATTTAGGTACGTGTTTTGTTCTATAAATGTTTTACGACCTGTCAGTCGCTAGATAGTACCTACCTGGATAGCTCTTTTTGACATACAGTGATGGGTTCTGGTTCGTATTTGCATGATCGTTGTCATTACCTATTGTAGAACGTAACGGTAGCACTTAAATATGAGCTACCGTCCATTACGACTCAGTCGCTCTAAAGCAGCTCCGCAGAACGCTCAAAATGGCTCTTATCAAAGTATTCCTATTATTAACTATCAGTATATGTGTAAGTGAAGTGAATACATTGAACATTCTAGGAATATTCCCGTATCAAGGGAGAGTCATTTCTTCGTGTTCGAACCATACCTGCGTGAATTAGCAAAAAGAGGACACAACGTTACCATTATTTCACATTTCCCTCAGAAAAAACCAATCAACAATTTTAAGGACATCAGTTTAGCTGGAACAGTGAAGATTTTGGAAGATGTGTTTCCTATAGAAAAATCTTACGCGACCGTGTTTAAAATCGCTTTGTTCCTTGTAAACAGTGGCACTGATAACTGTAGAAAGTTGCTGGAGCATAAGGAAGTACAGAATTTATGGGAGTCTAATTCAAAATATGATATAGCAGTCGTGGAGCAGTTTAACAGTGACTGCTCTTTGGGATTGGCTTATAAATTGGGAGTTCCGGTAGTGGGTCTAACGTCCCATAATTTAATGACATGGCATTTCGATAGGTTAGGGGTACCTTCGAATCCATCTTTCGTTCCGAACATGTTCTTTGGAGGAGGAACAAAACCTACTCTTTATGAGCGTGCGGAAAGAACATTTTTCAATGCATTCATGAACTTTTTATACGGACATTTCTCTCAACGTATTGATCAAAACACCCTAGCTGAATATTTTGATGACGTACCACCATTAGCAGAATTGGCCACTGATATTAAATTTATGCTTCTTTATACGAACAATTTCTTGTTTGGTTCGACACTGTATCCGGCTAATGTGAAAGAAGTGCAAGGATACCATGTTGCCGCAACTAAACAATTACCTGACGTAAGTACTATTTATTTATATTGCTCGAACTATTTTCGTTATAACACCTCTCCTATAAGGTTGTTTATTCATTGGTATACTAATTGACTTCAGTCATTGTTAGGTAAGCAAATTGGATTTACATGAGCGATATAAGTATGGCTGAACACACAATGTAACTTACCTACACATTTCATAAGGAGATTGTTTGAGCGCCAATATTGATGCTTTATATTTGCCTCTAACAGATTTCGGCAGGTTTTTTCTCGATATGTAAATATTTGGTATTTTTCAAATACATTTTATTATTTACGTAAAGTTGTCGTGTAGACACTGATAACTTTGAGTAGACATTCAAAGGGCACTTTGAATTTTAATCTACTATTATCTACATCAATAAGATTAATAGAACGACGACGTGATCTATCACTTTGTTGTCAAGTGATAATCATTAGTTCTATGACGGATAATAATATGTACGAAAAATAATATATATTATTATATACATATCGATAGCGTATCTGATAACACATTGCCATTCGTACTATAAATGTGAATGTGCCACACTATGCTTTTCGAGCTGCCGCGATGTTGCCGTCTCTAGCCACACTTTACTCTCATAATTCATCGCGATATTTCGCCTTTAGCTAAATTAAGAACTATGTTATAAACTTGCAACAAAAAACGGCCACACGAATGCTCTGCGTCCTTACTTTCCATGCCTGCAGAAGTATTAGGAATTTATATATGCATTTGGTATTTCTTCACTTAAATTTACAGAAATAAGTTATTCTTAAAACGTTTTACTTACATACAATGGGGGTCACGTGTCAAATAACCGCAAGATTCACCAAAAAGAGACTAGGTACTGGTCCACGATTCTAAATTAGCACCAGGAAGTGTAATTCTATTTAATCTATACTATTACAATATTTACTATATAATCTATACTAATATAATAAATAAGAAAAGTGTGTTTGTTTGTTTGGATTGATCAGGTTATAAAACAGCTGGACCGATTTGAAAAATTCTTTCACTGTTGGGAAGCTACGTTCACCCTGAGTAACATAGCCTATAGAATATTTTGAAAAAAGCTAGTTATACATATACCTTTATCTTGAAAACTGTTTGACCTTTCTAGAAGCGTTATGTCAGATAAAATTAATCAAATCGTTTATTGGTAGATAGACCATAAAAGTACTTACACCTTGTATGTGTCTGGAGCTTCGGTACGCTCTTCATTGCAGAGAAAAACCTGCAATTTATTTGTACTAGCAAGGGCGTAGCTAGGATTTTGTTAAGAAGGGTGAAGGACAGGCGTAAACAAACTAAGAATATAATCTAACGAAATTTTCGACACTCGCAAGGGATTCAAAACCTACAGGGACCTTCTAGAGGGGGGGGACTCCCCCCCTGCTCATACCTTGCTACGCTCTTGTGCACTGATGATTTGATAACGCGTTGATTGTAATCACAAGAACGCGCTATCAAATCAACAGTAGGTAGGAACTTTTTTTTCTTTCAAAAAAATATTTTTTGGATTTGTCATTAAAATGTGGTCATTTTGTCCGGCCGAATGAGAATTTCGTATTGTTATTTTTTTGCGATTAACTTACTGTTAGACCGTATTTCTCATACCAACTAACAAAACGTGTGCATCTACGAAAAGTACACTTTACAATTACGCAAGTATTTACTATGATAATAATTATGTAATATTTTAGCGAAAACGTGTGTTAATTTTAAAAGATGAATCGGACTTTGTTTGATCAGTTTTAATGTAAGACTATTAGCCCGAATTCGCTTCGTCATTGTCAGTTTAAAATATTACGTATCATTTTAAGTATGATTTAGTCGATCTTCAGTGGCTTCACAGAACGTACATTATGGCTCTCGTTAAAATATTACTAATATTAACTGTTAGTATTTGTGTGAGTGAAGTGAATGCATTGAATATTCTAGGAGTGTTCCCGTATCAAGGGAAAAGTCATTTCTTCGTGTTTGAACCATACCTGCGTGAATTGGCAAGAAGAGGTCATAACGTGACTGTTATTTCACATTTCCCTCAGAAAAATGCAATCAAAAATTACCAGGATATCAGTTTAGCGGGAACTGTGAAGATTTTAGAAGACGCGTTTCCTATAGAGAAATCTTACCTATCAATATTCACAACCGGACTCTTCGTTGTAAACAGTGGTACTGATAATTGTAGGAAATTACTAGACCATAAAGGAGTGCAGAATTTATGGAAACATGATAATAAATTTGATATTGCTGTCGTAGAGCAGTTCAACAGTGACTGCTCTTTGGGATTGGCTTACAAATTGGGAGCTCCAGTAGTGGGCATAACCTCTCATAATTTACCGCCTTGGTATTTTAATAGGTTAGGAGTACCTCCAAACCCATCCTTCGTGCCTTGTATGTTCTTCGGTGGAGGAACAACCCCCACTTTTTACGAACGCGTAGAAAGAACAGTTTTCAATGCATTCTTCAATTTGTTATATAAATGGTTCTCTCAACGCATTGATCAAAACACACTTGCTGAATATTTTGATGACGTACCACCGTTAGAAGAATTGGCTACTGATATTAAGTTTATGCTTCTTTATACGAACAATTTATTGTTTGGTTCGACACTGTATCCGGATAATGTGAAAGAAGTACAGGGGTACCATGTTGCCGCAACTAAACCGTTACCAGACGTAAGTACAAACATATTACTACAAGTAGGTATCGTAGAAAATTCTGCTCAAGCTATTGTCATCGTAAAGGCTCTTCATATAAAGTGACTTAGGTACCAATTTTCATAATTTTATATATTTACACATGCAGTAGTATGTCAGACGAAGTTCAAGTTAACAGAATAGGCGAGCAGCAACGTGTGTTACACGAACTATATGGAGCCACTTTTGACCCCCCTTATAACTCAAAATCTATATCACATAAACATGTCAAATTTGGCTAAATACCCTGTATTAAAACTTCCAAGACACATAATGTTCTCGAAACTTCATAAACACACCTCAAATGGTTATTTAATTATTAACGTTCAAAAATAGATATTTTTATCACTGACTGACCTATAGATTACAACTGTACCACAGTTCCAGATGACCAAGAAAGTTCAAATTTGGCAATTTATGTAACATAAATATGTTGCATAAATTGTATTCTTGTTTAAAATTTCAGACTGCAAGACAAGTACTTAGTACATTTTTTTACACTTGATAACGATACTTATATCATTGCATAGACGTTCAAGGCCTTCTTGACTTTTTAAATATATACTTAGATAAGTATTATTTATCATTCACTGTGCACAAGACGACGGTATTCTTTTTGAAGTGATCGTCATTGGCACAGTAATATTATGAGTTTTAGCGAAATCCGTTATAATTGATATATATTCCAATTTATTTTTATTAATAATTTTTGAAGCTTTCGCGGCGGCACATTGAAATGAAACAATTAAACCGGATTTAACTCGCATATTTTTTTTCATTCGCTGACGTTACAAAAACTTTAGTTTGCATATTCGTACTTTACTGAGTTGACGATAGTCTAACACTAAAGGTTAGTTTTTCTTAATTAGGTAGTTAATCCACGAACGTCAAAACTATCAATAAATACACAAAATATATAGGTAACTTAACACATCATAACCGGGATAGACATTCCAATTTCATCTCATACATCTGCAACGTAACTATAAGGTTAAACCCACACTCAATTTCATTGTCAACTAACGGCAGACGTCATTCTGCCCGTTCGAAGTTCAAAATAACTCTACATTTTAGTTAGAAAACGTTTGTATGGGAAATAGAAAAGGGCTGTTTTTAGGGTTTTCCCGGCAATAATTCGATTTTTTCTCGCCGTAAAAACCATCCTTGGACTTCAACGAACATTAAAAAAAAATGGTCTAATTAGTCCAGGCGTTCTTGAGTTATGCGCTTACCTACACATTTTGCGATTCATTTTAAAATATACTAGCAGTCGGCCCCGGCTTCGTACGGATCATTTTTTTTTTATAGCCTGTCACTCGGGAATAGTGTAGCTTCCCAACAGTGAAAGAATTTTTCAAATCGGTCCAGCCGTTTTGGAGCCTATTCAATGCAAACAAACAAACAAACCTTTCCTCTTTATAATATTAGTATAGAAACATATAGATAATTCTCACATTGACAATACTTTTGCGTGTTTGCTGCTAACCTAAAACCGGCAGTCAAAAACAACTAAGTACCCGTTTACCATAAGAAACGCCCATAGCTATTTTGATCAGTACGCGACCTTGAATTCAATGAACATCACGTCCATTTTGTTGTGTGTTGCACTAATTTGATCGTTTGAGTGTGAACACTGAACAGCGTGTAAAGTTTTGTGAATAGTTTTAAAACTTTGGTGATTTACTTCGGTGTTTGTGCAGTGCTTGAAGTGTGTTCCTACTTGACCTACTTTAGACCTTGTTAGTTCCTACTAGACCTTTATGTTATTGTGCAATATGCCTTTATGATATTCACTAAAGACAATTCCCTTAAGTTCAGAACACGGTTCAATCTAACCTTTAAGATCAATACCTTATAATAAATATTACCTATAGTCTTGCTATAAGTAACTTTAGAATCTCTTATTTAACACTAGCTCCTACCCGCGACTTCGTCCGCGTGGAATTCCTTTTTTGCAGTCGGTTAAAAAGTAGCCTATGTCCTTTCTCAGGATCCAGACTTTCTTTCAACCAAATTTCATTTAAATCGGTCCAATAGTTTTAGCGTGAAAGCTTAACAGACAGAGTTATTTTCGCATTTATAATATTAGTAGGGATTATAATTATTGAGAAGTAAATTTAAAAATCATATTATATTAGGTTCAGTTTATTGTAAATGTACCTAATACCTATTTGATAATATTAGGCAAAAAGATAAGATTTGTCAGTTATCGATTTTAATAGGTAGAGTTATGATAAAATAATAAAGATAATATAAGTAAGTCAAATTAAGATATTACAAAGTTAGCTACCTACCGTTATTACATAATTCAATATTATTATGAATAGGTATTGATATTTTTAACACCTACTGCACCTAAGTAGGTACATAATTTTCGAGATACAAAATTGCAAACCAAAACTTTACATTACAGTAAACAAATTATATGATTACTGGACAATTATGATAACCGTATATCATTATACTTACTTAACCGAAAAAACAAATCGCCTCGTCATTTCAATTAAACTGTACTTTTTTGACTTGCCTTGTTTTTTGTCAACTGTCTGTCATTTATTCTAACAATGTCTAATCAACCACAAAAACATGTAATATACCTCAATAAGTCTTTCCGTGTCGACTGGTCTTACACAAAGCACTATGTCTAAATAATTTATGCGAAACTACAAATAAAACCTGTTATATTAACCTCCTGAGTTCCAGACGTACTTTTTTTGAGATATCTTTTCAAAACTTTGCATGTGCTCTGATTAATAGTTGCTAATTAAGAAAAAAATACCTAAAAAAATCAAACATTGGAAAATCGGGTTTTTCACTATGTCCTTCTCAAAGAACAAGGGAATGCAACTAAGATGTCATTTGTAAAGGACATTAGATATTTTTCTTATTAATCCCGATGTGGATTAATGTTGAAAGTAACTAATCAATGGAAAATTAAAGATTCCTTGATAATATGTTCATGGAAGTTGCAAAATTACCAAAAACAATTTTATTTTTTAAGAAAACATAAAATCATTAAATTTGTCAACTTATTAGACGAAAAACATTTTTTTCTTACTATTATTGGACTTAAATACTTTAAATATTGGAACTATGGAGATAAGTAAGATATATATAACCGTAATATAAAAAAACCTTCGTAAGAAATTAAGAAACAATACGATTAGGCGTACATAACATAAGTAAAGATCAAAAAATAGCACATTTTCAGGAGCCAAACTTCCTGTTAACTGAATTATACAGCAGAAATTATTGACGGAACAAGTGTAGAAATGTAGTTTCTCTGTCATAAATTACCATATTACCAACTACACCTTCTTTCTAGCTAAGGAAAAAACTTTTAGACCAACAGGATTAGGATAACATTTAGAAAAAAACGGCGCATCAGACGTCTCCATGTAAAGGGATATTCATTTTGTCAATACTAAGTTATTTATTTATACTTTATTGCATTAAACTAAACAGAAGTAAGTGTATAAAAGGCGGACTTAATACCTTGCGGCATTTTCTACCAGTCAATCTTAGAGTATTATAGAAAAAAATGGTAGTTCATTTAGACGATCATATTCATGACGTCCAATTTCAATTAGATTTTTCTATTCTAATACGAGACATGCACAAAATATAACAGAATGCTAATTGATTGTCCATTGATTACATAAATATGAATTATTTTCATTTTTATTCAAAAAAACATGTAAATATATTATATAAATTCAGTCTAATAACTTATGGCCATTGTTTTTATTTACAATTTGTCTCTTTTTAGACTAGTAAATGGTTATTTTTGAGTACTATATTGCAGCCATAATCATATTGATACCAATAATATTTGTAATTTATATATATTTAAAAGATATTTCAGAGTACGTCCTATAGAATTTCAAATAAATATGTGTTTCATTGGTAAATCTAACCATAGGGTTAGGAATATGGTTATCTGTGTATTGGTCAGAAAATTGGAACCACTGACATGCTTCTGTATTTTTTAATAATCAAATGCATAGTAATTTAAGTCTTTCGCGTTACTAATGCCTGTTAATGCTGAAAACAAGCAAGAAAACTACTAATGTACTTCACATAGTACAAGGGTACTCAATGTAAAAAAATATTAGTTAGATGCGGTTGTACTTTGCAAAGGACATAAATAGTAGAATCTACATTTCAAGTCAATAATTTATTAATCTTATGGAAATAATATCTCAAACTACTAGTGTGAAGCTTTGCTATATTATTTGAAACCAAATAATGATTCAATAATGAGTAAAAATTTGGATGAAATCGGATTTACTTAATGTAACGCAGACGCACACCATCACGTGTGCACACTAATGACATTCTTAATTATATAACAGGTGATAATTCTGACATCTAATGTCTTAACGTAACCGGCAAAGCCACTAGATGACTCTAGTAAAATATTTCGGTGTTGCTATTTAAATTGGAGACTGCAGAATTTTTATTTGTTTATGTACTACGTAAAGTACAAATGTACCCAGGAGGTTAAATATATACGTACCTACGATATATTCACATACTTACCTATACCAATTTCTTTAAGTAGTTTTATAAGCCCTTTTTATTTCTGGCTTCGGTCATGGGTCTCCTCCTCAACTAACTCTCCACTCCCATAATAATATGTCTAATGTCACTTACATTCAGTTCACCCTCAACTGGAGACATATATCATAGACCAGGGTAACCTGCAGTTCGCGAGTCACATGCGCCTTTTCGGATGTGAAGCGACTCTTTATTTCCATACGCAAATATTATTTGTTATAACCACTAGCACTAGCATTTATAGTAAATCCTACTATTATTGGTAAGAAAAGGGTTTAAAAACTATGTAAGTTTGTAAATTGAAATTTTTCTTAGACCTACCACCGAAGCTTGCTTCCTCGTATGTTTGTATGGAGTCCCCGCTCCAGAGTATTACCTATACTATAGGCCCCTAAGTGCTAAGAATCCCAGTGATTATTGTCTATCCTGTCAATGTGTCATGTCCTGGCAATCTCCACTTGCCATGCGATTTACAAAATCGTTAGACAGCATCGATCCTTAAACAATTAACAGCGTTGCCCCACTCCTCCACTAGGTCTAGCCTCTGTGCGAGATACGACCCCACTCTGGAATCACCTGCCTCCCTAATCAAGGGCCTTTTATATAGTATGGAATTGACATTAGAGAAGTGAGCTACCTTGCGTCGATTCCATATATTTTGATTCCTTTCGTTTTATCGTTAACACGATATCACCTTGTACTCAACTCTCCTGATATGTCCATATATACTTACTCGTTAATTAATTAGGTACCTACCTATCTAATCAATGTGTATGTAGGTGCGCTAATTACTGGTTTTTAAATACGAGTACCTACCTACTAAACTTTTTAAACAAACATACTTACAACAGTTTTCAATTAACAGTATATTTTTTATCATAAAATCAGAATTTATTTCAATAGTGCCGTAAATAATGGATGTTTTATCCCGATAAAAACTTTATACACTTACTTAATACATATATTTCAAAGAGGACATCTTATCAGTACTGTGATAATAATATTTAAGTAGTGTTGGGACGGTACGATATTTAATTTTCGATAGCGTTATCTGAAGACGAAGGAGTGTAATAAAATATTTGATTCACGAATGATCATCTAATGATCAACATTATTAAAATCAATACAGACACTTAAGTTTATGAAAATACCCAACGTACACACATATACATATTAGGTACTTAATAAATAGGTACTTATTAGGTAACAACTCTGATATACTTATTGCATTTCAGAGTAGTCACAGTACTTATATAAATTTTTTCACAAAAAATAGGTAGAGTATCATCATAAATAGGTAGAGTAAAACGTATCAAGATTATTATAGGAAGGCACGTTTAAAAATCTTATATTTTTTTTAATAAAATATTTTGCCGTAATACTTTCATTTGCTCAAAAACCTATCTTTAGTAGCAGTTCCTAGATAAAGTAAATAAAATGCCAGCAACGATAATAAATTTTCAGCGCAGCTCTACTCATCAGTGTTGTTACTAAAATAATACGCGACGACGATAGTTCACTATCATAACGTGGAAAAATGGGAGCTCAAGTGAAATTAATATTTACTCTTTTTAGTATATTTATTTGTGTGAGTGAAGTGACCCCTCTCAACATATTAGGAGTGTTTGCATATCAAGGAAAAAGCCATTTTTTCGTATTCGAGCCGTATCTACAAGAACTAGCAAAAAGGGGACATAATGTCACAGTCATTTCGTATTTCCCTCAAAAAGAACCTCTCCAGAACTACAATGATATCAGTTTGGCGGGAAAAGAAAATGTTTTAGAAGACGCCTTGCCGATCCAACGATCCTATTTCACTATACTTATGATTGGTGCTTTTATAATGAACGTAGGCACGCAGAACTGCAGAGTATTGTTAGAAGACGAAAATGTGCAGAATTTGTGGAAAACTCATGCGAAATTCGACTTAGTTATCACTGAAATGTTCAACACTGACTGTCCTTTAGGTCTAGCGTACAAATTGGGTAGTCCTGTTGTGGCTCTGTCATCGCATACATTGTTACCATGGCATTACAACCGCTTTGGGATTCCAGGGAATCCCTCTTTTGTGCCATTCCAGCTTCTAGAAGGAGGCACTAAGCCAACTCTTTACCAAAGAGTAGAGAGATCTGTTTTTATTGGAATATTTGACTTCTTTCACTATTTCATTTCGCAAAGAGTAGATCAAAATACTCTCGCTGAACATTTTGACGATATTCCTCCACTTGAAGACTTAGCCAAGGAAGTGAAACTAAAGTTGTTGTACAAATATTTTGTGTTATCTGGGGTGGCTCTTCAATCTGATAATTTGAAAGAAGTAGGGGGATACCATGTCGCAAAACCCAAACCTTTGCCTAGTGTAAGTATCGTCGTGAAACAAATAATAGAAAATAATCCTGTTACGGTTTTTCTCCTTGAAGACAAATAGATAAAAATAATCATGTTATCTCATAACGCCTATTGTTCATTTTTCAAGTACATTTTCCTTAAGATAATATGAAGATAGATATTATTTTTATTTAATTTACTTACCATTCAATAACTATAAATTTAAAACACATCACTTATATAAAACCTGGCATAATAAAATGGAACGCATGTAATAATCGTTAACATTCTACCCATTTAAAGGCAGGAAATAAATAATAATTAATAGTTACATAATATACCTACCTATGTTACCAAGGCAGTTTTTAACTACATAGGTACCTTGGTGTCAAACAAAAACGAATTATTTGTATACACATCACATCGTTCAGGAACAAAATTTATTCTTGTATTGACCACATAAAGTGTGTTCGGCAATATTTGACTACTGTTCTATAATTCAAAATCGAAATTGTTCTTATAAAATTAATATTGTACTTTTACAGAAAATTCAGAAATTCATTGACGAGTCAGAACATGGAGTGATCTACATCAGCTTTGGATCTATGCTGAAGGCCTCTGCAACACCCAGGGATAAAATAGACGCTATCACTTCAGCCTTGGCAGAACTACCACAGAGAGTCATCTGGAAGTGGGAAGAAGAAACCCTTCCAGGAAACCCTAAGAACATTTACTTATCAAACTGGCTACCTCAAAATGACATATTAGGTAAGACGAGATTAACTGAGGGAGCAAACTGCTGATAAGTTAATTAGATATTTAAATACCAGCTGACTAAATAACGGACATATCAACGCAGGGCAATTGTTTAGGCCCTGCGTTGATGAAGGGTTAGAAACTTGAAATTATGTACAGGGGTTGCTTTTATAACGTAGGGGGCATTAAGAAAGGATTTTCGTAAATTCACCCCCTAAAGCGAACAGGTGCTTATCATGCGAAGATGAAGTCGTAAGCAGAAACTAGCCATATCCATGAAATTTAATATTTATACCTAGGTTAACAAAATCAGAACAAGAGCGAAACGATCACGGTCGTACCTATAACAGTATTAATTTCATTAAAAATTGTCTTAACCTAAGGCAACAAACTAGCAAACTGTTACTAGAAACGATGCTTAGTTAGTAGTAGTTAGGTACCTGCCTTTTGGAGAAAAGTATAAATTTTGAAGCATCGATAGACTCATGTTGTAAGAATAAATCGAGCTTAAATCTTAACGTAGCTCCTTCAATATTCATGGCAAGGGACTGACAGCGGTTGAAACGCCCGTAAAATCACCCAGTTATCAAACGTCACCAATCTAGAGGGGAAATATCGTATAATTGACAGCTGTTGTGCCAATTATACCTACGCTAGACAGGGTATATTTAGGAATTTAAAGCAAAAAAGAATAGACAAGTATTTCTTTTATCTATACTTACTCTACACTCATATTATTATAAAGAGGAAAGGTTTGTTTGTTTGTTTGGATTGAATAGGCCCCAGAACGGCTGGACCGATTTCAAAAATTCTTTCACTGTTGGGGAGCTACACTATTCCCGAACGACATAGGCTATAAAAAAAGATGATCCGTGCGAAGCCGGGGCGGGCCGCTAGTAATCTATACTGATATTATAAAAAGGAAAACTTTGTTTGTTTGGTTGTAATGAATAGGCTCTAAAACTACTTGACGAGTTTTTAAAAAATATTTCACAATTCGAAATCTACATTATCCACGAGTAACATAGGCTATAGAATATTTTGAAAAAAAAAATGGATTCGTGCGAAGCCGGGGCGGACCGCTAGTTGATAATAAACCCAAATCTATATTATATTTCAGCTCATCCAAAAGTGTTGGCTTTCTACTCTCACTGCGGCCTCTTAGGAACCACGGAAGCTATTCATCATGGTGTGCCGATGCTTGGTATGCCAATTTTCGGAGATCAACCCTCAAATGCTGCCGCAGTTGAGGAAAGCGGCCTTGGGGTGCAAATTCAAGTCAGTGAGCTGACTAAAGACAACTTACTCAAGAAGTTCAAGACGATTTTGGACCCTGAGTAAGCATTTTATTTCTTCAACATTTTTTGAATAAGGTTATAATTAGGCTTAGGATTTTTTGTTAGGTATTTTTCGACCTTACGTGATCTAGATAAATTTAGTGCCTAATGAACAACTGTTTCTGATAAAAATAGGTCTATGTAGTAAAAGTGATTACCATTCACTGACTTTGTTATACCTTCAACTTATTGACTTATTGGAATGAAATAACTATTAACGGATTTAACTCGCGTATTTTTATTTTATTTTATTAGCTGACGTTTCGGATTCTTTGCAGTTTCCATAATCGTAGCACGACTGAGCTGACAATAGTCTAACGCTAAAGTTATTGACTTATTGTTAGACGTTGTAATCTTTACAAATTAATTGTCCCTGATACTTACTAATGAAAATTTAGATCATAAATTAAAACATAATTAATATCAATAGCTCAATCGCCAGATATTTTATGGAAATAGAGAATAGTATTAAGTATAGGATGTAAATAGTTAATATTTTGTGTTCAAATTAAACTTTCTGGCTATTTGATGTTATCTTAGTCGAATAAAATTTTAAAAAGCTACACCGCGTTTAATGGCGGAACGAAAAGAACTACGATAGGTACTCAAGGTCGGAAATATAATATATTATATACACGTGAATTCACGTAATAGTACCTATTTGGTAACAATCGTTTATATTGCATAATGGTACCAGACATCGACATTTTTATCTTACACGTATTTAGGTAATCAGGTAGGTTAATAATAAGTTACAGTAGTCTATTAAATTTTGCTTAGTCATTTTTCAATACGTGCGAGCTTCATGATATCCTGTTTATGATTTATAGATATAATCATAATATGAGCCATGTGTAACTTATCTTGATATTACAAGTAGGTATACGTATTTGTAAAATTTACTAACTATTACAATACACCTACTTATATAAGTAGCTTCCAATATAGGTAGGTAAGTATTACGGTTCATTTAGAAAACTGCCCATCACAGTTAACAAATTATTAATTTTTAATTACGAAATATATTTGCCCTCTATTAAGTTACTATATTTTTAAATATTTTTAAAGTACCGAGACCGAATTAAAGTAGAAGATAATTAAAATAAAAGACGACTCATTAGTGATATATATTCCTTAATAGCTCTGTTAAGCCTTAGCTTAGGCCCTGTTTAATCAGTATTACCTACTAGGTTGTCCACATATATTTTAAACCTATAGAACCCGATTTTCGATTTTTGATTTTCAATTAGGAAATATTTGCCCTCTATTAAGTTACTATATTTTTAAATATTTTTAAAATACCGAAACCGAATTAAAGTAGAAGATAATTTCGACGACTCATTAGTGATATATATATTTATCCTTAATAGCTCTGTTATGCCTTAGCTTAGGCCCTGTTTAATTAGTATTACCTACCAGGTTGTCCACAGATATTTTTTTATACCTATAGGACCTGATTTACCTACATTTGTTTGAGTATAAAAATATACAATTTTTTTTTCAGATTCCGACGAAAAGTAAAACAGCTGTCTAAAGCTTGGCACGATCGCCCAATGTCCGCTATGGACAGTGCCATTTTCTGGACAGAGTTCGCAGCACGGAATAGTAACTACACATACCGGTCACCAGCTGTGAACGTACCCCTATACCAATACTGGAACCTAGATATTATAGCCGTATTCATAGTTATATTATCAATTATATATTTCTCTATTAAATTATTGTTTTGCAAAAAATCACAACCTAGTAAGGAAAATAGAAAGAAATCTAAGAAAGCGTAAAAGTAAGGCTAATAATAGTACCGTTATTAAAATATATTTTATAAGTAGAAAAGTAATATGTCACAATTGGAATGAAAGAAACTATTAACGGATTGAACTCGCGTGTTTTATTTCGGAACCTTTACAGATTCCATAATCGTAAACACGACTGAGCTGACAATATTCGTGGTAGAAATTAATATGTCACAAATTTAGATTTTTTTTATATAAGTACTTTACATGATATAGACACCACCACACCATAGGTAGGTACGTCGGACAATCACCATAGTCCACTTAGAAATCAAACAAAAAGAAATATATTACTTTACTATGTGTTGGTTTCAATTGTACCTACCTATATTATATAATTAAATCAATAACAATAGGTACCTCTCTAGCCTTCTAGAGAGGTACCTATTGTTATTTATTTAATTATTATCTGCCTACAAAATCGCACATTATCACAATTCATTGTATACCTTGCATAAATATATTTGCTACAACAATAGTATTCAGATGTTATAAGAAAATATGTTGTTGTAATTAAAAATATTTCAATACCAAAAATAAACGTTTTCTTATTACCTAATAGCTGTTTTTAATTTCAATGAACGCCCTTATACTAGGTATATTATAATTAAAATTAGATGTACTTAACATTTTTTTTATAATAATGATCTTGACATATAGACAGAGGGACAAAATGATTCTATAAGGGTTCCGTTAGGGCGGACCCTATCAATAGGAAAAACGGAACTTTTATGTTTAATATTGTACGAATTATTAAGTGACACAGATTAAACTAACATTACATAGATAGCTCTCCCTGACCATGCCTAGAAGTAGTCCTATCCATGTATCTCTATTCCTAATAATGATAACACATACCTAATCAAAATCTTATCAGCAATGTTCATTATCTTTATCGTAAATTCGACATGGATCAATTAAACTGTATTGAGAGTTCAAGTTAAACAGTGAGGTGTTGAATAAAATTAAGAAAAAATATTCTAAAAAAATGTTTAAACACATTTTATATTTCTCTTTAGCGTTTATCGCGATAAATGAGTCTGTGAAAGAAGTCAACAGTTTAAATATATTAGGATTATTTCCGTATCAGGGAAAAAGTCACTTTTTTGTTT
Organism: Polylopha cassiicola; assembly: GCA_038024825.1. Classification (NCBI taxonomy): domain Eukaryota; kingdom Metazoa; phylum Arthropoda; class Insecta; order Lepidoptera; family Tortricidae; genus Polylopha; species Polylopha cassiicola. Next base: position 6,533,260 of record CP149059.1, read on the forward strand.
TTCAACCGTTTTTAAGAGAACTCGCATCGAGAGGACACAGTGTTACAGTAGTCTCATATTTTCCTCAAAAAGAAAACGTGAAAAACTATACAGACATAACTTTGTCTATGGAAGGTAAAGCTATGGAAGAGACAGTTAAAGTTGACCACACACTTTACGAATTTTTTGAGATCTTCATGAGAATTATAGACAATGCCAATTACAATTGTAAAGACTTGTTAGCAAATGAACAAGTGCAAGGTTTATTGGAGAGCAAACCAAAGTTTGATGTAGTCATAGTAGAGCAATTTACAAGTGATTGTGCGTTGGTCATACCTTACAAACTGGGTGCTCCAGTAGTCGCTACCACGTCGCACGTGCTTTTTCCACATCATTATGATAGATTTGGTGTTCCTACACAATTTTTTGAATTTTTTTCTACACCGGATTTCTTTCAACGGATACTTATTACTTCAATGATAGAAACATTTAAAATATTTGCTAAATATTACACGCAAAGAGCTGATGAAATTACTATAGCAGAGTATTTTGAAGACGTTCCTCCACTAGAAGAGTTGGGACGGGGGGTCCAATTGGTATTAGTTTATAACCATTTCGTACTGACTGGACCTAAAGCGTTACCTGAAAATGTGAAGGAGGTGGGCGGTTACCATGTACAGAAGGCACAACCACTGCCAGAGGTAAGAAATATTTCACTTTTCTCTATAAAGGGTAAATTTCCTTTGACCACCTTAATATTAATTTTAGGTTGGTTCTTTAGCAAAAATTACTACATGGCATTCAGTAGTATTTTTATAAGTGGTGTACAACTACAACAACCTAATGAATCAAGTGTTGTTTGACAGACCCTAAGGAAGTTCATAGAAGACTCTAAGCATGGTGTTATCTATGTTAGCTTTGGATCTATGGTTAAATCTTCGACACTGCCTTTGGACAAATTGAATGCTATTATTGGAGCTTTAAGAAAACTACCTCAACGAGTAGTATGGAAGTGGGAAGCAGAATCTCTTCCGGGAAATCCTGAAAATATTTATTTATCGAAATGGCTTCCTCAAAATGACATTTTAGGTAGGTACCCAATCTGGAAATGTATGAATACCAATCGTAAATAATTTTATAAAATGAGATTTGAGTGATTTTAAAATTCGTTTCAGCGCATCCCAACGTCGTTGCGTTTTATTCTCACTGTGGCTTACTTGGAACTACGGAAAGCATTCACCATGGAGTTCCCATCATCTGTATGCCTGTGTTTGCCGATCAACCGATCAATGCTATACATGTAGTGGAGGCTGGTTTTGGAGTGAAAATACAATACGCAGACCTGACAACGGATCTACTTTTGGAGAATCTTAGGACTGTTTTAGAGCCAGAGTAAGTAATTAGGACAAATTAGAATATCGTCATGATTTATAACCGAATGGCGTCCGCACCTGCTAGAATTGCACAGTCAGCTGTTGTTGTCTAAGACTTCTCTTAAATTCCTCCATAACGACCTTTCGTTAGATTAGGTTTCTTAGGTCCCGCGCCGGTTTCTAAGTAGAGGATACAACAACACAAGGTACAACCTAAGTTGTTGTACCACCTGGTGAATTAACATTCAAGGCATTATCACAAATAAATGTTCATTGTTAACGAATGATTTATGTGTGTGCGTATGTACACACATTTACTGTCATTAGTGTCATACATACATACATAAAATACGCCTGTAACTATCTATTCTAGGTTCAGACGTAAAGTGAAGCAGTTATCCACAAGATGGCACGACCGTCCCTTGTCTCCAATGGACACCGCCATTTACTGGACAGAATATGTAGCGCGTCTCGGGAACTACTCCATAAGAACTCCAGCAGTTCAAATGCCACGGTATAAACTATTACTCTGGGACATACTGCTGGCTGGCGTATGTACAGTGGTAGCAATGCTATACGTCCTCAAGTGGTTGCTGTTTAGGAAGAGAAACGATGCAAGTGTTAAACAGAAAAAGGCATAATGGGGGGGATATTGTACTTTTTTTACACTGATATTGTTCTAAGGTGTAAAAGTAGTGAGAAAATATAGATATTGAAGATTGTAAAACGGAGTGACCTAATAATGAATTAAGCAAGTAGCCATAGTACTTAATTGTAACGCATTTTTGTGCAACACTCCGACTGCAGCCAGCAGTTACTTTTTGTACCTGAGAAGCGAATAAACGGTTTATCCGAAACGTTTTCTTATTGCCTACTTACGTAAATTTATTTTAGTAGATTGATAAAATTCTTCGAAAAAATTATAAGGTATTCTACATACCTAATTATAACGATTCATTAGATATGTAAGGATGGTTGCGTATTTAATTGCCTACCTAAGCATGTGATGATTTTACCTAAACAATCATGCTAAACAATTGCTGCTATTGCTGTACCTATATTTAGACAAAAAATATTTCAACACCATGCCGCTACCCACACATACGTAGCTAATACGGCACTATTATTAAAAAAAAATCAGTTAAGTAAATAAATTTCTGGTAAGTTACATGCATTTTATTGTCTTATACTTAATTAATTTTAGGTAATTATTTGAACATAATGCCACACGAGCTAACAATTCAGTCTAGACTAGTAAGGCAACGATGCCGCACCTCTACCTGCACCGCCAATAACCCAAGAAACACGTGTCGCGATACTCGCGATGTACACTCGCACTCTCATTCTATCAGTTCTGATAATACTTACATCATCACCATATAATGGGGCTCTAAATATCCTAGGGATTTTCCCCTACCAAGGAGAAAGCCACTTTCTAGTGTTTCGTGTCTATCTTCAAGAGTTAGCCAACAGAGGTCACAATGTTACAGTTATATCTCACTTCCCAGAAAACAAACCACCACCGAACTACCACAGCATAAGTTTGGCGGGAAGCATAGATAAACCCAAAGTTCAAGTGCCAATTGAGCGGTCTTTTCGTACAATTTGGAACATCGCTGTCTTCTTAACGTTTTCCGGCAAAGAAAACTGTGAAGTGATGTTGAAAAATGAACAAGTGCTACAATTAGTTAAGGATAAACGAAAATTCGATGTGGTGGTGGTGGAACAATTCAATAGCGATTGTGCATTAGGCATCGCACATAAATTAAATTCACCTGTAGTAGGAATGATGACCCATGTACTGATGCCATGGCATTACCAAAGACTCGGTATCCCATATAACACAGCCTATGTTCCGTTCCGCTTTCTAGAAAGTGGGACTAAACCAATCCTGTATGAAAGAATCGAGAGTATTGTATTGGACTTAATTTTCAGAACAATGTATTATTTAATTACACAAAGGAGCAATCAATACACCCTTGATCAGTATTTCAGTGATATTCCTCCTTTGGAAGAATTAGCGAGAGAGATGAAATTTCTTCTCGTATATCATCATTTTATTCTAACTGGCTCGAGGATATTTCCTGCTAACGTGATAGAAGTCGGTGGATAACATATAGCGAGACCAAAACCATTGAGCGGAGTAAGTAATCATGCCTGAATGAATAAAAAAAAACGGTCCCAAGTATAAAATAAGTTTTACTTGAGCTCTAAATACAAAATAATGTATTAGGGTTCTTTTATATAGCCTTTTTTACAGATGACTTCTGAATAGTAAGTATTTGACATCTACGTACTATTTTTATTTTTCTTTTATCTGGTTGCACTTGTCCAAATAAATTTTAGATCATACATGCAGCTGACTTTTTGTGACGTCAAAAAAATATTGCCTAGACTAGTAACTACTAACTACCATTACCCATGGAGGGCGTACCTAACTAGGCCATGGGCCGGGATACCACCAGTATATTAGGCCATCCATTCGGATCTAGGCTAAACGCCTAAAAATTATTCTCAAGGCTCAGTTCCCCTAGAAGATTCCTAGCCAAAAGTACCTACACTGCAAAAATCGCTGTAATAGGGAGATCTTTCTATTAATATGAATGCAGGTCCCTAAATTCTATCCACTGGTCTATCAAAGCAGGGCCTAAACTATAATACTATTATATAGGTTAATATATTATATATATAATAGGCAAAGAAAATGTGCATCTCACTGAAGTCCCGTCGACCGCTATCCGAATTTGACATTGCATCAAGCATCTAGGTACATAGACCTTGCACTTGTATTTAATTTTAAAGCGATGTCTATTATGATATCAGTATAAAATACAAAAGGTAATGAAATCTTATTTTAACCAATACCTGTTTTAAGTTTGAATAGGCAATAAAATTGGGAACGATACTCGTAGGTACCTACGTAAATTCTTGTAAGATATTAACTTTTCTGGTAAGAGATTAAAATTAATAAACAGTTAAAAATAACATTCTATACATCTCATTACGCCGTGCTTTAAAAAAAAAGTTATACTCTTCATTTATTTGGCGCGCTTCAGTTGACGTCGTTTAAATTTGCCGCAATCTTTTTTTAATAATTTAATTTTTGTATTGGCACGGGTTATCAGTTAGCAAAAAATAAAACGAGCTGCCTCACTTATCATGCAACATTAGGTACTTACTTATCTGTTTTAACTACAACAACTTGTGTTCGATTAGGTATGTACCTACTTGAATAAAAAATAAACAAGCAAACAACTCAGTCGAGACTGGCAGCACGACCGGCGGGCCGCGTTTGTGTTAACCTTGCCTCGCGATGAATTCCATCTATAATAGTATTTTATTACTGTTCCTCGTACTAACGCATTGCACCAATGCTCTGAACATTTTAGGAATATTTCCGTACCATGGCACCAGCCATTTTCTAGTGTTTCGTGTATATCTTCGGGAGTTAGCCAACAGAGGTCACAATGTTACAGTTATATCTCACTTCCCAGAAAAAAACCCTCCTCCCAACTACCACAGCATAAGTTTAGCGGGAAGCATGGAAATACTCAAAGACGAAATGCCAATTGAGAAGTCTTATCGTACGATTATAAATACCGCTATCTTCTTAACGTTTACTGGCAAAGAGAACTGTGAAGTGATGTTGAAAAATGAACAAGTGCGACAGTTAATTAAAGCTCAACAAAAATTCGATGTAGTGGTGGTGGAACAATTCAACAGCGACTGCGCGTTAGGCATTGCATACAAATTAAATGCTCCCGTAGTAGGCATGATGTCTCATATACTAATGCCATGGCATTATCAAAGGCTCGGCATCCCATATAACACAGCCTACGTACCGTTTCACTTCTTAGAAGGTGGTACCAAACCAACGCTGTACGAAAGAATGGAAAGAATAGCATTCGATGTAATTTTTAGAGCTATGTATTATTTAGTAACACAGAGGAGTGATCAAAATACTCTTGCCAAATACTTCGATGATGTTCCTCCATTAGACGAGTTAGCTAAGGAGATGAAATTCCTTTTGGTTTATCATAACTTTATTTTGACTGGATCAAGGCTATTCCCTGCTAACGTAATAGAGGTCGGTGGATATCACGTGGCCAATGCAAAACCATTAACGGGTGTAAGTAGACAGTGGACAAATTAAATGTGTAATTTAATTAGTTAGATGACAAAAGGAATGTTGACTGATATTTCATTATTATTTATTACCTATAGAAGATCATTTGCTTGACAGTAAAGAAAACACTACTTAGGTACTATATTATACTGCCTAACAACTTACTGGCAAGGTGACGTAACGACATTCTAATGTTCGATTTATGGAAATGGGACACTAAAACACAAAAGCTTTGAATAACTACTGACGTCATGAGATAGTTTTATTATTAGTGAACCTTAAAGTTACTACCAAGTTTGGCGTATTGTTTCAATTTTAATCCGTTTTATGTTGAGAAAATACTTATTCAATGCATTTTTAACACCGTTTGTTAATTTTTTATTTAATAAGAAGTTGTTTCTTCTTCAGGCTTTGAAAAAATTCGTGGACGAAGCTGAGCACGGTGTCATATACATAAGTTTTGGCTCTGTAGTGAAATCATCCACATTACCTCCTGAGAAACTGCAAGCTCTTCTAGAACTTATATCAGAATTACCTCAAAGGTTCATTTGGAAATGGGATAAGAATACTACACTAATGAGTCAAGATAAACTTTACACGGCTAATTGGTTGCCTCAAGTTGATATTTTAGGTAAAAATATATCGGAAATTTCTGAGTTTGAATTGCTTTTAGTGATGGGATTATGTACTCGAACAATGAAACAGGATTTTGCAGATTCAAAACCTGCTAGGAGCAGATGTCACTGCGACGAGCTCGAGCCAAACCCTAGCTTAGTTTTGGAGGATGTTATATTTCATGTACCAGCACACGCTTTCCTTAGTTCTAGGATCAATCGTTGTGAATATTCCAAGAATATCATTGTTTGTTAACAGGTCATCCCAAAACTTTGGCGTTCGTGTCCCACGCTGGCATGGGAGGAACAACGGAAGCTATCCACTTTGGAGTCCCCGTGATAGCTATGCCAGTTCATGGAGACCAACCCGCTAATGCAGCAGCTATAGAAGAGAGTGGACTAGGTGTTCAGATCCAGATCAGGGATTTTAATAAAGAAAATCTTCGTAACGCTTTCCGAAAAATATTGGACCCTAAGTTAGTTTACCACGCTTTTTACTATTGCATATTGGCAACATTTAAGAAACTGATGTAATGGGAAACTACTAGCCAGAAATACGACATAGAAATAAATCCACGTTAAATAAAAGTCAGTACCTACCTAGACAACTTATATAATTATTGTGCTAGATGATCAATACGGGTTTTGGTGGTTTATTATCCTTGCATTTTTTTCCTTCGGGATAAATTGTTCTCAAACCACAATCGACAACGTAAATGACAGAATCTAGGTACATATAGGCAGGTTCCCAAAAAGTAAAGGTTTTTAAAAGTTTTGTCTCTTTTAGATTTCGTGGAAAAGTGAAGGAAATATCAAAGGCATGGCGAGATCGTCCTCTCTCTCCACTGGACACGGCAATATACTGGACAGAGTATGCCGCCCGATATCCGAACTTAACATTCAGAACAGCGGCCGCTGATACACCACTTTACCAACACTTCTACTTAGATATAACATTTGTATTTACAACTATTTTAATTATCATGATAACTGTATCTAAAATAACTAAAACTCTTCTATGCAAAGCAAAACCGAGCATTGAAAAGACAAATGCAAAAAAGAAATCGAAGCGTGCTTAAATTACTGCAATGTTAGTCATCCGATAGAGATATTCCACCTGATAATTAACTCAGTCAAAAAACTCATCAAATATGAGATGTTTATAATCCTCAATAATATGAGCAATAAACGATGATCTGAAACTCCTTTGTTTTATTGACAAATCATTGACGTACCTTCAAAGAATAAAAAGAAGAAAACTGTTCTAAACATGAATACTTAACATCAAACATAGGTAAGACATCATTACATCCAGGAACCAAATAATATAATTATGTTGTCATGTAATTCCCATTAATTATTTAAGCAACCAACAATGGCGAAATCATTTTCGTCTGACCATCAATTTTAAAGAGCAACATGGCAATAGAGAAAGCTAAGATATACCTTCCATAATATAACCAAAACCCAGTGAGTATTACAACTTTTCGATAACATGTTTCTTACTAAATTATTATTTAACGTGACATATCTTCCTGCATCACTTTAAAGGTCCATCCAAATTACAAAAATGGCATGTTGCTGTAAAGGCGGACGCTGTAAGTATATAATCTTAAGATATAAGTCGTTATTTAAGGTAAAGTTCGGGAGCTTATTTCAAAACCTAATTTTGCAGCAAACAAATCATCAACTAGCTGCTTAGGACGGTGTGATCTACCTAAGCACAGGTGCCTGGAAAAGGATGAAGTCAAACCAGGGCCAGTACCCAGAAACATGGGATGGCTGTACACCGCCAGAGATTCACCAGAACATCAGGTAAAATTAACACATACCTCATTAACGTGTTGGCTACCATGAGCATCGCCTTAGAGATCAGGACCTTGAGTTTAAGGCTATTGCGTTGTTTTGAGGATCTTAACTAAAATGGGGATGTATCTTCAGTTAGAGACGTAAGATCGTCTAAAAAATCAAACATTTATTTTAGACCTACGGACTAAAGTTGGGTTCGATTTCTCGGAGTAGCCAATACGTTAAGGTCACCGTGAACTGCTTCATGCAGTCAAGATAACTTCTTAATTTACAGCTACGGTGCGGCTGGCGACCTGGTCACATCTCCTGTCCTGTTCTTCGAAAAATCGAGCAACACAACTGCATGAAGGTTGGAGAATGCGGCCCATGTCCATCGTCATGCATGCGACCTTGTCCTAGGCCCTGCTGTCTACCGCCGAAATGCCTATCCGTATGCCCTTCATCACCGTCATGTTGCAAACCCCCACCCTCATGTTGCAGAGCCACCCCACCACCCGGTCCTCTCATCAGGATCATCAGACACGGTGGACAATATATGATATGCACAAAACCTTCCAATATGTCAAATGCTCCTTCAGGACCATTCCCTCTTAAATATGTTCTAAACACAGATCCTAATGAGAAAACCACAGAAGGTAAATACAGTGTAGAGGCGAAATATAATGACTACCATTTTGACTACACCAGTTCTCAGGCATCATTCGTCATAGATTTCTCGCCGCCTGAACAGAAATGCTTCAAGCCTTGTCCGAAGAAGAGTGTCTTATGCATGACTTGTCAAGTTGATAACACTTGGCCAGCAAAACGAACAGAATCAACTCCGACCATCAAGTAATCTGTTACCAATTACATTAGCTTTTTTCATTTACCTTAGCATAAATAAAAATAGTAAATAAACAAATATCAAAATAGACATTGTGTACTAATTTTTAGGAATATTTTCATTTATCATGGAGAATTTGGACTTTATGGCTTAGGGCATAAGGTTGGGTTGGGTATAACAACTATGAATATAGTTTTTTTTGCTTTTGAATGTAATAGATAGGATTATTCCTGACTCCTGCCAGTTAATAAATAGGTAGCAGAATTAAATCCTTACTAATAAATAAATATGACAACCAATTTGATTGTTTTGCTGAATAAAATTGTGCATAGACTGATGGGACCTAGGAAAAAAACAGCTTATTGCTTATACAGACCCTTCAAAATATGCATGCCCCCCATGATAATGTTTAAGATAAAATAAAATGGTCATTTACCTGCAACAATATTTATTAGCCTTCACTGAAGGCAATAAACTCTAACAAAAAATACAATAATCAATGTTCATTACAACATGTGCTCACTACATACTCTGGATATTATACTAGCTTGGATTACCAGATTTCTGAGATAATGCCAACATATTCTCATTAGCTATCATCTGGAACTCGTGGAATCTTTGTGACACTCGCTGATTTGTCCGTAAATACTTGTCCATGCAGTTTTGAGTGCATTTATCCTGAAAAAAAATCATAAAAACTTTACCATTGGACGTAAATAATTTGAATTAATGAAAAAATAAATGAAAGAATTTGAACTTTCATTGAATGTATGAAGAGTTATGAGTATTCTATTATTTCTCCTTAATGGCTTGTATTAATGACAGTTGCTTGTGTCCATATTTCGAAAATGTTTCTCAAAATGTCTAAGTCAAGTTATTATGGAAAGGATAAGCAATATTAATTGATTATTCAAAGTTTAACCCATTCAGGGCTAATCACAACAAATTGTCATGAATTCGGTCCTGATCATGACAATGTCTTGTTATTTACTTTTTGCTATTTTATAGTAGGTACCTAAACGGCTAAAGTAATTTTGTATGGCAGGACCAGGTGGGTGTTTCTAGCTTTAGGCCTTAGTGCTAAATGGATTAAGCAAGCAACATGTGATTGGACAAAAACTTACATGAAAAATCGAAATATCTTAAGATTCTATGTAAATAAAACACAAGCGCTTATAAATATTATATTTACCTCTGAGGGTCTTAAAGTTCTTGTAGTAAAGTCATGTATGCAGTCATTAAAGCACAGTTCCGATAGCTTGTTATACTGCATAAGAAAGTCCTTGAACTGTAATCGAAGTAAAGTATTTTAATAATATATTCCTAAAAGTTTTCAGTTTCAGTTTTACAGCAATAGTTGAAATAAGAAATTATTATCTGTATGAAATAAATCTAATACCTACATATTACCCAATTAATTATATAGGTATATATATATATTTTATTATACTTCGTTAGGTAGGCTAGGTACCTACTAAGAACCAAGCAATTCTTAGGATATAATACTTTTGTTCTTATTTGCATATGTTCTGAGTTATGACTGGAAGAATAAGTTAACACTACCGATTTTGCTTAAGGCCAAATCTATTTATCTTTTACGATCCTCGCACAAGAAATACGTAATAAATTTATGAGTTTAAAACAGAAAGTTTTAACTTACGGTCTTGATTTGATCAGCTTCACTCATTTCGGTTGGTGCTGCCATTTTTATGTTAGCTTGGCTAATTTAAATTATAATACATAAATACAATACTCAACAACCCGCCGTTCAGCGCTGAAACTTCCAGAGTCTCAGCTTATATTAATGGTAAGATCGAAAAATCAATTACAAATTCACAATTTCACATCAAAAATTTTAGGTTAGGATTATTTTTTTCTAAGTGGCCTGTATTACGAAGCTGGCAATGGTGCGTGTTTTTTAACTGCCAATAGAAACATCTGTTTTTTTTTTAAGCATATATCTAATATTTTATTTTGCGTATGTCATATAAAATCGTATGCGTGAAATATATTAACCTTTGTAAACATTTTTTGAATAATATTTATAGAAAAAATAAAATTGTCAATAAAATTGGACAAATTTTTTTTAGCGTGGCATTAGTATTGTTTTGTCTGTGCGTAACATAGTTTGCTTTCTGACGTGCTTGACAGAGTGACCATTTGTGGCAGATTTCTGCCATTTTGGCAGATTTCGCCCCTAAATTTTGTTGGTGGCAGATCATGCTGACGGATTAAAAAAGTGGCAGATTTTGGCAGATTTTAAAGATTCCAAGAAAAATCACAATCTTCATTCTTTTTCTATTTAAATTTTAAATAAATTTATCTTTTTTTTGGTTTTAAACATAATATTATAATTAGGTTACAAATTATTTTAGGAAACTGGCAACTTCTTAATGGCCTGATTATACAGGGACTTTACCTTTGTTCTGTTTTTAAACAAGTGCGTCAAGTAATAACAATAACTAGAATAGTGTTCATATTCTTATCCTCTTTACTGATTTGGTTTGAACTTTTGATTTGATTTTATCTCATTCTCTCTTGTGTATCGTGTGCGGTTCTGTGTAACAAATCATTAATTATGAAGAGAAAATACGAGCGTTCTTTTCAATCTGAGTGGGAGCAAGATCCCTTGCTATTTTCCTAGTTGTCGAGTGCTAAGGACGACAACGAAAGAAAGAAAGAAAATATTTTATTTGGTTATAAATAACTTACACTAATTATCTAGTAGGTTCATACAGTGAGAAAGAAAAGAAAGTACAAAATTAAGAAGAAAAACGACGACGTTGCATTATGCAAAGAGCTTGCATCGACTCATATCAGAAACATACAAAAAAAACATAATTAGGTACTTATAGTGGTCAATCATCGGTAAGTAGGTAGGTAGGTACTTTACCATAAATATACCTAAATCTTTAATCAGACTTTTTATTTTTTTAAAAATTGATAATTTTAAAATTAAGCTGTTTCTGGTTAAACATATGTTAAAAACAGCTCCTTCACTCATATTTAATTTTTATTTGTATTTTTTATTTTTACAAATTTGCAGGTGAAAGGAAAATGAAAACGAAAATTTAGAGGCAAATATTCAATACATAGAGTAATTAGTATAAGTATGATACTCAATGCATAAGAAAAATGTTAACTGTTTTTGTTGGTTATAGAAATTTCATAGAATTTATGTGTATTTTTCCATTTTTTTTTATGAGGCATATTTTTGGCATTTTAAGCGATAGGTGTGGCAGATTTTGGCAGATTTTTTGCCTAGTCTGTGGCAGATTCGCTCTTTTTGAGATGGTCACCCTACTGCTTGATGGACGTCAGATTCAGTGTTGCCAATTTAGCGATTTTGTCGCTAGAACTAGCGACTTTTGCTTAAGGCTTAGCGACCAAAAAAAAGTTTTGACGACAAAAATAGTTTAGCGACTTATCTGGCGACTTTTGGAGTACAAATTAAAACAGTTCTAGAGCCAATAATAGATAATTTTTTTATCAAATGGACACATAATTATTCCATGCCAAGAGATACTTAATATGGAAAACGACAAACGCGATAGCGCACCAAATTCAAAATTTATTTAATTGAAGTTCCATCTGTATATCATTATGGGGGGGGGGGTCCCCGAACTTTTTATGGTTATGTTTTAGTTTTAGCGACTTTCTGGCGACTTTTGACTTTGAGTTTAGCGACTCGAATTTCTAGGAGTTGGCAACACTGGTCAGATTGACATTTGACAACAGCTAGCAAGCAAGCTTTTGTATTTCTCAACTAAAATAGTAAATAACTAGTATTATGACCGAAAATGACGAGGAACTTAGTACATTTTGTGATTCAGCGGTAATTTCTCTATATTTTCATGTATCATTTGTTGGTGTTTGTGTGATTTTTTTTTCACCAATGTATTTTGCAGGCTGCTTTGGTGGAAGGATGCAGACTGCCTGTGCGAATGCAAGGCGGGAACGACTGGCCCCTGGCAGAGATTATAAGCATAAAAGAAATTCGAGGACAGAGGGGCTACTATGTACACTATGTTGACTGTAAGTTTATGCATTAATTTAACTGTTTATTACACATTATGATGCAGTTTTAATATATTATGATAACTGTAATGAACTGATTCAGATTCGTTTATTTATAAAATATTGAGAAATATTTTATACTTAAATTATAATTACACAGTCATATGTCATAATATTATATGCACTTATAGTGGGACTGTTAAATAAAGTTGAAAAATAAATGAATGAAGTTTACAATTTGTGTACTAACAAAAGATAAGAGAATTCAAAGGATTATTACCTACTGATATAATTAGTTTAGTATTATTTTTCTACTAATGACATGCCATGATAAATAAGACAAATTTTGTGGCTCTTCAACACTCCTTGGAGGCCCTCCCAGGGTCAGAAGCTCAGGACGAACTCCTCTTTTACCGTCATTCTGTAATATTTGAGCTTAATAACTTAAAATTTTACAGTCAATAAGCGCCTGGATGAGTGGGTGGCTGAATCATGGCTGGACACTCGCAAAGTGCAGTTTCCCCGACGAGACGGCGCCCCGACTGGTGGCACCACAACACCTAAGAAGACCCATATTGGTTCAGGAGGTGGCATAATGCCTATTAGTATGTGTTTCGCTGTTTTAGATTTAGATAGTTGTATATCAACCTATTCCTATCGGCATTCTGGTACTTAAGTATATATTTTATTTGAAGTAGTGTCTTCAATGGGGCATGCAAGTTTACACCAATTCTGTTAGTACAAATAGGAGCATCCATAGAATGTATTTGATACCTTGAAATAATAGCAGGTAAAACTCCTATGTAACAAGAAACCTAGTTCCATTATATACTTCATGAAATTGATAGAAAATATTTATATCTTTGGTTGCCTATTGTAGAAGTGAGTCTTATAACTCACTTTGTTTACGTCAAAACAAAAGAATATAGTTAAGACTTGATTGTATTATGTAGTAAATAGATTCTATGGGTTGCTTCTATAATTATATTGTAACTTAAGCTTTGCTGCATGTATTTTCAAATGAGTGCTGTAGTCCTAGGTTTTATTATTTGCAAACAATTGTGAGTCATCATAATGAGTTTAATTTATTTAAATTGAAAGTTGATTGGGTTTAATTATTTAATGGCTGCAATTTACTTATCACTTATGTGTCTTTATTACAATTATACATATTTTGGTTAGATAAGCTCAACATAGCTTATTTCTAACCTAAATGATTCATTAAATGTTTCACAAGCAGTTTTTATGTGCAATTCATATATAACTGCTTATACATATATATGGCAATTACCAATTGCTACATGTGATTGATCTATGTATTAATTTGGCTTCTAAAATAATGTTTTCTTGGCAGATGATAGTGTCTGCAATGAAATACCGAAGGCTAGCAATAGCAATAGAGAAGCTAATGTGCCGCCAATCCCAACAAAATTAGCTGAGAGAATACATTTTAGTGATGCACTCAATGGTTCCCACAAAAATGCACCCGGTATGTTTAAAATTTAGCTATAACGGTTTACGGTATATAAGTGTTGAGTTTGTAAGTATTGTTTTCGTTGTGTTCACTTTATTTGGAATGTCACATTTAGCAGTGTATATGAAAGTTGAATTGCTTAAAAAAATACTTTAGTTAGTCCTGGCAGTTGTAGTTATTAAGTTGATATAGAAGTTAATAGAAGCTTATTAACATTTCCAGTTGAACCAGTTGTGTATATAGGTACTTGATTTATTCTGTTTAATAGTCTTTCAAACTAAACTTCTCTTGAATACTTAAGTTTTACGATACTGTTATGGTAAGTTTGATTTTTTATTATTTTTTTAAACTCAATATTAGCAATGAAAAAATATTCTACTACAATTATTTAATTCTGTTGTATGAAAATAGTTAGATTTTTAAAATATTTTGAAAATAAGTACATAAATATTACTTATTATTATTATTATATTTAGAATTTTTTTTTTTTTAAACTGGGAAAAAACGTAATCTGCAATTATTTTTTGCCTATTGTATTTTTAGATTAGACCAAACATCGTGCCCTAAAATTTAATAACATTTTCATGTAAAACAACTTGGTAGAGATAATTTTAGAATAAATTTTATTTAATTGGCTAACATTTCGAAAATTTTACAGTTCCCATCCATATTCGTAGCACGACTGAGCTGACGATAGTCTCACACTAAAGCTTTATAATTGCGATTTTATTTTGACTTTTTGTAGTGTTGACGTTTATTGTATTCACAAATACACAATTTCTAATGATTATGTAACGTTTGTTAGTTGCACCAATGGCGCAGGCAGCGGAGCCCCGGGCGCTCATCTCGCGGCCCGCGAGCCCCACCCTGGTCACCGAGTCCCCTTCCCTGGTGAACGGGGGCGCAGTCCTGGCTGCGGCACTACAGAAGAAGATTACCAGGAAACGAAAGGCTAATTCTATAGACAATGAGGTGAGATGGGGAATGTACATAAGTGATTCTTCTTAATAGACAGAAAAATGAGGTTTCAAGTTCTTAATGAAAGAAAGAGCATTGTATGTAGAAGATTTTATAATTATATAGCCCACTAGCTTCTGCCCGCGACTTCGTCCGCGTGGAACTCCTCCTTTTTTGCAGTCGGTTAAAAAGTAGCGTATGTCCATTCTCAGGCTCCAGACTTTCTTTGTACCAAATTTCACTTAAATCGGTCCAGTAGTTTTAGCGTGAAAGCGTAACAGACAGACAGACAGAGTTACTTTCGCATTTATAATATTAGTAGGGATATGTTATTTGGATGTATAGTTTTTACGTGAAAGTGGAACAAACATACATCCAGACATCCATCCTTACATTGTTACAAACTTTCGCGTTTATAATATTAACAGGATTTAATAATAATGATTTATTTCTCATAATCAGTGTACAGATTTTTTTTTTTATATTTAGTACAACAAATGAATGAAGATTTAAACATTTTATAACTTAAGAACTATATTTTAATTGAACTATTACGCAACAGACGTGTTTAGTTTTCGTTCATGTAAGTTAATTCCATACAATTTTGCATTCATTTCGTTCGGTTGCTATTATCGATAGTCACATGTCTAGAGGCCTTTAACTAATAAAAATATTATTTTTTTCCATCTTAACATCCCTTGATCAACAAACCGTCATATACCATCGTATTAATATTACAGCCGGAGCCGAGTCTGCCGTCGCAAGACTCCCTGGACGGCGAGGCCATAGCGAGCGGCGCGGCCACGCCCACGGCGCGCCCGCGCCAGTCCGGCAGCCTCGTGGCGCACGGGCACGACGACCTGGTCACCCGCATGAAGAACATAGAGATGATAGAGCTGGGCAGGAATAGGATACGGCCGTGGTACTTCGCACCTTATCCGCAGGCGAGTTTTACTAACAAGCCTGATAGGCATAACGAATGTTTTTTTTTTTTCTTTGCCCATCAATTAGATTGCCAAAACGTATTTTTTTTTTTTCTCAATCGAAAAATAAATGCCAAATATAAGCGCTTCCACAGTTCGGGAGTGGGGGGTTGTGACGCCACGGCATGCTATAAAATTGTACCATATCGTGACGTCACGAGCCCCCAAATCTTTGTCAGTCGAATACGTAGGTGGAAATCGGGTTTTTAATTATTTTTTTTATTTTCTTACAGGAAATGGTGAATCTTCCGTGTATTTACATCTGCGAGTTCTGTTTGAAATATAGAAAAAGTAAAAAGTGTTTGGAGAGACATTTGGTAATTATGCATTATATAAATATGTTTAAGTAATATAATGCATTGGAACTTGCACGTATACGAATTAGCTTCTACTTTTATATGTATAACTAGCTGTCCGCCCCGGCTTCACACGGATTCCTTTTTTTATAGCCTATGTCGCTCGGGAATAGTGTAGCTTTCCAACAGTGAAATAATTTTTCAAATCGGTCCAGTTGTTTAGGAGCCTATTCAATCCAAAAAAACAAACCTTTCCTCTTTATTATATTATTAGTATAGGTATATCGACTGTGTCGCAGTACTAATTAGCCGGAGACGTGTTGCGTGTTTAACTTTGCTTTTAATTCTGTCATATTATTGTATTCAATAAATCTAACCTAACCTAACCAATTTTTTATTATTTTTACAGATTAAATGCAAACTAAAACATCCCCCGGGCAATGAGATATACCGCAAAGGCAGCATTTCGTTTTTCGAAATAGACGGTAGAAAGAACAAGTGCTACGCTCAGAACCTTTGCCTTTTGGCCAAATTGTTCCTCGACCATAAAACCTTGTATTACGACACGGACCCGTTTTTGTTTTACGTCATGACTGAATTTGACTCGAGAGGTAAGAAAAAGAATATAGATTTTTTTGGGAATTGATACCTACTTGATGTTATTAAACTTTTGTGATGACATAGTGAATGTTTGAGCTCGTCGCAAGGATCTCAGAAGTAAAACAAAAAAAAATGATAAATAACCATTTCCCCCTAGGTTATTTTATTCTAAAAACCTATGAGAAATTAGGTAGTATGTTTTGTATGTTGTTTTCGGATGACTACACTATTTACGTGAGTGTATACTAAGTGTTTATACTGGTAAATTTTTTTTGCATAATTGTTTTTCTTGTGAAGTAATTTTAAATCTGTACCGAATCACCGGTAACCTATATTTTATTAATTAATAATATTTAATTATGTTTTAATTGCAGGTTTTCACATAGTAGGATATTTTTCAAAAGAAAAAGAAAGTACGGAAGACTACAATGTAGCTTGTATACTAACTCTACCTCCATACCAAAGAAAAGGTTATGGAAAACTTTTAATAGAATTTAGTAAGTGAATTAATTGTGTCATATTACTAACATTTGCTTCACCTGAATAGAATTAATACTTGAAGTGGCCATTTTTAGTACTATACTAAATTCAAAGAAAAAAGTAAAAATGCGATTCCTTTTCAAAATGTGTGGATTGCCATTTGTGTATAAAAGTAAATAACTACTGCTGACGTACCGTAATCACCATCTAGGCTCCCCACCCCATACCATCAAAAACATGCAAAGTAAAGACCCCCCGCATCCCTATAGTGCTTACGTAATACTTGAACGGCCCATAGGAGTTAAAACATTTCTTTTTTCAGGTTACGAATTGTCCAAGTTCGAGGGTAAGACTGGGTCCCCTGAGAAACCACTTTCTGACCTCGGACTCCTGTCGTACCGGAGCTACTGGGCGCAAACTATATTGGACATACTCATGCACAGCAAACCGGTTGGAGACAACGAGAAACCAATTATCACCATCAAGTGAGTATTATTAAGATCATAAGGTTAGAAAAAATAGATTAATATACTTACTATAAGGCACTATGTAAGTACTATGTAAAAAAATCTTTATAATCTAAGACTTCGCTTATCTAGTCACTGTTTAATGATTTGTAGATTAAGTAGATTAACTTATTTCTTAACAGTAAGTAGTATAATATAATTACATTTTCATCTCGAATTACATGCACCTGATAACATCAAAACAAGAAGCAATAAAGCAATATAGTCAAATTGAAAAAAATAATACAGTACAAATAAATTAGAACATTACCAAGTACCTACTCAATTTTATGTCAAAATAATTTTGAACAATTTTTAATAATTTACGTTATGATAACGATTTTTTCTCTCTCTGTAAGTGTATATAATAATATACAGTATACACCTCTTAAAGTTTACATATTCATATATGTTAAATACTTCTTTTCCTACATTAATATGTTTACTTATTTATTATTCTAGTGAAATATGTGAACTGACAAGCATAAAGAAAGAGGATGTGATCAGTACGCTGCAGAATCTGAACCTTATCAACTATTACAAGGGACAATACATTATCTCTGTCAATCAGGTAACTTTATCACTACATACCGCAGATCTGTGTACTGGTCACCAGTAAAATCGAGCTAATTATAGAAAAACATAATGAAATCAATATTGCATCAAATTGTTTAACTGCATGAGACGAGTTTTTTATCCGTGGATATTTTGAAAGTGTGCTGGTTTTGTAACTAAACATTTTAAAGATTGTAACAAAATGAATTCGCGCTATTGTGTAATGTCACTTGAAGTAAATACTAAAGCTGTCTTAAAATTAAAAACATAAAAAGTGTAATTAAACGACTGTAGGTAACGTATATTCCCTATAGGTACTTGATTTTGTTTGCGTAGTATTGTTATGGCGATTTGAACTTTATTCCGATGAGTAGTGGCTTTGAAATTACATGACCGGTTTGGGCGACTATTTTATATACAAAAAAATCTCCTTTATCATTAAAATTTATTTCGTAACTAAACAGAATTAATATTACTTAATCCATAAATAAATTATAAAATAAAAAACAACTAAAAAATGACGCGAATCAGATTTTAAATTTAATTATATTGAAGTTGCATTGATTTACAAAGTTTAATACTACCACACTTTTTTTTTTGCTATACGTCACTTTTTTTAATATTGCGTTAATTTGCACGTTTTGCACGCGTGTGTTATGCCGATTTTATTGGTGACCGGTGTAAAGAATATTCCCGAATTGATACCCGTTTACTATGTCCAGGAATTGATACAGCAACACGAGAAAACAATGGAGAAACGTATGCTAAGAATCGACCCGAAATGCTTACATTGGACCCCCAAAGATTGGTCCAAACGTGCTAAATGGTAAGTGTATATAATTAACTAGCTATCCGCCCCGGCTTCGCACCCATCATTTTTTTTTATAGCCTATGTCACTTGGGAATAGTGTAGCTTCCCAACAGTGAATGAATTTTTGAAATCGGTCCAGCCGTTCTGGAGTCTATTCAATCCAAACAAACAAATAAACCTTTCCTCTTTATAATATTAGTATAGATAATAATATCTTTATCTTTTTATGATATGATTTGTCTGCCTGTTGGTCTAGTGGTAAAAATCTTCGAAACCAGAGATTGCGAGTATGTGCATTTATAGTCCTGGATGTTATATACCTATGTATTTATGTTTGTTTTACCGTTGTAGCATTAAGCGTGTATAGGTTACAGACAGTTACATTTCGCAATTATATAATAATATGAAAAAACGTTTTTCAATTGTTATATGAACTTTCTGATGCTTTTAATACCCCTGTGGACGTAGATATTTTTTTACCTAATAGTTATGTATGAAAATGACGTAACTCCTTACCCGTTTTGAAATACAGTGTGCTATAGTCAATACACTTGCTACATTTTCGCTATGATTCACCAAATTTGTCATCAAATCACTATAAATAATTTGTTACACCGCGTCTAGCCATTAAAAGCACATATCGCTAATGCGAAGGTCTCAAGTAGTATGAATATATCAATCAATAATAGACTTAATTGTTGCGTGTGTATAAGGTTTAAAGTATATTTTTTTCTTTCTCACCAGTGTTTGAAGTGTCAGTGTTACGGAGGTGCGAGCTATCTAACTCTGGCTTCCAACACGTACGCATTTTGTTCATTTTGTAACTAACATAATATATAATCTAATACCCATTTATATACTACCTATGGTACTATCATTAACATATTGCACCCTACATATTTTGATGGTTTGCTTTATTTTACAAAAAAAAAACATTAAAAGCCAAACAAAGCCACCCTAAATATTTTAAATGACTTAAAATAATATTTTAGTAATCAGTAATAATTTATTGCATAATCATAATTTTGCTTATGTAAGTACCTATGTTGAATTGATATTCAATTGTAACATATTTTAACATTCTAATTTCTGCCCCTTAATTGTGTAACGCAATTGGTTTCAAAGCTATCCCAATTGGTTTGTTTTAAAACGCTTGGTTGAGGCGAGACTATCGACTACATAAGTTTTGAAACGAACCAATTGGAATCGCTTTCAAACCAAGTACGTTACTAGTGCCCTGGCTTCACTGTAACCATATATATATATCGCTATTAGTTGCCATTTTATATTATTTATTATATTTTTTAAAATTAATTACTTATTGGAATAATTAAAATTAAAAAAAAAATGTGAAGCATTATTAACTATTTTTTTAATGTTAATTTATTTTACTTATTATATTTTTAATGATTAGCTTAGCTTATTAGCTTTTCAAATATAAGATTTTCATCTTTAATCGTACATGGTGATGGCTCAATTTATCATATCGATAATTACAATATGTAAAATAAAAATGGTCGATAGTAAACTAAATTTAATCATTTGCGATGCTCTCGCGGTTATTACATATTTAAATAAAACAACTACAACGGATTTAACTCGTCTGTAATCGTTTTATGCGGACGTTTCGGTAACTTTTCAGGGGTGTGTTAGTTATTCGGCACGCTACGAAAACTAAAAAGTTTAATCCGTTATAGTTCTTTTATTCCAATAAAACGAATTTATTCGTTTCTCTTGTATATTTTGCGATCAGTTATAACCCAGTTTATTCTAAAAAAAAGTTATACATCTATTAAAACATACTTACTTTCCCCATACAAACTTTTCTTCAATCTTTTAACGGGTGTATAACTTATATGGTGCCTAAATAATTATTATACTACATATCGACAATAATTTTCAGGTAGGCGCGATTGGATCAACAATTGGTTTGCTTAAGTAGTTAAGCCTTATCGCCAGCGTCGTCTATATAAGACACGATATAGAACATATAACAGGTCTTATCTACCTTTACTTATGGCTGAAATTCGAATCGAGCATGTTTAGCATAAAAGCATTTAAGAGATAATCTTTTCTATGCTTTTATTTCAGTACACGGTGTGGTTCATTTGATATATTTTATACGCTATTTCATTTTGTCAATAATACTTAGGTTCTATAATAAGTCTTTGTCATGTAAATTGATATTAGTTGACGGGTGTTTGAACTACCTTCAGTCCCTCATCTAATATCTAATATTGGTTTGAATGTTGAAGTAATAAGCTACAATTATATTATATCGAAGCCGGATTGTATAATCTACCGTATAACATTACGGTTAGCCGTTTTTCAAAACAAGGCCGTTTTGTGATACGGCGGTTCAACGATCAGCCTTTATTCAATAAGTACGTTTTTCAATAATTTATCAAAACAATAGCAAAAATAAGTTAAGTTGGGTTAAAACTGCGACAATCCGGCTAATAATTAAACCACCATATTACAAAATAGCCCTGTTTTGTATAACGGTTAGTAGTGGTTAGGTCGTATAATCCGCCGTATTACATTGCTGTGGATTATACGATCCGTCTGCGATAGTTACAACGAAACGTAATTTTTGATGTAGCTCATTTCTTCAGTATCTAGAAAAAGGACTCTGAAGACGAATCACCCTGATAAGTATTTTTGTGTTACGAAAGGTATTCTTATACATGTATTATTGTATTATTCACCAACACCTTAGTAGTTTTATCTCGAGGCGACTTTCAAAGGAAACTATGCTCTAATTCTGTCCTTATATGTCTCATTTTAGTTCAACATTGATGTTATTTTAGTTCCTTTTTTGGTTTTTGTTTTCATTGTGTACCTTAGACGAGTATTCTCTTACTGCTAAAATCGTCTATTTAGTTTTTTTATAGATTGTACATATAAATCAATAAGTATTGTCGTAAGTCTTATTTGTGATATTAAAGTATATCATACTTTTAAGATATCTTTGTTTTCTTGCGAATCCTACTGCAACAATTTGTTTTATTTCTTTTTGCAATAGAACAATAAATAAGAAAGGTAAGCACTTTATAGGCCTCTTGCGTATCTGGCAGATCGACTGCAGCGCCAACTGTCGGCAAGCAGCGGCAACACTTGCCCACTTGTCAAGTTCAAATGAATATATGATCCGCATAAAAGTTTCTGCAAGTTTTACAAGTTTGTTTATTTTAACTCTATAAAAAATAATTAAATGGATAAAATGAGCAAGACTATTATTAAATGTGGATTTCAGAATATTTATGCAGTCTTTTTTCGTGGGAAATCTGAGTCAAAAGGCAAGTAAATCCACAAGCCAGGAAATATGTTTTTCAGATTGAATGTGTATAATTTTTACTACGTATTTATTTATTTATGATCAGATTATCGCATTACTATGAACATGATGCTACATTAATTAAAAATTATAGGAATAGGGCACAAATTATTCGAAAGCCACCATGTTCAGGAGGTTGTCGAAATTAATTATGGTGGAGAACAAATTATCCGCGGGAAAGTTCTCCCACGAGAGTTAAGGTATTTAAAATTAATTAATAGTTGAATAATATGCTAAACAAATATATTTTCAGCGAATATTAACCATACATCCAAAATAGATATGGAAAATTAAGATATATTTCTTTATCAAAGATATATATAAAATACTAGCTTCTGCCCGCGACTTCGTCCGCGTGGAACTCCTCCTTTTTTGCAGTCGGTTAAAAAGTAGTCTATGTTCTTTCTCAGGCTCCAAACTTTCTTTGTACTAAATTTCATTTAAATCGGTCCAGTAGTTTTTACGTGAAAGAGTAACAAACATCCATACATCCATACTTACAAACTTACAAACTTTCGCCTTTATAATAGTAGTAGGATATCGAAGGTATAAGTATTGTTCTGAAATATATAGCCGATAATCATTTTATTCATTTAAATATTTATTATTTCTTCTTATTTTATTTATTTGACTGCTCGCCTCCAACAAATGAGCACTGCAGATTCGACTGTTTTTACTCGGCTGCCACGGCTTGTTATCTAATGTACTGCAACAAACAAACAGAAAATTAGAAAAAAACGGAGTTTGTATGTATTTAATACATTACTGGTATTAAAATGTTTCATTTCATCAAAACCATTTACTCAGAAACCATAATAATATCATTTATTTGAAAATTATATTGTAAATTTTAGGTTAGGTTTGTTTTATAAAAAATCTAAGAATAAAACGGTCTTTAGAGAAAATTGCTTATATTGAAATAAATGTACGATGAAATGGAACATTTAATTAAACGTATTTCTATTAAATGATAGACACTCATTAAAATATCATAATAATTACTTACACTCTTCTAACAGTTTTTATCCAGTCATTTCGTTTTTTAATTTCCCAGTTCTGCCTCGGAAACGAGTAAAATTTTAATTCCCGATTTCGAGATTGGTAATTAGTACATCCCACAACACAGCAGTACCTCTTACTACCCATTTTTTAATTATTTACGGGCACTTTTTAATATTTTTACGTGCACTTTTCAACGTTGTTAAGCGAACAGCTGACCGCACTCACCACCCAAGTGTTGTCTGAATTTGCCGCAACGCGGCGCCACTAGCGATACGCAAGAGGCGTATAAGTTCGGGAGTGGGGGCTTGTGACGTCACGCTATTATATAAATTGTATGATAACGTGATGTCACGTCACACTCTCGAACTATACTATGATATACTAGATGCACTTATCTTTGTTATTTTCTGTTCGTCTGATAAAAGAAAAAATAAGTACCTATACAATATTTTTTAATAAGCTAACTGTCGGACTAAATATAACGCACCTTCGGTAAAACAAAGGCACAATTGTAAAAAAATCCAAAAATGAATTAAGTATACAGAAATGTTCCTAATGACATTTGGAACATTTCTGTATAAGTACTTTACTCATTTTTGTTTTTTTTACAATATTGTGCCCTTTTTTTACCGAAGGTGCGATATGTAATTGCTTTTTTTTTTAACCAAGCAACATCCCTGTCCCTATTTAGTTTATATTTATCTTTGGGGTTCTTGGGCGTGGAAATCAAACATTCAAATATGCAATATAATATATTTTTCAATATTTGTATGCACAATAATTTTGCTTTGTCTGACAAAATATTATTGTTAAATGAAGCAGGTACAAGTGATGTTTACAACACTTACAAAACCTAATTATACATTACACATTCTAAACAATATTGTTTTTTAAAACTTTTTATAATAAAAAAAATCACTTTGTGACAAAAAGTAGTTCAAAACTGTACAATATAAGTAGGTATGGTATTTGGATCGAAATAAGTATGAAGATTTTTTACAGTATCAAAAATTCAAAAGCATTAGTACATAATTAATGATAAATATGTAAAAAGATTGTACATATTATAAGTGTAAGGAATATATTATTATTATGAATACCTATCTTATTCAGTAACAACAATAACTTCTAAACAAGTAATACTAGTAATTTAACAACCAAATGTTATGACAAAATTAACGATTCGCTTGCACAAATGACATTATGCTGATGTAGGTATACAGCAAAAGTTATTAACATTTTGAACTTTATTTAAATGCGGATAAGGATCAAAACTGTTAACAATCTCTCGCCAAGTCCAAAGTTTTGCAGCTATACAATTCTATACCTTCGAAAAATAATCTTAATGATAAGATTACTGCGACGGTACTTTCAAGCGACTTACAAGTTTACAAGCATACAATTTTCCAA
The DNA here is from genome assembly GCA_038024825.1 of Polylopha cassiicola. Lineage (NCBI taxonomy): Eukaryota > Metazoa > Arthropoda > Insecta > Lepidoptera > Tortricidae > Polylopha > Polylopha cassiicola. The sequence goes on from CP149059.1 coordinate 6,558,412, forward strand.
AATAAGTATAGGTAAATCTATAGGGCCTGTTTCATAATGTCGAAATAACTCCCAGGTACTACTTGTCAGTTTTCTCTCAGGTAAAATATTGTTTAAAATTCAAGCGGTTAGCATTAACTAACATTATTATTCAGTATTGCTTTACTTATTTTGTGAATAATCATGTTTTTTTATCTTGTCAATCAAGTAGATTATCAAAGAGTACGACACATATTTTTCTTATATCAATCGACCAAAAATTACAAAGATGAGCACATTAGCTCGTGACGTCACGTCTCAATACAATTTATATTCAGACGTGACAAGCCCCCACTACAGAACTTTTAGCGCGCATGTATTTGTGAAAAAAAAAAGTGTCTAATATTTTCTAATAAACTAACTGACGGACTAAATATAATTAATTTCGTTTTCTTTACCAATTCATCATCCCTATTAATGATTTATTTGCAGTTTTAATGATGTTTTTATCTGATAGAAAATTTAAATTTTATTCGACATTGTGAAACCGGTCGTTAATCTAACAACAAGAAATATCGAATCTAAATGTGATTTATTCTTGTCATACAAGAACGGGTAATCAACAAGTACTTGTGCTTTCGTTAAATAAGTAAATTTTGTGTGAACACTTAATATAATTTTATCACATGTATTACCAACAATATAAAAATAAATGCTCGCTCGACTTGACTCAATTACGCAGCCAAAAGACTAGTTACACTGGTATGAAGGCACTATTGTTTTATTGGTCTATCAAAGCCATAACACAGGCTTTGTCGCTCTTTATAAGAAACACCAGTATTCAACAATAGTTTAATCACAACTTTAAGAAGTAGAGAGTTGAAGATATTCACGACTCGACCATCGTTACGAGAAACATGAAAATATCAATATTGTGATGTGACAATTTTTTTTTAAACTTCATAGAAAAGTCAGAATTTCTACTCTTTTTCTCTCAACTGCTGTTGTATTAAACATAAGTTACTGGCTATTTTATGCAAGAATAGGCGAAAGTCGTTCTTACAGCCGAAGAGTGAACTAGCCTGTGTGTTCTGGGTTAGAATTATCTGAGCTACTCATTCGAATGAAGACTTTAAATACTAGGCAATTAAGTATATAACCGTATGTGTAACAGTACAACTCCAGTTGCTACACAATGGAAATATACCCATTGGCGTTTGAGAAATCATTTTGTGCTTTGTATCAAACAGAATAGGGTTTGAATTTGTATAATATCTTGCTAAGAGTAGCTCAGATTATGCTATCTTTATAACAAAACTGGGTATGATCAAGGCACCTTATTCCATTAGCTTTTGACGTCATTAGTACCTTTATTTATTTTCCTTGAGAAAATAAGCCTTTATGACATTAGGCACTTATTAAGGACCAGTAGAATACATTTTATAATACAATAAAGAAAACAGTCTATTAGGGTAAAGCATCCGTTAGATTCTGTATTACCTACATATCATATAGCTGGTTAAATCAAGGATAATAGATTCTGACAATTTTTTCCAATATAAGCACGTACCCAGGTTACCGCATAGGTACTGGTTATCATTCTTACATTATTTCATTTCTTCTTGCGTAAGTTGTTACTATACATTTTGTATTTTATTCTTTTTCAAAAAGGCATATCAGTTAACGAGTTTACACATTATGTCATTATTTTTTTATACGTATACCTAAGAGTCCCTTAGATCACTTAGGTATATCAATATTTTGTATCACACCTAATTAGTGTTTTACAATATTTATGCATGATAAAATATGTAGTAAATTGATGCTTTACCCTATGTTATAATATAAAAGTTACCTACCTGAGATACCTAGTATATTCTATCACTTTTTACTCTGAGTTAAAGCACCTTAAACCTACTATTATTTGTAAAACTACAACACCTATATTAATTCATATAAATTGTGTAATTTCTTATATTTATCAAATTTATTACATTATAATCTGTCAATATATTTCTGTAACGTAAAATATACTATCGGAATATCAACAGGAGGTATCGTTATTCGTTATTATCTATCGGAAGAAGAAATATTATTGTATGGGTATTCGATTGTGATGTTCATTTAGATTTTTTTAGAGTCTATAACAGTAAGACATTTTTTTTGGATTTTTATAATTTTTAGGCACGTATGTTACCTACTTGCTAAATACATAATTTCATATTATAAGTCGTAAATATAAATATTTCCATTCTTTCAGAGTCAAATTCCGAATAAATATTGCACAGAAAAATACAATCAGATCTCATAAGTCACATTTCGTACAGATCAAAGCAAAATTACTAAACTTAAAATAATAAACCGAATGTGGTATTTTATATTATGTTAATAGTTAAACATCTAGATAAAAATAAAATTTTAAAGAGTACCTACCTATCAAACTGTTTCACAGTTTCTGTTGGATTGTTAAACGATAATTTTATTATTTCACAACGCGAACAAAAAGTAATATAAATAAAAAATATTGATGTCGAAATATTTTTAAATAATTTCGTGTCCTTCATTTTTAATGTATGCAAAGTAAGGTTTTACGGTTGCCTCGGACGGCAGATGTGGCTTGTTGCGGCACAGAAGCAGGCATCATACTAATCTACGTTGTTGTTCTACACAGTAGACATACGACTTCGTTTCGAAATATACTTCCCATCCCTACTTCAACTTAAACTTCTATATAATACGATAGATTACAGCCTTTATTTCAGTCTGACAGACAAATCAAATTGTCCCAAGCAGAGTGAAATAAAAGCCGCAACGGTGATGACGATCTATTCCGAATTAAACACCAATCCTTAATATATATACGTATACTCTCGAGAGAATTTGGACCCGATTAAGTTAAACCAGGCAGCCGTCGTTGAGGCCGTTGTTCAGTTTAGTCTGCGAATCAGGGACGGTAGCGGGATACGTATGGCATTGCTGGGCAGTTAAATTGTAATTAACCTCCTGCTCGTAATATTCCTGCTCGGATTCGATCGGGACAAGTAGGTTAGCTTTAGGTAGATAACCATCTGTCGTGACGTAGTTTACTTCGGGGTGGGCTTGCAAGCTCAGGACACTGTCTGGTCTGTTGTATTCGCCGTCGATGAGCTGAGGCATGTAGACGTTGTCGATTGAAGGTATAGACTCGATGGTTTCACCGTTGAGTGGAGTGCCGCAGGTGAAGCTTGAGCTAGACGCGAGGATGTTGGCTGACTCCGGCCGGATGTATGGAGACTGGTCGAAGGTCGCTGGGAATGTGGTTGGGGACTCGTACCGGACGAGGTAAGTTGAGTTGGGTGACTCTCGGGCCGCGCCGTTGTTCTTGACGCAAGATGCTGAATGTACGGACAGCATGTCGATCAGCTGCCGCTTTTGGACTTCAAGCTCCTGTAAAGGATTGTGGTTTTGTAAATATTTTTTTTACTAAATTAATCGGAGTGATGAAATTTACAGAGGAATCGTCCTATGTCTTAGGACCAAAGTAGCTTTAGTTTTTTAATGCAACCTGTTACGATGTAATAAAGTTCAAATTAATCCGTTAATAGTTGTTTCATTCCAATGAGTTTGAGTTTTTATTAACCAAAAATTGTATGAAAAGATCTAAGAGGTTGATTACCTTTTATGTAAGCATTTTATTTCAATGAAAACTTTTAGAGTTGTCATTACAACCAATATTAATCAAGATTTGAGATAGGTTACTACTTTGATACCTGACACGTCCCTAAGTAGTTAAATAAGATAAACATTTAAAATACCCGTCCTTGTTTTAACATCCTACTTAAGTAGATAATCTTTAGTCTTAACTCGCTACCGGAATTTACGTGTGCAGCCTTATCGTGCCATTCGCTTATCCCTTAATGTCTTGGACGTTTACGTATGAAGACGTTATTACTAAGATAATTAGAGTGACGGCACCAATTATGGACATTTTAAGCGCACTAAATTAGAATTTCGTTTAAAAATGGGATGTTTTTTGGCAATACAAAAGTGGTGATTTTTATTTCGGTACTCAAATACATGAGGAACATTTAAACAACACCAAAAATTCTGTATGAATAATACATAATTAATAAAAAATATATAAATTGAAATTTACGATATCACCAGTGATGGACATCGAAAATTCAGTGATGGACCCCCAGTAATGGACATGGACCCAGTCATGAACATCCATTAATGGACACTTTTGTATTGCACAGATAAATAAAACAAATGTCAAAAATCTACTTTTATTAACTCTATTTGAACTTTCAACGTGATCAGTCTTAGATTTCCAAGTTATACTATAAGGCTTTCAATCAACCATCTGGTTTCTAATCATTTATTAAACATTAATTGAGGCTTTGCCTCTTTACCCTTTCAACTGCAGCTAGAATTGGTAACATAATAAATCAATCAACTGAGATCTATCAGAAGGTGCGGTGCATATATATGCTATAATGTAATCATGGGAAAGCATGCCACAGTATTTCAGGCAGAAACTTATGCTGCATGTGCACAAGAAAATATAGACAGGCACCTGAACGAAAAACCATCTATATTTTGAGTGACAGCCAGGCTGCGCTGAAGGCCCTTGCAGCCCATAAAGTGCAGTCGGGGTTGGTTTATAATGGCATCCAACACCTTTAACACAGGACTTCAGGAAAACGCAAGCAAGAGCCAAACCGAGGAGTGGAAGGTATGCTTAGGTCTAAGGTCCTCACGGCAATTTATACAACACCCAAATGAAAACTGGACTAAAAAACTCTGGTTTCTAAACAGAAGACAAATCCGACTTATAACAGGAGTCTTCACTGGTCACCTAGGAGTCAACGAACTCCTATACAAGATGGGACTTACAAACAGCAGCGACTGCAGAATGTGTGGAGAGGAATGTGAAACTGTGGAACACTTGGTGTGCCACTGCGACGCCCTCACCAGATGTAGAATGAAGATATTTAGCTCCGGATACCTGGTGCCTAGAGAATTTTTTGCACGCTCTCTGTTAATAACTCGTCAATTTATGTAAAAGTGCTTTTAACTCATTGCAACCAACCATTTCACCAAATTGCCCTCTTCCTCTGCCGCGAGAATAGTTTGAGGTCCCAGAGCACAAACTGCAGGACTTTTTCCTGGACTTTGTTGTGCAAAGTTATTTAAGGGACCTTAAACCGGAGGGCGAATCCAACTGGGATGGGGAGATTTTGGTAAGCTCTCAGACGTCCTGAAAGGCAAACGTGTGCGCCTTTATACCTCAAGCGTCGCACATTTAATAAGTTACACATACATAGGGCTATGGAAAGAGCTATTTTAGGTATTTCTTCTTGCGACCGGGTCCGTAATGCCGATATTCAGGAGAGAACCAGACTAATCGACATAGCAAAAACCATAGGTCCGACGGAAGAATCCTTTCTTGCTTGAGTGGAGACCGAGAACGGGACGGCGAAATGTCGGAAGACAGCCCGCGAGGTGGACCGATGATCTGGTGCAAGTGGCTGGGAATCATTGGATGTGGGAAACTCGGGATCGTGGGAAGTGGGCTGAAATGGAAGAGACCTTTACTCAGCATTGGGTAGAATAAAGTTGAAGAAGAAGAAACTGGAGGGCAGCTCTTATCATCATTTCTCCCATCCTCAGCAGCATCATGCAGCATCAGCATCAAATGCCCTCCCTATTTGTTGCGGGGTGTAATTTTTTATTGGCGCCATATAAGATAAAACAAAGAACCCAATGATGGACGACTAAAAATAGCCATTTATGGACATTGTCCATTATTGGAAAATAAAGAGCAATCACAAAATCAACTCAACCCAAATGTTTAGTGCAACAAATTAAATAATTTAATACAATAAACTAAAAAAATATTAAAAAACTTAAGAATGGACACTTGTCCATAATTGGAATTCGTATAAAATCGAATCCAGTGATGAACAAACCCCACAAAAAACTTATTATTGGGATTGGACATATTCAACTTAGCTTAATTTACTTGCAATATAGTATTATTCCGTAAAAATAACATAAAATCTCATTACAACACAACACAAGATAATACCATGCACAAATATGTACTCACCTCCTTAACAATTTCAATAACAAAAACGGATTTTAATGACCACCGCGCGAAACGAGATTTCAATTCGCAACCATCTTCAAATAAAACGAGCAATTTTGATGAAGTGTATCAAAATGAAAGCCCAAACGTCTATTGCTTATGTTTTAGTGTCTCCAATTGAAAAATGTTGGGCCAGTTGCTTAATAAATTCGATCAACGAAAATAATGTCCATAATTGGTGCCATGTCCATTACTGGTTCCGTCACCCTACCTTAAGTTGAGCCTTCAGGTCAATGTTCTGATTTTCCAGTATCTCGCTCTCGGACACCAAGTTGACAGTCCTCTCCCGTTTCTTTAGTCTGCATTTTGTTGCGGCTATTTTGTTTCTTTCTCTTCTACGCCGTCTGCGCTCCTCGTCTTCTGGTGTTAACTGTTGAATAAATAGGTATATATAAGAACGGTGTTCACCATATGCGATATTATAATTAGCGGCTGCACCAGATATTTAAAATTAAGTTTTAACTTATGCTCCCATTGACGGATAATAGAAAATAACTTGCATTGGAAAATCGGTATGGGACCTACTTCCATAATATAGATGTAATATTTAGATATGAAAAATATATTATAATGGCATCTAAGTGGTCGGATATATATCTATATCGAAACACGCTTTAAATAACGCTCTGCATAATTCATGTTGGTACAAATATAGGTATCTATTTGAATGCCTTGACCGGTAAAATAGGTATATTATATGCTAAGGTATAAAAAAATATCCCTAAATAGGTTCATATGATGGGAAAGTATTTAAACTTCTGCTACCCAAGATAATGTAATGTAAGAATGTTGGTGCCTATATTATAGCTACTTAGTTGTTCCTACGAATCAGTACCTACTAGAGTTCATGAAATAAACACCACTGAAGGAGACGTAGACGGCTAGAACTACCCATAAATCTCCTTGAAATAGATAAAGTTGACCCTGATCGCGAATTAGTAGTACATTCGCTTACTTACCCTCGTTTTATTATTTCGCTAGGTAGAACTCTAGATTTTGCTACAATGTCTCCTTTAAAATATTCTAAAGCCATCGCAATTTTATAACCGCCATCAAGTACAAGGAAGTGTCACGTAGTTGCATTCGCAATGCCTTCCTTGCAAACCTATAAAACTTCAATCATGCCGATGAATTGTAAATGCAGCCTTAAGCTTTAAATACAATCTATCATTTCTATATGTTCCTAGTATGGACATAAACTATTCTATATTTGTATATGTCGCAGTGATATGATGAAAACAGGGATTTGATCAAATCCCTCAGTGATATGATCAACTACCGGTAGATGATAAAAATACCACGCGTTGTGTCATTTCCCTAGCGAAATTCAGTGATTTGATCAAGTCTCCAAGTCATTTTAGGGAAATGAAAGAATCATAGAAATGGCTGCTAGATTTCTTCATTTCACTTAGTTATTTGATCAAATGCCTGTTTTTTTTTAGGGACATGATAAAACGAGTAATTAAGTCAACTCGGTTTTAACATTTTACCAAACACGTCTAGTGATTTGATCAACTCCCTAAATATTTTTAGAAAAATGATAAAAACAGGAATCCCAATCCAAATCCCTCAGAGAGATGATAAAATCCCGGCACATGCGAAAATATAACGCGTTGTATTATCAAAAGTATCGGTTCTAACGCTTCGCCGGCCGCTGCCGCGGCACGCTCGCTTCGCTCGCTCGGCTCGCGCGCTGCAAGGTCACAGTTCTACCTAACACTCCTCCTCGCTTCGCTCGTCGTCGTACCTAAAGGAGACCTTCAGTTGCCATTAATTACGATGTCCCCTACATTATACCCACTGTGCACAAAGAAACAGTCTGGATTTGCTTTTTCGTAATTATGGCAAATAATAGTTATTTCCTAAAGGGTATCTATCTTGTTTCTAAGACTAGTTTTATCATTTCCCTAAATCAGCTAAGAGATTTGATGAAATGGTAATGAAGAATTCCACCAGTTATTGCTGTGATTCTTTCATTTCCCTAAAACTGTTTAGGGAGTTGATCAAATCACTAGACGTGTTTGGTAAAATGTTAAAACCGAGTTGACTTAATTACTCGTTTTATCATGTCCCTAAAACAGCTCAGGCATTTGATCAAATAACTAAGTGAAATGAAGAAATCTAGCAGCCATTTTTATGATTCTTTCATTTTCCTAAAATGACTTGGAGACTTGATCAAATCACTAAATTTCGCTAGGGAAATGACACAACGCGTGGTATTTTTATCATCAGCCGGGAGTTGATCATATCACTGAGGGACTTGATCAAATCCCTGTTTTTAACATCTCACTGCGACATATATAAACATTAAACCGCGTGCTTGGATGTACCGATTTGTTGCGTGAGTAAGTTGACTTTATATTAAAGTAACCACATGGTTACTTTAATATAAAGTTAATATAAACTTTAGTCCGTTAGTTTCTAATGTAAAAGAGAATAACTTCGTAGCTATTCATTACTACGTTAGTAAATAAATAAAAAAAAACACAATGGTTAACCTTTTCATTTCTAATGAGCCATACCATACTTGTAGGTATCTACTAAGTACTAGTATAGTTTCGACTCAAAGGATACTCACATACCTTTTTACCTACGTACTATCGCATGCTTTCGGGGTATGCCATTTTAGAAAAAAATTGCTTGCACTGGTTTTGCTTCACACACACAACCAAAGCAAAACAATTTACTAAACTCCGGCCCCAAGTTACTAAAATGAGTCGGCGTATAAACAAAAAAACTATTGTTACGTATTGTTTACTCGTGTTGTTACCGCCGCGCCCTTGCTTTTTTCTGCTTTCCAAGTTTTACGACCTTCTTTTTGAACTTTTGTTATTTGGAATTTGTATGAAATAACATGGTTTAGGTATTATCAAAATAACACGTCACTTCTAAAGTATACCTACAAACAACCTCCTCTTTTTAATTATTTCGTATAATAATTATTATTTATTTTCGTGTATTATTATTATTGCATAGGAAGAATTATTATTACCCACTCCTGTATCCCTAAACTAGAACACACGTGCGGAAAAGCAATTAAAACCAACCACTACCAACATGTAGTGTTTTGTTGTTAGGTCTTCAAATATGGTTGTAATTTAATGACATTGACATGTCATTACACCGAAAGTGTTTAATACTTTTGATGTCCAGGTAAAACCGACTACCTAATTCTAACGTCCATTGTTTAAAAAGGGGCAGGTATTGCGCACGTCCCAGACTTGAGTAAGTTTTATTGCCTTCCTTTGTTATCGTTTCCTTTCATATTTAACAATTTAGAATAGATAGGTAATCTATACTATATAATAATAATATAATATTATAATATAATATATATATATATATATTATATATATAATATTATAAAGAGGAAACATTTGTATTTTTGTATTTTTGTATGTTTGTAATGAATAGGCTCCGAAACTACTGGACCGATTTCAAAAATTCTTTCACCTTTGGAAAGCTACATTATCCCCGAGTAACATAGGCTATATAATATCACGCTAGGTCTTATAGTTGCGGAGCAGTAACCGAAAATGTTTCAAAAACGGGGTAAAGTATCGTTTCTGAGGCCTTCCGTGGCGTGCGCTGAGCATATAGTTAAAGTTATACAAAAATGCTTTATGGGTGAATTGTTCATCTTAACATTATCTTTAAAAAAGTCCGCGAGAGCATATGTCTATCTTTTATAGTTTACCCATAACAATCGTAAAACTATGTAAAAAATCTTAAGTCCCCCCGTGCGAAGCCGGGACGGGCCGCTAGTAAAATAATAACTAGGTAGTGCATTTGTCTGAAAATACCCAGCCGCGGCTATTAAGAAATGCATTTTTCCGATTGTGTCGCAGGTGTCGCCAGAGAGTGTGTTACTTAGAATAGATAATGATTATATTAATTACTGCAATTCGGCTCCTTTGTTTTGAAATACCCAGCCTTATTTCTATATGTTTATTTGCGGCGTCGTTTAGAACTTTAGACCTAAAACGCATAAATTATTTTCAAAATACTAAGTAAACTAAGAATTGATAGACGTAAAATGGCGAATAACACCATTGCGATTCCTTTTCGCTTGCTAAAGAAAAAAGCTTTAACACAAGTGTCATAACGTCTAAACTTGCATTTAAAAAACAAAACTCAGGACCTTTTAAATTACACATTAGAATAGAACAACTAAAACGAACTTAACTCGCGTATCTTACTTTATTTGCTGATGTTTCAAAAAACTCAACTGTTCCCATATTCGTAGCTGACGGTAGTATAACGATAAAGTGATTTTATTGCAAATTTAAGTTAAATCCGTTATAATTGTTTCATTCCAATATATGTAGGTAATTAAAGTTGGTTTAGCGTAATTTTGATTAGTTTTTAAAAGTAAGTAACTTGTTTCGCCCGAGCTGGGTGATATTTTGAATAATCTTAATCAATAAAATAATAACATTCACAACTATTAATCAATAAAATAAATTATCCTGTATTTTCTTATTGAAACCTAAATTGGCGGCACTTTCTTTTCATAAGTTACAGATATATAGGTTAAACTCTCAGGCTACTAACAAAGCAGATGTGGAATCTCTCTCCCACCTTGCAAAATAACACGTGGCGATAAAAACGGTAAAGATATTCGTTCGTTTATTTTTAACTCAAGAAATTTGCCGATGATCGGCAATGTCAATGAAAAAGGTTTTCTTTGATTTTATGTAGAACAATATTATGACTGTAACCGCGAGTCCCGAAAATAGTGCGTTCTTGACATATTTTACAAAGGTTCAAGTAATATCTGGATTTTATATAATATTCTCGCGGATACGAATACTACTAGCCAAACCCTTATTTTAAGCGATTTCTCATAACATTTTTTTATGATGAAAAATAATTAACTATTAATCACCGAGCTGATATAAATAATTTTTATTCGATGCTTTTTACTTTTGTCATAATTGGTTAAAGACAGGTGTTTAAAGATTAGGATATGAAATTCATAAGTTAATGTATTACTCGTTTACAAATTACCAAATATTTCTACAATTTAAAGATTAAGAAAATTATAACAATTTTAACTAGTTACAAATGACAAATAAAATAACATATCAATAGACTCCACCTTACATCATTTTTCATAGATCAGAGTATTAGCTAAATATTTTTTGTGTCTTTTAAACTATTACTACACAATAACCGGCCGGCGAGCGAAAAAAATTGCAACAATAGAAATTTTACCTGAGCGACCCTTTCGCTCGGACACACACACATGTACCGTGCCGCCAGGTACCAGGCTCGTTCAAGCGATTATTGCCTTAAAGGTGTAACATCGCCAGCACAGTTGATAGTACAATCAGCATCAATACATAATATAGGTATAAAATATATTTGTTGCTGACATTTATGTATTCTCTGAATTTATCGCATCATATTTTCAGTCGTTACCTACGTTCAAATTCAAATTCCAAAAGGTACTAACCCCCTCGCTCTTGTTGGTTGACGTGTGACTGCTGTCATAGTCGTCATCACTGTCTTCTCTCTTCATCCGCTTCACTGCTACATCTGTGTCGCTGCCTGACATTTTTCTCTTCGATTCGATTGACAGCTTCAAGCCAGCCTTGATAAGTTCCGAACACGTCTGAAAAGAGACAACAACAATGACATCTATTACTGATTCAATAAATATACTTAATAATAAGTAATTTAGCATATCTATTACATCTAATCGTCCCACTGGGCTCAGACCTCACCAGAAATACCCAGATCTATCATATGTACATCCACACGACTCCACTTCGATAAGATTTCGAGATCACATGTATGAATAAAGGATGGTGGACGTAACGTTATGTCGATTTAAGTCATAAATCTTATAGTTTAATGATTTGGTTGCGTCACGTTGCCGCGTTGTTTGCCGAAAAGATGTGCACAAAATATCATGAACACCGATGGGATTTAATTCAAGGCCTCACGATCGCTAATCCGCTCATTTAACAATAGCAGCATCACATTACGATTTGAGAAAATAATATCATGATCAGATATTTTATTTAGCTGTATGCAAAGCTAGGAATCAAATGCAGGAAGACCTGAATCATTAAGGAGGATTAAGCGAACTGCCTAAAAAAGAGGCAGATCATAATCCAGTTAACAATGGAAGGACATCGCGACCCGGATATTATTACGTATTCAAATCAATCATAACATTGTCATAAAACCACTGCCGTCAAGATGTAAGCTTATAATGATTATTCAACAACATGTGAATCTCGTGAGATTCCACCAATGATTGACAATCGATCGTTCGTGTGAATTTTTTACCCGCGTCTTATGATTCATCTCATTTACCATGATTGGATTAATTCAAGGTTCTAATTTCAGAATTATTCTCAATTGTTCGAATGTTGAATTGCAATCGTAATAAATGTATGACCATTGTGGTTGTACGATGTAAGAAGTGTTTGTTTTTCTCACATTTTAAACGTCCGGCCATTGTCTAGGCTAGGTTTATGTCTAGTGTTAACAAACAACTTGTCCAAGCGGGCTATTCAATAGACGTATAGAGTAATTATGAGATGCAATTCATATGAGGGTTTCACTGATTGCGATTAGTGAGTATTGAGCGACGCAGTTAACACTCATTTTTTATAATTATGTAACCAACAGGGTTTCAAAAATCTCTTAAAGTAAATCAGAACTATATAGGTAGGTACGTATTTAATTACACGTACTAAGGCAAACATAAAATATGCCAGACAGTACTTAAGCGACGTTTCTCTAGTAAACAAAGTACTAAAACAAGTGGACAAATTCGAGGACGAGCTATTTGATATGAATCATAATAATATCACCTACAGATGTGGGTGCACCCAAGACGGGGCAATTATCCCAGTCTAATCTCTAAAACTAAACCTAAGATATATTAGACAAAATTAAATATTCCAACTGTTTAAAAATGTAGCACGACAGAGCTGGTGATAGTCTAAAGCTAAAGTTTAGTGTTACACTATCGTCAGCTAAGTATATGGAAACATGAGCTAAATCCGTTATAATTGTTTCATTCCAAATCCTTACTTCATTTACTTCCTTCCTAGGTACCCCATATTTTCTGGGTAGGTGGGTGGATCTTCGAGCGTTTGAGACGCCGTCATTGTCCTCTACATCTATATCTATAATGTTTGCAAATAATATTATTAAGTATCGATTGAAATAGTATTTGTAACAGTACCGGGGGATAATATCACTCAAATTTTTGTTACTTATTGACTCTGCTCTTAAATATAGATGTAGAGAAGCACAAACTTCCTGACAAAAGCTGAGTGGGACCTTTTTGGCTATGTACCTATAGATTATTACGATTAAGTTAAGTAAGTTAAGCTTGTTTTTAGTTTTAGGTTAAGTATCTTTTCATGTTTCCTGTGTGTGTTAGTTTAGCCAAATAAATTCTTTCTTTCTTACTTTCTTTCTTTCTTTCTTTCTTTCTTTCTTTCTTTCTTTCTTTCTTTCTTTCTTTCTTTAGAGGACAATGACAGCGTCTCAGACGCTCGAAGATCCACCCAGGTACGCCTATGTGTCGGTCGCTTTTTGTAAAAATACAAGTCAATAAATGAAGCCCAGGTATATCAATTACCTTTTGTATGCTCTGTGGAGTTCCTGAGGCTGGCGAGGTGGCCGACGAACCGTTGGACATTGAAGAGTTGGAGTCATTTCCGCTGCTCTGAAATAACACGGACGTGATCACCATTTACGGCTAATGTTACTTCCGAACCGGATAGAAACGTTGTAGCTTTTAGTAACTTTGGTTTTGCTTCGAATCGTTCTTCGAACACGTTAGTGTTAATGTAATTTTTGTGTTGTCTTTTTGGGTGTTTGAAAAAGGTATCACCATTTCTTACTACTGAAGATCTGTTTTTATTTTTTACAAGATTATAAAAACATTTCTGTAAAAATTTAATTTCTTCTAAATACGACTAAGTTCTATCTGCAAATATAATTATACCAATTACTTTCGTCCTTACTATTTAGGTTATAATTAAACCATAAAATTTTTATGCCTTATCTCCCTAATTATCTGATCAAATAGAAACAGGTGCTACAAAACAACATCCTTTTTTTAATGAGCACTGTATAAACTAAGTATGATCCAACTATAATAGTTGAAAATATGATCAGATAACACACGGGAACCACTGTTAAACGCGCCCTAAATGACCCATCAGACAATTAGTTCCTTTTCATTGTGGTTTTACGCTCTAAATGCGCCTTACGCACTACATATAGGTACCTATAATTAAACTCATTCACAACACTTCCATACGAGATAATCTGTAGTGCAAATAATGTGTATTTATACGATAACTAAATATAGATAACCTGATACGGTGGCGCCGTAAAGTCTGCCTTTATGTAACTTGCAGTAGGTATCTGCAAAAAGGTGCATGAACTCACTGCACGTTGGCACCAAGTTGGTATTATTCAATGTTTATTATGGGGGAGTGATGGTTCACCACGTGAACATGTTACGTAGTACCGGCTCTTGGCAACCGTTCAAGATACTTGTAACACTTATTTTGCATTTGGACTGACATCTGCATGCATTAGATAGGTAAGGGTCCTTTGTGAATTTAGATTATTCAATCACCGAGGACAGCCTTGGACAGAAATAGAATTAGGTAGGTGCTTATTTGACTTTATGGTTTTCTATTGCTGCAAACGTGACTAATTTGAATATTTCTTACCTTGAATCCTGAATTCTTCTCGTTGTAGTTGTATTGATCCAGGGGGTTAGTCATGGTGATGACATCGTTGACTATCTCCGGAGTCCTCAAGGTGGTGGTGGCGGACTCCGCCGTCAGGAGTCCGATGACGGCGGCGCTGAGGTTCACGTTCACACTGAGATTGTAAGCGCCGCCCGGGTCGCCGTCGCCCACCGCCGCCGGTGACGGCGAGTCCTCGCACTTGATAGTCGGCACTGCAGAGCTCATGCTCGACTGATTCATTATATCCTTGTAAGGAGCCAGTTTCGCTGCTTTTTGGTAACGTTCGTAAAAAACTAACCTATAATATCACTTTAACGTAATCACTAGATTCTAAGGCTAAATATCACTGATTGTGGTAAACTGGTTTTAATGGCACTTGAGTCTTCTTATCAAATCTTCACGGGTCACGATCTGTAAATAAAGAAATGTGGGTGTTATTGTGTGTCGCTAGATGCGAATGGAATGTCAATTGTGTCACTAATCCACAGTCCGTTACTAATAACCGCAAGCTGAAAAGGTAAAACTGTTAACAGGAAAATATTCAGGAATTCCAAGGTCGGAAGTCTACTTGAAATTAATTCGGTATCTGTCTATTTATTTACAAGGGTATGTATACAAGTCGTTACCCATAGGAAAAAATATTTCGTGTAATATTAAGCAGGTTAGTCGTGATTTAGAAGGACATAGGCAGCCAATTAATTTTATACCTATGTTTAAAAATCTAGTGGAACAGATGACATACGATTTCGCAAGTGGCCTGCGGAGGCCCGCTTTCGCAAGAGTACGCGGCGGGTTTTAATTAGGGCTATCTGGGCATCGCGACCTCGCGGCCAGGATGCGACTCCAATAAAACGCTTTTTTACAGGCTACAATTGAATGTGCGCCATAAAATTGAAATGAAGCGCGTTTTTTACGACGCGTTTTAACGCTCTTCCGCGTTGTGGCATTGTGGATGCTAGTGTGGCGACGGACTACCAGCGCCGGATACAAGGACATGCATGGATTAACCAATTAACAAACGCGATACTGTTGTTTGCACAAGACACCATTATGTGGAAATTAGGGTGCTAATCCGCATGAGTAGGTACTTGAATCGTGACCGAAAAATCCTTTAGAACAAATAAAACAGGAGCTAATGTCTACTAGTTCCATATATAGAATAGCTGTTGAAAGCTGTCTGGCGCCTTGACCCGCACTGCATATCTGTATATCTCATATCAGAGGCACGTAAACACAATAAAGCACCGAGCCAGAGTAACCTAGTTGCGACGACTTTGCTCATTCTACACGCGACGCGAGGAAAATGAGATAGTGTGCAAAAATAATAATGGATTCTGTGATTCATTGAAACTTTAATTGTTTT
This sequence comes from Polylopha cassiicola, assembly GCA_038024825.1. Lineage (NCBI taxonomy): Eukaryota > Metazoa > Arthropoda > Insecta > Lepidoptera > Tortricidae > Polylopha > Polylopha cassiicola. Next base: position 6,574,604 of record CP149059.1, read on the forward strand.
ATTCTGAACGAAGTTATTAAATTAGCGATGTTTCAGACGTTTATTGTAATGTATCTACCTACCTACCAATGACTCAATGTTAATTTAATTTTGTATTGAATTACTGAAATATTATGTTGTTCGCATTTCGTGATTTTTTTGTTAACATAATACTTATTTTTTGATGCCTTTACGGTTATTACACATTGGAATGAAGCAACTATAGCATATTTAAATCGCATATTTTTTACTGAAGTTTTGAAAACTTTACAGTTCCCATATTCGTGGCAGGATTCTGAGTCTAACGCGTCAGGCTATTGTCAGCTAAATTAATAACATAATAATAATTGCTAATGCTTTGCCTGTATGCGATAGGTAGGTACACACTAAGATAAAACATTAAATTATACCTAACTATACCTATTCACTTTCTGGAACGTACAAATAAATAGTAAATTACGGATAGAATAAGTCGACTACTAAAATAAACAATCATCTAACATTGTATTCATAAAGAACCGGCTTTGAAATTTATTCGGTATGTTTGAACTGTACGAAAGCAAACTTGTTAAGCTTGCAGAGTAAAAAACACGATCTCTAGGCCGTTAACAAACATTTTGCGAAATATTATCTCATCTAGCACATCAAGTAGCTGTTGTGTGGCGTGTAAATGAAACAACTGAACAAACAACCTGCGCACGAGTTGCGAGTCTTTTAATACCGTCATAAACTTCCAGACTTATTGGCGAAAGCTTGGAAATGGGAAAATATGCCTATTGTAGATAACTTCGTGTGAATGTAATGAGCAGCCCAAGAAAGGGGATAGGTACTTACCTACAAATGGAAATCTTTATCTATCACTATATAGTATAAAACAAAGTCGCTTTTTCTGACCCTATACCCCTATGTACGCTTAAATCTTTAAAACTACGCCACGGATTTTGATGCGGTTTTTTTTAATAGATAAAGTGATTCAAGAGAAAGGTTTACAGCACGTGTGAAGCCGGGGCGGTCCGCTAGTTACAAATAATATAGGTTTTAAACAACAGTAGGTACATCGATCTTTGTAGACCCTGTTGACATGTGAATGAACTGCAACAGATTGAATGATTTTACTCACGTATTTTATTTTATTTGTAACTAGCAATTCACCGTGGCTTCGCACGGATCCCTATTTTTTTTTTTCAAAATATACTACTTATAGCCTATGTTACTCAGGGTGAACATAGCTCCCTATAGTAAAAGAATTATTAAAATCGGTCCAGTACTTTTTGAGTTTATTCGTTACATACAAAAACACAAATCTTTCCTCTTTATAATATTAGTATGATTTCGAAAACTTTACAGTTCCCATATTCGTAGCATGACTCAGCTGACGACAGTTGCTGTTGACTTTCATTTAAGAATTGTAGATCTCACAGCGGTCGTAAACTTAATATGGTATTCTAATGTGTATCAATTACATTTAATAGACCAATTGCATCAAAAAGAAATTGCTTAAAGTTTACAACCAATTGTTCCTAACGGGAATGCCATCCAGTACCAATTCTCACGATTTTGTTAACTGATACAAATCACCAAGACGAATTGGTTTATTATAGGTTAACTACGTTATAGTAGCTACCTATACATTAATGCTTGTACAGTTAGCAATAGAATTTCATCGTTAGCCTTATTATTATATAGCTAGGGTACCTACCTATAAGCTTTCTGATAGCGACTTTACATGCCTATAAAGGTACCTAGATATATATTTATACCGAAAAGTGGTTTTCAGTCAGTCAGTCAGTTTCAACTTTTATAAATCTTTTGCTTTAAATTTATTGTTTCTTACCCTGATTTTAAGGTCGTTTTATGAGAATATCATAAATGTTGAAATGAATGAATTTAAACTATTGTAGGTACTATTAACTACAGACAGAGAGACATGCTCAAAAGTTTGTCATGTTTACTTAGTTCTAGATACTTCTACTAACTACCTAACTAATTTCTAAAAAAGAGGTAATACAATTTCCCACCTTTTTCCCACGCTTACAGTAACAAACCTCAACAAACTCAATTGCGTCTTTACACAAACAAAATCCTACACAGTTATCGGCCGGACACATTTTTCATTTGCCATATTAGATTTCGGACGTCCTACTAATATTCTGTTTTGCATATTAGTATCCCACGCAATACGCCTCAGTCTTTTATGTATTAACCAAAAGTTGTCCAACGCGGCTAGCATGTGAGGCTTTTGTCGTGTCATAAAGCATCTGACACTGTCATACTTTTGATAATATGTACAAGACTTGTGAAAGAAAACTGACTAAGTAGTTCTGAATCCTGGAGAAGGACAAAGGATAATTTTCGAAAATCATCCCTTAAAGGAAAAAAGAGGCAAAACGGGGACACGGAAGATAGGGTTAAAACTGTTAAAAGGAAAGGAAAGAAAGAGAGGAAGGGTTGAAAAAGATTGTGGAAATACGAAATCTATAATCACTAAACTATTTAAATAAATATTTGTCCATGCCTTCGGTGTTATAACACATTGCAATGAGACAACTATAACGGATTTAACTCGCATATTTTCTTTTATACTTACATGTTGATAAAATGGAAACAGAAACTAATAAGTAGCCTTGTACTTTAATACTTATTCATACTAGTACAGTATGAATATTATACTTAATCGGGTGATAAATCGAAGATAAATATACTTACCTACTTATTTATCGAGCAATTTAACACCCGATTAAGTATATTTGTATTATACAGTTGTACATTGTTCAACACACTTCAGCAAATTTGTACTTTAAGCTTTAACGATTTTAAAAGCTCATTTAGGTGAGGTCGAGTTGGCGACATAGTACGAGCAAAGAGGTCATACGGCTGTTTGTTCGAGTAAGTACCAATCCATGTTCTTTAAATAGGTTTCTATTACGAAACATTATTATTTGATTAAGCTAGATATAAATTCTAGGTATATATAAACAAGGAGAAGGTAACTTTATGAATGACATATAACTTTAAGGATTAGAAACTTGAAATGTTATGCACGGGGGTTCCTTTTATAAATAACGTTTTTGTAACGGACTAAGAAAAGATTTTCGAAAATTCACTTCTTAGGGGGGAAATCTGGGGTGCTTATCGTGCGCAGATGAAGCCGCGGACAGAAGCTAGTATGAATTAAAATAATATAGCTGTTTCTTACGCTTAAACAAGACCTGAGTAAATTATTTGCAAATAAAAATAATAGTAAAGCTCCTAATATTTAGTAGGTAAACTAATATTGTATAACTACCCTCACATTTTATTCCCAGTATAATTACCGCGAAAGCATCAGAAATTATACAACAACATTGATTTGTTACGTACGTTACGCAGAAAAAAACCCAGAGAAATAATTTGTCACTTCTTGTTCCATTAAAAAATAGGTGACCCAGTCCGAACCGCGCCCGGTTGTATGCGCGAATGATCAACCTAATTGAAGGCATTTATATTCTCTGTCAATTATCTACTCATTCAGAACAAATCTGTGGCTATTTATTCTGTATTACTGAAAACAATATTTACAAAACGGTCCTGACTTTTTTGTTCTTCAACAAATTAGTAGCAATGTATAGAGAGCATAAATTTGTAACTGTTTATAAAATGGTTAGATACTCCATTGCCAACACACGAGGGTAAACGATAAGGGTGGTCCCGAACTGCTGATAAATCATTGTATTTAGATCGGGCTGTTGCCTCCCCCATCTCGTCCCAAAGCCGTCATGATTGACATAAGTAGCAGTATATACGACTGTGTTAGTAGCGTTTAAATAACTTATTTTATATTGTTTTCTTAATTCATGAGAGTTATAACGACAATTATTATGATGACGACAAATTTTATGAAATACAGAATCCTGTAAAATAATATGCAAGTCATGATGATTATGCTGTCATAAAGAGGTATTAGGGCCAGTGTCATGACTAAATTATTAAAGACAGAAAGCAAACTATGAATGAATAGAAAGACTAGTAAACATCAAATACCTATTACTAACCTATTGGTAAACCGCAAAACCAGAATAAAAATGCGATATGAATTTTCTTTTCATTCGTCATTTGAGGATAATACCCCGGGCAGCAACAATTCTAATGTTCACTGTTATACAACCCTTGTACAGCATATATAGAACTTGTGTAACTGCTTGAGATGTAAGTCCATTAAATATCAGAAAATTTAAACTGTCTCATCGATCATTTATTTGTGAATCTTTTCGGTTTTAACTTGGTTCCTTTTAATAATTTCGAAGGGACATCCCACACGGTGCAGTTTTTAGCGATACTGTCGCGATATAGCTGTCAGAAAATATGTTACATGATGTGACAGTCATATTATTATACCGATCTTTATGTGGAAATTAGTCGCGTAAGTCGATTCAGAATCGCTAATATTGGTCGATATTTTTTATGAAACCTTCGTTAAAAATACTACCAATCGGCGACAGCATAGATGTAGTACATTATCGCTACAAAAAGTTGCCGTGCGTTATTTTTGTAGCAATTTCAAAAGTCACTTCTAAACGACCTACCTCTTTATGCGGCCACATTTAGAAGAACTCATTCATATCACAATACGATTAGCATCACAACAAAACACAATTTTATAGTTGGAGCGGAAATTTAACATAAATTCGGACAAAACGAATTAGTGAAATAAAACACAGACAAAGTAAGGGTTATTGTGTGTGGACAAAGCAAATGATTAAGTTGGCTGTCAGGTGTAAGCTTGGAGCACAAATAACAGCTGATCATCAATAATTATGCTGTCAAAATGTTCACAATACCAAGTGGAGAACGCCATAAAGTGCGTCATTGAACTCCCTGATACTACAATCAAATAACTTGAATAAGAATGAATTTCGTACCTCAGATGACAGGTGGCGTGAGTAGATATAATAAATAGGTGACCCGAATAGCTCACTAGTTAATTAGATAGTGACCTATAAAAATATAACGCTAAGTGAATATAGTTTTAATAAATACATGGGTAAAAAACTTACAAACAGATAAATCCAACCATAAAACTATGTCTCATCAAAAATTTGATATTTCGTCACGCCAAATCACAACGGAATGTAAATAAATAATTGATCTACCTTGATTCCAATCTCGAAGATCATACCTTAATGAACGCCTGTTTATTTTATAGCCGTAAACAATCAATTAAAACCAGTAATTGATATTAAAGTTAGAATTTAAAGCGTAATTAAGAAGTTATGCAACCTAGATACCAACGGAAAAAGTGTATCGAAGTTTTATGACAATACTAAGATAGATCAGATGTACATTGGTTTATTTTTTTTTATAAGAGGCAAAGGCTCACAAAAAACTTTTGTACGTCTAAAGTCACGAACTGAGATAGATCGTGGAGCCAAATAGTTCTTCAAACAGACATGATCGTTTTAAAGGATTAACTCCGGTGTTCGTGGTCTATTTTTAGGTATTACAATGCGTTATTCCAGTTCAAATCGTTATACTGATTGGACAAGTCTTAGGTTACCTGGAAATATGTCTAGAAAATTTGTACTGAGCGTTATTTATAAAAAAAAACTACATGATAATATAAGTCCTGATTCTTAAGACTATGATACCAACATATTATTATTGTAGCTACCTATGTATAGCGAATCTATTGTGGTCAGAATTGCGTCTAGACAACAACAAATAGTTATTAAATAAATATATATTCAATGTGATAAAGGTTTAAAATTAAATAAAAAAAGCCCCTACGGGCTCTGTTGATTTTTAGGTTAGATTCAAATATAAACTAGGTACCTATTAAGAAACCAAATAGGCTAAACTAATGGAACCCAATGGTTACAAAACAGTTTAAAACGGGAGTTACTACGTGGTAAATGCGTAAAAGTCTCAACTAATATCAATTAATCGTAACATGATAACAATCTTTCTTTAAACCCAAAACGCGTTGTTAAAAATAACAGCGCGGTAACCGACCGTAGCAACAGACGTATTCGTCCTTGACACTCGCAGACAAAAACGAGCGGTCGCGGCTCTGCCGTCGCCACAATTTCGGTGGGTGTGTTCGCTCAGACACAAGGTTTACCATAGAATAGGGACGTAGATAGACCGTCTCTACCTATCTACGTCTTAGAGTGATTGGCAACCCTATGACTATAAGGTTGTGATTACGATTATACCTATCTATCTACGTCTTAGTGTCATTAGCAACCCTGTATTTTATTTTATATTTATTTATTTTTCTTTATTAAGGGAAACAAACAGCTTACATCTAACTTATGAATAAAAACTAAGAACATTACATTAGCCAACAAAGTTTCCACTGATAAATTTGTGATCCATAGATCCATAGATCACTACAGGGTTTCGATTACGATTATAATTTATCTATCTACGTCTTAGTGTGATTGGCAACCCTATGGATCGCTATAGGGTTACCAATCACTATAATAATATACAGGTGAAAATTTGTGAGTGTGTGTATTTTTTACTTATTCACGCAAAAACTATTGAATGGATTTTGATGAAACATAACAATAATATAACTTTATATGCATTAGAATAACATATGGGCTAAAACATTGCCTATATATATAATAAAGTTTCATCAAAATCTATTCAAGTTTTTGCGTGAAAGACTAACAAACCTACATCCATACATCCAGATTTCTATCCATACATTCTTACAAACTTTCACGTTTACAATATTAGTTAAGATGACAACGTGAGACCTACGTATTTAAACAATGCAGCAACACTCAGTGTCCCCTCTACAAGTCTGTATTCTATAAAATTCGGCGCCTCCTCGTATATTATAGGTATTCACATATAAGGAACAAAGGAAGTTTGGCAACGCATTGTTCACTCGATTTTCTCGTCGTGGACGAAAAAAACGTATTTGCAATTCAAGTGTATATGCACGAATTTACGCCTACGCTTATATTGGAAGGTGATTGTAAGTAAATTGAATTTGTAATTGTCCGGTGTTGATTATAATTGTATTGGTACAATTTATGCCAATTTAAAGGTGAAGTAATAAGTACCTGTCTAGTGTTGTTATTTGCCATGCTAAATTGGTATATCGTTAATATGTGCTGACGTCTAAATCTAATTGCAAACTGCCCCCTATATTGTGCACACTTTTGTTTAAACTTTATAGTTTGGAATGAAACAACTATAGACGGTTTAACTCGCGTATAAATTTTGTTTTATTGGCTGACGTTTCGGAGCATTTACAGATTCCATGTGAGATGACATTAGACTTATGCTAACTTTATAATACCTACTTAATATAACTTTTACATCAGAATATTATCATATAGTGTAAAGTACTTATCGTTCGTAGACGAAGTCGCGTGCAGAAGCTAGTATTACTCATGAAGTACTACCTGGGTATCATCCTATGCCTTTAATTAAAAGGCTGCTATTGAATAGGTGACACAGCTATAGTCATTAGTTAAGTATCTTTATATTATAAGACATATAACTAAATGAGTTATAGACATAAATACAACCTTCACCGATTTTATATCTCCGACGTTATTAACATTTAATGCGTTAGTTATATACTATATGTGCAGTCACGATTTGTGTATCTGATTTGAATTATAATATAACCTCCGAAGGCTTAATATGTTTATTTAGTAATATAACTAATATAATTCTTCCTAGTCAAAGTAAGAAGTATTATAAAATTGTGACTAATATTCCTAACATATGCTATGATATTTTTTTTTCTTTTTTTTTATAATATGTGTCTGGCTGATCGATTGATTGACTTATAGATAATCATAAAAAAAATCCACGCTCAGAATCTAAATAGATTTTATTATACACCTATTGTTGATGTGTCATCATGGAGTCATCTTGTATTCATATGTAAATTCACTTGTTCATTAGTAATTTTGTAACCATAATTATAATTTAATGGTTAACATTGTAAATTATAAAAATAGTTATACGCAAATAATATAATTTAAGTGTTAACTAAGATCTATCAATCGATTCGATCAATATTCTTGGTTCAATACCATTACTTTTATTTTATAAGGGGTCAAAAAAATTCTACTCTTGTCTTTGTACAAATATATCATTATAATAATTTAAATGGTTAAATAAGTTAATCTTATTTTATCCTCCTATTTTTCTTGTACATAGATATCCGTTGGGTAAAAGTAAGTACTATACAATTTTCTAAATATTGAATTATTAATTAAGTAATTGTACTTTAGTATACCCTACAAGATATACCAACTAACATAAACAAATCACATTTAAGTATTATAAATCATAAAAACTCATTTTAAAGTTTAGGTAATATACACGAATACATAACCCTCGGCCCACATACAGCTTCATGTGGAAAATGCATTTGTCTATTGATCGCTGCATTTTGTTAAAGTCGACCTCGAGCAGTTTACGACAGGAAACCAATAAAATGATAATGCCATGAGACGCACAAAGCACTAGGCTAATTACAGTGGCTTATGAGTACCGCCCAGAACGTAAATGGACACAAAACAGGGTATACGGCGCCTTTATAGCGCTGCAGTCGATATGTCGCACAACCTAGGTAGTAAGGGTGACAGTGGTGTACGCTTTCTAACGCAACAAAAAACCCTCTTTTTCCTCAGTCACACATAGGGAATCTCGACACGAGATTGCAAATTCGGAATCGGGATTCGGGAAATATTAGAAACAACCATCCTGCGAGATCCCGTAATTTTCGGGATCACGCGGGATTAAAAATAACAATCCTGCGAGATGCCGGAGTTTTCGGGATCTCGGAAATTACAAGAAATCTCACGAGATCGGAATCCCGCAAGATCGGTATTACATTCCCTAGTCACACTACGCTCCTAGCGTTTCCGCGATGCTACTATCTGGCCACACTTTACTCTCGTTATAATTTCATTATGACGTTTCGTCTTACCCTTTACTACAAAAAAACCGATAAAAGCGAGCATGACAAGGAACATGACTGCCGCTTGACGAGTAGGGTGGATACAGAAATGCTCTGCCTAGGTTAAATTGTATGTGCAATAATGACTCGCCTATAATAGTATTATGTTTTAATTCTATCTAGCGCTTTTATTGGGTAGCAAAGCTAGGCAATAATTCCAAACTAGGATTAGATACCAAACCATGAAACTGGCAACGTAAGTAATAAACGAAGTCACACCCATTTAAATTTATGCACGTACGTTAATAAAAATAAATCGAATTTGCATATATACATATTATATCCATATATAAAATGTTTCATAGCGTAGACATTTTAATTATTTTTATAAGGCGGATATTTTGCTTTGATTTTAAAAGAGATACCGTTGGTTACAACCGAACCTGTTTATTGTAAAGTTGGGATTATAATTAATTGCATTAATGAATGGAATCCATTAAAATGGTTACGTTGTGATCTTAAAAGGCTATTGTGACGACATATATGGTATGACAAATGACATCTATAGAACCTCGAAGATTTGCGATGTAATAAGTAAGATTATACATTGATTTAATGATCTCTGATGCCTTCGTGTTATTACACATTCTAATGAAACAAGTATAACGGTTTTAACTCGCGTAATGCTGACATTATGAAAACTTTGGACGATAGTCTAGAGATAAAGTGTCTCTAAGCTGTCTTAGACATCGTCAGCTCAGTTATGCTACGAAAATGCAAAATGTATTTTTTTTAAAACATCAGCAAATAAAATAAAATACGCGAGTTAAGCCCGTTATAATTGTTTCATTACACCTTCGAAAAACAAAGTAAAAAGTAGGTTGATATTAGTATTACCTACCTACCTAATGTGTTTAAAATAACCAAAATAATAATTCCTAAACAAAGTTAATTGTTGATTTATACAGAACCACCTATGTTAATAATTTTGACCGCATATGAAATAAAAAAACTTGGTAACTTTAATATTTAAATAAGGCTGTTTATTACAATTAGCGTGTGCTATTTCTAAGTTCGCATTTAAACCACAAGGTCGTATTAATGCAATTCTAATTAAAAAATATGAAACAAAAATAGCAAATGAAACCACAAAGTAGGTTTTTTAGAATTCGCGGTTATAATGAGGTCACTATTGACATGGCATTAGTTATAACTTCACTTGTCTATTTTATTTTTCTAATACTAGCTTTACAAACACCATACCTACCGAAGTTGTATTTGTAAGTTCTGTAAGTGAATTATTGGTTCTATATCCGGTAAGTAGGTACCTACTTCAGAATCAACGTATTGGGTCATGAATACGCTAGTTAAATCCGTTATAATTTTTTCATTCCTATTTGTAAAAACTGATAAGGCATCAAAAAATATTATCACTTTGTTAGGGACCGTGGCGATAGAGACGATATAAACTCAGCTTCCTTGTAACTCGTTAATGACAGAAAAGAAATAAGACTAACAAAAAAACAATATAAGAAAAAGGTATAAAATATACTCTTAAAAAGGTCGTATGAACCTATTATGAACTGTCGACAAGCAAAAGGTTCGTCGTTACGATATTATTTGTTATCGACATGTAGAAATAAGAGACGACATCGACATGACAAGATTTCTCGTTGTCGACGACGTTGATTTTTGACAGATCATCGCGAGAATAAGACGATATCGACATGACGAGATGTCGACTCGACAATTCATCATAGCCTCGTTGTCAACACTCCTTTCCTGAAATTAAAGTACAGGGGCTGCGCAATTTTCATATCATTGTATTTCAAGTGACATTTTCAAAATATTTTTTGAGGACTTAACTTTTGCAAATGCCAACGAGCGTCCGAAAAGTGATTTTGTGGGTGTGGAACCAGTTCCGGCGCAGGCGCAACTCGGGTCCATTCACGGCGAAAAAAATGTTTCCTACCTATTCTTTTTACGTACGGGTTCTGTAATATGTCTGTGATATTTTTGATTCGTATAAAGTACCTACTCAATGTCTTAGGTATTTATATTTGTTACTGATATCTTCAGTTACTAACATACCTACACGAAGTTAAGATCAAATGATTCGCTAGGAGAGACATAAGTAAGAAAACATAAATGTTACATTTCCCCAAATTACTGGCAGTTTTAATCTTTTACATTCTTTTGACTTGTGTAATCACCTAAAAGTTACTGACGAATACAGAACTGCCTACCCATAGTTTTTAATCCTAACTAATATTATAAATGCGAAAGTAACTCTGTCTGTCTATCTGTCTGTCTGTGTGTTACGCTTTCACGCTAAAACTAATGGACGATTTAAATGAAATTTGGTACAAAGAAAGTCTGGAGCCCGAGAAAGAACATAGGCTACTTTTTAACCGACTTCAAAAAAGGAGGAGTTCCACGCGGACGAAGTCGCGGGCAGAAACTAGTTATTTATATTATAGTACGGAACCCCAAAATCGTAACAGCACTCGGACATAAAAACCTCTCAAGATACCGTGTGTTGCGATATTTTTGGATTCGGGTAACGTAAATATTGCTATAAACGCGTGATTTATTGATTTTCACTTGCAATGTTTAATGTTGTAAGTTTCAGTGCACATTGGGACGACTGTCTGACGCTATTTATTTTGATTATACAATAAAATTTCTGTTGCAGCCGGCATTAAAATGTTATGTTGAGATTTCACTTCTGTTTATTGCTTCGCTATTTCGCTGTCTAAATTCGTTTGGAAAATAATAGTTCGGAAAATTCGATGACTGTGATAGCCACATTTTTCATGATTTACTGATTAGTTTTTCACGATCAATTTCAACAATTTTAAGGAGGACACATAATATTGCATATCTGCGTTCGTATTCGCTAGATTTAACACCAAATAATAACTATAAATCTATACTAATATTATAAAGCTGAGGAGTCTGTTTGTTTAATCGCGCTAATCTCAGGAACTACAGGTTCGAATTGAAAAAATCTATTTTTGTTGGATAGACCATTTATCGAGGAAGGCTTTAGGCTATAAGTAGGTATAACATCATGCTGCGACAGTGGAAAATGCAAAGAAACAGTGGAAAATGTGTAAAAAACGGGAAAAATATGAAGCCTATATGAAGAATAACTATTCCACACGGACGAAGTCGCGGGCACAACTCGTATATTATAAAATCATTCATTAAAATTTGTTAATATCGCTTAGTAAACAAAATGGCGCGGCACCAATCTTTTTTCCATTTTTAAAAACCGGCGAGCGTTCATTTACTTTTTACAGCACGGGTAGATTCCAGCTAATACTAAGTATTATCCCATTAGGTACAAAAAAAACACTTAAGGAAAAAATAATAAATGTAAGTCACGTATGTTTCATGTGACCTATATTGCGGTTTTGTGTCCTAATCTTTACTGCCCACGTAGCGCCTATATCATAATAAAACTTGGCAGAGCAATGTCAACTGATAACGAAAATTGCAGAAACTGCTTATCGTATTCATTCAAATATTGAATATACCTAGGTACTTTCTTGAAATTAAGTTGCATACACTGACAGCGTATGGACAAGAAAGGTTAGTTCGATACTTAATTTCGTTTAAAATCCGTTCCATAAATATATGTTTCAATACACAACCGTCAATTAAAATGTATTTCTCAAATATTTTAAGACCTATATTTGGGAGCACATTTTTGTACTCTTTACATTTACTTATTGTATTATCAATGTGTACGCACCTTTTTTGTACCTAATAAAATTACTTTATATTTTTTCACTTTTTTTTTCTTCAGAAGCATTTTATTTAATTTAAACAGGGTCGATAAATATATCTTAAAAGAACCAATCTCCTAATTATTAAATTACCTAGGTACCTAGTATAGCTAGGAAAATCTATAGAGTAAGTTATTCGATGTCAATAAATTTAAATCAAGTAAGTAAGTAGGTAGGTATAATACACGTGCTCTGCAAAGTGCAAATTGAACGACAAAAAATTTGATTCATGTCTATATATCATGAAAAGATAATACAACGACCTCGAACATATCAGTGGGACTAATATTATCAAAAGGACTACTCATAATTAAGTTATTGTTGTCCACCCACGTGTAATATACGGTCAAGTGCGTTCTAAATTTAGCAATTGAGGGTACCGTGTCAGTGACAATTTCGTGGATCGCATCTTTAACAATTATTTAGTCTAGACTAGCTAGATAGAAGTAGATTATTCATTCTGTCTACAATTGTATAACCTCTCAAAATTAGATTAGTAAGTTAATGGCTACGAATTTAAGTTGAAATTGTACTTACCTATCCCCTTCTAATACCTAATCCATTTAAATTTGAATATAGCGTTCCATTAAAGATGGCCGCTTTCAGCGTAGAAACTTTTTAAATTTACAAATAGAGACACAGATTAAACCAATCTGCCAGTTGTCAAAATTTTATCGCAACCTTTTTTATTCTGTAGCATGGTATTACAGCTAATTATGAAATCTATATCAGTGTAGGAATGAATTCAAGGTCATGATTATTATTTAAGGCGGATTCCTTAAGCTAACTACATACCAACCGATATTTATAACGTGTTACCTCGGTGAACGTTAATTGTATTGCCGTTATTAAGTTTGAGTGGTATAATCATCTTAGTATACTCAGGGTTTACCTAAGGCCGTAATTGTCTGGGTTTAATTGTCTGGCTGTTGGCTAAAATGTTCTGAAATTAAAAATGTTTAACCAAAACTAAGAATACCATAATTTAAAGTACTTTTTGTTTATGAAATACGTTAATATAGAAGACAATGTTTACATTTATCATACTGACAAATGCCAACTCACTTAAAATACTATCTACGTACCTACTTAAGTTTATCAATTTAGATAAAATTGTTGTATATTGTCTAACAACCCGATAAAATATCAGCAATTAAAGAAAAAACTAAATAAAAACCTCAAAGAGGCAGGCTAAAGAATAACTTAAAAATAAGCAAGAGAAAAGCTATAGGTAAGTGTTAGAGGTAATAGAGATTTAATAATATCTGATGCCTTCGCGGTTATTACACATTAGAATAAAACAACTTTAACGGATTTAATTTGCGTATTTTACTTAATTTGTTGACGTTTCGAAAACTTTTCAGTTCCCATATTAATAGAACGACTGAACTGACGATATTCTAACGCTAATGTGCGTGAGTTTGTTTACAAATAGATAAATATAGGTGCATAATATTTTACAGTCTGAATTCCTAGGTTTAATATTCGCACTAGACTCTAATATAGAACGAGACATTGCATACCGCCGTCTCCATAACAGTTTATGTTAGAAAACCTCTTTGTGTTTAACCTCCTTGTAAATATGCTTTTTATAATTTGAATATGACAGTCGTCATTCTTAAATAAAGCACGTACTTATGTGGATATATATTTTATTTAATACAACGGTTATGGGCCCAGAATAATGGATAAAGAAATATTTGGAAGTTTACAAAAGTTCAACGCAGAAAACTATCTACAATGGAAGTTTCAACTGAAGTGTGCGTTAAGGGCGAGAGGTCTCGCAAGTTATATAGAGCCGCCAACGAGCGTGGCGATAGTGGGAGCCGGGGAAGCCCCCGAGCACCCAACGGCTCCGACGGAGCAGCAAATGGAGAAGGATGCTACGGTGATGTTTATAATTACTTCGGCTATGACTTATGATAAAATTACTTTGGTGGAAAACTGCAAGACAGCGAGAGAAATGATCCAGAAGTTAGACTCTATCTATGCTAATAAGTCCGAATTCACTAAATTGTCTCTGCATGAACGATTTTATCAATACAAAATGTCCAATAAAGACACAATTGCGGATCACATTGCTAAGGTTGAATCCTTAGGCAAACAAATTAGAGAGACCGGTGAAGTTTTAAGTGATACTGCAATTATAACAAAGGTTATTGGAAGTCTACCCGCAAAATATAAAAGTTTCCGCCAAGCGTGGTTGTCTACGGAAGAGTCTAAACAAACTATGGAAAACTTGACAGCACGGCTTCTAGATGAAGAGTCCAATCTAGAAGCAGATGATAACTTGGAGCAAATAGCATTGGCCACAACAAGTCAACCAGCTAATCAACGTCCCTATGAGAGTGGAAGACCAACCAGAGTACCCGTGTGTTTTTACTGTCAGAAAAGAGGACATATTGCAAGAGATTGCTTTCACGTAGAAGAAGCGCAAAAATTAATTGTGAGTGCAAGAGAAACCAATCTGCAGCAAATGTTACCTCTTCTGCTTTTGTGGTAAATACCCACCTCGAACAGTATGTATTAGAAGCAGATGTGGAAGACACCTGGCTATTAGACAGCGGAGCATCAGCACACATGACCTCTAGGCGTGACTTCTTTACTGAAATGTATGAATGTCAGAGAAGGACAGTAAAACTTGGAGATGATACAGAGCTGTGCGTTTTAGGTATTGGTACGGTTTACATCAAGAAACTATTAAATAACCACTGGTATGATTCAAAAATTGACGATGTTTTATATATTCCAAATCTCAAGAAAAATTTATTATCTGAGGGAGTTCTGACAGAAAAGGGATACCGAATTATTAAAGAAAAAGGAAGAGCGGTTATACAGGACTCAAATAAGCAAGAAGTAGCATATGCTCATAAGCTACCAAATAACCTATACAGACTTCTGTTTAAAACCTCTTTGCAAGAATTGACACACAGGATCAATTCTGTCACATATGATGACAATTTAAAACTATGGCATGACAGACTAGGACATATCAATAACGAATACATTAAAGTCTTTGGATGCGATGCATACATGCATATTCCAGATCAATTACGACAAAAACTTGAATTGAAAAGTAAAAAGTTAGTTTTCGTGGGGTATGATGGAAATTCTAACAATTTTCGACTGTTTGACAATGAGACACGTAAAATTCACATATCTCGAAATGTACTGTTCAACGAACGATCTTTTTCATGTCATGTAAATTATAATGAAACGTTGTCTATACCGTGTAATAAGAAAGAGAAGATAATACCCGATATTCATGAATCAAGTGACACGTTCTATGATACAGAAGAAACTCCTATCGAAACTGTCACAGAAATGGAAAGGACAGTAACTGAAGAAACACCAAATATTCAAAATTCCGTCGAAGTAGAAAATGCAATAACATCCAGTCAAATAAGCTCGCATAGAATGTTACGTCCAAGGACCAGTTTGAAACCGCCTGCTCGCTATCAGGCAAATATTATTGAATATACTGAACCTTACACATATTATGAAACAATGACGAGTCCGGACGGTAAGATTTGGAAGGAAGTAATTACCGATGAATTGAACTCGTTAATGAAAAATAATACTTGGGAATTGACAGAACTGCCCGAAAACAAAAGCACTCAGACTGATCCATGTGTATTTAATGTGGAGAATGCAAAGTCAGTAAGAGTTCCAATTGAAACCAATTGTCTGGATTTATGTGATAATACAGATGAAAAAGTACCACACAGAGAAGCTGTTGGAACTCTTATATATCTTGCGACTACAACGAGACCAGACATTTCGTATGCAGTGGGAGTAGCAAGTAGATATTTAACAAGAAATTTTGTCAAGTTCCGAGATAAGCTTCTTTCAATTTGTCTTATAGAAAGGTAGACTAGTCTCTAGGAAATTGTTTTATAAATTTTAGTTTTTGTCTAGAAGTTTATTTCTGTTTTAGTTGTTTATTTATTTTATGTTATAATTGTTTTTGTTTTATGTTATGGCTCACATAAAACGAAACAAAGTGGGAGTGTTAGAAAACCTCTTTGTGTTTAACCTCCTTGTAAATATGCTTTTTATAATTTGAATATGACAGTCGTCATTCTTAAATAAAGCACGTACTTATGTGGATATATATTTTATTTAATACAACAGTTTATAGCCCTCTTTAGTATGGAATTAATCAGATTATTACCCCTTGAAAGCAACTTAATACCTACGATACGTCTAGTCTGTAAAGTAAAGAGGTTGAAATGAAGGAATTTCATGTCTTCTATGTCTCCATCTAATGACAGTTCCTTGACATCGATCGAGATAAGTGGGTCCTTTTTAAGTCCGTTACTCTTATGACCTAATTAGGGTCACTGATTTTACCTCTCCTCCCAAAGACGAGCTTGCGCGCTGGTCGGCGCTGCGCTGTTTTCAGACTTGTCACTTTGAAATTTTGCGTTTGAGACAACTATCAGCTGATTGTTAACCCCGCGAAATACAAGTTTTAACTGGGAGTAACCCCCGCTGAGGTTACTCCCAGGTTAAGAACTCAGTGTCTAAATGTATGTAGGTAAACCTTTTTAGTAAATTAAGATTTAGATCCAAAATATGGTACTTATTTCTAACCCTTATAGTGCGTTGATATTTAAGTCAGCTTCTTCTATATAATAATTATATATATGCAGTCTCACAATATCAATAAACATTCTAAGCCCGTGAATAATGTTATAATGACTGTAATGCGAATGGTAATTAGATACTATCTACTTCTTATAATAGGGAAACCATTCGACCGTTTTATGAATAAGGAAATTATAAAAAATATGTGTTATCTTTCAGTATGTATGATTAAAACCTTGCGTATTTTATATTATTAGCTGACGTTTCGAAAACTTTGCAGGTCTGATATTTTTAGCACGACTGAGCTGACGACAGTCTAACGCTAAAGTAACTAGGTACCTATTTAATTAAATAACTAACATAGGTATAAGTACAGAGGAAATCTAATAAGCATTAAACTTACAGGTAATTTTACTAAATCCATAAATCTGCTAATTTATGATCATACACCAGTATAATAAAATATTGATTATCGGCAACCATTTATTAAACTGTTTACATTACATTGTATTAATCTATATATATATAAATAAAACCCGATTGCCGTTGTCACGACATAACACGAAAACGGCTTGACCGATTTGGCTGTTTTTTTTTTGTAGGTTTCTTATACCTACTCTGTACAAGGTTCTTACGGAAAAAAATATAGAAAATCTCTCAGAAAATTTGATAAATATACATTTAATTTTGCATATTTTAAAAAACGCGCGTAACGAATGTCAACGCAACAATGACAGCTGTCAAATCGATAGCCGGGCAGGACGAAGTTAATAGATCTCGTTAAACCTTTGCATTAGCAAAGATAAATTTATCTATGACAAGTAAGTATTATGTATTAAGTTCTACAGTGCTAGGTACACTTGTATACTTACGCACACTGCTCATAGTATCGCTTATATTTAACAATTACGTACCTACTTATATCAAATTACTTCAGTTAGGGATGACTAATTTCTGAGTCTAACGCCGGCGTTGGTACATTAAATAAACGGAAAGAGTATCTTAACAATAATATACATAGGTACATTAATTACTAATGCTCTCGCGATTATAACACATCAAAATAAAACAATTATACTTAATGTTTAATTAGTTTGCTACTAGGTAATATGGGAGCCAAAGTTTTTGTAATCATTCGCGATTGAATTTAAAAAAATACTGAAAAGTTCAATTTCACGCATAACATCTTCAAAAATCTGAAGTCGGGAAGGACGGGGAAAAATACGACCTATCTCTTTTCGTCACGTATTCTAATTCTATGTAATATTTTGTAATTTTCCTCAAATCAATAAATTTCTGATAAATCACACTATCTTAATACTTGTCGGAAGGCACTGCGGCCTTGTCTAATCGTGATTCAGAATGACTTCTCAATAGATTTATATACCACACGATTTTTTATACAATTATTAATGATATAATTATTGAAATGACGTTTTGAGTTATTACTGACCATCAGCTGGGTGACCTCTGCTTGATAATATTATTTCAAAATATTTTTATCTAGGTACCTACTTGATGAACAATATCATAAACATATTTTATGTCACATTTTTTTTACCTAAAATCAGAAATTATTTAATTGAAGTTAAAATAGTAAAATATAGATTATATTGTTTTGACGCAATGATTTAAAGGAAATCTACCTATAGGTAAATAAATTTTAGTACATTATCCATTCACTTAGGTACCTATGTATAACGGGAAGAAAGGATAAAACTCCCAATAAACAACAGTTCCTAGAATCACAACAGCAAAATAAGGTAATGTGTAAAAATAAATCCCGTTACCTATTCATTAATTAATGCAATAATTCCTCGTTATTTACAATTAAAGATATTGCAATGTTTTTAAGTAACAATAATTACCTAAAGTCCTAAATTGCGAATCCGTGTAGACACATCGTGACGACCTCTAAGATGGTATTGGTTGAACAAAATATGTAATTACGCGATTATAGCATGTTATAAATTAAGTTTACCTAGCCTTATGCCATTGCGCAGAGCGTGGGCGTGGCCTCGGTGAATCAGATCGCTGATTGGTCGAAATAGAATGGCAGTTGCATTTTCACTTCACACGTATTATGGTTACTAAATAGGCTCGTCTATTTGCAAATGTAACCCTCAGTGCATTGAGTGACCTGATTTTGTGGCACTTCTGTAAAATAAGTATAAAGAGCCGTTTTTTTAAAAAAAAAATATAAGATATATGAGTGATATAACACTACAATAAGTAAATATACCTGACAAAGAATACTTAGGTAAAAGGCATATCCAAGAAAATCTCATATAAGCTTTTTTTTTTAACTTTTCTACCAAATTAGATTTTAGATCTTAGCTCCAAATAAAATGATCTACTTATTGTTTATTCCGACGTTGTTATCTACTAGAAAAGTCGTAAATATTGTAAAACAAACCATAGTTTATATTATATTCATCCTAAAGAATAACATAACTTGTCAAAACATCTTTTTCATTCCATAAATTCTCTCTTTTATCTTGATTGACCTATATCCAATTATTTACGTCGAACATAGGCCTTTTTAATGTTACACTCAGCTCATTAAGTACATTAAATTTATAGACCAGACCATTATAAACCCCGACACCAATAAAGCATTAACAAAATAGTTTGTTCTCAGATATCAAGGCGTGTTAATATAATTGCGTCGCTTTGATCATAATTATGTTCACATCTGCCACTGGTTTTAAAATACGACCTACGTATTTATTTGTGTTTGTTTTTTTCATCTATCGAACATTAGTGAATGTAACAAATGATAGCCTTCATGCGTTAGTTCTTTTTGCCTTGGGTAAAAAGTGCAAGCAAAATCCAAGAGGTAGGTACGAGGCGAGGTACGAAAGTTTCTGGCCTATAAAAAAACATGTAGGTTAGTATTCACAAAACTTTTTCTTATATTTTGATAAAAGTAGTCTGAGATTACGTACATAAATTCTCTTAATAAGCGGTTCGATTACTTACATGTTTTTTTTTTTTTTTGACTAGGTACCATATTTCTTCAGTTAAGATCTTTTGGACCATACCTCGTATTATGTGAGTTGTATATTTGAAAAAGTATACAGCATGTACCTAAAGAATGTATTTTTAATTCTAATTCTAAAAATAAATTTATAATAGGCCGATAAGCTGTTCTTTTTCTAACTGAATTCTGAAACGCATTTAGTCTACTTCAATACAAGACTCTATAGTTGTGATTTACGTTGCTGTATAATATTATAGACAAAAACTTACAATATTAATAGACTTGATTTGCAGTCAGCATCCATCTTACTGCAATTTCTACTCGCACCATAATTCTTACCTGAAATGAAAAAACAATCTTAAATCACATTACGGTCTTAATACGCGTAACTCTTTATCAAATAGCGATTCAAATCAAACTTTATGATGTAGGTACGTTTACTCTAAACAGTATATTTTTATTACAATAATATAGTTTTATGCGTAAGTAATAAGAATAAAAATTGCGGGGAAACATAAAGGAGATATAGGTCAGAGTGCAGTGAGATCTTTGTATCCGTTATGAGAGAAATCGATGTTTTCATACTGAATTTAATTTGTGCTCATAACTTTATATGCATTTCGGATTTAGCTGTGGGTGGTAGCAGATACTTTCTAATCACTTATTTGGTAATATAGTCTTTTGTATGCATTTTATGTTTAAACCTATTTACAGGTTTAACTGTTTTGCAATTTATTTTGTTGCTTATAAGGTATTTTATGAACGTCTCTGTATATGTTTCAAATAAGTGCTTATAAAATATTATGGTCCATGATTAGGTAGATAATAAAAGTATTGTACAAGTAAAACTAATCAACAATACATTTATAACGTCGTTATAAATAAATTAAAGTAGTAAACTGGATATAGGTAGGTATATACTTTTTTAAATTATGATATAAGTATGAACAGTAATAACATAGATAAATAAACAATGCCTGAGAATAGACGAAGAAAAACAAGTTGAATATTTGATTAATCATTCGGCTAGAACAAAAGGATTCAATAGATAATAAATTATAAACAAACAGGTACAGAATGTTTGCAGATGCTGAGAGACAATACCAATGCATAATCAACCTTATCAACATAGATACCTAGTCTTATTTGCGATTTTGTTTAATATTATTGTTTTGCCTACTTACTAAAACACAATAACCTTAGGTAAATACCTAGTATAATGACAATAATGCTAAGTAGGTATACTTTTCCGGGCATTACCCTATTTTGATAACTCTATCAGTAATAATTTCTGATGCCTTCGCGGTTATTATACATTGGAATTAAACAACTTTAAACGGTTTACCATAAGACTATTGTCAGCTCAGTCGTGCTACGATTATGGAATCTGTAAAGGCTCCGAAACGTCAGCCAATAAAATAAAATACGCGATTTAAATCCGTTTAAAGTTGTTTCATTCCAACTCTATCAGTAAAACTGATAGATTTAAAAATCTATCGGAATCTTTTGATATTTATATCATTATTTCGAGATTACTAGGGATATTCCTATGCAAATGAAAATAAATTTAAACAAGAAACCAAGGCATCGTTTTTAATTGGTTAAAATTAGCTTCAGATTAAGATCTGACAAGAGTATTTAAAATGAGTCTCATATTATGAAACTAAAGAAGAAATCGACGAACATCAAAAGCACGCGCGTCGATTTGTTTTCTTTTTAACATCTGCGACATATACTTGCATATAATTATGAATAATACTCTGCATTTGATGCAGAGTCAACGAATTCCTAGACGAGTTCATGTGAACTGCTTAGCTATTGTTTTGTTTTGCTCGTAACGAGAAACCACATAAACCAAAACAATTATATTTCTTTCTTTTTTTTAGTGCAATGGCGGGGGTGACTTAGTGCTTTATTAATGGGTTGGCTTTAACCATGGGATTTTAAATGTAAGATCCGTTTTTACTTATCAAGCGGAGATAATTTTATTTTGTAACATTTAACATCAATAACTTGAAGCTAGATAATTAGAGGAAGCACGCTAAGTAAAAACAAAAAGAGCCATTTAAAAATGCCATATGCGATAAAAAATTCGGTGTTTTATTTCTTGAGGGTTCAATAACCTTATAAAATACCTCTCTCTTAACTTTCTAAGATTAATTATATTCTACAAAGTGATCCGATATTCAGTCTTCCTTTCCTAAAATAAACGTAAACATTGTAAACAACTCACAAATGGCCACGCTGTTTTGTTATTCATAATTATATGTAATTTTGCCCATATGTGCTTTTAATTCAATTTGAGTTCAAGGCAACCAATTAAATTACTTAATCACTCTACATAATTAGTCGATCGAGCTGTCGATCATTTTTAATACGAACTAATATAATTTTTATTAAAACATAGTAATTATATTATAACCTATGTGTATGGCCTTCACCTAATGTCAAACTTAGCAGCGTACCTACCTAAATGGATTCAGGAAGTATCGGATGCATTTACCAAAAAAAACTATGAAATGGATAGTGAACAATTTAGGTCAACTTTATGTCTTTTTAAAATTGCTTTTACTCCTAATTTTTTTTTGTAAGACTGACATCAAAAGTGCAGTGTCTGCTACAAGGCTTTACGGCATTTGTGTCTCTAAGATGGGCGCTATGACGACTGTTAATAATATAGTTTTTAGTTCTGACTGACGTGATTAGGATCATTAGATAAAGGTGGGTGAACATTAGCTCGAGTCACTGACTTGTGTGCACACGATTATATTGCAGTAGAGCAGAAACATCCCACAAATTCAGCATGCAGCATTGTGATAATAATGCAGTAGGTACCTATCATAGTTCCGGGTATTCCCTCGCTCGATAACTCTACTAGCTATATAAACCTGTCGAAACCTGCATTTTTCATGAATAAGTACTGTGTTGATGTATAGAATTTCATACATATTAAATAGTATAGTCAAGATAGTAGTGACATTTACCATCTTATACCTATAATATGTATGAAATCCTTTGTAATGGATGAATGACGGATCACAGCCTAAACCGCTGATCGTAGAGACCTGTATGGGTCAATGTGATTACTTGGTCCTATCTATTTAGAAATTTTGCAGAAAATTCTTTTATCTTCTAACGGGGTTAAAAAGCATGCGGACGAAGTCACGAGCAAAAGTTAGTACTTACTATAATATAATTAGATTGCATAATACTAAGAGTCAAGAAACAATAGAATAATGTCATTTATTATGTGAAATAAAAATCGTAAATAATAGGCAGTTTTTTACGCTGATTTATTTTTTTATACTTGTTGGCAAGACGCCTGCGACGCTACGTGTTGTTTCCGTAGGAAAGCAAAGGTTTTCCGTCGCCTAATGGATAGCAAAAATAAATTAATGTGAAAACAAAAGATTAGGGAAATTAGCACATTAAACTATGTTCCTAGAATTGCTCAAATTTTCGGTTTTAAATATTACGAAATCTACGTAAAAAATCTTCAACTTTATGTTATATAATTTAAAGTAAAAATATGCAATTTATACATACACGTGTAAAGTCAAGTTTCCATACCATAAAGAACACTTTTGGTTTCACTTTTCATCTAAATAGAAAATATGACACGTTGAAACCTCATCACCGTCATGTCTTGTATATTGACAAAATTTTCGAAACCATTGCGATCCCACGCATAGGCTTTACTTTTATAGCAAATTATCAGCTATATATTTTACAAAACATTTCAAGACTCAACAATTAACGTTTGAAAACAAAACGCAAATCAGCTTAAACTAAACCAGCATTCTTTGGATTTAGTTGTCACATTACTAATCCAAGCTTGTTGGAAAAATATCAAAAAGTAATACAAAATAAAATATTAACTGGTTGTATCGAATGTCGACCCAATTCAGACACTGGCAATGCGCCGAGAACTTCGTATGGGACGCAACCACTTCTGATAAATAATTATCATCACTCACTTTGACCCGATAAATTTATCAAATAGATGTTATTCTTAATCGGCTATTAAAAAACTACTTCATCCCACAAATATATCTAAAGTCCTTAAGAACAAATCACATCTTTTTCCATTACCCACAAAGATGAGGAGGTAAAGTTATAAAGTGTTGATAAAACTATTTTAAACACGTATTTGTTAACGAATCACTTTGTCACATTTTTGAAAAAGATTAATTACCTTGCTAATTACTTTCACCTTTGCTGATGGAATAGTGCCAAATGAATGGACCACCCAAATCATAATACACATTCTGTTTCGTAAAGAGATCTTTTACGAGTAACTCCAAAGGCTGTATAGGTAACACAGCAATGGAGATATTTTCGCCCGAAGCAATTTAAGAATCAACAAACTTGACCGGTAGTGAGGTAATTTTGCCAGTCAACTGTAAATGGAATAAACAAATTTACATAAAGGAAGCCTAAAATGAACTAAGATTTACCGACTATAATTTATATAATAATTATTGATGCCTTCGCGGTTATTACCTACCTCAAGTTACATTGGAATGAAAAAAATAAAACAGCTTTACCTAACTCGCATATTATTGTTTTTTTTTTTTGCAGACGTTTCTAAACCTTTACAGTTCCCATATAAGTACCACAACTGATCTGACGATAGTCTAACGCTAAAGTACCTATCTACAAAACGTAATATTTTTATCTTAGCTCTAAAATACCTACGTCACGTACGTTATCACAGGATATCGTATGCCTATTTAATCATCCCGACAGAATAAAAAGTCCCATTAACGCACACCAATTAAAAATATATTAGATAGTGGTAATATTAATAACATTCTCCTATAAATATAGCTATTTAAGACAAGATAAACGATAAGCTATTTTTTTTAGAAAACAAAACGTTGTTAGCTGGCGAATTGCCAGACGGCGCTACCTACAAGATTTGCAGCGGCAGGTTATGACCATGAACTCGAAGGAAAATGATAGATGGACAGCTCTCACGAGACATTATCCCATTTCTGATACTGATAAGGTCTTGCCATATTTTGTAGCTCTACATTTATATAGTACTAGCTTCTGCCCGCGACTTCGTCCGCGCGGAACTCCTCCTTCTTTGCAGTCGGTTAAAAAGTAGCCTATGTCCTTTCTCAGGCTCCAGACTTTCTTTGTACCAAATTTCATTTAAATCGGTCCAGTAGTTTTAGCGTGAAAGCGTAACAGACAGACAGACAGAGTTACTTTCGCATTTGTAATATTAGTAGGGACTAGCTGTCCGCCCCGGCTTCGCACGGGTCCATTTTTTTTATCACCCAGGAATAGTGAAACTTCCCAACAGTGAAAGAATTTTTGAAATCGGTCCTGCCGTTCTGGAGCCTATTCAATCGAAACAAACAAACAAACCTTTCCTCTTTATATTAGTATAGTACGGACTGTTTTTATGATTGGTCTTTTGCGAATTTCTAATATTCTTAATAGCATTGGAAACTTAGTACCTACCTATTTAGCAAGGTTTTGCTTTTGTGTAGGTATATTTAGTAGGCTAAGTGATTAGGTTTATTTTTGCCCATTTAGGTTGTAATGGAAATTGGTACCTATTGATATTCTGGAAATTACGAACATTTGTTAATTTAATGAAACACAGTTTTAAAGTAGCGAAACTTTTGCTTTGCACTGTTATAGGTACCTATGGGTTGTTGTGTTTAATATTGATTATGTTGGTTTGCTTTATTATGGTAGTGTGTACCATCTTGTAAACTAATTAAGTAATTACCGTGTGCGTATTCCAAGTAATATTTTATTCACTTTTATTTTTGTCACGCATGTGCGCTGTTTGCAAAAGTTCATAGTTTCACACCCGATGCCTATTAAATGAAAAATAGCTCAAGGCCCGTCCGTTATTTTCGCTTTATATCTCATGTTTCCGATGCCATTAATTTCGACATATTCTATTTATTTTCAAACAGTTTGTAGACCGTTGATTTTCCTTTCGGTTTATTTACACAAAACATCGGAAAATATAAGTTTTGACAGATGTTACAGACATAATTTATTTGGAAGGCGATCGTTTTTTAGGGTTCGTTATACATAAGGTAAAATGGGACCCTATTACAGAAACTCTGCTATCCATCAGTCAGTCACCGGACTGAATCTTATCATCTGTGATAGTGAATCAGTTGAAATTTTTACAATTGATGTATTTCTATTGCCGCTAAAACAACAAATACAAAAAAAAAACAGAATAAAATAAACATCTAAGTGGGCTCTCTTACATCAGACATGATATTTTGTTTACCTTTTTTAAAGACGGACGAAGTACAGAAACTTTCGTGCATAAGTTCGATTCGTAAAATTAAAGACTAATAATCTACAAGCGTTATTTCAAATTTCGAACCGCTCGGTGCTTGTTGTCCAAACAAAAATGGCGTCAAATAATTTTAATAAACATAAGGGTACCTAGCATTTAACAATGTCAACGAAGTAATTAGTATGGTAAATAGCGTGGTCGTCATACAAACTAGCCTAAAAAATAGGCCTAGTCTCGAGAGAGTACATCGAAGGCAAGCCCGCTCAATTGGACTAATTAATTGCTTCAAAACCATTCTCGATTTATATTATTTTTCAGAAATATAATGTGTGTAAGTAGGTGATTACACTACGGTACTCCTCACACAGAGTATGTAGAGTAGTTAATTAGATATCAGACACAATAGATACTTCAGTCCACTAGACGATATATGAAGATTATATTACTTCCATAAATACGCCATTTTTAAAATCCTTACCGTAAATAGGCTCTCTATGTCTAAATACACAACTAGCAATTAAATGTTGAACCTCATAATTCTGTATTGTATAACAAGCTTTAGTACGCTAGGTACTATATTTTTTATCTATGCTTTAGACATTAAGTACATGTACACAAACACATGCAAGTTATCGCCTGAACAATCATTTTAAAACATAGAATGATATCAAAAAATTAAAAATCGTAAATCTTAAAATAAAATGAATAACCAAAAGACGTGAACATTAATATCAAAATGAGCTTCCGCCGTTACGACCTTGAAGAATCCACGAGAATCATCAGTTTATCTGACACACTCGAGAACACACAATATTCCACAAGGTTTGTTATCTAACTCCAATTAATCAATATTCTACCAAATTTACATATTTATAACCACCATAAAAATATATTAAGCTCGCCTCCCAAGCGTTTATCCGAGTAGGTTTCACCCTAATATGCCATAAACAATCTTACGGCTCAGTTAAAGATGCTTTTATATTGGAAGTGTTATGGTAAAAATTAACATTTTAAACCGACGCTCATGTTTATCTACATTAGTCAAAGTACCTATTAATAATAATAAAATCATCGTCAATATCAATATCTACAATGTTCTGTTTTAATTCTACCAAATATTTGAATGCCTTCGATTCCACCCAACATTTCATGTTATGTATAATTTTAATTTTATGACCACTTGCTTACTAATTAGCAAGTATAAAATTACACGCTTGTCATGAATTTTGAAATGCAAATGTACTTAAAATGGTCTAATAAATTAATCAACCTTAAAATGCACTTAGGCAATAATTTTAATAACGTGTAAATTGCAATCTAACTCATGTCAAATATAATTCTAGAGGAACTCGAAAACGTGTTAGAAATAACCTTCGTGTAACACGAACGAGACAGAAACTAAATGACTGTCAAAATCAATCTATCTGTTGACAAGAATAAATATTTTTATGACATGAAAATGAAACCAACACCTGTGCACGAGGTGAAGCCATCAACTTGATAATCGATTAAATATTTATAGAACCATCAATTTATAGAGAATAAACCAATTAAAGTTCTTTATACACTAAATATAACCATCAGGACGTGGATCGCTTACCTACTTCGACGATATTTTCTCTTTTATTGAAACTATATATTAATGAATAATGATTTGCTAGTCTGAATTGTAATCGTCAGTGCCGATGACAACGAAAAGGAAGTTGTGAGTTCGAATCCTGTTAGAATCACGGGCATTTATTTCTGAATTATTATTAAACTTATTACCTTATTAATTACCTTAAATATTTTCTAAAAAATAGTGTAAATTTTTCAGCAAGTCCATACAGCAGCTTTTGCGTGAAAGACTACATCCATAAATTCTTACAAACATTCGCGTATATAAAATTGGTAACGATTTGAAATATCATTTGAGTGTTTAGCATTCATGTAATTTTCAAGATGGCTGAAAAATTCTCACTGCAAATGCATTCGCAACAAACTTATTATTATACTAGAGAAGGATCAAAAGACTATCATTACAATAATGTTCAAAACTGCCGCCTTTATCAGTTAGATACCTACTGTTGCTTCGATTAAGGTTCTTAATTGTTTAACTTGATTTATACGAAATTATTTAATAAAAACTACGTGTTGCTTGTTGCTCTTTATTTGCGAGACTGACCGTCAAATTGAATTTTATAAACGTCTCAACTACTCTCAACATACCGCCCACCAAAAGGTCTATAAGCCCTTTTTTAAATGTTATATAAACAAAACAAATATTATTTGACAGTACAAATAGGTGGGTAGTATAACAAATGAGCTAAATGAATTATAAAAACAAAATATTGCATGCATTTTTAACAAATTTACATCATTACTTCAAGGTACATCAACATTATTATTAATCATTAGACATATCACACTCAGTATCAATAGGCAAGGCACACAGTTTTGTTATAGATCTTTTCACTACACTGTCACCACTTTTAATACTGTAGACTCTTGTGAAACCGTCTGCGCCTGGATGTTTTGCAGTTACTCGACCCATTGACCACTTTCCTGGAGGTAAGTTATCTGTTTTAATTAATACTATGTCACCGACTTTAAATTCTTCTTCTCTTTTTTGCCATTTAGGACGTTGCTGTAGTCTAGACAAATACTCATCTTGCCATCTTCGCCAGAAATCTGTTATCAACTTTTGAGTATGTTGCCAGCGGGATAAGGTATGTATTTTTTGATTCTTAAAATCTGGTGTCGGTACTATAGTAGGTGCTTCTCCTATTAAGAAGTGTCCAGGTGTAAGAGGTGTTACATTCTCCGTATCTGTGTCATCTAGCGGACATAATGGCCGGGAGTTCAAGCAAGCCTCAATTTGACAAAGCACAGTGGTCATTTCTTCGAAAGTCAAGTTTGTGCTCATGATCCTCTTCAAATGAAACTTAATGGAACGGACTCCGGCCTCCCACAAGCCTCCAAAATTTGGACTGTAGGCGGGCACAAAGTGCCACTGGGTCCCATCCTTCATCAGTGTATCCATTATTCCTCCTTCAAAGCTTAATTTTGATTCGTTCCAGGCATCTACGAGTTCTTTGTTAGCACCAACAAAATTTCTTCCTTGGTCACTCCACAGATGACTACATTTGCCTCTTCGGGCTACGAAGCGCCTGAATGCTCCAATAAAAGACTCTGAAGTTAAATCTCCTACAAGTTCGATGTGAATAGCCTTGGTAGACATGCAGACAAATATAGAGATATATGCCTTTACAGTCCGTGATCCTCTTCCTTTTGTTGTTAAAATCTGATATGGTCCGGCAAAATCTACGCCACTGTGTAAAAAGGCCCTTGATGGAGTTACCCTAACAGCAGGTAGGTCTCCCATTATTTGTGTTTTAGGTGTAGCATTGTGTTTTGCACAAACCAAGCATTTATGGGCATATTTCTTCGTCAAAGATTTTGCTTTAACTATCCAATATCTTGAGCGTAAATAACACATCATTAATTGACTTCCACCGTGAAGTGTTTTTTCGTGAGCATCCTTAATAAGCAGAGGCACTAATTCGTTTTTATTCCCCAAAATAATAGGGTGTTTTCGATTATTATCTAATTCTGAATGTCTAAGTCGACCGCCCACCCTGAGTATATTATTTTTATCTAAATATGGGTTGAGTGGTCTTACGTTGCTCCTCTTTTCAACTAGTTTATTTGCTCTTAGTCTTTCAATTTCCTGATAGTACTCTTTCTCTTGGGCTAGTTTTATAGCAATATTTAAAGCATTGTCCAAATCTTTAGTTGTAATTTCGTTATTCATAGTTTCTTTATTTTTCTTGTAATTTAAAAATCTCTGACAATATATAATTGCTTTCAGCAGTTCCATCAAATTATCGAATATTTCAAATTGGGTAATAAGTTTTGTTTCAATTCCATCAGTGTTAAGGTAAGTATTTATAATTTTTGTTTTCATTTCTATATCTGTATTTATTATTTCAGGTTTACTAATGTTTATTTCTGTTTCAGATAACCACGACGGGCCATTCCACCACAGGTTATTGTTCTTCAAATCTGACAATAACATTCCTCGTGATGCCAAATCAGCGGGATTTTCATGAGACTGTACGTGATACCAATGTCTATTGTTTAAGTTCTCCATAATTTCCACCACGCGATTGGCAACAAAAGGTTTCCATCTATTAGGTTCGCCAGACAGCCAAGCAATAACTATCGATGAATCTGTCCATGCGTACAAATGAGAGGTTGGTATTCGCATCGCTTGACTAACTTGTTTCATTAATTTAGAAAGAAGAAGGGCTCCACATAATTCCAGACGTGGTAATGAGATTGTCTTCAAAGGTGCCACTCTTGTCCTTGCCGCAATAAGTTTTGTTATGAATTTACCTTGTGATGCGATTCTTATATAAACCACTGCTGCGTACGCTCGCATGGATGCATCACTGAATCCATGAACTTCGATGCTGTCCATGTCATCAGTTGTGCAAATCCATCTATCTATTTTAATCTCATTAACATTGTTAAAATCTGATCTTATCTGTTTCCACTCCTCCTCTATGTCAGATGTCACAGTTTCATCCCAATTCTGTTTTTTCATCCATAGTTTTTGCATTAGTAATTTTGCTGCGACTGTAGTAGGGGCAATCCAGCCAAGAGGGTCAAAAATCTTTTGTATATCTGATAATATTTTTCTTTTTGTAATGGTTTTTGCAATTGGTGGTAGGCAAATATTATACTTAAATTGATCAGTGCCTAAACTCCACACTATCCCAAGTGCTTTAATGGTTCCGTCAAGATTCAATTCCACATTAGCTTTAGCTGATCTTTGTTTTTCATCAATAGATTCCATGAACTCTAAATTGTTTGATGACCATTTTGTTAAATGAAATCCTCCCTTGTGTAAAATATCTTTAACGTCTGTAGCTAATGAAATTGCTTGTTCTGTATTATCTGCACCAGAAAGTAAGTCATCCATGTAGAAGTCTTCGGTTATAACCTTGGCTGCCAGTGAGTCAGGTAAACCTTCATCTTTCGCAATCTGATGCAAAGTTTTAACGGCCAAATATGGTGCAGGGCTGTGCCAAAGGTGACTCGTAGTAAGCGATATTCTTTTAGTGGATCATTTTCGTTGTCACGCCATAGAATACGTTGGTAATCGGTATCTTCTTTGGCCACTAAAATCTGACGATACATTTGTGCAATGTCAGCCATAAAGCAAATTCGCTTCATCCTCCACCGCATAAGCAAATTTCTTAAATCATCTTGCAGTTGCGGGCCTACCAATAGTTCATCGTTAAGAGAGACATTGTTTGATCCCTTACTTGATGCATCAAAAACAACACGTGTTCTACTGGTCTCCTTGTCTTCGCGTACGACGGCGTGATGAGGTAAGTAAACTGCTTTTTTTATTTCTTTTTCTTTTTCAGGTACTTCTTCTAAATGGTTTTGATTTATGTAATCTTTAATAACTTTTGTGTATTCTGTTTTCAGGTTGGGTGACTTCTTGAACCGTTTCTCTAATTGCAGAAATCTGTGAGTAGCTACTTCTTTTGTATTTCCTTTCGGTGATTGTGGACTGTATGTTTTAAATGGTAACTTAACTATGTATCGACCATCTTGATCTCTTGTGAATGTGTTTTCATATATTTCCTCGCACTGTTTCTCTTCAATTGTAAAATGTCTTTTTGTATCGGCATCTATTTCCCACATTGACTTGAACATATCATCTATGTCGACCTGATGATGCATGACTATGTAAGTACTAGGTTGCGGATCTGTATCTATATTGCCAAATATAATCCAGCCCAGGTTGGTATTATGTGCACAAGGTGTACCTGGTGGACCCTTTATTAATTCTTCTTGTACTATACTTGCGTATTCCTTGACTCCTAGTAGCAAATCAATTGGTCCAGGTTTACAAAATGTGGAATCAGCCAACTTCAAACCTTCCAGGTGCGGCCAATGTTTTACTGCTATTTCTTTAACGGGCATCTTCGTGGTTAATTGTTTCGACATAACATATGCTTGTATGGGTAGGATATATTTCTTATCCCACTGTGATTTGACTTGTAACTTAACCACGTGCTTGATTTCAGTTCTCGTAGATCCCACGCCGATTACACTTCCCTTTGCAGGTTGCCGTTCTAACTTTAGTAACTGAGCAGCCTTCTCACTAATAAAAGATGCTTGGGAACCTTGGTCTATTAGTGCTCGTAGTGGAATGCTGTGTCCAAGTTCGTTCTGTGCTTCCACCACTGCAGTCGCTAGTAGTGCTACTTCTTGTCTAGTAGTGAAATGAGACGTGATCACTGTATTTGTTTTTACTTCCTCCTCCTCTTCTACAACATGTATGTTAGCCAGCGGTTGTGAAGTGCTTGTAGGAGCCGCTGGATAAGGACTGACTGTAGTTGGCTTTGCTTGATGTAGAAGAGAGTGATGACGCCGACGACATATTCTACAGGACACAGGGACTTTACACTTGAATGATGCATGACCTGGTACTAGACAATTGAAACATAGGTTTTTATCTTTTACATATTCGTTTCTTTCCGAAAGTTCCATTTTGATAAAATCTTTGCAATGACATAATGTATGGCTACCGTTGCACATAACACAAGTTTTATTTGAAGTAGATGACGGCGTAGCAACATGAAATGACCTTTCTTTAAATGGTTTACTGGGTTGAGTACTTGCTGTTGTTAGTTCCATTGTGCGGTACTTAGATTCCAAGAATTTCTTAAAGTCTGTCCATTTAGGCAGTTCTTTGTCTTCTTCAGCGTACGCGTGCTCTTCCCAATTCTTATGTGTCTCTGGGTCCAACTTCTGAACGAGCAGAAATATGATTATAGGATCCCAAGAGTCAATTGGTATCTTTAAATTCTTGAAACTATTTAAGCACTCATTGGTAACATCTAATAAACTTTTTAACTGAACAGCTGATTGCATTGTCATTTTTCTTTGATTAAATAACCTCTTCATATTATGATTTAAAATTAGGCGTTTGTTTCCATACCTGCTTTTTAGGATTTCCCATGCTGCACTGTAATTATCGGATGTTACTTGTATATGCTTTAACAATGTCTTAGCTTCTTCGGTAACACTTGTTTTCAAGTAATATAACCTTTGCACATCACTAAGTGTCAAGTTATTATGCACCAATGTCGTAAAAATATCTTGAAACGTGGGCCATTCTTCGTACGATCCAGCAAAAGTCGGAAGTTGAATTCGCGGTAAACTTACTAGGTTATTCTGCACGTTAGACATACTTAGTGGAGCATTGTCAGCGGGAATTGCCATTGAGGGTGCTTGCGGTGCTTGTAATGCCGTCACCATATCACTTAAATCGCCTTGTAAACAATTGTAAATTTCTTCATAAATATAAAATTCTTCATTAAGAAAATAAGGGAAAGAATTCCTTTTTTCTTTTGGTGTAATTCGCAGTAAATGTTGATGTGCTTCTTTAAAGGTTATCCAATATTCATCAATTATTTTCATGCGTGCCTCTAAATAACCTTTTGTTAATCTCGCCTTAGGACATTTCTTTAAATTTGTTTGTGTTTTTTGCAATAATGAAGCCGTATCTTCTAAAGTAGTAAGTAACTGTTCTTGTGTAGTAGCCATCATTCACTTTCACTTTCATAAACGTAGTTTTATCGTACAAATGTTATAATGTTCACAAAATAAATAACTAATTATTTCTTCTTTAAAATTAGTTAAAGTTGCAATGAATAGGTAAGTTCCGCCGCTTATCGGTGATGGAATGCGGTCTTCCTTTGTTCTCGGGTCTCGCCGGCCGGTGAGTGCTGTCGCAGGTAATCCGGTTCGATTGGACCATATGTTGCTTGGATTAAGGTTCTTAATTGTTTAACTTGATTTATACGAAATTATTTAATAAAAACTACGTGTTGCTTGTTGCTCTTTATTTGCGAGACTGACCGTCAAATTGAATTTTATAAACGTCTCAACTACTCTCAACACCTACATTGTGGCGTGTTGCCGACAAATTATTCTAAAGTTCGTCCGACCATATCAACTGATATTGCGACCTCTTGCCTCAAGTTATCAATGACTTCAAGTACAACCAAAGTTTTCGTAGAAGCTTAAATGTAATTTTACTTGCTTTTCCATTATCCAAATAAGTGACCTAGCCTAACATATTTGGGAGTTTTGAAGCAGATATAAGTAAACATAGTTAACCCTTTAAATAGTTAATTAAAGTACCTAAACTATTATTTATCAGTTAACTCACAAA
The DNA here is from genome assembly GCA_038024825.1 of Polylopha cassiicola. Lineage (NCBI taxonomy): Eukaryota > Metazoa > Arthropoda > Insecta > Lepidoptera > Tortricidae > Polylopha > Polylopha cassiicola. The sequence goes on from CP149059.1 coordinate 6,609,389, forward strand.
ATATCTACTTAAATATAAAAAGCATGTAGTAAATAGTGTACTTTATAGGGTATTCACTTCTATAACTGTTGTGACAAAGATAAATTGGACCTAACTGTATATACCTATACTATACCTATATATTATACATAAAGATAAATCAATATTATCTAAATCTCTGAATTATAAGATTACTTTGTTGTCTTCGTTACCGCGTTACAGACTTGTTTGGTAGATCCAGTTAGATATATTCAATTAGAAATAAAATAGATACTTACATTGTTAATGGTACAAAGCATTATGTCTGATTGTTACATATTAACAGCTGTAAATAACAATGGTGTTTACAGCTGTCCTTCATTGTCTGCCACAGATTTGGATTTAGGGAGACCTAATTTCGGATCATAACAATTTATGTTTGGTTTGACGTTTATTTATATCTTTCCCGTCAGTTCGGGGGCAGATTAATATTTCAGTTTGTCGTCATAAAACATTAGGTGGTATCAAGCTGTTAAATGTGTTGATTACGTTGTATACAAATTCTATGTCGGCTATGATACATTTTCTTTATATAATTTTTCCATCTAAGGTGACGTCGTAATTCTTCAAACTTAAATCTACAATAGAGGCCATCATGTGGTTAATTTATCATTGTGATTATCTGTAACAACAGTGAGACTGCACCGTAAAATAGATCAAATCATAAATCTTCCAGAACTACCCTGAAACTGTTTGCCTCATTAGTGACGTCCCGATAGACACTGCTTGTACAAACCAGCGTCGCCGGGGCGGCGCGTTTGAACTGTACACATGATAATTACACAATTTATAACATATTTATAGTCGAATACGTTTTTATCGCAATTAAGACTGCGCTATCGACCCACTTTGTGCGTCGTTGTGCATTAATTCACTCTCCAACCGTGAGATCTGGAACTGTTTTCACTTCAATTCTGCAGTCAAATTGAACTGCAAGGTCGAGCTGCACTTTAACTTTATATTTAAACAGCCTTTTATGTCCATTTGAATGTCGACAACTGGAATTATATAACGACAAACAAGTGTTGCTTAATTTAAAAATGTTTTCTTAATTTAATGTAAGCCTACTGAGATTGGCCTCGCTAGGTTGTAAAATGGATAAACAAATTAAAAGATGATAAGCATCTATCAAATATCAATCGATAATTCGATTCACCTTTACGGAGGATATAATGATTGAAGTTTCCAAATAAAATGGCTAAATGGCTTGCAAGGTTAATGTGCAGTACGTTAGAGGCGTCAATACGAAGCTCGCATTCCTAGCCCGACCTGCGACCTGATTACCGCTGCCCGCCGGGTCACTAACGACGTGGCAATTCAATTCTGCATTAGTGCCCACTTCTTTTCCTGATTTAATTTCGTTCCAAATATCTAGGGAGTTTAGTTTTTACATTCACAATCGCTTCAAAGATATCTTTCTTTTGGTGCTGTCATATTTATATCTCTCTCAACGTCTAAAGATTTTTCTTTTTTTTGTTTATATTTCTGATTATGATACCTGCCATGTTTGTTGTATCTATGCATAGCACTAAATAAACGTTTCTTATTATTCTTTTAAGACCTGAAGTAGAATCACTTTATCGCCACAAACGGTAAAAACAAGTAGGTACTTTTTATTGACCAGAAAGTGGGTGTAACCTGATCTTGAAACTTAATAGAATGAGTTACAGCGTCTTGAATTTATCGAGGCATTTATCGCACAATCTGATCAATGTCAGAACACCGCATCGAACAGTAAATACATTGTGTGAGCGTCCGAAATAAATTACGACGGGTTACATAAAAGAGAGTTACCAGTTATTACGTGTATTAAAAGAGTGATTGTTTCGAGCGGTCGCAGCTGGCGCGTTTCCGCCATTGATGCGCCTGACCGAAATGAAATTGTAACCTTGAATTTGCGTCACGGTTGATTGCATAACTATTTCATCTTTTAAAACATTTCGACCGCAATTACCCTTCTCAACGAAGATATAGATAGATTTTTGCAGAAATTGAATAAGATATTTGAAACTCCTCCATTTACAAATTTGCACCGTAACAGATTAAAAATCATATTTAATAGATCTTAAGACGTATGGACAGTTGAGCATTAATGGTCAGTCCATATAGATATTTTATAGAACACAATCGTCCATAAGCCATACATCATCTGTTTTCATCATTTCCTACACCCACAGTCAATATAATTATATACAACGTTCATATAAACCGAAGTAAACTGACTCGGATAAGGCTGTTTGCCGTCGCAAAGCCAATATTTGAGATCTCGCAAACGGGTCAGGCGAAGACGCAGACGGCCATTTGCAAGTGCAAATTTTCCGAGATAATACGAGCAGTCGTAAACTTAACTATGTACGGCCGAGTTATCTGAGGAGATAAAGAAGTAGGATAAAACGCTGAACCTTGAAGGTAATAGAGGACGTCTTATTAAGCCAGTTAGAAATCTTTTCGAGCATCTTCCTAGATTTTCCTCATAAAAGATTAATATTTTATGCATGTATAATCAATTTGTCAGCGGTACATGGCCGTATTACGTTCTTCGTTTTTATTAAAGCTTTATAGTTTTCCAATGCGTTTTTTAAATTTATTTAAAACTTAGATATATTAGCGTATTTAACTTAACCTAGAGGAACAGTCTTCTAGATTTAACCAAAGATGCTAATAGTTGAACGAATTTAATCATAACATAGAAAATGTGTTTGAAGCGTTGGGTAAATAGCAGACTGTTTCCAGAAACCATTAAAACATTAGGTACATGAATCATGTCACGAACATTTATTTGCTTTCCTATCCCAACCGAGTGGGTAATAAAGCTGCTACAAGTACAAAAATAATTGACTGCCTCTAACTCAAAGCGTCAATAGATATTTCACACCCATAAGGGTAAGCAAATAGATTGTATATAACCGAGGCGATTGGAAGTACGATAGGTGACACTTTCTGCGTAGGTGCTAAGCATCAACCTTCGATATCCGTGAAGTGGTCGGCAGCCACTCGAAAATTACCGAATACACAATAACAAGACGAAAACAAACAAAAGTTCATAGGATTTAATAATGTGCGTGTCGTAACCGGCGCTCCTCCCAAATGTACTGGTCGAATCGACCTTCGACCAAGGGCACGGCTCTCGCAGCACGAGGCTTCGCATTCAAACACCCAATGCGTTAATTTATTATTTCTGTAAACGCATGACTTCCGCCCTTTGAGCTGTAGGAAGTGATTAAGTGTTAGTGTTTCGATAAAAAATAACAAAACTTTGAACAAATGATTCTCACGATCGCGCTAACACCTATCCAAAATGTACGTGTGAAGGTAAATCCGACCTTATCGTACCTATGTAATGTTGAATTCTTCGTAAGTTCCATAAACTTGAGATAGGAAACACCCACTATAATAGCCAAACTTGACAATAGTCACGTATGCGAATCTCTACATACCTATGTAAAATTCTTGAAGCCAGTCAAATGTACAATACTTTATAACAAATTCTGAATAGTAATGTTTGTTTATCTATGAGTTTTTGAAGGTGTCTATGTGTGAGTGGGTTACGCGAGTGTGTGTTAAAACAAACATGTACTAATTAACATCCATTCATTCGTGTGGAGGCCTTGCCGATCCATGTGTGCTACCGCTTCTTATCACCGGTGTGCATGTAAATGTCAAGCATGTGCAAATTGTGCAATGTTATTGTATTGCCAATATAGAAAATATTACAGTGATGAGCAACTTAATGTCCATATTGTCCTTTAATCGCGGAGTTAAATGTCGTGAGGAATATAACTACTGCCACTTCTGACTCAAACCGTACAAGTTTAGCTGATCGTTAATAAGATTTTTCCTATGATAGTTATTAAATGTTTCTATTTATTGAAGTTTCATTCCATCTATAACAGATTTCACTTGCGTATTATATGTTATCTGCTGACATTTCGAAAACTCTACAAATCCCATATTCGTTGCACGACTGAGCTGACGATACTTTAGCGTTAAACTATCGTCAGGCTATCTGATAACCGCAATTGCATCAGAAATTACTGTTCCTATTTAGTTGTAATTCTCATTATCGCATTGTCTAATTTTCCTTCTACTTACAAACTCCGGCTGAATCGTGTCATGTCACATAGGTAGTCTCTATTCGGACCGAGGACATATGGTACTGTTAAAACAATTATTTTCGAGCTTGCCGTGGGCTATAAAAACAGATGCTGCGGCGTGGGTGTCGAGGTCCATTCATGAAGTGTCCAGCTACGCACTGTGTTTGCAACTGTCGCTTCATCGTAAATAATGCTTTTTCTCGTTCCCCCAAAATCTCAGCTTTCTTTATACACTTGAGAAGTCTTCGCGGCATTACGAATTATGTCTCTTTGCCTCCTACAAAGTACCGAATTTATCGTGTGACAGATTTTTGACTCGGATGTTTATTCTGCTGTTGTATCGTAAATCAATCTTATTTTGTTTTTTTTTATGTATAGTCAAAGTTGTTGTTATGCAATCAATAAGTATCTCTACGACTTTGAAACTATTGTTGAATCTTAATAATCGAGACACTGCATTGTTGCATAATAATATAACTTGGTTCGGTTATTTCAATTTAGGTATATTCAATTACATTATTTTTTGTCCGCTTAGTTATTTGGTACTTAATTAAAATTAATCATTCCGTAAAGTTAAAGAGGAAAATGATATAATTTGGCGTGTCACTTAATGTACTGAATTTTATGTAATCTTTAAAACTCATACATAAATTCTCTGGTATAGATACCTAATTACAAAATATACGTATAGTCGTGTAATGCCTAGTTGTATACCTTATTAGTCCTCATTATTTATTGTTTGTTTAGATCCTCTCCTTTAATAACGAATATTTTTTTGTATTGTGTTTCTTGTAATGGAGTCATATCAGCTCCTAAGCCATAATTTTAATATTAACTAATTGGCATAATGAACCAAAAGAGATCAAGGTCGATTTGAAAGGATCTACTGTTTTCAAGTATAGCGTGGTCTTCTGCAATTACCGCTCTATTTTTAACTTCGTTAATTAGTCCGTAACGTTTTTATTGCTTTTTTGATGGCTAGAGAAGCCTAGATGCAGTCTATTGTTTTGATGAAAAATTAGTGAAGTTGCTGCTTCATATTCTGCTCTTTTTATTAATGTTAAACCTATGTTCTCCAATATAGGTTTTGTCATAGCGGGGCGATAAAGAAGATTAGCTTCCAAAATGTTATAGTATTAGAAGTAATTTATCTTCCAAAAATGATAAAAACTAATAAGTATACAACCTTAAAATATCTAGATATTTTAAGGTTGTATACTTATTAGTTGTGTAACAATAATTCATTAAGTAATTCTTTAAATTCCTAATAGAACAAATCTTTTAAATTGTGATTTCTGATGCTTAGATGGTTATTACATAATGGAATAAATATAACGTATTTAACTTTTCCTGGTGTATCGTTATTGTTATTCAATCTGCCGATATAGGAACTCAAAATCCTGAAATCAGCACAAAATTAATAAACGTGAGTTAAATCCAAACACACAAACAAATTTTAGTTTTGTAGCGACATTACCATAGTGACCACTCAAACCAGTGACAATATGGTTTCACATTGGAATGAAACAACTGTTAACGGATTTAACTCGCGTATATTTATTTTATTTTATTAGCTGACGTTTCGGATTCTTTACAGTTTCCATAATCGTAGCACGACTGAGCTGACAATAGTCTACTGTAATAGACTGTTTTTGTAGTTGTTTCATTCCAATGTGTAATAACCGCGAAGGTATCAGAAATTAATATGGTTTCAGTCCAAAATCTACAAGAACCTACGCCGGTTGGATTCATATTATTGTCATATTTATATAATAAATAAGTTTTATTCCAAAGACAAATTTTAGTTTAGCGACTTCATTACCAGTTTTTCCCCGACCTACTGCCGCCGAAGGCAATAAAATATTATTTATTTCCTATTGGCCATTGTTCTTTCTAACGAGCGTGCCTTACCAGGGACATTTGACTCCTACAAGTTTTGTTATAAGTTAACTATGAAACATAATACTTATAATTACACATTAACATTGAGTAGGTCAAAAAATTTACTTAATTTACATGTTATGTAGGTAATAGATTAATGATGTTACATATTTCTATAGGTATGTGTCTAAGGTTGACTGGTAGAGAAAGCCCCGAGGTATTAATTTCCTTTTTTGATAAGTTTTGTGCAATAAAATAGAAATGATACTTAATATATTAATTACTAGTCCCTGTATATATTAACGAGCAATATTTATTTTATTATTATTATAAATTTGTATACGTTATGGGTAAGTAGGTATTTTAGAAAATTCAATCTCAAGAACGACATGTATATAGATAACAAAGTTTAATTTCGAAACATATTATATTCAATAATAATAAATAGGTAGTTATATTACGAAATAATAAGTAAATAACAATTTTAAAATTTAACATTTCTTTGCACGTCTGCGGCGAAACTTTTTGGTAAGTATTTTTATTTTGATCATTTAAAGTTGTTAAATTTTACTCAACCTTTTATTTATTATTTGAAATGCAACTAGTACCTACATTGTAATTACAATCCCACATTGAGTAGGTCAATACTTTGATAAGCATAATATTATTATGTAATAGATTAATATTAACAAATGATTTAAGAAATTACTATAAACGGATAAACAAGATATTTATATTTTCAAATGTATTTATTTACATGGTTGAGCCTTTAGAAAACATTTTTTTTCCTAAAGAATTTATAAGTCATATTATTAAGCAAAAACGTAACAAATATCCTTAAATGTTTTCTTAGGTTGGTACTTTATTGGTAATTGAAAAGGTTAGAAAATTTTATTGTACATAGCATAATAAGGTGATATACAACATTATTTTTCTACGCTCTTATTCTCGTCACGTGTTTTAATTCATTCAAAGTAGAACAATAGAAGCATTTTACTTAATGGTTTGATAACTCCAAGCATTCGATAATATTGTAATGTGAATCCAGATTAATGAAAAAATAGAGTCACTTGAGTTTAATTTTCAAGCGACGAAGAATAATGAAGTTCCTGAAAAAGGTTAAATAATAAAGCCACAATTAGCACGCATAGGTGTTATAGCAAAAGAAATATGGTTAAAGCATTAACAGTAAGCAATATAACATGAAATATGATTTAGGTACCATCTTCAGTAAAAGAGTGTTATGAACTTAGATTTTGTTCCATAATTATGTTAGTCTCTTCATTTAAATAACAAAATCCTTATCTTTCAATGCCTAAAGAGAGTGCAAATAGAAAACAATACTCTATACCTTCAAACACCACATAACCCAACGTACATAAACATTAAAATTCTTTGAAACAGAAATGATGATAAGACCGATTACTGATTAGCCACATGAGAACTGAAAACGCATAACCAAGGAAAAGCGTGAAGCGTGAAAAGCGATTGTGTCGGAAAAGCTTTGTTTACCTCATACACCGGGCACGCAGGCTGTCGCCAACAAGTGTCCAGAATTCCGCCTAAAGTCCCTCTCTCCAAGACACCAGGGTAACAAACACAGCCGAAATTTCACAGAGATCACAACTCCGAGTTTAACACCCGGCAAAAACACACGTCGACCGATCAAAGCATAGCTCTCGCGAACCTTTTCGACACACAGACTCGATTTGCAAAATTTATTCATCGCATCCGCCCGAAAACACCGTTTTTATTTAGCCGCACAGAAAGTATGATTCGAGCTAGTAAGTGTACGCTCGAAACGAATTAGCACTTTTATTGTAGAAAACACCATAAGACGCTAATGCTATTCAGTAATCACCGGGAAACTCGATTTTGCACTAAACGCACGTGAGCACAAGCGCGCGCCGGCCGCAACACCGCTCAGTAAACAACCAACGCGCTTCGACAACACACGCACACGCGCGCGCCTCACGTGTATTCGCGCACACACAGGCGCACACCGGCGCGCGCATACTCGCCAACTACTGAAATAGATATCACGTCATATTCCGCCAATCACAACGCTCCAATATCACGACATACGCGCTCCTTACTGGCAGAGACGCCGTTTTGGATTACCTACTACTAGGCGGTTCAATTTGCGATTAACTTTTTGATAAAATACTGATATGAAATCGAACTGTGGGAATGTCACGGCAAAATCTAGAATCTTTGGTTGCTTAATTATGGGAGTATGTACATATGAAACGTGGGGAAGTCACTGGTTTAAACGATTTAATTAATACAAAATCTGATATCGCGTTCTGAAACCGTCTATAGAAAAACTGGCGCGAATTCTAAAAGAAATAATTAAGAGCTGCGACCGGTTGTTTAGATCCTGTCTAATCTGGGTGGAGCCCGTTTTGACAAAGCTGACTGAAATTATGCAATTTTATATTAAACACTATTTTAGTGGCAATAAATCGTTAAAGTCCATAATTGTTTCATTCATTACAATCACGAACGGTTCATGTTATGCGTTAAGTTTTCTATCGTTAAGTTTTGTTTATTAGTTTGTTAAGAGTTTTCTTTACGCTTATTTAGGTAAACTTCTAGTTAAAAATATCATGTTATAATTATGTACCTATTTAAATAAAAAACTCCCCAACTATCGCCTTCTCGGTAAACATTTAACGAAGTTTAAAAGCAATGCGTTAGAATCATTATACTTTGCTTGAATATTGAAATCAGGGGTCAGGCATACGATTAATAAAATGCCGCGTACACTCCAAACTAGATTAGACTCTACCACCAAACAAATAAGATTGATTGTGGACAAAATTTGCGTCTATAAATGTGCAAATGTAGCCGCTAATAACTTGGTACACACTTACATACCAATTTATTATTACTGCGTACACTCGTGCAGATGTGTTTGTGCCCATCCTGTTATAAAACTGTCGGAATAAAAAAGTATTATTAGGACTATTTTATGTCCGTGACCTAGTCTGCGTAGAAAAGTACATTTAGTGTTGCTTAGGTAGTTCAAACTATTGCATTTCTATAGTAAATTTCACTTCCTCTTTTCACGCACTTCACACTCAAACTTTGTTTACTCCTTAGCAATGATGGTCTTTCGTAAGCACTAGTAGATTCATGTGACGTGTAAAAGTACTTATTTAAGGTGTATCTACTTACTACTAATAAATTATTTCATTTGATTTGATCGTACCAAATTTTCTTTCGCGGTATTATAGGTACATTGAAATTGAACTATGGATTTAAGTCGCGTATTTTAAAATAACGTAGTATCAGCTTAGTCTGATAGAATTATGGTAACAATATCACCAATAGAGACTAAATTGATATTAAATCTTATATTAAGAACATTACTGTAGACTCGCATTGCTTATAAAATAGAGTCATTTTTATATCAACCGTAACTACTTGTCATAATAAATTTGACTCTACCATTTTCAGCATTGGTTTTGTGCTCTATTTTTACTTTCGTTTTAATTTTCAACACTAGCGAAAATTGGTTTTCCTTTTTATACTTTAGCTATTTTGGACTTTTCCTTCATCAACCTGCTTTCAAAAGAGTTAATATTTAAAATACAAGATATATCCAAACATGTTTGCTGCCTCGCAGAGAATATTTTTCTAATATTTGGCGGGAAGTAGGTAGTTTATTAAATGACTCAAACCGCCAGTTAGTGCTTGTCGGAAACGTCAACTCTTATCACTGGACTTAAGTGCTATCTGTGATTAACTTGTATGCCGACATTTTAAATTTAAATAGGACACGCTTCTTGATTGGTAAGCTTTACAAAGTTTACTTAAGAACATCCAAGAATACATAAAAAAATATAGGCGTCGACTTGAGAACCTCCTCCGACGGTTGAAAAAATCAACGACGTTTATGGTTTCATACGGTTTAATAATTTTGATGCTTTCCCGGTTATTACACATTAAAATGAAACAACTATAATCACAGTCGGCTACAAATATTGGAACAATAAAATAATATAGACCAGGTACCTACGCGTAATTCTATTTTATTAATATAGTTTACTTTAAAATTTAAAAATTGAGATTCATTTGGTAAAATAGACCTTTAGTCTAAATTATGCCTAAGCAAGTAGATTTATTGTTCTAAAACACCATTGAAATAAGTGACTTTATAAATGATGACTCTATTACTATACTTATAGACTATGGGCCCATGTTAAAAAAATGATGGGTCATTTGAACCACCAGATGACCTATGTAGAACGATATAAGAGCATAAAATAATAAGATTTAGCATTGTGCCGTCACTTGTAAGCTGTCCAACTGAGTGTAGGTGAGAATCCAAAAGTACAGGTAGAGTGAGTACATTTTGGTCATATATTTTTGAACGGCATTGTTACCATCCATAGATCCATGAAAAATAATACTAAAACGCGTGGTGCCGTAAAAAAATGGTGATCCAAAAAGTCGGAATTTTTTTTTGATTTTCCGACAATTTCCAGGGTGAATTTGGTCATTTGATACAGTACGGCATCAGTTTCATACTATTTCAATACTGCTTCTAATCCATCATTCCGCAACGCCGTAAAAAAATCAAGCGACAAGGGGAAAAAACCGAAGGTTGCAGCCCCCTCTCTTTCCGTGGTCCAGGGGGTGATTTGATAAAGTACGGCTTCGGTTCCACAACATTATCTAGCACTTAAAAGAACTATTAAAAATAATGCCGTCAAAAAATGATTGTTCATTTGAATGTATATCAATAATTATCTTAATTTCATCGTATTCTTGATTTATAAAGCTGTAAAATCATTTGACCCTGTACGGGAACTATTTTTCTAACATAATATTGTAAAATACAATTGTTATATAGTATTGCCGTTCAGCAGAAACTGTTCTGAAAAAAAATATGGAGAAATACAAAAACTGAAATTTTGCAAATTATTGCAGAAATTTAAATATCATAAATTAATAATTTCTGATGCCTTCGCGGTTATTACACATTGGAATGAAACAACTATTAACGGATTTAACTCGCTTTAGCGTTAGACTTTTGTCAGCTCAGTCATGCTACGATTATGGAAACTGTAAAGAATCCGAAACGTCAGCAAATAAAATAAAATAAAAATACGCGAGTTAAATCCGTTAATAGTTGTTTCATTCCAATATCATAAATTAATGAAATATAGCAGTTTTCTACATTGTATCCCATGTTTTAAATAGTATTAACATAAATAAATTAGGAAAAAATGTTGCCGTACATTTTAATGCAGACCATATCTTTTAGGCTGATGAAAATGACGCTACCATATTAAGGGTACTTTATGGCCATCTGATACAGTACGACATTAACATATTTTTGAAGATAACAATTGATAATATGATAAAATCACTATGACGTCTAACTGAAGTGAAACGGTGTGTATATTATATCCAAAAATTGAAACTGTCAATCACAGTATCAACAGTTTTGTATATTTTTTGGTTTACTTCGAACATTATTGATACATATATATAACTGATTTGTTTCTTTGTAATGATGTGAATAAATAAAACAAACATTTTTTAGAAAAAATCGATATATTTAATGATGATAATAAAAAATATGGTTTTTTGTAATGTCTGTCTGTCTGTTACGCTTTCACGCTAAAACTTCTGGACCGATTTAAATGAAATTTGGTACAAAGAAAGTCTGGAGCCTGAGAAAGGACATAGGCTACTTTTTAACCGAGGAGTTCCACGCGGACGAAGTCGCAGGCAGAAGCTAGTATAATATAATTCTTGATATAATGTATTAGAGACATAATCACAAAACGAACTGCTATCAAAAAGTAGGTTAGGTTAGGTTTGAACTGCGTCCCCTACCAAAACGAATGGGTAAATAAAAGGAGGTTAGGATAGGTAAATAAAATACAATGTGCAAAAGTAAATTAAATATATTATTAAGTAAGTACATAAATCCCAGGCACATTACTTTAGATTTAAATTTGAAGCAATTGCTCGTAAAAATTCACCTTCGTTCGATTAAGTAAAATATTATCAATTCTTTTTTGTTGCTCCATATGTATTTTCTTTTTTTCTGGCGGTTGCCCATTATATATGATTGTATATTTCCAAGAATAATGTTAGATTCAGCTAATAATTCATTATGATTTGTATATAAAATGAGCGTTATACCATACAATCTTTATAAGAAATAAGCGTTATACCGAACGATAAATATACGAAATAAATTTATATATTTTAAAATTATACCAAACGTTTATTATACACAATGAATGATTATATTAAATTATATCAAATGAAATTATTTGAAATTATATCAAATGTTGATATATCAATAGAAAATATATTAAATATTTTTATATCGATCATTACACACCCCTTTGAACCAACGAAAATGTACGGCATATGAAAAAATATTATCTATGCATAAAATACTTTCAAGAAATAAATTAATTTGATGTTGTGTCAAATCACCCCTGGACCACGGAAAGAGAGGGGCTGCAACCTTCGGTTTTTTCCCCTTGTCGCTTGATTTTTTTACGGCGTTGCGGAATGATGGATTAGAAGCAGTATTGAAATAGTATGAAACTGATGCCGTACTGTATCAAATGACCAAATTCACCCTGGAAATTGTCGGAAAATCAAAAAAAAAATTCCGACTTTTTGGATCACCATTTTTTTACGGCACCACGCGTTTTAGTATTATTTTTCATGGATCTATGGATGGTAACAATGCCGTTCAAAAATATATGACCAAAATGTACTCACTCTACCTGTACTTTTGAATTCTCACCTACACTCAGTTGGACAGCTTACAAGTGACGGCACAATGCTAAATCTTATTATTTTATGCTCTTATATCGTTCTACATAGGTCATCTGGTGGTTCAAATGACCCATCATTTTTTTAACATGGGCCCATAGTCTATTAATTTGTTCAAAACAAGAGCTTCATTTTTAGGTATGTTGAGAAAAAAATATTCAAACTGTGGTAGCCTAACAGCTTTTATGGTGACGTTTCGAGAACGATACTGTTTCCATGTTCGTAGCAGTAATAAACTGACTCATGAATATATATATAAATATTTAGATACTTATTTTCTTAATTGAAAACAAAACCATGTTACGTCGACGCTCAATTTAAATAGACATATTGTCGAGACCGTCTGGCAGCAATTTTTCAACTGAATTGGTGTGTTAAGGGAACAACTAAACTACTTAACATTTTCCAAATACAGATATCGAATTTTATAGGAACTTGAAACTTTTCAAAACTTCAACGAATAATATACTAATTTCTGATGCCTTCGCGGTTATTTTACATTGGAATAAAACAACTGTAGACGGATTTAACTCGCGTATTTTGTTACAGTTGTTTCATCAAGTCTATTTTTCTATAAAGAAAATAACAATTACAATAATAGGAAAACTTATTTTCCTATAAGCTGACTGGGCTCAATCGATAAAGTAACCTTTATAGATTACTTAGTAATAGATCGATTAGATTGATCGATCATTGTTTTATTTGATATAAAACTCGGTAAACTTTAATTAAATAAAAAAGAAAAGACATTCTAAGAGACGTGATAAGACAGTTAATGATGGACATAAGTATTATTCAAGAATGTACCAAGTCTATACTTTTTAAATGTGCATGAAACAGGTGAAGAAAATGAAAAATCGATTTTCGCATTTCGTGGATATTCCTCTTAAGAAATTCTAACGTTTGATTTATAAAAGTTGCCTTGAAAATCGGTATTTCCAGGATAGTTTGACATTTGTCAGCACCCAAATAAACGGAGTCGCGATGTGACATACTGACAGGACAAAGAGATTGGGATATGTAGGAGAGATTTATCTACCGTAACTTACCTACACACGTAATAATACTATGGATACGAATTCAAATATATTAAAAAATATATATATAAATATACCTTAGATTTACGGAATTTCCTTAGTCATTTATAGGAAAGACCTAATGGTCATTTAGTCATACCTTCTTTCGTCTATAAAGCGGGTAGGTATTTATTGTTAAGTTACTTCAACCATACATATAATATTATTTCCTGTAAACTATGACACATTACTTTTCAACTTATATATAAAATGCAAAAAGCATTTTAAGGCAAATACCTACCTAATACTTTGTCATTTTGTCATAAAGTTTAAGTAATACTCATATTATTTATTTATTTGTTATTATTTTTACTCCTAATCAAGAAATTAAAGCAAATATGAGTAAGAAAAAATCTGATGCCTTCACGGTTACTAATAAAGTTTCTTCGATAAAAGTATATACATAATATTATTTCTTATTTCCGTTCGTTTTACATATTAAATAAGTTACCTATAGTATTTTTTTTGAAAATGTCTGTGCCTAGATGCCAAATACTTAAAGGAAAAATACAGAGACACAGAAATTCTGTAACCTAAACTTCCACAATAAATATTCCGGCAACGGCAAATGTTCATTATGCCATCGCGTCTGAAACAGTAGAGTCATCGGTAATATAACATGTCCCATAGTTCACATGTCACTTTGAATTTATGTTCTTTGTTCTACGTTGTAAATCTACCGTAGACAGGGGTGTAACTCCAATCGTTAATAACCGAGCGCTGAAGTATGGCAACACCACGTGTTTCATGATAATGGGAACACATTAAGAATATTTGGGGTTTCGAATTATGAATGACTTTGAGAAACGAGGAAAGTGAGATACAAACAACTTGTCTGTGGTAAAAAATGTTGGTTTGTAACTAATAGTTTAAATACAATCATTTTCTTGGAACGTTTGATGTACCTAATCTTAGAATGTTAATTTCCTTGTACTATGTAGATACCTAAGATATCTGTAGAAGGTAGGTACTTAATTTACTTTTAAGTTTTCTATTTTACTTGTTTCTTGTATTTTAACTGTTTTTGTAATATTTATATGCAATAAAATTTTACATGCAAACTATAAATCATTTTAGGAGCAATAGAACATAATAAAATATCATATATCAAATTAAAATTTAATAGAACTAGGCATTCAAAAATGTCATTTACTTACCTTTATAAACCACTAGCTCCCCGCCCCTGCTTCGCACGGATCCCTTTTTTTATAGGTCACACGGGAATATTGTAGCTTCCCAACAGTGAAATAATTTTTCAAATCGATCCAGTCGTTTTGGAGTCTATTTAATCCAAACAAACAAACAAACCTTTCGTCTTTATGATATTAGTATAGATCAAAGTGGCATTTGTATTAATTGATAATACCTATATAAAAACATCTACAAAAACTGTGACATTTGCATTCAAAACTGTTGACCCAACCTCATAGTTTTTACATTAATCCAAGCTTTATCGTGTCATGAGCATGACAGATCGCGTCAAGCCTACTTCACCTTCACACCGAGGTGTTAATTCTTCATCCATTATCCAAGGTCTTTTGTCAAAATTGTCCATTTGATTGATATGGACGTTTTACTTGTCTTGTTTATACGATTCGGCAATCAGGCTATTAGCACGTATTTTTAAATTGTATAAATTATAGCATTTAAGGTGTATGCTTATGTAATAATTATTTACCTAATCGCCATTATGATACCTAATGTGACTTTTCGTAACCGTTATTAGGTTAGGTTCCATGGATTTTTCGTTCATGTTCGGTGTTGTAATAAGGTCAATTTTTTTAATCCATTCTCCAAAGTGTTGACAAAGTTAAAGAAGACATTAGAATGTAACAACTATTAACGGATTTAACTCGCGTATTTTTATTTTATTTTATTTGCTGACGTTTCGGATTCTTTACAGTTTTCATAATCTTAGCACGTCGCGAGTTAAATCCGTTAATAGTTGTTTCATTCCAATGTGTAATAACCGCGAAGGCATCAGAAGTTAAAGAAGGCTTTTTATTAATGGATGATTCCACGGGCGTTTCAGCCGCCGTCAGTCCCTTGCCCTGAATAATGGAGGAATAAGCTACAATATGATTAAAACTCGATTAATTCTGACAACATGTACGAGCGCAGTATGTCGTTGTATCAAAACGCAATTCTTGATGTAGCTCGTTTTCTCAATATTTAGAACTAGCGACTGACGGCGGTTGAAACGCCCATGGAATTATCCTAAATATGTAGGTATGTACCGATCAATCAATTAAATCCGCGAATAAGGAGCTTTTACTGTAGTTAGTACTTTATCTAATTTTGTAGGTTATTTATAGAACCTGTCCCCTGATGACGTAACACTTGGTTTGAAAGCGTTTCCAATTGATATGCTTCAACACGCCAAAACGCCCACTATGGCATTGCGGTAACTCTTCAATTAACTTCTATTGAATTCAATTGAAATGCTTTAAAGCTAATCGAGAAGCGGTACTACATATACTTAATTATGCGTTATACAATCAGACCCTTGATTGAGTTACACGCTTGGTTCGATGAGAACCCAATTGAAAATCTTCAAAATACTAAAGCAATTACTTTCACAATTCGTCGATCGATCTTCAAACCAATTTAACTGTCTTTATTTGAAGTGATACTAAAGTGAACGATTTACCGTCTTGAAGTATACCAATTGGGATCGCGTTTTAACCAATTGTGTTATTCAATTAGGTACCTAAGGGACGGAGAACTTGAATTACTTATATGTCTGTATAGATAGTAAATAATACAAAACACACACAAATCAAATATTAGGTAGTATTTAATAGGGATATTGAAAATAATCAATGTAGTTAGTATTTAAGGTATACAACAACGCCTCTGACAAGTAATAAATTGAATCTGAGTGGATTTCATCGTATGCCATAATTTATTACTAGTCAATGTTCATTGTTAATAATAGCTGCTTATAAATAATACCTATTTATTAATTAACTAGCTTCTGCCCGCGACTTCGTCTGCGTGATACTCCTCCTTTTTTGCAGTCGGTTAAAACGTAGCCTATGTCCTTTCTCAGGCTCCAGACTTTCTTTGTACCAAATTTTATCTAAATCATTTCAGTAGTTTTAGCGTGAAAGCGTAACAGACAGACAGACAGACAGAGTTACTTTCGCATTTATAATATTAGTAAGGATAGAGCAATAGAGCAATAGAGCAAAAGTCCCAACCAAAACGACTAAAAATCACTATCTCAATTTAGTTATCTGCCTACTGCCTACCCCCTAAGAACGATGGCGTGATTATTTATAGCCTATGTCCATTTCTAGGTTATCATCTATTACCATACCAAATTTCATCAAAATCCGTTAAGCCGTTTAGACGTGAAAGAGCAAAAGTCCCAACCAAAACGACTAAAAATCACTATCTCAATTTAGTTATCTGCCTACTGCCTACCCCCTAAGAACGATGGCGTGATTATTTATAGTCTATGTCCATTTCTAGGTTATCATCTATTACCATACCAAATTTCATCAAAATCCGTTCAGCCGTTTAGGCGTGAAAGAGCAACAGACAGACAGACAGACAGAGTTACTAACGCATTTATAATATTAGTAGGGATACTGTTCACCTTATAATAGAGTCGATAAATTTAGATATCTATCGATGTACCTTGTTTAACGTTAAACGTAGTTAGGCATGTACCAACCTACATGAAGAATATAATATAGGTAGATATAAAAATTTAGTACCTATATTGTTAAATACAATATTAAAGGATAATAATATGAATTAATGAGCTGCTATTAGTAATATTAATTAGGTATATAAATATTATATAGAGTATATAAAACTTTTGCATTTTTTTTAGTATTTTTTTCTTATTTATCAAGAATTCTGAATGATATCGGTACATAACTTAAAAAAAAAATTAAGATACGATGATATCATCTTTTACTTATATTTAATACAAATGCATACAAATAATCTTATTATATTGGAAATCTAGTTTGATATCATAGATATAATTGAACTTGTACCATAAACTATGATAGTAAAGTGTTACTTGGAATTTCTGTCATTCCGTTCCATTCAATTGCATACCAACATGTTTTTGCACTCAAACTAGTAAAACCACTCCTACAGTAAATTATCTACTTAACTACGAAAGTACTTAATGAAATGTACCAAGAAAATAATTTAATACACTTTATAGTTTTCTCTCTAGACTAATTAAGACTAGAGGTTTTATTTCTATATTTCTAAATTTGCATCCATGGTATTTTTAGGAACATAAGTATTATTTAATTATACTTATATAATAAAGAAATCTCTAAGAAAATTTATTGTAATATCTACTGAACATCTATAATCACACAAGTGTGATAAATGCACATGCATTAAGTAAATAAGTGGAGTACTGTATGCATACAACTTATCTATATTATTATGTAGATATTATTCCTAATTGAATTGAAAGCTAGATTGGAATGAAACAACTTTAAACGGATTTAACGTTTGTATTTTAAGAATAAGACCATTGCCAGCTCACTCGTGCTACGATTATGGAATCTGTAAAGGCTCCGAAACGTCAGCCAATTACGTTTATAGTTGTTTCATTCCAATGTATAATAACCGCGAAGGCATCAGAAATTATTTTGAAAGCTAGTTTCTAAAAATATATAGCTTTAATAATAGACTGTACAATTGTGTAAAGTTTACAAAAAGTTAACATTGACATAAAAATTAGTACTTAAATAATATTTATTTTCGTAGTTTCCTTAATGCCAAGGTCTGAAAATACTAATGTGCCGCTTAAAATTTATATTGATTTCATACTAATGCCTACTTAGGTACCTATCTATTATATTATCTCTTTCCGCTGAACCAATTTAATAGTTCGGTGAAAAAAATAGGGTATTTTTTATCCCTGTAGAAAGTTTGTACCTATAAACTTTTTATCAAAGGGGATGAAATTTGCTAAGCTATCCCAAAATACTCATTTTGCGCAGACGAAGTCTATATATAATCGAAAAAATATACCTATATATATATTATATTGTATTGTATATACATGTAGGTACTTCTTGTTAGGCAAGTGGAATTAAAAACATATCGAATCCTTTACCTTCAGTCGAGATCTTCTTTTATTGACATCCGGGTAGATATTACAAGTAGGTATAACTTTGTTGATTTAATGATTCAACCGGCATTTATGTAAGGCTAGTTGATTTTGATATTTCATACCTACCAAGGTACTAATAAAAAAGGTACGTATGTGACCACAAAGTTAAAATCATTACTAAAGTTTGTTACGCAAAGTTAAAATCATTATTTTGTCATACGAAAATTAATATTAAAAAATACCATAAAACACGTTACCTTCAGTTGTTTATTACATCGTTATAACCTTAACTTACGCTTATTAATATTTATGACTAGCTTCTGCCCGCGACTTCGTCCGCGTGGAACTCCTCCTTTTTTGCAGTCGGTTAAAAAGTAGCCTATGTCCTTTCTTAGGCTCCAGACTTTCTTTGTACCTAATTTCATTTAAATCGGTCCAGTAGTTTTAGCGTGAAAGCGTAACAGACAGACAGACAGACAGAGAGACAGAGTTACTTTCGCATTTATAATATCAGTAGGGATAACGTTTCGAAAACTTTTCAATACAGAATACAATACGATAGTTTATCACTAAATTTTGGTAATTTCAGAAATTATT
The DNA here is from genome assembly GCA_038024825.1 of Polylopha cassiicola. Lineage (NCBI taxonomy): Eukaryota > Metazoa > Arthropoda > Insecta > Lepidoptera > Tortricidae > Polylopha > Polylopha cassiicola. Next base: position 6,628,969 of record CP149059.1, read on the forward strand.
ACGAAAAATGCTTACATCCAGTTAAAGAAGAAGCTAGATCGGAATCTCCAATTTGAAAAACAGCGTGTTCCTAAAATGTATATCCTAGTATTCCAATAAATTTTACTTCGTTGTTTCCTTTACTTTCATGTAATCTTAAGTATTTATTATACAATTTACTTGATTGATGTGAAACCGAGAAGATCTGAAATGACTAAACCTTTAAGGCTTTTAGGTGTCTTGTTACACCTAACTCGTTATTGAGTCATCTCTTATATTACACACTAGCTTCTGCCCGCGACTTCGTCCGCGTGGAACTCCTCCTTTTTTGCAGTCGGTTAAAAAGTAGCCTATGTCCTTTCTCAGGCTCCAGACTTTCTTTGTACCAAATTTCATTTAAATCGGTCCAGTAGTTTTAGCATGAAAGCGTAATAGACAGACAGACAGAGTTACTTTCGCATTTATAATATTAAGTAGGGATAACGTTTCGAAAACTTTTCAATACCGAATACAATACGATAGTTTATCACTAAAGTTTGGTAATTTCAGAAATTATTACGAAAAATGCCTACATCTAGTTAAAGAAGAAGCTAGATCGGAATCTCCAATTTGAAAAACAGCGTGTTCCTAAAATTTATATCCTAGTATTCCAATAAATTTTACTTCGTTGTTTCCTTTACTTTCATTTAATCTTAAGTATTTATTATACAATTTACTTGATTGATGTGAAACCGAGAAGATCTGAAATGACTAAACCTTTAAGGTTTTATACAGGTGTCTTGTTACACCTAACTCGTTATTGAGTCATCTATTATATAAAAATAAGTCGGGTTTTCCTTCCTGACGCTATAACTCCAGAACGCACAAACCGATTTGGCTAATTTTGGTTTTGAATTATTCCTGGAAGTCCAGGGAAGGTTTGTAAGTAGAGAAAATTTAAAAAACATCTTGAAAAAGTGTAAAATCAACATCTTTCTATACTCCCATATACAAAGTGATTGACGGTAAGTGACAGAAGACTGGCAGATCTTTGACGAAACAATTGGACGGGCAGGACGACGTCTGCCGGGGCCGCTAGTCTCTTATATTACACATGTACCTATGTATACATATACATAAATACTATGCAAGCTAATATAATCCCAATTACTCGAATAACTAATATTGCAAGTTTTGGGTTCTATAGAAAATCGTCTCAAGAAGAATCTACCTCTATACATATCACTATTAAATTGAGTAAATGTACCTAAGTGATAGTTCGCCAGATATACTCTAAACCCTATTCATTTTCGTCCGATTTTTTTCGAAATAAATACTGAAGTGCAATTGGCCTACTGCGGGCCTTTACTGCAAAACCGAACTATGGGGAGCGTCCAGCGAGCCTATGATGAACTGCAAGTCGACATTTTGTCGACATAATATTCAGAACGTTTTCGAGAAGGAGGTTTGTCGTGTCGATATTGTTTTGTCTACATAGAGAAATAAGAGGCAACGACATGACAAGATTTCTCGTTGTCGACAACGTTACCGATGGTAGATCAATGCGAAAATAAGACTATATCGACATGACAAGATGTCGACTCGATAATTCATCATAGGCACGCAGAGAGCATCTAAGCCTGTATTTCTCCTCTTCCCATTTTATTTTACCCCTATTAAACCAAGTAAGTACCTGAGAAATCTCATGCCTAACTATGCTCATCTTCAAAACTAAAAAAATCAAGTTATCCATGAATATACGTACAAACATACGAAGCTTGGCCGGTCCCCCTACACAGGAATGTAACCGATTACCACTATCCCACTATCATTTCGTTATAATTCACTTCTCAAATGGCTTTAATATAAAATATTTCAGAGTCATGCACCGTGCTGTAGGAGTGGCATACTTTTTATCAGCTAGCACCACCCACTGCTACTTGGGCGGACTAAACGCGACAACACTTCATACTGCAACTAGATGCCATTTGTCATTGTAAACGTCAAGGAACGTTAAAAGGGACGTGATTTCTTTATTGGACACGTGCCCAATTTGAACGCGTAGCACCTTCTTTTAGTAGACACGTGATCATTTAGTTGAATTTTAGTATGTTTGGTTTTTGATAGTATTGCACATGTTCAGGTGTAGCGGGGGTTGCACGTACCTACCTATATTCGCTAAGGTGAGTACTACATACATTAGGTAATTTATTAATATATGTTTACGTTTTTTTTTTAATGGTGATTTAATCGAGAGCGTTCATAGCTATTTTTTAATGAAAATCGGTTCACCGTTTATATATAATATATATATTTATTTAGACCTGTTACAAAGTATCTTAAATAAATAAATCTATGTATTTCCAAAGAGAAAATTGGACAGTAGCACAAGAGATTGCCATTATCCATACTACATTAATAGGTAGGTATATTTTTTTAATATTAACAAAAAAAGCTGGATTGGACTATTTATGCCTAATTAATTTGGTTGAGGACAGCAGGCTACAAAATTACTGAAAACGTTAACTCCCACTTACCTACTATACTATAGGATGAGATTTTCCTACCGTCTTTCAATCGCAATAGTCAAGAAGAAATATGTTTTAAAGATAAGGCTCTTTGTAAGAAATACCTTAACTACCTCCTTGAATACTTACACTTTGAAAACAAACATGTCTTGATATTCCATTGAAACAATGACAATATCAGCTGACGCGATGACGTTTTTACCTCGTGGTGTTTTCAATCATGGAACGGTGCGGTTGCTGACTTCACTCCATATCGTGTGATGACTAAAAGGATCTGCCTACGGTCAGGACTAAGCTCACGTCGTGACCGTGAGTCAATCCTTCGATGATGCAATCACTCGTAATTGATTCGATGATTCGCATGTTACAACTTATAAGTGATGCGAGTTAAACGATTATCGATGTGTCGATAATCGTCATCTGGTAATAAATTTTGCATCTATGTAAATGATTTATTTTTAGATGACGGAACAAATGATTTATCTAGATGCAAATCCATTTTGTGATATAATCCCTCTGCTACTTATTAATTACTTAGCACTGCTATTTAGGTAACTAGGTAGGTAAATTTTATTATTTCATATAATTATAAACACTTATGTGATGTTTGTTGACTGTTATTAGGTACATTCCTATTGTGCTACTAGTTATTATTTTGAATTTTACTGTTTTTTCATATCCATACCACTTAGAATGATTTCTACCTATACGTAAGCATAGTTATATATTTAATAGTTTAAGATATGTAGTTATGATCAGTATCGTGATTATCTCTAAAAACAAATTATAAAATGTCAATCAAAGCAATAAAAATCTTAAACATTGAATTTTGCATCCATTGCTTGAACATATCACGATGAAGTCATCCGTATTATCACTTATCGTAATATTATTTAACAAAAAAGTTATTATTTCATAAACTTCAATTATAGTGGTGACATCATCGTTGATGAATTTAGTAACAAAATAAACACCTTGATTTATAAAGCTATACTTTATTCTTGGTTCGTATTGTTAGTTATTTTTCCTTCCCTCGTAACTCGTCACCGAGCCAAGTGCGACCGTCATCACTTCTAACGAAAGGTACCAACTATGACGTCTTATTCTGTTTACGAAACCTCTGTGACATCGAAAGTGATTTAACATCTGCCAACAGCCTTATGGCTATTTTTGTCACACGATATGTCGATCGCCATTTAATTGTCTATGAAATGCGAAACGTTTATAAGACGACGCAGTTATTTGTCCATGTCGACGTGACAACGTCCCCGATACATTAATTATTACCTTACTTTTGCTGAAAAAGAGGCGGGAGGGGTATATAGATGTAATAAATCTGAACGGCTCCAAAGCATCATACTATGCCTACTACATTTATTGTTCTAGGTAGCGCCCAAATCTAACCTCAACCACATTGTCATAACAATATAAGAAAATGGCACCTACAATTCAACACACGACGACATTTTGTCATGTTTATATTGTTTTATCTCGCGGTGATCTGTCATGTCGATATAGAGCTAAACAACTACACAAGACTGTAAATTCTATCGGACAGACCGACCCAACTGGACGCCGACGCAGACGCGGACGCAGGAGACACCCTGCATACCGACCCCAACTTATGAATGACCGATACGTTGATAGGTACTACCACGAGCGCTTCGGCAATCCACTCCGGGTCCGGACTAGGACGCAACTTGCAGGGTGAGCGCACCTCGGAGCGCTCCCCATTCATCCGGTGGAGTAGTAATGGCCCCAGGGCCAACTGTAAAAGAGTCAGTTCGAAAAAAAAACTACACAAGCGAAATCCAGACTCCTTTACCTAATTAAGCTTTGTCTTCGGGTTACTACTTGAGCGCTTTCTGACCCGGACCCGAATTTAAATTAATATTTTATCTAGAAGCGGAAGCAAATGTAGAATGTCAATTGTCTAGGGGCTTAACGGGTGACTTAATTAATAGTTCAGTGCGTAAGCTTATGATAAAGTTCACGCGGCGCTAATGCATGCCACGATCACTGAGCTCATACCCTTTAATAGAAATCACATTCAATTTGAATATTTCACGACATTATACATACAGTACGCATTGGTATTATAAAATAGGTAAAATAGCGAAACTTTGTTCGCGCCGCGTTTGGTTTTCTCGCATCCTGTTTCTAAGATTTCGTACCGTTTTTTTATCGATGTGCGTGCGTTACGCATCCCCCGGGCAAGATTTCGTATCTAGCGGGATAATTTTGATGATGAAAGTTAAGTTGTTTCTTAATAACTAATTATTATTAAATGAGTCGATTGCAAGGGACCCTAAATCCAAAAGTGGCCGTATTTATTTTGTCTGTAAGGTTAAGTATCACATATTGTTAGAGTTAGGGACCCAATTTTCTATTACATAGACTGAACCACGAACCACGGCAGGTAGTTACCTAGTACGAGTATATACCTGTAAAATTAGGTGTAAGTAGGTACCTACTTAATACACAATTACCTTAATAAAATATTGCGACCTAAAATTATATAATAAGTAGGTACACACTTGCCTCAATATTATTTACGACCTAAATATATTTTGGGTTGAACAACCTGTATAACACAAAGCCGAACCTAGTGACAACGAAAGGTGTGCCACTATGGAATTCAATATAGGACTTTACCTACTAGTCATTCCGAAGTAAAGGCTTTAATAACGGCTATTGAAAGTCTCAATGGGCGGCAATTAGTACGCCTTTAAGTATAGCTTTGTACGTAATATAATGTAATAATAGGTTTTGATATTGGGTTCTGTCAAGGTCACATTTACGACTCATAGACCTTATTGATGTAGTAATAAAGTTAGTTTTGAAGCTTTACGTGATTTATTGGTGTCCTTGACTGTTGACACTACGTTACAAGCCATAAAGAACGTTTGATTTTCACACGAAAGCCCCTCATCTGTTTACTCCACTCTGGCTATAAATTATTATAAAATGTAGCTACCTACGTATACGTGGGTACGACATTCCATGACTGCATGAAAGAAAGATAAATTGTTACTTCATATCGACTAAATTACTTTCACACGTTTTGTAGGTGCCGATTTGTAATAGCCAGATAACTTAATAGTGGGTAGTAGATATCTATCTACTGCCTACTTATCTGGTTCTTAACTGACATCAAGTAGCTACCTAGGTGAGTAGTAAAAGCGGTTTGAACTTACCTAGGTACCTAAGTAATATTTTCATTCAGCATAGATAATAAATACTTTCACAGATGGTTCGTTCGTTACTTCTCCAACGTCCATAAAACGCTCAATAAATTAAACATGCACCCTTCAGGGGAGAAATGGTAAGTACATTAGGTAGTACACGCCTATAGATATATTAATTATGTACCTACTTATGCATGATCAAGGAGAGACAAACAACAAGCTTAAGGTACGTAATAAAACCCCAAAGTGGAGGATGGCATTCAAAATTAATAGTCAGGAACGCGACGGTGCATTCTTCAGCGGAAAGTGGGGCGATTTCAAATAACTTTTCTGGGAAGCGCCTGCGTTGCTGCCAAGTGCCCGATGCACCATTGCCATTGCCAAGCTTGGGTTGTCGATATTGACATTGTGAGGCCTGCTTTGACTGACCGGTTGGCAGAACGATCCTATTGGCGCCTATTGTCCATAGTATACCGAATTAAATATACTTACTCCAGAATAAGGATATTTGTTATAGAACTGTTTTGTGACATAATAGGTACCTACTTTATTTAAAAGAAAATCCAAGTGAGTTTTTAAAATACCTAATGGAGGAATTTCTGATATTACATATAAGTACTGCCATCTTACGGGAATGTAGGTAAGTTAACAACAATTGCCTCTATGTTTTAATGAATCAAATAGATTACTCCATTCTTTGTAACACCAAGACCAAGACATCAAAATATTTATTTATTTACCTGACAAAATAGTAGATTTTAATAAAGATATAAATTAGACCAAACTTAAATAAAAATATTGACGACTTATTATAATATTTTCAACTAACTTGGGAATCTGCGTGGAACGAAACATGAAATGTCAAAATAAAGTAAATAAAACCAAGTTGTCAATATCCATATTTTTTATGCAACATTGGTAAAAACTGTAATATATTTTTTACTTTATTGCATTAGTAATAGAGTTTGTTTTCGTAAAACTAAAAGGAAACACCTTAATGGGAATTGGCTTGCTAAGCGTATCTGACAGCTCAAGTGTCGTCTTTCATGAAAACAACTTTACACAAAATTAGTAACCTATTTTTAGAGTTTATTAAGTTTCATAGTACTTTATTTTGTAATTCTGCAATCAGAGAACCATGGGGCGTAAATCAAATTCAAAGCAAGCACCCAAGAAAAATTCGGGGAAAGATAACAATAAATTAAATCGGAATATAAGGAAAGAGTTAGACGTTTACGTGGATAAGCTGCTGAAACTAACCAGTGTATTTCAAACGACAATCAACGTGACCAAAAGTTGGGAACATCATTTAGAAATCGATGCTTTTCTTAGAGAAATCAGAAACATAGAATCCCCTCTAAATAATAATAAAACCATAAAGCTACGTCAATCCAGGAAAGACACTTTTTTCAGCTGGTTGAAGGAAAATGGAGCGGTATTTGAAGGTAAATATAACCTATAATCGTATTAACTTCTTGAAACTATACACCTAACTAACTGTATGTAAGTCATAAAAAATATAATTAAATTTAATAAGATGTCAAAAGTTCAACATAAATGCAGATTGTTGTGATTGACCTAGTTCACAACAATACAATGAATGAGCAAGCAATGCTACTGGTAGCAGAGCTAGCTAGTAAGCTAGCTCTGCTTGCCTTTGCCTTAAGGTTTATTTATACATAAATTATAGAAATGGTATATTTTCTTATGTTTAACTTTTCCTAGGCTCTGTATATGAATTGTATTTATTTAAATGTCAATGTGTGTAGCATAGCATAGCTTGTTGCAATTATATTTTAATATTACATTGATATTGAAAAAATAACTTATTCGAAAATAATAACACTAGGTACCATTAATACCTATCTGAAGAAACATGAACCAGATTCAGTATCATCAAAAGAAAGCCTGAAAACTATTGCAATAAAATGTTACCGCAGTGATACAGAATACAAATATATTTTGCAGGTATTGATATCAAGGAATTCGAAGGTTATGATTTAGGATTGGTGGCCGCTAAGGATTTCAAAGAAGGTTCTTTGATTCTCACGATTCCTCGTAAATTGATGATGACTGAACAAGATGCAAAAAAGTCAGCGTTATCAGCTTTCATTGATGTTGACCCGTTACTGCAGAATATGCCAAATGTTACACTGGCGTTGTTCCTTTTATTAGAAAAGTATAATCCAGGTATTTATAATGCATATCTCTATGACTTAAAAGCTCACTTGTATTTAAAATGATCCTAAATGGACTGAACTTATTTCAAATCAGTTTATTTCAGTCAATAACAATAATTTTGCTTTACAGCAAATAAGAAATATCTCAAGTCTAGTTTGAAATTAAAGTACTAGAAAAAAATAAGTTAGTACTTGATTTTTATTTAACATTACAGAATCTTTCTGGAAACCCTATATCGATGTCTTGCCTGAGAAATATTCTACTGTACTTTACTTTACGACTGAAGAATTGGCAGAACTTAAAGTGAGTACAATACAAATAGCATTTATTTATTTTTAATTTAGTTTTATTACTAAAATAAATGTATCCTGATTTTGATTACAATTACAAAATACAAATAATAAAATGATTTGCCATTTTATGCTATACACATTTTTTAACAAGTATTTATTTACATCATTCTTTTAATATTTTTCCAGCCTTCTCCAGTATTTGAGTCGTCTCTAAAGCTATACAGAAGTATAGCTAGACAGTATGCATACTTCTATAACAAAATACACACCATGGACATACCTATTTTGAAAAATTTACAAGACATATTCACATTCGAAAATTACAGGTAAGTTAAATTATGATATATTGGAACATAAGTTCGTCCTTAAATTTACATAAAATCAGGAAAGGAAATACCTTCTACCACATTGCACATGCCACATAATACTGAGAATTAACTTTTAAATAAATAGTGCAGTAAGTATACCTATAACTAGAGATTCCCTCTTAAAGTAGTATTTGACCAATAAATAAACTATTTTAAAGTTGCGACTACTATGTCATGAAAAAATATTTTACACCTAATTTGTGCATGAAGAGAAACATACCTAATCATACCTAAGCCAAAAATGCAGGTGCATACCTACCAACAAACTTGGCATTCGAAACTATTACTGGAAATATTATTGAAGTCCTTACCGTTAAAATCAGGTCACTCACTATTAAAACATCATTAAAACCTAATATTGTAAGAAAATCATTACTAACAATTTCAGTCAGACCTTACAATGTTACCTATTATACTATTGGAATGGTTTCCTTAATGAATTCCACATATAGTCTGGTGATTCCTTTCCATTGTTAGAATCTAATGTGCTCATTGTATAAATATTTGAATTCGAAATCATTGGGCTTATGCTTCTACTACTGCAGTTGTTCTTATGACCTTTTCTATTCTCAAACACAGGTGTCGGTATACGCTCGTCACATAAGCTTTCCTTTCGTCTAATTTTCCTTTGTTGCTTCCATTTGATTGCAATATAAGTCAAAAGGAATAGTATCATCGCAAGACCGAGAATGCTTGCTGTAGCAATAGTGACTGATTTAGTATTACTAGGTATTTTATCCAGAATACCTGATTTATCCGACATCACCTCGCTTCTCTCGTACGTGTTGACTTCGAGTTTCTCATCAGAAGTTGAGGCGATGTTGCTGTCGAAGTCTTTCAGATGCTGCAAGTCCTCCATTAAGATTAAACCATCACTATCTAAGTCTTCCAGAGATACTTTATTTTTGTCCACTGGTAATGTTTCTGAAATAAATAAAAAATATTATTGATTTCTTAGATTGGCAAAACACAGACTGTCGTAAAATTACATTCAAAACGTCGACAGTGATTGTTTTCAATATAAGACATATCTTCTGATCCTAAATAATGGGATACGGAGTAGGTATAAAATAAAAACAGTATTTACCAATCATTCTTTCGTAGTCATTTTTTGATTCATTTTTATGTTGGTCTTTCATAAACGTGAAAATTTCACCCCAGTTCACCATGTCTTCATTTTTGGTCAATACTCTGCTTTCTCTTGCAGTATCGTTTGAATTGGTAGCATTTACACTGGTCACTGACGTAATATACAGTGTTCCTTCGGAGTCTTTTTGTACTGATGTGTCATCTATACTTATATCGCTACCAGTAAATTTATTAAATAGTGACATAATTCCCATATTTTCAGCGTTCTCGTTGACGTTATTACCAAAATCCATAACCACCGGGACATTCTCTTGGATTGCGTTGGAGTCTAATGTTGGTTTTGCAGTAGTATCATGGGTATTGGCTTCTAATATAGCTCTCAATGGGTATATTTCTTTGGAGATAGGCTCAATAGAAGATTTTGATAAAAATGGCTCTGGTGGATTGGGTTCCTTCGACGCATTATGGAATATGTCGGCTAAATGAACATGACTTGACCCCCGTTCTCTGTGCTTCACCAATTCGTTCAACGTCATGTTCCGTTCGCGTAATATTTTAGACAATCTTTTGCTGGCTGAAAAAGAAGAAAGTCAATTAATAGAATATCCTTAAATAGGTAAGAGGTAAGTACATAACTTATGAACACGTTACAGAGCTAAGTTATAAGATTGTGACTTACTCATTGTGTCATTTAAAATTTCTTCTATTTCAAACTTCGCGGTTTCCTCTGTAGAACTCGCATACGTCTGTAGTTTTGTAATCGCCGGTGACATATATCTTGTAGTCGTTGTTCTAGTAGATTTAACTTTTTCCTCTTCGTCATCTGGCGGTTGCGTTGTCATGAAATCTTCTAATTCGGTAACGTATTCAGTATTCTCCTGTGTGACCGTGGTCTGAGGTCTCCGCGTCCTTTCTATAAATTCTGATGCGGATACTAGATTACCCATACCGTACAAATTCTTCATAAGGTCATCATTTGGATTTTCAGTAGTGGAACTTTTTTGTTTCATTCGTTTTCTTTTTAACCTGTTGTTAAAAGCTTGTCGTCTTAATACTGAATTATTACCGACAGGTCTCACAATCGGTGTGACTTTAGGTTTTTCAGTTTCACTTATAATTTCACTGGGCAATATTTCAATTGTGATACTCGTTGTAGTGGTTTCTATATTTCCATTTTCAGTTTTAGTTTCGTCTTCGGTAGTTGTATTCTGCTGGCTGTATGATGTAGAAAATGTCGTATTTTCTATCTTAAGATCAGATATCGTAGTTTCGATAGATGCTACGGTAGTAGAGGGCAACATTTCTGATTCTTCAACATTGGTTGTGTCGTCATCCGGAGCCGGAGTACTTCTGTTCAACATGACTGGAATAATTTCTTTCCATTCCCTTGATTTCGATAAGTTTTTGTTATGATTAGAGTACTTCCTTGCATTTAATGCCATCAAATCTCTACTAAGTTGTGCTTTCAGTGTACTGTTTAACATGGGTCTCATTCGAAGTTTCCTTCGAATGCCAGTTGGGAAACGTCGTCTCGGTATCATTCTTGGTGTAGAATTTTCTTTATTGTCTAAATTGTCCCTTAGATTATTTCTTAATTGTTCCTTAGTATCATCATTTCTCAGTGTGGGTTCTGTTGCTTCAATATCTTCAGTGGTTGTAGTAATTTCACCTGATAGCTTCAAACTGCTATCTTCTGTTTCACTTTGTGGCTTTCTTGTCTTTTTGGATTGCGATTCTTTTATGTTACTTTGTGAATTATCAATATGTGCCATATTTACTGCTGATAGTGCTTTACCCCTTCCATGCAGCAAGTCGGTTAATGACAAATTGTGCTGCTGCAATATTTCACTCAAACTTGTTCCGTTAGACTTCTTCAATAGTTGTTTTAGAGTTATTGGGTCAATTGGTTTATTCCCCTAGAATTAAAAATAGGTACATTAATTATGATGTCCTAGATTAATCATTAAAGTAAGTGCGGAACTATAACATAATGTAACTAACGTATAAAGATAAATTAGTAAAAAAATATTCGTAGAGTTGTTTAAATGATAAAAAGGCTATAATTATAGGTCATCGTCATTTATTACGATTTGGTTAAGATTTGTTCTAGGTATATAAAATATATGTACTATAATATATTCTATGGAAATTCGCAGTTCATAAATAATAGTTGTGCTTTTTGACTTACTTTGTCTTTATTCCTGCGGCGAATGTCGTTATTAGTTCCAGTTGGATTTTTGTCCAGTGGATTAACCTCCGAAAGAGATTTACTTTGCTTTGGCACTTTGTACTCTATACTTTCATTATCTGTCACAGAATCATTTCGAGCATAATTGTCGTGTTCCTCATTTAATGACCCGACAGGAGTATATTTAATCTGTTCATGGAGGCTTTCTGAATTTTCAAATCCATTAAAGTCCTCCTTTATGGCATACTCCCTTTGGGGATTGTTATTACCATGCTTGCTTTCATCAAAAACTAGTTCGTCACTGTCATGCGATTTTGGCCTGTCTCTGTAACGTTCGTCAACGTAGCCCACGTGTTCAGAAACAGCATCAGTGCCAAGATAAGAATCATGTTGTTTATTTGGAACATCAATTGGCTGCGCCTTATATTCCCTATGGTGCCACTCATCAAATTCGTTTATCGGTGGTTTGTTATCAAGCGTTGGTCGTTTTCTTCTGAGGCCTCTTCGTTTAAGCGGTCTTTCGGCTTCTAATGCCTCGTCTGCCCAGCGATGGGGACGGACTTCTGGCCTTTTACGTCGTCTTCTTGTTAACTCTGTAGTCTGATAAGAGTCGTACTCTGCATCATGATAAGAATGAGCAGGCTCTTCCCGATGTCTCTCCAGGGATTCGATCTCTTCTGTAGATATTTGTGGTCGTCTCTTTCGCTTTCGCACAGGTCTGCGTCGAGGTTCTTCGACGGATTCCTCATTCCACACGTCGGTGCGCGTAGATTGTTGTGCCACAGGCTCGTCTATTGCTTTCCAAGGCTGGAACGCAGAAAAATAACAAGTTTTTATTACAGTTAAATCATAGTCTGTCTAATGTGATATGTAAACTATTTATTTTTTATCATAATATGATCATATCGACTTTAATTGCAGTAAATTGATAATTACGGAATTTTAATCACGTTATAAGCAAAAAGAAATCCCACAAGTATTTAACAGTGATAATTCACACGTCGAGGCACATTTTCGCACTTATGGCACTAAGTTATATTCTCATACTATTTCGTAAGGGAAACTTGAGTTACGTAAGGTGTTTAGACGACGCTGTATGCTCCATATACCGTCGAGTAGGTATTGTTTGTTAATCGTTGAAAAAGTGCGCGCCTGTTGTGGGAACCGCTAACAATACAGCAGAAAATTCGGCAAAAACACATCGATTACAGTATAATTAAGTTAGGATTGCATACATTGAATCGATGATGAGTTAAATTGCGTGATGACTTGAAGCTGAATAGAAAGTGTCCTCGGTAATTAAGCAAATATCTAGTTACATATACGTGACAGCTTGATGCGCTGTGAACATCTGTGATTTATGTTTGCTCTGCTTTAACTTGTAACGTTTTCTAAAATTAACGTCAATTCATATAATATGTACTTACTTTGAAAGTATCAACAAAATAATTATATTGCAAGTTGAATAATTCTAATAAAAGACCTGGCGAGTTTTTTAAGGGTTAATCAAAATGTCTAAAAACACACAAGTTAAACGATCGTGTAGGAAAATGCCCTTTGTCTGTTACCCCTGTAGCAAAACGAATAAAACACTTTCACAGCATAAGTTAAATATCTAACTGATTATCTTTAAATGATTGCCTTGTACTATAAGGAAAAATAAACGCTTTAAAAGCGCACCTCAGTTACGCCTCGCTTAGCGACTATAAAATCTCTGAAGCATTACATTTGGTGTACAGAATATATTGTACGTAATGTACCATAGAGTTCTTCAACTGCATAGTGCTTAGTCATTAGTTTTAGAGAAATCTTCCATTCAACTTGTAATTCAAACTATATTATAACTACCTAGTCTCTATAACGTCAAATAGTCTTGTGACATGTTTGACAACATAACATGAGCTTGTTAAGAAGAAAATCGATCATAATAATACCTACTAGTAGTAATACTGAATCTCCCTATATATTTGTACAAGCGATTTTTAATTATGACGAAAAAAGAATATACTAACGAATGTGATATTTTTATATTTATTTATAACCAATGTAAATGTCCAGTTATTTTTCCCGCGGAATTTGAATAAAAAGTACCATAGTAGGTACATAGTACCAAAGTGCCCTAAAAAGTACTATACCTATTGGTTTTAGTATTTTCATTTAAAAAAAATCGTCAAAATAAATTATTTTATTTAAGTGTGAAAGCACAACTACCAAATAAACTCACAGCCAATAATAATATTAGTAAGGATAATAGAGATATATATATAATATAAATATATACATATAATGGGTTTCAGTCCTTAAATTAATCAATCAACTTATTATACAAGTACACGTTCATTATAGCATAATCATCGTCATTACTGCTCACACAATTTATTAACCCTTACATCAAAAACCTGTTCACTTATAACGTAATATAGTGTGAGATTCCATTTTAAGATAAATCGAGCTTTCGTTTTACAAAAACATAAAAAACTGGTAATGGTGTCGAAATAGTTACGTCATTGTTCACAATCACACATTACTTACTAAACACTGGAAAGTGTCCAAGCATCAATTAACGAGGCAGTGCCTCGTCGGGCACGCGCCGGCTAACCAAACATAAAGCATAATTCAGTTATTTCATCGGCAACCGAGAAGAAAGCTGTTACAAAACCGATGCTATAATACGAGGAAAGTTGAAAGCGTACATACCGGTTTGAGCGATTCTCGCACCGTGTATTCTGACTTATGCAGATAAGGTCGGGTCATCGCCGTAATCATGCAAATTTTTATGTTATCTCCAGTGACGTCATTAAAACTGCAATAACTTAACCTCGGTAATGATTTTCGATTTAAGACGAATTACTGACGGTTTTGATAGAATTATTTGCACTTTATTGTGTTGAGTTTTTTAAATTTTGAAGCAACTTTTTTTTTAAATAGCTTACAGATACATACTGAGATGATAACTTTTGATGTCTTCGCGGTTATTACACATTGGAATGAAACTACTATAACGAATTTAACTCGCATATTTTATTTGCTGACGTTTCGAAATCTTTACAGTTCTCTAACATTAAACGAGTGTTTGACGTCACCTCAGTCGGCTATGAATATGGTAACTGTATAACTATACTCCATTTGGTGTTTAAAGTTTTGTATATTGCTTTAAACTTTAACGGTTTTTTCCTATATTTCTTGATATATAAGGTATTGGTATGGAAGTTATTAAACCGTATAAGGACGTAATTATTTTCGGAGTGCTTATTATTACGAAACTGTTTGCCATATAAATTTCCCTCGTATTCTATAAATAAATACACAGAAAGCTAGGTATGTCCACTCTAGCCTTAAGATTTACTTGACAAGCACGCAAGGTTTTTTACGACGATAGAATGCACGTGTCATTGTCGCTCTTTCACTCAATACATGTATAAGGAGTAAGAAATAGTGACAGAAGCTTTCTCGCCATGAACCCCTTTACGCTTAACTTGGGCAGGGCTAATAGTACAGTCGGCATAAGGGTTATCTGACCCCACCTAGTAACCACAGAATTATGCCTCAGATACCTTATATCTCTAGTATACGGCTATTAGGTACTGACGCTGACTGTGATGTGTCAAAAATATTTAAGAAATGAAAACTTACAACTGTTATTGCATTCTTATTCAAAATCTTTAGGGTGGACCACCACACTTAACATTTGGTATCACAAATAGATGTCGGTTGATTCTCCGACCTGCCCGATATGCACACAAAATTCATACAAATCAGTCTAGCCGTTTCGTTTGAAAACAAACACTGAAGATATGTCGATATATAGCTACTACTAGCTTCTGCCCGCGACTTCGTCCGCGAGGAACTTCTCCTTTTTTGAAGTCGGTTAAAAAGTAGCCTATGTTCTTTCTCGGGCTCCAGACTTTCTTTGTACCAAATTTCATTTAAATCGGTCCAGTAGTTTTAGTGTGAAAGCGTAACAGACAGACAGACAGACAGAGTTACTTTCGCATTTATAATATTAAGTCCTAATCCTCTCTAGTCTGTAGCTTTTTAAAAATTATAAATTATTAAAAAGAATCCCAATGACGGCGCGTGTCAAAAATCCATAATATGCGCTAGTGTTTAAGGTGGTATGTCATGTTCCATCAATGAGAAACAAGCTGCAGGCCTATTATTGATGCAACATGACAGCTAGACCTAATTTTGCATTCAACCAATTTTTGACATATAGCGACTCCAATCCTACTACTATTATAAAGGCGAAAGTTTGTAAGTATGGATGTATGGATGTTTGTTACTCTTTCACGTAAAAACTACTGAATGGATTTGAATGAAACTTTACCACAATATAGCTTATACATCAGAATAACATATAGGCTATATTTTATAACGATATTGTGTGAAGTACTCATCGTGCGCAGACGAAGTCGCGGGCAGAAGCTAGTTAACACATAAAAGAATACGAGTTTTAAATGTATCTTTACACTAAAACTAACATTTGATTGGCGTCAATGCACTACGTAATTGCACTGTGATTTGTCTAATTGCAAGATATATGCATCGGGTACGCTCCACTTCCAACTCCCGACTCCTCCCTCGATTTCTAGGCAAACCAGTTTCTACACTGGTCTGGCCGGCCATCGCTTCCTACGGATCCATCCGGCTTTTTATCGACACGATTATCGACTATTTGTGTTGCATATATTTACTTGAAAATATGTCTTGAATTTTATGTAGGTGACTCTTGAGTTATATGTTTTTCTTCTGCTGATAGTGCCTACTGGTCGTTTTAGATATAGGTACTAGACAATGGACATTAGTTAGTAGGAAACTAAGTGAAGGAAGATATTGTAAGTTTTTTACAACTGTCTAATATTTAAAATTATCGTGTAACGATGTTTGTTGCCCAACTCCTCAATACGGCTGGATCGATTTTTATGTAATTTTTTGTACATTTCAAGTTTACCATAAAGGTTTTTTGTTTTGAAATAGCATTGAACATACATACAACCCAAAATTTGCAACCTTCTACCATCAACCTCTATTTTTAATAAAAAGTCTCAAATAATGCGGTGCGATCGCTGGATCAGCTAGTAAAACCAAAAACACAACCCGAGACTTAGGTTCAAATACCTATAGATATTGATTCTAGTTGTTAACTAAAAACTAACTTTGGTATTAGAACCTGCCATCCTCGTAGTCAAATCCGGCTATAAAACTGATTTATTTCCTAATTTACTCAATATGCTAGTTATTACGATTACTTTATAATGTTTACGGAAATAACGCTTATCCCGTTAATCATGCCTTATTATCATTACCTAAACGTTTATAACCTGTGCAACCGGTGTAAACGTAATAAATAAATTTAAAAAGACCGTCTTGAACCGCACCTGCATTGGTTACTGGGGAATTTAGGAAATTTAAATACAGTTATTGATGCAAAACCTTGCAAGACCAATGTATAACAACCGCGAAGGCATCAGAAATTAAAAAAAAAACTTACTAGACCAAGTTTTCAAAAAAGGTATATCTTCGGAACCTCTCACCGCATAATGCTCACGTTCGAACTAAGCAAATCTATTTTTTTTTTCTTTTTTTTTTTCGAACTGAATACTGAAGCGCAGTTGGCCAGCTTATGGGCCTTTACTGCAAAACCGGACGGGTGGCGAGACTCCTGAAAGGAGACTCTTAAGCCTTTTGCAAATCTGTGAAGGTACTACCTACTAGGTACTTGCTCGCCAAATTTCATAAAGATCGGATGCAACGATACACTTAAGTTATCTTCGAACAAATATACAATGTTCAAGCCCAAATCTAAATCCTAGCTTCGCTCAGTCAATAAAGTAACTTAAAATTCCGAATTATAATCGTCAGCATTACATTGGTTTTAACGAGTTGCAAAGAAAGATAGAAATCAAGTTTAATTCGCCGAATCGTAAACCAATTATGTATGTAAATAACTTTTTTGTTGAATAAATGAGTGTTATGCTTGCTTAGGTACGGTTCACAGATAACCGTGACTCTCGGACATCGATTTGATACAATATTACGTAACTTTGAACCCTAGATTGTGTAATCAAAATATTTCAATATTAAATAATAACTGTTTGAGATAGGTGCGGAGATTGGCCAACCGGAAATATTGTAATTTATCTAGAAACTGTAAAAGTTTCTTCTTTTTTGTTAAGTTTTTGCATTTATTGAAAACAAATCTTCTATCAATATAAATAGCATAATAGTATCTAAATAGAAGCACGAATGCGCATTAATATTAAAAGGAATTGATTAGAAATATACGTATATATTAAAATGATTTCTTGCGAAATTTTTAATCCTGTTAAAAAACCTAACTTGGCCCTTCGACCCTTTAAATTCGGGAGTTGTTTTTTTTTAGAAAAGTTGGTTTCGTTAACTAGCATTTTGTAAGCGTATTGGGAAGATCAGAGAAAGTTAGTAAACTTATTTGCTGTTGCCGTAAACCTCCGATACAATCCTGGTACAAGCTACTAAATTACTATCAATCGTAAAATTGGTACAGGTTATTACAAACATCCTTTTCGATAGCAATCTACTTATGTAGCAAGTACAAGTAATGCAAGTACAAGCAGTATCGTTTCAAATTCCTGCCAATTGTTGTGAGTTGAAGTCCGTTTGTCTATAAAAGAAAGCCTTAGACGAAAAGTAAACGTCCATTGTTAACTGAAAACCAACCAATAGCTTTTGAGGCGTACTGAAAAAAGACAGAGACAATATCTGTCATAATACGGTGGGTGTGTATTGTTTGGGTTTCCCATAAATACATGTACCGCTTGAAATAGTTAGCTAATAAAAGATATTATATTTGTTAATGTACCTAAATATAGTTTTGCGTTGACATTGTGAAATAGGTCCTTGTATTTATTTTTAAAGTCAAAATCCCTGATTCAACTCGCGAAACACCTGACGACACTTCTTGTAAGACTGTTTTAATTCGAGGAGACTTATTTCAGATTTCTTTGCAGCATCACTTGTAGAAATGCCACCTACGTTTTATATGTAGAAAACTGTTTTTTTATTGTTAAGCAATGAATAGCACATTTGCTAAACGTCATTCAAAAAGGCACTATAAAGTTGTCTTGATGCTTTCTAGGTTTTCTTTTTCCTCAGCAGTATAAAAGTTGTTAGAAACTATAACCATGTTAATTATTAACCGCACAAAAACAGGAAAATGTTTCTGTCAAGAGATGGGGCAGGAACTTGACGTGAAAGTTTTTAGTATGTTGAGAAAATATATAAGATAGAGGCTAAGATCATATCTGGTCTAAAAACGGACTCTATCTTATTGCTAGCTTCTGTCCGCGGCCTCTGTGTAAAATTAGAACTTGATAATTTGTAGTTTCATCCA
Organism: Polylopha cassiicola; assembly: GCA_038024825.1. NCBI lineage: Eukaryota > Metazoa > Arthropoda > Insecta > Lepidoptera > Tortricidae > Polylopha > Polylopha cassiicola. Next base: position 6,648,134 of record CP149059.1, read on the forward strand.
TCGCCTAAACACCCAATTAACTTTAGTGACGCATCTGCACTTCAATTGTAAGTCCCAATCCTCTTTTCACCCCCTTAAGAGGTGATTTTAGTAATAAAAACGAAACAGCTGTTTAACCATAAAGAAGTACTAATTATCAAACGGACAGAATTATACCTATTGGTGGCAATTGGTTTTACTCTCGGGCTATATAAGATCGAACTCAGGATAATCGTTTGAGATTGTGAAATACCTAATAGATAATTTATACGTTAGATAACAGAAATGGAAACGAATGGCAGACAACATTTTTTTTACTCTCAAAAAGGCAAGAACTGACAACCAATTGCACTAATTGCTCCGAATTGGATTGGTAGGCTTCCAATTACAAAATTGCGTGGATTATTCTCCTAAATACCTCTACAAGATTGATGTTTCCTATGAAAGAAGCAACATCTATATCATTATGCTGTCGGAATTACAAACTCATTTGATACTTTTTGTTATAAATACATTGCCTACCTTTTAGGGATTATCTTATTAACCAATTACATATTTCGTATTTATTCTTTACTAGCTTCAGCCCGCGACTTCGCCCGCGTGGAACTCCTCCTTTTTTGCAGTCGGTTAAAAAGTAGCCTATATCCTTTCTCAGGCTCCAGACTTTCTTTGTACCAAATTTCATTTAAATCGGTCCAGTAGTTTTAGCGTGAAAGCGTAACAGACAGACAGACAGACAGAGTTACTATCGCATTTATAATATTAGTAAGGATGTTCCTAAGGATTAAATATATATTTTTTTAATATCGTTAACATTTATTTAATTTTCAAAGAGGTCTAAACTCAGTAGTAGTAAATTCTTGAGATCGCGGGTTTAATTCCTGTCGGTGACCATGTAAATTTGACTGTGACATTTCGCGACATGTGACATGATTGGTGATCTGTCAAGTCATATGGGATTTATACCTTTGAAAGTAGGTACGTATGCCCAGCAGTGAGCCAGTTTTGCATTACTGTTATTCCCATTTATTAAATAAAAAACTTAATATTACCTCCTCGTAACTCGTCCCGGGATCCAAAGCTCTCGGTCGAAGGTCTCTCCTGAAGCCCGGATCCAGATTCTCTTCAGCAGAATGCACGATGATCACCAACGCAGCCAGCGTGCTCAGATAAGGCATGGTGAATCTCCAAGTCATACCCATAGTATACCAACAAACAGGCTCAAATATATAAAGCTCCCGCTTCAAACTAAACACAACACCACACTGCACTTCACAAAATTTTCCTCTTTTTGTTTACGACTTCCAGCAATTATTATCGATTTAGAAGATGCAAGATCTTAAAAGTCGATAGGAAGAGGATAAAGAAGGAAGGGTAGCGGGAAATGAAAAGTACGTGTGCCCTACGTACTTCCCTTTTCGATTTTGGAAATGTCCTTTCGTATCGAGAAAATTTATTCGCTCGTTGTTTGTTTTCACATTATTACTTAATGTTTATAAGCGCTATCGCGGCGGATTTGATTATCTTATTGAGGAAATTATTATAAGATTTCTCATGCAGGTCTCCCGCGGTTTTTTTTTAAACGTGAAAGTGTGCGTGGTCGCGATACACGTTTGCGCTCTGCCGTAAGACGCGGACAAGTGGCGGGCGCGGCACTCAAGCAGCAAAGCCTACGACCACGGCGCTTGACTGCGTAATTTTTACTTTTATTATCACCAACGCTTAAACAATAAACCTACTAATTGAGAGTTCATTATTACAGATTCGCTCAATTAAGATTAAATCATTTATCGACAACCTACTCGTAATTCAAATGAGTATTGTGTTTCTATTTCAATAGTTATAGCGATCGTGGGCTGTATGGAAGTTGATACTAACAATAGAAAATATATGAAAAACTAGAGCAGTAAATAATATGAAATCGTTGCAGCGAAACATCGATGCCTTACGCAGAATATGCATATTGCATAAGATTGATTTCCATTTATCTACACTCGTTTACGTAGAGTTAGACAAATACTGACGGGTACTCGTAAGTCAATAAATTAGTGAAATGGTGTACCGGATTCTTTAAACCGACGAGATACTACCTAATGATTATTTCAAATGATGCAACCTTAGCCAAAAGTCTCTTTCAAAATTTATTATATACCTACTTGTATCTTCACTGCATCAAACAGGTAACTTTTATGCAAACATAGCAGACCATATAAGTAAGTACATATATTTCGCTTTTCTTTTCTTAATACATTATTCTACTGCAATAATATAACAGAAAGATCATTATTTTTATGTACAACTTCAGTAAACTTCACGCTGTACAAGAATTATTTAATACTAACTTTTATCTTCAAATTCGCTTGCAATATTAACCACTGTAAATGGTTCACGTTGCCTCGACCTCAAGACAAATTTCAATTAATATATCGCTATTGATGTAATTGATACTACAATTTTCCATGCAAGTCTGTCAGTTTCCTCGGTCCATACATTTACATGTCTCTGGTAGAAGCTGGGGGTTCAGCGTATTGTGAAACGGAATGTGCGCGCGCGCCGCGCCGCCTCCGCCGCGGAATGTCGATCGAGCTCGCGAGCAAATCATTGTTATTGTCTACTTTAATTAAACAATTGACGGTGTTTACGTTACATATGAAATCTATAAGAAATGTGATACTGTATGGGAGATGGTTTCTATTTCTACGGCTTTTTATACCGTCAGAACGAGTAACTTTAACCCAACCTAATTGTTAATGTTGAATTACCCGTCTGATTATTTAAGTACATTTCAGAGTATTTAAAACCAAGATGATGTAAGTTAAGAAAGTTATAATGATAAAACAATAGGTCAACCCACCCTTGCCAATGATGTCAAGGCATCATTTTGACACAAAAATAATATTAAGAAAATAAATGACCGAGTTTATAAATACTATGAATTATTGAACTAAATCTATAATGAAGAACGTAGCACCTACAAAAATAGTATCGCTGTTCTAATAGGTCGATCATACCGGTAGCGAAACTTTATCATTAACTAAACTGTACAGAAAATACAAACAAACCTGAATTATACCCAGTTGCATTCCTAATCGTACGAAAATAATTATTGGCCACGCGCTTGCTAAAACATTACAGACGACTTCCTTCTTTATTAGTTTTTGTTTATTTTCGTTGTGTCCGCATGCTGCCAAATGAATTCGATTAAGTAAATACTTCCCTATCATCGCAAAGGCCATTTCAATGTTTACGCCTACTTGCGCACGGCCATTTCTCCAATCTGTTTTCAAGCAATATTTCGCTAAATTATACGTTATGTAACACTCAAATTGGCCGATGGCAAGTAATCTTCGGATCGTTTAGTAGAGAGCGATTAATCGTGACTTGGATAGAATGATAAAGATTTTTGAGATAAACTTTTTTTTTAATAATTAAGAAGACGTTTTAAAATTATAGCGACTCAAGAATTCTCCTCTTAAATCCTTACTTCTCTTTAATGCAAAAACTACTGAATGGATTTTGATGAAACGTTGGTATGAAATTATTATAACTGGTTTAAATCGCGTATTTTATTTGCTGGCGTTTCGGAAACTTTAGTTGCCAGATCGTATCACGACCGAACGAACTAGTTAATCCATTATATATAGTAAAATCCATTATACTTATTTAATTCCAAAGTGTAATAACCGCAAAGGCATCAGAAATTATTATCCATAAAAGTATCATTACTGATATTGTTCATTAAATAAAGGGTATGTTATTCTGACAAAGCGATTGACACCTCACTGATCATTACTTGTTAATAAACAAATACTACTAAAGACATTACTTTTCATTTTGATTTTAAAACAAATTTTGGAGAAATGGCCGTGCGCAAGTGACGCACAATCTAGTTTTGATAATTGTTCGAATCGAACCGTAGATAGTTACTCCAGTCGAAATGCTCTCGTTTATCTCATATCGTTGCGTAAGGTCAATTTGTACCATCATTAGCTACATAGCGTGAATTTTGGCTCCATAAATGAATTGCATTGCGTAATATAACCGTAGAAAACCACAAAAACCAAGAATTTCTCAAAAAAGTCGATAGAAGTCCTATTTATAGATGTTTATTGATTTTGTCATAACTTTATTGACAAATGACAGTCTGGATCTGTAAGATTGATTGCCTTTTCCGCTTAGACCTAACTCCTAAACGACATAAATAAATTTGGAATAATTTAATTATCGCTGTCGTTGTTTATAACAAATTGTAAGTTTGTTTAAAAAAAATGTCGACAATCTTCATGTTTATAATAATATAAATCACAGCCATAAATTCGTTTGAACGAAAGTTATCAAATATAATATACCTAGCTTATGGTCCAAGATCCTATTCACTCCAGACTTACGTACCTACGTGATTTTAGGAAATATGAAATTTTTAGGATTGGAACAGTCACTAAACTTAAAATGGCCCCGCTTTTAGTATATATATACAGCCTCTATGGCTGATGTTTGTTTCTTGATGACTTTTAAAAAAAAAAATTCTTCCTTCTGATCTGATCTTTAACATGTTGGTTTTATTCCTTAATGTTATTTAATTACTAATATTAAATAATACAACAGTACCCATTCCTTATTAATTTTATTATTTTCTACCAATCCTAGAAACTTCATCTTTCCTAAAATCACGTAAGTCTGGGACTGAGATCTCACTCTACGTGACGACTGTGATATCCTAGTACTTCTCACAAAAATCTCACAGAGATTTTGCATCATTCATTAGGAAATTTTCAACTGTATTACGATCTTGATAAAGCATACAAAGTAGACCAGCAGTGGGGTACATTGTCCCTGCTGGTTTCACACGCAGCTCTTACTTTCTTCAGAGCTCATCGCTTATTGAGAGATCTCGGTCTGATGGCAAAAAGCTCATTATTACACCGACCTTCACCGAGCTGATAATATAATAAAACATATTTTGTAATAAATTTAGTACATTAGAAATTAATATTAAAAATGGGTTAAGTACCTAAAAATTTTTGGACAAACTTTATTTTTTTTTTCAAAATAATTTTTAACGAAATGTTACATAAACATCAAGATAATAAGATTTTTTTTATCCTAACTTAAAATCAAAATACGTAATTTTTAATTGATTTGATTAAAGATGAATTCCAGGATTTTCTGAACAACCCATTTTTAATATAATATGTAATATAATAAATAATTATAAAATTTGTTTCATTCTATTATCAGCTCGGTGAAGATCGACGTAAATTCGGATCTTAGACTCCAAGAACACGTACGATCAATATGGAACATCTTGCTTTCATGCTAATGGGTTTATGCAATTCTTGTATTTAATGCCAAATCATTGTATTTAAAACGTATTATAAGAATTTAAATCGTGATTACTTTGCGATTAATGTGGCAGGTGTAGGTATCTTTCGTGAACGAGTTGCTTTCATTAAATAACTTTAAATTAATTTTATGCGGTTAGAAGGTTCTGTAATTAATTACCTATGACTTAATGGGAATTTAACAGCTATAACGGATTTAACTCTAATGTTCCGAAAACTTTACAGTTACCATATTCGTAGCACGACTGAGCTGACGAAAGTCTAATGCTAATAGAGCAAGAGCCAGCGGCCCCCAGACTTTCGGTAAAGTATAAAAGCTGTAAGTTTGTCAATGTATGCCCCCAACACAAGTAAGAACGAACCCCGTCTATGAAACTTGGGTCGCGGTGGCTTTGGCAGGTATCAGGTAATAAAGGTGTGTAAAATTGTGTGTTAAATTCGTTAAAGTATAAAACTCAGTTTTTACATATTTTACGTATAATAATCCTAGAAGTCACCTTGCCGAAACCCAGACCCTTCGTACGGTTGCAACCCTCTCCCAGACGCCCTTAAAGTTTTATTTAATTGTTACTATACTTACGGTATAGTATAAAAGCTCAATTTATATATGTTATTTGGAGAACTATCAAATGATGATTTCTTAATAGTAGGAATGTGAAAAAATAATCGATTAAAAATCGATTATTTTAAGGTAAAAATCGATTTTAAAACGTGTTTTTTTTTAAATTAATAATCGATTAATAATCGATTTTTTATAATCATGAAATAAATGCTCCCCGAACAGTTTAGTTGATTCATTTTTAATAAAACATTCACTAGATGGAGTTAGACGATGAACTGTACTACTTTACCGACATTCGTTTGATATGTTATTCATTATTCGTTGCTGAAACTTCATTTTTCTAACAATTCAAATTTGAAAGGTTCTCGTGTGAAAAAGTTTTTAGTGTTTTAAAAGTCCCGTTTTTTATAATGTCTACGACTAAAAGAACTACAAGTATTCAATATTGGCGTCAATATTTTCATGTTGACAATAAATCTGGCAGTGCTAAATGTAAATATTGCCCTAATTGTATTGTTTTAGTTATTGTACATAACGAATTTTCATAATAAATCTAGAAAATAGTTCTCATTATCCCTACTAATATTATAAATGCGAAATCAACTCTGTCTGTCTGTCTGTTACGCTTTCACGCTAAAACTACTGGACCGATTTAAATGAAATTTGGTACAAAGAAAGTCTGGAGCCTGAGAAAGAACATAGGCTACTGTTTAACCGACTGCAAAAAAGACTTCCACGCGGAAGAAGTCGCGGGCAGAAGCTATATACAATAAATGATAGATCATGCGCAGTAAAACGTCGCAATGGACCGAACGCTGTATTTCACTCGCACCCGCTGACACATAATATGTCCCTCGCGCTCGCACCTACATTAGACTTTTGATGTATTGGCAACATGAAATTCTTAGTCAAAGTTCAAAATTGTCCCTAAAGACCCCAAATGACGGTATGTGTCAGTGGGTGCGTGTGAAATACAGCGTTCGGTCCATTGCGACGTTTTACTGCGCATCAGCTGTCATTGTATTATGTGGTACGTATACCGTAAGTATAGTAACAATTAAATAAAACTTTAAGGGCGTCTGGGAGAGGGTTGCAACCGTACGAAGGGTCTGGGTTTCGGCAAGGTGACTTCTAGGATTATTATACGTAAAATATGTAAAAACTGAGTTTTATACTTTAACGAATTTAACACACAATTTTACACACCTTTATTACCTGATACCTGCCAAAGCCACCGCGACCCAAGTTTCATAGACGGGGTTCGTTCTTACTTGTGTTGGGGGCATACATTGACAAACTTACAGCTTTTATACTTTACCGAAAGTCTGGGGGCCGCTGGCTCTTGGGCTATAAAATAAAATACGCGAGTTAAATCCATTATAGTTTGAAACAACTATGGACGGATTTAACTCGCGTATTTTATTTTATTTTCTGAAGTTTCGGAACCTTTACAGATTCTATAATCGAAGCACGACTGAGCTGACGATAGCCTTACGCTAAAATAAAATACGTGACTTAAATCCGTTACAGTTGTTTCATTCCTATATGTAGTAACCGCAAAGGCATCAAAAATTATTAATGGGAATTTCTTGTACTCGCTTCCATTATGTTATGTTTTGTTCACTATGTTTACTAAATCCGTAACATAGACCCGTGTGATTACTGATTGCAACAGCATTTTTTTTTCCGCCAATCACTTTCATACCATTGTTATGCCTCAAATACAGGAAGACTTTTGCGGAGACTCTTGCTAAGTATTTTCCGTTTTAGCTGTGTTGTCACAAGATTTATGTAAGAAATAGGTAGGTACTTATGCAATTCCTATATTTTCTGAACTATAATTTACTTTCATATTTCCTAAGTTATAATGTAGAAATTATAGCCAAACCACAGCTTAGTACTTACAGTTAATCATAAAAAGGTGATATTTCTGGTATTACGCAAGAGTTGTAATCGTTTAAGGTTTTTTGTGTGGTAAGTAAAATTTTTTTCGTCAAATCACGTTTATTTCCAAATATTATTGTCACTCGTATGGACTTTCCTCCTAAACCATACTACGGCTATGTAAATATTACTACGTCTTTTGACGTATTTCATTTCGAAAAATAGGTACCTACTCAACTATGAAATCATTATCGACTAGCTTTTCCCGCGACTCCGTCCGCGTAGAATTAGTAATTACGGCAGCCTAATTTTTTTCGCAATAAGCTCCTATATATCGCCTATGTCCTTTCTCAGGCTCTAGACTGGTAGCAAATTTCATTTGAATCGGTTCAGTAGTTTTAGCGTGAAACTAACACACCAAAAATAATTTCCGCTTTTTCCTGCTAATTATTGAATAATTAAATTAAAATAATTCATAAGGCTAAAATTAACTTGGTAATAAAGATAACGATTACACAAGTTATTTAATATGAGTTAGAAAAAGTAATCTCACGGGAGTGTCATGAATACAATAGCGATGTCAAAACAAAAGTGAAAAATATTTACGTAATTGCAATTAGAGGAGAGTAAAAGTTCATTACAGATTACCTATTGTTACACATATCTAGCTTTATGTGCATAAAGATTTCCTTTATAAAATACACGTCGTAAATAAATAAAAAAAACTGTATAGTAACTAGCTTCACCCCGCGACTTCGTCTGTGCAGCATTAGTATTTTACATTGTATATAAGTACGTGTAATCTCAAGGGTTTTTTGCAACGCCAAAATAGTTCCCCGGTTGGTAGATTTATTTTCCTACTTAATTGACGCTTATCGTTATATTTTTATTATAATAATATAAATATTATTATTTTATTATTATTAATATTAATATTTTCATATGTTATTCTGACGTATGAGCTATATTACTGTAAAGTCATCAAAATCCATTCAGTAGTTTTTGCATGACAGAGTACCAAACATATCTATATACCAAACATCCATACATTCTTGCAAACTTTCGCATTTATAATATTATAACTTCTAACTCATATTCTAACTGTTTCGTAATAAATATAGTTTTCTCTAGGACTATACAAATTTGTCGAAAAAATTGCTAACTTTCTTAATTAAATAAATTAAGTTTGGCTCGGTATTCCAGCTAGGAGTTATCTATATACAACATTAAAGCTGTCGCTATCCACCAACATACCGAATAAAATTTATACAAATTTACCAATATTGAGTGGAAAATTCCGAAAAACTTGCATTAGTAGGTACTTTCTCACACATTTGTTGTTCTAAAATCAATCTCGATGTCATCATGAGCTAACGGCTTACATGAACGTAACATTTTGGATGTACTATCGCATGCTTTCGGGGTATGCCATTTTAGAAAAAAATTGCTTGCACTTGTTGCTTCACACACAGCCGCCAGGTACCAGGGTCGTTCAAGCGATTATTGCCTTAAAGGTGTAACATCGCCAGCACAGTTGATAGTATGTTCTGTATAGGAAGCGATCAAGGCGAATATCGATCAAGCACGCAACATTGCGCATGAGTGGAACTGTGCGCTATCCGTCATTATCGCTGATTTATTCCTAGAACAGTTTTTGCTCCATTGTCGTTGCATATATTGCTGTCGAAATCGGATTTTTAATGCTAAACGAACTGCAATGTTATCTACCTCTTGAATTGTTTTTCATATGAGTTTAACAATAATAGTTAGGTACTATAAAGTATTTATACAGCTCCACCAAAAAAACTTTTTTCTTATTGCTCTGGATATGGAAATATAAATAAATTATTGATTTGTCTATTTAAAAGTATTAAATTGTATGTATTAAATATAAATTATTCCGTATGACAAATTGTATTGACGACTAATGAGAAAAATCTATGATAGTTAATATACCTATTTGACATTATATGTATGACAAAATCTTATTGTAATTTTGATGTTAATTATTATTCAATCTTATTGTTCTTTGTTTTTGTTTTTGACGATCTCAATATGAGTATATGTAATTGGACATAATAATAAATTAATTATATTGTATGAATTTTGGGAAATAAATAAATCTAATCTAATCTAATCTATCATCGTGAATTTTTATGTTTTCAACTGCCCACTGATTATGAATACATTCATGAAAGCTCAGTATGTGCTCGCATCTTTATGATTTTTACATAATTTATCCTTTTCAACCATTCAGTATGGCTTGTTAGAAATCAAAAAAAGCAGAGCAAAACCCATAAAATCATTGTTAGTTTCATGAATTATGGGCAATAGACCCAAAATCATTTTCATACAATTTGTCGTCCACTCCTGCCCATAGTTCCTTACTTAGTAAGTGTGATTTTGCCTCGTGAGTGAAGATACGACTTCTAATGAAGTAATTATGGGTGGCCATGTCTTAAATCCGTAGATCATACATATATATATATTATTATAGATATATATTTTTTAAGGATACATTGTTTTACAGATGGGCAGTGTCGACCGTAATGACGCGTCAGAATAACCTAGAGATTAACAGCGCTAATACGACGGCGTTTATACCACTATGGGATATGTGCAACCATGAACATGGCAAGGTTAGATGTATAGGTGTTTTAACACGAGCAACTTTGGTAACAGTATGAGTAATAGTTGCCAATTGCCACTAACTTTCTTGCAGGTGGACGACTTACTGGCTTAGACTAATACCCGGTTTTCCAGATAGTCTATACTAATACAATAAAGAGGAAAAGTTTATTTGTTTGTTTGGATTGAATAAGCTCCTAAACGACTGGACCGATTTGAAAAATTCTTTTACTGTTGGATAATACACTATTTCCGAGTGATATAGACTATAAATTAAAAGGGATCCGAGCGAAGCCGGGGCGGGCCGCTAGTCTGACATAAAACGATAGTAGGGTTAAAATCCTGATAGACTGTTAGAGACCAATAATCCATATACCCATTTTCAATAAGTCATACGATAATAATTTTGAGTTGTTGATTTTCTATCTCCGGAATCATATTATTTCAGATAACCACAGATTTCAATGAAGAGTTGAACCGTGGCGAATGTTACGCGCTACGTGACTTCAAAGTCAACGACCAAATATTTATATTTTATGGAGCGAGACCTAACGCGGACCTCTTCTTGCATAACGGGTAAGTACCAAGTTGTACAATACTTATAAATAACCAGAATTTGTATATATGAGCATGTATTAACCTTACTGGGACGGACTTAATTGTTCCGATAATAAAAACAGCGCCAAATCGATTGTGCGGCCAGCTGTGTCTCTAATTTACACTTACTTATCGTTAAATGTTTGGACTTATATAAGTTAATCAAGCTACGCAAAGGTTGTACATAGCTGTATGTACGCTGTGCTGTATAAGAGCGGAACTTTACAGCCTTTGTATAGGTTTGGCTGCTTGTGTGGTACCTAGGTAATATAGCAGACAAGATTCTGAACTAACTGAAATTATGTCTAGGTCTGTAAGTAACTCCGCTGCTTTATTAGAATAGCGACTTAACACAAAATGTGTCATATCGGGAATTCAAATTGAAACGTAACGACTTACAATAATTATTAATGGAGTGATAACATATTTTTGTTTATGTCATTATTAAAGCAGCGATTTTATGACGGTAACAATTATAGTAAAAAAAAATACAAAACTTATACCCAAGATAAGAGGGAAAAGTTTATATAAAAAGACAGTGACTATTATAGCAAAAGCAATACTTTCGCTTAACATTTAAAGCATTTTACGGCATTCGAAATTAGCTTGAAATATATTTTCGAAATTGTTTTACCGCCATATCGAAAGCTATTATTTCAAAATGATATCTTAACAATTCTAACATGACTCGAGGAAAGTAATGACTTCAGTCAGTTTTACTACCGGTACTTTCTCTCTTATTTATTTTAATAAGGACTGCGTCTTATTATTTGTGTGTCATTTACGAGTTAACCTCTTAATTGAGGTAGGTTAAAGATAGTATCGGTACTTTATGGCACTTTCTAGTGCATGTTAATTTTAAAGGAAGTTTATGTTTCTACAATAATGGTATAAACTCACACTAACTACTCTTTTTCAACCGACGAAAAAAACGGAGGAGGTTCTCAATTCACTGAAAAGTAAAAAATAATGATTTTGTCCTTTATAACGACTATTATTTTTGTTGTAACGTCTGTTATTTTTGGAGTCGGTGCCAGCCTCAAACAAACTTGAGTACCTTATTGAAAAGTTGCTGCACCAGCTGGCACCGACTTCAAAAATAACAGACGTTACAACGAAAATAATAATCGTTATAAAAGACAAAATTATTATTTTTTACTTTTCAGAGCGCTATTGTTTTCTGTTGCGTTTGTAAGTTGCTAAATTAATGCTACTCTGCCTACCTAACTGGACTAATAAAACAAATTATTTTAAGAAGTCGAAAAAAATAAAGTAAGTTTACTAGTACGAGCTAAGGAAGGCAAAGAATCATTGAAAAGAGTCGTGACAATGTTTTCTAGATCAGTATTAATTTTATGCGTCTTTTATACATAGTATTCTCATATATGAATAAATATAAATATATTTACTAAACATACAAAAATGCTTTTAGCGAATATGAATTATAGATTAGAAATTCTTCCATTTTAACACAGTATTTCTAAATTATAACACACGACGTAACTTTCTTAGCTAACTGACATACGTATCATTATATCACCAACACTGATGCATGATGATTTGTCAATAGTCATCGCACAATGACTACTGACAAATCATAACATCAAACTATGTTTGTTTATGAGAGTGAGTTTTACTTTTCGCGTACGTAATCACGTTGCCTGCAAAATGCTAGTCATTATGCTTTTGGCTTATGATTTTGACACAGATTTAACTCCTTCAGTTCCTCAATTTGAGGTGTTGAAATAACACTAAGTAATGATGAAACAAGAAGATCAGCTTAACGCCTCCGTCGTCACTAAAATCAGTCGGGTTACATAAACCCGAAGGGTTAAGGTAACCCGACGTTACAATATAGTAAGTACATGAGCTGTGCCATAATGAGAAATGGAAAAAACCTATCTTCTTCCTTTATTATTAAAACTATTTACAACACTTCAAATTTAGGAACTGAAGGATATAAATATGTGTCAATTAGAATTTTAATGGAGAGAATCTTAACCCAATCAGTCGGGTTACATAAACCCGAAGGGCATCCCCTCCGGTATTACCTTAACCCTAAGTAGGTAACTTTAACCCAACCCTATTTCATAAGTTTTTGGTCTGCTTATTTTTGCTTAATTCCATTGAACTTGTCAGATCTTGTTAAGTTACAATATACATAGAGTATTTAATACTAAAAGATGATAAAAAACTAAACTTTTTGATAGTTTCACTTTTTCATATCAGGGTAATGTGTGGTTGTAACGTCTATTTAGAGAATTGTATTCAGACGGTTTGTGGTTTCGCACACATTAGAAACTTAAAATAATGTAATGGTTCGTATTTAATTCTTTTATTTTTATCACATTAAATACATGATAGTTACTACCTATATGTGTGCGTGTGTGTCTGTAAGTGTATGTGTGTGCAAGCTCATTTAGATTTTTACTTATCTAGTTCAATTGTCATCTAAATAGACTTAGTGTGACGTTTATTTTGTATGAAGAGCCTATTCTACTCCTAGTTGCATTATGAAATCAAAGGTCTGACTATGTTTAGACATATTGCGTTGAAACTTATCTTAGGCGCTTATTTAACATGAATTTGGGAGACAGACTCATGTAGATTGCAGAGTGGGTTTTAAAACCCGTCGAAGGCAAAAATTTACATTATATAAACGGAAATAATTTTAACCATCAAGTAGTTAGTAGGAAATTTAAAATGTTTTTTACTTACTAACTGATGTATGACACGGCATTGTTTCGTACAGTACTTTTTAAATTAATTAATTAATATTTAATTTCGTCACCGGAGAGGGGTGGTGTAACCCACCTCGAGTACCCCATATATTTCAGTTTCAGAATCTCTTTATAGCATGTGTATTTCTTATTTTCAGTTTCGTATACCCAAAGAATCAACACGACAGTTTGTCGTTGGCGCTTGGTGTGAGTTCGAGTGACCCTCTTAGGGAGACTAAGCTGGCTCTACTGACCAAACTGGGACTAGCCGCTGTAACCCACTACAACCTTTACACGGGAAGTAACCCAATCAGCGCCGAGCTCCTTGCCTTCATTAGAATATTCAATATGAACCAGGGTATGTTAATTTGGACTACATTTTTATTCCACTGCTAGGCAATAGCATCTATTAGGGTTTGGTACCTAAAGGGTAGAATTGGAGACTGTTACTGAGACGGCTGTCAGTTATTCCGGCTGTTACCATCTCATGAACCGTAGTTAACCTGTTGAGTTTTTTTATAGATGACGTATTTCTGTTGCCGCTGTAACAACAAATATTAAGTGAATGAAATGGATATTTAAGAGGGCTCCCATACAACAAACGTGATTTTTATATATACTGAACTTTTTGTTGCAATTATTAATAAAACTTCAGAGAAGCGCGATCAAAAGTACTTTTATAAAATTAACTTAAACAAATGAAAATTGCATCATATCAATCCATACAATTTTACATACCTTTCGTTCATTAACTATTGTCGATAGACACTTGTCTATAAACCTTGTTGTGAAAACGTAACCCAACAAAGTAATTTTCCTATTAATAATATTAGTGTGTATTTTAATCACATTTTGTAAAATTCTAATAATAGTTATAATTTTATTCGTTCTCTGTCGATCTCGCTATGATATAATGTTATGTAATTATAATTTATGAAATAATGGAAAGTAAATGAATCTAATCTAATCTATTATTTCAGAGGAACTAACGAAGTGGTCTAGCCAGGGCATGCCGGGGGACCTAGTATCGACTGAAGCAGCCAGTGCCGAGGCGGTGGGTGCAGAGATAGACAGACGTGCATACACCTACCTGCTGACCCGGTGCGGACTTATCAAAGCCTCGTACAAGAATAAAGAGACACCTGATTCAGTACACAGGTTAGTAAAATAAAATAAGTAGAGTAAAATAATAAAAAAATAGGTTTCTATTAGAACTTCTCATTTCTAAAAATGTCTTAAGCTTCGTCCACATTTGTAGCATTTTTGTGTAAGTACTCGTATTGTATATCGTATCCGTTGCGTGGCCTCAGCACGTATCATGATTTCTAGTTTGGACTCATGATGATACCGTCCAAACTAAAGGACGATCGCGGAGCACAGCGAAAAATGGACGTTGCTCTTTTTCTATTTGTCTCTGTCGCACGCGCGTAGTAATAGGTACACACCACAGAAATGCTACAAATGTGGACGCAGCTTTATATGTAAAAAGTTAAATTTACTTTTGCTGTTCATTTACAAAGAGAAATGCTAATTTCACTACTGATGACTTTCTTTTCTATTTCAGTAAAAATATCAAGTTGCTGAAGGAATGTGAAGTACAAATATTAAACGGTGCCATCAGATATCTGGAAGATATCTTGCAGAAACTACCGAAAACGGTAGCTAAGTGAAAATATATTTTTAAGGTAGATGCAATTTATTTTATTAAATTCTACCCAAATCATAAATCATCGAACAAATCATGACAGTATTTTTTTTATTGTTTTTTTTTACAACGAATGGATTTTTTTGTGTGTGTATTTTATTTGTTATATGATGTACTTACCAACGCAGTTTTTTTAATATAGTTTGTGTTATTAAAAATGTTTTATTTATTTATAAAAAAACAGTATAGGTTTTAAACTTATTGTCTTTATTCAGTTTTTCTTTTAAAAGATCTCTAAGCTTATAAAAGACAGTACAAAAATATTAAAGGTACATTTAAAAACTTAACTTATATTTACAGATGAGTAAAGTTTATGAAATAAATTATAAATAAATATATTATTATCATAAGATAATTGTACACTACGTCGCATTTGTGAAAAGTAAAAAAATATCTCTAGCAAAATTACCACCCAACAAGCAAAATAATCCTATAAAAAAATTAGAAGTCTGGAATTACTTATAACGTTCTTACGCTTCCTCGTGTATGTTATAAGGCTTATTCGCATGTACACTTGATTATAAATTAGATAAAGGATTGATTGATCCTATAACTGCACCCAAATCCTTGTTTAATGTATGTTACAAGTTACTTACAAGAAAAAATAAAGTTGTCTTGAGAACGCAGTAAATATAGTTTTTGCTGGTTGGGCAGAAATGTCGAATATTTTTCACGAAGTTACGGTACGGCCCAACTAGCATACGAGTTCTATATAAGTTAGGTATGTAAAGGCTGTATAAGGGCAATTGCTCTTATTCAGCCTTTGTACTGCTTATAAAGAGCTTATGTGCTGCTAGATTTTCCTTGTATTAATTTTACATTCTTTTCACTAAATGCAAACTATATAAATAATTACTAAAACATAAATTCCTTAATTTGTATCATATTTATCACAACAGTTACTGAGATATTTAATTAATAAGGACTTATTCTATAAATAAACAAAATGAAGGAGATTTATTTTTCACTTAAAAAAATACAAATCCTCTCAAATTGTACTTTTAATAATAATAAGTATAATCTAAATAAACTATAAAATGCCTTTGAAATATTCAAAGCTCATGTGATTATAAGCACCTAACAACTATCGTCCTTTTTTATTTTTACTCTGTATGAAATTTTAAAACGAAAATAAATAAATTATAATAGGTATGTCATAAGTCGATGTAATCTCATATTAATCGTTCTATTTCAAAAAATATAATGCCTCCATTTTCAGTAAGTATTTTGACGGATAAAACGTTTACAAAGTTCTGCAGCCTAGGATGATTTGTCAAGTCGACATGTTGTCAAGTCGATGTCGTCTTATTATCGCGGTGATCTGTCAAAAAGAGGCAACGTTGTCGACAGTGACAAATCTCGTCGTCTCTTGTTTCTTCATGACGACAACAAAACAATATCGACACGACAAACCTCCTTGTTGACAGTGTTCTCAATATTATGTCGACAAAATGTGGACTAAACAGTTCATCATAGGCTTGCTAAATCGCAGACCGAAAAGGCGCAGCATATACATTCCCTACAAGGTCCTATGACCTGGCAAAGGTCGCTAGGTACCACCGGGCACACACGGCGTGACATCGGTCGCTATATCCGACGTCTTTCCGTTATGATGATGAAAGTACAGAATTAATTTTAAAATCTTAATAACTACTGTGAAGCGATTATTTTATCCGTCCCTTATGCGGTACGTAAGCGTGATGCGGGGTCCTGCCTTCCTTCCGCCGCCAGCCCCGCGCTGCGACCAACAAAGCTCCTATAAGAGCTGCCACTAACACCCCACAAGACACTACCATGGCTGATAGAGCTGATGTCTTCATGCAGGTCTGACCCTCCTTTGGACCTGTTACAGAAAATGCTATATTTAAAACAGACAGTACCTACGTCAACAAAAATTTTCATTTTTGTTATAAAGAATTAAAATATACCTACAAATAGATACACCAAAGTTGAATCCAGAGTGAAGCAAAAATCAATGCCAAACCACAAAAAAAAGTATTTGACTTTATTTTAATATAGTACCTATCATAATTAAATCTTTTATTTATGTCTTTAATTTATCTAGTCCAAAGTACTATTTTTACTAGCAACGAATAAACATACTTAAATTATAATAATTATATAATATATATATGTCGCAGTGATATGATGAAAACAGGAATTTGATCAAATTTCTCAGTGATATGATCAACTCCCGGTAGATGATAAAAATGCCACGCGTTGTGTCATTTTCCTAGTGAAATTTAGTAATTTGATCAAGTCTCCAAGTCATTTTAGGGAAATGAAAGAATCATAAAAATGGCTGCTAGATTTCATCATTTCACGTAGTTATTTGATCAAATGCCTGAGTTGTTTTAGGGAAATGATAAAACGAGTAATTAATTCAACTCGGTTCTAACATTTTACTAAACACGTCTAGTGATTTGATCAACTCCCTAAACAGTTTTAGGGAAATGAAAGAATCACAGCAATAACTGGTGGAATTATTCATTACCCTTAGTAATTTCATCAAATCTCTTAGCAAATTTAGGGAAATGATAAAACTAGTCTCAGAAACAAGATAATACCCTTTAGGAAGTAGGTATTTCTCGGCTAAAAAATAAACAACAAGCTACCTACAGCCCAATATTTTTTGCTCTAACTCTCGGCCGTTATCGCAGTGCAATAATTTCACATGCTCGAACTTCAGTTGCCATAATTTTATATTCTATGCCATAATGCTCATTTGCAATATTTTCATTTGCCATAACTTTTAAGTGTCATAGCTATACGTGTGCCATACATCTCATTTTCCCTATTATTAAATGTGCTTAAATTTTATCTATGCCATAGAATTCAATCACCATAATAATTATTTGCCACAACACGGTCAAAATTTAGTGATTATTATTATTAGTTGACAAAACCTGGTTAGTTTATGTTATGTCGTAAATATACTATTATTAAAAGTATCAGTTCTGACGCTTCGCCGGCCGCTGCCGCGGCACGCTCGCTTCGCTCGCTCGGCTCGCGCGCTGCAAGGGCATAGTTCTACCTAACACTCCTCCTCGCTTCGCTCGTCGTCGTACCTAAAGGAGACCTTCAATTGCCAATAAATAAGATGTCCCCTACATTATACCCACTGTGCACAAAGAAACAGTCTGGATTTGCTTTTTTCGTAATTATGGCAAATAATAGTTATGACATAAAATAATAGGGGTTATGAATATTATAGAAAATAAATAGTGTGGAAAGAACTAAAAAAATTGTGACCACCGTGCGAGATAGTTAATGGCAGACCTAGACATCCAGCCAGTCAAGTGTCAATTGAACGATCTAACCAGAATATCGAAGGTATGTCACGTGCTTGGCTAATAGACAATGACACAAAAAATTGGGCTCTAATTTATTATTTTGTTAGCCGAGAAAGAAATACCTATTTCCTAAAGGATATTATCATGTTTCTAAGACTTGTTTTATCATTTCACTAAACTAGCATAGAGATTTGATGAAATCACTAAGGGTAATGAAGAATTCCACCAATTATTGCTGTGATTCTTTTATTTCACTAAAACTGTTTAGGGAGTTGATCAAATCACTAGACGTGTTTAGCGAAATGTTAAAACTGAGTTGACTTAATTACTCGTTTTATCATGTCCCTAAAACAGCTCAGGCATTTGATCAAATAACTAAGTGAAATAAAGAAATCTAGCAGCCATTTCTATGATTCTTTCATTTCCCTAAAATGACTTGGAGATTTGATCAAATCACTAAATTTCGCTAGGGAAATGACACAACGCGTGGTATTTTTATCATCTACCGGGAGTTGATCATATCACTGAGGGAGTTGATCAAATCTCTGTTTTCATCATATCACTGCGACATATATATTACATTAAACAAACCATATAACTAAGAATGCCAAACTAGGTTATTATAAATTATTACGGTAAAATATTGACAAATCTTGTCATTTTTTTTTCAACAGTTATGTTATAATATCATAGATTGATGACGTAAAAACTTAAACAACTTCTCACCACTGCTAGAAGCCAATTCGCTGTCCTCCTCTCCCTCTTGCAATACTCTAAGCGACTGAAAGAGAGAAATGTTTTCTGACAGTCGCGGCGCCACACTCGCTGTAATGGCGGCCGGGTCCGGAATGGACCGACGTTTCACTGACTTCATGTTACGCCAATGACAGGGCTGCGACTGTAAATAAGATATAATATAAGTAGGGTTTCTGCTCGAGATTTCTCGAAGCGGGAATTCCCGGGAAATCTGGCCTAACTCGAGACGGGAAA
This sequence comes from Polylopha cassiicola, assembly GCA_038024825.1. NCBI lineage: Eukaryota > Metazoa > Arthropoda > Insecta > Lepidoptera > Tortricidae > Polylopha > Polylopha cassiicola. The sequence continues at coordinate 6,667,834 of CP149059.1, forward strand.
AATCGCCTCGAGAAGTCGAGAAGTCGAGAAATCGCACCTCAAAATAATCACACGTAAATTTTAGATTAAAACGGCCTTCCGCAACACTTTTTGCAATACGTTCTCCTTCACGCTATTGTATTCGGTTCCTTGGATTCGGCCGATCCCGATTTTGACTAGGTATTTCCCCCGCTTGCCCCGCTCTAATTTATTTTAGGTTTTTGTTTAATGAAAAATTTCAAGTTGATTATTTAAGATTTGCTATGTTAAGAGATGATTAAGAAAGACGATTTATTAGTTTAGTTGCTAAACTTCCTAATGATTTAATTTTCTTTATTGTTTGAATACTATTTATATCTCCTAACAGTCGTAATACCCAAAGTAATAAATGGGTTGTATCTCTAATCATTAATATTATAAGGTTATTAAGTGTTCAAAACACGTCAATATCTTATATATAAAATTCTCGTGTCACAATGTTCGTTCCCGTACTCCTCCGGAACGGCTTGACCGATTCTCATGAAATTTTGTGAGCATATTGAGTAGGTCTGATAATCGGCCAACATCTATTTTTCATACCCCTTAGTGATAAGAGTTGTCCACCCTTAACATTTATCTTTTATTTAATTGCCAGGACGAAGTCTGTCGGGACCGCTAGTAGGTACCTATCTATAAACTCTTCTAGAACTACGCAGGGTTTACAGGGGAAAATGCAGAAGAAAATACAGTATTAGGTATATTATTTTAGTCTTTTAAGTCAAGATTCTCATTTATATATTGTTATTAGTTTGATGATTATAATACAATGTTTAGTGCAATCTCAAATAAATGCCAATGATTAAAAAAAGCAAAGTCATTAAGTTCATTATTTCTTTATTATGTCTAAGTATTATGTATGAGTCGCGAGTAGGTAGTAGCAGGTACATTTAGTTGGTGATCAAAAAATATCGATATTAATGAATTTGAAGTGTTTTTTTCGCCTTATATTCATGATTTGTAAATTTCTCGAGTTCCCGGGAATTCCCGGGAATTTTTAGTCGAGAAATCTCGTGCCCCGAGAAAAAAAATAGGTCGAGAAATCAGAAACCCTAAATATAAGGTATTAACTGTGATCTATCAATCGAATTTAGATTGATATTTTTGGTTCAATATCAATAACATTTGTTTTTAATTATAATGATATCTGTACCAAGACAAGAGTAAATAAATTTAAACCTCCAGTGGGATCTGAACCCACTGTCGCTTGTAAAGGCATGGGCATGAACGGCAGTGGGTTTGAATCCCACTGGGGGTCTATCTCTATCCTTAGCCTATTTTTTTGGAATAATAAATGCTGCTCTTTATTAATAAAAAAACAATATCTAAATTCAATAAAAAAATGCATATATAACTAAGTACCGTTTACGTAAGTATAGGGGGAGGGGGTAAGAGCTTTGCTTACTTTTGCTGACAGCGTGTAAATGGGGGTAAGTAATTGTAATAAATCTGCTTACGTAATACTTGAACGTCCTAATCAATACAAGAGGGGAATATAGTGCTATTATATCTTACCGGACACCTCCCATGGCACATCCGGACATCACATTCAATGTAGAGAGCAGGAGATCCGGTAAACCGGAAAGTTTTCATATACGCGTAGACTTGCGTCTCGAACACGCCCGCTTCCGACCACGAGCCTCGGAAACGAGAGATCAATTTGTCGTCCACTGGACAGCTGAAATATAAAGATAAAACTTGTACTGTACGTGTAAACAATGGATAAAGTTGCTAATTATATATCCAAGATATGGGTACAAATCTTTTGCTTAAACTTTTATAGATTCACTACACAATAGAATGCAGTACCAATTATTGAGGGGTTATTTCTTACTAGCTTTTTTCTGCCTGTGATTTCGTTTGTGCAATATTGGTATATTAGACAGTATCTTCATAAATTATAACTTATGTTATGTAATAATTTCTGATGCCTTCGCGGTTATTACATATTGGAATGAAACAATTGTTAACGGATTTAACTCACGTATTTTTATTTTATTTTATTAGCTGACGTTTCGGATTTTTTACAGTTTCCATAATCGTAGCACGACTGAGCTGACAATAGTCTAACGCTAAGGTGATTTATACAGTTATGCAAACTACCTTATATTTAAATTACAAATTTTGAAAAACTACCCTATTCTGAATTATCAAATACTAATGTTACATTTTACGCAAAAAAATTTACTACCTACTTATTATACATTACAATTAAAACCTAATAGGGGGCGTTACGTTATGTATTATTGCAGTTTAATTAAAATCCATTTAGTAGTTTCTGCGTGAAACAGTAACAATGCGCGTCTATCCGTCCATATAAAATTTCACGTTTATAATATTAGTAAGATTAGTAAGTACTAATGCATATCTATATATCGAAAATAATAATTAATGAATGAGGTAAAATAATAATCAACATCGGTCTAACAATAATTCCGTTTCAATTAAACACGTACCCATGCTCGTCGATAAGCTGTATGCGCTTAGTGGCCCCGTTATGCGCAAAGCAGTCGTTCACCACGATGTCGAATCCATCTGTAACATCAATTATTACATTACAACTCCCAGCGCACGTAAACGGTTACAAATTAATTAAACCTGTTTTTTGGGTTCCGCACCCGAAGAGTAAAGGGACATTACTATGAACTGTCCGTCCGTCACTGGACTACCTATATCTCATGAACCGTGATATATAGTCAGTTGAAATTTTCACAGAGTTCCGTTTTTAACCCCCGACGCAAAGACGACGGGGTGTTATAAGTTTGACGTGTCTGTGTGTGTGTGTGTGTGTGTCTGTCTGTGGCATCATAGCTCCCAAACGCATGAACCGATTTTGATTCTGTTTTTTTTGTTTGAAAGGTGAATATGTCGGGAGTGTTCTTAGCTATATTAGATGAAAATCGGGCCTGTAGTTTAATAAATAGAGGGGTGAAAGAGGGGATGGAAAAATGAATGTCCACAAATATACTCGAGTGGGGTATCAAATGAAAAAGGGCCACGAGTACATTACAAAATTGAAATTATAATGAAAATCGGTCGAGTCGTTCAAAAAATATAGGGAGTGAAAGTGGGGATGGAAAATCAAATATTTATAAATATAACCGAGTGGGGTATCAAATGAAAGAGGATCACGTGTACATTACAAAATTGATATTATAATGAAAATCGGTTAAGTAGTTCAAAAAATATAGGGAGTGAAAGTGTGGAGATGGTTAACCAAATGACTACAAAATTAACCGAGTGAGGTATCAAATGAAAGAGGATCACACGTACATTACAGAATTCCATATAAAATGGAAATTGGTTAAAATAATAATTAGTTACCTACCTACTTCCAAAAAGTATGAAATAAAAAAATAAATTAAAAATTTTAAAAAACCCTTGACATAAAAATATAAAAGCCCGCTAAAAAGTATAATAATAATAAAATCTTGATATTAGGTAGGTACCTAAGTATTAATAGGTATTTCTACAAAGAAAACGTCATGTCGGGGGGACCTTAGGTTTCGATACATAGTAGGTAAATATGTAGAGTAGGTACAATTAGGTAAATGATGAGCGGTCCCCCCGACGTGACGTTTTCTTTGTAGAAATACCTATTAATACTTAGGTACCTACCTAATATCAAGTTTTTATTATTATTATACTTTTTAGAGGGCTTTTATATTTTTATGTCGGGGGTTTGTTAAAATTTTTATATAGATAACTAGCTTCTGCCCGCGACTTCGTCCGCGTGGAACTCTTCTTTTGCAGTCGGTTAAAAAGTAGCCTATGTCCTTTCTCAGGCTCCAGACTTTCTTTGTGCCAAATTTCATTTAAATCGATCTAGTAGTTTTTGCGTGAAAGCGTTACAGACAGATAGAGTTACTTTCGCTTTATAATATTAGTAGGGATGGTAAAGAATCCTTCGTGCGCGAATTCGACTGGCACTTTTATTCTTCAAGATTTTTTTAGCAAGATTATATTTTTAACAGGTCCTAACTATTATAAGTAAAACGTCGCCACAACACCACCCAGATGTGATAATCGACATTAGACTTATGAGAGAAGGTCATCTTTATCAATGTGAATGCTGTTAGCCGATTCTCAGAATTTCACAGATTTCATAAAAATCAGTCCAGCCGTTTTGGAGAAGTTTGGCAACAAACACCGCGACACGAGGATTTTACATACCTAGATAAAATTATAAAGTAAGTAATCTTGACCAATGCGAGTACTATCGAAATCTGAAATAGAATCAATAGTTGATATTACCTATTCAATTCTCAATACCACAATACCAATTGATTGATACCAAGTGACCGGACGAAATCGTGCCCCCGTTGCAAGTTCCCTCTCAGTCCAATTAGTAAAAGTTACTGTCGAAGTCAATGGCATCGGATTCAAATTGCCATAAGCCAATGAACTTAGCAATATTTGGGACTAGGATTGCGGTGTAACACGCAATAGAGCATAATTTGCCGTTGAAATGGCCCTTTGCGGAACGTAGTCATGTCTAGATATTACGGGAATTTCGGTAACTGCTGTCATTGGTGTAGGTGCGTTTAAATTGATTACGCGTCGAAATGCTTCATTTAAGATCACAACAAAGGAGTACTGCAGGGCGATTCGACAGGGGAAAAGAATCATTCAAAACAAAAGCCGTATTGAAGTGATAGCTTAACGAGTAAGTAGGTATATTTATTTTATACTACCAATCTTAAAAACAATATTTTTCCTGAAATCACGTCTGAGATGACTGGGATCTTGGTCTATATCGGTTGATATCTTCACTACATAGTATAAAACAAAGTCGCTTTTTCTGTCCCCATATCCCTATGTAACTACGCTTAAATCTTTAAAACTACGCAGCGGATTTTGATGCGGTTTTTTTTAACAGATTATTAATTTAAGAGGAAGGTTTATTGCAAGGCGTGTGAAGCCGGAGCAGGTCGTTAGTTTTCTATATATCTTGCTAAGATGCCGAATATGATTATCATTGTAGGAACTTTAGAATTTACATTCGGATAAGGATGCTGTCCGATTTAAAAGTTATGGTTTTAGCATAGAACGGGATTGTCAAAAAAAGAGTAGTAGATTTGTAATCGTAAGTCGAAGATTAAAGTTATAACATGATCTCAAAGTGTGTTTAAATTATAGGCCTTATAATACCTATATATATATCATGTACTCACCGTATGAACTCCTCATGTAGATGAGCAATGTCAGTGGATCTCCAACTCTAACAGGTCCTGAGACTCGCGCCCCTCCCGCGCCGTACCCAGCTCTGATCTCCATGTAGCACTCCGGCGGTTGTAACGTGAACACAACTGGGTTTCCTGTTGCCACTCTGAAAATAATCACAAGGTTAAAGTACCTAGAACAGTGGTTCTTAATATTTTAGATCCGTTACCCTTATGACCTAGCTAAGGTCACTAATTTTACTCCTCCCAACGACGAACTTGCGCGCTAGTCGGCGCTACGCTGTGTTTAAACTTGTCACTTTGAAATTCGGCTTTCGAGACAACTACCAGCTGTTTGTTACCCCCGCGAAATACAAGTATTTCCCGCGGTGGTAATTAACCCAAGGTTAAGAACCTAGGTAGAAGCATAGATCTACTAGCATAAACAACTGTAGAATTGATTAAAAATGTACTTATAGAGGTGATATATCCTAACGAAAGTAACCATATGAGCTAATCGTGAACTTATCACTACTTTAATAGAATGAAACAAAATAAACAACAAGAAAAGTGTGAATTTAAATTTAATTGTGAAGGTTTAAAATCTAAAATGGAGTACCAAATATTTTTCATTCCAGCATATTTAGCTATTGAATGAATTCGAGATTAGCGTTACCTATATCCTAAGAAGAAATTTTAAAGCATTTAGAGAACATTATTGTTGAAACTTACTCGACATCTAAAAACGGGAATGTAACGGTCTTCCAGAAATCGTATCCATACTCGCAGGTCACCTTGAAATGCTCGTCCAGCTCTTCCTCGATCAGGGGGTTGTACTGCACCGTGATCGTGTTCCACATGAGATTTTTCTGTTTCAAATAAATCAAACATTTAACCCAAAATCTATACCTTGTATCTTTTAAAGACAAAGAAAGTCATATTAGTTAAATTATTTATAACTCGAGAACGGCTAAACCGATTTGCTGAAAATTCGGGGGGCGGTAGCTTAGAATCACGAGATGGACAATGGACATAGGGTACCTACTTTTTATTCCGTTCCCGGTGGATACAAAGTTTTTTTCCACCTTTGATTAGGTACTTGCTCCCTGTAAAACGGCCTCGCTTTTATCATAGCGAGTATCCATTCCTTTCTAAGTTTATTTTATACTACCAATCTTAAAAATATCATCTTTCCTAAAATCACATAAGTCTGGGTTGGCTGGGGTCTCACTCTATGCGATACTATGGTCGCTTGTATTAAAGCTTTGTCCAAAGTGACTCATTGAAGAGTTAATATAATGTTTATTAAGATGTATCAATCGAAATTCGATCAATATATATGGTCCCACTGGGGGTCTCGATTTTTTCTACTCTTGTCTTTGTATAAATATCATTAGAGTTAATAAATTTTAATAATGCTTACAGTGGGATGTTTTCTATTGTCATCGTGTTGACTGTTCCTTCCCAAGGTACCGCAACGATTAAGCTGAATGTAGAACTCGTAGTAATCCCGCCCGGATCCGTTTATGTACATACAGTCCGGGTCATAAGAATAACCTGAAAAAATACGTTGGTACAAATTTTGGAAACAATCCGATATGACGTAGTAAAGAGTGTTAACTTAAAGAACTTTCCAAGAAACTATATAGGCAGGTACCTAAATAAAAATGTATCACTGAAATGTATGTACACGCATAACTTCCGATCGACTGCACCAAATTGAATACCTAATTCTTTTTGTTTCGTGTTTCTTATTGTCAGTACAACATTTGTACAATATAGGAAAATTAAACGATTTAGACAATATTAAAATTTTATAATAAAGAACTACTTAGTTGAAGAGAAATTACCACATCCGTAAGTAAAAATAAAGAAGTATTTATGTAATGACGACTGTAGGAACATAAAAATTAATTAATTCATTAGTACCTACCTAATACAAGTAATAAGATGATTACAACTCGAATATTTGGGGTAAGTAATCATTATAAATTTTATAATGGGCGCGTGAATCGCATGTGATAAAAACTAAATATTTTATAAATAGACAATAGACTTTAACATTAGCATAATAAGTGCTTTAGTTTTTTTAAGACCGATAAAACATGTTAAATATTCTCTAATGTCCATTTAAATAATGGACTGAGAGAAAGTATAAAATTGGCATAATTTGATTCCCAATAAGCGCTTGTAACTGTGTCATAACCGAATGTGTCCAAAACAATAAGTGGCGAAAAGTAAGTTCACGGTATATCTAGGCAAACAGGTCAATTCGTTAAACCAATAATCGAAGTTAATATTAAATTGTGGGCTGTGGCTAGGCAAGAGATAGTAGCGTTTATCATTCATTGTTAAATATAAACATAGTATTTGGAATAAGAGAACTATAACGGATTTAACTCACGCATTTTTAATTGCTGACGTTTCGAAAACTTTACAGCTCCCATATGAATTGCTAACTGAGCTGACTATAGCATAACACTAACGTAAAAAAGGAAGTAACGAAGTTAGTTTAAGGAAGATATGTGAACATTTTTTATTTATCACTGCTCAAAAAAGTTCATCATAGTAAAGATATATGATCTTAAACAGAAATAAGCAAAATTACTTCATTACCTACTATAAATACAAACACATTATGGAAACTCAAAACTTTCGAAAAGTTAGCAAATAAAATACGCATGTTAAATCCGTTATAGTTATTTAATTCCAATAGTAAATAACATTCTACGATACAGTAAAATGACATTTCAACAATCGTAACTACTTATCACGATTTCATTGTGATTCTCCGAAATCGCTACTCGCTAAAACTCAAACCGCAGTCAAGTCAATTGTATAATTGGTTTGAAACGTCTCCGAGGAAGGCCGGCGGTAACAGCTATGTGAAATTATAAGTTTGTCTCACGAATCACTAGACAATGTTGTTTATCTCACGACAATCATAACGAGTAATGTCAAAGGCAACGAAGGCTGTAGGGTAAGATCCTTAACAAACAAGAGAGATATGTATACGTGGCCCACTTAAGATAGTGTTATAAGGAATTCATGTGTTGTGTAGGTATATCCCCCTATAAACAACACATGAATTCCTTATAACTAGTGAATTCCACATGAATTCCTTCCCAAGTTTTGTTTAAAGATGAGATATATGTAAGTAATTACAATAGAAATAAATACCTATACAGTTTTAATCTGCAATTATGTAATGAGTCTCTGCAAAAATATAAATTGCAACTTTTCTAGAAAAGTGTGACAACTCGAAATGGGTCTTACATGAATTCAAATTTTAATGTAGAGACCTAGAGTCTTAAATGGAGTAACAAAATATTTCGAAGTGCCTGGAAATTCTAATATTAAGATGGTTTATAAACAAAGCTATAAAACTGAATATATTATTAACTTACCTGCTGAATATACGAGACCAGCGAATGAGCCGTTAAATCCAACCCTTATTTTCATAAAGTCATCTTGACATTCTGCTTCTATATCTGTAAAATAAATACAATTTATCATATTATATTATACCTAAATAGAGTTTATTTATTTATACCTTATTGCACAAAATTCAACAGAAGTACAGTTTACAATAATTAATATTAGGTAGATACTTAATCAAAAAGAGCTTTTGCAACACGTCAATCACTTGGAACCAATCAGATGGATAGTGGATGAGTATTCCAGAGTCGGATTGCCTGAAAGGCGAAAGTATTGTTATCTGCAGCAATAGGTTGGTACAGGGACAAAAATGCACGATTTTTCATTTTATTACCTGGTTCAAGATTCAAAATTTGATCTACCTTTAGGTATACGAATATAACTTTCCCACGGCTGCGCTTACCTACTATTTTTAATCAGGCATCTGCCGGCTTGGATTACTTACAACTAAAGTAACTTTTTCCCATAATTTCTACCTACATAATATATTTTGTGCTTATTTCACACCCCGAGATTCCTATTAACTAACCTATAGGACCTTAACCAAGTGTAATTTCGATTGATTTAAAAAGCTTCATTCCATTCGAGAATAGCTGAATGAAGTTGTATAAAAACAAAGGCTTGCACAAGCCTCCGCGGCCGCGGCACGCGCGGCTCGATACGATCTCCATACGTTTCACAAGTCACACCGGCTTGTGAATGATCATTCATTCATATTGTGCCGGCTAATACAGTAGCTGTGATCGTATCGTACTTGATATTACATGGGATTTTGTCTCGACTCGTTTATACAATTAGTTATTTAACATTGGTGAAAAGTAGGTACAAATTTTTCGGACTTTGTATTTGAATACCTAGTATTCAAATATAAAAGTCCGAAGCTTGCCTCTGATTGATAACAAAATGGCAACTACGCATCACGTTTGCATTTAGCGTATGTTTTGTGCTTAGTAATTTTCTACCTAATGAGACTGTGATTACAAAACACAAATATAATTATTCTAAACATAAAAACTAGAAAAAAGAGGTTGAATCGTCATAAAAACTAGAAAAGAGAACATACTTTTCATGAAGTGTAAGTAAGTGTTTTTCATATGTCACCATAATAATTTGTAAGTGAAGCTCTTGCGCATTTATGTAAAAAAGGCTGACGTAATCACTAGCTAGCTCCGCCACCCCCTTATCATAACAAAAATAAGCAAAGCAAAAGACCCCCTGTCCCCCTATAGTGCTTACGTAATACATGAACGGCCCCTTATCGTTCGATACTCACATTGCACCCTACTGCCATTGGTCCTATGCCGCCGGTACTCTCTCTCCCAGGCCGGGGGCTCGCGCCACGTCGTGTCCGCCGGGGGCGACCGTGGCTTGATGCTCACTGGGATATAGTTGTTCTTCTCTGAGAGAAACACCACCTGTCAAGAAAAATGAAGACATAAGTTATTCGAACGATTTACGGGAGTTACTTTAGCGCGGGATACCTCGTAGCCAAGTAAGTACCTCCACGAAATAAGAACTTTATTTTGTGGAGGTACCTACTATTTTGCACGTGAATGATAAAAGATCAAATATGTTAAAGAAAATGATCATCGGATTTAATCGAGCGCGTCAGATTAAGATAGGATGAGTTAATTAAAAACCAAAAAGTATATATTCCAATAAACTGTCAATTTGATGGTAACGCAAAAAAGGAATAGGGCTACAAACTTTGTAAAATAATCGTTATTTCGTCTACTCGCAAACGCCGTGACTTTTTTTAAAGAATTTATTCAAGGATAATCCAATAGGACACTATGACGAAAAGTAAATCCACAGCGTTGCCTCTGGCTAGTATTCATATCGTTATCACAAAAGCCCTGACAACCCATAACTAACACTAATTATGACATATAATCAAGATTAGGTTGTAAAATGCCTCGGCCCAGGTCGAACCTGCGGATGTTGTGAATGTTATTCTTGCAACACATCTGATAGCCATGAGATATGACGCGGTAACAACGTCCTTCCGGCACGTACATACGCGACTTTTGACTACCACATGACCTCCGCTAATTATGAGGATTAGCATTGTTTTGAAATAATTAAGGTGTTAAATCTTAGCCAATGTCACGCGTCGTACCTTGAAATTTATTATAACCCGGCGAACTTTCGCGCTGTCTTATTTTTTTTTTCTACCTTGTCCTGACAATAACAAACACAAAAAAATAATTATCCAATTTGGTGCATGATCGGAAGTTATTTCGGTTATTTGTATAGATTTTTTGGTTGTAACTATTATTGCAATGAACTTTTGAGCATACATATTTGGTTTTATTTAATTTAAACCGTACGAAGGCTTTTTAAGAGTTTTCGTCTATATACCTAATATAGGTACAACTCTATCACCTACAACTTTTAGAACTTAAGTATGTGATACTTGGGTATAAATATTTGACAACCAAAATCTCTGCCTACGAAACCAGACGTTACAGGTTCCAATACTGCTAAGAGCAGGACGTATCTATGTATGTTTATCCGTTGTCTGTCATAGTAGGTAGGTACCTAAACAGGTCATTCAATCGACGACGAAATTTTGTAAATAAACAAAGACCTTTCGATACCAAAAATCGTTCACATAGACCAATCAAAAAACATACCAGGGTCATTAGCGTACTAGAAACTCAAAAGCTTTTACCAAGCACATTTACCTACATTCTTGGTTATGGCCCAATTTCTGATTCAAATTTCGAACCAAGCTTTGCATAGCCCATTAGCGTCGATTGTTATTTACAAAGCGTAGGCTATCGGTAAATGCTGTAATGCATTTTGTCTTGTCACGATCCCTTAGATATTTGCACAAAAAAGTCCTAAAGCAATGGGTAAGTAAGTATGCCAGTCGCACGGCGGCGCCGCACCGCACGCAGCGTACAACTGGGCCACTAGAGTGAACTGCCGCAACTACAATTAACTCGAAAACGATTTGAGAAAACGCACTCTCGTCTCGTTTTGTTGAGTTTTCGGTTAAAAGTGAGTATGCGCCAAAGGGACAGTATAAGTGACGTTTGTGGTAGGTACCAACATAAAATAGTTTTGATAGTGGATTTGACAGTTTTGATAATGTAAGATGGCGCCATGTTGTAACTTTATATATTCTTATATACTTACAAAAGTTATCTCGATAATAAGGAACACAAAAAAAGAATCATACAGTCGTTCAGATGTTTTGCACATATTTTATTCCCCCAGCGCATCGGTATCTAGACGTTGTCAATTTTATTTCAGCTAATTAATATTTAATTAATCTAATAAGAACGTATGTCTATAATAACTACTGACTTTTTGTAGCAATTTCACGTAAAAACAAAAACGAAACTGTGAGATCTTAAGTCACATTCAAAACAATTTTTACTGTTTCAAACGTTCCACTTTACATTAAAGACAAAAGAAAGTAACCAAACGGTCATTTTTTAAGTGTAAAAGCTACAGATTATTATGTTATCTGAACAATCTCTTTACTTACGCGTTGTCGCCACTTCACTTCGACAAATTGGTTTCAATAAAAAACGACCAAAACAACAACAACATGGCCGCTGCACTATCGTTTAACTATAAATGGAAATAAAAACGGCGAACTCTCTTAACACACTTCCGAAACATTACTATTCTGGCACAATTACGTACATAATGCAAGTCACACGAATTTAAAAATAAATTACGTGTATTATATCGTCGTCATAGAGTGCAGCCCTAACTCTATGCATTTTAGTCACGAGAAAATGTAATTCAATTATTTTTGCATTACCGACATGATAATGGGTTTATTCGTTGAAAGTTTGAAGATAACTTAATTTGAAGCATCTGTAATCTAGTTTATAATAGTTTCTTTTCAACAAAATGCAAGGTTAAATACGGTCCTACGCTAAAATCATTTCAATGCTAAGGGATAATTAAAATGACGTAGTGTTTAAATATGTAAGTACCCATGTATATGTGAATACTTACAACTCAATATTGAAGCAGATTTAACCAAAAATAAGGGGATGTGGAAAACCAAAAATCTACAAATATGTGCCTGAGTGTGGTATCAAATGGAAAAGAGGATCACATGCATATTTTAAAATTATAAACGCCTATTTTAAAAAAAAATGTTTTTAACCCACCTTAAACCTAATTTAATAATTACACTTAAGTAGCTACCTATGCAGTTAATTAAATGTAGGTCGTATAGTTGCATTATGTGATAGTTGGTTAACGTGCAATGTGAGCCAAGTAACAGCACGCAGCAGGTCAAAGATGGATATCACAATCAGTTTACACCACACAACAAAATAGTCATTGACAATGAACTAAACATGAAACTCTACAATGCGAAGTTCTCACGAGCCGTCATTATGTTATTCGATCGCAGTTCATTCCTAATTTCTGGGCCCATCTCGATTGTTTAATGGCTTTAAGTGTGACATCTAGATTGCTTCATTCGCGTTTACAATGTTGGCTGTATCACTGTTCTCACTTCCTTCTTTTTTTAAATAGAAAAACTGTGCCTTCAGTGTAAAATTCAAAATTTTTAATGTTAATTTTTGACACGCATAACCTACGAGTATGTATTAGGGTGATTCCAAAGAGTGTTTCAATTGCCGTCAATCACTCGCCAAAAAGGTAACGCTTTAAACTTTTATAACATATACAAAATAATCTAAAATAGTGATTTTTTTTTGATCTAAATATAGTGTTTGAATTTTTTATTGGGCTGACGGTGGTTGAATCGCTTGTGAAGTCTTCTGCTAAGAAGGTCTTCTTGTAATGGTCCATTTGTGTATTAAGACTGTACTCATATGAATAAAACATCCCTGATGTATATATATATTACTTATTTAAGCCAGGTCCTTGCCTTAAATTGATAGTACACCATTCCCAAAACTGCAGCATAATGTTTGTATTAAATTACTTATTTGCTTCTGCATAAGATTAAGAACAAGCATCTTGTTACACTAAATAGCATTCTTCAAACACACGGCCTTGGCAAGTGAACTTACAACCTATAATTATATTTCCAACCCAATACACAAATTTACGAAAATCTACACAAAAGTTTCACGCGTGAGTTAGCCGGGTGTAGTTGCCTAACAAGTACGCAGAGTAACAGCTACGCAATATCATCTTCATCAATGTAAAGGGCTCTTATCTTATTGGGGTTATCGTTAGAAGAATCTGGTTTATTTCTATAATTTGCAATGCAATATGGTGAGTTCAGTAGTCGAGTTACAAGCATGAAATTTGAACTGATATAATATATAACTGCAGAGAGAATACAGATATATAGAAGAGGACAGAAGAAGGTTTAGACAAAATTAAAATAGGTCCCTCACTAATTAGTAAGGTTTACTTAACAAAAACTTTATATTGTGAACCTTACTAGTGTGTTTATAGACTGACTGTTGTAGGCGACTGGCTACCATACGACCTTTTTGAAACGAGTTTCCCTTATACAGAAACGTTATAAATGATATGACCACAACTTCGCCATCTGCGATATTAGATTACCCATGTACCTATTAGCTTAACGTAACAAGCTACTTAATTCAACAAAATCAATTCACATAACAGAAATGTTAGAGATGCCTTATTAGTGTAACGTTAATGGGAACTACCTCTCAGCGTACATAAGTAGTAACAGTACGTTAGTTATTATTGAGTCTCATTACCGGGAGCATATTCACAAATTAAAAGCTTACACGTTATGACACAATGGGAAAATCAACAAAAACTAAGCAGGCGCATTGGAAAGAGGAACACAGATTAAATTAAATAAATCATGGGTAAACAGCACATCTAATCAAAGCCAGCAACAATACCTCGTGACGATTAAACGATTATTAATACCGACACAATTTCCATCACCTGTATCTATTGGAACAAGATTACTACCTACGCATCGGTTCACAATGGATTCAGACGATCGTTTTTCAGTTTCACTTTCTAAAACGCCTCGTAAAAAAAAAAACACGACCTGTCTAAGCCGTAACAAAAAACGACCGTAAAATCTTAAACCATCTCTGTGATGTTGGTGCCACAAATACTGTGCCTAATCTATACCTTTAACAAGCCAGTCGTCGCAAATTGCTGAATACTTTATCAATCAGTTGGTCAATGGTGAACAAATGGGAGTAAATTGCTGTTCATTATGCCAAGCTTTCACCCATTTCCCAAGAATTTTGGGGGCGTCACAACGCTCTGGCGCCCTCGAATCGGAAAACCTTTTGTTTTTTAATGCAAGGCCCGTTGCACCTTCACCGAGTCATTCTTCCATTCCGATCCGTGATTATAAAATTAATTTGTATCTGTAAAAATAATTTTTTGTTCGTGAGTCTCGCTAAAACTTTATTGAAATGTTGCGTTTAATACGAAGCTACCTATACATGATGTTGTTGTTGGCACGCCGGGTAATTGTTTCATTAGCACTCTGTAACTTAATAATGACACTTCGTCTCAATTGTTGTTTAGCTATTGGTATCCGTTGCTTTTACTTCAATATCCGTTGACCTCTCTTGTCTCGTAAGAAAGTGGTTGTACCATAATTTGGTGTTTTTATTTATGAGAGTAATAAAAAAGTCCTCAGTTGCTAATAGCCTCCACAAGAGTCCTCAAGCTTCTACAAGAAACAAGACTAGTGGAATATTGGTTTTAAAATATTCTTGGAAGTCTAGGGAGGGTTTATAATAAAGTTTGAAATTACAAAAAAAAACAAAACTCAACAAAGGCGATAAAAAGTTAAAATTAAAAGGTTAGCTGATTCCAAATATAAATTGTTTATGGTTTAAGATATGGATAGACTTGGAATATCCTAGACAGATTTCGAGTTAGTTCACTACAATGTGTGTAAATGAAGCTATAATATATAACCTACTTAATCGAAAGGTATTAAAATACAAACCATAACTTTATCCCCAGAATAACTTGAAAGTAGCTTACTCGAAATATACTGGGCTATTACGAAACAGCCCTAAATGTTGTAATTTAATTGTTTGACATTGAGCTACAAACAATACAAGTGATTTGTAGGGCCATTAAGCACTATGAAAGAATGCATAGTTCCTACCGTAGATACCTACCTACGTTCCTCTACAACGATTCATTGTTCATCTTTAGACTTATAGCTTACATATTATGGACTCCTACAAAGGGACGTATGATTTCCCCATCAAATAAAATTAAATCTTACTTAGAATTTAGTAATTAGGTACGTACTGTAAATTTTGTGATGAGATGAAAATAGCCAATGAACTTCAATTCTTTATAATTACTGTTATGAAACAAGACAGCAGACAAGAAAATAAAAGTTGAAAAATAGTTAATCCTACCTACATTAATTAAATAAGAATCTTTGCATTTGTATCGTTTTAATGAATGTACTAATCTATTTACTAAGTCTTCAGAGAGTGAATTTGCTGTAGGTAGTATTTTTGTTGTAATTAATTATTCAATAATTTGCTTTACTCAGTACTCGTTTTATTTAACATTGCTATCTACTGGCGTTAAAGCGTAAACATTTTTTTGATCTAAACATTATCATTTTTTTTAACGTTAATTATATTTTCAGTACTTACCGGGTCCTGCTCGCTGCCGTCAGTTTTCAGCGCTTCCCTTGTTTCATTCTGAAAATAAAATCAAAATGTAATTTAAACACAATAAAGTAATAATAATGTCTATATAACTATAACAGATTTATCTATTTAAAATTTACTACACCAAAGTTAACAGAAATAAGTGAAGGTACATAAGGCGAACTTAATGCCCTGAGTTTAACTGAACTTAATGCTTAGAATAATACAGTAAATGTTCGGTGCAACTAATTACTTTAAACAAATACAAAGACAAACAAAAGAGAGAATGTATTTCATAAATATGAAATACTAAAAATATACATAAATAGTTACGATGATGTAAACTATATTATTGGATCATTTAGGTAACTGGCGTAAGTATATTACTTTTTGCGAAAATTATAGCAATATTCATAATTCAGAAATAGGTAGGTATTCATAAACGACTCAGCTGACGTCTAACATCTCTGAACCCAATATACGATTTAATTCCGTTGAGGTTGTTTTACTTATTCCAATATATATTATGTAATATATATACTTAAGTTTAATCTCTCACCGCTATATTTTAAATATCTATCTATCTATTTATCTACAGTCTTAATCTGAAATGATAATTTCAATCATCATTTGTGGTAGAACAAGTTACGCTTTATAACTTTAATTTCCGGTATATTTTTAATATTAACTGAAGCGAATAATCAGAAGGAATGTTAAGTTAACAGAAAGTGGAAACATTATTGTATGTATATATACATGTATATATCTTTAATTCAAGAATATACCTTAGAAGTGGCAGCTAATGTCAGCTCCACAGGATCGTCTCCGGACCCTTCATGGAGCTCGCTGGAACTGGATGAAGAGCTGGCCACAGACACCACAGAGATCTCCGTGGAAGACTCGGACGAGTCATCGTGTGTGGCCGCGGCATGCGTTTGCTATAAAACAAGAATGATTTTATAAGGAGGACAAATAAATACATAAGTTAAGTAAGTACTAATTTGTACCACTACATTGAAAATAATTGAGGCATCAGATATTATTCACTTAAGTTTTTTGTTACTTGTTGCTTATGTTCTTAACATAATATTATAGTCTGAGACGATAATGACGGTATCTCAAACGGTAAAGAATGAATTTAGTTGCTTACAGGTATTAAAAAAAAAATTTGTATCAGACTTTTTTTATGTACATATTGGAGTATACATTAAATTTAGTACTTATTCTCAAATGTAAATGTTTTGTTTACTTAATTACCTAAATTAGAACGTTTTGATTTTGTATACTCATTAATATTATTGCCTCCTATCATTGTTAAACCTTATATTTTTTGAATACTTCAAATATAGGAAGTACCTAAATTGTAATTCTAAGCAATTGATAGTAACTATATGAATCTTGCAAACAGATATCTTACGAGAGAAATAAATGCTTACTCTTATGACTAGAAGAAAACTGCAAACCACGAGTAACCTGAAATAAAACAACAAAATTAAATTTATTTTTAGGTTTTCTTCCTATAATGTGACTATATACACATTAGGTATGTATAGTAGCATCAAATATTTAGTCAACATCAACAATAGAATCGCCTGCCTAACTACCGACTTGTCTAATAAGTATCCAATAAAAAAAAACACTTAAAGCCATTTTTACCCTAAAAATTATAAGGACCCTTCAAAAAAATCAAAGTAGTTTTCTACACAGGCAAAGCCACAAGGCACAAAGCATCAAATATTTTTTTTAGATGTAAACGCAACAAAACTATGATCGTGCAAAAGTCATTACCCTGTAATACTCGCTTCTGTGGGCAATCGCGGGTCAAAAGACACGGCAGGGTAATGACAGGGCAGGGGAATGAGCAGGGGAATCGATAGCGGCATCAATTACTGCCGGCCGATGGAATTGTTTTACCACGTGCCCTGGCCGTTCAGCGTGAAATTCATATTGTTACGAAATTTATAAGTTTATTTTAAGTTTTAGATTGACAGGTTAGTTGTATCTTTAACTTTAAGATGCTTTAGGCTAAGAAAGGTTATGTGTGTTGACCTAGTATGTAAGGGGTTTTTAAAACCAAGGCAAGGATTCTATTAGTCACGAACTTGTTGAAAAATGTAAAATCTTCCTTATCTGAACTAATATAATAAAGAGGAAAAGTTTGCTTGTTTGTTTGTTAGGATTGAATAGGCTTCTAAACTCCTGAAAAATTGATTCACTGTTGGAAAGCTACACTATACCCGAGTGATATAGGCTATAAAAAAAGGACCCAGGCGAAGCCGAGGCGGGCCGCTAGTTTTCTATATTACTACTTATTATTTTTTTCTGTGGTAATAATATACTTGCTAAATAACTAATTATCTATAACTATTTTTATGAGTACCTATGTAAATAAGACAGTTCATTTTTCGGGAGTCACATATTTCGAAAACATGAAAAATGTACAAAAGTGTTATATATTGTATACTTAAATAAACAGTAATAGGTACAATACTTCCAAAATATTACAGTTAAACCACAGATTAGATACCACCAGCAAACCTTATAACCGCAGAATATGGTACAACCAAAACTCTAATGGTACTTTTTTACGATATCCAAGTTCAAGGTCACATTCTGTCGAAACCGTAATACTAGTATGCCTGACCATGGACATTATAGTTCCGTTACACCAATACATGTGGCCCTTAGACACGGCTATCATAAAATATTTAAACCGTTTTAGTAATACGCCATACAGTTAAAATGTTCATAGTTCATATTAAAAAGTTTAATAGTTTCCAACCTTGTTATATATCACGGAAGTGACATGAGTGATGTTTTTCAGCACCGATGATATAATAATGTACACCATGTCATGACAACAGAAGGGTTCGTAAGAGGGTTATGTTGCGTGAGTCAGCATCTACCATTCTCTATTCTCTCTAAGTGGTCTCTATAAGTGATAGATGCTTTCTCGCGCTATAAAATCGGGATAATATATATCGATATATCGATTTCAAATGAGTCGATTATTATTAAAATTGAATAACGATATTTCGATATTTTGTCCAAAAAGCGTTACCTTTAGTAAGCATATCATGACATATATATATATATATGTATTTTATTTAGTGAAAGAAATACCTTTAAGTAAATTATTATCTGGATGAAATAGGACATATTATATACGATCATATTATTACAAGCCTAACATTATATACAGAATCCCTAAAAGGATCGTGTCATAAGATTTTGTCATTAATAAAAAGTTGGTGTATTAGTGCAGCGTTTTTTTCTTACACATTGCGCCTAGCGCAACTTTGAATGCATTCGTTTCAGACCTACATGTAGATACGTAAATGCATCCATAGATAATGTATAAGCCAACATCGACTCACTTTTACTTTTTTAATTTTCATTTCTTTCATACCTTCTTATACCTATTTATAAGTCAATACCCTAAGAGTTCCGTAAATAAGTTTTGCTGGTATTTTTTTTTATGCCTTCCAAGAACTAGTTGACACGTCTTAGTCATGGTATGAGATGAATTGATTTTAATGGTCAGTCCATAGACCATAAACCGATTGTTTGTTTTGTACACTAGGTACAGTTTAAAATGAAACCCCTTTTCAAATTTCATATTTATAACCTACTACCTTCTGCCCGCGACTACGTCCGCGTGGAGCTCCTCCTTTTTTGCAGTCGGTTAAAAAGTAGCCTATGTCCTTTCTCAGGCTACATACTTTCTTTGTACCAAATTTCATTTAAATCGGTTCAATAGTTTTAGCGTGAAAGCGTAACAGACAGACAGACAGACAGAGTTACTTTCGCATTTATAATATTAGTAGGGAAGTAGGGATTAGTAGGGATAATGTATGAAGAGGCTATAAGGTACCCCTTAACAATCCAAGATTGGAATGAAATCAGCTAGCAATTAGTGTTTTATTATAAGTAGGGTTTAAACTATTTAAACCTTACTAGTAATAAAGCACTTAATGAACACATCTAAAAAAATATTTGGAATGTAGTACTTAGCTAACTGTATTAAACTTCGGAAATGTTTGGATACGAAAGTCAATCAATCAATATTTAAGAGTAAGGATAACCTCACAATATCTCAAAGTAAAAAAAATACAAAATGTGTATGAAAGGGTTGAAAATCCCTGAACTTCACGGTAAAAATAAACAGTTAAATGAATAATTAGTTATTTAATTGCATCGCTTGTTTCTGACAGGGCGGTGCTCCTGCAGGGTCACTGACCCCGCCGCCGCCGGAGCGTTACCTGAGTGTCCTTTATACTTGTAATTGATTAATCCAATGACGAAATACCGAATCATTGCCAGTTTACGTGATGACGAGTTAATTATGTCAACAGTTTGTCATTTTACCTTATAAGTCAGGGTTTCAAGCATCCGGTTCTAAATATTAGGTAAATACTTTGTGTCCAAGGACTTATTTTAGGGTTACATTCTTACCTCCTTACTCTTAGTATCTTAACAACGTTAAATTAGATCACTCGTTTATTTCTCATCATTTTATTTATGATACTAGCTGTCCGCCCGGATCCCTTTTTGTTATAGCCTATGTCACTCGGGAATAGTGTAGCTTCCCAACAGTGAAAGAATTTTTCAAATCGGTCCAGTCGTTTTGAAGCCTATTCAATCCAAACAAACAAACGAACCTTTCCTCTTTATAATATTAATATTGACTAGCGGTCCCAGCAGACGTCTTCCTGCTCGGCAAAACAGCGCTACATCAATCGATGGATTTGACAGTTGTTGTTGTTTTAGCGTATTTTACCTTTTTTGACTATAAAATTATAACCATTCCATATAGGCACAATGTGATAAATGTATGGAATGCCTACCATGGCACGGTACATGTGCACCTCACACTGCCCGCGCCTGCATATATCATATTAATATATGCACTTATAGCGATTTATCTGTGTTTAGTTATAAAAGTGGCATTTTGATGTTTGTAAACAAATGTGAGTGAAATTACCTACAAATTACCTTATCCCAAAGTTACCAATGCAAAAACTACAGTCTATAAATTTTATGAAATGCGACCGAGTCAAAATTGACGCATAAGGTCCTCCGCTAGAATTAAGAAGTACCTAATAACAGGCAACCTACCGCAGTCCGATTCTAAAATTGCATACAACACAATTCCAAATATTCGATTGTAACATCTGAACTATGACCGTTTCGTGACCGTGGTTACAATTAATCGTAACAGATTGTTACCGATTTCGAGTAGTTAGCTCAGTTATAATCGACATTCGATATCGTGATAGACTTTGCCGTTATCCGTGCATCGAATGACATGCCGAAGAGTTTGGCAACATGCCTTTGTGGTAAAGCGTTCATTTTGGTACAAAATTTCGATCGGGGCTAAAAACCCAAACCCAACCTAAAGACCTGAAAGGCTCATCTCAGGAAGCTCGCCACCCGTCCGGTTTTGCAGTAAAGCCCCATTAGCTGGCCAACAGCGCTTCAGTATTCAGTTCGGAAAAAAAAGGTACAATATATTTTTTTAACAAATGATTTCTTAGGCTCTCCACCGCCCAGGCCCTTTCGACCCTATTGCAGTTAACACCGCACAAGTTAATGTTTACTTACTTATCTTTATATATCTTCTATAGGTACCTAATATAAAAAAAAATGGCTGAATGCGTTGCTAAGTAATGCTAAGTGCAAATCTCGAGTGCAGCTAAACCGATTTCGCTATTTTTTTAGAATATTCCTTGAAGTACAAGGATGGTTCTTACGGTGAGAAAAAAAAATACTATACCCTAATCCAAACTAATCACTCGGAAACTCAAAGCTATATGGCTTCCATGTATAAAACAAATTATTGCGTTAATAGAATAATGCTTTATTAACTCAAAATGTCTCTAAGGAAATTCAAATTTAAACGACTAACAATCTTTAATGGAGAACATAATATCGCACACCTAGATCTAAAGGGATCTAACTCAAAAACCGGAAGATTTGAGTTATGCACACCATCGGATTCCAGCAAAACCCACCTACACTAAAACTGATTTCAGCTAATATAACTCTGCTAGCTTTATTATAAAAAGTATAAATTTGTACAGAAAACTCATGCGTGCATATGGACATTATTGGACATATTAATCAGTTTCTCGTCTCTCCTGAAAAAGTACCTTTTTTGAGTTAGCTCTCTTTAAATCTAGGTGTGCGATATCTCAGTTCATGTCACTATTCTATCAAAGAAGTTATAATGGTTGTTTTACGACCATTATGGTTGCCTGTCTTACCGATATGGTAACAATACCGTGTTGGTTCCCCGAATGTTCGTGCATGTACACTGATTAATTGCAACGTTTCACATCGGTCTTGCATATAACTTTACATAACTAAGTATTATGCATCATCGAAGCCTCAGTAAGGTTATTAGATTCCCAAGCTGTCGACACTTATAGCAAGTTCTCACAATCAACAGTTATCGAAATTGTATTGTAATTTTATTTAAATTGTACCTATAGAGACAACGGGTTGTCACCATCATTACCAACATAATATAGGTAAACATTTTTATTATGGTGATATCACCATAATAAAAAACACCACCCGGTTCTGTACAAATTTTGCCATTTACTTACTATAAAATGTTAAAAAAAATTTAATCAAAATATAAAATTCATTTGAAGAGTTGCAAAATCTCTAGAGGATAAATATTAAAAAAAAATTCAATAAATTATCCACCGAATTATGTACAATATTAATTATTTATTTGGAGCTTTTCTCCTACAAAAGTTTGTACATAGTTTACCCAGGACCTACTTATACAAAGTAAATCAACCTATTCCATATGGTTGAAGAGACTGAAAGAGAACTATAATCATAATAATTTAGACTTCTTAATTATGCTAATGAGTTCATTTGTTTACACTTTTAAACTGAAACCGGCGAACTCTTTTATTTTATTTTGGTATATGACGTTTTTGTAGATAGAACCTTTCGGTCTTATCTCTATCCAGTTAAATATTTTAGGAAGGAACCTGACTCAGATATCTGCACTAATATAATAAAGAGAAAAGATTTTGATTGTATTGAAAAAGCTCCAAAACTATTTGACCTAATTGAAAAATCTTTCACCTAGAAAGCTACATCCACCCTGAGTAACATAGGGTATAGAATATTTTGTAAAAATAGGAATCCGTACGAAGCCGGGGCGGGTCGCTAGTAAATCCTAACTAATATTATAAATGCGAAAGTAACTCTGTCTGTCTGTCTGTTACGCTTTCACGCTTAGACTACTGGACAGATTTAAATAAAATTTGGTACAAAGAAAGTCTTGAGAAAGGACATATGCTACTTTTTAACCGACTGTAAAAAATGAGGTTCCACGCGGACGAAGTCGCGGGCAGAAGCTAGTGATAAATATGTGAAAAACATCAATATCATCGAATCACGTAACGGTGTCGTTGCGTTCTGCTAATCGGCCGCACGCACCGCGCACGCGTTTATGTCTTTCGCTCACCTGCGCACACGCCGATTATCCATACGTACAATGTGCTCACGTCATACCGTTTTACTTTTGGTAAGCAAATCGTTTATTTGTTACAGTTATTTTGTTATTATTATGCGTGTAAAAATGATCGAGGAGATAAGCCTATCATGGTACTTGTCATATTGGTAATGTTTTTTTAATAACGTTATATTATGCTACAGGTACCTATAGTCTGAGAGCTTTGCAAAAAAAAATTAAATTTGTCATAATGGGAGCTATGAGTTATTTAGTTAACGACAATATAAAAAAAGATCAGTTAGTGTCCACTATCTCATCCCAATAAACTAATCAAAGCATTTTTTTGTGGATATTTAAATAAAAAAAAAACATTAGGTACGGTTATCACACATTGTAATTGAACAATTGTCACGAATTGAACTCGCGTAATTTATTTGCTGACTACGAAAGCTTCGCAGTTCCTACATTCGTAGCACGACTGAGCTGACGATAGTCTAACGTTAAAGTAAAGAAAATAGCAACTGTAAAGTTTTCGAAAATTCAGGAAATAAAATGTGCAAGTTATATCCGTTATAATTGTTTTATTCTAATACTAGCGGTTCGCCCCGGCTTCACACGGATCCCCATTTTTTTTTTCAAAATATTCTATAGCCTATGTTACTCAGGGTGAACGTAGCTTCCCAACAGTGAAACAATTTTTCAAATCGGTCCAGCCATTTTGGAGCCTATTCAATCCAAACAAACAAACCTTTCCTCTTTATTATATTAGTATAGAGTATAGATTTAACCGAAGTGTGCTAGTCAATAAGAAGGCTTACGTACATCGTGTTACAGAACGTCCTCGCACCATTTCCTCTGCTGGCAAACACCTCATTACCACTTCCCGTCCACGACGTACCCAAACTAGGCCACTCGAGCACCCAAATGTTATGTAACAGTGACCCCCGATGATGACCATGTGATTACATTATTTTATTATGTTTTGTAAGTTATTACAAGTAGAATAGTAATTATATTATTCTACTCTAGTTCTGCTGCTAATGCTGCGATTACGAAAAAAACTTGAAGACTTTACTAAACAGCTTTTTTTACAAGTATCTAAGGATCTTTTTTGTATCTTAGGAATTTCAATGAACCATGAAACACATTTTCAATTAAATGTTTTTAAGAGCATCTTATTATTTGATCATTGCTAATTTATAGATTTTTAACACACGGACTTGCAACCCTTATTTTATTCCTTTAGGGTAAAATTTTTTAAATGCCTTTTTAGTGTGCGTCCTCATTTAATGCATCTGTTTCTGCTAGAAAAATAAAAGTTTGATAGGTACTACATGTTTTTTTTACAGATAAAATTATTCAACCGGGATAGACAATCCGATAGGAATATTCATAATATTCACAGGTTATGTATGCATTTCCCGAAAAACATACATAACCTGTGACTTACACCAACTTTTAATACCTATAAGTAAGTAACCGAGAAAGTAGATTTTATACGTCACGCATTAACGTAAATCCACAACAATCTCAATCTGTTGGTATAAGCCTACTATCGACTGTTTTTTTACGTTTTTTAGCCTAGCAGAGGCGTCCCTTCAAGCGGCGACGCGCGAACACCGTTAGACTACGAGCTACGCCTCGCGTGACATCTTACCACTTCACACTTTGTAACGCAACAGATGACAGCGATTTACGTGTCTTCCGATACGGTCCATTGTCTATCGAAAGAAATTCCTTTGCTGATTGTTATAGCTGTCCCGTTTGCGATCCCGGTCCCTTTTAAAACTGCGATCGGTTTGAGAACTCGCACTGGAGAAAAACTGTAGACAATTTCGCCCGTTGTAGCGTAAACGGACTGCGACTTTTAGGAAGAGAAGTTATGAAAGAAACTAGCATTTTTTTTAAATTTTGTACATTGTCAGAGGCTATCCTAAGATTACATGTTTTGGCTTTATTACCTCAAAAGCCAAATTAATAGTAACCCATAGCATTATAACGAACTGTATTGCATGTTTGAAATTCAGATTATTAGAAACTAGCGGTTCGCCCCGGCTTCGCATGGATCCCTAATTTTTTTCAAAATATTCTATGTCATTACGGATGAACGTAGCTTCCCAACGGTGAAAGAATTTTTCAAATCGGTTCAGCCGTTTTGGAGCCTATTCAATCCAAACAAACAAACCGTTTCTCTTTATTATAGTAGTATAGAAGTATACATTTTGTGTACCGATCTAACCATCACATCACTACATTGCAAGCCACATTGTACATTTTAATTATCTTAATTCATACTCAAAATTAAACCTTGTCCCATTTCCAGTTAAAAGGCATAACCAAACAACCGAATCGTAATTTTTAACCTCCATAATGTATACAAAGAATAAATGACTTTATTTGAGGTCGCCACGGAAGAAATTCGTAATCTCGCCGCTTTACAAGAAACTCGTAGTTGGTAGGTAAATGAAAAAAAGATGAGAAATAGCACTCGTTCCGCTGAAGCGTAGCCGGGTCACGAAACTAGTTTGCAAATATAATTTGGTTTTACGTGGTGAATTATTGATTGTTTGTGGTCGCCGGAATTAAAGTTGATTTGTGAACTATTGATTAGGGCTATTGAAAGAAAATATAGGTTATCGTTCAATTATATTTTTGAAAGAATATGTTATTGAATTTTGTATAAACGGTAAATAGTGATATACAATCATCATAATAATATGCGTTTTAGGACTTTAATGACTTTTGAATTTTTAATAACGGCCTTATATACTAAACAGGCAGATAGGTAGGTATACTCTTACTGAAGAACATGTATGTGGTGAATCTTAAATTTAGAACTAAATCATTAGGGAGATTAGTTAATCAATCTGCAATATTCTGGACTTCACCCAACAATTGACTAATAGAGGATGCTTTAGGACATTAAGACCGACATTAGTGAATTATGTCCATTGTACATCTATCTATATATATAAAAGAAAGTTGTGTTAGTTACCCCGTTTATAACTCGAGAACGGCTGAACTGATTTGGCTGAAAATTGGCGGGGAGGTAGCTTAGAGTCAGGAAAAGGACATAGGATACTTTTCATCCCGATCCAGTAAAAAAAAAATTAGCTCTTTTGTCAAAAATAGTATAACAAAACGCAACAATGACAACTGTCAAATCGACATTGCCGGGCGGGACGAAGTCTGCCGGGACCACTAGTAATATTATAAAAGACAAAATATTTAATCATATCGATAAATCCATCAATAGCTATATTAAACCTTGAACCTTTGGTCTTCATCACGAGCTATGACCAAGTGTCGCTGAAAACTTATTTTATATATGTAAGTACTATTAAGAATTTATATTCTTTATTATCGTGAAATGTCATCGTAATTATATAGATATATTTTCTGAATTTCGGTTTCGGGTCAATGCATTTCAGCGCTCTGCTGCAATCCAAAAAGTCACGCTGACGGAAAATTCTAACGTAAAGAATAACTGGTCCGTAAGTACCTACTAATGATGCTGTGGATTATCACCACTATCTTTTTGCATATTTTAATATTTTTTTTATAAAATTACATATTTTTGTCTGCTACATAGGTAAAACTTATTTGGAACCATTTTAAATTTCAAACTTAGGCACCTTTCTGTTACAAAATCTCATGTTTGTAATTAAACTAATCATCATAAAATTTTTCCTTTCCAAAATATTTTCTTCCATTCATTATATTTAAAAATTATTTCAGTAAACACCAGGTATATCCAGTTGCAACTGAAAGCAAAAACATAATTGTCTCCATACTCCACTTACCTCAAACTTAACACCATTTTGCACTAAGTTGCACAACGGTCCTCACTTGTATCATCCAACTGTCATTTATTTCACAGATCTGCACAAAATAAGTTTCCAGTTTCAAATTTCGAACACACTGAAAGTTTCAGACGCGCGAATTCGCGGGTAGTACGAGCAACGGAGCGGCAAAACACGGCGTTCGCGCGAACCGGCGTCTGCTTGTTGAATGGTCGACTCAGCCTCCGACGTGCCTCTTGATCCGAGAAATGGTTCCCGCAGCACTGGGTTTGGACAAAAGCGCGAATGACGCGATAATCACTTCCTAAGTTTAAGTCCAGGTGCGAAGTGCGGCCGTTACGGTTACTCGATAGACTGCACTAATGGTAGTTTGAAAGCAATTAGTGAAAATTGTTAATTAACTACCCCGTTAGCGTATTTAGCGTATCAGGTAGGTAGGTTATATGTACCGCGTCCCACTGGCACAATCTTAGTGTCAAACGCTAGTTAGTGTACCTATCTAATACCTACGAGGTACATTTGGAAGTTGCAATTGTCATAACAAATCTATCTCGGTAATAGTTATGAACTTTCGACAAGCTACCGAATTACTTAGCAGCGAGCCTATTATGAACTGTCGACAACATGTTGTCGACAAGCAAAAGGTTCGTCGTTACGATATTATTATATTTTGTTATCGACATGTAGAAATAAGAGACGACATCGACATGACAAGATTTCTCGTTGTCGACAACGTTGATTTTTGACAGATCATCGCGAGAATAAGACGATATCGACATGACGAGATGTCGACTCGACAATTCATCATAGCCTCGCAGGATTG
This sequence comes from Polylopha cassiicola, assembly GCA_038024825.1. NCBI lineage: Eukaryota > Metazoa > Arthropoda > Insecta > Lepidoptera > Tortricidae > Polylopha > Polylopha cassiicola. The sequence continues at coordinate 6,696,138 of CP149059.1, forward strand.
ATCCATTAAAAGTTAGGTTATCACAAAAACATAACAAGTAGCTAGGGTACCTACCTATTATAGAATTGCTATTGCATCAAAGATTCCTACGCCACACTTATTATACGTACTATTAAGTACGCAGGCTATCTAATTGAAAGATATTTTAATTAATGAAAAACAAAATATGTTTAAACACGTTTATATATGTTTTTTGTTTAAAAAGCATCAACTCACAAATTTATTTACTTCATGATACTTTCAGTACAAGACGCCGATAAATCTTCCTAAATGAAATATTATATTGAAGGCGACAACCAGTGCCGTAACAGTTACCACACCGATGGTAATTTTCATAGGTCTGAAAAATATAAATTATAATTATATTTTGGAATGAAACAACTATTAACGGATTTAACTCGCGTATTTTTATTTTATTTTATTAGCTGACGTTTCGGATTCTTTACAGTTTCCATAATCGTAGCACGACTGAGCTGACAATAGTCTAACGCTAAAGTGATTATATAAAAATACGCGAGTTAAAACCGTTAATAGTTGTTTCATTCCAATGTGTAATAACCGCGAAGGCATCAGAAATTATTATAATTATATTATTATGATTCTTATAAAATAAATTTATTATCGGGGGACTCGGGGGTGTACACCATCGTTCTATCCCTTTAGGGGATAAATTTACAAAAAAACTTTCTAAGTGCTGTCCTATGTTAACTATAAAAGGATTCTATACCAGTTATAGTACAAAGGCTGTATAAGAGCGAACAGCCTTATACAGACATTATAAAGCGTATAACAAGGCAGTAAACCAAATCAAAGGTGGATCCAGCTATGTAGGCAGGGGGGTGACACAGTCAAATTATATTCAAATGGTAGTGCCACACACAAATACCTACTATTCAAATTAGATGTTTGATGAAGAGTAATAATAATTTCTGATGCCTTCGCGGTTATTACACATTGGAATGAAACAACTATTAACGGATTTAACTCGCGTATTTTTATTTTATTTTATTTGCTGACGTTTCGGATTCTTTACAGTTTCCATAATCGTAGCACGACTGAGCTGACAATAGTCTAACGCTAACGCGTTACTTTAGCGTTACGATTATGGAAACTGTAAAGAATCCGAAACGTCAGCGAATAAAACAAAATAAAAATACGCGAGTTAAATCCGTTAATAGTTGTTTCATTCCAATGAAGAGTAATAAGTTTAGATAAATATCTAATGGTATCCCAGAGCCCAGGGAGGGGGGGTCATGACCCCCTGGACACCCCCATATATATATTAACTTACCCGTCAGCATTGAGAAAGTACAAGGCTCCTTGCAATACGAAATATACTAATTGCATATACATATACAGCAAATAGTATAAGGCCACGCTGACCGCGGCCGTTGACAGCTGGATCAATGCAATGATGTCTGCTAGGAAATGCCAAAATTTGTCATTTGTCTGAAAGGGAACATATATTATCTATACTATACTAATATTATAAAGCTGAAGAGTTTGTTTGTTTATTTGTTTGAACGCGCTAATCTCAGGAACTACTGGTTCGAATTCAAAAATTATTTTTTTGTTGGATAGACCATTTATCGAGGAAGGCTTTAGGCTATATAACATCACGCTGCGACCAATAGGAGCGAAGAAACAGTGGAAAACGTGTAAAAAACGGGGAAAATATGAAGCCTTATGAAGAAGTGACAGTTAGAAGACTTTGACAGATCTTTGACGAAACAATCGGACGGGCAGGACGACGTCTGCCGGGGCCGCTAGTCGCTTATATACCTCAGACAACACCTATGATACAAACCGAAATGTGTTACTATATTTTAGATTCTAAGACATCTCTTTTAGATTTGAATTCGCGTGGAAACTTTTGAGTGGTGTCACTATTCCAGTAAAGCTATATTAATATCATGTAAGTATTTAAACACTTATTGCTTATAAGAAGTTATAAGATTTATAGTAGACTAGCTTCTGCCCGCGACTTCGTCCGCATGGAACTCCTCCTTTTTTGCAGTCGGTTAAAAAGTAGCCTATGTCCTTTCTCAGACTCCAGACTTTCTTTATACCAAATTTCATTAAAATCGGTCCAGTAATTTTAGCGTGAAAGCGTAACAGACAGACAGACAGACAGAGTTACTATCGCATTTATAATATTAATAAGTAGGGATATTAGTAGGGATAGATAAAAGTACAAAGGCGAACATATTCCTGTAGGGATCTCTTCCAGTTAACCTTAGAGCAGTGGAATAAAAATCTAATAATTAATGATATGATTTAAGGCTACTGATTTTTATCTCATTAATATAGCGGTTAATAAGGTAATACATTACGAGACACATTACAAAAATATCATGTTTTTCACACTAGTAACGAAAGTTTTTGTTATGAAGCGTTTTATATTCAAGAAGCTTCAGTATTCAATCCGAAAAAAAATGTAATCACATAAACGTCTAGATTACAATCGTCCAGACAGTAGGAACCCTAGATCTAGACACGGCTTGATCAGTCATCGATACATAGCATTACCATATCTAACCTAATTCCACAATTAACACAAAAACTGTACATGGTCTTAACCTAGAACGATCTCTATCTTAATACTTTAATTAAACATCAACTTACACTTAAGTCGGTAACCTCATTTAATTATACAAACAAGGTTTTAAAATAAATAAACAATTACATTTTATCATTTAAATGTTATCAAGAAAATGTTAATACATTGCCTTCACTCTATCCGGTACCCCATCCGGCAAGTTAAAATGTTTATCAAAAACTTTATAAGTATTGTTTTAACGAAACAAAAGATTTTATGTACGTATCAATGTAATTTCAAAGATTAAGTAACGTCTCTATTTGAAATTACTAAATACCTTAATAGGCTGTTGCCTTCGAAATAATAGAATTAATACATCATTGATACAGACTCGTTGCTTCAGCTCTTAGCAAGGAAATTACGCAAGTTCTATCGACAGACGAGATAGCAAAGAATCTTCCAGCATGTTAGTAAATACTGGGTAAGTCTTTGGCTTGTCTATTTTATATGCGATTTCTTAAAGATTAACAAAAGATCTAAAATAGGTACTATTCAAATTGGTTCTTTAACAAATTCGAGCTACATCTTCATAAACTAAACCGATTCAAAGTAATCGTAATCAAACTTTTAGTGCGCAATTCCAATGTTATCGATGATTATGTTCCAAGTTAGAAATTAAACTATATTGCCTACGTAATTTACAGCTTTATTATTGCGTGTTTACATAAAAAGAGTTGAACAAAAATTAAATCAATACTAAATAAATTTATTCGCTTTATCCTACTATATCCTACTAATATTATAAATGCGAAAGTAACTCTGTCTGTCTGTCTGTCTGTTACGCTTTCACGCTAAAACTACTGGGCCGATTTAAATGAAATTTGGTACAAAGAAAGTCTGGAGCCTGAGAAAGGACATAGGCTACTTTTTAACCGACTGCAAAAAAGGAGGAGTTCCACGCGGACGAAGTCGCGGGCAGAAGCTAGTATAAAATATATATCCGAGGAGTAAAACCAAAAACGTAGATTTCAACTTTCGATGATCTCGTACTTTTGCTCTCAACTAACCGATCGCGCTCAGCTAATAAATAAACACCATAAATAGATCTCCGCTTCAATAACTTAAGGATTCTATGAAAAATGTGATATTACGTAAATACGAATAAATCTCGATTTTCGCCGCTGGGAACTACGGCCGGGGCGCGGTTTACGGCACGACCTCGATGCCATCACCCACGACCACGAATGTCCATTAACTACACCTTCCTACAGGCTAAACCTAAATTATACGTTACACATTAAACCTTAACGGCATGTATTTAAAAGTCAAATTGAAATAGGGACGCAGGACTGAGGTTTCGGCTTGTTTAAAAGGCTTATCAAGTTATCATTAGATGAGGCGCGATCTGGGTTTCGATGGAATATGAGAAAAGAGAGAGACTGTATGTTGTTGGCTTTTTGTTTAGAAGCAAGATTTGTGTAGGATTATGCGTTGTCAAAACAGATTTCTGTAGTTTGTGGACGTCGGAACAAAAAGGAAGTTGCCTATGATCAAGCGTGATTTTATGTAGTTCATAAATTTAAACAAGTGATTATGAAATGAAAAAGGTTTAATTAGCATATTATAAGGAAAATACAGAAACTATAGAAACACATGCTCTAAAAAAAGTCTTCATTCAATTTAATGTCACGATGTGAGCCAAGAGACCCATTCCGTAAAGCAGATTAGGCCAAATAACTACATATCAATGATAATTAGGTATGCTGCCATTCCACATACCTACGCAATAAACTCAAAAACTATCGAACGGATTCCCATTCAGTTTTCACCAATGGACGAAGTTTTTCATAAAAGATTTATGATAGAAAATGTATCAGAAAAACCTACCATCTGACATATTTTTTATTCTTTCAGTTATTACGAGTAGGTACCTCCGTCGACTTGAAATGATGTCTACTACGAATATGGGAATTATAAAGTTTTCGAAATGTCATCATAAAATTAATATACGTGAATTGATTCCTTTACGATTACGAGTTATTCTAACGCCAACAGCTATCTCAGCGTGTTCTGTACAAACGGAACGCTAATAATTCGTTGAGCACCCAAACACACCGAAAATCATATTTCACCAACCAGGAAACCATCCTCCAGTAACAAGACTGGGCATTCCTCAGTAACGACAAGGCGATGGCGATCGACGAAGAAGCGCCGGAGCGATGTCCGATAGACAGCAGACAGGCCGCACGACCAGTCGTCACGACCAAACCTAACTAAAGCTCAAACTCAAATGATCGTATCGACCTACCAATTAGACAATAGCACACTATAGCTCATTAGCTAGATAATTGTTCACAAGTAGTCGCGCATTGTCCCTCTCGTACGATTAGAATTGCTTTGGTACGATTTTATTTGGTTAGAGTCCCAAAGGCTTGAAAGTCCTCTCAGGAGACTCGCCACCTGTACGATTTTTCAGTAAAGGCCCATTAGCTGGCCAACTGCGCTTCAGTATCCAGTTCGAAAAAAAGGGTTAGAGTCTATGTGAGAATTGTTTGCAATCGAAGTTTCGTAGTAGGTTACATACTCATCCCTACTAATATTATAAATGCGAAAGTAACTCTGTCTGTCTGTCTGTTACGCTTTCACGCTAAAACTACTGGACCGATTTTAATGAAATTTGGTAAAAAGAAAGTTTGGAGCCTGAGAAAGGACATAGGCTACTTTTTAACCGACTGCAAAAAAGGAGGAGTTCCACGCGGACGAAGTCGCCGGAAGAAACTAGTTCATTATACATTCTAACTATCTCCAGATACTGCGAGGGAGGTACTGCTTTAATAATAATAATAATATATTACCTATGTTTATTAGCTGCCATGAAAGTACTTACTTTTGTAATCAATTCATCGTTAGTGTCGCATTTTTTTTGTTCATCCCCAAAATTCTGACCGAGCGTTGCGTTGAAAGGCACGGGGTGGTTGTCCAGCGTGCAATATGCAGAGATGCATGACGCATTTTCAATCTGTGATCAAATGATAATGAAACTTTAGATTTAAAAACAAATTTCTCGATAAAACTCGAGTGTTCAAAAACAACGAAATGTAGAATACTAGTAGATATGAAAAGTAAGTAGATAGATACCTACTACATTACCTTACCTTATTGTACTATTTAATACCTTTACATAATAGGTAAAAAATGTATCAAACTAGGTTTTCTTATCTGCCCTACTATTTATCCACTTCTCAACCACGCAACGGGCATTGAATTTTTTTACCATTAATTACGTGTCTAGAAAATTCCATTGATACGTAGGTATAATAGTATACTTAGGTACCTTAAGCTTTGTTATTTATGAATAAACTAGCTTCCGCCCGCGACTTCGTCCGCGTGGAACACCTCCTTTTTTGCAGTCGGTTAAATAGTAGCCTATGTCCTTTCTCAGGCTCCAGACTTTCTTTATACCAAATTTCATTTAAATCGGTCCAGTAGTTTTAGCGTGAAAGCGTAACAGACAGACAGACAGACAGACAGAGTTACTTTCGCATTTATAATATTAGTAGGGAAGTAGGGATAATGTGTTATAACAATTTGCACTAGTTACATAAGGTTGGCATGAAGATTTTGTCACCGCTGACACTGGTAAAGTGGCGGGCGTAGGCGGAGGCGCCTGTGGAAATTTGCTCAATATCTGCTTCAACTTCTCACTTGTGCTCAAGCACCCGCAGTGCGTTATAGAACACTCGTCTTCATTTAAACAGGACCTCCGAAAGTCCAACTGCATTACTTCTGATTACTATTTACGCCTTATTACTAAATTCTGTGCACAAAACCGAAACGTAAGGTTATTGGAATTGATATGAAAAATTATATAATCTGTTATATTATTATGTGATAAATCACATAATAATATTTTTGAATTTTTAAGAAAATATAATCATTGCTGAAGATGAGACATGTATTTTCAATGACAGTGTCATTTTTTTACTTTTTTTTCAACGCAACTGATTAAGCTGCCGTGACGATTCAAACGTATTTAAGTAAAATTATAACATACAAAATTATCAAATCAAAAACACCTTAATAAAATTTAAATAAAATACTTTTATATTGTTTCGTACTAAAACACAAATCGCATATTCGATTAGCCATTCTATATTAAACAAACACGTTAAAAACTATGTCACAAACGCCCAATATGAACGTAACCGTTACAGCTTTGATATAGTCATTGTTACCGTAAAATTACTTGTACAGGGCAACTTGGTAATCGCCAAGTCACCGGTAAATAAACATTATGATGCTGCCGGCCCGGTGACCGAAAGTGACTGGGCACGTACTAGCAACCGTGTGAAAGAACCTTGCCATATTTCACACTAATCGTGTGCCCTGATTCCATTATAATTTAGTTCATAAATAAGCTGTTTAGACATTTAATTCACTGTGCAAATCGCAGGTAACCTAAAACCTACCTATTTTGCTTTAAGTTAGGTCTATCTCTCCAAATAAGTCTACATTATCAGCTTATTGTGTTTTCTTCCTATTGACAAATTGGACTGAACTTTCCTGGGTCTCTAGAAGATTATAAAACCATAATTCTTTTACAGGTTCAGATTTTCTTCAGTCTACCAATTTCTTTATTTATTTATTTCTTTATATGCGTCCATGGTATTTAAGGTAAGTAGGTACCTATACATAGGTAAGTTTCACATGGACCCGGATCGGGTGTTGCATCTTATAACTAATTAGGTAAAACATTCTTAAACATTATAATAATATAAACAATTTAAACAAAAACAAAACAATTTAAACTTTAGTAAGTAACTTAAAACAATTAAATCTTTATTAACTTAAAACTTAATTGCGACACCTCAAACTTCTTTCACTTCTAATTTCAAAACTGAGCTATTTTCTTTTTTATACCTTACCCTCAAAAACAGAAGGCTTAGGTTATAGATTTATTAATAACTAGCTGTCGCACGGATCATCTTTTTTTATAGCCTATGTCACTCGGGAATTATAGTGTAGCTCACCAACAGTGAAAGAATTTTTGAAATAGGTCCAGCCGTTCTGGAGCCTATTCAATTCAAATAAACAAACAAACAAACCTTTCCTCTTTATAATATTAGTATAGATAGGTTACGTAGATTATCGATGACAATTCAACGAGAAATTACTCTATTAAGTAGCTAAATAACGGGTCGGAACGAGCTAAAACTTTTCTAAGGCAAAAATAAATATAATGACTGCGGTAAGTAGGTGTCTATACATAAATCGCTTTTCGTTTTGTGCAAATAAAAGCTTTTGTCGCTGGTTTAATAGTATTTTAAGTGGTGCCGGTGCTAACGGTTCCCATGTGAGGCTAGCTTAGGGTTGCCATACGTCCCGGTACGCCGGGACATGTCCCGGTTTGAAGCATGGTGTCCCGGCGTCCCGGCCGATAAGCAAATTGTCCCGGTTTAAAAATCATAGTTATTTTATAGAGGGCTGGACTTGGTAAACAGTAATATACCTCTAATAAACGCGCTCTAACTAGCGTACGATTAGCCGTACGTGGATAGAACGACGTAAGCGCTGACAATTGTTCGTTCACGTTTTACGAATTTACGTTAACAGTGTCAACGCATTTCGAGATCGCAGACTCTCAGCGTTGACAGAACAAGAGCGAATGGCATGCTATCAAGCCCACTATGTGACTTAGAGATGTTTGATACAAGATCGATTTTTCTAATGCATTGATATTTTATATCGATGTTATACATTCAGTTGATACCTGACTTCTTGAGAAAACTCGACCTAAGAAGCGTTAAAATAAAAAAAAATCGAATATTAGTATGTAAATAAAAAAAAATTACCGCCGAAAAAAAAACTTAAAGGCAACAAAAAACAATAGCGCACTACATAGAAACATTTATATATATATTTTTTTCTTTTCAGTGCGTTAAGTAGGTATTGTTCTTTGTTACCTTTTAGTTTTTTTCGACAGTAAAATTTTTTTATTGAAAAGTTATTATTTTATAATTTTCTTTGGACATAATTTATACAAATTATTACATGCTTCATTTTTGATTACTTTTGAAATACCTACCTACCTTGTTTTTGCTATTAACTTTTAGTGATCAATAAATTACCCCTATTATCCACCCTTACGGTAGGTTCCTTTTTTCCAAATTGTTATGGGATCAAGTTTGAGGTATGCCCTAGCCAATAAAAAAAGAATTATCAAAATCGGACTACTCTGTAAAAAGTTACGTCTGGTCATACGATACAATCAGTGCGTGAAAAATTAATTATCCCCTATTGTCCTACCTTTAAGGTTGAATTTTTTGTATCTAAATTAACGTGATTAGTCAAGTTCGGTTTTTTTTTTTTTTTACCTTTACTAGTTTTTTCTTGAAATGTCCCGGTCCGAGTCCTTACACTTATGGCAACCCTAGGCTAGCTTCATTTTATACAAAATCTGAACTTTTACATTTTCACCAGCGTCGCTACTCTGCAGTTCGATATATGTTATACAAAGCTTAAGGCATATTTATAACATCTGGTACCTAACACTTAAAGGATAATTTATTCAACCAAACAGGTGTACAATTATTTGATGTTGAGATGATTTTTTTCACTGTAAATGTTGCAAATAGTAGGTATATGCAAGACCTACCTTGTTTGTTGTGAGGAAAATATATGCTATGCCTATATAATTATTTACTTACTTAGTTTAGAAAGGGCTTAAAGGACTTGAATTATAAAAAAAACAATCTTTGCAATAACTAGCTAGCTACCTACTTATACCTAACCTACCTACGTTATGGAAGTTATGTGAGACGATAGTCTCTGGTCTTATTATTATACATTATCATGACCATGGTCGCAAATAAGGAAATAAACAAGGACCTAATTCATAAATAAGCTTTGAATAATTTGCAAATCGTGATTCCCAGGCGTTTTATAACCACACTCAAACAGTTAGGGGTTAGCGGTACTGCCGAATTCTGTGCATTTTAGCTCAGAAGCCGTTTGTCACTTAGGAAGTTGGTCCAGAAAAGTGTAAATTTTATCGCAATTACGTGAGAATTGCAAAAATTATCGTAATACTTGGTAATACTTTCTTGTCGTGCAAATAATCTAAAAGTGTAACTGCAATGTAAAAATTTTCAAAAAGTTTCTGTTTACTTACTTGTTTAATAATTTCTGATGCGGTCATTACACGTTCGAATAAAGCACTGTAACGGATTTAACTCCCGTATTTTATTTGCTGACGTTTCAAAAACTTTAACAGTCGTAGAACGACTAAGCTGACGATAGTCTAACGCTAAAGTGATTTTTACATTATACAATCTACCTTATTTATAAAGTTACAAAATTTAACTACTACCCTTTTTTGAAGTATGAAGTATTTATGTTTCATTCAACGCACAAATGACTATTTTACGATACAAATATAAACAAATAGGGGGCGATACTAGCGCATCAAAAAGACTTTTCTTAATTAAATGTTTTTTTAGTAAATAAGAAAATCTGCAGTTAATTCTATGTACCTACCCAATTATAAATGTAGGTGAGTACTGTGTAGGTACCTTCTGGACAGTTCTGGATTTCTGATTGGCAAGATAAATTTACTAATTAACTTTGCACATAATAATATCATAAACATCTCGTCTTTCTCATATGCTCATGTTTGAGAGACTATTTGGGACAATTTGTGCACCATTAGGTACTTTAAAAGAAAATACGATATGTACCAACCTACTTATTCTTTCATTGCTTAGTCTGAGGATCGAAACAATCCTATTACCTGCATTATAATTTGTACTTACCTACCGAGTTAAAATCCAATAAATGCATCACAAAGCGCTCAGGGACTATATCACGCCACTGGCATTTAGCATCTTGCATAAATTACTCCAAACTATGAGAACTGAATGATTGATTCCAATTTAAAGAGTGACCCGCAAAATGTGGCTTATTATTTGTGAATAGCTGAGAAGTTAGTGATGAATTAGTGAAGAATCCCACCGGCTGACCACCTGTCGCGTAGCGCGAATCGGAAGGTCGTTCACTCGTACTCGCCTCGACGCTTCCATCGTCCATGGAACTCTAAAAATATTAGGTATATATACTAAAATACTAATATTATAAACAGGAAAGGTTTCTTTGTTTGTTTGTTTAGATTGAATAGGCTCCAGAACGGCTGGACCGATTTCAAAAATTCTTTCACTGTTGGGAAGCTACACTATTCCCGAGTGACAATAGGCTATAAAAAAAAGAAGATCCGTGCGAAGCCGGGGCGGACAGCTAGTAGAAAATAAATACAAATTGAATAGACATTTAATTAGAGTTTGTAAATTATCCAAATGTTGTATACATTTTGTAAACTAAGTCACCAAATAACATGATTAGTCAGGTAGTTTTTGTCGTCCGAGAAAGTATCTAGACAGTGGTCTTGCTTTCGCAAGTGACAAAAACCTATCCACTTAGTAATGTTTGTGTCATTTAGATACCTACCTACAGTATTTTATGTAAGATAAAAAAACTTTGTGTATATAAAATCCTCGACCAGTTACCACCGATATACCTAGCGGCACCGGCGAGACTTCAGGTAGATACATAGGTAGATACACAGTCATAGATATTAAAATATCTATATTATAGGTACAATAATATTAGGTACTAGCGGCCCCGGCAGACGTCGTCCTGCCCGTCCGATTGTTTCGTCAAAGATCTGTCAAAGTCTTCTAACTGTCACTTCTTCATAAGGCTTCATATTTTCCCCGTTTTTTACACATTTTCCACTGTTTCTTCGCTCCTATTGGTCGCAGCGTGATGTTATATAGCCTAAAGCCTTCCTAGATAAATGGTCTATTCAACAAAAAAAGATTTTTTGAATTCGAACCAGTAGTCGCTGAGATTAGCGCGTTCAAACAAACAAACTCTTCAGCTTTATAATATTAGTATAGATTTAAAATGAACGAGCACGACGGTGGCTACATGATTTTGACCGCTCTGATAAAAATAACTATAAAGCTAATAATATTTAGAGCACATCTTCGTTACATAACACGCACGTAACAAGCCAAAATGTAATCACAATTGTTAATTTAAAATTCATCCAAGGTGAAATTTTACACGCAAAAATTTAAGACTTGCTTGAACAATAGGCGCGGTGGAGGTCGAATATACAATGGATAAGTTATTTTGGAAAAGTGAAGGTCGCAGGGTATTTTGATATGCGATAAAGACTCCTTGTTAGTACAGATAAGCCATTACACGCGCCGTTGGCCACGGTGGCATATCCAACTTTTTATAACGCTTTTGTAGAATGAAGTTACAAAATTTCCTGTTTTGTTTTCCTTTTAAAAAAAATCCGTATTGCAAAGAGCTTCTGAAAATGATATTAGGGAAAAAATATAAGCGTTCTTTGATGTGGATACAGTCAGCATCAAACATACGTGGATATATTAGGTTAGTTTAAGTTTCTACGCTATATTTCATGCTGACTGTATTTTATTGCTCTAGTAAATTCCGTCGCTGTACAAAATACTTAAGATGAGCTACGTAGGAATATCGAAATAAAAGAAAATCAAAAGTAGATACATTATAGGTATCACTGCATTTTTGAAACCTACCATTGGCGGTATTTGAACTCACACCTTGACTTGCATTTTCGAACACCCGTGACTCAGATATGCATAAATTTTGGCAAAGAAAAATATTTTCGCATCGTATAAGAATTAATTACCTACGTACGTATAGTACGTATAGGAATTAATAAACCTCATCTCTGCCAACTTTCTTAGGTACTATTAGCACGTGATATCCCTACTAATATTATAAATGCGTTAGTAACTCTGTCTGTCTGTCTGTCTGTCTGTTGCTCTTTCACGCCTAAACGGCTGAACGGATTTTGATGAAATTTGGTATGGTAATAGATGATAACCTAGAAATGGACATAGGCTATAAATAATCACGCCATCGTTCTTAGGGGGTAGGCAGTAGGCAGATAACTAAATTGAAATAGTGATTTTTAGTCGTTTTGGTTGGGACTTTTGCTCTTTCACGTCTAAACGGCTTAACGGATTTTGATGAAATTTGGTATGGTAATAGATGATAACCTAGAAATGAACATAGGCTATAAATAATCACGCCATCGTTCTTAGGGGGTAGGCAGTAGGCAGATAACTAAATTGAGATAGTGATTTTTAGTCGTTTTGGTTGGGACTTTTGCTCTATTGCTCTATGCTCTATATATTATAAATGCGAAAGTAACTCTGTCTGTCTGTCTGTCTGTTACGCTTTCACGCTAAAACTACTGGACCGATTTAAATAAAATTTGGTACAAAGAAAGTCTGGAGCTTCAGAAAGGACATAGGCTACTTTTTAACCGGCTGCAAAAAAGGACGAGTTCCACGCGGACGAAGTCGCGGGCAGAAGCTAGTATTTATATAAATACCTAACGTGGGTTCGTAAGAAAACAAATGAACTTACACGCATTCTTATTTAGTACTAGCTGTGCCCGCGACCTCGTCCGCGTGGAATAGTTATTCTTCATATAATAATTTTCCCCGTTTTTTTTACACATTTTCCACATTTTCTTCGCTCCTATTGGTCGCAGCGTGATGTTATATAGCCTAAAGCCTTCCTCGATAAATGGTCTATCCAACAAAAAGATTCTTTCAATTCGAACCAGTAGTTCCTGAGATTAGCGCGCTCAAACAAGCAAACTATTCAGCTTTATAATATTAGTATAGATATAGATTATAATACTAGTATAGATTTTCTTGATAGTAAGTAGGTATATCTTCTAAACATTTGTGTAGATGATACGTTGCAGATAGTTTAGTTAGTTAAATATGGAGTTTCTTACTAACGGTATCTATGAAAATAACACCAATGACAAATAGGTATTTGCATGCTTGTGTGAGCGAGATGTGCTGAAAAATTATTAATAACTAGCTTCTGCCCGCGACTTCGTCCGCATGGGACTCCTCCTTGCAGTCGGTTAAAAAGTACCCTATGTCCTTTCTCAGGCTCCAGACCTTCTTTGTACCAAATTTCATTTAAATCGGTCCAGTATTTTTAGCGTGAAAGCGTAACAGACAGACAGACAGACAGACAGACAGAGTTACTTTCGCATTTATAATATTAGTAGGGATTTATGTTACCTTCAAATGTACCACTTCTCTTACAAATAAATTTGATTTGATTTTAGGTACCTACCTACATAACGAGCTAGGTACAACACACAACTTTTTATAAATACCTACCTAATTATTTTGATTCTTTTTAAGATGACCAAGAGTAACTTCACCACAATCAGATATCTATGCTATGAACGGATTTTTGGGGTAAATGATAACACACAAATACTTGATAATTGTATTGAATAATAAATAAACACACATACTTACAATGTAGGTACATATTACGATGCAAGCTATTACTACGCTGTAGAACTTTGGCTCTTAATGAGTTCCATCCAGGGGCCTTGGAAGTAAAAATCCTGTGAATTCATATAAACTCTAGAACTCTATGGGAATATATTATATTTAATATTGATTTTGACTTAATATTTTAAGAAGTTAACAAAAACTGGCCACGATCGATGTAGTTTGGACTTTAAGTCAAAACATCAAGGTTTAATTTTCATTAGTTCGGCCTGTTTTCTGCTAAGTGACACATGAAGTTTTTGTCTATTTTTTATGAATTCATGATCGTATTTAGAAAATGAAAATTTACAATTTAAAATTAACACTTAGGGTGCGTTCAAGTATTACGTAACGCAATTTTTGAACATTGTTGACCCCCCCCCCTCTCCCCTATGTAACGTGCCGTAACGTTTTTCTGGACATTTGTAAAAAAAATAACAAACTTTCGAGGCCCCATTATGGTACTTACAAAGTCGCAATTTTTATTAAGGTCGAATATATCATAATAATGTCAACAAAAGCCCTTGCAATTCTGTATATTTTTATGGAATAACCAGATTTCATATATTATATCATGTTTACTATATATTGAACGAATAAGTATTCCAATAGTATGTTTTCTCAAATTCAAATCTTCTGATCAAATCGATTTTCCACTAAATATAAAACTCTAAAAGAAACGTGTAACAAATCAAATAACTCAATATAACAACAAAAATAAAAATTCTTACACATTCAAATGAGACCATACGAATATACATAAGTAATCAAAAATGCTTACACCTAAATATATCACTAAGTAATTCATCACATCAAAAAAATAAATTCAAACAAAAAAATATTACTATTAAATGCCTCCGGAATGCTTAAGAGAATAATCGAAATGGGAATGACTAACTAACATCGATCCACGCTAAATTGTGCTCAATACAGTAAAAGACAACACTAAATTGGCAATTTCGCATCTACTATTTAATTTATTCTAACTACAGTATACAGCTGTAACTAATTTTTCAAAAATATATTCCGTTCAATAATACAATTAGGAAAATATGCACATAAGATACACATTTTTTTTTATAATGTCATACATCTTAATTAATACTTGTACATGTGTAGGCAGAGGCAAGATACATTGTGTGATTGAGGCTACATGTTTATAATACTTTAGTATAGATCGACGGCATTCATTTGGACTGTTCAATACATGAAGGTAATCCATAATACTTCAAATCATTGGAACAAAAATCAAACGAGCTATAGGAACTCTTAAATTTCAATTTTGGGGCAACGGTGCCTAAATTTTACAAACTACATTCATCAAATTAACTTGCCACGCGGCTTCTTAAAGGCAGTCGCGAAATCATCAATTAAGTCGCACAAGCCGTTCAAGTATTACGTAAGAAGATATTTTACAAATATATAAACGTAGGTATCCAATATTTTTGCGAAAAAACGCGTTTCTTTTCAAACATAGCCTTTTTGTGGATAGCCTTTTAAGTAAAAAAGTAACAACTAAAACCCAACTTCTGCCTCTGACTAATCACCATCTAGGGACCCCCCCCCCCCTTGTCATCAAAAATAAACAAAACAAAGACCCCCCTATAATGCTTACGTAATACTTGAATGAGCCCCAAGAGCCCCAAGTCAAAATGGTGGCGCAAATAGAAACACTCCACGGTGTCGATGTATAACCGTGAAATGTGTGATAAAAGTCGCGAGACAGTATTGATAAATTATTTTATACTCGATACTGGATCGATACATTACGCACGTTCGCCAACGTTGCAAAAAAAACCTTGTAGCTTGTCTGAACTACTCTTGAAACCGTTTAATTAATATTCCAATGACTCAATTATTTGAAATAACGTTGAATCACAATATATTGACGATATTATTATAATTTGTGTTACTAGGTATAATAATATTTGTACGGCACAGTTTAAAAATTTACTCTTTGCAAATACATTTCTAATTAAAGAAGCATCGGTATATAAATCTGATTGTATTCTGTGAATCTAACCTAAGCTAATTATTAAATTTAGATAACGGCAGCCTTGATTTTTATAAAATATTGATATTGCGTAACATACTAACACCGAACTACCCTAGACAACAAACGACGCGGAATACGAAGCAAAAAGAAACAACACTAAGATTTTTCTTTTGATAATATTATTGCCAATATTTTAGTATGTACTATTCACTGAGACACAATCGTTTCTGCGTCCTATTTGAAAGTCTCAAAGTGCGCGGTATATGCTACGCACAAAATACAATCATTTTAAACTTGATTTATTCATTTCTAAAGCATGTTGAATTTCTATTAATTGCCTAATGTGAAAATATGAGCTTTACTAACTATACACGCGTACTTTAGGACCACTAGGAACAGAGAAATGCAGAATAACGTTTTACTAGCCAGATGTCTACTAGAATTCATTTAATTTACGTAACTTTCCCATTAAAAAAGGACTAGTATTACTAGCAAAATGCAGTGTTGTAAATAGTACACTGAAAAAAGATTTTTATAAAAGTGGTGAGCTCTCTAAAAATTGCAAACAAAAATTAAGCCTAGACAAAGACAGATCTTCAAAAACTAACACACAAAACTACTCTGTGCAAGATAAGACCTAAGACGACACGCAATGGAGGCTTCAAAAGGAATCTTAACATGCTATCGAATATCCGTTCTAGCACTGGAGTAACTGCCAGTCATCTAACTAATGTGGAATTATACATCAGTCTCAGTCTTGCTGCTTGTGCGGCGACTCCGACCCACCGGCTCGGCATTTGCCCAGTGAGGCCCGCTAAGTAGGAACTTCTTCACATTATATTCCATCCGAGCCAACTCTTCAGGAGTTATCTCTTTATCGGCACTACACTTCAGAGCGTCTCGCAACTCTTTACCAACGTCAAAATCGCTGACCTGACGTCGAACGTGATTTTTCACGTCATTGTTCACCTCAGTGACCGTCGCGTCACCACTTTCTACAGGGAATGATGTTTCTTTTCCAACATTATTTTCAACGGTCGGAGTTTGCTTTGATTGCACATCGTGATTTGAGCTTTGAGCTAAGGAATTCCTGACCCAATTGTTGAGGCCATCCCTCGTAAATGATTTAGAATACTTGCTAACTGGATGTGGCATGTTAAGCGCGAGCTCGTTTAGTGTTTCAGACAATCTGCTGAGTTTACTTTCCCGTCTTAAAACACTGTTGCTGTAAGTGACGTCATCCTCTAGTGGGTCATTCAAAATGTTTTGCTGCTCGAGGTTTTTTTCAACCCACTCAGCTACCCTGAGCAACTGCTGCTTTTGCAATATGGCTGCACTGTCATCGCTAGAGAGTGAACTGGTACTCTGTTCGTTTGTAAAAACTTTTGTGCTTTCGTTCACTTTCAAATGCGTTTGTGTCAAATTTGGATAAACGTTAACAATTGCGGGCAATGACGACTTCAATGCAGCACTTAACTCCGGTTTTTTCTCTACTTTTATTGGCTGATGCTGCTGATTATCAAGAGGAGGCAAGTCTTTGGATATTCTAGTGCTTTCGATAGAATGGAGTTGAGACATATCAATCTTACGCAAAGGTCTCGTATGCAGATTTGACATCTTATTCTGTTCGTAACGGTCAAAATTAAATATCTTCACTCCATTAGCGTCGGTGGGCGAAAATGCTTTGTGTTTATTACAGTTTTCATTTGCGTCAAAATTATTATTTTCCGCATTTTTCATGTCCATATTGAATTCATTAAGAATGTTATCATTCTCTGACACATGTTGGCTGCCAATACTTTGAGTCTTATTGTTATTGTTGTTTTCAGATCCGTTAGAAAAATTATGAGTTTTGAGTGGTTGCAACGGCGAAGAGGACACATTTAATAATACAGGGTTAATCGTTGGGCTTTTGATGCTAGAATTAGATTCTTTGACATTGTTATCTACATGTACATCAATAAGAGTGCTCTCTACGACTACATTATCATTTTTAACGTCATCTTTGATGTCTGCATTATGCTCTATGTCAATAAAATTATCCATCCCATCATTGAGATCTTTGAAAATTGAATTTTCATTACATTTGCTTTGCCTCCGATACAAAATGGGAGGAACGTCTGGTTGCGCGTTATCTAGCAATATATTTTTAGATCCTGCTTGCATACGTAAATGACAAAACCTGGGTCCAGGACCGACTTGTGTATTGGATTTGTGAGTACTAACAGTGGACTTCGCCACAGATGAAGTTCTGCTCACTGCTCCCATGGAACTCAAAGAGTTTTTCCGAACACTTATGTTATCTAATGACTGATTTTCATCTATAGGTTTTATTTCTTTATTATTTGATAAATCTTTAATAAACAAGTCTTCATTACCTATGCTGTGTACACTACTTTTCTTGCTAGAAATAGAATTTCTTGTACGATCACAAAGTTTGTGATGTACAGCCGGTTCCATATTCACAGTATTATTCTTTCTTATATGCTTAAAATCCCCAGTATCATTGGGTGCCAACTTCTGTTCTTCGAGCACTGTAAGTACTTTTTCTTCAACTTTTGTTACATTATTTAAATCGTAATTGATATTCATTGGTTCATTATGAGATATAACATTGTGTGGAATGACTTGCTCAGCGATAGGTTGCGGCATTATGTACAAAGGCGGGATGCCTTGCGGGAATGTCTTCTCATTCAAAATTTTAATAGCATGTGGTGAAACACTTCTTATACTCGGGTTGGAGTGTACAGACTTCATTTCAGAATTGCAATTCATACAAAGTGAATTCTTCATATCTCCACTTAAGTATGTTTGTGTCGATACAGAATAATAACTTTCGTTATAACAGAATGGCTTATTTTGTGATTTTGTACATATGCAAGTATCACAATGTTTAGTGACTGTGTCTTGAATGCTGTCTTCAAGAATCTTCGACATTAGAGAAGCGGAAATATTGAACTCGTACTCACTTGCATCGAAAGTGTCAATTTCATTACCGTTCCGTGATTGTGCAGAACTGGATGGCTTGGATGTTTTTGACATAACATATTGTGATACTCTGGTTTGAGTGTCAGCAGGGAGCTGCAAAAACAAAGGAAATAATGTTAGAAGCAAATAAAAAGTACCTATCCAACAAAAACATTGTATTTTTATATACATACATTATCAAGTTTTTGTGCTACAAAGTTATCAGGCTTGCACTGCAGCAATTGGATGGCTAAATTCATATCATTTTTGTACCTTTCCTGAAAAACAAAAAAACAAGAATAGAAATATGTGTATCTTATATAATTTTAAAGCACAGAAAAATTCTAGGGTTCATACATTTTCTTTCTGCAACATACTGTAGTTATGCTTGGACTCTGCTAGTCTCACGGATAATGTGGCTATGTCTTTCGTCAGTTGACTTTTTTCCCCTTTCATTTTGTCTACCATTTGTAATAACTTGTCTTCCAAAACTTGATTTAGCTTCTGTACCCTTTTGTGCGAATCATTCAATCTGCAATTGATAAAGTCATTTCAATATTTAGTTAGAAGGAACATTGACACTTACTATGTAGAAGTTGACATTAGCATTTACAACTACTATAAATATATACCTATATTGTAAAAGTAATAATACAAGGATATAAATATATGTAAGTATATATTTTTTATATTAAATAATTATATGTAATAAATATTGCCCTGTGTATAAATATTGACATTTACCATTTATGGCCTTTCATTATCCCTACTAATATTATAAATGCGATAGTAACTCTGTCTGTCTGTCTGTCTGTCTGTCTGTCTGTCTGTTACGCTTTCACGCTAAAACTACTGGACCGATTTAAATGAAATTTGGTACAAAGAAAGTCTGAAGCCTGAGAAAGGACATAGGCTACTTTTTAACCGACTGCAATAAAGGAGGAGTTCCACGCGGACGAAGTCGCGGGCAGAAGCTAGTAGCTAATATAATCATAGAATGAAAATATAAATTGATTTACGTTTGAGATTACCTTTCATATTTTTCTCTCCAAGTGTGCAGTTGTTCGTCAAGCTCCTTGACAGTAGAAGCTGTCTTTACGAACTCTTCCTTGAGCGCTACAATGTGCCCGTCGCGCTCGGCTAGATGCTGGCGCAGGTGCTCCACCTCCCCCCGCAGTTGCTCCTCATCTGCACCCTCATTGCACTCCTACCAATTGTTACTCCAGGTCAACACAAATAAAAACAAAATACACATAATCATTCCAAAAAAATCAATCCATAAATTGTTGAATAGAGAAAGTAAATGTGACGCAAATAAAGAAAGAAAAGCTGTGCATTATTTTTATACAAATGAGACCTACAACACAATTCTATGAATCTCTACTTGTTCTAGTTATTGAAATAGAACCTTATCAGGCAAATAACTTAAATCATACCTCCCCTTGAACTCAAGATAACATGGTAAAACACTGAATAAATTAAGTTAGATAGTGAAACATAAGGGCAATTTAATAAGTAAATAAAAAGGCACTATTCACTAGTAACACTGATACAGTTATTTCCTATTGAGGCCAATTATAATAGAATATCTGGCAGCATGAAAGGACAGGCTTTCGCTAAAAACAGCCGGAAGAGGGAAGGCATGAGGTGGGCAAGTTTTACCTTACAAGGGGAGTTCTTATTGCTCACATCCATCCCTTAACTAGAGTATTCTACTTCACATTATCGCATTTCCGAATCGTTGTGGATACCGAGCGACGACACACGTACAGTGATTACATTAGCTATTTTATCAATAAGCCACTTTTATAAAACAAAATAAAATAAAAATCAATCGATTTTGTTTGACATAAACGTGAAATATTTACTAGTCAAAGCCAACTGCCGAGTGTTTTGTAAAATTATGACTAGAAACGAGCTACACTGGTGGTTAAGTAAATTTACTATGAAATAATCATTTATGAAAAGATCTTATTCTTCCAAAAAGATTTTCTTCTTGGCTTTTGCGTAAGACTGACGTAGACGTACCCGCAGTGTTGCCAACTCCTAGAAGTTCGAGTCGCTAAAAGTCGCCAGAAAGTCGCTAAAACTAAAAACTTCGGGACACCCCCCCCCCCCCCCATAATGATATACAAACGGAACTTCAATTAAATAAAGTTTGAATTTGGTGCGCTATCGCGTTTGTCGTTTTCCATATTATGTATCTCTTGGAATTGAATAATTCTATGTCGATTTCACGAAAAATATATATTATTGGCTCTGGAACTGTTTTAATTTATACTTCAAAAGTCGCCAGATAAGTCGCTAAACTATTTTTGTCGTCAAAACTTTTTTTTGGTCGCTAAGCCTTAAGCAAAAGTCGCTAGTTCTAGCGACAAAATCGCTAAATTGGCAACACTGCGTACCCGTCATGTCATTACGCTAGCGAGCTTGCTGGCGGAACTGTTTAAGTCACAAATAAAAACGCGGAAACTGTTTTTTATTTCACTATGTACACTACACAATCCCTCGATCACAGAGATAGTATTTAATATAGGGATGAGGTTATGGTCTAACATGTTGCATAGTTTTAAAGATTTAAGCATACATAGTTACGCACAGACAGCGTCAACGACTTTTTTTATACTAAGTAGTGATATAATAAATAAAAGTTACTTACATTTATACGTATTTTTTTAGTGCTTAGAAATTCACAAGGTACCTCTACTTATTAATTTTATATATCCGTGGACCTCATTAATTCTTGCTACCTGCGCTGCGACCTAACCTCAGCCACAACGAAAAATCAGTTTGAAGCGGTATGGAGGTCGTATTTTATTACGTTCCACCAATAAACCATAGGCTATTGCACGGTCAGGTCAGGTCATTCAGGACGTTTTCTGGCCATTTCATCTCTTGTTTACTTACTGATTCTTAGATAAATGTACAAAAAAAAGGTTTCGAAGAACATACTTGCGTCGTTTATTACTTATTTGCTTATTTTTATGTAGGTATAGAAAATTAATTGATATTATGTTTGACCGCCAAAATGTATCTGCATAAAACAATAAAAATAAAAAATAGGTAAGTAAGTAGGTATTTATAATCCAGGTAGCATTATACCAGGTACATGCCTACTCTGTGCATAAATAGGTACCTAAGTATCAGGGTATTTTTACTAGTAGGTAGATCCGTTATGGTGTAGTCAAAAAATATAATAGTTTTTACCTATATGCCTTAATTGTAAATATTATGACTCTTTAATTTTGCTTTATTTAGGAGTCCTGAAACAGGGCTGAATGAATGGTAATAAATAATATTATGATAACTTGAGGTAAGTAAGTAGGTATGTTTTTACTATTGATATTATGACGTCGATTTACAAATTGCTTATAGATAAGCTTATAAGCAAGCATTCCCAAAAGGTCAATATACCTACCCAGTATAGTGACCTTTCACGAACGAATTCTATAGCTAGCAATCCAAAAGTAACGTTTTGTTTTTTGCTAAATGCTTTATCCTCATATCAAAAATCTAATTGGATAATTTTATTTTTACCCTGTCACGCAAAGGTAACCGACCCCATCACATAATTATCGCGTATAAAATAAGGTTATTAAGGCTCATCCGATTTAGTAACTCTACTATCATCTTACCAGTCAGCCAGAAACTAAAAAATAATATGTACTGTATAATATTTCAACCTATGATCATTATAATAATGATCATCACTTCAAGTAGTGGACGAACATATTACAAACAGAACAAATCCACACAATTTACGCCTAGCATGTTATCAAGAAAGCTTATGCTCGAGATAAATAACCAGCCAACTTTAAGAAGCTATTTAGACCAACTTTTTATCAGTGGATTATCCAGTATTATAAGTTACAATAAATTAGGATCATTGGATAAAATCACGAATGACTTTAAAACCGGCGAAAACTGTGAAGACGTGAATTTGAGTATTGACAAACTTATTGTGAAATATGGATATCCAATGGAGAAGCATCACACTGTGACAGAAGACGGATATAATCTAACCATGTTTAGGATACCTAGCGACGGTCCAGTAGTGTTTATGTTGCATGGCATGTTTGGAAGTGCAGATTCCTTTGTTGTGGGAGGACCCAACGTCAGCTTACCGTACCTATTGGCTAACGAGGGCTACGATGTCTGGCTAGGCAACGCTCGCGGGACCAAACACTCACGAAGTCATGTCAACCTGAAACCATCGCAGGAAAAATTTTGGGACTTTACTTGGCATGAAAGCGGCTACTACGATCTACCGGCAATGATAGACTATACCCTCCGTACGACAGAAAAAGCAAAACTGAAATTTATCGGCTACTCGCAAGGATCTACGTCTTTCTTTGTAATGGCATCAGAGCGACCTGAATACAACGATAAGATATCCCTAATGGTCGCGATGGCACCTGCAGCTTTTATGGCAAATATAAAGTCGCCTATCGTTACATTTTTTGCATCTTTTCATAGATCTTATCTCGCTCTATCAAAGGCAACTGGCATACACGAGATTTTGCAAAGCAGCGCATATCTCAAATCGTCCCTGCAAACTGTGATAGGTACAAATACTTTAGTTAATTGTTTAACCTCAATATTGATACTGTCAGTATGTTCAGATGTATCACAGATGAATGTAACAAACTTGCCGGTGATCATCAGTCATGAGCCGTCAGGGTCTTCGGTCCAACAAATCATTCATTATGCTCAATTGATAACGTCGAAGAAATTTAGTCAATTTGATCATGGTGTAGATGAAAATTTGAAAAGGTATGGTACTCAAACTCCTCCAGATTACGACCTGGCTAAAATTACAGCCCCTGTATCCCTATTATATAGTGATGGTGATTGGATAGTAGAACCTGATGACATTGACAAGTTGATCCGGATATTGCCAAACGTGGTTGGAAAACATAAACTACGGTATAAGTTTAAACATTTCGACTACGTTTTTGCAAAGGACTTGAAGAACATGCTTTTTAAAAGTTTAAGGAAAATTTTGTTGAAGTATTAAAACGCAGGAGATATTTACTCCTAAGCTATTTATAAAATATTTGTAAGTAATGGAAATTTGAATCAGTTCTAAAATTAAGCAAACTAAAATGAAGGTAACTTAGGCTATTATGTTTAAAATTCTACAGTTAACTATTTATTTCACTTAGATAATTAATAAAAACCTAAAACAGTAAAAACCTTGTTTCACTCCTTGTGCAATTATTTATTTACTAAATAGTAACGAAATATAGAAACGGAATCATTTTATAATAAATTGACTCCTAACAGGTAGGTAAGAACCGTCCAAGTGGAGATATCTAGAGCAGGCCAACGGCTTCCTTTTACGAAACCGACAACATCAACATCGAGGAAAGTTGTAGTAATGATTAAAACTAAAAAAAAATATGAAGATAACCTAACAGAAGCAAACTGATAATCCAGAATCCTAACACCTACCTACATAATATCATTTCAAGTACCATCGTTAGACCATTTCAGTCGTTTAAAACTACCTAAATATAAAACCCAAGTCACGCATGCATGCGTAATCTATTCAGTAAAGCCAAGTGTACCTGTGCAGTCACTACAAAAATATCAGGATTAAAAATAAAATATCGACAGAATTTCGTCGAGGAGAATCGCATGCTGAACGGCAATGTATTTGTACACGGTTGCGCTAGCGCAGAGCGCGTCTGGAGCTGACGGTGGTTCTATTTCGGGAAACCGCCACGCCGTTGGTACATTCATTTTGATCCAATAGTCGACACTTCTTTGTCTCGGGAAAAACACATCGCTTGTTACCTATATTACAGTTACGCATCCTTAATTTGGATCTGCGCCGCTTGTTTATAAAAGTATTCCAAAATGGGAAACGTGTTCAGTACTGATTTAGCGAGGGAAGACGCCACCGGCGACGTCACAAGTGAAAGTGAAACAATGAGTGAAGCAAATGCATCTGGTGATGGCGAAGGATCTGAAGAATTTCATGACACCATAGAATTTGATGAAGCTCGTGCTAGAGCTAAAGAAGACGAAATGAATGAATTCCGAAAGGAACTGAGTATTAAACGCGAACAAAGGAAACAAATCCTAGCACGACACAGATCGGAGAAAGAGGAATTAGAGAAGTCCTTAGAAAAGGAAAAGAAATCTAAATTAGAATTGTGTGAAAAAAATCAAATGCTCCGCGAGTTATTAGCTCAGAATAATATTCAGATTCCCGAAAATCTCAATTCACCAAATGAATTTACTGAACTCTCAGGTGTAATTGCTAATATAAAAGAAGAATTTGAAGGATTAAAATCTAATAATAATAAATTAAGGAAAGAATTAGCCGAGACCAACATGTGTCTACAAAATGCAAACTCTGATATAGCCGATTTAAATGCACAAAACACAGAATCAATTAAACATATAAAGGCTCTTAAAGACGTAATTTCAGTTAGCAAAACTATGATAAACCTTCGAGAACAGCAACTAACCGAGGTAAGATTACACATAGATATTAAAATTGTATTTCCACCTAAATTACAGGTTTCATTCATCAAAACCGCTTTTTTTCAATTAAATATAATCTACTTAATTAATTTCAAGACAATATATTATTATTATTACACATGATCGAGTATGAGTTACCGTCATCATACGGTGACTAAACAGATAAGGTCACAAGGTGCGTAACTGCCAATTACACAATATTTATCTCGTGACTGTCCTTATTATTAGAGTTTCGTGTTTCACCGGTAAACCCGAACTTTTGTTACATATAAACATAAACGGCGTCTAACAATATTTAGGTAAGTACAGCTTAAAGACATCGACCTGATCAACATGTGCCTGAGCGGTCAGGGACCGAGACGCAAATTTTCCACGTCGCACTACCGCTGGCATCACATCTTGTCAATCGGCCAACTTAACATTTAACAATTTAATAAATAAACTTTCAATGCTCTGATACACATAATGGAGCATGAAACAAGTAGTGCACGACGTACGTAATTGTAACTGGTAAAGAAACACGAACGTATCAATAAAAAATAACAGAAACATTAGTATTGCTGTTATTAATGTATACTTACTTTGCAGTTAAAAAATAAGCTGAGTGAAATAGAGCAATCGCTCGCTGATAGAGAAGCAAATATGTTGTCTGCTGATTTGAGACAAGAATATGAAAGACAATTACAAAATATTAGAACGCTACGTGGACTCTATGAAGAACGTGCGCGTCTTGCTGAAGTCACGAGACAAAGCCTTGTACGTGAACTTGAGGAGCAAAAATTACAGAAACAAGCTGAAGTTAAAAAGTATGTACAATATAGTACGCTAACAATAGTTAACGTAAATAATGCTTCCCGCTTCAACTAGTCACTTATTTATTTTACAGATGCCAAGACCTTACTGCTAAAGTTGCAGAACTTGAATCTACGATCAACAGTTTACAAGAGACTATTGAGAACAAAAAAGAACTAATAACGTCTTATCAAGACGAAACTCGAGGCTTACAGGATGAAATGTCAGCAGTTAATAAGGTACAATTTAAATTAATAATATAATAGAAATTTAATATCGAAATAATATATTATGTTCATAGAATCATACAGCAATGATTTAATGCTTCAGAAAACATGTCTATTTATTTATAGCTCTTCTCTCAAGTTCTTCTGGGATATAAAACAAAACAAGATCTAGATAAATTGGTGCATCGTCTAGAAGAAAATCATGGACTTCTTACTCACATGGCTGAAAGAGAGCACGGGTCAGAAGCATCGTCAGCGTTGCCCAAGTTACTGTTAGAAATCATCAGTCAAGTCGAGGAGAGGGACGAAAATAGCTTAGAAGTAAAAACTGGCGAAAAAGTGGACGATACTGGTGAATCTACAACCGAAGACCAGAAAGCAGAACAAGCAGGTGAATGATATACAACGATTTTCTGATACCTACTAAATAAAAATAATAGACAATAAATGATCATGAACAATCTAACTTTTCCCTTTTTTAGATTCACAAAATCCAGTCAATGCAACAGCTGAAGAAATTGTTCAAAATCTACCTAAAGTTTGGAGAGTGCTTATGGAATTATTAAGTCATCAAAGTGAAGCAGAAGCAAGTTCCTCTGAAAAAGTTGAAACGTGTTACAAAACCGTTGAAACGAAGTCAGGTTCTGTTTTAGTACCAAGCGTTAGTCAAACCTACATTCGATTAAAGGTAAGTTTGTGTAATATACAATATACATGTATATCCAACTCACTTCTTGTAAAAACATACATCATACCTATTGGACAAAAAACGTAATACCTACATAAAATTTAGAAAATCGAAATAAAAACATTAGTTTAAATACATAGGTACTATATTTTATCCTTAATTTGTTTTTTTTAATATAATTTAAAAATACTTCAGAATTGTTTTTTGATGTGAAGCCAAGTGAAATGTTTTCATGAGACATAAAGTTGCCAAAAATAAAATGAAAGTTTTTCTTAGAATTGTTCTTTGACGAGTCATCTTTTATTTTACAGGATTTAATTGTTGAAAAGCTCTCACTTATAAAGGAAGTTAACCGTATGAAACAATTAAATGGTCACTTGGAGACTCGATTAGAGGAACAAGAACGCAGACTCTCTCTTGTTACAACTGAACTAAGTAAAACTTGGCATGTTGTTGGAAGATTACGTAGACATCATCACCAACTGCATACGCATGAAAAGATACTTAAATATGAATTACAGCAGAAAAGAAAATTACTTAATGAACTCAAAGAAGAATTAGAGTATTGCAGAGAAAAATGGGAACAGGCGCGAGAGAAAAATTCGCAATCCGAACGTGACTGGAGAAAATTGAGAGCTGAATTTTCTAGCAGAAAAATAAAGGCTGCTTCTCCATCATTCAATAATTCTGGTGAAAGTGGCTATAGTGACGAGAGGCCATCTGACGATTCATCGGAATCTAACGATGAAAGTGAATACGTTGAATCACAAGCCAGATGTCGAAAAAAGAATAAGAAGTCTTTTGAAACGGTAGTAGATTCTAGCGCCGACTTTAATTTAGTAGCGGAAAGAGAGGATCCCGCCAGCGACATGTTAGATGTGGCGGAACTTCCTTTAGACGCCCAAGATGATAATGTTATTCCAGGAGTCGTTTCACCAGAAACAAGAACAACCGATAATTCATTACTTACTAGCAAGCTGTCTGAGGAAACTGAAGATGATATTGGTGAAATTGCAAATGATTCTTGTATTGAAAGTACATTGGTTACGGAATATGCTGGTAATAATGAAACCGTTCATAATATTGAACCAAATGCCAGTTCTAACAATACTGTAAAAGAAAATATTGTTGCTTCATCAACAGAAAATGTAACACTAATTGACCCGTCAGCGATTTTAAAAAGTATAAAAGAACAAAATGAAAGATTAGCTAAAAAAGATGAAAAACTACAAAATCTTGAAAAGAGTGCTTCCGATTTATTGAAAAAAACACAAGCAACTGATGATTTATGTAGGCATTTAGACAGTACTTTAGACCACATACTTAACAGACCATGTTCCAGTCAAGCATCTCGTAATGAAACTGAAACGAAATCCGAAATTATTTCAGATTCAAATAATAAAATTGACGAAGAAAGTTGTACAGAAAACTCACAAAGTATACAAGATAACAAGTCTACACCTGAAATTGATGCTACAACTATTCTCGATAGCGTAAGGCAACAAAATGAAAAACTAGCTGAAAAAGATGAAGGACTTCTAAAACTTGAAAGTGGTTGTTCCGAAGATATGAAAAACGAAACAAATACAATAACAGATGGTGATGACTTAAAACTTTCTGCCGTGGAATCAACTGATTTCATGGAAAAAGCTAAATCAGCAGAAGATAAAGATTCATCCGAACCATCTACGTCTTCCGAGATAGACCATGAGGCCAGATTCGCAGCGCGTGATATACGTCTGAAACGACTTGAAGAACAAACAAAATCACTTGTAAGTAAAGTAAACAAAACCACTTCAAAAGGAATCAAAATTAATTACAAACTGGAAGAACTGCATAATATTTATGGTTCCGAAAGTTCTCGCGCCGGGACTCCATCAGACGATAGTGAAGATAGATCACAGAAAAACGACGAAGAAAATACTGAGGAATAAATTGTTAAAGTATTAAAAATAATTGGTGTCTAAAACTAATTGGGTTAAGGTAAATGTTATTAAAAAACTTGTATGTCGTATATTGTTTATTCATTGCACTTCAAAAGACGTAATTTATGATTGTGGTCACACTTGGTTTGAACGCGATCCCAATTGCTTGGCTTCAAAATGGTACATCACTTTTGAAATTCAAACCAATACAATCCAATTAACTTCATTTGAAGTTCCGCAAATCTTAAGCGTTTTAGCGTGTTGATATGTATGAAGCATATCAATTGGGATCGCTTTTAAACCAAGACGTGTTTTCCACAAACGGCACCCTGAACTGGTATAAATTCTCAGGTACACAAAATGTTTTAAGGATATTAGGAAATAAAAAAGTAAAAAAACATACAATAGTAGCTACAATAAAACATAACCTTCTTCAATTATAACCAATTCATTTTCAAAACCATTAACTTATGAGTATATTAAAAATAAAATTTAACTGAATTATATTCAGAATCCTTAAGCTAATTTGAGACAAATCTAGTGTTACACTCAGTTACGTTCTTTTAAAATAATATTATCACAAAACAATCAAATAAGTTACATAAACATAAAACAGTTTTAATTTAAACTCGACACAATAACAGAATATCTAATAATTAAGATCAGTCAAGGGAAAAGTATATTAAAAAAAATCTAGATAGGTACATAGCTTCATGGTTTAGTATATAACACATTGACAATAAAAAACATACGTCTTCAGAAAACAATACTTTAATAGCTTGTACTATATAATTATTACGATAACACTGTTACCACAAAAATAATCATTCAACTGGGATTACTAAGCACTACGTATTTATTACACCACCCTTGCTGCTATATACACAGTATATAAACATAGGAAAATTAAAAACTAAGCAGGTAAGTAAATTATTATTTATATCGCGGTTATTACACATTGTAATGAAACAACTATACTAAGTCTTGCTACTAATATGGGAAATGTAATATATGTTTTCGAAACGTCAACCAATAAAATAAATTACGCGAGTTAAATCCTTTTATAGTCGTTTCATTCCAACTAAGCAGGTATTAAAAATCGCACCAATATTAAGTAGGTATATGTAACTATACATTAAACAGTCACCAAAATATACAGACAAAAGTGGATATGTATTATACAGCATTTAAAAGTACATAACACAATTTTATTTCTAGGTTCTTTATTCGGTGGGCATAATATTTTGTTCCTTGTCTAAGAATTTTCCTGGAGGTTCTTTATAGAGGTACCACGCCCATATTGATAGCATCAGCATTTCTAGTATGGTTGCAGCATTGTGGATTACTGTAAAGAAAAAATAGTACATTATCCACCAAGGCCAGTAAAATAAAAAATGTCTCAGATCACATGTAATTGTCGTCCGAGGCGAAGCCGAAGTTGACAAAAATGTGATCTGAGGCTTTTTTATTGTACTGGCCGAGGTCAGTATACTATTTTTCTGTTCGACGAAGCCAGAAAGCGGAAATTTCATTTAGCGAAGCTGCCACAAAGTTGGCGCTTTCTGGCCGGAGGACGGAAAAATAAGTTACTGCTCTAGAAAACAAATGCTTTGCTATTCGACAGAATTGCACCTGTTGGTCTAATCTAATCTAACCTAACCTAACTGCGAAACAGGAGGTTGTGGACTCAAATCCTGATGACCTGAGTCTTTACTGTCTTAAATGTATTTATTTAGTTTATCCTTTCAAATTCTTTCTATTATTAATTCTATTTAGTCCATCAGTTAGATTATTGAAAAATATTTGATACGGTATTTTTTATTTTCTTAAACAAACAAAAAATTGCAAAGATAAGTGCTTCTAAAGTCGGAAGCGTGGGTCTCGTGATGTCACGATATGGTACAATTTATACCATAACGTTACGTCATAAGCCTCCACTCCGAAACTTTGGAAGCGTTTCTTCTTTCTCATTCAGTCCAGTTATTTAAAAAAAACAGTCGCTATGCCTATTGTCCCAGGACATTAAGTACATTTTATTAATCCAGAATACTTACAATCTACGATGACCGATGGATTCAACGAATCGCAAAGGCACGGCAGCTCGACCATTTTAGGTAGCGTCTTTGCAATACCGCATTGCACTTTCACAATGACCAACACAAGTTGGAGGGCTATGAACCTTGGCCTAGGTCTGGCACCGGTAGACTCTACAGCTTTTAAGCACATCATCATACCCCAGATAGCAGGCAGAATGGATCCTGCCACGAATGGCTGGAAATAGGCGAAGTTGTCCAAGTAGACACGCTGTGGACAAAATATATAACCATTAGTGTCTGAGGCGATTTCGTCTGCGTAGAATTTGTACTACTGCAACTGCGCCTCTTTTTATATACTACTAGCGGTGCGCCCCGGCTTCGCACGGATCCCTGTTTTTTTAAATATAATGTAGCCTATGTCACTAGGGAATTGTGTAGCTTCACAACTGTGAACAAATTTTTCAAATCGGTCCAATACAAACACACAAACAAACAAATAAACAAACCTATCCTCTTTATTATATTAGTATACATTAGTTTCTTCACGATGAGTACTTTACACAATGTCGTTATAAAATATAACCTCTATGTTATTCTGATATGTAAACTATATCACTATAAAGTTCCATCATAATCCATTTTTGCGTGACAACCGTCCATACTTACAAACTTTCATGTTTATAATATTTGTAAGGATTTTAAACTTTCACGACTACCGACATATTATAATAACAAAAGAACAACTTGATCTACGCAACCACGGCCGCAACGCCCCATCCCAAACGTCGGTACCTACTTATTGATTAAACTTAGTGATTTTTCTGAAAAACCGGAAAACATTATTCTAGTTATAGAAATGTTCACACGCATTGCATTATGTGCAATGAATGCAGTACCCAATCATTACGTGCTTTTTAATAACGGAAGACATCTCTACAACTTAGCGTTCAACGTTAAAAGTATTGTGTTGTTATCTCTGGTTTTGAACTAACATGAAATTTAATTGTTCCAAGAGATCAATTTCAACACACAATTTTTGTAGATGGTGCCTCAAGGAATAAACTTTTTAAATTTATGCGCTGCGAAACGAATACTATTTATAGACTAACGTCTTTATACTTCCGTTTTCATAATTTCCAACTCAACCGAAAGATATCTACCTAAACATATATCAAAGATAGATTTCAATCTTTTTGAAGAGAAACTCATTTATATAAATGCAGGAAAACCTGCTGATGATGAAGAAATCATACTAAAATAAAATAATTGTGATTTTGTTTTACGTTTGTAAATATAAAGAATAAATATTATGCTACTTTTTAAAGTAGCATAATATTTATTTCCAAGAACCCATCTAACACTATACCAAAATTCATCAAAGTCCATTCTCCGTTTTAAATTTGGAAGCGTAAAATAAATTCACATTTATATTTTAGTATGATTTATTCGGAATCAGCAGGTTTTCCTGCGCCTGTACGAGTATAAATGGGTTTCTCTTCAAAAAGTTGGTAGAGTCAGAAATCCTTTGTATGATTACAATCCTTTGTATGGTTTGTAAGTAGGTATATATGTATGGATGTAAGTATGTATCGATATATTCTTAGCTTATATCGGAAAGAAAGTCAGTAGATATCTTTCGGTTGAGTTGGAAATGATGAAAACGGAAGTATAAAGACGTTGGTCTATAAATAGTATTCGTTTCGCAGCGAATAAATTTAAAAGTTTATTCTTCGAAGCACCATCTATAAAAATTGTGTGTTAACTCCGTCATGCTATAAATATGGGAACTGTAAAGTTTTCGAAACGTCAGCAAATAAAATAAAAAAAAAGATAAAATACGCAAGTTAATTATAGTGCTTCAAACATTGAGTATTGAATTCATCGTGAAAAAAGACATTACGCGATCCGAGCAATCGCAATCGGCTATTACAAAATAGAAGGGATAGTTAACTGATGTAGAAAATGTATGCTTGTTGCTTACCACATCTTCGGCTCTGAGAACCAGTATGAACACGTAGATGATACCTTGAACTATTGGCACTTGGAGTAGTAAATACCTTATCTTCTTTAGGTGTCGCCTGAAAGAAATATTGTTGCTTAAGAAGTCATAGTTGAACACAAATTTTAATTGGGTATTGTTTACTGTCAATAAGATTTATCTTTAAGTGGATTGGAAAATGTTCTCTTATTATTAGAATATAAATCTTCACGCCTCTTTATGCCACTGCCACTCATACAATAAGCATATGCATGATGACTGTTTTTTTTTTCTTTATTCGTCAAGTAGGTTACAGCTTCAAAAGTTCTGGATGTTATAGTATAAATTGTACCATATCATGACGTCACGAGCCCCCGCTCCCAAACTTTAAAAACAATTATTTTTATAATTTTTGGTTTGTTTGAGAAAAAATATCAATAATCTTACTAGGTACAGATTATTGTGTTTATACCCGGTCGTCATGCCTATTTTTAAAATCTACTGAATACCTAATCCTATAATTAATACGCCGACCGCTTAAATTTAATTTAGGTATATGAGACCTTGATACAAAATGGTCGCGAAATATTTCGCGTCTATTTTGATGATTGCGAGTAATCAAAAAACTAAGCTTTAATATCCTACATGTGTTACTTACTGGAAGTTTAAAACAAATAATAATATATCCATGTATCAAAAAGAGACTATATTACTCTTGACAGAAGGTTAAAAATTGTAAAGTTATTTCACCCTTGTTTTCCCCTAAGCATCAACACATTGTCACGCAATTGTTTATAGCTTCACCTACTCGTGTTGCCACGTTGAAAACAAAAAGTCCCCACGAGGATCAATTAAATTGATATGGCAACACTCCCTAACCATAAGACTGATTGCTTTGGGGCACGGAAGCACCTTGTGAAACCTAATGACATTATGTACACGTTATTAGCTAGATTATTTTTAGCGAAGTTTACTTGGTGTAACATTTTTGACGGCTCGTTTTCAGAATAAATATTGCGTCATTGTTATGAAACTTACGGCTGTAATTTCGGCTGAGGAATGACGCAACATGGCCAGCAGCAGCACGGCAGTACGCGGGTTTCAAGAAGGGATCCTTCTGAACGTCTGAAAAAGAAATACGATTTGTTGAATCCAAACAAGCATACCTAGGCTTTGAAACCCAGAGAATTGGCTTAAAGCCTCTCGTTTAGAGGTTCGCCAACAGTTCAGTTTAGCAGTACCTAATATTTTGTTTGAGGGGGGGGCCGCCGAGCTAGTATTTTGTTAATGAGGGGGGGGGGGGGAGTGGCAGGTTAACGTGTAATAACCGCGAAGGCATCAGAAATTATTATATCTAAGATAAATTTTGACACTCGCAAGGAAATCAAAACTCCTAAGTAGGTAAGATCCCTGCCCGTACCTCGCTACGCCCTTGCCTACAGTTAAAAAACGATTTGTTGATTGACGCTTCATAGTTAAAAGCGCGTCAATTTTTTTACACTTTATATTTAGAGATGACAGCTTCAAGATGTAAATCTTACTAATATTATAAACGCGTAAGTTGGTAGTTGGGAGTTGATCAAATCACTAGACGTGTTTGGTAAAATGTTAAAACCGAGTTGACTTAATTACTCGTTTTATCATGTCCCTAAAACAGCCCAGGCATTTGATCAAATAACTAAGTGAAATGAAGAAATCTAGCAGCCATTTCTATGATTCTTTCATTTCCCTAAAATGACTTGGAGACTTGATCAAATCACTGAATTTCGCTAGGGAAATGACACAACGCGTGGTATTTTTATCATCTACCGGTAGTTGATCATATCACTGAGGGATTTGATCAAATCCCTGTTTTCATCATATCACTGCGACATATATACTGTAAAGTACTAATTCTGCGCAGACAAAGTCGCTAGCAGAAGCTAGTATTAGATAAAGGAAGGATGGAAATATTATAAAAAAAACTGTGAGCTATTTTAGGAGGAATAACATGGGCCTCGTGTCAAGAAAATAGAACGTGAACGACTTAAATATCAATTGACGAACATCGAAATTATGTCGGTTGGAATGAATTTTGATGCTTAAATATACGTCGAACGTTAACCTCGCTGAACCGCGTGGGTAGTAATCGCCATTTATATTTCTATATTCGTATGATTATATCACCCTTATACCTCCTATACTCACCTAACAAGTTGCTCGGGTCCACCGGATTCGTGGATGATGAGCATGTAGAAATGATACAGGGCAATCATCACTGTCTGTTGGGACACAGCTTCTGAAAGCACTTGCGCTCTTGGCACCAACAGTGCTATAAAGGCTGCAAGGGATACCACCTGAAAATTGATTAGAGATAAGTTGGAATTATGACGTCAGTCATAATTAGGGCGATGTATAAAGAATATTTGCTTTGATTGGTTTGGGTTAGACGGAAACAATATTTGAGATTAACAATACGGCATAATAAATTAATTTGTATAGCGCCATCTAGTTCGCTAACACTAAATTCCGTCATTGTGGTTATTTATGTAGTTTTGTGTCTATATATATTATTAAGTACATATATAAATTTATGTATTTAATATTTATTTATGTAATGTTATATCTTCCTATTTTATATTGTATTTATCATATTAAGTGTATTATTTATTTGCGCCTACACATGCTCTTTGTTCATCTCAAAGGTTGACTGGTAGAGAATGCCGTATGGCATTAAGTTCGCCTTTTGTACATTAATTAGTTTTTTTATGCAATAAATAATAAATAAATAAATAAATTACGTTAAAGGTAGCACGCTCTTTACATGCCCACGTAATGCGAAGACGATAGTCTGTCTATTGTAATCCAAATTGTCTATTGTAAAAATAACTTGTGTAGTCTGTGGATTTTCTCTCTTATCTCTGTATGATTGCTTGTAACACATTGTGTAGGTAGGTAATAACATTAAAATCATTTTTTTTTTGAGATTCAGGTAATAAATAAAAGTTTAACTTGATTGTATTTTATTAGTTAAATATATATTCCGCTGGCTGTAATCACAACACATACATAATAATATACTTAATAACAGTTATGTCATAGACAAATACCTAGGTGTGTTAACAATGGCAATAGAGAATGTTATGACTCCCACGACACTAGGATTTGGTCAAGTACACAACCGAGTCAAGGTTTATTAGTCGTAAAAGCGTAAACTAGGGAAATCATAAACACGCATTTTACTAAGGGAATTTTGATTACAGCGTATCTAACTACATAATATATTATCGTTTAATTTACATAACTATAATTTTCGTCTCTAACTTTCAGTCGGCAATAGCCAACGTGGCGTCAGTGCCACTGCTTTCTGTAGTCGGCAATTGCCGACTGTGGCGGTCAAGGGGTTAAGCTTAAAGTCCCTATCAAACAATTATTAAAACAAGGCTTTAGGCTTTAAATATTAATGGTCCCCAATCACCCGAGACTTCAGGAAAAATAAAAATTGTACGTGATTTTAGGAAAAATAAAAATTGTAGGATCGGTAGTATAAAATAAACTTAGAGAGGAAGGGATACTCGCTAAGCTGTATGCGGGGCCGTTTTACAGGTAGCAGGTATCAAAGGTGGATATATATATATATATATATATATATATATATATATATATATATGCGTCGAATTGAGAACCTCCACCGTTTTTTTCGTCGGTTGAAAACCTACGTACTTACCTACGTAAATAAAAAGCGAGTTTCCAGAAAATTTAGTTCATTGGATGCAGTCATAAAAAAAAATTTTTTAGCCGTTTTACCGCCTTTGCGCTAAAACGGTAGAGTACTTAGTTTCCATATCCTTTATTTTATACGATAGTAGGACAACTTTTACGCTTACCTACAGAAATACTGTAGCTAGACTGGTTGGTTACGCCTTACGGCTAATGGCAAAGCAAGGTATTTACGTAATAAATAGTAACCTTAGTTTGAACTTTGAAGTATTTACGTGACATTATTAAATCTTGAGAAAATATCAGTAACCTACCTACTTAAATACATGCGTGTGTAGGTATTTTGACCATTTAGTTAACATGTAGGGCAAACCTTTAACGAAATAGAATTTTAAACATAGGTAATAATTCCACTCATGGCATTTCCACTGGAATTATTTATATTGATGTAAATGTGCCTTCAATTAATGGGAACAAACATTTTTTTTCACACAAAACATGCCTTGTTAAATAAAAAAGTCTCGCAAATCAATTCTTTTATCGCAAGAAGTTGTAATAACACGAGAGACAAAGATTTTGGAGGTCACAGAACAGTTGATTTTGGAGAGCATCTTTCAAATTTTTTTTTCCTAAAACTTACTCTTTATTTTACAAAACATTATGATTTTATAAATTGACATCACGAACACTAACAAATTTCGGCGCACTTTATTCTTGTCTTAGTTTCATTAACAAAAGGAAAATACGTGTTCAAATTCTATTAACATATTATTATTTTTATAAACGACGGCCTTATCGCAACCAGGTTTCCATATTATTATAAACGCAGACGTTTTTTGTATAGGTTTATGCTTTTTTAATGAAGCCAGAAGAGTTAGTTTAAGTCTGTTTTAATAGTAGGTAGGTTTGTAGGAATTAGATAGTGTGCATAACTCAAACCTTCAGGATGAGGAACTTATAAATAAATAAATATCTTTGGACAATTCACTAATTGATCTAGTCCCTAACTAAGCAAAGCTTGTGCTATGGGTACTAGACAACGGATAAACATGCATAAATATAAGACATCCAAGACTCAGATACAGATGCATCAAACTGACATCTGCTCCTAGCAGGATTCGAACCCGCAACCTCCGGTTTCGTAGTCAGCGGCTCTGACCACTAGCCCAACAGGCCGTCGAACTTGTTCTTAAGTAAATTGAAAATACACTTACAGGGTAAACAGCCAATACGACTGATGCATTAAGAGCACCACTGCATTTCCAGTGTCGATATGCGGAGCGCAAATTGTATGCGTAAAAGGCACACGTCACTGCGACCGCCAGGAGAGCGAAGGACCATAGCACCCATCCGTACACCTGCAATGCTAAAAAGGATAAAATTAAAACTATTTAAATATTAAAAGACCAAAAGACATGGGCGAGGGGCCAGCTAGCCCCTAGAAGTTCGCTGTAGGTTTTGATACCCTCGCGAGTGTCGAAAATTAACTTAGATATATTCTTAGTTTCTCTAAACCTTCTGACTACCTACCTATCCTCTATATAGAGGTGTTTTCAGATCGATCAGATAAGGTCAGATATGTTGGTATCAAAATAAAAAGAAATATATAGTTAATATAAGAAATAATTAATTGTGGGTAGAATTCAAGACGTTTGTAGGTACATTTTTTTGTTAATTATAACCAGCATTATTTGACGCTGTCAAAATTTTATTCAACCTTTTTTAACAAATTCATTTTATTGTTTTCAAGCATGACTCGAATTTCCAGCCAGTAAGTGTTGTAGTTAATAAAACAAACAATGACAAAATATTCGCAGTAGTTTGCATAACGCGCCTAAAAACTGCACCTATCTTTAAACTAAAAGAATATTAGTCACAAAAAGGTGTGTATCCAATTTTAGGCATAGATACTATATGTTTAGATATTTTTTGTCATTGATGTTGCAAGCTTATTACCTATGCCGTCGTATAAAACATATACATTGTTTTAAACCTATTTATTTACCTACCAATAATGTCTATTAAAATTGATAATCTCAAGATACTCTATACCTATAACAAATAGGTACCCGAGAACGATCTATTCTTATAAATAAAATAACTTTTTGTACCGTTATAATCCTACTATTTTATAACATCTTTAAAAGCATAAAAGCTATAACGACCAAGTTTTTTTTATATAAATCGCCGTGAAGCCTTATCAAGGATGTTATACAATACCGGTTACACAACCGGTTCAATTAACAAGTTTTGGGAACCTCCAACCAAAAAAATATGCTTTAAGGCTCAAAGTCCGTGTTTGCTATTTGATTACGTACTCAAATCCGACTATGAGCAATATAAAGTGACAAAGTCTGAAATAGAATTGCTTACCTAATGAATACTTATTACGTGCAAGGGTGTAGCTAGGATGTTGTTGAGACAAAGTAAGAATATGTATATCTAAGGTAACTTTCTACACTCTCAAGGGAATCAAAACCTACAGGTTACTTCTACTTGACGTCGCGGCGCACTTGATTACGTACAAATTTAAGTAAAATAAAATCTCCAAAATCCCTACTAATATTATAAATGCGAAAGTAACTCTGTCTGTCTGTCTGTCTGTTACGCTTTCACACTAAAACTACTGGAACGATTTAAATAAAATTTAGTACAATGAAAGTCTGGAGCCTGAGAAAGGTCATAGGCTACTTTTTAACCGACTGCAAAACAGGAGGAGTTCCACGCGAACGAAGTCGCGGGCAGAATCTAGTTAAAGAATAAAAATAATACCTACAGTTTTTTTAGGTAAAGTTTTATAAGAAAAAAAACGTTTCGCAATAAATGTTACAGAAAGGAAGCGTCCTAGAGGTAAACCACTTCTATATTTTTAATACATTTAAACATTCATTACTTAAAAGTTAAAATAATTGCTTTTTCTTGGTTACAAGTTCACCTTAAAGTTTGCCTTGCTTTTGAAAGTAAGTATACCTACTGCATAAGATAATATGTAGTTATTTAGGTACATTGAAAAAACTTGACATAAATAAATAGGTATTTTATTATTATCATGTTTCGAGAAAAGTATGTAACACTGCAGACTAAGTTGTTGTCTGCAATTATACCTATGCAAACTATTTAATATTTTGTTTGTGAAACCTTTTTGACATTAAAGGAAAAATAATAATACAATATGTTTATTAATTTATTTTTAATTTATTTTACCTACTTATTATATTTTACCTTGTTAAGTATATTTATTACATTATTCTATATATACAACACAAGCGGCCCGCTCCGGCTTCGCCCGGATCCGTATTATTTATAACCTATGTCACTTGGAAATACTGTAACTTTCCAACAGTGAAAGAATTTTACAAATCGGTCAAGTCGTTTAGGAGTCTTTTCAATCCAAACAAACAAAGCTTTCCTCTTTATAATATTAGTACCTACCTATAGAAAACTAATAAACCGATTTTATTTTATTGTTTATTAATTCATATTTAAGATGAAATTCTCTACAGTAAGTATCTATATCGAATGTAAATTAAATTACTTCATTCTATGATATCAACAAAAACACGGATCGCAACTGTTCTCTTTGACTACATCAAAACGAATCTATTTAAACTAGAATGATGTACTTATTTAAAGATTTATGTACTTACTATATAACTCGGTAGACTCGTTCGAATAAGTCTTATCGTAGGTACAATCTTTGCCAATTTTTAAAAAAAATGTTGGCAACCCAATACAGCAGAGTAGATACCTACCCATTAAAAACGTAAAGAAAAAAACAAACCGTCCTTTAGACTAACACTTCAAAAATATTTGGTAAGTATTATGAACAGCCTTCAAAAAAAGAATGTTCGTACCATAGACGTGATTTTTGACTGTATTACCTATGTAAATAATAGAACAAAATAAAGCAGTTGAAAGGAATAATAGAACTAATTTTGATTTCGTGCTGTTTATTCATGTAACTACGTTTTAAAGCCTTTTTTTTAATATTCGTTGGCAAGGGTCCTTTAAAATCAGGTGTCTATGGTTGGGCTGCGAATTGCGGTAAATAAACAGAAAATATACGAAGGACACGTGGTTGGCTTACCTTTAGAGTAGGTACTAAAATATAGATAACTTCATCTAAATTTTACAGCTGCGTAGGTAGGATAGATTCATTAATTATCACGCCAAGTCATTTAACCTTTCGGCTGTAAAAGGTCAAATGACGATTAAAAAGAATTCATATGTTACTACTCCCATGGACATTGGTAATAGACAATTTTAATTTACGGCTAAGGTATAAAATGCAGAAATAATACCTACCTACTTTATTTGTTACCTACCTATACAAGGCTGAATAAATGCGAAACGTTAAATATTTAAAGGATAAAAAAATACCTACATGAAAAACCAATATGAAATTGAAACGATGTAGTTAATTTGAATATCGAAAATATAAAAGCGTACCTGCACTTTCGTTCAGAAATTGTACATATTTAATATGACTTAAATATAAAAAAATCTTGTTTCCTTTGTTTACCTAAATGCTAATTCAATGTCATTTTAAAAAAAGACA
Source organism: Polylopha cassiicola (assembly GCA_038024825.1). NCBI lineage: Eukaryota > Metazoa > Arthropoda > Insecta > Lepidoptera > Tortricidae > Polylopha > Polylopha cassiicola. Next base: position 6,737,458 of record CP149059.1, read on the forward strand.
TTTTACATTGTATTCAAACAATACTCAAAATCACATTTGAAAAAAACATCTAAATTTTGGAGTCAACGAAGAGGTGCATAGGTGGGTGGATCTTCGTATGTTTTGAGATGCCATCATTATCTGGTCCAGCTATATCTATAATGGTTGCAATGTTTTTTTAATTGATGCTTAATAATATTATAAAGTATCAATAAAAATATTATTATTTGTACCAGTAGGTACTTACTAGGAGATAATATAATAAATAATCATTCATAGAATTATATTGTAATAGTTAAATTGGTAGTCATTCAATGTTTAGTTTTTAAAATTTACCTACAGGATTTCCTAATTTACGTAACAATTTAAAAAAAGTTTTTAAGTAAGTAATGGTAACTGGTAAAGTTTTTGGTGCCTATTAATTTAAGGTTATTAGAAATTCTACAAACTACCTAGGTAGTTCAAAACAAAACTATCTGCAGGCTTGTTTGAACATACTTATTATTTAATTAATTAGATAACAATATGAAATCAGAAATATCATAATAAAGTGGATATGTGTGTTAATGTTTTATTTTTTTTGCATTTGTTGGTAACCGTTCGTAATGAAAGTAGGTGAATCACAATTATGTAGCAACACGGACATAATGATGCCTGACCACATCCAATCCAGGGCCGAATGCAACATTATCTATGTCAAGCACACTATAATTAAAAAAAATATATCCCCGAATGCAAGTCAGTGACCGCCCTTGAACTACGACTTCTTTCCGGATCAATCTTAAAAGGTAGAGGAGATGTCGAAATACCGTCGATAGGTAACAGCTTCCTGTATTACCATTTATTACCTTCCACATAAGTTCCGAAATCGGGTTGAAGGCTGTAGCTATGGCACAAATTCGTCGTGTTCACTGCATGGTTCGGCTCAGTTAGTGCTTTCTCAGCACTTATGTGACGAGCCACAAGAATCCTTGTTTCACTACTAGCTTCACTTTGTAAATCCATTGTTACAATCTGTGGCACTTATGTTCGAATTTATATTAAAAACAAAAACTGTACTCTTTCAAAATTCGAACGACGACGTTCGGATTTTAAAGATCGCGCGTTTTTACAGACATGAGGCGGGTGTCGGGGCGATGGCATGCGACTATACTGCCATAACAGTGGAACCGACGCTCGGTGCGGCGTTGCGTTCACTTTCTTTCGTCATTTTGGTAGGTTTGCGCAACACGAGTTTACGTAGGACTGAACGGTCGCCTATATTATTATGTAGATGTAGGTTATTTAATAGTACTATGTCAAAAATAAGTAAAAATGTATCAACTTGATTTAAAATTATATTACTGCTACATACATACAAAATGAATGTACGGTCTACATAAGTTGCAAAAAAAATATTGTAAGTATCTAACTTTGTTCATTATAATAAAAACTAACATCACTTAGTTTTGATTTTAACTACTTTTAATTCATTATAAATAGTACTTAATGTTAATTATCGTCCGATTGAATTATTATAGTGTCACCTGACAGACGATTTACATTGGAACTAGAGATTCAATTATATGCTACTCGCTCATAGATGGCGCTGTAATAAGAATGAATGATTACATTTCTATTCATTAATAGAGGGCGTTAGTAGCCCGGTAAAGTGGCTGTAGTAACTAATTAGGAAACAATAATTCTTATTATTCAGCAAAGTGTCACCTAATCTAACGATACAATCTTTTCCGTGTTAGGGAATTAATTATACAAATACATTATCTTTTTTAAATAACTATCTCACGTTATTAGTTGAAAATCTTTTTGATAAAGGAAAGCTAATCATAAATCTTTAAATTTTCTGGTAGTACCTAATAATGTCCGAATACTACATGCATTTAAATAAAAATTAATTACTGAAATATATTATGTACCTACACGCATAACTTCCGATGACTGCACCAAATTGAAAAGAAAAACTTTTTTTGTGTTTGTTATTATTAGGATAACGTTTGTATAGAAGATAACTAAAATAAATAAAAATGTTATTTTTAAAATCACAATATGGCGGTACGAAGTTCACCGGGTCAGCTTGTTTGAAATAAATGGAATAATGTAACAGTAAACAAATAATAAAGGTGGTTAGGTAAATACTATAACCTTGGGATTACCAGTATAAGCTTACTTGAGGAAAACACTTAATACATCTTAACGGGAATTCTCGAACAAAATAAATTTCCTAATTAAGTGAGTACTTATGCTTCTTTACTCTTTGAATAATAAACTCATTCGCGAAATTTGTACTTACGTGTTCATAAACATTTGATCTGCAATAATGATAAAATGTAGATATCCATGAATGCGTTATGACTAAACCTTACCTACCTATTAGTGGAAAAATAAACAATAATATGATCTAGGGATGATAACGAATTCGTTATCATACGAAACCGAAGACGTCATTACCCTCACATAGAAGTTAACTGTTTGTTGGTTAAATGTAATTGATAAAAAAACGGCGATTCTACAACGGTCGCACTATTTAAAAGTCGATGACTCGATCTCGCACCTGAACTAAAGTAGGTAGATGTACTAGGCTTTGGATCTGTGGTAACTGAGTATTTAAAGTTTATAAATAAACTTTCAATATAAAACAAACTATTTATATAGAAACAGAAGCACATTCTTAGTTTAAAATAGCCATAGAAGCAATTGTTAAATACTTTTTTTGTGTTCTTTTTAAAAGACTAAGGTACCTATTAAATTTACCAACATTAAGAAAACAACAATTGTTAAAGCGTGTTAAAGTATATTTTAATGTACAACCCAACATTTTATTGTTTTATTTGTCAACTCAGAATGATTTGTAATAATAAAAGGACACTTGTCGTCTACAGCATACGCATGGCAAGTCATTAAATGAACTGGTTGGATGTGGTGTGATCATTGTCAAAAAAAGCGAAGTCGAGGGCAATGTCCGGATTTAGTTCAACGAAACAGACAGAATTTAAACCACCACACGCAAATCATCACTTACACATTGACTCATTTGTAACAGGTAATGGAAGTTTTTTTATCAAACCAACGACTTATCGAGACTTGTAAGAGTCATGCTTATATACCTACTATGAATAAGGATCATTTTTTAAATATGACCACGTGGTGATATTATTATTGTGGGATACGTTTAATCTGCTTGCTATGTAACCAATGAAAATAGTATAAAGTTGTTATATTTTCCTGTTTTTAAGTACTTAAGGGGCAGGAAAATTATATATACTCGTGTGATCAATTTAAAATAATAAGGAAATAATACCTACTGTTTCTTAACCTCTTTTTTATTTGCTTGCTAATAAATATTTGAATTTTTCAATGTATTCTTTTAATTAAACTACTAGATTTTTTAGAAAGTAACTTTTAGCAAAAACAGCCCATCCCCTAAAAGTAGATCACCCGTCAGCTTCACGTATGTACCTATTTAGTTGATTCTGTAAAGATTTTAGGAAGCCACAGTTAGCTGGGCCAGTCGACCAGACACACCAACACATAGATAAGATTTTACGTACAAGCACGACGAGTCGGTCTTATGTTTATTTACGTCCATCGTATTGTTTGTATACATCCCGGCACGACTGCGCATAACTGTCTACGTCATTCCCCTCCTTCCCCTGTAGCCCCGCGAACACCGAGTTAGCTCACTCGCACTCGCTCATTCATTCGCAAACGTTGTCGTGTGCCGGTGGGATCTTTACACTGACCTGCCGCTGCTTTGAAACTACCTGTACCGTGTTATCATTCACTATGTTGAAAGAACCTTCAAGATATGAAAGACGCGAAGCAGAGGAAGAAAAGCGTCCCCTAGCCTCTAGTAGATTACCGGCTATAGAAGAACTTACCCTTGGCCTGAAACAAAAGCTTCACCTGCAAGCACGGGCTAGAGCTGCTCCTTACTATATTAGAAAGCAAGAACCTGTCAATCTCGTGGAAAGATTGTTGGAACAACGCGCCCTAGTAGCCGAAGCAGTTCGGAGATTACAAGAAAAGAAACAAACGTGTCATGAAATATCAGTAGATTCATAATTTAGATAAAAACAAAACATTTTAGCTGTGAAAGTGTGGATTGTGTTGTGAAATCGCTTGTGTGTAAGAAACGTGTCGGGTTACAATGGTGCTATATGCGGAGAGCGTGCAAGAGCGAGATGGCCTGCTATGACGTGTCACGCAAGAGTCACGAGAACGAACCAAAATGGCCGCCCAGACTGTACAATCATAATATTTATTCTTCGTTTTATATAGTGACCTTAACTGATCAAAGTACTAGATGACGTAACAATCTTCAATTTTGTTACTCATTCCAAATCAGCTATTGTAATTAATACTTCAAATGACTTATTGAATGACTGTTAATTTTAATGTTATTTAAAGAACTGAGGCATTTCCATTTATCATAAAATAATAGTAATACTAAATGGTGTAATAGTATTGAATATACAGCTTTAACTCTTTCTTAATTACTATATACTAGTGCATGAAAACTATATTTAGCAAATACAGATTCCAATGACAGATGATGTAATTATCTAACTAGTGTATAGGTAATTATTATATTCCATTCGGTATTGTTGACATCGTTGTATGCTCTCGTTACCTATTTACTAGTGGATTAAACTAACAACATGATTTATGTTCAAAACAACATGTTTACATTGCATCAGCTTTTAAAAAGTGATTGCATACTCACAACACAGCAATTTCCTCCGCACTGATGTAAACTGTTCTCCTTACGAATATTTAATTTAGGCAGGTACACGGTTACTTAAAAATCTATGTCAAAGTTTTATTATTAAACTTACCGTTACCTTCACAATTTTTAGGCAATATGTAAAATAATTATGGTGTTTAGTAAGTACATGACTAATAGTAACTTTGTACAATAAAACTGTACCAAGTCGGGTATAAAAAACATTGTATTACATGTGTGCATGTTTTAGTGCATTTTGTGATTTTTAGATAGATTAATTTATCGTCGATCTTGTGATTTAGATAATAAATAATAAATAAATCAAATTTTATTTCATTGTTTTTTTATTAAGTACTTACACAAAATTTCAGCTATCAAGTTTTTCCTATTCGTGAATGTGTCTGCATCTGCAATACAAACATTGCAACCTACTTTTCTTAAAAAGTCCAACTACCTACCCATTCATTGCTTTTTTTCTTTTAATCTAACCTTTCTATTTTCTTCCAACAGGTATATCTAGTTCAAGCATTTGCTGACGGTTTGTGTAACTAGGTCAATGTGAATGAACACATTACAATTATAATGGTACTAGATAACTACAATTGCAACTGAAAGTAGCATCTATCATCACTCAATGTTAATAAAGATAAATAGCAAAGAATATAAACTACTTACCTAACTAGGGAATTCAGAAGAACTTATATATCAATAGAATTAAGTAGGTATATTTAGTATATTGTATTTTACTTGAACAGCTTTAGTTTTTTTAGTTATAAAATACCGCGTGGTACTATTTACAAATTACTTTGCTGATAGAGGTGGCCTTGGTATTGTAATCATTTAAAAATAAATAATACCATGGCGCCATCTCTTGATGACTAGTTAGTTTTCTTACTTTAGACACTGACATCTAGCGTTCAATAGCTACTCCACCTATTATTTATTTCGCCGTTCGCGATGACATTTGGAATTTGGATGAATTAGAAACGTCAAGTTCATCATAGGCATTCGGTTGTTTTGTTAGTCGTTGTTTTTTTTATAAAATCGTCTATTGTTGTTATTTTTTTTGTTATTTAAAAAAAAATCCTTTATAGGTTTAGAACTTTATTAAAGGTAAGAAGTATACAGATATCACATTCCAAGAAAGTTCAGGAAACTAATCAGTAACCCCGTATCTACGCTAATTATCGTTTTGTTTATTATCATTAAGCTGTTATCAGTGTAAGTGGGTTGGTAACTGTTATTCTGTGTGTGTTCTGTAGAGAAATGGCTGCTTCGTGGTCTATGGGACCTGGCACTTTTGAAGTGCCACTATCTTTGTATGCCAAAAACCGGCAAAGGTTGGCAGAAAAATTAAAACCAGGGCAAGTCGTGGTGCTTCAAGGTGGAGAAAACATCAATCATTATGATACAGATGTGGAGTACGTATTTAGACAAGTGAGTTAATTTTGTGCTGATATCTTAGAGCCTGTAAGTACAGACAATTTGAAACACTGAACAATGTACCTACTTATGAAAAACAATTGCTGTTATGAAAGTGTTTATGAGTCATCTATATCTATATCTTCTATCTATATCTATATCTATACATATAATAAAACAGTAGAAACCGCGTGTCTGTACAATTGAAATTTTTAACAAAAAATGGGTGTGGGCAATAATAAAAGAGTAACAGAACACAAAAATGTTTTTTTAGATTTTCTTATCTGTCTGTCTGTCTGTCTGTCTGTCTGTATGTATTCGCTAATCTTGAAAACTACTGAACAGATTTTGACGCAGCTTTCACTAATAGATTAAGCTCTTCCCTGAGCAACATATAGGCTTTGTTTCATCGAAATCGGATGTCAAATAAAAAAGATATCGTCTTTTAAAGTTTAAAGGTAATTTTTCTATAGGAGATTTTATAGTTACATAATATAGTACTAGATGGCGCCTCAAGGCATTTAAAACGCGCTATAGCTTTTTCTCTGAAAAGTATTAATACAAACTGGTTGTTTCTCTACGTTTAAAACTATTTAATTTTGTTTGTCTTGCGATTCGGTTAGTTGTTGATTTTGATGTTATACTTGGATAAGAAAATACGGACTCTGAACTTGCTTTGTGAATTGGTTGAAAAATATCGGATATAATCTAAAAAAATATTGCCTACGTAGATTTTTATTGAAATAAATATATGTATTATTGTATGTATTTGCTTTGATTTTAAAAATGCCCAGAAGAAAATCGAATCTGTCTCAGAACAGTAGACAAGCGAAAAAACAGCTGGACTGATTTGGACGGGACTTTCACTGGCAGATAGCTTATGTAATAAAGAGTAACTCATTTTAGAAAAAAATCTTTAATTATCCATACTTATGTCCCAGTACTTAAATTCCACACGGACGAAGTCGCGGGCACAGCTAGTACAAAATATGTTTTTATGCTGATGAACTTTAAACAATGAGATTCTTGAGTATTATTTATAGGACAAGTACACAAATTATGATTCTCTAATCTTGTAGAAAATGTCAATCTTAATCTAATGGCCTCAATTTTACTATGTTCATCTAAGTATATATGATTTCACTATCATAGTATTAATAGAGCAAAAGTAAATAACAAAAACATAATTATTATTATGCACTTATCTTTAAAAAGCTTGGAATACTTGTCTAATGTACTAAATATTTGATAATTTGTATATTTTTCTAGGAAGCATATTTCACATGGGTTTGTGGAGTGAGAGAGTCAGGTTGTTTCTTTGCGTTGGATGCTGGAAGTGGAAAATCATACCTCTTTGTACCGAGACTTCCTGCTGAGTATGAAGTTTGGATGGGGAAACTGCATGCCTGCCAAGACTTCAAAAGGATATACGGTGTTGATGAAGTTCATTATATAGATGAAGTAAGCATTACCACTTTAAAAAATCAATTATTATGATAATTTATGCTACCTTTGCTGTTATTAGACGTTGGAATTAATGGATTAAGGGATACATTGAATAAAATTTTACTTCTGTTTCAGCTTCAAAAGGTGTTAAAAGGCTTAAATCCTGATGTTCTACTGACTTTGGTAAATATTATTATAATTTAATAAATATAATCAAATACACCTAACTTTATTTATTTACCATTTATAAAGTGTTTACATACATGTATAATATACATGCAATACATACTAAATTAAGTACTAACTTTAATTCTTTATGTATATGTTTAGAGTGGCCCCAACACTGACAGTGGATTAACAGCTAAAGAGGCAGTATTTGAAGGAATAGATGAGTATGTATTCTTTAATCTTTAAAAAAGAATTAATTTATCTAATATATAAAATTTATTGTCAAACTCCTTGGATAGGACTGGAGCGATTTTTATGAAATTTTGTCTGCATATTTTTATTATTGCTCACCCTTTTATGTTAAGGTGTTCCCACCCTAAAGGCTTTTTTTTATTTTATTTTATGATTTGGCTTCGAAAAATACATACAATCTTAAATTTTCATTATTTTTTTTAAAAAATCAAAAAACTCATTAAGTACGAAGATCGCTGGATCATCAAGTTTGCATACCTATATCATTTTTACTTTTATATTTCAGGTTCAAAGTGGACAATGAAACCCTTTTCCCAATTATTGCTGAACTGTAAGTATTTAAAAAACATATCTACTATTCGAAAAACCATTATTATTTATGTTTCATACATGTCGACAACATTATCACAAAGTGTTATCTGAATATGCTGAGTTATCACCATTACACAATAGACAATAAATGATTTATGATAGCAAAAAATGTCTTATCCAAGGTCATATAATATATAGAATCTATACTAATATTATAAAGAGGAAAGGTTTGTTTGTTTGTTTGGATTGAATAGTCTCCGGAACGGCTGGACCGATTTCAAAAATTCTTTCACTGTTGGGAAGCTACACTATTCCTGAGTGATGATCCGAAGCCGAGGCGGACAGCTAGTTTAATATAATATTATCATTATGCATTTTTTTTATTACAGGCGTGTCATTAAAACACCGGAAGAAATCGAGGTGATGCGTTATGTATGCAAAGTATCTTCTGATGCCCACAAACAGGTAAAAATTATATGTTGTTATGACATTTAATATTTTTTCCTAGGTACTTTGTAATGTTTGTCGGTAGGTTAATATAATTTTATTATTCTATTGTATAGATATTTTATTACTCTATTGAACAACATGGCATTTCATGCATTCATAATAATCTATACTTATATAAGTTATATATATATATATAACTACATATAACTATATCCAAATTCCAACATCTGTGAAAAATTTAACTGATGAGACTATCACAATTCATGAGACCTGGTGAGTGGTGACAGACGGACGGACAGCGAAGTCTCAGTGATAGATAGGGGCCCTTAAGGGCGTAGCCAGAATTTTTTTGAGGGGGGGGACCCCCGACAGGCGTATACAAACTAAAAATATATCTAAGGTAATTTTCGACACTCGCAAGGGTATCAAAACCTGCAGGTTACTTCTGGCTACGCCCTTGCGCTCGTTTTATCCTAAAAAATGTTGACCATTTATTTTGTCAGGTTTTATAATACAGTCGTCCACAGGTGATGATATACACTAAGCCTGGCCTAATGGAGTACCAGTGCGAGTCGATATTCCTGGACCACTGCTACCGCGTGGGCGGTTGTCGACACGTGTCTTACACTTGCATCTGCGGCTCTGGACACAATGCGGCGACTTTGCATTACGGACACGCCGGAGCACCGAACAGCAAGGTCATAAGCGCCGGGGATATGTGGTAAGCTATTTTGAACCTTATTGAGATATATTTTGTTTTAGTAGGTATAAGTATACATACATAAGTAGTACTTATGTGTGTTCTTATTCTGTTCATGCGATTTTTTTTGAGTAGGATCTATAACATATATAATAATCTTTTCAGCCTATTCGACATGGGCGGCAACTACGCGGGTTACGCTGCAGATATCACCTGTTCATTCCCGGCCACGGGCAAATTCACAGACGATCAGAAGCTAATCTATGAAGCTGTTTTGTTCGCCAGAGATGCTGTCATTGAGTTAGTACCTACATTATTTATTACAATTTTGCTGAGGAAAATCCTAGGCAGATGTTCCTAGACTGCATCCACGAACCTATGATGAACTGTCGAGTCGCAATTTGTCGACATAATATTGACAACGTTGTCAGCAAGGAGAAGGTTTGTCGTGTTGATATTGTTTCCTTGTCGACATAAAGAAATAAAAGACGACATGAACATGACAAGATTCCTTGTTGGGTTGGAATAAAAGGACTTGATGAAGATTAAACAAAACCGACTAGCATATCTGAAATAATGATTAAAACTGAAAGAGTTTACTTAAAACCTTTGACAGACTTTTTAACAAGAAATCCGTTAGATGTCGCTTATTTTAGGTGAGGTCTGCCAGATTCCGAGGTACACTCAAGACTAGCGACACCTGGCAGATTTGTATTATATATTAGACTTACTATAGCTCCCATTAATTATGATCGCTATTTCACATACACGGCTCAAGTTATCAAATAGTGATAATACACCTCCGCAAAAAGTAACTTAAGCGATGTTTTTTTCACTGCTTAAGTAATTTTTTGGGTGACAAAAGTAACTTATCTATGCGATGTTGTTTAAGCGACGATATGAGTAATAATAGTACATTACGCACTTAGGCCAGTAAAATAAAAAATGCCTCAGATCACATGTAATTGTCGTCCGAGGCGAAGCCGAGGTTGACAAAAATGTTATCTGAGGCTTTTTTATTTACTGGCCGAGGTCAGTATACTATTTTTCTGTTCGACGAAGCCAGAAAGCTAAAACTTCATTTAGCGCAGCGGCCTGAAAGTTGGCGCTTTCTGGCCGGAGGACAGAAAATACTATTATGTTTATATTTTAGAGCAGCCAAACCAGGTGTGATGTGGCCGGAGATGCACCTGGTGGCCAACAGGGCTATGCTTGAACATCTCAAGAAGGGCAATCTGTTGAAGGGCGATGTGGAAGAAATGATAAAGGTGAGTTTTATCAAGCTATATACTTTATATACCTTTTCATGTGTATTGAAAACTGGATTGTCAATACTTGCTACCACCAATTTATTAATGAAAAAAATATTTATGTCTGTTACTTGCAAAATAGCTGCAATTTATTGGCAGTGATTAAATCTACGTTCATAAAAACTAAACTACTCTTCATTTTTATAACTTTTTAAAGAATTTAGCAGAGAAACTAAACCATTACTGCTTATTTATTACTGTCCATTCTTAAATAAATAAATAACTCTCGTTTTAGGAGGGGCGAAAAACTGATTAATATAGTCCATATGCACGCATGAGTTTTCTGTATAGATTTATGCTTTTTATAATGAAGCTAGAAGAGTTAGCTTAAATCTGTTTAGTGGTGGGTTTTGCTGTAAGGAATTTGATGGTATGCATAATTCAAATCTTCAGGTTTTTGAGGTAGCTCCCTTTAAACTAGGTGTGCTTTATGTGAATTCAAATCTTGATGGTGTATAAAAATCATTATTTGAATCACTATTTCACTAAGAATGCCTTATGTAACGACGACAGCACGGCGTAAACGGCATCCTCCAGCCGCACGGGCTGGGACACCTGCTGGGGCTGGACGTGCACGACGTGGGGGGCTACCTGCCCGCCTGCCCCCCGCGGCCTTCCGGCCCGCTCGCGCGCCTCCGCACCGCGCGGCCCCTGCAGCCCGGCATGCTGCTCACCGTCGAGCCCGGCTGCTACTTCATCCCGCCGGTAAGTACCTACTGACACCTATAATGCGTGCATTCCATACAGGCACAGGGTCACCAATATATAGAGTGCCTACCCTAGTGGTCCAAGATCCTAGAGCGATCTGACGTAACTTATTTTCTGACGAATGAAACCTTAAGATTTCAGTAGCGTCTAGAGTGCCTTGAATATCTACGGGCTTGTGAAAACTGTCAAAGTGACACCAGGGCTGGTACCAAATGAGAAAGGATATAAGTGTCAGACACTTGAGATTGACCAGAACTTTTGTCAGACACTTTTAAGCTACCCAAAAAACATAAGCATATCATGTTTAGGCTCATTCGACTCGGTATGACGAGCACTTTCTGACAGTTTTCACAAGCCCGTAGATATTCAAGGCACTCTAGACGCTACTTAAATCTTAAGGTTTCATTCGTCAGAAAATAAGTTACGTCAGATCGCTCTGGGATCTTACTCTATAGCGCCATACTCACGCTCCTCCTACTGCACGCGCCTGCTGACACCAGAAGTACCCTGTAGGTTTTGATTCCCTTGCGAGTGTATAAAATTACCTTAGCTATATGCTTAGTTTGTCTACGCCTGCCCCCCTGTGTAAAGTTTCGCCGTGTCAGATTTTCTGACGCGCTCGAGTAATACACAAAATCCCCTCTACCATTAGCATCAGCTAATGAAAATGTAACTTAACATTCCTAACTTTCTACTGTCATATTTTTTAGCTATTGGCAGCTGCTAAGAACAATCCTGAGCAATCTCAGTTCTTCAACTGGGATGTCGTGGACCGCTTCCAAGGCTTCGGAGGAGTCCGCATTGAGGACGATGTCCTCATTACCGAAACAGGCGTTGAAAATTTAACCTTCGTGCCAAGGACGTAAGATACACTTTACTCTGCAATTTTCACCCAAACAACCCAATAGGATCTATTCGCAATTCAAAGTTAGTGTTGTGCTGGTTGTTATTTCATCACATCAGTTTTGACCTAGTAGTGTCTAATGCTATTTTGAGCCCTAAAGTGTATGAATTAAGGCACCTAATCCTGTAAAAATTAAGCGAGCGATACTTGTATAGTCTGCAAAGTGCTTTTTAAAACGATTCCAAGCAAAGAATCAGTATGAGAACTACCTTATTTTGAACTCTCATTAAAACCGTACCTATTTATTTTACAGTGTGGCCGAGATCGAAGATTTCATGGCGAATGGGGCTAACTTCAAATAGATGCACAATGACATTATAATACTTAATATATTTTTGTACCTACTTTATTGTATATTTGCCATTTAAATGTAAGCTAAATGTGTTTATATTATTTTTATTATTGGACAATATAATCATGTGTATAGAGAAACAAAATGTAAAACAGTATTGTAGGTACATTTTATTTAAATTATTAAAACTATTGTATTTATAAACTTGTCTTTAATTTCTAAATAACAAAAGAAATAACGTAATTTAATAACAAATAAAGTTATTAAAAGAAAAATATCCTCATCAACATTATATACATTTCAGTAAGACACGATTTGCAATGATCACAGCTCGGAGAGTACTCTGTTTAACTTGAAAAGACTCACATATAACGCAAATAGTTCTTTAATAAAGTAGGTATTGGTAATCTATCAACACTGTTAAGGAACTGAGTAGTGGTTTTAACACCGTTTTTTCGTAGAGCCTCTCTCACTGTTGACCTGGCCAGATGTTTCAGAGGTAAAACATAGTATGGCAATTTTTGAGCACTGAAATTGTCTGATGTACAATTTACAAGCTCAAAGATACGTGATTGTACCTGTAATTTAAAAAAAAAAATTTAACTAAAGGTGCCTGGAAGTATTATAATATGTACAAGTAGTATTGTATTATAATATACTAGCTTTTGCCCGCGACTTCGTCCGCGTAATTTTTAACCCCGTTATGGGGTGAAATTCATTAGAATACGGATCTATATCTGAATCTCTAACGTTTTTTAACCTATTATTGATTTCCCTAACGTTTTATGTCATAATGATTATTAACTAACACTCTTATGACCTATCTTTTGTTTTCCTAACATCATATGGATGTTTTTTTTTCCACATAATGTTTTATTTCCTTAACGTATTTCCCACTTACCATATTAATTATTCATCCTAATTCTATTCGGTTTTGGCGCCTCGCCGGCCGCTGCCACGGCAAGCTCGCTTCGCTCGCTCGGCTTTCGTGCTGTACGGTCGCAGTTCAATTAATTAGTATACTGACAAAACCTGGTTTGTTAACGTTATGTCGTAAATATACTTTCATTAAAAGTACTGATTCTGACGCTTCGCCGGTCGCTGTCGCGGCATGCTCGCTTCGCTCGCTTGGATAGCAAGCTGGACGGTCTCAGTTCTACCTAACACTCCTCCTCGCTTCGCTCGTCGTCGTTCCTAAAGGAGTCTTTCATTTGCCGCTGCCGTGGCGCGCTAGCTTCGCTCGCTCGGCTTTCGCGCTGTAGGGTCGCAGTTGAATTAATAAGTATACTGACAAAACCTGGTTTGTTAACGTTATGTCGTAAATATACTTTCATTAAAAGTACCGATTCTGATATACTTTCATTAAAAGTACCGATTCTGACGCTTGACCGGCCGCTGCCGCAGCATGCTCGCTTCGCTCGCTTGGATCGCGTGCTGGATGATCACGGTTCTACCTAACACTCCTCCTCGCTTCGCTCGTCGTCATACCTAAAGGAGACCTTCATTTGCCGCTGCCGCGGCACGCTCGCTCGGTTTTCACCCTGTAGGGTCGCAGTTCAAGTAATATGTGTAGCTGCTGCCTAACACTTCCCTTATATTCGTAATAAATGGAGCTAACAATAGTTTAACATGTACAATATGCAAACTAAGTACATAAGTACTTACCTATCTTACTTTCGAAATTGCATAATTTATACAGCTACCACTGAGTTCAACATTTTTTTTTTAATCGGACAAAGTTTTTAAAGAAATCATACACGTGAGATTTAGCTGGCTATTTATTTAAGGATTGATTACCACACTTATTACAAAGATCTAACAAAACAACAAAACAATTTTACAATTAAATCTTATAAGCTCACTCGGTCTTGAAGATATGTTCAGGGTCATTTTCTCAGTCAGGAGCTCGCGCGAGCTTGCTTTACCTCCGTCTCGTCCCATTCCGTCACCTCTGTTATCACGGCTTTTTTATATATGTCAGCTTTGATCGCGAAGAACACTTCTATTTCTCTGCGTAATGACACCAGTTTCCCCTCGCAAGTTAAACGGGGTCTGCTTACTCAGGAATATTATTAAATAGTCCTCATTACACGATCCACGGGATATTACATAATAATGCCATTTTCGTTAACACTGAAGAAATCATACACGTAACAGTTTGGGTATTTATTTAATGTCAGGAATGACATTAGCAACCGTTGCTATGCATACCTACATTATACTTTTTAAATATGTGTCAAAATCAAAAGCACTAAGTAGTATTCATATCAATTTGGAAGAAAATCTCCCTTTTAACCCCATTAGGGGGTGAATTTCAATAAAATACGAAACACGTACTCCATCAATTCTGTTAAAGAATGTTTATGTAAAATTTGAAATAGATCGGACCAAGGAATCACGTTGTTACATACAAACTTTGCACCCCATTTTTAACCCCTTAGGGATAGAATTTCGGAATATAATATAGCCTATGTCCTTTCCTAGGCTCCAGACTTTCTTTGTACCAAATTTCATCAAAATCCGTTCAGCCGTTTAGGCGTGAAAGAGCAACAGACAGACAGACAGACAGACAGACAGACAGAGTTACTAACGCATTTATAATATTACTGCCGTCATTTCTAAAAAGGCGACCTTCTGAAAAAACTTACTTTCAAGAAAATCGCAAAAAACATTACCAATTTTTTTTTTCATTGGTAGGTAAATATTTTTTTCTTAGTATACCTACTAAGGAAAAAAAATGTTTCATTTGTTTACCAATGAAAAAGAAATTAGGTCACTTTTTTGCAATTTTCTCGAAAGTAAGTTTTGTCAGAAGGTCGCCTTTTTAGAAATGACGGCAGATTAGTAGGGATTATATCAAATCGGCCAATGGACTAATAGCAATATTCATAATGACCAGACAATGTGATCAATAATGTAGTGTAAATAAAGATTAATTATAATACGCGCTTATACATATAATGCTTCTATTAATCACTTGGTCCATAACATTCATAGGTCTTTACACAGTTGTATCTTGGAATAAAACTACTATATTATTTTTTATTCGAAAAATATGCATAAAAAAACAACATACGCAAGTCAAATCCGTTATACTGCCGTCATTTCTAAAAAGGCGACCTTCTGAAAAAACTTACTTTCAAGAAAATCGCAAAAAACATTACCAATTTTTTTTTTCATTGGTAGGTAAATATTTTTTTCTTAGTATACCTACTAAGGAAAAAAAATGTTTCATTTGTTTACCAATGAAAAAGAAATTAGGTCACTTTTTTGCAATTTTCTCGAAAGTAAGTTTTGTCAGAAGGTCGCCTTTTTAGAAATGACGGCAGTATAGTTGGTTTATCCCTATATGCAATAACCGTGAAAGCATCAGAAATTATTATTAAAGCTTTCAAAAGTACATCGAACTTATCTTATTCGTAAAATAAACTTACATTCAAAGGTATCCTTTCCAATATACCGGTAGTTAAACCAAATCGTAGCAATCGATCTGGTTCACACTGTAAGCTGTAAGGAATCATTGTTGGAATAGTCTCGGGGTCGGTAGATATAGCAGCTATGAATACATCAGGTAAGATGTATTTTATCTTCTCATTCGAAGCTACAGTGGAGTAATCCACATCACAACCATGTTCAATTAACATCTGCAGCACCTGAAATCCACACCTGTTACATTAAAATTATTATTAATAGGTAGGTACCTAAACCTACAACCTAGGTAGGTACCTAAACGTAAGAAATTTCGATGAACAATATACAAATAACACTTCCCTGCAGCACTAACATGCTAATATAAACAGAATGAGCATTTGTAAAATTTTATATGTGCCAAAGAACTTGAACATGGACCTATTATAAATTGTACTTTTGTTATGCAAGATAAATAAGAACCTAGGTTTTTGATCTTACTATTATGGGAAATTTAAAAGTAAAGATTTTTTTTGTAATTTATAAATATATCGTAAGTTAGTACAAAATGCTAAAATTATTTATATATACAATACTTAATTGAAATATTTACTTACTTCATCAAAACACATTCCATGACCACATAAATGAATGTAAACTAGAGGTGGACACTCATCTTTGTGTAAAGCGTTCACTCCCACTCCATTCATTAAAAACAGATAAAACATCTCTTTAAAGCTCTCTAGTGAACATAAGTATATGTACTGGCAGATATTTAGGAAGGAATTCAAAGGAGCATTAGTACTATAAACTGGCCTCATACCCCCAATTTGCTCTAAAGTCACATGAAAAGGCTCATCAAAATTAAAAAACTCTGGACCTAAATTATAATTCAGCAGACTCTGCAATGACTGGAACACAAAATAATGAGGTTTACAAGCCAGATACACTATATCCTTAGACATCTTATCCTTATCGGTAACCGGTAATAATGTATCAAATACCTCATAATATCCCGAATTGAGAGCAATATCTATGGCCATATCTCCCACTCTGTTCTGAATGTGAGGATCAGCTCCGTTCTTTAACAGAAATTTAACAACCTCGTCATTATTGCTTTGGGTTGCTAACATCAAAGCAGTATCACCGATAGCTGTAACCTGATTGATATCTGCCACAAATGGGAGCATTTCTTGTATTATTTCAAGGTTGCCTTTTAGGCAAGCTAAATGAAATGGTATATAATCAGTTTCATTCCTAATTGCAGCATCTGCTCCAGCACATAATAAAGCAGATACTGCATTCACTTTTCCATCTAGAGCTGCATCATGCAGAGGAGTATCACCATCAAAGTCCTGTACATCAATCATGGCACCATATTTTATGAGCATTTCAATAACCTCTACTCTTCCTTGAGCACTTACTATATGTAGTGGAGTGACACTCTCGGTACTTCCGTAGTTTGCTATATCTTCCACACTGTCAAGTATAGCTTTGATAGTTTTCAAGGAGGCCTGGTGTCTACAAGCTAGATAGAGAGCTGTATGACCTTCGTGAGTTTCAGCCAATGGCCGACATTCAGGGTGCTTTAAAATTAGAATTAAGCTCTTGTAACTGTCACTGGCGGCTGCTTCGTGAAGACAGGTCCAGCCTCTGTTGTCTACACAGTTAGGATTCACTTTCTTTAACAAGCGGTGTACATTTTGAAAATCATCCTTTCTCGCAGCCATATTCAGGGGGTTAGAGGTGCTGGGATTGAGTGAACTGAAATCCATGATGCCGCTTTTCCGCAGTGAACACGAAATTTTAATCTAATACCGGCTGTATTGACAAACTTGTATTGATACGTTTGATTTGAAAAACTTATTACATTTCACAATGTTTTAAGTAAGGTATTTATGTCTTCCTACTTAGAAGATCTTAACCAACAAAACTTAACTGAACAACTCGTAGTAAAACATACTTCAAGAAAAAAATTTTCGAATATGCCTGGGAATCGTTTTATCTGTTTTATCTTAACTCTGAGATTACGCATTTAACAAAATAACTGAATCAGGTTCAGATTTCTATTTGCTTTCATTCAAGAATCATGTCACTGTCAGACAAGTGACAGTTATTAGGCGTTTTTTTTATTTTTATTGATATTTGCTTATGTACATGCATGGCAGTGTACCGCCAAGTTGTAATCTTGCACAGCGCTCACCTTCCGAACTAATAGTTTTCTTGGCCATATAATTTGTCTTTTATTTAATGATGCAAATCCGGAAATTTCTACTTTGCCATAGCTTTCTTTGTAGAATATAGAAATGAATTAAATACTTACATACTTAATAAAGATAAAATACGATGTATGTACGTATCTATTTTTTTATTCCATGACAGTTTTTACATTATAAGCACAAATAATACATTATTTCTACTCTATAATGTTGCTAACTTATATTATAATTAAAAAATAGTTACAATTCAAATCTGAAATCGTCTTGCATTTATTGCAGCTAGAAAGAACCTTCATTATAAAAACATCAAAAAAATATAATATATACGAAGTGATTATTCAATTATAGTTACTATAATCTAACAAGTTTTATTAACACTCACAGCTCATGAAATTTAATTCTAAATACGTCAAGTAAGAAATGTCAATAGTTAGGCAGTTATTTAAGTTATCTAATCTCTCTCTAAATTATATAACTCGTGATTAAGATTCAATAATAGGTACATAATATTCAAGTGCCATAGTCGGCAAACAATATAATATCAACATTTTTTACGTCTCAAACTTCATTCTATTCAAAAAATACAATCATAATGAAAGTATTAACAATTGGAATTAATTAAACTATCAGTTACCAAAGTCGATAAAGTTTATCAAAATTAGGTCGGTAAGACTAGTGGATATTTAAGCGGAGACATATTATGTCCTCGTGGCAATGAATTAGCTCGGGGGGACCTTGGTGACCTAGGAGATCGGGGACTTCGAGCCGACGTTGGATAAGGTCGAACGCGCAGGTCTTCAGCGCTTCTAATCGTACCGCGAGCCACCCGTCGACGGTAAAGAGATGATACCCATGTCTCTTGGAGAAGACACCTAGAACAGAAATCGTTTTAATTTCTGATGCCTGCGCGGTTATTACACATTGGAATAAAACAACTATAAACTAAAAACTCCCGTATTTTATTTTATTGGCTGCTGTTCTGAAAACTTCATAGTTTCCATATTCGTAGCATGACTGAGCTGAACAAAGTCTAACGCTAAAAACTATGGCGTTAAATCCGTTTATTGTTGTTTCATTCCAGGGATTATTTGTTAAAATATAATTAAATCACTGTTAAATTTTATTCGTAAGTATAATGCAATAATTAATATTAATAGTGTCGTATTAATGAGCAATTTAATAAATAGTTTTTCTTGCTTTACAGTGCGTTGTTCTTTCGGCTAACACAGTGATGGTGATGATTTGATGAGGCAATTATATTCAAATAATTAACCTGAACTCGCTCATTTTTAAGGACATCTTACTTCTCTAGATCGTTGAGTTGTTGTTTTGGTGTAGAAGCGGCCACGGGCTTCGATCGCCCCAACTTGGCTCGTGTTGTTTGAAGCATTTGCTGCGTCACTAATGGCTGCTGATGTCCTTTTGGCAGCGGTTTTGAACGGACTGGATTGTCCTAAAAATGATATATACCTGCATTATAACTTACATATATTATATTATACCTATTTTGGTTTCGTATGAAAATAATATTATTATAGGCAGAGTCCAGAGAAATAATACAATGGACATAAAAAAAACGGTCGAGTGCAAGTCGGACTTGATCGATGTATGGTTTTCGCAAATTTTCTTTTATCTGTGATAACAGAAAACTTATGACGGATAATATAATATGACGTTGCTTCATTCCAAATTTTAAGATTGTTAGTTCACGGGAAGTACCCTGTAAAAAACTGAAAAATGGTCGCGACAGACCTACAGACAGACAATGAAATGATCCTATAACGGTTCCGTTTTTCCTTTTGAGGTACGGGACCCTACAAATCAAAAAATAGGTCTCACCTTTGCCTTTCTTAATTTAACATTTGCTATATCTTCAGGGGTGATCGTGAGCCTCGGGCCTGCTATTCTAGGAGGAGCTGACCCGCATCTTGGTATCGTGTTGGATCGTCCAAGCTTTGGCGCAGAAACTGGTAGCGGAGGGGGAGGCGGTGGAGGGGGTGGCGGAGGCGGGGGAGGAGGGGGTATTGCAGGAGCTTTCGTGCAAGAAGTCTGTTGTTGTCTGAAATCAAATAATAGAATATAGAACATTAAAAAGATATATAATATGGAGGCCGAGAGATTTTTACACTGAAAGCGCGAACTTCGTAGCGTGTTTTTTAAGATACTTACTTTATTAAAAAATAGAGTTTGATGCAAGGAGAGTAAATATATGCTTGTTTGTATTTTTCGATGCCGATCTTGGAGATGGCCCATCCTTAACATTACATTATACAAAATTTCATAAAAATCAGTCCAGTCGTTTCAAAGGAGATTGGCAACAAACATTTTATGTTGGATATATAATAAAATATATACATACAAGAATAACATAATCCAAATAACTTTATTACAGACACAGTAGACAAAACTTGCAAATTGGAATGAAAACGATCGAGCAAGGCCGTACCATGTAGACCATCGATCCTACGTTCATGTCGCATGTCAGTTAATATTTTACAACTATCTACCTTCGCCTATTGTAGTACAAATTTCACTCTATTTAATTGGAAGTTCTTCAGTAACTTAATACAAGCTGCATAAATATTAAAGCATATCCATGTAGCTATAGGGTTAACAAAACATATAATATAATATATAAAGATGTCATTATTAATACCTATTAAATTTGTGTGGAAATAAAACGTATATATGGAAGTAAATTGTGCATTTTACCTAAGTCTACTCTCTAAGTCTTCCATTTTGACAGCCATTTTTTTCATCTGATCCTGCAGGGCGTCGTTCTCTATTGCAAGCCGGGTCTGTCTGCTGTCTACATCCTTGAGGTACCTCCGTAACTCCCTCACTTCCTCAACGAGAGCACTGTCACTCTCTTTTTTGTCTGCCGGAGGTTCCCGAAGCATTCCCGTTATGGATTGGTAACTCTAACAATATAAAAGTTAATGCATCTTGTGACCAAAATATCTGTGACTCAAAAGCTTTAACAACAGAAGAGATTGGAATGAAACAACTTTAAGCGTATTTAACACGCGTATTTTATTTTATTTAGCATAAGACTAATATCAACTCAGTCGTGCTACGATTGGAATGAAATCTGTAAAGAAAATGGAATCTGTAAAGGCTCCGAAACGTCAACCAATGTAATAAAATACGTGAGTTAAATCTGTTTAAAGTTGTTTCATTCCAATGTATTATAACCACGAAGGCATCGGAAATTAACAGAAGAAATTTAACGTTGTAATAAAAGGGATAGGTTGTATCAGTTGTAATTAATATTTTTGATATTATTCCAGGGGTAATTAAATAATTTGGGGACTTCAGCATATTTTTTTACATAACTACGTGAGTTGTTGCCGTATTGGCATATTTAAAATTTGCTGTTTAGCCAAGCGGACAAGTTCTTTATAACATAGGTAAATATTAAAAACATCTATAAACAGGCACTTAATAAAAAAACATATTTCATATGATACGATGTATTTACCTTCATTCCAATCCAAGTGCATAAATCCATAAACTTCCATGCCTTGGCCTTAGTGTTCCGTCGGTGACTCCTCTCCTTCCTTGGACTTCCACCTGACAACACGAACCATTCTACGTCACTCAACACACCTGCATCTAAACCACACTCAATCTCCAACTCTACTCTCACATCCTTATTCTCTTTATCACTCATTTTAAGTCATTAGTTACTTTAAAACTCGTTTTACAATGATTTATGCAAGTTTTTAGTCATTTTCATTGAATAAGCAGTGCTCGATTTGCGAGTTTAACTCATTTTGAATTCAACGTATATGACAAGGGTCTACCACGTTCCAAATTAAAGATATCTCGACTGGTTTCAACAAGATGCAATTTGTTATTGACTATGTTGACCGTTGAGAACTTGAAATCGACGTAATGATGTCAGCATTCTATATTCGTCACTGACTGGGGTTGACGATGACAGAGTTTACGTATATTATTATAAGAAATAAAATTATCACTTGTGATAACCTGTGTTTAATAGGAAGGTCATCTTGTAATAACTTATGAATAGGAATCGGATTGAGATCAAAGGAACATCAAACTTATTATAAATTTAGTAATACCTATTTATAAATGCACTAAAGACCTAATAATTATCGTATAGTTTTATCAATATTATACTTAGATACTTATTCTTTACAGTTCTGTGACATATTTGTGACTAAATGTTATTACTATTTCTAGGGTGATGGAATACATTTTGATAAGACCTGTACGTCATGATTAGTATAATCTGCCAACCAGTATTGCGCAAGGACGCTCTAATTCTCTAGAAATATTATTAGCTAAAGAAGCATGTACCTTACACCAGTTTAGGCCGAATTACTATAAGGTCCTATTAAGAATTACTAGTTCAAATACCTATACACGGCAGTGTTTGAGCCAAGTTTAGAAAATAAAACACAGCACTGCGCATTGCTGTGAATATATTTACCTGTTTCTGAATAGTAATTGCTATATTGTTGGTAATTTACCTGGTGTATTATTTTCCGAGTGATTCGGTTTGCTCACACTCATATTCTTCCTCGACTTATGGAGTGCGTCCTTAATTAATTTAGTGTCAGACTTCAGCCGCCTTTTTCGCACTTTAAAAGAGTGATTGCTATTGATGGACTTAAACGAAACATCTGATGTGGAAGATAATTGACTCGTGGAGATAGTTGGTCTAAGAGACCTCTTCTCATCTGTCACAAGTCCTGAATGGTTGAAACTATTCGATTTGGCACATTTTGTCTTTTTCCATGGTCTAAAATGAATATTTCCTTCATTAGAATCACGTCTTACTCTCTTCTGGCGGTAATTATTTTCAGAGTTCTCGTTCGAAGAAGAATCTTCCACGCGGAAATCTTGCGCAAACGATAAACTCACGTCTGATATACCACAATTAAGTGCATTATCACCACATAGTTCCGTCTGTGTTGAACTATTTTTGCTGCAAGAGAGGCATGAAGAGTCAATAACCATGACTGTTACAAACGGCGGCGTCTTAATTCCGTCTACTTCATTATTTCTATCTTGAGATGAAATAAAATCATTTGGATCCCAAGATGTATTGACTCCGTCTTCTTTAGAACATCTCCGAGGGACTTCAATAGAATTCCGAAACAATTCTTGATCGGGTTCCGAGATATTTGTACAGTTAGAAATATTACTGACAGCAATTTCGTTTCCTTCATTTAAAGCCATCTCGATTAGCTAAATTATTCACTCGTTAATGGCCAGTAAATAAGCCAAACTCTTGCACTAAAAAGGTTGATTGAAGTAATTATATAAAGTACCCTCATTACATACCTACATTTTTATAAAAACCGAAATAATACTCTCAATGGAAAGTTACAGGATTTATACAATTAAATAAACTTATTTTTTGTTCTATAATATGGTAAAAAATACAATATTAGTAGCTAAACAATAAAATAACTATAGCTTGGCTATATTGTTATGTAAGTAGATAAGTAAAAGATTGTGTATATGAAAAACGCTTCAGAAACATAACATCTGTTTCTGACAGTTGTCATGTCAATGATGTCAACAATCCAAAGAATGCATGGATCGATAACTTTAAAAACTTAATTTTAGCTTATTTGATTATGAAACCCTGAGCTGTGTACTGTACTTAAATAATTGTTAGTGTTTAAAATGCGAAATGTCAACAAGAAAAAAGTGATATACATTATTGTAATTGTTATAATATTAGTTATATTCCTGCATCCTGAAAAAAATGGTAGAAGAACTTACGATTATATAGCGAAGGATGATATATTAGACCATTTACATTTTGGAACAGCTGAAAACTTTAGTAGTAATGCCATTGGAGATTGCGACTACCGCGATATATTATTTGAGGATACTACTTTTTCTCCCGGCTTGATAGAGGGAGATTTGGTCGAAGGTCACAGAGTTCGCGAAGGCGGCGAATATGCGCCACTCGAGTGCAAGGCGAAATTCAGTACAGCCATTATTGTACCCTACAGGTAAGGTATTTAATTATCATTTATAGTAGAGCCTCAATAATGAACTTCAAAAATCCAACCCCTGTTTTGGATTTCGCAAATAGAAATGTTCACATTATAGTATGACAGACATGGTTAGACCAGCAGAGATCAAATTTTGTGTTCTTATTTCTTCTTCCATATGGCCTTGTCGTAAATAAATATTTAATAAATGATCTGACTGAATGGTTAGAGTATTGGGTTGTCAATTATACCCTTATGAAGCATAATATTTAGAATGTCATTTCTTTATATTTAAATAAATTAAAATAACAGATCCATCCACAGAAAGTGTAAGCTTTGTTCTGTCCAGGTTGCTTATAATTATAAAGTTGACTATTTTTAATATCATTATTTAAGGATTGCTGTGACCTAATGGGGACTTGCCTTTATACTTAAATTTAAGACCAATGAAGGAAGATGTTGCAATAGGATGGATGTTCAAATGTTTCAATTGCCACTATTGTTATCATAGACCATATTTAAGAACAGAATCAATGATTAAAAAAACTTAAGTGAAATACTCAATAATTACAATTGTATTGTTACAGGGACAGGGCTGAGCAATTAAGAGGTTTCCTCATTTATATGCATACATTCTTACGTAGACAGTTAATTCACTACCGAATCTACATAATAGAACAAGTAGACTCCCGCCCTTTTAACAGAGCAAAGCTAATGAATGTTGGAGCAGTGATAGCTATGAAAGCAGGGTTCCCTTGTCTCGTGCTGCACGATGTGGATCTCTTACCACTGCGACCAGCAAACTTGTACGCTTGCACGGAAAATCCCCGGCATTTGTCCTCGAGTATAAATAAGTTTAGGTTTGTATTTAAATAAAATGTCTGTCCTGTTATTCACATATTGAACACTTAGGTTATAATGAAAATATGATCTAGTGTAGTTAGTTGTTAGTGTAGTTAATGTAGTTCTTGAGTTAGAAATGGTGTACACTAACATGACTTTCTTTCATAATAATATATAATTATAATAGCTGTTCGCACAGATCATCTTTTTTTTATAGCCTAAGTCACTCGGGAATAGTGTAGCTTCCCAACAGTGAAAGATTTCAAATCGGTCCAGTCGTTTTGGAGCCTATTCAATCCAAACAAACAAACCAACAAACCTTTCCTCTTTATCATATAAGTATAGATTAAATTTGCATTATACATTTATATATTAGAACCACTGCATTATTTCAGATTTGTGCTGCCTTATTTAAATTTATTCGGAGGTGCTATAGCGATGGTATCGCAGCAATTCAAAGATATTAACGGGATGAGCAATGAATATTATGGATGGGGAGGGGAAGATGATGATCTGTACACACGTTTAGAATCTCATAATCTAAAACTCTGTAGATTTGAACCAGAGACAAGTCGATACCATATGTTTACTCATAGGTCGGAGCCAAAAGGGTAAGATCTTTTTTGTTAAGTACCTAATGGGTTTCTTTGAGCGTTTTACACGCCGTCATTATCTTCAAAAACAGAAGTAATAGGGAAAAGAAAGACTTTGTAAAATTATCTCCTCTTACTTGTAAGTTATAAATATTGTTTCCCTGGTATTTTATAATATTATTTGAAAATAGCATAACAGTGACGGCGTCTGAAACGCTTAGAGAAACACATAAAAGCTTTCGAAAAAAAACTTGCGTAAGTATATTATTTTATTTGCTGACGTTTCGAAATCTTTACAGTTCACATATTTGTAGCACGACTGAGCTGGCGATAGTCTAACGCTAAAGTTTAGCGTTGGACGACATAATATACTACGCTACTCGACTATAAGTACCTACCTACTAATCTTCAGCAAATAAAATAAGCGTATTATTGAGTTACCGTTTCAATAGTTGTTTTATAATATTGTCAGTTGTGCAGCTGTTAAAAGTTAGATATTTTCTAGACCTTATATCCTTCTCATAAGGTTTAGAATTGATCTTTCAAATGTACATTCCTTTGCTATTTTAATTCACACGGTTAAAACGAAATGTAGATTAATATGATACCAAGCTTTGTTGAGAACTACAATATTAAACATGTATTTTTTTTTCAGTGCAAAAATACACAAGTTGTTGAGTTTAGCCAAAGACAGAATGGCGAGTGACGGGCTTAATTCATTGCATTACACAGAAGTTGCTACGGTGTTGCATCCACTTTTCACTCATGTAATGGTGGATCTTTAGCATAATATAATTATTTTAAATATTTTTTCCCAAAAATAAAAATTTGGCATTATGCTGTACTCTCCATAGATTAAAAAAAGCCGGTTAAACTTTTAGACGTGGCATCATCCCACAGAATATATAGGTCGCAAACGCGGCTGTATAGTAACGCAAATGTCAGTCTTACGCGTAACTGTTAAAGTCTGTTTTACGTTATACACCCTCAACTAAACGAAGGTCGGTTAGGTTATTTGACATTTAACGCCAGTAGCACAATATCTGAATTAGTTCAGAATAAAATATTTGGAGCTTATTTAGCAGATCAAGCTTTTGCATAATGGATTGACAAATTAATGAAATATTTTAGGGATCGTCTATAAATTACGTCATATGAGTTTAAAGATTTATAAAGGACGGTCGCCGAGTACAGCTAAAAACGGACGTAGCCCTTTTTCTATTTGTCTCTGTCGCAAGCGCGTAGTAATAGTGCCCTCACGCTCGCACAGTAACCTTCAAGGTTAGGTAACGTTCGTTTTTCGCTGTGCACTATTTATTTGCAGTTTTATTTGGATAGTGTGAAACCGGCTTTAAAAGCGATAGCGCATTGCAATCGCTTGGTTTACGAAACTTTTTTTAATTTTGACATTAAAAACAACTGAACAGTACAACACAACAGTAGATTTATATTTTTTACGTAGGTACCGTGTAACGTTAGATATTAAGATGACTAGTCAACATGTCAATTTAATTGAATCTCTATTAAAATCTCTTAGATAACGTAGAATCTCACAAATTTTAAAATAGGAACTGGAAATTGATATTTTAATGAGTTGTAAGTTATTATTGCTTGATTTATTAAGATAATCTTCCTTTTATAATGTACGAGGTACCCAACAAGCAAAATCAGTACTTGTAGTGCTCTTGAAGCCTATTTTTATTAGACTTATAAGATACTCCAAGTATGCTACAAACAAGGATTTGGGCGCAGTTATAGGAGCATTCTTTCTTATAACGATCTTATAATGAACGAGCGGAACGTTAATAGGCCCTATAATACGCTTACAATTGTTTTACCGTAGTACAATTGATCCTATAAAGTCCTGAGACTACCCATTTATGAGTACTATAACTCTTATTACTATCTGAGATGAGTATCATACTAGAGCAATTTTAGTTACAAAGTATCTCCTACGAATATACTTAGTTATTTTTTGTGGCCGTTTTCTTTTTAATTTATCTAATACAATTAGTAAGTAGTGAAGAGTATATCTAAGTATTGAAAATTACTATATGTTTAGTGTGTGAAATTACCGGGGAATTCATTTTTATTGTGAATGTCCACCATAATTTGTTGATTTTAACAATGCCCATTGAAAAAGCTCACATAATCATAGATGTTATTGAAATAATATTCGTACATTAATTGAGAACATTCGCCATTTTCTAAAAGTACTCTGCATTGAGTATATTATAGGACAATTATAGGTAAAATTGCACCTATAGCAGTTTTGATCCAGAGCAATCGCCGCCATATTTAAACGTATTAGCGTTTCGTAACACAAATTCAAACAATGATTGAATGACATTTACTAGCAAGGTGTTTGGTCAAGTAATTTATAGGATTGTTTTATCTTATAAGGCTCTAACCAAGTACAATTTGGGTTATAAGAGCATTGGACAATACTAATAGCGATGTACACTTGAAATAGTCTCAGCTTAGTATAATATAATGTCTTGTACTCTTACAAAATGCTACTATAAGATCAATATTATTCAGGACTATTTGCTCTTTCTGCAAACTGTTATAGGAGACTAAATCCTATAACTATCTTATAAGACGCTCTTGTAGCTTACTACAAGCATGTAAAATAAAACCAAATGATCTTAAGACTATCTACGCTTGTATAATGTTACTATAAGTAAAAGTATCCTATAACTGTTCTGTGCTACAATCTTGTAGCATACTATAAGGATGAATTATAAACACTAATGCTCTTGAGTATGTTACCGCTTATCTAAAGCTATTATAAGTAAATGACTCTACGTCAATGCCTTTATAGGAACGTTATTAGCAAATTAGTACCTACTTATAGTCTTTACTTATAGGAGTACTTTGCTTGTTGGGTAGTTCATATATTATTTTAAATGGCAAGCTATTAAATATGCGTAGTTACCTACTTATTTACTACAATGTTTCGATCGATATTTGGTGTAAGTACATATTTGTTTTAATACCATTAATTTAAATGATAATGATATTTATTTTTAAATTGAATTAGTTACTTACCTAATTATTAATGATTGATCTAAATTATACATCTTTGTGATATCTACTACTTACAGAAAACCACATTTGTAAGCTTATTTTTTCTCCTTTGATATTTCACTTCAGTACCTAAGTATACTTACCTACTATTGGTTTAAAAAAATATGTTAAATGATAGGTAATTAATTCAACGGGTTACCTACCCATAGGCAATATTTTGTACTTAATTGGTTTTCCTTTATTTATCTAATAGGTATATATCTAGTTTATTTAATCTCCAAAGTCAGTAAAGGTTTCAGAATAATGTGATATTATTTATATACTTATGCGAAAAAGAACTTTAATACTACTGCGTAGAGTATGAAATAGTTATGAAAAAATCAGATTTTGCACACCTAAATCTAAAGTGAGCTAATTGACTGACTGATTGAGAAATAAAAAAATAATTGTCCAGTAATTTTTCATTATTTAGCTGACGGACTAAATAGAATATCGTTTTCTATACCAAGTCGAAATACGCGAACAAAAACTAAACACGTGATATTTCGTTTACGTATGTCTATTCCATACAATATAGCATTCGTTCGGTTACTATTATTGATTTACACTTGTAAAGGCCCTGTTCTATACTTTATCTATATAAAGGAGTCTGCCCACTACACCGTATCATACCATGACTGTGCTATGAACGTGTCAGGCAAAAAAATATTCTTTGTATAGAAAAGCATGATACTATGTCCACTAGACCGTTCCGTCACCGACTCGTACCGTCTTACGTATTACCTTCCGTGCTTGATACGTTCATAGCACGGTCATGGTATGATACGGTGTAGTGGGCAGACTCCTTAAAAAGGGTAGTGATATGAGTACTAACTGTATTTACATATCATAGAGATACTTAAGTAAAATAAGATTTCAGAATACATTTTTCTTGGTTGCAGATATTTACCAATTTTTTGTACAATGGTTTTTGTAGCTAAATTTAAAAGTTTTGCGATGCAAAGGGCCGATTACCGTCAACCGGGGTGTTTAGGAATGGCGGGGTGAATAGAGATAAAAACCCGGAAAGTTATAACAGTAGTATTTTTAAAAAAACTACCAATGACACAGAACACAGGGTGGTTTAAAATAATACTAAAATAGTTGCTTTCGGCAATGGCAACACTTGGAAAACATGTAGATGGTGCTAAATTGTTAAACTAACCGTTTGAAGTTAGGCCTCTTTGGGGGTACTTTTTTTGCTCCCCAAATCTTCATCAAAAAATCATAGTTTCACTTGAAGTAAACACTTTGTATCGTGAAAAAGGTGTTCATTAGTTCATCCGGAACCTATTTTAACACGGTATATGAAGATTTTCCTTGTTTTGTTAGTAAAAAATGTAAAAAACTAAAGCATGGGATTTTTTTAAAAAAAACGAGGTTTATAGGGACGCACTAGGGTTCAATAGAGTCTACACGAGGGGTCAAAAGGCATGCCATTTGCGGTTTATAGGAACGTAATAAGTTGAAATCAGGACGCTACAGGGTGCACAGGGACAGGGCTACCAAAACTTTGTTTCGTTTGGAAATAAGTGAGTAAGTGTATTTTACTCGACTATGGCAGAAGGAGGATTATATTTTTCAAGTTAATTGACGTATTTAGGTATGTCTGTATGTACGTATGCATAATATGGGCATGAATGTAAGTATATACGGATATTTATGTATTTATCTATGAGCGTACGTATGTAAAAAGTAAACAAAAGAAAATAAAAATACTACATTATTTGGAGAAAGTCGTTTACAAGTTTTATTTTAAGTATTAAAAAACATGTTGATATTTATTGGTCTCATTTATATTGAAGTTCTCCGTTGATCTCTTGTACAGAAATATTTTTTTTCATTATATTCATTTTAATATGCATTAATTCTACAATATTAAGTACATTTAGAGTACTTAAGTAGGACTACCTAAGTACTTACCTATCAGCGTATCATATTTGTGACAACCCTGACCATTTTTCCCTATTGATACCTCTATTAGTTGCTATAGACCCCGTTTACAGTATAAATAGGGATGGCCGGTTTTTATTTAAAAAAGGGGGTTAAAATTATATTTTTATGAAATATTTTATTACCAAACGATTCTTGGGCTCAAGATTAAAGTTTTAAAATATTAACATTGTTAACTTACATAGAAATATTCCGAGAAATTCTTAGTCAAAGTTCAAAATTGTCCCTATAGACCCCAAATGACGGTACCTGTCTATCAGGTGCGTGCAGTGTGGGGTGCGCATGTTGACACTTGTGCATACATTTTTGAAATTGTGCTTGTATGAAATGCACTCATTGAATGTACTTAAGTCTCAATAATTATATTTTCGTATGAATAAAATATTAATTGCGCTTCAAATATTTTGTTTTATTAAAATACCTATACCACGATAGAATGTGTTACCTAATAGTTTTTTTATATGTTCCTACAGCAGTATGTTATACACGTCATGTCATGAGGTATAA
The DNA here is from genome assembly GCA_038024825.1 of Polylopha cassiicola. NCBI lineage: Eukaryota > Metazoa > Arthropoda > Insecta > Lepidoptera > Tortricidae > Polylopha > Polylopha cassiicola. The sequence continues at coordinate 6,768,697 of CP149059.1, forward strand.
AACCGGATTAACACCTTGCTGTAAAAGCGGCATAGTGACACAACCAAAAATGTGTCACTACTTGAATTAAAATTTAAATGTAGGTAACTTAAAACTTTACTAACTTATTCTATTGATGCATCCACCTTTACTGCCTTGTGATGAAAATTATGGTAAACTTTAGAATTTTATTTATTCCTCAAAGATTACAAATCACTTAATCGAGTAATAAACATTATTTAGTACCTAACATGCAATCATTAATATACCGTAAGTTAGCATATTGTGTATATAATAAAAATAAATGACGGTATTTTTCTATTCAACTCTTTAAATACAACATGCACAAACTTGAATATTATTACCGTAACAAATTTATAGTTAGCACCTAACAGGTGCACCGTTGTAATTCTTTATTGATAAACGACTTTGAATTTGAATTAGTGAATTTCTCTCATGTTTTCAAGTTAGTTACGGGTAACACAAGTGGCTATTAGAATAAGTAAAACTATAGTCCGTGTCACATTTTTTATTTGGTAAAAACATTTTCACATCACAGTGGTCCCATACAAAATGGCGATGAATTTTAGCAGCAATATCTACAGCGTACTGTCACTTTAATACCCACAATAGTGTCCAAGTCTCTAATAAGCTTTTTGCAACTACTCTAGCAGATAAAAAAACGCTCTAAATACGTATCTAATATTAATTAGTATAGTTTATCCGGTGGATACTTAATTCGCTGCTTTTCTGAAATAGTGTCACAACTCGAAAGGGGTTACCATTCTGAATTGAAATTTATATGTGACGCTTTACAATCTTAAATGGAGTAGCAAATTATTTCTAGTTGTGACACTATTCTAGAAAAGCAGCGAATTATTTACTTAATATACACATTTATTTACATAATTACATAACCGAAACGATATTTGTATCTGCTAGAAAAGTTGGAAATATTGGAACAAAACAAATATATCAGTAGGTATTTAACTCGCGTATTTTACTTTATTTGCTGACGTTTCGATAACTTTACAGTTCCCATATTCGTAGCAAGACTTAGCTGGCGATAGTATACCGCTGAAGTTCTAAGTTTTTTTAGCGTTAGCGATGTTTTATTCCAATGTGTAATAACCGCGAAATATCAGAAATTATAATATTATGATAATTTTACAACTTTATACAGATATACACACATGATACTACACGAACATTTTTTAACGATAACCCCAGGTTGACAATCCAGATTTAAAACGGTGTTTTAAGTCCAAGTAAGCTATTTGAAACTTATCTAGTAGATAAAAAGCATCGTTCAATACTTAAAATAACACTGGATGAGCAATTCTAGATACTATTAGTTATGTTCGCTGTTCGATTTGAAGAGATTAAATCCGAATACGATGCGAAAATGAACCTTAAAACGTCGTGGTAATTCATGACCTTTTTCAACGTAGTTTTTTTTTATCAGCTAGAGAAAATTCGAAAAGTTCACACTTGACTAATAAACTGAACATAAACTGTGTTCTCAATTTAAAATTTAATTTGAAACTAAAATATTACCTAATAAATTTACAAGGAAAGTGGTGTAATTTTCACCCTTATTACCTCTAGCACCATTACCAATATAAGCAGAACAATACAATAATTTTCATTATAATTACAAACATTACTTTAGAATAGCCACCAGAAATTACATTGCACAATTACAATACGGAATATTTTTATAGACATGACTGTTTTTTTTCTTTGTCCATCGAGTAGATTACCAAAAAATATTGGACACGTATTTTTTCTTCTCTCAATCAAATAACAAATGATAAGCGCTTCAAAATTTCGGGAGTGGGTCTCGTGACGTCACGTTATGGTACAATTTATACAACAATGTGACGTCACGTCACGAGCGCCCAATATTTTTTTGATAATCTAACTGATGAACTAAACAGACTTTTGTTTTTTTTTATCCAGTTTTCATCCTTATAAAACCAATTGTCATTAGATACCAGTAAAATTACATGCATATATATATTTAATCCGCATATCATTAATTTTAACAGCACAAAACATAATTGTCCTAATACCTATCCCTAGGTAATTATAATTCAACAAGAAAACAACTTATGTGTATAATCTGTGACAACACTCCCAAAAATAATTACAGCAAAATTACATGATAATACCTAATATTATTATCAATATAAAACTAGTAAAAAATGTACATTAAGTTCGTAAAAAGATAAGCTTTTGAATGGATATTTTTATGCATTGTAAATTTAGCTACAATGATAATGAAAGGCAGAAAGAATAATTAACCAAACAAATCCATAGACAAACACACACACACACACACACACACACAGACAGAAAAAAGAAGTTCTACGTGTACGTGCATATTTAATAACGAAAGTGGGCACAAACAATTATCAATGAATTAAATATAGAGATAAAAATAGGTGAGTCATAAATAAATTGAACTTTGTCCTGTACTGAAATTCTTAGATATCATGAACAATTATTTAGTTTGCAAAATTTACTTTTATTTATTTTTATATAAGCTTCAGTCTTATCCAAGAAAAAAACAAGTTATGAATGTAGTCAAGGGCGGATTCAGGGGGGGGGAGGGAGTGTCATGAGGCCAGGATAGCAGTAGACATTTTTCAAAATTTACTCCTGACTACAAGTTGATTCCACCCATTAAGTCGCTTTTAATATATAATACATCAATATTGTACCTACAGGAAATGTGAAATGGTTCATTTGACAAGCTAACCTATAATATCATACAATTTGTAATATAATAGGAATGATGACTTATTTTCCTCCATTCCCGAACCGTTGAAGTTCTAATTTTTGTCATTTTTTATTTGTTTGCGAGAAGAGAGTATATTATTATGTGTCCAATATTTTTAATGGACTACATAGAATTTCTATTACCCAGTCATCATCCCTATTCCACATACTAACACAAGAAATGTAAGAGAATTTGTTTTTTTAAAGCATGCATAATTAACGTTATTAACACTTATGGTCGCAGTACGAGCATGCTGACGAGTCCTAGTACGAAGGAAAACACTAATTTTAGATTAGAACCAATGTGTAGCCAGTCGGGTAGCTGCGATTGAGCAATGTTCTCCGGCTGTGTTGGTAATAATAAAGCGGCAATACAGCATATACTCACTGCGACGGCTACCACATTCACTGGTTGCTGTTCTCTGGAAAAAAAAAACGGATTTGTAGTAGTTGATAGTCTATTTGTGTTTTGTAATATTCGTGGAAGAGCAGGGAACGTTTATGCTGAAAAAATTTGGAAAAAGTCTCACAAAATTCACTGTCAGAATTTATGTGTAAATGTTTCTTAAATTTCCTTGCGCGAAGAAAACCTATACTCTACTCATCTACTTACGTTATAATACAGCAAAAGTATATTATTAATGATAGTTAGGTACTTTGTTTCGTTATTAAACACAATTTGACCTTACTCGTCTCAAATAAAATCTCAGTAATCATGACAATTAATACGACGTGTTTTATTGTATTTACAAAGTAGCTACCTACAGGTAACTAGGGACTTATAATCAGTCAGAGTTATACTCGTAAATCCCTACTATCCCTACTAATATTATAAATGCGAAAGTAACTCTGTCTGTCTGTCTGTCTGTTACGCTTTCACGCTAAAACTACTGGACCGATTTAGATGAAATTTGGTACAAAGAAAGTCTGGAGCCTGAGAAAGGACATAGGCTACTTTTTAACCGACTGCAAAAAAGGAGGATTTCCACGCGGACGACGTCGCTGGCAGAAGCTAGTTAGTAAAATAAATTTAAAAATTCAAGAGAGAACCGATTATACTGCGAGTCATTAATAAGTGAATGAACTTCAACAAATAGGTTGTTTACACAAATATTGTGATGACGCAGGTAATGTCCTAATCTTAGCATACACACGTAACATGTTTATCAAATAAATAACAATTATGAAGATAGGTATATCAAAGTCAATTATTGTCTAAGGACAGCCTAGGGCAATAATCTATATATCGCACACCTAGATCTAAAGAGAGCTAATTCATAACTTATTTTTTTCAGAATATGGGAAAAACTGATTAATATGTAGAGATTTACGCTTTTTATAATGAAGCTAAAAGAGTTCGCTTAAATCCGTTATATTAAATGTTATGTAGGTACCGAGGTAGCTGCAAGGACAATAATATTGATGGTGTGTGAACTTTCAGGTTTTTGAGTTAGCTCCCGTTAGATTTGGTGTGTGATATATCAAAATGAATTGTTGTTCTTTAGTTTCAATACAGCTCGATAACGGCTGAATTAATTTGGCTAACTTTAATTTGTAAAATTCATAGAAGCCAAGGGAAGGTTTATTTGGTGAGGAATCTATACTAATATTATAAAGAGGAAAGATTTGTATTTTTGTATGTTTGTAATGAATAGGCTCCGAAACTACTGGACCGATTTCAAAAATTCTTTCACCTTTGGAAAGCTACATTATCCCCGAGTAACATAGGCTATATAATATCACGCTAGGTCTTATAGTTGCGGAGCAGTAACCGAAAATGTTTCAAAAACGGGGGAAAAAAATCTTAAGTCCCCCCGTGCGAAGCCGGGACGGGCGGCTATATTTAATAAATTGTCAAGAAAAAAAAAAGATTTTCAAAAAATTATGTTAGTAGTTCGCTGACTCAGGTATTTTATAATAAAACCTGCCTAGAGCATATAGGTGAAAAATATATAGCAACCAAAGTTGTCAAAAAATTCTTATTATTTAGGAATGTGCCTTAATTGCTGTCTATACAGTGTTTAAGGATGCAATAACAATACTAAGTCTTTATAAAGTGATCAGCAATAGCAGCAATTATATAAGTTGTTTGACTAGGTAGGTTAATATTTTAAATACTTATATTAAAAACTAAAATAAATAAGAATTTAGCTAAAGAAAAAACACTTGATAATTACAAAAGCACTATTATAATCAACTAGCTTCTGCCCGCGACTTCGTCCGCATGGAACTCCTCCTTTTTTGAAGTCGGTTAAAAAGTAGCCTATGTCCTTTCTCAGGCTCCAGACTTTTTTTGTACCAAATTTCATTAACATCGGTCCAGTAGTTTTAGCGTGAAAGCGTAACAGACAGACAGACAGACAGAGTTACTTTCGCATTTATAATATTAGTAGGGATGTCCATTTCTAGGTTATCATCTATTACCATACCAAATTTCATCAAAATCCGTTAAGCCGTTTAGACGTGAAAGAGCAAAAGTCCCAACCAAAACGACTAAAAATCACTATCTCAATTTAGTTATCTGGCTACTGCCTACCCCCTAAGAACGATGGCGTGATTATTTATAGCCTATGTCCATTTCTAGGTTATCATCTATTACCATACCAAATTTCATCAAAATCCGTTCAGCCGTTTAGGCGTGAAAGAGTAACAGACAGACAGACAGACAGAGTTACTAACGCATTTATAATATTAGTAGGGAAGTAGGGATTTACTTAACACACAAATTATTGATCATAGATTTTCTTACCTGTGATGTGCTGGGTGATTACATTTCATATGCATCTGCTCTTCTGTTTGCCTTACAGGTGTTACTCTAGCTGCAAGAGGATGGAAGCTGTCTCCTAAACTATCTTGGTTCGGGTTCAATGGCTCGCCTTCTACTAATTTTGTAGGTATATCCCTTTTACCCAGAGCCTAAAAAGTATTAAATTCTCATATTAACTAGTAATTACACTTATTGTTAATATTACAATACAAGTTTATGTGGTCTATACAGCACTATTAACACTTTTATGACCAAGAGTCTGGTGTTAGCTGACTTTATGCACCTGCCAGAAAAAGATATATACAGCTATACAAAGTTATATATTGAAATAAAAATATTTGTATAAGTTGAAAGAAGGCAATTATCACCTCACCAAGAACTTAATTCTGCAATGTTAATCCAAGATATTTCATCTATTACAAATATTTTTTATTGCATTGGTTTTTGACTTTAAGAGCCTAGAAATAATTATAAATATAATTATGCATGTTAGATAAAATAGTATTAAAGGCATTAGGCATCTTTACTTACTCTCTGGCCATCTTGAAATTGTTAAGTAACAGGCACTTTTATAAGCGTGGTATTTAAGTATACTGTTGAAATAAATACCAACTCCAAATTTGTAATTCAAAGTTTCAAAGAATAATAAAATTATGAATATAAGAAGATCTATAAACCACGTGGTATTTATTACCTGCTGGGTGTTTCTGTCGTACATTGTTATTCTAAACTTATCCGTAGTGTTGCAATGCAACACAGATGGTTGCGTGTATCGCACCACAATATCGATACAACTTTGAGGTGCTATCATTCCTTCGGGATCGATCACAGTAAACTTGTTCGGAGACGTACATAATACTGTAATAAGAAAATTGTTAAAGTATTGTCCTGAAGTTCAAAAATAAATACCACGTATGTAGAAAACTCGCCTTTGAAATTTACAGAAAAATCGTATGGATTATAAACTGTTAGCAACTGTTTATGAGTGTGCCTAGCATTTAAATAGAACTCAAGGGATACTGGAAACACAAACACAGGAAAGTTCTTCATTTCGCAATAATTTTTCAAAGCCAAAATGCGTAAATAACAACATACACGAGTGGAGGACAAATTTGATTTGACGTTTTTGAGTTATTGTGCGGAGATTTGACAACTTAAACAAAGGGTTTGTTTTAGGTAAGACAAAAAACGCTTGCTTGGTTGTAGCTTTGAATAATTATTGTTCAAACAAGCAAAAATACAGATATAAAAAATATCTTGAGAATAATAAAGTAAAGTCTGGTTATTTCAACAAAAAATAAAGATTTCAAAAATGTTATTTACGAGAATCACAAAACGTTTCAATAAATAAAAAGCGCCCTTTAGCGCTTAAGTAGTTGAGATGAGATGTTTTTTAATATTTAAGCATATTCCCGTCTCGATAAGACATTGCTGTTTGAAACCTTTTTTTTCTATTTATTTACTTACCTATTTGTTGACTTAAAAGAGTTTAATGAACGTTATGTTTGTCCAGCAATAAAATAATCAAGGCAGGGTAAACAATGAAAAATGACAACAGTTCATCATAGGAAAAAATAATAAACATGTAATCGAAATGTTTTATTCAAAATCAATAATGGAGAAATAACAGGTTCATAATTGCAAACAATCCTGACTAATCAAGAATTACACCTACCCGGCTAGCATGTATTTCTGTTGCGCGGGAAAGCAACTGTCACCACTATACCCTTGCAATAAATGAAAGCGCGACAGTGCTCTCTCACGCGACAAAAACATAATAAACGAAGTCGCTGATTGATTCCGAAAATACCTGTATAAAATGCAATTTTATATACAGCAATAAAGCTTTTTGGTAAAAACCATTGGTATACGAATTCGATAAATTAATGAATGTAGTGTTGTTGCTGAAAATGATTAGAATAAAACGAATTAAATTTAACTAACATTTTGATTTGGGCTTGACATAGTTATGGCAGGGTTCTTTGGAAACCAGTGTTTAGTGATTTAAATATTTTTTTGCGCAGGAAGGAAATATCTACAGCTGCCTCTCAAGCTTTCAATAACACCTACCTACTTATAGCCAGGGATTTACTGGGGAACAGATATTTGTCGCTAGTTTAGTTGAACTATTTAAATATGTCTATATTCACTTGCGAGCAATCCCATGATGAAATTTCGTTTTATTGTGGGTTTAGAACTCGAGTACATATTGACATACAAAATAATTCTAACTAAACCTATGGCGATACAAAGCGCGTAGTATCACCATAAATAGTAGCCGGAAATTTGTCCCTAGTATACAACTAGCTTATATTTGGAAACTATTTACATAATTAGTTATTAGGGTGCTACTTTTCCCAACCTTTGATTATAAATGTTATACCTGTTTTATAAAACACATTATATTATTAGATACACAGACCAATATTACAATATGGTATGCATTTAAAATATCTTCTATAAAATAGTTATTTGATTCGGCCTAGGAAACTACTATCTTAAAACTAAAAACAGCCAATGCATCGTCTAAAAAATATTTTTGCACTTCCGACAAAACTAAATGACGTATTAATTTAACAATTTCTAAAATCAGTTCACACCAAATGGCTTAACATATTAATTGAAACTAATACAATAATTTAAAATCACATATAAATAAGGGCTTATTCCATATTGTGTATATCATGATATTCTATTAAAATTGTTGATCAAACATTTCAGGCGAATTTTATTTGTTTAAAACAATAAATTACATTAATATTTTAGTCACCAATTTGGTAACTAATCTTTACTTTTATAATCAAAAATCTACTAGATACGCGTCAAGTAGAATGAGGTCCAGTTGTCATGTTCCACCAATCACATATCAGTAACTTGTCTCTCGTTACTCACTTCATTCTATTTGATACAATTCTAGCCGATTTTTAACACGCGATAATTAAAATTGATTGCCGAAAACATATTTACGTTCAGAAATCTGATCATCAGTCTTTGGCGAAAATATATTTGCGTTCAGAAACCTGTCAATATCACGTTGCTGAAGAAAAATAAATACAGATTAAATATAAGAGGCGGTCCATATGGTTATTGATACGGATACAGCATGGCGACGGCCGGATCTTCAGTCTCGAAGGTTATCAGGACGTCTTTGAATTTGTCCAGAAGTTGAAGGAGTTGAGACCGAGAGACGTTTTCCATGAACATTATCTCTTCCAAGTGCTGTTCGCCGCGCAGGTACCCTGTAAAAAATACAAAGTTTTATTTACTGGTTGAATAATAGCGACTTTATTGAAATATTCGGATTAGTGTCCGATGGAAACATGTTTTTTTGCCGAAACAGAAACCGAAACCGAAGGTTCGTTTTAATAAGTATCGGTCGAAACCAACACAGAACCTTTTATATGTGAAAACTCGAAGTTAGTAAGTACGATGTTATTAATTTAGGCGCGACCGAAAGGTGCTGCAATTTTTTGCCGAAACCGAAAATCTTGACACGCGGCGGCCCCTTTTAGAGTACCACGGATCCATGTTATCTATCTATACTAATATTATAAAGAGGAAAGGTTTGTTTGTTTGTTTAGACTGAATAGGCTCCAAAAAACTGGACCGATTTGAAAAATTCTTTCACTGTTGGGAAGCTACATTATTCCCGAGTGACATAGGCTATAAAAAAAAGGGATCCATGCGAAGTCGGGGCGGACAGCTAGTATTCCTATATACCTTTTTTATGTAACTGTGCCAACAGTAACAGGTCCTCGGTCTGTTTCGAGGCTGGTATTGCGGAAAGGGTAGCCCTCTCTTCAGCTGTGAAGGTGTCTAAGAGTGACTCGGTAGTAGGTGGGTCCATCGGCATGCGACACGCGTCGATGACGTCACAACTCGCCGGCACACTCCATACTGTCGGCTGTTGGAAGCTGAAATATTGTCCACAAATAAAAAAAAACTTTTGTGGTGGTCCACCCTTAACATTTAGGGGTATGAAAAATAGATGCTGGCCGATTCTCATATCTACCCGATGTGCACATAAAATATCATAAAAATCGACACAGCCGTTCCGGAGGAGTTTAGCAACTAACACTGTGACACGAAGTGTTATAATATTAGACAATATGAATATTAGTTTAATAATAGGTATATAATTATCAATATTAATTTACTTATTTTCGTGACCGACTGAAACCGAATTTCGGAGCGTTAGACTATTGTCAGCTCAGTCGTGCTACGATTATGGAAACTGTAAAGAATCCGAAACGTCAGCTAATAAAATAAAATAAAAATACGCGAGTTAAATCCGTTAATAGTTGTTTCATTCCAATAAGTATTTGTATTAATTCAACAAAATTGCAGTGAGTCAATAAAAAAATCAATCAAGTTTACTTACAAAATGTGAAACATTCACAAACATATCAGAATTATAATTAATCTGTCGAACGCAGGTCTAAAGCAAGAATGTTAAGGTTCGGCCGCTTTTTGGTCAAACATAGATATTTTGTCGGAAACCAAAACTAAAACACTAAATCATTAATTCCAAGGTCTTACCTCATTTCACTTTGGAGCTTCAAGTTTAACGACACCCCATTCCTTTTCTCCATAACATTAATGAACCCATTGCTAAACTTAATACGAGGGGACGTATCCTGATCGCTCTCGAACCTGTCCTCATCACTACTCGTATTTAACGCACTCTCACTCTCTTTCAACGACAAATTCGACAAACGCGACGTCAATTTCACTTTTTCATCCACATCACCATTAGCACCATTCTCCTTCACATTAGCACCGTTTATATTATTCGATATACCGCTGTCGACCGAATTTCCGTGGACTTTTTTCTTCTCGACCTTTTCATATTCCGTGTGTTCCGTATTTGTTTTTATTAGGCCATCGACTACGTCCATGCCGTCATCGAAGGAATGGTTCGCGGAGTCGACTTCGATGAAGTTGCCGAATTTCGTATCGGATTCTATGACTATGGGTTTGGTGTGAGAGAAGTCGGTTTGGTTGAGATTGTTCTCTGTGGGGTAATCTTCATCCGAGTCCAGGAATATGCTGGAGTTGACGCGACGCTCTACAGGCTCCGGCACGTTCAGTTGCATTTGGTTAAGCGACGAGAACGACACGCTCGACGATCTGTTGTAAATGTCGTGTTTCTCGCAGAAATACTCTTTTCCATCTGAAATAATTGAAAATATTACGATAAAAAAAGACAAATCTCCATAACTCCTTTCTGATTTCACTTTAAATTTGTAATCCTAAACGAAAGTTTAAATAGGTACATGATATTGAAAGCAACATGTTTCAATAGTTTAACAATTGTAAATTCGGCATAAGCCAAGAGAGTTGGCCTTATAAGAAATGGTTTTCTTACTTGCCATATATACTTCCATAGTCTTTCGTTAAAGGATGGTTGCGGAGCACAGCGAAAAACGGACGTTGCCCTTTCTCTATTTGTCTCTGTCGCACGCGCGTAGTAATAGTGCTCTCACGCTCGCACAGTAACCTTCGAGGTTTACCAAAGAAAATACAATGTAGATAATGAGTCTCACCGAGGTCCTCGTGGCGGCCCCAGTGCGGCGAGTTGAACTGCACGTACTGGTGCAGCTGCAGCAGCAGCCGGCGCCGCAGCAGCCACGCCACCACGCGCGCCAGCCGCGCGCCGCCGCCGCCGCCGCCGCCCACGCCGCCCGCGCCGCGCGAGATGTACCACAGCGGCGCCGGCAGCGAGAACTCGCTCAACATCTGACAATAATAACCATATTTGACAAAGACGACAGTACAAATATCATTATAATTAAAAACTAATGGCATTTAACGACATTTCGATTGATAGATCGTAGTTAAGATCTGACAATAACCCAACAAACCCGAACTCTTACGCCCTTTAGGTTATCCGTCTCTGGGATTCTCTCCCTCTAAGCATTCAAGCGTATTTTAAGTGGTCACTTTCTTGACCTTTAGTTGTCATCATTTGTTATTGTATATATATGTATTTGTGTATCTATGTATTTATATTATACATAGTCTGTTAATAATAATAATGAAATGTACCCACCTGCAATAAGCATAGTCCCGGGAATTCCTTAGCGAATTCCTCGACCAGCGGAGACTGCGTGTGTACATTGGCACAAGGGGCGACTACATAAACATTGCCTTCGCACAGTGGATATATCACTGTCGCTTTGGCCCAATATACCAAATGCCCTGTTAGTTGAAATACCTGTAATATACAAAGACAGGTATTTTTATTAAATAAATCAATTTAGAAATGATATATCAATAATATTTTGCGTTATACTATCGTCAGCTTGGTCGTGCTACGAATATAGGTACTGTCAAGTTTACGAAACTACAGTAAACAAAATACAATACGCGAGTTAAATCCGTTATAGTTGTATCATTCCAATGTTAAGTATTATTTCTAAAAGTATTATTACCTACTAATTTTTTAACAACATTGAAATTTAAGTAGTCAACTCATTTGATTATGTAATAGACTATCTCTTAGAATTTTTAAAAGTAACAAACACGTCTAAAATAATAATAGTATATACACACAATTGATGAAGGTCATTTTTGGAGTTAAAGAATTTAACATATTCTTAAACTCCAAAAACGACCTTCATCAATAACATATTGCTCACCTGTGTCAAACTCAAGTCAGCTTCAATGGCTATTGTTTGAAGACTCTTCAATGGACTGTATAACTTGATAAGTCTTAACAATGCCGGACTGCCGTCCAGCGGTATCGACGCCAGCAAGTCATTAGGGTTCACCATCAGAAGTATTCCGTGATAGGGCCTTAGTTTCTGCAGACATTTGTCTATTGTCTCAGGCTCTATGATTAAACCTCTGTTATGTATTTGATGCGCTTTATGTGGTAAGCAAAATGATAGCAACACCCATTTGTTTATCCTAACTTGGACAAGACCTGAAAAATATGTAAATGTGTATTAAAAATAAGGTTTCAAGTAGTTTCGTCGAAAAGGTGTAGGTTTAGTCAAGGTTTCGAAAGAGAAGAAATTACAACAAATATCGAAAACCGGTTTCGGCCAATATCCTACTTTCGTTAATAATGCAAACTGAATTAAACAATTTGTTACAACATTGTAACAATAACAAAAAAATGAAGAGTTGCGTTTTTACTTAGATTGGTGTCAAAATAACAATATTGTTTGTTATTTGTGTGCTTACTATAGGAAATTTTAAGCACAAAAACACTTACTAATATGTATTACGAGATACAGAAATGGCTAAATATTATGCAAATAAAATAAAGAAATCATTGAACCTCTATTGGATTGGTAAAATGTCATCAGTAAATAGATGCTATAATAATGTTATGCAATTTCGCCATCAATTCATGGATTACTACTACTGACCTGTACTACTCAACTCCTCAAACACCTGTTTCATAGACCTTGCCAGCGAACTCCTTTGCAGTATGAGATGGAAGGCAGACTTCGGTGAAGGGTCTACCCCATTCTCAAACCCATATGTTGTTGAACTGACTGAGTGACGGGAGTTCTCTTCTTCCTCATCATTCTCACCGGAATTACTTTCACTATCTAAAGCCGAGACTTCATCATGAGCTGCCAACTGTAATTTTTTTATGAAAGAATTTTTTATAACAATATAACCTATAAGTAGTTGATAAATCTGTTTTTTAATTTTATCTTTTATGAGCTATTACATCTAAAATAACTATTATGTAAGTTACTGATGTAATTTAATTCAAATATGTGTATATTATTTTAGAAAAGATTATAATTAGGGGATAAAACAATAATAAAAAAATACCATTATTTTCATTTCCTCTGTTAAATATGAACTTCTCTTTTCTTCATGTCTTAGTGATTTTCCCAGTCTTTTGCTCAGATCATAATAACATTTAACTGTAATAGAAAAATACAATGTATACCTGTTTAATCAATAACCAATTACTAACCTAATAATAATAATATCCTTAGATACACACACTAATTGATCTAGAACCTAACTGTGCAAAGATTGTGGTATGGGTACAAGACAGCGAAAAAAAAAACTTATGTAAAATTCCCAAAATATAATTATTACACTTACCAATAGAGTGACTTGCAGATGCTTGTAAGGCAAATACAATATTTATAAGAATCATTGCTGCCGTATCATCTTTGTTAGTCCTGTACGGAAGTAACGTTGGGTGTCCTACAAATCTTACATCATTGACTTTCAGTTCAAATTTCCTGTTACACAACTCCGGCTTGACTGCAAACAGTGTTGACAACATCTCATCCGTAAAACCACTGAGTTGACCTAAAAATGTAAAATAGTAATGTAAAAAACAAACCAAAAGCTATTAGAATGAGTGTGATTCAATCATACCTAGATAATTATTTGTAGTTTTAATATCTAAATCATAACAATAACAAATCATTAATAAGATAAATCTGTCCTTGAATGCTACAGATAACAATAATCATTACTTACTAAAAACATCTGTAATATATTTAAAACAATCCCAAGTGATTTCCAGATTTATATATATTTTAATTTGAATTAGTATCACCTTAATAAAACTATTTGAACAAGGAAGTTATTGACATGGAATTTCCAGCTTATATACCATTTACCCTTACCTACATGATATTACATATACACATTAAAAGCAGGAACATATAACATGCTACACACTACATTTGCTATGTTATTTTAAATATGTATTTTATGAACCAAAACATAAAAATAACATAGCCTTGCATTTTAAAAATATACTGACCTTTGCAAATATTCGATGTTTGAGTCTGCGGGTTTTGCAGAAGGTCCTCGGTCGAGCTAACTGCGTAAGGATTATGACGGCCACATTTTTTCTGCTTACTTTCGTCTCTGTTTTCACTTGTATAGGGATATCTAAACAATAGTCTATCACCCTTACTGTCCGATTTAACGAAAAATATATTCAATGGATTCACTTCCATGATTGGGGTGTAATGTATGTTATTATGATAACAAATTAATGTACAAACAACACTGATTGCAACTTCTGCAATAAAAACATAGGTTCAAGTACGCTGAACCATACTCTTTCATTCATTTTCTGTTCACTTGTTGCCCGCACAATTTCAATTCTCGAAAGCATTAGCACACATTGGTCACTGCTGATGGATGAGAGATAAAAATGGTAATTCTACGAAACTAAAATAAAATAGCCCGAGAAGTACATAAAACGTGACGTGCTACAGTTATGACGAATTTGACGACGGCCGACGAATGAAAAAAAAATGTGAATGGCCGAAATGTCAAATAGTTTAGTTATTTTAATTGCCATACCAAAAAAGGTTATCGTCCTAGGCAGCTTTTAATTATTTTGATCAATAAATGAAACTGAATAAAAAATATTTTAACTTGTTTTGATCTTGAATAGTGAAAAATATTAGTAATATATTGTTTGGTGTTAATTTTGATTTGTTACATATGGCGGATTTCAGAGATGTTGCAACACAAATTTGCACGTCATTTTGCTCTTGTAGTTTTTCTGTCAAGCTAAATCAGATTCTAGTCGTCAAGACTCAAGAGAATCTAAGTGATAAAATTATTTAGGTACTTTTTAGGCCACAAAATGTCTAATAAAAACGAAAATGGTACCAGAGTAAGCACTGAAAAAGTGCCCTTAGAAACGGACCAAGGGATAATGGAGAGTGAAGAGCGAAAATGGGGAATACCACTAAAAGATATGTATAAACACGGACTCGCCTTTTATAAAGGTATTTTGTTATTTTCGGTACTTAACTGTAAATCGCGATGAAGGCATTTTTCTTAGATTGGTATTCACAACTATCGAAGATATAATAGCTATGAGTACTGTGGCAATCAATAAGAAAGGGTAAATTCATTAGGTTGCAGCATCAAGTATCTACAGTAAAGCAAATGTTTGTTTGACATGCTCATTTGTCACCGCAATATCTATACCGTGATACGCTTGACTTAAATTACATTGCATTACTTTACACGCCAAATTATTATGAAATCTTCTAAAGTTACTCTAAAACCTATTAAAAATCTCTTAAAAGGTTGATGATATGTTTTAAATACCATTATATCTATTGGGTATGAAACTACATAACTTAATGATCCATTTTTGTTTGCTAATTATATTGGCAGTGTCTTAAAATAAACATATCATTATAAACTTTTTTTCCAAATTTGTTTATCAAAGTATTTATTTTTAGATAAGGAAGGTAAAGCAATGCACTTAAGTTACGAAGACCGGTTAAAACTGGTTGCGTATACACAGCAAGCATCCCATGGGCCTTTGGATTTAAACTCGGCACCTCCATTAGGGGTGTTAGATGTTATTGGCCGAGATAGGCGAGCCGCTTGGCATGCACTAGGACAAATGTCACAAATACAAGCAATGGCTGGATTTCTGCACACTTTAGACAGGTATTATTTGTTATATTTGTGTTTCGTATAAGATAAGTAATTAACATTCTATTTTACACATTACCTTGGTATACATTCATTTTACCAGTTTGAAAAGTATTATATGACTTTTTTTTTGTGCAGGCTATGTCCATTATTTAAACCATTCTTGGAAGCAATACAAAAAGACTATGAAGCCAAAAAACAACAACAGTGAGTGTAACACTATAATTATTATATAATTCCAAAATGAAGTAGTAAATTATGATCATAAACTAATTATTTATTTATTTTTCATAGGGAGAAAAAAATTGAGGAAGAAAAAGCTAATATTGAATTACAAAATAGGATACTTGTTGAAAAACAAAAGCAGCAAAGTACAAAATTAACAGAAGAACAACAAGTGTATGTATTTAGAAAATAATTAATAATTTTTACTACAACTTATCTAAAGCTTACATCAATGGTATTTTTATTACTGTAAGTGTAAACTGCACTGGGCTTATGATGCCATCTTAACAACATAACTTTGTTTACTTATCTCTACGTCAGGACAAAACAGTTGTAGTTATAATTGTATAGATTGAATTATAATAAATAATATTTGAACAATTCACACTAATTGATCTACTCTCAATCTTAGAAATATTTTGTAAATACATGAATATATATAAAACATCCAAGACTGGTACAAATGGTTGTTGTCACCACACTGATATTTGACCCTAGCGCGAACCCTCTGGTTTCACAATCTTTATAATATTTCAATTTCAGGCAAAAAATAAAAGATGCACTCAACGCCCAAACATACGATCAGTTCCTACAATACGCTCAGCAGCAGTTTCCTGGCAACTTTGACCAGCAAGCGATCCTAATCAGGCAACTCCAGGACCAGCATTACCAGCAGTATATCCAGCAGTTAGCGGTGGATCAGCGGCTTGCCAACTCAAATATCAACAAGAGCACAGCTGACTTTGACACGGAGAATGGGAATGATGGAAACACTACAAAGATTGCAGACGATGGGTTTGAAGATAAAGAAAATGTGGATTTGGATAATAAAATTGATAAGTGAGTTTTCGTCATGGTAATTTTGTGTTTTTTTTATAGAACAAGGGTGGATGCTAATTTTTGGTTTATTATATTTCAGAGATTCCAGTCTACTGTCTGATATACCGCAACGGATTTGGTAATTTTTAATAGCAATATATTTTTAAATGTACAGTTTATATAATAACTTTTAATATTAGGTAGTGGCGTAATACCTATATACATTTTTGATTTAAAGAATATGATTGGGTCTTTTATCACCTTTCAAGTTTCATTTTAGTTAGTGCGTTCTTTTTTCTATACCTAATCGTCAGGATAGTGAAAAACTGTGTAACTACCATATGTCATTTAGGTTGATAACATAATACAAAAGTCGACTAATTTTGAACCTTATGACAATGTGGCGATTACGCGCACACTGTCCCGGACGTAACAATGGTAACTATGATTGATATAATACATAGGTAATGCATTTTATAATATATATTTTTAGCCCCGACGATGAAACGGCGAGTCTAATGGACCACAAAGAAGACGCAAAAGAAGAGGATTCTGATGATGATGGTAATACACAACGATATACAACCATACATAATCTCTGTCAAATTTCATCAGATATTGATTCCTCATACTAACACCAAGGGGATGATTTCCGGGATAAAAACTATCTTATATCCTTCCCCGGTACCCAAATTACGTATGTATATTTTTATTGTTGTAGGTACTTCATCAATTTTGCTTTTTTAATCGTTATTCGGGGAGCCAAATCCAATAAATCAAAAACCATGAAAATCGGTCCATTCGTTCTCGAATTAAGTGTTCGAGCAGATCCAACTTTGTTTTAAAATACATAATATACATATTATTTGGAAAAGTTGGGATTAAATACATGAATCTACTAAGAGATAGACTTTATTACACTATCTTAAGGTACATTTTCCTCCTAGACATATTCCCACACGTGGAAGTAGCGAACATGTGGACGCGCGGCGACGTGGCTCAGTTCAAGGAGACTGCGCGCGCGGGCGGCGGCCGGCTCACCGTCGGGCACGGCGAGACCGTCACCGTGCGCGTGCCCACGCACCACCGCGCCAAGTGCCTGTGCTGGGAGTTCGCGACAGACAACTATGATATAGGTATGTGTGAATATACTTGTTTATTATTTAATTTACTTAACCAAAGGTATTAGGAAATGCTAGGAACAAGTTAAATAGTTGTTTTAGCTGCGACCAGATTTAACTTGTTATTGACGTAATAATTTCTGATGCCTTCGCGGTTATTACACATTGGAATGAAACAACTGTTAACGGATTTAACTCGCGTATTTTATTTTAATTTATTAGCTGATTTTAGCGTTAGACTATTGTCAGCTCAGTCGTGCTAAGATTATGGAAACTGTAAAGAATCCGAAACGTCAGCTAATAAAATAAAATAAAATACGCGAGTTAAATCCGTTAACAGTTGTTTCATTCCAATTTGTTACTGACGTTTAGAAAATATGTTGAGACTATCGTCAGCTCAGACGTGTCACGAATATGGGGTAAAGTTTTCACACCTGAAAATACACTAAAATACGCGAGTTAAAATCGTTATAGTTTAGATCACAAATAAAACGAACGAAACGTCAGCAAATAAATAATATATTTGGTCAATTCACACTAATTAATCTATGTAGTTCCAAACTAAGCGAAGCTTGCAGTATGGGTACTAGACAACGGATAAACATACATGAATACATATAAGATATTCAAGATTCGGGTACAGGTGCCAGTGCTCGTCACACTGACTTGTGCCCTAAGCAGGAATCGAACCCGCAATCTCCGGTTTCCTAGTTGGGGGCTCTGACCACTAGACCAACAGGTCGTCGAAATAAAATGCACGATTTGAATCCGTTATAATTGGTTCAATCCAATGTGATCATAAATTATGAGTCTTTATCTCGTTGCAATAAAGTTCATATTTATAAGCGTGCTCGATTGTCAGGTTTCGGTCTGTACTTCGAGTGGAGCAAGTCGCCGACGACGGAGGTGACGGTGCACGTGTCGGAGAGCGACGACGACGACGACGCCGACGACGACGGATACGGCGACGAAGGTAATACCTAACGTGAAGGATCCATCTATTTTTTAAAACAAAACGGGACATTTAGGTCATTTAAACACCATTACTATGCGCGTGCGACAGAGACAAATAGAAAAACGTCCGTTATCGCTGTGCTCGGCGACCGTCCTTTAACAGGTAGTTAATGAAAAAAGAAAAGAACTTTTAACCCCCTGACGCAAAAACAACGGGGTGTTATAAATTTTGACGTGTGTGTGTGTGTGTGTGTATGAACCGATTTTGATTCTGTTTTTCTGTTTGAGAGTCGATTTAATTACCGGTTCAGCCGTTTATTAGTTATTGGGAATGAAAGTGAGGATGCAAAACAAAAGTCTTCAAATATACCCGAGTGGGGTATCAAATGAAAGAAGATCTGGTTAAGATATTTATTAACTCAAAAGAAATATTACATTTCACTTAATGAGTAACATAAAAAAAAAAGTAGGTATTTATAAACTATTTGTAAGCGCTTACTTATACACATAATATTACTTACATGGTTAAACATTTTATAAAATGAATTACTTAAAAAAATACTAAACAGACAATAAGCTCAATATGTATATATTTAAAAAAATAAAAAAATAAAAAATCAAATAATAAACTAAAAGAGAAAAAATATATATACCTATGTTCTTTTTTCTTATTGCGGGTAGAAATATCATGTTCGCACTGTCTGCACTCGGAAGCCGTGCGCCGGTCACGGCCGGTCAGTTGCTAAGACGATTATCTACGAAGATCATATGTATATTGTAAAAAATATAAAAGCTTGTTTTTAAGAAAGTTTTTTTTATTTCTTTGCCAATTTAATATATTTGTTGTGTGCAGAGTATACAATAAACGAGAGCGGCGCCCCGGACCCGGAGGCGGGCGCGGAGACGCGCGCGCTGAGCCACCAGCGGCCCTCCGTCAGCATCGTCGTGCCCATATTCCGCAGGGACTGCCACACAGAGGTAAGTGCACTCATATTAACAACACAACTGCTTTTCTAGAATAGTGTCACAACTCGAAATAATTTGTTACTCCATTTAAGACTGTGAACCGTAACATATAAATTTCAATTCAGAATGGTAACACATTTCGAGTTGTGACACTATTCCAGAAAAGCAGCGAGTCATATTTTCCGAGAGATATTTCTACACGTAAAAAATATACACACACATCTTTATACATCTTTATCCCTACTAATCCCTACTAATATTATAAATGCGAAAGTAACTCTGTCTGTCTGTCTGTCTGTTACGCTTTCACGCTAAAACTACTGGACCGATTTAAATGAAATTTGGTACAAAGAAAGTCTGGAGCCTGAGAAAGGACATAGGCTATTTTTTAACCGACTGCAAAAAAGGAGGAGTTCCATGCGGACGAAGTCGCGGGCAGAAGCTAGTATTATATAAGTGTGAGTGAGACTCACACTTATATAATGACTCATCACTCGCACACATACACACACAAGGAGAGTAGATGTCAATTAAAGCGTAGAATACTATCATATTTTAAAACTCTTATTATTCTTATTGCTTTCTCCTTCAAATATTTCGAAACTTGTTTTAAATATTTCGAATGTCATTTCGAATATTTCGAAACTTGTTTCAAATATTCTAACATTGGATTAAAATATTCCTAAATTGATTTACCTAGGTAGAAATAGGAACGAGTTTATGCAAAATTTGATAACGATCAACATACATGTGCACACATATTTTCTTATCAGAGTTCAAACTTGTGTAGAGAATCTTTTGCTCGAATTTAGCCTCTATTCATACCTACATTAAGGTTGCTTTATTGATGTTCATATATAATATATTCTTATGTTTCTTACAGGTGTACGCCGGATCGCACACTTATCCCGGGGAAGGCGTATATTTACTTAAATTCGACAACACATACAGTTTATGGCGATCCAAAACACTATATTACAAAGTATACTACACGCAATAGATTATATGAATTTAGTATTAACCATGACAAATTATAAAAGGGAAAATTATAGTAAAATCGAAAAAAATATTGTAACGATACAGGATGAACTGCCAGTATTTGTTGATTTAATTTCGATGTGCAATAAGATCTAATTTATTATAAACGTGATTTTTTTTGGCTGAAAATGTATTTTTTGTGTACTTATGAGATAAGACACCGTAAACGCGACAAAAATCCTTATTTATTTTTTAGATATTGTAAAGGTGTTGTAATTTTCTAGAGTCGAAATTACTTTTTTTTTACCGCGAGAAAGCCGGTTATCCTCTTATATTATTATGAGCGATTTTTATATTATTGAGTATATACATAAGCCTATTTAATGCGAAATATACAATAAAAAAACGAAATTATTAATTGAAATTTAATAATATCATTCAATTAATTAAAGATGGCGGCGTGCTGATTTTTTTTTCATATACCTACTAGTACTATAATCGGCCAGCATTATTTCACCAAATTTCACTAGGATTCTTTTTTACACAATTTATATACGAAAACAAACTTTATTTCAGTAATTTAACACGATTTTGTAGAAAACACATTGAAAGGTTTATTTATTTTGTCACACTTTGTTTAATACTTTTGTTGTATTTTGTTCCTATTTAGATACGTATTATTTTTATGGCTAAATTAAAAATATTTTTAATAGAGCTTTATTTGTATAATTCTTTTAAATCATGCAATAAATGTATATTGTCAAATTTAGCCAAATAAAAAATGGTAGAAAAATGTTGTAGATATTTAATTTTAGCGTACTATTTACAATGGATTGTTTTTAGCACTGTTTTAATACTAAGACATAGGACTTTTTATTATATGGCAACTCTGGGTATTGGGTTGCTTTTCGAACAGAAATTAAGGAGTGGTACTAAAAAAAAAAACCTATAGAGATGCGTTACATAAGGCTTTACGCATTTAATACTGGTAGGTTTGTTCTCCCACTTCACTCTTAACTTTAATAGAAAAAAAAATATATTGTACCAATGAAGGTTAATTTGGAATTCTGTCTCTCTAACTCTATGATTCATAATGACGTCACAAATTATACATCTATGAAGTACAGATATTTAAAGTTAATCTAGCGATAAAAGAGTACACGGCGGAAGAATATAATAATATCGATCCTAAATAGATATCGATCCGTCACTAAGAGATTATTTTCAGCTGTCATTTTTATGTATTCTAACTTTAGTCCGCTCTGAAGTTGTTCCGCGTAGTATTATGCAAAGTTCAGGGTGGATTAGATATTTGATTCTGATTGTACAGTTAACTAAATTTTAAAACCACTACTCGAAGACATCCAAGAATTATTACGTAAATAATATATTAATAAAAATGAGAATTTATATTATAAAATAATAATATATGTGTAATGAGAGTGATGTGCCATTTGGGAACAAAAAGAATGTATAACGCTATTTCATTTGTCACCTAGTATTTAACAGTTATATTATTATATCAGGAAATCATTATTATCATTATAATTTCTAACTTATACATACCATTACAAAATGTCGTCTCACTGTTATTTTCTTTATTCTCTATGACATCACATCACCTTGTCTCTGGTTGTTTAAGACTCATGCCGAAATTAGTAATTCAAATTATTTTGCGATTGTTTTAAAACTGAATATGAAATAGAATTAATTTTAGTAACAATTAAAAAGTTTAATTTTACAATATAAAGTAATTTATTAATTCATGAGTGTTAGTATTATTGAAAGCATTTTTTATGTGTAGAGATAGTTACGTATTACTTGTTTAGAATTTAATATGTGTTGTATACATGTATAGGTAAAGAGAATATGTGACCTGGTCACAAGGTCAAGGTCAATCTATATTTCGCGGCAAATAATTCGAGAGCTGAGCTGGTATAAGCAAATGATGCTAATTGCTAAGAACAGAAGACTTGATTGTAGCTGAACCCATAACTCGGCTCTCGATGTAGTTTCAGAGATATTTTTATTAACCCAGATACACTCACAGTATATGAACAAGTTAGGTTATACCATACATGCATGTCGTTCCACCAATGAGAAATAAGTTACTGGCCTGTGATTGGTGGAATATTGCTGCTGGTCTTAACTACTACAAAACTGACAAAAAATGACATCGTTGCTAGGAAACGGTCTGGATACTCTATTTTGTTGGCTTACTTCTGCTGGCCTATTTTTCGTTCATATGCTGTCAGTGGCTAGGTGTTATATGCGGCGAAATATTAAATTTGGGTTACCTTTATTTTGTATTACTTTCCAACTTTCTCTAAAATTATTTATCAAACGAATTATTTTATTAATCATAAAGATTATTTTAACTACATCATTGCTGCTATAATTTAAGATATATGTAGGTATGTTTACAAAGTTAAATTTATATTATACACACAAAGAAAAATATTGAATTCAGTTAATTTTGATTCACAATATATAGATTACTAGTTTTAGTAATATTACTTTTCCACGTGTCGCGATTAGTCATTATCATTAGTACATCAGGCTAATTTCTATTAATTAGTACTTATTGGATAGTAATTAGAGGTGTTGTACTGCAAACCTGATCCAATGGTAATTTTGTTCGGTGTACATTGTTTGTATTTATTAAATGTATTTATGTATATCAGTGTTATTTCTGTAAGACGTTAAAAAAAATATTTTAATTAGTCATCTCGTGTACCATCAAAATGCAGATAAATAAAGAAATAAAAAAATATTAAAAAATGTTTTATTTAATTTAGCCCTTACAATTATGATATTAAAGTTAAATTTCGGATTGCCTATTTATACGTCGAAGTTGCCAGTAACCTCTTTACATAAGCATTTTTATTTTAACTGTTATCGCTAAAAGAAGAACACAAATATAACGTATTATCTCGTTTGACATATATTGTGAGGAAACTATCTAGAATTGGCTAATAAATAAAATTGGTCTCACATTTACGTACTAGCTCGTCTACGTCATATTTTGAGGAAATTTAAATAACCGAAACTGGCAATCCACTCTTGACAGATGTAGTGACATGACAGATCTTATGTTTTATTTTCGTTTTGAATAAAGTTTTAAATTGTATAAATATGTTGCAGCGTTTACTCGTCAGTTTGGACATTAAAATATCTAGTAGGCATACAAATTTCTTATTTCGAATACCTATTCAGAGACATTTATGTCATCAGTGCGGGCACAGGTTATCTTCAAATCAGTACGTTCCAGCTCTTCGTAGCTATTACGAAAGGGTTTCCCACAGCAGAAATAGTTTGTTTAGCTCCAGAATAAGGTACTACACGAGCCAAGTGGATGTTCAGAAAAAAAACGACAACGTCGACACTTTGAAGGACAAGTCAGAGATTGCGACATCGAAGAAGATAAACGTAAAGTTAAAGCATTCTGAACTCAAAAGATTGTTTAGTTTGGCTGCTCCAGAAAAATGGACACTCACAGGTAACTTTTCTCCCTATTCCTATAGTATTAAATAAGATATATGAATAAAGTTTAACTCACACATAATACGTTTATTTTCCTTAATCAAGCATTTAAAATTATATTTTTTTTAAAAACCAGTAAACTGGCACAAATCAATTAACCACTACAAATTTCTGGACAGTATTTTCTTACAGTTATATTTAGTTAAAATCAAGAAATTTGATAACAAAGAAATCGTAAAAATATTTTCTTATTCAAGGTGCTATTGGATTTCTTATCATATCATCAAGTGTGACTATGGCAATACCCTTCTCACTTGGCAAAGTGTTGGATATAATCTACAGCAGTACAAGCGACCTGGCAGCTGCTCGGGAGAAACTTGACACACTTTGTCTTATGTTATGTGGAGTATTCCTGATTGGAGGGCTATGTAACTTTGGAAGAGTTTACTTAATGTCAATATCAGGTAATTAGTTAATTATAGCAATTAACTGTTACATCTAAATGTACTTTATGTTACTGTGCCCTGAAAAGCAATACTTAAATTAGGTACCTTTACCAAAAGTATCACAAGATCCTTATCTCCCTATGATCTGTAGATCCTATCTATTTATATACAAAATATTCTCCACAGTTTTCATATGATACTATAAAGAACTCACTTTTGCAAATGCACAATAATTTACAAATGTAAATCAGAAATTCTTAATACAAAAATAAATTGTGATGGTAAAAGCCATGGTTCGATTCACAGATGTCTTGTCCTAAAATGTCAAATTTATTCAGGCCAAAGAATGACACAAGCATTACGCAAGCAAGCATATGGTGCAATATTACAACAAGAGGCTGCGTGGTTTGAAAAAACGTCCACAGGAGAACTAGTCAACAGACTGTCGGCTGACACTCAACTGGTTGGGCGCAATCTTAGTCAAAATGTTAGCGATGGACTCAGGTCCTTGTTTATGGTTGGAGCTGGGACTGGCATGATGGTAAGCATATTTTATTTTGTACTTAGATCTTTTTATTATTTTGTATTTTTAAAAAATGTGTTGTGGAGAATATTCTTAATTAAGTTTACTAATTATTTTGTTACATTGTACCTGTTATTTTTAAATGTTTTTACCAATTAATTTATCTCTATGGATTTATAAATAGATTAGGTGGGTTGTTTTCTACTAATCAGATAATTATAACAAGTTTGCCAAACTTGATAATATTATGTTTCATTGTCATCTAATGTCAATAATATTGGTAATTAACAATTGCTAATGCTGTGTAACTTCCGTGTAACAAATTCATATCATAAAATGTAATATCTTAGTTGTTCATTGTACCTACAACTCAAAAATTTGTTATTTACGTGTGTACTTACACACACACATTCACATTCTACAAAAAATTGCATTATTGCATTTTACAGAATACAATTTGAGATACTATTCTAAGAGTTACAGTGTAATGAGTCCTGCAAGGGCACAGCAATTCCACTTAATTAAACATGATTCATAAATAGGTAAACAATTTTGTATGTAAAATTGCTAATACCTACATAAATGCAATGTAGTATGAGTAAAGCCATTGAATTGCAATTATATAATTTTTATTCATGTAAATATACCTGGTCATATCGTTTTCCTATATGGTACTAAAGTTTCCTACATAGCATACTAGCGACCCGCCCCGGTTTCACAAAGGTGCTATAAACCTTCCTCTTCAATCACTCTATCTATTAAAAAAAACCGCATCAAAATCCGTTGCGTAGTTTTAAAGATTTAAGCTTTCACAGGGATAATTACAGGGACAGAAAAAGCGACATTGTTTTATACTATGTTGTGATATAAGTAGTATTATAATGATATAATTACTGTATGTATTTGTTCATAGATCTACATGTCGCCATCGTTAGCGATGATCGGTCTCTGCGTGGTCCCGCCAGTGTCTGTATTGGCCGTCGTTTACGGCCGTTTCGTCAGAGGCATCACGAGGCAATTACAGGACAGTTTGGCGGAAACTAGTGAAGTATGTCTATAGAAGAATCTCATACACACTCGCACAAACACACACACAAACATACCTGGGTAGTTCTTCTTTTTACATAAAATAGCCTGTCCTTCGTCTTATAGCATCTTCAAAAATAATAAAAATAATTCAAAATCTTCAAATTAAAACTTTTTTTAATTTATTAATATTATGTAATCTATGACTTTCTCGAACCAGCATTTTTTCATGTTTGTTTCCCGTAGAATGCCGTATCAGAGTACCCCGAAATGCTCTCTCCGCTGAAAAAATCCATAATGATACATTATTTAAAAAGAAAACACGTTTAAAAAAATACAATATTTGTCAAGAAGGAAATTTTAATTAGTCCTTATAAAAGAAAACGCATTTTTTTAAATCATAATTATACCAAAACCACAATAAACAAGTAGTTAAATAAACCAAAATGCAGGAAAACGTCGGTTATTGTAAGTAGGTAATATAGAATAATGACCCACCTACACATATACAATACAATATAATAATATGACGGATAAGTTCGTCTAGAAGTTTTATTCAATAGTTTGTTATATACATATTACATACATAATACACAATAGATACATCAGTGTTACATACATAAGTATATGTTTCTAGATTTACTAGTGATTTATTTTTTATACAGCTAGCCGAAGAAAAAATATCGAACATTAAAACAATTAAGGCGTTCAGCAAAGAAAAAGCGGAATGTGAGTTGTATGGACACAGGATACAGAAGATACTTCAGTTGGCGTACAAGGAGTCACTTGCCGTGGGAAGCTTTTATGGATTGGTGAGTCACACATAACTATACTAATATAATAAATAGGAAACGTTTGTTTGTTTGGATTGAATAGGCTCCTAAACGACTAGACCGATTTGAAAAATTATTTCACTGTTGGAAAGCTACACTATTCCCGAGTGACATAGGCTATAAAAAAAAGGGATCCGTGTGAAGCCGGGGCGGGCGCTAGTACTATATATAATTATATAATAATAAATCAGCTGATAGTAAAATTATCCTATAATTAAGTCAGTGCCTCACTTAAAATTTCTATAGGGACAGACATATTACAGTTCCAATATGGGTTGGCAGTAGGGTAGGTTTATTCACCATAAAATACGTATAATAAAATTTATAGTTACCAACATGGACATATTAATTAGTTTTTCGCCTCTTCTGAGAAAACTTTTAAATTAGCTCCCTTTAGATTCTAACGTATTAAATATGTTTTACCCCTGTAACCTAGAAGGAAAAGTGGTTTTACCCTTACCTTATAATACAAACAATAGAAGTATTTTAGGGTAGGTTTACTTTTCCTTATTAGGGATTTTATTACCCTTATAGAATAGTTGATTTACCTCTGCAGGGGTAATTACCCTCAGGTTTAGAAGCACTGCTTTATATCTAGGTGTGTGAAATGTTTTTTTTTCTTTTACAGACGGGTCTATCTGGCAACACTATAATAATCCTGGTATTATACTATGGAGGCGGTATGGTCGCGACAGAACAGCTGACCGTTGGCAACCTAACCTCTTTCCTGCTTTACGCGGCTTATGTTGGTATCAGTATCGGTGGATTGAGCAGTTTTTATACGGAATTGAATAAGGGAATGGGCGCCGCTACTAGATTGTGGGAAATTATTGATCGAACTCCCAGTATTCCCGTTGAAGGTATGTGATATTATATATACATATATATTATATTTTATATGAGCTTAAAATAGATTCACAGCGATAAAAGATAATTAAAGTAATATTATATTTGGAATGAAACAACTTTAAACGGATTTATTTTATTGGCTGACGTTTCGCTTAAGCATAAGACTATTGTTAGGTCAGTCATGCTACGATTATGGAATCTGTAAAGGCTCCGAAACGTCGGCCAATAAAATAAAATACGCGAGTTAAAAGTTGTTTATTATTAAAATCCGTTTAAAGTTGTTTTATTCCAATGTATAACAACCGCGAAGGTATCAGAATTTATTAATATTAGGTATATTATATTTGACTTGAAAAGGATTTTCTGCAAAATTTCTTGGTAAGATTCCTTGTTGATGGTAATTTTTGGTTTCACAAAAAAAAAAGTTTCCAGTTCCTGAGGATTCTTAGTGAACACTGTCTTTTTGCAGGTGGCCGAAGACCGAAAGGGCGTCCAAAAGGCGAAATCATTTTGGACGATATACACTTCTCGTACCAAGGTGCTCCTCTGATCAAGGGTCTGAACCTACACTTGCATCCAGGCAAGTCCGTCGCGTTGGTCGGAAGATCCGGCTGCGGCAAGAGTACTATCGCCGCACTTATATTAAGGCTTTACGATCCAGCTAATGGCAGGTAATTAACGAGTAAAGTAGGTATAAAAGCATCAGATTTTTTTTTATTTGCTTATATTTTTTAAAGATTAAAATTAAACAGCCAATTATTAATTAAAAATAAACCGTTTATCTCGTTCGAAATTCAAATAGATTCGTTGGTTCTACTCGAACTTTGAATATATTAAAATGATACGACTATAACGGATTTAACTCGCGTATTTTATATTTGCTGACGTTTAGAAAACTTTACAGTTGCCATATTCGTAGGTAGCACGACTAAGCTGACGATAGTCTAACGCTAAGTGTTTAAAACTTACCATATGAAATATCATACACATACAAACATATGAACTTACATAATAATAATTATGATCTCTTATGTATTTATTTTTCTGAACTCAGGGTCATACTGGATGGAGTGGATATCAAGGATTTGGATCCGGTGTGGTTGAGAAGCCATATTGGTTATGTCAGTCAGGTAATATATTTGGTGGAATAGAAATATTAGACTCCTATTTTCTCTTTTCTCAAACACACAAAAAATGACAAAGATAAGCGCTTTCAAAGTTTGGGATTGGAGACGTCACGTTTTGGTATAAACTATACCATGTGACATTACGAACCTCTACTTCCGAACTTTAGAAACACTTAACTTTGTCATTTTTTATCTGTTTGAGAAAATAAAAAATAGAGGCCCAATAATTTTTGTTAATCTGCTTTATAGACAAAAAAAAAAACAGTTGTCAGGCCTATTTTTTAAAAATGGCGTTCTAGGTTGAGTTAGTAAAATTAAACAATATAAACTTTCAATTAAAATAATCCTAATTACTTTCCTTTTAATATGTACCTATGTAGTACTTAGTACTTTACAACTCTAATAAACGTATTGTTTATTCACAGGAGCCTGTTTTGTTTGCTGGATCAATAAAGGAAAATATTTTGTATGGTGCTTTAGATGATGAATTAGAAGATATTGACAGCAAAAAGGTAGGACCTAGCTAATTAAACTAGTAGTCGACCTCGACCCATACATTTGTTTGTTTGGATTGAATAGACTCCTAAACGGCTGGACCGATTACAAAAAATCTTTCACTGTTGGGAAGCCACACTATTCCTGAGTGTCATCCCTACTTCCCTACTAATATTATAAATGCGAAAGTAACTCTGTCTGTCTGTCTGTCTGTCTGTCTGTTACGCTTTCACGCTAAAACTACTGGACCGATTTAAATGAAATTTGGCACAAAGAAAGTCTGGAGCCTGAGAAAGGACATAGGCTACTTTTTAACCGACTGCAAAAAAGGAGGAGTTCCACGCGGACGAAGTCGCGGGCAGAAGCTAGTAGGCTATAAAAAAAGATGATCCGTGCGAAGCCGGGGCGGACAGCTAGTATTAATATAGAAAAGCATAGGTGTCAGTGCACAGTGTCGTTCCGCAGGAGCCGGCGTGGCTGAGCGCGGCGCGCACGGCGCACCTGCACGAGCTGGTGCGCAGCGACGCGGAGTGGGCGCGCGGCGTCGGCGCGCGCGGCTCGCAGCTCAGCGGCGGCCAGAAGCAGCGCGTCGCCATCGCGCGGGCCATCGTCAAGGTAAACACGACGCCGCGACGGCCTGTTGGTGTAGTGACGGCGAAACCGGAGGTGGCGGGTTCGAATCCTGCTAAGGGCAGATTTCAATGTTATGGGCACTGGCAAATGTGCCTGAATCTTGGATGTTTTATATGTATGTATCCGTTGTCTAGTACTCATAGTTAGCTTTGCTTAGTTTGGGACTAGGTCAATTGGTGTAAATTTTCTTTATTTCTTTATATGCATCCATGGTAATAAAGGTAAGTAGGTATATAGGTAAGTTTCACATGTTTCATAATTGTCCAAAGATATAAAAAAACGCGCTATAATGATAATCGTATAAGAGGTTCCGTCGATCCGGCGCGAAGGACCACGTGGATCTGATCTGAAGAACCATTACTATGTAATTTCATTTGATTAGCATTTTAGCAACAAAGGAGACAAAAGTGGGTATCGGGTGAGTTGGGAAGAAGCTATGGGATATATCCTTACTAATATTATAAATGCGAAAGTAACTCTGTCTGTCTGTCTGTCTGTCTGTCTGTTACGCTTTCACGCTAAAACTACTGGACCGATTTAAATGAAATTTGGTACAAAGAAAGTCTGGAGCCTGAGAAAGGACATAGGCTACTTTTTAACCGACTGCAAAAAAGGAGGAGTTCTACGCGGACGAAGTCGCGGGCAGAAGCTAGTAGAATATATTTATTATAATCTAGGTACCAAAGTTAAATTAGCCAGTTACGAGAGAATGTCAATAAGAATCGGCGGTCAAGAACAAGGGGTAGAAATAATAGCAGATGAACCAGTCGGGTCAAAGGACCATGCGGTTTCGGTTTAAAGGACCAGGACTGTGTGGTTGCATGTATAATAGTAACAGTTGAATTAGTTTGAAAATAATTGAGGAATTACATTTTGCAAGTGATCTTTTCAGCGGGCTTAACCAATTTGGATCTATTTCAAACCAAATACGTTACGCAATCAGGAGGCGTACATTTAACATTAAACAAACATTTTTAATAATAATTTCATATCTTACAAACGCAAGTATTTTCAAACAATTTGCACAAAAAAAAAAAATTGTTTACCTACTGTTTACGGCACTGGTGCGTAGTTCAAACTGAGAAGATAACATTATCATTTTCGTTAATTAAAGTGCTCGTTAGGAACGAAAACACTTTGCGTCTACGATAAGTCTGGTTTATATGTATACTTTGTTGCAGAATCCGAAGATACTAATACTCGATGAAGCTACCTCAGCGTTAGACGCCTATTCCGAATTTCTAGTAGACAAAGCTTTAAAAGATATAAGCAAAGACAGGACCGTTTTAACTATAGCCCATAGACTAAGTACTATACAATCTGCGGACGAAGTCGCGGTATTAGACAATGGTGTTATAGTGGAACAGGGGCCCTATGCAGAGCTAATGGCCAAACCTTCAGGCGTTTTCAGAGAAATAATCACGCATCAAACCCTTACGAATAAAATGAAAAGAGATGTTCATAAGACTTAGTAGATATTAAGCTACGTCAAATCCGAACGATCGATGTTGTATTTGGTAGGTGCAGTGAAAACTGGTCACTTACTTTGCTTGTATAATTATAGAGATGGGTTGTTGGAAAATTTGTATTATGGGAAATATTCTCAACCGAAAATGGTTTCCATACAAAAGTATAGTTTCGCTGCTATACAGGTATTTATATGAAGTGATCCGTTTTCATTGATCTTGGTTTTAACAGTACGACATTGTATCTCTTTTAGTATATTTTTAAAAAATGAAATTTTTATGTGATATTTGTCGATTTATAATTATGTTTTGTTACAAAGTATTTAACACTGCCTGACATTATTAAGTAAATATTGATGAATTTTGACACTTCAAATAAAAAATAGGTTTATGTAGTTTAATTCTGAAATATAGTATTTAATTTAATTGCATTTAGAAAGACATAGATTGCTTTATTTTGTCTGGTTAATTGTTTTATAAAATGAGACGCACAGTTCAAATATATTTTTTACAGTCAAGTAAATATTTCTTACTGTTTCGCTATAGAAAAAAAATCTTATTATTGTTTTTTGTTATGTTTGACGATAGGAAGGGATAATGGTTTAAATTTTTGTATATAATAGTATTTAAAATGTAAGGCGATATATTATTTATGAAATTTAGACATAGTTTAGTTTTAAATTATAAACGGGTCGGAGTATTTTTGTGTCATCGAAACAAATAAAATGGTTGTTGTTATTTTAAATTGTGTTTTATTTTCTTTATCATTATAATTGTTTTTTAAAATAATTACTCGAGAGTCACATGCTTCTGTTTACTGCCATTGAGTAAACACACATTAAATGAGAGAATAATATAATATGTAAAGGTATAATAATGTCATATTTTTTAGGTTGGTAAATATAGCAATATTATGTTACAGTGAAATGATGCCATAGATATAGATATGGACATACACCAAAGTAAAGCCACTTTTTTTCCTTGAAAATAATATGAACTCTTACTTAGTAATCCGGAGTCTCGGCCTCGTGACGTCACTTTGTGGTAAAAAAAGTAGCAGGGTGTCGTTACCTACGCAAGAATTTACCACACTATGTTTCATAGTTTTCCTTTTAATGGATAAAAAATTATACGTCCAGTTTCTAACTAATCTTACTTACGGTTATTTTTTCTAGTATCTACACCTTACCTGCTGCATATATCATATTGGCGTGTTAAAAAATCTATTAATATTACTGACAGTATTTTTTTTCATATGGTAGCATGTAAAAAAATAATACTGTATTGGCGTGTTAAAATCTGTATCATCGTCGTATTATTTAATAACTCCATGGACTGTGTATTTATATTTTTTTCTTAAATATAGTAAGACGTTGGACCTTGCCCTCTCGGTGCGTAGCGCGCGCCAACGAGCGGCTCGGCGTGTCGGCTGCGCGCATTGACGGTCCGACCTCCGCCGGCCACCATCGCGAGCGCACCATGTCTCATTTGAAAATATTGCGCGGGAACTTCGTAAAAATCCTAAACTATCCGAAAAGTTTTAAAAGAACAAAAATAAATCGCAATGTGTTCGTCAATTGTAGAAGCTTGTCTACCAAAGTTGCCCCCGTGGTCGAGAGCAAGTATTTGACTTCTACGTGGGGTGAAATAGAGATTGGAAATGAAACCTTGACCGATTTTGTGTTCCGGGATATGGAGATGTGGTCGGACAAACCTTCTGTGGTAAGTTTTTTTTTATACATATTTTTTTTGTATTTTGAAAGATATTTTGTAATCTGAAATAAGCAAGATGAAGCCTAAAAGTTTCTAACCAGTAAATTCGATATGTAAATAAAATACTCGAAAAGTTTCATATTTAAAATTTAAATTCTATAATGATACATTATTAAATCGTTAAATACCTACCAAAAATTTAATAATACGTTGATATGCATCTAATGCATTTGTGCAACGATTAATGGAGGGGAAAATGAATGCACGTGCATTGCAATAGCAGCCGTTTAATTTAGCTATTTACATTATGGTACAAAGTTCACTGAGCTCCACACGGATGTTAGATAGTGGGATAGACAATTATAAATAGTCCCTATTTGAAGGTTGAGGCTACAAACAGTTTGGCAGAGTAAACGATGCATGGATAGCAACAAAAAAATAAACATAACACTATGTTGATATAAAATAATGTATTCGAAGTGACACTGATTAGTTATGTTATCGTACTCGCCTTGCATGTTTCAGCTTCGTTTTTGTCTGCAAATAACCACGTGGGTGCGTAGTAAACGCAAGATTAGAACGCTGAGTAGAAAATGCAGCGAGAAATGTACCTATTCTAAATAACTAGACCAGCCTGGCTCGCCAGCCAGCTCCGTTGCGATAGTTATCAAGGCAAACATAGGTATTTCGTAACGAATTACTGCTTACCGTATAAATCCTGGAACAAATTGATTTAGTTCTAATACTGGTATATGTGGGTAGATGTTATCAAGGGACGTTCTCGTTCTGTTGTCAAAAATAAAGATGCATAACTCATGGTTTGTTAATGCCATTGGTTTTTTTTGTGGAGAATTGCCAACTTTATTCAAAGGTAGGTAATCGACTGCCTACCTCAATAACAATGTTCGTTGACCATTGACCGCCCTGGACCAATGAATGATCTTGAGTTTTTAGAACGTAAATAACTGGTAAACAAAATGCATTCGTATTTTTTATTTGATACGTGTGTGTTTAATTTTTTATCGTTTAGAATTAAATAACTGTAGGTATACTAACGGAATTAACTTGAATATACTAACTACTTAAATTGGTTTTATTAACCGATTTCTAAACGAACGTAAGACGTTTTTCAATTAGCTTGCATGATTTTTTATGTTTACCTACTTACCTATTGTAATCGCATTAGGTAGGTACTTCATTTCTGAACCGATTTGTTTTTTTTGTTTGAGTATTGTGGTATGCTACCTACTTTTTTCAATGTGTAATAACCGCAAAAGCGTCAGAGACTTTTTTATCACTTTATGACGCTTTTAGGCCGTGGTAATGTGTAATCAATTTCGTTGGGTTCACGATAAAATGTTTTTTATCTATATTTCTAGGTAGACAGTTTTTGAATTGATCATTCTAGCACCTTTAGCATTCTAATATACTGATTCAGTTTCATTCAATAAATATTTTTAAGAAAAAAAAATGGTCAGTTCGGAAGCTAAAATGCGTCTGATACACGTAAAATACTCTATGGAATATCTGCAAATAAAATTTATTTTATGGTTAGGTAGGTATCTATTTGTTTGTTTAACTTACCTATGAGCATCAATAAAGCATTTTTGTACTACAGTTGAACTCGGCTGCTTGGTAAATTACATCATAGTGTAAGTAATCCGTAGGTACATAGCACTTAGGGTTTGTCGGATTTAATTTGTCACTTTATCTTATCGTGTTAATTACCGACTGTCAAGGGAAGAGAGGTACCTATCAGTGTTTTTGCATATGTGCAAAGTTGTGCATTATTGAAGGCAATCCGACAAAAAAGGTTCCCAAAGGTTACTTGCGAAACGACTGCGATAATAATAACTATAAAAATAAATTACTAATTAAAATTTAATTAACTACCTACATTACTATCATCGTACTTACTTTTGCATATTATTATTTACTCACAATTGTACTACGGTCTGTTTACGTGATATGTTTGTCTAGACTAGATAAGCGGTAACGTACAAATATATGGCGTCGCTTCTATATGTGCAGCATGATTCGATCGACAATAATAAGCTAAGCAACATATTGTATGTAATCGGGAAGTCTATGCTCAACAACAACACGACGATACTTCGATAAGAACTCAATCAAATCTACTACGAAAGTGTGGATGTTTTTTTTTCTGACTTATTACTTCTTGGCTAATTGGCTTAGGTACTGTACTTTTATTGCCTGATTGGACTACAGGCTTGCGTCCAGGTAGAATGCTTCTAAGACAGTAAAATAGGTTGACTAACTTCAGCAAACTTATGATGAATTGTCGACAAGTAGGTACAAATCAAGTCAACTATAAACGGATTTAACTAGCGTATTTTATTTTATGGCTGACATTTCGAAATCTTTACAGTTTCCATAATCGTAGCACATGAAACGATATCGACATGACAAAATGTTATCTCGACAATTCATCACAGGCTTGCTGAGCCTAAAGCACGAGTGTGTGGAAGTGGCGTCGATAGATTTTCAGCATAATATACCTACGTATCGCATATACAGTAGGAACTTAAGTGACTCAATTCAAAATATATATCGTCACTCCATTAAGGATTCTAAATCGTCACATTTGACATAATTATTTCGAGTTCGGTCACTCGTACATGCGATATACCTACCTACCTAGGTACTATTTAATGTCCTAAAACTTATCTAGACATGTGGAGTGTCCGGCCGCTCATACGACTACGGCATGATGAGGCTCATGATAGAGCGATGTGCCAACGGTCTTGCTGGAGCTCTGAGGCTGGCGCCAGGGGAGCGCATCGGCCTTATCCTGCCCAACTTGCCAGAGTTCGTGGTCCTCATTCACGGAGCCATGCGAGCTGGCCTGGTCGTCACCTTCGCCAACCCTTTGTATACAGCAGGTGGGTTGAAACTGACTGAGCATGTTAGATAGGTACATTTTGACAGATTTATTATACTTACTATGTATATTTATATATCTACACTAATATAATAAAGAGGAAAGATTTGTTTGTTTGGATTGAATAGGCTCCAAAAAGACTGGACCGATTTGAAAAATTCTTTCACTGTTGGGAAGCTACACTATTCCCGAGTGATATAGGCTATAAAAATACGGATCCGCGCGAAGTCGGGGCAGACGGCTGGTTATATATAATTATACTAAAAGTTTGTATGTCACTGAACTCCTTCTAAACGGCTGGACCGATTTGAATGAATTTTATATGCGTTTGCGTGGCGGAAGGCGTCACCAAGCAATATTTGAAGTCGCTAATCCGTTATGTCGTTATATTTTATTAGCGTTATATAATTTTGTTTGTTACCTACTTGTAATGTTTGCATTTGTTTTTAGTAGCTAATAATTTATGTAAATTGTAGGTACCTACTTGGGTAGATTGTACAGGTAGAGTGTAGACAGATCTATTGAGTATTGACATTATATATTTTTTACCTGTATATATTTTTATTAGCTATAGGTTTATAATTTTGCAGAGAGTGTATCAATTTAAGACAGGTCCACAGTCCAATTGTTTTTATTGAGATGACGTAGGTACAACGCTTCATCAATCGTGTTAGGTACTAGCTTGGTACCTACCTAGTACTTACACAGAATTGCTAATTTGTTTTTAAACAAACATCTCGTGCAGCTATTCTCAAGTGATGCTAACTAATACCAACTCTAACTACCTACATAATTATTATAGGTCCCAGTTGCGATAATAGCAAATTGCTTGCACTGAGAATAATTGTTTGCAAGGGCAAGGTAAAACGATAAGAAACTTGATAGGTATACATACCGACCTCTATTTGTCACTAGTTACCTGTTTTATTTTGCATCGTTGATGTATTGTCAGCAAATTGCAGTGACCTATGCCTACAAGTAATAATGGTCATACTTAACATAGTTTCGTTTTATATCCTAGGGAGATATGACACATGAATAGGTATCAAATTATTCCGCATTTATTTGTTGATTACAGCAAATATTGCAGGTGTTGAATTCTATGTACCTACCTACCTAAGTATTTCTGTAGGTATTGAACTAGGTTCTTAACCTGGAGGTAATACTTGTATTTCGCGGGGGTAGTTGTCTCAAACTCCGAATTTTAAAGTGATATGTCCGAGCACCGCGTGGCACCGACTAGCGTGCAAGTTTGTCGTTGGCAGGAGGTATAAAATCAGTGACTATAGTTAGGTCATAAGGGTAACAGATCTAAAAAGGTTAAGAATCATTGCTACGGAACAATTTATGTACATACTAAATTATTTCTTTTAACAGAGGAAGTGAAGCGGCAGTTCTCTGATTGCAATGTGAAATGTATAGCGACGATTGAGATGTTCATGCCGGTTGCCAAAGAAGTTAGTAAATCGCTGAAAGACTATAAAGGTACCATCTGGGTAGGGGGTGAAGATGACAAAGCCCAAGGTAAGAATAAACTGAAAAAGTATTGGAAAAGTTATGGATAATGCCTCAGTCGAGTAAAAAAAAGTCTAATGTGAGCGAAACAATCGACGTCCAAATAATAAATATTAAGTTCCTACCAAAATCACTAGCAAAGTGTTGCGATAAGGCATTCACTCGGCATAACAAATTCACAGTCGCATGTATTGAATAGTAATGTATATATCTAGGGACATATTTTTTGTGATCGGTAAATTATGTTTCAGGTATTTACGGTCTCAAGCCTCTACTAATGGCTGATCATGAAGCGGATTTGCCAGATCTCAACTGCGACGATGTTTGCCTCATTCCATACTCTAGCGGTACAACAGGAATGCCTAAAGGAGTCATGTTAACACATAAAAACCTGGTCTGTAACTTGAAGCAAGTGCAATGGCCCAAGATGATGAAATATGGAGGAGAGAAAGGTAACTATTTGCACTTAGTTTGTGGCGATAACCGAACCTGTCCTATAAAAATACCTAATTATGAAATCGGATTTCAGGTAAATGCGACGTCGTACTGACGGTGCCGCCATTCTTCCATATTTATGGTTTTAATGGAGTTTTAAATTACAATCTGACATTGGGTTACCATGTCGTTACAATGCCTAGGTAAGAAAAAGCCTGCTTTAGAATTCGGTGAATCAGAATTCATCTAGAGTTAGGTTTTTACAGGACAGTTAGAATAGGTCACCTACTGTTATTTTAGAGCTAATTTTAGGTGCATTCAATTTCAGGTTTACTTCTGAAGACTATATTAAGTGCCTGGAAGAGTATCAACCCACAACTCTTTTTGTAGTGCCATCACTTTTGGCATTCCTTGCCACGCATCCATCCGTAAAGAAAGAACATCTCCAATTTGTTGAGACCATCATGGTCGGTGCAGCACCTACCACAGACAGCATGCTAGAGAAATTCCTATTAAAAGTGGAGAAGACTAAGGATGAAATTAGGTTACTACAAGGTTTGTGCTCACTTTCTTTAAAAATAACTAGATTCCGACCGCGATTTCGTCTGCTCATGATTAGTACCTTACGCAATACCGTCATTAATTATGGCCTATGTGTTATTCCGATGTGTACCTAAGCTATATTATCGTAAAGTTTCATCAAAAACAATTCAGTAGTTATTGCGTAAAAGAGTAATAAACGTACATCCAAACATCCATCGTTACATTCTTACAAACTTTTGTGTTTGTATTATTAGTAAGGATTGGGTAAACGTATCAAGTCTAACACATAATGATTTTTTAGGTTACGGAATGACAGAAAGTTCACCAGTGACCCTGATGACGCCGTATATCTACCCGTACGGCAAAGTAGGCTCTGTCGGTCAGCTCATCCCAAGTACCCACGGGCGAATCATTTCTCTTACAACCGGCGAAATGTTAGGTCCACACAAATCTGGGGAGTTGCTTTTGAGAGGACCACAGGTTTGTAAATTTGTTATTTATTATCTGGTCTATTCCAAACACGAATACAACGCCACTGCACGGCGACTATCGTTGACGTCGATTTTTATATCGAAGTGACATCGTGTTGATGTTCGTCATAGATCTTTTGTGCACATAATAATTATGTGTGACACAAACTATATATCGATACTGGTTCAGACTGGTTGTAAAAATACATCCACAACAGCTATTTTTCTGAGCAATGTAAGAATTCACTTATTTCACTAAGAGTAACACTAACAGTCTTTAAATTCGATGACTCCTTGGAAGATAAAATTTTGGAAAATAGGTTTGAGCAAAGTCTTGCCTAATGTAAAGAGATTACCACATTGAAGGAAATCATGGACTATAATATATTTGATTTCAGGTGATGAAAGGCTACTGGAATAATGAGAAAGCGACGAAGGAGACGTTGGACAGCGAAGGGTGGCTGCACACAGGCGATGTCGCCTACTATGACGAAGACTTTTACTTTTACATCGTGGACAGAACCAAAGAACTCATTAAGGTTAAAGGCAACCAGGTAATACATACTTATATAAGTAGCTACTACGTCCTTAGCTATATGAAATGACATAGACTTTTTAAGTGGTAATCCTTGATATACCTAAGTGTAGTTGAAAGTAGGGTTGCCAGATGTCCGGTATTTAAGAGTACAGTCCGTTATTTTCGAGGCCTGTCCGGTAAAATATAAATGGTCATACCAGACAGAACAATGTCCGGTATTTTGAAGAAAGTCCGTACTACTGGTCACAAGTACCTACAACAGTAGGCATAGGCGATCCTCGCTCGCTCGACTGCCCTAAACTAAATCCAAGCAACACAAAAATTTAAAATTTTAAAGGAGAGCCAAAAACGTGTTTTTGTCGTTTTTGAAAAATTTTACTTCGATGGCATATTATATTTGCAACCTGGCATACCCATTCAGTTATTGGCTAAATTCGAACCTAACTAGCTTCGTAGCGAACTCTGACCACTAAGTCAACAGGTCGTCGATATAGCATAGCATAGGTGCGACAAGACAGAACCTATGAACTTTCTTTTGATTTTGTTTCCATTTTAGGTATCCCCTACCGAATTGGAGAGTGTTATAATGGAGATGCCGGAAGTGGCAGATGTGGCCGTGGTCGGTGTACCAGATCCCCTGGCCGGTGAAGTACCAAGAGCGTTCGTAGTCCTCAAACCCAATAAGAAGTTGACAGAGAAACAAGTATACGATCTCGTTGCCTCAAAACTAACCAGGTACAAGCACTTGGAAGGTGGCGTCATGTTCTTAGACTCCATCCCCAGAAATGTTGCCGGGAAAATAATGAGGAATGAACTTAAAGTACTAGGTGTAAAGTCAAAGTCGAAGAAATAATTGTGATCTAGTTAAGTATTGATAAATTTGTAAATAGAAATTTTATTTTGTGTAATGTAGATGTATAAGCTGTGATTCTTTTTAGATATTTTTAATAGAAGGGTAATGTTTGATAGTTTTAATTAATTGATTAATGTTTATTGTTGAATAGTGATACAATATGGCTGACGATTATGATTTGTGAGTAACTGTGTAATATATCAATTAAGTTTCTCACAATTATTGTATAAGTTTTATGGTATTTTTATTTCATCTAATTAGTCGAGAATGACAATAAACAAACAAAATACTAATTTCTTGTTTAATTTCTTAATTACAAAAAATACTATTTATTTTACTGTATTATCCATCTGTTCACAATTGAAATACATTTTCAAAATGACATTTCACATTTAAATAATTAAAATGGTGTACATAAACAAGAACTGATTTTTCAAAAGGGCTTATAACTATTTATTGTAAAAACTTGGAGAACTATGGAGCCTATGACATTATAAATTGAGTTCAAAATAGAAATAAATAAAGATAATTAAGCCATTTTGAAAAGTCCTTCCTCACATGTGTATCTTACTTGTCTTTTACTTGTGGGTCAATCTTCCAACATTGTCTTCTATTTTCTATTAAAAAATGCAATTTGAGTAACCACATACCACTAGCAGTGAAATATTCCAGTCAGTTTTTTAAGTGATTTTGATCACTAACATGTAATTAAAACTTAGAAATCAATAAATCACTAAGAACATAGATATGAATTTGGCATTCAGTGCTCAATTCATTCAGTAACATTTAGATTTTACAAGAATTGGATGAAATCTTTTTGTGGCATTCAATTTATGAATCTGTGCTTTCAGAAGCTACTTCTGTATCAGTCTTTTTTTCTTCATCCTTTTTCTCTTCTTCAGCAGATACCTGTTCTACAGGGTCTGTGGAGTTCAAGTTAGCTGGTGTTTCTTCATTTTTACTAGGAGCCTGCGGTAATTCCTCTTTAGTCTGTGGTAATTCTGAATTAACATCTGAAATGGAATATTCTTCAGATTTTACTTCTGTTTGCGGTAAAGTTTCCTTGATCTCACTAGGAGTCTCTTCAGGGATATCTTTTTCAACCGTTGGCTCGGCAACTGCTGGCTCCGGAACATGTTCACTTAACTTTATTTCAGCATGGTTGGACTCTTCTTGAACTTCAGCATTGCTTTCATCGGTATTAGGTGAATTACTATTACCGTCTGTATTATCACTTGAGGACGAACTTTCCTCACTTGATGTGGAAACTTCGGATATATGTTTTGTCTCACCAAATGTCATATTAGAGTCTGAACTATTTTCATCCATAGATGTTTGTTGCTCTGTTGCAGTCTCTTCATTAGCCTTTACTTCCAAAGTGATACCTTTTTCATTTGAACTGTCTTTGTCCTCAAGTTTCTCGGTTGCAATTGCTGCTTGTTCGATTAATTTTTGCTCAGTCATTTCAGCATCATCCACAGTTATTTCAGGTATAACCAATGCTGGGGTTGGGGTTGTTTCTACATCTATTTTAATTTCTGCTTCAGTTTTGGTTTCTACTGGTGCCGCCGATGTACTGGCTGTTTCAGATTTGTTAACAGCTTCAGAACTCGTGGTCTGCATAGCATCAGATATCAACTGATCATTACCTT
Organism: Polylopha cassiicola; assembly: GCA_038024825.1. Classification (NCBI taxonomy): domain Eukaryota; kingdom Metazoa; phylum Arthropoda; class Insecta; order Lepidoptera; family Tortricidae; genus Polylopha; species Polylopha cassiicola. Next base: position 6,811,196 of record CP149059.1, read on the forward strand.
TACCTTCTGGTGGATCATCTACACCTACATTTAATTCAGGTGGTGTCACAGATTCATACTCAGTAGGTGTGGATTTTTCCTGTGTTTCCATTGGAGTATTTTGCTTAGCTTGTAAACGTGCTTCAATGTCGTCCACGGATATGTGAGTATCAGAAGAACTAGGTTGTGGCTCGGATGCTTTTAGTTCAGGATTATCTTTCCATGACATGTCCTCCATTTCGACATCTACATTGTACTCGGAGTTGTCTGATCCATTCACGATAGGTTCGGCATCTCCGTTTTCCTGCTCGGCATGGCGCTGTGCACCTGGCTCTCTAGTACTAACGACAAGAATATTCTTCTCGACTGCTCTCATAAACTTATCTATTCGATTGTATTGCTTTCGAGGGAAGGTCAGGAGCTCGCAAATTCTCTGAACTGTGAAAGGGGCGGACGTGAAGGAGTCTAGACGCTCGAGCAGGCTGTTCTTCATAATATCGTAGTTGAAGGGATCCACGTTTGGATAAGGCGGAATATCAATGCCAGGTGTAGTTTCATAGAAATCGGTGATAACATTAAGAAGCTTTTCTTTAAATAAACTTTTCACTAAAGGCCACTGGTAGACGGGGTCACCGGTTCGCGCAACGTACGCTAAGTAATCGTTAAGCTCTTGAGGAATCGTTTTTGGTTTGCGTTTTGAGAAGTCTTCTAGAAAATGGAATACTTCTTCAGCGTTTTCCATCTCGAGAGCAATTTTAAAACAATAACTGTTCAAGAAATAGATACAAATAGGCAATGCTGAATGCAATGCAATTTAGCAACAGGGCTGCCAGCAAAAATATTTCCGATATACGGTCCGTCATCAGCAATTATACGAAATTAGACTCTATTATACATATTTACGAACAGGGGGGGGGGGGGGGTGCAAATGGAACTGAAGTGAGTTCAAAAAAAGGTCATAAATAAATTAAAATACTACATTTTTATTTAAATCAGGAATTCCAGATACTGAAAACAAATGATGTTGTATTTCATATTAAATAAAAATTCACGCTTGATAGGCACGCCTTTGTACATCAAATTACTAGCACTGAGGCATTCCATCTTAGTATCTATGTGATGAGAAATAAAATAATAAGTTAGGTTTAGGCGCCTTACATAACACAAACAAAGAAAAACAGCAAAAACACAAGTGTGCCAACGTTGAGAAAAAAACCTACAGACTTCACATCAAAACACGTTCAACGGCAACGACAATACGTTGTATTTTGTCATGTTGGTAATACGTTCATTTCATACTAAAGATTCCGCTTCATACTTTCCGTGCCCCGAGTATTTTTTGTATCAAATTATACGAAATGGGTCATTATACATCTAGGATACAATTTCACATCAAATTATACACGTTTTGTATCAAAAGATACAATCTGGCAGCCCTGTTTAGCAATGAGTGAACGAATAATTCCTAAATTCTGTCAGTGTCTCCACTCGCTTTGTTGACGCGTTTAAGCGTGATTAGCTATGCTTAAAAACGCTGTGGAATAATGTTTACTTTTTACATTTATCATGATGTAGTATTTTATATTTTTCTTAAACAAAGTATATATTACTTTAAGTGCTATTCTAAAGTTCATGAATAACAAAGAAAATAATTTAATGAATTTGTCAGTTCGTATTTAGGTTAATGTTTTTTAGGGTTTATAACAATATCTCAAATAAGCTCGGTCATGACTCGTTTCGTTCAATCAATTTGACATTGACAGTAAATAAAATCCAAAAAATAAAGATAGAAGGAAGTTTTTGGGTTAATTATTTTTGTTTTCGATTACCTCATCTCGGTAACATAAATTTACAATTGCAATAAACAAAATGAGCGTGCTATTTAGGAGAAGCGTTTTGCCACTGTACAACAGCGCTATAAAATTATCCTGTCGATCATTTGCCGACGCTGCAGTGAAGGAACAAATCGACAAAATCGTAAAAAGCAACAAAGTTGTAGTATTTATGAAAGGTGTCCCAGACGCGCCACGGTGTGGATTTAGCAATGCAGTAGTGCAGATAATGAGGATGCACGCTGTACCGTATGACAGCCATGATGTGCTTGCAAATGACGATATTCGACAAGGTTAGGAATATGATAAATTTCAACTATTTAGATTAGTATTAACAATGTTATTGTTTTTTTATGTATTCGGTGAATGATAACAATATGTTCTTATCTTTTAGGCATAAAAGATTACTCAAATTGGCCAACTATTCCTCAAGTATTCATAAATGGGGAATTTGTTGGTGGCTGTGACATTATGCTACAAATGCATCAATCTGGAGAACTGGTGGAGGAATTGAAGAAAGTAGGCATTAAGAGTGCACTCCTTACCGCTGAAGAGAACAAAAAAGAAGAATCAAAGTGATTTCTACAAATTTTAGCCTAGAATAGTTAAGTTCCTGACCGAATAATGTTATGCATATTGTTACTATAATTTTGTTATTTTTCTCAGCTGTTGTGACTGATTTATGTAATAGATATTAATGCAGATATTCTTGTTGTTTCTATCCATAAATGTGCCCTAATGTAAATGACTTGAGTAAAAATTTACTTTAGTTGATAACCACATATTTAAGTACATTATAATTAACTTTAACAGCGGGAGTTAAAGTAGTATATATACTAGCCTTAAGATTTCAGTGGTATACAATCTACAACCTACTTGATGCTCACTACTCTCTCATGGGTAACATATTTTGTAAATATTTTTCAACAGTTCAGTCATAAGTGGTAAATAATTTCTAATAGAAAAACAGTTATATTTTAGGGGTAATTAATGTAGTGCCTTTAAAGGTAATAAAATAGAAATGTGTTTAAGAGCTCTTTATTAAATTAGCTGTACATTCGAGTTAGTATACTGTTTGGGTACATTCTAGATCAATGTACCAGATTCTCATCCTATAATTGATTGGATTAACAACATAGTCATTATTAAAAGACAAAATATGGCAGATCATTTATTTTGAGTACTCAATCCAAAATACTCTCACAAACGACAATCATAAAAATGATAAATAAATAGATGCAGGCAAGCTATGGCAATCTATGAGATAAATAATTTGTGTGACACTTCCCTGCAACATTTATAAATTTAGACAGCTAAAACTTTATGTACCTACCATAAAAGTACTATAATTACTAATGGCAGTAATTAAATATTGAACTTGTATAAATAATATTTTGCTTAAAAATAAAAAAAATATAACAAAAACATTCTCACAATTTGAATGAGTCTTATTTTGGTGTCACACATTAGTCAAGCCTAACATTAGCACCATTTCCATCTTACAAATAAATGATTTGTGACTTCCCTGAGAATTTCATATAAAAGTTAAAAATACCTAATACTAAGTATAAATAGAGTTGTAAACGTATTCTACAGATGAATTCTCTGATTTGAGCCAAAAGTTTACAGAAATTAGAAAGAAGAGTTTACGGTTTGAAAGTTAATGGCGTTTTTGGTTTGAACATTGCACATACTTAATGTTTATAGAGGACTGTTGAATAACTATATTAGTTGCAAAAGATGTTTGCGTTACGTTGACTGCGTTAGGGCGCTGTGATTGGAGACAACGTAAGGGAAACATAGTTTGCGTATCGTTGCGCCGGCGATCCCGGCGTGGTGTCAGCGGCGGCGGTCTGTCGCCGGCAAGGAATCTGCGATGAATGATCCTTCCTTCAGATGATGGCCAATGATGACTCAGCGTCCTCGCGACCTGCGTCTAACTCAAATACTTTAATATAGATAACTTACACGCAGTAGTTATATTACGTGTATATCATTATTTATAGTCGGACATTTTTAGGCACTGGACCAAACTGGAACTGCGCCAAAATACCTACTCGTGATCTGTGACTTTGAACCTAGTTTTGATATTTTTACCTATTAAAAAAAGGAATGTCAATTCAGCCCTGTCCTAAGAGTAGGTACCTACTCACAATATAAGTAGAAGGTTCTTTAATATTAGATCATTACTCAAGTGAATTAAATATAGGTGGATGGGGAGTCCAAATATAAATAGTATTTTTTTAAATCTAGAGCCTATGTCATTTGATACCCTATATTATGAATATATATGGCTTAGACTAGTTTTTTACAAGTGTGCGAATTGTGTGCCATAATATGACAGTTTAGTGAGTAGCATTATATATCTGTATTTTATTGCGACATGAAATTAGTATATTTGAGTAAAAACAGTAGCAGATTTGTAGTATTTGTCATCCTATGCCCTTTCTCAGATCTGTTCTGTAGGTACGTACCTATACGTAAAAATTACGTAGTACTTAAGTACTGTAGAGGTTGCAATCCATTATGGCCGATCGCGTGGAGATGTTTTAATATTTTTAACCCATTCAGCGCTAATCACGAGTCGAAAAGATTAATGAAAGATGATGAGTGGCTGAATTAGACTATTATAAAGTGTTTTATGTTGAAGGTCTATAGTACCTAGAGGTCGGTCTCTCCGTAGAGCGCGGTGGAGAAGGCCATGTAGTCAAGTGCGCCGGGCGGCGCGTTGCCGGCGCGGTACGGCGGCATGCGCGCCACGCAGTACTCCGCCTGGTCCGGCGGCAGCTCGCGGCGGAGCTCCTCCGCGGTTATGTACGGCTAGTGATTAATGAATAAGTAAATAAATACAATACATTGGGGTGATACAATTGTAAAGTATTTAACTGGTGTTTTTATTTTGTGACGTCTCTGTTTCCAGTTCTCGTATTTGAAGCAGACTGAGCTGACGATAGTCTATCAGCTCAGGCTATTGTCAGCTATAAAATACGCGTGTTAAATCCGTTATAATTATTAAATTCGTATGTGTAATAACCACGACGATTGTCAGTTTAACACATAGAGTAGGGATATGCTATATTTTGCTTTATGGTGTTACAATAACTACAATTATTTAAAACGATTAGGTACCTACAGTTGATATAAAATTAAAGGACAGTTGTTTTTTTTATAAAAATATAACTAAGCTATACACGCACTTGTACCTACCAAATTTATTCAAACTAAAAAAAAACATAAATAAGTGTTCATTATGTGAAAAGAGTAATAAATAATATAGCGCAAATTTAATTTAAACTTTGATACCCATTTTTTTTTATAATAAATAACTACTTACTTATTGACAAGTAGGTTTCAATAAACTTGTCAATTCTTACCTTGTCACCAGCTAAGATCCTAAAGCTGTCGATGACTTGTTCAGCGGTGTCTGTGTCTGTGGATTCCCTCGTCATGAAGTCCAGGAAAGCGTCGAATGATACGTAGCCTGCGAAGAACAACAGGATAATGCACTTTAAATTGTAAACAATACAGTCGCATTTAGATTGTCTCTAATGAAATTAGAATCCTAATGTTCAACCTTATAACGGCCAGTTTCACAACGATTGTTCTAGCAAAATCATTTAAACAGGAAATATTTAACTACCTAATTTTATAAATTATTCACAAACAAAGCTAAACTAGACAAATAAAACCACTTAAAGCTTTTTATGTACTTTTCTATTTGTTCTAGGGTACAAACACTTTAAATAGGTCTTACACAATAATTTTAACAGACCTGCGATTTTATTCCAATTAACAAGATGACATATATAGCGAGATCACTGAATAATTTTGGACTTTATTTGTGAGTATTAAGGTTGTTATTAACTTACCGGTGTTGTTGGGGTCTACGACAGCCAGGATGCGCTGGAAGTCGAGTTCTCCTTGCCTGTCCTTGCCGATGCTGTAGCCGACCGACACTAAGCACGACTTGAGCTCCTCGGGGGCGAGGCGGCCTGGGGGGAAAACATAGTTTAGAGTCACAACAGTAACCTTCTAATGAGGGCTACCGCGTGTCAGAAATCCGCTAGATGCGCTAGTGTAGAATAAGGTCTAGCTGTCATGTTCCACCAATGAGAGGCAAACTACTGGCCTGTGATTGGTGGAACATGACAGCTAGACCTTATTCTACACTAGCGCATCTAGCGGATTTCTGACACGCGGTAGCCCTCATTACAATTGCAGTACCAACGGCCTCAACCGTAAAACTGTCAGACAAATAGGGTCTATTTAGTCTGTCAGTTAGATCATTAAATTCGACACGTATTTTTTCTTTTCTCAAACAAATGAACAACGCCAAAGTTAAGTTCATGGGTGCGTTCCACTAAGCGCCCGCAACGCTCGTGACACCCTCTGTATCGTTCCACTTAACGCCCGTGGTCGTTGCGAGCGATGGCTCGACGTCATAGATGACGTTACTGTTCGCGACCACATCGCGCCCCCTTCGCCCACAAAATATTGGTGGGTCAGAGTGGGCTTTCGTCGCTCACGATGTGCGTTCCACCTATAAACATTCGCTTACAACGCCCGCGGTGTTTTCTCGTTAGTGGAAAGGCAATTTCAGCGGTCGTGGTGACGGCGTTGCGAGCGTTAAGTGGAACGTACCCCATCTAAAGTGCGGGAGTGGGCGTCGTGACGTCATGATACAATTTATACCTAGCCGTGACGTCACAAGCCCCCACTCCCGATCTTTGGAAGCGCTTATCTTTGACATTTATTGTTCAATTGAGAAAAGAAAAAATACGTGTCCAATATTTTTTGGCAATCTTTTTGATGGACAAAAAAAAATCGTCATTGCTATTTGCAAAAAACATACTTAATAAGAATTCGTTAGTTTACTGAACTATCCTCACCAGTGCGATTTTTGTCGAAGTGGTTGAACGAGGAGCGGAATTCGGTGAGCTGTTCCTGTGTGATGCCCTTGGAGTCTCTGGTGAGGATTTGGTTCTCCACCTCGTTGATGGTGCGGTTGATGGAGGTCAGAAGCTGTTCCCAGCCCACGCGGAGTGTTTCCATTGTGTATTGCGAATACCTGGAGAGACCATAGATAAAGTAAATAATTTGTGACGCTTGGTTTTTTTTTTAATAGGCAATGGAGACTATGTTTCAGCCGGATCGTATAATCCGCCGTTTAACATTTCCGGCTTTGAATTCAAATCCTTTAGTCTAGTCTAAAACGATTTGCGTGTCCGCCAATAGAATTTAAATGATTGGCAACTAAAACAATAAGCACAAGCCAAATCTGTAAATACTCCTTTAAGATCTATTGCATATATTGCAATTTATATTTTTCTCATATCATAAAACCAGCCAATACAACCAACATTTATTTATTTGATCTGGATAAATAGATAATATGCGAATCTATATTATTATGTTACATGCGTTTCAGTTAGCAAATTTAATTTGCCGCCATTTTCTAACAATTAACTCGTATTTTATTGCATATTATGTAACAGCACAAAATTTACTACTAGAATGTCGAGCACAGTTTAGAAAATACGTCATCAATAGCCTCAATCAAAATGGCTCTTAGAGATACAAATACTGTAACTATTTTTAATTAAGTGTCTACTTTAAGTTATGACATTTCTTCAACTCATACTATTCAGAAAACTGTTCGACACCTATTTCAATGTTTTGTATATTACCCTATGTTATCTGTGTAGTGTAGTTGCCAAATAAATAGATAAATATATTACCTGTTTTCGAAGATCATGCCCTCTTGTACGGCCTGGTGGATGCGTTCTAGTTCTTCGATGTGCGGCTTGTACGCATACACGCCCGCCTCGTACTCCTTCAGCCGGTGCAGCTGGTCTTCCAGCGAGCCCTGCATGCAGGAGGGGGTTTATGCGAGAAACACCAACCAGATTGATGTATTGTAAAATGCTATTTTCTTTAGGATAGATTGATAAATTATTTTTAAAGGATTGAAAAGTAATATAAATCATCTATATAAAAGATTTCTAGAGATAAATCTTACATAGGTAAAATACACATATTGATATTATGATTAAATGATATTGATATCGAGGACTACGAAAGCACTACGATTGTCTAAATAAAAGGAAAGTGGGAATTGGAACTAGGCCATTCAAATTATTTTTTAGTAAGTACTCATGAGTTTAATCAGACCTGGCTCTGATTTTGTTTTGAAAAGTTTGTGGAAATCCAAAAAAGGTTACGTTGAGGAAATTCGAAAAAAATCTAATAAAACGCGGTAAGTACGACGTTCTCTGAGTAGTTCAAAATATTTACGTACAAGAAGATACTTGGGTATCTTATTATATAAAAGAAAGTCGTGTTAGTTACTCCGTTTATAACTCAAGAACGGCTGAACCGATTTGGCTGAAAATTGCTGGGGATGTGGCTCAAAACCATGAAAAAGACATAGGATACTTAAATCGATTCTTTGCCGGGCGGGACGAAGTCTGCCGGGACCACTAGTCATTTATAAAAGTAAAATTTCCATGAATAAAAAGCTACATACCTGCAAGCCCATGCCGATAGCGGTGACAGCGTCCATCTGCCTCTCGATCCAGGGTCCGACAGCGTTGGCCTTCTCCGCGAACTGCCGGCGAAGGTTCTCGTTGTTCTGCTGTTTGCGCAGCTCGGCCGCCAGCGTGCCGTCACGCTGCGGGACTAGCTGCCTCACATCGGACCACTTGCGGTTCAACTCCTGGGAATAATTATAATAAAAATAAGTGCTAGTTTGGTTGTAGAATAGCTATAGATTCGCTTCTTTCATCGTAAAATGTGATTTTTAAAACTTTTTCATGACACGACCTCTATAGTATGAAAAAAGAGATTACCATTGATAAGCGCAACTTTTGCATTCAGGTGGTGAGGTGGAGTAGTTTTATTTATATTAACAAACTAGCGGCCCGTCCCGGCTTCGCACGGGGGGACTTAAGATTTTTTTCCCCCGTTTTTGAAACATTTTCGGTTACTGCTCCGCAACTATAAGACCTAGCGTGATATTATATAGCCTATGTTACTCGGGGATAATGTAGCTTTCCAAAGGTGAAAGAATTTTTGAAATCGGTCCAGTAGTTTCGGAGCCTATTCATTACAAACATACAAAAATACAAATCTTTCCTCTTTATAATATTAGTATAGATATATGAGAGTTAACGTCTTGTTCAACAAAACAATTGCGTTTTATATTTATAGACACGTATTTATTTGATATAGTCTTCTTTGTACCCCTATAGTGCTTATGTAATACTTGAACGGTACGAACTTACATAATATGTTGTCTGAAGGTAAACTCAATATTTATATCTAATATTTTAACTTACGTGGGCAGTGAGGGTGGTGTAGGGATTCTCCAGACCTCCAGGGATTTGGTGTTGCTTCACGATGGACTCCACCTGGTGGACTAGGTTTACGATAGCCTGGAACAATTGGTCAGGTTAGTGAATGGAAAAATAAGAGGCTACAAAAAAAAATCTCACAATTAAAAGAATAGACAATAGCATATGCCCGCGACTTGGTTTGCGTAGAATTATTAATTTTAAATAGCTTAGCATAGCCTATTTTCTTTCGCAGGACTCCTATTTTCAAACCAAGTCACCGAAATTGGCTACCAATATCTGCTAGCAAAGCTTTACGTATGTCTTATGAGCGAGCACCCATGCCAGGTGGCATTAGGGTGCTATACAGGTTATAAAGACCTTAGGTGCTGTAAGATGGCGTGTTACCTGGTATTCCTTGTCAGCCTCTCCGAGGGTAGCCTTGAAGCGCGCATGCGCGTCCATCAGCCCCGAGATCTCTTCGATGGTGTGAACGATGAACATGTCCACCAAGTCCTCGCGGGTTCCGTCCAACCTGCAAATTACTTGGTTATAATTTGCGTTTGGTTACAAATAACATAACTGTTGTGTTGACAGCTCAATATTGAATAGTTTTTAGTTTGTTTATGTGGCAACACTGTCAAAATGCCACCATCAAGCATTAAAGTGTAAGTTTCGATTATCAACAATTTTATTTATCGCACAAAAGTATCCAATTCTGCCCTTTTACAATAACATACAGGTATCTGTTGGACTCTGAATTAAAATAGGGTCGAAGCCGGATCGTATAATCCACCGCTATACAAATCATTTATCGTTTTATAATATGGCGGTTTTAAAATTAGCCGGATTGTCGCAGTTTTAACCTGCTACCAGTAGAGTAGGATACTTTACTATTGGACGTTTTACCCCTGGAAGTAATTACCCCCAGGTTAAGAACTTAGGATATAGACCAGAAATTCCCAAAGTGGTCCAGGTGGACCCCCAGGGGTCCACAGATGCCTCGACGGTGGTATACATTGTGCTTGGCCGAAAATGGTGGTCTACGGAAGAAGATTTTGGGAACTTTAGATATAGAGAGTCAGTGACTCACCAGTTGTTGAAGGGCGCGGCGCGCTTGGCGAACTCGAGGTGCAGCAGGTCGATCTGCTCGAGCACGCGCTCGGCGTCGTCCAGCGCCTGGCGGCGGCGCTGCGTGAGCGCGCCCAGCCGGTCCCACTGCGAGCAGATGCGCTGGCAGCGCGCGTTCACGCTCGCCACCTCGTGGTACTCCAGCGTGCTACGATGAAACAATACTCAATACTTTATCCTTTATTGCTATTCCACAATCCCTACTAATATTATAAATGCGAAAGTAACTCTGTCTGTCTGTCTGTCTGTTACGCTTTCACGCTAAAACTACTGGGCCGATATCAATGAAATTTGGTACAAAGAAAGTCTGGAGCCTGAGAATTAACATAGGCTATTTTTAACCGGCTGCAAAAAAGGAGGAGTTCCACGCGGACGAAGTCGCGGGCAGAAGCTAGTGTTTATATATAGGTGTTGTCTGAACACTAATGAGATCATAATGGACCCAATTATAGTATTATCAATTTAAGTCGGTATCAAATGACTCCTCAAATATTGCGAATAAAAAATTTGGGAAATGTCACTTTGGAAAACTTTTATCATGACTCATCTTTGATTGCGATGGCGAGCGACTCAACAGTGGCGCCCATAGTGTAGTTGGAAGCACGGTGCCGCGCGTCAAGGCATAGGTATGGGTTCATGTGATTCATGTCCCACTAGCAAGGGCGTAGCTAGGATTTCATTGAGGGGGGCACAGGCGTAGACAAACTAAGAATGTATCTAAGGTAATTTTCGATACTCGCAAGGGAATCAAAAGTCAAAACCTATAACTTCTAGGGAAGGGCAGCTGCCCGTACCCGTACCTCGCTACGCCCATGCCCATCCAGGGTATCGATTTTTTCTACTCGTGTTTTGATACAAATTTGATAAATAAGGCTTACTTCAACTCCTGCGCGATGGCGGCGATCTGTTCGACGCGGTCTTGGTGCGCGGCGAGGTCTGACTCGAAGGCCTCGTGCTTCTTCTTGAGGGCCTTGATGTCGTACAACTTGCACTGACGGAAGTCCTGAGATTGGAGCATCTCTTCCTTGCCTATAGAAAGAACAGGTATTGTTTAGGTACTTAAAATAGAACAAAAATGTTCATTCCGATCGCATTTACTAGAATAAAATATCTTTGGAAAATTCACATCAATTGATCTAGTCCCAAGCAATGCGTGAACTGCGAGTAATTGACAATTCATACATACTGGGAAATTAACATTGTTTGCTTTTACACAAAAACAGCTGAATGATTGATGATTTCTCTTCTTCTCCTAATGTAGGGGAGATAGGGGAGGGATGGGCACTTTTTCACTTAACTAATTATTAAAAATTTAATTATCAATATAATCAAAATTTACTTCCAAGGTGAGTTGTGCAATATATTTGGCTAGATGTTTTCCAAACAACAGTTTACAAATTATAAGCAGTCTCTAAGTTATGCCATGATTTCAGAACCATGTCAAATGTGCCCAAAGCTCCCTATGGTAGGGAGGTATGGGCACCGGCTATGGGAGGTTTGGGCATGACATATAAAACACTTAATATTTATAAAATAATTAAATTGTACAAAGTAAATTATGGTCAAATATATAATGTCAACTTATATGTAATTACAAAAGTAATCAACATAGGCTAATTACGAACTTGCGGCTTTTTCAATACATAATGAAGTTTTAAAGAATACATCATGTGGGTACTTCACAGTTTTTTCTTCTTCCGAAGAAAAAATTGTGAAGTTACAAATTTAAATGAAGAATCTTCTTTGTATCCATGGTTCCGATATCTTTGCAAGTGAAAAAATTTTTTTATATTGCATTGGGCATGCCCAAACCTCCCTCAAAAAAAGTGGCCATTGCTCCCTCTGCATATTTATGGATTTTAATATTCTCGTAAAAAAAATTGGTTATATATTTTAGCCTGACTTGCAAACTAATTTATACCTTAGCACATACATAATTAAAAAATATATTAAAAAAGAACATACCTTCAGCAGGTATTTTTTTCATTTACTTTAAAATCATAACAAAATAGTTACATTGATCGGTGTCGAAACTAAATATGCGCCTGTATTTCACAAATGAACGAAATAACACGTATTCTATGGATGAACATTGTGGTCAGTGGGTAGACTAATGTACCAAAATAGGGAATTAAAAATATATATATTAGAATTGGAAATAAAGGGGGGTGCCTATGTCTCCCGACTGCCCGTCCCTCCCCTATCTCCCCTAATCTTATTTTGTTTTGTGTATATACCAAGATAAAATAACTTAGTTGAAAATGGCTTTATCATGCAATTTATAATAATTCGATTGGAATTGAGCAAAATCGAATAACTTCTGATAATCGATGCAAATTTATTAAAGAGTTTTGTTAATCTAATCTAATAAATACGAGTGGTAATTCTATTTATAGTCAAAGTAATCAGTTCGAAGTGTCATAAATATGTCCCCAAGATGCTAAACCAATCATCTTATTCTAATTATACTAATTGGTATACGACCTAGTTGGCATCGTTTCGGTTGATCAGAGATTAGCTAGAAAGCCAGAATATTGGCGTAGTAATATAGCAAACAACATCTTCATAATGGTATGTTTTAACTTTCAGAAAATGACATACTTACATACTTACTACTAAATTTTAACGTATTTGAAATGAGTGTTCAATAAGAATACAAAATATACTTACTTATACAAAATAAGTGTCTACATATAAGAACCATTTGGAATAAGTGCATTAAAAAATTAAATTCTAAAGGAAAAAGAATTCTCTGACGCTAATGATAGAATGTAATTTTTTTCTGTGATTTATAAACGACAGCGGGGTTACCCGCATATTTTTTTAATGTATTAATCCTTACCCCTGGTCCAGTCCTCGTGGATGTCGGCTTTGTGCTTGAACTTCTGGGCGAGGTACTCGAGACGCTCCAGCCGCATCATCTCGCTGAGCAGCCACTCCTCGAAAGCCTTCTCTGCAATTTCGAGTCCCTTCCAGGCTCCAGCGATGTCCTACAAATTAAAAAAAATCAATGAATTCTGACCTATTCTGTTCATCTCCTTATATAGATATTTTTATAATAAGCTAGCTGGGATATATTTTATATTAAATATAGTTAAAATAAGTTTTTAAATACTTACAGACACCATCTTGCCCTCAGTGGGCATGTAGGCGGGGCGGTTGCTCAGGCGCAGTTTGGTCTGCAGCGTGTTGAAGTTGGTCTCCAATTTAGCTTTCTGTTCAACACGGGGTGGTTTGTGCTTACGCCTAGGAACAAACACAAATTTTAATTCTAATAGTACAGTAGGGTAAAGTGTAATTTTTATTTTCTATGTCTTACAGAAAAATCTGTATACTATACAAAGTACACAGGTATATTTAACAAAGTCGTTTCTGAATCGATTGTCAGTAGAACAATGTAGGTAGACTATATTTTGTCGATTTCAATTTAGATATATATTTTACACACCTGTAAGTACGGTAGTCCTCCAGTTTCTTCTGGCAGCCAGCGAGTGAGTTGTCAGTCTGGCGGCTGTTGAGCCAGGGCATGGTGCGGCGGATCCATTCCAATAACTATAATAATAATGCAAATATGCCCTCATTCTTATGCTGATATATAGCCTGTAGTTTAATTATTTCTTAGAACTTTCAATATATCTGTGTGCTATTAAAAGTACAAAGAGTACTTTCCGTAAAAAAAATGATTCAATAATAGGTATCATTACAATATTAAACTTCCAAAATACAGCAAATAAAAACTAGAACTTCAGAAAATTGCGCGCGGAGACCTTTAGCTGTCTAATTAAACGATTTCTTATAATTTGAACCTTAGTACCTACTAATAACATAATTTAATAACTAAATACATTACGATAACTTACATCGCTGGCAAGGCGTTCGTACTCTTCCATCAGGCGTTCATTCTCTTGGTTGACTTTGAGAACTTTGCAGATGCGGTTCGCGGCCGTTTCAGCCTGGAATACACGATACAAATATTATAGTATTGGTATATAATCAGATGGTAGTCAAGTTGAGCTGGTTCATAATAGGCTAGGTTGGTACAGTACTTTCATGAATTAAATGGGTACAGTGATCTTGATGAATTAAGACGTAGTTTTTGTAGCACACCTGCCACAGGTTATATCGCACCTTTACTAGAAAAGTGTGAAAACTCAGAATGTGTCACCACATGAATTCAAATTTGAATGTGCAGACTTAGTCTTAAATGAAGTAAGTAACAAAATATTTTCAGATGTCACATTTTTGTAGTACCTAAAGCGATATACAATTTTAGGTTCAATGGCCCTATAAAGAGAATCCTTTTTTATTTAACGTGTTATCGGAATTCATTAATGTATACAAATAAAAACACAAAACAACAATAAAAGCATAACAAACCTTTTGCGCTCCAGAGAAGCAGTGATAGTATGAAGATACGTAAGTCATGACGGCGCGTTCATCCGGCATCGCGGTGTTCTGCAGATCTGGTAAGCATTGTTAGTTCATGCGATGTTTCATAGTTATAATATAACGCTTTAATTGCCCAATAATAAAAAATAAACTATTTAGTTTTTATTCGACATATGGCAACACTGCCAGTCTGGTTCCAACCAATACGATGAGGCTACGAGTTCGCCATTTAAAATTTAATTATTTAAATACTGTTCACAAATTTAGTGTAGGCCTTTATTTAAAATACCAGCGACTACAAAGTCTACAGTTTTAAGTAAAGTATAAGTACTTAGAAAACGAGCTCAAAGAGAGATGATCTTTGAATTGCGCTTAGAATTCAATAATGAATTTCATTATAGTGACTAAATTTAAGTACCCAAATCAATTACTAGGTCTAGTCAATAGGGGTATTTGTGGAGGATTTTAAATTTAATTGAGAGTAAGATACTATTTGCTCGAGTTCTAATGAAAAATGATAAGAAAAACCTTAGGTGCAACAGTAAAATTGACCAGAAATAAAAACATAAATTTGTCTTTGAGGCAAACTATGAAATAGTTTAAAATTAATGGGCAGTTAAAGTGTTAGAATGCTCGTGTTTCCACCAGACTGCGTCATCGTCGGTCGTTACAGTTGAAACACGGGCACCCTTGAAATTTTATGACAACACTGTCATTAAAATAATGTTAATAACATAAAGCTTAACACACATTATACAATAAAGGTTTAAATTACACAGAAACATCCGGACTATTCGGGTATACTGTGAAAATGTGTGAAATATTCTTTATTTCGAACATACGTCAAATTAAGAACATTTCATACATATAACGTCTGGTTTCTCAACCCATAGTTAACTCTTCAAAACAGAACTGTCACTTTTGAGGTAGATACTATTTGAGTTAACTAAGTGTCAAAGAAAACGGCATTAAAACAACGTAAACACAGAATATGAGCTTCCTTATCAGAATCGCATAATTCCGCGTAACAATTCCATAAAAGGGCACAATATATTTAACGAGTAAGGCGTTGAATCATGCTATAAGTGACACACAAAGGCGTTGCGTTAAGGGCTCGGGTATCAAACGGGGCGATAGCGTTCGGCCATTTTGTTTACATTCGGCGGCCATTTTGTTTACTTTATACCTGTTGTGCGCCTTGGAAGGCGTGGTAGTAACATGACACGTAAGTCATTATGGCGCGCTCGTCCGGCTTTGGTGTGTTAATTAGGTCTGTAATACCCAGTATAAATTTATGTATGATAATCGTCAATTAACAGTCAACTATGGTTTGCTTTGGCGTACCGTAGGTACCTTTGCCTTTGAATCACGGTTAAAAACTGCATTAAAACAACCTTTTCCAGAAATATAAATGAGCGATGCATATTTTTTAATGACATTACTGGCATCTTGAAACACTTGTTGTCGCCACATTTGTGTTTGTTAAATAAAAAAATCTAGTTTAAGTATAAATAGAGAGCGACCTCAAAGATAGAATTTGCAGTTTTTTATTCAAGAATAAGCTAAATTTCCTCTCAAAACTTCGTTTCGTTCCGTCTCTTTCACACCTGGAGTTTTATATATTTCGAATAAATGCCTTATAGCGTTTAAAGAGCCCTTTCTCTAAATTACTTTCAAAGGCTATAGTCCTGAATCCCTATCTAAAATATCACCTGTCAATTCTCAAGAAAGAACAAGTTCAAAAATTACCATCAGGGTCCAACATGCGCGGGATGTCAAGATATTTCTCAGCCACATCGAAAGCTGTATTGAGGTTCTCTAGCGGGTTATCCTTGGAGAGTTTGCTGTAGTCAATCAAGTCTGGCCTGTGCCTGTGGATGAGGGCGCAGAAGGCGAGACCGTCCTTGAAGGACAGGTGGAAGTTCTGGACATTGACGTTCTTGTACGGAGCGGTCTTACGTTGGCACCAGAGGAGGAGACCTTCCTGTAATCAGAATAAGAATTGTCTATTTAGTGCTATACGTAGTTACAACAAACACGGGTGATCTTTTATAAGAAGATACAAAAAAGAAAAGACTGGAGACATTGAGAGATGTAAATATGACAACACCAAAAGGGCGACCAGCTCAGCATAATCTTAAACAAATCATATATCGTAATGGGAAAATTTTAGGTTAGGTCAATGTTATCAACCAGACATGCAAGTTGTGTTAACTTTACAGGACTAATAGTTTTGGATGATACTAGATTGATAGATATTATAAAATAACAAAACAGATAACAAATATGAGCCACTCAAGATAGGTCACTGAGATGTTTCGGAGCGGAATATAGGAACTAAAAGATGTCAAAATGTCAGCAGCAAATTAAATTTGTTACAGTCGGTTCAACCCAATATGTAATAACTGAAACATGTATAATAATTTACCTTAGCGGTCATTTCCTCGACTGAGATGTCCTGGATGGCGAACCGTAGGATAATCGTCCAGATCATACCTAGGGTCATTTTAAGGTTGCCATCGACTATTTCCTCAGCACCGATAGATACCAGCTTTACGCCTGAAATTTGAGTAATTAGGCATGAGTTATACATTCTTTTTAACAAGGAGGGAAAATTAAATATTAGTATATTGGTAGGCATTAACGATATGTATTACATTTAAATGTGCCTATATAAGGTGCAATGATTTATTTATTACGGCATCGATTAATTTCTGGAATACCAAGCCAGTACTACATATTGTTTACAAAAGGTTACGTAAAATTACGATTCTCAACTGAACTCGTTGGTCAAATAATATTGGCCGGTTGTACCCTATTTTAAAAAAATTACGATACGGCGCCATCTTAGTTCGTAATGTATAACAATTTCTTAGTAGTTATTTATTATAATTTGAAGTAAAAACTATTACAATGATCTGTGACCCCATGACGAACTGTCGCGTCGTTATTTTGTCGACATAATATTGATAACGTTATTGACAAGGAGAAGGTTTATAGTGTAGATATAGTATTGTTTCGCAGCCGACATGAAGAAATAAGAGAGACATCAACATGACAAGATTTCTCGTTGTCGACAGCGTTACCGATTTTTGACACCGCGATCACCGCGAGAACAAGACGGCATCGACGTGACAATTCATCATAGGCTCGCTGACGTGACTTGGAAGATAAAGGGATTTGTACCTTTAGACGCAATGAAGTCCAAAGCTTTGTTGACATTGGCAATCTTGTGGAACCTCATCTTGCCGCGGTCGGGCTTGGGCAGGGTCTCTCCGGAGATGACCTCCAAAAGCAACATGAGTTTCAGGCCATTGCGGAAGTCATCTTCAATGTTCTCGATGCCGGTGCCGGCCTTCCTGAGGTGGCTGTTGCACCATGCCGTGAAGGTCTGTAATAGAGAACATTAAACAATTAAAATTTATTGATTAACTTCTCAGAATTTGAAGTTGGTCCGTCGCGTGACCTTGGGGCCCAAGGAGAATCTTCTTGAATAAGTTTTTGAAGAAGGCTTCTTCCGAAAACTTATTGAAGAAGATTCTCCTTGGGTTAAAATTCTTAATATTCCTATTATAAAGGACGGTCGCGGAGCACAGCGAAAAACGGACGTTGCCCTTTTTCTCTGTGTTTCTGTCACACGCGCGTCCTAATAGTGCCCTCACGCTCGCACAGTAGGTAACCATTCAAGGTAGAAAAAGGGCAACATCCGTTTTTTTGCTGTGCTCTGCGACCGTTCTTAATTATTGAATTAGGTAGTGTAAGTTACATCGATCTCTTTCACAATAATCAAGTGTGAAGACAAACATTCGTCTTATCAAACAACCTCAGTCATTATTCTCAGAGTTCAAACTACAATGAATGGGAGATTTGTTTATTTACACGTATTATCAGTAAGCAAGCGATTTCCCAGGGAATTTAATCTACATACACAACACAGTAGGTAGTGTCATTCATAAACTTATCGGTGTTATCTTTAAGGCATATTGTCTAATCACGATGAAATCACTT
This sequence comes from Polylopha cassiicola, assembly GCA_038024825.1. Lineage (NCBI taxonomy): Eukaryota > Metazoa > Arthropoda > Insecta > Lepidoptera > Tortricidae > Polylopha > Polylopha cassiicola. Next base: position 6,829,866 of record CP149059.1, read on the forward strand.
GGGTAACAAGAGATATTCTCAGTATGTACTTTTATTTCATAATAACTTCATACCGTATTTGTTATCGATAGATGTTGATTAAGATAGGTAGATGTTATCTATTTTTAGTGACATTATGAGCAATGGAATTGAATAAAATGATAGTAAGAGAAATGGATTTAGGCTGTTTCAATCTTTAATAAAATTAAATATGGATTGTACGACCAGTAGGTAGGTTCTGTATATATAATATGGACTCTTTATTATGTTTACGTAATAGTTTAGTAACAGGTGCTTTCCAACCTTATATTTATAAAAAATAATGTACTTAACTTCGTTTGATTTTCACGTTTAAACCGCTTCGTGTACCTAATAACCGCGAAGGCATCAGAAATTATTATACTTCAGACTAATTTCCAATATTGTTCCGCAAATTTCCGGAAGTATATCTACATAAAGATAAATTAAACGTGAACGACTGTTGTTAATCAATACTGCAGTTGCATCGAGTAGGGGACACGAGGAGGGTGCGACCCCATACCGAATTCGCTTGCGATTATTAGCGGACTGCCCCGGAACCACATGGTGTTTATACAAATTCTAAGGTTCATTTTACGCCAATGATGGCTATAAAATCGTCGTCTCCTTTCTATATTAAAATAATTGAGTCATCTTTAGCTAATAAATCAAACTATTAAAAAAGAGGTAGGTAGGTATGTAATGTAACTAGCTTCTGCCCGCGACTTCGTCTGCGCAAAATTAGTATTTTACAGAATATATGTGTAGCTCGTAACGCTTTTTGCAGAGCAAGCCAGGATAGCTCACAGATGAAGGTTAGTTTGTCTACTTCCTTGAAATTTGTCGTTATGTTATAGATAATTCACACTATATTATATCTATAAATTAAAGCTTTATAGATAGTTATATGTTATTTTGATGTGTAAGCTATATTATTGTAAAGTTTCATCAAAATCCATTGAGTAGTTTTTGTGTGAAAGAGTAACAAACATACATCCATCCATTCTAACAATCTTTCGCGTTTATTATTAGTAAGGGTTTATAAGAAAACAAAAGTTTCAATAATTATGCTATTTTTGCACTTGACTTCACAGACATAATCTTATGTAAAGATTTATTTCTCAACCTCGTTTAAACATTCGAAAGAATCTGGCTGATATTTGGCATAGAAAAACACAATCTTTAAATAGCTTCGCTTCGTTTTCAGTAAGAATGCAACGTTCCAGTAAGTTTTTAATAAGAAATTCTTATCTCGACATAATTATGTGAACCTAACTCGTAGGTACTTTAACTTACATTATTTTCCTGTTGGTATATTGCATCATTTACGTACGTAAAGAGAACAAAATTAATTTAGTATGTATTTAAGTACACCAATATTCCAATACGAGTAGTAGGTACCTACTCGTATTGGATTATCGTTACAATTATAGTTCACAATGATAGGTAGGTACCTATGCTATGAATACATTGATAAAGTAATTGGTATTGATATTTAACTAAAGCATGTACCTATAGGCATTCAGCAATTGCAAAATGGCCTCATACTGAATGTAAACGCGATTGGTTCCGGAGATGGTCCAAGGCCGTCGATCAATTGAACTGAGACCATTCAGAGGGTATGCGTGTGCCACGTTTATAGTTGACAATTAATTCAGAGAAAAGATCGATAAAAACGTCGCTATTGATGTTAATTGCCTAGTCTTGCGACTAAACTGTTGAGCGTTGGTATCGCCCTTATCGATTTTTTTGGAGAAATATCGATTGTGCTAACGATTTTTAATATAGGTACAGTAACATAGATACTAAAATTATTAATTGCTTCTTATAAATTGTAAGTGTTATGTGTGCCTATGGACGAGGTTAGAGTAGAATATTATAAAGCTGTGGACAAATCAGTAGGTAATAGAAAATGAATTAACACAATACTCGCAACAAAGGAATCTACCGCTTGCAAAAAAATCTACCTGGTACCTACTAATCCAAAGCCTGCGCGCGAGAATAAGAATTCTATAGCGGTGTAATAGATGCGGTTTTTCCATAAAAGTATTATTTTAGAATGCAACAAGTCGATAGATGACTGTGCGATTGCTGAGACTAGCAGAAATGTGTGCACTGCGGAACATCGGCTGCATTCCCTGGGCATACGAGTAACCTATGATTCACCGTGCATTCATCAGACTTGGCACAAAACACAAAATAATAATACCTTATGCATGACCTACAACATAGGCGCACGTTTACGATGCACATGTATCACCGGATTAACGGGCCAGTGGACGAGTCACGATATTTGAGAACCGAAACTGTCAAAATTTTGGGTTAAAGCAATATTTTGTGCATTTTTTAAAAGAGAAAGTTGTGAATTTAAAAAAGGCCAGTGTATACCTACGGAATGTTTATTTATGATGTCGACCACCTGATTTATAGCATTAAGATGACGTGGAATACAAGATGCGAAATACGAGATCAGCACTCGGTGACGTGCAAAAATTCAGTCTTCATTGTCACAGTTGACAGTAGACGAAGAAAATAACTCGCTGCTCTATTTTTTTAAATAACGCGCTGTCAACGAAATATTCAACGACAACCTAGCAAACACTGGAAGGTGTCCCTGAGACAAAACACACGGCGTGACCCAGAATGTGAAAATAATCCAGCATCACCTTGCAGCGGCCACCACGGCCAGCGCGAATCTAAAATAAGGCACGCAGGTGTAGACAGGCGAAGTGCGCTATTTAAAATAAGAAACATAAGTGCACAACTGTATTACACTCAAGGACTGGACTGTGGACATGCTGTCAACAAATCTTTAAGCAAAAGAATGAAAGGTTAGTGATGCTAAATAACTAAACAAATAAAACAAGGTGACGCGTGCTATACTTGGTTGCTATGATTGTTCAAATAGACAATAGACACGATTTTCCCGAAGTAATACTTTCTTTTAACGACGTAATGAACTATGGGAACAATAGTAAATCAAAGGGTGAAACTGATATTATGTACAGATCATTAAAGTAAAATACATACGTCTGTTATAATTCCAATCGAAACTACCTTAGCTAAAATAATATTAATGTTGTAAAATGATCTGCAATAATACCGTGGCTTCGATTATTGATTTTCAATGTGACGTGGGTGCAATTAAAAATGATTATGCCACAGAAATGATATGAGAAAGAGGAACAGTAGTGATAAAGGTTCAAGGGTATATCAATATGAGTCACATCGCTATTAGATCAGCCGACTGTAATGTTTTGCATCAGAAATGCCGTGTTTAAGTTCTTAAGGTCGGATAACAAATCAGTAACAAGAATAGACTAAATGCCGCGACATTGGCACTTCCACCCGAAACCGAGCCGGAACACATTAGACTGAGGTTACAGTTAGAAACTATTTCTACGTTTAGAATATTTTTATTAATATTATTTATGTGAAAAGCTTAAACTATAAACGCTAACTCGCTCGCGTACTACACGTAGCTATGACATGTTTCGTTGGTGTTCTGAACGATGCCAGTAATGTCAAAACAACTTTACGAAACCCATTAAATTTATCAATTAAGCAGTCAAACTAGTCCAACTCGGCTACAACAGGCGGTTACTCCAAAACACTGGTTGACAATAATGGCCTTAATTTGTCTTATGTAAATAACAGCCTGTCAAAAGAGTTATGATTTATACCATATTTATTTATTTAAGGTGCCAAGTGCAGTTGCATGCCAGGTAAAGGAGGTTTGGCAAGATTTGGCTGAAACCAAATTCATCACCCATGGGATGTTTTAAATAATTAAATATGACAGGTACATTAATTAGAATTATCGGAATGAGACATCTAACGATGCTAATGAAAGAAAGTGCATTCCGTGAGCTTTGTTCCTTATTGGAAGGAACGTGTTAGTGAAGATATCAATTATTGGGCTATAAATGTAAATTTGGAAATTTTTTTTTAGTGCCTAATGAATATTTAGGAGAGAAACATGGTTTGGTAACAAAATGCAGGTTTGACATTCTACATATAGGAACATTATGTCGATTAACCGGTTCACTCGGTTTACAGAACCGATTGGTCATTTACCGTATAAATGAATAAACACGGAGAAGTAAAAGTGAAAACGATTTATGCAATATAAACTCGTTGCTATCGAAATGTTTATATATGAATGCGGTTTGTCTCAATTTGTTCCGACAAATAAGATCTGATGGCAATTTGGCAATTGATTGGTTTTTAAATAACTCTTAATTTCAATCATTAATCACTTTGAATCAATATGATCATTAACATTTATGAGTCGATTGACACAATTGGCGATGATAGTAGAAATTGAGTAAGAAAGAGAGAACAAAAGAGCGTGGACAAAACAATTGGTGATTATTTTGATTGATGATGACGGCCAGAAAATGGTGGGCGACGGCGATGACGCTAACGGTGAATGCAAGTCATTACCATGAATTAGACTTAGCTCTGCAACTTAGTTTTGATTTATGGTTAATTCAAGCATTTACTGTGTCACAATGACACTTTAACAATACGTTGTGCTCCTTTGATCAGTCGAAGAACCTAATCAAAATTTTATAATGCTATGGAGCAAATGACAAGTGGTAATGTTTAATAAGCTTTACGTTTTCTTTCGTCAATTCTCTTATATCACACGTGCAAAAACAATTATTCACTTTTGCCATTAAATCTTTTACTTTATTTATGATAGAACGGCATTTGGCTACATTTGGTAATGTATCTTTTCTCGCACTTGTATGATTCACTACTTCAGTTATACGTTTATTCTTAATATTGAAATAAAAACTTATCCTTTGCTCCAATGGTTTCTTCACTTTTACTACTTTCTTCATATCAACTCCGATTTTAAATTTAATTTACACAGATATCAATGCTAATACACATTAACCAAATGACACAAGTTCGTAACTAAGTTAATTTGCAGAGCAAATATAAGGACGTGTTTGTTCAATTGGAAATATATAAAGTACTAATAGTAGATTTGATAGTGTGGGTGCTGGGAATGCCATTTGCGACTAGTTACTATGTAGATACACCTGCGAAGCTGCTTAGATTGGGACCAAAGCCAACCTACAATCACTCGATAAACAATAATGGTCCCGTTATACGACACACATCTAATCACATATAATTATATATAAATATTTACCTACACACGTTCCCACGCGTTAACCAATGTTGGGTTCACGGATTGTTTATAAATTAGGTACGATAAATCATGATAAACTAAGTAGGTAATTCCAAATGCAATTTATCTAGTCATGCAAAATAGATGATTTTTAGCACGATTTTATTAAGTAAGTAACCTATCATTAGTAAGTACAGATTTCAATCTCAGATGCGTGTCACTTTATTAAAAGGAGAAAAATAATTCTGTATTTGCAGAGCCGTAACTGCGCTTAATGCTCGCCAATGCCGAGCTTACGAGCATAATTCAAGACTAAGTGTAAGTTATTTACATTACAGCACTTTCAGAAGTCAAATATATATAAAATATACATTTTATGTCGACGGTATGAGTAAGCAATTTGTGTGATCACGCTAAATGACGATTAACTCACGGTTTACAATTTGCTTCCAATTTATATTCGAACCCGACATTTCTGCCAAACTGTGTCAATACCTGCAAACAAGAAATATTTGATGAGTAATGTGATATGACTGTTTCAATCTAGAAAGTTGTACACATGACGAGTTTGTATGTTCCCTTTTTTTGGTATCGTGACCGTAGCTTGTAATTACCCTTATTAGTATTATAAATGCGAAAGTAAGTAATTTACGCTTATAAATCGTTGTGTTAGAAATACAATATGGGGACAGTTTGCGTACCGCCCGGGGTAAGAGTAGGACGTGTAATAGTTTTCATAACGAAAATCGACTCTTAAGAGGGTAAATAGGAAGTTGTGGGGAGGTTGATACATCGCTAAGTCTACTCATATCCTACGACTTCATGTTCAATATAATTTGAATTACGTATTATTTTTTGAAATTATGCTTATTCCTCGTTAATGAACGAAATACCTTAATATTACAACGTCATCGAGTTTTTTATAAATAACTAGCGGTCCCGGCAGACTTCGTCCCGCCCGGCAAAGAATCGATTTAAGTATCCTATGTCCTTCTCCTGGTTTTGAACTACATCCCCAGCAATTTTCAGCCAAATCGGTTCAGACGTTCTTAAATTATAAACGGAGTAACTAACACGACTTTCTTTTATATAATAGATAGATATGGTAATGTTCAATGAACATTACACTTGTATTCATTGAATACCTTCTGTTGGTTTTAGTTACTACTTTTGGTTCAATGGTACTTAAGGTTCTTCATACTTGTATTTACTATTTGATGGTCAGTAGACTGCCGTCATTTCTAAAAAGGCGACCTTCTGACAAAACTTACTTTCGAGAAAATTGCAAAAAAGTGTCCTAATTTCTTGTTCATTGGTAAACAAATGAAACATTTTTTTTCCTTAGTAGGTATACTAAGAAAAAAATATGTACCTACTAATGAAAAAAAAAAAATTGGTAATTTTTTTTGCGATTTTCTTGAAAGAAATTTTTTTAGAAGGTCGCCTTTTTAGAAATGACGGCAGTAGAGTGCTATCCACTTGATAGAACAGCCAGAAGTATTGCAAATTGGTTTTTAAGATCAGAAATTATACAATACAGTACTCATGTTCCACCAATCATAGGTCAGCAGCTTGTCTCTCATTGGTGGCTTATCATAGTATGTAGTAGATGAACAAGAAACAGAATCAACAACTTTGTAAGAGTATTTTTCAAGATATTATGTAGTTGTTGAAGAATATTAGTTAAAAATAATGACTCAAATTTATTACTTACATAATTTGTGTTTATATGAAAATAGATATTAGCGGTATCGTAGAGGCGATAAAATAATGACGACCTACTCTTGAAATATCGATGATCGTCATGGGAACAGACGGAAGATTCGAATAAATACGTAAGTTGGACTAGGTAAGCAATCCGACGCGTGGGCGTCGACGCAAATCCTCTAGTCTGGGATATTTTCACACTACTGGGGTTATTATGAACATCGTTTAATGAAACCATAACAAATCCCTACTAATATTATAAATGCGAAAGTAACTCTGTCTGTCTGTTACGCTTTCACGCTAAAACTACTGGACCGATTTAAATGAAATTTTGTACAAAGAAAGTCTGGAGCCTGAGAAAGAATATAGGCTACTTTTTAACCGACTGCAAAAAAGGAGGAGTTCCACGGGGACGAAGTCGCGGACAGAAGCTGGTGGTGAATCCTACTACTATTATAAAGGCGAAAGTTTGTAAGTATGGATGTATGGATGTTTGTTACTCTTTCACGTAAAAACTACTGCATGGATTTGAATGAAACTTTACCACAATATAGCTTATTATACACCAGAATAACATATAAGCTATATTTTATAACGATATAGTGTAAAATACTAATCATACGCAGACGAAGTCGCGGGCAGAAGCTAGTATATAATAATTCCAATACATTCATTACTTAATTTCTGTACTTATGATCCGTAACAGTGTGTGTAGCCTTATGATACTTTATAACACCGACATGTGTAAGTTTTGTCACATCGTATTGTGTTAAATATCGATTAAGACATTGTCAAAACAGAGACAGTCAAAAAGTGTATAGACTTATCGATTATCGATTGACAGAGTCAATTTATCGACAATGCTATGATACAATCTGCGACTAAGAGATTTATCGATCGCGTGACAAAAGTCATCATTGATCTGCCGCAATTATCTTATATATTATGTAATTCTGTACGTATTAATCATGAATAATTAATTAATTATGATAGGATAGTGGAGAATCTATTCTAAAAACGGTCTGCAACTAGCAAGAAGACTATAAGCCTTTTTAAAAATAACCGCGTAATAAACCTACTTATTCACGTACATTGGGTTATCTAAAAATAAAGAAGCATGAGCAAGTCGGCGAGTTTCGCAAGATATAGCCCTACAAAATTGGGAACTGCCTAAACACTTCCTTATGTAAATAATGATGTAAGATTGGCAGTGTTGTTCAAATAAAGCAAACATACGGTTGCTACACAAACTAACGAATCCTATAAGTACCTATGATTAGATTTAGTTATATATTTAGTCGAGGAAAGTAAACAGTGAAGACTTAACGTCAATAATCATATAAAACTTATTAAAATAATAATTGGAGAGGAAAATCATAAATCAATTCAAAAATAGATGACACGTTTTCAAAAGTCATAATCATTACTTTTATCTATCATTTGAAACGCAGTCTTCAAAGATTCGGGGCTAACGTCTGAGTGGAATTTATGGCAACACTAAGCATACCCCTTCATAGTAACAACGGATACATCCAAAATAACCGAGCCAAAACGATGCCAGTCGACCCAGTTCCTGGCATATTTTATATTTAGATCCGGTGTGACAGACAACTGAAATGCTTCCGTGTTTTTCGATAATTAAAGCTGACATCGACTTGTCTACTATTTTTTATCTGTTCGAGTATTTCGGAAGTTGATTCTTTTCTTGGACCGTTTTGCAATTTCGATGACGAGTAACTTTATTCGAAAAGAGTTTTGCTTCACTGATTTAGGTACTAATTGCAGGTTATAGCTTTCCATATTAGCCTATTTATTACAACCTATAGGTAAGTATATACTTAATAATTATGCTATTGAGATTTATCGTTTTTTATACTGCTGAGGTTTTCGCGTGTATCTTTGCAAGCATGTTGTTATTTTGGAAGCTCTAATAAATCCAACGTGTAAAAGCACCATACCGGCTAAGGTCGATTTTCTAAAGAAATGGTTATCTCTTTCTTTTCAACCGACGAAAAAAACGGAGGAGGTCCTCAATTCGACGCGTATATATTTTTTTTTAATGTATGACCACGCATAACTTTTTTTTTTAACAAAACGAACAACAAAGTGTTCAGAGATTTAGTTATTTCCTAGATTAATTTGCACACAAACTATTTACATCCCACAATTTTGAACATAGCGTAGTTTTTGTTGTAATTGTACCCCACTATCCCCTATTGTGTGTCGCCGTTTACCTCGCAGTCGTGTGAAGAGTCAATGGAAAGTCAGGTAGCTCATATTTCAACCTTCAGTTTCACTTTTAATCATCAGCCTCCTTAGACAAGTGACATTCTACACTAGCTATAGAATCCAATGAGAAATGAATAGGGTTGACTGTAAGATACCGAAAATTTATGACACTTTTGCATATCTCACGATATACATTAATAGATAGGTAGGTCACTCACGAATAGTGTAGCTCTCTTTCTAACAGTGAAAGATTTTTTCAAATCGGTCCAGTAGTTTTTGAGCCTATTCTTTACAACCAAACAAACAAAGTTTTCCTCTTTATAATATTAGCAGAGATCGCAATAGGTAGTGCCTATTTACCTAAACTTGGCGGGAGGAGGTGACTAAGAGTGGTTACAACCACCAAAATTATTATTTATTTTTATCGAACGCGGGATTTCCCGGGATTTATAAGAATACATAATCGACACAGATTCACACTCAGCGTCAAATGATTAATAAAATGTAATTGTTTAATGCAAACATGTGTGTCGTGGTGTTTCACGCAGTGGTTTTGAAAATCGATCAAAAATGTAAGGTGTGCAAATTAAAACTCATTAACTTATGTAAAAAACATTTATTAAATACGATGTTACATTATGAAAACATTTTTAATCTGTATCATCATCAACATCATCAATATCAGAAGTATAATCATTATCACTACTATTGTCATCATTGTTTAAAGAATTATAATAAATAACCATTATTCTTTCACTGTTTTCGACTTTAAGACGGTTTCTTTTTACATTTAAAATCCACTTATACATTGAAAACGACCTTTCCGCTCAATAAAAATAAATAATATTTTTGGTGGTTGTAACCACTCTTAGTCATCTCCTCCCGCCAAGTTTAGGTAAATAGGCACTACCTATTGCGATCTCTGAATATTAGTATAGATTTCCCACGATATACATTTATACTTAGATATTGGCCCCAAAGGACCGATTTTACTTACACTATTGTAATTAGCCCGGGAGAGACACACATACCCCCAATGGCCGCCCCAGGCTTTGGATATGCGTAAAGAATTTTCACATCGACATAAATGAAAAAGGTACTATCAACTGTGCTGGCGATGTTACACCTTTAAGGTAATAATCGCTTGAACGACCCTGGTACCTGGCGGCTGTGTGTGAGGCAACAAGTGCAAGCAATTTTTTTCTAAAATGGCATACCCCGAAAGCATGCGATAGTACATGTTGGAATGGCTTAACTCGGGTATTTTAATTTATTTGCTGACGTTTCGTAAACTTTACAGATTATTGTTAGACTATCGTTATTATCGCTATAGTTGTTTCATTCCAATGTGTAATAACCGCGAAGGCATCAGAAATCATTAAAAGGTACAAGCCTCTACTTACGTTTCCCATTATATTATAAAAGACTAGCTTCTGCCCGCGACTTCGTCTGCGCACGATGAGTAACTTCACACAATATCGTTATAAAATATAGCCTATATGTTATTCTGATGTATAAGCTATATTGTGGTAAAGTTTCATTCAAATCCATTCAGTAGTTTTTACGTGAAAGAGTAACAAACATCCATACTTACAAATTTTCGCCATTATAATAGTAGTAGGATTGGACCTACCAAACTTGGTTAAACTTAATATTTTCTCTTAAATATCAATAATGTCATCATACTTTTTTATTAGGTCGTTTAATGTGGTTTAATTTCAATAACGAAGATGAAATTACCTTGTTTAATGACATCGTCATTACCATTCCAATGGTCTGTAAATGACTTTTAAGAAATAGTTATCAAGATTAAATTTCAATGAGTTTTATCTGCAATAATAAAAATATATATTGGGAAATTAATTGATATTTGAAAATATTATCATCATTACATAGTATAAAACAAAGTCTCTATCGCTGTCCATCCCTATGTATGCTTAAATATTAAAAACTATACAACGAATTTTGAAGCGGTTTTTTTAAATTGATATAGTGATTCAAGAGGAAGGTTTAGCACCCGTGTGAAGCCGGGCGGGTCGTTAGTTCAGTATAATTCAAGAACTGGGTGCAGCAATAACCCTTTGAAAGGTGCATTGATCCCTCATTACCTGTCATTGTTCAATTGTTACTAAACAATAATTTTAAAAGCTTTTATTAATAAATCAACTGTAGCGAATTCAATTCGCGTACTTATACTGATAATGATGACGTTTAAAATGAACACAATTCCACAAATAATTTAGTTTACCATACAGATGTACTGTGTTAATTTCAATCCGTTAATTGTGTGCCAAAAATGTTGACGCTTGTCGCTAGTATCAGTTACACCGTACAAAGAGCTTCAAAAACAAGCCAAGAGAATGTCAGAACGTACACAGTAGTTCCATAGTTACAAAGAACACTGGGGTACGTTAATATTGAAACATTTAAAGAGGTAAATAAATATTAACTCATACCTAATATTATGGTTATTATTTGCCTTAATCGCTATCATTGTCCTGTATTTTACCGATGTGTTAATGATGAACGCATGTAAATCAAAAATGTAGGTAAAATTAAGTATTTTTTAGGGTTCCGAACCTCTAAAGAAATATTGGAATCTTTATAGGATCATTCGTGTTTCTGTTTGACATTCTGTCCCGGCCAATTTTTTATACAATGTACGTCGTGTCGTTCAATCTAAATAAATAAATTAATATGGCGGCCATTAATGGGGGCTATTTTATACTTAACTTATGTTCTTAATTAACGCTTAAAGATACGCACATTTAGCTTAAAATTAATATATCATAGCTTACGATATCTAACCAAAATACAAACAGAATTTTAGACAATGGTCGATATCTCCATTTTTATATCCTACGGTAAGCTTTTAGTTCACGAATTAGGTATTTTTATTGCGCATTGTGTCATAACTAAAGTGTAACATGGAATGAAAGCGGATATAACATTGAATTTACCTTAACAGCAGTTAGCACCTTTAAACAATGTGTTGTTTTGAATAGGTAAAACAAAAGAGAGTGGTCAGTGACAAATAAATGTGCCGTAAGTTTTGTAAAAGACTATTCCAGATTATAAATTAGAAACTACCTGCATTGTTTAATGGATGAAAACTTCTTACTAATATTATAAACGCGAAAGTTTCTAAGAATGTATGTATGGACGATGGGCGTCTGCATGTATGGATGCATGTTTGTTACTCTTTTACGCAAAAACTACTGAATGGATTTTTATGAAAGTTTACAATAATATAGCTTATACATCAATATAACATATAGGCTATATTTTATAACGATATTGTGTAAAGTACTCATTGGGGAGGAGTGGAAGTCCTATAATCCAGTTTGAAGGGATATTTTGTATGTAGGTAGGTACTTACTCTTCAATTATCCTAATAATAATTTTCATGTAACAATTGTATTATGTGTCCTTATTGAGTTTGCATTAGATTACAAAACGGCCACACTACAGTAACAATGACGAGTCTTCCTTGTTATGGCTGGATTTGTCACCGACGCAATAATTAAGGCAAGCGACATTTCGCAACTGGCATAATAAATACTGCTTTGTTATTTGGTGGTAATGGAGGTTGTAAGTAAACATAGTCATTAGCCAAGCGACTCCACCCACCCAGTTGAGCTTGGCTGTTGGAAGGTAGCCACTTTCATACTGGCTATTGTTATAGACTATAGTTGAAGTCGACCGTGGACTGTCGGGTTCCTGACAGCTCCCGTCACTTTGATCTTTTATTTATGAGGAATTTTGATATGAAATAGGTACATACTCAACGCGCTTTGATGAGTGATTGTATCATGAGTTATAGTTGTGACGATTAACGCGTTAAGATTTTTGCAAACTATTGTTTGCAATAGTTTGCAAAAATCTCTTAAAATATTGGTAATCTCTTAAAATCTCTCTGATCTGAAAGCTTAGGGTGGGTTTACTAATAAAACACGAATACGTTATCTATGAGAAGAATTATAAACAGACAGTTAATTAAAATGAATTCAAACATCACACTAACAGTTTAGAAGCTTAGAAGTTAGTTATTGCTGTCAAAATATTTGATACAGACGAATTGATCTAAGTAAAGATAGTAAACTATTTCAACCGAGACGCGTTTGTAGGTAAATGGAAAAGATACGGAGAACACGGCTATTGTGCAACCTATGTACAGGCATTCAGACAATGGAAACAAAGCATTAGTAGCATAGACACGTCAACGACAAAAAAGTTAAAAGTGGGAGCGAGGAATCAGGGCGACTTCGTGACTATGATCGAGTGATTTTAATCCGGTTCCAAGGACCGGGTAAATGCATTTGCTGAGGACGTTATTGCTAATAGAACACAAGTTATACAGAAACATACCTGACTGGTTGAGCGATAATTTTCAATTAAGCCTAAGATAATTCTAAGATTACCAAGGTCACCTTTTCGCTTAGAATATACTGATAAGACAGATCTACTTACCTAGCTCTGAGCACTAACGAATAAGGTTCGATTTAAAAACTCGTAATTAATTGAAAATAGTTATCGACAACACGAAAACTATGCGAAGAATAACGACACAAATGTTTGAATGTATAAAGATTGAAACATACTATTGAAATGATGTTGATATAGATTAATACAATAATTTTGAATATTCTATTAATACCTATGTAGATACATGATAAGATAAAGCACAAACAGATTACGAAGGTGAATTGATAGTTTATTTGACTTTCGAATCTTGAGACGATGCAATACAAACTAAGATATAAGAAGGAGTAATGAATAAAGATATAGCGGATGAATCTGTTGATCCAGACATCCTGTGAACAATAACAATAGGTTCGCAACAGCGGCCGTATTCGTGCCGGTCTGCCTAATTAGGCAACTGAACATGATCTATCAACATGTAATGACGAAATCTGAATCCCGCATTACATTACTGCATACTATGCGGTAAGACCATTAATTCTAGAGTATCGATAAACTCTTACACATAAAAAAGGCGAGGTAAAAGGCGACAGTTGTTTACCGTTAATCTGTGAGCTTATTCAAATAGATAGATTTTTGGTTTAGTGCAGCGGAAGCGTGTAGGCTGATATCTGATACTTGACGCACGGAATTCGACTCTCGCCGGGCACTATGATACTTTGCTGACGTCCACTACACCAGCAATATAGATATGTGTAAGCCATTAAATCAATACGTGTATAAGCTCGATTCTAATCAATATGTAAAAGGGAAACGTGCATTCTCTCCGTCAAGGTCGTTCATAAATGAATTTGCAACAATAGAATGCGTATCCATACAATAGTTGTCTATAGGTACAGCTGGGGTTCTAAATGAATAATAACTGACAAGACAGTCCCCTCATACTCGCTCGACGACTACTGGATTTATCTGAACAGATAATCGGTTAGGAAAGCCGAGGTAACACGAGTGCGATAAAGATAGCAACAGATAGGGGCAAGGGTGTTAATGTGCAATGAAATTTAGTTACACACGATTTTCAAACGCAGACTTGATTCATAAAATGTGTGAATTTTGGAAGCCAAGAATAAATTTAGAACGTTTTTCTAATTATAATAGCAAGTGAGTGTAAGCATTTCGCGTGGGCGAGAGGACAGGGATGGAAATAGACGTGTTGGCATCGGCTGGCCTGCAGTCTGTCCACTACGCGGCTACACCCGATTCCTACATGATTTGATTAGTACTCATAATTTCAACTAATTGAGAGTTGTACACATCTGTACTGCATAGGTGATGCAGACAATTGACCTATACTCTTTGGTATCAGTTGCAGTTTCTCAGGCACTAAGTGCGTAATTTTACTAATGCAAGGCGTAACCGATTGGTAAGTGGTTAGAACCAAAGCACAAATGAAATCAGTTGAACACTAACAAAAGGCACGAGGGGATTGTGAAACGATAACACAAGGTTGACACAAAGTCCGACGCTGCAGCAACGCACCTGGGTGCAGCGAGTGGGCGGGTCGACGCCTATCCATTCCACAACGCATTCAAATACACCAAGAAATAATGAGACACGATCGGATAAACATTTCGTTAATATACCTGCTGCATAATGATACAACTTAGATAACGGATAATAACGTTTATTATCGTTATTTATTGACTCAAGTATATCTAAGAAATACATGCTTGACCCACAGTTACGACGT
The DNA here is from genome assembly GCA_038024825.1 of Polylopha cassiicola. Classification (NCBI taxonomy): domain Eukaryota; kingdom Metazoa; phylum Arthropoda; class Insecta; order Lepidoptera; family Tortricidae; genus Polylopha; species Polylopha cassiicola. The sequence goes on from CP149059.1 coordinate 6,845,117, forward strand.
CATTAGAATTTTCTTCGTTTTTCAAAAAAACAAAAGAAGGTGCAAACCGATTGGAATTGTTGTGACGATTAAATGCTACCATATTCCTCAATCACGGGTAAAGGGAAGGGTCTACAATTTGTTGTATCTACGTGCTTAAAAGTGTCCGCACAAGAACCGGTCCACTTAAAATGATATTATTGACGTGCGCCGGAGTCGAGAGTGTGTCTACGTCATGTTCCCTTGTCGTTCGTGGTTTTAACTAGAAAAGATCTGAGTAACCTCCGGTGTTTATAGTAAAGGTGCAAATATTTTATCAATTAGCGGTCACAGTGAATCAGATTTTCTGTTATGAAATTCTAGGTTTCTCCCGAATAGTAAACATCACGAAACATTGTTTTATACTTTCACTTTAATATTCTGTAGTTTGCTATTGGAATTATGCTGCGGGTCTTGTTTTTAGATTAGCCACGGGCTATCACAGAGTGCATTTATGTATTTGAAAGTTATATTTCTTACTTCAGAATAAATATAACATACTATTATATACTGTCTGACTACCAGATAAAAGATTACTTTTTTTTATTGAATGTTTAGTTTCTCGAAACCTTTAGGACACTAAAATAGTTTGGGAGGTATTTTTCTTGTTGTAGATTGTAGAGACGATCTTGCAAATTTGGTATGTCCCTGCTTTAGGATCAATGAAAGTCAATATACTGTGCAAAGTATTATGTAGGATCGTGAGTCTAACATCATTTTAATGAGATTTCGTAACGTCGGAGGTCGATCGTGCTAGGCTATGAACTGGAAAGCAGGTTCAAAATGTTCGTCGTATTCTGATAACGCCCGCTTAGAAAGTTACGTTTCTCTAGCCATTAACTAAATGTAAATTAATTCCATATATCATTATCGTGTCGTAGTTCAATATTCAAGGCCGTTGTTGTTTATGCCTGGAACTACTCCAAAACTTGCTTTCTATTCGATAAAGTCTGCAACATTTTGTGTCATTTTTATGTGGTTTTAGAAGTTGTTAATAACTAGAAAGTTCAGTCAACTTTGCTTAATTAAGGGATCACGATCTCTGTGTCATTGCATTTGTGTTACCCCGATGTAGTGATGGCTAGAGTCACGGAAGCCACATTTTATGATCAATGAACTGGTTGATTTTATTTGAGACAAATATTTATCTAAATTTAAATATATCATTTGTCATTTATTCAACATCTACGTTGTCATACAGATTCTTGTTAAAATGTCCCTTGAGCTCAAAAACTTATCTGATAAATTGTGACAAAGATTTTGTATGTTTTCTTTATAATCCATGAAATCGAGTCTTGCACGCAGCCGTTGGTTTTATTCATCGACTCTTGAACAAGTGCCAAAAACCAGCCAACATCGACAACAAAAAATAGCTATGTCAAAAACTTACGTAACCGTCATGTCACAAAACAGTACGTCACGTCGTCAACATACTAATGAAGTATTTTGTCATACATCGAAGATCTTAATACTACTACTTTCTCATTAAGTCACTACATAAAAAGGCTGTAGTTTTTAACTGTAGACTATCCCTAACTAGATTTGTAACCCTTCTGTTGTTATAGTCTCCAAGCTTATTAGTATCCGTCTCCCTTCATGCTAAGTAGTGCTTCATTAACAATAGTAAGAGTCTTCTGAATGATGAAGTGTACCTTTCATTAGATCTTCCATATACAAGTGTTTTTGTTTGTGTAACAACGTAAATAATAAATGGTGATGTTACCATAGATCATTCTTTTTAAGTTCGAGAACAATTTGCCTCGTTCGTTAGCATCGCTCTTATTAATTTTGTATCCATTATGATCAATTAAGAAGACTAACTAACGTCATTATTTCCTTATCACCGAACATTTTAGTATTTAATAATATGTTCGAAATCTTAAAAACTTTGTCTTAACATACAGATTGAAATCTAACTTTCACTTGTATCGTATATAACGTGATAAATATCAAATAGGTACGTTATCTACATAACGTCTATATTGATCTTCATTGATTTTCTAAATTAATACAGGACAAAAACAGTAACACAAAACTCCAATGCCCGATTTGTGGATGCTACACTATGGCTTATCGAACATAGGTCAATGCACTCCAGTTCAGAGGAATTACGCGAAAGGTATGCCAAGGTGATAACTCTTCGGTCCGAAGACAGGGTACCTGACTAACTCAAACAACCTTACAAGACATTTATTTTAAGTTTCGATCTAACTTTCCGATCAGCTGAGTCTTGGTAGCATACCGTTCCAACTTAAAACATCGCTAAGGATTTAGAATTTATTTACCAACATGTTCTCTTCTTTAATTCGTCTTTTTGCTTTGGATTTCGAAACGTATAAATTGCATCGAAAGATAAATGCGGTTGTGTTGTGATAGTTGTAAACTATTAACTGTAATATACGTCTTCTACAGCATCTTGTGCTCGATCGTTAGAGAAATATAAGTTTTATGTAAATTATTAATTTTATAACCAGTTTTGTGCTCGTCCTCACTTTCACGGCTGATTTCTAGAGTAGCCAGCTGTTGATCTTACTTTTGATTATGTTTCACAGTGCCCGATTAATCATTAAGCTTTCCAACTGCATTAATGACTGTGTTTATTTATTTGGATGACATCAGCGTTGTAGGTAATACCAAATTATTTGTCATATTTAGAAAGTGTGTGCGGTGGGTGCATGTGCCTAATTGCTGGGTAGCTGTGATAGTGTTTCTTGGTATTCCTCAATAAGGAAAACGTAATGACGTGTGCCAGTGACCTGGTTGTGGAGGATGGATTCCAGTGGTGTCGGAGTGAGTGGTTTGGCTGGTCGGCATCGCAGACGCATCTCAAGTTGGTTGGCCGCGACATTGACCCGCCATACACGATCGGCCAATGCACTGGGTGTCGCAGGCTCTTTGTTTACATCCTGCGAGAGTCACCGCCTGAGCCTCACTAGTTCATTGTACCGTGCGTGCTTAGAAAGAAACATTTTGCTTTACACTTACTTTTCATCTCGTTACTCTTTAGACTACATTCGTCTTGAGTATGAAAATGTAAAGTGCCATTCATCGGATTTTTTTGATATTATATTACATTCGAGATGTCTACATTTTACCATACAGTTCGCCAAAGTTTATAAGTGCAGCCATTTATGTAGTAATAATAAACTATGTAAATATCTATAAAATTTTATTTTACAGTTATAACTCTTTATTACTGCTGCATAAAAAATAAAGAAAATACTTTCAAGGTTATTTGGGAGTTAAGAGTTTTTAACATTGATAAATGAACTCTCCCTGCAATCGGAGAGTGCTTTCGTAACTCGTTAATGACATTCCATCGAGGAGCTCGCAGGGTGCGTCAGCGCGCGTCACGAGCTGCAGTGCTCCGCAACCTTGGTGATGATTGAATGCACATGACGTAGATCAGGCAGCACACCACTTTTCTGAAATATGGGATTCATGGTGACGCAGTCGAACGCCCGCGCTTTCAGCGGCGCCTGCGCTGGACCCATTTTAGGACATGACTAACGGAAATTCGACTCCTCTCTCTCCGACCCGCTCCCTCCCGTGGGAAGCGGCGTGCGCGCGTCTCGTTCGCTCAAAAGCTCCAAGAAATCTTTTAATAGTGTCCCACGGCCGCGATCTACTTTCAATCTGCGGCGGGAAAAATGCAGGAACTGGAGAAATATTTTGAAAATCCGCGCGCGTTATTGAAAACTTTTATTACGTTTAATTTTTAATTACGATTTTTTTATTGATTATCGAGTTACCGTTTAATTTATTTTTTCCTGTTATTATGTCGTCACGTTTAATTAACGCACAGTATTGTATATTTTTGTACGGCATTAATATTTGTGATAGTTTATTTAGCAAGGCGATACGCTTGGCAGCTGAACACTAAAAATAGATTTATAATCTGGCGAATTTATATCTGTACTAGACTAGCAATACATAGTCGTTATCAGATGTAGTGCACTACGATAGTGTTATGAGGGGGTCCATCAATGCCGGGTGAATTTATATTCACAGAAAATATAGACATCAAACATATACAAACATGAGTCACGTACGAGATAAGGTAATATCGTTGATATTTTACGCGACACTAAATCTACCTACGCATACAATCCGTGTTTAATTTCAATTCATCCCTCTACCCGGCTGTCAACAGTGTTAAAACTGACCTTTTTCTGTTGCTTCTCCCAAGCCGGGTCTAAAAGACCCTCGCGTTCCCACTCCTCCTCCTGTTCCATATAGCCATCAGGATACCCGTCATAGTTGTTCATCACCCCGTTGTCCATCATCATGGTCACTGCACTGACCGTCGATTTCGATGTTCGTTCGAGCCTATGACCGCGAACTCGCGTCTGTTAGTTCGCACCGCGCACTGCAACAGGCAGCCGGCCGCGTGCCCGCTGCGAGGAAACTGGCGCGCGAGCGCTGCCGGCGGCGGCTTGAGGAACTTTCTCTTGCGTTTCGTTTCACGTAACGAACTGTCAAACGGTACAAGCGCAGCGATGTTCTTAAAGAGATTTTAAAATAATGTAATTTATTTATATTTGATTAATTATTTAGAAATATTTTATACTAGCTTCCGCCCGCGACTTCGTCCGCGTGGAACTCCTCCTTTTTTGCAGTCGGTTAAGCCTATGTTCTTTCTCAGGCTCCAGGCTTTCTTTGTACAAAATTTCACTTAAATCGGTCCAGTAGTTTTAGCGTGAAAACGTAACAGAGACAGACAGACAGACAGAGTTACTTTCGCATTTATAATATTAGTAGGGATTAGTAGGGATACAGTGCACCTAGTATTGTAGGCATATAAGGTTATTTTAAATGATGCGTGTGGTAATGTCTATATAAGATGTAAAATTAATATTTTAAGTACTTTTTTTAATGATAATTCATTAATAGTCTCATTCATCTTTGTTTAAAATGTACATTACAAGTGGAATCCTCAAAATATATGAAGTTTATGCTCTATGATTTTATTTGAAACAATTTTTTTTCATTATTATTATTATAATATATATTATATAATAATACTATGTTTTATTGGATGCAATATTTTTAATAATTGTTGTAAAATAACTAGTATAGGTAAGTATAATTAATTTAACTCGCGTATGTTTTGATTGTTATTGCGACTTTAGTCTTACTATCGTCAGCTTAGTCGTCTACTAATATGAAACTATAAAGTTTTCGAAGCGTCAATAGATAGGTAGGTAAGTACCTATGCTGTTTCATAACTTAGGTAAGTACCTACAATATTTTTATTTTCAACTATTATTTTACATGGTTAGCCGAGTTTTTGTTTTATTTGAACTACCTACTTGGTCTAAATTTTAATTTAACAGATTAGACAGAGATAAAAATACGAAATACCTATTTCCTACTTAAGATTAATAGATACCTAGTTATTGGTTTCACTATAACTCGGTATTTTATTATTTTACATACCTAGTCGTGAGATTACTCACGGGCAAAAATTTGAAGGATATGAAAGTATTACCTACATAGGCAGATAGATTAGAGAGATTTGAGTTAAAAATAATAATTAATTACCATAGGTGCGATAAATTATAATATACGATCGAAAGTAGTTTGACGGGTGCGAATCATAGTAAAACCACACATAAAATAGATACACAAAAAAAATTTATTCACCACATAATATTTCATTGAATATTTATCTTGCTTATGCAAAATAACAGTTATATATTTCATTTTCATTGAAAGATTCCACTTATTAACATATACGTAAATATAGCCACATCCACGATCACAGGAAGGTTAAAATTTTGGAATAGAAAACTTATTAACACGATCAATATTTGGTGTTCTACAAAATTAAAACTATTACACTTTAAATATGAGTATTAAGTTTTCAGGGGAGACCGGGGCCACAATGATCATACGTACCTACTACAAACGTAAGCGATCAATCAAGTCAATTGTTTAGTTCCATTTATAAGTACCTAAAACATTATAGTAGGTAAAATATTCCTTTTTTTCTGAAGCACATAAGATTTAATCTATATGTTATAGGCAATGTGTATAATGCAGGCATTCTATACATTTCCTAGGTATTGTATAGAATGCCGGGGTCGTCCAGGCAATGTGTGAAATGATATTGAATGTGCAAACTATTTTACACTTTACCTAGGAAATGTATGGAATACCTAGGCATTGTATAGAATGCCGGTTGACGCATAGGTAATGTATGTAACGCGTTTTTTTAGTATACACATTGCCTGATGCGCTTCGGGCATTTTATACAATACCTAGGCAATGTATGAAATGAATCGTATTATACACATTGCCTGAACGTTTTAGGCAATGTATACAATGCCTAGGTATTCTATACAATGCCGGATTATACACATTGCCTATAATGTGTATAATGCAGGCATTCTATACATTTCCTAGGTATTGTATAGAATGCCGGGGTCGTCTAGGCAATGTGTGAAATGATATTGAATGTGCAAACTATTTTACACTTTACCTAGGAAATGTATGGAATACCTAGGCATTGTATAGAATGCCGGTTGACGCATAGGTAATGTATGTAACGCGTTTTTTTAGTATACACATTGCCTGATGCGCTTCGGGCATTTTATACAATACCTAGGCAATGTATGAAATGAATCGTATTATACACATTGCCTGAACGTTTTAGGCAATGTATACAATGCCTAGGTATTCTATACAATGCCGGATTATACACATTGCCTATAACATATATATTATATAAAATGCAATTGCTGTTCGTTAGTCTCGCTAAAACTCGAGGACGGCTGAACCGATTTTAGTTTTAAAATGTTTGTAGAACTTGTAGGTTTAAAAGGTGAGAAAACTTGGAAAAAAAAAATAAAAAAAAAACTGTGTACGCGGTACGAAGTTCGCTGGGTCAGTTAGTATAACAATAAAAATTAATACAGGATTCATAAGAAAACTGTAAGAAAGAATCGCTTTAACGCGCAATACAAATAAAACAAACCAATGACAGATTTAATACCATAGGTACAGTAAGAACATAGGGCCGGGAAATAATGTCAGGGTTAATAATTAAATAGGTAAATGTAGTATTTTGTTATTTCAGGTCATTCTTGATTACGTAGGTACCTATTTTCATTGAGTCCCCAGCTTCCCCAGAGGAAGTAATAATTATAGTTCAGTAGCCATAAATAATTACTTAACGGTTAACGGCGTATAAATCCTTCAAAGCTTTGAGCAAAATCACAATAAACTAAAACGTACCTAAACATTTTCACAACAATAAATGATTTACTTTGTAATTTATGTAATTTCACGAGTATAAAATTTTTACCGACAATTCAACTTTACTTTTCAGTGTTATTTGCCAGAATTTTTAGAAACGTTTAAACTTTAGGCTACATATTTTATGTTATAATTTTAACATCTAATGTAAGAAAAAGATATTTGACCCATTTCACTAAAATATAGTATATGAAGAACAGTCACATTGAACGGAAAATCTTATTAATAATATGAAAAATAGTGTGCACTCTGACATTGTTTAAATAAAATATACTTAATTAAGAGGCAAAATTTACTGTTTAAAAAAATAATTTTGCTTCAATACTAATTCTGCTAAGGAATTTCACTAAGCAACAATAAGTTTTTTTTCTGTACCAAAGATGGTCACAGTAGTATGAAATCGAAAAAAAAGCCATAATATGGCGCTAGAGTATCAGCTCCATCTCGTTTCTCTGTTACTGTAGAGGTGCTGTTATTAATTATAGGTAAATTACGTGGGTATCGAGTTTTTCAAGTAGGTATGGCTCCACAAAGAACTAGATCAATGTCGATACCTAGGGGTGTAGACCAAGGGTGTAGAACAAGGTACGTTAACGTTGAACGTTGGCACCAAAAAGTATGGGATTTGACACCCGCGGACGACTGTCACGTACTTACGTCACAAACGTTCGCAGATGGCAAATCCCATACATTTTGGTCGTTTCGTTTAACGTTAACGTCTATGCCCCCTATTCGTCTAAATTTATTACGACCCGAGACGGTGCCGTTACGTTAGCGACATCTACTTAATTTTGGAATTGCGATAGGTATAATTATGCGCAATAATAGGAAAGACGACTACTTTTTTATCCATCTAGTACGTTACGATAAATTATTTAACACGACGTATTTTTCTTAACTCAGTCGAACAAGAAATGACGAAGATAAGCGCTTCAAAAGTTCGAAAGTGAGGACACGTTCTTATGTAAATTGTACCATATCGTGACGTCACGAGCCCCTATTCTTGAACTTTAGAGTCTTTTGTTTTTTTGAAAAAAAATTCGTATCCAATATTTTTTAAGTAATAAAATAAGTGACGGACTAAATAGAATTTCGTTATATTTACCCAGTCGTCATTCCTATTATTGAAAAGTAATTTTCGAATTATCATTGTACATTATATATTGCTTTTAAATTTGACAACAGCTCATATAGACAACTAATATAAGTACATAAATGGATGTACAATAGACTGGAAGTCTAGTTAATAACTAGGTAAATACATTCATTATATTAACTTGGGTTGTGGTCTACACATCTATTTAAAACATTTATTTGTTAAGAGAAAGCGTCTTTCGTTTCATACAATTTATAAGTCATATTGGAAGTGTAAGTGTTGAAGTACATTTAATAGACATCACAAATTAAATAAATACTTTCTAACTCGGTAGTACAAAATATAAAAGATTCCTTTAGATAGGTCAAACATTTAGTAGTTTTAACCAATATTTTTTTTTCTTAGTCATAAAAATTTAACTTATATCTAATAGACGTTTTAAGTTATAAGAATAATATTTCCTCATGTTATACTTACCCTGACTTGCTCGAAATTAATGTAAAATGTTAAAAATTCTGATTACATAATGAGGTTTAGTTTGAAAATAGTTTATCAACAAACGTACCAGTTTCCATGTGTTTTTTATTAAATGAATGAGAACATATTCATTTATGATATTGAGATTTATTTGTTACGAGATTGCTTCAAGATTTCTGTACTTACATAATATATTGAGACGACAATGAAGATTATGAAAAAGGCAAGTCATTCTTAAGTTTTACCTAAATTTAACATTATAGTTGAGACATGTATAAGAAAAGCGACATTGAACGGTGAAATAAAAATAGTACAATATAAGTATATATTTATATATATAACGATAATGCTGAGGAGTAAATATTTTAGTCAGAAAAGGCAATAACAGGGTAATAAGAAGACATCCCAATAACGAGATATGCTAAAGACATCGTAATTATATTCTACAAATTAACACTCTATTTTAACGTCAATAATAATCATATTTCAATGACTTTATATTTTTGTACATATTTTTATTTGCTTTTATTTTGTTTACATACATATAATATTTATAATATATGACTCTTTATTTATACGACTAAACATTTCGGTGATTCAGTCGCTTTACGTGAAATAATGTCTTCGTGTTTGTAAGTCGGGAATTGATTTGTGTATCCTACTCTGTTTAAATATGTATATTCCGGGATATGTGTGTAGGATATACCTATATATATGTGAATGTATAATCAACTAACTATTTTAAAATAAATAACTCCGGTTATATCTACAATAACTTGATTTACTATTCAGTATCACTGAAGAGTGAATAATGTATGTACCACATCAATTATTTTGTTTACAACATGTATATTCACACCAACTGGATTATGTATTTGCGGAACTACACACGTAGGTTCTATCGCAAAGTTCTTGGTACCAAAAATAGAGATGATTATGCTGAACACGTCTAGATGTAAAAAATATAGGTATCAATGAACAACAACAAGGAATAGGCATCCGAGAAGTGTACAATTATTTCTCGCACCTCTACTCAAGTACATTTATAACAATAATACTTTAGAAGGCTCCAACATACCACAATATAAGAAGGACCCGGCCAGTCTCTCTTCATAATCTATCTAATACACTGATATCCTCACAGCTCCAAGTTATATACCGTAATCAAAACTCTCAAATTCCGAAAATCTCGAGTCCTGCTTCTGCAGACGCTGCTGGCAGGCCTCGATGTAGCTGTCCTGGATGCGGTACATCCCGGAGTTGGCCTGATACATCAATGTCTCCAGGATACGCTCGTTCTTGATCGCCTTCGACGGGAGCACCACCTTGATCAATTCCTGTGGTGAGATCCTGTACAGTTTCAGGTCTCTAGCTAGCCGTTCCATAATGCATTTAAATTCATTCTTGGCATCAGTCTTATTGGCGGACTTGGCTTTGATTTTATTTCGAGCCCAGCTGAGCATCGCTTCGAACTTTCTTACTTCGGGCACTTCGAGATTTCGGCACATTATCATTTGCACCATGGATTCGGAGAGATTGAGGAATTCCGCTGTTTGGAACAGAGCGTACGCTCGTTGCTCGATGAAAGCTAGAATCATGTTGACTAATTCCGAAGCCGATGTGTATCGCCAGTAGTAGTTCTCTAATGATATGAGCATCGTGCATACCTGAAATAGAAGTACGATACAGTTAATTGGTATAAAAGGAGAACTAAAAATACTGCATCATCAAGCTTTTGCCCAACTAAATAGTTCTTGGAGCCCAGGACAGGCCTGATAGATTTTGAGACCAAAAGAACTATAAAAAATATATTTACTAACGTCCGGTCCGGTCGTTCCCCCAGGCGTCCTCTAAACTAACGGACGCGGACGGATGGCAACCCTACACCTAAACGATTGCTGGTGATATTCGACATAAACACAACCAAATTTCCCCACGAAGGTCTGAAGCAATAGCTTTAATAACACAGAACATGAACATACAACCTCGACCCTAGGTAATCGTAAATATAGGTATGATTATCAATAAATACCACTTCTATCCTAAGGAACTGCTTGGCGTGGTGGAAACAGGCTTGCAGCAGTTCTGGCAGGTCGTAGTGCTCCGCTGCGCAGATTAGTCCCGGTATCGACGCACAGGTGAGAGGACAACTGCCCGTGTGCAGGTAGTCCAGGAGAATTCGAAATGTCTCTGGGTCGAATTCGATGATTGAGAACTGAAAATAAAAATGGAAATGATGTTAAAGATAAGCAAATTAACAATAATCTTTAATCTAGTGTTACGTTTTTAGGTTTAGACTATTGTCCGCTCAGTCGTGCTACGATTATGGAAACTGTATGGAATCCGAAACGTCAGCAAATTAAAGAAAATAAAATACGCGAGTTAAATTCGTTAATACTTCTTTCATTCCAATGTGTAATAACCGCGAAGGCTTCAGAAATTAATCTTTAATTTGATAAGCACCTTAATTGGTACCAACTTGGGCGCCAAATTTAATCCTTTATTCTTTAAACGTACTTTTTGCTATTACAAGATGTATTTAAAGGAGGACAGCAGCAAAACATGAGAATAATGGTTACCTCGGTCTGTGCAAGTTTGGCACGGTCCACCTTCTGAGCATCAGCGCATACCGAAAGCCTTGGCACCGCTAATGCCGCATTCTTGTCTTTATCTTTATCCTTGCCTTCTTTATCTGTTAAATGAAAGAGGATAACAGTTTCATTAACTGTGTAGTGTGTGTGAGCAATTTGTTGAAAAGCAAAATAATTGCAACTCTATTCCGAACAGGCGCTTATAATATGAGTATGGTTTTATCGATAAACACAGGTACATGGTTACATTGCTTAAACAATTATACATGAAAAATTATGTAATTTCTAAAATGATATTATAAATATCAAATTTCAATCAAAGCATTCAAGGTTACTAATTATCTACATTAAATCACTCTAAATTATAAAGGTGAAAGTTTGTGAGCGTGTATGTTTGATTAGTAACAAAGCTACACGCTGAAAGTACTAAACGGATTTTGATGAAACTTTACAATAATATAGCCTATAAATCAAAATAACATAATTATAGACTATATTTTATAACTACATTGAGTACTTCTAGACACATCGTGTACAGACAAAGTCTCGGACAGAATTTAGGGCCGAAATGCATCGAATATGCCATCCCAAATGGACTAACTAATATAATATGATTACACACAATCATCCGGCTATTTAGTCTATAAACAACTACTTACTAGAACAATCTTGTGAGCTAGCCCATTTTTTCTTGTCCTCTGCGTTGAGGTGTGAATGTTGCTTGCGGATGGAGCGGCCCCAACCGGCCGTGATGGTACCGAGGCGGGAGAATGCACGCTTCACCATTGGAGAACTAGGGACGCTCTTGGGCCTGTAACACGTATCGTAATAATAAATTAATTACATAATCATCTTACAGTAGAAATGGTGAAGCTGGAACACCAGATATAATTCATCACGGAGGACTGGGTTACTCGCCAATCCTAATGTATGCACGTTTTGAGGCAATTAAGGGCAATTGTTAGCCAATACAATCGAATTATTTACTGAAATTAAAAAAAAATCTCCTAAGTGTCGCAGTAAGCAGATGGAGAATGGATGGAGATAGTAGGCTCCGGATACCTGGAGCCTAAAAACTTCGGGGCATTAGGAGAAATAATACGACACATAAAATCGGTCATAGGGAACTTTGAGTAAGCTAAATTAGGGATAGGCGCCAAAGATCCTACTAGGTCGAAGGGGATTCGAAAGGGCCCCGAGATAAGATAAGGTAAGCAAAAAGTCTTTATTGAAAAGGTGCGTGACTTTAGGTATGTGTGTGTACCTGGGCGATTCAATATCAGGAACCTGCAGGAAGTTGCTACTTTTTTGCCGCGCAGGCGTCGGTGACAGCAGCGTGGGCGCCGGGCGAGCAAGCAGTTCCGCTACTGGCACTTGAGGAGATCCAAACCCAGTCTGGATGCCGTATAGCATTTCTTGAAATACTCTGGAATATTAAGAAGAATTTCAGTAGAGATTAAAAATCGCTACAGTTATTGGAAAGTGTAATTATTGGCCAAAACGTCACCATTGAACTACCTCAAAAAAGATTTTTTCAGATTACTAGTTACAAACATCACAATGCTTACCTGCTTCTGACACCTAATATTGCTCTTACTCCTATAAACTTGGTCTTCTGTTTAGATTGTCCTACTAAGAAAACCACATCAAAAAGTTGTGCGTTGGTTGCTATATTCAGTTCATTGTTTAAAAAGACTCGCGTGAAGTCTTTCGCCAATTGGTCGTAGTCTTCGAATTGGTCACGAACAGAATCCAATAATGGAGATGAAGGTCGCATATGACCTATGGGACGCCAAGACCCTGGAAGTAATTAATAGAAACGTATTAGAGATGAGACTTCCCAAACTCACAATATTACCTATATGTAATACGCGTACGTGCCTACTAATGTTCCCTTATATAAAATATCATTCAAAAATGTATTTGATCTCCTGAGTGGTTATATATTAAAAACCCACAAGTTTTATGTTAATATTGGTCGGCATTAAAGTTTAGAAAGTGATTAATAAACAAATTGGGAATTCGCTATTATAGATAACCGAGAAGATTATAAGTTCCTTTGACCTGGCGCGAACTGAAAACTTCGAAATTCCAGTAAATCCACGCGATTAAAATTTTAGAAGAGATTTAAGTTTACCTCTTCGGTAGGGTTTAGGTATTTGTCCAGTTTCTGCGTGATTTTGCAGATTGGCAACGATATCTTCTAGCATTTGACTTCGGGTTCTTTCTTGCATCCTCGCAAATTTGGGAGCCGAGTATGATGCCCTTTCGCCATTGACGATTTTTGTAAGAAGCCATTCCCTATAAATTACATGAAAATATAAATAAATGGCAATACATCGATCATAACATATTTCAATTCTCATATCACTTAAAGATTTAATAATGTCGTTTGTACATGCTAACTAACCTGAACATAGGGCCTTTATCAAACACGCTTTGTTCCCAAAGGTAAGGTTTGTAGGCTCCAACTTCGTCTCGTGTGACAACAGATACTTCATACCTAGTCGGCTTTCTTTTTATCCTGGCTGATACTCGAACTGTAATTATTAGTACAGATTTATATATTATGAAAACATTTCAGCATTATTCAAATAAATAACAGAATCTTCTGATACCGTACCTAAGATGAAGGTGTGTAAGAAATGACTCTTGATGCATGCTGGCGAGAAGGCAGTATTATCTGCCTCGAGGAAAACCACGCAAACAATATCGTTGCCAATGTGCCGCTTTCGTTGAAGTTTCTGAGGATCGTGTCGCTCGTACGGCAGCAGAGTAGACACGTGAAACATGATCTCGATACTCCTCCAATTAGTATAAACCGAATACAAGCCAGTCAAGTCATGCACCGTATCCAGACCGCCTTTGTACTTATCAAAACCTAAAAACAAAACAAATATTTAAATATCTACATCAAAGTTCAACGGATATCGTATTTCTCAAACGCGAAATAATAAGATACCTTTAAGCCGCACTTTATCTCCTAATACTTGTAAGAACTCTTCAAACATTGGCGAATTTTCATTATTATCCAGGATTTCTTCTTCGCTGTATTGATTTTCTTTGACATATATCACGCCGACTTTTAATTCCGACTTAATAAATACCTGGAAAAGAATAAACTCTTGTAAATAAAAAAGTTATAGGTATTTAAAGAAAATGGAAGGGAACGTTAATGGTGCGAGACTTATCAGCGGATTAGGGAATAAGGAAGCAATATATCTTGGCCGCAGCTATCAAAAATATAATCATCGCGTAAGCCACTCTCCCAAGGGATGCCACTCATTATCTTTTCCATTTCGCTCCACTAGAGCCTTCCACGTTCATATAACCGAATAATAAGCGCGTAATTTTTCTTATTTTCAATAATCAAAGAACAATTTTCAATAATCACAGGTAGTTTTATTTTTAACAGATTCCCCCGAACGAAATATTTAATGCATTAATTCAAAATGAGAAGCGATTCCTGTTATGGCACGTGGAGTGGAGTAATAAGTTTGCGAGAGTGTGCCATTTGACAGCGACGGCAATAATATCTAAATTGGGACGACATGATAATCCACTCTATCCTCCGGGTTGCCGTCGAAAAACGGATCCCTATTTCAATTAGTCGTACCTACCGCCAATAACAACAGTCGGATGGAGCAAGTTGGATTATTTGAAATAGTAATGATTTATTAAAGTTTAGAGATTAATAATTTTATACGAATATTGTATTAGATAAAGTACGTTATACTCCGTTTATAAGCCTACGGATACTTTTACACCAACTCTTCATAAGGATATATGAAGTATTTTTCATCACCGTGTTTTAGATAGTCTGTGTTATCTAACGTAGGTATGTCAAAAATAACGTACAATTTCGGATGTCACTTCTAATGAGAGGCGAGTTTACGGCCGTACCTGCTACCAAATAAACAAGATGTAAAACGTATTCCTGTTTACTGCAGCCACGCCAAAGATCAGTAATCAGACAATTCCTTTACCGGTTTTTTTATTTTGATATAAACTAGCTACTTCCTGAGCACTCACCGGACATTCAATGAGTTTGTAAGACTTTGGTAACAACAATGATCATTTATAAATGCGTGTTCACTTTCAGGAAATTCAAGTTTCTGAGAGTGTCTCCGAACGTTTCTTCCCAGAATAACTAACTACGGGTAGGAGTTGACATACAGAACGACTTGGACAGTTTTCTCGTTTCGTTGTTATTGTAAATTCATAAGACTGCGAAGAAAGGTAAATTTCTGGGGAGCAAAAGAAACGAAGTTATGAGTGTTACCTCGCCGCTGTACGCATCGCGTCACGCCGTTCGCGTTAATAATTCTACGACAATTTGAAGCCACTCGAGAAAAGAATTACGCTGAAGTACGTCGTTAACTTTTAATGGAGTTAGATTCGTGGAGGTCGCCGGATCAGAGGTTATAAATTAGGCAATAATCTAAGTAACAGAAAAAAGACTGAAAGGTTTCAGCCATCTTCCAAACTTGTTTATTACGTTTGAAGTATCTAACGAGCTTAATGTAAAGTTTTGCGATGATTTGATTAGGCTTGAACAATCTAACTACGTCACTACTTGGACAATTCGACAAATGGCTATGAAACAAGAAAATGTACTAATATTAAGTTGATATTTAGTAGGTACATCTAAATCGTGATATGATATAGTTTCATGAAGGAAAATAGTATCTATAAAGGAAGGAAGCATACGTCGTTCATGCGGACGGCAAGCTGTCAATAACGGAACTGACGACGCTCTGTTGAGAAGGGCTCGTGGAATATTGAACAGACATTGCGAAAGTTCCGTTTTTCGTCAACCATTCATGTCCAACTTACGGTAGATGTTTTTGGACTATTTCTATTTTAAATGTAACGGATAACCGGTATCATACTTCTCCGGATTTAAGCAGAGGAACGTAAAATATGAATTGTATTGACAGAAATACGAAAGGAATTTCGGAAGAGAAATCCGAACTGGATTAGTAAAATGCCGTTGAGGGCAAAAATTTTAAATAATTTGGAAAAATTTGCTCCAATCTACCCATTGCTTATACTATAGTTGCTAGGTAACAGATGTACACACTTAAATAATTGTATCACATTTTCATAATTAGCAAACTAAAATCTGCCCCCCACATGCATGAAATTAAAACAGAAAATTAAAAATAAGCTTTTCATAATTCATATGAATAAAGAAAAGGGAAATATCCGAACAGTATTTCGCATGACGGGCGCACTGAAAAAA
The DNA here is from genome assembly GCA_038024825.1 of Polylopha cassiicola. NCBI lineage: Eukaryota > Metazoa > Arthropoda > Insecta > Lepidoptera > Tortricidae > Polylopha > Polylopha cassiicola. Next base: position 6,861,804 of record CP149059.1, read on the forward strand.
ATCACATAGGAAGATTAACTAAAAGCAGTATACATAATGTTCCTTTTGTTTATGTGTCAGCGCTCGAGGAAGCGAGGATGAAATTTAAGTCCCGTCAAGTATGAGAGTTTGTTTTGTGCTATTTTCATGAAACTCGACGTTTTCACAGAGTAAAATTAATGCCCATTGGAAATGCAGGGATGGACAGGACCAGGCGGCCGCTCTTGCCAAAGTTCCTGCTTACGTCCGTAGGTATCTCCCGGCGCGTAATGAGAATTGACAGCTCGCTGGATCGAACTAACTTTGCTTTAATACCGAGCAGGCCAAAGTGACTCCTATAGACTATGAAACACAATTTAACTCCAACGTTTTTAGATAAACTTTGATAGGTGCTCCGCAGTTAAATTCGCCCGTTCGCATTCCTAAAATGCATTGCTTTGCAAATATTTCCATGCAAACTATTGCGGTCAACATTAAACGTGCATTCCCGTTAACTAAGTATGTAAATATTGCTTATGCATTTTACATTACGAGTGCGCCTGAAAAAGGGGCGTTCAGAACATATTTATTATATTAGGAATTCCATAATGTAGGAGTCGGGACGGGCTGAATGTCACGATACGGAATCACGCGAGGTAATTTTACCCGTGGAACTTCCCGCGCCGGTTAATATTTTAATGCGACCTCATCTCGGCGAGCGCTTTCGAAGTTACTACGAGACGTGTCTCCGGGAGAAATAGTTTCGTGTCTAACTTGTCATTAGTCCATTACCGTGATTAAGCGGGGGTTAAATATGTGGATGAGGTGTGGGGATGCGATGATCCCTAGTAGCGGGGGTACATACATCCTATTTGCAGATTAAATTATTACGAAGAACATTAACATTAACTTGAAAGAATATTAAGCGTGACCGATAACTCAGTAGGTACTCGCACCTAAAATAGGATACGTTGCTTTCCAATATCGATTGATTTGGCAAGCGACCACGTGTTTCCCTACATTCTTCTATTCCCAAGACGATAAGAGGCAGGTAGGGCTCCAGGCAGAGGGGCGCCGCCCCCAGCGCGAGCGGCAACCTCGGTGCCGTCACCCTGCCACTCGCGACTAACGCGGCTCATTAATGTTTCACGGCTGTAAGCGGAGGCATCGTTTATTTCTAATTGGGAACTGAAAAAACAATCGCAGCCCAGAAAAGGTTTTACTGCTAATTTACTTGCTATTCCGAGTACGGTTCGGTTTTAATGCTGAATGAGTCGTGAATTCGTTATGTATAGTTGATAGATTGCTCTCGTTGTTTCGGTTTGTCGATTGTTTATTGAAACTGACGATCCGTATACGCTCTCGAAGTTCATTTGGTGAACTATAAAGTATTAAGTTAGTTTAGATGACATTATTGGACTACAGACTAAATGTGTCAAGTTTGGCGATGTTCGGCTACGTATTAGAGATGTCATTTGGTCTAATGAAATCTAGTAGCGCTAACAGAACCCAATTGTAGGTAATTTGCAAGAACGTTTGTGGCGTCTGGCCTAGCCCTTATAAAAACTGTATGTTATGGTCCTTATATAGATAGATGTTTCAACTAGATGGCATGTTGATTATCTGTGGTAAGACCAGTAAGCACAGTATGAAAAAAACTTATGTGACAGGGATAACTTTAAGTTTTTAGTTATTAAAGTGCACATATGTACATGTACTTCCTTTCAATTATAGATGTGATTAAACAATGTTATTAAAAAGAGCGTGTTTCTATTCCAAACCCTACGCCATGCACCAAACGTTTATCTAGAAATAAGTCAGAAGATAAGAAGAAAGACCGTGATACAAAATAAGTGCTCCATGAACATTTTCCTGGTGTTTTTGCGCTATTATCAACAGTACATGTATTTTTACCTGGTCAAGTTTCAGTAGTTCTTCCGGGGTATCAGGCAGTTGTCCCAGCATGAGTGGAGGGTTGATGTTGACTTCTTTTCCCAGGGACCGTACCACCTCCTCCCGGTTGTACCGGTCCGCGAACACACATGACGCGGGGATTAGGCCATGGACTGTGTAGCTTATTGCTCGGACTAAGATCCTGGGAAAAAAACACATTGTTAAAGAGTTGTCTCTTCAGATGTTTGGTATTGAAAGGATTTTATTGATACTTATGGGTACTTTTGATGTCAGCAGAATTTATGTTTTAAATTGCTTGCTGTCGCAATAATTTCTGATGCCTTCGCAGCTATTACGTATAGCTATAGTTACCTATAGCTGTTTCATTCCAATTCCGCGTATTTTTCAGGTACTTTGACGTTACATTATCTTCAGCTCTATCGGTCTATGAATATGGGAACAGTAAAGTTTTCGTAAAGTCAGCAGATAAAATAAAATACGCTAGTTTAATCCGTTATTCTTTTTTCATCCCAATGTTAAATGACACATTGTTTCCGTGATTTGAAATTTTTAATTTTTTAAATAAAATTTAATTATTTTAATCAGCTAAGTAAGCTCATTACAATCATATTCAATGTTGGTACCTATTTGTTTTAAAGTGTTATCTGAGATCAGAACATAATATTTAAATATATTTTTCCATTATTTAGGTTTTTCTTAACTACGCGACAATCATAGAAACCTATGATTGTCGCGTAGTTAAGAAAAACCTGGTCCTATTCTTACATAAACTTGAACCATTTATGAGGGTAAGTAATCTGGAAAAATGTCTTATAGCTCGACACATCACTCAGATGCTATTCTGATAGTTTTATAATGGTGTCACATGTGTTCTACTGTCGGACGGAAGACTGATTACACAGGCTGTCACTGTTCTACATAATATAGTGTATCTTTGGGGGCCTTTATTTTTATAAGATATAAAATATTTTACGCGATTCCAGATAAGGTATAGGACCAAATCTAATGTGACATCATTTAGGGACTTGCAGTAGAATGAAATACCTAACTGTAACGGATTTTGTAACCTTATTATATAAATTATAAAATTATATTACTATTTTATAATAGAAATAAAACAATTAGGGAGCGTTACTGTCGCTTTGGAGAGACCACCATCACTGAGACGGCATTTTTTGGGACCATTATTAAGCAATATTTTGACTCCAGAATTTTAAATTTAATAAGTACACAACAAAAGCAAAAATTGAAAATGACATAATTAATCAGGGCAGGTATACCTAACTAAGTTTATGCAATAACCGTTAAAGCATTAGAAACTATTAAAATTTTAGTCGTTTGCCTTTTGCATCAGAAATAATCTAAACCCAAAAACCAAGGTGGGTTAAAATCAGTACTTTACCCGCCAACTGAATAAAAGGGGGCGTTCAAACAAGTCAACGGTCTTTATAACATCAACACAGATCTGCAGGGTCGATATAGAACGTTTTTTAATTAAATTCTCGTGTTGTCTCCGGCTCAGTTTGCCTACGACGGGCATAATGAAAATGCCGGTGAGGCCGCGGCTTCTACTGACGGTCCCTTTGTGAAAGGAGACATTTTTGTGGCTTGTCTTGATTTTACACGTCACACTTAGCATCGGGCTTCGTGACTATATATACTTTCGATGTTATTGGATTTTTGGAGCTATTGGTAAATTAATCAAATATATTGATTGGAATTATTCTAATTTAGATAGTTATACGATCGCGAATGCATATAGCATGATTGACATGAATTTGACATTGATAATTGATAATTGACATGAATTATTTATTGATCACCGTTATTATAAATCTTCATAGGTAATGATTGTGCATTAAAATAACATAATGAGGTATATTTATGGTTACAGTGTTACAGAAAATAGATTAAATGTGGGTTATATGTATATATGTGATAAAATCTATTATAATAACACAAGCTGAACCGGCAAACGTAATTTAATTATACTGATACTTAATCATTCAGCAGTATGAAAAATACTCTACGACACATATCTTAACTACGAAATACACATACGAAATTTGATGAAAATCCGTTCAGCTGTTGCAGGGCTGAGACCACAAACACCGTGATACGAGTATTTTTGATCTACACCTATATATCACATCTTGAGAACGAACATGACACAATTCAAAATATATCGTTACTCAATTAAGGAATCTAAGTCTAATATTTAAATTTGAATTCACGTAATGACAATTATTTCGAGTTAGGTCAGTTTCGTTCTCAACATGCGTAAAAAAGGAGAAGCTATCTTAATGACTGACATATCAACGCAGGCCTAAACTATAAGGTTTAGAAACTTAAAACATTTGCACAGAGGTTTCTTTTATAAAATAGGGGGAGCACTAAGAAAGAATTTATGAAAATTAACCGGGGATGCTTACCCCGTGCAAACGAAGTCGCAGAAAGAAAGCTTGTGTATTATAAAAATATGGTTTTGTGATCCCAAGAGTTTATCTGCAAAATATGTCGAACAATAAATGCTGCAAAAGTGTCGAAAAAAGGGAAAGCCTTGACACAACCGCTTCCTATTGTCATTGAAATTGCGAGCACGTACCAACGTGGTATCACATAATTTATCCATTTTCTATAATGTGTTCGGGATTGTGTCGATATCGCGACATCGGCTCATAAGTTTCATTAATATTAAACACGCGAGGTTATTTTAAAAGTTTGGATGTTGGTACACACAGCATACGGGCAATATAGTACTTATCTACGCATATTGAGCACATGTTTTTTTCAAATTATTTGCCGTTGAGTTAGATATGGACACTCATAAACTATGTATATAACTATCCACATAATATATACGTAAATATGCATATACCTACGTAAATTTAAATACGTAAGTATATAATAATTTCTGATGCCTTCGCGGTTATTACACATTGGAATGAAACAACTATTAACGGATTTAGACTTTAGCGTTAGACTTTTGTCAGCTCAGTCATGCTACGATTATGGAAACTGTAAAGAATCCGAAACGTCAGCAAATAAAATAAAATAAAAATACGCGAGTTAAATCCGTTAATAGTTGTTTCATTCCAATACGTAAGTATAATTATGTTCGGAAATTTGGTAATTCTCATGGTGACTACCACGTTTTAATGAACTTGTTTTAAATGAAACAATTTTAATGGATTCAGCTCGCGTAGGTATTTGCTGACGTTTCGAATACTTTGCAGTTCCCATATTCGTAGCACAACTGAGCTGATGATGGTCTAATGCTAAAGTCATTCCAATCCCTACTTCCCTACTAATATTATAAATGCGAAAGTAACTCTGTCTGTCTGTCTGTCTGTCTGTTACGCTTTCACGCTTAAACTACTGGACCGATTAAAATGAAATTTGGTACAAAGAAAGTCTGGAGCCTGAGAAAGAACATAGGCTACTTTTTAACCGACTGCAAAAAAGGAGGAGTCCCACGCGGACGAAGTCGCTGGCAGAAGCTAGTGTGTAATAAAACGGATAGTACTTGCACGAAGTTTGTATTTTCATTATTTATTTCCATTACAACATGCATCAAAGTTCTTTGTTCTAGACTAACACCATTTGATACTACTAATATATCATATTGAAGTTTATCCCACGACAAATACTAATACACAAGTAGGTAGGTACATTGTTTTAGATATTGGAGACCTATTATTGCAGAGATTGTCACAGAATCGAGTTTACTGCTTATGTTACCGTGGTTCGAGTAACTTCTTGTTTATGAGTTTGAAAGCGGCTTATATATCGGTCTTATACTCGTAGTTATAAAATAAGATGCTGGTACAAAAGTAAAACTTTCTGGCGCTTTCAGGTCGAAACTTTCAGCAAGGTTTAAGTATAAGTACGACATGAGGGAGTTTTGCACCTGCAGCTATAGTTTTGCACGACAAAATTGTACTCAAAAAGAACATCAGTTATAATGATATTTTGTAGAAAAGATCGAGACCCCAATGGGACTTGAACCTACACCTCTACGCGCGGCACCGTGCTACATTCCAGTTACATAACGGTTAATGATAATGGTACAAATATAATTTTAATTAAAATTAATGGTATTAAACCATAAATTTTAATATTCATCGAATTCGATTGATAGGTACATTGTAGTAAACATTTAAAATTTCAAAAAAAAATTTTTTTTTATATTTCACTAGTGACCCGTCCCCGCTTCGAACAGTAAATTCTACAACATTATGCATGTATTACACAAATAAAACTTTCTCTTGAAAATCTGTTAAAAAACCGCATCAAAATCCATTGTGAAGTTTTAAAGATCTAAGACTACATAGGGACGGATGGATAGTGAAAAGCGTCTTTGTTTTATATTATAAAGAAAAGCCTAAAAAGTTTATCGACAGGGCAAACAGTTCTTTGTTTAGTGATGAAAAAACGCCTAAACGCAAAGCACGTGTAACTATGCCATTAAACAAGCAGATACGCACAACTCGTGGCACTAACTTTAAACTTCCCGAGATATATGGACTCACTTTGCCCCAAGGCATTGTTCGTTTGCGCTTTGTCTATAGTAGTCTATATAGGATCGAGATCTATGGTCGTGGGGAAAAGGGTCAAAGATAGTGCCTACTTCAAGAAAGTTTATTGAATTTGTTGATCAAGTCGATGTAATTGTGCTTGTTTTTTATTGGGCACGATGGGATTACTTAATTTTCGAGTGCGGTTTTCCTCTTTTTTCATGAATAATAAATCCTCTACTGATCCTTTTCTGATTGATAAAAAAATAAGTTGGTGTTGCTAGGTGTTCAAAAGTGTGACAAATACAGTGAATTCTTATCCACTGTTTTTGGGTACTGAGACTCCGCTGTCCATCCGTCCGTCTGTATCTCATGAACCGTCATAGTTAGCCAATTCGAATTTTTAAAGATGATGTATTGCTTTAATTTTCACAGTTGATGAATTTCTGTTTCCGCTTTAACAATAAACACTAAAAAACAGAATGAAATATGAAAGAGTCTCCCATACAACAAAAGTGTTTTTGCTGCTTTATAAATAGTACAGAACTCATCATGCGCGAGTCGTACTCCCACTTAGTCTGTTTTTACATTCCAGACACCTTATACATTAACCATACAGTCTCAAAAATAATATAACGAAATCTGGACAGATACGAGGGTAAAGTCCATTAACATATCAAATATCAGAGTAAATGAAACATCGTGATTCATCACGAAGGATGTTCAACCAAGTTAGACAAGTGAGTACATAATTACCTGGTTAGCAAACATCGGGAAGTTTCACAGAGCGTTAGTTTGTGGCCGCGCCGTTTATACTCACACAGACCTGCCTAATTTACCTTCCACAATGCCAAATTAAGCGTACGTAAAGACTTCTCATGTTTGCAATTACGTTCATTTGTTTGTACATTTTACATCATATTGCACAAGTATCTAAATAAGAAAGTATAAACCTTTTTTTATAAGTTCTGATGCCTTTGCCGTTATTACACATGAACACGAAAAATCTAAAAAGGTTTAATATGGTTAAACAAAGCTTTCAGAAACTTGGTTTAGTGTGGGACTATACACAATGTGTAATTTTAAGATATTTTAAAAACCACACGACCGTTTTCAATCCCAAACAAATATTTTGAAAGCTTAAAGCTTCTCAAGTTACAACTTTTATGTGTACCTACATTTTAGGCACAATTCGCAGAATACTGACAAAATTAATGAGATTACAGCACGGAGCACTTAGGTACACAGATCGCTGAAGCGACCAACAAATTTTATACAAATTTGTGTTTAGTTTCTAAAATAAATCCGAATAATATTTAACGCGACAATTTTTGTGTTGATTACTTTAGCGTTAGGCTATCGTCAGCTCAGTCGTTCTACAAATATCGGAATTATAACCTTCGGTTATAACACATTGAAATGAAAAAACTATAAACGAATTTAGCTCACGTATTTTATTTTATTAGCTGACGTTTCGAAAACTTTGCAGTTTTCATAATCGTAGCATAACTGAGCTGACGATAGTCTAACGCAAAAGTGACTTAAGTATACCATTTTTCATTAGGATCTCGAAAATATGGCTCAATAGAACTTTTTATACCTCTAGTCATGCAGTAAATTTCGGCATTGACTTTACGAAACTAATAGATTGCGTTATGAACTTCATAAAGCTCATCGTAGCGTAAAATGTTTAAGTAACAGACCTGACTTGCAGAATACTTGCCCTAACTTTAACTCGCTTTTCCGCCACGTTTCATCAAAAGGTAAGCAGAAAAGCTATTCTATTTTTATAAAGAGAATGGAACAAAATTTTTCAAGCACGTCATGCTTGGGTATGTGAAAATAAATCTGTTACCCGGCTTTATGTTTTGTTTCAACGTTGTAGGTTCAAGAGGATGCTTTAATCTTTAAAATACCTTTACGTACAATATCGCGCAAATCGCGCGGATATTTCGTTGAAAATATTCGCTCTTTGAAGAGTACTCTGTGATTTTGTGTTTACAGTTTGCATGTAAAATGTTTATTTATGTACCTACTTATTTCAACGCTTATCAGTGTATTTAGTGATGACGGTGTAACCATTTCCATTTTAGATAAAAGTAAATTTAAATCTAAAACTACCTTCATAAGTGTAGGCCATCCTTTTGGACAATTTTACAGATAATAGTGAAATATTAAGCATCATACTTTTATCTCAGTCGTGCTAAGAATAGGTACGGTGAAGTTTTCAATACGTCAGCTAATAAAATAAAATACGCGAGTCAAATCCGTTATATTTGTTTTATTCCTATAGTACGACAAGTTCTTTTTTGTGTTATAGATTGTTTAATGTTATAATTTCTGATGTTCTCGCGGTTATTACACATTGGAATGAGACGTCAGCAAAAAAAAAATACTAGTATACTAAATTCGTTTAATGTTATTTGTTCAATGTTATTTAAAAAAGATATGTTTCGCCACAAATTAGTAAAATGACAAGATACCAGACGGTGAGTTAGTATATGTATGCGCAACCATCCTTTAGGATTCATAGCTTGTTATCAATTTTCTATGAGCACTAACGTGAGCTAATTCAGTAGAACATCTGACAGATATTATGTTCTGTGATATTTATGCTAATTGAGTGGGGTTTACGAGCGGGTCGCTGGGTAAACCAGCTGAGGTCGACGTCGTCTGTTCATTACACAGAGTAAAGGTGGCATAGAGACAAAGCCTCATATAAGCGCCTAATTATATAGGTATACTCCTACAAACTTAACACACGCGTGTATCTCTGTCGTAAGTTAAACAGCAATTTTTGTGCAATGCAATTGGTTTGAAAGCAACTCCAATTGGTTTTATTCAAAACGCTTCGATTGAGTTAAAAGTAATTCAGGCTACTGGTCTAGAATATAATAGCAGCTGGCGGATTATGATTCGAGAAGACAATAGAGATTTTGATGATCAGGGTAGATATAATGTTTTGAAATAAACCAATTTAGGTTCGAATATGTAACGACTTGGTTTCAAAGTTATCCGAAATATGTAACTAATTACATAATAGATTTTAATAAAGTGTATCATAGGATGTTTATATAAGACTTTGCCTCTGTTCCTTTTCTACTCATATGCTTCATTAAGAGAAGCAAATATTTTACTAAACTCCTTCGTCCACCCTTTATGACGCCATGCTATTAAAACTGCATATCGCTGCTTTAATAGTCAATCTAAACTCTAAAGTTGTTACTCCATTTTAAGTTCTAGGTCTTCACACTTAAATATGAATTTACGCGGTGATAAATATCGAGTTGCGTCACTACTCTGTCAAAGCATAGAATTAGGTACTCTCGCGTGTGTATGATATATTAGATACAAAAAATAATTTTAGACATGTCTTCTATTAAGTTGATGATACCAAATGTAGTAGTTTCCTTGCCACCTATGAATTTGCTTTTTCTTAATATTTCAAGAATAAATTCCATGAAATTAAGGAAAATAATCAAGAAAATAATGAAAAAAAATAAGTTTATCTAGTTAGGAATATTGAGTTCGAAGAAAGGTCATAATGACATATACCTTCTTAATATCACGAAAAATAATATTTCAATTAAAAAAAAAAGAATATCATTTCAAACCTTCCTCGGTGGTAACCATATATATTTTTTATTTCAATCACATTTTCAATATCCACGAGCAATGTTTGTTTACGTTGAAAATACAGCGTAGTCCATTTGCGTTTAAAAATTGGTCCCAAGCGTAAAAAACTCCAATAACCGCTCGCAGTAACTAAATTATGTGCAAAAATTACAACTGATACCGCGCGACGATCCGTCTACTAAAATATGATTACTTATCTCAAATTATTTACGAATCTTTCCTAATAAAATCTGCCACGAAATGTTTGGCTAAATTGGGGACTGTTGCTTGTCAAAAATCCGTTAACATGCTAGTGCAGAATGAGGTGTGCACTAATCACAGGCCAGTAGCTTGTCTGTCATTGGTGGAACATAACACCTGGACCTCATTCTACACTAGCGCATTTTATAGGGGATTTTTTGACACGCGGCCCCCATTAACCTAGATCTAATACACTTAAATAAAAATTGGGGCATAATGTCATGTCATATAATCGACAAATGATATATTTTTACTGAACGGAAAAGATGTTAATTATGGTTAGGAAGCAAACGCCCTAAAATTGGTAAATGATATGACTTTTTACTACTTAGTCTTACATGCCTGATATGTAATTATAACAGGAACCTCTACTACTTCTTCTTTATATGATCGGGAGATCATAACAATCACAACAATTTGTTTGTAGGTGTGCGAACAGTTCTCATTTAAGCTATAGAGAAAAATGTTACCGTAAAAATTGACGCAGGTTAGGTACTTTTCATCTAAGGAATAAGTCCACATGGATAAACCTCAGATAAAAAAAAATACCTATTTAATTTGTACAGGATTGTCTTCTCATTTGGAATTATTAAATTAAACATCACAGTCGAATACTCAATTAACATCGCGGAATCGAAATGTTGAAACAATCTTGAGTTCCGTTTAATTCCGAGCAATACGGTGCAACTTTAATTAAGTTCTATTGAGCTAGATTCCGCAATGAACTATTTCATAAGAGCCCAGAATGCATGCCAGGTACTGGAAAGCTACAAAATGTGAATACCTCATCGATTGCCTCGTTTCCCATACCGCGGTCAGCGAAAATTTGGCGAACGCAAGGGAATATGCCCCGAATATTACAAAATTTTAATACACGAACAATTTCAGCCACGCGACCTAAAGATACCCATTTCACTGATGACATTGAAGAAGATTGTACCGTTATACCTACATATAATATGTACATACTATGTGTAATTTTAAAACTTGTGAGTAGACTTTTATGAAACTTTGACGATAATTGGCGTGACGTAAGGATATTAGAAAACTTATTCATGAATTATATTAAAAGTTAAGAGACGAAATCACAATTGAAAATGTTATCCAACTTTTAACATAGGTATGCCTCACTTTATGTTAAGTAAAGAAAAAGGTCGGATTATTACTAGGAATGAAATCCGTATTAATGCTGCAGTAAAGGCAACGTGATAACTCATCAACAAGCACATTCCACATTATGGTGAACTCTGTAGTATTTTTTTATAACATGAAAGTAACTACGAAGATTTAGGAATCTATTTTATTCAGTCATGCAACAACAGTGAGACGAGAAACTTATGAATTAACAATGGAGACAACGATAAGATAATGTTGATAATTAAATGTTTTTCTAGCTGCAATGTTACACGGATTTTAAAGTGCTTCAACAGAAAGTAACAAGAGGGGGGAAGCCTATTTTGGCCGCAGTCATAAAGTTTCTTTAATGGTGCGGGAGATTACAGATAAGACAAAGTCACTTTTAAATTAATCACGGTGGCTGTTTTCTTAATGTGGGAGTTTGTGACCTAATTGTAAATATCCAATCTACAGACTGAAATTACTATGACCCTCCTAATTTGAGTTTTAGGTTCTTTGGTGAAAGTTATTAGGTAATTGTTTTAAAGATTTGACCTTACTTTTTTTCAAAGCAATCTTTGAAGGATATGTAACGAATTCTATATTAATTATACCTGCCTTGATGCAAATACTTTACTGAAATTATCGATGTAGTAAATTTTTGAGCAAAGTCTTGAATAGTGTTTCTTTATAAAGTACCTAAACACAATCTTCCTTAAAATATCATCAAGAACTTAAGAATGTGAATATGGATACAAATGAGCAGATGATCCCATTTTCATGATCTTTAATATCTTGGGTTTATCTCCTCCCCGAATAACAAAATAATCATAAAATTGTCGGAGAAGTAAAAAACTACCATTCTTAAGAAACGATTATTGATGTAACACTGTTTTGCTGGACAGGAGGATATCTGCAGAGACCGCCAGTTAGAGATATTATTAATTCAAAATTTAAAATGTAACATGTACGTACCTGAACTGATCTCTGGAATTCAGCGTCTCCTGCTTGATAGAAAGGATGACAGGTCCAAGATCCTCATCATTCGTGAAGTAGTTCCAATGTTCAGAGCCATAGAAGTATTTCTCATAGGTCTCCTGCTCCACGGATGTCAGTTCAAAGGCTCCAGAACGTTCCCATTGTTCTTCAATGACCGTCTTCTTTTTGGGCGTGCTGCCGCCATTGTCGCTGCTGTCTTCTGCTGCCTCGTCTAACGACCCTGATCGACGATGGCGATCTGAAATTAAAAGAATAATAAGACTTTGTTCAGTTCATAATATTGTCTTATACGGAGTGGCAAGACAAGATGCGGATTTCAGTAAGTACAATTCATAATGACAATAGCATTTTTTTTTATTTGCAAACAGACACATAGGTACTTGAATTACAATGTGCCAGCCATTTGAAGTTTACATAACCTGTTTTTTTATATTTCGTTCGAGCATCGTTCGGTATTCCAGCTTTCACACATAAACAGCTTACCCGAACTTCCGCACAAACATACCTATATAGGTGTGTTTTACAGAAGTACACGAGCTTAATTTTATCTATACTAATATTATAAAGCTGAAGATTTTGTTTGTTTGTTTGTTTGAACGCGCTAATCTCAGGAACTACAGGTCCGAATTCAAAAAATATTTTTGTTGGATAGACCATTTATCGAGGAAGGCTTTAGGCTATATAACATCACGCTGCGACCAATAGGAGCGAAGAAACAGTGGAAAATGTGTAAAAAACGGGAAAATATAAAGCCTTATGAAGAATTACTTTTCCACGGGGACGAAGTCGCGGGCACAGCTAGTCTCTCATAAATATCCGGGTTCGGCTATCAGTGAATATATTATTTATATTGAAACAAACACACATTTACTCCATGAACATATAAAAATATTTACGTAATACCATCGTGAAATTCTTTACATCCTTAATTTAATTTGTTGTCACAGTCGTGTAAACAAAAATTCTTATATTTATTTACCCGTTACACGGCCCATCGCATAAATAGGAATGAGATATACTGGAAAAAGAACCGAAAATTGTTACAATTCCTAATTCGATGAGACGGGACATTTCCCGGCGTATTCGGTATGTGAGGCGACGTTATATCACAAATGTTTTTTCGGAACCAAGGTGTATAAATGAGAAGATAATCGGATTGCCATCAGATATGTCTGGAAAATGTATTAGCAAAGATGACGTCACGAAATTTAAAACCACACGATGTAAGTCGCAGACAACGCGTAGGATTAAGGGAAAATTCGGAGATTTATATGCAAACTCATACCCTTGACATGTGGTGACAAGAAATATAATCGTAGATACATTTTGGAGCATAATGGCTCACCCAGGCAGTGTTATCGCACCGGTTCATATCCTGTCACGTGTCGAGTACAAAGCCGGGCTTACCACGTCTACCTTTCCACATTTAGACAAAATCTTTGGGCGAAATTACAGTTAAATAATTATAAATTTCTTCGCAGGACTTTAAAATTAAGCTACTAATTACCTACTCGTACCGGCATACGTTTTAGGAAAGGATTCTAAACGTACGTTGTAATTGCTTTTCAGCATTGAATTTAATTCGTTTTATCAAAACATTAAGGCGGAATACAAGAAATTATCCGGTTGGAGTTTCTTTGTCAGTAGTTTCACAAAGAGGTAAGAATCGTCTCACACTTCCAAGTGGTAGTTTCGTGAATGGCCTATTCAGCATTTGAAAAGAAGTGGCCATTTTTGCATAATGTCGCACCGTTCGCATAAAAACTCTAGCGAAGTAGTTATTTACGTACCTAATCTTGTAGGTTTTAAGGACCTATAGGAACGTTGGAAGGAACTAGTTACAAAGGAATACAATTTAGTAACTCACGATATGTTTTCTAAGTGGCAAATCTAGAATTGCAAACACGCGATATACCTAAGTATATATTTTCAAAGAATTAAAATGTCACTTTTCAACCAGAAAACAATAACTTGGTAACTTTAAATTTCCCTCGACATTTTAGCAACTTGTCAGGGTAAGTTAAATGGATCATAATTTTTTATATTTTTCGATGTCATCTTTCGTTAAATAAAATTTTGTAAGTTCTGTTGACAAGGGACCACATGGGGTAGCATTATACCTAAAAATGTAAAATTGCGATAATAAATGGATATTAGTAATTCCAGTTTTTAAAGCACAATTTAAGTTCGGGATGCGAAACATACGTACTGTATAAAAGAGGAACTTCCTTCCTATGTGTTTATTTGATTAAAATAAAATCGAAGTTAGATAAAAGTATACCTATATATAGGTACCTACCATTAACCTAATATTGTTGAAAGGTGAAGTATTTCCACTAAGAACCGTTTCAAATACTGCGAGGGAAGGTAAACATGGGTTGATAGATGACCTGCCGCCCGGAAAAAAGTATCCTAAGAATGGAAAAAGTCCCCTGGGAAGGAATCGCGATCCTGCCTCGCAATCAGTTCAAAAAGACAACAGGATTTCTTAATGCTATAGATTTCTCATTTTTGTTAGCTACGTCATTAGTTTACTTTAGGGAAAATGGCTGGTTCATTAAAGCTAAAAGGGTCTGCCGAAGAATCTTTAAGTTGGGAAAGGTTACTAATAATCCTCATGTTTTAATAGGACTGCCGGGAATTTTAACTCGCTTTTAGTAAATTTTAGAGCCCACGAAAAGGAAATCTGATAGATAATTTTACTTGGCGTTTTAGTTACCTATAACATTGTATCTTAAGCCTGAGACAGTGAATCGTTTTTTAAGGACGTATCTCCATCTTTTTAACGTAAAGCTAAATTTTGATGTATGGATCAAGTTAAGTATACACGGAGCATATTATAACATTGCTTTTGATTTATTACGTTTTGACTATAACTTTTACTACCCTTATGTGAATATTTTGAGAAGTAATTAACTAAATGGAGATAAACAATCTGAGTGTGATGAAAACGTAAATTAGACTCGAAATATTTTCGCGGCGCTCAAAAAGAGTTAAGCTGAGAGGCGTAACTGAGCCAAATGAAACTTTGTCTCACATTAATTTAGAATGTCACAACGTTATAAGTCCCATATGCGAAAAATTGCTTTTACGTACTAATTTAAGAGGATTGTGAACCTGTTAATTTTCATACAAAAGGCGATAACGTTTTACACCCAGTAAATATAGTTAGATTTTTATAATTTTTGGATATGTTGTAGATATAATGAGAAACTACGTCTGTACGTTTTGATTTTTAAGAAATATTGCTTACGCTAGATCTAAATATAGATTTTTAGATGCTAATAAATTTTAGCGTAAGCAATATTTCTTAAAAATCAAAACGTACAGACGTAGTTTCTCATTATATCTACAACATATCCAAAAAAATATAAAAATCTAACTATATTTACTGGGTGTAAAACGTTATCGCCTTTTGTATGAAAATTAACAGGTTCACAATCCTCTTAAATCATAAAAGCCGAACAGATACAGTTTTGTTGATGATGAGACCAGAAAAAAGGATATTTGTCGATGTAAACTTAACCCTCACAATATACAACTTAATTATTTACTGAAGAACAAAGTTAATTTAAGTAAGTATTCAATATTATTCCTTGATAGTTTCTTAGCTACAAAACAAAAATCATCTATAGATACTAACATTATAAAGAGGAAAGGTCTGTTTGTTTGGATTGAATAGGCTCCAGAACGGCTGAAAAAAATCAAAAATTCTTTCACTGTCTAGAATAAGTTACCTACACTATTTCCGAGTAACATAGTTTATAAAAAAAAGATCCGTGCGAAGCCGGGGCAGACAGCTAGTATATTATAAATTTAAAAAAAAATATATAAAATAGGTCGAACTACGTTTTAATAGAGTTAATGCAAGTGGCACAATAATTCCATATACTTTGTTGGGTCGTTATATTTATAAGAGCAAACACATCCTTTGTACAGCGTATATAGAACTTAAGTTCCTGAAATAAAACTGCGAGCACTCGGAAACTAAAACTTTCCTTTTACGTATTACTGTCACATTTTGTTTATTTTACTGTAAGGCTATATGCACCGTAATGGGTTCAGAGGAGGCGAGAAAACTCGAGGTAAACCAGTATTCCGCCTTATGCATCAGTGATGTGAACTCGTCACAGACAGCAATTTCTTAGTCTCTTCCAACAGATTATCCCTCGTCGAGATGAAAATTGAATATTTTATTCTTCTGGATTGCTGTTTAGTTCGTAGCGTGTTTTATTTCAGTCTGAAAGTGAATCATGCCTTCCGAGTTCATATTACTTTCTGAATTTATGACAAATATGCGCATGCAAGCTTTGTTGATGTTTATAGCGTTTACTGTGCATATATTTTGCAGTTTATTTCATGTCTTGATGATATTTAATTTTGGAATGAAACAACTATTAACGGATTTAACTCGCGTATTTTTATTTTATTTTATTAGCTGACGTTTTGGATGCTTTACAGTTTCCATAATCGTAGCACGACTGAGCTGACAATAGTCTAACGCTAAAGTGATTTATACAGTTATGCAAACTACCTTATATTTAAATTACAAATTTTGAAAAAACTACCCTATTCTGAATTATGAAATACTAATGTTACATTTATTTAATTTTACAAGCATCTCTTAAAATTTTAGGTCATATAACGTGTATGCTTAAGAATATAATGCATCGGTAACATTTATACATTCACAGACTCTGATTATTTTAAATTGATAAAGTTTTTAAGTATAGAAAACTAGCTTATTAGCCCGCGATAGATTTCGTTTGTGCACGATAAGTAGCCCTTTTTACCCTCTTATACTAAGACGCGGACAGCAACTAGTGTGTAATAAATGAGACACATCATAAGAACTGAATTCCGTGCCTAAAATACAAGTAAAGAACCAAGAAAGCAAACTTTAATAACACTATCTACTTACAGTTTAGTAATAACTGCAGAGCAACAATCCAATAGAGTAACCGGTAAAGTTTTAGATGCTATAACTATGAATGAAGAAGCCGTCGATCAACATAAAGTTTTGCTCCCCGGGGGATGGCTGTGTTATACAGATATATTTAGATAGGAGAAAAGGTCATGATTGTACTAAAACAACCCACGTACTTATCAACATACTAGCTGTGCCCGCGACTTTGTTCGCGTGGAATAGTTATTCTTCATATAATATTTTTCCCCGTTCTTTACACATTTTCCATGTTTCTTCGCTCCTATTGGTCGCAGCGTGATATTATATAGCCTAAAGCCTTCCTCGATAAATGGTCTATCCAACAAAAAAATATTTTTCCAATTCGAAAAAGTAGTTCCTGAGATTAGCGCGTCCAAACAAACTCTTCAGCTTTATAATATTAGTATAGATTTACAATTCCAATAGTCGCCAAAAGCATACAAGTGCTTTTAACTTGTTATTGTACCCAAAATAAATATATAAAGGTCTGCAATAAATTCCTATGCAATTAAGGTCACATTTACTAACATAAAATCTGAGGCGAAACTATAAAATAACGCGTAGTAACCAACATCGACAGCATATAACTAAGTTTAACGATGCTAACCACATTAGTTTCCATTAACTTTATTTAAAAACATGTAATAATAAAAAGATAAAAATATTTCACAATATATCCATAGAACTGTACAGAATGATATAAGACCTACTTTACGTAATAATGCTATAACGAAATCAATTCTCTTTACTCATCCAAACTGCCACCCGAAGCCATATAGTACACAGTCCGTAACTTACAGTTAGCACTTGTGCTCAACATCATGGCCTCATCATGGCGCACTTATTCAGTTTCATGACGCACTTATTGACTATCATGGCGCTTTTACACAGATGGCATTGCTTCTGAATGGCGTTTGTGATAAGGGCCGGCGCCGGGGCGGGCGGACTCAGTCTGGGCCAAAAGCGATAAATTGAAAACGTGTCTAGAATAACAGCGCGTGTGAAGCTTAGCTTTAATTTTATTAATTTTATAGTTGAACTTTGAACTCGGATCTCCGACTCTTTATCTGTACACGTTTGTGAAGTACTTTAAGAAGTTCAGTGATAGGTATCTTGTATTTATGTGCGTATTTATTAATGGAGTGTTTGTAGCTTGAACGTTATTTGTAGTAAATTTATAAGACCGGGACGATTGTGTAATGTTTTTGGTTTGAAGGTACGAATTGGTTTGGTTCAAAACGAATGCTCATTTTCGCATGACCAGACGCTTCGATAGTCATGTAATTAAGTTCACTGAATGGGCTTGAAGATAATCGACGTATAAGAAGGATAAGTGTTTTGATACAAACCAATTCACATTGCTTTCAAACCAAATGCATTCGAGAATTGGGGCAAATTTAAACCGAATCTGGCGTGAAAAATCAGAATACAGAAAAAGGTTTAAGCAAAAATTATCTTTAACGATATCAGAAAGGAACCCTAAAATGGTATTACGTCACAACAATCGAGATAGGTATCAAATAAACGCTATCGGCGGGTTTCATAAAAAATGAGCGCGCAATATTTTTTGATAAATTCAAAAAGGTCTGACTTTTATATAGCTGCCTTTTACCTGGGGACACTTAGCTAGCAAAGTGTAGGTAAGGTTTTAAATTACAATGCGAACCTAAAACTTTAGATTGTCTTTATTATTCTTGTGAAAAAATGTATTTATGATAAACGTTCAATTTGTAGAAATAAATGGAGATTAATAAAACATTACTGACACCAATAAGTCAAATGAGCAAATCTATAAAGCTAGAAAATTTTTAATGTTTCAACTATTTTATTATAACAACAAAAACAAAATATTTTTTTCCTTTTGAGTTCCCGTTGATAAAGGGATTTGCCTGAAAAATTTCGATAAGGCTTCCTGTCAACAAACAAAGCTGACGTTAAAGTGTGATATCTGATTGTGCAACGCACTTGGTTTGGAAGCAATCTCAATTGGTTTGTTTCAAAACGCGACTATTTTCGCAATACTTAACACTTGGATTGTCTTCAAACCAATTCAATTAACTTCTTTTGAAGGAGATAGAGCATTTTATTGTTTCGCAGCAGACCAATTGGAATTGCAATTAAACCAATTGCGATGCACAATCAACCTATAAATAAAACCTATTTGTACCTAAAGAATATTCGATTGATAGTTAAATTTGAGGAAGGAGTAAATAATCTAGACATTTTCCATTTTATCACGGTTTATAAAACTACATAAATATGTTTTTCCTACAAATTGTAGAAATTAATATTTTTATAAGTAAAATTTACAAATGTATAAAAATAAATATAAAACATTTGTGTTTGTAACCATTCTTCAATGTAGCGAAAATTTTAATTTCCTGTGCTGTACAGGTGCCTAATAATATACTTTAGGACCTATTTGGGGCTACAGCAAGTCAAAAAAAGATGAACTTATCATTTAAAAGGATTTTTTCTAGTGAACCTATAGAGCCACTAACCTTAAAATGACAGGTGTCTTTCACTGATAGAGATTCTTTCTGAGAAAAAACTGGACTAACTGACATTATTTGTATGGTCAAATTTAGAGACAGCTTACAATTTACAAAACGTAGTCATCAGCATTCAGCCCCATTAAGGAACAAGTTAGTATAACGACAAACGTGTGGCAATATTTGCATTTTTATAGGGAAGGGAAATGAATGGGTGCGATAGGTACAAATAAAAAGAACACCATAAAGCATGAGTAAAATAGGTCACTCAATTTAGATGCCCACGATATTGCCGCGTTATTAACACAAACAGAAATAATAATATTTGATGTATAAGATACTCGTATTTATTTGTAATTTATCCTAGATAGTAATCAATAAGCATTTATTTACTTCACTTATACATTTATCATATTGAGTCTGTAGAAAGCACACCATTGGTTAGTTGTTTTATCGATAAAATACGTTTTTTTAGTAAGTTCCTATGATGTTAACCCGAATTAATTTATTCTGGGAATTCTAAGTGCGTTTTTTTCTTTGTTTCTTATCTATCTAATTAACTAAGTGGTGATAAATTTTGCTTATGCGAAATATTTTTAATGTTCAGATTATACTATGGTATAAACAACATCTGACTGTGTTTCTTGAATTTTACTGATGTTTTTCGAGGACTAAGAAAAAAAATGAGTTTTTTAATAAATAGAAATGAAATGAATTCGTCCTCCTTATGTACAAGGATACTAATTCATAAATTAATTAAATTTTCAGACCTATTAAAACATAAAAAAGTACCTAAATAAAAACCAAAGAGAATTAAGATCAAAGGAAACAAAAAAGGACGTACCTACTTATACTTTCTAAGCATCAATAGCAACAATATTGAAAAGTCAAAAATGTAACGTGAGTGAAACAATCGTGCTCGGAGAAGCGGCAAATAACTCCAAGACGCAGCGTTACCTAAGTACCTGTCTCTGTCAGAATCGATGTACCGGAAAGGGATGAAATTTAATTTTCTCCCCAGCTCGTAGCTAATGTGACAGGCAAACGATCATCCGAAAAGGATTTTGCGGTATGAGGTAAGTTATGAGGTACAATATCTGAGTGAGACGTCTACGAACTTTCGGTTTGTGCTTTATTTTATATTAGCTTCTGCTCGCGCTTCGAAAGTTCTAGTAAATTCCAAACCACTTAGGGGATGATTTCCGTAATAAAAATTATCATAAGTCTTCGGAATGTTCAAGTACTGGCTACTGGTATTTTGGTGGAACATGACAGTAGGACCTCGGTCGCTCCCATCAGCAAGCGCCTATTTTACAATGTGTTTTTTCAACTTGCAATGTAGGTATGTAAGTATTTACGGGTGAAATCTTGAAACTCTGTTTTGAAGCTGATAGCTTGTCTCAAATGAAGGAAGAACACAGTATCTATATTGTAAAATCTTATTATATAAAATAAAGTTGTGTTAGTTATTCCATTTATAACTTAAGAACGGCTGAACCAATTTGGCTGAAAATTGGCGGGGAGGTATCTCAGAACCAGGAAAAGGACATAGGATATTTAAATCGATTCTTTGCCGGGTGGGACGAAGTCTGCCGGGACCAGTCCAGACCAGTAATTGAATATAAAAATACGGTTAAGTCCTTCTAAGCCAGTGCTAGTTATTAATTAAGGTTCTTTTAATTGGAATTAAACAACTATAACGGATTTAACTCGCGTATTTTATTTTATTGGCTGATGTTTCGGAGCCTTCACCGATTCCATAATCGTAGCACGACTGAGCTGACAATAGTCTTATGCTAAAGTCAAGTAAAGTCATGTAAATTTACAGTTATGTTAGTTGTTTCATTCCGATGTATAATAACCGCGAAGGCATCAGAAATTATTAAGGTTCTTTTAATTTTATTATGTATTTAGGTAACACAATACATTTAGAAACAAATATCTTATAATGTGAATGGATACGAAATAATGTTTGACGATCGTTGGTAATATGACAGGTAAAGAATTACCGCTTCGCCGGACCTTCACGTCCATTTCTTTGTTTGTGTATAAATGTATCATATATATTTGATATCGCCATGATTTCATCCGAGACAGGTATTTTATTTCAATTATATTATAGTTACCGGGTTGTTAATGAATATGGCATAAGAAAAAATATGAAACATCATATTATAATAAGGGGAAAGTAGGAAAAAGGAGAAGCGGACATGGTTGGTCGGTGGTTGACTGAACTTTAAAGAACTAAGAGTTGCTATGTGGAAGGAGGACATACTTTTAGAATATTATTGCATTTCGTGTGAATGTTAATTGGTAGTTCTGAGATAGTCACTAGGCTGTATAGCAGGCGCGTAGTGGGTAGCGTATGTGGGCACCAGGGTAGGCATTTCATACATATACTTCTGGTTCTGGATTTGGACATTCGGAATCTGTATTTTACAAACTATGAAAAGTCGACTTATTTTTTTTATGACGATGTGTGATGATATCAATGTTATTTTTCATTGATTTTATTTTTGTACTAGCTTCTTCCCGCGACTTCGTCCGCGTGGAATACCTCCTTTTGTGCAGTCGGTTAAAAAGTAGCCTATGTCCTTTCTCAGGCTTCGGACTTTCTTTGTACCAAATTTCATTAAAATCGGTCCAGTAGTTTTAGCGTGAAAGCGTAATAGACAGACAGACAGACAGAGTTATTTTCGCATTTATAATATTAGTAGGGATTATATGTTCTTCTATAATATTTTTTTTAAACGTTAAACAAGATCTTCTGGAAAAATTATCAAAAATTGTCTGTTTGGTAGTTTTTAGGCAATCCATTTTAATATAGGTCAATGTAAGTAAGATTTTAGACTATTAGATCTCATCACATCAACCGAAAAATGTCCACTGCTGGACATCGGTCTCCCCCAACCATGACCACAGCGACCGGTAACGTGCCTCTCATCCATCGGTTACCAGCAACCTTCACCAGGTCGTTGGACCACCTCGTAAAAGGCCTGTCCACTTAAAAAAAAAACCGGCCTAAATAGCCAAAACTAATTTTTAAAAGTTTCAGGAACTACAGAACTATATTTTTTTTACGTCGATTACACCTTTTTTCGTCATTTTGGAAAATATGATCTGCTACAGGAAGTTAACACATCATTTTTTCAGGTTGGATTTTCCAAGGAAAAACGCCAGAACTATTTCTGAAAAGTATCAGGAACTATAGAACTGTGGTGCATGCCAATAGAACTCCAATTTTTTTTTATCTGCTGGCATCTAGGTGTACGATATTTTGGGGTCACTATTCTGTTAAAATGGTACTGACCAGGGTCTGCGTTCTCCCGGTCCGGCCCACTGTCGTGTTCAGACTCCGACTCGTCCCAGATGGTATCAGTGGTGATCTTCTGGCGCGAGCATTCGATCCAGTACCCTGGCGTCGGGATCAGGCTGTGGGGATACTCCTCGCAGAATTCATCTGCAAAACAAATACAAATTTAGTATCTAAATTTTAAACAAGTTTTTAATGTTTTCAACACACTTGCGTGTTAAAGAGGTTGTTTTTGGGCTCAAAGTTTACAGCACAACGGTTAGAAAAATTATTATGTATCGGGTGAGGTCGCTACCTCATTGGATACGTTTTTTCAACTCCAGGCCAACTACTAGTGTCGTTTCTTGGTGTATTGGTATTTACTATTATAAAACCGTGTAAATACATTTCTAAATAACAAATTAAATAGGTTGTAAAAAAAATAATATTATTTTGTAGCTCACATGGTAGTGTATTATAATGCATCGAATCTAGGAACACTTAATAACTAAGTATATAAATAAAAATGAATCATAGAAATGTTTGTACGCGCATAACTTCCGAACAATTGCACCAATAATTCCTTTCTTGCTGTGGTCAATGTTACAGCAATGTTAATCGCTGCTTTTCTAGAATAGTGTCACAACTCAAAATAATTTGTTACTCCATTTAAGATTGTAAACCGTCACATATAAATTTCAATTCAGAATGGTGACACATTTCGAGTTATGACACTATTCCAGAAAAGCAGCGGTTTGTATAAGTCCACCCGTGCAAAGCCGGGCGGGCAGCTAGTATCTTAGACTAATAAAGACATAGGTAGTACCAGTGATACCAGTGAGCATAATTCATGAGTTTCATTGTTGGCCACATTGTTAGAATAATGAAACGGGAGAGAATTTCCGGCCGGAAGTGACGTTACCGGCTACTTCCTGTAACTCGTTGAGTCTTTATAAACCTTACGTAATGTTGCTGTTGAAGGGTTATAAGTAATTCTTAAATTAAATATATAATTATCTAACATAAAATTCTTATGTCGCGGTGTTTGTTGCTATACTCTTCAAAAGGCTTAAGAGTCTCCTTTGAGGAGTCTCGCCACCCGTCCAGTTTTGCAGTGAAGGCATTAGCTGGCCAACTGCGCTTCAGTACCTATTCAGTTATCCGATATATAATAGATAATTTTGAAACTTAAATATAAAGAAATCTTGAGTTCTTCTTTCTTCTTCCAATTGTTGAGTTGGAGAAATTCAGTTCACTGTAAGGTAGAACACCAAACTCTAACGAAATGCTTGGCGTTCATACTTAGAGTGAGCCAAATGATCTCATGTACAAAACGTTCTTCTATCTTCTTTATTTTATTTATCTTTCTTCTTTTACTTCTTTATCTTCTTCTATATTAAATTTCACTCATCTATGAAACTTCAGTCTTGAATTGTTTCTTATACAAAAAATCTTCTTTCATTTTAAATTTTGTTTTAATTCATACAATACAAATACTCTATATTGATAACTAAATATACAAAATAACATTACCTACGTACAATGACAAGTAAACGAGTAATACAACAAGCCTCTTTATTACTAACAGCCAATGTCTTATAAACAACCTAATGGGTAAAAGATATATTTTTACTTATATATTATCAAAATAAAGCGAAGCATCGGATAATCATACATTAATATGTGTAGACATTCATCACATTGTTTATATATGTAGGTTAGAATTCGAACCCGCAACGTCCGATTTCGTAGTCAGACCACTAGACCAACAGGCCGTCAACCGTATCATAGTAATTGCAATACTTCTTTTGTTTTTACAAGACATTAGTGAAAGTTATTAAGCATTACTTCAAAAGATAAAAAGTCATTTATTGCAGTAAAGATATATACATGATCTGCAGTTTTTGAATCGTGATGTGCCTATAAAATTCATTTTTAAACCCTAAGGAGACCTTTTGTTACTATCATAACAAGGTATTTAAAGTAAGTAAGCTGTATCGGAGGAAGCGATTTTTCCCCCGAAGTACTTCTCGATTTTCTTCGGTCACCAATAAGAGGATTACTCGCCTCTCGTTATATTTTACTCAACGCAGAAAAATGAAAATAACCAGCATTTGAGTCTTGTTTGAGATGCTTTAAATTTTAGGGAAAGGAAACGAATGGTAGATCGCAGCACTCCTCAAAACAGGCACTATGCGACCAGTTAAGGAACCATTTATGCCTCATTCAGTCATTGTGCCATCAATTAAGTAACTATATTAATTTAAAATATAAACTTTTTATTTTGTCCCGAAGAGAAAAGAAGTTAAATTTGAAAAATTACCGTAGTATATATCTCAATTACAAGTTGAACAGCTGTCAAATCGAGTCAAAACGACATCTGCCGGGACCACTAGCACTTTATACCTAAAAAAACAATCTTTTTATTATTAGTACCTATTTGGTATTTGGTAATAAAAGATATGTAGGTACTCGTATATACTCGTTCATTTTTGTGTTCCGTAGAGAGCGTGGCATCTGTGTCAATCAACATTTGGTCGTAAAGTTTCGACATGTTCAGAAAGTTCTACACAGTAACAAGTTGAAAATACCACCCTAAGCTGAATAACAGCCTACGCGTCATACTCCCTCCACACTCGAGCAAGGACCTGTCTAATTAACATATTATGCAAAATGAGGTACTGGCAACATTACGTACATTGTCTACTAAGAGAGGGTTAAAAAAACCTAAAAATGACAATGTATTTTAAGGACCTGAAGGGTTATTAGAAGTTGAGCCATATAGGCTACTAATTCCTGGCACATTAAAGTTGATCTAGTAACACTTTTGAATAGATACTTTCAGTGCATTTTAATTTTCACTACAGCTTCCAATACCCACCACCGCTCACATCAATGAATTAAATTGAATGACGAGCGCAGCGGAAATTTCAATTTACTTTTGTTTGTAAAGGGTTGATAGAAAGCCAAAGCACAAAGACTTACTATTGAGGTTATTCGCTCAATGAAAAGGTCATAAAATAATTGAGCATAATAAAATTATATTGATAATTTCCTTTAAAAATTGGTAGTAAAAACGCTGAGAATACAAGATATATCTATACTAGCTGACTCAGCAAACTTCAAATAAGGGTTGATCGTATAAGAGCGAAAATGTAAGGTTGCATGTATTTTTTAATACAGAATCATAAAATAAAAAACAAGATAGCTTTGGGGGGAGCCAGCTCTAATATTTAGGGGTATGGAAAAAGATGTTGACGATTCTTAGCCCTCTCAACCTACCCGATATGTACACAAAATTTCATAAAAATCCAAACATTTTAGAGGAGTTTGGCTACAAACATCGCAACATGAGAATTTTATATCTATACTAATATTATAATTATAAAGCTGAAGTGTTTGTTTGTTTGTTTGAACGCGCTAATCTCAGGAACTACTGGTTCGAATTCAAAAATTCTTTTTTTGTTGGATAGACCATTTATCGAGGAAGGCTTTAGGCTATTTAACATCACGCTGCGACCAATAGGAGCGAAGAAACAGTGGAAAATGTGTAAAAAACGGGGAAAATATGAAGCCTTATGAAGAAGTGACAGAAGACTTTGTCAGATCTTTGACGAAAAACAAATACTTATCACATTGTAGTGTTTTGCGTACCTAACTCATCAATCACATAAATTCATAAGTCAAGTCAATGTTTAAAAAGTGCCACGATCTCGCAAATTTTCAAAAAGAAAGAAGTCTCGGTTTAAATAAACAGTCAGCACAAAATACGCTGAGGATTTTAAGTTCTGAAACCATTGAATTTTAATGTGCCTTAAGTAACTCTTATAAGCTAAAGTCCAGGTACTAAAAGCTTATTTGCTAATCCCGGTAAACGGCGAGACTACACAAACGTGCTTTTGAAATCCTTTTGTAAATATATATTATATATATATAGTTTTACACCGTGTAACTATATATACAATTCCATAAGTAGTACCTGAAGATAGGACAGGCAAAGCAAAACTATATCAGCATCATTATAACATCATAAGTAATGTAGGTATTATTGCTAATTTACAGTCACGACAAATTTACAAAATATACAAAACAACCAATTCCATTTTTCCAGTCAACCTCTCATATCGACTCGAAATAGTCACATTTTAGATCAAGTGCAGTCGATTTGGCAATAAAAAAATTATGCTGTCGTATTGGAAACTTTAGAGTTACCCATATTCATAGCCGATGAATATATATAATTTGGGAAAAAAATAAAAAGGGTAGGTATAAAATTGTTATTTATCAAGTCCTTCATAAGTCCGCTTATAACCTTATTTACAAAAATCAAATAAAGCTTAAATTGAAGAAACCAAATACATTCAAGACTAAAACATTTTAGCCTTAACGGGTTTTAAACCTTGCAACCCTATCTCACCAAACCAACAGCAGCTATCCTAATAGAGGAAAACCAACATTTACTCAAGGTGCAAGTTTTCCCAGTGTAAGCTTTCCCAATCACCTCACACCAATAATATTGTTATAATTCACTTGAGTAGAAGAAAAAATAAAACCTTATCTCGCGACTAGAATATAGAAAAGAAATTTTCTTTCTTCTTTTATGATTACAGTAGTTGACGACGTGACGCGAGCGCTTCGACAACGAATGGTTTTTCATCTGAAACCTTTTTCACAATGTCAAATAATATTTTATGGACAAGGCTGATAGATGTGAGTGTTTTAATGATATTACCTTGTCAGGGCGTGCACTGCATGTAGGTACAGTTTTATGTATAGAGTGCCTAGCCTGCGTTCCAGTACAGTAACCAAAGCACGCGCCGGTTTGTCAGTAAAAGAAATACCTCCGATGTTTAAAATGCGACGTTGCAACCGTGGTCACGGAGAACAACCAATCCGCGACAACAGTTGCAACGTCGCATCCGAAACGTGAAGAATGAATTAATTATTCATTTACGCAATTAAATAGCTTGTTTTTGTAATCAATAATATTATGTGATGATTGTACAGTATTGTCAGTAAAAACGGAAACAAATAGGCTTCTAATGTTGTAACTACCATGGAAAATTATTTATTTATTTTATTTATTTATTCTTTACTGCACAAAAAAAAAACTAATTAAAGTACAAAAGGCGAACTTAATGCCATACGGCATTCTCTACCAGTCAACCTTAGAGATGAACAGAGAGCATGTGTAGGCGCAAATAAATAATACACTTAATATGTTAAATGCAATATAAAATAGGAAGATATAACACTACATAAATAAATACATAAATTTATATACTTAATAATATAAATATAGATACACAAAACTACATAAATAACCACAATGACGGATGATGAAAACTAATGTCGAAGAAAGTGCTTACGTATGTAGCAGACGCTTGAATGCTAGCTTACTCGGTGCCTGCCTGATAGATAGAGGGAGAGAATTCCAGAGACGGATTGCCTGAAGGGCGAAAGGTGGTGAGAAATGGTGAAGAGGAATACTAAGAGTGAGGGATCGGGAAGAACGGAGTTCACAGCCCGTCCGTGCAGTGTGAAAAGAGAAAGGGGAAATTACAACTCATTAAACGTGAATAAACATTTAACATGAACATTTAACCTAAATTCGTTCTTGTCGTTGCAAACTGCATAATTTAGTGCACAGGTAGGCGAATCACTAATAATAAAATAGCTTTAATCGATAACCAGCGGCGTGCGAAACCGATGGTTAAATAAATATTTACAGGGTTCGACTGCATTACACAAGCTTCTATTTACAAGGGCGAATTCAGTTTTATAGTCAGGGGGGGATATATGTACTGCTCACAGGCTCCGGAAGGGGGTTATGACCCGCATGATGTTTAATACGCGTGTTAAGTCCGTTATAATTATTTTATTGCAAATAAATCGCTCCTTTCATTTCTTTTATAAACTCCAGAGACTAGGTGTTCGATGGGTATATGTCATAAATATGTAACGTAAGTAAGATTTTTTTGAAGATTTATCCCCTGAAGTTAAAATCGAAACGAAATCCTAAATCAACACGTAAGGAGATACCTATGGGAAACACTAAGTTACTACATAAAAATGACATGACAAAATTTAATGTGCTTCCAGATCTCTGGAATATTATTTGTAGTATATTACCTATTATATATTGGTTATAGCAATTGATGCAAGTCTATAATGGCACACTCGATAACGCATGACGACATTCTATCAGTGATACTATAGAATCTTTATTTTCCGTTTTATTAAGTCTTTTTGGATCTTGCTAGAAATTAACGTAGTACTTATCTTTTGGTCTTTGAAGCTACTAATTAGCTTCGCCATAACGTACCCAAAACATACAAAAGACAAATTACAAATACACAACAGCGCTCTCAAAAGACTCAGCTGCAAATCAAAGAGTAATACGGAATGGAAAAAATGGGTCTGTAGTTATTTTTACTAAAAAAGCAACCTCGTTGATTCCTATGATGAAAACCATTTGCAAATTCAGCCAGGGGATTAGAACTCCTAATGACGGGATGAGGGTTTTTAAATTCGTGCTTTATCAATGTGTGAGTTTAATTAATAACGTTGTGTTTACTTTGGCTTGTAGCTTTGGCAAGCTACCCTTTGCGTACTTGTAGCATTGCAGGATTTATTAGGAATGTGAATTTGTATTTAGTTGTAATTTTACTTTGGCATTGATAAATGCCAAAAAATTGAGCGTGTGTAACATTGGAATTAAACACTATAACGACAACGAAAACTATAACGGATTTAACGCGTCTTTTATTTAATTTGCTATTCAATTATTGTGCTACTAAAATAGGTAATTTCTTGAGTAAGAACATAGCTAATGATGTAACAAAGGAGGCTAGACTATAGGTTAGTAATAATTAATTTATTTGTGCGTTTCAAAATGATTTTGATACAAATTGAAAGTTAACGATACACATACCACATCGACTGGTTAACCCATATTACGAATTTAAATGTATACCAGAGCTAACCTAAGTAAACCTTAATTTTAATAATAGGGCTGTCGACATACTTTAGGTTCGTAACCCTAATAAAAATGATAAAGCAAAAGTTTCAAACACTCGCCAAGATCCCGGTCTGGTATTAAAATTACTCCTCCCGGAGCCATTAAAAAACCTTGAGTCAAAAGGGCTTCAAACTGATAAGTTTATTTGCCAACCTCTTTAGTAGTCACTCAGTACGGTATAGTCTAAGAGCCTGTAAACAAATAACACGTTATTTAGGAAAGCCTAAAATTTCCTCGGTGATTTAGTTGTACCTACCCTAAGTGACGTAAAATAAAATACTTTTTTGTTCACCAAATTGACACACCTGTCAAACCTGATTGACGCTGAAGCAACCGCGACTGCGTTTTATTAACTCCAGTCTCATTTATGGTAGGTACAACTGAAGCATTCATAAAACAACTAAAAATATTTTTGATTCAGAATGTTTCTACAGTACGAAGGATTTCTTTTATAAAATACTAGCTTCTGCCCGTGACTTCGTCCGCGTGGAACTCCTCCTTTTTGCAGTCGGTTAAAAAGTAGCCTATGTCCTTTCTCAGGCTCCAGACTTTCTTAGTACCAAATTTCATTTAAATCGGTCCATTAGTTTTAGCGTGAAAGCGTAACAGACAGACAGACAGACAGAGTTACTTTCGCATTTATAATATTAGTAGGGATTATTCTAAATTGGAATGAAACAACTTTAAATAGATTTGACTCGCGTATTTTCGCGTAATTATGTTGTGTCGTCAGCTGTTTTTTTAAATGAAATGAAGAAGATTACATAGGACATCACTCGCCAACAATACATGCAAATATTTAATGTCAATGTCATAATTTCAGTTTACCGGCTCCTAGACTAGTATATCAGGTCTTTGTTCAACTCCTTTCCCAATTTTCTGAAAGACAGGGACTTGAGAGTAATTCCAAGAGACAATTGAGTTGTCATATAATAATAGATTGTGTAACCTGCGAGATTTTCTTCATGGATTGTTTCTATTGTCACAAATGTGAATTGGAAATTGGAATAAAGATTCGCGGTTATTACATATTGGGGTGAAACAACTATACCGGATTTGTCTTGTATTTTATTTTATTTGTTGACGATTGGAAACCTTAATAGCTCTAATATTTGTAGCACGCATGTGAGCTGACGATAGTCTAACGCTAAAGTGTTAATAAAAAAAAATGCGCGAGTTAAATCCGTTACAGTTGTTTCATTCCAAGATTTTATGTTACAACATTTAAAGATGTTTTTGGTATGTATACCTACTATACTATATTCGTGTATCACTATTTGATTATGCATTCAGATGATTTTTCACATTTTTTTTATATTGCAACGATGTAATAATTTCTGATGCCTTCGCGGTTATTACACATTGGAATGAAACAACTGTTAACGGATTTAACTCGCGTATTTTTATTTTATTTTATTAGCTGACGTTTCGGATTCTTTACAGTTTCCATAATCGTAGCACGACTTAGCTGACAATAGTCTAACGCTAAAGTGATTTATACAGTTATGCAAACTACCTTATATTTAAATTAATTATTAATTAATCATTATTATTTATTGAATATTATATATTATTAATTAATCGAATTTCAATAGGGAAGATGGTTTCTCCATTTCAGCAGCTTGGGATCCAGTAGTCCACCTCATCAAATCCTAAGCGGACAGAAGACTGCATCGTCATCGGCTGCAGAGTCGTGCTACGATTATGGAAACTGTGAAGAATCCGAAACGTCAGCTAATAAAATAAAATAAAAATACGCGAGTTAAATCCGTTAACAGTTGTTTCATTCCAATATTGCAGCGATGTGTTTATAAATATTAACAAAGGATTACATTAAGAATGAACCCTTCAATATCAAACAAAAAGAGGAAAGAGAGTGCGAATAATATCTAAAGTTAAACCATAGCGAATTTAATGTATTAACATTAAATTCGCTATGGTTTAAGTTGTTTAACTTAGTTGTTTCATTCAAACATTAGTTTGTTAATCTATTCTAATATTATAAAGCTGAAGAGTTTGTTTGTTTGTTTGAACGCGCTAATCTCAGGAAGTACTGATTCTAATTGAAAATTTCTTTTTTTGTTGGATAGACCATTTTTATCAAGGATTTAGGCTATATAACATCACGCTGCGACCAATAGGAGCGGAGAAACAGTGGAAAATGTTTAAAAAACGGGAAAAATATCAAGCCTATATATGAAGAACTAGCTTCTGCCCGCGACTTCGTCTGCGTGGAACTCCTCCTTTTTTACAGTCGGTTAAAAAGTAGCCTATGTCCTTTCTCAGGCTCCAGACTATCTTTGTACCAAATTTCATTTAAATTGGTCTAGTAGTTTTCGCGTGAAAGCGTAACAGACAGACAGACAGACAAACAGACAGACAGAGTTACTTTCGCATTTATAATATTAGTAGGGATTATAATATTAGTAGGGATTACTATTCCACGGGGACGAAGTCGCGGGCACAGCTAGTAAGCTATATAGATAGCCAAGGAAAGATACCCATGCATATATTCTGTAATGAAACTCGATTCCGAACTTGCAACAATGCATTTCGAACACTGTTTGATTTCGACACACGCTGCATCACAACCTAATTTTAATACATTGCATTGTGAGACACAACTATAAATTATATTGCATTGTTGCATACCAATAATTTTGTCCAACCGTATGGAAGCGAATTCAGGAATGGAATAATAACTAATATTATAAAGGCAAAAGTTACTCTATCTCTCGCTTTCACGGTAAAATACTCAACCGAATTCAATAAAATTTGGTACACAGATAGTCAAGAGCCTGAGAAAGGACACGGCTACTCTTAATTTAGAAAAAAGGGTCACAAGGTCGCGGGCAATAGCTAGTGAAAAATGAATTGATATAAACAAACTAAAACGTGACTTCTCGTGAGCTTATGTCAATTCCATTATTTTATCAGTCGATTCTTTAGCATTCGTGATTGTCAAATCATGATCAAATGTCACTTGTCAAGAAAGGCAGGAATAAAATATTCGTATTAACGATATATCGCTTTAGTTAGACAGATGAAACTGATATTGCTTGAATGTCATTTTTAATATTAGTATTGTCAGGTTTCAAAGAAAATTTCCTTTTGAAAAGTACTACAATATTCTGTGATATTGAAGGAAATATCGCAAAGGTTGTATTATATGCCTCGGAATAGCCCAGTTTCCGGTTAGACTGGCAAAGTGTCAAAGTTGGTTTAGTGTAGGTACCTTTAGGGTGGCGGGGTTTGCAAATATATTAGGTTCGAGAATGGACTGGAGAGCAAACGCAATTTGACGCTGTCACACGAAGCCTTTCCGGTAATGCAGGGCACATGCCAATAGATAACATTATATATTATATTTTCATTATATATTGACGGCCTGTTGGTCTAGTGGTCAGAGGCCCTGATTACGAAACCGGAGGTTGCGGGTTCGAATCCCGCTAGGGGCAGATGTCAATGTGATGAGCACTGGCATCTGTACCTGAGTCTTGGATGTTTTATATGTATTTATGTATATTTATCCGTTGTCTAGTACCCATAACACAAGCTTTGCTTAAAATGGGACTAGATAATTGGTGTGAATTGTCCAAAGATATTTATTATTTATTATTATTATTTATATTTATTATATAAATAAGTTCTAGAATTTTCCAGCTCCAATGCCTTTTAAGGTACATTGAAGACGTATTAAAGGCAAAATATACCTATTATAGGACAAGTTTTAAGGCATGTTTAATATTTTTGAGATGTCACGGCCGATGATTTTTGGATGAAAGTGATAAATAATTAAGATAACAACTTATATCTAAAGCTATAATGTCGGGATAGTCGTACTAAGACAACGTTTATATTACTTTCTTTTACAATAAGTGAAAGAGTGACACTTAAAAGTGCATTGATGTTACCTACTGTAATTTTTAACTACTTACTACTGAGTAGTACTGCGATTTACTACAATTTGAAAATGTTTACCGATAGTGGTAATTCGTGATACTGAACTTTAAGTTCAACATTATTATGCAAGTATTTATGTAATTGTGGTTACGGAAATGCAAATGAAAAAAATTAGGTGTTGTTTTATATAACGATTGGAAAAATAAGTTATATAAGTACTCAATAATATCTAATGACGCACGAAAAATATGTAGGTAGAATGACACAACAACGTAATGGAGCTAATGGAAGGTGACTGGAAAATATCGGTTTAAGCTTTTTCTAAAATAGATATTTCAAACCAGGTGAAAAGGGGAATTGGATTGTGGGCGTGTATTAGGTACTGAAAAAATTATCTGTTTGTAACGGTAACAAATGCACTGCCCATCCCTACTAATATTATAAATTCAAAAGTAACTCTGTCTGTCTGTCTATCTGTCTGATACACTTTCACTCTAAAACTACTGGACCGATTTTAATGAAATTTGGTACAAAGAATGTCTGGAGCCTGAGAAAGAACATAGGCTACTTTTTAACCGACTGCAAAAAAAGGAGGAGTTCCACGCGGACGAAGTCGCGGGCAGAAGCTAGTTAACTATATAATTGATATGAAAAATTTAAATAATTGGTTGTATATGATTTCATTGATGTTGGTACACAGTCTAGTAGGTACCTACTGGGAATTAAGAAGGATGGATTTAAAAACTCTGAAAAAATCGCCAGAACCACAGACTGACCATATCGACCTGTTAGCAACTAATGCTTAATTGACTTTCGCTCTAGTTATTGCTGTTAGAACTCTCCGACGTCTATTTTTTAACGATAAATAACAATAATTATCACCTCAAAGGGCTATAAGAGTACAGCAAAAAAGGCGTACGATTCGACAGTACCCAGGTACCAGGCAATTATTTTTGCAAACGTCATTCTAACTGATACAGTGAAGTAACTAACTCCCCTAAGACCAACCAAGTTTAAAATGCTAAGAGCCGGGACTATATTCGTTGCGGTTAGCATACGTAATTTCGAACCAATAAAAGCGAAAAATGGACTTAAACATCGTTATAACAAAATTCAAAATCATTCGGCGTGGCCGCCAGCTCTAATGAAAGTTTCACGGATGTCTGAAACGTCTATATTTAAGCTCTTCATTTATTTATCATTAACGTCCCAAATAGATGATTAACGTTTTTGAACTGTATGGACTAGCCCTTTAAGGCCAGTTAATGAGGGCCACCGCGTGTCAGAAATCCGCTAGATGCGCTAGTGTAGAATGAGGTCTAGCTGTCATGTTCTACCTATGAGAGGCAAGCTACTGGCCTTTGATTGGTGGTACATGACAGCTGGACCTCATTCTACACTAGCGCATCTATCGGATTTCTAACACGCGGTGGCCCTCATTTGTGACTCATAAAAATTGTAACGTAAAATTTAAAAAAATAAAGCTTAAAATTTGATAGGTACCTACTGTATGTCAAGGTATGCTTACAGGACGATTTCTAAGAGAAGCGGCTCATTTAGTGAAGTCTTGTTCATTTATACAGTCAATGAGTATCTTAATTTATATACTTAAGAGAGTTATTGAGGCTTACTTAATTACATACTTATTTAAAGATCACAAAATATTTCTAGCGCCTCATTATTTTCTCAAATTGGCAAAATATACAAATTAAAATGAAATTGTATTCACCCACAGCTCTACCCACAACATAAATCTAATCCTCCAAAATTAATTTAGGTATCACTCACTGAAAATAATTACGCGAACAATGCAATAATATGTCAAATTAACAAACACCCAGCTAGCAATTCTAAAACTGATTAGTGATGTAACTCTCTCTTTTAGTAAAATACAGATACCAATCAAAACAAGTCAAAATTTTCATCACATTTCGAATTATCACTATTTTACAAGACGATACATTGACAGAAGCATTCAGCGGGAATAAATAGGGCTTAAATATTTATAAATACGTTTAAGCGAGTCTTTCCGGGGCTTGGGTTTGGGCGGCGGTGTGTTAAAAAAGTTTTTACCTTTCTGCGGCGTTTGGGGACCACGATTTGCCCGGCCGGTCTGCCAGGGGAAATTGTATTTTGCATTTCATTTTGCGGGTTTTCAGCCAGGACACAGAGATAGCCTCACATAGATAGAGTGACAGAGACATGTTTTAAATAGACGTTTGATTATTGGTCGAGAAGGTATTCTATAAATAAAAATGTGCTTTTAAATTGATATGCCTAACCAACTTTTGGGGACCTTTAATGTTTACTCTTGTAAGTATTAAACATAAACATTGTAATTATTATAAAACATCAATTAAAATATAAAGTAACGTAAGTAGTTACTTCTTAATTTACTTAGCTTTTGTAATGTATTATAATGATATTTTTTTTTTTTTTTTTTACTAATGGTATTGAACCAAAAATATTAATTGAATTTCGATTAATATATTGTAGTTAATATTTTGTAATGTATTTTAATGAACACAACGGAATACAAAATGCACTCCCGAGTTTAAATTAATTTCAAAGTGCCTTTCCCTAGAAAAGTGCATTAAAATCAAACCCATATGAATTTATAGTCATACATACTCACACACTCCCGCTATTTGTTACGTAACAAATTCCACTAACTGACGTTAGGTGATATACAACTTGACAGGTTCTGGCTCCATCTGTTACGACCATTGTTCCTCCGGTCCCGAATGGGAAGGCGATGACTCTGAATAAGCTTAGTTACTCAGATCTTATGAACATGCCACACAGTGACTTACTACGACTTGCTTGTTGCCAGTTCGATACGGTGTGACTATATCGATATAGAAGCAGACTATCGATAAAGTTGTTTAACTTAGTCGATGTTGTAGCGCGACTCTATTGTGATAGCAGATAGTCGTGTGTGGTATTTAATTTTCGAACTGCGTTTGAATAGATGCTGTCATGCGAACCGTGACGTCATTTTGCAGTGAAAAGTATGCCACGGTGTGACATCACGCGGAACTCAAACGAGCTTCTTTATTACCTAACTTTTGGGTTTTTGGGAATTAACAAAAAAACGTTATTACTTAATGCACTTTAAACCAGAACATCTTATAGTAATATTAATGAAACACATCTGTGAAGTTGCAATTATATAGGAATCATAAAGTAGATGAAGTCACAAGGGAGTAAAATATTCTATTTATTTAGAACCAGAGAAGTACGTAATACTGATTTCAGATGTGACATAGATCTTGGTGGAATTTCGTTTGTGTTTTAGGTAAGTATCTATTATGTATCTGTATCTATATTTTTGTTGTACAATAAAGTGTTAACATACATACATACTGTGTGAAAATCCTTTACGGTTTTAGTGTTAATTAAAGGAGTAACTCTATCTAGCCTAGCAGACAGACATTGCTGTCAGGTTGTCTAAAATGGACTAGCATTGAAACCCTATTCTTGAGTCGACTGCTAGCTCCATTTACCCATTGTTTTCAAGATTCATGGATAGGATATTATGAAATATGATCTTCTATTGTTTTACATGATGAATTCTGAGGCAACTGAGTATTTTACTATTGAAAGAATATATCTATTAGAATATCTACTGTATGAAACTGACTATTTCTACCCCAAGCAGAACGCAAGCTCTATATATATAAGTACAAAGGCTGAATAAGAGCAATCACCTTTGTACAGCCTTTACATAATTTATATAGAAATCGTGTGCTAGTTGGGATTGATTTAAAGTAATTTGGATTTGCACTGAAAACAATGTAATTTGATACATAGAAAACCGGGGAGCATGACGTCACTTTGTCGTACATTATCGTGTTTACTATCGATAGAGTTAGCCCTCCTCAAGTAATAGACAAGTTGGAATGAAACAACTATTAACGGATTTAACCCGCGTATTTTTATTTTATTTCATTTACTGACGTTTCGGATTCTTTACAGTTTCCATATATATATATAGCACGACTGAGCTGACATTATATTAATAAATTTAGCGTTAGACTATTGTTAATAGTTGTTTCATTCCAATGTGTACCTAATAACCGCGAAGGCACCAGAAATTATAATAGACAAGTTCTATACAAGTGGTATATTTATAAAGGCTGTATACTATCCACGGGTTATTGACATTGCTACTTATTCTCGCTTTTAAAGGATTAAATCCTCTATTGAATAAATGAGCATAAATATTCAAAAGTAAATTCAAAATAATACCTTTGATTGCGCAATAATTCCGCGCTCAAGCCGGAGTGAAATCTTCATTTGAATGTCACGTAATTATACCATTTTGTGAGTTGAGAAACAGTTAAAAGGATACTAGCGAACGGTTAGCGTGTTTAATCTTGTCAATTATACTGGAAATTGGAGCAGGGACTCGCCCTAACGCCAGACATGCCCTTCTTAAGGGCGTTCAACAATAATCACTCTA
Source organism: Polylopha cassiicola (assembly GCA_038024825.1). Classification (NCBI taxonomy): domain Eukaryota; kingdom Metazoa; phylum Arthropoda; class Insecta; order Lepidoptera; family Tortricidae; genus Polylopha; species Polylopha cassiicola. Next base: position 6,900,302 of record CP149059.1, read on the forward strand.
CGACTAACACTGTTTGATCGAATAGGAAAAGTTTACAGTATACTGAAAAAATCGAAACTAGGTTGTTATAAATATTTTTTGATGCCTTCGCGGTTATTACACATTTTTATTCCCTTAATAGTTGTTTGGAATGAAACAACTATTAAGGGAATAAAAATAGGTACTCGAGTTAAATCCGTTGATAGTTGTTTCATTTCAATAATATGTAATATTATATTCATGTCTGCAGACAGTATGTAGGTAGGTATATAATATAATGTATACAAAATTGTTCCGTTGCATTTTCCCTATGGAACTTTTTATTGCTTTTTTATTTGGCGGATGAGTCGAGAGAAAAGTATGCTTTTCTTGCTACCTAGTTAAAGTTTTGTTTGTTTTGGTATAGAGAGCGGTATTCTAAGGGTCTTGTATCATGTATTGTGACCAATTATTTTATGACTCAAAACGGGACATTGTTTTATTTAGTTTAATTTACAGGTACGTCAATCAAAAGGATTCAGACTTTAGTTATTGGGGGTGAAAGTGGGGATGGAAAACCAAATGTCTACAAATATACCCGAGTGGGGTATCAAATGAAGGAGAATTACATACGCATTGCAAAATTGAATGTAACTAGAATTTACGCGCGGTGACACCCTTTTCGGGTATTGCGTAAAACTGTTCAGTTTTCGGAAAACGGGACAATTTTACGTCCCGGAGATTTCTGGGACATCGGGACACGTAGTTACAAAACGTGACTGTCTCGTTCAAAACCGGGCCGTATGGCCACATTAGTCCTGTATCATGTTACCCTTAAGTGAACTATCCCATGTTTATGCGTAGGGTATTCACATGCAATTTTCCATCCCACTTTATTATTAGTTATGAGGCACTTCAAGATAACATGATCTCACGTTATTATGTATAATTGAATATTAATTCTAGTCTCGTATAGAGCGTTAACGAGGTCTTGACTATAAAGTGGTTGAGAATACTAGTAAATATAAGACCATTTACTAGAACATCTCAAGAGTAAATCACGATTGATCTAGTCCAAAACTAATCAACGCTATGGGTATTAGACAACGAATAATCACACTTAAATACGTATTAGATATCCAAGACTCAAGTACAAACGTTTGTGTTCATAATAATAACACCTAGCAGGATTCGAATCCGCAACCTCCGTAACGGTATTCAATATTCATAGTCGGAGGCCACTAAAGGACGGTTGCCGAGCACAGCGAAAAACGGACGTTGCCCTTTTTCTATTTGTCTCTGTCGCACGCGCGTAGTAATAATGACCTCACGCTTGCACAGTAACCTTCAAGGTTCTTTGTCCTTTAGACCAACAGAACCCTAATACTCCTTGTTTTTGAAAATTAAAAGAAGACAACACACTGTTCTATTCTGCCGTCATACCAAAAAAGAAAAATGTAAGTACGTATCTTTTTCTGTATGACTAAGTATATCTATTTAACATTTTTTAGTTATAAATGAAGGCGTCTTTTTTATTAATCCAGACTATAAATATAACTTAAAAATGTATCGCATATTATGCATTTTTTTTAATATGACTGCATTTACAACTGTGGTATCATTTACCATATCTTGGTCCACAAAACCTAAATTGAAAATGTAAAATGTATGTAATTTTCTTGTACTCGAGTCTTGGAATAAAACAAAAAATGGAGGGTTGAATTTATAAGCCTCACCTTCTTAGCGAGGAGTAAGTAAAGTAGGTAACTGTATTTAATGTTTCACAAGTACCCTTGTTTTGCTCAACGTGATTATTATGATCGAATTACATTTATCTTTGTATTAATTCTAAGAAAATAGGTAAAATAAAGAACAAGTATTTTAACAAAAGGTAGGAGCCACTTCACTGCATATTAATACTTCGTTTATATTTTATAATCGTCAAACGTCATATCGTAACAGATAAAACACTTACTCAGCGACTAATTAATTGATTAGTTTAGTATTAGGTACTTACTCTTAAAATATCTTTTGGTACCTACTAGAAAAGTTGCAAATAGTAGTTTACCTAGTTACACAAAAGTGTACCAAATATTGTATTATGATTCAACATTTAACAGATACCAAACAACAGACTGGTTTATATCGAGGATATTAGTTGGGACGGCGTATGGAAGTATGGAACCTTATCCAATTATCCATATATAATTAGTTGGTATAATAGACCTTATAAATTATAGAAAATATGAGACTACTCACCAGAGCACGCTTGCGGCGGCAGCGGGAATATCAGGGTGGTGGACGATTTGCGCCGCGCCACGGCGCAGCCGAGCGACTGCGGTTTGAAGCTGCGCAGTTGCTGCATGAAGTCGCTGCACTCCATGAGCGCGACGTCCGCAAAGTGCAGGTCGCACAGGATATGGTTCTTGAAACGACGCGCGCGTTTCTGTGTAAATGAAGTGGCTGGCAGAAATTGACACAGAAATTTGAATTCATTCTTTTGGAATAAAGCAATTGTAATGGATACAACTTGCGTTCTTGGGAATTTTGTAGTTTTCATATTTGTAGCAGACTGATTTTACGATTACTGAGGAATTTTTTCATATAAAAACTACCTTAATAGGAAAAAAAATCTCTTAAATTACCTACTATTATTTCTTTTACTATTGGTGAAACCTTATTAAGCTTAGAACGCAAATGCACACATCCATTTGGAGTTGTTGAAATCACGAACCAGAATCGAGTCGAAAAACAACGTATTTATTTTTAACCGAGCCCTGAAAGGAGCTGAATATACAACGAATTCATAAATTATGTAAAACCTCCGATCGACCCTGTGTTGCCAGAAAGTCATGCACGATGGAGCCTCTTGTAACTACTAGTATATACACGTGATGAAAACAGCTCTAGCACAGTGTTGCCAGTAGAGCTTCAATTAGATTTAAGTTCAATCATCTGAGAGCTGAGAGGTTGTCTCCTGCATTATAATACATTCAAAAATCTTAAAATACTGTCATATTTTATACCTATGGTGGACTTATCGTATCATTCCGATGCGATCGCCGCAGTGACGTCTGCCAGATAGGCATGGTTAATGCTGTCTCGAGTTAGTGTCATGTTTTGTGAATTAAATATTACTTATGGTGTTTCAACCTACATGTAAGACTTATTCTTCTAATCTTATCTTATAGCCTTATCAATTACATCCCGGTTGCTAATAGCCATTAACTAAAATAAAACAATTATTAACATTTAAATAATTAACGTTCACCGCCAGCAATCATCAACCTGTAGTGTAACCTCTAAAGTACCTAAGTATTGGAATAACCTCTAAAGTACCTAAATTCTTTAGCGTTAGACTATTGTCAGCTCAGTCGTGCTACGATTATGGAAACTGTAAAGAATCCGAAACGTCAGCAAATAAAATAAAATAAAAATACGCGAGTAAAATCCGTTAATAGTTGTTTCATTCCAATGTGTAATAACCGCAAAGGCATCAGAAATTATTACCTAAGTATTATTAAATCTTTATATTTACTCGTATAAAATATATTGAAAGAAGTGAAGAACAAAGCCCGGGTTACTGCCGTTAACTGAAAGCTTCCGTAACCTTAGAACGGATTTCTGAGGATTCGACTCGCGTAAAAGCACGGAAGGAAAAGAAAATTAAAAGAGCTGGGAAATAAAACAGGTAATACCGAAACTTTGGCATATTGGTGTTCGGGTGTTTTACCCAGTTTTTATTCTCTTTCTTATAGCTGTCTGGAACCGAAGTGTGTTTCCCAATAATCATTTCTATTCGTGGTTACATATTGTAATTAAACAATTATAACGGATTTAATTAAGTATTTTATTGGAATGTAGACATTTAAGTCGCGTATTTTATTTTATTGGCTAACGTTTCGGAGCCTTTACATATTCCATTATCGTAGCACGACTGAGCTGACAATAGTCTTATGGGAAAGTGATTAATACAGTTATGCAAACTACCTTATTTACTAAATTGCAAAATTTATTGCTACCCTGTTCTAAAATATAGAATATTTCTGTTATATTTTTCCAATGTATAATAACCGCGAAGGCATCAAAAATTATTATGAGTATTTTATTTGCTTTTTCGAATACACTTCTGTTCAGTTCTTATATTCGTAGTACGAATGAGCGGACTCCTTTTTCTATATTTAACAAAACGCTTTTGACAATATTATTGTTTTTGATTATGGCTCGGTTTTCCAGCTAGGGTATTTGACATGTTTTTAAAATCCATTTTATATTATGTAGTAGAGTCTAAGGAACCCAGCAAAAGTTGTTTTTTTTAAATCTGGTATGTATTAGCTGAAAAACATCGAATTAAAAATTCAATATTTAAATAGTGTGCCAAAACGCTACTTTGACAATATGGCGCCGCAATGAGGTCGGTGACGTCACATGCCTGTTTGAGATACTACCACAACTAGGCGCAACACAACTAGGTAAACAAAGTTTACGGGCATGTGACGTCACGAAAAACTCGGCCCAGCAGGAGCGTTTTGTGTCACGTGACAAACGTTTAAAAAATGTAATTTTTATTTAAGGATTTTTAAATAAATCAATCATTATTTTCAACTTACGTTAATGAATAATCATTTTTTAACTCTTAATTTATACTGTTAACAGTAATTTACACTTTATTTTTCGCATTGTCAAAAAGCCTATTGTGTAACAAAGTTTTGTAACCATGCGTTTCAAATTGTTCATGGGTTGTCCTTGAAAACTGCTACAGTGCGACTCTAGTATTTCAACTAACCCGGATAAAAGGTAAACGGGTTAGGTCACGACAACTCAGGTTTCTTTAGTAAATCTCTTAGTGCATCTAGGTTGTGCAGCCGGCCTCTCATTCTATAGTAATGGACCTATTATGTAATGATGTCTAAATATAATGGTTATAGGCTTTACTATAGTAAAGGTACTAATTTATAACTTCCGTTCTTAATCTATGTATATAAAAAGAGAATCTGACTTATTGACGTCATTTGTCGCCCGGCTCCGCCTGGATCCCTTTTTTATAGCCTATGTCAATCGGGAATAATATAGCTTTTCAACAGTGAAAGAACTTTTCAAAATCGGTCCAGTTGTTTAGGAGCCTATTCAATCCAAACAAATAACCAAATAAACAAACTTTTCCTCTTTATTATATTAAGTACGGAGTATAAATAAAAAGTTTTTGTTTAATTTACCTACCTAAAAAAGAATAATTAAATTAAAATTATACCAAAATATACAACAATCATTTGAAAAGGTACAATTGACACTCGTTAGGCGTAACTTAATTAAATACACTATAAATTTATTATGCATGAATGACATAAAACATTAATTAAATCCGAATGCTCATTTTATTTTCCAATAGAATTTCAAATACTAGTCCAATTGGTTATTGTCTATGTACCGTTTATCTAATCTGCAAAACATAGACTTCAAATCCTTGGCCTTTGCTTACACTTTGAAATGGATATTTTGACCCGGCGAAGCAAGATCCCAGAGGTTGTATGTTTAGCAGCTTATGTAGATATCTTAAATTGCGATAGTGTAAACAACAATTTTCACTTATCCCGCCTCGGTTCAGCTATCTTTAGAAGATTGACCTTATCTAGAATAAAAGGTAAACTTTGATAAATAACCAAATGTGGTATGGTTATAGACCAAGTACAATCCCTACTAATATTATAAATGCGAAAGTAACTCTGTCTGTCTGTCTGTTACGCTTTCACGCTAAAACTACTGGACCGATTTAAATGAAATTTGGCACTAAGAAAGTCTGGAGCCTGAGAAAGGACATAGGCTACTTTTTAACCGACTGCAAAAAAGGAGGAGTACCACGCGGACGAAGTCGCGGGCAGAAGCTATAAGTAGTATAAATTGATTTTTGAAGCATTATTTAAAACTTTTACTTTCGCATTTATAATATTAGTAGGGATATATTGGATGGCAACACCATTTCTCTGTTCCTTTTATAAACAAACTAACTGCAGTCTGCAACGTTTAATTTAGTGTATAATTTACAAATTTTACAACGACACAAGCTCAAAAAACGGATTGTATGAAACAACCATAACGAATTTGACTCGTGCATTTTATTTTATTTTTCGAACCTAATCCTACCATTAAATGGATGCTACTACGGACTATGAATCCTATGTAAAATCTGTTAGAACCTGTGACGCTAAAAAAATAAAAAAATTTTTTTGTTGTAAATAATTATCATTAAAAAATGAAAATGACCCAAATAACAAGTTGAATCTTTATTTCTATCACGAACGAGCTCTCTCTAAGCCTTTTACAACGCCCTCTATTAAACTCCCTGAAGAATTAAAAAGATTCATAATTTCGAATTTTGCGAATTCATCACCTTGTAGCGGGCTAACTTCGAGAGCCCGACTACATCTCCATTCACCATCACCGTTCACCTCATTCATTCACTTCATTCATTTTGACGGCCAGCTCGCCCCGGACTCTACAGGTCCAAAGTCAAAGTTGACCACCTTTAGACCTCGCGTGTGACCTATCTCTGAAGACCTACAAGAAGAAACTAAATCTAAAACCTTAATCTAAAAAAGTATAACTAAAAGTTCTCAAAGTCACCGCGCACATCTTCATCTTCACTATCGTCAACCTTCAACCGTCACTACCTGAGGGGCTTCACCTACCTGCTGCACCTACCTGCTGCACAGCGCTTCATCTACCTGCGGCTGCAGCGGAACTCGATCCGGGCCCTTCCAGTCCGCCCGGCTATCCTAATTGCCGAGGCGGCGGGCCTGGTACGCCGACGACCCGAACCCTGCCTGCTGCTGTGTCTACGCCGAGCAAATCTCTTCATTTCATAACCTCCCTCATCTCTCATTCACACATTCACTCATCCACTTACTACACACTACATATACATCTACACCCTCTTATTCTTTTTTTGTAATTTATTTATAAATAATATTCTTACTTTCCTTGTAAATATTTCTATTGTAAATATAATTTTGGTTTAACATTTTTGGTTATCATTCATTCCTTTATTTAACTGCCGCTTCACGACAACCTGACAGTGACATGAATTCGCGAAATTTATGAAGTCATATTTTTATAATTTTTAAATTATTTCTATACCCAACGTTTATAATATAAATAGTTAACTTATTCGCAAAATATGACATATACATATAGGTATTTCAAAAAAGGAGAGTACCTACCTACTTAAATTTTGTAATTTCTAAAAAAAGGCAGTTTGCGTAATGTAATATTTAAAATTACTTTTATAATTAGTGTTAGATTATAGTCAACTCAGTGGACTACGAATCTACAAATAAAATACGTAGGTAAGTTAAATTTCATTATAACGTAGTTACATAAAATTCATTAAATGATTTAAAGTCTTCATACAATGCATTCAGTTTTAACTCCTTATACCAAGAATAAAACCAAAAAATAAAGCCATAATTATATTTTCAATTCATAGATGAAATCTGTAGGCCTAAAACTGATATCTCAGTTAGGTAGTCAGCCATCTTGTCTATTATATATTTAGACTAGCGGCCCCGGCAGACGTCGTCCTGCCCGTCCGATTGTTTCGTCAAAGATCTATCAAAGTCTTCTGTCACTTCTTCATAAGGCTTCATATTTTCCCCGTTTTTTACACATTTTCCACTGTATCCTCGCTCCTATTGGTCGCAGCGTGATGTTATATAGCCTAAAGCCTTCCTCGGTAAATGGTCTATCCAACAAAAAAAGATTTTTTGAATTCGAACCAGTAGTTCCTGAGATTAGCGCGTTCAAATAAACAAACAAACAAACTCTTCAGCTTTATAATATTAGTATAGATTAAAACATGACAATAAAATCGGCCCTTGTTTTATAAAACGCTGATTCTTAGAGAGGACATTTTTCCATCGAGATCGGACTGATAAGTCAGATGAAAAGTTTAAGCAAATTAATCAGAAAATTTGAGAGCACTTAATGTTTCAAATCAACCCACTTTTTGTTCTCAAATTGACGACCCTTAAATTTTAAGGTAGTACTCATTTTATAGATTTGTCTTCTTAATTGGTACGTGTTCTTGTCTAATTATGTTCTCATTAAATTATTAGTAAGTGACAAAAATAAATCAATCAGCAAACAAGAATAACCAAGCAGTTCCAATTAACACAAAAGCCATTTATTTCTGGGTTAAAATTACACACACTACTAAATAATTCATGAAACTGTCACATTGATATGAAATGCAAAAACAGTTAGCACTTTTTGAGTTAAACAAACACTGTTGTCTATATTGAATCTCGCGAGCGTTAATTAAAAGAGGAATTGTTTGCTTTGGTTGTTTTCAAATTGCCACGTTTCTGCCATTATAGTCTTCCATTACAATGTATATCATGCGGTCACGTGGACTTTTGACGCATGCGTACAAACTAACAATAGAATTTCCATTGGAGTAAATAATACAAAAGGAATACGTTTACGTAGATGCGATATAAATAAACTGCGTCTGTTTGTTGTATTAGGTACATGATAATGAAATGTTTCGTGGTATTCATAAATGAACAAAATTATCATGTACGAGTAGGTTTTGCGTAAGTAGGTAGGTACGATAAGCCATTTTATTCCTGGGGTGAATTTTCAAAAAACATTTCTTAGCACTCCCTCAAGTTATAAAAGGAACATAAAAAAACAGTTTTTTATTTATGAACTGAAATTGGAAAAACGTACCTACAGAAATATGTTATGTCATATAAATCTTAAAAAAAATGGTAGAAAAAGGTACATTTCTACGATTGTCATTGTACTTCTTTCATTACCCTAACATATAACTGAGATCAATAAGTAACTAACTATAATAATATAGCTAAGCTAATAAGTGTAGTAACTCAATACTCGATTTATGTAAATTAGAAAACGCAATAACTCGATCGAAAATACAACCTGATCACAAAAGTGTAGGTATACTTTTGTAACATGAGCCTTATAGTGGGCCATTTATTAACCAATACAGAAACGGTTTGAGCAAACGTCAAACAATGTATCGTTTTGTCCCATATCATATTCATGGAGATACGAAATGAATTCTGTTTGCATCGACAGTGGAACCTGCATCGAGCCTTTGAAACCAAATACGTGGTTACAATATTACTCAAAACTGCTTTTGCTTTGTGCACGTATGCTTTTTATTTTCGATTTTATTGAGAATTGTGTATGTATATTAAAGCATTTACAGTACAAGTACAGTGTATTGTTCACCAAATACAAAATAACGTTATGTACTAAATAGTGACTTCGTATGATGATCATTTGGATCTTTACATTTTCTCCTCAATCTCCTCACATATTTATGAGAAACAAAGGAAGAATTAGCAGATGCTAAGTTTGGTATTTTAGTATATAGTTTTATTAGGTACGTAGTATCAGCATCTGCCTTTACAAAAAATATGTTCTTGGTAAGATGATTTTTTACCTCACAAATAGATATAAAAAGGTCATATAATATTATATCTTAAAAATAATACAGATTTGCTTATTACAGAAAAGTAGTAAAGGGGTAAATAATTTCTGATGCCTTCACGGTTATGTTTTTAGACGGATTTAATTAGCGTATTTATTTTATTGGCTGACGTTTCGGAGCCTTTACAGATTCCATAATCGTACCACGACTTAGCATAAGACTGTTGTAGCTGACAATAGTCTTTAGCATAAGAATGTAAGGGGTAGTTTTTACTAAATCTATACTAATATTATAAATGCGAAAGTAACTCTGTCTGTCTGTCTGTCTGTCTGTTACGCTTTCACGTTAAAACTACTGGACCGATTTAAATGAAAATTGGTACAGAGAAAGTCTGGAGCCAGAGAAGGGACATAGGCCACTTTTTAACCGAATGCAAAAGAGGAGGAAATCTATTTACCTATAATCATGACAATCATAATGCTAAAAGTATGAACTTAAGTAAGAAAGACGTCAAACTTAATTGGTATCATAAAACATAGATTATATTAAAAAGTTTTATATATATCATTCTATATATACATTACGAATTCCTACTGCTGTTAAATCTCGGGCTTCCTTTGTGAATCGACTTTGATTAACTTTGATTGTGTACAAACTTATTTGTGAAGTCTGTTTATTGGATACAATGAAGTAAAGCATTCTTGTGTCTATTCGTAATGAGAAATCCGGACGTCGAAGTTAATTAAAAAATAGGATTATAATAATAATTTAGCTTATCGAATCACTGCTAAAGATAGGCATTTAAAAATATTTACGGGTTTAGACGTTATAATTATTTTATTCCAATAATTTATTAACTTACAACTAACTTTGCTTCTATAAGGCTGGACTATGTTTCTAATACAAATCAGTCACGTGTCAACTCAATACGTCATTTCGATTCCAGCATAAACTGACATTTCCTTTGACTGACTAGCGATAGTAGTACAGTTAGCATGAAATGTATATGTTATGATAATAGTACAGTCAGTATCATTATTCATTAATGACAATAATTATATAGGTAGAAACTTGAATTAGTTTTATGTTTTTTTTGAATATTGGTTAATTTTTTTAATGTTTTCTGCTTCCAAAAGGTCCCTTACCAGGTCCGTCACCAGACTGTATCTCATGAACCGTGGTTATAAGCCAGTTCATATTTTCACTGATGATGAATTTTTATTGCTGCTTTAAAACAAATATTAAGACATGATTCAATAATTTCTGATGCCTTCGCGGCTATTACACATTGGAATGAAACAACTATTAACGGATTTAAATCGCGTATTTTTATTTTATTTTATTTGCTGACATTTCGGATTCTTTAGTTTCCATAATCGTAGCACGACTGAGCTGACAATAGTCTAACGTTAAAATAAAATAAAAATACGCGATTTAAATCCGTTAATAGTTGTTTCATTCTAAAGACATGATTCATTATCGTTTTTAGTACCGGACCTTTTTGGACTACTTCGACAGGCACGTGGCCGACTTCGTTAAAAATAATAACGGTAGGTCAATTAAAATTAACGATGTCTATTGAAAATAAATTATATTGACTTAACAATATAATAACCTATATGTTATTCTGATGTACAAGCTATATTATTGTAAAGTTTCAAAAAAACCCATTCAGTAGTTTTTGCATGAAAGAGTAACACACATACACTCACCAACTTTAGCCTTTATAATATAAGTGTATTTATATTACATTGTATTATATACTATATTGCTATTACCGAAGCCAACAAACTGACTTGCCGTGTGATTGATGGCTTAATATTACTTTATTAATACCTTTTAGTTATTTACTTCTCGTATAACGAGATTTCCTCTTATTTCTACTTCTTTCATTAAGAAACGTTTGCTCTAAGAAAAACTTTTACAACACTTGTTTATGGACATAGTATATAAAATAATTTTCCCGGAATCACTTTTGGTTATTTACTTGCTGTTATTGCCTTCCTGAAACATAATGAATGAATAAATAAATAATTACCTCTGCCTTATAAGCAAAGGTTCATTCTTTATTTAATGTTATTTTGAAAAGCTAATATTTAAATGAAAAGATATTTAGGTAATACTGCTTTTGTCTTATAATATATATAAGTACCTATATGTCATTTATTTATAAATTAAGTTAAAACTCAAATAGTTTAATTTGTGTCATCGAATCTTCAATAGAACAAGCGAACGATAACTGACCACGTGACTTTTCGATAGCGTACGTCATACATTTTGCATTAATTTTGTTCGTTACCTATTTTAATCGATTGGCACTTATCTAAGGGGAGCGACTTCTTTAAGGGAAGTTAACAAGAAAATATTCAGTTTTGGTTACTTTAATCGTATTATCATCTAAGCCTGAACGGGTCACGTAACCGTAAGAGCTATGGGACAGGGTAAACAAACAAGCTTGCAAAAAACAAAGGAAAAACAACATTTTCTTAAAAGTTTTTTTAGTCAATATAATTAAAAAATAACAAACCTTCGATACAAAAGAACTTAAAAGCCCTCTAAAAATAATAATAAAAATAACAACTTAATATTAGGGACCTAAGTATTAATATTTTTATGAAAATGTGCGTCGGCGGGTTCGTAGGTCTAGGTATAGACGTGGGGCAGGTTGTTTTGAATATATATATTCCAAGCGTGGGCAGAACATGTTAGGGCCCGTGCAAGTATTACGTAAGCACTATATGGCGGGTAAGTCTTTTCTTTGCTTATTTTTAATGACATGGGGGGGGGGGGGGGAGCGGCTTAGATGCTGATTACGTCAGCAGTAGTCCTACTAATATTATAAACGCGAAAGTTTGTAAGAATGTTTGGATGTATGTTTGTTCCTTATTCACGCAAAAATTACTGAATCGATTTTAATGAAACTTTACAAACAACACATAGGCTATATTTTGTAACGTAGGTAATTTATTACGGTACTCATCGTGCACAGACGAAGTCGCGGACAGAAGTTAGTTATATATAGGATAAGAGCTTAGCCTATTGCTGACAAAGAAAACTGTGGGAATATAATCAAACAAATCTGCTTATGTAATACTTGAACGGTCTCTTAGTACAAACTCAAAAATGGTATTCCCTGTAAACAAACCTTTGTTTATCGTGCGAAAATAGTCTATTAGCATGATTGCAGAGCCGTTATATTGATTATCGTCCAAAGGTGGGGCCCATTAAACTTTCCCAGTTTATGTTTGTGGGTTTTTCGAAAGGGTTGCCTCTACTGCTCTTTATCTACTAATTAAAGTAATGGTAGGGACGAACATTGTTCAGATACCGTTTATGAAGGATTTTGTACTACGTGTATTTGATATTTCGGAAACTTTAGGTGACTAGGAAAGGACTTCGGTTTAACATTAAAAAGGTAATAAACATTGTAGTTATTATTTAAAGCTACTTTATTGTGATGCCTAATTGATTAAAAAACTGGTCAAGTGCGATTCGGATTTGCGTACGAAGGGTCCCGTATAATTATCTATAACAACGGCAAAAAAATCGTGTCTGTTTTATGGGAGCCCCCTTAAGTATCTATTCTCCGTTTTAGTAGCAACAGAAATACGCCATCTTTGAAAATTTTACTGGCTAACTATCATGGTTCATGAGATAGGGATAGCTTGGTGACAGACTGAAAGACGGACAGCGGAGTCTCGGTAAGAGGGTTCCATTTTACCCTTTGACCACGGAACCTTAAAATTGCCTGTTTTAGAGCAAAATTAGAATAAACATTAGGTATAATGATATTTTTGTACAAAGACAAGAGTAGAAAAATTCCGGTCGAATTTCGATTGATAGATCGTAGTTAATATAGAATAAACATTTTTTTAATAATTTCTCATGACCCTGTGGTTATTATACATTGGAATGAAATAACTATTAGGTAACGGATTTAACTAGCGTATTTTTATTTTATTTTATTTGCTGACGTTTCGGATTCTTTACAGTTTCCATAATCGTAGCACGACTGAGCTGACAATAGTCTAACGTTAAAGCACATAAACGCTAAACTTTTTTTTTCAAACTGGTAATAATGTTGTTTTAGTTGTTATTAAGGGCAACAAGTGAGATAACGATTTGTTTTGACCGGTTTTTGTGTAAGTAACAAAAGAAATCGTTTTTCATGAACAATAATAAAAACTTTCTCAACGTAACAACTTTGCACCGAGTCTCGGTGATTTATTCGTTAATTGTTCCAGTTTATAATTTAAATCAACAAACTGAAACAAATTAAACATTAATTTGAATAAATTAACAGACACTTCGATTGTTTAAGGTTTTCTTATATTGTGAAATTCAACGCAATTGCCCGAATTTATATGATAATGAGAGCTATGACATAATATACATATAATTGCATACCTATACAATAATGTTTTTAATAATTTCTGATGCCTTCGCGGTTATTACACATTGGAATGAAACAACTGTTAACGGATTTAACTCGCGTATTTTTATTTTATTTTATTAGCTGACGTTTCGCGTTAGACTATTGTCAGCTCAGTCGTGCTACGATTATGGAAACTGTAAAGAATCCGAAACGTCAGCTAATAAAATAAAATAAAAATACGCGAGTTAAATCCGTTAACAGTTGTTTCATTCCAATAATGTTTTTGTTACGTAATACAAATATATAATATTTGACTATTCACATAAATCGATCTAGTCCTAAACTAAGCAAACCTTGTACTTTGGGTGCTCGACAACGGATAAACACATATAAATACATACATCCAAGACCCAGGTACAATCATTACAATAACATCTGCCCATAGCATGATTCGAATCTGTAACCTTCGGTATCGTAGTCCACAAGACCGTTGTCTTCTTAAATGTTTGTTTGTATGTACGCTCATAACTTTTAATCGACTAGACCAAATTGAATAATTTCTTTTTTGTTATTATTAATATGATCAGGAAAAAGATCGTTACATTAGTATTATACATAGCGCCAAAAAAAAAATCTTGACGTATTAAACATTGTTGTTTTAACATTCGAATAAATTTCTAGTTTCCGCAAACTAAAAAAGTAATTCATAATCCATATTTTAAGAAGTTTTCCTTATTGGAATGAAACAACTTCAACGGATTTAACTCGCGTATTTTATTTTATTGGCTGACGTTTGGGAGCCTTTACAGATTCCATAATCGTAGCACGACTGAGCTGACAATAGTCTTAAGGTAAAGTGATTAATAATACAGCTATGCAAAATCCGTTAAAGTTGTCTCATTCCAATGTATAATAACCGCGAAGGCATCAGAATTTATTAAGTTTTTCTTATTTTTATATATATATTCTAATGGTATCTATCCCATTAGGATAACGACAAATTTAAGCAAAAACCTCAGCAAATTGGGTGCCTAAAAACAGGAAACGACGCAAACCGCACCGGAAATGGCGAGACCGGCCCTTTCTTGAGGGCCGCTTAGGATCTTAGAGTCGTACAAGATAATACCCAGGCAGGTAACTACGAGAATTTTGGAAAAAAATATATTTATATTACAAATAGCATAAATGTGAATATTCATTTGTACCTAAACATTTCTGATGAAAATTTCTGAAACAAGTATATCGGAGTTAACTCGCGTTTTTTTTTTTTGCTGATTTTTTTGCGGACCTATTGTCCGCTCAATCGTGCTACGAATATGGGAACTGCAAAGTTTTCAAAACTTCAGTACCTATACATAAATAGAAGCTGCACATTGATTTTTCTCAATCATCTTCATTTTATTTGAAGTACTTAATCAAAGATTTTATTTGTTTTCTTGAACGGAATTTACCTACTTTCATTTACCTGTCGATATTATTATCTATATAGAATCCGATCCCGTAGAATGAAGTCTCAACGTGATTATAATTGAGTTTACTATCTATCGCTGAAATGAAAAACTAAAAAAATGAGTTCCTAAAACGTCTCCAGGATAACTTATAATAATCCTGGAGACGTTTTAGGAACTAATTTTTTTAGTTCTTCATTTTGCATTTGCACTGTCTACCTTCCAACTGCATCATTATATTAGGACTATCGTCAAAGAGATTATTTATTGTAATCAGAATTACACACGTTGACAAAAGCAAAGAAAAGGAAAAGAAACGAAACGAAACGAATGGATGTATTATTGCGTGCTTCATATGCAAGAGGTTAGATTAAGCTTAGTCTTATCTTAAGCAATATAATAATATTATAAATTTGGATATCAGCATATTATCGCAACCATAAATACTTACCGGGTACATAACTAACTTGCTTTAACTTGTAATACTAACCTAGTAGAAGATGTCCTAGCTTAGTGGTATGCACATCATGTATGCCGTAATCCGTCTACCCACATTGGATCAGCGTAGTGGAATAGGAATAGGCAGCGTAGATACGCTTTTAGCAGTAAATAGAATAATATATCTACTTCCAAAAGGATGTAAATATTCTCCACATCAAAAGCTTAAGGTCGGATGTGTGATTCTGACATCATTTGAGCAAAATGGAATTTCTAAGCGGATCCAATTCGTACCTATCACTAACTCTTGATGTCGATGTTTTTTTATGTAAATCGAACAAAAAATATACATATTCAATACATGTTTTTCCGCTTTGTAGCGACGGTCCGTTACCTACTAAGTGGCGTTGCTACGAAGATGGTAAACTGATGTAAAGTTGAAGTCCTCAAGTTCAAAGGGTCTCATGAGGAAGGTTTAGATTTTTGATTTTTCTCTTTCTGGTAATTTCAAAATGTTCTTACTCCAGAATATCAGTCTGCTACAAATACGATAATGTACGACGGGTACCTATTTGGATTAATAAAATTTCCTTACCTCTGTTTTACTAAGTTTAAATAGGGTACCAATTTCAATTTTGCTACTGTTACGTAGCTGTGACTAAGCTAGGGTAGTGGGGCCCATGGTCATAGCTACTGACTCGGCTAGCTACGTCACTGACCTGGCTAGATAACGGAGACCGTACTCGGCTAAACTAGTGGGGCCTGTAGTCATAGTCATGCTACTTTTCGGCTATGCTAGTGAGGTCAGTAATGTAAACTATGCTACCTACTTGGCTAGTGGAGTTCTAGAGCTAAAAATAATGTTCTTACCTGATTGGGCCCAGTTAGGTTTAACCCACAGGAGTTGCAGCGAAGACATTCCTCGTGGTAATGGTTGTTGTCATACAACGGGGATGGTTCTGGAATATAATAACTTCATTAGGTACCTACTTATAATCATCAATAGTAGGTATATAAAGGATCTTATAAAATATAACCTGTCATTGTGAGTTTAATTTCAAGTCACTTTTGATAGGAGGAATGTTAGTCTTCACCTTAATTTTACTTAGTCCGTTTTAATTAAATTTATATTGTAAGATCTAGGTAACGATCTAGCAACTCAATATACAGGTGTTTGTTAAGGTTTGAAACTATAAACTGACAACATACACGTATATATGTAAGACTTGAAGACAACTTGATTATTCGTTCCACGTGAAACCAGAATGTACCTCGCAATGAAAATTTAATTTTCAGTGGTTGAGATTTACGGAGTGCAATCGCAAGAACACCCCAAGATCCTTCGTTAATCCTTTAAAGGGTGAAATTTGCCAGACCTAACTAAATTAATGTGCGATAGAGACAAAATATACGTTATATTCAAATTATATTACGTAGTGCGTGCACCCACCTCACAATACGATGACACAGTAAAATCGTTTGTATTTACAATTTACATTCGTATTTGTGGAATATTGACCTCATATAAAAAGTAATATCATATTTAATATAATCCCAAGATTCAGTTACAAAATAAATACGTTTCGATTTATTTGATCCTTTTTCAAGACCCGTGGCGATCAAAGCCCACTTGCACTTTATTTTAAAAGCCTGCGAAGGTTACGCTGAGCTTTTATACCAAGTAGATAAAACACGTTGACAGTTTCATTGAATGCGAACTCAAAAGTACCTATCCGAGAATAAGTTGAAAGCTTTAAACAATAAAAATTCAAGATTTAAAACTGTGTCAAAACAAAATATTCTCAAAGTGCCCACGGCAGTGTTAGGCTGAAAGGAAAACCTGGCTGCTTGCCAACGCGTCAAATATCCTCACGGTCGAATTCTGAACGCTTTTGAAATTTTAAGCAAAACTTATGCGTCTCGATGAGGCGTGTGCCAAGCAATGGGGAGGCGATAGCGAGGCCACCACGTTCCATTATTGATGAAGGCTGTAAGCAGATTTCTCGCTCCAGGCATACGGATAAAATATCATTTAACTTTTGCAAACAGCCACCGCAACAAATTGAAATGTTCATTGTGTTTCTAAAATATGATAAATTGCCCGGACTTGAACGTAGAAGTTCGTAACTTTGGCATCTCCAAAGACAATATCGACTTGGTGATACCATTTTATTTCATCAGTTTACTTCAATTTTGTAAGGGTGAGATTTTTTTTACCAATTTATCTGAACCTAAAGTATTTAATGTAAAATTATACTGATATCTGCTTGTCTAGCAGGATTACAACCCGCACCCTCAGGTTTCATAGCCCTAGGTTCTAACCACTAACCAACAAATCGTCAATTTAGTATGTCGTTCCTTAAAACGTCTGAAATGGTCGGGAAAGATGTTAAAAATTTCAATAACGTAGCCGACTTGATGAAGGTAGTAAAAGCCGAAGTCGGTACGATTTTTTTATTGTAATAATAAACGGAGGCAAAGGAAAACGGTCCGTATCTAATTAATGTGATCGTACAACAGGCAGTAAAGTGGGCAGTAAATAAATATTCCATCTCTTTATTGCTGGAGAATTATTAGCGGTTGAATAATTACATCGCGATCACTTAAGACATCTGCGTTTAATTTTAAAACAAATAATTTGATTGTATATTATAATATAAGTTTTGGTAGAGGACGTATAAAAGAAATTGTACTGAATGAAATGTTGTTGCTGACGTACTCAATAGTAATAAGATAACCATAAATATAAACGAAGATCCATCACCTAATTTGTTTTTCTTTTGGCGTGTAAATGGGAAAAAACGTATTAAATATAAGACGCAAAGAAGTAAATACTTTTGAACAGGAAATATATTGGCCACATCCAGTTATTTGTCATGAAAAAGTCCCGTGGTTTGAAAAATATGTAATATACGTCAACGAATGTTAGAGAAATAACTATTTGGCAATAAAGAAAATGACTAATTAATTGGAGAACATTAGACGAGAGTGGATGTAAGGGAGGAGAAAGATGAAACAACTTTTTTCATCCCCCTTTCATTTACTAAAATTAATAACCGTGTATAAAGGAAAGGCGAATGTGACAGTATAATTAAGGAAGGCGAAGACAAAGAAACTTAAAGTAAAGAAGATATGTCAATAATGAAATGAGAGAATAAGAATATGGAATTAATATAGAATGAATAATACCAAACGGACACAGGGCCGGAGGGACGTTTGATGAATAAAATTATACGAATGAATAATTTCTATTTTAGTTTTCATTTTATATGGATCTCCAATATAGCTTCATCGTGGTACGGCGGGGTTTCTAATAACATATATTTTTATTGATGTACTACTCGTAAAACAGAATCATCGTAAGCGACCGGTGATCAAGTAAGATGTGTTTCCTTTTTGTCACAAAGGAAGAATGGGAATTCAAATTGTACTGAATGAAAATGTGACATTACCATAATATCTTGTAAGATTGTCTAGGGATATTAACAAAGGGCTCGAGACTGTTATATCGCGGTTTTTTGGACTATTCTTTTAAATTCACGTTACTAAGACTTACTTATAGCCCATTCTTATCTATTATTTGTGAATAAAGCATTATGAAATACTTATCTACTTGTAATGTACTTTTTTTCATTTATTAGGAATAATAATTATAATCACAGTTATAGGGATAAAATGAATTAAGCCCAAAGAAGATTAAATGAAGGTAATATATTTTCACAGATAAATCTGAATAATGTTTAATTTTTGTAATAAAAATTTTATGTATAATAATATTATGTGGTTCGACAGCAATTATGAAGCAGGTATTAATTCAGGATAATGTCAATTTTATTTGATATTTCCTGAATAGTCATTCTACAATTTACGTGCTGAAATTAAGGACTGTACGCGACTATCATGAATCGTGATTTTCTCAGGTTGTACAATCGTCACATCTTATTGAACAAAAACACAATTTACGATGACTTTTCATTCATAAAATCTAATCAATACA
Organism: Polylopha cassiicola; assembly: GCA_038024825.1. Classification (NCBI taxonomy): domain Eukaryota; kingdom Metazoa; phylum Arthropoda; class Insecta; order Lepidoptera; family Tortricidae; genus Polylopha; species Polylopha cassiicola. The sequence goes on from CP149059.1 coordinate 6,919,975, forward strand.
TAGTATAAAACAAAGTCGCTTTCGCTGTATGTCCGTATGTATGCTTAGATCTTTAAAACTACGCAACGGATTTTGATGCGGTTTTTTTTAATAGATAGAGTGATTCTTAAGGAAGGTTTATAGCCCCCGTGTGAAGCCGGGGCGGGTCGCTAGTATTCTATAAAATAATATCACTTACCATAGTATTATTATCTTCTTGCTAAAATATTGTAAACATGCCTTACTTCTTGGAAAATTATGTTATTTTAGGGCCTATTCTAACATTTATTCTAATCAGCTACTATTTATACATCTACAGTTAATATATACGAGTATTTATTACGTTTTGGTGTTTTCTTTTCAGAAATCATAGGTCACTTAAGTCTTTAGAAGTACACCTTTAAGGTCCCTCGGTTCAATTGCCCTTCAGTGTCACACCTTATCACGAGGTTATCACAAATCTATTCAAAACACGCGACTCAACTAAGAAACACTCGATTTGTAACAAAATATAGTCATTTATGTATTTCACGAAATAAAGTACATTAAAAACGCACGGATTTCTGTCACGGATTATAAGAAAAATATTCGTTGTAAAGTCTGGCCTCGGTTGTAATTTCACTATTGTTATTTGCGACTTAAAGCTGGTGTCAATGTATTGTGAGTGAGGTTATTCGTTGTGTACGGCGCGTCAGCTAGTTCTAGTAAACATGGCAGCGACAGTGGGCAACAGATGACGGGCGCGGGCGAGCAGCGGCGAGCCTGCGCCGGGTCGCGCTCATCTCATCTCGGAGAACTACACGCGAGCCACCAACAGACGCGGACCCTCTGCCATACGTCAGATCCGGTGCCCACCGAGGGCGCCACTGTGCCGTCACACTCTACTCCAACAGTAAAGCAGTTTCTCACACACACATCTAAATGCTTTCTGTCGGTAAAGCAGCCCCGCCAGAAGGAGACGACGAATTTGTGAGTAAATCGATTGGCTGTTGAAAAGGGGCGGGCGCCGAGCACGTGGCGTGCGGAGTTGTTCCCGCGAGTAGCTCGTATACTGACAAGTTTATTGTTGTTACGTTTCGAAGCTACTCGCGTTTTTATATGAAATCTCTTGCTTTAACTTAAATGAACGAGAATTGGGATTCTGTATTCCACACACGCGGAGTCGAGTAGAAAACAAATGTTAAGTTGCGAAAAAAAATCCTTATAATGAAAAGTAGAAAGACTCTGATTGTAATTACTTTTATTGTTGATCCATGAGAAGAATAAAGCTTCAAAATTCTTTTAGTGTTTATTTGTTGTTTTAAGTAATGACGCAAAAGCACTTCGGTAAATGATTTTATTGTAAATAAGATATTAAAGAAGGTTTTTATCATGAAAAAAAAAACTAGAAAGTTTTCAAGTTCAAAAGTTCTTAAGGTGTAGGTGTTACGAAGATGTTTTATTATTCTGAAAAAATATTTATATAATAATATATAATATATAAACCAAGTAGTAGTACGCTTTAACATAAATTTATCATTTACGCCGAATACTGCTTAATCAATGAAAGAATAATATAAATCATAGCCAATCCAGCGGTAGACGTAGACTATGATATCTGTAGTATGTGCAAACTAGATATAACAAAATAGATTACGCTGAACTTGTCCAACCTAGGGTATTCTATCATGTTCTATAATACTAGTAAATTATTATCATGTTGTCTTGTCTTATGTAAAAAAATAGGTTACCTGTTTGCGTGCTGGAGTCGAAAAACGTGCTGGTGGTCTCTACAGTCATGGTGCCGATGGTGCCATCGAGGATCTGCGTGGAAGAGTCACGGCGACCACGCGCGCGCATGCATGCGTCGTCACTCTGCGAGCTTTGCCGACGAAAGTTACGGCATCGGATCATTTCTTCTGTAGTGGATTGCCGTCTGAACCCACGCGCTATCAGAATCTCTTCAGTGGTAGATTGGCGACGAATAATCGTTCTTTCAGGCGGACGTGCACAAGGGCTAGGGTCCCGACTAGAACAGGAACTGGATTCTGGACTTCGAGCTCGACCCCCACGCGCGCAAGACGCCTGCCTGCGCAGCCTTCCACGGCGACGAGCGGCGGATGGACTCAACTCTCCGCCTCCAGCGCGGTCCGGACTCAATTGTGAACGATCTCGTCTCGGTCGAGCGGCAGAATCGGGGCTAAGCGAGTCTCTTCTAACACGGTTTTCATCGTCTGGTCCCAGAGAGGGCCCAGAGTCTCGACGACGCGTTCCGGGTGGTCCATTAGGATCATCAAAAGCGGTAGCTTGGCGTTGAAGCCTTCCTAGTCTGCGCTCCGGGCTGGCGGCGGCGCGAGAATCTCTCCTTGCTCGGCCGCACTGTGTTGTGGAATCGCGCCGGCCTCCGAGGCTTGGCGGCGTCCTACCGCTAGGAGTAGTAGCAGTAGCTTGTGTCGTTTGGCATGTTTGAGCAGTTTGGGAGCTGTTTGTAGTGGGTACAGTAGGCGACGTAGGCGACGGAGTTACAGCTGAAGTAATGATTGTGGGCATTGTCATCGGCTGACATTCTCCATCTGATCGACTCGGTTCATGAACCGTTACCACAGTGACTGAAGGAGGTTGGCTTGACGGTCCGGGGTCAGACGATGCGTCTACAAAACTTGGCGGGGCAGGTGTAGGCGGAGATGCGCGTCTTTTTCTATGGGTTGCGACTATACGCGGCGGCGCTGCGACGACGGACTCCCGACGATGTCGATGTCCATCAACTGACTCTCGACGTTCTTTATTATCGTCGCCTGACCCTCGTCTCTTGACGCGCCGTTCTTTTGTTGGCACGACAATAGTTGAATCTCTTCTGTCCCAGGCGTTGGGGAAATCTGTTTTGAAATCTTGTGGTGCAGCTTTCGAATCTCGGCGTTTAGATGCCATAGATTTTATGCCGGAGTCTGCTGAAGAGTCGCGTCTTCGACGTGGCGGGGGTTCGTGGCGTGCCCAAGGCAGAGAGCGGGCCAGGTCCGCGAGAGTTTCTCGTCGAGAGAGAGGAGCCCGCTGCCGGCGGGGGGCGTTGCTGCCGCCTCCTCCCCATTCTCGCAGGATGTCTGTCAGTTGAGCAAGTGATGAACGGCGCCGGCGAGGTCCACCTAGGAATAACATTTCATTTGATACTTTAGTTACATTTATTTAGAAGGTCGATTATCTTGAAAAGTTATAGTTCAGTAAAAAATATGGATATAGTCAGACATTTATAGAAATATGCTCGTCAGCAGCAAAACATCCTGATCCTGAGTCTACGCTAAAAGTTTTTAGTGAGTATCTTGTTTCTGAATGATACAGGTGCCAATAAAAATGTTAGGTTTCTTATGTGCAGTACAGGGGAGATGATTTTTAAATACAGCACTAACTAAAAAGCATGAAGTAATTCAGAAACTGCGAATGTAGGCAAATACTTACCTCGGGGTTGATCGGAAACGTCCGGTTCTGGGGGGGACAGACATGACACCTGCGCAGCGGAGTCCCGGCGGCTGCCGAGCCTCTGCCTTAAAGTGTTTTCTTCGAGGGTGGACCGCGTCAGCTCGTCCCATCCGTTCCCTCCCGCCCACACCAGCCCGACTTGGTGCGACAGAATCGGCAGGTTGCAAACGAAGCATATTGCCGTCATTGTCCTGCACAAAAAACACAAGTTACTACTCAAATTTCCGAGGTGTTGCTGTAAGGGTGTGTTATACTTTCATAACAAAACACTCACGCTTTATTGTTGCGAAAATGCACGCAGGGAAACATGACGGTATCGGTGTGCGTTCTATTGGGTTTAGAATATGAATAAGCGTGAATCTACATTATATCGCGCCCTTGTATTCGCATCGCTGAGCTGATAGATAACTGAATTGCGGCACGATATTAGATAAGTAATAAACACACCCTTTGTCAACAACGTTTGTGTGAACCTTAGAAGGCTAGTTTGTTCTTAGCGATTGGGAGAATTATCTATTTCAGCGGACAGGCTTTTCATTATGAGAACGCCTTAATTTATGCGACGTGTGATAAGTTATCGGTGGCAAAATTAACCATGTTGTCTGTGGATGTATATTGTGTAGGTATGGGAGGGTTATTAGCTGCTTATTGTGGCGCTGTCGGTGGCGCGTGATGTTCAGATAAAACCTATCTACCGGTTATTCGGATGAGCGAATTGCACCGCAGCTTTGATAGAATATTGACGGTTCTAAACATTTTGAGTTTTCAGTCGCTGAATTGGAAATAACACAAATCAAACACGTATTTTATTCATTGAGTTCTTAAAACTAGATACGTAATTATAAACTACAAAGCGAAATTTGTGTCGTGAATTGATTAACTACACTAGTATGTAATGTATCTACTTACGCTACTTAGTTTATGGTGTATTTTTAGTGAATGTGCCGTTTGTCTAATTTGTGTTAGGACTCTTTATATCTAACTAAATGATTGAATAAAAGTACGTGCATCAAGTGGGTTTTTATGGAACTGTGCGTGTTGAAAATACTGCAGGTTTTTCATTGTAATTGTCAATACGTTTTCAATTTTTATTTGTCATGTTTTGTTTTTTATTTTGGAACGAGACAATACACAATCGGATGTACACTGAGTATTGTCTATCAAAAAATATTATTTTTAGTATGTGGTTAATAAAATGCTGTAGGTATTATTCATTGTCAGTTATATTACAATACGCAACAATACGCCTATAATTTTTTTTTAATTGATGGATTTAAATTTAAGCGGACTTAAGAAAGAAAATGCATGTATCGAGACACACGAAGGCTAAGTTGAATAAAAAACCTATCCATTTTTATTAAATTTAGCCTAATTAAGAAGCAGATCTGACATGAGCAATTACGTGTGTAGGTCATTTCATAACTTTGTTTCATTATAGAACTCTTGATAAAATTATAGTACCTATTTGACTATGAGTACTTATTTTGGTAAATAAAGGAATTTAAATATAGGTATAGATAAACCAAAAGCAGTAAAATTAGGTACGTGTTCGTTGTAAGAAACTTATGCAGGTAAATGACAATGCAAGTTTACTATAAAAGCGTAGAGTTGCTACGGCGTAGCACTTGTCTGTAAGATTGCTACGATATCTGTACAATGAACAACGTTTGCTACGACTTCTCTACGTCGAGGAAAACGTTTCATTAACCCACCTCTATAAGGATTATTAAATGAGACAAAGTAAACAAAACTAAATTAAAATTTCAAGAATTTGTAGGTTATTTTTTTGGCGTGATTTGATTCACCGAAAATGTCATTTAAAACTAACAATTACTACTTAATAGATTCCGTAAAAAGATAGAGAATGATAAATAGATAATGGTATAAGGAATTATAGGTTTTAACTTATCTAATCTAAGTTGTGCTACTACATGCTAGTTTATTTTTTCATACTTATATCATACTCATCTACTCATATTATCATGGTCTAGTTCAAAAATTTTGTATTATCATGGTTTAGGCTAATTCATGCAAGCTTGGGCTAGATCATGCTGAGTTGCGCTCATAGTCCAGCTAAACAATATGTATTGTCATGCGGGCTTAGGCTAGTTCATGCAAGCTTGGGCTAGATCATGCTGAGTTGCGCTCATAGCTCAGCGAAATAATATGTATTGACATGCGGGCTTAGGCTAGTTCATGCAAGCTTGGGCTAGATCATGCTGGAGTATATCGGGGACCTGTAGCTGCGCAGACGAGGTGAAGGGGACTGAGGCATGTCGTAAGCCGGGGCATGGGGGCAGGGGGCTAACTCAGGGGACATCCCATACATAATATCACATCAAACACTTTGTATATCTGAAACAATAGGCAAGGATTAATGGAAGTTGTAACATAGCATATCGGGGCCTCTAGACAAGTGCCAATTGATAAAAGTAACAAATACGATTGCAATTGTATGGATTGACATAGGCGAATGAAATGTCACGTGGTCTATTTTCGTTCGCTTATGTCAATTCTATATAATTTTGAATTTGTAGCGTTCATTTGCTCTTATCCAATGACACTTGGCTAGAGGGATTGTCTGCCTGGTAGGCCAGCATGCATTGTTTTATATCGAAAGTAAGATCGTTTACACGGCTAGCACACAATTTTAAAACGAGGGTAAGACATCTACCACTTTTTTTTATTTTGTTGTATAAAAGAGACGCATGCTCCTAACCCACGTTTGAAGTGGTGCGTACTAGCCGTGTTGTCAGTCAATGTATTTTTATAGTTACCTATTGAAATAAGGAGTACCTAGGCACTAAGTCTTTTAAGTAAAATCTGAGTCTGTGTTTTTTGGCCTAAAACCTTTTATTGCATAAACCGTAGGTATTATTATTAAAGGTCATACAGTTTTACATTTGCCATATTTTTATGAAAATTGAATAAGCAATTTAGTTATAACTCTATTCACTAATCAGTTAAAAAAAAACTAAAAACTATTTTGCCCTAAAACATTAAATAATATATTTATGTCGGTTGTTATAATAAACAGGTGAGTTTTTGAGTTCCTGTGTAAAGAGGCGACGCGTTGTGAGAGAGTTGTAATACTTTTGGAGAGGTCCTTTTTGAATGCAAGAGATATTCTTACAATCCGCTAGATGGCGGTAAAAACTTACTTACAATACAGCCGGCTTTCCAGATAAGATGTTTCGCGATAAATTCATAGATGGCGCTGTACTAGTGTTGTAATTAAATGCCTATTCCTGATCACATCGTGCAAGATGTGTTTGATCACAAGTACAAACTGATTTACGAATTGAAAAAATATGGAAGTAATTAAAATTGTATTGGTGTAAACCAATTGGTATATCGTCGATGATTGTCTGCAAGTCCGTGTAACTTTGATACAATGGCAAACGGGTTTACACGGTAAAATTTACTTAAAGTCAGTTACGTAATATGGATTTGCAGTATCGTTGCCTATTAACGTCTAATTTAAATTATTCAAGAAATGACGAAACATTAAAAATGTACAAATTCTTGACATATCGGAATACTTAATAAAGGTAAAATAACTTTAAAGAAAATCTTTTTTTTGTATTCACAAACGCATTAAGTACATCAAAAACGTATTCACTTATAGCAAGACGTCTTTGTGATTCTCCAATAACGAAAAATACTGTAGGTAATACGATGTGACAAAGTAAAAGGTTTCTTATGATGTTTTTTGCTGTCAACTTTTTTACTTTTTCGCCCAATGGACCGTGCTAATGCATTTCCATTTAGACAGTTTTTCATTAAGGGATGGTTGCCCGCAGTTCTGTAAAAATGCAAAGCCCCTTCTGAAACACTGTTTTCACATTTTCCACTGACGTTCTTAATACGCTCTTTGAGTGTGTTACTTTATTAATTACCTATCTGCAATCTATAAAAAAATACATAGCAGTCTCACCGTTAAAGATCTACATAGGCCTTTATAATTAATGAAAGATTTAGAATAGTATTAATAATATCTGATGCCATCGCGGTTATTACACATTGGAATAGCTAAAAAGTAGCGTAAGACTATCGTCAGCTCAGTCGTGCTACGATTATGGAAACTAAAGGTGCTGACACATTAACCAATAAAATAAAATACGCGAGTTAAATCAGAACGGTGTTTTTAAGTTTTAGTACTATTAAATTATTACCTATATAGCGTTCGTATGGAAACTAAGTAGGTATGAGAGAGTTCCTCGCGTAGAAATTCGAGCAAATTATTTGCGTATAAGAGGCTTTACCGCTAGTTCCTGCAACGAAACCAATTAGACTCGTCTCGGGGCTCTTCAGGTATTCCCTCAAATTAATTTCCTTGTAATCGGATTTATATAAACGCATCACAAAGCATGGCTTCTGGGCATTCAAATTTTCCATTCGTTGCGGGCAAAATCCATTTTTAATAGCTCACTCGGATAGGAGTTTGTGTTTTGGAAAATGGACCGTGAATGTTGTTCAATTTAGATTGTTTTTTGATTGATGGGCAAAGTTTTAAATGAATTTCTGTCCCTCGATGCGAATAGGGTAGACGGTTGCCAGTCCGTTCATTCAATTTCACTCAGCAAATATACGTTTGCTCTAGAACGTTTGCTTTGCACTTGTCTCGTGTAACGAAATATTCCTTATTAGAATTTGTCTTCTGACCCGCTCTTATATATATTGGTTTAATTAACTACTTTATTTGTTCGTCGACTTGTGATTTTAAACCTGGTGTAAAGGGAAACTTTGAATACCTGTTTTAAACAGAAACGTATTCTGGAATGTGTACCTATATAAATTTAATTAAGGGAAATATGTATGTACACTTTTGAGTACGAAAACGAAGAGTAGGTATACTCATCAAGATGAAAATAAAATGTATACTTATATATTTAAATACCCTTGTCTGCGGAGTAATCTTGAGTAGTGAAATTTATCTGTGTACTAAAAATACCTAACTGTAACTAAATTCTATAATTAACTTCCATAATCTTTTTCGATTTGTGTAAAATTTTATTACAGATACAGTCAATCTTTGAGATCAGAAATTTCGTACTGTACCTACCTACTTATGACACATATTATTATCATTTCTGCGTGGCACGATACAATCTTATAAGCGAAATGCTCCTGAGGGTGCCTACGTTACATTATTTTCCATTTTTATGGACATATACGTGTCTACGTCTACATTAGGTATGTAATAAATGTGACATCTATAAGAAACGTCTCTTACATTTGTTATATTTTTTTAACATATCTGTCGGATGTAAATCCCACAGGGAGGTAATAAAAGTTACGGAAATCCATTTTTCCTTAATCCATTGTTTTTGTATATTTTGTAATGTACTCTCTGTGTTATGTATATGGTTTCATGTTTTTTTATTTGCAAGACTCATAAGTAGGTACCTAAGTACGTATAAAGTAAAGGTGTGAATTTTACTCATCCGAAGCCAATAATTGTTACTTAATTAGACACTTTGAACCAACAAACTAATAGAAGTTTGGTTTTATTTAAAAACCTTGCAAGAATTATAATAATTTTATTTACTTTTCTATTGAAGAATTGATAAATTCTTAGTTTTTTTTAACGATGTCATTAATTTATTAATGCATATTGTTATGACATATAACTGTACTTACCCACCTAATTTTATGGTGTAAATTAATAAGAAATAAATGAATCTAATCTAATCATTCTTACATCTAGCGCAATTTTATACATCTAATAATGACAGTGCTTGACTATACTCGTACTTACTCGTACCTCCCGCTGCACGCAACAGCCTTAAACTATCAAACTTTAACTGATAAGATAAATGAGCACAGCCTCAATGTCATTATAAACCTCGCAACCTAGACGTTTATTTAAATTTGAATAAACCTCATTGCCGTACTCGGGTTGGAAATTTAAATTGGACGAGCGTCGTGTTTCGTGCATCCTGAATGCATTTACAGTGCATAAAACACCGCACTAACAAGCACATTGCATGTAATAGGATGGAAAAATGTAATACGATAGACTACACATTGTTCATTTCGAAATCAACTGACTAGGTAATAAATGCATTTGATTCTTTTTTTTGTTTAATTGGAATCGTGGAAATGCTGTTTGGAACTTTTTTACGATTGAAATAAAATGAAGCGCGTTGATTTTATGTGTTTGCTATGCACATGTACTATAGTTTGTTTTTAATCGTAGAGTTAGGTATGTTATTTCTGGTAAGCTACCTACATAACGTAAAATCAAAAAGCCTTAAAAAATATTTTCGTAATATACTTAAGTGCATATTAAATAGTTTTCTTATTAAAATAAAAGAAACCTTTTGCCAGGCAATTAGAAATAGTCTGTCCAGGATTTTTTTAGCCAACCCATTTTTTCATATAGGTAATACCGCCCGATTCGATCACGGCTGCCATAGCGGCCGCCGCGCCCCCTCCCACGGACACAAACCGTACACCGACACACAGGCAGCTGCCGCGCGGCATGCGGCCTCACCCACACCTAGCATACTCGATAGTGTTACAGCGGCCCCGCCGGCGGGGTCGAAGACGTCCACATACACCCGGCGCGCGTCGGACTTATCCGCAGGGACCTTCTGTTCCCTTGCAACATAATAGTCGTGTCAACACACCTCCTGACGGCCCGAGCCGAGGTGCGACCCCCACCTTGGGGGGCCCTCGGGTCGGTCAGGGCTAAAAACCCTAAACCAACCCAAAAGGCTTAAGAGTCTCCTTTCAGGAGTCTCGCCACCCGTCCGGTTTTGCAGTGAAGGCCCATTAGCTGGCCAACTGCGCTTCAGTATTCAGTTCGAAAAAAAAAAAAAAAAAAAAAAATATATAGGTAATTTCTATTAGACCAAACTAGCCAGCGAGTTTGCCTGGAACACTTATAGTTACTGATTCGCTTCTTTGTCACTTCAAAAACTGAAAAGTTTCATATTAACTTTGCATCCCCATTTTACCCCCTTTAAGGGTGAATTTTCAAAAATCCTTTAAGTGCTCACCTACGCTATAAAAGGAACCACTGTGAAATTTCAAGCTTCTTACCCTTATAATTTAAGCCCTGCGTTGATAGGTTAATATCGGGAATAGTGTAGCTTCCCAACAGTAAAAGAATTTTTGAAATCGGTCCAGCCGTTCTTGAGCCTATTCAATCCAACCAAACAAACAAACCTTACTCTTTATAATATTAGTATAGATTATAAAATATGTTTCATTATATTATCAGTTCGGTGAGGTCGATATAGGTTCGGATCTTGTACTATAAGGTTTGTTATTTTACGCAGTACGTGCGGTTGAGCTAGTGGTTCGGTGTAGTGTTACTTTGATTGTTCGGAGTAACTCTGATACTTTGATTGCGCAGCGAGCGTACCACGTTCACCAATTTACTCAACTGCAGTACTCCCACAACAAATAGAGAGGATTCCAACAAATCAACAAACACATCTATGTAAGGTTAGAGATAAGTAATTGTATTTCTCAGTTACACTAGGTACCTATATAATTATGTGAAATTACATGCTGATGATAGAACAAAGAACAAAAGTGTTAATTTCTGATCCCTTTGCGGTTATTACACACTGGAATAAAACAACTATATTACGAATTAAAATCGCGTATTTTATTTCGTTTTCTGACGTTTTGAAAACTTTACAGTTTCGACTGAGACTACATGTAAGTCTAACGCTAAACTGATTCCTATACATTATGCATACTAGTTCATTTTATAAATTAGAAATTTATGTTTCACTCCACTGAAAAGGTATCATTCATTATTACCAATAAACTTTCAAGGCGAAATACCGTTTTCCTTGTAGATTATAATAGACAACCAACTCGGTAATCATAGTATCCGGCATTTGTTTACATTAACACAACTTATCAACTCATAATAAAATCAAACTCCATTACAAAAAAACCAACCAATCAACGACGAGCCCAAATAGTACCAACATAATAAACTTAGGCAACCAGATTGGTAGCCAAGTTGTCAACGTATCCATTTATCCAACCAGTAACCCGTGGTTGTTTTAGTTTCCAATTGAGTTGTGATAATAGTCGCAAAGCAAACAGGCAGTGCAAACATTTGCCGCCCACATTGGCTGTGAGGCTGTGACTGTTCGTTGACGATAAACTTTTATTCCGACTGTACTGTGAGCAGTCTGATTTCGTCTCTTTTTGTGGTTATGATTTAGCGGCATGTGTATTTGAAATGAATTCAATAACAGTGTTGAATTGGAATGAAACAATTTTGACGACATATATAAACTACTATTATAAAGAGGATACATTTGTATTGTTGTGTGTGTTGTAAAATAAACTCAAAAACTACTGAGCCGATTTCAAAAAATCTTTTACTATAGGAAAGCTATTAGGCTGTAATGTTGATAAAGATCAGTCCAGTGTTTTTTCTTATAAATATAATTTGAAAGCAGTCCGTAACTATCCATAGTATAGGTACTTAACGTTTTATAAAATAAAGTTAATTAAAATAACATAGATAAGTATTTGAAAATAGGTTACAATATAGAACACTCCATTAAAATTATTATTTAACTACTAGTCTTTGTCTGCCGACTAAAGGTTCAACTCAATATCATTGTAATGAATCAGTCCTTAACTTTACAAACTAATTTGTAAATGAAATCAATCTAAAGTTTACTCAAAGCTTTGATAAGAGATTAGCTGGAATACCAAGCCGTAGTCCAAAATAAAAAAAAGAATTAAATTTTCCAAACAATGCTGGTGGGTTATAATCCGTGCCTCAGTTAGCAAATTAAAAAAAATAGCGCAGCCATCTTGAATAATTGAAATAGAATGCATGAGTTCTATTTTCAGTTTTGAATTAATTTCTTCGTTGAGATTTAATCTTCTGGAATACATTGTTATTAAATTAAACATAATATAAATGAAACGACATAGAAAAATTACGCGTACCTAATATAAAATCAAATGTATGTTCCCAAGGTCAAGGTTACCCAATTAAAACTAGAGGAAAACTCAACGGCTATTGTTGACCGAGAGAGCAATTACGTGTAAAGAACGTGTTTGCTGTAATTCTATTCATTGCTTACTTTGTTTATAATGAAATAATACAATTTGGCTGACGTTTCGGATCCTACTTTAGCATAAGTCTATTGTCAGCTCAGTCGTGCTACGATTATGAAATCTGTAAAAGCTCCGAAACGTGAGCCAATAAAATAAAATACGCGAGTTAAATCCGTTTAAAGTCGTATCATTCCAATGTTAATAGCCGCGAAGGCATCAGAAATTATTAACATAATTTCATATAAAATAATAATAATAATATATTTTTGAAGAAACAATGACACAGGTACATAAAAAAATAGTTTACCGAACAAAAAAAACGTAAGAACTTTCCAAACACATTTGCATTCCCAAGAAAAAAAACACAGTTGCTTTTGGCCTCTAGATAAGTTACAGTTAGTAGCATCCGAAAAATTATAGAAATTTCTCCCTTTAGGCCATTATAGAAATATCAATAGCGATTACTTGTAGGGTTGTGTTCTCAAGGCAAGGTCAATGTAACGTAGATTGAATAATGGTCCGGAATTCTTTGTTATTGGCAAGTCATTTCTAAATAATTTCACACAAAGGCATGAAACATGGCGCATTATATTGTTATTGTGTTATAATATCGTTACGTACTAGTTAGTAAAATAATATATTTATACGTCCCATAGCTACAAATATGGGAACTGTTAAGTTTTCGAAACGTCGGCATAATTATAATACGCGAGTAAAAGCCGTTATTATTGTATTATTCCGATATTACAAAATAATTCATTCAAATTTAAAAATTCTCTTTCTTTTGATGCATTCTCAAGCCAGGGCAGGTATTTTTTATTTACAAAAAAAGGCAGAAATTATAACCAATCAGTATTATTATTCCAATTTTAAAGTTTGAATTTGTGAAAAATGTTTCCTTTTTTTATTCTGTTTTATTTTGTTTCCCCATTTAAACTAAATACATTTGTGAATCTGGATTAAAACTAGAGGAAAACTTAACGGATACGGACGGACGGACTTACGGACTAAAGTAGGCTCCGAAACGTCAGCCAAATTGTATTACATATTTCATTATAAAGAAACCAAGATATGAATAGAATTACAGTAAACGGCAGTTCTTTACACGTAATTGCTCTCTCGGTCAACAATGGCCGTTAAGTTTTCCTCTAGTTTTAATTGTGAATAGTTACATTTGTGAATCTGGATTCAAATTAAAAAAAAAACTTGCCACGTTGCAGTACCTACCCGTGTGCCATTCTCAGATTTGAATAATATAATATGTCATCTATATCTATATCTATAGGTACATATAATAAAATAGTAGAAACCGCGTGTCTGTACAATTGAAATTTTTAACAAAAAATGGGTGTGGGCAATAATAAAAGAGTAACAGAACACAAAAATGTTTTTTTAGATTTTCTTATCTGTCTGTCTGTCTGTCTGTCTGTCTGTCTGTCTGTCCGTGTCCGTGTCCGTGTCCGTGTCCGTGTGCGTGTCCGTGTGCGTGTGCGTGTGCGTGTGCGTGTGCGTGTGCGTGTCCGTGTCCGTGTCCGTGTCCGTGTCCGTGTCCGTGTCCGTGTCCGTGTGCGTGTGCGTGTGCGTGTGCGTGTGCGTGTGCGTGTGCGCGTGCGCGTGCGCGTGCGCGTGCGCGTGCGTGTGCGTGTGCGTGTGCGTGTGCGTGTGCGTGTGCGTGTGCGTGTGCGTGTGCGTGTGCGTGTGCGTGTGCGTGTGCGTGTGCGTGTGCGTGTGCGTGTGCGTGTGCGTGTGCGTGTGCGTGTGCGTGTGCGTGTGCGTGTGCGTGTGCGTGTGCGTGTGCGTGTGCGTGTGCGTGTGCGTGTGCGTGTGCGTGTGCGTGTGCGTGTGCGTGTGCGTGTGCGTGTGCGTGTGCGTGTGCGTGTGCGAGTGCGTGTCCGTGTCCGTGTCCGTGTCCGTGTCCGTGTCCGTGTCCGTGTCCGTGTCCGTGTCCGTGTCCGTGTCCGTGTCCGTGTCCGTGTCCGTGTCCGTGTCCGTGTCCGTGTCCGTGTCCGTGTCCGTGTCCGTGTCCGTGTCCGTGTCCGTGTCCGTGTCCGTGTCCGTGTCCGTGTCCGTGTCCGTGTCCGTGTCCGTGTCCGTGTCCGTGTCCGTGTCCGTGTCCGTGTCCGTGTCCGTGTCCGTGTCCGTGTCCGTGTCCGTGTCCGTGTCCGTGTCCGTGTCCGTGTCCGTGTCCGTGTCCGTGTCCGTGTCCGTGTCCGTGTCCGTGTCCGTGTCCGTGTCCGTGTCCGTGTCCGTGTCCGTGTCCGTGTCCGTGTCCGTGTCCGTGTCCGTGTCCGTGTCCGTGTCCGTGTCCGTGTCCGTGTCCGTGTCCGTGTCCGTGTCCGTGTCCGTGTCCGTGTCCGTGTCCGTGTCCGTGTCCGTGTCCGTGTGCGTGTGCGTGTGCGTGTGCGTGTGCGTGTGCGTGTGCGTGTGCGTGTGCGTGTGCGTGTGCGTGTGCGTGTGCGTGTGCGTGTGCGTGTGTGCGTGTGTGCGTGTGTGCGTGTGTGAGCGTGTGTGTGTGTGTGTGTGTGTGTGTGTCTGTCTGTCTGTCTGTCTGTCTGTGGCATCATAGCTCCAACGCATAACCGATTTTGATTCTGTTTTTTTTTTTTGTTTTAAAGGTGACTATGTCGGGAGTGTTCTTAGCTATGTTTTATAAAAATCGGCTGAGTAGTTTAATAATTTGGGGGGGTTGAAAGAGGGTATGTAAAAATAAAAGTCTACAAATATACTCGAGTGGGTTATCAAATGAAAGAGGATCACGTGTACAGTACAAAAATGAAATTATAATGAAAATCGGTTGAGTCGTTCAAAAAATATTGGGAGTGAAAGTGGGGATGGAAAACCAAATGTCTACAAATATACCCGAGTGGGATATCAAATGAAAGAGGATCGCGTGTACATTACAAAATTTAAATCATAATGAAAATCGGTTAAGTAGTTCAAAAATTATTGGCAGTAAAATTGTAAATGGTAAGCCCAATGTCGACCAATATACCCGAGTGGGGTATCAAATGTAAGAGGATAACATGTAGATTACAAAATTCCATGTTAAATGGAAATTAGTTAAAAATAATAATATGTAGTAGGTACCTAAATACCTACTTACAAAAAGTATGAAATAAAAAAAATAAATTAAAAATTTAACAAACCCCCGACATAAAAACTAAAAGACCCTTTAAAAAGTATAACAATAATAAAATCTTAATATTAGTTACCTAAGTATTAATATTTCTACAAAGAAAACGTCATGTCGGGGAGACCGTAGGTTTAGGTAGATTGTAAATATTAAGTAAGTAGGTACCTACACCTAAATGAGAAGTGGTCCCCCCGAATAAGATTTTATTATTGTTATACTTTTTAAAGGGTCTTTTAGTTTTTATGTCGGGGGTTTGTTAAATTTTTAATTTATTTTTCTCTGAAAAGTATAAATACAAACTGGTTGTTTCTCTACGTTTAAAACTATTTAATTTTGTTTGTCTTGCGATTCGGTTAGTTGATGATTTTGATGTTATACTTGGATATGAAAATACGGACTCTGAACTTGCTTTGTGAATTGGTTGAAAAATATCGGATATAATCTAAAAAAATATTGCCTACGTAGATTTTTATTGAAATAAATATATGTATTATTGTATTGTTGCTTTGATTTTAAAAATGCCCAGAAGAAAGTCGAATCTGTCTCAGAACAGTAGACAAGCGAAAAACAGCGGATGAGTAGATCCTAAGAATCGAATGACAAACTGATTTGGACGGGACTTTCACTGGCAGATAGCTTATATAATAAAGAGTAACTCATTTTAGAAAAAAAACTTTAATTATCCATACTTATGTCCCAGTACTTAAATTCCACGCGGACGAAGTCGCGGGCACAGCTAGTGAGTAATAAATAGTACATTACGCACCGAGGCCAGTAAAATAAAAAATGTCTCAGATCACATGCAATATCGTCCGAGGCGAAGCCGAGGTTGACAAAAATGTGATCTGAGGCTTTTTTATTTTACTGGCCTCGGTGCGTAATGTACTATACTATTTTTCTGTTCGACGAAGCCAGAAAGCGGCAATTTTATTTAGCGCACGGAGGTCGGAAAATTATATTTCTATATTACATAATTCATACGCGTCTTCCACTCACTTCTCAAACTCCTTGCTTAAACTAAGATGTATAATATGAGTCAACCATAAATGTAATGATTAAGAGATTACTGTCCTCGTTAGGTCTAAAGGTCTTCATAAATCAAAGTCGAGGGTCATAATATAAGTTAGAACTTTCGAGATTAAGCTCAAGGAATCTAGTTGCTGGATTGTTATGAATCAACATATTTATGATCATTCTGTAACTATCCGTATAGAATAATTTCTGATGCCTTCGCGGTTATTACACATTGGAATGAAACAACTGTTAACGGATTTAACTCGCGTATTTTTATTTTATTTTATTAGCTGACGTTTCGGATTCTTTACAGTTTCCATAATCGTAGCACGACTGAGCTGACAATAGCAGCAATGAAGGAGTAACAGAATTAAATTTAAAATATTATTCTAAATAACGGTTAAAACAACCGTTATAGTTGTAGGCATGATATTGAAAACTTGACTCGAACGACAAAGGAATTATATAATACTAGCTTCTGCCGCGACTTCGTCCGCGTGGAACTCCTCCTTTTTTGCAGTCGGTTAAAAAGTAGCCTATGTCCTTTCTCAGGCTCCAGACTTTCTTTGTACCAAATTTTATTTAAATCGGTCCAGTAGTTTTATCGTGAAAGCGTAACAGACAGACAGACAGACAGAGTTACTTTCGCATTTATAATATTAGTAAGGATAATAAATATTATGTATAACATAATTACACTAATTTACTTACTAATTTAACGGAATACCGTTAAGTTTAAAGTTACTGACTATAACTTAGTACGAGTAACGTAGGAGTTGGTCTGCTACTTCGTTACTTACGAGTACGTACTTGAAAGCACTATTCACTCCTAAGTACTAAGTAGATATTGACAAGAACTTATTTCAAAGTAGAAGCTGCAATTCTTGTAGTTTCACTACAGCTGAGTCGTACAGTCACTCATACAGATATTTTTTCTAATCTCTTGAAAACCTGTAAAGTCATACATCCCTACTAATATTATAAATGCGAAAGTAACTCTGTCTGTCTGTTACGTTTTCACACTAAAACTACTGGACCGATTTAAATGAAATTTGGTACAAAGAAAGTCTGGAGCCTGAGAAAGGACATAGGCTACTTTTTAACCGACTGCAAAAAAGGAGGAGTTCCACGTGGACGAAGTCGCGGGCAGAAGCTAGTTCACCATAATATAAATATTTTTACTAACCTCTCAAAAACCTGTAATCCCGAAAAATACCACTATTTAGGTACCTATCTATCGGTATGAAGCAATTATAACGGATTTAACTCACGTATTATTTTTTATTTTGAGTTTATCGTTAGACTATCGTCAGCTTAGTCGTGCTACGAATATGGTGATGTTAAAGTTTTCGTCAGCAAATAAAATAAAATACGCTTATAATTGGTTTATTCCAATGTGTAATAACCGTGAAGGGATCAGAAAGTGTTACTTATGTATTTCTTATTTAAATTAGATTTTTTATAAAAGACCTTTTCTGTGAAAATGGCACATTTCACTGGCATCACAAAGTTTTTAGCCGTGATTGAATCAATTGATTGACGATATAAATGCAGGAACCCTTATCAATCAAAAGAAACCGTAATGAAAAGGGAACTGGAATACCACTTTGGCGTTGGTCGTTAAATATTTTCGAATTTAATGTTTTGTGCTTCTGCAAACGTTTTCGAACAGTTTATTTGATGTAAATAACGAAAATAAACGCTTCGCTGGGTTGATTATATTTTGGATCGTTCATTACATTAACTCCTATAGGTAAAGGTACTTTTATTTATTGTGATACTAGCTTTTGCCCGCGACTTCGTCCGCGTGGAACTCCTCCTTTTTTGCACTTGTTTAAAAAGTAGCCTATGTCCTTTCTCAGGCTCCAGACTTTCTTTGTACCAAATTTCATTTAAATCGGTCCAGTAGTTTTAGCGTGAAAGCGTAACAGACAGACAGACAAAGTTACTTTCGCATTTATAATATTAGTTAGGTAAGGATGTATGCCTAATTTTATTTTGTGTTACCTAGATGACGTAAGTTTTATGTCGCGGAAGTATGTGTCACTGCTTTTTCATTGCACTAGTATAACAGTGACAGATGATTTCTCGTACAAAAAAAACTTAATTACAACCCGTTATATCCTGTATATGCATGCTAGATACTTGCATATTCATGAGTTAATTTACTAGTAGTTTTTCAATAAAAAGGGCGGGCACGTAATGACAGTCTCTATTTATCCAAAAACTAAAAACAATGCTGCCAGGCTACAACACTACCAATGCAACTTTCTTACTTCCATAACCACTTTTTTCTTTAACTTCCAAATATAACAATTTTAGCGTTAATGATATATTATTAGGTACCAAGACAGGAGCAAGAAATGAAAACCTAGTGGGACTTTCCAGATTTTTCTCCTCTTGTCTTGGTATGAATTCAAATATCATTATTATTAAAATTAACGGTATAATATCATGTACCTATCAATAAAATTTCGATTGTTATCAAAATTTTAGCGTTTTCAAGCATGACTCGGTTTTCCAGCTTATTTGCATTGTGCCAATTTCCACATTTTGACAATATCACCAACGTTAACAATAAAACATTGTGTTAAATTCAAAATACGTTAATTTTTAGACTGAATAGAGGCATGAATCAATTGCGGTGGCATTTGATTCATGCCTCTATTCAGTAATTTGTTTTAGTGAGGTCTGTTAATTAAGCGGACGATCAATTAAAGTGACGTTGGAACTGTTATTTCAACCGATACACAAAAGGTAATCACGTCAAAATGTAATACCGAATTTACTAGAAACAATGATGAGGCTAAATTAGAAATATTGGACAGTTAAGCTTTGTAATTAAGCCTGCAATCATCCCACTGCTGGGCACAGGTCCACCTAAAAATATCTGAAGGAATGTACTTATTTAACTTACAATATATACATAAACGCGACTTTTATATATATAAATTTAATATTATCTTAAAAATATTACTAAATTACTGAGGTTTCGATTGTGACGTTGCAACCGTGATCGCGCAGAATGACTATGTTCGGCAGTCGTTCGGTGTAAGTAATTAAGTTATAATAATTTCTGATGCTTTCGGTTATTACATATTGGAATGAAACAAGTATAACGGATTTAGAATTCATTCATAGATAAATCCGTTATAGTTGTTGCATCCTAATTAAGTTATATCTATACTTACTAATATTATAAAGCTGAAGAGTTTTTTTGTTTGTTTGAACGCGCTAATCTCGGGAACTACTGGTTCGAATTCAAAAATTATTTTTTTGTTGGATAGACCATTTATCGAGGAAGGCTTTAGGCTATATAACATCACGCTGCGACCAATAGGAGCGAAGAAACAGTGGAAAATGTGTAAAAAACGGGGAAAATATGAAGCCTTATGAAGAATTACTATTACTATTCCACGGGGACGAAGTCGCGGGAACAGCTAGATCGTAATGTACGCGATTAAGTTGTTTCGTATATAAAAATTGTTCTTAATACAAGTATATATACGTATTCACAATGGCCCAAGAGCCCGCGACTGCCAGACCTTTGTCTATACTATACTATTAATATTATAAAGAGGAAAGATTTGTATTTTTGTATTTTTGTATTTTTGTATTTTTGTATGTTTGTAATGAATAGGCTCCGAAACTACTGGACCGATTTCAAAAATTCTTTCACCTTTGGAAAGCTACATTATCCCCGAGTAACATAGGCTATATAATATCACGCTAGGTCTTATAGTTGCGTAGCAGTAACCGAAAATGTTTCAAAAACGGGGGAAAAGTATCGTTTCTGAGGCCTTCCGTGGCACGTAAAACTATGAAAAAAATCTTAAGTCCCCCCGTGCGAAGCCGGGACGGGCCGCTAGTTATTTTATAAAAGCTAAAAGTTTTTTCATGTACTTTTGGTATTTTATAATTTCTGATACGGGTTGGTGAAATACTCTGTACTCACATTAATTATGAGACAAGGGTAAAGGGAGGTATCCTAGAATTTAATAATTAATATAAATAAGTACATTATAATATTCAATGCAATCTTTACGATGAATGTTAAAATGATGCAACGTGCATCCTGTAATAATTCTTATTACGAAATAGGTATTTTAAGTAGGTTGCATTGGACGTAAAAAGTAAAAGTTGACAATAAAAAAACCACGACGTGTGTATTATTTTTTTAATTTAGTTTATGCAGTGCTTCTTCAATGACTATATTTATTAGTGTTAAAATGACTTAATTAAATGTTGTACCTAAATATCGCTGCTTTATAATATCGTATAGTGACACAAACCAAAATAGGTTGTTACACTATTATATATTCAAAATGATCATATTTAAATTTGAATTCACACAGTTACACATTTCGACTTAATTGATTATTATATTAAGGCTATATATGTATTAGACTATAAGGAGAAGGTAGACGAGATACGAGACGTTGTACAATTAGCTAATGCTATAAATATAATAAAATTATATATAATGTGACATGTAAAGAAAATCTAACTTTATTTGATTATATAAATTCTATTCGTTATTTTGTTTTATCGAATTAAGGAATGTAAAATTACAATTCTAGAACATTGTCTATTTATGTAATTTTGGAGCGCTTTGTTATTATAATTAATTCAATTTTGCATACGCCGCATTGAAATTGTCGGACACATTACTTATATTAAACACTGGCACATTTATTAAAATACCTATAATATAATAAATTTTCTCACTTCCCAATATATAATAAAAATAGAAAAAAAATAAATAATATTTATTATACAATTAAAACAACTACTAATTGATATTAATATTTTTGACTTAATGGACAAAAAAAAAGTTGCCATGCTTATTATACTTACATTTTGCATAAAAAATATCATGAAGTAACCGTCTTTCAATTGTATTGTCTTAAACAGCATCTGAAACAACAAAAGGCGGATTTTAATGAAATATTCAAGTTTTGTTAAATTTATGTTTCTTTTATTCAAAAGCAAGTAAAATATCGCGGTCTATTGTGCATAAAAAAGAAAGATGGACGCAAATACGTAACTGACATACTAGTATTCTTTTTCACTTCCATACAATGTTTTGTATTGTAGTCGTTAACTTTCGTATTATAAGTGCGTTAATATTTCAAAACGTTAATATACGTTTTAACGTTTTAACTTATTTATCTACTTGTTATTTTTAATCGAATTAAAAAAGTGCGCTAGATTGCGTATGATTACTCTGTTATTTAAGAAAAAGATAATGAAATTACTTAATAGTTTTTATGCTTTTGCGGTCGTTGCACACTGGAATAAAACAATTACAACGGATTTAACTCGCGTAGGTATCATTATATTATACTGAAGTTTCTATAACTTCGCAGTTCCCATAAACGTAGCTGACTCAGCTGATGTCTAACACACACTAAACGCATGAATTTTAAATACACGAGTCTTATCCCTACTAATATTATAAATGCGAAAGTAACTCTGTCTGTCTGTCTGTCTATTACGCTTTCACGCTAAAACTACTGGACCGATTTAAATGAAATTTGGTACAAAGAAAGTCTGGACTCTGAGAAAGAACTTAGGCTGCTTTTTAACCGACTGCAAAAAGGAGGAGTTTCACGCGGACGAAGTCGCGGGCAGAAGCTAGTTGCTTATAACTGTTTTATTCCAATATGTAATTACTTAGTTTTAAAACATTAGTAATTTTAATATTTTATTCAATTCAACATTCAGAGGTCACTTCAAATAATAAACCCTTAAGTATTCTTGAAAGTTTAACGATAAATATTTCCTTTGTAAACTGATTTCGAGGAGTTGGAAATTAGTTGAAAATTTTGTAGCAAGAACATCAGTCTATTGGTACTTAGAGTTAGCTGGCGAGGGGCGTTCGTCCACAGGAGTGGCCGCGGTGCGGTTTGTGTGAAGACTTTAGCGGTTTGATAAATAAAATATTTACCGCCAAAATGTACAACACAACTGTATGAAAGCTAACTGATAAGAATTGAGATAATTGTTGATATCATTCAGAATAACTCATCGTATATAGGTATTTTGATAAGAAACATATTGGAATAAAACAGAAATAAACTTATGTAACTCGCGTATTTTATTTTATTTTCTGACGTTTCGAAAACTTTACAGTTCCCATGTTGTTTGCACGACTGAGATAATGGTCTAACGCCCAAGAGGTTATAACATTAAACAATTATATTCTTGCATGCTGTAGATACTTGTGTTAAGGTAACGTTCCAGATATATACTAATTTCTGTTTTCTGATGACATCGCGATTATTACATACTAGCTGTGCCCGCGACTTCGTCCCCGTGGAATAGTAATTCTTCATAAGGCTTCATATTTTCCCCGTTTTTTACACATTTTCCACTGTTTCTTCGCTCCTATTGGTCGCAGCGTGATGAAGCAAGAGCAAGAATTTTTGAATTCGAACCAGTAGTTACTGAGATTAGCGCGTTCAAACAAACAAACAAACTCTTCAGCTTTATAATATTAGTATAGATTGAAATGAAACAACTATAACGGATTTAACTCGAGTATTTTAGTAGTTTTTTTTAGTTTCATTCTGCGGCTAATGAATGCTTTTGTTAAGTGTGCCTAATAAATAAATTATTATGAATCTATTCATATTTCCCTGATTATCTGATACAGCTATATCCCTACTAATATTATAAATGCGAAAGTAACTCTGTCTTTTACGCTTTCACGCTAAAACTACTAAACCGATTTAAATGAAATTTGGTACAAAGACAGTCTGGAGCCTGAGAAAGGACATAGGCTACTTTTTAACCGACTGCAAGAAAGGAGGAGTTGTAGACGAAGTCGCGGGCAGAAGCTATAGCTTTATAGTTAGACTGTGGACTCTTGTTCTAAACGGGTTAGAATTGGTCTGCACTAATTGCAGAGCCGCCTTGAGCTAAATTAAAAGGACTCGAGATTACGCCCCCGGCCTTACTCTACTAAGAAAAGCATTAAGTCACCCAAATTACAATATTCCTACCGATTTTCTACTAATTTAAAATAACCCCCTGTTATTTAATGAAATAACAGGATTATGTACAAGCGCAGCTAGTTCATTGGTAATGTTAAAGTGAGATCTATGTTTAAAACATCTTCTATATGTAAAAAGATTACATCAGCCAGTATCATATTCTAGTACCTTTATCTATTTACACATTATTTAAAATATTTTTCTGTTCTCCGGCCAGAAAGCGCATTCTTTTTGGCCGCTGCGCTAAATGAAATTGCCGCTTTCTGGCTTTGTCGAACAGATAAATAGTATACTGACTTCGGCCAGTAAAATAAAAAATGTCTCAGATCACATGTAATTGTCGTCCGAGGCGAAGCCGAGGTTGACAAAAATGTGATCTGAGACATTTTTTATTTTACTGGCGGTGCGTAATGTACCTACTATTAACTACGAGTAAATAAAATTGTATTAATAATTTCTGATGCCTTCGCGGTTATTACACATTGGAATGAAACACCTATTAACGGATTTAACTCGCGTATATTTATTTTATTCTATTTGTTGACGTTTCGGATTCTTTACAGTTTTCATAATCGTAGCACGACGGAGTTCATTCTAATGTAAAATTGTATTATTGTAGAACTATTGTATTTATTATTGATTTTTACAAACATCGTGCTCGTGACATCGCTAGATTTCCTGTCTCAAACACCGCCTTTTATTATTAAGCAATTATCGTATGTGTTTATAGGTAATTAAGTACATCTAGTGATGTTATATCTACATATATATATTATAATAAAAATGGATATCTATAATTTTATCGTGAAAAATGGAGTCTAATTCCAATCCCTGCTAACTTTGTCTGACCAACTTTTAGTTCAGAAATGTTTACGCCCCCAACATCTTGCAAGATTGTTTATTATAGACACATAAGTTTCCATTAAGAAAAATCTTGGGAGCCAACAAGCCTATCATCTTCATTAATGTGATTACTCGACCCACCGTTTTTGTATGATTTCGTTCACGTAGGAAAAATCTATATACGTAGTCATTATTTCTTCAGGCTTCGTTAGATGAGCTTCAGAGTGTCTCTCGACCTTGGCCATAATTATTTTTTGGCTAGATGAATAGATAGCAGGGGTGAGCAGTGCGTGTTCGTTAGGATAGGCACAGAGTTGGCATTGATAATGTGCCTGTTTGGGACGCACGCCTGCGATGGTTTATACAAGGTTACATAGCTATTGTTTATAGTTATGTACTCTGTAGTAAGAGCATTGGACCGAAAATACATTGAAGATTAAGTATTTAATCTGAAATCATCTTCTTACGTCAATTCTATACTATTTTGAATTTGTTTCGTTCATTCTCTATTACCAAGTGACAGTTGTTTAAGTACCTAAGTTTAAATCCCACCGGCCCATCGAGTTTACTAAGTGTATTCTAATTTATTGTAATACACTTTGAAGTAATATGATATTAGGTATATTAGGTAGGTTCAACGATAATACTGTACAAAATAAGATTAAACATAAAAAACCTTTTCAAAACTAAGCTTTTATAATTTTACAATGTATATGTGATACTCTTTCATTTGATACCTCGCTCGGTATATTTGTAGACATTTGGTTTTCCACCCTCCCTTGTATCCCATGATTTGGTTTAAGGTACGTTTACACGCTTGCCAAGGCTCGACGAGCATCCACAAGTCCCAAGCGTCGCAAGCGCTTGCCGCAAACGCCCTTTGATAGTCCGGATCGGATACAAGCGTCCGCAAGTTCACGCAAGCCAAGCCAAACGGCCTCTTTACACGCTTGTGTTTGTGGACGCTTGTCGAGCCTTGGCAAGCGTGTAAACGTACCTTTGAATGACGTGACACAGTTAATCATGCATTGTCATTCAAACTGAACGCGTTTACAAATATTCAGCTCAATCGCTTAAAGTTATTTGCTTAAAAATTGTGTTTCAGGAATTCACCCGTACACACTTACATAGTAAGTACTTATATATGAGTGTACTTATGTAGTCATCAGTTTCTTTATTACTTTCATTAGATACATACTTACTTACTATATGCTTACATACCAACATTGCAAGTTAAATAACAGCTTTTAATAAAATACTAAATACTTCGTTACAGTAACTTTATTCCAATACCTAATAATTTAATCGAACAGCAGTTTATAAATGTTAATGAATGGTTCGGGTCAATATTTTAGCTCCCGGTTCTGTCTCGAAACGGAACGTTTCAACTCTGTGACGTCGCCGGAACAATCGGTGTGAGCTTTTCAATTTCCTACGCCGGGCTTCAATGATGTATTTTTAGAGCGTCCTCTAGAACTTTGACGAAACGTTCCGGTTTACGTTTTTTACGAATGCAATTTTACGGTTTTTTCAAGTTGGCACACGTTTTATACACGGAACGGAATAACCGTTCGATTCATGAATCAATGAATCTACGGAAATGCTTTTCCAGCTGGGTTTTAGTTCTTTTCAACTCAAATTTTACTGGCTGCATCCTGTACATGAATTCGGTGTATTTTTCTATCAAGGTGAATGTACATACACTACGTGACTTACTTAAAGTTTTAAATATTCATATGCGTAGAAGAGATCACATAGGCATCTAAGATATTCTGTATCCATTGCAGCATAAAACATTCCATATAATAAGTCGGAAAATTCCTACAAATACTTAGAACAATTACTTAAAGTATTTTCGGAGTACCGACAGCGGTGTCTATTTGGAATCTGTCGCAAGACTAAGTTGGGTATAGCCGGGTAACTTAGATGAGATACGAGTCAAATTAACACAACTTTCTTGGCGTTGAGAGAATGATGATACACAATGATACAGGTGTGACATTTATTATGTCGCCGTACCACCTGCCTAACTTAATTTTGATATAAAGTTTGTTAATTTCATCAAAAATCTTCGAAAAAAATGGTTATTCCCTTGCAAATTATATCAATTTTGTCAAATCTAAAATATTAGAAAATAGATATTGTAATAATATGTTTGTTACTTTTTCATGCAAATACTATCGAATGGATGTTCATGTAACTTTACAATAATATGGCTTAACCTACATCAGAATAAAAGCCATTATTCTGATGTAGGTTAAGCCATATTATTGTAAATTTATAACTTTATTGTGTAAAGTACACATCGTAAGTACATAACAATAAAACAAATGAATTATGAACCTTATTCAAAAACTTTAACAATGGAACGCCACAGTAGGCGAGAGAAAAATAGGTACCTACTGGGAGTATCCAATACCGTTTTAGTCTAGTGATATCAACTATACATACTGTTGTGTTAGGTATTCGTTCTATGTTATATTGTCGCCATATTGCAAGTGCCACCCGATGTAATTGAAATTGTGATTGATGCAAAGACATCGGAGATTAAATTCCACGCGCAGATTATATAACTATGCAGCTTGTTCGTGAAATATATTTTAATTAATTGTTTTAAACTGTATTCGATGAAACTGTATTTGTTTTGATTAACTTTAAGAGCCCCCTGTCCCTGCGTTACTCTTGTCATAAATCTTTTAGCAAATTTTTGTCGCTGAAAGTTTTCTTAACTAAACTGTTTTTTTCGCCTAGTTCAGACTTTATTTTTCCTTAGAAAATCACCGCGTCAATACCTAACTCTTGTAGGTTTACTTGCACTGACATTTCCATTTAATGTCACTTTATTTTTTGTGTCACTGTCACTCATTCACACTTCACGAAGCAATCCGAATATACCTTTCTCTACCCTCGTTACATCGTTTGAATGATATTGTTCCATTGTTCAAACAACCCAAAATATTTAATACACAAAAACCACTTTTAACAACCAAATACAAATACAGTAACTTAAACCACTTTGTTCATAAAAAGCCTGCAGTGTTTAAGTAAACCAATATTTAAATTATACTTTGCCGCACTGAAGTCTATGTAAACTCAATAGCGTTAAAACTTTGTAGGAAAGTTGAGCGTTGTAGCTTGCCGGCGATAGCGTGAAAATTATTTTCATGAATGATTTCTAGGTTGGCATTATGGACCGAGAACCTAGCAATCTCAGACTTACCTACGTCATTTAAGGAAATATACAAATTTTAGGATTGGTATCCATTCACGGTGAGTAACAGTATCAATGCTAGAAAAAAATATCCTTTTTTTCAACAAGATTAGGATAATAAGAATTGGTTCAGCCGTTCTTGAGTTATATAAATAGTTTAACAAGAACTACTTTCTTTATAATAATATAGGAAGTAGGAATATATTATAAAGGAAATAGTTTTAGTTACATTGTGTATAGTGGCATGATTTTTTCCAGGAATTTAAGTCTGAAAATTTCATCTTACCTTAAATGACGTTAAGTCTGGGGTGACTGGGATCTCACTCAGGTTTAAGTGTTAAATTTAGAATTTATCTAAAGGTCATTGAGAATAAATGTCAGACTTTTAAAAGTTTAAACGAGATGAAAGCACTGGTCTAGCAAATAGTTGTTCCAATTGCATGTTAGTGCATAATAGCTAGCGTGGGTAGGTTTCACTTGTTTTTTTCTGATATAACTTTTTAATTGGTTAGTCATCATATGCGCATATCCAATTTGAGTTCGGTATCGGATACACACATTCATTTGTTGCGCTTCTTGTTACTTGCGATCGATCAACACACTAAAGTAATACCTATTATTTGGAATAAAAATCTATAAGTAATTAAAAATCATGTTTTAGATTATGGAGAGATGGTATGACATCGTAATGTCTGATTGGAATGAAACAACTATTAACGGATTTAACTCGCGTATTTTTATTTTATTTTATTAGCTGTGTTTTATTTTAACGCTAAAGTGATTTATACACTATTATTAGACTATTGTCAGCTCAGTCGTGCTACGATTATGGAAACTGTAAAGAATCCGAAACGTCAGCTAATAAAATAAAATAAAAATACGCGAGTTAAATCCGTTAATAGTTGTTTTTATCCAATGTGTAATAACCGCGAAGGCATCAAAAATTATTATCGTAATGTCTGGTTAAACCATTATATATCCAATTGACGTTTTGGAAGCATTCTGTAACCGCGACATTAGGAAATAAATTGGTTTCTGGCCTATTAAGCTAAGCAGCTTTGTTCGTGAATCCGATGACGAGATAATATTCTGTCTTGTGATGTTTTGACCAAAGGACGAGGTCAAGAATATTCATATCGTCAGAGCCTTTTTTGTATGATTTTTATAAAATTAATTTATATCGTTACATTGAAAGTACAAAACGTTATATTCATTTAGTCGAAAAATTATGAAATGGTTTTAAATAATTGAGCCTACTAATCTGAGTAGATTGGAGTAGGAATAGATATTATGTTTTCTCACTAATTTTATTGTTTTATACATATAAATTATTCATTATTTTTTCAAATTTCATGTCATGAAAAATTTACAACATAGGTAACGATAATATTTTTAAATAATATGTCGCTCCTTTAATATTGTAGTGACCAAACTCACAACATATGAAATATATAACATTATTATATAAGAATACAATTCTCGCAATTAAATATCATGTAAACGAAACCGCAAATAGAAGCTACTACAAAACAAATATCACTACACTGTATACTGTACTTCCTTCTCACTATTTTCATGAACATCCTATAAATAAACTAATTAGCTATTGATATCACAACGAACAAGTCAACAAACTTATTTTCAGTACATACTTTTAGTACATATTATACTTTCAGTTCCAACGCCGAGTACCCTAAAGGTAACAATTCAATTAACGACCTCAGAATTCATAACTCGAATGTCAGAAGAAATTGTATTGTCACAAACTAAATTATGACGATATGCAAGAGGCTTTGTGGCGAAACGTCTTATACCTTAATTAGGTCATATACTGCGTTGACGTTTCCGCTAGCAGGGTAAAATGGGGACGTTTTTGGCGTCCCCGTAGAAATTAGTTAATGCCTTGTAAGCTGTTTAGGTACACACATATTGTATGGGCAAAAAGAGACCAGAATAAAAAAAAAATTGCTCTTCGCGGTTATTACATATCTAAGTAATCTATAGCTGGCTGTTTTAAGTATTGTCGCAATCGTTTCAGCAGTTTTTGATAACTTTTTATTGCCCGTATATTGTATATTTCCGCGGTCTTATCCAGGTATATTAGACCGGTCAAATTAGGAATTCACCTCGGAATGCGAGATACCCGGCTGTAATTTTGTAAATAGTTGTATATTGACATCCTTAAAGTTGTCTCAAAACCTACATATGGTAGGGTGTGAGCAACTATTAAATTTCAAGGTCAAAGTGTCAAAAAATCGTTATTTTTGTAAATTTCTCATTTCGTTAGAGTTTTGTCTTTGTTGGCAATATTGTAGAATACAAAATTCTCTACAAGTTTTGTATAAAAAAAAAGTTTTATACGGTATACTCACACCCTACCATATGTAGGTTTTGAGACAACTTTAAGGATGTCAATATACAACTATTTACAAATTTACAGCCGGGTATCTCGCATTCCGAGATTCTTATCTAATATAAGCTTAAATGACCGGATTATATTATTATTTTACTTACGCCAAATCTAAAGAAGCTAGATTTAGACATATAAATAGGTAACTATATAATGTAAATGTATGTAATACATTGAAGTTATGAAAACACATGTGTCCCGGTTTAGAGAGACTAGCTGTTAATTTCCTTTGACACGAGTCTGGAGCGTAAACACAAATACGAACTTTATATTGAAAAGCTAGCGGTTGGTATTCGGTATGCTCGTGTAAAGACGCTAGTACATTCAATACAAGAATTGCTCATTTACTTGACTAGCGTCCCGCCCCGGCTTCACACGGGTGCTATAAAGCGTCCTCTTGAATCACTCTATCTATTAAATAAAACAGCAACAAAATTTGTTGCGTAGTTTTAAAGATTTAAGCGTACATAGGGATATAGGGACAGAAAAAGCTACTTATTTTTATTCTATGTAGGTAGTGATACCTGTGGCTTGGCATGCGTAGATTTAAGTTTTTATCCCCTTTTCACCCCTTTAGGAAAGGGATTTCGTTCTATTTCTATTAAAGTTTCATAGCAACTTGTATGGGTGAATTTTCATTTTTTTTATTAATTATAACCATGAACTTTTCTTTGAGGATAATTATGATGATGCCTTCGCGGTTACACATTGGAATGAAACAACTATAACGCATATAACTCGCGTATTTTATTTTATTTGCTGACGAATCAAAAACTTTAGAGTTCCTTCTATCGTTAGCTCAATCGTGATACGAATATGGAAACTGTAAAGTTTTCGAAACGTCAGCAAATAAAATAAAATAGGTACGTCGTTGAATCCGTTATAGTTATTTCATTCTAATTTCTTAGAGGGTTGATATATAAAATTATGATGAGAAACTTATTTAATTCGTAAAATATTACTTTCATTTAGTTGACACAACAGTGAAGGACAGCCTTACTTCGAATTTTAGACCATAATGTATCTACGGCCTTACAAGTTAAACAAAAGATACTTCCATCAAACTTGAATTATGTTAGCGGGTGTGGGCGGAGTTTGAGATTTACCAATTTACTTTATATTACTTTATTTATAGGTAATTTCATGAGGACATTTGCTTAATTAATGACTTTTGTTGCATTCATTAACCTATTTCTTGTAGAATCGGTAATCTTTAACGTTTTAGTCAGCTGTGATTGAGCATTATAGGTATCCATTTCTAAGAGTACTATAAATATAAATAAATCAAGATTTTGGATGGATGCGACCACAAAAAATGTATACGAGAACGTTGTTTATTAGAGTATATAAATGTTAATAGGTATATATTATTATTCTGTGCGATTGTTTGTCATCTTACTCCTTCTAAACGTCTAGTTTGAATCGGATGAAATTTTGTATGTATATTTGTAAACACAATTGGACCTGGTAGGTGCGCGCTTTGCCAGGCAGTTCTAATCCCTACTAATATTATAAATGCGAAAGTAACTCTGTCTGTCTGTCTGTTACGCTTTCACGCTAAAACTACTGAACCAATTTAAATGAAATTTGGTACAAAGAAAGTCTGGAGCCTGAGAAAGGACATAGGCTACTTTTTAACCGACTTCAAAAAAGGACGAGTTCCACGCGGACGAAGTCGCGGGCAGAAGCTAGTTATAATATAAAAACATAATAATATGTTATATTTGTTATGCTCTTCTTTAGCAAACGGTAGACATTTTCCTGTTCCGGCTAAAAGCGGATTTCCCTAACACGCTATTGACTTTTTGCAATCAACCGTACTCTATAGATGAACATCAACTAAGTGCGACAGACAAAATTCTTATTTTCATATTGATCATCATTCTTGAGTAGATATAATATAGTGAATTAAATATAATGACATATGGTACCCTAAAACAGGTGAAGACGCTTGAAACAATCTATACGTTGATCAAGTGGTATGAGCCCCTGATAACGCAAGTGGAAGTTGTGAGTTCGATTCCTGTTATGGGCAGATGTTATTGTGATGAATACGCATATCTGTGCTTGAGTCTTGGTTGTTCTTTACGTATGTTTATGCGTTAACTAGTACCCATAATACAAATTAGTTTAAGACTAGATCAGGTGTGAAATGCTTCAGAATATTATACTTTATCATTTTATTATCTAAAAAGGTCTGTTTAGAAGCGCACAGTCCGTCTAATAAGATTATATAAGAAAATGTAAGGTAGGTACGTATTACACTAATTATAAAATGTATAACGAAACCTCTACAGAAAACCAGAGTTAAAATAAATATATTTTATCCTAAGTAAGATACTGTAGACTTATAATCTGCAGCTTCTGAGTGAATAGAAAAAACACACCTTGTTTACACAAAATTATAAAGAATTGTGATTCTTTTTTCCCATCAAAAAGTTATATCCGTCGACATTCGTTGCGAATTTTAATTGACAAGACTTTGAAGAGTTTTCGTGTAATATTTTCTTCCGTTTTCCATTAATTTAACATAAATGAATATAAAATTCAATAACAACAATTAAAGGTGAGGCGATTTGAAGAAATTTAATGAAAAACAAGTTGTACTTTAGGTATCTTCTTATTTTATTTTTTAACTATATGAGAGACAAAGCCACTAATGGATGGACCGATTTCATAATCTTTATTTTGTTACATTTGTCTACGAATATCATAATAACTATTAAAACATAGCAAATTATGCTTCTTCTCATATAATTCATATTAGCCAACTTTATTCATGATATTTCGAAACAGTGATATAATATAAGAAGCTTACCGAGCTATACCCAAGAATGGATACCTACTAAAATCTAGGGCCTAAGTGAAAGACCTATTAGAGCCAAACGCCCAATATTACTTACATGCACTGTTTATGTGCTATTTACAAGATAGGTGTGCGGCTACTTAGGCAAGATGTCTATATAATATACTTGTAACTCTAGTAGGTACCTACTACAAAATGAACAGACAAATGTAAAAGGCGAAGTTATCCCAAACAATAATAATTTTAATAAGACGAAAGCCAAAATACCCGTGTCTATAAATAATAGCCTATCTCAGGTGTATTTTATTCAGTGACGTCATTTTCCGCAGTACGATAAATAAAGCTGACAAGTTAAATGGAAGACCGAAAAAATATTGCCGCATTAAATTTAAAAGACTTCTTACGGAGCCACTCGCCCGTTTTGTCCAACTAAATAATAACCATAATTACGACGCACAATTCAAACCACTCAACAAAAATCCTTTTCCACTGTAAATATAAAATTCTTAGGCGGAACGATAAATTCATATTTTTACCGCGTTCAGCACTTTCACGTAGTTTAGATGCTTGTTATGAAAGTATGAAACTAGCTTTAAAAGCGTTTGCCGATACCTATTGCAAGCGAGCTGGTATTATATTATGTTCTGGAAATTGTAGGTCGGTGAATATTAACAAGAGTTGAGTGACATTCACGTATTGAAATACTTCCAAAGGTAATTGTAAAGGTACAGAATACAGAGAAATAGATTGTTCAGCACGTACATTTTTGTCGCTTGGCATTAAATTATGTTACTGTCATATTATCATACCTACTAAAAATATAAAGAGCAAATTTGTATGTATGTAAACTCAAAAAACTACTGAGAGATTTCAGAAATTCTTTCACCATAATATGAAAACTATTCTATTTTAATAATTTAATAATTTCTGATGCCTTCGCGGTTATTACACATTGGAATGAAACAACTATTAACGGATTTAACTCGCGTATTTTAGTTTAACCTAAGCTATAGAATTTTTTTTTAAAGTTAGGAATGTGTATTCCACCCCATTCCAAAGGAATGGCCGGTACTGTTGGTACAATAAGAGAAAAAGCGCCAGAAACCGATGCTGTAAAGTTCAAGAAAACCTTTCTTAACTTTACTGCACACAACATAAACTAAGAAATAAATGACAGCCTCAACGCCCTATGATATTCCAACTCAATCAATAAGCCAGAGAGCAAAGACAATTGATATTTCTGTGTATACATTATTAGAAGGTACTCAGCACGTATTGAGGTTATTAGAAGAACGAAAAGGAAATTAGATTCAGAGTGTATTGAGGCCATCTGGGCGTAGAGGGAGCGAACAATCCCGGGCGGGTCTGAAATGTGTAATGGCTGTGTTTTCATTTGGTGCGAGGTTTTCGTATAAATCACTGAGACGGCGACAATAATTTTGACGTAGCAATATCCGGTCCCGCTCATCGCTGGAGCTATTTGTACACGCACCTGTGTCGTTCTCAATTAATCCTAAGAACTGTCGCTTGCTCAACGAAATAAGCTCTCGAGGTTTTTTGGTTTATTGTCTTAGACTGCTTCCTGAAATCACTACATAGTATTAAACGAAGTCGCTTTTTTCTGTACCTATATCCCTATGTACGCTTAAATCTTTAAAACTACGCAACGGATTTTGATGCGGTTTTTTTTTAATAATTAGAGTGATTCAAGAGGAAGGTTTATAGTACCCGTATGAAGCCGGTGCGGGTCGCTAGTGTTTTATAAATGGTATGACAGAACGGCCGATTTGGTTGAAAAATTTGTGGAGGTAGCTTAGAACCAGGCACGTAGGCTTTTTTTTAATAGCATGATTTTTTCCACTTTTGATAGTTGCTACCTGTAACACGGCCCCGCCTTCAGCTTAGCGAGTATCCATTGTTTATTAATTTTATTTTATACTAGGTACCAAAGTTTGGAGTGACTAGGATCTTAGTCCACTAGTTTTGGACTGAATGTGAATTGCCTAAAGGTATTTATTTACTCAATTACAGAAAAAATATGTATAAGTATATTATGTATATATATATATGCTGATTAATAATCAACATACGCGATGACATCCCTATATAATGATAATTACTTTTACACATCATAATATATATACAGCTTAAAGTATACACACATTACTTTAAGCTGTATACTATGTAGGCTGAATGCTCTAGACTTTAATCTTTTACATTTGTATGAGCGCTCGTTAGGTATAATGCAGTGCAGTTATAATATGCAGAGCAAAAAAGAATGCCGACTAGGCGTTTTGTGGTTTGAATAAACCGTGGAGTTGTCTTTGAGTAATAATAATTTATTTAAAATAGCGGTTTAGGAATGAAGCGTAATAAACAAACTAATTTTTACATGTATAATGGATGCTAAAATAAAAGTTGTTTGTTGCAATTTTTTATTAAGTACTAAATCATGGTATACCATGATATATACCACGATATATCGTGGTATATGTAAAAGAGAATTAAATACAGATAATATAGCATAACTTCTGATCGACTGCCAATTTCAAATATGAGAACATGAAACGTCAGCGTAAAATTATTGTAGTTACGCGAGTTGAATCAATTTCAGTTGATTTATTCCTATATTTGAGAACTAGCTAACCTCCCCGGCTTCGCCCGAATCCCTTTTTTTATAGCCTATGTCACTCGGGAATAGTGTAGCTTTCCAACAGTGAAATAATTTTTCAAATCGTCCAGTCGTTTTGGAGCCTATTCAATTCAAACAAACAAACCTTTCCTCTTTATTATATTAGTATAGATTTGAAAATTAACGAGAACAATCAACTCCATAGTTTTATGTGCAATGAAAAAAGACGCATATAATTGTGTCAGAGCAGGAGAAGCCACGTTTGTCGGAAATAGAAACTATGTATCCATATATACAGCCTTACTAATGTTATAAACGCGAAAGATTGTAAGAATGTATGTTTGTTAGTTATTCACGTAATAACTATTGAATGGGTTTTGATGAAACTTTACAATTAAGTACATCAGAATAGGCTATATTTTATAACTAAGTATATTGATTGATATATATATATAGAAGCTATATTTTTGAGACAAAGGATTCAATCTCAAGACCTATAGTTACAGTCATTGTTAAATATAATAAATATAATTTAGAAAATAATGACAAGTAACTAATTAAAAAAGTCATAAATCAAATAATCATAACATTAGCAATTAACCTGTTAAAAAGTGTCAGTATATAAATTGCTCAAGACTTTCTTTAACATCCCCCGTCTTGAAACGTAGACGGATTTTACACGTGTATTTTCTTTTACGGGCTGACGTCAGTCGTGCTACGATCATGGAATCTGTAAAACGCTCCGAAACGTCAGCCGGTAAAATAAAATACGCGAGTTAAATCCGTCTAAAGTTGTTTCATTTCAACGTATAATAATCGCGAAGGCATCAGAAGTTATCCCCTGTCTTCTTTATCCCTAACTAGCGACCCGCCCCGGCTTCACACGGGTGCTATAAACCTTCCTCTTGAATCACTCTATCTATTAAAAAAAAACGCATCAAAATTCGTTGTGTAGCTTTAAAGATTTAAGCGTACATAGGGACAGAAAAAGCGACTTTGTTTAATACTATGTAGTGAAGGTTCATTTTAAACAGATACATCTTACCACATAGGACAGTAGTTAGAAACCATTCGCTTAAATGTAATCATACCTACATATATTTGAGTAATTAATCCATTCGCACACGGTGCCGATTGGCTTATCGCAGTTCACTATTAAGCCTTTGTGATTCGCTTTGTACCAATACGGCTCACTCTGACTAATTAGTTGTTAGGTGGGCTAAATGCTCCATATCTAGAATTACCTTTGCAACGGTATGCCCCTAATGTAAACGTTATTAGGTACCCGTTATATAGGTAATTATTGTTAGAAGATATCGAAGGAAGCGAGTGTTTGAGAGATAAATTACAGAGCAGCTTTATTTGACGGGAGTTTAATAAAAAGTAACAAAACAATATATAGGTGTCATACAGAATAGTTTAAAAAGCAAGTATTATACAACAATTATCCTAATTAATATTATAAATGCGATACTCTGTCTGCCGGTCTCGCTTTTACGCTAAAACTATTGATTTAAATGAAATGTACACAGATATTACTAATTTCACGCGTCGCGGGCAAATGCTAATAGTTTAATATTTTCTGATGCCTTCGTGGTTATTACACATTGGAATTAACTCGCGTATTTTAATTTTGCTGACGTTTTAAAAATCTTTACAGTTCACATATTCGTACTATCGTCAGCTCACGGTCGTGTTACGAAATGTCTAAAACTTATTTATTTTAAATTATTATCGCCAATAACGATTCGCCTTGCAGGCTAATGTATCGTAACTTTATTAAAATATTTTAATAATTAAAGTTAATATTTTTTTTCCGAAACGTCAACAAAAAAATAAAATAAAAATACGCGAGTTAAATCCGTTAATAGTTGTTTCATTCCAATAAAAGTTAAATTAAACTATTCTAACTATTAGATTAGATTACTTTTATTAGACCAATACCAATAGATTAAATTTATTAGACCAAAACCAATACAAGAGGCTAAATTTAAGAGTTAAATTATAAGAGTTAAATTATAATAATAATCTATGCCGTTATGAAATATTTATCCTTTAGTTAGATACCTGCCTCATAAAATTTTGAAATAAAGGGTTATTCGCTTTGTTTTTGACGTAATCGGGGAAAATCAACGATGTGTCATATTAATCTTAATAATAAGATGTTTATAACTTCTAAATTTCGGTCAAAGTATTGGAAATCTCCTATTGGTAGGCGGAGCACGTTCCACGTGTTACTGGCTGTTTCTATTTTATATTTCGTTATTTAAAAATTTTATTTTGTTCTATTATATGTCATTGTAAATCTGTCAAAAATTATAATCTCGATACATACAGTCATTGGTTTGATTTAAAATAATATCCCAAGTTAATATCACAAACATTGTGGTCAAAATCGACCCGGATTAGCGACCTTTCTAAGAACGTCTCCGGTGGAGGAATACGAGTGAGTTGTCGCCACATCAGGAGTGTGGCCAGCCACCATCGCCGTCCAGCACCGTCGAGCCGCCAACACCCAACGTCGGGTCCGAAGCAACACAAGGAGCTCCACCACGAACCGAGTCGTGGCCGCGGAGTCAGTGCGTAGTGGGTGACCGACCGGGTTAAGCTTTTCATTCATATCATATCACATCATATCATCTCGTAAGTACATAATATCTTCATTAAATATCAAAATGGAAAACGAATGTAAAGCGTTAATTCGAAAACGAGCGTCAGTTAAAGCTAGACTATCAAAATTTAAAAACTATTTTAATTCTTTAGAAGCCCCGTTAGATGAAGTGCAGTACATAGAGCTCGAGTTAAGGTTTTCAAAATTAAAAACGTTACAGGCTGAATTTGATAATGTCCAACTTGAGTTGGAATGTTTGGAGACGGATGCCGAGAAGGCTGCCGTGCGGTACGAGGAACGCGATCAGTTCGAAGACGAGTACATGGCTACCATGGCACGCGCCCAGAACCTCTTAACTCGGAGTATGCCAGGAGAGACAGGTACGAGCGTCGGAGACCCTGATGTCGCTACCATTTATTCAAACTCACAAAACGGTAAGCAAGTTGGCTCTATGAACCGAAAACCTAACGTAAAGCTTCCTACGATTTCGTTGCCTAAATTTGACGGGTCGTATGGTAAATGGCTCGAGTTTCGAGACACTTTCACTTCTTTAATTCATGAAAATGATACTTTAGACAGCATTTCTAAGTTTCATTATTTACGTGCATGTCTTGAAGACAAGGCGTCCCAAGTCATTAAATCGATCGAATTGTCACAATCTAATTATCAAATTGCATGGGATTCCTTGTTGGAGAGATACGATAATACTCGCTTATTAGTTTCAAATCACGTAAAGGCCTTATTTAACGTTCGTTCGATGACAAGCGAATCGACTGTTGAAATTCGTTTGTTGATAGACGCGTTCAGTAAGAACACCAGAGCTCTGTCGTCTCTGGGCGAGAAGCCTGAGCAGTGGGACACGCTTTTAGTTTATATGATAAGCTCCAAATTTGATATGTCCACTGCTAGGGAATGGGAGCAGGAGAAAACAAATTTAAAGGTATTAACTTACAATGCTATCTTAGAGTTCATGAAAAGTAGAGCTATATTTTTAGAAACGCTTGAAAATAATAAACAGTCTACTTTAAAAAACACTAACACAAATACATATAAAACAAACGTCAATAACAAATTAAATATCACAAATAAAACACAAAATAATCAAAACACTTTTAATAAACAAAACAATTATGCCATGTATAAAACGAACAACAACACAATACGCTCTCAATATGTACCGAACTGTCCTTTATGTAATAAAACACACAATTTATACTTCTGTGATGATTTTCGTTCGTTATCCGTTTCTCTTCGTAACGATAAAGCGAAGCAATTAAACGTTTGTTTGAATTGTTTGAGACCGAATCATTCTGCGACAGACTGCAAGCGCAATCATTGCCAACGATGCACAGGTAAACACAACACGTTGTTGCACGATGACCAGGCTGTTAGCAATGCTGTGACCGAGCCCGTGAAGCCTCAAGAAACATCAGCGGTGACATCTACAGGATTAGTCGCTTCCGTTACTCAAGTTTTGTTGTCCACGGCCCTGGTGAAGATCTATGACGTCGATGGCAAGGAACACACTGCACGGGTGCTGCTCGATAGCGGTTCAACGTCTTGTTTCATTACTGAAAGGTTTTTCAAACTGTTAGGTATTCCAAAGGACAGCGCTAGCACTGTTGTAGCAGGAATCAACAACGCAGTTACTGCTATAACAGGACAGGCTAGGTTGACTATTCATTCACGAATAAATAACTTTAAATCACTTATATCTTGCTTAATTATTCCGATTATTGCTAAGCTGCCTTCTTATCGTATAGACACGAGTGATATTTTGATACCCGAACATGTTCAACTAGCGGACCCTAGTTACTACGATCCTAGCGAAATTGATCTTTTGTTAGGAGGTGAATTATTCTGGAGTTTGATTTGTTCAGGGCAAATTAGTTTAGGTAAAAACAAACCCACAATCCGTGAAACACAATTAGGGTGGATTGTAACGGGTGCCTTATTTACAAATTCAAAACGCCATGACGTTTCTTGTCATGCTACTACGTTTGACGTTCAAAGACAACTCGAAAAGTTCTGGGAGCTTGACGGAGTTCCTGAGTCGACTCCTTGGTCGCACGAAGAAAAAAAATGCGAAGAACATTTTATAAACAATACTACTAGACAACCTGATGGTAGATTCATAGTATCAATTCCGCTTAAAGATTCTCCCGAGAAACTGGGTGATTCTTATACATTAGCTCGAAAACGGTTGTATGCGTTAGAAAAACGATTAAAAAACGATAATAAATTACACGAACGTTATTGCGATTTTATAAATGAATACATTAATTTAAACCACATGACAGAAATTATTTCTAACGATTTGTTGACAAAAACAGCGTATTACCTTCCTCACCATGGAGTTTTGAAGGAAGATCGTAGTACCACAAAACTACGTGTGGTCTTTAATGCATCAGCTTCAACTACTTCAGGGCTATCCTGCAACGATTTGCAGATGGTAGGACCGACTATTCAAGATACTATATTTTCTATTTTACTCCGTTTTAGACAACACAAATTTGTAATAACTGGCGATGTCGAGAAAATGTATCGACAGGCAGTTGTTAATCCTAATGATCGATATTTGCAACGCATTTTGTGGCGGGAGGCGGATACGGAACCCGTAAGAATTTTTGAGCTGAACACAATTACATACGGAACTGCTTCAGCGCCATTCCTGGCCATTCGGTGTTTAAAGCAGATTGCAATAGAATGCAGTATCCCGCATGTGGCAGAAGCTATCGCACACGATTTCTACGTTGATGACTTTATTTCCGGAGCGCCATCTGTCGATGAAGCAGTACAACTAGCTCGTGATGTGACTGCTGAATTAAAGTCTGCGTGTTTTTCGTTACGAAAATGGCGTTCCAATAATATCGATATACTGAAACAATTATGCGATATCTCTGAATCAAATGATCACAAAATCAGCGAATCTTCTACTTCTAAAACACTTGGA
The DNA here is from genome assembly GCA_038024825.1 of Polylopha cassiicola. NCBI lineage: Eukaryota > Metazoa > Arthropoda > Insecta > Lepidoptera > Tortricidae > Polylopha > Polylopha cassiicola. The sequence goes on from CP149059.1 coordinate 6,961,066, forward strand.
TTACTTTGGGATAACGTCAAAGACATCTTTTATTTCAAAGTAAATATCGACATGCCAAAACAACATACAAAACGAACGATTCTTTCAATTATATCACAAGTTTTTGATCCATTAGGCTTGGTAAACCCATGCGTTATGGAAATTAAAGTCATGCTTCAGTCTTTATGGCTACTCAAACTCGACTGGGATGATCCTGTTCCACAAGATGTTGAACGCAAATGGCTATCTTTTTTAGACTCGTTTCAAGTTCTAAATGAAATCACAATTCCACGACAAGCCATTCATGGACAATCTACGGAAGTTCATGTCTTCTCGGATGCGTCACAACGAGCGTACGGAGCATGCGCATACGTTATATCACATGATGTTCATACAGTCCACTCTCATCTTTTATGTGCGAAAGGTCGAGTCGCACCTATCAAACCTATGACCGTACCTAGACTTGAACTTTGTGGAGCGCTAACTGCAGCTCGACTCAGCGTTCAGATATCTAAATCACTTCGAATAAAAATCGATAAATTCGTTTTTTGGACGGATTCCACCATTGTCTTGGGCTGGTTAAATCTGGACCCTCACAGACTTAAAACGTTTATTCGAAATCGCGTTTGTGAAATACAAACAATCACTAACAACAGCGAATGGCGACATATTCCTGGTGAAATAAATCCTGCAGACATGGTTTCTCGAGGAATGCAGCCCAGTCTGTTGATTAACTCATCTTTATGGTGGCATGGACCTGAGTTTCTGACGAAGAATGAAAATTTGTGGCCAGGACAGTCTTTTGAACGGTCAGCTGATACGTTACCGGAGTTAATCGGAAACCCAGTTGTACTGACGCAAACTTCCTTTCCTGATGATGAAAACGCAATAGATAAGCTCTTTAAAAATATCTCTAGCCTAAAGAAAATTACACGTATTTGGGCTTATGTTTTGCGTTTTATATCTAATTTAAGAAATACTACATCGCAGTTCGGACATCTCACATCGGATGAAACTCAAAAGGCTCTTAATGTTTTGCTAAAGCGTTCTCAGGAACAATCGTTCGATATTGAGATAAAACTATTAAAATCTGGTAAATCACTATCTAAAGGAAACGCGTTAATTAAATTAAATCCGTATTTCGATTCTGATGGTTTACTCAGAATTCGTGGTCGACTTGCTCATACAGACTTGTCATACGATTCTAAACATCCAATTATCATTCATTCTAAACACACACTTACTAAACGACTTTTTGAACTCGAACATAAAAACAATCTTCACGCAGGTCCGCAACTCTTGCTGAGTACCATACGACAACGTTTTTGGCCAGTAGGTGGTTTAAATTTAGCGAAATCTACTGTACATCAGTGTGTAAAATGTGCGCGGTTCTCTTCTACTAATATAATGCCAATTATGGGAGATTTACCAAGGGACAGAGTTACACCTACGTTACCGTTTACTGTTACTGGTATTGACTATGCCGGTCCAATATTTATAAGTACAAAGCGAGGTCGTGGAGCCAAACTTGTTAAAGCGTATATTTGTGTTTTTGTGTGTTTTTCTACAAAGGCTATTCATTTGGAGCTGGTTGGCGATCAGTCGTCTCAGACGTTCCTACTTGCTCTAAGGCGTTTCATAGCTCGTCGCGGAAAGCCTTCTCGCATCCATTGTGACAATGGGTCGAACTTTGTAGGAGCCTGGAATGAAATACGTTCGTTCATATCTAACTACGCGTGTGATGAAGGCATCGAATTCAGATTTATTCCTGTCAATTCTCCTCATTTCGGGGGTCTTTGGGAGGCTGCGGTGCGATCAATTAAATATCATTTACGGCGAATTGTCGGTCTCGCTCATTTGACTTTCGAAGAGCTTTACACCACGTTAACCCAAATTGAAGCCGTTCTGAATTCACGTCCATTAACTCCATTATCATCATCACCCGACGATATCACTCCTCTCACTCCGGGGCATTTCCTGGTCGGTCGTCCTCTTACAGCACTTCCTTCTCCAACGCCGAACTACTCCGGAGATCTACAGCATTTACCAAGATACCGACGCGTGGAGCAACTTCGAGACCAGTTTTGGCGACGCTGGAGCTCTACATACATCACACAACTACAGCAAAGAACCAAGTGGACGACGTCTCGGCCCAACGTTGTGGTTGGAACGTTGGTCTTGGTCAAAGAAGACAATCTGCCGCCTATGCAGTGGAGGTTGGGTCGGATTGCCGAAGTCCATCGTGGTTCTGATGGCACAGTTCGTGTTGTGACCATTAAAACAGCTAAAGGATTAATACAAAGGGCCTTAGTGAAGATTTGTCCACTACCAGTATATTGAAAGACTTAAAAGGCATGTCTTTCAAAGGAGGCGGCAATGTTACTGGCTGTTTCTATTTTATATTTCGTTATTTAAAAATTTTATTTTGTTCTATTATATGTCATTGTAAATCTGTCAAAAATTATAATCTCGATACATACAGTCATTGGTTTGATTTAAAATAATATCCCAAGTTAATATCACAAACACCACGTAACAGCGGCACAAGAATTTTGTTAAGCCCCTTTATCGTACAAATCTGTTTTATTTCATAGCTACTTCCATTTGTTAGGTGATCAAATTAATTGCATTTTTATCATATAGATATACTAGCTTCTGCCTGCGACTTCGTCCGCGTAGAACTCCTCCTTTTTTGCAGTCGGTTAAAAAGTAGCCAATGTGTTCTTTTTCAGGCTCCAGACTTTCTTTGTACCAAATTTCATTTAAATCGGTTCAGTAGTTTTAGCGTGAAAGCGTAACAGACAGACAGACAGAGTTACTTTCGCATTTATAACGTTAGTAAGGAATAGTAGGGATAGTATAATTGCTTTGCCGGGCCGAAAAAAAAATCACCGATTACCGGGGACATGATGAGAAGAATTAAACTAACTAGTATATAGTGTATCGCTAATTATATTTATTTAATAAAACACAACACTTATATACTACTAGCTATCCGCCCCGGCTTCGCACGGATCCCTTTTTTTTTATAGCCTAGGTCACTCGGGAATAGTGTAGCTTCCCAACAGTGAAAGAATTTTTCAAATTGGTCCAGTCGTTTTGGAGCCTATTTAATCCAAACAAACAAACAAAAATTTCCTCTTTATTGTATTAGTATAGGTAGATATCGAGATAGCGCTAATCGCTCCTCGATCTAATGTCTATTTGGTGAACGTGACTGTGGCGGAATGCTGACAAGGCCGCCACAGTACTGACCTTTAATGAAAAAAAACGTTAAAAAACACAGTCAAAATTCCCAAAATCTTAGAAAAACTTTAGCGTTAGACTACTCTTCAGCTCAGTCGGCTACTAATGTGGGTCAGTAAGGTTTTTTGAAATGACAGCGCATTATTTCATTCCGATTTTAATAAACTTTTGTAGTAGGTATTTATAAAAAAGAAATAGTGTGATGTCTATCCAAAAAAAAAGGCTCACCAATTTTAGTTGTGGAATAATTGTATTCAAAGTTGTTCCACGTGGAAGAAAAATATGTACCTATATCAAAATATACACGGCAAAGGCAACGGAAATCCTTTCCAGCCGCTATAATCTATGAGCAAAAACTTCACAAACGCCTTTCTTTGAAGAAAGAGGGCACAAACAAATAGATAGCTTGTTCGTATCAAAAGAAAAATTCCTTGTAGGAAACCATATTTACCGTGCTCTATAAACTACCCGCTAAGGATCTTAGTAGATAGATTATGAGAGAGCTGTCTCAGTCAATAAGGTCTATATTAAATTCAATCGTCATACAAATAGTATGTAAAATGCGTATTAGCTGAGCGATTTTGTAAAATTGGATTATGAAAAGTTCTAAAATAGGTATATTATTCGCAATGGGTCTTATCAGGGGCGGAAGTGGGCGGCGAGCGGCGGCGGCCGCGTGATGCGTATGGCGTAGCGGTTAGAGTGTCCGCTCGGGAAGTGGAAGGTCGCGGGTTGGTTGGTAGTGTTCCTGGTAGAGGAGCTGGTAGTGTGTATGGCTTAGTGGTTAGAGTGTCCACTCGCTCGGGAAGTGGAAGGTCTCGGGTTGTTTAGTTGCATTCCTGGTAGAGGGGCTGATAGTGTGTATGGCTTAGTGGTTAGAGTGTCCGCTCGGTAAGTGAAAGGTCGCGGGTTGGTTGGTAGTGTTCCTGGTAGAGGAGCTGGTAGTGTGTATGGCTTAGTGGTTAGAGTGTCCGCTCGCTCGGGAAGTGGAAGGTCTCGGGTTGTATTCCTGGTAGGTAGGTAGTGTGTATGGCTTAGTGGTTAGAGTGTCCACTCGCTCGGGAAGTGGAAGGTCTCGGGTTGTTAAATGTAGAAGGAATTAACTTATGAATAGTAACTAGCATGTACGCGTACGTGCGTATTGCTATTAAATTATATTAGGCGCTTCGCATGTCTGCGACGTATTGCTATTAAATTATATTAGGCGCTTCGCATGTCTGCGTTTCGCAGGTAGGGTACCTAGATGTAGGTATGTACTATGATTGAGCTAAGGTTGCGGCGGCGGCGGCCGGTTCGATTATTCCCGGTAGGAGGCAGAAGCGCGAGTTTATTACGTTTAAAATATATCGAATGGACTTTGGTAGGCATTGTCCTTTAAATAGGAGGACTGTCTTATCATGTAACTAACGAATGCGTATGTCCCGTTGTTCGGTTATCGCTACGCACATGACGGTTCCCGCTGTTTTGTTTGATTTATTTTGTAAAGTATGTCAGTATAATATTTCAGTTCTTTGAATATGGAAGCCTCAGTGGATTTCGTTGTAAAGAAGTGGCTTTCGAATAGAGGTCTTACTTATAACCTGTCATGTAATCTTCCATCGGTCGATAACATAAATTATATAAGTTCTTTGAGCTCGTCGGCGAATCCTGATCCTATTAATTGGTTTTTGGCACGTGAGTGCTTAAAGAAGACATTATTAGACCGAATAAAGGTGTCTTTTTGTGTGACATTACACAGTGAATATTGTGCGGAAGGCATTCTGTTGGAGGTGTTGGAAAAACATGGAATCCCGTCGATATTGACGGTGCCTGTGTTTCAAAAGACTTTAATATATAAGGATGGCGCCTTATGGTTTTGTGAGGTGACAAATCGGAAAATAGGACGTAAAATCTACGTATTCATGGATCCATCTTGAAGGTGAACACTTAACGCCGTGCTGGTCCGGCTGTAGAATAGACTGGCTCCATATCTTCCCGTGGATATCGTAAGAGGCGATTAAGGGATTAAGGCGGTGGACTTCCAAGTATGCAGGTCGATGTCAGGCAGGCAGACAGCCGTTCGTAAAAATAATGCCAAAAACAATGTGTTTATGTGTGTGTATGTGTGTCTCTGTGTACGTACCAGCTCAGAGAGTGATAATAGATTCACGTGAGTTTTAAGTTAATTTTGAGTTAAATTTAGATTGATTTATTTTATTGTATGAAGTTTATCTAGTCATTATTTTGTTTAAGTTATTTAAAGTTTTTTTTGTTTGTAATTGTTAATTTAAGGTATGTAAACCTAATGTATTAAGTAAACAGTTGATTGTTAGTTTAAGGTATGTAGTTTGGTTTAGTTCAAGGTGTAATAATGTTAATTTAAGGTATAATATAAACATGAATTCAATAAATTGTTAATTGTTAGTTAAAGTCCAATTAAAACAATGTATTAATTAGTTTTTTTTATGTATGTTAGTGGAGGTAAGTCTAATTATTAAAACAATTTATTAATCATTTTCCTTTATTATTTCATAATGACCCCAGGCCAACGTCTCAGTTGCATTGTTTTTTATAAATCTCTTATCATCTTTACCACATAGAACTTTTTTTCTTTTAATTTGTGTGTATACAATATGCTTATCGCTAATTAAATTATACATACTATCGTAATGCGTTTGAGTGGAATTTAAACATTTTTGATAATTTTCAAAATTTAATCTTCTTACAACAGACGCATTGACGCCTTTATCTTTTTTAATACACTTTGTTTTGGTATTGTTAACGTCTTCATCCAGTATGTAGGCGTACATTTTCGATCGTAGGGCAACAAACTCCTTCACTATTCTTCCATTATTTTCATCTTTCATTTTCCCAACAATTTTCTTGTTCATTTGTGGTATCTTGTATATATTGTCAGTTGGGAAGTCTGAGGTGTCAAATTTAGATTGTAGATCGTCTTTAATGTCTTCGTAAAAGTTGTCTGTAATGATGTTGTAAACAAAGGAATCTGTGTCAGTGTATAACAGTCGTACGTTTTTACCATATTTCGGTAGCATATAGTCATAGTGAAATGCATACATTACATGTTTGCTTAGTTCCAATATTGCAAATCCAGCATAAATAGGTTTGTTGTATACAACCTTTGTTTTATTTAATTGTACCGCTACCAGATTAGGGGAAAAAATCGTAGCGCTGTGGAAGTTTGGTCGTGTGACATAACGTGCGAGACCATATTTACATTTTTTTCTGTGTGTAGCAGTCTCATCGTCCCATTGGCAACATAGCTTAACGTCAACTCTCTTCTCTACATTTTCAATTGTTTTACCGAATATTGCATTATTCATTAGTTTAAAAAAATCCTTTTCAAATGAGTTATTAGCCAGAGCCCTCTTTTGTGAGTTTAAGTCAATGTATGATTTTAACCATGGCGATTGGTGAAAAGATAAAATTCTATGGATTTTCTCACAAACAACCCCTTTCTCTATGCACTGTCTTAGGTTAGCATAATGTATGACATAGTTTGTTTTATCATCAAACGTCAATAATAGTTTCTTATGTTTACCGCCAGGGGGTGTTTTACTCTCAGCGCAAAATGGATAGTCATTGTGAGAGTCATGTAAGTGTTGTGGGTACTTTAAATCCACTTCTAGTATATATCCAATATTAGAATCCAATTGCTGTGTAAGAATATTGAATTGTTTAATCTCACATTCACTTAGCCACCTAAAATTGTTAATAGGTAGGTGACGTCGCATAGCATCACCATATAGGTTATTTATATCCAAGTAAATAATAAAATTATTGGGCTGTTCTGCACGGTAATCTTTCATGAATTGATTATTGGCTTTGCAGTATCGATGTGAGGCTTGACTGATACCACCCCTGATGGCACACTTCACGAATTGAAGCATATCATAATCTGTGAACAGCTCGAGTTCGACTTGAGTGTATTTTAGCATAGCGTCCCAACTCAAGCCGGGCGCTGTATAGTATTGGCACGGATCTAGCTCATAGGTATTCATACATATTTGACGGAAATTCTCGAATACTTCTGCCAGTAGAATAACATCCGTTGTCAAGTATAAATCACAATATTCACCCAGCGTTTTAATGTTAAATGTATGCCAAACAAGTTTCGCATGGTCGTAATCATCATCTGATATGTGAGAATCGGTGAGTTTGCTATAGAAAGCGTCCCGACTTGGGAGGGAGGTATCTTGAAATTTATCCCAATCGCTTAAATATTCATAGGGAAAAACACCTTTACGGGTCAATAGCTTCATAACTGCATTTTGATTATAATTTTTATCGTGCTGATAGCAGTGCAGTAATGATATGAAATTAGGTAATATCTTAAATTGTTCGAGTGATAGATTTTGGACTAATCTCTCTAAACTAGATGACATAAACTTGTAAGAGTCTATAAATCGAAGAGTGACTGAATTAAGAGTTTTATTAAAGGATATGTACCTTTCTTTATTGTGTGGAATACATTCGATTTTTCCACCTGTCATAGCCAATTCCTTAATAAAGAGATGAGCATCATACCCACTTAAATTATGAAAAATTATAGGTATAAATTTTGGCAGTTTATAATTCAAGTTGCATGATCTATGTGTTTTCCCTCTTATCTTTCCAGTAAGATGACAGTGATCGATTGCGGTTTCTTCGTTTTCATTAATTATTTTTTCACATATGTGACAATTACTGTTATTCAGTAGTGTACTATTATCATTATAAATGGGAGGTATAATCGTGTTTAAGATCTTACCAATAGTTTCAGCGTCTTGGTAAATATTTTCAATGAATTTTTGAACACAATCCTCACCGCGATATATGACAAACTTTGACAGCTTCTGATCATATTCACAATTAATGAAATATGCAAAACTACATGGAATATGTTTATGAATATTATATGTGCTGGCGGATGTTTGATTTTCATCTTTTCTATTTATAGGACTAAGTATTGACTCGAAGTCAGCGTAAATAGTATACGGAACTTTCTGTTTATATGAAGTATTGGTAAACTTTAAGAATTTATCTTGTTGCGAGGGTAGTTGAATAAGTTTTTTACCACATCCGATTTTAAGATGTCTCTGAAGCGTCGCATCAGTATCAAAGTGCTGTAAGCATCCATCGCATATGTACAATTTGCCATTATGTTTAGTTATTTGCGCTCTTACCAAACGGGATAGGTTTTTTATCCAACAATAATGTGAAGAAGCACCTCGCTCGTAGTAAAGTAAATTAACATGACGACATTCTCCATTCTTAACATTTTTTTTTTTTGATATTCGTAATGGTACAATTTTTATGTTGTTATCACAATCAACTTTCTTTTTATTCTTTGTCTCGTTATTGATACCGTACACGTTAACATGTATATTGTTTAATCTTTCAAATTTATTAATATCTGAAATTCTAACAGGACACTCAATGCCCTTCAGGTTAAAAATGTCAGCATAGTGAGGGTATGACGTCACCCGATCGGAATTTTTATTTTTTGGATAAAGAGCACTGATTATAGCCCAATAGAAGCATGCATTATCATTGTTTTTAACGTTTACACATGCTTTTTTCGATTGTATTACTTTTGGTAGCGGTAAATATGAAGAACCCTTCATAGGATTTAATTTATTAATGTTTACATCTAAAAATTCAATCTTCTCCATCGCCCACCCACTATCTCGTTCTTGGAAATCTTCACTTTTCTTCAAAATGGCTGAAGCGATGTCTTCAAAATACGTTTCAAAGTCAAAATCGTTTGAATACAAACAATAATTTTTAGTATTGAAAGATTTTAAATCACGTACCACCTCTCCTTCGTTACTGTTGCTCCCGACGATGGTTTTAACAAAGGTGCAATATAACTCTAAATTCACTTTGATACTTGCATGTATCTCCAACTCTGTTTTTAAAATTTTCAAAAGTTTATTTTTTATTTTATCTAAATAAACCTTAAGGTCCAATATTTCCAAACAGCCATTAATGCGGTAAGTTAATATTCTAGATTTGAATGCAGTTTCTACGATGTAAAAATCAAAATCCAATTCTCTTTCTTGTGTACACAACAATTTGTGACGTTTACTTTTTGAATGAACCCGTAAACGGTTTGAGGGCACATCCTCATTGCAAAAATTGCAATGATATTTACCACTCATCGCGTCAATTTATGAAACAAGTATGCAGGCGAACTTTGAAATCCGCATTGATATATACCATAAAGCTTCTTATCACAGCAGGATGTGGTCAATGAATAAATAATGAATCATTTATTATTTAAAGTTGTGTAATGATTTATTGATTGGAAGTGGTTATTACAAAAAATAGGTATTACATAAAAAAGGAGCAGCAAAGCATAGTATTTCGCAGTCTACAATATCTTTCTCATTACATATCGCAGTCAGAATTTCTTGCGCCTCCTTCACGTTCGTAGGACGATGTTTCTTAAAGTGATTTTTGAAAAAATACAATCGATTCTCGTAGGTAGATTTCAACTTATTCAAGTGTATGATACGTGCGTTAATACACTGCATAATGTAATCTACATAGCACCACTCTTCGTAGGTCATTACCAGCGGTACTTTCTGAGGATTTGTTTCATTGTTGATCACAAGTAGCAGTTGAGATGTCGTAACTTCTTTAATCAGATGTAAACGTAATTGATCCCTGCTGCTGCTAGAGTTGGCGTCGATTATACCAGTGTTCTCGGTTACAGTCACAACATTTGATGGGTTATTAAAAAAGTCTCTAATGGTGTGTACATTTTCCACAAATAATGACATCCATTGTTGACATGACATTTCAAATATTTCATTGAAATTTATATATGTATCAATGCTGAGTTTAGCATCATAAAACTGCACCTTTATATACACAAAAATAGTTTTCAATCGATTTGCATTGGCATTGTTTGCGATTGTTGTTGTTGTTTTAATATAATATATATTTTTACTAAAATGACAGCCCCACCAATCGCCATTTATGTCGTCACAATCACTTCCGTTATCATTAAAGTATTCGATCGATGGCGAGTACGAAGGTAATTTAATATTTAAATAATTCATTTTCTGTTTTTATAGTAGAAGTCAACAAACAAGACCGGTGTTACCGTTAAATAATATATATTTTCTAAAAATTTCATTTTATAACTTGTCCCCCTCCCTCCGACATCCGCAACCTCCACCCGCTGCTATACCTATTCATTTAGTTCTAGTAATATTATTATAATTATCATTGAATTATTTTACGCGTTGTACTAGTCAATGCATTGTATTCAAACAATGAGTCATTTATGATAAGACAATATGCGGCCGTGTTAGCAGGCAGGTTCTTTTTGAAGTCAAATTCGACTTTAATATCGATTGCACTACCTCCCGAGTTATAGCTATCGCATTGTCTTGATGTATCGATAACGACCAGCGGTGATTGTGTTTTATAATGACTGTAATTCACCAACGGACTCGAGTGTTCACGACCATAATAGGAACGTTGAAAATTTGCGAAAGCGTCGTACAATAATGTATAACTATTCGTTTCAAAGTCGGCTGCAAAGGAATCGTACGGATAGTATTGTGAATTCAAGTAAACCCTACAATCGGAGAGATTGCAATGATCAAATATACTCATATCCTTAGCCTTATCAGCACGTCGTGCTGTTTGAAAGCCAATTATAATGAAACGAGGCTTCTCCAATTGTACTGCAGTTTTAATGGACCATATGTGTCTTTGAGTGGTCGGTAATAGGGGATATTCATATAGATCCCACGTACGGAAAGCTATCGGGATTGGTATACTTCCTTCGACATACCCCATTAAACGTAATTTTTCCTTATCAGATACTTTGACAATAGGCATTCGCCATACGACACGGGTCAGTTCAATGTCAATACCATCTGTCGCTGCGCCCGCTTTGTCCTTGGCCTCTCCACAGTTGTTATCGGTGCTGGCACGATTAAATATAAGTTCATGTTTAGCGTTTAATATAACTTTTTTATAATCTTCCGCGAATCCTAACAAATGTGAAAGAGGTATGGTAAAACTAAATTCCTCGTGATCCTTCTTAGTTCCAATGCTCCAACCAAAATTTTCCAAGGCGTTGTCTGTGTCTTTGCTATATGAGACAAGACCTTTCATAGTGGACGTGATACCGCAATTTTTCGTTCGATCAATTTCTACGCCGTTCAACTCGTAACGAATGTCTTGAAATAAAAATGCAGGGCCGTTGTTTACCATAGTGCCTTTTGGCATTTTACCTTGTATCAAAATTTGACTTTGACTCGGTAACACAATTAGGTCTTGTCGGTTGATACAAATATTGATATTATCATTGTTTTTAAATGAGTCATTGTATGGGTTATAGGGGTGGAATTCAATACTTTCTATGGTATCGTCAAACGTCACCTTTTCCCCAATGTCTAAGATAGATGACGAGGACATATTTTAAAACCAATGCTCTGTAAGAAAATACTATTTTCCTTATTTAATTTCTTCAAATGCGACTGTTGTTGTTGTTGTTGCTGTCGAAGAGACTGTTGTAGAGTACTTTGTTCAATGGCAGCAAGCGGTTGACTAATAAATGACGTATTGTTACACTTGCTTTTATGTATAATCATTTTATTTTACGAATATGAAGTCGTAGAGCGATATTTTCACCTCTAAAATTGACTAAATCACCACGTTCGTTTACTATGCGCACTTCAATACGTTGTATATTACTACACTTTTTAATGGGTAAATAAATAATATTAGAAGGTCGTTCTATTATTTGATACCCAGGCGGCACGTCAGGCGAAAACTCGTGTATCACATGCGATGGTTTATTGTTTATGAATGAACCTTCTACAATGTTACATTCTATTCTTATAGTATTTGTTATTAGTATATTTACCGATTGATCGGACCAATGGGCCACACCCGGTTTGAGTTTACTGCTGGGCGAGAAGCCGAAAAGAGATCCAATGCTATTTTTTTTATCAAAGTGAATGGTATGTTTAGGTGAATACATCATACACTTTGAGGTGTTCGTATTTAAGCTTATATCGACTAAATTATTTCCATCGCTTTCTGACAGTTTCACCATTTCCCGGTTCAAGTAGGTTATTATGTCATCGAGTTCATAGGAACCTTCAGGGATTTTAATCTCTTTGTCACCGTAGTGAAATAAATTATTGCTCTTGTCCACATTAGGAATAGAGTTGAATGTCTTAAAATAAACAAGTGCACACTCGTACACATCTTTATCGTCCAGCTCTAAAGCTGGTAGAAAATCGACATTCAAAGTGGACTCATTTCCGTTAAGACTCAACGTAAACGTTCTCAACGTCATGTTGATAACACAGATAATGACTAAATGAAACCAAATTTACAATGTTTATATTATTTATTTATACAAATGTACAGCAGTGTTACATAAGAAATCTAAACATAAATGACCGCAATTTACACTATTGAATTTTTTTTGAAGACGTGTATAGTTATACTCCAAGTGTACACCACCCTTAATGCCCCTATTTATATAGTCGATAAACTCTTGAGGTGGTCTCAAATCTCCAAAACTATCGAAATACAAACAGTAATTGCCCTTTTTTGCATACGCACACCAGTGCGTACCGGTACCTTGCTGTGTATCCAAGTTTATGACACCTGTTTCATAATAGTTCGGTTGTGAAGTCAAAGGTAGATTGTTACGCATGAAAACACCTCTGAAATAGGGAATTCTCTCTCTGAGCGCACACTTTATAATATCCCGATCAGTGAGCGGCCTATCTTTAGATGGTAGTCTTAGATTTTTTTTTTTGTAGGTGTCATATAAAGACCCATTCCACGTTTATAAGGTGCAAGGTACATACCTTTACCTACAACTTTAGTACTTTTGGATTGCACCATATCATAAATATTTTTAGCGGCCGTTGTAACTCCTCCGGCTAGCGTTCCGGTGGCGGCCAACGCACCCAAAAGTGGTATCAGAGGAAGGAATCCACCTTTCTTAGGCAATGGAATCACTCGTTTATGCTTAACAACTTTACCACCTTGCAGGACTCGTTTGGCGCCTTGAACACTCGCTTTTAACAGCGCGCTAGAGTTGGCCGGTGACAGTAGGTGTGTAGGATTATTTTTTTTATTACTTTTAATATGTTTTTTCACTGCACTACGACTTGCTTTAATAACTTTAGAAATGGGCACGCCCATACCACGTTTCACTTTATATTTCATTATTTTGTCAACTGCAAATGCCGCTAATCGTTCACCTAATTTGTTGGATGAGTTACGCCAACTTTTCTCTGCTGCTTCCGCCAATTGTTTATCGGCCAGATGTCTAGCCTCCAATGCGCTATTACGGGAATAGGCAATATCGTGTATTTTACAGGATTCGTCAAGACCGTTTACGCCGGGATCGTTGCGTGCCAACCGCTTTTCCAATTTCGTTCCAGGTCCGCAATAATTGTATCCAGGTATATGCAGCTCGAATGGTAATTTATTAATGAGGTTATTAATGAAACCGCCACCTCTTTTTCTTTTACCTTTACGCTTACGAACGACCCTATTGACGTGCGTTATCATCGGAAGTATTATTAAAAGTGTTGCCAATCAATTCGAAACCACAATATTTAAATATACATTTACAATTGCAATCCACACAACTTGAACAGTCTTCCATATCCTCAATATCCTCCTCCTCATCACTACCATCGTCTTCGACTTCGTCTTCTTCTTCGACTTCCTCTGAAGGCGGAGCCGATGGTTTCTTAGGTGATAAAGGTGGCGGTGGCGGGGGCGGCGACGGAGATGTATTCACCATGATAATTCTTGGTTGTTCATAGTACATATATATTTCAGGATTAACATCATTGCTATCGCTATAACAACGACTATCCTGCGACGGGTCTTGTTCGTTTGATAGAATCATGTCGTGGACATTAAAAATCATATCACAATAATATAAAATACACGCCTACTCTAGACGCTCATTCACAATAAAATGAAACTTAAAAAACAAAACACGTCGCTATCAGTCGCCGATTGGAGTGTGGCGAATAACGAATCTCGCCAATATATAAAACATAGCCCGTTGTTATCAAACTGCATTCGCTGTCTTATTTGCGGACCGTCTAACTGCGGTAAAACTAATGTATTGCTATCCCTCTTACTCGACCCGAACGGAGTAAAATTTCAAAATTTATACCTATATTCGAAATCGTTGGATCAACCTAAATATAAATTGTTACATGAAATATTACAGCAGGCGGGTGACGTCCCGTTTTACGCTTTCAACGATAAGAGTGATATCGTTCCACCGGAAGAAGCCATCGAAGACAGCGTTGTCGTGTTCGATGATGTGGCTTTGGAAGATCAAGATGCGATACGACAATACTTTGCAATGGGTCGTCATCGGTGGTTAGATTGTTTTTATTTATGTCAAACTTATAGTAAAATACCTAAACAATTGGTACGTGATAATGCAAACTTAATACTATTATTCAAGCAGGATGATTTAAATTTAAAACACGCCTACGATGATCATGTTAATACTGACATGTCTTGGGAGCAATTCAAAGACATTTGTCGCGAGTGTTGGTTGGACAAGTATACTTTTTTAACAATTGACAAGGAGAGAGCGATAAATAAGGGACGATATCGTAAAGGTTTCGATAATTTTATTAGCATTGAATAATTTAAGGTACCATACCTATATAATACATTGTAATTTTAAATTAAACATTAGTTGTACAATGTCTACTCTTGAGGAACAACAACAACAACAGCATACCAACGTTTTTGGTAATAAAAACCTTAAACGGAAACTTATAAATTCAGTTGAAAATGTAAAAAAAAAGGTAAAAGCCCTACGAGCGGATAAATCGATAATAAACACATCGTTAGCGGAAACCTTTCAACCTATCACCAATCCGCTAAATGTATTAGTATCGGAAGCATTAAAATCTACAAAAAATATAAAGAAAGAGAATGTTATAAAGCAAGAATCAACGCCGAAATTAAAAATTTCCAAAAGTTTACTTAAAACTTCAACACCCTCAACGGTTTCGCAACAAGATAAAAAGAAGTTTGAGGAGTATGCCAGTGATGAGGATACAATGGAATCTGCCCTTGAAGATGACGATGATGACGATAATGATGACAATGGTAGTAAGAATCTATCTCAAATTAGTCTAGATGATTCCACCCGAAAATACATGAACTATCTTAACAGAGCAATAAAAATACCATTTGGTGTATATCTTAAACAACGCAAATTGTATATTGGAGATAGTCCTATTAAAATCTCTGAAAATAAGCTTTATGTAAAAAATCACACCTTTAACTTGTCGCCGGGACTGCTTGAACTCATCTTTAAAAAGGTACCAGAAAAGAATGCGATAAGTGAAAGTGATATAAAAAATTATAACAGTATATTAGATATTACAAACGCACACCGTCGAGGTTATTTACCAACAAACCAGCTGTTGGGCGATAGGAGCGCAAAGTATAATCTTTATATTAAACGCGGTGTGCGAGGTAATATTAAGGAGGGCGGTTGTCTAAAGAAAGTTGACCTAGCCCACAATAAAAACAATGTATTAACAACTAAGAATTTTTACCCTAAAACTGATTATATTTATTGGGACGATCCTAATGAACTGGTGAATCGATTAAGATTATTGATTGCATCTCAAAGTGCAGGTAACACCTCTCATTCGAATGAAATTAACGCCATTGTTGAAGAACTAACTGAAAGCGGTATAATATTAAAGTAATTATGTTATCAATCAAGCCCTTATCTGATAGGTATCGGATCAGGTCAGTCCGGTATACCGATCAGTTTTCAGATCAGTTCGCAGATCAGTTCCCAGATCAGTTTACATATCAGTTATTAGGTATAACAGCTACCTATAGATTATTATGTATATACAATAATATTATACAATAAAAAGCATTACAGTGACCGCACTTTATTCATTTTAATCATGCCTCTTAACAAGTTTGGTCACCATTTAAATGATAATAGCAACAACGGCAGTAATAGCCTTTGTTCAACTTGTAAAAAAGGGAATGCTATTAAAGTGGAAAAAGATCTAATTGATTTTAATAAAAGACGATTGACCTCCGTTCAAAGGGCGATTCTCAAAACTGACGCAATCAACAAAGCTCAATTGGATGAGGCGCAAATTTTTCTAATAGGAAAAGTGAAAGCACACACGAAAGACATTGCCTCCCTACGTGAAAGGATTGAGAAACTATCACACAGGATTTCAACGCCCGCTCCGGTAAATAAAAAAACACCGTTGCCGTCGACATCGTCGTCGCCGCCGCCGACTAAAATCAAACGAACTACACCAACGAAAATAGAATAATAATGAGCAAGGCTCAGGTAGTTAAAGAGATTCACCGATATGCGAGAAGGAACTATCCCCGCCGACGATTCGTACAGAGAGGATACGATGACACATGGCAAATTGATTTGATTGACATGCAAAAGTACTCTAGAGATAACAGCGGGTACAAGTATATTTTAGTTTGTATTGACACCTTTTCCAAATACGCTTGGACACAACCCTTAAAGACCAAGAGCGCTGATGAGGTCACAAATGCGATGAGAAAGATTCTAAGCGATGAGGGGGGACAACGAGTTCCCAAAAATATTCAATCTGACGATGGGAAAGAGTTTTTTAATAGTAAATTTAAATCTCTCATGACTCATTTTCAAATTAATCATTATTCTACTTATAGCGTAATGAAAGCTTCCATTGCTGAGAGACTAATTAGAACCTTGAAGCATTGGATTTGGCAACAATTTAGTTTGAACGGTACATACAACTGGATCAAGCTGATAAGAGATATTACGCATACATATAATAACAAAACACATCGAACTATAGGCTTGCCGCCAGCGAGTGTAAATAAGACCAACTCGAAAGCAATACTACAAAACGTCTACAATCATATGAAAATCAAACCACATGCCAAGTTCAAGGTTGGGGATTACGTGAGAATCAGTAAATACAAATCAGTATTTTCTAAAGGCTACACTGGCAATTGGACGACTGAATTATTTAAGATTGAAAAAGTGCAAACTACTAACCCTATAACATATTTACTTCAAGATATGCATAACAAACCTATTGCAGGGTGTTTTTATGAACCAGAACTACAAAAGACCCAACATCATGATGTCTACCTAGTGGAAAAGGTTTTGAAGCGACAAGGAAATAAAGTCTATGTAAAATGGCTCGGTTTAGATGAAAAATCTTGGATAGATAAAAAGAACATTTTATAAGAAAAAAATATAAATAAAACAATGTTTTTTGAGTAATGAATGAATATATTTTTATTTCAACCACCTAAATTGATTACACATTTTAACCTAATTGATTATATGTATATATATTTTTTATTTTTTAACCTAAAAATAACATAAGAGAAATAGAGTATATCACTGAGGCACATAGAGAATATAATAGGTAAGTATATAAGTAAGTAAGCGATGATGGAGGTTCTATGTTGGTTGACGCTTGCGCATTATCTGTTATTTGCGACATTCTTGGTGATATTATTGAAGTCTGTAGGAAAAAAAAACATGTATTAATTGTACTCCAACAAAATATTCAAATAGTTAACCTACATTAAAACACTTACATGCAATTACACCACCTTTTCACTAAATTCGATTATGGAGCTGCGGCCTTTCGCTCCGCGAGACACGATAAATATACCGCCTTTTTTTAAATTATCAATGTGCTCCTGCTCCATATCGTCGAAACGACATGGCAAACTTAACTGTCCATGATCTAATATTAGAACGGTTTGCTTTACTTTCGGGTTGAATTTGGAAGGCATTTGCTTACAATCCAATATTGGATAATATTTATGCAGTTCTAAATCCGTCACTTTTATCCAATTGGTGGTCTTATGACCTTGTAAAGTTAAATGGGTCACAGTCACTGTTTTATCAGTATGCGATGACATATTTTATTAAATTTATAAAATAAATTTAATTTAAAAACTTACAATTTACTACTTGACGGTTGAAAGAGGACTGAAAACTAATAGTGACTGAACGGGTCGACCGTCTATTTATACCAAGCAAATTACGATAATTAATAAACATATTATGATTTCATTTTATCAATTATGAATTGACTATAGCCTTGGTAATATCCTGTTAAATCGTGGGAGCGACAAACAAAGCTTCATAGATTAGCGTTTATCTATTGTCGTTTTCCTATTTCAACATTGCGGAATCATCATTTCTTTATATAAATAAATGAAAATAACTTACCTGACAAGTTTTAACGTGTCTTCATTGTTGACGATGTACCTACCAGGTGTACGTTGTACGTAAACATTCATTACTCATCTGCATTCTGCCTCCTACCGGGAATAATCGAACCGGCCGCCGCCGCCGCCGCCGCAACCTTAGCTCAATCATAGTACATACCTACATCTAGGTACCCTACCTGCGAAACGCAGACATGCGAAGCGCCTAATATAATTTAATAGCAATACGCCGCAGACATGCGAAGCGTCTAATATAATTTAATAGCAATACGCACGTACGCGTACATGCTAGTTACTATTCATAAGTTAATTCCTTCTACATTTAACAACCCGAGACCTTCCACTTGCCGAGCGAGCGGACACTCTAACCACTAAGCCATACACACTACCTACCTACCAGGAATACAACCCGAGACCTTCCACTTCCCGAGCGAGCGGACACTCTAACCACTAAGCCATACACACTACCAGCTCCTCTACCAGGAACACTACCAACCAACCCGCGACCTTTCACTTACCGAGCGGACACTCTAACCACTAAGCCATACACACTATCAGCCCCTCTACCAGGAATGCAACTAAACAACCCGCGACCTTTCACTTCCCGAGCGAGCGGACACTCTAACCACTAAGCCATACACACTACCAGCTCCTCTACCAGGAATACAACTAAACAACCCGCGACCTTCCACTTCCCGAGCGAGCGGACACTCTAACCACTAAGCCATACACACTACCAGCTCCTCTACCAGGAACACTACCAAACAACCCGCGACCTTCCACTTCCCGAGCGGACACTCTAACCGCTACGCCATACGCATCACGCGGCCGCCGCCGCTCGCCGCCCACTTCCGCCCCTGATAAGACCCATTGCGAATAATATACCTATTTTAGAACTTTTCATAATCCTATTTTACAAAATCGCTCAGCAAATACGCATTTTACATACTATTTGTATGACGCTTGAATTTAATATAGACCTTATTGACTGAGACAGCTCTCTCATAATCTATCTACTGATCTTAGCAACTGATATTTTTTTTCTTGCTTGCAAGCTAAGGAAATAAGAACTAGTGTATATTTACACCAATTGGTTCGGTTCCAAAGAAAATAAAGCTCGCAACATGCTATAATTACCTACATAATTATAGATACAATGGTAATAAATACTTAATTTAAAAACTTAGGTACAGATGCTCGTGAAGATAATAAGATTTGAGGCTTCGATCACGAGGCAAATATGTTGTCAAATTATAAACTGGCCGAAATATTAGAAGAAATCAAATTTCATTGTTGAAAAAGGTTGCATAATAATTTAGACAACACTTTTAGAAAAATAATGCTGGCCGGTTACAAATTGTAGAAAAAAATCGGCGAAGTGAGGCGCTATCTTGTATTGGTTTTATATTTTTAAAATAAACAATGCTCTTTTTTCAAATCTGCTACGATGGAACTTCTGTTTAAAGTATGAAGAATTAAGAATTGAACATTAATTAACGAGTAAAGATATTAGAAATCGGGTTTTAGCAAATCAAATTGCCTATATGCACGCAATATTTGAAACCGGGAGCATTCGTCTCTTTCACACGCAACTTGTTAAAAAGTGACAGATATTGTTAGCTTTGGTTTGAAATACCGCGTACTATCCCAGATGTTTTTTGACAATCGAGGTCGGATGTCCAGCAAAATAAGATTCACAATAATAAAATAAAAATAACGCATAAATAAAGCCAATCCCGAGAGTTGTATTTGCATAATAAAGAACGGTTTTGAAAAGGGTTGGGATACAAATTTCTGCGCATAATCGAGCACTTTGTGGTATAATACCGAAATTGGATTTTAGTTTGTCCGTTGCATGCAAGATTCGACGATGCTCTACAAACAGGAACCTATCGTATAAATTTGATAAAATAATATAAAGGAACGAGTATAATCTAGAAAGAAGTTACTATTAGATAGTTTAAAAGACACTTCAATTATAAACGACATATTTTTTTTATTTCATAGCATATCACAAAAAATACATGCTTTCATATGAGCTTACAATAATATAACCACGAAGAAATATTGAATATTATTTTAAGTTTAAAAGGTGTCAACGTATACCAAAGTGATGGATGGAAATATGGCATTCGTAAAAAACCATCAATTTCATTTAACACAAATCAAACGAGTCAAGAACAGACGACTGTAGCGTATTCTCCCTGAGGCATAATGACTATAGTACCCGCTGTAAGCGCACTGACCTGTCCACGATTTCACGCTGTTTCAAGTTTAAAACAAAGGCCACGGGCCGACGCACGCACGGTACATCAAAGGGACTCTTTTAGGACATACGACCTACCGGAACGAACTTTAATACGAAAACAAAGTTTAACAAGAACGCGTAACTGCCAATTAGGGGGATGTTAAGAAAGTTTTCCTTTTCTTACAGGAGTGTTGTTGACGAGATTGCTGTGAATTGTTGGCTTAGGTCTCGTTTCGCTTCAGAGATTTAAGAATCGCTAATCTATTATTTTTGTTGAGTGTATTGAAAATTATTTACTATTCACCAAAATTATGTTACTGTCTATGTTTTATATAAGATCTCACTTTCAATACCTTTTTTATATTACCTACTTTGTTTACTAACACCAAGTAGGTAATATAAAAAACGGTGGTAAAGCCTGACGACACAATCTATACCGCAAATGAGGTTGTAGGACAGAATATAGACGTGTTTTTTTTATTTCACCTTGGTATAAGTATCGTTATCTTTTCTAACTCGTAAACTGTAGCGTTTGACTATCGTCAGATCAGTCATGCTACGATTATATATGAGACGTCAGCAAATAAAAAGCTAAATCCTTTAATAATTTCTGATGCCTTCGCGGTTATTACACATTGGAATGAAATCTTTAGCGTTAGACTATTGTCAGCTCAGTCGTGCTACGATTATGGAAACTGTAAAGAATCCGAAACGTCAGCAAATAAAATAAAATAAAAATACGCGAGTCAAATCCGTTAATAGTTGTTTCATTCCAATATATCCTTTAAGATTTTTTTCTGTAAGGAAAAAAAATATTTCCTACAGACCTATCCAATAAAGACCTACCTCATTAAAGGTTAATAAAAGACTCTGTTTCATATTTATTATTTTTAGTTTATTATAGTTTACTAGCTTCTGCCCGCGACTTCGTCTGCGTGGAACTCCTCCTTTTTTGCAGTCGGTTAAAACGTAGCCTATGTCCTTCCTCATGCTCCAGACTTTCTCTGTACCAAATTTTATTTAAATCGGTCTAGTAGTTTTAGCGTGTAAGCGTAACAGACAGACAGACAGACAGACAGAGTTACTATCGCATTTATAATATTAGTAGGGATTAGAGTGCACAGAATTTCACTGACCTGCATTATCTTTAAAGTATCTTTTAACGATCAGTAGGTTTATGTACTGTGCCTCCAAAGCACAGTTTCCCATTGTACTCATTCAAAGAGAGTTGACGCAATATTTTTCAAGAAGGCTGTCTATCTTTGTTCGAACACAATGCCTCAACCATTCCTAAGTCTTGATATTATCTGTATGTACTTGTCGGATATAACGGCAGAAGGTTTTACCGATCATTGATACCAAAGCAATTTTACACTTCGGCTTGATCATACGTTTGATGTAGAATTCTTAATGATATGTTGTAATGTTGGGCATAAATCAGTGTATAAGAAACCGAGATTCTGATTAAAACCTTATTATATGAGTGTGGAAATACAATTATAGACTTTTTTATTGCTAAACTAGTTGATCCCATATATTTTCCCGAAATACTTATAACTTCCTAATAATTTCAGATTTCGCGGTTATTACTTACACATTGGAAGGAAATAAATAACTTTGGACGGATTTAACTCGCGTATTTGCTAACGTTTCGGATTCTTTACAGTTTCTATAATCGTAGCACGACTGAGCTGACGATAGTCGAATCACTGTAATAACTTCCTTCTTTACAAAGCTTCTAATCATAACAAACGCAGTCGATCAAAAGTTATGCGCGTAGAAGAAGATAAAAGGTAAAATAACGTCACATATGATATTGTATAAATTCCTTAAAATTTCCTTCGTTCTTACTGTATATGTCAGTACTTGTATACAATGTTTACTTTCAGTATCTAAGGTGGCCAAACTATAACAACGCGAGTGTTTAAATTTTACGTACCGTGACGTGACAGGAGTTTGTGTACTTTACCTATCTATCGGTAATACTTTAAAGTAATATTGCAGAAGTGCGCGACGGAATTTTCGCATATTAAATTTTCTGGAGTTTATATATAAAATCCGTTTCTTTTCATGTTTCTTGGTGATTTATTTATTAACAATGTTTAAACTAAATTTCTGATGCTTTTGCAAGGATATAATTGTCTTAAGTAATTTGACTAAAAATATTTTGTCAATTAGTGAGAAACAAACAAACTTAATCGATAGGTACATAATTATAAAATTCTTTGTCCTGAATGACTGATTGACTGATGGATAAATGCACAAACAAACCTTTATCGTAGAGACCTGAAACTTGGGAGGGTGTGTTCTTTGTATAATGTAGGCATCCAATAGGAAAGGATTTTCGGAACTTTACTGAGAGAAAAAAATAGAAAAGTTTGTATGTGACAACGAGATTTTTTTTAGTTCAAATATATTTTAACAGAATTGACGTGTTTCGTATTTTATTAAAATTCATACCCCTTCGGCTCAGAAAGGGGTATTAAGTTATTTTGGGGGCAATTTTCTTCAAGTCGAAATATAAATTACGTTTTATTTTGGGACATATTTAAAAACTTACGCCGATTTAATTTAAAAAAAATGAACTCACATAAATACCTATCATATTAAATCCATTTTGACCGCTACGCAGACGAAATCGCGTGCAAGAGCTAGTCTAACATAAAAACGATGGATGTAACGTAAAACAATGTGTGATAATTAATCCGGTATTTAATTAGGAAACGACACGCAACACGAATGAAAACAGTACAATTTAATGGAAAATATTTAAACATCCACCTTCCTACACTGACGGGTTTCCGTCGGCTTCGACGTTAACTTAATGAACCTATCCCTTCAACCTTTGAAGCCCTCTCATAAATTAAAAACGTTTGAGAAGCGTGCAAAATAAAATACGACTCCCAAAAAGATAAAAAATCAAACTCGCCTCTGTACACCATAAAGACTGGTTTAATAAATTCTGATGCAATCGCGGGTATCTCTAATAGTAAAACAAGTATATGTAGGTACTTAACTTTATTTATGTATATCTATATCTATATCTATATATATAAAAGAAAGTTGTGTTAGTTACCCCGTTTCTAACTCGAGAACGGCTGAACTGATTTGGCTGAAAATTGGCGGGGAGGTAGCTTAGAGTCAGGAAAAGGACATTGGATACTTTTCATCCCGATCCAGTAAAAAAAAATATTAAGCTCATTTGTTAAAAATAGTATAACAAAACGCAACAATGACAGCTGTCAAATCGATTGATTAATGCCGCTACATTGCTTCTTTGCCGGGCGGGACGAAGTCTGCCGGGACCACTAGTTTAACATAAAAATATGTTTCGTAGGTACCCATAGTACAAGTTTTACAACATTATAATATGGGTCGTTCTTTTTTTCTCTTGTCAATAACCTGTCCTTTGTCCTATTATAGCATCTAATTATAGAATTGATATTTACGGTTTATAATGTTAGAATAAACGTCCTATTTTTTTATCTATTAATATTTTGTAAATAATCTCTTACTTTCTGTATTTTTTATATGTTTGTTTTTCATAGAATGCCGTGACAGAGAAGTAAACCAAAACATGGTCTCCGCTGAAGAAGTCCACTTTGTCACATTATTAAAAAAATCACGACAAAAAAATAATATTTGTCGAAAAGGAAACTTAAATTAGTCCTTATAAAAGTAAACGCTTTTATAAAAAAAATCGTACCCCGAAACCACAATAACCAATAGTTCCATAAACCAAAAATCAGGAAAACGTCTGTTCATTGTCAATAGAAAATAAGGACATCCCATAATATTATGATATGCAAAAAAACTACTTTTGCAGTATTGTCAATTCCGTCTGTTAAAAATTTGGGAACTCACATAACGCCAGCACAAAATCAATATAACGAGTTAGGTATACATTTTTATTTACGTTACGTTATTTCCTTAATCCTTTACAGTTGTTTTATAACAACATGCTTATTCATTTTAAAACATGGGATGTACAGTCGTTAAATTGTGTTGTAATTTTAAACCGACCCTTTAAAAAGGGGTCTAAAGTAACCGCAATATGTCATAGAACTTCAGAAACAATGCTCATTTGTAAATGCTTGCAGAGACATTTGAAGCAAGGATGTTACACCATGTGTGCGTATAACTAATTATAGTCCGACTAAGTATTATTATGAATGGCTTTCCTACAGTTATGTAGGTACTGGAAGTTTTGTAATGTACCTATCCTTTTCCCTGAAAATAGAGCCTGTAGGAAACGAGTTATTATTTTGCTTAATATTGCCAAACTTATATATTTTTAGTCTGTCCGTCCACTGTTTCGCCGTTAAAAGCACGTTTATTGTATTCGTTTCGTTTATATTATTTTTGGTGCAGTGTTTGTAACAATACAAACTCTGTGACAATTTTTAGAACGTGTCTGTTATGATGCAGAAAATATAGCGTTGTTACGGATAAAGCGTTGAAAAAACATGACGAGGACACTTTTTTTTATTAACCTCGCCTTTTACAATAATACAAAAAAAGTTTCATTTTTCGAATTAAACAACTATAAACGGATTTAACTCTCGTATTTTAATTTATTTGCTGAGGTTCCGAAAACTTACAGTTCCCATATTCGTAGAATGACTGTGCTGACAATAACTAACACTAAAGGTTTCATTCGAATGTGTAATAATCGCGAAGGTATCAGAAATCATAATATACCTACATTTATATACTCACACCAACGCATATCTTCGTAACCCTCTACCAGATTATGATCATGTTTGAGCTTTAAATTCTATAAAGGTCATCTACCTACTCGCTTGCCAAATTTCATAAAGATCGGATTAACGGTACTCAAGATATCGTGGAACAAACATACAACGCTCAGCCTTCCTCCTATTCAAGTAAAATTTGAAACCTCCCTGTCGCTAGATTAATATAGACGCTCCGATCAAACACACTGAAATCTTAGAAAAGACCGAATAGGGTGTCATTGTGTTTAAAGATTTCAATGTAAAAGATTCTATAATACGCTTACAACAAGACAATACGGGCAGTATGCAAATTTCTAAGCGAGTTATCGACTTGAACGTTATCCAGTTAGCATATGTTTGCGACGTAGAGCGAATAAGCTTGTTTATGTTACAAAATAATTATAGGGAAATACATCTTGATATAATTCTTCTGTAGGTACGGGTGTTTATCAGCTTTAGTTGATTTGGATGAAATTATGTGTGTATTTTTCGATGGGTTCCAGGATAGTTGGATTCGGTAGGAGCGTTGCTTTGCTGGCCGAACAAGGTGTGTTGGTCATTTTATTTAATTTCATATTGGGTCCACTAGTCTATACTAATATTATAAAGCTGAAGAGTTTGTTTGTTTGTTTGTTTGTTTGTTTGAACGCGCTAATCTCAGGAACTACTGGTTCGAATTCAAAAATTCTTTTTTTGTTGGATAGACCATTTATCGAGGAAGGCTTTAAGCTATATAACATCACGCTGCGACCAATAGGAGCGAAGAAACAGTGAAAAATGTGTATAAAACGGGGAAAATATGTAGCCTTATGAAGAATTTGATTTTGACATACATTTAAAAAGTATGTAGTTATGCATAGCAACGGTTGCTAATGTCATTCCTGACATTAAATAAATACCCAAACTGTTACGTGTATGATTTCTTCAGTGATAACGAAAATGGGATTATTACGTAATATCCCGTGGATGGTGTGATCAGGACCATTTAATACTGTTCCTGGGTAAGCAGACCCCGTTTAACTTGCGAGGGGAAACTGGTGTCATTACGTAGAGAAATAGAAGTGTTCTCCGCGACCAAGAGCTGACATAATAAAATTATACAATATATAAAAAAGCAGTGATAATAGAAGTGGCGGACCGGGACGAGACGGAGGTGAAGCAAGCTCGCGCGAGCTCCTGTGAAAACGACCCTGAACATATCCTCAAGACCGAGTGAGCTTATAAGAAGTATGCTTTGCGAGAGTTCGTGGATGCGGAACTGGATATACTGACACTGGTATCTCATTATAGGCAATGAGGCAAACTGGGAAATGTTTTATTACGTTACACCACTATTATTGTATTTAATCGTTATAAGGTTTTATTTTGGATTGAATTGTAAAATTGTTTTGTTGTTTTGTAAGATCTTGATAATAAGTGTGGTAATCATTCCTTTAAATAAATAGCTACCTAAACCTCATGTGTATGATTTCTTCAGAAACTTTGTACGATTTAAATAAAAAAATGTTAAACTCAGTGGTAGCTGTATAAATTATGCAATTTCGAAAGTAAGGTACTTTTGTTAGTTTCATTTATTACGAATAAGGGAAGTGTTAGGCAGCGGCCTGCGAAGCATCAGAACCGGTACTTTTAATAATATACTAATTAATTGAACTACCACCCAACAATGCGCAAGGCGAGCGAGCGAAGCGAGCGTGCTGCGGCAGCAGCAAATGAAGGTCTCCCTTAGGTGCGACGACGAGCGAAGCGAGTAGAACTGTGACCTTCCAGCACGCGAGCCAAGCGAGCGAAGCGAGCATGCCGCGACAGCGGCCGGCGAAGCGTCAGAACCGATACTTTTAATAAAAATATATTTACGACATAACCTTAACAAACCAGGTTTTGTCAGTATACTAATAATATACTGAACTGCGACCCAACAACGTGCAAGCCGAGCGAGCGAGCAAATGAAGGTCTTCTTTAGATGCAACGACGAGAACTGTGACCTTCCAGCACGCGAGCCAAGCGAGCGAAGCGAGCATGCCGCGACAGCGGCCGGCGAAGCGGGACACAACATTAACAAACCAGGGCAGAATTGAACTGTCAGAGCGAGCCGATACTTCTTTGGATAATAAAAATATATTTACGACATAACCTTAACAAACCATGTTGTCGACAGTTCATAATAGGCTCGCAGAACAAGGTCTGTTGGTCATTTTATTTAATTTCATATTGGGTCTACTAGTTTAAATATAAAAGTAGAATTAAGAGTTGATAAAACAAATACAATGGATTTTTTTGTTCGCCCATTAGTAGCAGGTTGTCACAAAGATTTTTAAATAATGCAATTTTTAAGTCTTTGTCATCGCTTTTAGTGCTAAATCCGTCTGTCTACATGCTTGAAAAATTCTTTGCAATGTCAAT
The DNA here is from genome assembly GCA_038024825.1 of Polylopha cassiicola. Lineage (NCBI taxonomy): Eukaryota > Metazoa > Arthropoda > Insecta > Lepidoptera > Tortricidae > Polylopha > Polylopha cassiicola. The sequence continues at coordinate 6,988,936 of CP149059.1, forward strand.
GGAATTGGTTTAAAGACAATTGAGAGGTATTGACCGTTTTAAAACAAATAAATCTGGTTCAATATTAAAACCACTACGTTACATTACTATACCTCAGGTATTTAATAGCATCTAAAACTCGCCTTAGACCGTAACTGTCCTCATTAAACCGACCTTATTCCTTGTTTTATTGTCAGACGTAAACGGTTAAAGTACGTCATTATGTAATTGGAGTTTTTAATGCTACTCTCGAAGCTTGCATGCGCTACGACTGCATTTCACACTACCAAGTTTGAAGTAGACACTAAGTTGCTAGCGACTGAGCAACTATCACTGTCATACTTACGAAGTAAATCGAAGTGCGAGAGTGATAGACTATAGATTAGGTCAATTAATGGGACTAAGTTACGCTTGCAGGAGCTTAGGAGCTAATTCGAAGGACATTTACTACGATATCTGTGGCTTATACTATTAATTGATATGATGAAATTTGTACTAAGGTAAGACGTGTGGCACTTTATAAGTGCTGCAAAGCACTACACACAGATTATGCACTGAAGCGACAATTCACATGAAAACTAAAAGTACAAATCTATACTAATATTATAAAGCTGAAGAGTTTGTTTGTTTGAACGCGCTAATCTCAGGAACTACTGGTTCGAATTCAAAAATTTTTTGTTGGATAGACCATTTATCGAGGAAGGGTTTAGGCTATATAACATCACGCTGCGACCAATAGGAGCGAAGAAACTGTGGAAAATGTGTAAAAAACGGGGAAAATATGAAGCCTTATGAAGAAGTGACAGAAGAGTTTGACAGATCTTTGACGAAACAATCGGACGGGCAGGACGACGTCTGCCGGGGCCGCTAGTATGTTGTAGTCAATTTAGTCGAGTCAAATAGAGACGCCCATAGTGTTAGTGGAATCACCATGCATAGGCATAGGTGTGTGTTCAGGTCCCACAAGGGTCTTGATTTTTTCTACTCTTGTCTAAGTATATAATACTAGTGGTTCGCCCCGGTTTCGCACGGATCCCTTTTTTCAAAATATTCTATAGCCTATGTTACTTAGGGTGAACGTAGCTTCCCAACAGATATAGAATTATTACAATCGATCCAGTAGTTCTTGAGCCTATTCATTACAACCAAACAAAATTTTCTTCTGTATTATATTAGTGTAGATATTATTGCCTGCATACAAAGGATTCTACCAGGTCGTCTATGTTCCCCTTTTTCTTTAGAAAATTATGCATGATACGATTTAAGACTGTGTTTAGTTAACAATATAATAAATATAAGTGATTTGAATTACTTAAGATTTAAGCCATTTCAAAACTTAGCAGACTTCCTCGAATACAAATCAAATTACTTATAATCGAATGAATCATTGAATAGCAATGTCTTACATTGAAAATTGTCATTGGGACAATGTAGTTTATTTTATAAAGTACTTATAGCTTGCTCAAGGGTGGGAGGTCCTGTCACCCCCCCTTACGATGACAAGGGTGCTCCTTTTGAAATTTCGCTTTTAGCCCTGTTTTCTTTTATCCGGAAAATGTTTTATGACGTTAAGTAAAATGCGAAATATATCTGTAATATCATGATACCGTTTTGGTGAAGACGATTTAGTGCGGCTGCAAGTTTTTTGAAGGTGTCTACTCATGTTTTCAGCTGTTGTCGTGACTACAGTACACGCATTGTATAATTTAAACTATCTATTCACATTTTATAATATAGATATAGATATTTGATTAACTTCATAAGTTTGTTAGTTGAGTCAGTTGATACGATTGTGAGTCAATATCAACTTGCACGGTTGGTTCAAACTGATTGCAATTCAATACTTAGACAAAGAAACTTTTGTTTTTTATCGAGAAATATTTAGTAAGTATCCTATTAATAAATTTCAGGTAGTCGTCTACAGATTTAACAAAATCATTCATATCGGTTCAGTTTTTACATAAGCAATTGAACAATAAACATTTATAACATTAGTAGAATAGTAAGATCCCTTTTTTTTAAAGCCTATGTCACTCCGGAATAGTGTAGCTTCCCAAAGGTAAAAGAATTTTTCAAATGGGTCCAGTCGTTTTGGAGCCTATTTAATCCAAAGAAATAAACAACCTTTTTCTTTTATAATATTAGTAGGTAGTTATAGATTTTACTCAAGGCATAATTTTGTTGCAGTCTTTTTCTACCTGCCTATCTAAGTAGACAGCTTATTGATCGGAACTTCAAGACGATTTGCATAATGACCTCGTGTAGAAAGAAAAGTTAAAATTTGTGTTCCAATGAAAGATAGATGACCTCGGCGCCGTTGCGAGATGATTTGGTAAGAAGAGTAATGAATCACAAAGAGGGATGTCAAATATTCAGGAATTCCAAATAAATATTTAAAACAGCATTTCATTTTTTAAAGATATGTTTCTACTAGCTTCTTAGCGACTTAGTCCGCGTGGAACTCCTCCTTTTTAGCAGTCGGTTAACAAGTAGCCTATGTTCTTTCTCAGGCTCCAGACATTCTTTGTACCAAATTTAATTTAAATCGGTCCAGTAGTTTTAGCGTGAAAGCGTAACAGACAGACAGACAGAGTTAGTATAGTATAGTATAGTATAGTATAGTTAGTATAGATAGATATAATAGTTAAGTTAAATATGATATTTTTTTGACATACTGGAATAAAATAAAATATTATAATAAATTAAAAATAACCTAATAATTTCTGATGCCTTCGCGGTTATTACACATTGGAATGAAACAACTATTAACGGATTTAACTCGCGTATTTTTATTTTATTTTATTTGCTGACGTTTCGGATTCTTTACAGTTTCCATAATCGTAGCACGACTGAGCTGAAAGTCTTCAGCGTTAGACTATTGTCAGCTCAGTCGTGTAAATCCGTTAATAGTTGTTTCATTCCAATGTTAAAAATAACCGTTACGAGTTTGTCGATATATTTACCAACATTATTTAAATCACTATCTGGGCTATATAACTATGCTCGAAAAATTACATAATAAATCAACGACTATTACTATTAATTTAATTTGTATATTAAGGTTCTATTATCTACACAGTAAAAGTAAGTTATAAAAAGATACCTGGACTTATATCCGCTTATATACTTATACTAGCTTTTGCCCGCGACTTCGTCCGCGTAATTTTTAACCCCGTTATGGGGTGAACTTCATTAGAATACGGATCTATATCTGAATCTATAACGTTTTTTAACCTATTATTGATTTCCCTAACGTTTTATGTCATAATGATTATTAACTAACACTCTTATGACCTATCTTTTGTTTTCCTAACATCATATGGATGTTTTTTTTTTTCCACATAGGTAATGTTTTATTTCCTTAACGTATTTCCCACTTACCATATTAATTATTCATCCTAATTCTATTCGGTTTTGGCGCCTCGCCGGCCGCTGCCACGGCAAGCTCGCTTCGCTCGCTCGGCTTTCGCGCTGTACGGTCGCAGTTCAATTAATTAGTATACTGACAAAACCTGGTTTGTTAACTTTATGTCGTAAATATACTTTCATTAAAAGTACTGATTCTGACGCTTCGCCGGTCGCTGTCGCGGCATGCTCGCTTCGCTCGCTTGGATAGCAAGCTGGTCGGTCTCAGTTCTACCTAACACTCCTCCTCGCTTCGCTCGTCGTCGTTCCTAAAGGAGTCTTTCATTTGCCGCTGCCGCGGCGCGCTAGCTTCGCTCGCTCGGCTTTCGCGCTGTAGGGTCGCATTAATAAGTATACTGACAAAACCTGGTTTGTTAACGTTATGTCGTAAATATGCTTTCATTAAAAGTACCGATTCTGACGCTTGACCGGCCGCTGCCGCAGCATGCTCGCTTCGCTCGCTTGGATTGCGTGCTGGATGATCACGGTTCTACCTAACACTCCTCCTCGCTTCGCTCGTCGTCGTACCTAAAGGAGACCTTCATTTGCCGCTGCCGCGGCACGCTCGCTCGGTTTTCGCCCTGTAGGGTCGCAGTTCAAGTAATTAGTGTACTGACAAAACCTGGTTTGTTAACGTTATGTCGTAAATATACTTTGATTGAAAGTACCAATTCTGACGCTTCGCCGGCCGCTGCCGCGGCATGCTCGCTTCGCTCGCTTGGATCGCGTGCTGGACGATCAGGATTCTACCTAACTCTCCTCCTCGCTTCACTCGTCGTCGTACCTAAAGGAGACCTTCATTTGCCGCTACCGCGGCACGCTCGCTTCGCTCGCTCGGCTTGTGCATTGTTGGGTCGCAGTTCAATTAATTAGTATATTATTAGTATACTGACAAAACCTGGTTTGTTAATGTTATGTCGTAAATATACTTTTATTAAAAGTACCGGATCTGACGCTTCGCCGGCTGCTGCCTAACAACAATAGTTTAACATGTGCAATATGCAAACTAAGTACATAAGTACTTACCTATCTTACTTTCGAAATTGCATAATTTATACAGCTACCACTGAGTTCAACATTTTTTTTTTAATCGGACAAAGTTTTTAAAGAAATCATACACGTGAGGTTTAGCTGGCTATTTATTTAAGGATTGATTACCACACTTATTACAAAGATCTAACAAAACAACAAAACAATTTTACAATTCAATCTTATAAGCTCACACGGTCTTGAGGATATGTTCAGGGTCATTTTCTCAGTCAGGAGCTCGCGCGAGCTTGCTTTACCTCCGTCTCGTCCCATTCCGTCACCTCTGTTATCACGGCTTTTTTATATATGTCAGCTTTGGTCGCGAAGAACACTTCTATTTCTCGGCGTAATGACACCAGTTTCCCCTCGCAAGTTAAACGGGGTCTGCTTACTCAGGAATATTATTAAATAGTCCTCATTACACGATCCACGGGATATTACATAATAATGCCATTTTCGTTAACACTGAAGAAATCATACACGTAACAGTTTGGGTATTTATTTAATGTCAGGAATGACATTAGCAACCGTTGCTATGCATACCTACATTATACTTTTTAAATATGTGTCAAAATCAAAAGCACTAAGTAGTATTCATATCAATTTGGAAGAAAATCTCCCTTTTAACCCCATTAGGGGGTGAATTTCAATAAAATACGAAACACGTACTCCATCAATTCTGTTAAAGAATGTTTATGTAAAATTTGAAATAGATCGGACCAAGGAATCACGTTGTTGCATACAAACTTTGCACCCCATTTTTAACCCCTTAGGGATAGAATTTCGGAATATAATATAGCCTATGTCCTTTCCCAGGCTCCAGACTTTCTTTGTATCAAATTTCATCAAAATCCGTTCAGCCGTTTAGGCGTGAAAGAGCAACAGACAGACAGACAGACAGACAGACAGACAGACAGACAGAGTTACTAACGCATTTATAATATTAGTAGGGATATTTATTTTGTTTTACAAATGGAGCCCAGCTTTCATCAATCTTTTAAATACGACTCATTTCGGCGATTATAACAAAAATAGACCTCAAAGCGAAGTCAAACTAAATAATTTGACCAAACAGAAAATATAATTAGTAATGTTAAATTGACATTGGTATAATTAGGAACCGTTAGTGGTTTTGACCTTCTTGGAGCATAAACTGAATAAATATAATTTGAATTTGATATATAAACATTTATGAATATAAAATTAAACAGTAGATGTTATAATAATTTCTGATGCCTTCGCGATTATAACACACTAGCTGTGCCCGTGACTTTGTCCGCGTGGAATAGTAATTCCTCATAAGGCTTCATATTTTCCCCGTTTTTTAAACATTTTCCACTGTTTCTTCGCTCCTATTGGTCGCAGCGTGATGTTATATAGCCTAAAGCCTTCCTCGATAAATGGTCTATCCATCAAAAAATGATTTTTTGAATTCGAACCAGTAGTTTTAGCGTGAAAGCGTAACAGACAGACAGACAGACAGACAGACAGAGTTACTTTCGCATTTATAATATTAGTAGGGATTGGAATGAAATAACTATTGACTGATGTTTCGGTTTATATAATGTCATAATGGAAACAGTCAGCTAATAAAATAAAATAAAAATACGCGAGTTAAATCCGTTAATAGTTGTTCCATTTCAATCAAACAACTATCAACAACCAAAAAGATACACTAATTATTACTTACATACATCCATGATAATCTGTGGCAAATAGACGAAAATGTTATTTCTTTCTTTTTTCTATTGGTACTTGTGCCCAGGATTGAAAGACATAATTTTTGTACGGAACCTATATCTAACGTAAATAAAAAAAAAATGGTATAAGTTTTGTAACTAAAAAGCCAAATAAAAAACAAACAATGCCTCAGATTTCATAATATACTAATAAAGCTTCACTAAAAACAATTCAGTCTGGTATTAATTCAAAGCATTGATTTTTTACTGTAATACGAAGCACAACAAAATCAAAACATTCCGACGGAGTCCAATTATTTGACGTGCAAAGTGCTGGGTTGTATTTGAACGGGGCTGGAATATTCCAGTTCCCGTATTTATGAAATATTTCGAATACTCCGACCAATAGCCTAAACATAAAGGGGTTTGTTTAAAAGAATCTCGACGCTACGCAAAATGCTAGAATTATTGGAAGTATTATTTCATTTCGAACTGGGCTTTCAAAGGATTTAAGTTGATCAATCTTAATTTAGGAGTTGTGTAAGAAGCCAAGAGTTTTCAGTTTTAGGTGAATTCGTTGGACTTGGAAGAAATTGAGAACCAATTATTTTGTGATCTTAATTGGGTTTAGGTTAGTTAACTTTCTAATATTTACCGATTAAGCTTTATTTTTAAAAGAACTTACAGATAGCAATGCCGGTGTTACAGAAAATGACGAAGCCATAACATATGAAATCTCGGCATGTTGACCATATTGTGTTTATACTCTATGGTAGATACTATAGGGTATACTTATTTACCTATTGTTGTAGAAAAATCCTCTTTGTTTATTTCTGTTTTTGGTTTTATAATCGGTTCATATGTAATTTTGTTTTCGCTAGTTACAAATAAATTAAAAAAAAAGAAAACTGTCTTTACTAAATAATAACAACCAAAATCATATTAGACTTGAAACTGCACGATAAACATTCTTCAAGAAAAAATGGTTTATTTTCGTCTCAAATTAAATTTGAATAAAAGTTTATTTCAGTAACGAAAAAAATCAAATTGTTCATTGTGTTATTAACGAATTTTACTTCGGAAACATCACCAAAAGAACTTGAAAGAATCTTATACAAAAAAAAGTTACATTATTAAAATATATTTCAGGGTCGAAACTCACTCTTTTTCAATTAAAAGTTTTTACTTGAAAAAACGATTAATTAAATCCTTAGATAATCTTAATCATGTATAACTAAGGTTGTTGTGTTTCCTAAGTCATAATATACCTACAATTATACGTGTTTTTAATCAATGTTATAAGAAGGTAAGGTTCACCTTTGCAAAATATCAAGTTTCTAACCTTGATATATCAGTCATTAAATCAGCTTCTCCATTTAGATACATCTATCTCTTATCTACGTCTATGTAGATTAGCAAAAAGTTAACGATAAAAATCTGTACTAATATTATAAAGCTGAAGAGTTTGTTTGTTTGTTTGTTTGAACGCGCTAATCTCAGGAACTACTGGTTCGAATTCAAAAATTATTTTTTTATTGGATAGACCATTTATCGAGGAAGGCTTTAGGCTATATAACATCACGCTGCGACCAATAGGAGCGAAGAAACAGTGGAAAATGTGTAAAAAACGGGGAAAATATGAAACCTTATGAAGAAGTGACAGTTAGAAGACTTTGACAGATCTTTGACGAAACAATCGGACGGGCAGGACGGCGTCTGCCGGGGCCGCTAGTATAATATACTTTAATAGTTAGGTAATTATCGCTATGTTTCCAACAGATGAGTTAGTAGGTAAATAGTGCATTAGAAACATTTTGATTTTTTCCAGTCAGCCCTTTTTAATATAAGTACGTGAAAAAGCGACAGAATCTAAAAACTTTGGTGCTGCCAGTTCTAAAAATGAAGACATTAATACAAATCCAATATTGAAGTGCGCAATAAGGTAGAAGTGCGTAATAATATTGGAATAACAGTCAAATAAAAGTTTTATCTCGCGAGGAAACCTCGATCCGCGCAATCCAAAGATTATTGAAAAATGATACCCAAGACGTTTCTGGAAATGGTTTCCGATCCCGAGGAATACCTTGTAAATCTCTCGACGGAGGATTTTCAAATAATCTTTTTAAATCTCATAGAAAACACGCCTTTTTCAAGGCTTGTATTTATTCCCTTTCAGATGAGCTTAATGAGGGTAGGATTTGTTTGGAAATTTCATAAGTCAGCTTTAACGGGCCCTTTAAGTCGGTTTCTGTGTAAAATTACAATGAAATTTATATATTAGTTACTTTTAAATAATGCGTATAGAATTGTTAGCTAAATAAATACGAGTGTCGAATTTTTCATAATAATTAGTTAAGATTACGCGGTTATTATAAGTAAGAATAAAATTCTATCCTTTACGGGGTGAAATCTTAGAGAATATATAACAACTGGAGTGAGCTTCGACAGGCGTTCCCCTCTGCCAAGGTATAAGATAAATTATCTAACGCGTTTGTAAAAACTGTTTTCAAACAGGTCACTTTGACAGTGTCACAATCGATATCAAAGAGAAAAGAGCTCCCGAAAAATGTCTTCCTGCGCTAAAATAAATTGCAAAAATCTATCCACTGTATCAGATATACAAAAAAACAGTCTTTCCTTTCATCTGCAGATATTTTTTTTGTTCGTTAATTGTTATTTTTCAAATAATTATTTTCTCATTCACCACGCGAGAAGCATCGATTTACGCATCGATTACGTTTTTATTCGTTTAAAATCGTTTAAAGATTATTATGATAGTCTATGGTCAACAAAGAGGAATGACACACATGTATAAAAATTTTGCAGAGTAGTGTATCCGATACTAGGCGTTAATTCCTTTGAGTTAAAAGCGATAATAGCATCCATGATCAAAATACGGTTAGAGATGTACTTACTGGACAATATCAATGTCGATGAATTTACAGTACAGATGATAAGAAGTACGCGTATATTTCAGTATATCAGGTATTATTTTATTAAAATATTTTATTACATCGAATTTCAAATGGTTTAAGCGTACCAGCACCTTGGGATTCGGTTGTCTACTTTGTAATTTTTTTTAAATTATGGTTGTTGATATTGTTATCTCTCCAGCTCAGCTGTAATAGACATTTGCCTGTTTTTTCATGTTAAACATAGTGGGTAATTGTAATTGTTTAAGCATTATTATATTATTATGTATGAAGTTAAAATATTTATATTAAAATATAAATTGGTTGATCCGCCATTTTGTGTCAAATATAGATAAATGTATCGACAGCCACTTAATCAAGCACTATGTAATCGGTTCAGTTTGGCTACTAATACATTTCAAACTTGTGTACGGATACGACGTTTATAGTCTTGTTTTTGCTAGTGTGAATAAATTCCGCCTAGTGTTGACAGTTTCTATTAGTATGCGTGTGTAACGATGAGAATTATTTTTACATCAGTGTGCAGTTTTTTGAATGTGTTCCTACCTCGTCCCCCGCTAAAAGTGGCTAAAAATTTTGTATGACGAATAGTGTCGAAGCGTACTCCAGTTGATATATTCTCTAAGGGTGAAATAGGGTAGGAAAGTTTTCATTAGGCAACGCCATTCTTTTACACATTTTTTAAACAGATTTAATGGAAAACGAATTAGGTCTTTTATTAAAATTCACCTCCTAACGGGGTTAAGAAGCAGGCAGAGTCGCGGGATAGTTAAAAATAAAAGCTAGTTTCAATATATTGTAACCAAAACATTACATTAGGTACTATAGTGTATGAATATAGCACGGTGAAGCCTTGCATAAGGTTAAGGTCATATGTGTTTGCAGTCCTTAAACTAGGTTATGCCCATAACATGACGTCATCACCGATAACTGAATTAACTGGAAGTTCCATTAAACTATGGTGCGCCTATAAAGCCTATACAATATTATAGAAAGACTAGCTGACCTAGCAAACTTAGTATCGCGTTTTATGATTCTTTTTTTTATAGATAACTGTAAGGAACCTTTCGTGTGTGAGTTCCATCTCACTTTACCGGTTTTTTCTTCTTACACACATAAATTCTGGATTATTTTTATGTCATAAACTTAAACTAAGTTATAAAAAAACTCGAGTCTCGGGACGACACTTAAAAGTGATTTGGGAAACATTTGCGTTTCTCCATTGTACCGTTTTATGCTTTTTAAATTTTCAGAGAAACGAGTGGGCTCTGTGGCGCGTAGATAACGGCAGCATTTTTTCTCCAGAGAACTTGTTTTTGTATCATTAGTCCCATTTTTAAGGTTCCGTGCCTCAGATAGAAAAAAACGGACCCATATAGGATCACTTGTTGTCCATCTTTCGATCTGTCTGACCCTTTTAATCAGGAACGCGTAGAGGTATCAAGCTGGAATTCATATCGAATACAGGTCTACTGTCCCTGTTGTGAAAAATCAAACGCAATCAAAAAATACAAACGCTTATGCCTCAAATTTTTGACACACGCAAGGGAATCAAAACATGGTACTTCCCGTGAACTCAGAATCTTGTAATTTGGTACCAAGCAACTTCTTATAACACAGATAAAGGAAACATTACGAAAACCAATAAATTTTTAATTACATCATATAGTAAAAATATTTTTAACAATCGGTGCGCGAGTCCTATTTGCACTTGGTCAGTGTTTCGTATGAAACTTGTTAAAGGTTTGACAGATACGGCACTGACCTAAAAACCCTTCAGGTTGCTGTTTCCAACACTCGCCTGCAGCATGTGGAATTAAAATAAATTCATGGCACCCACCGCTCGTCGTCACGCATCACCAATTTTTCATTTGAATTACACGTTTGAAATAACATCCGTATCACACGCTTATATTTCATTCCCCGGGTTGTGTGAAGCGGCCTACTGACTTGGAATATTTACTTGTGACGTGGTGTAAGATAAAACGTTTTTTTATCAAGGATATAAATAAAATAAAATTAAAAATAACAAAACTTTTCAAAAACAAGCTTGAGATAATTAGGTAGGTACGTAATTGATTTTTATTATAGATACAATGTTATGTAAGTACATTTGATCCTCTTTCATTATCAAATGAGACATTTGGTTTTCCATCCCTCCTTAATTTGGTATTAGAATGTCGTCACACAGTTAATCACACATTGTATAACCATATTAACCACGCATCCTAACTGAACGTGTACACAATTTCAGCTCAATCGGTTAAAGCCATCAGCTAAAATAGAGTTGCCAATTTTCACTCGCACATAATATTATATAGGTACAATCAGACATACCTACTTAAATTGTATGTTAAATAAAAGCAAAAAAAAGAGAGTAAAGTTAATGTTTTATTCTTTTATTTTTAACTAAAATAGTAAAATTAGCACCATCTAGCGAAGCTGAGTCGGCCGCCGCGTTTCGACCTGTTGATATTTGGTACTTCAGCTAGGAGAGTGCTCTGTAATTCACTTACCTATCGTTTGACATTTTATTCTGTAGGCACCTGTATTGTTTGTTTCTCAAACTCCAGTAACGTCATAGGTATCTTTTTGTTGCTTTAACAACAATGCTTCAAATATTTAAAACTAGCTGTCCCGGTGAACTTCTTGAATCATATTATATGATATTTTCATCAAGACAAAACCTGCAAATTAACGTATCTATTTTGATAATTTGTGTACATTAACCGATTTGTTCGTGATATAAGAATCTTCTGATGTATATACATACCAGCGGCCCGCCCTGGGTTCGCCCGGATCCCTTTTTTTATAGCCTATGTTGTACTCAGTGATAATGTAGCTTTCTAATGAAAAAATAATTATTAAAATCGGCCCAGTACTTTTTGAGTTTATTCGTTACATTCAAAAATACAAATCTTTCCTCTTTATTATATTAGTATAGATATATATACATAAGTACTTATCTATATATAAATTTATACTTTACAATAATTGTATATTATAATGTACCTACCTAACCATTTATTCGCTGTCTTTTCGACACACTTTTACTTATTGATTTACGATGTAGAACAAGATCATACATTAAAAAAGGAAAATGCTGATTCGGCACCCGTTTCCGGGAGCTTAACAAGGGTGAGTTAAAAGGGAAGAGACAAATGTCTTATTCTAAACACTTAAGGAAAATATAACGCATTTTCTTTGGCGGGGAAAGGTCACGTTCTTTAAATAAGTTGGTAAGACAAGATAAATCTTTATCTAATACTGATTTAAGGGAAGTCGTAACTGTTTAGGGCCGTTCAGGTATTATATCAGCACATAGGACAGTGGTTCTTAACCTTTTAGGTTCGTTACCCTTAAGACCTAACTAGGGTCACTACTTTTAATCTTCCTCCCAACGACGACCTTGTGCGCTAGTCGACGCTACGTAGTGCTCAGACTTGTAAAACTACCAGCTGATGGATACCCACACGAAATACAAGTATTTTCCCCGCGGGGGTAATTACCCCCAGGTTAAGAACCTAGTCTATAGGAGGACTTAGACCCCCCGCTTTGCTTTTTTTTCATGACATACACCATCATCGGTGGGTCTAAATGATAAATACGTCAGAAGTATTTATTTACTCTTTTACACAAATGCGCTAACAAGCCCCCTGTCAGCAAGGGGGGTAAATAATTGTAATTAAACTTCTTACGTAATACTTAAATGGAAAGAAGTATTCTTACGTAATACTTATATCTACACTTAAATCATATACAACTGGAGAAGCCTTCAACTCTAATTCTCATACTTTTTCACGATATGTCGTCTATGAGCACTACATATTAAAAGTATGAAATTTATTAATTACATACAAAGATTATGTAAACAAATACCGTCTCATAGGTAGGTATGCTATCAAATTTATTGATCCACTTCTTCTGATACGATCAATCCATGTAATATCACCTCTAACGTTCGGAAGATAAAGTCCTCAATTGTATATCATGTTTAAAGATACATATTATCTTATATCACCTCAGGCTATAACACTTCGATGTCCGGGTGACGCGCATTGAAATTTTCTTGAAAAGGGTTAACCCGGATGCTTTTGAGTGATTAAATTCGAATTGCAAATTGTTATTATAATATTTTTTAAACATAACGAAAGTATATTGACGCGTTGGTATCTATATGTGGCTATAAAATCGATAAAGTATCGAGAGCGGCGAATGAGTTTCCTGGAAATTTCTCGAACATTCTCGATTTTATTTGGGAAATATGCACGGTCGACATTTTTTTGATATGAAATGTATGCATGTATATACATATTGAATGATAATGTTTGTATGTATATATATATATTGAATAAAGATCGTTTTAGCTTGTAATAGGCAAATTACATGAATTAACTAACGAAAAATCGATACTGGGAAACATTAGTTACCTATTCTGAACGAAATTTGTATGATGTGTAAAGGCGTATTTCTGCTAAAAGGGCGGAGTTCTACTAAAATAAGAGTACCTATAAGATTTATCTATAAGTTGGTACTTATAGATAAATCTTTTACATTATGACCCCAGAATAACTGATCATTTTTAATACTATAGCGCTTTAGTTGACTAGAGAGATATGAAAATGATGATAAAAATCATAAAAATATGAGCACACAGCTTTCATAAATTTATTGGTAATCTGGGAATTTGCAAACAAAAGTTTGTGATGATATATAGGACAACAAAAAAAAATTGTAGAGCTATGTAATCAAAGTTTCACTTTTACCTAGATTTATATCTATCATAAACATAAAAAGGAAAGCGAAGTCAATCTACGGCAGTGTTTGTTTCACGGAACGTTGAGCACACTTTTTCACGATATGTCGTCGACGAATTCGGTGAATCAACTTGAAAGTCTGTAAGGAATTTAATCAACCATCAATAATAGGGGTGGGCTCAGAAATAGGCTCGCTTACCCCGAGACACAGCCTAATAATAGCAGCATCACAGCTTGTTATCAGAGCAAAATACAGCAAATGTTCCTCATAGATCTAAACAAGATTAATTCGAAAAAGTGATTCAGGAAAGACAAAAAACTGATTAACATCAGGGAGACCTGTGTACTGAAGTTTTCTGTATAGATTTATGCTTTTTATGAAGCTAGAAGAGTTAGCTTGAATCTGTTTTAGTAGTTGGTAGGTTTTGCTATAAGGAATTCGATGGTGTGCACTTCAGCGAGCCTATGATGAATTGTCGAGTCGCCATCTTGTCATGTCGATGTCGTCTTATTCTCGCGGTGATCTGTCAAAAATCGGTAACGTTATCGACAACGAGAAATCTTGACGTGTCGATGTCGTCTCTTATGTCAACAACGGAATAATATCTACACGACAAACCTTCTCCTTGTCGACAACGTTCTCAATATTATGTCGACAAGATGTCGACAGATCATCATAGGCTCGCAGCCTCGCAGGTTTTCGAGTTAGCTCCCTTTAGATCTAAAATATTGCATTACAGTATTTCTGCACTAAACGATAAATAGTTTTGGAAATTGGGTCGTTAGATTTGTCTCAATGATGCAAGAACTTATAAAAACTGATAAAAGTTTTGTTGAAGTGTGAACTTTTACCAGGACATATTATCTAAGGCATTCTCTCTCCCTCTATCTATCACGCAGGCATCTAGGCACCGAGTAAGCCAGCATTCGAGCGTATGTTACGCAAGCACTTTCTTGACCATTAGTTTTCATCATCTGTCGTAGTAGTTATTTATGTATATTTGTATATCTATGCATTTTATTGTATTCACGTAGGTACCTATGTAACTTATGTTCCTGTTTTATAACAATGTATGTTCACAGTCACCTGTGTATAGATTTTTATTTGTGTTATCCTTTTTTATGAAGCTATAGAAGCATAGAAATGAAAATAAAAACGAATATTTTTTTCAAGATGTGGTGAAGCTTGTTCTATTTAATTTTTGTTTTGGACGGAACCCAGAGCTGCGATGTCTAACCCAATCATGTTACAGCGTTTATGCGAAGCGTCAAAATTTATTACCAGTTTCACATTTACGCTTATTCCAGCATTTTCGAATGGATAATAAATAAATAAAGAATATTGTGTTCAACTGAATTCGTTCTTTATTTGGGAACGGTGTTTATTTTAATCCATTGTCTTCATTTAATTATTCATCCGTTATTATAATTACGTGTTCGCGAATGGAAATGAACATTTGTTTGTTTTGAATATTTAAAAATCTCATTTCATTTTGTTATATTTGACATATATTTCGAGAATCATTCTTTTATAGTATTTTTCCTGACTTTTTTATAAGGGCTAAAAACATAAAATATAGCACAAGATTTTTTTTAAAAATTCACCCCTAAGGGGGTAAAACGGGGGTGCTCATCGTGCGCAAATTCGCGGCCAAAAGTTAGCATTATATACAAAAATTAACGTTTACTGTAGTTCCTTTCCGTCTTAGAAATTTCTTACACAAGAGCCATTTGGGCCTTTCGCGGTACAAGTTCACTAACATTGCGAGCATTATCGTAATGATAAATGGCCACTTCAATCTTAATCTTATTGTAATAAAAAGGGAAAGTTTGCCTGTTGCTTTTCTTGTAAACCCCGGCACTTTATCTTGGGTTAAGGAAGTTTTGTGCGGAGGTTGCTTTTATGATACCTACTAAGTAATGACTCCGGATTAAGTAAATGTGGTGTACATTACTTGAATTGGATTGTACGGAGTAAGTTTCACTTCAAACGAATAATTAAATTCAGGACCGTAAGGTCGGGTTACTTTGGCCAAAGGGTTAGTTTTGTTCTGACTGTTCTATTCACACAGATGTGTTCATATTTTTTTGTTTTGTACTTACTGTATGTTGAAACAAGAATAATCAAGTACGGGTATAGTTTTAAGAGAAGAAACACCTGGTTCTTTTTTCAATTGGTTTTAAAATATTTTTGAACCGAAATTACAACATCAGTAACCTCATTTACGGAAATATCCATTACTAGGTTCAAAGTTGTCGGCAACTTGTTTTTTTGATTGCTCATTCCACTTAGCTTAGGAACATGAAACAAAATGCTGAAAATGCTTAGCATAATGAAGAATTAATCGCAGTGTCCATAAAATTTACATTAAATCTGCATTTACTTGCCTAAGGCTCAACAAGCTTAGTAGAGGTTGGGATAGATCGACCCAAGTCTAAATCCGGTACTTACGCTAAAATAATCTTTATGTCCCAATTACAACCAGAACACAGAACTAAGACAAATAAATTACATTATTATAATGACTGTTCCTCTAATAGGAGCTATCAAAAATATATGTCAAAAATCCTCTAGACGTACTAGTCTCCAATGAGGTCTATGCGTTAATTTACGCCAATCACAGGTCAAAATCAAAATAAAAAATATAATTATACTAGCTTCTGCCCGCGACTTCGTTCACGTAGAACTCCTCCTTTTTTGCAGTCGGTTAAAAAGTAGCTTATGTTCTTTCCCAGGCTCCAGACTTTCTTTGTACCAAATTTCATATAAATCGGTCCAGTAGTTTTAACGTGAAAGCGTAACAGACAGACAGACAGACAGACAGACAGAGTTACTTTCGCATTTATAATATTAGTTAGGATATTCAAGTTAGGCTTTAACAAGCTCCTATAAAGGTCAGAAGATAATGTTTCCGAAAAAATACTACTCGAGAAGACATGACAAGAAA
Source organism: Polylopha cassiicola (assembly GCA_038024825.1). Classification (NCBI taxonomy): domain Eukaryota; kingdom Metazoa; phylum Arthropoda; class Insecta; order Lepidoptera; family Tortricidae; genus Polylopha; species Polylopha cassiicola. The sequence continues at coordinate 7,005,666 of CP149059.1, forward strand.
TTCAATAAGTGATGTAAAACAGTAAGCCAGTACCTCGTTTCTCCTGAAGAACACCTGGACTCTCTTGAGTCACTCTTTTTGAAAAACCGAACTCTTATAGGATCACTCGTGTATTTCTCTGTAGTAGCCAATTGGTTTTAAAACTGGATTTGGTCCGCCGAGCATCCGTTTAGGTTTCTCACCAATTTTCCAATTAACGGCAGTAAGATAGATTTGCGTGCATTCTCTCTTACTTCTGAGTAAATACAGGCTCGTGGCCTTATATAATTAGTCTCTGGAGGCGGATATCCAGGTAGCATCCCTGTGATGCACCTTGCTCAGTATAAATAGACGTACTTGACCCGAAAGTGCTCCATTCAATATTGCGTATTGACCTAGTTTTATGACATCCATTACAGTGAGGATATTTACTCGATACAGTGATTCTGTTACCAACATAATTAATAACAAACTGGCAGGAAATTAAAATGGTTTGTGGCTTCTGATGGTTGGTGAAGTTTGAGAAAATTTGTGGTGCAGGTTTTTGGACTTTGGAGGGAGTTACAAAATTGATTGATAATATTTTATATTTTCTACGATGTATCAACCGAAATTCGATCGATATCTGTGGTTTTATACCGTTAGTTTTAATGATAATCGATCGATTAGTGATAACTGTAAAGTTATCAAATCATGTGTGGATCATTCACACAGATGACGTTAAAGCGACATATACGCTTGTAAACAAGAAAGTACAAAGACAGAATATAGCAAAGGAAAATTTCGTCGACTAAACATAGCGTAAATGGAAGCACGCTACCGCGTGTAAAGTAACATGGGTGTTCAAGTCCCACTCTCGATTTTTTCTCATGTGTTGGTACAAATATCATTAATATTTATATATTTGTGCTTTGAATCGATCTATTTGAATACCATGATTCCAAAAATAGGTATACACGTATTTCAGAAAATATTTACCTACACCAAAAAATGTCTTCAAAATTAAACCTTTACGCTAATATATATTTTTGAACTCTGAAATTACTTAAGTAACAATCCCAAAGTTACTAATGACGTCGTAAGTTGTTTTGTTCATTAATATTTCGAATACTTTATAAGCGACATTAATAATGTAAAAGAGAAGATTAATTTTAGGAAACCAGTATTGCATTAGGGGTCTAACGAAAAGTAATTTAGGAGGTCGACAAAATTAAATTATGAAAATCTCTCTGAAAATAAAGGATGGTTGTTGAACGCAACTCAAGAGTTGTTACCTGGTCTCAACATTATTATACATAAACTTCACCCACCTGGGGCCCTAGACAAGTGCCCAACGTTCAACGTTAACGTTAAACGTTAGGACCGAAATGTATGGGATTTGACATCCGCGAACGACTGTCACGTACGTCACAAATGTCAAATCCCATACATTTTGGTGCTAACGTTTAACGTTAACGTTGAACGTTGGGCACTTGTCTAGCCCCCAAGATTAAGTAGGTTTTTGTTTTGTGTCAAGGACTGTTCACAGTTTCTGTGCATTTTAACAAGAGTTTTTCAGTTCTACTTCAAATGTCACAATGTCAATGTTGCGTAAACAGCATACTCACACATAGACATTGAATTCAAATGTTAAGTTAATAATAGTAAACCTTTATGATGAAGATTATAATATTATTTTTTGAATGAAGTTCGTATGAGTGTTTAGCAATTGTTTTTTGCTATTTCAAAATTCCCACGCTAATTAGTATAGAGAAAATAAACAAAATGTAAAACCGTTTGTCGCGCCAGGGTTTCCACTAATGGACTGTGAGACGAAGGCATTGGATCCCCAGTGGAATTTTAAGAAAAAGGGAATAACACAATACTAGGTATTCCCAGTACTCTGACTGTCTATATTTTTTCTGAAAGGAGCCTTATCGTAAAAAATAAGTTTCAACAAAAGACGATATTTCGGTATTTTACACTAAGATCTATTGAAGTAGTCGGTATCGAATGCATAAATGATACGTGTGTGGAAAATTAATCGATTTCAGCATAGATTATATCCTGATATTTTAAATCTTATGGGTTATTGAATAATTTTACAAAATAGTTCATGTAGGTTAATAAATATTGGTCACTTTTTTTCTTTCACCAATTAAACAAAAAAAAAATGAAGATATAGCTGGTTAAAGTTCTGCATGACGTTACATTTTTCACCACGTAAGGTAACGATATTAAAAAGATATTCGTACCAAAAATGTTCTACAAAACTTACTTTCTCAACAAGTCAATATAAAATGTATTTAAAAATCACAAATATAAAAAAAAGTGTTGCCAAACTAGTACGTTGCATGCAAATTTTATTACTAGTTCAGTTTTGTCTGAAACTTAAAAAAAAAACAAAATTCATTCTCGTCTGTAAGGGGCAATATTAAGCCTATTGCTTGCCTAGGCAATAATGAACTATTTTATTTGTACGTGTGTCAATTACTGTAGGTTTCTTCTTTTGTGCTGTTAATCCGAAAAGGACGTAGTTTTAAAAGCCTTCAACTAAATGTTTATACGAGTTACCCTAGTTTCGGAATTGTTTATTTTTTACGAATTTACTATCGGATCCGTTTTCAAATCTATTTGTTTACGTTATCTACATAAAAAAGGTAAATAGAGAAATGGTGTATTTAGTTTAGTAATTGATTTCGTACTGAATTTTATTCTAAGCGCATATTGATAGGTATACATTAGGAAAAAAAATATGTTTGACTACTTCCCATTATAATTATAAAAATGGACACTACCTATAACTAACTATTATAAAGCATGATACAATGCCCATTAAATAAATAATTGATATGGTAAAATTAAAACTCTTTTGCTTTTTAATATGGATATAACTTACCAATCCACATAATTTCTTCTTACAGTTACATTTATCTGAAAAAAAAAACAATTAAGTAAATTAATCATTTCTCAACTAACGAACTGCCTATACCTAAGTACTTATGTTATTACGTATAATTAATCTACGTAAGTTAAATCCATTAAATTAATGATATAACGACAATCGGGAGATAATTATAAATTGAGGCAACACTTTTCCCCAGTTCCGAACTTCGTAAACAATACCCTGGAGTTGCCAGTAGTCTAATAGTTACAATATAACCCACGGGGATTCCTAATTGGTTGTTGAAACTTCCACAACAGGTTCAGTAGATGATAGCGTCATGAGACGATCCTGTAATAATTTCTGATGGCTTCGCGGTTATTATACATTGTAATGAAACAACTATAGACGGATGTTACGGACTTTAAGACTATTGTCAGATCAGTCTTACGATTATGGAATCTGAAAAAGATCCGAAATGTCAGTTGTTTCATCAGGTAATCATTTTACTTATTTATATTTATATTCGAATAACATAGTTGGAAACACTCATATTAAACCGTGTAATTTGTGATGGTTTTTGGTCATTACTCAAATTTAACAGATAGGTACCATGAAAATAGTGATGTAAATATTTTACATAGGTATGTAACGGTTTTTTAAGTGAAACGGCAAGGAAGTAAGTAGTTGGATATAAGTTCATATAATTATTATGATTTCCAATATGTATGACCCTAAAAGAGCAAATGGTCATACAAGATCTATATGACTGTTTGCTCACGAATAGCGACACTGGTGTTTGATATAAATATGCATTTATGTTTATTAATAATTATTATTTGCTATTTAGAAATGTTTACTATTTAATATGCTTACCATAAAGGGTTTTGCTATAATTATCCTTTGAAATATAATTTGAGACCATTACTACGAGCAGCTCCTTTTTAAATTTATACGTTTAATCAAGAGCTAATCCCGCGACCGTTATAGTTCAAGTTAACCAAAGAACCATCTTACTGAGACCTCAAGACCCTCCTAAGTTTCATACCTCATAAACATGTCCAGAGACTTTTTTATCCTGGCCAAGAACGTTAAACGAGGCTAGGTGTTTTCTGATTTATGACTAAAACCATAATGGCGGTCACCTGAGCTGACAACTTTTATTAGGCAGTAAAACAAAGAAAAATTTACGCTTTATGAATTTTTCGGGATGACAATCAAAATCAATAAGCGTGACTTGGCTGAGCCTTTTATCTCTAAAATACGGAAGTGTTTTTCAAAATGAGGTCATGGTCGCGTTACACATTTTTGTAATATCTACAAAATTCCCGTGTCGCCGTGTTTGTTGCTAAACTTATCCGAAACGGCTGGAACGAGTTTTATTAAATGTGTGTATATCAGGTAGGTCTGAGAACGAATAAAGATAGATCTTATATGTCAAATTGTTAAGATAATTTGGCATCTTGTATCCTAGAAAAAACGTTATTACGAAGTGTTAGTCAAATCCTATCTTAATAGTATTTAAATTTAAATTATGACGACCAGCATCATATTAGGTAGCTACACATATTTTCTTAAAATAGTTTTCTAGATTCTAGAGAGTCGTTACAGTACTGCATAACATCCACCAAATTACCCCTGATTCATATGTACACATGGCAACACTCCAACCATTTGCTAAACGCCAAGTCTTGTTTGTAACACAAACTTGGATTTTCCGAATTGCCTCTCTTTGAGCGGTGGCAAGAATTACTTTCGACACCGAATGAAGCCTTTGATCTTTCATTAAACTTGGACTAACAAGCTGCTTTGCGATTTAAAAGAAAGTAAGCAACGCGATTCTGGAAAAGTAAATAACTTTTTATGGACTAGTCTCTCATTTCGCTTTATTTCTCCCTGTTCGGAGTTTCCGTTTAAGTTTGAACTAATAAATAGGGGCCTTAGAATAAAATCTAGTTAACAACTTGTATTAAAAAGTCGTTGATATAAATAATACAATTTTCTTTGAAAAATATTATCTTGCTTACCTTTTAGTACGATACTGATGTCAATCGTAGTAGCATGTAGATACTTCTATATACGATCTATATACTGTATGTATGTCTACTTACCTTTCATTTAGTATTTTATATTGATCAGTAATCTTAATAATAAATAATCATAGATCTTATTTGACCTAATTTTCGGAAATATGATAATGGTGAACCTTAGGGGATAAAAAAGGGGAGAGAGGGCGGGATTTTTCATTCAGTTAGTGTTAAAACGTTCTTTGAAATTACCTATTAGAAACTTATCTCTTAAGAGTTGAAAATGGGGGAAAATTAATTTAATGTGTGCGAAGCTCTGCAAAGCTCTCCTAATATACATAATATATGTCTTAGCGTAATTTTAACAAGCAATGAGTTTCGAAGTTAGACTTACAGAAATACTTTCAGCATTTTTTCCGCTTCCATACTAATTAGTTTTGTGGTTAGACTTTTTCTCTCTACTTTCAAGCATTCCGCTTCCATGCTAGAACTAAAGTACTAAACACCTTAATTGAATATCTTTTATATAAGTTTCCACGCAATCTCAGCTCACATGCTCTCCAAACAGGGGTTCTCATAATATTTGAGTTACAGCCACTAATTCTCACCCTTACACACACTTGTATACAGTTGAAATGTCTCTGTTAAATACGCCATAAGTTTGGTACAAAATGTTTCACAAATAAATGTAATATATCTGTCTATGAGTTATTGACAATAAAGGTACTTAGGTTGATACTTTAAGCAGACTCTATTAGTTAAATGTGTAATTGTGATACTGTATTGATAAATAACTGTAAGTACTTATAATTGAGATATCTTTATGAGAGTATGATTGTAAATCATAAATAAGTATTAAAAAGATATAACTCTTGAGTTACTAATAACATTCTTAGAGTGACAAGGCTTATTATTAACGTGTTATAGGTTCAATATAACTTAGATATAAGAATATATACTTAAATACTCATATATATGTGACAAGTACATGCATTTGTACCCGAGTATTGGATGTCTTACAGTATATTCATCCATTGTCTAGTATCTATAGAACAACTTTTACTTATTTGAATGATACAATTTAACGGATTTAATTAGCTTAAACTACTATAAGTAGGATTTACTATAGCGTCTCATTTTGCGTTGTGTAATTTAGTTTGTTCAGTATATACATTATTATTGATATTAAAATCAGGACTCTCTTGGAATTAAACAATTATAACGGATTTAAATCGCGTATATTATTGTAGATTTTTCGTTTCAAAAATTTATAGTTCCCATATCCGTAGCCGACAGAGACAGACAGAGAAGACGATAGTCTATCGCTAAAACCAATTGCCAGCCTACCTCTTTAAGTTCCAAACTGAATTGCATTGTGATTGGGCGTGAAATCCAAAGACTTAGGACATTTTTTTAAATCGACAACGCAACGACAGATATCAGTCTAATATACCAAAGTTAATTATAAACCTCTTAAGGTATTCACCCTGTAAATTTATACGTCAAACGCAATCAAAGTAAATTCGCCTCGTAAACAATCACAGATGAGTAAGTTCAGAGGTTTGGGTACAAAGTGGCATCCCAAGTAGGTAATGTCCCGATTGTTATTGACAAGATCTGCCTTGAAGAGGAACTAGCGGGTAAACTGATGAACATACTCGTATAACGATTTTATATATATGCGTGCTTTGTGAAGTGAAAAGGGTCAAGAGCGTTTCGGGCGTAACGGAGTCAAAATTAACTTCGATGTTTAAAGCAATGTTATTTTATTTTTACACTGTTCTTGGGTCGTCAAGTTAAGTTTTTCTTACAGTTTAGTTTATAAACGGTTGTTTAGGATATCCTTGCTACTATTATATTTGCGAAAGTTTGTCAGTAAGTATGGAGTCAATGTTTGTAAAATTAATCATAATTATTAGCAAAAACTTGATATTATTATGTTTTAAATAGCAAATAACTACCATTACAAAATAGTTACCTAATTGAAATTTGAAAATATCGATTAATATAGTACAAGATGACGCCGCGGCAAACCTTATCTTCTTCAAATTGTTAAAATTATACGAAATCTTTTTAATAATTTAGTTGTTATCGAACATGGCCGAGCTATCGAGTATTCCCACTAGTTATTTAATGTAAGTAAGCTGTATTTAAGCAGGCTTAAATACTTATTTACAGTTATTGACGCGCAAGTACCAATGTTTCCGATATCCATTTGAGTATAAAGAAAGTTTTTCCACGAAATTTCCTATTATATTTTCCTCACAATTTATTTCTTACGTGCAAAAGACGCGTTTTCCTGGATCTATGATATTTGTTTACTTACGCGGAATAGTGTTTTGTTTATATAGAGGTAATACATTGCAAATATGACTTTCTTTCCATTATGTATTAATGTTTATAATAAAATGAACCTCGTAGTTTATTTAAATACATAAAATCTGTAACTGACATTGAAAATCGATGTTTTGATCCTGTTAATAATACCTCTTTTTTTACCTTTAATCGTTGTGGTGACCAGGCAGGATACACTGCATTTGTCTCAATGGAATGTATGGTACATGGTCACCATGACACCACAACTTATGTCCCACATTCGCTTAAAGATGGTTCGAGAGGTTACCACAAAACGGAAAGTCCTACATCAAACATGTCTCGACCTCGCTAGAAAAGTGACAATCGATATTCACGAACGCTTAAAATAGAATGGCAAAAAGTATATAATTTAAATAAGCTCACGAAACTTGGTCAATTTTCGTTAAGTTGATTCCAAAAATGTTTCATACGATTCTACGAATTTCGACTGTCATCTGTCTAGGGGGCGTCGTTTTCCTTATACTTTTCCTTCCCTCTTTACGTCTAACCTGTTGCGTCTTGAACGTCTCTCTTGCATTGTTTTCTCCGTGTTTTTTTTTTATTGTATTATTTTGGGTTAGTCCAATTATGTTCAGTAGTTGTTGCATGATAAATCACCAATCCGCTACCTACATCCACCTGTCTAACTAGAAACATTAGTAAGATTGCCAGGTTGAAGGAAATCCGATGGTATTTGAGTTTTATAGATGCTCCGTCACTTTTGCTTATACGATGTACAAAATAAATCATGAATACCTTTTAGACTTGAGGATTTCTTTGGAAAATCTTATGGTGTAAATAAAAAAGGGCATAAGTAATATTACACTTGTATCCCCTTTCACTAGGACTCCCGTATTTTATTCTATTTGCTGATATTTCTCGAAACAACTCTAAAGTCAATCAACATAAAGTCAACTTAAAACTCTTTATGTACCTACCCTAAAATCATATTTCTTCCGTATCTTATAGAACAATTCAAATCTTCAGAAGTACCAGAGAGATTCCGAGGTATCTCGTTTGTGATTTTTATTGTCTAAAGGGAGAAATAATCGGGTAATAAAGGAGATTCTACGTTCAGTAACGTAGCCTACGGCCTTATGGAACATAAACACACGTTTTAAACACCTGATAAAATAAAACGGGGCTTATATATATTTAACCACTACGTTTCCTTTAACGGCCTACATGTCTTGTGGTCAGGGTAAGGGAGATCAGAGCTGGCGGTAGCCAGGTCGAATTCTATAATTTGATATATTTATATTACACTAGTGGTCAATCATTTGGCATTTGTTCCGCGATTCTTTTTTATTACATAAGAACCTTCTCTTGATTATGACAAACACAACAAGCTAGCGTAATGCCGTGACCAAGTGCAGTGAAATGGTGATAAATTTATATTATGCTATGACGAGTATGTATAATTACTTATGTGACTTAAGAACAACACAAATTAACCGATTTTCATCTAACTATCTATACTAATATTATAAAGCTGAAGAGTTTGTTTGTTTGAACGCGCTAATCTCAGGAACTACTGGTTCGAATTCAAAATTTTTTTGTTGGATAGACCATTTATCGAGGAAGGCTTTAGGCTATATAACATCACGCTGCGACCAATAGGAGCGAAAAAACAGTGGAAAATGTGTAAAAAACGGGAAAATATGAAGCCTTATGAAGAAGCGACAGAAGACTTTGACAGATCTTTGACGAAACAATCGGACGGGCAGGACGACGTCTGCCGGGGCCGCTAGTTGGTTCATATATCTGAACAGAGAACATATATTATGTATAAGGATGTAAAATTATATAACGCAGAAATAAAAACGTTATGAATACCTGGTACAGAGAATTATACTTATAAACCCTATATATATATATATATATATATATATATATATAGATGCGAGTATGAATAAGGGAAGTAATCACCTACAAACACCGAATGTTTGCTGACATTTCTAAATTCACAAATAGAGTGGTCAGTAAATCCATTTTGCCGATTGCCTCTCTAGAGTATTTCCGAGAGTACGGCAGAAAATCCCCTTAAGAGCATATCAGCGGGGGTCCAATGGTCCGCACTACGCACTAAGCCACTTAAAGTGATCCAGCATCGTCTAGACATTTTAATAAGCATTCATTTTTAGGTACAAAAGCTCCTCATTGATATTAATTGGAATGTTTTAGCCCTACAATTTGTCTAAAGTACGTAGGCTTTGTTGCACTTCTTCCCTAAAGGGTTCTTACGGAGGTGAACAAATGAAATATCCGGCTTTTATAAAGAAAACTGTATATTAAAAAAAATGTAAATGTAAATTTAAATAGGTCGTGTAAATAGGTAAAACTAAGGATGTATACACTAGTACAAAAAAAATATTAGTCGGTAGAGCTTAGGCGGTGGGCTATTCTGAATTGCGTGTTATCGATTGCTTTGTCTTGTGTAAAAGTATTGTTTTAACGGGGAGACAGGCCAGAAGGGCGCCACTAGCACTATTGGGTGCTAGACCAAAATAAAAATGAAAAGAACAACATCACCGGGGTACAGCGGAGACGAAGAAAGATGCTAAGCAAGCAGGCTGGTGTACGGGAACCGGTGTGCAGTGCAGAAAGGCAATATGAAGGAAAGCGAACTTCGACACGATGCAAGAATAAAAGTATCGAAGAAGCAGTAGCGTGAGAGTAGAAGTATATATAAAAAAAAAACCCCTGAAACAAATAAATTGTTTAGGTTAGTATATTGTAATAAAATCTAATTCAAGTACGAAATATTGTAAAATAATGACAGATTAATTCCTTACCGGATAGGGGACACGAGTGGTACACGTGGTGGTTAACCTAGTGGGCACACCTTTCAATCCTTCCAGGGTTTTTGGAAATAAAATATTAGCTGGAAATAAATAATACCCAAGCGTTAAACAAAATAGTAATAAGGGATAATCGAATTATTATTCGATTATTTAAAAAACCTTACCAACTACTGGATAGATTTCACGTCTAGTGCAACGTGAGTCCAATAGGGATATTCGTCAACATCGGTGACGTAAAACTAAAACAACGAAGGATAATTATTAATATGATTTATCAGGCGAAGACAATCACTATTTTTGTATGAAAATACTCACAAAGAAACCTAAAAAGGTTTATATTAAATGAACGGCTAGTGCGCCGGTTCAATGGCCGAGAGCCAAAAAGAAAAGAAGGACGTGTCATGAACCCTTGACAGATCATGGCACTATTGCCATATTAAGAAAAAAAAAACACAACGTCGACGGGATATGAAAATTATGAAAACAACGAGGATTATACCTGAAATTTAGAAACAATGTACTTACCATTTTTAGAAATCAGGAACAATCACTCCGGCATTTTATTAACAACTAGAACAAAAAATATCAAATACGATTCCTATTAAAAAATTATTTTAAACAGCAACACTGTCATAGTTGTCATAGATACGACGACTAAGAAGCGTTTTTCGGATTCTAACTAATTGAGCCAATATATTAAGATCCCAACACACTTTATAATAATAAATTGCAATTTACAATTTAGGGTGGGAGGTTGAAATTTTATATGCAACAATACCCCCTTACCCAAGAAAATTTTGCACTGTGGGCAAAATTTAAGCTGGTCCCCAGCTTATTACCAACAATAAGATAGACTCTAACCGACAAAAAACTAAAATAAATAAAGCGAAGACTAAGTGAAGAATAAGCTTCTCCACAAGATGAGGCACTGGCGACGAAGCGAGGTGTAACCAGCACCGGGCTTCGCGTCCAGCGACTGCAACAAAAACCATCTTATAAAAGTAAACAAAATACAATAATAGAAACTCCTAAATAAAGGAAGTAAAAAACAACACCTAACCGAACCCACATTCAGATAATGATCTAATACGATCACTACTGAAAGTAGACGCAGAACACACATCACAATTATTAACAAAATTAACGACGTCACGGTACATATCTGGCCAAAAATAATGCATAGATATCCGTTTATAAGTTTTAAACACACCTAAATGAGACAAATTAACAAAATGACAAGAATTTATTAATTCGGAACGTTGGTCAGAAGGAATAACCTCTTTCCAATGAAATTCACTTGGAAAACGAAATTTATTATTAGAATAACGAAGTAATATACTTTTACTATTAATTGTATAATTTGGACAAGAAGTAGGAAATGTTTTACATTTTTCGAAAAGTTTATTATACCAATCGCATTTACTAAATTTTAAAACAGGAACAATACGCGAAGAAGCGTTATTACAGACGCGATCTTTCTTAAGATTTGACGGAGGAGAATGATGATTAACAATACTAGTAGATTGCAAACGTACCTCAGAAACGACGTTACCGTTAGATATATCTTTTGCGAAGCTAAAATTTTCAAACAATTGTGGAGCGATATTAAATGATTTCCAAAAATCAACTCCTAAAATAAGAGAAGTAGTCACATCAGGAATAATATAAAATTTAATTACACGAGTCAAGTTACGAACCTTGACCGGTAAAGAAATACAACCGTGAACCTCGGCTCGGGAGTCATTAGCGGTAGCGATGTGCATGAAATCAGCGCAACCATCTAAAGAAGCACCCCAAGACAGGAACAACTGAGAAAGATCAGACCCTACAATAGAAATAGAGGAACCTGAATCTAACAAACCAATAAAATTACTATCATAAATCTCAACAACAATGTGAGGACGATCGTCACTGCGATCGGTAACATTCCGTACAGCCGAAACGTTAGGAGATACAAAAGCACGAAGATAATCACAATCAGTTTGCGTAGAAGCATCACTGGTTTTATTATTGACGAATGAAGAGTTTCGACGATTAATAAGACGAGAACTCGACAAAGTTTTAGAACGACGATGATTCGAGTCTACACGATTCGTAGAAGCCAAACCGGAAGAACCCGAAGATTTAGAAGAACAGTTAGGACAAGAATTTGCCTTAACGCCTTTTTTACCACATTTAAAACAAAGAATAAGATTAGAAGTACAACTACTCAGACTATGAGTATTGACTTTACAACGAGGACAATAAACATTAGTGTGTGCGACTTCAACACGAGGCTTGGAAACATAGTTATAACACAAGTCCGGAGCAAGGGAACTTGATGAAGCGCGAGGGGGTTCTATAAAAGAATTAGCCCGTTGCCAACTATTTTCTAAAATACGGCAAACAGATTTAAGTTTAGTAAGAGAGGTTATATCATACAATGCTAAAGGAACAGAATACTCAGGACGAATATTAATAAAAACAATATCAAACTTTTCTTTATCATCGAGCGGACGACTCAACCTGTTAAAATAATTTTGCATAATACTAATATAAGTAGAAATATTTTCATGACGACCTTGTGTTCTATTACGAATTTCTTTAAGGAGACGCCTATCATAATCAAAGGGTAAATATTCTTCTAATAAAGCAGCTTTTAATTTATCCCAAGAAGTGAACTTGTCTTTCATACCTCGGAACCACGACAAAGCTTCATTTTCAAATAACTCAACGGCTGAAGAAAGAAGACGGTGATTGGGAATACCGCGCGAACTGCATAGTTCTTCTAATCTCTGAAGAAAAACTTTTATACACGACTTGCCGTTAAACTTTAGATTCAAGGAGCTAACAGATTGATGCTCGTTTACAGCACTGACTTCAGGCGCAGGTAATTCGACAGGATCTTCGTAGACCGCAGCACTGGTTTTGAATACCGCGAACATGTTGTCTAATTTTACCAAACTCTCTTGAAGAGAAGCAGTAAGGCTAGAATATAGGTCATTTAGTTCCGAATCCGCAGCAAGGTTAATACGAGAAAGCCGGTGAAATAAGTGATGAGCAAGCGCTTGGATTCTATTTAGTTTTTTCAAAGTTAAAGCTCGTGACGAAGCAGTTGATTCACGCAATTCAGTTAATTTAGATGAAATAATATTTAGTTCTACTTTAAAGTCGCCTTCATAAGATTCAATCATATCTGAAGGATATTCTTTACAAAGTTTTCGAATTTGATTCCTTAAGCTCTTTACATCAGTCTCAGGTAAAGCGTCTCGGATGGAGACCTCATAAATAAGTTCATCCTTATGAAGCAATAAAAATTCTATAGGACGTTCCTCCATTATAGAAAAAATTACAAAAAAAACTTAATAATAATCGAAATAAGCAACGCTTATATTGAAAACACACGCAGCTATAGTGCAGCACTAAGTAGCATTCAAGCAAGCGAAGTGAGAGGAAAAAAAAATTTGAGTGAAAAAAAAAACAAAGTCAAAATGTTGACTTGAGGTTGCTAACCGTACTGGACTATATATGCCTACTACAATAGTCAATACATTATATCAAATAAAATTAAAAAAAAGATTTTTCAAAAAAAATATGTAAGTGGACTGGACTATAAATTTTTAAACATTGACTGGACTATAATAACACTGAGTTAAAATATCAAAGAAAAGTAAAAAAATTAAAGTGACCAAAAAAACACTAATGGCTCCTGTACTATTTTGAACAACAAGAAAAAAAAATGTTTGAAATAATTATATTATGTTTGGTAAATGTCACTATTGCATTTAAAATGATAACAGAATAGTTTTTTATTGCTACAGTAGCAATATTCAGTAATGTAAATATTTAAAAGTAATATTGTAGTAAGTAGGTATTGTTGTTACCTACTACTCAAAGGTCTTAAATGTAATAATTATTATAAACAGAAGTAAGCACAATGAAGTCACACAAAAGAAATAATACACTACACATACACACTGCAGTATAAAGGTATTTAAATTATGTTGCAATGAAAGTTATAACTTATAACCTATATTCACACAACAGTAATTAAATAAGTAATTAAAGAAAAAGTATTATTTAGTAATAAATACCTGTCCCGTCAAAACAAAGCAATGATAACACCAAAATTGAGATAGCAAAATTGACATAACAATGAATTCAGAATGTAAGCCCCACGTTGGGCGCCACTGTTGCACTTCTTCCCTAAAGGGTTCTTACGGAGGTGAACAAATGAAATATCCGGCTTTTATAAAGAAAACTGTATATTAAAAAAAATGTAAATGTAAATTTAAATAGGTCGTGTAAATAGGTAAAACTAACGATGTATACACTAGTACAAAAAAAATATTAGTCGGTAGAGCTTAGGCGGTGGGCTATTCTGAATTGCGTGTTATCGATTGCTTTGTCTTGTGTAAAAGTATTGTTTTAACGGGGAGACAGGCCAGAAGGGCGCCACTAGCACTATTGGGTGCTAGACCAAAATAAAAATGAAAAGAACAACATCACCGGGGTACAGCGGAGACGAAGAAAGATGCTAAGCAAGCAGGCTGGTGTACGGGAACCGGTGTGCAGTGCAGAAAGGCAATATGAAGGAAAGCGAACTTCGACACGATGCAAGAATAAAAGTATCGAAGAAGCAGTAGCGTGAGAGTAGAAGTATATATAAAAAAACCCCTGAAACAAATAAATTGTTTAGGTTAGTATATTGTAATAAAATCTAATTCAAGTACGAAATATTGTAAAATAATGACAGATTAATTCCTTACCGGATAGGGGACACGAGTGGTACACGTGGTGGTTAACCTAGTGGGCACACCTTTCAATCCTTCCAGGGTTTTTGGAAATAAAATATTAGCTGGAAATAAATAATACCCAAGCGTTAAACAAAATAGTAATAAGGGATAATCGAATTATTATTCGATTATTTAAAAAACCTTACCAACTACTGGATAGATTTCACGTCTAGTGCAACGTGAGTCCAATAGGGATATTCGTCAACATCGGTGACGTAAAACTAAAACAACGAAGGATAATTATTAATATGATTTATCAGGCGAAGACAATCACTATTTTTGTATGAAAATACTCACAAAGAAACCTAAAAAGGTTTATATTAAATGAACGGCTAGTGCGCCGGTTCAATGGCCGAGAGCCAAAAAGAAAAGAAGGACGTGTCATGAACCCTTGACAGATCATGGCACTATTGCCATATTAAGAAAAAAAAAACACAACGTCGACGGGATATGAAAATTATGAAAACAACGAGGATTATACCTGAAATTTAGAAACAATGTACTTACCATTTTTAGAAATCAGGAACAATCACTCCGGCATTTTATTAACAACTAGAACAAAAAATATCAAATACGATTCCTATTAAAAAATTATTTTAAACAGCAACACTGTCATAGTTGTCATAGATACGACGACTAAGAAGCGTTTTTCGGATTCTAACTAATTGAGCCAATATATTAAGATCCCAACACACTTTATAATAATAAATTGCAATTTACAATTTAGGGTGGGAGGTTGAAATTTTATATGCAACAGCTTGGAAAATTGGCATTATTTTAGCGACTAGAAATATTTGATTTAATATCTCAAAGCTCAGGATTCAATTATATAGGTCTTTGTCTACTAATTATTATTAGTGTCAATGTCATCTCATTAACATGTCTTCGTAGGTACCTACTAATGGTATATACTTTAGCAACCGAACTTGCTTGTATTATGCTATCAGACATACAAAAATACACATAATACATCTAAGACAAAATGCCCGTGCGTATCACACTAACATTTGCTCCTCATAGGATTTAAACTCACAACCAAATTCATTTTTTTTTATTTATTTATAGCTACGTTTATAAATTCCTTCGTAATAGGAAGGTATGTTTTCCGAATTGAGATTACACCTTTAAGATGTTTTATAATTAAACAAATACTGAAGGTATATTTAACCCGTTTAACCCGTTAATTATTCCACCACAATGACTCTTAATTAACCAGATTTAATTAAGATAATTTTCCAAGTCGATGGATAAGCGTATCGTGATTAAATGAAGTAAACATTACTCATCTGGGATAAGAGAAAACTTATCAATGATTTAGAAATACCGAAACCTGAATATCGACGGATGCCTTCGTATTTTTAGACAAACCGATAATATTTTAATGAAACAACTCTAAAAGGATTGAACTCGTGTATTTTATTTTTTTGGCTGACGTTTCGTAACCTTATAATAAATATAGTCAATCAATCAATTTAAGGCAATCGTCAGCTCAATCGTGCTACGATTATGGAAACTGTTGGTTCCGGAACGTCAGCCAATAAGATTAAATACGCGAGTTAAATCCGTTTACTGTTGTTTCATTCCAATATGTAATAACCGCGAAGGCATCAGAAATCGTTAAATGGATAATAACGAAAACAAAATTGTATGGAACTGACGCGCGATGACGTACTGACGAAAAGTCACGAGGTCAGTTTTGGTTCGCTTATGTTCATTTCAAGCACGTTTGCATTCGTTTTGTTTGTTAGCTGTTATTGGCACTTGCGTACGTGGGCAGGAATAATAACAGTTATTAAGTATAAAAGTAAAGTAACATGGAATTAGGATTTTTAGAGTAAACGAGTATTATCAATCTACTAGCTGAGTGGACTTCGCAACGCGTTTTATCAGAGTATTCTTTTTTCTCACCGTATAAATTTTCCCTGAAATTTCACGAATTATCAAAACTAAAGTTAGAATAAAAATTTATAAAGAAAGCCGTCTATAAGTTTTCGAAATGTCAGCAAATAAAATAAAATACGCGAGTTAAATGTGTGTTGTTTCATTCCAGTGTGTAATAACCACGTAAGCATCAGAAATTAAAACTAAAGTTCTAATTAAACGTTTTAGTGAGACTAACCAACAGCAATTATTAATGATGTAAGTATATAGATTACTAGCTTCTGCCCGCGACTTCGTCCGCGTGGAACTCCTCCTTTTTTGCAGTCGGTTAAAAAGTAGCCTATGTCCTTTCTCAGGCTCCAGACTTTCTTTGTACCAAATTTCATTTAAATCGGTCCAGTAGTTTTGGCGTGAAAGCGTAACAGACAGACAGACAGAGTTACTTTCGCATTTATAATATTAGTAGGGATTATTTGTTTATTTTCTGAATAATAAAACAATAGGTTATTAATAGGTTCGTATATAAATAAAGGAAAACCTAAAGGAGCGTTCAATTTATAATTCCGTTTAAGCACCCGCAAGGCTTCGCAGATGGCTCAATATCGAAAATAATACATTTTACTCAGAGACCTGCGGTTTTTGCGGTTGAGGTTACTTCTGACTTTGACGACGTTAAATATCTTTCAACAATTTTATTTCTCATTAATCGTTTTAAAACATCAACGATTTAATAATATAACTATACGAAATCTACGCAGTAGGTACCTACTTTACACATAGCTTTAGCTATGTTGTACCTCAACTTTCAAAGAATTTAGTTTATAATATAAAATAAATTAATATGTTATTTAAATAAATAGGCACTCTTTTTTTTACAGCATAATTTCAAATAACTAATACCTACTTATGCTGAAGTACCTAATTATTTTTGTGCCTAACAGGTTGAGGAAATAAAAAAAAAATATAAGAATTCAGTCTATGATCATCCCAATGCTGGACACAGGCTTATAGAAGTAGGTACTTATCTAGAGGATAAATCACCGTTAGCGGATTACACACCAATTATGGCTTGCAGATTTTATTGCGGAAATAGACACGTCTGACAAATACGCACAGTAAACATTTTGATGGCAATCAACCGGATTCGAACCCGCGACCTCACGCTAGTCTCCTCTTATACCACTGACCTAGAACGTCTTCCAATAAGAAAAGAAAACATAATATAGAAAAATGTCGCAAACCAGTGATACTTAGTCATCGCATCGGAGAACCTTTATCACGTACCCACCTTATTCACGGATACAAAAAGAAATGGACCTTACGCCTTAAAGTATAAAGTATATTTTTCGCAGCTCTAACGCTTCTCCCAATAGACATTTTTTCCGCCTGACGTCGTGAATAAGGGATCCCCGTAGTTTGAAAGACATTATCGTTATCGTGACTACGTGTTTCGGAGTTCACTTGTTTTTAACTTTCTTTTCATATTTATCCTGTTTTGAGATAAATATGAAAATAAAAGTCTCATACAACTTCGTGAACCTTGGAAACATGATGTTGTTAAACAAAATTTCACAATTTGCAATTATTTTTAGCCTAAGAAGTAAAATTAGGACTTCTCAAGGTTGATTCCTTGTAAAAAACTTGTAACGTGCTTCAAACACGGATTTGGGCGTTGTTATAGGATTATCATCGTTTATAATCAACAGGTACATATTAATAAGCCTTATAATGTACTTGAGGGAGCGTAAGAACCTTATTATTGCTGATTTATAATTAAACTAGCTTCTGCCCGCGACTTCTTCCGCGTGGAACTCCTCCTTTTTTGCAGTCGGTTAAAAAGTAGCCTATGTCCTTTCTCAGGCTCCAGACTATCTTTGTACCAAATTTCATTTAAATCGGTTCATTAGTTTTAGCGTGAAAGCGTAACAGACAGACAGACAGAGTTACTTTTGCATTTATAATATTAGTAGGGAAGTAGGGATAAGTACATGCAAACAAATGAGAACCGTCAACTCAATCAATGAGGTAATAATTTTTTCAAGGTTGTATAATACCATAATTTTATCAAAATAAAAGTCTAAAATATTGCTATTAAATGCACAGAACATTTACAGGAAGCCAGGATAATTAGGAGAAATATACGTCCAATGAACAAAGCTATAAACCGAGTAATCCGTTCCTAGCATTAAAATCAATATTCGAATATTCCAGTTCACTTTGTGGAATGGCAAATCAGAAGCGAGATATTTGTGTCCCGTATTGCATTTCATTTTGTGATTCCCTGGTTTGGAATTTCATACTGAACTGATAGGTTTCATTCGGGTATGTACCTTTGAATTTTGATATTTTTCGGCTTTGTAGCATCGAAAAATGTTTTTTTTTTAATTTCGTAACGACTGACAAAATACGATGTCTGATTTCAAACGACGATGTCCAAACCAATGTCAGTATTTTTTAAATATATTCGTATGTGCTCACTGTATAATATCCATTGGAAATCTATATACATATATAAAAGAAAGTTGTGTTCGTTACCCCGTTTATAACTCGAGAACGGCTGAACTGATTTGGCTGAAAATTGGCGGGGAGGTAGCTTAGAGTCAGGAAAAGGACATAGGATACTTTTCATCCCGATCCAGTAAAAAAAAAATATTTAGCTCATTTGTTAAAAATAGTATAACAAAACGCAACAATGACAGCTGTCAAATCGATTGATTAATGCCGCTACATTGCTTCTTTGCCGGGCGGGACGAAGTCTGCCGGGACCACTAGTTTATGATAAAATTACTATTTTATCATAAATTTCCAATGCAACTGTTAATAAAACTTTCTTTTTGTATTTATTTTTTAATTTTTAGTCATTGTGTATGTACCTTATTCAAAAAATATATTTATAGTTACACTTAAACCACCACCTTTTAATCTTAAATCCAGAAAAGGCATAATAGTTGTAAAAGATTCTGCGCTTAATTTGACATCGACCCTGGTAACAATAATCTACGTGATAAGCATGTAAACACTTGACCTAACGAATAAGGATAAAAGCGAAACATTAACGGTGTAATTAGAGATTTAAGAGCCGGGTGTTACCACGAGCAGTAAAACAAGTAATTCAGGATCTATCCTAAGGGACATCGGGACGTGACTGGCGTAAAGTGGTGAAAATGTACCTACTGTTTAGTAATAATGTTTATTACAGTACAAGCTTCCAGTGTGACAATGTGCGTGGTAAAAAAGGAAAGGAAGATGGATGTACTCACAGTCGACAATCATGAGATCATTCAGATCACTCAAGTTCCTTTGCTCTTAAACACTACTCTAAGAAATTTTCACGGGTTAGGATTTCGCCACTCGCGAACAATGATATAGTTTCTTCATGACAACTTGGTGCCAGTGTTGCCAACTCCTAGAAATTCGAGTCGCTAAACTCAAAGTCAAAAGTCGCCAGAAAGTCGCTAAAACTAAAACATACATAAATAGTACTGGGACCCCCCCCCCATAATAATATACAAATGGAACTTCTTGAATTTGGCGCGCTGTCGCGTTTGTCGTTTTCCATGTTATGACGTACCTATCTCTTGGCATTGAATAATACTGTGTCGATGTGGCAAAAAATGTATCTATTATTGGCTCTAAAACTGTTTTAATTTGTACTCCAAAAGTCGCCAGATAAGTCGCTAAACTATTTTTGTCGTCAAAACTTTTTTTTGGTCGCTAAGCCTTAAGCAAAAGTCGCTAGTTCTAGCGACAAAATCGCTAAATTGGCAACACTGCTTGGTGCTGACGAAGATGCGCGCGCGTTGCTAGATCATCTATTGACTGCCGTCCCCAGACCCGAGCGAAGGAAAAAGAGCGAGGGTAGTTTGGGTGAATTAACTGTTGCGGGTAGACCGCATTTTGTCACATCAGGTTTTGCACACGCAGATTTCAAGACTACCCCTTTTTGGGGACTGAAAAATCATGAAGACTTTATTGTGTGTGGAATTCAGGTAAGAGGTGATTTTCAAACATGTCTAATTACATTTTTTATGAAATGTACCATTAAACCTGTATTACATACACACCTGTTACATTTTGTTTATGTTTGAATTTTATTGCTTTAGCAGTCCTTGGCGATTTCATCGATGGATTCTGATCCAGATATAAAGTACCCACTTCTATCCTAAAACTCTACTCTATTTTCTTTTCGATATCCCTATCTATCTGTTATGCAAAATTAATCGAAATAGTTCCAAGATTTAGATTTAGATTTAGATGTGAAAACGTAACAAAGGAAAACCAACTGATATATTCCAATGCTATTGTATATACCGATGTTATTTTTGAAAAACCTCAGCTAACAACCTCTTAACTTAGAATACAGAAATTGAGTAACTAGTACTTATTGTTTACTAGAGACCTTACAAGAAAAATATTGACACTACATTGTTTACTATAAGCGTTCCTATATCCATAACTTCACTAACACATGCCGTTCCCGTATTGCTTCTACAATCTTGCACAAGTTTACGAACGCAGTAAACTTCAATTTATTAAATTGGATTTCATTCGCTCCTGTCACTGTTCTTGTGGTCTTTAAATGTAGTTTGTTTTTATTACGAAGTTATTACTTCGGTTATCGTTATTTAATTTTCATCACGTCCGCTGCTGGACGTAAGTTTTTCCCAAGGATTTACAGTGATTCCACGCCGCCAGCAGTACTGAGCGATTTCTACCAGCGTGCCTATTATGAACTGTCGAGTTGACATTTGTAGACATAATATTGAGAACGTTGTCGACAAGGAGAAGGTTTGTCGTTTCGATATTGTTTCGTTTCGACATGAAGAAATAAGAGACAACATCGACATGATAAGATTTCTCGTTGTCGATAACGTTACCGATTTTTGACGGATCGATAGATAAAGATGAATGATCGAGAATAAGATGACAGTGACATGACAAGATGTCGACTCAACAATTCATCACAGGTACCTAGGTCACCACTTTAGTAGACTCCTATGATCCGCGCTGCATTTTCCGGTTTGCAATCATCACTCAAGTGATTTCTGGTAAGGCTATGCTTGGAATTTCCCTGCATGATTGCAGATTACTTTGCATAAAACTATGTTCTCTTTTATTCGTTTACGTACGTTAAAAATTCAAATGTAGGTACTCACCTAGTGCAAATATTGGATTTGGAAAACAAGCATTTTAACGTGATGTCTCGTTGGATTTTATTTGGTTTCATAAACGTTTACATAATTTAAGCATTGTTTGCTTTTGTAATAGTAATCGTAAATAACATTTCGTGAAATGTTGATAAAAAGTCCTGAGTACATTTATTAATGAGTTAGGTATTTGTTTTAATTGATGCTCTGTCTTAAAACCACACAATAATATAGGCATTATGGTGTGGTTTTAAGACATATTCTTAATAACAAGAATTGAAAAACAAGCTAACAGACAGAGACCAGAAAGTGCCTAAAAAAAGAAAGGGTACCAATTATTTCAAATTCTTCACTGTACCCCCATTACTCAAATTTAGAATCAACATAATAATAATTACTTTTTTTAAAAAGAAAACGTAATACAAGACGATTTTGTTTTCCACAATCCGGCTTCCAAAATATTCTAAAATAATTGCTATTGGAATCCAATTGTAACATTTAAATACTCATAAATATTTATAGATACTGCGCACATACTGGTATTTGGCCAATCTAGGAGGACATAAGTCCCAAAATCTAAATTGCACTTACACCCCTAAAAATCAATTCCAGGTAAAGGTAACGAACTTGTCCATACTACCCCGGTGCATCCTCCCTCCCCGAGTGCTTCCTGATTAAGTAATGTCAATGGGAATTCGATTGTTTTGTCACGTGCACGTATCTATTCTCAAAGCGCTCTTAAAAGTGTTAACTTTGAAGCATAGTTTTTAAATCTTCTAGTTAAAATTATAATTTTAAAGTGATGGATCCTAATAAAGCAGGTAAGAAACTCAAGTAATGTGTTAAAAAAAATACGTTAAACTGGATTAACATATTAATAATCTAACTGACAAAAATAAGTAAATTTAATACTTGAATTTGGGCACAATTTCTTATTAACTAACATTTTTGTTTATGTATCGGGATATATCGGGCTATAATTTTTATTACAAGTTATTCTACATATAATATTTTCTTAAAAAACAAATAAATCACGTCCGGATTCGTCCGGATAGATATTTTTTTTAATTAATTAGTATGACACAAAAAAATAATTTAAAAAGGTATTTTTTTTTTATGTCACTTGTACATAGTCTATGTTTGTTTTAGGTTTACGAGGGTCATTACGAGAAAAGATTGTGACCCGACAGTACTTATTTAATCGTTTCAAAAACCAAGATTTGCCTAATTTAGATGAAAGGTTGGATTTTTTGAGAAACCGGCTGTTACCAGACAGATCATACGATAACGATCAAATAGATACTTTAAAACTTAATTTAGCTTTTTTTTTAAATCAGAAATGAATTAAAGATGAACTAAAGCTCATTAAAAGGTAATATTTTTGAACAATCTAACCAATCATGGCTGGAGCAAACGTTTGAAATTCCTGTCGCTGACCACGTACATAATGGACATGCGTAAATCCAATGTAGGAAATACAAATGATGGTAAGACAAGAAGGATTTTTTTTTAAACACCCCCGCTTAGCTTCAGAAATTACTAGGGTTGATTACGACTTGATTTACAGGTTAATAATGGTTATATTGGAAGTCATTTCGAGTGGACACAAAGTTGACCCAATTAAATATGAAAGTATGCCTTAAATAGGTACAGCTCGTCTTAATACACGATTATATGACTGGCATCCCATGATGCCAACACTTCACAAACTGTTGATACATGGTGCGGTAATAATCAGACGAGCTCTACTACCGATTGGACAGCATTCCGAGGAGGCAGCTGAGGCTCGCAATAAACATTTTGGACCGATTTCGGCAGAAAATTGTCTAGAGAAAGCTGCAACCAGGATGTTTTTAATCATTTTATTTTGAGCTCGGATCCTTTTCCAAGCACCCGACGTGCGATTAAAAAAAGGATATAAACTAACACAGTCTTTCCTGCGACCATAGCCATGTTCGTATCTGCGGAACCGTATATTGTGGAATATTCGTCAGAAAGTGATGAACAATAGGGTATATCGTATTTTATATATTTTTAATGAATATATTAATGTTTATAACAATTAAAAATATTTTTTATTTATTTTTTTTGTTATTTTTTTATTTTTTTTTATTTTATTTTTTTAAATAAATATGTAAAATACTACCTTGACTTTTATTTATGACTTTAAAATTATTAAAACAACATATCTGTCTTATTTCCGCTGGTTAAATTCCAATTATACACAAAAATAATATTGTCCCCCTAGATCGACCAAATACCAGTATGTGCTGCGGTAACGGTGAGGGCGGTAGGTCCATTAATTTCGCGTCTTTAATAGCAAAGGGCAGCATTTAAACAAATGAGATGCGATTTTTATAGACCTTTACAAGTAAATACATTGATTTCTCGTCTGTTCGGCAACAGCATAACAGATTAGGGCGGTTACTACATTCTTTTAGCAATTAATTCTGGAGTCATAGTGAAGGGCACTAGTCTCATACGGTCCTTGTGAAAAGGGTATAAGTGCATGCAGTATATTATATTATGCATACCTATAAGGGTTTTTTTTCTATGATAAAGATTTACGCACTTTTTTAGTAAAACCTAATGAAACTTTCATTTTTTACCTGGAGACCTTTTAGTTGCAAAATAACATAAAATCAATAATTCCTTATTTATAATTAATGTGATAGTATAAAATATGATTACCTACATTTTAATTGTAAATACGGAAGGGGGTATACCTACTGGTCTACCGATTTTGATGAATTGTGTTAAAGAGATAGATGGAACCGTAAAAAGAACAAAGGCTTCTTTTATCTCGATAATGTGGGATAATTGAATTCAACGCGGGTCAAACCGCGGGGCCCAGCTAGTAAGTATATTATATTTTAAATTACACTCCTATAACTCTATATATACATCTCTTTTGAGTATTACATTTTAAACATGAATATAGTAAAGTGATCAAATGAAGCAAGTTGCTAAGAGTTAAAAAGGTAACTCATGTATTTTAGTTTTATTACGTCCTAGTGGTTAAGTTAATCCATTACTTATTTTTATAGTTATTAATAAACTGATTTCTATTCAAAATGATAAATAAGTTGTAATTCAACTCGCATATATTCGCCTATATTATTTTTATGATGATATCACAAAAACAACTGCCATATTTGTAGCTATTAAGCTGACATAAGTTCCTTTGTTAACTCATATTTTCTTATCACTTAATAATATCACAACACAACGCGCACAAAAACCTTACAACCAAAAACAAATGAAACAAAGGAATTGAATATTGAACCTACTATATTGAAATGCAAGCGGGACCAAACAATTACAACGTTCCAATCCGGAGCCTCAAAGGTTCCGTTCTAGATATATACCTACCTATATATACTGTGTACAAACAGGAGCATGTACCGAACACCTATTAACTGAGAGCTCTTAATAGCCCTCTTTGTACGTGAGGTCCAGATTACGGTTCATTCAATGATGAACAGTACACTGGACCTCGGACTACACGTGCTTTCTACTAGAATTATTCTACGCGCTAGCTACCTTCAATGTATTGATAAGAGGTAAAGCGGTCGAGGTTTATGGATTGAGAGATTACGGTAGATAATACAATAGAGACATAAAGTAGTTGAAATATGTTCATAGATAACGTAGGTAGGTATAGATTTTTTTATTATTTGTTATGATAAATTTGTAGAACAAAGAAAATGATTTCAGTGAATCTTTTTCTCGGTATTACATAATATAATATGCTATTAATAATAGAAATACGAAGATCTTAGGTAAGTAAATATTCACTAGAGTTTTCTATAAAAAATGATGATACTAAAAGAGAAAATGCTTGTAAAAAATCGATAGCCTTTTTTGAAATGAGATAAATTAAATATATATATATATATATTATAAATAGTAGGTAACAAATTAAAAAGTACATATTTACAAAAAGGCAAGTAAGGTATCGTATACAACTTTTGCTTCAAAAAATGAACAAAAAAGGTTAACTGAGAGAGATCATTTAAAAGGATAAGTTCACCTTTGAACATTTGTATTGTTTTCGCTTCTTTATTTGTTTTAGAGTTCACATACATACATATGAAACCTGTAAACCTTATCTTAGCTACAGTAAGTACATAGTATATAACAAGTCCATTTTCAACTTTGCCCACGAGTAACCTTTCCTTAAGAGTTATGGCCTACATCCAATATGTACCGAAACTTGCCTAAGGCTTACCTGGAATTGATGGCCGCTATTATAATTAATATTCAAGATTAGATGTAGCTTCGTCATCCGGCTCAGTAAGACATTATTATTATAGAAGCGTAAGACCTAAGTTCATTAATACTACCTTGTTTTGAAGTAATTTTGGTAATTACGAATGAAAGTTTCACTTATTGAGTATAAAGAACACCTAACTTGTGTATTACAGAAAGTCCCGTTGAAATTCTTCGTGACGTCATACCCTGACAAACTTTGCAATGAAATAACGTCACGAGAATTCATGACCGAACTTAGAACTTTTCATTTTAAGTTTAATTGAAAAATAAAGATTTCCAGTGGATTTATTTAAATATTTTTTACCTTAAAAAAAACAATTTTGCAGATTTATCTAACTATTAATAAATTTTCGACTCGGAGTAAATCAAACATTGTTTTCGTATTTTATAGCTTTCGATGTGCATGTAAAATTAAATATCTTAAGCCTACAAGTTCAATCGTGTTGAACTTAAATAGCCTGAAAAGAAACGGTCTATATTAACAAATAACATAAAAATAAGTGGGCACAATGAGTACAAACAATATTGCGAATATAATGTCTCTAAAAATATGAAGTACCTGAATAATAATCTTTATTATTTTTCTAACGACTTGTGAAAACGACACTTCATTTTCAAGTCCCTTTCTACTCCAATTAGTTTCATACAAGTGTATAAGATGGATGCTAGTGATAAAATTTCGTATTTTAATGAAATATTTTTTTTAATCATATTGCTTGTTATTAGTTAAGCATTCATTAGACATTTTAAAATATAACGCCCAAAATTTACTCGACAAAGTCGTTAAGGAAAATGCCCGTAAACATTTTTTTGAATAAATTGGAATATCGATTTTTACAATCGGTAAATATAATAAATTTTTGGCGATTACGTTTCACCAATGTTGATATATTAATATTAAATCATTGTATTTCACTGCCTAATTGGAATTTAAGCAACAATGTAAAACAACGTCACAGCAATAAATAGTTAACGAGGAAATAACGGACTCAATATCGACTCTCCAGCGAACAGAGAAGCAACAGATTGTGGCATCGTTACAAAAAAACTATATCCATCTCTCACTAACTCAAATAAAATGAAAAAGACGACACTTTCCGATCTGTCCCGTTTGTAGTCATGGCCCGGGCGATCTGTAGTCTATGAAATCGACGCAGCCTTTGGATAATCGGCCATAAAAACCGGAATCAACCAGCCATCTTTCTCGACCTAGTTTTATCGCTACTCGTTTGTCTCATGAGACGTTGGTCGCTGTGGGTACATTTTTATAATGTGGCAATTCATTATTGGCTGAAATCAGAAGGGTGCAAAGGACTGACCTAAGGAAAATAACGGTTTAGAAATCTATTATACCTACTGATAATAGAACAAGTACGAAAGTGTGCCTTTTTATAATTAACTAGTGTTTTCGGCAGACATCGTCGTCGGCAAAGCAGCGCTACATTAATCAATTGATTTGATCACTGATGGTACATTATGTATTATCGTACTTTTCTTAATTTCTCTATTTCTACGATAGAATCTTCTCTTAATTATGTAACGCAACCAAAACAGAATTATTGGAATTGTCCAGCCCTTCTAGCGTGATGTCCACCAAGTGAAATAGGGGTTATTTATTAAACTAGCGACCCGCCCTGATTTCACACGGGTGCTATAAAACTTCCTCTTGAATAATAATATATATAAAAAAAAAAAAAACCCGCTGTACTATGTAGTGATATATAGATAGATAGATTGATGATAGATTATTACGGCTCAACATTTGACAAATACCGTATAATTGATAGCTGACAAGTGTCAAAACTCAAACAGTCCTAGTGAGAAAGGGTATAAGTTCCTTACATACAGTATTACACATATTTATATTTTTACTTTTAAACGTAACAGCGTATGTAAGTAATTAGTCTTGTACGTATACAGTCAGTAAACAGCTACACTATGATTAGTGATTAAAAATATAATATAATAAGTCAATTATTAATAATGTCCCGGAAATTTAAACGTACTTTCATCGATGTTAATATTTGCTCCATCCAAAGTTCAATAAATGGGGGGAAATTAATTGTAGTGCTTTGGGCGATGGCGGTGAACAACTTACAAAGGCTAATAGACTTTTGTAGTTAATAACTGACTGTCGGTTACAGGTTCCCCATAAACAGAATGGTACCAATACGCGTTTATTAGTATAGATGCCTTATTAGGATACTCATAAAAATGTTAAACTTATATCATGTGCGGTTATTTCAGCTAAATGCAAAGTCTGCCAAATTTGAGATTTGATACGGCTATTTATCCTAATCCTAATCCTAACTAATATATAAATGCGATAGTAACTCTGTCTGTCTGACTGTCTGTCTGTTACGCTTTCACGCTAAAACTACCTACTGGACCGATTTAAATGAAATTTGGTACAAAGAAAGTCTGGAGCCTGAGAAAGGACATAGTATAGGCTACTTTTTAACCGACTGCAAAAAGAAGGAGTTCCACGCGGACGAAGTCGCGGGCAGAAGCTAGTTCTTAATATTTTTATCTAACTATACAATTTAAAGAATATACGTAACCAAGGAGAGGGTTGCTTACAACCACATTTAACAAATAACATTTTTTTTTCCACCTTTGATACTTGCTACCTGTAAATGGCCCCTTTTTCAACTTTCTGCTGCTGCGAGTATCCATTACTTATTTTATTTTATACTACCAACTCAGTTATGTTTGACTAAAATTGTATAAAGGACGTCAAACAGCTTGATGTCAGACAATGAAGTGTCTCAAAAATCAGCTGACATGCGTAGTGTAGAATGAGGTCTAGCTGTCATTTCACCAATCTCCAGTAGCTTCTCACATTGTTGTAGTGACAGCTAGACCTCATTCTACACTAGCACATCTAGCAAATTTTTAACAGCCCTTATAACCATGACTTTTTAGATACATGTTGAACAATAAATAAATAAATAAATAAATAAATAAATATCTTTGGACAATTCACACCAATTCACAATCCTTTTTGAAACCAACTAATCAATAACCCTAAGATAAATGACTGGGTAGACCTCATTCTACGCTAGTGTATCTCTCATATTTTTCACAGACTTCACAATCATGACTTTTTATAGTTGTTTGCTTTTTACACTTTATATAGTGTTGAACAATCCTCTTTGAAGCCAACTAATCGATAACCCGAAGATAAATGACTAGGTAGACAAGGAAGCCTAGACAAGGTGCCAACGTTCAACGTTAACGTTAAACGAAACCACCAAAATTTATGGGATTTGACATCCACGAACGACTGTCACGTACGTCACAAACGTTCGCGGATGTCAAATCCCATACATTTTGGTCGTTTCGTTTAACGTTAACGTTGAACGTTGGCACCTTGTCTAGGCCCCCAGACCTCATTCTACGCTAGCATATTTTTGACAGACCTCACAGCCATGACTTTTTAGACACATGTTGAACAATCCTCTTTGAAGCCAACTAATCGATAACCCTACAATGAATGACTAGGTACGTACAACCGACGCTTCGATAGAATTTGCATTTACATTAACCCTGTGATTGCTTTGTCGAAGGCTTTCACCTATTAAAGGCTCGTTAAATAAAATTCAGGGAAGTAATTTGGTGTAACCGCGTTATTGATGTAACGCTCGAGTTAATTTATTGAGCGATAGTTGTTTAATGACGGTGTTATGTTATAGTGTAATTATAGTGGTTTGTTATAGGAAATGAGTGGAGTAGAAAAGATGTAACGTGACGGTGTTATGTTATAGTGGTTTATTTTTGTAGGAAATTAGTGGAGTAGAAAAGATACGTACCTATACTTTAGCTTTAGGACGAGATCTAACTAGAGGAAATATATTTTGAGTAGGTATTAATAATATATTTTATACTAGCTTCTGCCCGCGACTTCGTCCGCGTGGAATTCCTCCTTTTTTGCAGTCGGTTAAAAAGTAGCCTATGTCCATGCTCAGGCTCCAGACTTTCTTTGTACCGAATTTCACTTAAATCGGTCCAGTAGTTTTAGCGTGAAAGCGTAACAGACAGACAGACAGACAGAGTTACTTTCGCATTTATAATATTAGTAGGGATTTTGTCATATCAACATCGCAATGCCTACCTATATAACTTAGCGAATCTTTATTTCAAGACACACTGTTTACGACTACTACTAGAAACATATCTGCTTACTTAATCATCAGTATCATTTACTTCACATCAGCGATATACTAGAATATAAAACAAAGCACATAAATGAAGAAGCTGGTTTCTCTCGTATTTGTAAATTCCCTTTTGTATTTCCCTCAACTAGCCTCATGTTACGCTTAGCATAATTGATTAAAACAAATGAAACACGACACAAAATACAAACACAAAATTAAACGGAATACAAACGTTCTTGTAGGCATACTCGTAATAGGTATCTAGCAGTGTTGCCAACTCCTAGAAATTCGAGTCGCTAAACTCAAAGTCAAAAGTCGCCAGAAAGTCGCTAAAACTAAAACATAACCATAAAAAGTTCGGGGACCCCCCCCCCCCCCATAATGATATACAGATGGAACTTCAATTAAATAAATTTTGAATTTGGTGCGCTATCGCGTTTGTCGTTTTCCATATTAAGTATCTCTTGGCATGAAATAATTATTTGTCGATTTGATAAAAAAAATATCTATTATTGGCTCTAGAACTGTTTTAATTTGTACTCCAAAAGTCGCCAGATAAGTCGCTAAACTATTTTTGTCGTCAAAACTTTTTTTTGGTCGCTAAGCCTTAAGCAAAAGTCGCTAGTTCTAGCGACAAAATCGCTAAATTGGCAACACTGCTTTTAGACAAAATACCACGAATGTACCACAAGGCAAGCCGACCCGAAACTTTGGAGCAATTAATCCTAGGGTGTCTCCAATTGCAAGTATAATTATATTATCATTCAGATATGTATAACATAACGTTACTGCTCCTAATTTTAATTAAGTTAATCGCTTTATTACCGTACGGAATCTAGTTACAGACTGTTGTATTACACTATCTGTTAACCTTTAGCAAACATCTATACAATTTATATCCCAAATATTCGTTATTTTTTCATCTTCTAATATTAACTAGTACCTATAGGTATAGATTATACTAACGGGTACCAATAAGCGGATAAGTAAACATACTTAAAGACAACAACACTCTAGACTTAGGTATAAATCTAGTGCTGATCACCCATACATTTGCCCCTAGCGGGATTCAAATACGCTACCTCCGGTTTCGTAGTAAAAGCCTCACACGAAATGAAGTTGTGAAAAACAAATATAAAGCTTATAAAGGCACAATTAATTGATATTAAATGACCAAATTTATAACAGATTTGTAAATTGATTCGAATTTAATGATTTTGTGTTCGTATATTTTGAGTGAAGTTGAAATTAATTTACAAACAATGACGCCAAAGGGAGCATTAACGTGTCATTGAAATTATTTTAATTTGTGTATTACACGTGTTTGTGGGAATTGGGAAATGACATAAATGATTTCGCAGTAAAGGTACACGGTGTATTCAAAACTTGTTTTTATTTAATACGATGTATTCATCGAAATTTTATCGGTATTTATTTATTTAAGTACACTTTATTGCACAATAAAAAACAAATGTACAAAAGGCGGACTTAATGCCATACGGCATTCTCTACCAGACAACCTTTAAGGCAAACAGAGAGCATGTGTAGGCGCAAAAAGAATAATACATATAATATAATAGATACAATATATAACAGGAAGATACCTATTACACTACATAAATACAATAGTTTACAATACATAAATATACTAAAATATATAGATAGGTATACAAAAATTCATAAATAACTACAATGACAGATGATGAAAACTAAAGGTTTAAAAAGTGCTTACGTAACAAACGCTTGAATGCTAGCTTACTCGGTGCTTGCCTGATAGCTAGAGGGAGAGAATTCCAGGGACGGATTGCCTGAAGGGCGAAAGAGTTGGAAATGAAATTAGTATGGTATTGGTATTGGTACGATATTCAATAGTTCAATAGGTACTGTTAGTTTTTATGATAATGTTATTTGTACTAAGATAAAAGATCTTGAATTCAACGTCCGCCTTTGCCTAAAATATACCTTACACACTTTGATCAAAACAGCCTAAACGGATTTAACTCGTGAATGGAGATAAGACTTTTTTTGGTATACCTACATTATTCCATGTGTTTGCGTTTTTGCGAATATATTTTGTATATATAGTATATTCCTATCTTCTTATTATATTTTAGGTATGTGTAGCTAAAATCGGTGCTAGTAAGGCACCCCTTTTTGTATTGTATAATATAAATTTATGCGTACACCTTTGTATATTTAGTAATTTTCTAAAATGTGGTTATTTGTACTTTAGAGTTAGACTACCGTCATATCAGTCGGCTATGAATATGGGAACGTTGAAGTGTTTTTTTACATATATTCGTACAAGATATACTCACCTCACCATCTATAGTTTCCGACAAGATAAATCCATATTTTTAAACAAGTACAACGGCATATAAAATAAAACATTTCATAACTTATTGCGGTTTCCCCCTTCAATATTTCATAGCCTTTTTGAGATAAATAAACTGACGCTAGGCAGTTTTTTATATACAGTTTCCCTCTTAATATACAGAGTGCTCCTTTTTCACTCCACGACCGCATTCTAAAAGCAACTTACAAATACGGTCAACTTATCAAAACATCCATTCTAAGATTGAGTTCAATCTCTTCGGGGTTCCGTTTGGTGAAAATTTGAATAAATCTTATTGGCTTTCACAAGAAATGGATTTAAAATTTGAATATTTGCTTATTTTGGAATGAAACAACTTTAAAGGATTTAACTCGCGTATTTTATTTTATTGGCTAACGTTGCGTACTTAAAATTAGTACGCGAGTTAAATCCTTTAAAGTTGTTTTATTCCAATGTATAATAACCGCATCAGAAATTATTATGTTTGTTTATTTTTAAATCCTTACTAATATTCTGCCCGCGACTTCGTCCGCGTGGAACTCCTCCTTTTTGAAGTCGGTTAAAAAGTAGCCTATGTTCTTTCTCGGGCTCCAGACTTTCTTAATACCAAATTTCATTTAAATCGGTCCAGTAGTTTTAGCGTGAAAGCGTAACAGACAGAGAGACAGAGTTACCTTTACACATTAGAATAACATATTATTATCTAGGCTATTTTGTATAACGATATCGTATAAAGCATTTGTCGTGCGCAGACGGAAGCTAGTATTTATATATTGTAACTAATAGCCATAATAAACAAAAACAAATTTAAAAAATACGATTTAATTCCAATAGCCGCCATTCATAAAACGCTCTGAGACGAAGTTCTTTTCCAAAGAACTAAGCGAGCCAATATAACACGAAATATTAAAAAATATCGAGAAATAATACGTAGCTATTTCTTGATTACTTGACGCGTTGCCTTTGCCAATCATTTTGACAGCAAACAATATTTCTATCGTCTCATAATCATTACTTTCACATATTATTACAAAGAAATACACTTAGTCCAAGATGAAGGTTCTAGCTTGTTGATAGATCCATAATAATAATATATTATGTACAAATCAACTCAAGTGAACACGTATCAATAAGAAAAGTTTTTTTCAAAGTTAATAAATATTTTTTTTATATATAATAAACATTTTCTATTGTTAAAATAGACACAACTTTCATTATTATGCATTATCGCAAAAAATTTAGTTCAACTGTCATATTATACCAATCACAGACCATTATCTTGTTTCCCATTGGTGGGAAATGACAGTTAGACCTCAGTCTTTACACCAATTATGTTGAAAATAGTATCACTGAAAAAGTGTGATTTCTTATAGTATAGTATAGTCCCCGACCGTTTATTATCATGATTAACAATAAACAAGTATGGCGGAGTTATACTTTAGAAATGAAATGGATTTTTGAAGATGTTGAAAAAAAAATAACGTTAGACTATCGTCAGCTCAGCCGTGACACGAATATAGGAACTGTATAGTTTTCAAAACGTTAGCAAATAAGATAAAATACGCCATTTAAATCCGTTCGTGTTTTATTCCAACATGTAATAACCGTGAAGGCATCAGAAATTATTTAAAAAATATATATATAAAGCCTCTTATACACTTTATTTTTGTCTACCCACTTTGCAAACTAATTGCATTTCTCGTGTACGGCAATGCACAAGTAGAATCACAATCAATACAGAAGTCTATAAATGCATTCCAAACCGGGGCAATTGGCTGTCTCTGAATAGAAACTACTCACTCTACTCAGAAACAAATGCAATATTAAAGTATGTGTTTATACCTATATGTCACCGTGTCGTTACACGGTGTCATAATCTATATCACGAGATGGGTCACTATCGACAGATGTGTCTTTATTTAATGAGGGCCACCGCGTGTTAGAAATCCGCTAGATGCGCTAGTGTAGAATGAGGTCCAGCTGTCATGTTCCACCAATCACAGGCCAGTAGCTTGCCTCTCATTGGTGGAACATGACAGTTAGACCTCATTCTACACTAGCGCATCTAGCGGATTTCTGACACGCGATGACCCTCATTTCACTGACACATGCGTTATTCTTCTTTATCTACAACAAACAGACGTATTGTGTTTCAGTGTACCATTTTTTTTAAAGGGTGTAAGGTTCTCGCCCACGTCGACTTTTTGTAGACTGGCAGTCGCGATTAAAGTCGCGCGTTCGTAACAATATAGTCGCAAAACGGTCGCTAGCTATGTATTTTTGTAGCGATGCTGTCGTTAAAAAGTCGCCGTGGGCGCGGGCCCTTATATTAAAAACGAATGTGCGATAATCTAACGCTAAAGTATATCGTTAGCTCAGTCGTCCTACGAATATGGGAACTGTAAAGTTTTAGAAACGTTAGCAAATGAAATAAAAACCGCGAGTTAAATCTATTAGGTACTTGATGGCACGTATATCTGTGCACTTAGTACCTAAGATACATATCTACTTATTTTGCTGTCTGTAATTCTTAAACGGCCAATCAATCGGCTAATCAATGGTTAGGGGCCGTTTAAGAATTACGTAAGCAGTCATTACAAGTATTTACCCCACCTTCCTTCCCCCTATATAAACTTTAAGCATGTGTATATAAAAGTAAATAAATAGGTACTGCTAACATACTCACCATTTAGACTCCCCACCTTCGATCAAAAACAAGCAAAGCAAGGACCCCTGTATTGCTTACGTAATATTTGAACGGCCCCTTATAACAGAAGGCGAGGCTGTGTCCAGGCATTAATATTTCGACGGTAGATTTGAACCGACACCGCGATCCGTTTTCATATTTAATGTTTA
Source organism: Polylopha cassiicola (assembly GCA_038024825.1). NCBI lineage: Eukaryota > Metazoa > Arthropoda > Insecta > Lepidoptera > Tortricidae > Polylopha > Polylopha cassiicola. Next base: position 7,041,120 of record CP149059.1, read on the forward strand.
AAGTGCTTTTTCGTGTAGGTGTTGAGCTTCGATGCTAAATTGGAAAACCTATTTTGGTTATTTGAGTTCTATAGACGGAAAAAATGAGACTGATCTGATGATTATGGACTTCTTCATTACTGTAATAAGGGTTATTTTTCTGTTCGACGAAGCCAGAAAGCGGCAATTTCATTTAGCGCAGCGGCCAGAAAGCTAGCGCTTTCCGGCCGGAGGACAGAAATAGTACATTACGCACCAAGGCCAGTAATATAAAAAACGTCTCAGATCACATGTAATTGTCGTCCGAGGCGAAGCCGAGGTTGACAAAAATGTGATCTGAGGCTTTTTTATTTTACTGGCCGAGGTCAGTATACTATTTTTCTGTTCGACGAAGCCAGAAAGCGGAAATCTCATTTAGCGAAGCGGCCACAAAGTTGGCGCTTTCTGGCCGGAGGACGGAAAAAGTATTTTATTGAAATAGATAACATACCTACCTAATCGTAATATAAAATTCAAGTAGTACAATTATAAAGAATCATTGGATTCGAAACGAATTGTCTGATTGTGCGCAGTACAGTACCAAAGTTATACCAGTTCACTCACCTGGTAAAATACGAATTTATGTACAAAAATATATATTTAATACATGAATATCTTTTTCCTTGTGACATGACATAATCCTAAATTGATATGGCTTGCTCATTTCACCGCATATACGTAACTTTCGTCGTTTTCTGTGTAATGAATAGTTTTCTGAATGGCTTTTTTTTGTGACTCTAATATGTAATACTACTAGTTTGTGCCTGTGACTTTGTCTGCGTAGAATTTATACTAAAGGTAGTTAATTTTATATCGTACTTTATTATTGAATTCTACCACTTTTCATCTTATTTGGAACAATTTATGAAGTCAAAAATATATAAATAGCCTTCTTAGGGACTTGTATGTGGTAAATATGCCTAATTCGTAATATATCTTATACCTATGACTTATACGATTACTAGCAGAAAAGTCATTTATAAGATCCCTATGACTACCAAATAGTGAGACCTATTTTATATAAGTACCTATGTACGGAAGAAATGTTGCAATTGAATTTTAAAGCAGATAACTTAAAAAAATTGCTAAAATTTTGTACACACGTTCAGTTTGAATGGCAATGCATGGATAACTATGTGACGTAGTTCTAAAACTAAGTAAAAAAGATTGTTTTAAAAGTTTTTACTTTTATAAATATATTAACCAATTATTTAATGCACAGTGATCTAATTCAGTGCATGGATCATTATAACCGCTTAACAATAATTTCGAGACTATCATTCCTTATTTATTGCCAAGAAAGAGTAATTTATCGAACATCTGATGGTAAACCATATCAATAATGCACGGGTGAATTTATACGTATCGTATTAGGTAGGTTCGGCCCTTAGGGAGTGTTTAAGTAGATCGCTATTCAATTTCCTGCGTTATGACGCTGCGGGCTTGGCGGCTAATTTACAAAAACAAGCGCGTGGATTGACTCAATCCTATCCTTCCTTATTATTAATACCTATATCGCACACCTAGATCTAAAGAGAGCTAACTCAAAAAGGTACTTTTTCAGGAGAGGCGAGAAACTGATTAATATGTCGATATGCACGCATGAGTTGTCTGTATAAATTTATACTTTTTATAATAAAGCTAGCAGAGTTATATTAGCTGAAATCAGTTTTAGTGTAGGTGGGTTTTGCTGGAATCCGATGGTGTGCATAACTCAAATCTTCCGGTTTTTGAGTTAGACCCCTTTAGATCTAGGTGTGCGATATATTATACACTAGCTGTCCGCCCCGGCTTCGCACCGATCATCTTTTATAACCTATGTCACTCGTGATATCTTCCTAACAGTGAATCCGTTCTAGAGCCTATTTAATCCAAACAAACAAACCTTTCCTCTTTATAATATTAGTATAGATGTCGGATTGTCATGAAAGTGGCGCATATATCTTAACTGATTGCCTGATAACATAACTGATCAGTTAATCGAATTTATTCGTAGATTTGATTACATTATTTGAAAACGTCAAGTTTAAGCAGTGCGTGTGGGTGAGGTCGATACAGTTGTAGCGAGATTTTATGGTGAAATTAGTGAATTTAAGAAAACGAAAGTGCTTATTCATATAATATAGTAGGTAGTATTTAAAATTCTATTGACCAATGTAGTGTCAGAGGTAACCACATCACAGATTAGGCTACTAAAGTGCTCTCGAGTTGAGATTGCATTCCTGCTACACGCTGTCGTAGCCCGTAGACGTGCTACGAATAATCAAGGCAGACTGTCGTAGCAGAAAAGCGTAGCACTTGTTACGTACTTCCCTATTTGATTTTGATAACTGGGGCCCTAGACAAGTGCCCAACGTTCAACGTTAACGTTAAACGTTAGGACCGAAATGTATGGGATTTGACATCCGCGAACGACTGTCACGTACGTCGCAAATGTCAAATCCCATACATTTTGGTGCTAACGTTTAACGTTAACGTTGAACGTTGGGCACTTGTCTAGCCCCCCTGGACTGTTAGTTATTTTTGACATCCAGCGTTTTAATGATAAATTGATAACAAATTATATCTTTTAAATTAAGTGATTATTTTATATTTTCTGACGCTTACGCTCTTTTTACTATAATGGATTTTTAATTCATATGCTGAAGTTTCGGAAACTTTACAATTTTTCTATAGCTTTAGCATTAGACTATGGTCAGCCTAGTAGTGCTACGAAGATGAAAGTTTTCGAAACGTCCGCAAATGAAATAAAATACGCGAGTTAAATCCGTAACAGTTATTTCATTCCAATGTGTAACAACTGCGAAGGCATCAGAAATTAATGGATAGGTATGTTTGATTCTAGAGATACATTATATTTATGCTTACGTAGTTACAATCAAATTGTCGTATTGATCCCGGTCCCAACACAATAGCTTCGTATTCAAACAGCCCTGGGCCCTAGAAAATACATGAGAAATGTTGGCAAGAAATTCTTGCCTCAAATTTTTTTGTAAGAAAAGGTCGGAGTTTCAAAAGTCACATAATACGTGAATTTAATGATGTCACGTTTTTAACCTTTCACTTAATTTAATGTAACTAAAGGGATCAGATGAGATAAGATACATTTATTTCCCAATAGTTATAAAATATAATCACATTATGTCAAAATACATGCACTTACACGAATTAATCGCAGGATTTAATAAATAACATATAAAATTATAAGGCAACTTTGTTAAAGGCAATTAAAATTAAACGATTATAACGGAACTGACGATAGTCTAACAGTTAGCTACGAACATGGAAATTGTGAAGTTTTGAAAACGTCAGCAGAATGATATATCATTTCAACGTGGAACAACGGAATATAAAAGTTATGTACCTAAACAACCGTTCCATAGTTCCTGATACGTGAAAAATCAACATCAAAATCACACAAACACATTAAACTTGTAAAACCCCTCTTTATTTTTCAAGGGTTAAAAAGAATAAAACGTGCAATTTTGTAAACGCATAAAAAAAAAGTATAGAATTGAAACTCGAGTCACGTGCAGTTATCATTCATTTATGTAAATTTTGTACATTTTTCTATTTTACTTGTCTATGGGGGAATTTATATATATTTTAAATACACATAATATGTATCCTTTGACAAAGATCTAGAACGATAATAAATATGATTTATGAGCCTTCCATTAACAACGTCTGCGAAATAAAATGAAATATTAATGACCTTTTCAAATCAATCATAAAATGTAACACAATATTTTCGTATGGCTTATACTTTGCTATTTTTACAAAGGCATACAAGAAAATGTTCTCAAAGATAATCACGATATGAAATATTTCGTTTTCTTATACCCTATTGCTTAATTTTTTTTATATATAATTCTTAAATCCATTAATATGTAAAAGATGGAGCTGACTTAATGACTGGCATATCAATATAGCTATAAGGGTTAAAAACTTGAAATTTTGGAAAGGATTCCTTTTATGACGTAGGGGAACACTAAGAAAGATTATAATTTCTGATGCCTTCGCAGTTATTACACATTGGAATGAAACAACTATTAACGGATTTAACTCGCGTATTTTTATTTTATTTTATTTGCTGACTTTTCTGATTCTTTACAGATTCCATAATCGTAGCACGACTAAGCTGACAATAGTCTAACGCTAAAACTATATAAATCTCTTTAGACTATTGTCACCAATAACCCTGATAACATAATAACATCGTTCCACCAAGTTCCTATATAATTCTCGTTATATATATATAGGTATACATTATGCAGTTCATCCGAGACACGTCGGTTAACTGAGCGGCCACTGAGATAACACGCAGTAGGTACTCATAGCAAGCTGTTGCGTTACGCTTCGACTTACGGTTAACGATCAATGAACCGAGTAACTGGTTAATCCCTTAGTTATACATCGTATTAATATATGTATTTAAGTATATCTGTAATCTATACTTATTATAATAAAGAGGAAAGGCTTGTTTGTTTGGATTGAATGGGTTACAAAACGATTGGATTTGGAAAACTCTTCCATTATTGGGAAGCTACACTATTGAAATTCGTTAGTCACAAAGACTATATAATATTTTGAAAGACAACAGGATTAAGCTGACGATATTTTAACGCTAAAGCTACTTTAGTGTCGATAGTCTAACGCTAAAGCTACTTCAGCGTCGATTGTCTAACGCTAAAGTTACGTTATAGTTGTTTTATTCCAATAGTTACTAAGAATTCAAATTGAAGCCTCTATCCTCAATATCAACTTCAAAATAACTCACACTGGAGACAAACGTTTCAAGTTCAAACAAGTTTCCACACGATATATTACACACATGTGTTGAGTTAGGATGCGGTTAATTTCTAATTAAGTTCTACTATGATTGATGTTGACATTTTGACGGGAGTTCCTGAGATATCTGCTATACAGTGTTAGTATTACGAGACGGTATATTGTTTCTAATTTATTTAATGTTACGTAACCGAGCTTGATTAAGATATCTATTACAAATGTAGGTACTGTTTCAATTGATTTCCAAAACCAGAATGGCTCATATGCCTAACAATTAGTAAGTAAGACACGTCGTTATAAATATTTTTTAGTAAAAAGATACACTAATAAGTGTGTCTTTTTTATTTGTACTAGCTTTATCGTTATATCTTTACCTAATAATTTCTGATGCCTTCGCGGTTATTAAATGAATAATTATAACGGATTTAAGTCCCGTATTTTATTTTATTCACTGTCGTTTTGAACATTATAGTTACCATATTCGTAGCCGACCGCGCTGACGATAGTCTAATACTAAAGTCAGACATTATACATGAAATAAAATACACGAATTCAATTCGTTATGGTTGTTTTATTCCATTTCAATACTTCAATACACTCTAGCATTATCAATATCAACAGTAAAGTTTTGTTTACAGTTTCACAAGTAAATAACCGAGCTAAAGAAACATCGCCTAACCGTTATTAATTCGAAAGTGCACTTATACTTAACACGGTTAATCAGCTAAAATTCATCAGTGGAAGTGAACTGCATACATTATGTTTGAATTTTGAGCATCATTTTCAGTTATCCTCGAAAAGGTGGGTTTATATAAGATGCATTAGTCGCACTTAGTGACCGTCCGAAGTGACGTGTGATTAAACAAGCTATTTTTAACCCTCCCCTCATTATCTTAGAATTAATAATTCAATAGAGTGAAAAGGGCCAGATTAATGTGCCCACATTTTCCATAAGCGCCTATTATTATATTTTATATGGTATCTTTCATACTACGTTTGCTTACTAACTGCGCATGGTTTCGTCCGCGTGGAATTCAATTGTCCCAGGTAATTGGAGTAAAAACAGGGGTCGAGAGTACACATACAAACTTAGCTTTATGGCTACCTGTAAACATTGTAAAAACACACTACTGAAATGATAATAATCCAACGTTTTTGAATATAGATTATTTGTGAACATCGAAATCACATTACAAAAAGCGGACTAAATGACATACGGCATTCTCTACCAGTCATCCTTAGAGTCATAGACAAAAAATTAAGTTCTTAATTGCAAACAATTTATAAAACGAAATTAAAGACAACCAAATAATACCATAAAGACATTTTACTATATAAATTATAATATAAAATAGGTACTAGCGGTCCGCCCCGGGTTCGCACTGAATCGTGCTATGAAAAAGGGAATTGTAAAATGTTCGACAACAACAAAAATAACTAATAACCGCGAACGCATCAGTAATTATTTTCTTGTATCTGCTATATAAGCTGTACCTATGAAGGTTGTATAACAGTAACCTTATATAAGCTTAATAAATGTATATTTTATCTACGTAATAGTAGTTCGATTCCTAACGTAGGTAAGCACTAAGGCAGGATTATGAAAATTGACTAGGGGGTAAAACGGGGGTAATCATGCGCAGACAAAGTCGCAGGCAGAAGCTATTTTCGAATATGGGAAGCCCGAAAATCAATATGCGAGTAGAAACCGTAACTGTTGTCTGAAAGGGTTATTTTAACCTTTCTTGACTGTCAATAAAAAACATTTTAACCTCAAATATATATAAATAGTGTCCTTTTTGTATTTGAGTTGTGTCAGAAGGATCAAACAGCTTTGATCTTAGTATGAATGAACTCTTAAACTATCGGTGGAAGCGACCCAAAGCCTCTGAAATGTCTCTTAAAAAGAACACGGTAAAGGTACCTTTACCAATCAGTCACTTTACTTTATACTTTTCCATGACCATTAAAGGAAATGTTGTTTATGACATTAAAGGAATTGATGTTGACGGAATAATAAAAGGAATTTAATGATAAATATTTGATTGGGCTGTAATTTTGTTTAAGTTATCACTAAATAATAAATATGATAGGTATAATGGATACAAACTCACGTGCTTCGAAAATTTTATATGTACCTAGTATAGGTATAGTTCTTTTGTTCGTAGAAGTCGGAACTGACAATAGTTTTCCTACGATAATCTAACAGTGCAGTGAAATTTTATTAAATTTCGTCTTAACCTTATTTTATAAAGAAATTCCTGCAATTGTTTATTTTTTGTGGCATAATACTGGCTATTGTATAATATATTTATCTAATTTTTAAACTACTTATTCTGTATAACACCTATCTTTTGTTATATTTTGTTACTTCAATTAAAACTCGTAAAGTAAAGCTGCTCTATAATTTGTCTCTGAAATACTCGCTTGCTTCGACATCTTCTAATATTTATCAATTTCTTTTATATAACAAGGTAGTCTGCATAATATGGAATTTCAGTATTAGACTATTGTTAACTCAGTCTATTATAAATATATTCGAATTAAATCCGTTATTGTTTATTTAATAATAAATAATATTTTTAATAACCGTAAATGTAACAGAAATTATTATAATAAAGCTTCAGTTTAACCTCAACTGTGATAAAATATATTTGTTAAAGTTATAGATTATCTTTTTACATGATATTGCATTTAAAAGTTTGACAAATTACTCAACTTTTACACGGAATAAAATACATTAAAAACTTCCGGGGCTCACGTTAGCTCCCGATATGGCTAAAGTAATGGATAGAGGTGAGATGTAGTACCTACTTGGCAAAATACGTACCGAGTCTTATAATTACGCGTACACAAATACTAGGTTGGTTTATTTTATTTATTTTTAATAAACACAAAGCACTTTTTGTTCCTATAATATTCATCATTGTAACTTTTTCTATCTTTAATGTTTCATACTTATTTAGGATAGATAGTATTTTTTGCCTATCTTCATTTTTGTTTTTAGTAATTGTTTGCACCTATTTTTTTTCTGTATGACTCTAAGGTTCACTGTTAGAAAATGCCTCAAGACATTAAATTTGCTTTTTGTACACTTACATAAATTATTATGTTTAGTAATCGAAAGCTAACACTGCATGTATAATTAATGAGCAGATAAATGGACTAACAAGGCATAAATGGTAAATAAAAACATCGTAGTACTTACATATAAACAAGATATCATATTACAGATTCAAATAATACAATATCCTATTTATAGAACATATAATAATAATATCAAGTAATACGCGGTTATATGATAAGTAAGAAGTCTTACCAAAGAAGCCTTCTCTCTTATCTATAGTATGTACTTAAATAAAAAAATTAAAGAATATACAATATTAATATCTAATTCTGAACTTACTTTCGATAAGCTTACTTAAGTCTTTGCATACGTCTGAAAGTCAAACACGTAGAAATTTGCGCGTCCGCCAAAAAACCTGTTCCAAATACTGGTCTGTTAAATCTCGCCTCTAGTATTGGGTATTTACCAAATACCGCAGAAACAGGTACTCGATCAATCGATTAGCCGACCGGAGGCTGAACTAAGAACACTTACTGCACACAACACATCCCTGGCAGGTAAGTTCATTCCCCTTTGTAAACAACCTATTTGCAAATTGGCTACTCTTTGCTTTGAAATTTGGAAGTTTCGTTCACTTGTCTGTTTTTGTATCGTATGATTGGAATAGAAATGACGACTGTTTTTTCTTTGTCCATCACGTAGATTACCAAAAAAATTTTAGCACCTATTTTGAACAAATAAAAAATGACAGTTAGGACTTTTGACGTCACGTTAGTACCTACAAACCCACTCTCGGGAGAGGGTGCTCACGTGAAACGAGTTTTTTGTTACAGTTATATATATAGGTATATATACAAATTGTTTAGTAAATAGCGACAACTTCTTTATGAGTCTATTTTTCATTTGTGTACTTATATTAGGTAAATATTAAAATAACTTAAGATATTTAAAAGATACATATTTCTTAGTTTACTTTCAGGCTTAAATAAATATTGTTGAATTGGAAATAATAAGTTTTATATAGACAAAGGCTCTATAAGAACCATATAGTGTCTTCGTACAGCATACATCTTAGAGCTTGCGTGCTGCCTGGGTACTTAACAAAGCATAAAAAATCTTAAATACAAAGAAAGGAAACCTACATTCGAAAAGCCTCTAAGGAAGACCTATATTCAGTATACCCTTAGTAATAATTATAATTACTACCTACTCTTGATATTTCAATTTATTTCACCCAACGCGTTTGACCGGGAGTTTAGAAACAACAACCTAATTATAAATACGTAACTCCGTCGGAGGTGATATTCCATTTGAAAATTAATTTTCGCACCGGATTAACATAACGCGGACGTGCGTGAAGCAAAAGGTACTTATAAATAAATTAATGTTGACAAATTAGGTATCACATATTTTGCCAAGTAGGTATGTAAGTAACCATTTATAATTTGCCTTTTAACTGCTAGCGACCCGAATCGGCTTCACACGGGTGTTATAAACCTTCCTCTTTAATCACTCTATCTTTTAAAAAAACGCATCAAAATCCGTTACGTAGTTTTTAAGATTTAAGCGTACATAGGGATATAAGGACAGAAAAACCGACTTTGTCTTATACCTACTATGTAGTGATACCTACTTGTTTATTTAATTATAGTTTTTACCCGCGACTACCTCTGCGCAAGATAAGCGCTCTATTTTATCCTCTTATACGAATTTTCAAAAATCATTTCTTAGTGCTTTCCTATGTTATAAAAGGAAATCCTGTGTTATAAAAGGAAATACATGAAATAAAGTGTAAATAAATAAATAAATAAATAATATTGTGCTGAGTTTGCTAACTCCTGCATAAATTACATATAGTCAATTCAAACGTATTTCAGGTCCACATGTATCATATAATAGTGATGTATGGGCATTTTTGTTTGTCAACTCGATGAGTGACGAAGCTGTATTTTATGAACAAAAATAGTGAAAGGGGATGTGATGTATCTGTTTTTGCCGACACTACATTTTTATTCCATCACATCTATACTAATATTATAAAGCTGAAGAGTGTGTTTGTTTGTTTGAACGCGCTAATCTCAGGAGCTACTGGTTCGAATTCAAAAATTCTTTTTTTGTTGGATGGACCATTTATCGAGGAAGGCTTTAGGCTATATAACATCACGCTGCAACCAATAGGAGCGAAGAAACAGTGGAAAATGTGTAAAAAACGGGAAAAATATGAAGCCTTATGAAGAATTACTATTCCACGGGGACGAAGTCGCGGGCACAGCTAGTTGAGGTATAAAAAGCCAGTCAAATGCGAGTCGGATGGGAAGGGTTCCGTACCATTATTGTATTGTATACGGACGGACGGACAACGGAGTCTAAGTAATAGTGTCCGTTTTACCCTTTGGGTAGGGAACCTTAAAAAACACATGTAGAAACGATGGTCTCGAACGAAATGATCCGTGAAATTAAATTGTGGTATATTCTTATAGCATTTGTACCTGACTCTTTGATGTTATATCTGTATTTATGTATAGCAGAAGCGTTGCTTATTTTTGGACTAGATTAATTAGTGTGATTGATGCATATTACTGTAGGCAGTGATATAATGGTGATAGTGATGATGTTATGATATCGCATGTTGAGAACGAAAGTGACCTAACTCGAAATCTTTACTACGCGAATTCAAATTTTTAATGTTAGATTTAGAATCCTTAATGGAGTAACGATATATTTTGAATCGTGTCACTTTCGTTCTCAATATGCGATATGTTCACTATGCGTCAAAATTATCTGACCCCACTTCCAAACTTATGAAGCTTATGAAACCTATGAAGCTTTTTGTACATCTATATCTATAGTACTTATATTATAAAGAGGAAAGGTTTGTTTGTTTGGATTGAATAGGCTCCTAAACTGGACCGATTTAAAAAAATCTTTCACTGTTGGAAAGCTACACTATTCTCGAGTGACATAGGCTATAAAAAAAGGGATCCGGGCGAAGCCAGGGCGGACAGCTAGTTAACTTATAAAGCCTATGAAGCTTTGTGTACATTTAAAATATTTTTCCGCAATCAACGGATTGCAAATGAAACGTAATAAGAGTAGAAATTACAATGTTCCATCTCACTGAAATACCTTTTTGAAATGTTCCTCGTATTGTACTTTTCATGCGCAGCTGGAGAACAAAGGTTGAACAAACACAACGTGTCTACTATACAGAATAGCCCTAATTAATATTTAGTTTCATCCCTTTGTGCATGAGATGTGGTTTGGAGAAATTTCAACACTTTTTGACTACTCTTGTTATAATTATAACTTTTTGGACTGAGGTATTTTACTCGGAGATCGTTGATAATTTACACACATACACGAATGTTTCTATTAAAAAGTTGTCTTAATATAGGTAATTAGAAAATTAAACTTTAAAAAAAATACCTATAGCAAGTATTCGTGTCTAAAATCACATCATTTTGTAATGGTTATACCAACTGAAATACCTACACAAAATAACTCACAAATAAATATGGACGACATTATCTTTACTACAATGGTTGAAATAAAGTTATTTTAACAGAGTAAATTAATTTTATATTAATATTCATAGCAGACTGAGCTGACGATAGTCTAACACTAGATTTTAGCTAGCTCAGCTTATAATATACGCAAGTTAAATTCATTATAATTATTATTATTTTTTTTTTTTTTCGAACTGAATACTGAAGCGCAGTTGGCCAGCTAATGGGCCTTTACTGCAAAACTGGGTTGGGTTTAGGGTTTTTAGCCCTGACCGACCCGAGGGCCCCCCAAGGTGGGGGGTTATATATAGTATACGAAATGATCACATTATGCCGAATTGAGCTGTACAGAAATAATGAATATGGTTATTAAAAACATTGTATAGATAATTAATCATTATAATGTCATTATCTGATTAGAAATATAGACTAAAATTACCAAAAGCCTATTGCAGAAAAGGTAAAAATAAAGTGAAGTGAATAAAAGGATCGGTGTGGGCGGCCCGAAGGCTTACAGGTGATCCTTCTAAGAAAGGTCAAGTACAACTTCAAGTAGATGTCAATCCTTTTTGAATTACTATTATATTTAAAAGTCAAAAGTCCTTACGGCCCGATCCATCAGATAACGCTGAAAGCGCTCGTACATTGTAAGGATGACCTATTTGCAAAGGCCAAGTTCGAAATCCTTAAAAAGAGTTGCCAACATAATAATACGGATTTACGCAACGAAACGAACAACGGCAAGGGTCGGGTTTAGAAATCTCGCAACTCACAATAGGTTCGCGCGAGGCAAATTGGAAAATCGTGTAATTTTCACCTGATTCGCGGGGAAATAGATGACTGACGTCACCTTACGTCAACCATCCGGGTACATTATTGCGCCGCGTAATAAAATATTACGCTGGGTTTATCAATCTTTTTCCGAAGGGTTCATTTGTTTTGGCGGAGTGTTTATCTGTATATTTGCTTATGCTTTTTGCACGAAATTATCAAACGAATATCTAAGCACCAGCAAGGCTTTTCATGCTTTATCATATCTACAAGAACTGATTTTGTCATGTGGATATGGCTCCACTCTCTTGGTGGACAAAATTAGCCGTCCGTGGTATTCTTGCATTGACTAAACAGATATTGTCCAGGAATTAGTTCAGTTAGTTAGAATTAAGAACTAAATTTCAAACTAGGAAGCAAAGGTTTTACGTATTCTAAAATGGAGTAGAGATTCTATTCTAGAATAGAGCTCTAAAATGTAATATTAATAATATTTACTACTCCAAAAATTATGCTCTGTTTCTGCTAAAACAATCCATGTTTAAAATGTATACTAATATTATAAAGCTAAAGAATTTGTTTGATTGTTTGAATGCGCTAATCTCAGGAACTACTAGGTCGAATTGAAAAATATATTTTTTTTGTTGGATAGACCATTTATCGAGGAAGGCTTTAGGCTATATCACATCATGCTGCGACCAATAGGAGCAAAAAAACTGGAAAATGTGTAATAAACGGGGAAAATATGAAGCCTATATATGAAGAATAACTTGTTCTATTCCACGCGGACGAAGTTGCGGGCACAGCTAGTACTCTATATAAACAGATTTATTTAATCTATTCAGTATACCTCTTAGAAATTCAAGGTAGAACCTTAGGGGCGGCAGTTCATTAATTTCAATATCACGGCTAATATTACAATGACTTGCTACAACCCTCTAATGCAAGACGGAACCATACAAACCTCGTCCATTTGTCGTTTGATGACGACACATTACGTAAATGACACGTAGCTATGTCGCATAATGGCAACCTGAGAAAGACGCCAACTACATTTATTATAACGTGGCAATTTAGAACAAAGCAAGCTCACGTTACCATAATATGTGCTTAGTCGCTAAGTCTTTGTTATTTCGGTCACGAATTTGTCCCGTGTCGGCCAGGCGTTTTCCTAATGGGCGAAATGTATGATTGAATCTATGGCCACGGGATTTGCACTTCACTGCGATTCATTAATGCTCGGTGACCTTGAGAGGGTTTTGGGAGCATTGTGTTTTATTTTTCTCGTGACAGCTACACGACCGTGCACTTACCTTCGCTTTAAAAAAACAATTAACGGGCCTACTTCTTATACTTTAATATGACACAATCTGTATTTGGGTGCCCCTAACGGATCGACCTTTTTAATATAGAGTAGGCAAATGTCATTCTCCTCTTGTGTTTGTAACACTGCTAGTTTTAAGTTTGAAATAAAAGTGCACACCTATTTATGTCACATGACATAACTGATAAGTTAATATTTTTTGAAGCCTTCGTGGTTTTTTTCACATTAGAATGAAACAACTATAATTACAACTATATCATATATTTTTTGACGTTTCGAAAACTTTACACTTCCTATATTCGTAGTATGACTTAGTTGACGACAGTCTAACGATGAAGTAAGTACAGGTAAGTCATTAACCACTTGTCTAGGAGAAATATAACAGTATTTTACAATATAATTCAATGTTATTTCCAAAGTAGGTATTCAGTTTGCTATATCATTTTTAGTATCCAGGACAATGGGGAAACTTCGTAACATGAATGAACCCGCTTTCATTGTTAGAGTATACCCATTGTATTTTATTTCTTTATCAACAGCTGCTATTCTAGTACATGTATAACGAAATAAAGCTCTGAAATTTTAACCACAATAATATATATCGCACACCTGGATCTAAAGAGAGCTAACTCAAAAAAGGTACTTTTTCAGGAGAGGTGAGAAACTGATTAATATGTCCATATGCACGCATGAGTTTTCTGTATAAATTTATACTTTTTATAATAAAGCTAGCAGAGTTATATTAGCTGAAATCAGTTTTAGTGTAGGTGGGTTTTGCTGGAATCCGATGGTGTGCATAACTCAAATCTTCCGGTTTTTGAGTTACTTTCGCATTTATAATATTAGTAGGGATTATTATACTTAATCGTTATTTTTATGTCTTTATTTAATAAGTATTTTTTAGGACAATTCACACGAACCGTTCTAGTCTCAAACATAGCTTTCACTATAAGTACTAAACAACGTATATATTATTATGTAGGTATGTGCTACATAATATATAACAACACAAGACTCAATTGTACGTATTTGCTAAAAATATATGTTTAAAAAGAAAAGGACTAATCGTTTATAATTACCTAAGAACTACATAAAAGACGAAAACAAAAAACTTAAATGGAGAAATCATTAAAATTTAACATCAACTTAAGATTGGGCATTTTACGCTCATCTTTATTTCTCCAATAGATCAATAAATTTTAAAGATATGCAATAAAGTTCCGAAGAGGAAAAGAACCAATCTGTATTTCGACATCGTAAATTTCATTTCGAATCTTTAATACACTCGAGTATTAGAGGGTCTTGAATAAAAATACAACCTCCGCGGCTACATATTAATCGGGAAAGCTCTGGGAAAATAATTAGAAACCTCCCTCTGGGGTAAGCTTAATTAAAACATAATATTCTTTGCAGGTTTTACATATTTTCTATACGAGCTTTTTGGTCCTCTTTTTAAGATTGACTCTGCTATAATGAAGCACAAGAGATTTCATTTTTATAAGTCATAATGATGCATTGAAAAGAGAAATCGAAATTCAATCTCAAAAAGTTATAATTTCTGATGTTTTCGCGGTTAATACATATTGAAATGCCATAGAGCATAAAACTCTTATGATTATGCTGTTTGTTAGCACAAAGGTCAGTCCGCTACGATTATGACAACTGGAAAATTTTCAAAAGGTCGACATAAATAACGGATTAAACGCACGTACCTACCTGTATTACTTACAGGTACCTACGCAAGTTCTATCCGTTATTTATAAGTGTTTACAAGCTACATTAATTACAAATATAATAAAATTATTATTCTCAATCCTTCGCGGTTTTCATTTATTTGCTGGTGTCTCTCGGCTACGAATAATTATGAGAAATAAAATAAAATACGCGAGTTAAATCCGATATAATTCTTTAATTCCAATAGTAAAATTGTTTTTATTAAAGATAGTTTTTTTATAATAGAAATACTTGGTTTGCAAATATAAAATTATTTAAATAACAATGAGAAACGATTAAAATCAGTTTCATCATTTAGAAACTAACTTACAAAGAGATGTATAAACGATAGCGTCAACGTTTATTGAAAGAGGTAAGTATTATTATTTTCTATTAACATTTGAACTATCAAACTATATTAACATACACAATAGCTTACAGCCTAAACTGTGCCCTATGATTTACAACGCTAAAAACTTAATTGCTTGGTTTAACAACTTTTAACTCTGTTAATAATGTACTCAGCGAGATATTAATAAGGTTAAAAGTACTTTCAAATTTTCTGACACATATTACATTTTAATAAAATGAGGTTTAAATACCTTCGTCGAGTCGAGGGGGCTCTCAACTCCAAGTAATAAATAAGCTCTCATCTCGGATTATGAAATCTATTATAAACTTTAATATTAGGTAAGTAAAATACCCTCCAATGATCGTTAAATACATAAACCTCGTTCGGCCGTTAACAAAGTAAGCTTTATTTACCGGTAAGAGTATTATTTTATAAGCAATCCCGTTCCTCGTTAAGAATGCTACTTAAGACTTGAGTAACTTTTGTATTGTATTATTTTAATAGCTGAGGAATTATTTACAATGAATCTGTATTAAGTTATTACTTCACCTGTGCTTATATTATATTTTTTGATCCCTTTGCGGTTATTACGTATTCAATTGAAACAATTATAACGGATTTAAATTGCGTACTTTATTTTATTTGTTGATTGAGCTGACGATAGTAATAGTGTTAGGTTAGAGTCAGTTCGGTCAGCAAATAAAATAAAATACTCGAGTTACATCTCTGTTATGTTTCATTTCATTTTATATACTTATTATGATTACATAGTTACAAATAGATAGATAGCAACCGAACCGGATCAAAAACCATAAACATCGGTCCAGCCCTTCTCGAGTTATAAATAAAAACAAACCCGTATTTGTTTTATTATTTTATTATATAGATTAAAAGCATTAAGTGTTGTAAAGCTGCGGCATATTCTGCAAGGCACCAGCTCGGGAATAAAGATGTGACGTGTAATTATTAAAGAGTGTTGACAGAATAATGGAATATCGATTACTGCGCCACATGAGGTTGAAACGGTGGAATCAGCTAGTCCCGGTACAAAATTGTTCAAAGACTTGATGAAATTCATTGAATATGGTGCGGGACTAGTCATTTGGGACCACCTATGAGTCAATCATTAATTTTTTTACTCAAAACGGGCCATAGGTTTATTTAAATCAAATAACAGGTAGATAATTAAAAACACTTTTGAAAAAATGACAATTTAAGGGGGCCTAGACAAGGTGCCAACGTTCAACGTTAACGTTGACACTTAAATGTATGGGATTTGACATCCGCCAACGACTGTCATGTACGTCTCAAACGTTCGCGAATGTCTAATCCCAGGGTGTGTAATGATCGATATAAAAATATTTAATATATTTTCTATTGATATATCAACATTTGATATAATTTCAAATAATTTCATTTGATATAATTTAATATAATCACTCATTTTGTATAATAAACGTTTGGTATAATTTTAAAATATATAAATTTATTTCGTATATTTATCGTTTGGTATAACGCTTTTTTCTTATAAAGATTATATGGTATAACGCTCATTTTATATACAAATCATAATATATAACAATCAAGAGGTATAATAGGTTTGTAAATCTTTATTACCATTTACCATTATTCTTGGAAATATACAATCATATATGAATGGGCAACCGCCAGAAAAAAAAAGAAAATACATATGAAGCAACAAAAAAGAATTGATAATAATGGACTTAATCGAAAAGAAGAATACAACGAAGGTGAATTTTTACGAGCAATTGCTTCAAATTTAAATCTAAAGTAATGTGCCTGGGATTTATATACTTAACAATATTACCTATATTTAATTTACTTTTGCACATTGTATTTTATTTACCTAACCTAACCTCCTTTTGGTAGCCATTCGTTTTGGTAGGGGGACGCAGTTCAAACCTAACCTAACCTACTTTTTGATAGCAGTTCGTTTTGTGATTATGTCTCTAATACATTATATCAAGAATGGTTATGCCAATTGTATTTTATATGAAAATAACGTTATACCATAAGTTCATTATAGGAAATAAGAATTATACTAAAAGAATGTTATATTAAATTATATTATATCAAATGATCATTATAAGAAATGATAATTATGTCATACGTAAATATATTAAGTGTTGTTATATGATTTAATAATTATATCAAATGAGCGTTATTGCTACTAATATTATACCAAAAAATTTTATAGCCATCGTTACGCACCCCTAATCCCATACATTTTGGTCGTTTTGTTTAACGTTAACGTTGAACGTTGGCACCTTGTCTACGCCAGGTGTTATAAGTTTGACGTATCTGTGTGTGTGCTCCACAATGGATGAATCAATTTCGGTTTTTAGCTATCTATACTAATATAATAAAGCTGAAGAGTTTGTTTGTTTGTTTGTTTGAACGCGCTAATCTCAGAAACTACTGGTTTGAATTGAATAAACCTTTTTTTGTTGGATAGACCATTTATCGAGGAAGGCTTTAGGCTATATAACAGTACGCTGCGACCAATAGGAGCGAAGAAACAGTGGAAAATGTGTAAAAAACGGGGGAAATTATTATATGAAGAATAACTACTCCACGCGGGCGAAGTCGCGGGCTCAGCTAGTGTTTTATAAACATGCAACATACAATTTTGCATTTGTTCGATTGCTATTAATTGCACCGTCTAGAGGATACCTAAACAAAGGAGTTGAATGAAAGTCTTGTGCTGACGTCATAACTTACATCTAATTAAAGGTGGTTTTAAAGTTACAGGAAGTTAAGAACGCCCCGAGGAGTCTGTCTTGGAGGTTGTTTTACACGAACATTGTTCAAGTGAACGCATCATTAAAATCTATTTAAAGGCAGTAATTAAGTTCTTGTTGCCACATTAGCTTAAAAACATATGTGAGTATAAGTAATAGTTACTTTTTATACATATGTGTTTTTACATTGTAAGAAATTTTATTACAATGACATAAACAATATAGGGCACGTTTTTTTGACTGCTGGTTGTTGCGGGTTCGAATCCTACCAGGCGCAGGTGTTAGTGTGATGACTTAACTGACATAACGACTTTCGTTTTCTTATAGATGTGAATAATTACGTGAATTTAATTATGTTTCTTTTACAATCTCAGATAATTAGTTAAATTAGGTACCTAATTACTTTTTCCATTATACATATTCATAATTATATTTTTGACTGCTTGCCAAAGTATATTTATATCTATGATAATATTAAGAAGATGATACAAATATTTAAGATTTACCTATTTAACTAAAATTTTCAATTCATCTTGTCAAATAACTTAGGCAAAAACGGTCAAAGCATTACTTTGACTTAGTTCGTCTGTGTATATAGGTTATTAAATGAAAAAACTAATTAAGAGGGAAAGAAGAAATAAAATAATGATGGCTCGTGATCAAAGCGTTATAAATGAAACAAAAAGATAAGTGCTTTTCAGAGAATTGCTTACATAAAAATATACATAATTTAGAGTAGTATGAGAGTCCAATTTCTAGGTACAGCGAGGCTATGATGAATTGTCGAGTCGACATCTCGTCATGTCGACATCGTCTTATTCTCGCGATGAACTGTCAAAAATCAACGTTGTCGACAACGAGAAATCTTGTCATGTCGATGTCGTCTCTTATTTCTACATGTCGATAACAAATTAATATCGTAACGACGAACCTTTTGCTTGTTGTCGACAGTTCATAATAGGCTCGCAGGACTCTTTGCACGTCCTTCCTTTAAAATATCTGTTTACCTTTTATAGATGTACTTTCATTTATTTTTCAATATTGTATACATCATAATTACATAGTCATATTATAATTATGTACTTATAGTGAGATCGTCAAGAATATAAAAACAGAGAAACGCACAAAATTAAAACGAGTTAAGTTATTTTAGAAAATTACAAAATGTCATTTTACGATTTTTTTTTCTCTTAGTCGTCAAGTATTTTTAAACATTGAAATATATTATATACTAGCTTCTGCCCACGACTTCGTCCGCGTGGAACTCCTCCTTTTTTGCAGTCGGTTAAAAAGTAGCCTATGTCCTTTCTCAGGCTCCAGACTTTCTTTGTACCAAATATCATTTAAATCTGTCCAGTAGTTTTAGTGTGAAAGCGTAACAGACAGACAGACAGACAGACAGAGTTACTTTCGCATTTATAATATTAGTAGGGATTTTATAATATGGTGAGATCTTTGGAGAACCTGGAGTAAGCTCTTTAGCTTACTCCAGGTTCTCCAAAGACTGGGATCTTAGGCACAAAAGATCCCAATGGGTCGAAGTGCATCCGAAAGTACTTGTTTACGTGGTAAGTACGTAGGTCGTGCTACGATTATGGAATCAGTAAAGGCTCCGAAACGTCAGCCAATAAAATAAAATACGCGAGTTAAATCCGATTAAAAATGCTTCATTCTTTTTAATAGTTTTATCCTAATAAATTCTGTTTATTCCAACATGATCAAAGGTAAAACGTTGTTTCCAAAATGCATTCTTTATTCAGTTATTAAATTGAATGGTTTTGTGGACGTCTCAGGGGAAATCATTTGAGAAACTCTTACTTTCATAAAAAAATATAAACGAGGTTTTATTTGTTGAAATAAATGAAACAAAATGAACAATAATACGGCTCGGCACCATAGATCCAAATTAATTAAATGTTTGTGTAGCGTGAATTCTTGTTTTAACATAGCGAAATGAGGCTCGGTCGCGCGGTATTTATAGTACAAAAAGTACCTATTTAACTGTAACGAGTATTGTACTGTACGCTAATTACCTAAAAAACGTTATATCGCTGAGTATAATAATGTCAGTGTGATTTATGAATTGGAATGAAACAACTATTAACGGATTTAACTCGCGTATTTTTATTTTATTTTATTAGCTGACGTTAATAGTCGTTTCATTCCAATGTGTAATAACCGCGAAGGCATCAGAAATTATTATGTGATTTATGAACTTAAAATGCCCCCTTGTATTTAAGTGGATGCTTACCAAAAAAATATATAATTATAAATGTAATAGTTTCTAAGGGTGGCGCACATTTTTCCGAAATATGGCTGATCAGTATTTGATGAAATTACACTTTTAAGATAATTTGTATCTTATCAGTACATTATGCTACTATTTATATTATTTTATTGCACAACACTTGTTTTATTTTTTAATCCAACAATATCAATAATTTCTGTTGCATTCGCGGTTATTACACATTGGAATGAAACAACTATTAACGGATTTAACTCGCATGTTTTTATTTTATTTTATTTTTGACTTTAGCGTTAGACTATAGTCAGCTCAGTCGTGCTACGATTATGGAAACTGTAAAGAATCCGAAACGTCAGCAAATAAAATAAAATAAAAATACGCGAGTTAAATCCGTTCATAGTTGTTTCATTCCAACGAACAATATCAATTCAAAATGCAATACGATAAAATATATCTCACCCTTTCGAATTTGACGTAGACGGGTAAAATTGAAATAACCACTCAAATTCTATTATTATGAGTTTCTTCATTATTTTACGTTTAGAAACAAATCAAAACCGAGGGAAAACAATTTACGGAACCGGTTTACAACGAAATTATAAGTTACCTCATGGGACTTAAAATTCGCAATACGATTTGAATAAACAATTAAATAATTTAATCTAACGTAAATCGTTTTACTCATTTGAATTTTATGTTCGTTGTATAATTATGTACAAAATCAAAGTCTGATGAATACCTACTTAATACTTACCAGTGAAATATTAGTTGGTTCGTTCTTCTTTTTTACATACAATAACCTGTCCTTCGAATCGTCTTATACCTTAATCTGGTACCTACTTTTCGTAGCTCACGTTAATTCTAATTTCTGTAGCATCGTTTATTTTTAGTATAATAAATAAAATGCAGATTATGAGAAAACAAAAATAGAAGTTTTTGAACCTTGTCTCGTAATATTTTTTATTAAAGAATAAAAATAAATGACAAAATGGCGTAGTAAAGCAACGCCCACGCTTTTTAATCGGAATGAGATTCTTTCATGAATACCAAACGTTCCCATATGATATTAATTAAATTCTGTCTGAGATCATAAAGGACCTCGAACAATATTTCCTTTTTATTTAGCTTTATGGAAATGCATTGCTTTGTAAATAAAGAGACGAGTCTTCATTGACTCCGAGCAAACAAAAGCGTGGCGGAAGTCAAAGTAATCTTTGCTTTCAAGATGGGAGTCAAATTTTTAAGAAAAGTTTTCTATTTAAGTACTTTGTTAAGTTTTGTATTTTGTTTTGTTAATAATAATAATAACAGCAGGATTTTTTTGCTTGCAAGCAATATTTGAAATAACAATATCATAATAATTTCTGATGCCTTCGTGGTTATTACACATTGGAATGAAACAACTATTAACGGATTTAGCTCGCGTATTTTTATAAGTAACGCCCCCTATTAGGTTTTAATTGTACTGTATAATAGTTTTTTTTTTGCGTGAAATGTAACTTTAGTATTTCACAATTCAGAATAGGGTAGTTTTTCAAAATTTGTAATTTATAAAATAAGGTAGTTTGCAAAACTGTATAAATCACTTTAGCGTTAGACTATTGTCAGCTCAGTCGTGGTACGATTATGGAAACTGTAAAGAATCCGAAACGTCAGCAAATAAAATAAAATAAAAATACGTGAGTTAAATCCGTTATTAGTTGTTTCATTCCAATAACAATATCACTGACAGTGAAAGCAAATTATGGCTAAATAACCAAATACATAGACAGTATGTAACTAATTTTTATTATACAAAATAATTAACACATTGTTGTCACCATTTAAACCACAAAAAGTCGTGAAATTAACTCATTTACTTCATTAACCTATGGAGTGCAAAATACGAAGCCTATGTTGAAAAACATAACACGCACGACTTTTAAAAGCTTTTAACTTAACATATTAAAATGCATTATTTGAAATAACAGCTCGTGGTAATTGAATGCACGTTACACACAGAATTTTCCAGTTTGGGGAAGTATTTAATAAATCTGCGTTTATTATTTTATGAATAATTCAATTCTCATATTATATTGCAATTACGCATACGTAGATCTAAAAGGGAATAATTTAAAAAGTGATCATTTGCAAGAAAGACGATAAATTGATTATTATGTTTCTATGTAGGTACAGCAGGATTTTTCTGAATAGAGTAATGCTTTTTATATAACAATGAGTAAGCTAAATTCTATTTTATTAAGGAATTCGAAAAGTTTTCAAAACGTCAGCAAAATAAAATATTTGTTGCACTACAAAATGCAGAAATTTTATGAGTTATAACTCAGCCAGTTTAATCCATTATAATTATTACATTCCGATTTCCAAAATAGCTTAAACGCCTAACATAAATAAATTACAAAGAAAATCTAAAATATCCAAAAACATGTAAAAACCTTTAGTTATCTTGATACCTGAACTAACAAAATTGAAGTACATCTAAAGCTTCTCCTCTGCTTGCCCCGAGATGAATTATTATTCATAAACTGAAGTTCAGTGAACCGTTTTTATCAGATTATGCTCAAGTGTGCTAGCAAGTTCAATTTACGATGTTACAAACACAAAGTAAATATTTAAGGGAAATAGAAAAAACAGTGGAACGAATATCATAAAAGCAAATAGAATTTTGAAAAATGTTTTTACTTCTGAGCTGCATTATTGAAGGGAATAAATCATAGTATGTATCAATGGATTTATTTGATTAAGGAAATGTATCCTTTAATAGGAATAACGACTGTTTATTTTCTTTGCCTATTAAGTACATTACCAAAAATTATTAGCATTAGACTGTCGTCAACTCAGTCGTGCAACGAATATGTGAATTGTCAGCTAATAAAAAACGCAAGTTAAATCCTTTATAGTTGTTTCATTCCAACCTATAAACATATTATTATTAGGTAAGTATAATACTAGTTAAATCGAAAAAATAGTTTTCAGTTATAACTAATAAATATGACTTTGTAAGTAAGTCCTCTTTTTACTAAAAACGGAATACATTCCACAATTTTTAATAACTGCACATTCATAATATTTGCATGAAAATACTTGTAAAACCGGAACACGATAATTAAATCGATATTGTCGAGAACGAATATTGTTCCCGGGAACCGTAAAATATTGAAAACAATCGGTACGAATTGTTTTGTTGTCAAACGCATGTTTTATATTCATGTACGAGGTGATTAAATTCATGGATCGAGTAGTTTGCATATCGAGTGAAATCATATGGATTTATGCAGATTTGTACAAACTGTCCGTAAACAATTGTATCAAATTATGAATGGGTGAACTCTCATTATATGTTTTCCATAATTGCACATACGTAACCATACATTTCACGCGCCAGGAGTCGCAAAAACCAAAACAGACTGTTTTACTTATAAAACAGAAGTATCACAACCTCGCTTCACGTTTTATCGATATTGAAAATAGAAAAAAAAATCTTTCATTTCCAAGCTTTATTTTCAGTTCAAGTTCCGCTGAAGTGAACAAAATACAACTGTCAAAGAATTCAGATTTTATATAAATGAAAACTTATTTCGAGCGGACGATGTAGGTACTATAGTTTTACTTTATACTTAGACAAGCTGTCTCGAACAATATTCCAAGCACTAAGGTTTTGGTCAAGTTTGACTGAAACCTCAAAGTCTTCAGTTAACTTTCGATTCAGTATCTCAAAGGTAATATGGACATTAAAAAGTACTCTCTCGGGTGTATTAATAAGTGCTTCTCTTAGTTCAGGGAACTTTACTTCACTGCCAATGTCTTCAAAATCTTTGAAACTGTTTAAACAGTTAATAAGTAACTCTATTTTACTATGTTGAAACCTGACTGCTTTTGTGAGGTTATAAACTTCATCTATCTTCATCATCAAAAACTTTAGTCTTTGTGTAAATGGTCATGTATTTAATTTTGTTTTATGCTCTATCTATGGAGAAGTTCTCTTAATGACGGACATGTCAACACATGGCCTAAAGTATATAGTTAGAAACATTATTTTTTACTAGGGTTCCTTTTAACGTAGGGGAGCACTAAGAAATGATTTTTGAAAATTCACCCCTTTGGAGGGTAAAATGAGGGGGTACTTATCGTGCGGAGACAAAGAAGGCAGAAGGTAGTCAGTTATTTTTGGTCAAAATCTACACGTTTCATTATTCATATTATTATCATGACGTAATATCGTCAGTTACGTTTACAAATCTTATTTTCTGTTCTCTGGCCAGTAAGCGCCAACATTTAGGCCGCTGCGCTAAATGAAATTGCCGCTTTCTGGCTTCGTCGAACAGAAAAATAGTATACTGACCTCGGCCAGTAAAATAAAAAAGCCTCAGATCACATTTTTGTCAACCTCGGCTTCGCCTCCGACGACAATTACATGTGATCTGAGACATTTTTTATTTTACTGGCCTAGGTGCGTAATGTACTATTTAATAACATTATTACCTATACACATTATTTTACCGAAACAATAACCAGAACCTTAAAATAAATATGTCATTTGAAATATGTTTACGCTTACCATAAATAATCACCCCTTAAAGTAAATCTTATTAAAGTTGAGCATATTTAAGCAATTTATCATCAAGGTAGAAAATAATCACTCAAAGTGTTATCGCTAGTCCAGGAGTAACACTGGGTCTGCAGATTCTGACCGGGCTATCAACCCACTGAAGCACGGAGCTTAAAAGCATAATTTATATTCAAATTTATTCACAAACGTATACAAAACGGACTGCGAGACTCATCAACATGAGCTTAGGCTCAAAAAACTGCTGTGCAAAGGTCACTAAGGTATACATACATCTTTATGTGTGACAATTTAGTATTGTATTTTATTCATCATCAGCCCGTCGCAGTCCACTGCTGGACATAGGCCTCTCCAATTGCACGCCACTTTGCTCTATCCTCGGCTGCTCGCATCCAGCTCCTGCCAGCCATCCTACGCAAATCGTCACTCCACCTTGCCTGAGGACGTCCTACACTACGCTTGCCGAGACGCGGTCTCCACTCTAGAACACGTTTACTCCAACGGTTATCGGTTCTTCGGCTAATATGGCCAGCCCACTGCCACTTTAGCTTGCTAATCCGGTGGGCTATGTCGATGACTCTGGTTCTCTGCCGAATCACCTCATTTTTGATTCGATCCCGCAGAGAAACGCCGAGCATAGCCCTTTCCATAGCCCGCTGAGCGACTTTAAATTTGTGAACCAGCCGTACCGTCAGTGTCCACGTTTCGGCTCCGTATGTCATGACGGGTAGGACGCACTGATTGTAGACTTTCGTCTTCAGGCACTGTGGGAGTGACGATATGAAGACTTGACGTAGTTTCCCAAACGCTGCCCAACCTAACTGAATTCTTCTATCCACCTCATCCTCGAAGTTGTTTCTACCTAACTGTAATGTCTGTCCAAGGTAGACATATTTTTGAACAACTTCGAGAACGGCGCCGTGTACCGCAATTGGTTCCGGTAGTACATGTTCATTGAACATGACCTTGGTTTTGTCCAAGTTCATCCGTAGGCCAATGCGTACAGAAGAGTCAGCCAGATCATTCAGCATCTGTTGTAGGTCCTGCAGCGTTTCTGCCACGATGACGATATCATCAGCAAATCGCAAGTGAGAGATGTACTCGCCATTTACTTTGATGCCACGTCCTTGCCAGTTCAGCGTTTTGAACATATCCTCCATTGCATTTGTGAACAATTTCGGGGAGATAACGTCCCCTTGTCTCACACCGCGATGCAATGGTATAGGCATTGTTTGCTGATTCTGGACTTGGACGGACATGGTAGCGGCTTCGTATAAACATCTCATCACTTGGATGTATCGCCAATCGACTTGGCATCGTTGCAGGGACTCCAGAACAGACCAGATCTCGATCGAGTCAAAGGCCTTCTCATAGTCCACAAATGCTAAACACAGGGGCTGATTATACTCTTCGGTCTTCTGTATAATCTGCCGCACTGTGTGGATGTGGTCTATGGTGCCGTATCCGCTCCGAAACCCAGCCTGCTCCGGTGGTTGGAATTCGTCAAATCTTCGCGCAAGACGGTTCGTGATTACTCTTGAGAACAGCTTATAGACGTGGCTTAGAAGGGAAATGGGTCGATAGTTCTTCAACAGGGTTTTATCTCCCTTTTTGAAGAACAAGACGACCACACCTCTACTCCACATCTCTGGAGTTCTCCCTTCAAACAAGACAGCGTTAAAGAGTTTTTGGAGCTCCCTAAGTATAGGTTTACCTCCTGCTTTTAATAACTCTGTTGTAACGCCATCTTCTCCAGGGGCTTTTCCGTTTTTGAGCTGTCCAAGAGCGATCTCGATTTCGCCAATACTGACTTCTGGCAGGTCTTCGCTGTAGTGGCGTGTTAAAGTGGCTCTAGGATCCTCATTTCCGGGATCAGGTCGAGATGCATGCGAAGCGTACAACCGGCCATAGAAGTTTTCCACTTCGGTTAGGACTGCCGGCTTCGAAGCAACGACTTCTCCGATTTCTGTGGTCAACTTCGTCAGGTGGCTTCTTCCAAGAGATTGTACAAACACTTTTGCTCCCCGGTTTTGCTCGATCGCTCTTTCGATCGAAAGAGTATTGAAGGACCGAAGATCGTGTCGTACGCGTTTACTAATCTCTCGGTTTAGAATCCGTTTCTCTGACGAAGTGACGGGTGGGTTTTCACGCCGTTTCTTCATTAGCCCTAAAGTCTCTTCCGAAAGCTTCGACTTCCTTTACTTTGTATTTTATTAACATACAGTTATTTTCGATCTTTATGATTCTACAAAATATCAGCGTCGTCCGAATCTCTATGCCAGCTGCTTTATTGTGTGGTTAGACTATATAAAATTTGTATTAAATCTACACATTCATTTACTTCGTCATACTCTCACAAGCAAATTAGTCATATAAAAAAAAATGAGTCTGGAATTACTAATAAAGTGGCTAAATATTTATGCAAAATTGTAAATAGATTGAAGCAAGGAATCACGTTGTCCCATACGAACTTTGCCTCCCTTTTCATCCCCTTAAGGGTAGAATTTCAGAAAACCCTTTCTTATTGGATATCTTCGTCATACAAAGACACTTTCCAAGTTTCAAGTCTTTACAATCAGCGGTTTAGTCTATGCATATTATTGCATATGCCGTCAGTCAGTCAGTCAATTGGAACGAAGCATATACACGCAGGAGTTTTCTGTAAATATAAGCTAGAAGAGTTAGCTTAAATAATTATGTGTAGGTAGGGTTTGCTGTAAGGAATTTAATGGTGTGCGTAACTCATATCTTCAGGTTTTTGAGTTTACCTTTAGATCTAGGTGTGCGATGTATAAATTTACTCTGATTGAAATAACCATACTGTCCATTGGTCGTTGCCTAGAATAGCACCCGTGATGCGAGTTTTGCAAGCAGTGACCCTAACAATCGTGCAGCGTCATTAAAGTTAAAGACATGTCAGCTTGTTAACAGGTCAAGTAAAATGGCAGTCGTTTTATATAATTTATTTTTATACTCTAACGCTGAGCACGGTCTGTCTAGAAATAGTATGGCTTGATATAAAAATAAAGGCAGCTTTATAACACGCTTCAGATTGTACAGCCATTGATCCAGAAACAAAATAAACATTCATAAATATTGATTTTCACGATTCTTATTGCCCAAGTAGGCGATAAATTGATATTTGTTTAGCTTGGCGAAAAGTTATTGGAAAAAAACGGGCGTATCGACTTTGATCCTCTGATTATCACGGTATCAGGTTCAATAATAATTTATTGTCTACCTGAAATATGTTACAAGGACCTTTTAGTAACATTAATTTCAAAACTTAAAAAAAAACGTAGGTATCTTTAGTTCCACATATCCCCACATCAATGATTTTTGGCAAGCTGTATTTTTAATATTTTATTTCGCAACCATTTGCGTTATTTATAGGACAAAACGTTTCAACTTTCAAATAACCCGAACATAATATTTTAATTTCACTTGCAGCCTCTTTATATTCTCTGTACATATTTTCAGAATTTTTGTTGTTGGCATGCCATTTGCTTAAAAGATATTTTCATGATTCAACTTTGGAATGTTTCGTCTTTGACATCCACAACCTTTTTGTTAGAGTAAAATAAAACGGAAAATTCTTTTACGATGTTCTTACGCTCCGCTCTTGTGAGAAGATCTTAAGTCTTATATTAGTGGTGTGTGACTTACGTCCTCTTTATTCTAATGGTGTGTTATATCAAATTATGTTGGCGCACATTCTACAAGTGGATCTCGTAGCTGTATGAAATCAATGCTTATTAGCTGTCGTGAATATCTTTGTTGCCTTGACAATTCAATTTTTATCAAGTACTAGCTTCTGCCAGCGACTTCGTCTACGCACGATGAGTACCTTACACAATATCGATATATAATATATTATTCTGATGCATAAGCTATATTATTGAAAATTGTGAATAGTAATGATATTTTTGTACAAATACAAGAGTAGAAAAATTTTTAGACTCCCAGCGGGATTCGAACCCACGCCTCTGCCTTTACTAGCGGCAGTGTGCTGGGCCATTACACTATAGGAATCCACTGGCAGGTCATCGAATTTCTATACTCCTTTCAATTCGGTATTTGTACTTCATTGTTTACACGCGAATTTTTCGCTTCAGCGCCATCTGTATCTGGTATTGAACCAAAAATATCAATCGAATTTCGATTGACAGATCGTAGTTAATAATTGTGAATAGTTTTTGCCTACTCACAAAATTTCGCCTTTACAATATACCTAAGTGTGATATGGTTTTTGCTGCTTTTTCTGACTATAATTAGATATAAAATGTGATAAATTTATAACGGATTTCTTTCATACCTAAATTACTTAGTGCAATACTTCAATTGTTTAGTACAATTTGAAATACTATAAAAATATGAGAAGTAAGAACATTACATCACCGCCCACACATTATCTTTGCGGCTATTGTAGGTATCTAATTTCTTTTTAAATATCACAATATACAACAAAGGTTTTCTTGAACAATTTAACCGTGCAAAATAGAAAGTAGCATTCCATTAGCGTCACTCTTGTTACTGACGAAATGTGCCCTCGTAATATCAACCACGTTCATTTGAAAATATG
This sequence comes from Polylopha cassiicola, assembly GCA_038024825.1. NCBI lineage: Eukaryota > Metazoa > Arthropoda > Insecta > Lepidoptera > Tortricidae > Polylopha > Polylopha cassiicola. The sequence continues at coordinate 7,070,818 of CP149059.1, forward strand.
GACGTAAAGTAAACGATGATGACGGTGCGTAAACCTTCCTTGACCTATTTACTGAAAAAACTTTTGCAGCAAAACAAGTATGGAATAAAATAATTCGGTATACGCCGTGTCGGTTGCAGCCGTATGATAAACTTTTCAACTGTAGACCTCTCGTGTTTGGATTTAGCAATTTCAGTTTATTTGAAGCGATACTTTTTCTGATAGAATGTTGGCGAGTTGACAAATAAGTTTATAACCTAGTTTTCATGTTACGTGGAAATGGGATTTAGTAATATTTTATAGTATAATTAGATTTATAGTATTAATGTCATCATATTAGAGAGTTAGGGATGTTTTCATGTACGTAAATTATTACGCAGTATACGTAAAATATGGTACTTATTGAAAAAAACAGTTAGGTAAGTGTTAATCATAATTATAGAAAAAAATAACTTACCGGAGTCCTGGAACGCTCCACATGTTCACAAATTTCTCGAGTGTTTTACAGCGACGTAAAATATTATTTAATTAAGATTTGGATACAATTTATCTATAAGTAATAGTCAACAGGTAACACAGATATGAGTATTCAACAACAGTTTTAAATATTTCAAAAGTTACAACAAGTTAATCATGAATACTTATAAGGGGCTCGCTGAGGTGCGATGCTGCAACAAATGTTCGTAACAACAACAATACCGACAGGAAGACGAAAACAAGCGTATTCAGGAGCTGATTGAACAAGGCAGAGCGGGAGCGAAGAGGAGGCATCACAGGTATTCAAACTCAACGGTTCCAAAATAATTTTAGACGAGAAAAAAAAATCTTGAAATGAAACAACAGCTGACGCGGGTACCTGACAGCACGCGCGACGTCTCTTAAGCGAGTTTTGAAAATGGAACGTCTAAAAGATATTCAACAAGTGGTTTGCGAGAGCGAGCGTCGCGGGTCGGCTCGCAGGACCTCGCGGCGGTAACGCTCGCCCGCCAATGTCCCGAGCTGGTATTCCCGCCTCGCCAGCGACTGCGCTTGTGTGCCGGGCCGTACAACCTTCATTGTTGCCGGCGCGGCTGTGTGCGGTTCGGCAGCGTGCGGACGAGTCTGAGGGCGCGCGTGTGCGTCGGGCCGACAGTGTGCGCCCGTGACGCGCCTACGGGTCTGGCGCACAGGTGAGCCCGGGCCGACCCCAGCTAGCTCGTCCCTATCTATACCGCGTCTACATCCAACCGGCTCGTCGTACATAAACTAGCTGCGTGCTACATTAGCAGACGCATGTATGCCCACCCGCGCTCTCGTTGCCTTTGTTCACCCCACTGCAGGATTTTGTATACCCGTTTATATTTGCAGCGATTGTTCTTCGGCTAAAAAGGTCGGCGTCCCTCGCATGTACCGAGTGCCTGAGCGAAAGTTTCGCATACCTTACCGGTATCAGTGTATTTATTCAGTTTGCCTTGCCAGACCGAGTTCACGCATAGTTCGCGTTGCGATGAAGCTAATAATTTTATATTAAATTGGCTTGTTTAGCGCGGGGTTAATTATCTTACTGCGTAGCTGTCAGTCAACGCAGGGCTTTATCTGTCTAATGAAATATGGTTAGACTAATGAGCGAATCATTAGAAGCGCAGCTTTATGGAATTAATAACCTTGAACCGGCGTGGCTTTACATATCTTGGTATATATACAACATAATCGATTGCAAAAAATATTTTTATAAGTAGATGCTATTCTAATAGGTATGCGATACCTTATAAATTGTTTCTAAAGTATTCTACGGAGCTACGGTGCTACGCCTGCTACGAGATATCGTAGAAGTGCTACGGTCTCTGCGGACAGGAAAACAATCGGGTATTCGTCAGCTGCCATCCCCGGGATTGGTTTGGTTTCGATTTAAGGAAAGGGGATGCTATTTCGGACTATTAAAGCGATAATTAAGCGAGATGTAGCGATGATGGATAATAAAAAGCGGTTTTATTTTCACTTTATAATAATAATTGTAAGCTTTGTGGTCGCTGGTATTTAGTAAATAAAACGCCTACTTACATATAAATTGTATTTAAATGATCTTGTTTTAAATGGCGGATAAGTAGTCTTATCGCATATTCGGTCGAAAGAGACTTGCAGTGTTGCCAGATATTTATGTATGGATGGAACAATAATAATAATATTATTTGCTCAAATAAATATCACTTTATTTTTGCTAACATCCAGTATATTCATAGTTAAGTATTAATAGGTATATTATGCAAGATATGTTAAGATTCATCTGGATAAATAAAGCAAATACTTTTTAATTTCTGATGCCATCGCGGTTATTACACATTGGAATGAAACAACTATAAACGGCTTTAACTCACTTATTTTATTTTATTGGCTGACGTTTCGGAACCTATACAGTTTTCATGTAGCACGATTGAGTAGACAATAGTCTTATGCTAAAACTAGCGGCCTCGGCAGACGTCGTCCTGCCCGTCCGATTGTTTCGTCGAAGATCTGTCAAAGTCTTCTGTCACTTCTTCATAAGGCTTCATATTTTCCCCCTTTTTTAAACATTTTCCACTGTTTCTTCGCTCCTATTGGTCGCAGCGTGATGTTATATAGCCTAAAGCCTTCCTCGATAAATGGTCTATCCAACAAAAAAAGAATTTTTGAATTCAAACCAGTAGTTCCTGAGATTAGCGCGTTCAAACAAACAAACAAACTCTTCAGATTTATAATATTAGTATAGATTTTAATTTTATTTTTATGAAATGCTGGACACAGAGACACGAGAAATTTCTATAGAGCACCAATGAGGAATGTGTATTTAATAATGAAAGGGTTTTCGACTGGCAGGTAAAATTAATGAATATTAATTAAACCTAGGTAAATAGCACTGTCGAGGTTATTTTAACCGAAATAACTTTGAATGAACTTTGTACCTAAGTGAAATCATTTAATATAATAACTAAGAAATAGTAACTTAATATCAATAGTTCTCAGTAGAGCAATTTTGAATAGAAATCATTTTGTTATTCAATTAATTTATAACGTTTATTTTATTTGTTAACTTATTCTCAATAGATTAGATTAAATTTGATTTATTTATTTCAGTATCAGTGATCGGAAAATAAAATTACGTTATGTCAATTTACATAGGTACAAAAAAGGGTTACTTTTGATGTCTACTTCTACTACCTAGTTTTGGAGCCTTAACTTAATTTTAACTGGTCATAACATTGGTATGAAACAACGATTAACGGATTTAACTCGCGTTTTTTTTTATTTATTGGCTGACGTTTCGGAGCCTTTACAGATTCCATAATCGTAGCACGACTGAGCTGACAATAGTCTTATGCTAAAGTCGTTATACGGTCATATTCAAATAGGTAGTATGAGCTTTGTCACTATTTTATGAGTGCGTTATGTACTTTTATTATTGACTATTCTCAGCTCAGTCGTGCTAGGATTATGGAAACTGTAAAGAATCCGAAACGTCGAAACGATAAAATAAAATAAAATACGCGAGTTAAATCCGTTCACAGTTGTTGTATCAAATAAGTATTGTTATTAATCATCGTATTATTTTCATTTACAAATAAGGTGGGCCTTACTTGGTGCATGTACCTTACATCTTTTCTGAACCTACATAAATAAAAGCAAGTAGGTACGTACCTACGATAAAAACTTGTAACCTACTTACCACTTAATACTGCCAATAAAGCAAACATTTTAGTTTCGGGAAAAGTTTTTGTACTCTAAGTTCCATTAGCCTCGCCAAAGTAAGCGGACCCGCCCTCAAATATTAATGTACTTCGCTTCATTCAAAACATTAGAATTGCGTTAATTACAAATTCGCGTTCCGAAATTATTGGGTCAACGGAAACATAAATAGGACAACATAGCATGAGCGTGCTTTCCATGTAGACTGTCCAAAATGTACTGAGTGCCTTTCCTATAGCTTAGTCCGTCAGTCCGCCACTGCTACCTATTGTACCTTGCAGACTAAGTGAGTTTTCAAAACCTGTATTTTACATTTTATATTTAAACAAATTATTTCATAGTATAAAATAGAGTAGCTATCGCTGTCTGTCCGTCCCTATGTATGCCTAAATCTTTAAAACTACTCAACGGATTTTGAAGCGTTTTTTTTTAAAGATAGAGTACCTAATTTGAGAGGAAGATTTATATCGTGTGAAGCCGGGGCGGGTCGCTAGTAGATAATAAAGTAACTAAATATTTTTAAAAAGTTCACACCAATTGATCTGGTCCTAAACAAACCGGAATATATAAAAATGATAAACACAATAAATATGTATAAAACATCCAAGATTCAGCCTCATTTTTTGTTTCGCCTAACCCATTTTGCTAATCTTTATTTATAAAGAAGTACGTACTTATTTTTAAACAACATTTTCCATGTGGGTAAGTTGAGCCTTGAAAGGAAATTGCGTATTATCTGGGGGCACGGCAGTGCATACGCCAAGTCTAGCAAAACAAAGAAGTTCGGCGTCCTTTTCTCGAAGCCATTCAGGCTATTTTCAACATGCATTCCGTAGGTAATCTTATCCTAAAGCTAGAACCTCTCCGCCTAAAGCTAGAATCCTGAATTCGCAATCACATAGAGGAAAGATTTGTTTGTATTCAATAGGCTCCAAAATGACTAACCGATTAAAAAAAATCTTTCACTGTTGAGAAGATGCACTATTCCTGATTGATAAAAGTAGGCTATATCTATACTAATATTATAAAGAAGAAAGGTTTGTTTGGATTGAATAGGCTCCAGAACGGCTGGACCGATTTCAAAAATTCTTTCACTGTTGGGTAGCTACACTATTCCCGAGTGACATAGGCTATAAAAAAAGGGATCCGTGCGAAGCCGAGGCAGACAGCTAGTTAGTTATATTTTGAGAAAAAAATAGGGATCCGTGCGAAACCGGGGCGGTCCGTTAGCTCACAATATAGTACCTAATTTATTATTAACTATTAACTAATTAACATTTAGTTTAAGATTTCTTGCCCGTCGAAATTCCTTAGACTTGTCAAATACAGAACAGAAATCGATTTCCATTGTCTTGTCTATTATTTACTACGGAACGTGTTCCTCCACGGTTAAATAATAGGCGAATCAGTGAAAAAGGAGTTCTGTGAATCGATATTGATTAGAATACCCAACTTGGTTTAATATAAAACCCCAAAACACATGAGTGAAGTAGGTACCTAGCGAGTCTTGTATCTTTTTACGGGTTATGTTTTTGTTGAGATTATCTTACAAGATAACTAATAGGAAAGCCAAACTTTCCCTATCGCAGTCATCTTAACAGCTTATATTACTGATCTACTTATACCTCTCTATGTGATATTACTTACTTAATTATGAGTATTTTAATAATTTCTGATGCCTTCGCGGTTATTTACGCGAGGTAAATCCGTTAATAGTTGTTTCATTCCAATATGAGTATTTTGTTTTAATTTTCTACCAGGTAGTATAAACGTCAATAAAAATCACTTTTAGCTACTTTATCTTTACTATATTAACTTTAATCGTCCGCCGCACAATTATCTTTCTTCTGCTTTTCATAACATTCCGTATTATTTTAAAAATATAAGAACATTTTTAAACTTCTTCGGCCAGCATCTTCACTGAATCTCTACAGTAAGTACCTACCTACATTTCCGAAGAGGTTGGTAGACTGTTTCCTCCACTTGTTTGGTCATTGAGGAACCTTATCTACCTACATCATAGAAACTTAATAATAACCAACTGCATATTATAATAGTCAAGGTTTTATAATAGGTACCTATAAAAACTCCACAAAAGGATTTTCTAATGAAGAGAAGGAAGTAATTCCTCTTTAGCCAAAATTACTTAAATCCCAGTTCCTTACCCAATTTAGTAAATAGACCATTATTCTTAAAACTCCCAAGATCAAGATTCTATTCAAACCTACATGCTTACCTTTACGAATCCGTGAACTAATTTAATTATCCAAAAGTCTTGTTACTACGTATGTTTGCCAAACGGAAGGACAACAACATTGTTAATAGATAAATGTAAGCTTCCTCACTTTATTTTCAACGATTACTAAACAAAAGAAGAATTATGTACTAATTCGCTAGATGGCGTTAAAATTGCTGCTAATAGCGCCATCTATCTATCGGATTGTGCTTTCACAGATGCTTTACGGTCAATGAAATTACGCGTCGTCTTAAATATTACCTACTAGCGATTCGCCCCGGTTTCGCACGGTTCCCACTTTTTTTCAAAATTTTCTATGGCCTATGTTACTCGGGAATAGTGTAGCTTCCCAATAGTGAAAGATTTTGACCCAGTCGTTTTGGAACCTATTCATTCCAAGCAAACAAAGAAAGGTTTTCTTCTTTATTATGTTAGGTACTTATAGCTTTATTACGTAATTTCGACACTGGTTTCTCGGCTCGTTTAATGGACTTGTACGTTGTACCACTCTAGCACTACAGTACCTACTGATTGCACTGCACCTATGCAGCTATGTTTCTTAATGTATCTTCCCGAAGTGCTAGTTGACTCGATGTGAAGTCTATTTAACTAATATTAAGTATATTAAATATGAGTCTAAAAACTGACGACTAACGCTGAAGCGTTACTATCGTCAGTTCAGTACTCAGTAGTGCTACAAATTTGCATGGGAACTGTAATCAATCGTCAGCAAATAAAATAAATACTTACGCGAGTTAAATCCGTTATAGATGTTTCATCTATACTAATATTATCTATACTTATATTATAAAGAGTAAAGGTTTGTTTATTTGGATTTAATAGGCTGCAAAACGGCTAGACCGATTTGAAAAATTCTTTCACTGTTGGGAAGCTACACTATTCCCGAGTGACATGGGCTATAAAAAAAAGATGATCCGTGCGAAGCCGAGCTAGTTCCAATTATATAATGGTTTGGCTTGTCCCTCATTGGTTGGTGTAACCGAGTCGATACAGATTGGTTCTCTCAACCGCCGCAGGGCGCTCTCCCAGGCCTTGTCACAGTTTCCCTGTTGCGCGTCATTCCATATTTCCCAAAAATTCCATTATTGACTTTATTGATTTTCTTTTCTCTAAATTTGATTAGACTTGTCCTTGGAATGAAACAACTGTAGACGGATTTAACTTGCGTATTTGTTTTATTGGCTGACGTTTCGGAGCCTTAAAGATTCCATAATCGAAACGGCAGCCAATGATGTTTTAAACACGCGCATATCAAATACGCGAGTTAAATCCGTCTACAGTTGTTTCATTCCAATGCATAATAACCGCGAAGGCATCAGAAATTATTAACTTAAACTTATCAAATAAAAAAACGAATGCCTATCTAAAAATATATACCTACGTGTAGGTATAAGCTACTTAATAATTTTACCTTTATTTCTAGCCAATTTGCTTCGTTAGGTACAGTAGAAAAGACTTTGCCGTAAAGTATCTATTACCTACGTAGGTACGAGCAAGAGTTCCTCAAAGCTTGTCTAGTTAAAGCCGCTACCTAGGCTGCTCGCTTAATAGCCGACGGTATCCGCTAAAAGCTTCCAATCTAATTAGGGTTAACAGAATATTCCGAATATCTTATTAAAATTCTTTATTTATTAGCAAATAGACCTCTTTTACACATGAAGTGAGTCTGCTGTGTTGTGGAAAGACGATCAGTGTTATGAAGAAACGTCCAAGAAACTGGGTAATAACATGTAATAACTATTAGGTACAGTCGTGTACCTAAGTAGATAGGCAGGTAGGTATATAAAATAAGTAATCCTAATCCTAATCCTAACTAATATTATAAATGCGAAAGTAACTCTGTCTGTCTGTCTGTCTGTTACGCTTTCACGCTAAAACTACTGGACCGATTTAAATGAAATTTGGTACAAAGAAAGTCTGGAGCCTGAGAAAGGACATAGGCTACTTTTTAACCGACTGTGAAAAAAGGAGGAGTTCCAAGCGGAAGAAGTCGCGGGCAGAAGCTAGTGAAGATATAAAATAAAAATACGCAAGTTAAATCCGATAATAGTGGTTTCATTGCAATATGTAATAACCGCGAAGGCATCAGAAATTGTAATGAAGTTAGATTTTATCCTAAAGTAAAAGTTTTTGGTTATTTATAAAATCCATTCTGCAAACATGAACAGACTAGGCCAACGTCATTGCAACATTAAATATACCTAGCGAAACGCGAAAAGCAGACGATATCTCTAGCAAATCTCCTTATCAGAATAGACCCAACAAGCAAAATCAGTACTTGTAGTGTTCTTGAAGCCTATTTTTATTAGACTTATAAGATACTCCAAGTATGCTACAAACAAGGATTTGGGCGCAGATATAGGAGCATTCTTTCTTATAACGATCTTATAATGAACTAGCGGAACGTCAATAGGCCCTATAATACGCTTACAATTGTTTTACCATAGTACAATTGATCCTATAAAGTTCTGAGACTACCTATTTATAAGTACTATAACTCTTATTACTATCTGAGATGAGTATCATACTAGAGCAATTTTAGTTACAAAGTATCTCCTACGAATATACTTAGTTATTTTTTGTGGCCGTTTTCTTTTTAATTTATCTAAGTAATACAATTAGTAAGTAGTGAAGAGTATATCTAAGTATTGAAAATTACTATATGTTTAGTGTGTGAAATTACCGGGGAATTCATTTTTATTGTGAATGTCCACCATAATTTGTTGATTTTAACAATGCCCTTGGAAAAAGCTCACATAATCATAGATGTTATTGAAATAATATTCGTACATTAATTGAGAACATTCGCCATTTTCTAAAAGTACTCTGCATTGAGTATATTATAGGACAATTATAGGTAAAATTGCACCTATAGCAGTTTTGATCCAGAGCAATCGTCGCCATATTTAAACGTATTAGCGTTTCGTAACACAAATTCAAACAATGATTGAATGACATTTACTAGTAAGGTGTTTGGTCAAGTAATTTATAGGATTGTTTCATCTTATAAGGCTCTAACCAAGTACAATTTGGGTTATAAGAGCATTGGACAAGACTAATAGCGATGTACACTTGAAATAGTCTCAGCTTAGTATAATATAATGTCTTGTACTCTTACAAAATGCTACTATAAGATCAATATTATTCAGGACTATTTGCTCTTTCTGCAAACTGTTATAGGAGACTAAATCCTATAACTATCTTATAAGACGCTCTTGTAGCTTACTACAAGCATGTAAAATAAAACCAAATGATCTTAAGACTATCTACGCTTGTATAATGTTACTATAAGTAAAAGTATCCTATAACTGTTCTGTGCTACAATCTTGTAGCATACTATAAGGATGAATTATAAACACTAATGCTCTTGAGTATGTTACCGCTTATCCAAAGCTATTATAAGTAAATGACTCTACGTCAATGCCTTTATAGGAACGTTATTAGCAAATTAGTACTTATAGTCTTTACTTATAGGAATACTTTGCTTGTTGGGGACCTTTCTGCAAGAACAAGCTTTGTTCACTAAAGCTGCTTATAGAAAATTAAACGCGTACATTATGTGCTATTATTTTCTAATAAGTAGGTATGTAAAGTAGGTAGGTGCATTCACGTTTCAATTGTATGTACCGTCGGTCGTCGCAGTTTTATGCTAAAGCCACAATATGCCCCTCGCGCCGCTCTGGTTCCCCTAACTACTCTGCCGTCCACTTACTAAAGAGCCGTTAAGCCCAAAATGTAAATTTCGAGAAAAAGCCAAAAAACGTGGAATTCGTTGTCTCTACAAAACTATTACACATAGAAAAACGATTTTTGTCTACAAAATTTTCATTTAATACCGAGAACTATTTAAAGTGGTACGCGATACTAAAAGTGCATTATTTCATTTTTTTTTTATCATTTTTTCTTTTTAGCCAAGGACATGGACTGGCTTTTGTCTTCAGTTACAGCACTAAACGGCAGTTAACCATCCCTGAGCGAGGCTTAGCGGCCCTTTAGTGATGTAATTTCTTTTAAATGTTGAATGTAGTAAATGTATGTGGCAGTTATATAGAAATGCTTAGCTATACGGCGGCTAGGTGACTTAACTGCTGTATAGTCAAGTAACAGAAACAAATTTCACTTACTCATACAGTTCAAGGAGCGGCTAAGGTACCTTAACGTCTATTAAGTGAAGGAAGTGTCAACAAAATTGAATTATTCCTAACAGATTATAGTGTGATACTTAACTAAAGGGCAGTTAAACATACGTCGCTCGGGGATAACTTCTTTTTAGTAAAGCAATCATAAGATCAAATGTGATATATTAAAGTCGAAATTCGTAGTAACAAAATCATTTTATTCAAAATCCAAATAAAAAATAAAGAAATAAAAAAAATTAGGTCAACTTGCCTGTTAACTGAGCTAATAAACTTTATTCCACCAAAACATTCTGTAAAAAACTAGCTAAATCTCGAAGAAGCTGCTTGTTTATTTCTAAAAAGTAAAGAAATCTAGACAAATTCGGGCGAATTCTAAGGTTCCTTACTGCGATTTGTTAATGTTGTATGACTTGGCCGTTGATCGAAAACGAGACACTAGCGTCCAATTACCAATACCAATATGGGCTTTTATCGCTTAACAAACATAGGTAGTTGCAACAACAATTACGTGTAAACAAAATTGACTTGTACCCACTAACGTATAAAGAATGTTCTTCTTCGAGACTTGGCTAGTTTTTTACACAATATTTTTGGTGGGATTTCACTTCTTTTTGTAGAAACGTGGGAATATTGATTTATTTATTTTATTAGATTTTCTTATTCGACAAAGTGTTTTCTTTTTAGGAGTAGTTTTTTATTATTACAAATCTTTCTTTTCTTGTTTTTTGGTTCTGATTCTTGTTCAGCAACAATTTTTCTTATTGCTCATTCGCGTTCATTATTTATTTAAATAGACGATTTATAATATATAATTTCGATAGATCATTTCTGAAATATAAGCGCGGTATTTACGCTTAGGCCGGTTGTATTCGGTGATCACTGAAGCTAGAGCTTTTATACTCTTGAAGTGAACATTTATGAGGTGCACCGCATGAAGATCGGTTACTCGTGAAAGCGCCACGTAGGCTTGGCCACAAGAGAATATGGTGGTGCCCATATGCCATATTTAAGCCCTTGGCTCTTGTAATTGTTAGGGCATACGCCACACAGATTGGGAATTGTTCTATGTACACGTGTTGCAGGGGTATGATCTCAAATTTTGACTCAATAGGCTATAATTCGTGAATACAATTATTAGCGAATTTTCCCATCAATTGTTTAGGCTTTGTTTGGATCCCACGTCACTTTTTGTACAACGCCTATCGACCCACTAAACCTAAAATAACATCAATGTTTCTGCTAAGCATTACTTTAACTCCCTTTTTAATGATTATTGTTTCTTCCAGCAGTCATCGACGCGTCATCTTTATATTTTTAAGTAAGTACACCGGGGCTTTCGATTTCATACATTTTAAACAATCCAAGGAATCTTTAGCAACTAACTCTCGGGGTTCGGAATCGCTTTTAACATAGCATTATTTAACTGCATATACCTACCTACATAATTATTTCTAGTCGGTAGTAAGCAAACAGCATGTTTTGGCGAGTCCCTCAAACATTGTGCTATTTCCATTAACCTTCCTTCATTGCAATGCGAAAGCAGAGGTATCAATCGGTTAGACAGTATATCTTTGTCTGATTGAGTTGTCACTCCTACTCCGATTCTTTTTAACATTTTTACAAACGTAGAATCATCCAGCTGTCTCATATTCAACGTGAGTTCGTTGTAACTATAAAGTTTAGTCTATAAGTTTGGAATACTTAAGGTGCCTATATGTTTATTAATTTCTGAAGGGGTTGGTTTTTCAAATGGCGACTTTTCTCTAACGGGTGGAAGTTGCAAAAGATCCCCAAACACTAAAATACTTATTTCTTTTCCCAAACTAACCTTCAACTTTCAACCAATCTTCTACATCAGAAGTATCATACACTTCGCACAAACGAAGATTTATGTAAGCTAGAGTTACATTAGATATCATAGACTCTTCATCTATCTACACTAATAATATTATAAAGAGGAAAGATTTGTACCTATTTTTGTATGTTTGTAATGAATAGGCTCAAAAAGTGCTGGGCCGATTTAAAAAATCTTTCACCGATAGAATGCTACATTCTTCCAATAATTCGACAGTTTTTAAGTCTGTCCTTAAGGACAGACTTGAAGTAGTTAGTAGTAAATTTGAAGTAGTTCGTCTGAAAGCGGGTTGTATTTAGAAGTTTGTTAATGTTCTACGGGCAGTTGTAATAATCTGTGAATAGTTTATCCGTTTACGTTAAATGCTGCAATTCCAGTCGGGGCAGTTATATTTCAGTTATTAAACCTAAATTAAAACTTCTTTTACATCTAATAATTAAGCAATAGGTAATCAAAATGTACGCGTCCGCCGTCAACAAGCTCTACCGGAGGACTAAATAAACTATAATAATTGGTGGTGGGTGCCCTCCCGATCTATCCCCTCCCTCAAAATGTACGCGGTGCGAGCGTCGAAAAACTGCCGTTTAGTTAAGGAATGAGGCTTTACTGCTCTTTAGCTCTGTATAATATACAAAATAATTTCATCTATACTTAACTAAAATAGCGTTAAAGGACTATAACTGCTCTTTAGCGGAGTTTTTCTATAAGACCGCTTTTTAGTATAGCAATTTTAATAATAACCGTAGTGGCTTGCTTAGCTATAACGAAGTTAAAGGAGTTTTGCGTCTCTCTAGCTAAGGATAATGGGATAACGACTTTTTAGGTAAGCACAAGATCACAAAAAAAGAATTAATTCCTTAAATTTTAGCAGTTATGGTGGTTTAACGTACTACATTTAAGCTAAGCAATGTGGGTTTGACGCTCTTTAGTGTAGGAACCACCAGAAAATCTGCCACTTAACGGCCACAGTACTGCTCATTATCTTTAAAACTATTTGCCGTAGGAATACGATTCTTAAACCAAAAGATAGAGAATTGAAAACTATATAACGTACCATCAAAAAGTCAAAATTGACGTTTTGAGGGTTAACGGCTCTTTAGTAAGTGGACGGCAGTACTTCCGCCTATGTCTTTTGAGTTATTAACACCAAAAAACCGATGTTATGGATAATGGTGACATAACGAGGAACATGATGTGCAGCGTGACGTGTAGTGTGGCTACACTGGTCTGTAAGGTGCTCTGTTTCCTTTCACGTTACTGTCCGAGTCCCTGCGCGAGTGTGTGGCACGGGGGGGATGGAATATTTAGTTAGGAACATCAAATTATTAGGTATTCTACTTAGTAAGTACTTACCTAATTGTTAAGCGTAAAAAAATCGCTGGCAAGTATCTACATCCATTGAATTTTAAACTGCCGTTGTGAATTTAGATGGTTACCTAATTAAGACGACCACGGTACAATTACCTATGTAGGAACGCAGTTGAATAAACAAAATTAGGACATTCAGACCAATCTCAAACAAAGGCTGGTCGCTAGGTAATTAATATTAATACTGAGGTAGGCCTAATATTCTAGTAGCGGCCTATAAATCCTATAATACGTAGAAGGTAACATTGTTGCCAGGTAAATTAAACATTATTTTGGTACTTAAAGGTTGGTACCGATCAAGACTATACTGTTCTCAATTTCATAGGTGCTTTAAAAAAAATATTATTATACAATATTTACCGTTCACCATAATATCAATAATATATTATGTAAATAGTGTAATAAAAAACAACGATAAATAAAAATAGCCGGCAACACCATTATCTTCCATTTTGACGTAACAGTGTTGCTACGTAGTGGTTTTTGCGTAGTTTACTGTTATAATCTAAGTTCGTTGGTAGTAGGTAGGTATTTGCAATCAAGATATTGCATTTTTTCCAAAAAAGGTTTTAAGTAGGTAACATTATCATACTAAAACTTAAAAAGCAGTCTATGTTTAAAATAGTTTTATGTTGTAGTTAATTAAATAAAATATGGATGTCTAAATCGATTATATGTTATATAAAAATAACACGACTACTATTAAATATATAAAACATTGATAATATTTTTATAATAATTGTTATTGATTTTCATTCTAAATGTAATTTCGCGGGCCATTTTATTTATTCACATGGCAACTCCGTATTTGACATTTGAGTTTTGACGTTGACGTGCCGTACAGCATTGCGTTAGCTTGCTGATCTGTCAGTAAACTATTTAGCGCTGCGTTGGTAGGCAGGCAGTAATACGGTTAAATTAATTTATTATGTCGAATTTATAACAATAAAACCATTGAGCGTTGTTAAAAGGAAACAAGTGCTGTGACCACAGCGACAAAGAGACGGTCCGACGTCGCGTAACAATACGATGCATTTTGTTAATTTAAAGATTGTCAAGAAGCAATATTTAGCCGTCGGAATGTTGGTTTTTGTTTTGTTATTCTTGTTTAATAGTAAGCCCGCGTTTCAGTGTCAGTTTACTCCAGAAACGAGTAGTTATTTGCCTGTTATTTATGGGATTACACCGACTTACGCGAGGTTGGCACAGAAGGCCGACCTAACAAGGTATGTGTTCATCAAATCACAGTACATTCAAAATTTCGTGTTACTTTTGCCCTTGATTATTCAATTTAACTCCACCTTGTTAGTTTGGCTTACACATTTGGCAATGATTTCTTGTATTGACTATTTATAAGTCATTAAATTAATTGGTATACTAATATTAGTTGATCTAGTTGGAATTCAAGATAAATATAAAGTTATAGTAAAAAAAAACCGTATATAATTGGATATGTAAATATTGTCAAATTAAGTCTAATTATGGTACCTATATATTAATATAATGTGTGTAAATCATAAAAGTTTAAACTTACATAAATGAAGCTACCTAATCTTTTGTTATTATTACTTATAGGTTAATGTAGGTGTTAATTAATAGTAAATTTTCAAAAAGTTTTGTCTTAGGTATTTCTTGTAATTCATGATATAAAAAGCTTAAAAAATTAGAGCTTGATATTGAAAATAATTTTGTTATATTAGTTTCAGCACTGTAAGTAATCATTGATGATAAAATAATTAGGTTTTTATTTTGTTATCTAGACAAAATAAAAACCTGTTAAATTTGCACATTTGTGTTACATTAAATTTTACCCATTTATTTTTATTCGCAATTCACATTTGTAAAAATAAATTTCTCTTTTATGTAAGTAGATATTGTGGTACCTAATGCAGAGAGCCATATTATTCTGCCCAGAATCTGCTTTTCAATTGTTTGGAAGTTTTTTTTTTAATTATAGTTTTCTTTAATAAAATTAATGTGTTTGTTACTATTTGTTGAACAGGTTATCTCAGACTCTGATGCTTGTGAAGAATTTCCACTGGATTGTCATTGAGGACTCGGAGACCAAGACGTCCCTAGTCGAGAACTTGCTCAAAGAATCAATGTTAAAATACACACATCTTAATGTCAAAACTCATAAGATGAAGCATTCCACAGTAAGTTTTCATTTATTAATAGTAATTAAATTAGTAAAATTATTTTTGAATTATGCTCCAAAAGTTTGGTAAAAAATTCTATAAAAATATGTCTTTATGCTAAAACTAGCTGTCCGCCCCGGCTCCACACGGATCGTCTTTTTTTATAGCCTATGTCACTCAGGAATAGTGCAGCTTCCCAACAGTAAAAGAATTTTTGAAATTGGTCCAGCCGTTCTGGAGCCTATTCAATCAATCCAAACAAACCTTTCCTCTTTATAATATTAGTATAGATGAAGTGCTCGAATTTTTAATCAAGCACATTAGTGGTATTTACCTTGTGTAGGTACTTCAGGAAGTCTGCATCTGGTATATATTGTATTATCAATTAATGAGCACAAGTTCAGACTCATGATTAGGTACACTATATAACTTACAGTAAGTTTGAAAAATTTCAGAAAACATAATATATTGAAATAAAGTTTTGTAAATTATTAAATATTAGGTATTTAAAGTGAAAAAAAGTCAAATGTACATGTCACATGAATTGGCAGAGACTGCAATGTTGAATAAATTATGTAGCGAAATATGAACCTGCCTAACCTAATTGCCTACATCCTATTTTAAAACAACATCATGTTCTTATATATAAGTTAGTAGTTTTAATATTCATTTTTGTTTATGTACCTACTTGAGGAAGAATTATATTACTAAAATGTTTTAAGGAAAACACATTTTAATTATATAGTTTTTTTTTCCCCATATTTTATAATATCTATAAATCCCATTGATGTTAAACATCTCATTGGGTCTCGCATTTGCAACCTTATACCAATACAATAGTGTTCAATATTCTCTAAATGTTACACATGTTTCAGGTACTTGATATTGATAATTGTGTTACGAACACAACACAATATTGTGTATGTTGAACAATTTATTTATCGAGTTTCGAACTAACATTTTGTATTTAACTAAAATTGGATGATTTTTATTGGTTCAGCTTTCTAATTGTTTTTTTGTTTTTGTGTGATTTATTTTGATAACAAATTTAGTTTTAGTAGTTAAATGTAAGTGTGGCAAGTGGCTACTGTATGTTATACTAGGCAGAGTGACGATCCTGCATTATTTAAAGTTCAAAAGTTTTTTGTTGTGATCTTCGGTTGTGATTAACTGAAAATTAAGGAAACATTTTATCTTCGTTAGACAGAATTTATTTTTAATGAAGTTACTTAATTACTCTAGTACTCTTTATTTTAAACTGACATCAAAGAGGAAAACTATAATGAAATATATAATTTTCAAGCCATTAAAGATATAAAAACATTGCTTATTGTATGTTATATATAAATTAAGTACTAGCTTCTGCCCGCGACTTCGTCCGCGTGGAACTCCTCCTTTTTTGCAGTCGGTTAAAAAGTAGCCTATGTCCTTTCTCAGGCTCCAGACTTTCTTTGCACCAAATTTCATTTAAATCGGTCCAGTAGTTTTAGCGTGAAAGCGTAACAGACAGACAGAGTTACTTTCGCATTTATAATATTAGTAGGGATTATCACAAACAGATTGTACTTGTATCTAACAATAAGTATATTAATAATTTCTGATGTCAGCAATGTCAGCAAATAAAATAAAATAAAAATACGCGAGTTAAATCCGTTAATAGTTGTTTCATTCCAATGAATAAGTATATTCTTATATTTCTTAATAATGATAATTTCATGTTCCTTACAGGCAAGCGGGGTGGAGCAAAGGAACATAGCGTTAGACTGGCTCCGTCAGCATTTGAAATCGAGCGAGGACCCCACAGGAGTTGTATATTTCATGGACGATGACAACACATACTCACTGAAAATTTTCGAAGAGGTAATCCATTACCCAACTAGCTTATATAAATAGTGGCGTAGTTAGAGGATTACATTAAAAAAAAAATACGTTAACATTTTTTTTATAACGCCAAAGTATTCCGAATTTTTATAGGTAAAAATAAATAGTAAATAAATAAATATCTTTGGACAATTCACACCAATTATCTAGTCCCATTTTAAGCAAAGCTTTTTGCTAGTGTTATGGGTACTAGACAACGGATAAATATACATAAATACATATAAGACATCCAAGACTCAGGTACAGATGCCAGTGCTCATCACATTGACATCTGCCCCTAGCGGGATTCGAACCCGCAACCTCCGGTTTCGTAGTCAGGGCCTCTAACCACTAGACCAACAGGCCGTCAAATAAATTTTTTGTATATATAGGTATAGCACTACTGATGATCAGGATTAGAGGTACTCACGTATTCGCCCCCCTCTAGCTATGTCACTGTATGTACATGGTACCTGAATACATAGATACATTATTGAACTACATAAAGGAAAAAAATCATGCGTTCGCTAATTTTGATACAGCTGATCCCAGTTAACACTCGTGCACTCCATAAAATTACATCAGTAAGATAGTCAGGGAATAAGCGACTCTATCTATCACTATATAAAGAGCAAATTAAGTATTAATTTGCCTGTGCAATGTGTATATTAAATTATTTTTAATATCTATTATTTAACCTAAAAACTGCAGTCGTTAATGACTGGTCTTTTGGCATGTAGCTTTTAACATATAATATAATATAGGTACGATTTTATCTGTGTTTTTTTTTAAAGAAATAGGCTATAATACAGTTATTGTTGGTTATATAAATAATTGATTGACGATGTACCAATTATCTTTGCTGCACCAGTGGCATTTAAAGGAATAAGTAATTACAATTCGTTACTTTTCATTACAGATAACAATGTGAGTATATTGTAAATTACACAATGCAAATGTACGTCCCTTATTTTAAGTGCTTAAGTAAACAAGCAAATCCGGTTATCAGATATCACAAACAATACTTGATGATTTAATATTTTATGTAACACGTTGCGGTATTTTTTCTATTTATGTTTGTATTAGTACCTAGTACCTAGTGGTTTCACTTGCGTTTTCATCCCATATGCGTGTTATAGATAATACCTAGCCTAGTACATAGGTACTCTAGATAACTTCGTACCGCGTTTTTTGGATTTTTTTTATTAAAAAATACCTAGGGGTCGATGATAGAAAACCGAAAATTTAAGGTTGTAGCGAAAATTAACATTTAGGGGTACTTATGAGAAATAGATGTTGGTCGATTCTCAGACCTACCCGATATGCACACAAAATAATATTTCATAAAACTAATTAACTATATCCAGCCTTTTCGGAAGAGTTTGGCAACAAATAACGCGACACGAGAGTTTTATATAAGTAGGTATTAGTGATTTGCGTAAACAACAAACATTAATATACCTATCAAAAGGCGAACTTAATGGCATCCTCTAATAGTCAACCCTTGAAGTAGACAGATAAATCTTCACTAACTGCTACGTTAATAATATTATGAATATATATTAATAACGTAGCACTACGTACGGTTACAGTAGTTAAAATTGTACAAAATTTAGCACCTCATAGAATTTTGAATAATTTGTATTGCAATGTATATGTAAGTGTTTCTGAAACAATGTCGAGTTAGTTACACTTACTTATTTATAACTCAAGAACGACGGGAAATATTTTTGTATTGTATTAGATTTGTCTGCGCTGCGAATAGCAGAATCGGTAATTATGAAACATAGTTGAAATTACGTAATAAAATAATTTCTGATGCCTTTGCGGTTATTACACATTGGAATGAAACAATTATAAACGGATTTAACTCGAGTAAGTATTTTATTTTATTGACGAAACATCAGCCAATAAAATAAATATGCGTGTTAAATCCGTTTATACTTGTTTCATTCCAATTACGTAATAAAATGTATGAAGTTTGGAATGCACCAATCATAACGGATGTAACTGTAAAGTTTTCGAAACGTTAGCAAATAAAATGAAAATATTTGCTGACTTTTCGAAAACTAGATAAAAACTACCAAACTACTTAAACGATGGTCTGATGCTAAAGAAAAAATACATTAGTATAATTGATTCATTCCAATGTGTAATAACCGCGAAGGCATCAGATATTATTATTTATGAAGTTCATTATTTATGTAGGTACTTTGTCATAGAACTGTTTCGATAACGTCTCTTTATTACCTTCACCGGGTCAATAGTTAATATTCGTGACCGTAGGGAATTTAAAGCGATTATGGCAACATTTGCGTTAACTAATTAAATTACTAATGTCCATTTCAGATGCGGAAAGTGAAAAAAGTGGGGGTTTGGCCAGTAGGCATAGTGGGGGGTATGAGGGTCGAAATGCCCCTAGTGACTGATGGCAAGGTGTCAGGCTACAATGCAGTTTGGAAGCCGTTCAGACCCTTCCCTATAGACATGGCTGGTTTTGCCATCAACGCCACGCTCTTTGTTCAACATCCAGAGGCGAAGTTCTCGAGGAAAGTGCAGTCTGGATTTCAGGTTGGTCTCTATTTTAACTCATTATATTATATCTTATATCTTAACACCCCATATTCGAGCTCTCAAAGCAGCGCCTCCTACCGGGTCCAATGGTATCTTCAAATCATCCAGGACTCTTTCGGTATAGCCGTTTAGATTACTAACACACGAACAGAAAAATATGCTTATAAATAAAATATTATGAGTTACAATATACACCTCGTGTTGCCGCGATACTGCCGTTTATGGCCACATTCAACTCGCGTAATTCAGCACAACGCTTCGTCTGGTTGACCTTCGACTCTCGCTAAAAATTTAACAAAAAGCGTAGCTGACGAGTAGAGTGGCCACACGAATGCTCTGCCTCCTTCCCTCTATACTTCTCTTGTCTATGCACGAGTATGTGGCAGGGGTCTTTTTTCTAAAAAATATCTCTTATTTCACCGGGATCTTATGTCGCTGGGACACGAAAAATCTCCATTCCAAATTTAATCTAAATCGGTTCAGCGGTTTAAGCATCAAGAGGTAACAAACATACAAATTTTCACATTAATTATATTTATATACTATATCTATCTCACTCGGGAATAGTGTAGCTTCCAACAGTGAAATAGTACATTACGCACCGAGGCCAGTAAAATAAAAAATGTCTCAGATCACAGTCATGTAATTGTCGTCCGAGGCGAAGCCGAGGTTGACAAAAATGTGATCTGAGGCTTTTTTTAATTTACTGGTCGAGGTCAGTATACTATTTTTCTGTTCGACGAAGCCAGAAAGCGGAAATTTCATTTAGCGCAGCGGCCACAAAGTTGGCGCTTTCCGGCCGGAGGACAGAAAAAAATATTAAAATCGATTAAGAGCTTATTCAATACAAACAAACGAATATTTCCTCTTTATTATATAGTGTAGATGGATTATAATTGAGCGTTATGAATCCTTTCATCTCAATACGCACTTATCTGATGGAATCATTGGAAGTGGGTCGCATTTTAATTATGAATGCACGTCGTGCCGATAGCGCCGCTCTGGTGTATGGTGCGGGTGATAACTTATCACTCGCTTTCACTTTATATATTTTTGTTCAAATAATATCCTGGTATATTAATATATCTGTGGTATTGGTGATGGATTTATATTATACTAGCGGTCCCGGCAGACGTAATCCTGCCCGTTCGAAATTCAAATTAGGTAACTTTAGTTAGACAACGTTTGTATGGGAAAAGAAAAGGGCTGTTTTTAGGGTTTTCCCGGCAATTATTCGATTTTTTCTCGCTTTAAGAACCATCCTTGGACTTCAATGAACATTAAAAAAAAAAATTGGCCAAATTGGTCCAGGCGTTGTCGAGTTATGCGCTTACCAACACATTTTGCGATTCATTTTTATATATAAGAAGATTATAATGCTGCCCGAAAAAGCAGCGCTGCATTAATTATAATCTATTTGACAGTTGTTGTCATTGAGATGGGACTACTTACGCTAATATATTTTTTAGTTTTTTTTTTTAATTTTGGAATGAATCTGTGTAGGTATACCTAGTTGTTTCAATCCAATGTGTAATTATCTTTTCCGTCCTCCGGCCAGAAAGCGCCAACTTTGTGGCCGCTGCGCTAAATGAAATTTCCGCTTTCTGACTTCGTCGAACAGAAAAATAGTATACTGACCTCGGCCAGTAAATAAAAAAGCCTCAGATCACATTTTTGTCAAACTCGGCTTCGCCTCGGACGACAATTACATGTGATCTGAGACATTACTTATTTTACTGGCCTCGGTGCGTAATGTACTATTTTTAATTTTATTTGTTACCAACAAATGCTGAAAAGCTTGTTTTTATCCTTCATAACTTATTACAGATCAATATTACTTACTAAAGTACTGTAATTTGGTAATTATATATAATCTTGATGAATATACCGTTTCTTTTTGTATTGATTTAGTATTCATATTCATATTCATTTATTCATTGCATTATTCGGCTGAACAAGTTGTATACAAAAAATGAGAGAAAAGGCCGAATACCGAATAGCAGCCGAATATTTGTGGCATCTCTAATATCGATGCCTTCTATAAAACTATAGTACGTCACTATATTATTATAGATATAATTTATAATTCGTTCTTATATTATTTCAGGAGAGCGAAATTCTGAAATATGTGACGACTCGAGACGAACTAGAACCGCTTGCAGACAACTGTACCAAAGTGTATGTATGGCACACACGCACACAGAAACTGTCTATACTTAATCCAAAGAAATTAAAACACCCGCCGATACCAGACAGCCATATTGAAGTGTAAGGCAAGATGACGTCACGTGACGTGTCGGAATGGTTTCATACATCTAATATAAGCTGCACAAAGGTTGTATACAAACACCCTTATGTAGGCTTTGTATGTGCCGCTACGCAATCAAGATCAAAATGTGAACTTTTGAACCTTAAGTCTTAAGTGGTAACGTTAAAAATGTTTTGAATTAAAAAATACACGCTTAAGACCTGATTCCATTATGAAATTCAAATACTTTTATAATATCACGATAAAACTAGTTAGGTACTTAGTTACTTACGTTTGTATGCTCTTCAGCCTTCGATTAATATTTAGTAAATGCAGATTTCAAATTGCTTTAGGTATACCTACTTTTAATTAGGTCAATTCTCATAAAGAGAATTAAGTACATTAAAAATATATAATTATGAGACCATTCTGATGCGTCACGTTATTATATACCTACGTCAATAAAATCTGGCTTAATGTGATTTTTACATTACTCGGGTAAATAAGTCTCTCGTAATTACGTAAATTGATTTTGCGTTAGTGTGAAATTTCTTAATGGTTTGTGAGTATTTGAGCTGTGCTCTTAATATAAATTTAAAGTAGGTATGTTTTTAGTCCTAAATCACATGTCTGATGATATTTAAATTGTGTAATACCTACATGTCTGGCTTTATCATTAACCTTTGAAGTAGTAGGTATCCGACCGAAACTTGTTTTTTTGCTGAAATAAAAACCGAAACGTTTCGGTTTTAATGTAGTTTCGGCCGAAACCAAAACCGAATCTTTTATAACGTCGTAGATTTTCATTTTCAAATCTACGATGTCGCTAAAACCGTTTCGTATCTAAAATAAATTTTATACCATTTTATTGATCTATCACAATATAAATATGTGATAGCATAGTAAATAATAATGTAGTTAAATTCTTAGATAGGTAAGTTTTGTAATAACAAATATCCCGTAATAATCTTATAAGGAGAAAAATACATAAAAGTAATTACAATTAGTATGAACAATAAATAAATTACTCATGAAACTAATTAGAATTTGTTCATATTAATAATTGTAATTAGATTTGTGTGTATATTAACAGAACGAAATTAAACTTTTTTTTCTATACATTTCTACAGTATTATTCTTAAAATGTATATTTGTGATTTATTTTCATTTTGTATATTAGAAATGCTAGATGAGTTTTATGTCTATCTGTCTGCTAGTCACAATTGTTAATTTCTTTGTGAAATTATTATCTTATTCTGTACATTACTTTGTATATTTTATGACGCATAATTATAATTGTGGTAAGTATTTATTAAAATTATTGAACTGCCCTTTATATATTTTGTATTACGTTAATGTTTAACGAATCGTAGGTGACTTCAATTTTATAGTTTATAGGTATAAGTGATTATACTGAACAATATTTAGTTTTGTAAGTGCATTATTAATTAATACTATCAATATTCTAGCTGAAATCATTACCTAATAATATCATATACATGTCGTATAAATTGTTCCCCATTAATGTAAAGGTATATGATCATACAAGGCCATTAAGACCCTGTATCATGATACATTTGGTTTTCGTGATCCTATATTAAATAGTACTAGGTAAAAACTTAATATCAATATTTCTGCCAATAACTCGATTAAGTATGTAAGTAGAAGCTGAATTATTGTTTGTTTGTCTATTTTGATCTATCTATACAAACTTAAAATAGACAAGTAAAAATTTGCTAGTTCCAATAGGTTTAACAATATAAAAAGCATTGCCAGTATATTGTAATGTAGGTTACTTATATGAAGCTTACACGGATGATCCCATTCACGAACTTCAAGTTAGTCTCGGATAAGTCATATACAACTTTTTAATCTCATAAAAAACGTTTTAGTTCCGAATACTAAATTAACATTAACCATGCAACATTTTTTTATTTTAAGCACAACTCAAAATATGTAGTTTAAAAATAACTCGAACGAAGGCTCTATCAGTCAACCATTTATTTATTTACTTTATTTAATTAGTCAATTATTTAAAGCTTAAAAAATGATTTTGTGCAGTAGAAAAATATCAAATAACTTGTATGTTGAAACAGGCGGTTACTCTAATCGCATTAGAATCCTATAGGATGTGATTGACACTGCCTTGTAATGTATATGTAATGATTACGTTAAATTAATATCATTTTTTCAACCGAAAGACGACAGCTGGACATTGGGCTCCCAAATCTCCAGCGACCGTCACGCCGCCCGTATCGGGTCAAAGCGACCTTTTACCAGGTCTCCGGACCACCTTCTATTTAAACAGTGTCTCTAGAGCACTTGTTGAAAATTTTGTACCTATTACAAAAATTCGATGTCACAAATTTTAAAAATAATGAAGTAAGTCATTTAATTCGTATCTCAATAATTCAAGTATTGACAATTTGTTATTAAGTCACGTGATTAAGAATCAAAATAGATATAGAATTTGGTTTTGAAATATGAGATTTTATAATGCACAAATGTAGCTAGAATGACTATTACTTATTTCAAGTCATATTTAATTATATGATATAGCTTAATTTAAAGACCTTGCAGTCTGTCTATAATCCCTTTCAAAAGTTTTTTATTTTCTAAAAATGTTTGTTGTTTTTGTAAAAAAAAAGAGAAATTGACTTTCCTACCTACATAGGTAATTATTAACTGTCTCTTCATTGAATTTCATCATACCTACCTATGGTTCGATTGCAGTTGTAACTAAAATACTCTAGGAACAAATTTTAAATTCTCAATTAGGGGCTATCTATAAAATACGTGACACATTAAGGTTAATTAGGTGTATCTAATAGTGTTAAAATGCCAAATTTGAACTTTTCTCTATCTACAAAATTACATACGGTTTAAATTGTTTTGTTGTCGATTGTTTGCGCAAAATGTCACACTGTTTAGGAGGGCTGTCTCACAAATGTGACCATCTGTGACAAGGAGGGGGAGCGGTCAGAAATTCATGAAATTCGTGTGACGTAGGTACTTTATGGATGGCCCATTATTGATAAAAATGATATAGTTGTAGTAATATACACTAATTCATAACTATATGTTTAACTAGTTTTTAGCTTAGATCTTGCTCAATTTACTATGTCGGTCTATATTTTCTCCATTTTTAGTGGACTATAAAAATTGTACTTAAATGTGTTTCGATTTAAGGCTAGGCAATAACATAGAATATTGTGAACTACATATTCTTAATTATTTGAATATTAGCATCGTCAGTAGTGAATGGTGTATAAGTATCAATTTTTGATAGCAAAGTAAAATACATAACATCTCGCAATATTTCAATGATGTGTAATGCGATAAGTATGAGTTACTTTCTCCAAAATTTCATAATATTTTCTTTTTCAATTACCATTTTCGGGCGTACTATAATTAGATATTTACATTGACTTATTGCTACCATCAAGCCCTATTTTTTTAATAAAAATTCTTTAAAAACGCGGTATTAAGTTTGCTGGTGTCAGCCAGTTATCATATAAAAATCTAAATAAAACTTTTTCTAAATAACTAGAACGTATAATTAATATGTGAGTATAGATACCTATTAAAAATATCTTTAGAATAATCTATGTAAACTTTGCAATAGTGTAGACAATACCAGTAATATTATAATAATTAAGGTATTTATTAATTTTATTTTGAATAAACAATTCTGAGTACCTAATATAATTTTAGTAGGTACTAGATTCTTAGGATTAGCTAAATACTTTTATTTATTTAAATAAATAGCTGTTATGTGATAGTTTATAGTATTTATATTATTTTGTAAATGCCTTCATATCATTTTATTGGATGGAAATAAAGTATTCCAAATTACCTAGTTGTTTTTTTGTGTCGAATAGCCTAGGTATTACTGTAATCTCAATTATTAATCCCATAGCAATATTGCTTTTTTTTCGAACTGAATACTGAAGCGCAGTTGGCCAGCTAATAGGCCTTCACTGCAAAACCGGACGGGTGGAGAGACTCCTGAAAGGTGGCTCTTTAACCTTGCAATATTGCCACTATTAGTCAGTAAGCCCTGCCGCATATGCCCACACTCGCATTGGTTGTCACGAGCCGTGTGCCAGTGGCTGTATTTAAAACCTATAGCGCAGAAGCAAACTCCGCATTTGCTCTCACGTGTGATGGACGCTTACCGCCATTTTTACTGGCTTTAATAAAATAAATAAAATAAAAATAAAAAAGCCTTATATTTCTTACAAACTTACAAACTATATACAAATTTATGTTTAACTATGGTACAAATTAATACGATACTATTTTTCTTAAATCTATTTGTTTTTACTATCCTAGTAAGAACCCCTCTTTTCGAAGGTAAAAGCCTCCTCTAGAGATTTCCAGGTTTCGCGGTTTAAAGCAGCCTTCATCCACTGTTTTCCAGCCACTTGTGTGATGTCGTCTACCCATCGGGCCATAGGTCTACCTCTCTTTCTGTTGCCCGAGGGTCCTCTCCAAACTGTCCGCCGATGCGTCCACCTGTTGTCTGTCATCCGCGCGACGTGGCCAGCCCAGCGCCATTTTAATTTCATGCAGTGGCATAAAGCATCTGCGACATTTGTCTTTTTCCTTATGCTTTTATGGGGTATTTTTTGTTTTTTTTTAACTTTCAAAATACTTCTTTCCATGCTTCTTTGGCATGATCGAATTTTAGTTTTTACGCGGTGCGTTAGTTTCCATGTCTGGCTAGCATACGTTAATGAAGGCAGTATACAGGTATCCATAACTTTTTGTTTGATTTTTATGGGCATATCGCTTTTCAAGATCTCTTTTAGACTCCAAAACTTTTTCCAAACATTTGTAATCCTTCGCTCTACCTCACGCTCGTTATTCTGTTTTCTAAAAGATATTTCCTTGCCCAAATAAATATATGCGTCAACATACTCCAGTGCCTCGTTTTCTAGGTATACTACAGTTTTTGCGCTGTTGGTTAAGATATTCGTTTTGCTGCGGTTTATTTCTAGGCCAACTTCCCTACTTGCTGTATGGAGAGCATATTTTATCATTGACTGTAACTCTGTTGTGTTTTCAGACAGCAAGACAATGTCGTCAGTGAACCTCAAGTGGCTTATGTAGGTACTGTTTGTTTATATTTATTCCGACTTTTTCCCAATTATGTTTTCCGATTACCGATTGTAAAACTGCAATGAAAATTGTTGGGGAACTGGCTTTAATATCATTTTGCAATTCACAGGTGGCGCTTAAGTGACCTTTCTTAGTAAAACTACTTCTAAGTAGGTACAAAGTCTGGTAGAATATTTATTTTTCCAAGTTATGATTAAAATTTATATTCACTACTAATTTATTAACTCCATCTAGCGTCGTCCTGCAAACTCCCTTAGGATGTGTAAAACAAGCATGGAAGCACTTTAACTGTTGAGCGAATGTTGATCACAGAACTTTTGTATATGATAGCTAGATGGCGTTATGAGTTAGCAAAAACCTTGGTGTTAGTTTAAAAATTGGAATTCCTGATATTAGTAAAAAAATATGAGGTGAGACTAGCCACCTGGACTTCAAGTAATGATCATCATAGGACTTGACTGATAAGATAGTGCCTACCTATTGAAGGATTGATCGATAAAATTCTACCTACCTATACGACCTGATACCGATCCAAAATGATTGCTAAGTCCGATGGCGTATTATTTTCCAACCTATCTGATATCAAGACTTATTTTAATAGAATTCTTACTAATATTATTATTACCGATATAAGTAGGTAAATACCTACTTACTTCGTAGGTTGAAAAGTTATGTGGAGTTGTAAAATTTGCCAGCCAGTTTCGAAGTAGATAATTAAGTAATTTTACGTTTAATTTGAAATTTTCTCGAGCATCCTACACGGGATGAGGTTGAGATTGTATTAACGAGACGAGTTTCTCATAATAATATCTTCACTTTGATAATTACACCTATAGGTACCTACTTACGTAACGACAGCTACCTACATACATACTCTCTATACTTGCCAAAACAGATATAAGTACCTACATACCTACGAGTACTATATGTACGTAGTATTTTAATATCTACTTAAGTCATATCGTAGTATTAGCTAGTAGCTGTCTTCGTAAACGTTCATATTAGCATACCTACCTACCTTACTTACTTCGTAAACGGACCTGAAGCGGCTGTCATTCATTTTCGAGACGTTTGTAATATGCCACCTGTAATTCTTTGATGTTTGATTAATAATTTTATGTTAATAAATTAATTAATAATATACGTCGTGTCATTCATTCGTCGTGCCTTCCTGTGAACGTCTAATAGTAGGTTGAAATAGATATTTTTTGATATTTACTCGGAAAGAGAAACATTAGAGGAATACATTTCCTCTCAAAACTTGGCAACAAAAGTTTTGTTGTGACATTATATTTACCTAAGATAGATAGGTATCTAAAGCAAGGTCTAATAGTTAGCTGAGTCACTCTATTAGGTAAGTTTATTCCAATAAGATCCCCCAATTCTCTATTTTAGTCGAAACCGGTCAGTTACAGCCACTCATTTATCTCAATCAACTGTGATTGTCGCACTGAATGGGGTCATTTCCGTCTCGAGGTGAGGGGTAGTAGACTTCACGTGGATGCTGGTTAACATCGATAATAGAATTAGTAGATGTGTCAGTATATAAAAGTGCAATAAATATATAAGTAAGTATATAATGCTGTTGTGTGCTTAAGAAAACATTTGATATGAATAGGTAGAGCCTAAGTAGGTACATAAGTAAGTATATGGAAATTCCCTCTGGGGAAACTCCACCGAAGCCGGTAGGGTGCTGGTGATCCAGAAACGAGCGTTGCGTGCTCTTGTTGGGGCGAAACATAGACAGTCGTGCAGAGACGTGTTTATTGCTCAACGCATTATGACGCACTACTCATTACACTTATTCGAGTTATTAATGTTTGTAAGAAATAATTTAGATCAATTTAAAGTGGTATGTATCTCTGGTAAAGTAAGTCGTTTTACTGGACGTTTGAGAACGGTCCCCCGTCGCATGGCCCTTGCAGAAAAGAATCCGCGTGTTCTTGGACCGAGTCTGTATAATCGCCTACCTGACGTGATAAAGAACGAGCCGTCTGACGAAGCATTTAAGCGCCAACTGAGAAACATTTTATTGGAAAACCCATTTTACTCTGTTGACGAATTTAATCAAAAATATAAATAAATTATTTTTATTATTAATGTTAAATTACTTGACACTAAAAGCTATTTGACATTATATTATGCATAATGAAATTTATTGTAATACAATTATATTTTTTGCTGATACTGTACGTTAAATCTGTATTGACGATCTCAATATTATGAGTGTATATAATTTGACATAAAAATGTATTTTTTAATGTTATAATGTAATTTGTTCATATTATTTTTTCTTTATTTTTGTTCTGACGATCTCAATATGAGTACATATAATTCGACATAATAGTGTAATTGTACTGTATGAATTTTGAGAAATAAATAAATCTAATCTAATCTATCAAAAATTAAAAAGTTAAAATCACCAAAAGTAAGTTATTTATTTATTTTTATTGAGCCCGGGATTAAATATAAATTTATGCTCAGAAAATATAAATAGGCTCTATTTATCCCGAGCGCTCTCATAATAGGTACTGTAAGTGCAAATAGGACAATTCTTTCATAGTGAAAAAACCTTTATATAATTAGCTACCTACGGTATACCTTGTTACAGGTTAATTGATCTCTGACAGTAACTAGGAATGACAATAAGGGGAATTAAACCGGTCACGTGTGTCGGACACGACATATCCATATAATTTGGTCTATCTGATTTAGAAATTTAATTTGTCTTATGCCACAAAAGTAGGTAGTAGTAAAAAAGGTAGGTAAATTTTTGTACCTACTTACTTAGGTACAAAAACTTTGGAATCGATTCATTTGCAACTAGTTTTAGTTCGACAAAGTCATTGTAAAATGAGTTCCAGTAAGCTAAGATGCTTTAAGATCTTATTCCTTTAACAAATATTATTCCCTAGGAACCAGTAAAAGACCTCCATTTCCATATTCCTGCATCCAAGGGAAAAGGCAATATTTTACTAGCAATTTAGAATTCAGTTTCGTAATTCGCAAACGCTGAAATTCTAGGAAATTGCGAAATCTGAAGCTGGCAACATGACCCGTCGAAAAGTTACAGCCACAAACTAGTTTAGGAAAAAAAATAACAAAATCTTTCCTGGAATTAATAATTCCGGGAAAGTTTATCTTATATTTTTGCAGAAGTTACTAAGTGAACAGGAGTTAGTACCTAAGTAACTAGGTATGTATTTTAGCGTTAGCGTTAGACTATTGTCAGCTCAGTCGTGCTACGATTACGGAAACTGTAAAGAGTCCGAAACGTCAGCAAATGAAATAAAATAAAAATACGCGAGTTAAATCCGATAATAGTTGTTTCATTCCAATGTGCAATCGCGAAGACATCAGAAATTATAACGTATTTTGTTTATTCTATTTCAAATTTCAAGGAATGTTGAATTTCGTAGTTCATTTATAAATCAAGTTGGATTAAAATATGACAGTCGCTAATTAATACTATCTTATTAATTCTTAAGTCATTGCAATTTAATTTTATAGCAAAGAAATTGCTGGCTGCACCTGGCGAACTAATCACGAACCAAGATCCCTTGATTAATTCTTTATAGAAACGAATGCATTTGCGAATAGCTATTTAACATATAAATTAATCCTTTACGAGTAGGTAGGTAGGTACCTATAAATATTATTGGTTAAAATTTTGGATTTAATAGCCGATTGGCTTTCGAAATATTGGCGGTCAACCGCACATATAAATATGCTCGATTGTGGTTTAAGGTTAATGAATAAACAGAACATTCTGTTTGAGTGCACAGTCATTTAATTAGGCATGTAAATTGATATCGGATATATTAATAAGTTCAATTTTACGTATTTAAGAAAAAATATCTGTATCGTATTCTGTTTGATGGTGATATTTAAACTAGATGTAATTTTAGGTGAAATTATTGCTTCTTTAGCTTCGTAACTAATTTAATGGAATTGAAATGGGTGCAATACATTACGTACCTAACAGGCGAGTAGGTACCAGGCGGGTCATTCGATGCATAAAGTAGACTATTTACCTTAAGAAACATTGGAATTTAAATAAAATTCTTATGTATGGAATGAAACAACTCTTATTTTATTTTATTTGCTGACGTTTTGAGAATTTTACAGTTCCCATATTCGTATCACGACTGAGCTGACGATAGTCTAACGCTAAAGTGCTATTTATTTCAATGTATACTAATCATGAAGGCATCAGAAGTTATTAAATGTAATTAAAAAGTATTTGTACGTCGCAAATTGTAAGCAATTCGACTTAGATTCAATACTAAACTAATATTTTATGCACACCGCGTATCAAATGGAACCAGACTTCGTACCACCCCTAATCAATACCCTAGACGTAACAAGAGCACAATTCGTTCGTTAGTCATTCCACAACAACCTGCTATTATGTAATTATTTACCGAATTAATATAATTATGGGGGTGACAGGGGATATCTTAGTATACTTACCTATACATATAATATACTTACACGTGACTTTAATTATACCCAAATTTTAGTTTTACAGCCAGCGTAATATATTCAATTGTGTAAATTTGCGGTTGTCTATAACCTATTCGAGCAATTTCTTAAGATATTTTGGATAAATTAAAATAAACGCTTGTAAAGCTAATGCTAACATGGCATTATTATATAACTTATAAGGCTTGATTATAATTTATTGGCTCAAAACATATTTAATTTCCTGTATCTTTCGTCGAGTATTTATACGATAAGGTATAGGTACTTATATAAGTATATAAATAATTAATAAACTTAGAACCACTATAAATATTTACCTACCTACCTATATCGTTCAAGAACGTTATTACGTTATTTCTTAGGCTTAAGTATTCCTAGACAAGACATAAGAAAATCCTATTTTTTGTAGGTCCTTCGCAGATGTAAGTATACAAAAAAAAGAAAGTAGAACGAAGTGATTGATTGGTGAGCAAGTTGACCCGACGCTCCCCTCACAAGCCGCTTCTTATACTAGGTAGTTTGTATTGAAAGCATCGTATAAATAAAAAATACGAAACCCTAAAAAGTATTTTCTTGCTAAGATCTGGTAACATTGGAATGAAAGAATTATTAGGTACGGAATAATTTCATATGCCTTCCCACTTCCCAGTCACATTGAAAAAACAACTACCTATAACGGATTTAACTCGCGTAATTGAACTGACGATAACCTAACGCTCAAACGACTTGCTTAAACTTTAGCGTTAGACTATCGTCAGCTCAGTCGTACTAAACATGTGAACTGTAAAGTTTTTGAAAAGTTTTACAATGTGACGCAACTTAAACTATAAAACAGAACAATAGAGCGTAAAAATGCAATATACAACAAAAATAAACTTAATTATAAAAAATTAAAGAGTTCGCAAAGACAACAATTATAATAGCTTCATATTTTTAAAAATAAATATAATCTGGCTTAACCCAATTAAAAATATTGTTTAAGACGGGAAGCAGAGAGTATGGAAATAAAGGAAAACATTCATCCGTGAAAAGGGTATGCCCAAGGGAGCACTAATTTAAATAAATATAATTTAACCGCATATTTTATGTATGAGCGTGTGGATGACCCTTTATAAACCTTCCCTGTATATGTAACACCGTTGAAAAAAAGATTAAATTGAGATATAGAGATGGCATTCGTTAAAAAGTCTGCAGAAATTTGCAGATTTACCTAAGTTTTTCGATTTTTTTTTAACGAATTTGGACCTACCTACTTCATTTTAAATAATATTACTTAAAAATTTGAATGAAACATCTATGTATTAACGGATTTAATTTAGCTCGCGTATTTTTGTTTTTGATAACGTTTCGAAAAAATTACAGTTCCCATATTTGTCGGCGACTTAGCTAACGATATTTTGAGACCTCTACTAGTGTTGTCAGCAAAAGAATAATACGCGAGTTAAATCCGTTACAGTTGTTTCATTCCAATGTGTAATAACCGCAAAAGGATTAACTTACGTAGGCACCTACTCATAAACAATAATTAACAGCCATATCGTATCTAACTCGTTTATTATTCTCTATGAATTAATTAACTCTTTTTCGAGTTAGCATTTCATAATTAAACCGTAGTGTATGAAATCATTTGTATGTTGATCTCGGCAGAATTATTTCCTATTAAGGCAATTATAAATATCGTAAATTTTTAATATGTAGATATGGAAAAACAAGGGCGTGCATTCCATATAGGCACAATGATATAAATGTATGGAGTGCCTACCCTGACGCAGTACATACGCGATTCTCACTGCACACGCCTGCGGAAAAATCTAGGTACTTATTGTCATAATCATTGATAATATACCTAATCAATGTGTTACTAAGCGCAAAAATGCAAGCCATCAAATATATAAATGGTGACAGAAACCATATACGTAATTAATAGCTATGTTTTATAATATACACCTATATAAACAAAAGTACTTTCAGTACACCATTATGCAACGTAGCTATACATAGGTGGATATATAATTTTCCTTATAAGTGCATTAAATTTATTTGTAGGTAGGTACATAAGTACCTAAATTTTTTGAGAGCGAAATCTTTAAGAAGAATGCCTCTATGAGATCTTCTATACTAATATAATAAAGAGGTAAGGTTTGCTTGTTTGTTTGGATTGAATAGGCTCCAAAATGACTGGACTGATTTGAAATATTCTTTCACTGTTGGGAAGCTACACTATTCCCGAGTGAGATAGGCTAAAAAAAGGGATCCGTGCGAAGCCGGGGCGGACAGCTAGTCATTTATAAAAAAAGTAATGAATTACTTAATACCAACTTATTCTTCAGTCTTAAACTTAAATCTCGCATCACGTGCAAGATTTTTCAAATTAAATGGAGCGGCTTAAATTTGATAGACGCAGTATCTCGCTATTCGGGAAGCGCATCTTCCTATAACCCTTACTGTCTAGGTAATAAAGACGTAATAATACGCATTCCCGAATAGTTCTCCAAAGAGAATGTGCCAAATGGTTCAGACGTTCTGCCACGTACTGAGCATTAGTCAGCTGCTAATGACGGGAAGAGTTACGTGAGATAACTTTCTAGGGAATCAATATGGGATATGGGGATGTGTTGTAATAACTTAATTATAGTATTGTGTGCCATGATGACGTAGAAGTTCTGAGTGGGTTTGATATACCTACAGTACCTAATTAATGTGTCTAAACACCTAATACATTTTGTTAAATATTAAAGCGAAACAAATGTTATAGCATCGCAGCATGAATAAAAGTGTTTTTGGAAAAAAAAAATTAATTATAGCGTTATTAAATCGTTGCATTTTTGCCAACTGCAAAAATCATTTCGGAAAAAAAAATCTCTGAAAGAATGAAAGACACTTGCGATATAGGTAGATACACACCTTCAACACTAAGATGTAGCTGTAACTGAGTAGGTACTTTTATTAATTAAAGTAAAGTAGCTTCAAGCTGTTTTTGATTTATCTCCAACATTACATGGATAAAAGAGACGAATATTCACTTAATGCTTTTCCAAGATAAAATACAGAACATTATTTAAAACCAGTTCGAAATCAGTTTAAGAAGTTACATCCAATGCGCTTCAGTCGGAACTTCTTAGATGCTGAAAACAACGAGCCACTAATGAACAACTCGGTTAAAGTTAGCTCTAACTAATTGAACTTAAAGTCCGGAAAGTCGATAAAACCAATTGTAAGGCATTGTCTGTTTTCAATGCTCTTGTTAGATGGTTTTTCTTAAACATTTTACGGTTCTATATAACTATTAAATAGCTGAACTGATTTCCACTAAAGCAGCTAAGAACATTCTCGAGTAATTTAGTTTTTAAACTTAAAAACAGAATCAGAATTACATTGGATTTAAACAACTATTAACGTATTTAATTCGCGTATTTTTATTTTATAACGCTTAAAAAAAAAGTACTTTAGCGTCAGACTATTGTCAGCTCAGTCGTGCTATGATTATGGAAACTGTAATAAATCCGAAACGTCAGCAAATAAAATAAAAATAAGTGAGTTAAAATCAGTTAATAGTTGTTTCATATGATCCAATGTGTAATAACCGCGAAGGCATCAGAAATTATTAAGAATCAGAATTAGTTCTTACGTTCTAGTACGCTGCCTTCAAGTCAAATACCTATCGAATAGTTCACTTCCAAGTACCAGCACCAAATTTTAGTATGTTGTTAGGCATGTCACCAGGACCTCAAAACGCCCAGGAAATAGTCTCTGAGGTACCTAGGCTTCCTGTTATGACGTCATCAAGATGGCCGACGCCGCGTTCTACGAAACTAAAAACTTCACTGTTAAGCAATGTCCTATAAGAATAACTGCAATACAATGAGCTTTATAACGCTGTTTGATTATCATAATCGCTAAAGTTATGCCATAAAACCTTTACGCGCGACACAAAAACATTTATACTCGTATATCGACTACCTAATTGAAGGCAAAATTTATCTTAAAAAATCCTTAAAAAGATATTTTCCCCAGATAAGAATTAAATGTACAGTGTCATTTGCAACGGGGTTTTGTAATATGAATTTATAAAAATGCAGGGTATTTTTGTAACATCCCTAACGAGGGTACGACCGCCGTTCAAATTAATTACATGGCTGGTTGTCTGATTCAAGAATTTTCCTAAAAAAAAAACAAACAAGTGAAATATGTTTCTGTAAAGAGCTTCAGATAACATTTAATGCTTCACCGAAAAATAGATAAGGGTTTTTTTGCCACAAGTATAACAATTCTTAACAATTTGAGCTCACATTGTATAATATCACGATAAAAATTGTTGTTCTATCAAAATATACCTACCTACACCTTTGTGTAGGTATATTTTGATAATAAGCTAATCTACACTATCTACACTAATAATATAAAGAGGAAAGATTTGTACCTATTTTTGTATGTTTGTAATGAATAGGCTCAAAAACTACTGGACCGATTTTAATAATTCTTTCACTGTTGGGAAGCTACGTTCACCCTGAATAACATAGGCTATAGAATATTTTGAAAAAAAATAGGGATCCGTGCGAAGCCAGGGCAAACCGCTAGTAGGTAATATACTTAAGCAAAAGAATTGAAAAATATTTATTAAACCTAATCTTAATAAAAAGAAAATGCTTGGGCAAATGACACATTAAGTTTCAACTCGATTATTAGGCTATCCCTTTACCATTATGTAACCTAATATATTAGAAACTTGCAACAATTTCAACAAAAAATAGAGAAAGTAGACTTCAGTAAAAAATATCATCGAATAAAAAGGAAAACTTTCTAGTTTCTTTCTAAACCCTAGGAAAGTTAAAATAACCGGATATTAAAAAGTCAGCTCGCGAAGATATTGGCTGAATAAGAACGTTATTGAAACATTTAAACCTATATAAGATTTCTATGCATAAAACATTAAATGTTATGGCGACAAATTCTATACTTGCAGGCGCGTGCAGTGAGGATCGCGCATGTACCACGTCAGGGTAGGCACTCCATACATTTATACCATTGTGCCTATATGGAATGCACGCCCTTGCTTAGGTAATACGTATATAAATGTACTTATACAGATTTTGATAAACTTGAGATTCATGCTCTTTGAAACATTTATTCATTTGTTTCATGGTCTTGGAATTCACCCCCTGAGAGTGCCAACTAGGGGTTAAAAAGTTCGCGGACGAAGTCGCCAGCCAAAGTATTATACATAAGGATTAAAGGAATCTTTACAGTACAGTTGTACCGGTTGAATGAACGTGACGCGCCGGCTAGACTCGAGATGAATCACCCACGGTTTACACGGAAGCTGGGTTTTGGCACTGACTCATAGCTATACACAGGCGCGTGCAGTGGGGTGAGCGTAAGTATGCCGCCAGGGTAGGCACTCTACTCCATACATTAGTGACACTGTGCCTGTATGGAATGCACGCCCTTGGTTATACTAGGTATTAAGATTGGCTTATTCTTCTATTAAATTGATCCTGATGATAAAACAAGCGAAAGTGTAACGGCGATCAAAATAATTCAAAATTGAATATAGGTCGGTATTATGTACAGTGAGGTCTAACTATCATACCTTATAATTTAATATTATTATGTACTGGTCTGTGATTAAACGAACATGACAGCTGTAAGCATCTGATGAACTCTTTTGACACGCGTCGATCGACATTTAATCAAGATATTGTCGTCTAATAAATGTCACATTCTATACCTTGGGGCGTAGACAAGATGCCAACGTTCAACGTTAACGTTAAACGAAACGACCAAAATGTATGGTTTTTGACATCCGCGAACGTATGTGACGTATGTAACATTCGTTCGCGGATGTTAAATCCCATACATTTTGGTGCCAACGTTTAACGTTAACGTTGAACGTTGGCACCTTGTCTACGCTCCCTTGTTTATTTTACCGAATTATGACAGACCACCGCGACAGTAAATCTATATCGACATGACAAAATATCAACGGGACAAATCATTATAAGCTTGCTGAACCTCATTTCACACTAGCGCATCTAACAGATCTTTGACTTTGGCCGTCATTGATAGCTAGGTAGGTAGGACCAAGGGCGTAACGAGTTCCGTCCAGGTGAGGACAGCAGCCTCCCCTAGAAGGAACCTGTAGGTTTTGATACCCTTGCGAGTGTCGAAAATTACCTTAGATATATTCTTAGTTTGTCTACTGTCCGCTCTCAACAAAATCCTAGCTACGTCCTTGGGTAGGACATGTTTTTCAACGCGTTCGTGAAACAAAATATGGTTGTATTGTATTTCTCCTATTTAATTCTTAGTTCTATAGTAAACAGAGTGTTGTAAAATTAAGACAAGTAAAGAACAAGTTAGTTCGTATTGTATGCAACGAAGTTGAAGACTTTTAACTTGCGGCGATTTCTCATCGTGTTCTGACACTGTACTCGTAGTCTGAACAGGAAACCGCATTAGTCTAGACAGATACCTCCTGGATACGACGTCACTTTACTTTTAGTAAAATAGTTTAACGTCTAAAATCTTAATTTAGCGTTAGACTATTGTCAGCTCAGTCGAGCTACGATTATGGAAACTGTAAAGAATCTGATCGTCAGCAAATAAAATTAAATACGCGAGCTAAGTCCATTAATAGTTTGTTTCATTCCAATAACTAAAAATTTTTTATTTTAATACAACAATATCATATCTACAGCTTTATTTTGTTTTGGATATTTTAACAAATAATTTCGCCAACTTGGTTTAACTCTCTACTCTTAAACTTATTCTGTAAAGCTTAGGTAGTTATAGCTACTTATAATTTGGTACAACTTTCATGCAAGCGTTTAAACACGTTTGTTTTGCGATAACTCTGTGACAACACGACTTTAGTCGATCCCCACTGAAATACGACGTAAATGCTGCTACTTTTATATAAAACGTCGAACTTTTCTCAACTGCGGCGTTTGCTACTATTCCGCTGATTCGTTGGTATAAAATGTAAAATTCTACGTCCGACAGTTTAAAATTTAGTTTTGGCAGCTTAATGAGTTCTCTTTATGTTTGTTTTGTTTTGTTATGCTTCTATTTAAATTGTTGACGTTATGAATTCAAACAATTTGGAGGAGATAGAATTTGTTTGCTATTCAGCAATGTTAAGTTTAATTTAAGTACCGAAACAATTCACGCTTTTATAGGTACACAGAAAACAATTGAAGACTGCCGTATTTTGTTTTAATGTAACGTAATCGTTACTCTCAATATCTAAATTGCTTAAAACATTAATTGATGAGTGGTAATTAAATGATTGGACTAACGATTGGTTTACCCAAAGCTGAAACCAAACCTAAACAACTAATTTCAATTAATATTGTTTAATTACATCCACGTTCGTATTTAATTAAATTACAGATGAGAAACAATGATTGACGTAATTACTACAAACAAACTGTTGATGAGATATTTGTGCGCAAACGGATCTATGTTCAAAACGGAAAGGATAGAAATAATAAATCAGTCATTTTTAATTAAAGTGTTGCTATAATTTAGGAGTTGGCAAAGAATAAATCACTAGAGGCGTCGCTTCGTGTGTTTTAATCGGATGAGAGGTAATTACTCCGAGCAGTATATCGAACACCGCGGGGGTGTAATGAAAGTGTTACCGGTTATTTATACCCTTTCGAGCAACTTTTGAGGTTGTTCATGTAACTCTTATTGGAATGGTAATTAATGTAATCTATAGCTAAATTGATATGTAGGGCAGATTCAAAACCAATTCAGAACCTGCAAATATGTATTGTGTTTACACTGTGCCTACCCTGCCACTGTGCACTGCACGCACCGGAGAGTGTTAGAATATCGTCAGTCCGTCAGTCACGAATATTATGGGAATTTTAAAGTTTTAGAAACGTCAGCATATAAAATAAAATGAAACACGCAACATAATTATACTTGTCTCACGTCAAATAGGATACTTACCTACTTATTTTTAATGTAGATATTATGCTCACTAGGTGACAGTATACCTACCTATGGACAATACAGGTTACTTCCATAATATAGTAAAACGGCATAGGTAATAGGTATGCCGTTTTACTTAAAAAAAACAACTCTACGAAAATACTCATACTGTCGGAATAAAAAACTGTCAATTAAATGGTATCCATAAATTACACATCCGTATAGACGCATTTAAATTCCACATTTTCCTTAGTCTAGTAACAAATCTACAAAGGCGTGCAGTTGTCAGGGTAGGCACTCCAAGAACATGCCTGCTTTGAAAGCACGCCCCAGAGTTGACAATCCAAGAACATACCTGTACTAAATACCGCCATATTTACCTGTTTTAATATAAGTTGTGCACACTCTATGAAGTTGATATCAGTATTCTACCCACCTGCCCGCTGGCCCGGCGCAATAATGAGCTCGGGTACCTGTCCTCGAAGGGTGATTTATGTATTGGATGGCTCTCGAAATTCATGTTTAATACGTCCTACAGTTTTAGGCAACATGTAAGGATTAAAGTAACCGAACCTGCCTTGATTTGTTGTTCTTTTAATTTAATCTGGTAACATTTTTTTTTTTTATTTTATAAAGGGAAAAGATTTGTAAAGCATGTGATTATGTGATGAGAAAACTTTAAAACTACTAGGCCGATTTATATAACTTTCAGTATTTGAAGGGTACAATATTATTTCAGATTAAGATACGCTATATTATATAGAATAGGTAGAAGAATATCCACCCGAGTGAAGCCGGGGCAATTGGTAAAGAGTACCTAGCATGAAAAAACATTTGTCGGTAATAATATGATATTATTAATAAAATTACTTGTTTTTTATGTGACACGGTGCTTATTTACGTTTATTTGAATAGGTATCTTTTTTATTTAAGCACTAGGTAGCTGTCCGTCCCGGCTTCGCACGGATCTCTTTTTTTTATAGCCTATGTCACTCGGGATTAATATAGCTTCCCAACAGTGAAAGATTTTTTCAAATCAGTCCAGTCGATTTGGAGCCTATTCAATCCAAACAAACAAACCTTTCCTCTTTATTATATTACTAGTGGTCCCGGCAGACTTCGTCCCGCCCGGCAAAGAATCGATTTGACAGCTGTCATTTATTTTTTCATTGGAACGTAATAAAAAGTATCCTATGTCCTTTTCCTGGTTTTGAGCTACATCCCCAGCAATTTTCAGCCAAATCGGTTCAGCCGTTCTTCAGTTATAAACGGAGTAACTAACACGACTTTCTTTTATATAATAGACTAGTGGTCCCGGCAGACTTCGTCCCGCCCGGCAATGTCGATTTGACAGTTGTCATTGTTGCGTTTTGTTATACTATTTTTAACAAATCAGCTTAATATTTTTTTTTTTTTTTTTTACTGGAACGTGATAAAAAGTATCCTATGTCCTTTTCCTGGCTCCGAGCTACCTCCCCGCCAATTTTCAGCCAAATCAGTTCAGCCGTTCTTGAGTTATAAACGGGGTAACTAACACGACTTTCTTTTATATAATAAGAAGATATAGAGTATAGAAAAGGTAAGTCGTAGGTGTAACAAGAAACGTTCTTAAAATAACCAAATGCCACCCTCCTTGATTACCAGTAGAATTGACCTCGCCATACTAAATTAAAACTTATGTTAAGGAAAGTAGCCGTTACGGGCACCTGTTTTCCAAGTCGCCTATAAATTGGGAGAATGTCTGTTCGACGTGGGAAACGCCAGTTGCAGAATATCTTTACCTACAGATTTTGTACCTTAATGGGATTGCAGTTCAGGTAGTGCACTGGTTCTCAAAGCGAACTGCAAACATTTAGAAAGGTGCGCTATATTTCTTTAGCAAACAAACAAAAATATTTTCTGTAGATATATAATTCTAGTTTCTGCCATGACTTCATCTGCGCTTGACAAGGCCTTTTTACCTTGAGGGGTGAATTTACAAAAATCCTTTTTCAGTGCTCCCCTACGTTATAAAAGGCGTCTCGAATATTTTTTAGTACTTAAGCTAACTGACGGACTATATAGAATTTTATTTTACCCAGTCGTCATCCTATTAAGATACGTCTTACCTACATCATCTTGGAGAACTGAAAGTTTTGAACTACCTACTTAATCATATATTTTTTTAATTAAAAAAAAATCACAATGTCGGTGTCACGGGCTCAGAAACCTATGGCCTCGACGATGAAATAAAAATAATGATATTTATACTTATTTAATTTTAAAAATAAAGCTATGAACAAATAGTACTTAGGTATTTTTTATACAGGTACCTACCTGTTTGTTTAATGTAAACATGTTCTCAAAACTTTGAGAACTTGTGATTTACAAGCAGCATCAGACTAATGGGCAGTTTTCTCAGAGGATTTACGTTTTGTTTTATTTTTCCCTCAATGAACACTCTGGTACTTGTACGGGCAAATTATTTTCCCTCTTTCATACTTCTTACCTATATTGTGTGAGTAAAAAAAATAACTCACGTAAAAAAAAACTATCATAGTCTATACGGTACAAGACCACGGTCGCCCCAGACTTACGTGATTAAGGGAAAGATTTTTTTTTTTTAATTTTATTGGCCGAAAATTTTACTACGAACATGAAAACGATAAAGTTTTCGAAAATCACACGGAAATAAAGGTTCTTTTGTTTCTTTCAGCAAAGATTATAAAAAAAATGTATTCGCAACACATATCGTACCTACTCGTTATTATCGAACACTAGCGACTCGCCCCGGCTTCACACGGGTGCTATCTTGATCACTCTATCTATAAGAAAACCGCTTCAAAATCCGTTGCATAGTTTTAAACATTTAAGTATACATAAGGACGGACAGACTGCGACAGCGACTTTGTTTTTTGTTTGACTTTGTTACTATATATATATTAATACATTCTAGTGATAGTGAAGCATCATTATAATCCTTTATAAATTCCTCTCATCAGTTTCTTCTGCTTTCAAGAACTCATAAATTATAAATAAATATAACATCTACATTAATACTAATTCCCCTTTGATATCTTAACTAACATAAGCAATTCTTGGAGGCGACTAATCTCGAAATAACATTTCTTACCGTTGTCTTTTATCTATAAGTTTACATAAGCAGCTTCGTCGACGTATCACAAATCATAAATTTTCAATATCACAACCGTCTGCGCTTCTACATTTAATATCCGCGGTACAGGTGTGCGTCTTCCGTTAAGTTTGTAGCGTTAGCGATTATAGAAATGGAAATAGTTTTGTATAAATAAATTTTGATAAAATGAGAATAAAGCATCCCCTCATTTAAGAGATTTCTTAATATTAATTGTATTTGTTTAATACAAAACCTGTTGAATTTTTATCTTGATACTATATAGGTAGGTATCTCTTCTTACATAGGTAGGTATAATAATTATCTTCCTTGAAAATATGTTGTTGTTCTAAAGTAATAAAATCCTCTGATATATCTACATACTCTCAGTCAGTCCTTCAAAATAGAGTTCAAGATACAATTAAAAATAAAAGTAAACATGAAAATATTCATATTACTATTTATTTATTGTAGCGACCCGCCTCAACTTCACACGTTTTATAAACCTTCCTCTTGAATCAGTCTATATACTAGAAAAAAACGCTTCAAAATCCGTTGCGTAGTTTTAAAGATTTAAGCAAAGTCGCATGTCCAAAAAGTCCATGTACGCTTAAAACAAAGTCGTCGCTGGCTTTCCCCCCTTAAGTATACCTACTTATAAAAAAGGAAAAAGGGGGGAAGGGGGGAAAGCCAGCGACAGCGACTTTCTTTTATACTATGTAGCGATTAAGTGATACCTACTCGTCAAATTCAAATTCAAATTCAAATTCAAATTCAAATTCAAATTCAAATTCAAATTCAAATTCAAATTCAAATTCAAATTCAAATTCAAATTCAAATTCAAATTCAAATTCAAATTCAAATTCAAATTCAAATTCAAATTCAAATTCAAATTCAAATTCAAATTCAAATTCAAATTCAAATTCAAATTCAAATTCAAATTCAAATTCAAATTCAAATTCAAATTCAAATTCAAATTCAAATTCAAATTCAAATTCAAATTCAAATTCAAATTCAAATTCAAATTCAAATTCAAATTCAAATTCAAATTCAAATTCAAATTCAAATTCAAATTCAAATTCAAATTCAAATTCAAATTCAAATTCAAATTCAAATTCAAATTCAAATTCAAATTCAAATTCAAATTCAAATTCAAATTCAAATTCAAATTCAAATTCAAATTCAAATTCAAATTCAAATTCAAATTCAAATTCAAATTCAAATTCAAATTCAAATTCAAATTCAAATTCAAATTCAAATTCAAATTGTTTATTGCATATCACATTACACAAATAATTAGGATGGAAATAAACAGTAGGTTTCATGTCATTTCAGTAACTGTCTAGGTACATGTATTGTCTAAAGAAACTAGGTACCTCAAATCACGACCAACGATATGTAAATGTCCGCTTTTCTTTAAAATTTGTACCAAGTCCAACTAATTCC
This sequence comes from Polylopha cassiicola, assembly GCA_038024825.1. Lineage (NCBI taxonomy): Eukaryota > Metazoa > Arthropoda > Insecta > Lepidoptera > Tortricidae > Polylopha > Polylopha cassiicola. The sequence continues at coordinate 7,115,043 of CP149059.1, forward strand.
TTCCCCCAAAGTAAAATTTTCAATAACAGGTGCGTTCAGTATTAACGTCGTATTCATTACGGATTCCCGATAAAACCGATTTTAATTTTAGAAAGATACCGAGCTTATAATAAATGACTCTTAAATGAGCTTATGGCATAGCTTCAGTAATATTATAATTACATTCTTTAATGCAAGACGATTTTAATTAATAGTCAGAAAGAATAGGTATTCACCTACTTACTTCAATTAAAAAACTTAGGTGTACTTGATCGTGACCGTGATTTCACCCATGTTAAAATGAAAGTAGCCTATATATTTATCCAAATTATAATTAGGTATGTTAAACCCTCGTGTTATCTAATTCAGTTAAATAACCTAATCTAAAAAATTTAAAAATCCTCATTTCCTTAACTTAATAATAAGATTATGTTGATGTAATAATTTCTGATGCCTTCGCGGTTATTACACATAGCGTTAGACTATTGTCAGCTCGGTCGTGCTACGATTATGGAAACTGTAAAGAATCCGAAACGTCAGCTAATAAAATAAAATAAAAATACGCGAGTTAAATCCGTTAACAGTTGTTTCATTCCAATATGTTGATGTAATTTTTGAGAAATTTCGGTATCCAAATTATGCGCAACCACCGCTTGCAGCTTAACGACTGTAGTTAGGTGCATGGTCACGCTTAAGCACGTGAAGTGCAGTGTTGCAAACTTATAAGTATTCTTAGTGTTCTTCTAAGAAGTTCTAGAACCCTTGAAGTCTGGGGCGTGCATTCCATGCAAGCACGTGCCTACCCTACCGCTATACAAGCCACTGCTCGCACCTGCTTTAAGCTCAAAACAATCTAACTTATTTTTGTTCATTTTAATACTTACTCTTTGTCGATAAAAAAATGTTTTTTCTGCTACACCAGAGCTTTTTTTTATGATTCGGTACTGAAAAATAGATACAACCCTAAAATTTCGAATTTCGCTGAGTCAGCTAGTTAGCTTTTCAAAGTATGTACATACAAAATGTTAAGAGAACCAGTCAATCCGTTGCGAAGGAATGCGACCACAAACGCCGTAACACGATATTTTATATATTACAGATTTTCTTACATTCTTTACAAAGTTTTTGCCTCAATTTACCTAAAGAAAATGGGTAAAGCAAGAATTTTAGCAAGTTGAGATTTTTACTAAAGTAAAGTGGACCCACAGATAATCCAATTTCCATTTTACGGGACTCTGTGGAATTCAATTTATTTTCTTTGCTTTTTGGAACTCGGAATGGGAAAAAATCAGCTTACTGGGTATTCATGGTTCCTGTGAATATATTTCAAAATAAAAATATAGAAATAAACAGGGTTATATCAATTTGCAACGAGTGACCTACAAACTAATTCGGTACTAGACAACGGGTAAACATACAAAAATACGCAAAGACCAAATCTCGGGCACCCTCGATTCCATCACACTGACATCTACCAAATAGAATGATCTTTTACTCGGCTTTAAAAAGTGCTTGTCGGTTTATTTATTAAATAAAACAAACTTATATTTTATCAATATTTTAATCTCATTATACACAAAACAAATATTAAATAGGTAATTATCTACTAAAACAGTTGTTATCAAAGTTTTCCTATGTACCTACTAAAATAATGTTTGATGCTTTCGCAGTTATTACACATTGGGATAAAACCACCATAATGGATTTAACTCGCGCATGTTAATGCTAATATTACAAAACATTGCAGTTACCTTTGCAGCCGACTGAGCTGACGATCGTACCACTAAAGCAGGATAGAAATTAAAATAGGTACGCGCTAAAGCCTTTATTGTTGTTTTATTCCAATATGTACATAATTCTAAGTAAATGATGCTTTAGTATATATAAACTCTGTCCTTATTCTTGAAATATTCAACACTTTTGGACAAGGCGTCAAAGTTGTTGTCAAACTAAGCTTTTGATCTTCCGACCCTGATCGGATTTACTGGATTCAAGTTTGTGTTGGTTTTCTACGTAAGAATTTGTACATACTCGTAATATTATGGAATGTGAAATACAGTGTCCATTAAAAAATATATACTAAGTATGAAATAAATTTCACAGGGGACGTTTAACTTAAATATGTCTGCTGTTATGCATATGGAAATAAAACAATTATTTTCAATTCTAATTTATTTTTTAATTATGACAATAATAAATAATATTTTTATGTACTATTTTGTAATTTATAACGGAGGCAAAAGTTACAATTTGCTATCCTGTCGTTTTGTTTCATAAGCCGTTTCAGCTAAATAGACAAATATATAAGGAAAGATATAAACATAGTTTTTGTAATTGGAGAAAATGCAACGTTTAAAAATCGTAAGATTGGTCATTATGAATTATAACTTATATTATTAACTTATAGGTATGGTACTTTTAAGGTTGGGGGAAAACTAGAACACGTGTAAAAGTATCATTGTACTAACATTGGCGAATTTGCGTGCAATCTATTAAACCGGAGAATTAATTAATTATCTACCAGTTTATAATAGAAGATATAACAATTATAACGTATATGTATAATATTTTGTTAAATCATTCAATTATAAATATATGTAACAATAATTCACGTAAAATACATATCATATTTATTATAATATAGCTCTCTTTACCTACTACTAAATGCATAACTCGCCATTCTTAAGTATTTCATGTCATTAAACACTTATTAATATTTTTTTACAACTGTCATTCATAACTTTCGTACGGTTATGATGGTTGAACAAAATGGCACTTGTGCATTGAAAAATGTCATAGAATTTTAACTTTGGCATATTTTATTTCTATTGTTTTTTATACGGATGAATGCTTTCCTGTTATTGCTCCAGTGGTTTTATTGTATTCGTATTCTCGATGGCCATTTTTAGGCCTGTCCAGGTTGTCATCGGGTTTTGTTTCCGTTTTATTCTTTAATAAACCCTTTTTGTCGCTGAAATAGAAACAATTTTAATTAAAACGTTGTTTACCTCACTTTTTAATTAAAATAAACATGCAAATGGGAGATAAATTTACTAGAATTGTTTCTATTTCAAATTAAAATGCTCTTACCGTGAAAGTAAGTTATCGTCTCTCTTTTTTTTATTTTTCTTGAAAAAGCAGCTGGCAATGATCCCCTGTCTCCTCCAGCATAGTAGCAACAGGTCAAGAAGCAATAGGCACAGGAATACCACTATCACAGAAATGCCTATAATACCACCCGACGAGAGAAGTGGTAACTTTTCGGTCAAATCTAAAAATAATAAAAAAATAGTAAAGAAATATAGAACAAACAGGTTTATGTTTATCGATGTAGGTGCGTGCAGTGCGACGCTCTGCAGGTAGGCATAATATTTTAAAATTACAATAAAAGCGTATGGTATCATAATTCCTCTAGGTAAAGTTGGAAGTTTTCCTTAATATTGCTTGTCAAATGTAAGTAGGTTCTAATACAATAAGTATTAGTAACTATTAGTAGGTACAGTGAATAAATAAATATTATGTACCAGTTCACACAAATTTATCTACTTAGTTAAGTCACAAACAAAGGATAATTATGTAATAAGAAAATAAGTATTTTACCTGGAGTTGTGAGAATTAATTCCACTGTCTCCGAATACCCGTGTCTGTTGTGAGCTTTCAATGTAAACTTATACGTTTTAATTGGCTCCAATTTATTTAAAGGGAACGCTGTAATCCTTTCAATCCTCTCTGAATTGCATAAAGTGAAGTTAGTAACGAAGTCCGAGTACTGAAATGATATAAGTATTTGATAACTAATGGGTACTGCAATACTGTTGCATCCTACACTTATTACTTTTTTATATCACCCCTGGACAACTAGCATGAATTATTTTAAACTAGCTTTCTTTACACGATAGGTATCTTAAAATAGTGTGTGCTAGCTATGCTGTATTATAGTGAACAGAATAAAGTAATGCCTGCACTGATAACTTTCTGATGCCGTTATACACATCGGATTAAAATAAATATGTAGAACGTAACAAAACGTTTCAAAAACTTTACAATTCCTGTATTCGTAGTACGACTGTAAGTAGCAAATAAAGTAAAATACGAGAGTTAAATTCTAAAACTAAAACTATGCTTTTTGATATTGATTATTTTTTTTACGAATTTCACGTATTATATATACAAAAACCACCACAGTTGCAACGTAGCATTATAATGAAAAACAAATTGATCAAGATTTTTTCCGATTTTAGCAAGACGCATTTTTAAGCAACAACAAAAGTTGACTATTACTTGAGTTTATTTTTCTAACAGCATAAAATCGATATCTATACAAACACAGTTTTTATTAGCCTAATTTCCTTCCATTGCCTTTTATTGGTGCTTACCGGACAATATTCGATAATGTAATGGTCGATAGTAGCCCCGTTACTCTCAGAGTCTTTCCACCTGAGCACCTGATTGCCTGGAGCGTTGTTATTCTCGTCCCAAACAGGTGGTTCTGGCACTGACCTGGGCATAATAAAATTCTATATGAGTATCAAAGTGTGCTAAATGTATTATTGAAATTAATCTTGTCAAGAAAATAGATATCTTTTTTAAAAATTCTACCGTTGACAGCTATTGATATATTGATAATAAATATAGAGAATTAATATCATAATGATTTATTAGTATATATGTAGGTATGTCGTTATATGTTATACTTGTATCACATATAACGCTGTAAATTCCACAGTTAGAACATTATAATAAATATCGGCTTATACATCGTCGTAATAGCTTAAGATTTTGATTATAATATATTTTAAGCCCATTATAGAAGAAGTAAGCTGCGAGCCTATGATGAACTGTCAAGTCGACATTATGTCGACATAATATTGAGAACATTATCGACAAGGAGAAGCTTTGTCGTGTCAATATTGTTCGACATAATATTGAGAACATTATCGACAAGGAGAAGATTTGTCGTGTCAATATTGTTTCGTTGTCAACTTGAAGAAATAAGAGACGACATCGACATGACAAGATTTCTCGTTACCGACAACGTTACGGATTTTTGACAGATGTCGACTCGACAATTCATCATAGGCTCGCACAGTAACCTTCGAGGTTACTGTTCGAGCGCGAGGGTACTATTACTACGCGCTTGCGACAGAGACAAATAGAGAAAAGGGCAACGTCCGTTTTTCGCTGTGTTCCGCGACCGTCCATTATCGTAATGAGTTAAATAAATGAAACACTTACGTGGCCGGTGTCCCATACTGATACACAGTACTCCAGTTTCCAAATAAACCACCCTCACTTACAGCAGCGAAATGTATCAAATAAATGGTGTTTGGTTTTAATTTTTGTATAATATACTTAGAATTTAAGGCCCAAGTCCTATTGAGATGGTCTTGGCTAGTGTAAAATGTATCCATTTCGTCATACTGTGCTACGTAGCCTACTACCGGGGGACCTTCGACTGGCTCCGGCTCTTCTATATAAAAGGTAACTGATGATGCAGTTCCATTTATATCTGTTACCTGTAAAAATATATACACTGACTTAATTTTTACATATCATAATATACAATAACGAGAAGTTCCGTACACCTTAAAAACTACCTCCAACGTTTGGGATGCAACTTGAAAACGTCGGTAATTTTAATTTATTTTTTTTGTATATTATTAAATACTAGCTTCTGCCCGCGACTTCGTCCGCGTGAAACTCCTTTTTTTTAGTCAATAATATATAATAAGCCATTATTTCTCGTACAAAGTAAAGGATAAAAAATGGTTATTGTGGGTTATTCCTAAGAGATAAACATATACCATCACGGACTTTTTTGTAGACCTTTTTAAGTTGTACAATACTGTAGTACATTGTTTTGATCTATCTTGTAGGATTCAGTCAGCGTTTGCAATGTAAGCGCAAAAAATGTGTTTTTTTACGACCTCACATTAGAAACCTCAAAAATTGTAGCCTATGTGTTATTCTGATGTATAAGCTATATTGTGGAAAAGTTTCATTCAAATCCATTCAGTAGTTTTTACGTGAAAGAGTAACAAACATCCATACATCCATACTTACAAACTTTCGCCTTTATAATAGTAGTAGGATAGGTAAACACAGTTTTAATCCTTACTAATATTATTATTATAAATGCGAAAGTAACTCTGTCTGTCTGTATGTCTGTTACGCGCTCACGCTGAAACTACTAGACCGATTTAAATGAAATTTGGTACAAAGAGAGTCTGGAGCCTGAGAAAGGACATAGGCTACTTTTTAACCGACTGCAAAAAAGGAGGAGTTCCACGCGGACGAAGTAGCGGGCAGAAGCTAGTATAATGTTTTTGAATTAGGTACTTCTGACGTAGCTACTAGTCGACTTCATAAACTAAGTATATTTATATTATAAATAACTAGCGACCCGCCCCGGCTTCACACGGGGGCTATAAACCTTCCTTAAGAATCACTCTATCTATTAAAAAAAACCGCATCAAAATCCGTTGCGTAGTTTTAAAGATCTAAGCATACATACGGACATACAGCGAAAGCGACTTTGTTTTATACTATGTATTGATATCAGTGCATCTATAATATTAGATTATAATATTTTTAGGTTTTAAATAAATTAATAATTATTAATTACATTTTGTACGATGCCAGGTGGAGATGCTTTTTGCAACAAAACCTGTTTCGTACTCGCTCCATACGCATTTTGTGCAGTACATTCATAATATCCGTACTTAGTATTTTCACTCACTAATATATTCAAGTAATCAGAATCGTTGTTCATTTCTATAATATCTTTATTCACAGCAACTTGCTCGGCTGTTGTTACGTTTTCACCTTGGTATCTAAAAGAAACAGTCATGTAAGTAAATGGCAAAGCGATTTTTACTAATAGGTACAGTAGCGATAAACTCGCGATATTGTCACAGGTCATAAGACATGTTAAACGTTGTAAAGGCATAGGTGTGCAAGTCTCACTGGGGGTTTCGATTTATTTTTTTTTCAACTCTGGTCTTGGTACAAATATCATTATCATTTTAGAATGAAAACAGCTATTAACGGATTTAACTCCAGTTAAGTTAAGTTTCCATAATCGTAGCACGCCTGAGCTGACAATAGTCTAACGCTAAAGCACAAATAAAATAAAATAAAAATACGCGAGTTAAATCCGTTAATAGTTGTTTTCATTCCAAAGTGTAATAACCGCGAAGGCATCAGAGATTATTATCATTATCATTGTACATAATTCCTATGTTCCAATACCTACGAGTATGTGATTTTTCTACTTAATAATCATACCTCCATACTACAGATGCTTGTGGGTTGCTCTCGTGGGCACAGTTTAGTGTGACTGCTTTTCCAGACCAACCCCACACCCTTTCGGAGGTTTCGTTAAATTGCGGCTTGTACATTACTTCCATATGCATTTCTTTTTCAGTTTCACCAGCTGTTTAACATCAAACAAATACATTAATAATAGACTAGCTGTCCACCCCGGCTTCGCACGGATCATCTTTTTTTTATAGCCTATGTCACTCGGGAATAGTTTAGCTTCTCAACAGTGAAAGAATTTTTCAAATCGGTCCAGCCGTTCTGGAGGCTATTCAATCCAAACAAACAAACCTTTCCTCTTTATAATATTAGTAAGTATAAACAAATATATAGTGCTGATGTTAGTGTAATGTGCATAAGCTTGTGTGGGTGCATGAATCTTGGATGTGTTATATTTTATATGTTTATCCGTTGCTTAGTTCTCATCGTTTTCGATTGGGACTATAACAATATGGATGGCGACTGGGTAAAGTTCGTCAGCTGGACTATTAAAAAATATTCGATATGTTTTTCTTCTTTTCTCAAGCAATCATTGTTCGATTCATTAGCCTTCACTCCCGAACTTTAGAAGCGGTTATCTTTGTCATTCGTTGTTTGATTGAGAAAAGAAAAAATAGGTGTTAAATATTTTTTTGAAATCTACTTGATGGAAAAAAAAACATTCGTAGTATTGATGTAGGTACATTGTCTAGCATAAAATTGAAATTATAATTAAATTTACCCTCATTACTGGCGTTGCAATAATATTCTTGTCCGTGATACCGACTGACATTCATAAAACTGAGAATTAATGTCATTTCGTCATCCGTTTCAACTTTATGGAAAAATACACTGCGAAATAAAAAAAAAGTAAGATCCTCCACAAAATAATAGTTAGTTTTATATTATGTAATGGCTAATTTCTTAATCGTTATTACCACATTCGATCTTAAATCTAAGATAATAATATAATATATCGATTTAAAAGCTGTCATTTTTGTTGTTGTAACTACCGTACCGAGTAGATACGTGATCCATTATAGTTCTTATTTTAACTAGCGACCCGCCCCGGCTTCACACGGGTGCTATAAACGTTTATCTTGAATTACTTTATCTATTAAACAAACCACTTCAAAATTCGTCGCATAGTTTTAAAGATTTATGCATACATAAGGACGGACAGACAGCGACAGCTTTGTTTTATACTATGTAGTAATACGTAGATATAAGGCATAGTATATTACCTGCTAAGATTCACTAAATCGGTGTCATACGCAGCATATACAATCTCCACTTCGGGTCTAGGCACACCGGAGGCTTTGCATATAATTTGCGTAACAGAACCTTCTACTACTGTTTTGTTTTCAAATAACGTTATAACAGGTGGGACTAGGACCTGTAAAGAAAATATTGGGCTATAAATAATGCATAATGCCGTTTTATAAATCACCTTAGTTATTTAATATAAAATAAGAACACGCGAGTTAAATCCGTTAGGTAATAGTTGTTTCATTCCAATGTGTAATAACCGCGAAGGAAAATAGAAAATAATCAGAAAGTATCACTTTAGTGTATTTTGATATGGCTGGATACTTCCGAAACTGTCCATAATTACATTATAATTAAGTTTATACAGAAAAAAGTACATAATACATTTACTAAACTTTTTATTTTTGTTGCCAACACAGGACATAATATTATGTTATAATTATAAGGCGTCTTAATATTTTAATAATTTTTGAAATTTTCTTTTTTTATACCAAGGTCATAAATATTACAGTGCATTTAGGTACGAATGTGTGTGTTTATTTATAGCAATGTACCTATACCTACACTTACATTTCATTGATCACAAATTTATATTACAACGGTCTTTACTTACATTAATGGTAATATTTTGTTTGTCCTTTCCAGCTTTGTTAGTGGCTATACATTCATAAGTACCATTGTCTTCTCTCTGTATATTTTCAAAAGATATTGTATTCACGGACTGTGTCCACGAGTCGTTTCTCACTTGGGGACCTGTTGCTTCATTCGATTCCTATAAAACATCATTTTTATCACTCTTAGCTTGTAAAATAACTAGCTTCTGCCCGCGGCTTTGTTTTATCACTCTTAGCTTATAAAATCACTAGCAACTTTCTCTCTCACTCATCGAGCGCAGACAAAGTCGAGAGCGACTTTGTCTGCGCACGATGAGTATTTTACATAAATAATATAGTTTTAAAATATAGCCTATGTGTTATTCTGATATATAAGCCATATTATTACTGGAATGCTTCATCATAATCCATTTAGTAGTTTGTGCGTGAAACAGTAACATACATCCAGATATCCATACATTTTGACACACTTTCGCATTTGTTGTTCTATTTATTGTTGCTTATAAGGGCTAAAGCTGCTTATAAATTTCAAGATGTGCTACTAAAAATAACCTTGTTTAAAAGTTACGTCAAAAATAACCTAATGAAAATAGACGATTCTGATTGGTTGATGTAATATAATAACTCACAATTTCAGAGATTTTATCCCAAAAATATTCTGGATGCGGCTTTCCCTCAGCCAGACACTCGATTGATAAACTGCTTCCAGCTATTACTGTCGTACTGGGACTTGGTTTCAGAGCAGTTATAGAAGGTTCTATTGTAAACTGTAAAAAAATAAGAGTCTATGTATTCACCACTTTCGTTGCAGATGTCTTGTACAACGACTTCCAATTCTCGAATATCTTCTAAAAAGAAAACAAGTTGAATTTACATCAGAGGTTGTGACACAACAACATTAACTTCTTTATACATAACTAGCTGTCCGCCCCGGCTTCGCACCGATCATCTTTTTTTTATAGCCTATGTCACTCGGGAATAGTGTAGCTTCCAAATAGTGAAAGAATTTTCTAAATCGTTCCAGCCGTTCTGGAACCTATTCAATTCAAACAAACAAACAAACCTTTCCTCTTTATAATATTAGTACAGATTATAATTCTACTGTACGTTCGTACGTGTTTATGTCACTGAACGGTTGGACCGATGTCAATGATTTTTTGTGTGTTTCGGTAGCGCCATGGATGGTTAAAATTCACAAAAAAGACCGGTAAGTGGTGCTAGGGAAACGCGGTACGAAGTTCGCCGAGTTAGCTAGTTTTGTATAGAAATGAACATATCAGTTACCTACCCAGTAAAGTTTCTGTCACATTTAACTAATACAGGTTAGAATTATTCAGTTAACCGTTATCGAACTGATTACAATTATAAGACATTAGCGATATTTTTTAACGGTGGATTCATATTATTTATGATTGTATATAAACTAACATATCCATTAAAAAACATGTTATCTTAATATTATCGTTATGTAACAGTTACATAAAACTATTAGTGTTATGGTGACCTATTAAAATACTAATTCATTAATTCCTAAACGTTGTCAAAATGAAACGGAAATCGCGGTCGAAAAGCAGCGATCTTTTAATTAAGTATGGAATGTATTTTTAACTTTTTTCTCAGAGCATTGACTTCGTCGGGTATAACGTTTTGTTAAAGAACGCTTTTGTTATTACCGCTTGTTAAAAAAGTATGCGCAAGAGTTGGTGAGCGTTTGAATTACTTTGAATGAGTACAGAAAGCAATATTTCTGTTACCAGAGCATGGACTTTAATGAAAATAGGAAACTAATTACGCAACAATTTCGATTGCTGACACCAATTCTTGAGTAGGTATATCAGTCAAAATATTTGATTATTTATTGTACAAAACTTAACAGAAGTATTTCACTAAAAGTCAATCAATCAAGTCAATGTTATACAGACAAAAACAGACCGCAGGTTAATTCAGTAGGGCTACCATAATTAATTTCTTGTTTTTGTCTAAAACCTATCTAGAGTTTTGTAACTATAAATTTTGGAAGTTATAAATATTAAATTAAGTACCTATGTTCGAAATGCTGAGTACATTTAAATAATTAATTATCATAATTTAAATACTTGTACAAGTTTCACGTCATTCGATCCTTACCTCAACTTTTATGTTCTTTTCTTTAGGAATACCCAAAACGGCGTTGACTGCCTTGCAGATATATTCACCCTTATCACTTTCCACCGCATTTCGGATCACCAATCCTTCTGTTGCGGATAATTGATATTTATCATTGTCATATATCTAAAATAACACGAAGATATTAATGAGTAGGTATGCAGCCGGATCGTATAATCCACAGTAAACTTTTTCATGAATTCGTATGAAGAATTTAAAGCTTTTATTTGCCTACTTTTAATAGGATTGTCAAAAAATATTGTGCATGTAATATTTTTTCGACAATTAAACAAAAAATAATGAAGACAGCCTCCAGTCACACCCGGCCACACCTGTTACCAAGAAGTGACGTTACGAACCCCTACATTTTTTGTTTGACTGACAAAATAACTTGCTTTTGTATTTTCTCATGTCCGACATTTTCTGGTAATGATACCAAAGGACTAATAATAATTTTCTATTGCACGATTTCATGCCAGTTTACTTAGATCTGAAATAACCATGCATTAACTTGACTCTTTATTTAAAATATTTCACTGTTACCTCTATTTCATTTCCATCTTGTATTTTGTACCAGCTGACAAATATATTCGGGCCTCTAGCGACGCATTTAATTAATGAATCTTTTCCACCGACTATAAATTGGGAGTCTAATGAGCTCTCACTGAAATATAAATCCTCTGGAATAAATAAAAAATACTATAAACTTCGGTAAATTGGAAATCTATCCATTGGTTTATTGACTTGGCAAGGATAGATAAAATAACTATACTCAATGCATTTAATTGCTGACGTTTAGCAAATATTTTTAGGATCGGTAAAGTTTTCTAAACGCTAGCAAATAAAAAAAATACGCGAGTTAATAATTTCTGATGCCCTCGCGGTTATTACACATTGGAATTAACTAACTACTTATTAACGGATTTAATTCGCGTATTTTATTTTAATGGCTGACATTTCGAAAAGTTTACTATTTCCATATTCGATTGACAAATAAATCATCTGAAATTGGTATATAATATACGTACCTTGGACTATAATGTCATATGCTATTGTGTATTCATTGCCTTCGAAATTAGTCTTGCATGTATATGTACCAGCTAATTCGTTGCTCGCATTTTCAATATACAATCCAACACCGCCAGTAATGAACTGCGCATATATCTTATCTGATCTTAGAAAGGATATAAGATGTAATAACAATAGGTATATATGAAAAATAACAAAGAAAGTTACAACAATATAGTGGTCGGTCGAAGGTGGTAGAGGTCGCTAGAATGTACTAAATAGACTAGTCGCTATGAAATATTTTAGAGGAGTTTTTTTCCAGTGGAAGTCTAACCGAAAATTTAAATGACGACAGCCATAGAATTAATGTCCGTGCTACTATTTCGATGGAAAATACAAAAGTGCTTTAGATAAGGTCTTTTCGGGGCAAAAAAAACGGTGCCGTGCATCCACCGCCAAAATCCAGTGAAAAGTGAAAACTTTAGAAGCACTTATCTTTTTTTGTCTGTTTGAGGGAAGAAAATATACCAATCATTTTTAATAATTTAATTGATGGACTAAATAGAATAATGTTTTCTTTACCCAGTCGTCATTCCTAACGCATGTTACTAAGATGCACATGTTGTACCTTAAATTACTATTTTCTAGTGACCAACTTTACTATTATGTACTTACATGTGAATGAATTTTCACCTACCTTTTGACAGGGTCTGGGTTTGGCGTCACTATTTCTAAGGGTTTCGTGTTTCCTGGTATGTTTGTTATATATTCTTGATTTTCTTCATTATCCCTGTAGTAATTAATATGTTCAGGGATTTCTTTTTTATTTTTCAAAGATATCAATGAAATTTAAATTCATTTTATTTTCTTCAAATAGGTACTTAAGTAGTATTATATAGTAGGTATTACTTATTTAGTGGTTAATTTATTTAATTTGAAAATTAAAAGGTATTTTTATAATTTTTATATCTTACTACAGACTTATTCGAGCATTGTTAAATAGGCCTACAGAATAACAAGTAGGTAACATATTTCGCTAAAGAAATTAAAAAAAAAATCAATCGCTAGACAAATTAATTTTTTAAAGTTAAATAAAATAGAGTCGTGTAAATAGCGCTATTTGAATTGTCTAAAATTATAAAAAACTAATGTTATTCTTACCCCAATGCTTCTAGAACTTTACCATGTGGATCCAACCAAACTAGGTTTTTTGCAGAATAACCATTTTTCTCACAATGACACGCAGTGAAGAACTTATCACCAGTCTTCAAAGCAAGTGAGTGTTTGTAGTTTTTGTCGAAACATGCTAAACAGTCTGTAAATAAAAATAGTTCAGAATTAGCTTAATCTATATCTATACTAATCTATACTAATATTATAAAGAGGAAATATTTGTATTTTTGTATTTTTGTATTTTTGTATTTTTGTATTTTTGTATGTTTGTAATGAATAGGCTCCGAAACTACTGGACCGATTTCAAAAATTCTTTCACCTCTGGAAAGCTACATTATCCCCGAGTAACATAGGCTATATAATATCACGCTAGGTCTTATAGTTGCGGAGCAGTAACCGAAAATGTTTCAAAAACGGGGGAAAAGTATCGTTTCTGAGGCCTTCCGTGGCGTGCGCTGAGCATATAGTTAAAGTTATACAAAAATGCTTTATGGGTGAATTGTTCATCTTAACATTATCTTTAAAAAAGTCCGCGAGAGTATATGTCTATCTTCTATAGTTTACCCATAACAATCGTAAAACTATGAAAATCTTAAGTCCCCCCGTGCGAAGCCGGGACGGGCCGCTAGTATTAGTTAAAATGAAACTATAATGGATTTAACTCGAAATTTTGGTTAATTGACGTTTCAACTTTACAATTCCCATATTCGAAGCCCATTGAACTCACTAAAGCAATTTTACATTACGAAATCTACCTAATTTTGTAAAATTACAAATTAAATCTAGCTAAGTACTACCCTAGGTATTAAATATGAAATGTTTTATGTTTAATTTTACACATAAATTAAATATTTTACAATGTAAAAAACATCAGAAGGTAAATTAATTTATAGTAAATACACTTAGGTATGATTACAGTAGCATACTAACACAGAAATATAAATTATTTATTAGAAAATATACTGTCTTTAAAACAGTATGATTGTAGGTATATCGCTGCCATTAGTGAAAAGCAGGGCTTGACCTTGAGCGATTCAAATCTTTTACCATGTTTCTTTCAAAACTAACATCTTAAAATGCACGTCAAAGTTAGATATTGATTTTACTTGTGGTATAAGAGTTTAGAATCTTATTAAAGTTGTCTCCGAACTTGGGCGTCCCCGATCCTAATCAGACGCGTTCTATTCGTGATGACACGCCAAGTTTTATAATATAAGTTCAAATCTGTTCACGACTTTGAAGGATTATAAATATTATACCCTCAGTATATTTGCTATTATTTATGTCGACCTTGTACTATAACTTAATTAAGCAAGTAGGTATAACTTAACATTATTATAACAGTCTTATCTATAGGTAGGTACTAATATTATAAAGAGGAAAGGTTTGTTTGTTTGGATTGAATAGGCTACAAAACGACTGGTCCGATTTGAATAAATCTTTCACTGTTGGAATGCTGCACTATTCCCGAGTGATATAGGCATAAAAAAAGGTATCCGGGCAAAACCGAGGCTGGCCGCTAGTAATAATGATAACCTTGGAAAATTCACAGCAATCGGTCTCGTCCCTAATAAAGTTGAGCTTTATTTTTGTAAGGTTGTACTACAATAGGTACCTACATCCGGCCATCCAATTTTTTATATAAACCTTTACGCGTTATTTAAACTTTTATCTAGATATCTACCTGAAAACCAGGTACCTAAGTATGTGATAAGGTAGGCTATAATAATACGACTTTCAATGTAATAAATAGATTCGGCAATATATATAATATAACATTCAAACATAAAAGGTACTTTAAGGTACATAGTACAAGTAGTATCCCAGTCAGTTCATTTTTGTTTCGTCTTGGCGTTGACACTGCCGTGCCCCTAGATGAAAGACAAACCACATTATTTCCTTGTTTTCAAACCACTTTAACGCCTGATAGAATTCCTGCAACCGAAATCCTCTTTTACTTGCTGACATGTTAAGCCAATAATAGAGAAATTTTACGCTGGAATTATACTGTTTGTTCAGGAAACCTTAAAACTTTAATCAGGCGGAATTGAGTTCTGTTGCTGCCCTACCATTGGCCACACAATCTTGTTGCTAATCAATCTTGATATAACTGTATGGCTTCGAAATGTCCATCTTCGTCATTTACTCGAGTTATCTCGGACGGTACGTCTGTATTTAGTGTGTTGTCATGGCAACTCGTACAAAATGGCAGCGTTACCATTGATATTTTCGTGATGGCCTCGGAATGAGTAAAGATTTTTATTGGTTAAAGAGTGTTTTAACTGACAATTTGGCTTACTAAAATACATCGTAGACTAAACTAATTTAAAAGAGAAACATGTAAAAATCACAAGGTATCTTAATACGAAACAAATAAATAAATAAAAATACGAAATATCTTTGGACGATATGATTAATTTATCTAGACCCCAAATAAAGTTTGTACTATGGGTACTAGACAACGGATAGATACAGCCTACTCAAAGTACAAAGTAGCACACATCACTCTAACATCTTCAATACATAGTATAAAACAAAGTCGCTTTCGCTGTATGTCCGTATGTATGCTTAGATCTTTAAAACTACGCAACGGATTTTGATGCGGTTTTTTTTAATAGATAGAGTGATTCTTAAGGAAGGTTTATAGCCCCCGTGTGAAGCCGGGGCGGGTCGCTAGTTCTCTATAAGGGAGAACCTCCAGCTTTTTAGAAAGACTGCATACCTTACAATTTAATACAAGATTATATTTCATTGATTAGATACCTACGTACTTCTAAATTTAATGTGTTATAAACATAAACTTTGTACTCCCCGATTTTATAACGATCATTAAATATTAATTACGGTTCCCAATTACTTAGTAGGTTAATACGCTTTAAATTATGAGGCAAACATCAAAAGAATCTTTAATAAATTTTATCCGCAAGTATACACTTCATTATGTATTCTGAAGGCAAATTAATACAGTATAACATTTTGAACGTTCTGAACCACGAAACATAGAAAATAGAGTTATTGTTTTAATAGATACATAATCATTCAGATAATATAGAAAAAATACAATAAACATTTGTTTTTTTCCGTGATCTAATTTACTGAGTACCTGTGCCGAGCACCATTTTCAAAATTATTGGAATAAGTTTGTAACTATTTGCAACTTACAATACAAATAATGTTTGTATTGACCGATTGGTTACAGATGTTCAAAAGTGACAGTCCCTGACTACGAAATCGGTTTCGGTTTACGGTGTCTGGTTCGAATCCTGCTAAGGGCAAATGTTCTGTGTGACACGCGCATTTGTACCCGAATATTGGATGTCTTAGTATACACAGTACTATAGTTTAGTTGTTTACTAGACACAATACAGCTCAATGCAGGACTAGCCGAATTGGTGTGAATTGTTTAAAGATAATATACCTAGTATATCTTATGTATTTATTTGACACTAGCTTCTGCCCGCGACTTCGTCCGCGTGGAACTCCTCCTTTTTTGCAGTCGGTTAAAAAGTAGCCTATGCCCTTCCTCAGGATCCAGACTTTCTTTGTACCAAATTACATTTAACTCGATCCAGTAGTTTCAGCGTGAAAGCGTAACAGACAGACAGACAGAGTTACTTTCGCATTTATAATATTAGTAGGGATTGACACAGTCTAACGGTCATTTTGTTCAATTCACGTATTTAGTTGATTTATTATTTCCTTGATACGGAAGGATTGAAATTCCTTCGAACCTACAATGTGTCATATAGACGGACACATTTCGAATGTGAATCATATTATTCTGGAAACTATATTGCAATTTGAATTATTTATGATATTGTTAACCATTGTAAAGGTTTTAAACAACTCAATCGTGACTGAAATTATGTTATTTTTGACGGCCTGTTGGTCTAGTGGTCAGAGGCCCTGACTACGAAACCGGAGGTTGCGGGTTCGAATCCCGCTAGGGGCAGATGTCAATGTGATGAGCACTGGCATCTGTACCTGAGTCTTGGATGTCTTATATGTATTTATGTATATTTATCCGTTGTCTAGTACCCATAACACAAGCTTTGCTTACAATGGGACTAGATAATTGGTGTGAATTGTCCAAAGATATTTATTATTTATTATTATTATTATTTTCATTTATGATGAAGCACTTTGTAAAATGTCATTGGAGTTTTTATTTTATAAAAATATTAGCTGAACCAGCGAAATTTTATTATTAAAATATAGGGATTTGCCTCTACATAAATAAATGTGATTATTTAAAAATACAGGAGTAATGTAAATACTAGGTAAAAAACCAAGCCTTTATTTTAATTCTTTAATAAATATCCAAATTATTAGTTTACAAATTGTTACCAGTTGTGCTATTTTTATAGTTAGTGGATTGTTTTAAGAAATGTACAACTTCCAATAACGCCATTTTAAAAATTTGTAAAATGCATATTTGAATGTGCCCGAGTCACGAATGTCATTTTTGACAAGAATTAATTTTCCGGAATTTTAGTATTTCAATGGTAAGTATTTTTATGTAAATCGCGGAGTACCTACTTAATTATAATCTAGGTTGCATTATGTTGCATTATGTTAGCTTATTTAATTATTTCACTTACGAAGAACTGAATTACCTATTTAAATTTTAATGTAGGTAAATATTCTTGTTAGGTATCAGTATCTGTCGATTTTATCGTCGTGAAAAAACGAAGTAAGTAAGTACAAAGTTTTTTTCCGTTTTTATAAGGAACTAGCTGTGCCCGCGACTTCGTCCGCGTGATATTTAACCCCGTTATGGGGCGAGTTTCATTAGAATACGGATCTATATCTGAATCCCTAACGTTTTTTAACCTGTTATTGCATTCCCTTAACGCTTTATGTCGTAATTAATGATCCTAACACTCTTATGACCTATTATTTTCGTTTTCCCAACATCATATAAACGTTTTTTTTCCACATAATGTTTTATTTCCCTAACGTATTTCCCACTTGCCATATTGATTATTCATCCTAATCCTAATTGGTTATGGCGCTTCGCCGGCCGCTGCCGAGGCAAACTCGCTTCGCTCGCTCGGCTTTCGCGCTGTGGGGTCACAGTTCAATATTAATTGATTAGTATACTGACAAAACCTGGTTTGTTAACGTTATGTCGTAAATATACTTTTATTAAAAGTACCGATCCTGACGCTTCACCGGCCGCTGCCGCGGCATGCTTGCTTCGCTCGCTTGGCTCGCGTGCTGGAAGGTCACTGTTCTATCCTCCTCGCTTCGCTCGTCGTCGCATCTAAAGAAGACCTTCATTTGCTGCTGCCGCGGCACGCTCGCTTCGCTCGCTCGGCTTGCACGTTGTTGGGTCGCAGTTCAATTAATTAGTATATTATTAGTATACTGACAAAACCTGGTTTGTTAATGTTATGTCGTAAATATATTTTTATTAAATGTATCGGTTCTGACGCTTCGTCGGCCGCTGTCGCAGCTTGCTCGCTTCGCTCGCGTGCTGGAAGGTCACAGTTCTACCTAACACTCCTCCTCGCTTCGCTCGTCGTCGCATCTAAAGAAGACCTTCATTTGCTGCTGCCGCGGCACGCTCGCTTCGCTCGCTCGGCTTGCACGTTGTTGGGTCGCAGTTCAATTAATTAGGATATTATTAGTATACTGACAAAACCTGGTTTGTTAATGTTATGTCGTAAATATATTTTTATTAAATGTATCGGTTCTGACGCTTCGTCGGCCGCTATCGCGGCATGCTCGCTTCGCTCGCGTGCTGGAAGGTCACAGTTCTACCTAACACTCCTCCTCGCTTCGCTCGTCGTCGCATCTAAAGAAGACCTTCATTTGCTGCTGCCGCCGCTTTGCTCGCTTCGCTCGCTCGGCTTGCACGTTGTTGGGTCGCAGTTCAATTAATCAGTATATTATTAGTATACTGACAAAACCTGGTTTGTTAATGTTATGTCGTAAATATATTTTTATTAAAAGTATTGGTTCTGACGCTTCGTCGGCCGCTGTCGCGGCATGCTCGCTTCGCTCGCTTGGTTCGCGTGCTGGAAGGTCACAGTTCTACCTAACACTCCTTCTCGCTTCGCTCGTCGTCGCATCTAAAGAAAACCTTCATTTGCTGCTGCCGTGGCACGCTCGCTTCGCTCGCTCGGCTTGCACGTTGTTGGGTCGCAGTTCAATTAATTAGTATATTATTAGTATACTGACAAAACCTGGTTTGTTAATGTTATGTCGTAAATATGTTTTTATTAAAAGTATCGGTTCTGACGCTTCGCCGGCCGCTGTCGCGGCATGCTCGCTTCGCTCGCGTGCTGGAAGGTCACAGTTCTACCTAACACTCCTCCTCGCTTCGCTCGTCGTCGTACCTAAGGGATACCTTCATTTGCCGCTGCCGCAGCACGCTCGCTTCGCTCGCTCGGCTTGCGCATTGTTGGGTGGTAGTTCAATTAATTAGTATATTATTAAAAGTACCGGTTCTGACGCTTCGCCGGCCGCTGCCTAACACTTCCCTTATTCGTAATAAATGAAACTAACAAAAGTACCTTACTTTCGAAATTGCATAATTTATACAGCTACCACTAAGTTTAACATTTTTTTATTTAAATCGGACAAAGTTTCTGAAGAAATCATACACGTGAGGTTTAGGTGGCTATTTATTTAAAGGAATGATTACCACACTTATTATCAAGATCTTACAAAACAACAAAACAATTTTACAATTCAATCCAAAGTAAAACCTTATACCGATTAAATACAATAATAGTGGTTTTACGTAATAAAACATTTCCCAGTTTGCCTCATTACCTATAATGAGATACCAGTGTCCAGTATATCCAGTTCCGCATCCACGAACTCGCGCAAAGCATACTCCTTATAAGCTCACTTGGTCTTGAGGATATGTTCAGGGTCGTTTTCTCCGTCTCGTCCCGGTCCGCCACTTCTATTATCACTGCTTTTTTATATATTGAATAATTTTATTATGTCAGCTCT
The DNA here is from genome assembly GCA_038024825.1 of Polylopha cassiicola. Lineage (NCBI taxonomy): Eukaryota > Metazoa > Arthropoda > Insecta > Lepidoptera > Tortricidae > Polylopha > Polylopha cassiicola. The sequence goes on from CP149059.1 coordinate 7,135,499, forward strand.
TGGTCGCGAAGAACACTTCTATTTCTCTACGTAATGACACCAGTTTCCCCTCGCAAGTTAAACGGGGTCTGCTTACCCAGGAACAGTATTAAATGGTCCTGATTACACCATCCACGGGGTATTACGTAATAATCCCATTTTCGTTACCACTGAAGAAATCATACACGTAACAGTTTGGGTATTTATTTTATGTCAGGAATGACATTAGCAACCGTTGCTATGCATAACTACATACTTTTGAAATGTCAAAAGGCTTCATATTTTCCCCGTTTTATTTACATTTTTCACTGTTTCTTCGCTCCTATTGGTCGCAGCGTGATGTTATATAGCCTAAAGCCTTCCTCGATAAATGGTCTATCCAACAAAAAAAGAATTTTTGAATTCGAACCAGTAGTTCCTGAGATTAGCGCGTTCAAACAAACAAACAAACAAACTCTTCAGCTTTATAATATTAGTATAGATAAGAAATATTGTAAATTATGATTTTATTTATTATTATTGGTTGGTTTCTTATGACCAATTATTTCTTTGTTTCAGCAAATAATACTGTTTCTCTATTTTTATGCGGTTTTCCAGAACAAAAGTAGGTACCTATAAAAGTATCGCAAAGATAAAAATATCTAGTACTAGAATAGAGTAATTCAAATTAACATAGAAAACACTAAATTTTTAATGATAATGTTGGTGGTGATATAATAAGATAAAAAATAGTTGAGTGTTATATCACAATAAAATTCATCTTTAACTTGTTTACAACGATTGTCTAACGGGTTAGACTATCGCAATGTCAGTCGTACTACGTAATATGGGAACTGTAGAGTTTTCGAAACGTCAGGTAATAAAATTGAATATGCGATTTAAATCCGTTATAGTTGTTTCCAATATTAAACATTAAAAAAATAATCTGTAACTTGGTTCAAAACAAAAGTCACGTTTAAAATCCTACTACTATTATAAAGGCGAAAGTTTGTAAGTATGGATGTATGGATGTATGCATGTATGGATGTATGGATGTTTGTTACTCTTTCACGTAAAAACTACTGAATGGATTTGAATGAAACTTTACCACAATATAGCTTATACATCAGAATAACATATAGGCTATATTTTATAACCATATTGTGTGAAGTACTCATCGTGCGCAGACGAAGTCGCGGGCAGAAGCTAGTAAGAAAATATAGAAAAAAGGTGCGCCGGCACCCCCCTTCCTATGTTTCCCCCCATACTTTTATCACGTAGGTACTGCTACATATAATATCTGAACTCTTTATATGAACGTAACATAATTTTTAAATGTCCCCCTAACACAGATTATATTTTAAACTAGCTTCTGCCCGCGACTTTGTCCGCGTGGAACTCCTCCTTTTTTGCATTCGGTTAAAATGTAGCCTATGTCCTTTCTCAGGCTCCAGAATTTCTTTGTACCAAATTTCACTTAAATCGGTCCAGTAGTTTTAGCGTGAAAGCGTAACAGACAGACAGACAGACAGACAGAGTTACTTTCGCATTTATAATATTAGTTTTAAATAATTCAGTAGGTAGTTGTATTGTATTCTTATTTACGTAACAATAACTAGCTATCTGACCCTGACACGACAAACAACGATTATCTGATGCCTTATTGTACTGCGATGTTCTAAATCATCTTTTATGTAACCAATAGTTTGCTAAAGGTGTTTAAAACATTAAATACACGGCTCTGATTTATAATTCCGGGGCGTGTTTTATAAAACAGTCGATGGCACCTATATACCTACTATAACGTAGACATTACACAATTATACATCCATAATGTCTGTATGACTTTTATTTTTATGATTGGAAACATTGCGGTATACTTAAAGGAACATATTTATGATCCTGACTGAACAGGTTACAATTTCAATTTATAAAATGGCAACACTGGTTAAAACTAGGTACAATCTGTTGTTGAAAATGTTTCTGATGCCTTCGCGGTTATTACACATTTTAATGAAACAACTATTAACGGATTAATTATTATAGTATTTACTCCCGTATTTTTATTTTATTTTATTTGTTGACGTTTCAGATTCTTTACAGTTTCAATAATCATAGCACGACTGAGCTGATAATAGTCTAACGCGAATTAAATGCATTAATAGTTGTTTCATTTCAATTTGTTTTCTTACTCTTGTTTTAATTTGTTTATGGTTTAATATGTATGGTTCATTCCAATGTTATGATGCACATAGTTAATCAGTAAAGTTTGTACCAAACTAGTTACGTTTCTCAAGGTAATAAGATATACAAGTACAAATCAAGCATAATAGAGACATCAACAAAAACTACTGTCATTATAATATCTATTGAAAAACCCGTGATGTTTACTGATTGATGTACCGGGAAATAATTATCATAATTGGAATGATTACAAATATTTTGATTACATAATTGAATAAATGAGACCAACTAGTTTTTGCATTGACAAGTTAAGTACCTATTCTATTGTTAATCGGGTGTTAAATTATTCATATATGTGTATGTATGGTCAAGGTTAAATTGATATAAATGAGCACTAATGCTGAGTTCGGTTTTAGAATAGCCACTTATTAAAATGTACAACAATATATGTATGGTAATAATTTCTGATGCTTTAGATATAAAAATTAAACAATATAATTGATTTAACTCAAATGTATTATGTCATTTTAATCGAATGCTTAAAAATCTTGCATAGTCTAACGATACGGGAATTAAATCCGTTATTAATATTATTTTCTAAAGCTTTTAAGGTTATTGACCCCCATTACTGCTTTGTCAGTTTTTTTATTTAAAAAAAGCAAAAATATGCGTCCAATATTTTATAATATCTAATCTCTCGGATTGTGTCTTAGTTTTGATTTTTTACCCAATTATCGTCCTTGTTGGTAAAACTGTTAAACTTCATTGTGTATACATACTATGTAAAAGTTATTTCAACGCCTTATTTTTTTTAAATACTTCGAGTAGGATGCAAATTGTTATGTGTTTAGGAAGCAAAGAGTTAGCTTGAAACTGATCCCAGATTAACATGACATCACCTGTCATCACAGCTATTTCAGGTCTCGGCTCGCGGCGCGACAATTTTAAAGTTAAATAGACTTTTATGGTAATTTTAACAATTACTATTAATAATTTCTGATGCCTTCGCGGTTATTACACTTTGAAATGAAACAACTATTAACGGATTTAATTACTATTAGGTATTGTATATTATGCTTTAATGAATCTTATCATTCTTTCTGTATTATTATGTAAGTATAAATCTAGAATAATTATATGTGGCAGCCGAATTGTATAATCCACCGTATTACGTTACGGTTAGCTGTTTTACAAATCGGCCAGTTTTGTAACACGCCTAACTGTAATGTAATACGGCGGATTATACGATCTGGGCACGACATATAAGTATATAATTATACAATATAAATTAGTACCTATTTACCTTTGTCACGGCATCACTCTAGAACGGCTCAATCGATTTCACTTTTTTTATTGTGTTTGTTATACAGGAGAACGTTATTCATAACACAAAATAAAAAAGTTGCACGGATAGTCAGAAAATTTTACCATCTTAATTAAAACAACTGCTAAATCGGTTGTTAATCTAAATAAATATTACCTACTTTATAAAAAAAATGAGTCTTTGCAATTCAATCTGCTTCTATCGGGATTCGAACCCGCAACCCCCGATTTCGTAATCAGGGGCTCTTAGGGATAGGTAATTATTAGAATATGAGCATAAGTAATAATTTCTGATGCCTCCGCGGTTATAACACATTGTCCTGGAATGAAACAACTATTAACGGATTTAACTCGCGTATTTTAATTTTATTTTATTGCTACGATTAAATAAAATAAAAATACGCTACGATTATGGAAACTGTAAAGAATCCAAAACGTAAGCTAATAAAATAAAATAAAAATACGCGAGTTAAACCCTTAATAGTTGTTTCATTCCAATATGAGCATAAGTAGATAATTATTGTCTTGGATGATTCAAGTGTCTCAGAAACTGTGCGAGACCCAAGGTTGAACTAGTTAAAATTATTTTTCACAATGTCGCCAATATAATTTAGCAGTGAAGACATGAAACTTAATAGTTTGGGAGTTAGCTGGTAATTGGGGATCATGGACAATATCGTATTCAATTGCTTAGGATCATGAAATGAGAAAGATGTTCTTTTGTTATTGTTATATTGAACATGTTTTGGTCCCAACTGTGAGTCACTTATGCCTTTCAATTGAATTGTAATAAAAGTAGCTGTCCGCCCCGGCTTCGCACGGATCATCTTTTTTTATAGCCCACATATGTCACTCGGGAATAGTGTAGCTTTCCAGCAGTGAAAGAATTTTTCAATTCGGTCCAGCATTTCTGGAGCCTATTCAAATCAAATAAACAAACCATTCCTCTTTATAATATTAGTATAGATATTATATTATAATGGATTAGTAGCTCGGTACAAGGTACCTATTTGATAAAGTATTATTGTTACTATGACAACGGAAGTTCACACAGTAATGGATATAGTTAGAGAATTATATTATAATTATATAGAACGTTACGTTATGTTATGGAGTATGAAGTTAGCAGCCAAAGTTAGTAGCAGAATAGGTATAATTCTATCAAATTGCAATATCGATACTAAATTTCGCTGATCACTTTTGCTTCTAAAGCCCTGATTATTAACAGGCATGATATATTTTTTTTCCTTATAAGATGCAGTACACGTTGTTTCAATGTCATTATTTTTGGGATAATGCGACATTATCTATACTAATATAATAAAGAGGAAAGGTTTGTTTGTTTGGATTGAATAGGCTCCAAAACGACTGGACCGATTTGAAAAATTCTTTCACTGTTGAGAAGCTACACTATTCCCAAGTGACAAAATAGGGATCCGTGCGAAACCGGAGCGAACCACTAGTATTAATAAACATAGTTCGATCAGTAAAAATTAATAAAGATCTAACCAATCGATGACAACTTTTTGTGCGTAACGCATGTATTATTATCGTTAAAATAAACCTTTGAATAACGTAACTCGATTTAGAGTTTCAATTCTCGGAAGTGCGGCACTTCAGTATAACAGAAAATGTATTGCAAAAAGCTTCGATTTTAAGGCGAAAGCTCTCCCCTAAGTTATCGGTTCGTTAGCAGAAAAGCATTGGAAACGAAGGCAACAATTTAATGTTATTTCTCCCAAGTGGAGGAATTAGCACATGGAAAACATCGCCTCAAGTGTCCCCTAAGAATATTGCTTTTTTAAAGTAGGTATACTATATTATTATAAGGATACGTATATTTGAACCTTTAGAAAAATTTCTTCTTTGTGAAAATATTATGCACTAGCGGTCCCGGCAGACGTCATCCTGCCCGTTCGAAATTCAAATTAGGTAACTTTAGTTAGACAACGTTTGTATGGGAAAAGAAAAGGGCTGTTTTTAGGGATTTCCCGGCAATTATTGGATTTTTTCTCGCCGTAAGAACCATCCTTGGACTTCAACGAACATTTAAAAAAAAAAATTGGCCAAATTGGTCCAGGCGTTGTCGAGTTATGCGCTTACCAACACATTTTGCGATTCATTTTTATATATAAGATTAAACTGAATGGTATTAAACCATAGATATCGATTTAATGCGATTGATACATTGCAGTAAATATTTTCTAAGAAAGGTTGATAGGTATTTGATAAAAATGATGATTATGAATTTTTAATAACCTTGAACAATTTATACCAAATAATCTCAAACTAAGCATAGTTTGTACTATAAGACTTTTTAGAATATAGACTTCATAATTGCTGCTTTAGTCGAAAAACATTTTATTTATAAGGGCTTTTGGTAGGTATAAATCAATGGAATGATGAATTTAACTCGTGTATATGAAAATAGATACCTACGAGTATATACCTGCTGAGCTGACGATAGTCTAACATTTATAAATATTCCTATGTTAGTCTATTATCAGCTCAGTCGGTTACAAATATGGAAACTGTAAAGCTTTCAAAACGTCAGAATATTACGAGATTTCAATCCATTGTGGTTTCATTCCAATGTAATAATAACCGTGACGGCATCATTATTAAGTACAATGTATATTAATTTAAACCCCAATAGAAAAATACGCATAATCACTTGTTATGTAACAATATCCCATCTATTACTCGTATTATTTTAAATACCAATATTCAAAATGTCCGTACACCCCATCTATCCAATACGACTGGGGTCAAACCATTTGATCCCAACTATTTGTTCCAAATCAATGCATTGTAGCATTTGTAGCTAAACTCGATACAGTCCTCAACGAATATCTAACGGTCAAGGTGTTGAAATATTAGTATACTTTATTGTCAAGGGTATTAGACTGTGTTCATATAAATTTGATCACATGGCTGCGATATGTTTGTTGTTGACTGTACATTGTATTATTATTAAAGTGATGTAAAACATTGTGAAGATGGCGGTTGACTCGCGTGCGCTTCTCACTATTTCAATTAAGACCTATTAGATGCGTTTCTTGTACGCGCCGTGAAGGGTTACCAACTATTTATTATAAATTGTAGAATTTTTCAGAACATCTTTTTAACTACTACAAATACCTCATATCGTACATCTATACTGTTAATAATAAATTGTATTTCAAACATAAACCTTTTAAACAGTGTAGTTACCTAGTGATATACTGAGGCGTTGATCGGGTTAGATTTATATATCGCACCCCTAGATCTAAAGGGAGCTAACTCAAAAATCTGAAGATTTTAATTAAACACACGCTAAAAAAAGGATCCGATTCCTTACAACAATTTCGCATCTCCCGAAAAAGTTACTTTTTTTGAGTTAGCTCCCTTTAGATCTAGGGGTGCGATATATAGGTAGTCAGTCAGGATATTATTATACTATTACCTACATCGGTGCAAGCAATCCTCGAAGCTACTGATTCATTTAGAATGTCCGTTCCTGTTTGTCACATTACACTGGATCATTTAAACAACAATACCGTGAGTTTTATAACTGCTTGGCATACAGTATTTATGCGTATTTTTATAAATTATACACAGAGAACATAGTAGGTACACGGCAAAATATAATTTAACATAAACGTTGGCAACCCTAGCGTCATGAGATGTTTTGTATCTGTAAGTATGTTATTATTTTCATGGGAACTTTATTAATGTCTAGGAAAGAAAGAATGATCCGAGACTATGTGTAATGACACTGATTGGAGTTTATTATATGAACACGTGTTTCAAGTCTGTGAGTTTTTTATGTAGTTATAGGTGATGTGAGTTCTTGTGTGATGGAATCAGAAACGATGAGTTCCGCAGAAGGACTTACGGAGACTGTCCCAAGAATTAATACCTACATTGTTGTAAATCAAAAAGAATCGGAAGAAGTGGCCGAGGTACCTTGTATTTAAATAATGGCTGATGGAATTAGAAGGTACTTAAGAGGTGACCATAAAGTTTTTGGAGATCTAGTAGCTATAAATGACTTTAGGATCGTTCTTTTAAACCTACAATAATCTGTCCCTTGTCTTATTATAGCATCTCATTACAGTATGGATAACCGTTTCTTAAAGTTCGAATAAAAGTCTATATTTTTATATGTACAATATTATGTAATCTTTCACTTATGTGAAAACGTCAACCAAATAAAATACGCAAGTTAAATCCATTTATAGTAGTTCATTCCAATTACATATTACTTATAATATACTAGTGACCCGCCATCACACGGGTGCTATAAACCTTCCTCTTCAATCACTCTATCTATTAAATAAACCGCATCAAAATCCCTTGCGTAGTTTTAAAGATTTAAGCGTGCATAGGGATATAGGGACAGAAAAAGCGACTTTGTTTTACACTATGTAGTGATCTCACAGGTAACGTATTCCAACAAATACAACAATGACTATAACTCATGAACTAAACTTCAATAGACCTAGTAACTTAGATTCTCCACAATAGCTGTATAAATTTTGGTGCACATTAACCGTAACGTATTAATTAAGGCCACACATTTGCGACCGCACCGTGACGCGGTAGCTATTCTTGTTCACGTAGATTGGAGTTGATTAAATGCAATGTCATACAACATAAAATTTTATATCAAATGTTGGGGAAACAGTTGGATCAGTTACGCTATTTACATGTCGTAATGGTTATGGGTGACCCAAAATTCAATACTGTAAAGTTGGGGTTATTTTGACCCAATGTTTTTAGACTTTGTTTATTTATTTACACTTTATTGCACAATAAAACACAAATGTACAAAAGGCGGACTTAATGCCATACGGCATTCTCTACCAGACAACCTTTAAAGCAAACAGAGAGCATGTGTAGGCGCAAAAAGAATAATACATATAATATAATAGATACAATATATAACAGGAAGATATTACACTACATAAATACAATATATAAATATACTAAAATATATAGATATACAAAAATACATAAATAACTACAATGACAGATGATGAAAACTAAAGGTTTGTTCCTTACATAGTGCTTTTTACTTTGGAATGTACCTTCCAACAAGTGGGACCTACTTGGATATTATCTTTAAATACACCTATAATTCTACTGTGCGTGTGTATATCACTGAGCTCCTCCAAAAAGGCTGAACCGATTTGAATTATTTTTTGAACCTTTATATTTGTTTGTGTGGTGCCCCGTATGACTTAGATTCACAAATCAGACCGGCAGACGGCGCTGCAATCAGTATTCTCAAAAACGTGGTATGAAGTTCGTCAGAGCAGGTAGTGTTCTAATATGTATGTAGGTACCTATGAATTAGTAAGAGTAACAAAAAAAATGGTTTTTTTTATTTTATGCTGACGCTTTGAAAACTTTACAGTTTTCATATTCGTAGCATAACTGAGCTGACGATAGTTCAATGCTTAAGTTTTAACATTTTAAATTAACTTATTTAGTGAGGAACTACGAGTATCTCGTTAATTGTTACTAATAGTTAATTTTGTTTTCGTTTCGTAAATCCGAAGCTCTTTGTGGTATTAATAGGAACGACGTAAGCTCGTTAAATAGGTATCTACTAGCTAACTAATTGGGGCGTGAACTTAAGCTTCCAAACCTATTAAGGTCAGTTCATTACTAAAATAACTAATTACGAGTAAACTACAAGGTGACAAAAGTAATCTTACTAAAAAGGACGTAGTAGTAAACAACTATCTACTTAATATAGGTATAACTACAATAAATATCTTTATAGGCAAATATAATAAAATTGGTGCCTTCAAATCTTGTATTATAACGGATTTAACTGTCGTATTTTATTTTATTGACGTATTGAAAACTTTACAGTTCATTTTAGCGTTAGACTATCGTCAGCTTTGTCATGCTATAGATTTGGAAACTGTAAAGTTTTCAATACGGCAGCAAATAAAATAAAATACGCGAGTTTAGTCCGTTATAATTGTTTCATTCCAATTTGAAGTAACCACAATGACAAAAAATATACCTACCTACTTAGCCTTAAAATCTCTCAAAATGCGGACTGCAGAGTGAAAATAATAAAAAAGGAACAGAGCATTTTCAACAAAAACTCGATAGAACGCGTCAATTCCACAGATAATTAAATCAACGAAGCGTCAAATTCCGTCGCAGACTAAAAATAAAAATACCGAATTCAAAACTTCGTGATTTAATAAACAAAGTCGGGCAAAATGTAACATCTGTGCTCCTACGCGCCAGTCGTATCAACCAATTGAATAAATTTGGTAATCGTTGGGTTTATTTGTTTAAGAGCTTTTGTAATTTTGGGTCGACAACACTTAAATGCGGGTCAAATGTACCAACTTCAAGAATTATTATTATTATGATTATGACTAATAATCCTTACTAATATTATAAATGCGAAAGTAACTCTGTCTGTCTGTCTGTCTGTTACGCTTTCACGCTAAAACTACTGGACCGATTTAAATGAAATTTGGTACAAAGAAAGTCTGGAGCCTGAGAAAGGACATAGGCTACTTTTTAACCGATTGCAAAAAAGGAGGAGTTCCACGCGGACGAAGTCGCGGGCAGAAGCTAGTTATTATTATAAATGCGTAACACTGTCCGTCACCTCTTGGTGTTAAAACCGATTTGTTTAGTTGCACTATGTAACTCAAGAACGACTGAACCGTTTCGGCTGAAAATTGGAGGGGAGATAGCTTAGAATCAGGAGAAGGACATAAAATACTTTATATCCCAAAGAAAAAGTTAGCATGTTTTTTTCCACATGCTACCTGTAAAACTGCTTTCAGCTTAGCTTAACTTTCTAAGTTTATTTAATACAAGCGACCCGATAGCGACTTTGTTTTATACTATGACATAAAATAATCGCAATAGTGATAGTGACTACCAATTCTAAAAAAAACCTTCCCTAAAATCACGTAGGTAAGTCTAGGATGACTAACTCTCACTCTATTAGGTTTATTACCATCGATATGGTAATAAAGCGATTTCCATCAAAACCAAAAGCACCATGATGCGATCACATGGCATGTGCTCATAATTTGGGACGGTCTAACGAGCTCAACTAGCTAGCCTCAAATAGTCGGCTAGCGGTCTCATTTAGTTTCAGTTACTCTTCAATTTAAGTACCTATCGTGTTTGTAAAAATATTTCAACACCTCTTATTGTTCGTGTAAGCTATTTCCATATATCGCACACCTCAAAGGAGCCAACCCAAAAAAGTTACTTTTTCAGGAGAGACGAAAAACTGATTAATTATGTCCATGCACGCATGACTTTTCTGTATAGATTTATGCTTTTTATGATGAAGCTAGCAGAGTTAGCTTAAATCCGTTATAGTGGTAGGTGGGTTTTGCTGTAAGGAATCCGATGGTGTGCATAACTCAAATCTTCAGTTTTTTGAGTTAGCTCCCTTTAGATCTGAGGTGTGCGATATATTAATAATACTTTTTTGCTTGATAACAATATGTACTTATACACATAAATGCTAACAGTTTTGTATAAAAATACCATATATTTTTTTTACGCTTGCTTTCATATACATATTATTGTTTTCATAATAAGTGCACTGTGGTAATTTCGTAATGAGAATAAATGCTCTTTAAACCTAAAATACTTTTTTCTAACAGACAGATTGTTTGAAGTTTACTAGTTAGTTAATATACATACAAAGATATTAAGATAGATGACTCAGACATTTTCAAGAGTCAACAAAGACTGACAACAGATTTTGTACGATTGAGTCAATCGTTTAAACTCTATCATTCATACAACGTTTCAATTAATAAATGTAGGGCACATTTCTGAAGATGATGAACACATTTTTGAAATTTCGAATTATAAAGTTAAAAATTTCTGATGCCTTTGCGGTTATTATACATTGGAATGAAACAATTTTAACGGATTTAACTCGCGTATTTTATTTTTATTGGCTGACGTTTCGGGGACTTTAGCATAAGACTATTGTCAGCTCAGTCGTGCTACGATTATGAAATCTGTAAAGGCTAAAACGTCAGCCAATAAAAATAAAGTAGGCGAGTTAAATCCGTTAAAGTTGTCTCATTCCAATGTATCATAAAGTTGAATATTAAAAAATACTAGACTAATACTAGCGATTGGACGGACGTCATTCGGTTTTAATTATGACATTATTATGATTATGAGATAAACACAACTAATTTAAATTTTAACGAATAAGTAAATAATGATTTTAAAAAAAAAAATTGTAGGTAAAATATTATATTAGTTTCTGCATCTGTGCACGATAAGCACCCACGTTTTACCCGCTTAGGGATAAATTTTCAAAAATCCTTTCCAAATACTCGCCTACTTTATAAAGAGAATCCCTGTGCAAAATTTCAAGTTTCTCACCCTTATAGTTTAGGTACTGCGTTGATATGGCCATTAAGTCGCGTCGGCTTTTTTTTGATATATGTTTTGAATTTGTTTACAATTAATAATAAATCGGATTCAGTGTTTTACGACCACTAAAACGTCTCATAACCATGCGGAAACCATTATGTGATAAACATGTAAACAATCAAATAGTTTTTGTTATCATTATAATTAATTCTAATATAAGTGGAATCTAAATTTAAATCTAGGTCACATAGAAATGTGGTCTAGACTATATTTAAGTCATTATTATTTTTAAATAGTAGGTATTACTTATCTTGCGTCTTGGTTGTCTATAATCGCTTAGGTACTATACGTTAGACACTGTAAGATGACAAAATTGACCGCATCTAAATAATTCAGAAGTTTCTCTAAAAGTTAGTCGGTCACCTGTAAGTTTTGGATATTATCCTAACTAATATCCTACCTAATATTATAAATGCGATTTGAAAGTAACTCTGTCTGTCTGTCTGTCTGTCTGTTACGCTTTCACGCTAAAACTACTGGACCGATTTAAATGAAATTTGGTACAAAGAAAGTCAAGAGCCCGAGAAAGAACATAGGCTACTTTTTAACCGACTTCAAAAAAGGAGGAGTTCCACGCGGACAAAGTCGCGGGCAGTAGCTAGTTTGAAATATATTATCTCCTAGTTTAATCGTATATCTCATTCTAAATATGGGTAACAAAGACCCGTACACTGAACTCAAAAACTCATAGCGATATATTAACGTGTTGAAACAGGAATTGGTCCTTACAAAGTTTATGCTTACCGCAATAAGGTCAAGCCAATACCGCGGAAAGTGCCAAGCTTGGTTTATATTTATGATTGATTGCCTCTGAAATAGCACCGCAACGTAAAGACCATTCTGTAATCTCACTTCCAAACACACCGAATGGTTCGTCAAAAATAGCAAATCCGCAAGTGTCAAGTAAGGGCACCGTTTCGATTCATCTCGTTTTTCAGATAACTGTCAATTTGTACGTAATATTGACAGTTCGAAATGCAATTTCAATAGCTCGCGGATTATTTTGAAGAGTTTCAATTCAATTGAGGTTCGAAATGTTTGCTGTTTTTGGATTCGGTCGATGTATTTGATCTTTACATGTCGATTTGGATTGATTTAAATATTCGGTACTTTTTAGGTGTAAATATTGAATTTCGTTTAGTTTTTATTTCAAGTGGGATGTAACCAATTCACTTCATTTTGAAACATTCATTTCTTAACTATATCAAAAACAAGTTGTGGCCTGTTGTTCTAGTGGTCAGAGCCCTTGACTACGAAAATGGAGGTGATGGGTTCGAATCCTGCTAGAGGCAGACGTCATTGTGATGAACATGAGCATTTGTACTTGACATCTGAACGTCTTATATATGTCTAAGTATATATGTTCCTAGTTTAGTACCTATATTACAAGCTTTGCTTAGTCTGGGACTAGATCAAGTGGTGTTAATTTTCCAGAAAATATAATTGTTATTATTATTATAAGTTGTTTTTTAAATAAGAAACGTTGTAGAAAATATAAGTACCTAACGTAACTGTATAGGGTATCTACTCTATGAATCGTTGTCATATAGATTGTTATGATAATGTACTATAGGTAGGTACACCTGTGCATAAACGTAGACAGGTTTTTAAACTCGTTTAAATATAAATACATGGTTTGCCTATGCTTACAAACACGATGCAAACAAATTGTTATAAAAGTTCAATATGCTTGCTTTTTAATTACAGCTTTTACATATTTTAATCGACCATTTTTGGTCAATTAAAATATGCAAATATAAAATAAATGCATTTTTTATTCTTATTCTTATTATTTTTTTAATAAACTGGTTAGTGTACTTAGATTATAATACTGCACATTTTAATAAGGTTTTTTTCCTTGCCGGCCGTTTATATAAACGTATAATATTTTTATGACTGATTTTTTTTCATTAATAGATTCAAACGTCTAAGCAATTAAGGCAATAAAAAAGAGCGGTACACAGATTATCAAAGATTGCCGCTCATGTCTCCAGACAGCAATAAGTCCATTGCACTCATCCAGATAATCAAACGCAATAATTCCACAGATACCTAAACAAAAATAAAAATAACAACGTAAGAAAACAAACTCACCTTCCGATGAAATAATTACAAGGAGAACGGCAACCAAAACATACTGTTTCATCATGCCAACATTAAAACAAAAAAACACAAATGGAACTGGCTGTAAACAATAAAAAATTCAAATGTGACACATTCTTTCGCGCCTTTTTTATGTAAATGTGTTCGAAATTTAAAGAGTGTCAAACAACTAGTTGCTTGTTCGGTGATCTCTTGATGCGAGGCGTTGCACGACTGACGGCCGCTGGCTATGCTTGAGCGACACGGTTCAAAATAGGACGTGTATTTCGTAGCGTAAACATCACGCTTATTTTTAGAGACTGCTAAATTATACGGCCACTCTTTAACGTAATGTCGTTGTTATTATGTACTTACTATTTAACGACATAAACCTCTCTCGGATAATTTTGAAGACACGTTAATTTTCTAATATAGGTACTTAATTGTGCTAGTAATTTTCACAATAACAAAAAAAGGGTTTAACGCATTTCATGATATTTATAACGTTACTTTCCATATTAGTAGTCGATTGAGCTGACGATAGTCTAACAGTAAAATTTACGATACGTCAGCGAATAAAATGAAATACGCGAGTTAAATTATAGTTGTTTCAGTCCTTGGGGGCTAGACAAGTGCCCAACGTTCAACGTTAACGTTAAACGTTAGCACCAAAATGTATGGGATTTGACATTTGTGACGTACGTGACAGTCGTTCGCGGATGTCAAATCCTATACATTTTGGTCCTAACGTTTAACGTTAACGTTGAACGTTGGGCACTTGTCTAGGGCCCCTTGTGTAATAGCCGCGAAAGCAACAGAAATTATCACAAAAAAATGCGTTAAACCTTTTTTTTTCACGCAAAAGCATAGCAACTTTTCTATTCAGCCAGCATTTCCGCAAAATATTTTTAAAAATAACGAGGGGCAATGAGCAGGCAATGTGCTCCCTACTTAAATAAATCGCTTCTTGTTACAGAAAAGAATAGATACTAATGCTGGTAAGAAGGGGATGCCATAGATAGAAGGGGTAGCACAAAAGATGCAACGTTGCTTAATCATTTGTTTGTGCAAATTTGAGATTAATTGTCAGAGTTTGATCATTTGTACCTACTGACGATGCGGTATAAGGCTTTAAGAAACTCAAATCTTGTACTTAGTTGTAAAACTTTAAGGCCTGAATACCAAAATAATATAACATTATGTCAATAGCAAAACTTTGTTATGATTTCTATGATTTATATTGTTTTTGTAATTAACTTATTATGTTGTTTTAAGTTACTGTTGACTTTTTAATATTTTGTTATAGTATTTAACTAGATTTTTTTTTGTTTTACTAAAGTACACTAAATAAAATTAATATCTATTTTCAAAAACGATACATTATAATATTTAAATACAATGCCTGTCAAAGATAATTTAACGCAAAGTTCCAACGGTCTAGTGGACAGAGCCTCAAACTTCGAAACCAGATTTAGCGGTGTCGAACCCTATTAGGGGCAGACATCAGTATGATGAGCACTAGCAATATATAGGTAAGTACCTAACTATTGTCTGTCTTATATGTATTTATGTCCGTTTATCTAGTCCCCATTATACAAGCTATGTTTAGTTTAGATGTTTTTTTTGTTAATTGGCAAGATTTATTTATTATCATATTAACTAACCGAAGTTTTTTCAATAAAAACAAGCCCATTGTTGTTAAATATCGAAATTCATTTATTTATTTACGCTAGAGCTTAATGTTTAAAAGACTTAGTCGAGTTGAGAGCAGTTGTAGAGGCAATTTGCCTCTTTATTGCGAGGTGCTTTCTACAAAGGCATTCTTAATTAGAAGTTAGTACTTATGCTTAGTATATTTCTCGACATTCTGTAATTTTCCGGCAGAGAATTACGTTGTTTTGTAAGATATAAGACTGTGATTTAAATTTAATTGAAAGCTTTATTATGACTTCTGAACAACTTAACATAAAACAATAAATTGTTTAAAGCTTATAGTTTATGTGTAATTTACATTTCTGTTTAAATTTTTTTTTTCTCATAAAGAGCAGTTTACCTCTAATGAGATTAGGTACAAGTAGCCTACCTACTTCACTATTATATAATAAACATATTATTATCCCTACTAATATTATAAATGCGTTAGTAACTCTGTCTGTCTGTCTGTCTGTCTGTCTGTCTGTTGCTCTTTCACGCCTAAACGGCTGAACGGATTTTGATGAAATTTGGTATGGTAATAGATGATAACCTAGAAATGGACATAGGCTATAAATAATCACGCCATCGTTCTTAGGGGGTAGGCAGTAGGCAGATAACTAAATTGAGATAGTGATTTTTAATCGTTTTGGTTGGGACTTTTGCTCTTTCACGTCTAAACGGCTTAACGGATTTTGATGAAATTTGGTATGGTAATAGATGATAACCTAGAAATGGACATAGGCTATAAATAATCACGCCATCGTTCTTAGGGGGTAGGCAGTAGGCAGATAACTAAATTGAGATAGTGATTTTTAGTCGTTTTGGTTGCTCTATTGCTCTATCCTTACTAATATTATAAATGCGAAAGTAACTCTGTCTGTCTGTCTGTTACGCTTTCACGCTAAAACTACTGGACCGATTTAGATAAAATTTGGTACAAAGAAAGTCTGGAGCCTGAGAAAGGACATAGGCTACGTTTTAACCGACTGCAAAAAAGGAGGAGTATCACGCAGACGAAGTCGCGGGCAGAAGCTAGTAAGTAATAAATCTATTTTAAAATTGCCTAAAGAATTTCATTCTTTTGTTTCACTAGGAACGATTATGGTCATATAATTGTATTATACTTTGACTTTGTTCAGATTTTGGTTAAATTTAAAAAATATAACAATGTTTTTAAGTGCATAGTAGTAAGAGATAAAGCGATTCTGAAATCGCTAAACCATCGTTAAATACCTATTCTATACCTATGCATAAGCCTAAGAAAGAATAATCTATTTACACTCATGACTCAATCACCGCCTGTAACACAGTAAACGAAAGGGAAAAGCTGATTATTTCTAAGCCAGAACCTTTTTCGGAGGAAAACAATTCCCTTTTACGGCTAAGCTTGGACCACCTTCCCCTAATTGAAGGTAAACGCCCTAAGCGGTGACCAAACATTTTGACAAGCCCTTTTTGTGACGTTATATGTCTACGTATTGATGGATCAACATACATTCCCGCTTGTTTGGAAACTTTTTCTAGTTGCATTTGTGTACGCGGGCGAGCTGAAAAAACTGAATGTAACTCTGTTTTTTAAAAAAGGCAGCTACGTGCGGTTTTGGACAGGGAACTGTTTTTAATATGGCTTTGAATTTTTTATGTAAGCAAACATTTGAATTTATTATTCCATGTAAGTTATAAAAATTAAACATTAGGTAGGTACTATATAAAAAAATGCTTACGTTTAATAGAAGCATAGATAGATCTTTTTAAATATCATACATGTCGTGTCACACAATCAGACTGTAACTTCAATAGGACAGACTGATGTAACAGGACGCCGACGCAGACGAGGACGCAGGAGACACCCTGCATACCGACCCCAACTCATGATTGACCGATACGTTGATAGGTACTACCACGAGCGCTTCGGCCCTCGCACCTATCAACGGCAATCCACTCCGGGTCCGGACTAGGACCCAACCTGCAGGGTGAGCGCACCTCGGAGCGCTCCCCATTCGTCCGGTGGAGCAGTAACGGCCCCAGGGCCAACTGTATACAGTCACTTCGAAAAAAAAAAAAAAAAAAGTGTCACAAAAAAAAACGTTTTTTAAGTCCTTTTTTATTTACAGAGGAATGCAAATTTCGTATACAGTTAACCGCCAGCTTGAAGAATTCATAGATACTAATTTTGGTAATAAGGGGATGAAATTTGTTTCAAACAAAAAATATCGTCAGTAAAAGACATGACGTCAAAAAATGGTGCCAAGTTTCATGCAAAACATAACAAATTTGTTGTATGTCTGGCCTATAATATATCAGCTTCTGCTTACTGTTTCGTTTTCGTAGAGTTAGTATTCCAGGTGACTTATATTTCTTTTTATTGTTTTTCCATTGTTGTCTTCCCCAGAACTTAACCTATCTTCGTACTAAATTTCTACATCAGTCAGGTTTCAATGTAAAGAGGTAACTGACAGTTTTTTTCAAATTTATAACATTAGTAAGGATTTTCTTTTTCGTCGTCTTCCTGGCAACATTTGCGTCATATCCCTATCCAAGTCGTTGTAATCCCGAGATTTTGTCATTACGCTTTGTCTTTGCACAACAGATGTGTAATAAAATACGAGGAAATCCATTGACATCGCGTTCTACAATCCTAACAGCAATATCTACCAAACACATGCCAAGATAAACTCCATCCTTTCAAAAGTGTGTAAGGTTTAAAATTGCTTAATCGATATGGTGTAAGAACTACCTTTTTAAACCATTTATGTAGAATAGCAACGCGATAATGAAATAATGAAGACAGTTATGTAACGCCCTAATTAGTTACTTATTAAATGGAAAACTCTTGTTTTGTTATTGACACTTGTGAGTATTTAATTGTTATTTATTTTTGTAATTATTTTTTATTCAACTGACAAGATAATGACTTCTTTAAAAGATATACCTATATCGTTATGTAGCTCTCTACCTAAAAAACCAAAAGTGGTAAAAAACAAATAAATTTAACTGCAAAATGATACGCTTTCCAAATTATTTTGACAATACACAATATTTATTATTATTTTAAATTCAGTCACGTATAATTTAAGTACGCACAGGCTTCAACATAATATTAATATATTGTCTTACTGTAAAATCGGCAAAAAATTCAAGTATTTCATTAAATGACACGCTTGGGGGCTAGACAAGTGCCCAACGTTCAACGTTAGCGTTAAACGTTAGCACCAACATGTATGGGATTTGACATTTCTGACGTACGTGACAGTCGTTCGCGGATGTCAAATCCCATACATTTTGGTCTTAACGTTTAACGCTAACGTTGAACGTTGGGCACTTGTCTAGCCCCCAAGCTTACTAAATAGACAACTGACATATCTGTCAATCGTGAAGGATCGAATCAAATGAAAAATGTTAAAACGACATAAGCGAACTAAAAGTCACGTTCACTTATATCAATACTAGTCTAGGAGATCTGTCATTAAGATATAGTATGTATATACATCTTAACGACAAACGTATTCGACTAGAATTTCACTGCCTTTATCTGCTTATTATCTTATATATATTCAAGTATACAGTCTGAGGTTATTCTCAGTAACTGATTAAACTTGAAACAGTACCATTATGCCAGTTTGTTCCCGAACTATATCTATTAGACGACATCTGCCGTTCCGAAATAGATATTACGTTTAAACTCGTAATGTTCTTTGTTGTCAAATAGTTGTAATCTATTCCATTTAAGATGATCAGTCCGTCAGACATCATTCTTATTGTATATGAGTTTTCTTCCCGCGACTTTCCAGGCGTAGTTTTTGGTTCGTTCATTTTTCCCTTTTCTGTCGTCTCATTCTAGTAAAAAACAGACTGGTCGTCTATTAGTATTCTAGTAAAGAAAAGAAGACTTTATACACAGAATTTTATTTTGTAACTCTAATAACAAAACAAAATCATAAAAAAATAATAAACAATTATAAAAATAGAAATAATATGTATCGCACCCCTAGATCTAAAGGGAGCTAACTCAAAAAAAGTAACTTTTTCGGGAGAGGCGAAAAAGTTGTAAGGAATCGAATCCTATTTTTTAGCGTGTGTTTAATTTAAATCTTCAGATTTTTGAGTTAGCTCCCTTTAGATCTAGGTGTGCGATATTGTAAAAAGTTTGGCCTAAAGAAAAATTCAAAAAAATAAAATCACTTCTTTTTTTATTTAGTACTTAGTGGAATCTTCGAAAAATTTATTCAATATAATGTTTGTAGGGAACGGAACGTTTGAGCGAATGAAAGGGAAGGTTTAAAAGGTGTGTGTGAGCGAGACAAAGGAGGTAGACATAACGAGTAGATTGTACTTCTTAAAATCAACGGAGAATATTTTAATTAGTGTCTGCTTCTTGCGTTTTGTCAACAATTTTTTACCGCCTAGACTTAAGGGTTTCGGCTGAGCGTTAATTATCAGCCAGCCTGTCAGCTCTGCCTTTCATATATAACATAGGATATCGTAGTAAGTACTTAGCGCTAGTTAAGAATTAATGAAGGAATTTATGAAGCTTGCATGATAAATTGGTATGCGTGCAATCTGCCAATTGATTAGTAAGCAACTTAGCGTGGGTTAGCTTTTTAAAATTTATATGTCATTCAATTTTTAAAACTAGCCCGGTAATCTAGTTAAGTTACTAAATCTGCAATAGCTCTATATGTACAAGTTGAAATTTCAAAGTCCTTTTAGGCGACTATTAAAAATGAAAAAAAAATCTATGCACATTTTTGAACTAACATAGGTACTATCAAAAAGTAAAATCATATAATACCTATAAAGTTTTCATACGATCATGTACCTATTTAGTTTAAATTTACGTTCAATTAGTTCTAAAAGGACTAATCCCTTGAAACTACAACTCATGGTTAACATTTCGAACATGCCTTCTCGTCATAACTTTTCGGCGTATACGACTAAAGCCCACATACGCAATTTCCACGAATTAACCCTATTCGTGACCTGTTACTTACAAAAAGTTCGCCAGAGTATTATTCAGCGGAACGCTGGAAAATAACTCAGAAACGAGCGAAATTTTTCCTAAAGTTTGTTATGAGCATATTTTATCAAAGACGTAAACTATATGGCAGTTGCTGAAAGAATTTTCTCGTACTTACGATTAATCGAGGTAGATGGCTTTTCAGCAGAATTTGACGTTTATTAAAATAGTTTTAAGTTGTGATTCGGGCACCTAAAATCAAAAACGGTAAAGGTTTTATCTCATAACAATAATAATTTATGACCTAATTAATTTTGAAAAAATCATTATGAACGAAACAAGATGGCGCCGTACCGTTCTTTTACATAAATTATATAGGTACGACCAGTATTTTTTGGACGTTCCTTAAATTGTATGTAACTTTTTAAGCAATTTAATTTACTTTTTTCGGAGTTTTCCATCTATTTCAAGTGATTTTTCAAATACGATTAACACTTGTAAAGCACGTTGTATATTTAGTAAAATAACACTATGTTTTTAATTACGTGTTCTCGTCATATAATAGGGATATAACACAATGAGCGATTGTCGGTATGAATGGAAACTGAATACAGCTGTCTGTCACTTATTGTTACAATGAAATTCATTAAAATTGTATACATAACTATTATGACATTTTAAACTATGTAAAAAACGGCTAGTAATATTTTATTTTAGCGGCCCCAAGGCATTGAACCAATCCAATCGTACACCTAGATCTAAAAGAAGCTAAGTCACAAAAGTTGTTTTTTCCGGAGGAGCGAAAAACTGATTAATATCATAATTGTCCATATGCGCGCAGGAGTTTTCTGTATAGATTTGCCTATGTTTTTTTTATAATGAAGCTAGAAGATTTAGCTTAAATCTGTTGTATTGTAGGTAAGGAATTCGATGGTGTAGATAACTCAAACTTACAGGTTTTTTAGTTAGCTCCTTTTAGGTCTAGGTGAGCGAAATATTAATAACCTTTTCAAAAAGTGATGTTATAAAATGATGCACTTGAAGAAAAGTACCTAATAATTTCTAATACCTTCGCGGTTATTATACATTGGAATGAAACAACTGTAAACGGATTTAACTCCATATTTTATTTTATTGGCTGACGATTCGGAGCCTTTCCAGATTCTATAATCGTAGCACGACTGAGCTGACAATAGTCTTATGCTATAGAAAAGTGTTTGACATAAAATGCCCTTACGTAATATTTTCGCCTGAAGATTATTCTTCATGTTAGGGTATTCAACTGTACTTAACCGTTCAAGTTGTCATAATATCGTTTTGTGGTTTGTGCATACATTATGAATATTTTATCAATGCAAAAGGGTCCCATCACCACTTCAATAAAACGTTTATTTCAGTACAGTCAGCACCGAATATCAAGCGTTAAAGGTGGTCGTATCCCGGCACACAAAGGCTGTATAAGAGTTGCTCTTACAACCATTATACAGCTTAAATAAAATAAATGCGCTGCTAAGGATATTGACAATAAAATAAGCATACTATTATTATACCTACATAATCTATACTAATATAATAAAGAGCAAAGGTTTGTTTGATTGTTTGGATTGAATAGGCTCCAAAATGACTGGACCGATTTGGCTGAAAATTGCCGGGGATGTAGCTCAAAACCAGGAAAAGGACATAGGATACTTTTTATCACGTTTCAGGAAAAAAAAGGACAGCTGTCAAATCGATTCTTTGCCGGGCGGGACGAAGTCGGGCGGGACCGCTAGTACTTTATAAAGTAGGTACATAAAACTCCTGTGTGCACATGAACAAATTATTTATTTTTACGAATTATTAACTTCTTGAGGCAGTTCTTTTAGATCTAGGAGTGCGATATATAAAGATTATCACACTGACATCTGCAAGATGCGAACCCGCAACCTCTGGTTCAGCAGTCAGGGGCTCTGACCACTAAACCAACAGGTTTTTGATGCTGACGGTACAGTTGTGCTAAAACGGTTATTACTATGTTAAATATTAAAACCACGAGTATTCATTTTGCATATCTGATGTTACAGATAGCGGTGTACTGGCATTTACTCGATAATTATCTCTGTATGCAATTATAGTTCGTTTTAATATTGAGACTGCATAATTGTTCTGTAATGTGAAAGGTGTAATAGACGCATTGAAAGAAGATTTAATGTTAAGTTTTGAACATATTTGTTGATTTGCGTATTTTATACTAAATTCTTATTGTAAGGTCTTTGGCAAAAAAATTGTTTCGAACCTTTTTACTTTTGAAGTCCACGTGCTAAACTGAATAAAAGTGACAAATATAATAATATCTCAAACATGACAATAATAATTACCTAGTGGGTAAATTTATTAGCTCTGTCGACTAAAAAACTACTACTGTAAAGTTTTCGAAACGTGACCAAATAAAATCAAGTACGCGTTAAATCCTAACTAATATTATAAATGCGAAAGTAACTTTGTCTGTCTTTCTATCTCTCTTTTACGCTAAAACTACTGAACGATTTAAATAATAATTTGAAATAAATTCGGTACGCAGATAGGTAGTCTAAAGCCTGAGAAAGGACATAGACTACTTTTGATTGCGAATAAATCGTTTGTAAGGTGTAAAAAGGGGGGATGAAATGTTGTATGAAATCCCACGCGGAAGGAGTTGCGGGCAAAATCTACTCAATTATAATTGTTTTATTTGTTAAATTTAGTTTAAATAAAGTCGTGTCGAAAATCCCAAGTGATGGAAACGAGTTAAATCTTTCCGCGATCCCAGATTTATTAGCCCGAACATAACCAGCATACAAATGACGAAAATCTATGCTCAAAATCCTGCATTACGAAACGACCAGTTTTGGAAGATCCCTTTAGGCTTTTTAACTTAGTTTGAAAATATGATCTTTGTTGTAGAATACGGGTCTTCCTTAAATGGTTAATATTCCCCTCACTCCATTAAATGAAGTTAGGATTAGGAGTGATCGAAATTTAAACCATCTATGGCTGGGATATATTTTCGTAATATATACTTTACACCTGGGAAATTATATGTTATATTTATGATTAGATGTGGGTATGCAAATTGTATATTTTAATAAAACGCAAGCGGTCCCTTTTATCCTTTAATACCAATTGACCTATATAAAACAAACTACAAATAAAACGATACTTATGGTAATTATTTGATTAAAAAGTATAAATTTGTGTTATATGTAGGTAATTTGAGTTTAGAAATTTTGTTCTCTAACACAAAGAAAGCTTAAAAAATAAAAACCTAAATGATTTTTTAAACAACAAAAGTTTTTTTATGCAGTGTAGCGTCTATGGCAATATTTGTTTTAATAGTGACTTAATTCGTAATGAGTCCTGAAAATAATACACGGAATATCCGAACTCTATAACATTTAATACAAGAAGACGGTTGTCAAGCCAAACAACCGTAACTAGGCATACACTACACCTCCGCAGTAAAACACAAGTAATTCTAACATAAAACACTTATAAAGAAACATAAAAGAACAAAAACAACATGCAAATACAAATAACTTAAAATCACAAACAAACTAATTTCATCCTGCACGTATAGCTATCCCTATCTATACCGAGGAGGATTCTCTCTCCGACAAGAGCGGAGCGGTCTGGGCTGGGGCGGTTCGGAAGGCGACAAAAGTGGAGCAACGGTCACCGGTTCTGTCACCGGTGGCCCCTCGACACAGTCCTGAAAAATGTCGCGACACACATCCCGCGACACGTGGTCGGACCGTACCGCCGCGGGACAGATCAACGGGCTTATTAACCTAGACCTAAGCTGATCTATATGCTTATGACTCTCTCTGCCAACCGTATCGATGACTTTATAGTCCGTACTACCTAACCTCTCTACGACTCTCCCTGGTATCCATTTCTCCAGGCCTTGCCGCTGACGTAGCCACACGCTCTCCCCCGGTTGCACCTCGCGGGCACCGCTCGACCCCCCCACCTGCTGTCGTTCCTGTCGACTTCGCACGGTCTCGTCCCTATCCGGTCTTAACGCGTCTAGTTTTGTGCGCAACCTCCGTCCTAACATCAAGGACGCCGGCGTCTCCCCTGTCGTGGAATGTTCGGTGTTCCTATAATAAAGAAGGAAGTTATTTAATCCCAACCGTACATCCAACCTCTCTTATAGCCTTTTAATCACCCGTTTTACAGTCCGGACAGCATTCTCGGCAGCGCCGTTCGATGCCGGGTGGTAAGGTGCTGAAAATAGATGTTCAATTCCCAGGGATTGCAAGTAAACCGCAAACTCCCTGCTGGTGAAAGGCGGTCCGTTGTCCGATACAACCTGCTTAGGTAAACCCCAACGTGCAAAAAGTTCACTCAACCACTCTATAGCGTGACCCGCGGCCGTGCTCGGCACTGGATTAACCTCGATCCATTTAGTCCTAGCATCTATGACAACTAAGTAGGTTTTCCCGGCGATAGGTCCTAAGAAGTCCATGTGAATGCGAGCCCAAGGTCTGGCCGGCCACGGCCACGGACATGGCGCGTGCCGTGGCGGCGCATCTGCTTCCGCAGCACATACGGTACACGCGCGGCACATCAACTCCACCGCTTCGTCAATGCCGGGCCACCAAACGTAACTCCGCGCGATGGCCTTCGTTTTCACGACGCCCATGTGCACCTCATGCAACTCTTCCAACACTCTTTTACGGCATACACTCGGAATTACCACTCGATGCCCCCACATAACACAACCTAGTTCCTCATATAACTCTCTCCTGCGATTAAAAAACGGTTGCAAAGAACTTGTTTCATTATTCGATGGCCATTCATCCCTCAGATAGGTCACTACCCTACTCAACACTGGATCGCGGCTAGTCTCCTTTTTAATCATACTATGATCTAATAATAAAGCATTGTGTGCAAAATGTAAAAAAGTCTGTTCGGGACTTCGATGCTTACTGTGATCGCCGTCCGCTAACGGCAAACGCGATAGTCCATCTGCTCCGTTCTGTTCTGAACGCACAAATTCAATATCGTACGTGTACGCGGCTAGTTTAATGGCCCAACGTTGTAACCGGCTCGCCGCCATAGCGGGAATACCCTGTTTTGGCCCGAAAATAGTCACTAATGGCTTGTGATCCGTTCGTAAAGTAAAACGTCTCCCATATACGTATTGATTTAATTTCTCTAAACAAAAGACTATTGCTAGCGCTTCGCGCTCAATCTGCGAATAGTGTTTCTCCGCATTCGTCAGCGACCGTGACACATATACTACGGGGCGCTCGGGCTCTCCGGATGCGGCCTGCGTGAGGACCCCTCCTATACCGCGCGCGCTCGCGTCGCAAGTTACGAATATATTTTTTTTTGGATCGTAATGTGCAAGTACATCCGCACTAATGAGTACCGACTTCAACGCAGTGAAGGCTCTCTCACATTCTGACGTCCACGTCCAACGTACCCCCTTCCTGAGTAGGTCATATAACGCCCCCGCGGTTGCACTCATATTATTTACAAACTTTGCATAGAAATTTACTATACCTAAAAAGGATCTTAACTCCGTGACGTCATTCGGTCGCGGAATTTTAGTAATTGCCTCTACTTTCTCTGGATCCACTTTAACTCCCTCTTTACACAAAATATAACCTAGGTACTTCACCTCCTCTATCATGAACGAGCATTTTGATTTCTTAACTTTTAACCCATTATCCAACAGCCTTTTTAAAACTGACTCCAGAGTAATGAGATGTTGCCCTTCATCTTGGGAACCTATAATAATATCATCAAGAAATACTTCTACATTCGGAATATCGCTTAAAAGATTTACCATTATTCGCTGGAATATTCCTGGACTAGACGACAACCCGAAAACTAATCTTTTGTACTTAAACAGCCCCTTATGCGTGTTAATAACCGTTAAATTATTCGGGTCGTCTAACTCAATCTGATTATAAGCTTGGGATAAATCTAATTTTGAAAAGATTTTGGCCCCATTTAGTTTGACCAGTAAGTCTTCAATACGTGGCAGAGGATATCTATCAACTTTCAATACGGGATTTAAAGTAACCTTATAATCGGCACAAATCCTAAGCCCGCCGTCCGCCTTCCGCACCGGTACTAACGGCGTGGCCCAGTCCGCGTTCTCTACGGGCTCGATGATACCCGCGCGCAGCATGGCGTCCAGCTCCGCGTCCACGCGCTCCCGCAACGCATACGGCATCGGACGCGCGCGACAGAAAACCGGCGACGCGCCCTCCCGCATGTGCAGCCTTGCCTTTCCGCCTGTGAACCGGCCCAGCCCGTCCGTAAATAAATCCTTATACCTGGAAAGTAACAATTCTAAATTTGCATTCTTAACCTCCTTGGAACTGTAATTTACGGTATTATGAAAAACTGGAATCTTTATTTTTAATTCAGACAGCCACTGCCTACCTAATAAAGATGTCTTTCCCCCCTCGATAATAAACAATTCCAAAACCTTCGCGACCTCTCCATACCTCACCTCTGGCCGTATTAAACCGACCGGCCTTATCTTTGTACCATCATAAAAATTAAGCACTATGTTGCTTTTCTCTATTGGTCGCGAACTAAAATATCTATTATAAGTAGTTGTACTAATACAGGATACTACTGCCCCCGTATCGATCTCCATGCGAATTGGACAACGATCAATTAATACCGTCAAGCTTACCGGCTTAAACTCGCTTAAACATAATTGATGCATATCCTCCTCCAATTCGGACGACGTCCCCGACTGCTCCGAGGCGGGGGGTTCGTCCTCGCCTGACAGTTCACCGTCTACAGCCGGGTCCGCGCCTCTGGTCATATACACCACATTGTGGTGTTCTATACGTTCGCCGCGTTCCGGGCAAACTCGTCGCAGATGACCAATCTGCCGACATTTTCCACAAGTAAATCTGCGATAGCGACACTCGTGGTCTCGATGGCCGCCTACACCACACACCTTACAAATTGGTTTTCTTTTTTCACCAGCATTACGATTCCGAGATACGGCGCGCCCGCTGCCGCGAGCAGTACCGCGCCCGGTACCGAGAACGTGTACGGCTCCAACCCTGGAGACACTTTCCGTAGCTTGCTCCACCGCCGCCGCGTCCTTTTCCGCCGTCTCCATCGTGCATGCTATTTTAACCGCATTCTTGTATGTCAGTTTCTCCTCCGTAAATAGACGCTGTCTGATTATCTCGCTTCGAATACCGCAAACTAGCTGATCCCGTAGATTGTCTTCTAAAACAGTCTTAAACTCGCAGTTTTTGGACAATCTTTTTAGTTCCGCTATATACGTCGAAATGTTTTCACCCACCTGTTGCCTCCTCTGGCGAAAACGATACCTCTCCGCCATAAATGAAGGTGTTGGTTGAAGGTGGTTGCGAAGTAACTCCACTGCGATATCGAAGGTCTTCGTGCTCGGTTTATCAGGACTAGTTAGGTCGCTTAACAAAGCATATGCCTCGTCCCCCATGCTCGCAAGCAACGTGGGAAGCTTAAGGTCATCCTTGATCGCATTCGCCATGAAAAACATCTCGACCCTCTCAACATACTGCGCCCAGTTACCCCCGCGCAAATCAAAAGCGTTCAGTTTACCGAGAGACATTTTGTTCGTTTTATTCCATCTTCGTCGCCACTGAAAATAATACACGGAATATCCGAACTCTATAACATTTAATACAAGAAGACGGTTGTCAAGCCAAACAACCGTAACTAGGCATACACTACAAGTCCCAATATCAATTTTAATTTAAACGTCTTAATCTTTGATAATAACAATACATTTTGATTTGTGTCACTATAAAGTATTAAAGCGGCAAATAATTTAATTAAGATAAAAATTATTTTAAACGTAACCAGGTGATAATTATGAAAATCGTACAAATTCCTATTTCTATTTCGTGCTGGAACACATCCAAATTATTACCGCAAACTTATTCATATTCAAAACGGTATCGTGCACGTATTTCCTTATTATAATCCTTTGTATGGAGAATCACGTATTGACTCCAATAAAAGGATTCCTATTGGAAATAATATTATGGAATGACGCAATAACCTGAATTCACCTGCAAACAAGATTTTCATATTTGTTTAAGGTACCTATTGTGTTGGTAAGCTGTTTCAGGATTTTTTTAAAAGTTTCGTCATTTGTTTTATATTTAGTGGTAAATTTAATTTGCGAATGGCAACATTCGCGCTGATCTATGATTGGCTATTATAAGTTACATAGCAAATAATATTAAGTATCAGTAGACAATTAAAACTATCTCGAGATAATTTCAGTTTTTTTTAATCTTGTCGATTTTGTTGTGAAAGTCAAAAACTGTCATGGCGGCGTCTTAAACGTTCGAAGATCCACCCAGTAATAATAATTTAAGTAGGCATTAAAAATAACTTCAAAAAATATTTGAATTACGAAAATAAAACATTCCTATTGACTTGACTTCCAAAACACGTGCCATTTAAAACCGTTCCAATTTCAAAATTATTCCGTCAAACCTGTCACAGAATGAAAGAAGCAGATATTTGAAAAAAGAACTCCATTGTCCGTGGTGCGTCAATTATGATTGATTCACAAAATGAACTCTTACATATTATTATTTCCCTATTGTAAAGTGTCATGGCGGTACACAAAATGGCTTTTAGATTAAAACATAGACTTCTATAATATGGACAAGGCATATTGTTCTATACGTACAATTGCTTATATAAATAGCATCAATTTTGAAGGCACACACATAAACATATATCTATCTCGTTCTTACTCAGCACTGTAACTCGCTGGAAAAAAATATAACACTAGTTCAAAGCCGGTTACCGAGTCATAAAATGTTAGATTAAAATAAGAAATCCACTGCATCTATTGAGGCCGAAAATCCGCCATGTTTAGCGCACCAAATGTCATTGTCAGTCGAGTTCCGGTGGTACTTGTCCTGTCAAAAAGCCGTGGTGTAAATCAAAATAACTAATTATCTTTCAATATATTGACCTCGTCGATTTAAAATAATTGAAGCTCATAAGTAAATAATTACGTTGCAAAGTTTTATGCCAGTGTGTAGTGTAATAGGGTGCGGCAAAAGAAAAACACAAAATCAGCTATCTTTAACCATGCACAGGTATGCTATAAATAACATTAAAAATATTGGTTATTGCTTTTGTTACCGGGAAAATAAAGAAAGATTTACATTATAATTAGCAAGGTTCTTATGTGCAGTTACAGATCATGAATGGATTTGACTTATTTAACCATATTTTTACGTTTAAATATTGTTAATTTATTAGCTAGGGTTGTAGATTATTTATCGACTTTGATATCGATTTACTTACATATGACATGATAAAATATTTTTATTTTATCATTAATATACATATTCTTATAGGATCCCAAGAAATTACTATAAAAAGAAAAAAGTGGCTGGAAACATATGAATGCTTGCAGTTCAGTACTAGTACTTATTGAATTACTTAAAATTAAGTACATCTAAATTTGATCGCCTACACATAATTACACTATATTCAATTATAATATTTTTTTATTTTAGAACCAAACTCAAAAAATAAAAAATCTTGAAGATAAATGTGATTTTTTAAAGAAGAAAATAAAAGTGCGGCGGCAAAAGAAAAAAATTGCAGAGTTCCAGAATATTATAAAAGCCGACGTCAGTTCCATAGTGGAAGACTCCGCGCTACGGCAGTGTTTCTGCTCTAGCTCCTAAACCATTTCCATGCCCACTATAAAACTTGGCAAGGATATTCTTTACAATATGAGCTTTGTATAAACAAAAAAATAAAAATACGCGAGTTAAATATAGTTGTTTCATTCCAATGTGTAATAACCGCGAAGGCATCAGAAATTATTATTTGTAAGTCACTGAGTTGTTAAACGACAACTTTATAAAATCGTCATATCGTTTACTTGGCAAATTTGAAGCACGATCTTATCTTGGATTTCACACATCTAAATCAAAGTACCTTTGCACATAACAATACTTACTTCCTATTAAAGTATTTATTCTACAAATAATTTACTCAATAATGTTTAAAATAAAATGAGCCAAGAACGTTTATCGATAAAACCTAATAACATTAAAATCTTTTGGGCAGCACTAAAACCGCCATGTTTAGTGGCCAAATGACGTCACATTGGCACGCATTTCTTGTTGTTGTTTCAGTGGTGTGGATTAAAAGCTGTGGCTAGTCGACCAGCTGATGTTACATCACTAGCATGACATCGCGTCCCTGTGGAGTTATGTGCTGTTACAATTTGACAAGTGCATAAAATACATTATAGTCGAAATTAATGTTAAGTATTCACTTTATTTAACATAAAAAACAACTGCTATTTCATTGTAGTGTTTAAAATAATAAATTCGTAATTAAAATATAAAAAAGGTTGCATAAAATATTAGGTATTAGCTTGCAATGGCTGTATGTTTAAAATCTGTGCCTCTGTTTGCAATTTTGAAAAAAAGTTCTGCACAACAACAGTCTTGGATTTTACGTTTAACATTTTGATTAATTATATGGTATATATTTATTAAAGTTATTAGTCATCATTTGTGATGCTGTAGACATTAGTGTTAAACTATCGTCAGTTCAGCAGGCAACGAAAATGAAAAAATTTAAAAGTTTTCGAAATGTCAACATAAAAAACAACATCCGTGAGTTGAATCCGTTATAGTTCTCTTATTACAATATTACCTATTTTAAAATAATAATAATAATATTAATATTAATTTAATCGAAATATCGAACTACCTTGAATTATAATGATATTTTTGTACAAAGAATTTGAATTTTGTACCTTGAATTTTTATGAACATTGACTACGTTCTATTAAGATTTAATCCACTGTGCACTAGTATTCATTCATACACACACACACGCGTAACAATGCGGGCGCGTATACACATACCTATTATTCACGCACACAAGCACGCACGCATGAATTCAAGAACATATTACTTAAATATAAAATTGTTTTGAAAATGTATATCAGGTATTATACCAGTTCAGTGACTGTATTATACAGGACTATAGTTCTGTGTTATTGGATGACACCATAGTGACCAGTGACGGCTGTAATAACATATTTGCATATTAATAAGTA
Organism: Polylopha cassiicola; assembly: GCA_038024825.1. NCBI lineage: Eukaryota > Metazoa > Arthropoda > Insecta > Lepidoptera > Tortricidae > Polylopha > Polylopha cassiicola. The sequence continues at coordinate 7,167,247 of CP149059.1, forward strand.
CCTACTATAGTGGAAACAGAATTTGGGGGATTAATAATGATTTGAATTTAAGTTTTTGCTTGAATTAATTATGTTTGGAGAGGTATCGAAAAACCAGTTTTATGGAAACTGTAAAGTTCTCGAAATGTTAGTAAGTATGTATTGTACCTAATAAAATATATACGTATGCGCAAGTTCAAACTGTTAAAATTAGTACATTACGCACCGAGGCCAGTAAAATAAAAAATGTCTCAGATCACATGTAATTGTCGTCCGAGGTGAAGTCGAGGTTGACAAAAATGTGATCTGAGGCTTTTTATTTTACTGGCCGAGGTCAGTATACTATTTTTCTGTTCGACCAAGCCAGAAAGCGGAAATTTCATTTAGCGCAGCGGCCACAAAGTTGGCGCTTTCTGGCCGGAGGACGGAAAACTCTTTTAAAACTTTAATTTTGTGAAAACCTGAGTAGGTTTACTAAAACTTGAGTTTAAATGTCGCAGCTGAATTGAGTACATAGATACTAAATATTACTATATTATCTACTGGTAATATAAGTCCAATAGAAGGTATATTCTACAACATAAATGAGATAAAGGACTAGATAGTCATATATATATTGATATCTCTAGACTTTGCTAACATATGGTGTAACCACAGACGCTTGCACCTTCCGTACCCACGTCTAAGGGCGAGCACAGATGGTTCGATATTTTTACCAAATTGAACGATAGGGGGACTGTTCGGCGTGTATTGGGAATCAATTTCATATATCACGTTGGTAACTTATATCTTGTGAACACGCCCTGAGATGTTATTGAAATAAAGGTTAATGTGATTGATGTTTATGATCTGCTATGAAAATGTGTTTTTTTAACGTCGCGTTTTAAATTTAACTAACTGGAAAATAGAGGTATGCTTGAAAACAATATATAAGTTAGCGTATTTTTTTTTATAACTTTAAGAACTGTTACATAATTTGTTAAATAAATCTGGGATATCTCTGTATTTATGGTATACTAGCGACCCGCCCCGGCTTCACACGGGGGCTATAAACCTTCCTTAAGAATCACTCTATCTATTAAAAAAAACCGCATCAAAATCCGTTGCGTAGTTTTAAAGATCTAAGCATACATACGGACATACAGCGAAAGCGACTTTGTTTTATACTATGTATTGATTGATGACTAGCTGACCCGGTAAACCTCGTAAAAATGTTTTCGATTTATTGTAAAAAAAAATATTTTATGTTATACAAGCCGTGTTCTGACAATAACAAACACAAAAAAAAATCGAATTTGATGCTGTCGATAGGAAGTTATGCGCATACTTTTCGACGATACATTTTTATATACATAATTATAGATTTTTCATTGTTTCTATACAAAGTTTTCTTTGGAACTTGTCCTAATATACCATAGTACCCACAAGCTTTGCCTTGGAACTAGATCGATTGTCGTAAATTATCCAAAGATATTTATTTATTTAAATAACTGCCTATGTTGAAGCTTACTCCATCAAGTAAGGTCACGTGATAACGTATCGCCACAACATCCTGTCACTAAGAAAAACCTTACTGATAAATGAACATCGTTGGTCGATCCATGATTTATATAAGGCTTCTACGAAAGGCATTGTTCGAGTCACTCAAGGGATCAAGACGGATCGTTTGGTATCTCACAAAAATCACAATGTACGAGAGATATGTACACATGGTTTATATATAGATTTACTTATAGATAGGTATAGGTTTTTTAAGAGATATTTTGGTGTCGAGGCTTATGTAAGTGGGTATAAATGGCAAAGCTGACTGATTGATAATGAAGACCTGAATACGTTAAGTTTAACCTATAACCTTGTACAGGCTCTTATTATTTATAAGCGAATAGTAAAAAGGGATTTTTTGAATTGAAACCCTAGAGTTATACCCCAAAAAACAGAGGAGGAGGATAATGTTTGTATGAACTATTGAAATTAACTTCTAAAAATGGTGCAAAAGGTTAAGGCTGTATAGTAAATTCCTATACTGGAATACTAATAAAAATAAACTACATTCAGTCATTTTCAGCCACATGCAACCAAAACATTGTTCATCCTCATTAAGTAAAATATGAATGAATACATTTTCAAATTTCTTTTAAGACTTATCGTCTTTGTTAAGGGGTGGATCTTCGAGCGTTTGAGACGCCGTCATTGTCCTCTACATCTATCTCTACATGTATAATGTTTGCAAATAATATTATTAAGTATCGATTGAAATAGTATTTGTAACAGTACCGGGGGATAATATCACTCAAATTTTTGTTACTAATTGACTCTGTTCTTAAATATATTTTAAGACTTATCGTCTTTGTTAAGATACTTTGTTTTTTAGTCATATTTTCACATGTCCAATGCCTGTTTGAAATCGAACGGAATAAAAAGATTTCCACAAAGAACTTTCTAACATTTTCCAACGGTAGATAGTTTCGTACAATGGATCGGAAAACTTATAAACCAGACTATTTCTATGCTAAATTCTAGGTAAAAGAAATTTTGAAGCTATTACGCTTTTCAACTTAAATTCTTAACATTAACTCGCTTTGCAAGAATATTCGTTTTAAGATACCTATTCATGTATTAATAAAATTATATTTTTAAATTTAACAAAGGATTTATGATGCATTTGGAATCCGTATAAGATTTTATATTATTTCTTAAAATCGTGATGAAATATCGGGTCGTTGTGGAAGTTTTGCTGAAGACTTGTCCAGCTGTGGACGTTATATGGTTGAATTAAGTTGTTCTATTTTGACTATCGTCAGTTCGGTCTACTAAAAATATGGAAACTATGACGTTTTCAATAGGTACATAAATATTAAATGATTATACGTGATTTGAATCTATTATGTTATTACATTGTATGGTTTGTACACATTATCTTTAAGTAAGAAAAAAATCCTTAGATAAAAAATAGGTACCTAATGTATTATTTGGTATATTTAATGACCCTCGCACACCACTGGGAAATCTCGAAACATAGGTACCTATTTATTTTGTATCGCTATATTTTCCAAACTTTGATTGCGTGGAATCTCTTCTTGTTGTTGGTTAAAGAATAAAAATAAATATCTTTTGTTCACTATAAAATGATATTATTATAGGAGACAAGAATATTTCATTATTTCTGCCGCTTTTTCAACAAAATGGTGGATTTGAAATGAATTAATTTGTGCACGAAGTAAATCCGTTATACATATTATTTTATTTTGTAACCAGATTTTTATAAAAAATAGCTTTTTGGAATTTACCTAATCATATCTTTCCACCTAATACTTTTTTCCAATTAACTTCTATAGATAACCACGAAATTACTAAAACAACAACACAATATACTTATACGGAAAACCTACCAAACTGCTGCTACTGGCACGGAGAATTTCCCCTAAATTCCGAATTTACGTAACACTGTAAGGTAAAATATAAGTTCACGTCACATCTTGACGCTGAAGTATTTCCCTTCGCGAGCACAAGCCATTCCTGACGCGGCTGCAAATCGACGCAAGTTTGTTGCACAGCTGCGCCGAGCACTGCGTTATACATGCAGCTTGAATAAGGACCGATTGCATTACCATATGAAGCTATAGGGTGCGCCAAAATTGGTGTTTTTCAATGTCTATTATCGGAAGTCCTGAAAATTTATATCCTTATAGCGGCCCGGATCCCTTTTTTTATAGATTATGTCCTTAATTTCTCAGGGTCTAAAGATTGTCTTTGCCAAATTTCATCAAAATCGGTTGAGAGGTTTAAGCGGGAAAGCGTAACAGACAGACATACAGAGTTACTTTCGCAGTTTAGTACGGAAATCACTCCTTATAATTATTGTGCACCTAAAGTTCTAAATTCCTAATCAGTGATAATATCTGTTACAACAAGCGTCTATCATACTGCTATTTGTTTTCCTAATAGGATAAATTGCTTTAGATAATTATACATATAGTTGTTGCTGACAAACATCTTTTAAACTATTTTTTTTTTTCAGAGTATTGTGCTTACTTAGATAAGAGTTACTTAAGTAATATAACTGATTTATGAGCCATAAACTAGGTTATTGTTCTGAATGTAATAATAATAAATTATACAGTATCAAATATGTTGGAATGAAAATATTTACTAAAACATCGAACTAAATAATTCTTTCAAAAAAATATATTACCTAACGCTTTCTTTTAGCTCTGAGTTAATGGACATTGGGCTTTGCTCGCAATCTGTTACCACAAATATGGTTTCGGTTTGGCATACAAAACTTGTTGCAAAAATCATCAGATCGGAAATTCATGCTCGCTAGACCCTGTCATTGTATCATGACAACATGACAACAATTTAACAGCTTTTAAAATAAATAATATCAAGATAAAACATTATTTAAATAATACAGACCTTCAAACATGTTCGGTAGCAACCGTTTCAATATTATTGAAATCGTTGTTAAATATAAGGTAGTTTGCATAACTGTATAAATCACTTTAGCGTTAGACTATTGTCAGCTCAGTCGTGCTACGATTATGGAAACTGTAAAGAATCCGCAACGTCAGCAAATAAAATAAAATAAAAATACGCGAGTTAAATCCGTTAATAGTTGTTTCATTCCAATCGTTGTTAATTTAAATAGTTGTCTATACAAACTAGCAATCCCCTCTTTAAGGTTATTGTTTGTAAATGTCACGTTTCTATTGTTAGCGGTTACATCTGTGCGTGCATCTATATGGCAGAGGAAACTTTTCCTTCTAAATATTATTATATAGACAAGATACAATATGTATTCGGGCTTTGTAATAGGACTATTAATACAATAATATTACAAAGTTCATTCAACTTGGTTTATTCTTTGATGATGCGGAAAAACTAATTACCGACTAAAACAAAACGCTACAAAAGTCCGACTAGAAGCTCTAGAAGCCAAACAAACGGTTTCATTAATTTGTTCCGAACATTTGACTAATGGAATTTCTTTCCTGGTTTCGGGAATTAACCATTACTCATTTATTTTCTTTTGTCGTCTTCGTCTTAATTAACTTAACCTTATTTTCTATTGTCATTAAGAAGTAACGTATGAAACTAAGTAAGAATTACGTAACAGCTATCGGACTTCATAAGGAAGATTAGTTAAATAATAAATTCTATATTAACATAACTACCTACCTAGTAAGAAAGTTTTTTTTTATTTGCAAACAGAGGCACAGATTATAAACTTTCAGCCAATAATTCGCGAAACCTTTCTTATATTTAACTTTTTAGTATCTATCTAGTTTTAAGGAAAAGTTCGTAACCCGAAATAATATTTGAACGCTACGCTTTTCGTAGCATTTGCTTGAAAGCATCGTAGACGTCCGTCGTAGCATGCCTGCTTACATTCTGTTACAAGAACGATTAAATATTACATACTTACTTACAAGAACGGTATTTTTATTTCTATCTTTCTTATATATAAAAATGAATCGCAAAATGTGTTGGTAAGCGCATAACTCGACAAAGCCTGGACCAATTTAGCCAATTTTTTTTTTTAATTATCGTTGAAGTCCAAGGATGGTTCTTACGGCGAGAAAAAATCGAATAATTGCCGGGAAAACCCTAAAAACAGCCCTTTTCTTTTCCCATACAAACGTTGTCTAACTAAAGTTACCTAATTTGAATTTCGAACGGGCAGGATGACGTCTGTCGGGACCGCTAGTTATACTATATATTTATCTACGTAAATCGATGTTATTATTAAATATTTTACTTGTTAGCTAAAAAAAATATCTCTCTTTTTATCTTTGTAACTATACAAAGATATAAAGTATAGAATGTAATGTACATCACATTTTATACTAATTAATAATTATACATAATTTGAGCAAACTTGTTTTGTATTAATTTTCTCAAAAACAGACAAAAGTAATTCATATATAATTACCCCCTTTGTTGAATTTGGGATGGCTTTACGAGAATTATTCAGTAGTATTCTGTTATTTACGAATCTCTTAGATCAGTGAAAAGGTCGTTTCAAGTCCTCTCTGGATCCACCTTTTCTTCGAGGTCATCCAGCTCTAAACCCACTGGATCGTTATAAGTGGATCAACCCACTTTGAACCTGAAGGAAAACCAGGTCACTAAACATGTGCCATAGATTGTAACACATATACATGTTATGTGGCTATAGCTACCATTAAATATATGACCCAGAGGTCAAATAAAACGTTATTTTACTTTAGCTACAGTAAAGCAACGTTTTCCTGGTTTTGGTTTACTGAACATTGATTGTTGTTTCGGTGTACGATTTAAAAAGCGTTTTCTTTTATAAGGATTGATTACAGTTTCCTTTTTTTTCTCGTGATTTTATTTTAACTAATGTAACAGAATGAACTTTTTCAGCGGAGACCACATTACAGTTTACTAATTTTAATACTTATATATTTACGTATTCTCTGCATATGATTAGTACTTGTAACAATTTCTTCATAAATTATAGCCTACTAGCTTCTGCCCGCGACTTCGTCTGCGTATGAACTCCTCCTATTTTTGCACTATATCGGTTATAAAATATAGCCTATGTCCTTTCTCAGGCTCCAGACTTTCTTTGTACCAAATTTCATTTAAATCGGTCCAGTAGTTTTAGCGTGAAAGCGTAACAGACAGACAGACAGAGTTACTTTCGCATTTATAATATTAGTAGGGACAGTAGGGAAGTAGGGATTAGTAGGGATATTCTCTGCATATGATTAGTACTTCGAACAATTTTATCATAATCCATTCAGTAGTTTTTGCTTAAAAGAGTAACAAACATACATCTGGACATCCATCCTTACATTTTTACTAACTTACGCTTTCATAAAATTAGTAAAGAATTGAAACGTCATTCGCAGTCGATATAATTAAATAGGATAGTACATGATGATTCGGTGCATATTGGATGACCTATTTCCGGGATAGGGTAATGATGACAATGAATAACGACAATGACGTCATACGCGTTGCTGCGTCATCGAAATGACCGCTATTCAGAATGTTTAATATTCGCACCGATTACTTTGATGTTTACACATAAAAGTAATTAAGGCTTGAAAAAAGGTTTTTTGGCTTCGTATTTTATTCACACGAACGTATTAATTGTGGAACAGTATTTCAAATATAGAACATTTTTAAATTCAGTTGGATTCATGAATGTATATTTTTTATGAGGTCTTTTTTAAATGCCAGGATGCGTGCTCCAAATATTTTTTATTATTAAACTATTTTCCAAATGAATGTAACATTTATTAATAAGTATTCATTTGGAAAATAATTTATCTTGTGCCTGTGATTTTTTTAATCTCAATTGTAAAATTATCTACCTGTTTTGTTTTTAATTTATACTCGATAAAATGCTATCAATGTCTAATTAAGAACAAAGCTTTTTAAACGGTGTTAAATTACCGACTGAGCTTTAAATTAGAATATGCAAATATATTTAAATCGAAGCAAAAATCCATTAAAAAGTCATTGAGCGGGAAAGATCAGAGGATTGGGGTTCCTTCATGTTTATTATAATGAAAAAGTTTTGATGCGACTAAAATATGAATACCTAAAAATGAATAGGTAATAGAACGGTCGAAACAATAAATGTTTGTCTGAATTTTTAGTATTCCAACTGTGTGTGAGTGTATGTGTGTGAGTAAATTTCTCTGTCTGTGGCATCCGGACTCAGACGAATAAATCGATTTTGATTTTGTATGTTTTGTTTGTATCTATAGGTAACTTTTAGAGCGCTTTCAGGTTGGGGTTTTGTTATATTTATTTTTTTTTCTTTTTTTTTTACTATCCCCATTCAAAATAAAAAGCATTTTAGCAGGACAATCGTTTCAAAACTTCCAGTTCCAGTCTTAATAAGATGAAGGATGCCATTTAATACTTAAGACATGCAATACAGTAAGTTAAAAGACAACCAAGTCTCATCGCATAGCAATTCCTATGCGAAATTTCATCAAATTTAGAATCAAATAATAATTATAGTAGGTACATGAAGTGACTAACACGAGTCACAGCCTCCGGGTTGGAAGCAAGCCTCCGCGCCGCGGCGTCGCGCCATCCCGACGCCGGTCTCAACAAGTGTTATTGACCCCTGCTTCGTATATTTACGTCAAATACTTGATTGATAACCAGCTGTGATCTGTCATTATTGTCGCTGATTAGTGATGTACTTAATTGGATATTAGTATATACTGTATATTACCTACAGTTCTGTTACCCAATTAGTACACCCGTCTTTTGTTACACGTTCATATAGGTACCTAGGTAACGATTTTTTTAAATACCTAATTGCTGATACGTTCGTGGTTATTACACATTGGAATTAAATAATTATAACGGACTACTTAGCTGCCAGACCCGGCTTTTATTAAAACATTGTCCTGACATACCTAAATGATCACAAAATAAAGTTTCTGTGATTCGTTTATAATATAGATTTAACTCGCGTATTTGATTTGCTGACGTTTTGAAATCTTTTCTGTTCCCATATTGGTAGACTGTCGTCAGCCCAGTCGTGCTACAAATGTCATTTTTAAATATTTTTCTCTTAGATATTATTATGTACCAGTGAGTGCCTTTCGGCGCGTTCCTCAACTGTACGGTGAAATAGTTACAGCACCTGTCCATCAGAAAAAACATCATCGTAAAGTAATTTTAGATAGTTAAGTAATGATTAAAATTTAACTATCATAACGGATTTATCTCGCGTATTTTATTTGTTGACGTCTCTAAATATTTACAGTTCCCACGTTCGTAGAACAACTGAGCTGACAATACCTACTTGATGCTTATTAAATCCTTTACTATTATTTTTACTAAAAATATATATTATAACTTTGACTAGATGCTAAAAATGGCTTTTATATAAAACATATTTCTTAAACCCTTTGGATAACAATTCATATTTGTCAAAACGGATAGGCCATTAATTAGGATCGTGTTGTAACGTTACTGAAAGTTGCTAATCCCTATAAGCCTACACGACGTGTCGCCGCCCTAATGCACCGGGGCGGGCGGATTAAACCAACGCTTTGTTTTCCCAATTTAGAACCTTTCAAATATAAGGTGGCTTATTTAGAACGGTTTTGCGGTATCGTTAAACGTTAAAGAATGGCTGTGAATAAAAATGATACGAATAATAAAAACTTTTATAGAAAAGCGTAGGTAGGTAGGTACTTTTTTTATTTAAATGAAAGTTGTTAAAGGAATAAATAATTTAGGTAATACATTTTTTTTATATTCTTAATAAAAAACAGTTACCATAGTAAAAGGGCAAGTTACAAAGGTAGAAAGTATGAAAATAGACTTTAGTTTAGACAAGTTCGTAATTAAAAAGAAAGGAAGATTTAATTAGGAGCAAAATATAGGTAGGTACGTATAGCTGGTAATTGCTTAATGTCCTTCCTAAGATGTTTTTAGGAAGTAATTAAAGAAATTTCTTTAGAACTAATATAAACATTCTAATAATTAAATACTTTCGAAGTATCGAGCTAAATATCCAAGTACTCGTACCAATAAAACTAACACAGCCGTAGTTCCTCATAGCTACCTATCCCTACTTCCCTACTATCCCTACTAATATTATAAATGCGAAAGTAACTCTGTCTGTCTGTCTGTCTGTCTGTTACGCTTTCACACTAAAACTACTGGACCGATTTAAATGAAATTTGGTACAAAGAAAGTCTGGAACCTGAGAAAGGACATAGGCTACTTTTTAACCGACTGCAAAAAAGGAGGAGTTCCACGCGGACGAAGTCGCGGGCAGAAGCTAGTTTGAATATAAAAATAATTTACCTCAAGTTATTCTTACAGCGTGTTATTTGGATAAAGAAAATGAAAAATAGGCGCTATTACCAAGACCGTGAGTCTACTCGACCGGGAAAATAACCTATTCTGGCTAGACCGTGCGTGCTTAATGCATTCTACTACAGTAGATTACAATTTATTTTATATCTAGCTTCTGCCCGCGACTTCGTCCGCGTGGAACTCCTCCTTTTTTGCCTATGAAAAGTAGCCTATGTCCTTTCTCAGGCTCCAGACTGTCTTTGTGCCAAATTTCATTTAAATCGGTCCAGTAGTTTTGGCGTGAAAGCGTAACAGACAGACAGACAGACAGAGTTACTTTCGCATTTATAATATTAGTAGGGATCTATGATTGAATAAAAAAAATACAAATGTTGTTTAAATTTATGAGTACTGATATTTTCGCCTGTACTATTTATTGATTCGGACGTTATCCAAAAACTTTTGACAACTTTGCCTTCAAGCCTGAAGCACCCATCCAAAATAAAGAGTCCTTTCCATTGGTGCATTTTACATAGCAACAATTACTACCAACTATACCAACCTGGTAGTAAAAAATATTTATATAACTGTTTGCTCCCGAATAGCTGCTGAATATGCACACAGGTAGATACACTTTGTTTACGCTTTGGTAAATTAGTTTGGAATATCCTTTGTTGTTTTCTTAATACGGGAGATTCCACAGACGTTTCAACTGTCAGTCTCGTGCCCTGAATATGAAGTGATAAGCTATTAGATATTATACTTCGTAATCCAGCCTACTGTATTTCATATTGTAAAAAAGCAAATTCTCAAGCGTGGGTGCTACGATTTATCGCGGCCATATCGCGAAACGCTCGGCAGCTGGGATAGATAGCGTTATTTTGAAGTAGGCTTCAATCCGATGGTAAAGTTATGTTTTATACACCTTTTATATGTGTGAATTATGAGTAACACAGTTTATATGTAGTGCCTGTCAATATTTTATTTGATGGCGTAGTTTTTTTGACGCTTATTCAAATATAATGGTTCCCAGCTTTTTATCAGTGATACCTATACAGATACCTATAGATAGATAGATAGATTTATTTATTTCTCAAAATTCATACAGTATAATTACACAATTATGTCAAATTATATGCACTCATATTGATATATCGTCAGAACAAAAATAAAGAATAAATAATGTGAACAAATTACATTATAACATTATAAAAAAAATACATTATTATGTCAAATTATATTCACTCATATTGAGATCGTCAATACAGATTTACCTAACTATATTTACAGTATCAGCAAAAATTATAATTATGCTGTTAATAATTTATTCAAATATAAATAGATAAAAATAATTATTGTTGGTAAATTGATCTAGTACTAACAAAGCAAATCTTATACTATGGGTACTAAACAAGGGATAAACATAATATATTACATCCAATATTCAAATAAATGTGATCAATGTTAAGTGAACACATTTTTGTTTATAAACAAATCCTGAATCCAAGACTCAAGTACAACTACGTTATCGTTACACTGTCATCTTTTCTTAGCAGGATTCAAACACCCGACCTCCGGTAGCTACGAGCTCTGACAATTAGACCAACTGGCCGCCGATAACATTGTATCTACTAAAAAAAAAACAATAAATAAATACAAAAAACAACCCTAGTAGCTCTCTTCTCCCGTCTTTTCATTTGCAGCACCATTTTCTTAAAGTAAAGTAGTACTTAAACAAATTAACCTACTTTAACTTGAGAGCAGTATCTTAGGTAAACAAGTACAAGAGCACAAAGCCTCCAGAGTGTATTTAGTAACGGGATGTTGAGCTCAGTGATTAAGGTAACATAGTTCAGGATAAACATTCGGGAAACCAACTGTCCATGCTAAGCAACTAGACGCCTTATAGTTAGGGCAATAAAGCTTAATAGCGCTTAGTATTCAAATGAGCTCAGATTCAACTTAAAGAGGTGCTTATAGTGTTTGTTCAGTGAATTGCTTTAGAAATCATTTCAAATCTATCTATAAGTACCTTTATTGAATACAATTATATGTCTGATATTGTATTTATATACTTTTGTGATGTAACCGTTTATAATTCATTGACAGTATAATTTGACTATGATATTATGACCTATAAATTAATTCATCTACATTAACACCATCGAAAAGCAAAAAGTTATTATTATTGGCTTACGGTAACCTAAAACATAATTATAGGTATAAAAGATATTTGCCTATCGGTGCCATATGGCACCCATTATTTTTTCCAGAAGTAATAAGTCGATTCAACTTTTAATAATCAAAAATGATTAACTGAAATCACTTTCTGATATCCTAAAGTAATTCAAATCTTAATGAGTTAATAGAAAAGTTATTATTAATTTTCGGTCTTTCGTAATTAAATATTACAGTGATATTTTTGTACAAAGACAAGTGTAGAAAATTTTTTAGACTTCCAGCGGGATTCAAACCCACGCCTCTGCTTTAACTAGCGGCAGCGTGCTGTGCCAGTACACTATAGGAATCCACTGGCAGGTCATCGAATTTCTCTACTCCTTTCAATTCGATCTTTGCATTTCATTGTTTACATGCGAATTTTTCGCCTCAGCGCCATCTGTGTGAAATCCTTTGCAGCATTTAGCACCAGGTATTGAACGAAAAATATCAATCGAATTTCGATTGATAAATCGTAGTTAATATTAAATATTACAGATTAGTTTTTATTCCCAATCAAAAAATAAAATTAGATGTGTACACATAATTCAAAGCAACGTAGATTATCACTCCAAAACTGACCGTGATGAGGCAATAAAATGACCCACGGGCAAAAATAAAAGCATTTCGTGATTGTACCGCAGCGCTGTCCCTCTGTCCCCTGACTTTGCCCCCAGTTGATGTACGAGCACGTTCCTGTCCCCTAATTGTGAATTTCCCACTTGTGGACAAACATTTCAACTGCTACATTTTAGGTGTCCAAACACAAAATAAAAAAAAAGTACGAAGGACATCGCGAGTACATGCCACATTTATTTTAAACTCAAATACTTTATCAAAATGTAATTTAATAAAATACGTCTAGACATCAGACTATTAGTAGTCTGATCGATACAAGGATAATAATTTCTGATGCCTTCGATTACACATTGGAATGAAACAACTATTAAATTAACGGATTTAACTCGCGTATTTTTTTTCATTTTATTTGCTGACGTTTCGGATTCTTAACAGTTTCCATAATCGTAGCACGACTGAGCTGACACTAGTATAACGCTAAAATAAAAATACGCGAGTTAAATCTGTTAATAGTTGTTTCATTCCAACGATACAAGGATGTTACGAGTATTTACAAAAATACTCATATACTTACACAGGTAATAATATTATAGACTTTCAACTGAAATAACTTCACTGTTGTAATAGGTAGGTACCTAGTAATATTTTTTCCAATTCTTACATTCCTTTTAGTCCAAAATCGTAGTCCTCTCCCGCCAACCACCGCGGACTTGTTTTTTTAATTTCCTTTCATTTCAGACAACTAAGATAACGTCAAACAGCCACAAAGTTTCATTTCATTTTGATAAATATTAACTAGGTAGATACTAGCTTCTGGCCGCGAATTCGACATTAAACAATATCATTATCAATTAACAAGCCTATAATTAATATGTTATTCTGATGTATAAGCTATATTATTGTAAAGTTTCATCAAAATCCATACACTAGTTTTTGCATGAAAACTTAACAAACATTAAACAAGCTTTCACCTTTATAATATTAGTGCAATCTTAAAATACAAGCTAACACATGGTTCTGACGCGTCTTTCTCTTTGTTAAAGTTGGGGTAGCGAGGCCTGCGCTGGCCAGCCTTCCATAATTAATCCGGACTGACCACAGGACCAAACAGTCGACTGACGTCTGAGCAACTGGGCTTCCGGTAATTTGGCTCTTTGTACGTTTCAACTGATTGCTACTGTTTTGGACAATTTAAGTGCCTGGTTGAATTTTGTCAGCTTGACTTTGATTAGAATTGGGAGGTTACGTATTGTATCGTTTTAGAAGATAACTGTATCGTTATTTTGTACCACAACATTGTTCATGTCATTGTGTTTCATTGTAGTTGTACCTACTGCGTGAATTATAAGATGTTAAAGTGTCAATGTCTTAAATTGAATCGCTATGTAATTTGTCAATGTTAAAACTTCGTGGTAGAATCGTTATCATTTTTAGATACCCACCTACATACTTACTTACTGTATTTTTTACATGAGATTTTTTTTTATAAGTGTTTTTATAATTTAATCTACGTTATTAGGTCTCATATTTAAATGGCAACCAATTTGGACAAATTTGGACGCAACAAATCCAGCAACAAATTTGGACGGTGCTTTGAATTTCACTTTGTATAAATCAGATTAAACTAATAGGTTAATCTATACTAATATTATAAAGCTGAAAAGTTTGTTTGTTTGTTTGTTTGAACGCGCTAATCTCAGGAACTACTGGTTCGAATTGAAAAAATCTTTTTTTGTTGGATAGACCATTTATCGAGGAAGGCTTTAGGCTATATAACACCACGCTGCGACCAATTGGAGCGAAGAAACAGTGGAAAATGTGTAAAAAATGGGGTAAATAACTATTCCATGCGGACGAAGTCGCTGGCAGAAGCTAGTTGAAATATAAAGAAAGGAGGAATTGTAATATAAATACATCTTGATCATATTAGGTACCTACATGTGTACTACTTACCTACATCTATTTCTTATTTTTCCTATAATAAGAAATAGATGTAGGTTCATTCATGAGGAATAACAATAAATCATTTTAATATCCGCATGTAAGTAATGTTTACTATATAAATAAACACAGTCATTTATTTATTAAACCATCAATCAAGACAAACAATAAACTAATGAAACACGTTGCTCAACCAATATTGATCACGAAATGAACAAAAGTAACGGAAAATGGTCACAATATTTGCGGAAGGGGAAAGTCGAAGTGACAAGGATATTGTTACATTTACACTGAGGGAAATAAAATCACAATTTTAGGAAAGAAATGAACTGAGAGAAAGAAAGGGTTGTGGGACGGCGACAGAATAGACAATGCAGTCACTCGTTGATTTTCAACTCGCCTTTCGCATACAGATCAGTTGGGTGCACACGAATTAATTTTTTGTCTCGGAATGTTACAAATGGTTGGCAGAATTGGAAACTCAATTTGTCATACGGTTGATTTGATTTAACACAGAGTATTCGAATATTGAATATGATTAGCTTGGTACTATGTTCCCGGCGAACCGTTTTTTCTTATTGTTGTTTTTTTATAATTTGTTTATGGTTTTACTTTTGTTTTATAAAGTTTCTATTGAACTTTGGTGGAAAAATATTGTTTCCTTAGTAGCATAAAATAGTTAACTATTTTCGGTATCGTTAATATAATAATAATCCTAACTAATACTATAAATGCGAAAGTAACTCTGTCTGTCTGTCTGTTACGCTTTCACGCTAAAACTACTGGACCGATTTAAATGAAATTTGGTACAAAGAAAGTCTGGAACCTGAGAAAGGACATAGGCTACTTTTTAACCGACTGCAAAATAGGAGGAGTTCCACGCAGACGAAGTCGCGGGCAGAAGCTATAATATATAAAATTATTAACTCGGTTATTTATAAGTGACATTATTAAATAATTATTTAATAAAAAAAGGGTAAACGGAAGAATTTCCAACTTTCACACCAAGTTTGACCTCGGTTCCAAGAAAACAAATTCTATTGCAATATAGTATTTGTATACTTCTACTTTCAAAAGATCATAAAGTTAATTTTAGGTACCTACCTACACATTAAGTATTTTTTATTATAATTAATCCAAAACAAGTGTATTAACATAAGTAAGCCTTTCTTAAAAACCCGAGTGTTCAGCTATCATCAACTTAGTCTAGAAACATCATAAAATCTAAATACCTACACGAGTTAAATCCGTAACATCTGTTTTATTTCATACGTAATATTCATGTGTAATAACCGCTAAAGCATCGCACATTATTAAATTCAGTAATGTAGAAAGATTTTCAAATTGTCATAATAATTTTAGCTACTGCGGGAAAATTGTCAAACAAATACACCGCTCGCTTTCAAGCAGCCGGAACGCAGACCATGTTTAAAATTACCATAAATGCTAAGGTATATCTCATTTTGTAATATTATTTGCTCTATTCATTTCATGTTTGTACGTGAAACGTACATGGGTTTGAAAAATTTTGCAATTACAATAATATATGTAATACGATAAATGTACAAAACATTTTGGACAGTGCATCGACCTTATACATAAATATCTTTAGACAATTCACACCAATTGATTAATTTATTTTTTCTATGTATGGTTAAAGCATCCAACAGTTCTCTGTGTTATATTTCTCTATAAATACGTAGTTAGATTATATGTACAATAATATTGACTACCTACTCATTTAGTTTCTTATTCCCATCCCTAGTTAAGAATAACGCGTTATAGACTAAAAAAGAAGCTGGATAATAGAATTTTTACAAGCATTGAATTGCATGGAAATTTATCTATTAAAAGTATCCTTAACTATGCTACGTCCGACGTGAAAAACCAAACAAAAAATACTGAACGTATCTTTGAATAAATGAAACAGGAATACTGAAGCGTATTGAACTAAAACAATAGAATTCATTTCGCACTGCAGAAGTTGTCGGCGAGCCAGTCTGTATTTAAAAAAAAAAACATGCCCAACTACGACGGGATAAAAAATAAAACTGAGAAAATATTTATTTGATATTAATACAGACTAGCTGAAAAACCGAGTCATGCTCAAAATTTCTTTAAAATACTGACTTGTTGCGAATCAGAAAAAAGTTGACTTCTTCAGAGGTTGACTGGTAGAGAATGCCGTATGGCGTTAAGTTCGTTTTTGTGCAATAAAGTGTAAATAAATAAATAATAAAAAAAGTAGGTACATACCTAACTACAATTTAAAAAAAAAATTTTCTTTACATAGTCCCTTCAACTAAAAACACTATCGTGATTAGTGTTATATTTCCACGTGAAAAGCTATAAATAAAGGGACAAATTAAATAAACGCCGTCCACAGTCATGATTCACTGGTAGTGCCCTGTGCCCTCGAATCTCGATAGTTCTTAGGGTTGCTCCCTCGTAAACTGAGATTGGGTGAGACGACCAAATTTACTTAAACACGGACACTGCACCAATTTACCACTGAAGATGTACAGTCGAAGCAAGTTTTATCTCAATTTTCACTTGAAATACAGTTTTAGGATCGTAATTATACACCCATTTCTACCAATACCAACGTGGTTCGCACTAATTTAAAGATTTTTTCTACGCTAAATGTCACCAAAATATTCTGGCATAACTGGCATTCACTTTTTTTTCTGATATTTTTTTCCATACATAGGTAACTTCTTTTCTTATATTGGCAATTAACCAAAAAGGATGCAATCTGATATATTTTTCTAGTAGCTATTCTAATTCTGCAAGCGTTGCATTTTTAACCTAACCTAACCTACATTTCTAATAGGTAGTATTACTACACTATGCACTACCTACTAGAAAAGTAGGTTAAGTTAGGTTTACTAACCGTCACTCTTTGAATACAAACAAAGCTGTCTATGAATAACTATAACCTAACTAACTTCTGCCCGCAACTTCGTCCGCGTGGAACTCGTCCTTTTTTGCAGTCGGTTAAAAAGTAGCCTATGTCCTTTCTCAGGCTCCACTTTCTTTGTACCAAATTTCATTTAAATCAGTCCAGCAGTTTTAGCGTGAAAGCGTAACAGACAGACAGACAGACAGACAGACAGACAGAGTTACTTTCGCATTTATAATATTAGTAGCGATTGATGGAAAGATTTTAACGTACCTACAACTTATGACAAACGACCAAATTAATCTATAAGCCATATTTCCATATTCATAATGATCGCCGTAGATAACATAATAAGTATCATTAAAAAAAGTTGGATAATATATTTCTAATTAAAAGGAATCATTGAAACTTTTTTTCGTAGGTACCACAAGTCTAAAATTCTATACAAAATTATGTTTTGTCAGTTAATGTCCCTTGATTATTTCAACCTTAATTTATTTCAACAGTATTTTTCTTTGTTGATTTATGTTTCTGAAAAGCATTTAGATTTGGATGGATAAATCTGAAAGCTTAATAATATTTCCAAGAAATTCTAGATGGAATAAAAGCCCGATGATATTTATGTCTAAGAAGATTTGATTGATACTTATTATTTGCGTATATTTTATGAAAGAATCTCAGAAAAGAAATAAGATTAATAATGAATCAGAGAACAAGGGGAACAAAGCGAAAAATCCTATATAAATTAAACATCAATATGGAGTTCCAGGAGTCCCATTGTTCCATATTATATTATTTTTAAGTTTTTAAATGAAAGGGCGATTTTAGTTCGATTCAATTTGCAAGTAAAGGCACACATAATCTGTCAGTTTTTTGATGTTGTAAAAATTTTAGGTAAGTTTGTAAGCAGTTTTTCTTATACCCTCACATAACAATATAGATGTCAACTATAGGATCTGTCTAATGATGAGCCGTATAGGTTCCAATTTGGTGTAAAGCGGGACTTTATTTTTAACAGACGATATTTATTTTTAACAGAGAAGGTTCTTAAGTCGACGCGTATATTATATTTTTTTATTACTTAGACTCCGCTGCCCATCCGCTCGTCCGTCTGTCACCGGGCTGTATCTCAAAAATCCTGACAGCTAGCCAATTAAAATCTTCTCTCTAATATATTACAATAAATACTAAAATATGATTTTCCAAGCGCGAGTGCGATTCACTTTTTTTTTTTTTATTATTATTATAATTACGTGTACAAGAATATGTTTTACTTTTTCAACGCGACTGTACTTTCGTATCTTTGGTCGTTCTCTTCACGAGGGCCTTCACAAACACGGGGATGAATCATAAAAACGTACAATCGTCCACAAGTTTACGACCACATTCGCAATGGAGTTGTTTTTATGTACACCGCTGAGTTTATAACTCTTTAAAACTAAATATTGTGAAGAGTACTTGGGCGGATCTTCGAGAGTTTGAGACGCAATAATGCTTCAATGACTGCACTATATATGTACAAAATTATGTACATGTATAAAGTACCTACCAATTGAAACACATTGATTTTGTTCTTAAGGTGGCTGTCGTAGTCGTTTTTGCCATACTTATATTATAACCAGCCAGCATTTTCTATCGCTCGTTGACGTTGTCAAGAGGAAAGGTTTGTTTGTTTGTTTGTTTAGATTGAATAGGCTCCAGAACGGCTAGACCGATTTGAAAAAATCTTTCACTGTTGTGAAGCTTCACTATTCCTGAGTGACATAATCTATAAAAAAAAGATGATGCGTGCGAAGCCGGGGCGGACAGCTAGTTATAAATAAAATAGTAAATTATCATTGCTGATTAGAACCACTTCAACAACTTCTAGATTCGATTAGATTTATATCTACAAGTAGGTAAGTAGGTAAATGTTCTTTATGTCAAAAATATAAAAATCCTTATCATAAGATAAATTACTATCCTAATTTTCGAGTCAATTTATGTGGTACCTATCATAAACATTTCAAAATCCTTTCGAATCATAATCCTCATAACAAAAACGTATGTCCCTACAAACCAAACACGGATTGCGCAGGATTAATGGATTATAATGGATTTGAAAGCTTCCTTCCATGATCATTTCGGTGAATTCTAAAAAGGCCTATGTTAAAATTGTACATAAGCTTCAAGCTAGAAAAAAAAGGAAATTATGTTTTTAACAAAAAAATACTATTTTATATATATACCTAAGTGTAAATAAACTTAAATAAGTACGTTACATTAATGCAGTAAAAGATTCTCCATCTGTATTTTTTATCAAATCAACAATAAACGTAATTATATTTAGTCAGCCAGTTAGATTACAAAAAAAACATAAAATACTTACCTACGTATTTATTCTTAAACAAATAAAAAATTACAAAGATATTCTCAAATTAAGCTCAAAATAATTTCTGATGCCTTCGCGGTTATTACACATTGGAATGAAACAACTATTAACTCACTTTAGCGTTAGACTATTGTCAGCTCAGTCGTGCTACGATTATGGAAACTGTAAAGAATCCGAAACGTCAGCAAATAAAATAAAATAAAAATACGCGAGTTAAATCCGTTAATAGTTGTTTTAAGCTCAAAAGTTAGGGAGTCGGGGCTCATGACGTCATTTTAAGGTACGCTATACCATAATATGATTTCACGAGCTTTAATTAGTAGGAAACTACATATAAATAACCACTATTAATACATTATCATGATAATAAGCAGAATAACAGAGAAAACGTGAGAAGAACGTTTCGTACCTTGTTGACTTACGCTCTTTTAGAATAATCGATTATAATTCGCTCATATAACAAACTTAATACTTCATCGTGAAAATACACAGAATGAGAGAAAAAAAGAGAGTAGGTACATTTTCATTAACTTAAGCTCTTTTAGAACAAAGTGGGTGTTTCGTTCATATAACCCTTTTGGTAATCCTCAAGCGATGCAAGAAAAGGGGTTCCGTATTACTTAATTCCAATAAAACTGAGAACGTGCTGTGAATATCCTTTTTTTTTTATTCTGCCTGAATTCAGCGGGAGAGGTAAATCTGCGTTGGCGAAGACAAATCCTTGACAATATAAAGAATAAAAAAGACTAATGTTTTATTATGGAGCAGATATTTTTGTGTTTTGGTTGTGACAAGGAACTTAAACTGGCTTTGCGATCGTAAGGTCGCGGGTTCTAAACCTGTGACAATGAATTTTGCATATTTTCCTGACAAGTGATCTTTCCGATAGAAAAAAAACATAGCAATGTTAACTAGCCCGTTAACCCGTATTGATCTAATATGGTGTTTCATTTCTTTAATATTTTAGATATTTCTAGGCAGGACAGTGGGATGATTATAGCTATAACAAGTTATTTTTAACCCCCGACGCAAAAACGACGGGGTGTTATAAGTTTGACGTGTCTGTCTGTCTGTCTGTCTGTCTGTCTGTGTGTGTGTGTGTGTGTCTGTCTGTGGCATCATAGCTCCCTAACGCATGCACCGATTTTGATTCTGTTTTTTTTGTTTGAAAGGTGTATATGTCGGGAGTGTTCTTAGCTATGTTTTATAAAAATCGGCTCAGTAGTTTAATAATTAGGGGGGGTTAAAGAGGGGATGTAAAAATAAATGTCTACTAATATACTCGAGTGGGGTATCCAATGAAAGACGGTGACGAGTACATTACAAAATTGAAATCATAATGAAAATCGGTTGAGTCGTTCAAAAAATATTGGGAGTGAAAGTGGGGATGGAAAACCAAATGTCTACAAATATACTCGAGTGGGGTATCAAATGAAAGAGGATCGCGTGTACATTACAAAATTGAAATCGTAATGAAAATCGGTTAAGTAGTTCAAAAATTATGGGGAGTAATAGTGTAAATGGTAAGCCCAATGTCGTCAAATATACTCGAGTGGGGTATCAAATGTAAGAGGATTACATGTATGTACTTTACGAAATCCGTGTTAAATGGAAATTAGGTAAAAATAATAATATGTAGTAGATACCTACGTACCTACTTACAAAAAGTATGAAATAAAAAAATAAATTAAAAATTTAACAAACCCCCGACATAAAAACTAAAAGGCCCTCTAAAAAGTATAACAATAATAAAATCATAATATTAGTTACCTAAGTATTAATATTTCTACAAAGAAAACGTCATGTCGGGGGGACCGTAGGTTTAGGTAGATTGTAAATATTAGGTAAGTAAGTACACCTAAATGAAAAGCGGTCCCTCCGACATGACGTTTTCTTTGTAGAAATATTAATACTTAGGTAACTAATATTATGATTTTATTATTGTTATACTTTTTAGAGGGCCTTTTAGTTTTTATGTCGGGGGTTTGTTAAATTTTTAATTTATTTTTTAGTTAAAATATTTTACTTGTTTTGTGTTAACACTGACGGTCTGTTGTTCTAATGGTCAGAGGGCCTGACTATGGAACTGGAGGTTGCGGGTTTGAATCCTGCCTTGGGCAAGTATATATGTTAGTGTGATGAGCACAAACCCGTAATACCCAAGTTTTAAATGTCTTATATGTACTTATGTATATTTCGTTGTCTAGTAACCATAGTACAAGTTTTGTTTTGATTATGATCCAGTCGGAGCAATTGATGTAGTTTGTTGAAAGATATTTTAAAAAATATTAGGTTTTATTACTAAGATTCTATAATTACTACCTACTTAGAATAGGAAAACAAAATTTCGAAGATCGCTTTAAATTTTCAGGCGTCTGATATTGTCCTTAATTTAGTTTTTCAAGCAAGGGAAAACACCGCTTGAAGGCATTGGGTGCAAGCTGTTGACGCCGACTGTACTATGTTTCCATCTACATATAAATTACGAGTTAGGGAGCCGTTGTAACGCAATGCGATATAATGCATAAAGCCCTTTATTTTTTCTTCAAGCATATAGAGGGAGATTTGTTTGACTGAAAGAAAATTACGTTACAAAAAACTCCATTATGTTACATATAAAAATACGTAAACGTGTCGATTCTGTACCAAGTCGATATCAAGTCAAGTCGACCAAGATCTAAAGGGAGCTAACTCAAAAAGTATTTTTTTCAGGATAGGTAAAAAACGGATTAATAAGCAGGGTTCTTTTTAAATACCTTCCTTTTTACATTCAGTTTTCAGTGCTTAACAGTGCATCGGTATCGCGTTGCTTCGCTTCACAAAAGCAGAAGCGAGATAATTCCAAATATAAGAATTCGATGGTGTGCATAACTCAAATCTTAATATTTTTTGAGTTATCTCCCTTATATTATCTAGGTCTACGATATGTCCGACGATATTTAAACTGCAAGCCGCACAGACAAAAGCTTCCCTATTCAGTACAACCTCCCCCCAACTCGCAGTAATGAAATGCTATAGGTATTCATGTCACCCCTCACCGTGACAACATCGGAATACTGATACAAACTGAAAATTCGAATACCACTTCGCCGTCTGTCAACCAAAATACGTGCATTATGGTTGATTTGCCTTTATGATTTTTTAAGGGTACCATATTTTGCTGAAAGCGTACGAAATATGTGCTCTTTTTTTGGCTATGCATTTTGCATATCAACTAAATTTTACCTGGTTGCTATATTTTGAATTTTTGCAGTGTATTAAAAAATTGCTGTAAAATTGGTCCGGCATATTTCCATAGTACAAACCTGTGACAACGAAAATAAACTTTATATTAACACAAAGTACAAACCATGGCATATAATAAGTAGTTTGATACTCTTGTACTCTCACTCATACGAGGTTTATAGTAGTCAATCAAATCTCATTGATTTATATCTTTAAACTACATAATATATAATTATATTCACGAATAAGCTATCCCAAATAGCAGACAAATTCTATATTAACGTTTATATAGAATCAAAATCAAAGAAAATTACGTATGTTGCCACAAACAGATCTAAAAACACAGATCTTATATGAGCAGTTTGCCGCTATTTTTGTTCCATAAATGAATCCTCAATGGATAATAATTGCTATCCAAAAATATTTAGCAATCTTTGAGTCCAATTAGAATCGGGTAACGTAACAAATGTTGAAATTAATTAGCGTTACCCTTTGAATGAAAATTTACGCGTTTCGTATTAAATATTTCCCTTTGAAACTGATCGTCTTTAAAGGTTTTTAGCAACTTATCCTGTTAATTATCTCAAAATTTTTTTTCCGATTTATTTGAAAATTTGATATTTAATAGGGTTTTTTATCAGTATTAATAATTAAGAGTGTTTCAGAAACCGAAAAGTTATTAGCTTTTGCACTTAGTAATTTCTCATGCCTTCGCGGTTATTACACATTGGAATAAAACAACTAGGTATAACTGATTTAACTCGAGCAGGTTTTTTATTTATTTGTTCATTTCGAAAACTTTACATTTCCCATAATCGTAGCATGGCTCACGATAGTTGCTAAAGTATATATAATAAGTATCTATATGTGTATTAGGTATCATATTTAATTAATTTTCTTGATTGAATTATGCCTAAAACAAAAATAGTCTGTATTAAAATTAAAAATGGCAAAACATTTTTTAAGCAAGCTTTTAATTTTGCGTAATGAATTAGAACTAAGTCGGCAAAATATTTTCCCGAGTCACTCTGACCCGGCTCTTTGCCTTTGATGACGCAATAATAATATAAATTAAAATATAATCCTAAACTCCGAGAATTTTCATTACCTAACTATCAACACATCCAGACTTCATTCAAAAAACTAAAAACTTTTGTAAAAAAAATACTGGTTACCTAGAATACTATTAATCAAGAATCCTGGACGCCGTATTAACAAGGTAATAAGGATAATTTCATTGTCCTTCCTTTACAGACCGACTGAGTCAGAAGACATGTAAGATCAAACTACTTATTGGTAATGGGCTGACGCATCTAAACTGAAGAATAGTTTTTTACATTGTCAACATCATCATGATCCCAGGTCAAGGATACTGGTCACCTTGAAATCACTACGAGTGGCTACCTATTCACGTATGTAAGTAACCTTTTTTTATTAATTGGAATAAAACAATTAAAAAGGATTTAACTCGCGTATAGTGATTATAATATGTTGACATTTCTAGAACTTTACCATTCATATATTCATAGCTAACCAAACTGGAGATAGTCTAACATTGTAGTCTTTAGATTTGATATAGGCGAGTTAAATCCGTTATGGTTGTTTTATTCCAATTAGTAGTACCTAACTGCTAAACCTTCTTTTATTATTATTAAGCACATAGATACGGAATCTCATATATTTGACCTGTAGGCAGTCGGGAACTAAAAAATACACTTCGAAATTGTTGATGTTGCTGTTAGTAAAAATATGAAAAAAATGTACAATGTGGAGGAACAGATAAGTATAGCATTTTATCATCACACCCGCGTAAACACGGTAAAAAGATTTGTGTTGCCCCACTACAATAAAATGCATAAGCAATATTTATTATTTTATCGTGAACGCGACTTTTATAGTGAGCGTGATTTACTAGCAAACGATTTAGGGAACGTCGCTATTTCCGATTTTACGCATGGAGGGCTACAACATCCGGAGAAAATTTCTTAAAATTTTCCAATATTATTGCTTTTCCTGATAGATTATTGAGGAATATTTTATCGTAAAACTCTCAGTGCACTGTTATTTCTGAGCAAAGTTTCCTATTTATTTTATTTCGTATTTGTTTAGAGCGTTTCAGAGCCAGAAACGGATCCAAACATCGTTCTACAAACGAAATGTTTTTTATGCAGGAAATTTCGAAACTGGAAAAATAGAAACTAAACCCCGAGGCGTTTTTGCGAAGGTATAATTAACAACGGCATAGCAACTAAATAATCTTTTCTACCGTGACGTCAAAAAAGAAGTCACCATTTCTGAAATAAACCTAAAAACATGCATAGTTCTGTTCATTTGAAATTCTCTTTGGTATGAATTCTTTATATTCGGATCTCAGGTTAGTAAAACGTGTTTTGGCGGTGTAAGCCTCAGCTTTAGTGTTCCCTAAGCAGCCATTTATAGAAGCTCGGGATCAACATAAAATAAAATTGTAGCATCCTTACTGGAGGTAGTGGAGGTGCACTGCATTAGGAAGTTTAGTTCAGAAGACAGATTTTCTTCTGTTATTCTGGTTGTATTCGTTGCATTAAAAATACTCTGTGGTAGACCTGGTATAGTGATTTAAGGTTATGTATTATTTTTATTTGATTTCGGCTGAAAGTGATAAAATGTCATGATATTTTTATACCTATTTAACCGTTGTTAAGAGTTGTTCCTCTTTAGCCTTAATATAAATAAAATAGTTCTAAAGGTTGCATGAAGGCTGAATAAGGTCTCACTCCTATACAATCTCTGTACTACTTATATAAAACTTCTAACTCAGAATACAGTAATTTCATAAATAACAAAGGACCTGATACACTACATAATACTTAATAATATATTTTACCATACCATATCTTAAAGCACTATTAATTTCGCTTACAACTAACTTTTGCCATTTTAAAATCAATTTAGAGTGGTCTGAAATATTTTCACAAAAATCTTTTGTGAAGATAGTCGTTTACAATCTGTACCTATATATAACTCTACATCTGCAAACCTGTGTTTTATTACGTTGTGATTTTTTATTTTGGAAAAAAGATCCTGTATCATACTTTAACTAGGTACTTACTTAATAACTAAGTAATTAGACTGTAATAAAAATCTTATAGGTACGTAGGTACGTACATTAATTTTAACATACTTAATTAATATTATCTCATAAAAAAAAACGAACAAAAAAATTGCTAACGACAAAAAAACAATGATAGCTCATTACGTCATACCTTACCACGAGCTCACATGACCAAAATAACAATGCCTTGCCCATTGAGGGGGAGGGAAGGAACAAGGTTTGTTGTCAATAAAATCAGCAGGTGTCCAGAGGGATGAGGGTCGTTCACCTCCGAACTGTACTTGCACAGATCTAAAGAAAAGGGATGAGACAGGTTATAGACTACTTTTTTCTGAACCAGTCTATTATAAATAATGCTTCCTTACATACAAATCTTATGATGGTTTTTGTTTTTGCAAACATTATTTACTCTATTAATGGAATTCAGACATTCATACATTGAAATTTTGGTTGACAATTTATATTGCTAAGTAAACCAGTATTTCTTTCATAATTTAATGGAATACCATTAAATTATTTATTAATACCTAATAAGGTACAACTAGGTTATATAAAAAAAAACATGGACAAATTATATTAGGTACTAAATAAGGAGGTTAGTCAACTAAAATGGAAATAAACCAACAAACAAAAAGAAAACACAAAAATTTCAATTTGGAATGAGACCACTATGATGGATTTAACTAGCGTATTTTATTTAATATGCTAAACAGTACAACAGTATTGCAGTTCCCAATTTCGCAGCACGACTGAGCTGACGATAGTCTAAAAATTACAGGGTTGCAAAATCACATTCTAGATACCTATTTTTTCTTTATGTCTTTGTTATTTGGCCTTTTATTACGAACTGTGGTTAGGGGTTAACTACTACGAACTCTGGGTTTATTGAAACGTATGGTGTCTCTGTAAATTGTTGATGTGATACTTATGGACTTACAAAGTATTGTTTTTTATTGCCAATTTTATAGTACCCAAGGAGTACAATTGTGTAAGGACTGTACCTTTATTATGGGATGGAATTACACTGGCTTACGGTTATGATATTGCGGTCAACATGTATTTGCACTGATAAGCTAGTTTTATAAGTATTTTTAGTTGGGAACGACCGCGCAGCGAAAGCCGGATGATCAGTCCACCAGTAGATACCGCACCCTACCGTGAAGTATGTAGCTTATTATTTAAACCTAAAGATTGTCGCCCAAAACGGAGTCAAATCCTGCAAAACTATTCATAATTCTTTATTATATGTGGAACACTTCTGCTCGCGACATCATCTCAGCAATATAAGCACCCCCGTTTTACTCCCTGTGAAAAATTTCAAGTTTCTAACCCTTATAGTTTACATAGTTTAAAACAAAGTCGCTATCACTGTCTGCCAGTCCCTATGCTTAAATCTTTAAAACTACGCAACGGATTCTGAAGCGGTTTTTTTTAATAGTTAAGTACCTAGTTATTTAAGAGGAAAGTTTATAGCACCCATAAGAAGCCGGGACGGCTCGCTTGTGTAATATAAAATAACTTATAAATCTACCTTTTAGAATATAAAAACAGTAAAAGAGGAAATCTCAAAAGGTCCTCAGTTTTCTAACCTTTTGCTTGTCTGAAAGAGAATAAATGCCAGTGGAGAATAAAGAATTTATTAAGGGACAGCGGTCAGCATCACGACGTGTGTCTGTCCCCCAAGAGCCCGCCTTTGTGCTTTGTTTTTATTGTATAAGTAGATAGGATTCTATTATTACGAATTTTTTGGGGATATAACAGGGAATATTTTAAGGGTACGTTTTATGTTACTGATGTTTGAATGACAAGTTTTATCTTTCATTGTTATTTTAATTAAAACGTACCTAAGCTTTAGTATGATTTTTAGTTGGTATTTATTATGTTTTTGATGAATGAAAACGTTCATAGTAGGTACTTGTAAATACAAAAATAATACAACTTGCAAAAAGACCGCAAAACTATAAAGAACAAAATCTTATCGTATTTGCGTTTTTGTTTTTGGTCTTTTCGTTATCTTTACCTTTGCATTTATTCCAATATAACTGTATTTTTTTCTATAATATAATTTTAATTCACAGTATTTAATATCAATCTATGTACTTACATCCGTGCGCGAATCCGACTTGCACTTAATCGGTTTCATTATTTTTGATACGATCTATGTAGGTATGATTTATTTACAAGGCTTTCACATTAGACTTATTATACCTATCAGTTTGTTACCCATATCCATAATTCGCTCGTCTATCTACACGAAAGAAACAAACACATAATATCTGCTTTCAATTATAACCTCGGACAGTCAATTACGATAATGAAATTTCGATACCTAGATATAGAATCCGTCTGGCTTTTGGCAGATAATTAATTAATTGACGATATAGAGGGTTGGGGGTAAACTGGGGTCACTCCGATATTAATAGCGTGCAAGTTTATTTTGCGTGACTAATCACCACATGTCACGGAGATATTTATATGGGTTATCGATTTTGTGAAGCAATTTTGGATTTTGCGTGTCAAAGGTGGCAAATGGACAGATGGCTAAAGGTCATGTTCTAATTTTACGGTCTGTCTCCTGTATCTAATTATTAAATAAGGTGTTTTAAGGTAGACTCCTGTCCTAGTTTTCGAAATGATTATTAAGAGTGAATGCGATTTCTTAAAAAATGTCTTAGCCAAAATATACCTCAGTAAAAATGCTGTAATAACTAGTAATACCATAATGATGATAGTTGATTCGACGTGAATTAATCAAGCGAAAAAAACTAGGTAAGCACATAGGTACTTACCTATAATAATACGAAGGAATGATATATTAATTAACAATCTAAAAAAACTAACGGGTATAGCAGTCGATTAAAGGATCTGTTTTCTCTGCCCGCTTCACATACCTACCCACATATTTCTCTTTATCCTCTTGCCACCCTGTTAGGGGATGAATTTCTAAAATATTTGAATCACATTTTTCATTATTTCAGCGAATAGGCTATACAAAATTTTAAGTAAACTCATTAAGGGATTAACGAGATTCATACAAACTTTTACCCTCTGTTTTACCCTTCCATGGGATAATTTTCTAAATATCCTAAGTATTTTTCTACATTAGGTAGGTACATGAAAAATTTTAAGCCATCAGTTTTGACAGTCCATTGATGGGAGTCAATATACTTTTCTATAAATAGCAATTTTATTAAAGTTTTAGAATTTATTGCTTACGTTTCGAAAACTGTACACTTCCTTTATTTGTAGCCGCCTAAGCTACCGATTGTATATATCTATACTAATATAATAAAGAAAAAAGGTTTGTTTGTTTGTTTGGATTGAATAGGCTCCTAAACGACTGGACATTTGAACAATTCTTTTAGTGTTGGGAAGCTACACTTTTCCCGAGTGACATAGGATATAAAAAAAGGGATCCGGGCGAAGCCGGGGCGGACAGCTAGTAAGTACTAAAGTGAAAGAATCGTCAGGAGTTAAATCCGTTGTAACTGTTTTATTCAAATGTACCTTTAGGTACCTAATAACTGCTGAAGCATCAGAAATTATTAAACTAGGTATATATTAAATGAACAAACTTAATCTGCAAGTTGTTCTGAACCGAGGCACCGAAACTAACAATTCCAACCAACACTATCCATATACGCTTGTCAGCTTCCTGGATAAACTTCTACCTATTAATCTTTAGTCAAATCTGACTACATAGTTTTCTACAATTCAGGAGTTAGTTATTCACGATGCAAGGGCGAATCAAGTTTTGTAGTAAGGGGGGGTGGGGAGGTTTCACGCAGTCAAATTCTGTTCAACTTTCGCGGTTATTATACATTGGAATAAAACAGTTATAACAGATTTAACTCGAATATACTTTTTTCAGCAGATGTTTCGAAAACTTTAGTCTTTAGTGCCTGACTGGCGTCAGGTTAGTCGGCTATAAATATAGGAACTGTAGTTTGTAAACGCCATCATAAATGTACCTACCTACTATAGTTAAATCTAAAATAGTTGTTTCATTCCAAATTTTAGGATTTAGTTGTTTACGAATCTCTCAAAGAACACATAAAATAATCTCAAAAGAAAACCCTGTCATGGATCTAAAAGAGAAAGGTTGTGGATAATTTCGCAAATAAGCTTTGTTAAATAAAATTTGATAAAGATCCATTTCCTTAAAGAATCATGCTTTGTCCCTTACGACCCCTCACTGAGACGCTTTCCACTCGATAAAATTAAATATAACGAAGAATAAGGAATATTTCTTATTGCTAACGTTTATTTTTATTTCGCTAAAAGGGCTTTGTGTATTTAACAATGTTAATCTATTGTCGCACAATATAAATAAAATTAAAATTAGGTTCATATTATTATTAGCTTATGCGAAATTTGTGTCGTCATAACATGTAATCTACATATAGGTATTTGTGTTCATCATTTCGAGAATAATAATTCCTGATGCCTTCGCTGTTGTCACTGATTGGAATGAAACAACTAAAACGGATTTAGCTCGCTTATTTTATTCGCTGACGTTTCGAAAACATTACATTTCCCATAATCGTTAGTCTTACGCCTTACTATAGTCTAACGCTAAATTTCGAGAAAGATATGTGTTCAAAAACATTACCTAACTATTAACGAGGTACCTACATAAGTACCTACAAAAACGTACTATTTCCTATTAAAACTTTTTCAATCACTGACGTAGCATCGATAAAAAGCGGTAAAAAGGACTTTTAATACTTATATTTGCTTTTGCTTCCATATATTCTTTATAACTCAAATTTACCTTCGCTAAATGACTAGCTGTGCTGTATGTACATTCCTGCAACGCCTGGTTAATTTATAGAGCAACAAGTTCACAACGTCGGTTGGCAGGCGCTCGCACTTAACAATGTCCAGGGCTCGCTTATAACTTCTACCTTTAATGCACTTAGTGTACCTAAAACTAAACGAACACTAAAATGGACTATATACTACATCCTTTGCTTGTTGTGAATTTGCTGTTTTAGTGTTACTTTGTGAAAGTACGGTGTTTCTATTCTGTACCGTACTTTGGTAATGTTATGATGTTAGGTGTACGGAGGTACTTGTCTGACTTGAATATACTGGTAAGTAGTGTGAATCTTGTGTTTTACAAAATGCCAGTTACCTATTTTGGAAACGTTTTATGGCAAGTATGTAGGTATAATTATGAGTTGTAGTACTTTTTAATGTTTTTTAAAGAAATCAATCCTAGACATACTTACACAAAATTCATTCAGAGCAACGTAATCACTTAATTGTGTAAAATAAAATAATAATATTATGTAGGTAATAATTTCTATGATTTCGCGGATATTACATTGGAATAAAACTGACGTTAGTTAAATACTCGTCAAATATGAGAATTGCAAAATTATTGAAACACGAACTTAAATTTAATACAAGTACGCGATTTAAATTTGTTATAGGTAGGCTAAATGTGCACGACCCATCCATAAATTACGTCACATGATTTTTAAGATTTTTAGACCCCTCCTTCTTCTAGGTCACACTTAAACTCATATTTCTAACACGAGCTGTCACGTTTCGTCCTAATAGCGTGACGTATCTTAAGACTTATGGATGACCCCTAAGTAAAAACGTGACAAAAGGACAGTCAGCATTTGAAGTAGGTACATCGTCCGATTTAAAAATTTTGCATTCTAACATTTCGCTACAGCACAAAATAACGTTCCCTTTTTAATGTAACAGATTAGATAGCGGCTAACTTGTAATGAATCATGGTGTAATATTTTTAAACTTACCCCAGCAGGAGCCTAAGTAAGAAGAGCCATGCGATAAAGCACCCCACTGCTGGGCACAGCTGCGTGGTCGTAGTGAGAGTGAATGTGGCCATTTGTCTGAGACCCTTAGCAGATAGCCCACTGGTCTTATAGCTTGTTTACAACTCCTATAGCGCTTGTCTAGTCTGTCGCGACGGTGAATTTTTAATCACAAACTTTGCCTATTAGTATGGGAATGTTTCACAATGCTACGATGTGCTTTTAAGCTACCCGTATTTGCAACTTTTCTAGCAGATAAAACATATTTATTACCTAATTATAAATTATCGACTCTATTTAAAGTTATACTTACTACATATGTAATATTAGGAATATAATTATAAACTCGCTAACGATTGGCTTGTCAATTTACTACCCGCCCTACTGCGTGGTTTTAAAGATCTAAACTTACCTACATAGGGACAGAAAGACAGCGGAATAGTACATTACGCACCTAGGCCAGTAAAATAAAAAATGTTTCAGCTCATAAGTGATTGTCGTCCGAGGCGAAGCCGAGGTTGACAAAAATGTGATCTGAGGCTTTTTATTTTACTGGCCGAGGGGCCCTAGACAAGTGCCCAACGTTTTAACGTTAACAAGCTTAACGTTGAAATGTTAACGTTAAACGTTAAGACCAAATTATATGGGATTTGACATCCGCGAACGACTGTCACGTACGTCACAAACGTTCGCGGATGTCAAAACCCATACATTTTGGTGCTAACGTTTAACGTTAACGTTAAACGTTGGGCACTTGTCTAGCCCCCGAGGTCAGTATACTATTTTTCTGTTCGACGAAGCCAGAAAGCCGCAATTTCATTTAGCGCAGCGGCCAGAAAGTTGGCTCTTTCCGGCCGGAGGACAGAAATAGAACATTACGCACCTAGGTCAGTAAAATAAAAAATGTCTCAGATCACATGTAATTGTCGTCCGAGGCGAAGCCGAGGTTGACAAAAATGTGATCTGAGGCTTTTTTATTTTACTGGCCGAGGTCAGTATACTATTTTTCTGTTCGACGAAGCCAGAAAGCGGCAATTTCATTCAGCGCAGCGGCGGAGGACAGAAAAGCTACTTTTCAATCGACGACAAAAACGGAGGGAGACCTGAGAAATCGAAGCCTATTTTTTTTTATTTATGATCACACACAACTTTTTATTTACTATGACAATGTCATTGTAGTCAAATCTAATTTAACATTAAAATGTATCAACTTCAACACCAAATAATACCTGAGTGTGATCATTTCACTAATTTGGACGTTAATTTAAACTAGTTAATTCAGAAATAATGTTCAAACTTGCATTATCCTAGACACGCTCGGGTCCGTAGCAGCGGATCCAGCCCAATGTTCGCTAGATAACGAGTCCTAAGGGTGTTATAATTAAATTATAAAGTTTTCTAGGGAGGGTCAACACCGTTAAGTAAATGCCATATCGTAAAACTTTATTACGTGCCAAATAAAAGGGTTGTAAACTTTTACATTTGTTTCGTACGCGGTAAGATTGTAAAAGTGAATTGCAGGAGTAATCGCCGTTTTCAGCGTTAAAGATTAGGAAAGAAAAATCTTTATAGGTACCTTTTGTTGTCATGTTTTTGAATGAGTTTTTTGTCGGCGTATTGTTTCGTTTTGAACTCCTCGTTATTTTATCTGGATTAAAAATCTTAGTTTATGTGAGCCCGTTGGTTAAAAAAAGTGCCTGACTTCGGTTACTACACAATATGAAAAATATTCGATCTTTGCAAGATTTTTAAATAAATACTTAATTAATTATAACAATATCGCCTAGAGAATAATAATGACATATTTCAAAATATATAGAAACTTAATCTATTTTAAATTGTGTTAACATTTGATTTTCATTTGCCTAGACACATTTTGAATTCGACCGATTCGAAAGAAGTTACCTGCCTTTAAAATTAGTTCACAATTTACCTATTTTTGTAATAATCGTTTTTCAAATTTACGTCATAATAATGCCTTCAGTAATTCAGTACCTAACTTAATCAATATTTATTATTTACGGTTATTGTCCAAGTCCCAGCAGAATAATAATATGTCGCACAAGAAATCATCTGTCTGTATAACAGTGACAAATGCTTCCTTCGCAAAAAGCTTACCAAGCTGGTAGAACACTAGCGTATATCTAATTCAAAACATTTAGAAATTGATAGGAAGAGGAAAGTTTCAGGCACCACAGGAGATAACTTTAGTTCATACGCCCAGCCGGATTTAGAAGCATGTTTGCTATCGCAGTAAACAAAAGTTAGGGTTATTTTATAGCACAACTGAAAATCCTAAAATATTGAGTTGCAGTTTCGAATTTTCAACACAGCGTAATAATGATATGCATGATTTATATTTACATTCCCTATTTTAATTGGTATGTAATTTGAGCTTATTTATTTTAATACTAACATTCGTCTGCGATTTTATTTGGGTAATATTAATACTTTGGGTACCTACCTATCTACTAGCTTATATGGTGAATTATTTATCACACTTCATATATGATTTGTTTAAATTGCGCACAAAATTTCATCTAAATCGGCTTACCCGTTTAAGCATCAAGAGGTAACAGACAGACAGAGTTACATTTATAAAACTATGTATTTCATATAAGCTAATATTAAACCTACCCATTGTTTAAAGAATCGGTACTTACCTATTTAATTTTTTGTTAAGTTTAATTCAGTTTATTAGGCAAACAGATTTAGTTCAGGATACTTTTACATTAAGTAGGTACATAGTAGCCAAAATATTTAGGCTACAATGTTGTAAGAAAACTGTAAAAACATTTTTTTCTAAATACCGGAAAAGTTTCACTACGTGACCCCATCAACATCGCTTCCCTTGGGACCTTAGATAAAGGTTTTTTTCCTTTCTTCCAACTTTTATTTACCTAATATGTGACCTTCTTTAATGTGTGTCCCTATTTGAAGAAAGTTTTTTAAGTGTTCCAAGGACCACTAAAAAGGTACTCTTCTTACCTTAATAATTTCTTCATGTGATTTTTATACGGGTGTTATGTAATTTATTGTAGGTTGGATTTAGTTTCTAAATAATAACAATAATAAGTGAAAAAACTTAGCTGGAAATAAAGAAGACGACAACAATAGTTATCTAGATATCTAGTCACTAGATTTCAAAGGATCAAGGTTTGGTTTGGGGATATCTATTCTATAGAATAATTTTAATAGAATGGTTATGTGAAATATAGCAAGAGGTGCGTGAGACCCTGTACAAGGTAACCCGATAAGCTAGGCCAATGGCATCCACTGGATGCGGACCGGTCGTTGTGGATGTTGCTTTTATCCTATATCCAACAGTGGATGTCTTTTGATTTAAACGTTGTTGATGTTGAGAGGATTAAAACCATTTAAGAATTAGTTAAATTAAATCAAAATCCAATTTCTATTTCCAAATATATTAGAAATCTCTTTGAATAGTTCTCGTATTGCGCATTGTTAGCTTTGTCATAGGATTACAATGGACATGAAAGCCTATTGACATGTCCACAGATAGTATAGCTACAATTGTCAAACGACTCTGCATCGGTTCACAATACTGATATTAAAATGAAATGTAGTAGATGAATAAAAGCGTGTCATCAGTATATGGTCATTTGGCGAGTAATAAGAGTATTAATACATATTTAATTATATAATTATGTAGTATATACTACGTGGTTGTAACTTAGTTAACCTAACCAGATAAATCAAGTTTAAGAGGCAAATATTTTGTGATTATTTTACTTTTGCAAATTTCTAATAATCGTTAAGTTTCATGTTTTCTGTTATTTTTTTTAATATCTCACTAATAAGATATGATTGTGTAAGTGATTATATTGAGCTATCCGCAGCTTCGTCTGCGCATGATAAGCGATCACAAAAATCCCTTCTTAGTTCTCCCCTATGTTAATAAAAGAACACCTGGGCACAATTTCAAGTTTCTAACCCTTATAATTTAGGCCCTGCGTTGATATTATGTCAGTCATTAAGTCAGCTTCTACTTTTATAACTACCTACCTTCTAACTAAAAGTATCCACTGTAGATACATTAAAAAAGAAAAGATCCTTTAAGACTTGGTCGTGATCATCTTACAATACTCAATGGTTAACTTTCATGGCAATTTACTCCATACAACCACCTTAAATCTAAAGGGCGTAAGTTGATGTAAACGGAAATAAACTTAATCCATTTTGAATTAAAACTGTAGGTACATAAGCAATCGTAACGGATCTAATCAGAGATATTATGTTGAATGAATGACTGATGAACAATAGTTTTGGTGAAAGTGATGCCGGTTTGCTAAAATTTTGAATACATGCGTGTTTCTATACATAATATTATGTACAAACAATGAGATTATTTGAAAATGTAGCTGAAATACTGTATGTGTATACGTAATAACCTAAAAAATATTTATATTACTTATGTTATAATCTTTCTTTTGTTGAATGTCTGTACCGACCCCGAATAGCAGAATAACTATTTAAAGATGAGAGAGAATAACTATTTGTGAAAAAAATAGTTTTGATATGGAACCGCTTTTTGATGACACATTTTTTAGGGTTAAAGAGGTCTTGCTAAAATAGAGCAGCACAGAATTATATTCGAAAAGCAACATATACTACAGTATACCTTCTTCAGTAGGTACCTACCTACATGCAAGGCAAACAACAAACTTCTTCCTAGGTAAGTAAACAATTACCAGTTCTAAATAAATAAAATTAAAAATGCTAAAAAACCTTTTTTACAAAGTTGTTATAACTTCAAACAGTAAACAATATTATTCAAAAGTTTACATAACCAACGTTAGCAATATCCGTTGAAACTTGTAAACTGCGAACAGAGTTCGACAAAATGAAGTGGGCTACCATTGTACTCCACAAACAACATCTGTTGCCAACATTCGAGAATTACGTGAGATTTTGACGATCGAAATGAATCCGGTCAATTGAGTGACCATCTGCGGCGTCATCGACGATATTGTGAAGGCAACAGTGGGATGAAATTGTATAAAACTTTAAGTAGGTACAGAGATGTATTCATATCATTTAGATCTATTTAATTAGCAGCTACCTATTTAAAGTTATGTGCATAGTTACTGCAACCTATTATTATTAGGTACCTACCATATTATTAGGCAATTTTCAGCAAAATATTTTTTAAATAGGCTTAATGCTACTAACCCTAAACATTTAAGCAAAGTATGTAAATAATATGTGTATTATATTTTTGAAGATTTGGCATTCGAAAATTGAAATAAATTCTGAAGTAAGAAGAAAAAACTCTTCAAATATTTTTTGCTTAGCAAAGATGTTTTTTAATCCCTTTTAAAATTAACCACCTAAACCTAAATCATACCTACTGTATCTATACTATTATTGTAACGCAGTGTTCAACTGGTCACGATTTTGATAAATGTATGGTCACGCCGATTCTCTCCCGCGTGTTGTTCCCCACAAATGCAACAACCAAAGCTAATGAAAACAAAATCCGAATAACAGAAGTTTAATGCAACGGACGAATAAATATTCAAGAGCTAAGAGTAATAACGACGTGCATTTTATATGAAAGAAAACAAACCAGTAGCGGGTAACTGAGAAACGTGTTTGACACACACACATACATTTCAACTATATTGTAAGATTTCAAAAATGTCAATGTTTTGTTATTATCATTTTTGAAAATTAAAAACGAAGATAAGAAGTCCACTTCTGGGCGGCTGTCTCCAGTGATTGGTTCTTCACCGCCCAAGTCCAGCGGTACCCAGCAACCTTCACCATGTCCTCGTTTGTATTATAAATCAGTAATGTGTAAAATTTGTGGTTTCAAATAAAACTGACATTTTTAAATGGAAGTATTTTTTTAAGACAGTCACGTAAGTAGGTATCATAGTATAATTTAAGATAAGCAGAACATAACAATTAACTATTGTTATAATTTGTGCAGTATAGATGGCACTTTTTCTTGACAATCTTCCAGATGATTTTTCCATTAGGTATTTTCATCATAATATATTGTATATTATTATTAATACAAGTTACCTTTACGACTCTAATAAAAAAATCTCGTGCTTATAATTACCGTCACTACGATTATGTGATTAAAACTTGCAAATTACAGTAAAACCACTCGGCCAAATGTTTTCACTTGTTTTGAACACCTAGTTTATCAAGTGTCACTTGGCAAATGCAAGTAATATCACCATGAAAATTTAAGATACCTGATCAAAACGTATAATAGGTACGTATTACGTTGCGATCACCCTCAATACTCAATACTTTATTTGCATTCTATAAATATTTATTTATTTATTTATTTATTCTTTATTGCACAAAAAACTAATTAATGTACAAAAGGCGAACTTAATGCCATACGGCATTCTCTACCAGTCAACCTTTGAGATGAACAGAGAGCATGTGTAGGCAATAATAGTTTTACAAATAGTATTACTATATACTTATAGACCCTGTTGGGCACAACAAATTATTTGGGTACAGCTTCTTAATGTACAATCATAAAATTATTAGGTACTAATTCTTAAACATTAATAAATTATCTACTTATATTATTAAATTTGAGGTAGGTACAATAAGAGGTTTTTTAAATAATAATTATTTATGCTTAACTTACATACTAACAATATGGTCAAACAAAAAACTTGTTG
Organism: Polylopha cassiicola; assembly: GCA_038024825.1. Classification (NCBI taxonomy): domain Eukaryota; kingdom Metazoa; phylum Arthropoda; class Insecta; order Lepidoptera; family Tortricidae; genus Polylopha; species Polylopha cassiicola. The sequence continues at coordinate 7,205,831 of CP149059.1, forward strand.
GCAATGTGTCATAGACAAGATTTATGTGATTATCCACACTTACACCCATAACAATAATTACAATCACGTCAACATCCATTCGCCGAACGATACATGTCCAACACTAACTCGATCTATGCTCAAATTACCAACACTAACTAAGTTGTCAATGCTTTGCCAGACATTGCAATATAGAATTAGGTCACATGTTAATCGGTGTAGCCATTACGGAGGACAGTTTCTACAATGACTATGCATACTGATGCAGATTGTACTGCTTTCTTAGCTCTACGAGTATAATCCAATGAACACTGATAAAATGTCTGTGACGGCGTTACGCGTTACAAACACTAGTTTGTCTTTTATTTGTCACTATCAATACATAGTATAAAACAAAGTCGCTGTCGCTGTCTATCCATCCCGATGTATGCTTAAATGTTTGAATCGGTTTTTTTAATAGATAGAGTGATTCAAGAGGATTGTTAATAGCTGTATAGAGCCGAGGCGGTTCGCTAGTTCTAAATAAGCTATGATATTGTGTTATGCGTAGGTAGCTTCTGTAAAAGTTGCAATCGATTGTAGACGCTGGTCGCGTAGCACCTAATTGTAAATAATAAGCTGACTATGTTTAATAATTTATGAAGCTTTGGCAGTTGTTACGCATTGCTTTAGATTAGATTATGTTTTGGAATGAAACAACTATTAACGGACTGAGCTGATAATAGTCTAACGCTAAGGTGATTTATTCCAAATATTAATTTAGCGTTAGACTATTGTCAGCTCAGTCGTGCTACGATTATGGAAACTGTGAAGAATCCGAAACGTCAGCAAATAAAATAAAATAAAAATACGCGAGTTAAATCCGTTAATAGTTGTTTAATTCCAATGTGTAATAACCGCGAAGGCATCAGAAATTATTAGATTATGTTATTGCAAAATCACTTTAGTGTTACACTATCGTCAACTAAAGTCGTGCTACGAGTACAGGTTTAATTTTGAAACTTCAGCAAATAAAATACGCGAGAAATATCCGCTATATATGTTTCATTTCAATAAATATATTTGTAAAGGCGTTAAGCAAATAGTTCAAAGAATTCCTACATTTACCAATATTGGAGCCCAAACTTCTAAATTGTAACAACAACTGTCGACATTTTCTAATCTGGATGCATCAGGTCGGAACAAGGGTCTTTTGTTTCGGTTTTGGGACCGTGCTGTGTCAATTAGGAATCGTCATAATCCGACCCTATGTTTGCGGAAAGGCCCAAGGGTTGGGCAGGGCAAATAACATGATTAGATTAATATCCAGAACTGTTTTTGCTATTGATATTGCTTGGGATTTTGAATATACTATTCTAACTATAGCTTACCACGTCCGTTGTTACTGCTTTTTGTTTTAACGAAGGCTTGTTTAAAAAAAATTGTAACTGCGTTGGACTCTTAGACAAGTGCCCATCAATAATAATGGATGAACAAAATAAATGCAAAATTGTTTGGAAATGATGTAAACTAACGAGGTCGTGTGGTCAATTTTAGTTCGCTTATGTCAAGTTCATACAACTTATAGTCTAGGGGGGTTGATAATCAAGAACATGGTCAGAATTGGAATGAAATAATTATAACGGATTTAATTTAATTTTATTTTATTTACTAAAGTTTCGAAAACTTTTGTCATTCCCATGTAGGTACGTGATCGACTACAAAAAATAAAATACGCGAGTTAAATCCGTTGTTATTGTTTCATTCCAATATGTAAAAGCCGTGAAGGCCGGAAGGGAAGTTATAATACACATATATTTTTTAATCATATAGGTACGTACTTAATATCTTAAACGATATCATATTCTAGGAGGACGATAAGGAAGGTCTTCAAATGTTTAAATCTGTTACTCTTTCTAGCACCAAAAAGTCAATAGCCCAAGAGCCAGCGGCCCCCAGACTTTCGGTAAAGTATAAAAGCTGTAAGTTTGTCAATGTATGCCCCCAACACAAGTAAGAACGAACCCCGTCTATGAAACTTGGGTCGCGGTGGCTTTGGCAGGTATCAGGTAATAAAGGTGTGTAAAATTGTGTGTTAAATTCGTTAAAGTATAAAACTCAGTTTTTACATATTTTACGTATAATAATCCTAGAAGTCACCTTGCCGAAACCCAGACCCTTCGTACGGTTGCAACCCTCTCCCAGACGCCCTTAAAGTTTTATTTAATTGTTACTATACTTACGGTATACGTACCACATAATACAATGACAGCTGATGCGCAGTAAAACGTCGCAATGGACCGAACGCTGTATTTCACACGCACCCACTGACACATACCGTCATTTGGGGTCTTTAGGGACAATTTTGAACTTTGACTAAGAATTTCATGTTGCCAATACATCAAAAGTCTAATGTAGGTGCGAGCGCGAGGGACATATTATGTGTCAGCGGGTGCGAGTGAAATACAGCGTTCGGTCCATTGCGACGTTTTACTGCGCATGATCTATCATTTATTGTATATAGCTTCTGCCTGCGACTTCTTCCGCGTGGAAGTCTTTTTTTGCAGTCGGTTAAACAGTAGCCTATGTTCTTTCTCAGGCTCCAGACTTTCTTTGTACCAAATTTCATTTAAATCGGTCCAGTAGTTTTAGCGTGAAAGCGTAACAGACAGACAGACAGAGTTGATTTGGCATTTATAATATTAGTAGGGATAATGAGAACTATTTTCTAGATTTATTATGAAAATTCGTTATGTACATTAACTAAAACAATACAATTAGGGCAATATTTACATTTAGCACTGCCAGATTTATTGTCAACATGAAAATATTGACGCCAATATTGAATACTTGTAGTTCTTTTAGTCGTAGACATTATAAAAAACGGGACTTTTAAAACACTAAAAACTTTTTCACACGAGAACCTTTCAAATTTGAATTGTTTGAAAAATGAAGTTTCAGCAACGAATAATGAATAACATATCAAACGAATGTCGGTAAAGTAGTACAGTTCATCGTCTAACTCCATCTAGTGAATGTTTTATTAAAAATGAATCAACTAAACTGTTCGGGGAGCATTTATTTCATGATTATAAAAAATCTATTATTAATCGATTATTAATTTAAAAAAAATCACGTTTTAAAATCGATTTTTACTTTAAAATAATCGATTTTTAATCGATTATTTTTTCACATTCCTACTATTAAGAAAACATCATTTGATAGTTCTCCAAATAACATATATAAATTGAGCTTTTATACTATACCGTAAGTATAGTAACAATTAAATAAAACTTTAAGGGCGTCTGGGAGAGGGTTGCAACCGTACGAAGGGTCTGGGTTTCGGCAAGGTGACTTCTAGGATTATTATACGTAAAATATGTAAAAACTGAGTTTTATACTTTAACGAATTTAACACACAATTTTACACACCTTTATTACCTGATACCTGCCAAAGCCACCGCGACCCAAGTTTCATAGACGGGGTTCGTTCTTACTTGTGTTGGAGGCATACATTGACAAACTTACAGCTTTTATACTTTACCGAAAGTCTGGGGGCCGCTGGCTCTTGCTCTACAAGAAAATACCGTACAAAAAATAAATCTTTATTTGCAACACGAGTACTAAAACTTTAAACTTTTGCACCAAAAACTTCGGAAACAATTTTGGCTCAAGCAATGCCGTTGAGATTTATTTATAGTTCAATTTCCTGGGAACAAATGTGCAACCGCCCATACATCTTTTAGGAAGTATTTTCTCCACTGGTAATACTGACGTTATTTCTTAAAAAGTATCTGCTAGGTGCTGAGAAAAGTTCCTAGACTTTACGTCAGGGTCTACCAACCAATACGAGTTGGTCTTTAAGAGTTATCTAGGTGCATAGTAAAATATGTCTGCGTATGGCTTCTTTCGATGCTTCAAAGAAGATCCTTTTATATTGAGAATAATAAATGAAGACTGATGGTTCTTGGCAATCTTTTAAGTAAAGGGGGCATTTTCTTGTACTTTAAATATTTGAACGTAAGCTCTGACCGGATACGTAAGGTTAACCGTAATACAGTTGTCTATACTAAAGAGAGGTTTGTTTATTTGGATTTAATAGACTCCAAAACGACTGGGCAGATTTGAAAAATTCTTTCACTGTTGGAAAGCTACACTATTTCCGATTGACATAGGCTATAGATTTTTTTTAAAAAAAATGGGGAATGTCCGTGCGAAGCCGGGACGAACAGCTAGTATTTTTGATATAAATGAAATAGCGAAGCGATAGGTGGTTTCTCGCGCAATGAAAACCTCTGTCAGCCTTAAAAACACGAGTTATTATGATTATCTCTACCTATATAAAATTTGACAATATTTCTTTGCTTCAGCAAACAAAACAACACACAAATACATTAGATGCCCTTAACGTGTTAATTGGTGATATGTATCTACTTAATTAAATTAAAACAAGTCATCGCGTCAGGGTGACAGCTGACGTATGGGAGTGGTAGTTTAATAGGTAGGTGTTGTGTGATCACTACGTCACTTCGTATTGACAGCTCATATTATAGTTAATTGAATATCAAATTGTCAGAAAGTGATACAGTGCTGCAACTGAGCCTCTAGAAAGATGTCAAACGATAATAGCCACATGAAATGAATGCAGTTCCACGAAAAAGTCATGATATTTATGCATGTGAATAAAACAACTACTTATAGGTACCTAATGGCTTTTTTTTTATTTAAATTCTAACGTTTCGGAAACTTTACAATTCCCATATTATTATACCCAAATTTATAAAATAGGCCAGGTAATTGCGTTATTACATAGTTGATTCATTCTAACATGTAATAATCGCGAAATTGCAATATGATAATAATATGCGTATTGTGTTACCAATTGAATATACTAATAATATATATGATTTAGATATTATGTTACTTAAATTAAGATTGTTTTGTTTTCGTAATTAACATATTAATAAATAGGGTAATTAATGTTAAATGTAGGTATTGAAATTTGTTTTAATACAAATTACAAATGCTAGAAGGTACACTTAACAATTAAAGATATTGCCTCGAGATTTAATTGCAAACATTCCAAGACCTACAGAATTATTCCAAAGCATTCCTTTCGAAATGAAGACGGATCTAAAGAAATTACCCCGTTCCATCAAAAAAATCTTTTAATTCAAACTCGGAGAAAAATAATGGCGGCCATTTTTTTAAACTTTTACTTCTCTATTACTCTTCGTTCGCATTATCGTTAATTTCGCACTAGAAGAAATTTAACGCTGCATTTTCAACACGACTTTACAGCCTTCGTAATACGTTCTACATTTGCTCACTTACTTTTTCCATACGTTCCAGTTATTGATATACTATGTTATCGCTAGTTATTTGGCATTTTGATGGATAGTTCTTGTGTGATGTCAATAAGCGAAGTAAATTGATAGAGCACGCCCGATGGCTGCAGTGAGGTAATTAAGCGACGGCGGCACGTGTTTTGGGTGCACAATGCAAAGTGCAGTGTAGTGCATCATAACAACATTTTACCCCCCTAGGTAACTAAAGGGCTGCGTAGCTTTTAAGCCTGTCTACACATGGTATAGATACTATCAGTCTGTGCAAGGTAGATGTGATTTTAGGTGTACAAAGTAGGTACATAAAGTAACTTTATGCTTTACTAACTTCTGCCCGCGACTTCGTCTGCGAACTAAATTACTTTACACTATCGATCTAAAATAAAGCCTAAGTATATGTTATTCTGATGTGCAAACTATATTTTTGTTTCAAATTCAATCAGTAGTTTTTACGTGAAAGAGTAACAAACATCCATACATTCTACAATCTTTCGAATTTAAATATAATATTAGTAAGATAATTTCTTAAGCTTTCGCTCTTTTCTGATACACTTCTTACGTATACGTACGGAGTTAATTGGCGTATACCTACCGATTTTATACTGACGCTCTCTCAAATCTAATACAACTATATAGGTACTAAATACAAAGAAAATATTAGACTGAAATTTAACAAAAAAATATTTAATCTCACAATAAAAATCCTAAAGGAAAGAAAGAAAGAAAATATTTATTTACCACACATTACATAAAATTACGGAAATAATAAAAAATAAAAATACTTAATCCTATCCTAACTAATATTATAAATGCGAAAGTAACTCTGTCTGTCTGTCTGTCTGTCTGTTACGCTTTCACGCTAAAACTACTGGACAGATTTAAATGAAATTTAGTACAAAGAAAGTCTGGAGCCCGAGAAAGGACATAGGCTACTTTTTAACCGACTTCAAAAAAGGAGGAGTTCCACGCGGACGAAGAAGCGGGCAGAAGCTAGTCTACAATAAATGGAGTTTGTATACTATTTTTTTATACATACTCAATATTCTAAAGAACTTTATATCTGTATATGTTCTGTTTCGATTCTGAATTAAATAACCTCTTTTATAAATTTCTTTGTTTCTCGTCTTTATACCTCGATACGCACCTACCTCTGCAACTTAGACAATATCTCCGTGCAAACTCAACAACCCGGCCTACATTTTATATTTCATTACTAGGGTAGTCTGGCTAATCCGTATCATCTGCTACTGGGTAATTATTTAAAAGGGAGCTGTATGAACCGCAGTAAGCCCCGACGCGTGGCCACCCTAATTGTTGCGTCCGATAACCAATAACAGCTTAGTGTAGGGTGACCTTTATTAGAGTTTTTTTAATCATACGTTTTTAGTGAAGACTTAGAAATTATAGCTCAGGTGATTTGGTATCTAATAATATGGTGTGTTATAAGGTTTTTTGATATGAATGCATAGTAAGACATTATGTAGGTATATTTCGAAAAGTTTTTAGTTTTATTTGCAGTGCTGTTTAGTGTTTTTTTCTTATATATAACATTGATATATACGAGTATTATATTATCAATGTTAAAAGTATGAATGAATATCATTTACTCCTATCACCGTTATTTGTTTCATATTTTGTCAAGAAATTGAACTTTATTTTTAGAAACAACAAAATTTAAAAAAGAATTATGACGACAACAGATAAAATCAGTAACTACTAGGTACATCTAGTAACCCATTTGTCTATATTAATTCTGAAATCTTAACCTTAAAAAAACGTTATCTAATCTGACATTTAAAACTTTCCGGATAGTTCATTTATGCCTCAACACGGAGTATGGAACTGGTTCCCCCATCGGTGTATTATAAATTACATACACTGGGGTGTGTCATTGTGCGACCATTTCTCAAAAATGTATTAAACCGCAGCGATTGACTGCACCCGCGTGACGCATAGCTTTCCGGTGCGCCGTTCTATCGATGGTTTTGTAAATGTTTACTTTATCGATATTTTTGAATGACAAAGCTGGAAGGGAAAGATAGCACTTATGTTGTTTTTATTATGAACGACCAATTATATTATTATAATTTGATTTAAGTAATCACCATATTTATAATCCATAATAACTATTCCACTTTATGCATTCAAGATCACAATACCTACTTAGGTAATACTGTCAGCGAACTATACTTGTATTTTAACTTGTAGGTAAGCTTATTTAAAAAGGTTTTAAAAGTAAAATAAAAGAGCTTAATAACCTTTTGATTATTTTATTCACGGAAGTTTCTCTTAAAACATAACTAGGTATATTTGAGAATCAACCATGAACAAATACGAAAATATTATGATTAGACAATATTTTTTATACCAGAATGTCACTTGAATATTCACTGTATCCACTATACCTTGATCTTTAGATATATTTGGGTACAGTTTTTTTTATATTATTGCATTCTGGACATACGGAAAAAAAAACTAAATAATAGTTATCGATTCAATGTTGTACAACACTATCTTTTAATAAGTTCGTAAGTGTTGTTGCCCAACATGGCTTTATTGTGCCCAGGCGCATCCCCTAATAAAAGATTACATTGTAATAGGCAAGGCGGCTAAAAAGCGTACCCAACACATTCATATCGTTCCACTAACGAGAATAAATCACCGTTTTGTATTTAGAATTTTTTGTCCCGGTAATAGTTATGTAATTTATCTATTCAATTGAATAAATTAATATTAATGAGCTGTGAATTAAAACTTTCTGTTTGGTGAGGTGTTGAAGTTTTGAATAAGTTAACACAATAAAAAAAGGTGCGTTAAAGATATTGGAATGAAACAATTTTAACGGATTTAACTCGCGTATTTCATTTTTATTGGCTGACGTTTCGGAGCCTTTACAGATTCCATAATCGTAGCACTACTGAGTTGACAATAGTCTTATGCTAAAGTTAAAGATATTTTTTATTATTTTATACCAGTAGGCAATATTTTTTGATAATGTATTGAGGATTTGGTGATGTAAAATAATACAATAAAACAATTTTAAGACATTTATTTTTTATAAAAATGTGCTTCAGTTATAGTTCTGCTTACCGACATCCCTCTTAAGCTGACATACAGACATCCATACAGACATTACATGCAAATATCGTATAAGCTTTGACGTACCTATATTAAAGTACAATTTTTTTTTATAATGACAGGGAGTCAATAAAATTTAGCTGCACTCACAGAAAATTATCGAAATATAACTTGATGAAAATTTACCAGTAAGAAAAAGTTTATAGAAAAATTATTCATACAAAAACACTTGATTATTTTTAATATTGTAATTGCGTCCCGTAATAATAACCTTGGAATATTACAGTTCCATGTATGCCTTATTTTACAGTACATAATGTTTATAAAATTAAACATATCACTTATTTCAAAGCTTACTTTAAATAAGCAAGTAATTTCGCATTCAAATAGCTATTAGGGTGCCCAAATTATAAGAATAAAATTTAGTTATCATATTTAATCCGTCCCGTTTTATAATTTGGTCACCCCAATATTTTTTAAACCTAGAAACAGAGAGATAACCTAAAAATATTTACAAGTACTTAAAATAGTTTTATTTACAAGCTTTATCATAAATTATAATAATTGTGGCTAATATCTTTGTAAGCTATAACATTTTGCCTTATTTATATTTAGTTTATTATAACAAATTAATTTGTAAAAGCGCAGGCAAAGGTTTGATGTAAAAAAGTCCAAATCGGTGTAACGCAATACCTAAGTAGTAAGTAGATATTTTTTGACAACCCGATTTTATCTAATTTGAGTAAGTAAGTAAATATATTATACTATGTATAAAAAAGTTATATGAGAATGTGACTATTCATAAGATACTTACAATAATTATTAATTATGTTAAGAAAAGTTTAAAGAAATCAGCGATAAATTGTAAATTCGAAATGTTTTAATGAATATAAGGAAAAAAATATAACAGTCTTTCAATATATCAATGACAAACTTGCATATTGTGACGTGAAATCTTATTTAAGGTGTATATACACATAGTTATAAAAATACCCTCATTACAAAGTACACACTACAGAAGGCACAATTTGTACCTATTATCGGGGATAGCAAGGGCGTGCATGTGATAGATGTACCTACGATAGTATGCCTACCCTGATTACATCCTCCACTGTACGCATCTGAGGAAGAAAGATCTAAACTTTTAATCTAGGTAAGGGCTCTATAAGTGCGTTAAAAGAGTGACATATCCCACCAAAATCTTACAAAATTGCAAGTTATTTTATTAAAAAAATCTGTCACTGGTAACGAAAGTGGGATACGCTGAACGCGGTTAGTAAAAGACGCTATATGGCGATCTTTAGGTTTAGGCAACACATTAAATCTATATAAGCGCTACAAGAGCTGTATATAGGTGTTAGCTCTTATACAGCTGTTAAATAACTTATTTGCTGTTTGAGAACAGTGCACTTATTACATTTACATGATGATATTTTTAATGATGAAATTGTGATTATTCGGTGGATATAGTCGTATAGGCGTTACACAAATGTGATATTAGTAAAAAAATAATAAATAAACTATTACTAAGGACAAACGGTAAAGCTGATTACGTATGTACCTAATAATAAAGTAACAAATTCGTTTTGGCAGTTAATAAATACTGATCGCGATCATCACACACACAGAAGCGTTATAAAAACGTCAGTTGAATTTTACCCGTTGTTTTACAAACATACCTTAAAAATAGTTGAGATGACGTATAGTAAACTAAGATTCTTAAACACAGAACATACACCTTAGAAACTCCTGCAGAAGGTCACTTTTGCAGGTAACATTAGAGTTTAAAATCTCAAACTTTGCCTTCATTTTACGCAGTATTATAAAGGATCAAACTCAAGTTTTTAAGTGTTATGAATGGCAATTTTTATTAGTGAGCAAAAGTCTAGTCGTGTCGTTCTGTTATTCTTTCATAGAAAATCGAAATCTTCCAGTTTTAAAAACTATAAGTAAATTTAAGAGCTGCATTAAGGAGTCTCTTGGAGCCTGTTTTGCAATTTACAAGTAGGTTTAGGTTATGCAATTTAGCGTTAGTAAGTTATATCGAAACATACAAAGATATTTTTTAGTAACTATTAACTTGATCCGTTAATTTATTTATAAGTTAACTGGAACCTTACTTGGACATTGTAAAACAGCAACCATCTGCCATTATAAGTGTCTGGCATATCCTTAAAAAATCAAAAATGGAACGAAACTGACGTTTTGAAAATTAAACCGCTGAATTCTTGCCTATGATTGGTCCTCCGCTCGTTGCGTACACCCGACGACCGTCGAATTCTACCGAAGAGTTTCTCTTCAAAGCATCATCGGCAGTATCTTTCAATGGTTCTTTTTCGTCTCTGTGGAAAAATTTAAAAAGTGAACTCCTGTGCTGTCAAATTAGCGCTAGCATAATGTTTTTAAAAACTGTACAAATGCAGATTAGAATCAGATATTTTTTTGTTTTTTGTAGTAATTTCTCATTAAGAGGATTGTGAACCTGTTAATTTTCATACAAAAGGCAATAACGTTTTACACCCAGTAAATATAGTTAGATTTTTATAATTTTTGGATATGTTGTAGATATAATGAGAAACTACGTCTGTACGTTTTGATTTTTAAGAAATATTGCTTACGCTAAAATTTATTAGCATCTAAAAATCTATATATAGATCTAAAAATCTATATTTAGATCAAGCGTAAGCAATATTTCTTAAAAATCAAAACGTACAGACGTAGTTTCTCATTATATCTACAACATATCCAACAATTATAAAAATCTAACTATATTTACTGGGTGTAAAACGTTATCGCCTTTTGTATGAAAATTAACAGGTTCACAATCCTTTTTAAGGATGTAATTGGTTATACTAGGATGAATTTAAATGGATGGACATAATATTTATGTAAATGGACATAGAAATTATAGAATATTTTATCTTTACAAAGAGTGTCATCATAAGGTATGTCTAAAATATTTTTTATTAAGTTTTTCTACATAAAAAAATTCTTTAGTATGGACCCGAGTTTGGAATAGAGTAAAAATCTGATACGAGTTTTTAATTACAATACCTGTATCCTTATTACATCTTTTTATTCAAATTATTTGGATCCTCTAAGTAGCTTCAAATGGACATTAAGGTCAGCCAAATATTTACAACAAAAGCAAAAACAACAATATATACAAATCTGCCATTTTACCCATAAAATTAAAACACAAACTGAGTCATTATTTTTATTATATTACATGAAATTCCAAATCATAATTGATTGATTACGTGTTTGTTTTTTAATAATTTATGAATAAAACAGCTTAATTTCAGCTTAACTATAAAACAATAAGGTCCTTTTTACATAAATAAATATGGCAAAATAATTTTAATAATCTGTTTTGGTAAACGGTACTTGTTTTTCAAATTAATATTATTACCTACATAATTTTAAAAGAACGTGTTTTAGATGTGCCACAAAACTTTTTTTGCCATATCGAGAGAAAAAAATATATTACGTCTAAATAATTTATACAATAAACAATATGAAAATATAAGTGAATTAGTTTCTTACACTGGCGTGGTGGGAACATAGCTATAGTGACCCGGGAGCGTGAGGGAAAGATAAGATTGGTTAGTTTCATGTGCAAATATTAGGTAAAAGTATTTGGTAAATTCAGGCGTAACTTTGCAAAAATTTATTTATACAAAGACCAGAAGACTAAAATATCAAGAAGTCTTGACTCCGCTGCCATTTTGACAACATCTCCTAGTCTCTATTTCACCAACGTAACTTCGGTGACAAGTAACAATCGTGTTTACTGTTTACACTACAAACTTGATAAGAATCTACTTCAATTGGCTTCATATTGACTACGCATTGCATTTCGAATTGTCGCTTGTCACCGACAATTGTCACGTTGAAATAAGGGCCGAGCTTGCTTCGCGTAGATGCAAAAAACTTGTAGCGGTTTTTATTCGAATTAGTAGGTAAAGTCTTTTGGTCTTCACAGGTATTTTAAATAAATTGCCAAACATCAATTCACATTTCAGTAATTTAGTTACCAAGTCTTTATTAAGTAAGTCTGGAACCAACCGTGAAAACATTTTCTTGAAAATGTGCATCAATATTGACAAGTCACGGTAAATGATAGTGATCAAATTATGGGAAGAACAAAATAAATATATGTTAAAATAAAACATCAAAACTGTCGTAAGAGATGTTCCAGGCAAGAACTGGCACACACAAAGTCAAAATCAGGCAAGATTGTTATCATTTCCCGTTATTTCAAAAAAAATCTTCAACATCCGGAAATCAGCCAACGTAAATCTAAAAGGCATAACGTATTTACAAAATTCTAAATACAACCAGTCAAAGCAGAATTTACACTAACGCAATTTCTTAGAGAACCGTAACTTAAGACCTGGGCTATATTTACACGAGGCTTTGCTAAGCGTAATGCTTGATTAATATTTACATAAGACCAGAAGGAAATATTGAACTTTAAATAAGTTTTTTTCTTAGAATGTCTTGAATTGCGAAATTTGAAATACTACAATTTTGTTCATCATTTGATTGTAAGCGAATTTCGTTATCGTTATGATTTAATAGTCCGTGAAAATCATGCGTGGGTTTATAAAATTGTTAAATGAACCGAGATGATTTTGTCCTTTTCTTAGATTTTGTCTGTACTTACGGCCTGAATACATATGTACAGATAATATATATATACAGTGAAACCTGGTTAACTGGGTCTTCCAAGGGACCTGTAAATTAGTCTCACTTAAAGAGGTATTCCACTTACGCAGTGTCCCAGATATCTAGGTATAAAAAAATACCTGTCTCATTTACAGAGGGTTTCATTAACAGAGGTAAGAAAAGAGATAATCTCCATTATAGAGGTGTATTCAATAAAGCAACGTATTTATTTTGTAAACAATTCACTATTTTCCATAAAAAATATCAAAAACTAGTGGTCCCGGCAGACTTCGTCCCGCCCAGCAATGTCGATTTGACAGTTGTCATTGTTGCGTTTTGTTATACTATTTTTAACAAATCAGCTTAATATTTTTTTCTTTTTTTTTTTACTGGAACGTAATAAAAAGTATCCTATGTCCTTTTCCTGGCTCCGAGCTACCTCCCCGCCAATTTTCAGCCAAATCAGTTCAGCCGTTCTCGAGTTATAAACGGGGTAACTAACACAACTTTCTTTTATATATATAGATGTGGTTTAAAGACAGTTCTCCTGAAACTAATAATTCGTTGTTGACGTTTACAAAATTATTAAAAGTTGGAGGCAGATTATTTTACTGATTCGGGCACTGACGTTAATTTTATGACGTATATTTTTTTTCGTAATAATAAAGACTTTGTCCTCGTTTCGGTCTTTTTTAAATAAATACCCGATTAATAGAGAAACCGCATTAAAACTAAGTTATATAAGGGCCTATTTAGAGAAGTTCGAGTAGGTAAAAGAGAGAGGAGACATCCGAGGTCCGAGGTAGCCTATGTGTACCTACTGATTTTATCCCAGTTACAGAGATAAATACACGCGACTTCTCAATTATAGAGGTAATTATGACAAGAAAATAGAAATAACTTATCCCAGATAAAGAGGTTGCTTTTGTCTTACTAACAGAGGTAATTCATAGCCAAGGTGCCGGGACCTCAGCATGTGTTCCAGATATGGAGGTTTTTCACTTATCCAGGTCCCTCTTAAACAAGTTTCACTGTATATATATATTTGAAAGAAATCATCAAAATATTTATATAACTCGCGTAAAAAAGATGAACAAGACTGCGTTATAGAAAATTTCGCGGAATTCCAAAAAAAAACTTAAATTCCAAATTTCCAACGAAACCGTATTTCGTTTCATAGTAGCATCCGCACAAACAAAGCATGCAGAAACTCATAAGCCTTACGTCGGAGTCGGTACGAGCTTGACGGGCGGCGGCAAGGGCGCGGGGGAGGGCGGCGCGCGCGGCTTCGTGCTGCAATAAGGGAGCGGGAAACGCCAACCGTACAGACTAGCGGGCAGAAACATCTCTCATCGACACTAACACTCAGACAGGAGAACAAAAGGAACCAAACAAACACGTTGACGTAAACAATAATATTCAATTTGATAACGATGAGCGTTATGAATTCAGTGAAGATTGAATTGATAAAGAAAAGAAAGACAATGAGATCCAAGTTAAAATTAAATTTTAAATACCTTCCCAACTTGGCTTCGTCGTCCTTGTGTTTTTTGGAACGTTTACCACAGATAGCTGCGATGACGCCCTGCCGTCTGAAGCATAAGAGGAGTAGATCTACGATGATGAGGCATATGAAAACGCCAGCCAAAGCCAGGCCTATGATAGCGCCACTGGAGAGAAGCTGCCTCGGAGCAAATCCAGTTCCCAAACCTGTAAATTTAAAAATTGCTTCAATACTTGTAGTAACATTTTAAATAGGAGCAGCAGACCCAAACCTTTTTCATTTATATTACTGAATCAAGGAAATAGACAATTACTAGTAATAGGTTTTTAGGTCTACTGCTCCTAAGTCGGTTAGTTTGTGCATCACGTCGCAGAAAGCTGTAATGTTAATGATATGACAGCGATTGTAATCAATGCATTCAGATTTATGCACTTGCTGCAGGAATATAGTGATTGTTTCAAGAATTAGTTTTTGTGGTTTTGGTAAGACATTCATTACAATCTAAACGGTGATTGAAGAGGAGTGCTTTCAATTCAAAAGACGTGCACCCAATCACCACGGAAGAATAGATATGTAACGACTCATAAATATCTAAAAAGAAAGCTCTCCGCTCTAGAATGAAATGGGGTTTGAATGAAAATGAAATATGATGAGTATTTGAAATGAAAGACAATGATGCACAAATTATAATAAGTACTTAAAATGACAGAAATAATAAAAGTAAAGTTGTCAAGATGCACATTCCAATTAATTTCAATAAACGCAACATAAACAATGTTCAAACCCCATCACAATATCTTTGAACTATTGAAGCGATTATTGAGGTATTATTATTTAAGTAAAATGTTTTAGATAAATAAAATTTCGATGGATATCTATGAAACCATCACCTTTAGTCGTAAAACCCTAATTAAAAATTTTATATCAGTTTGTAGTCTTAATTCATCAAATCAATAATATTATAATTTGATAAATTCAGACTGCAAATTTTAGCTACCATCAAATAAACAGTTTTAAAGATATGATTGTGAAACTGCCAGAATACAAAATGGTACATAAACATTACTTTGATTATATCCAAAGAACATATATTATAGAAGTTATTTGGCAGTTCCAAGGATGGAATGTATAATCCATGCGTGGATGAAAACAAAACAAAGTTCACAACTACATGAGAACCTAGGGGCCCAAAAATATATTAAACACTACGTTTTATATCTATAAGTAATAAATATTATTGCTATATTTTATGAAATGTATGTGTATTTTGATTATCTGTTTCGAATAATCTTTGAACATAGATAACTTTTTTATGACCATGCTAGAGGAAAAGGTACATTTGGTCTGAAGGCGGACAGCTAAGTGGATCATGCAGTATAGTAATATTAGGTTCATTCCAAGGAGACTATACAGCAGACTGGTTAACTATTATAATCTATATATCAATACAAAATATATTTACCCGGAGTTGGTCAGGGCGACACAAACACTGGTAGAGTGATTGACATTCTAGGATTTATTAATTTATTCTTGCTTAGCATCTTGACAGCTTTCTTTTGGGAAGAGACATTGGATTGGGATTACTTCAACTATTACGGGTTACTAATACTTTATTAAAGGAAGTGAATATTTGTATGTACCAATAGTTTTACTCTCAGCAATATAAATGATACGGTGGTTTGTTTTGGAAACATTTATTTTCACATTGGTCATTTTTGCTAACAGATCACAATCGAACCTTTTTTTTGTCAAATAACTTGTCTAACTTCATTATTTTCTTTACCTTCTGTTACTTGTGATAGATTATTTTCCCTTCTGTTATCATTACCGTTCAGCTGGACGACATTGTTTACAATATCTCTACTAAATATTACTATTATTTGCACAATATTCTATTAAAAAGTTAAAATAGTTATCAAAAACTCGTACACACTTATTTGCATTCCTCGATACTTCAAAATCTTAATATTAGTCATATTTAATACTAATGTACGACGATATATTTTGGCAGTGTTAATTTATTACCAGATGCTCTATCTAATTCGATACCTAAAATTCTTAAAATTGTTGAATAAACCTAGTGATAGCAAAAGTTAATTCAACTTTCAATTTTAATTTATCTAATTACTGAATAAATTTATATCAAATCATTTAATGATATTCAACGAAAATGATATATACTTATTTACAAATCAACGTAATATTGCTTTATCACAACAAGTCTTTTCCTATTTAACAACAGTCGTCTTAAAAGTAAGCTGATAATAGTTTTATGACTAATTTAAATTTATATTAAATATTTTATGAAAGGTATAGCGATCAGGGTAGCCACATTAGTCCATTTGAGAGTCGGTGGACTTCCATTCGGATTACCTAGAAAAATTATTCAAGATAAAAGGTATACTTGCCATTGAAAATCATGAAGAAATCATATAAAATAAGAAGAAAATAACTCACCGCTTGTAATAAATTAACACCAACATAATATAATTTCGTCAATTTCGAAAATAAATGCAAGCTCAAAGTATTCTGAATTTTGAAATTAAATGAACATTCAGAAATTAGTTAAGGATACACAAAATAAAAACATGCTACGTAAGTAAATTTTGTAAACACATCACAAAAATGATCTGAAGTTGTTAATAAAATTTGAAATTGTGCCCTTGGACACTATTTAGGTACTTTAAAATATCAGTCTATATAATATCTAGGGCAAGATTATTATGTTAAATGTTCAAGTAAAATTACCATGTAACTCATTACAAAAAAAAACATTATAGAAAGAACACAATAGAAAAAATATAGACTTCACTAAATGACACTGGTTTGAAACTAAAATCCAAAAAATAATACAAATCTTGTACTTACACAAATAAAAACTAAACTTAAAACAAAAACAATCAAAATCCACGTGAACAACTTCGTTGCACTCTTCAAGAGCAAACGGAACTTGATTATTGCATGGTCAACGTGCACTGATGAACAAGTCAGAAATGTCAAAAATCACAAAGCTAAAGACACTAAATATGACGAAAATACAAACAAAAAGGAAATGACAGTAGTTGATGCCGCGGATGGTTTTGAAGGGTCAGGAGCAGTATAGACGTCATAAAAGCCCGCTCGAAGAGGCACCTCGTTACTCTCTTGGTTGTACTCACCGAGGGCGGTTTGCACGTAGAGATGGGCCGGTTTCGAGTAGCCAAGCAAATTGTGAGCACGGATTTGCATTCGGTATCGAGTATCCGGGTGTAATCCAGACACTTCGTAGTTGATGGCCTCGTAGGACTTAAGTTCTTCCACAAAACATTCAGATTCGGATGCCACTCGCCATTCTCCACTCACTTTCAGGACCTAATGCAAATATTTATAATAAAAAATCTTTGAACATTTCACACTAATTAATCTAGTCACTAACCTAGCTAAGCTTAAGTATTGTATTATATATAAGCTAAACATACATAAATATATAAGCCATCCATGACTCAGGTACAAATTCCAGTACTCATCATACTGACATTTTCCCTAGCAGGAATTTAACCCGCAACCGACGTAATCAGGGGTCTAGACCAACAAGCCGTCAATAAGTTAAGACACTTAAGTAGTTTGTTTAAAAATATAAAGTTTTGATTTTGATTAAGTTTTTTTGTTTTAATTACCGGACAATAGCTGACTTCATATAGATCGATAGGTTCGCCGTTATGTGCTGGTATTTGCCATTGCAACTCGTATCTATCAGCATACTTTCCATGTAGAAGAGTTTCGGGACTTTCAAGTTTATGTCTCCATTTTGGTTGTTCTGGCGGTGATCTAAAAACATAGTTGTGTAATATTATATGATCAGCTAAATGTTTACAAGATATTAAAAACAAAACTGATTTTTACCTTTTCGGCATATCGACTGTAATAGGAGCTCCCCAACTCCCAGCTCCTACCATATTAACTGCAGCAAATCTAAAGTCATACCGGAACATAGGTTTAAGATTTTCGATAACGTATGGAGAGTTGACCGACCAGGTTCTGTTCAACGCAAAGTTCCAATCATAATTATTATTTTCCTTGTATTGAGTGGTAAATGCTAATACTGGAGGATTCATGTCTTCTGCAGGTCCAACAATGTTGAAAGAAACAGATGTAGCTGTAAGCGTATCTTGTCTTACCTGGAAAAATAAAACACTTGTTTTAGAAGAACTGTTCAAGTAACAATCCTATTAATTTAATTGATATTTACATACTTGAACGACCGGCCCTGGTACATAAGCCTCTCTAAGTTGAACAGTATGGACAGCTTCACCATGTTTGTTAGTAGCAATACATTTGTAAACTCCGTATAGACTCCGGTCTAAAGGTGTAACGACAACGTGGCTGTACGGACCTGCTCCAAAGATTCGGACATGAGAAGATGATGTCAGATCGTACTCATGGAACCTGTGAAAAATATATCCACATTAGAATAATTCATCACAATCTCACAGAAATAATAATTTATCTGATACTCTCGCATATAACCTTATTTTAGGTAGGTACTTACTTCCATTTGATGGTGGCATTAGGTATACTTTCTGCAATACAGCTAATATTAGCTGGTTGACCGTTCCAACTCCATATTAGTGGCAAATTCAGTTCAGGATTAAATACTGGTTTAAATTCAACTGTCAAATGGCCATTCTTTCTTGCTTCACCACCTTTAAAGAAATACGGAATCAGTTCACATGTTTCAATGTGAAAATTTGAATATAATCATTATAAGTACTATAAGAAACAATAACCTTCGTTTTGGGCTATACATTCATACAAGCCATCGTCAGTCCTATTCAGTTGCGAAATTGTTATAACTGCACTTGTTTGCATTTGATCACCAGTCTGGCGAGAACTAGTTTCGATGTTTATTCTAAAAAAAAATAAAACCATTAGTCACTAAAATCGTTTGAATTGAGACAAATATATCATTGCATTAAAATTTTTTTGTAATATTTCTTACCTGCCGTCATCATTGGGCCCGTTAACGAATGGTTCAGTGCTTGATAATTTGCGGAACCTCAGTCTAGGAGCTGGTCGTCCTGTAGCTTTGCACTCAAGTCGCCCTTCAGTCCTCTCTGGTAACGTCGCATTGTATAACTCGAATATCTTTGGTGGAACTAATACTTCTACTTCAATTTCTGTTTCATTCTGACCAGCCTGGTTTACAGCGTTACAGATATATTTGCCATAGTCTCCAGCTTCAACTTTATCAAAAGTAAGAAGCCCTGTGATTTCGTTAACACTGTAGCGAGAGGTTGATGCCAAATTCTGTAAATAGATCAGTCGTTAAAAAAGTTCATGATATTATTAACTTCTATGTACATATATGAAATATATCAGTAGAAATACCTCTCGTGTAGATGCTTTAATCCAAGTATATGTCGGAGGTGGCTTGCCTCTGGCCTTGCAAGTAATAGCAGCAGATCCACCTTCCTTAATTTCTACTTTGGGTTCTCTTTCTTCCATTTCAGGTGCAGTATAGACCTAAAATTCAAATACATAATTTTAATTTCCACTTACTATGTAAATATTTTGACCGCGATGCTAATTTTACGACGTACGTACCTCAAGCTTAATATTCCTTTCAGCTAGTTCACCGGTTTGGATTACAACAGCACGGCATGTATAGGTCCCATCATCACTTTCTTCAATATTCTTGATCAATAAGCCATTTGCATGAATTACATATCGATCTCCTGTTGCAATCTGTTACATAAATAGTATTATTAAAAACAATCGGTCATATACATGTAGTAATCTTTTATTTTATTGTATGTTCTGTAGTTGTATAAATGTTGTTTTTGCTGTCATAAGAGTTTTCTATAAAGTTATTACAGGAGTTAGTTACTTACAGGAGTTCCTTCTTTGAACCAGTCAACAGAGGGCGCAGGCTCCGCTGTCACTTCACACATCACTTTGAAATCCTTTCCTTTAGTAGCATACTGATTTTCATTTGCATTCGTCCAGGTGATAGCAACTGAAACATAATAATAAAATATATCTTCTTCTACAAATACCCTGATTATTTAATTATGCTTTATTAAAAAAGGACATACTGAAGGTTTCCAAAACGACGCTAGCACTCATAGGGACGTTGGTATAAGCAGATACGCAAGTGTACTCTCCGGCCATGGCGGGTGTAATTGATGAAATATACAGCAGCTGCAATTGCTTCGCTGGTGCTGCTTCTGTGTAGATTTCAGGTCGTGTGCCCGGGCTGTTGGAAATATTCAAAAATGCTCAAAAATTAAAAAATGCAATCTTAATGTTAATAGAACTCGGGTGATTTTATTCTATATGTTACTACATAGTATGAAGAATATAAGACTCTCATTTATAATTTAGCTGTGTCCCTATTTTTTTTAAATGTGTAATGTAGCCTATGTTACTCAACGTGAATGTAGCTTTTCAATTGTGAATGAGTTTTGAAATCGGCATAGCAGTTTTTGAGTTAATTCATTACAAACACAAATACAAATCAATCCTGTTTTTAATAGTATTGCAGATACAGTTCAAACAAAAAACGAATAGCGTATATATCTATCTACTCACGATGCTTCGTTAATGACTTGTCCTTTAGGGTCCTTCCATTGCGGTTGCGTCACGAGCGCTGGATCAGGAGCGTCGGCCTGACAGGTGAGGACCACGGATTTGCCAACAGCTACCGGCTGTTGCTTCTGGATCGGGAAGATGCGGAGATTTTGCGCTGAGCATCCTGGAGACAATAAGGTAATGTTAGTATATGCTGGGGAAGATCTCTAAAATCCGTTGGATGGGGATAGGTCCGGTTGCTGTGGAGGATCTTGGGAAAGCTAGAAGAAGACATCTTATGGTCTCTTGGTTTTGAATGGTGATGATGTTTAAGATAGTATATGGTTATAAATATTATATACCATAACTAAGATATAAAAGGTATGACATGACATAAATGGTTGGCAAATAAATCCAAATTCGTTCGTTTTACCTAATACATAAAAAAACTATACGAAATAAATTAAATTTTGTGCTCTGAAAACTGATTCGACGATCTGTCTAATTACTTTTGGATTAATAATCTTGAAACAAAAAATATTTTATATTATACGCAAAGTAAATCCGTATTATACCAATGTATAGCAAACGACTTCAACCTATTAATGCGCCTCAGGTTACAATCATTTGCACACTACGAATACTGAGGGCTATCTCAGTTACTGTACGCAAGTCACAGGAATCTATGTTGAATATCTGAGACATTATCTCTGATCTGGCAGAGCCACAGATACGTATCTCAGACGCGACAAGAGCCCCATTCAGCCAAGCACGTCACCTCGATATAGTTGGCTACCAAGTCCGCCATCTTGACAATAAAAGCTTTCAAAAGGTTCAAGGGTTCTTTATTTTACTTATGATGGATTGGATGTAAGAACATTTCATATAGTACTTCTTTAGTATATCGACGTTAAAGTCTATATACTAAAGTAGAATTTTTGGGCTAAAAGCACTTACCTATAAATACAATTCAAATTTTATAATAGCAATATCTCTTTGACGCGAAGAGAATAAAATCGAGACACCCATTTGTTTTGACAGGGTCATAATAACACCGGTAACGAAATTCAGTGTGCGTGTATGCCCATAGATTATTCTAAGCTGTTGACAAGTATGGCTGCAGCCCGCAGGGAAAAGCGTCTACGTAGCAACAAACTTATTATGGCGCCATTTGTTCGGAATCACAAATGTATTTTTTTTCAGCGTTTCGACGCATGGAGTTTTTTACACTGTTTTAAGTATGCAGCCCACGTCGTCGGCCCCTTCCTTCCACAGACGAGTTTTCCGACGAGCTGCATTCCGTGCGATACAGTTTCCCGGATAAAGAAAAAATTACGACGTAATAATTTCTGATGCCTTCGCGGTTATTACACATTGGAATGAAACAACTATTAACGGATTTAACTCGCGTATTTTTATTTTATTACGACGTCTTCAGCAAAAACGACACAGTAATAAGGCACTGAATCGAAAAAGTCATTCCAGCAATAAATAAACGCGAATACCCAAAAACAAAAGCGTGTCAGTGTTCATGAAAATAAACGAGCCGGGATGATTTATGTTGATTTAGTACGTTTTGATGAAAACCGACGGACTTGAGAGATGAACTTTTATGATATGAAAAATAAGTTCGAGGAAAACCTCTTACACAGAGATGCAAATTGGCTGGGGGAATTTGTATTGAATTCCCATATGAAAGAACCGCGCGTCCCGTCGAGGGTAATAAAATGTATTTTTCGAAACGTATACAAAGGACGTAAAAACTAGGTACCTAGGTTTTTTTTACAAATCTTAGTTTAAATAGGCAAAAATAAACATACAATATTAATATTTATCACAGTTCAAATTTGTAAAAAAAACAACGCATTTACATAAATTTTCAATTTTATACTCTTTCCCTAGTGCACCATTTAACAAGCAACTTTCACCTTCAAAAAGACATTATATACAAGAGTGCCGCATCAAAAGCTTTCTATGAATTTTACAAACCTTTATACCTTGGAGGCATCAAGAGAATTACATCAACGGGCATCGGGGAAGAAGGGGACAATTCGCCAACGAGGGGACAAGTGAAATAAGCGAGCGCTGGATTAAAGGGTTTGCGGGAAAATTTGTATGCTTCATAACAGACCCGGTTCCCCGCTCGGTTTTGTATTACCAATTATGTTCATTTAATTCCTAACAAGCTCTACGGACGGATTTGCGGATGCGTGACGAAATATTCATTAACAAGCTGGTATTGTTACACACCAGGATCATTACGAAAAAGCGTATATGATATTACATTTATAATAAATTAAATAATAAAACTGGTTACATTCTCAATGTTTGTTAAATAAAAAGAAGATAAAAACTTATCGAAAAATGCGTGATGTAAAATGTGGGACCCTTTTACCCGAAACACCTTTTAACATCACCTTTGACTTTGCCAACAATAGGCAAATTGTTGCAATACGTTCGGTGCAACGAACCGTGGCAGTTTCAGGTCTAGTGGAGACATCCCCTGCCCACGTCCCATTGGAAATCATTCTCAAGACCGCACGATTGGGGTATTATTCTGGTACCATTTGAGAATAAAACAGTGCCCTATACGAAACCGGGTATTGTGATTAATCGCGCCTGCATTATTTCCTAATTAAGCTCACCTTCCCCCTCAGATCCGATGCGCCCGAGGGAGCTCTGAAAACTTGGAGTAAACACGATCGTACCCTGTCTTGCAATTCAGACGAAAATCCGAAAATCTGTTGACGTTAGAGCAAAGCCGAAAGTTAATGCAACGTGCATAATTAAAGCACGAACTACGGAAGCGGTTTAGTTGTAGTTGAGGGAGTAATGTGAGATTCATCTGTATTGTTTTAAGATAACGTGTGCACAATTAAGCAATACTATCATAACTTAAACTGAATGCATAATTTTCAAATTGTTTTGACCAAATTTACAGAATGTATTGTACATGAGAAATGATCTAATTTTCGCTCTCGTTGTAAACAGAGTATAATGGATCTGACACACAAGTTCACCCCATTTGACATGTGACTCCTCAGGCTCTGAAAAGGCTGTAATTGAGGGAAATGAGATAAATTACTCAGTGGTTTGTTTGTAGTCGAGGGGCCGTATGTCAAACAACCACCTGCGGCAGACGCGCTCGTTACTCATTTCGTAAATCCCGTGTAATCGAAGAAAAGCGTAATGATTCGGCACAAGCAGCAACGTAAAATGTTACTTTACATCGTAGGGCCAGGTGTTTAAGTTCCTGGGATTACCATTAGCAGACCTATTTACGGTAAACGAAAGAACAGCCGTAACAATAAATTCTCATCGTAATGCCTTGCTAAACTTGCTTCGGACTTGAATCCCCACAGTACGGCGTCATTATCAGTTTAGCGTGAGGGCCCTTCGGTTAAAAAATATAAAAAGCCTGATCTCTAAAATTCCGTCGAGTGCAGGGGCGTAACGAAGTGTAGCCCACTTAAAACAATAGCTAAATACGAGGGTCGATGCCACCTCTGAAAGCTTCCCATTGTACTCAAAACTGGAGACCACTCAATATGTGCTGAATTCGTGGAATTTTTATGGGGAACATTTTAGACTCCTTTATTGCTTTGGATATTTACGGCGTCCCATGGGCTATATAAATTTTAGTTCTTTTTGAAAACGCACTGTTGCAATGCAACACATTTGTCTGTAAACGTAAACTTTAAGCTACCTACTGATATGACTAAATGTTTTTTTCCGCTGGAAGAGTAAACAAGTTGAAATCCCAATGTTTTCAATATAATTAGACTTGTTTGCCAATAGACCTCCCCAGATCTGAAGAATAGCTCGCAAATTGATCCAATTTCACCCCTGTCTTCGTTGGCAGACCATTAATTACTAGTTGATGCCTACCGGGTTTGCCCCCGCCTCCTCGGTTTATTGCCCGCAAACAAACCGACGTTCTCACCCCGCATTTGTTTATTACCATTACTTGTGCAGTTCTTGGTTTTAATTGACTTTTTGTGAGCATATTTTAGATGGTTGGTATAAGAACGAGATAACGGTTTAAGAACTTGAAAACTTGTTGTATAAGGCTTTTTGATCTGGAAATTGGAGAATTCTTTGATGCGGTTACTTTGGCAATTTTAGTAGGAATTTGATGACGTCATGCTTTCAATAGGGTCATTTAGCGATACAGTTGAGCAAAATCACCTACGCATCCATTACAGACAATTTTATTCTTAACGTTGATCCCACTTTAGTCTATATATGAACTAAAGTGCATGAACCTTGCGTGTCAACTGTATCTTGTTATTGCAGTGTCTATATATCTGTACATAGATGTTGTGTACTGAATGAAGATAGTATATTTTATTAAAATTTGTTTGGGTTGCAGACTGCGGGCTACCCTTATCATTGCAATATAACTTCAAAGGGAACTTCCGACCCGTGCGGAATGCCAATTTGTTTTTGCGAAGATAAACGTTCCCGATTCAACGGATAATTAAAATAAGTTGGTAAAATTTAAATAAACAGAGATACCTACATAATAGGAAACATTTAACAGAAATTCAAGGAGCAAAAATTTTTGGGAGTACATAGTCGTCGAATCTATTACAGTTAATTTGCAGCAGTCATCAAAATCCAGAATGGTGCCTATATTTCCCTGAATACGAATAGAAGACAGCAACACATCACATACGTGAGTTATGAATGCATGCCTCCCGCGGTCATATTCTGCAACAAGCATGCAATTTCATTAACGTCGCAATAACGTTCACTGCACGTACGTCTGCGTCCCAGGCGTCAGGCGTGATTTGTATTCAGCACCTCGAACCCGACCATCCGTCTGACCAGATTAATTATCTACCCCCCATGTTTGCCAATAAGCCCGCCGTGACTTTACATTATTAATCCTCGACAACATGCAGATTTTGGCCCTGAGGTGCTTACCTGATTTTCAAATTCTAACTTCAAATCAGTAGGTAGTCATTTTTTCTGTTGCAGTTACGCTACTGTTGACAAACCCACGTCTTAACATATTTATCTAAAGCTTACCAATATTTTTAGCATTCGCCGTAATCCGAAGTCAAACAAAGTTTCAGTAGGCAGGAGCAAACGTATGTAAAGGCTCAGAAAGCTGATCGCATCGGCTCCGATCACGCACTGTTTGCAAAACGTTTCGCTGTCAACCGGGGGTGTAAACGAACGTGACTCGCGCTTACGTTAAGATATTAAACTTCGACGACATTTCACTTTATTTGCACTGAATATTTATCTCCAAGTTCCTAAGGCGCCAATAGACAACTTCTTAAACAATAAGTTGCTTAATTTGAATATAATCCCCTGCGCAGTTACGTAGGCATAAATAACAAAGTACCTCTGGAAGTTTAGTTCTAAACCGAGACCCGTAAATTCTGTAACCGTAAGCTTAAAGCTGTTATTTAAGTGCGATGTATGAGGACGGTATTCGAATCTCTTGAGACAGAAGATACAGGAACTGTAATTGTGGCTTGAAAACATTCCGAGAATTCTACGTCCGTAAAGTACCTACTTGAGTATATTACAACTAGCTCGAGTAAAATAGAAAACGTATTCCGTGCTCTATTTACAGTATTAGGTATATACAATTTATGAGAAGATTTACTTTTTCAGTTGTACGCTGATGCAGTATGACTAACTCATTATAGTGCTGGCCGTTATTGTTTTGTTTACTAAACTAATTGTGTGATACTTGAATGACTCATCAATTAATTCAAGCGACATCCGACATGACGGCACCAAGTGTCAAGTGATGAGCATACATCATTTGAAGCACTAATACTTCAAGTTCTTAAATGTCACCGATGACAACAATTTAATTTAATTCTCAACACTTTCCATTTTTCGGGCGACATGTTGATTTACAGTCAAATCGGCTGGAGCGAAGCCGCTTTATTACTGTTCTGGCAACTTTATTACAATGTCGCGACTGTGACAACGACAGTTGGGAGGGAAATTGGAAAATGTGACATGTCAAAAAAGCAGGAAGTGACTGTGTGGATGGAAATGTCGGATGAGAGGGTGATCTAAGGCTGCGTTACACTGAGCGTCTGGTAGCTTCCTGAAAACTCTTGTTTTTGTACATTTTGAATGTGATATTTTTTTGTTTATTTGTCTGTTTGAATCATAAACAAGAAATATATCCTAGGAAAGTAAAGATCTTATGGGATAATTGGAAGTATCAGAGTATGTTCTTAAAGTAGAAACCACATAGCACAGCTGGTAAGTATGTCTACGAGGATTGAACATAAAAAAAATTAAGCTAACAAAAAGAAATTTGTTATAAGTACCTATTTATTTAAAAAAAAATGTTTTTAATATGTTCGAATTTGTTGGCAATAAAACTGCCGACACTTCGAAATTCGCAATTAATTCAACGCAATCTGCAAAACGGAGGTTGAATTTCCCTTAAAAGCTTATTCAAAGCCTCTTCTGTATTCCTAACCTTAGCGTAAGTAGTAAAAGTGAATACCATAGTAAAGAGGGTAAGAGAGAGAGGCGTCAACCATGACATAAAAACAAATTGAGTTTTACAACCTTTCTTCATTGCGTTACATTGCACTGGCAACATTGACAGTTCGTTTAAATTCGTCAAATTTGGATATCATTGTTATTGTACCTGTGCCTCGGTATTTTGTACACAGAATATTCCGCTTTTTTACGATAGACCGTTTGTTTTATAACTTTGGCGTTTTTCCATTTCAGACTGCAGTTTACTTCGTCCAATAAAAATAGCTATATTTCTGCTTAATTTACAAAAAACTTATTATCAATTTACTATAATTATCATTTTACAGTAGGTACTTCTTAATTAAGATTCAGTGATTATAAACAACTTAAATTTATCTACAATATCAACTGCGAGCGAAGTACTATTACATAATTTACATAATTATTATTGATTACAAAAGCAATTTGAAATAATAATAGATAAGAGCAATAGTATATTAATCGTACTGTAAATAAACTAATCTAATTCATTAAGTATTGTATAATTTATTTCCATCTATATAAGGTGATATTAATCACACTTAGATATGTAATAAAGTTAGGTCGATCCCTAACTCATAACCGATTTTATTTGTCACTTGAATTAATTTTCGTTTGATCTCAATAACAAGTATTATTAATTAATTTGTTTTCTTCATTTCAATGGAAATATTGGATATCATAGGGTCGATTACAATGCCCGATTCTTAGTATTCTGTTTGATTTATATTCATAATGACAGGAATCAATTATCTAACTCATTCGTAATTAAATAGTACTCTCTATTTAATTGAAAAACAATAAAATGTATCATTACAAGAAAATACCACGGTTGCACCATTATCGGCAAAAATTTATCAAGTCATTTTAATTTATTTCAATATAATTATCGTTTTTCTATAACGGTTCGATCATAAAATGTGTTATAATACATAAAGCCAACATTTTTTTTTAATATCCTCATACCTAACTCCGCTAAAGCCTATTAGCGCAAGAGTGAAAAATACAGCCGGGAGCACATAATAACTGGATGCACTAACTGGAAAGTGGCGAACCCGCATAATTTTCCAATTATATTTCCCGTTCAATTTTCCGAGGTGTCGCCCGCGGCACTCGTCAGTTGCAGCCCCAGAGCCTGCGAGCCCTCCGTGGGGCCCTGGTCCATTTATAATATTCAAAAGTCAGGTACACTGCAATTACCCTGCTTTGTGCAAGTTAAACAACTTTACCCTCACGGAATGTGGTTTCTGTACGCTAGCTGCAAGAATCTCGAAAAATATGTAGATTGAATTAAAACTTAACTATTTTTATACCTTATGAGTAATTTACGAAAACTTGAAATACCTTAGGTAATTATATAATATAATAACTTCTTCTCAGTAATAATGATCTTTCCGAAGCGCTAGTAATGCCCCTATTTGTTTTATTTGTATTGTAAAATATTTAATTTATGCGTAGAATGAAACATATTTCCAGTCCAGCCGTTCCTGAATTTTAGCGAGAATAACGAACAGCAATAAAAAAATCATCCTTATATAATTATGTATATAAATAGATATAGATACTTGATTGTTAAGGGTACTAAATGCACTAAATTCCCTTGATCTGAAATACTTATACCAACTTAATTTTACCGCCTGAGAGCAACATAATTTGCCAATTAGTATAATTGTAATGAATTATTGCTTAGTGTTCATTATTTTAAACATTACATTACAACAAATTTAATCCAGATATTAGTATTTATTTCAATTGCTTTAGTCATTATTTTAATACACTGTATCAATAAAACAGTAATAACGGCTTTATATATAGTATGCACAATCGATATTGATGCTCGTATATTAATTAAATACGAAGTCCATTATGAAATGGACAAATTAATTCATTCTCTTTTTCATTAAAAAAGCCTGCGAATTGTCTTTTCCTGATAAAAAAGAACGTCATTTATATTAATTGGTATCGTTCCGGAGTTGGAAATACAATGAAGTTGCACATAATACGACCATGTTGATAACTGTTATTTTCTATGCTTGGGAAAATTAATACTTACGATACAAATCGATAGAAAATTGGCAGTAGTAGAAGGCTTGAAAGTTTTTTTTATTATACTGTGGGAATTTATACTCATTTCCGTATAGGTATTTAGATTTAAATAGGAAGGTTTTCATAAGTATGCCTAAGTTTAATGCGTACCTACCACTCAATAATTTCAGGTAGATAATTAAAAGCACTTTGTAAGTATAAGTATATTTTTTAAATGCATATTATTATCTCACCAAAAAGTTATCATATTTTATTTATATTTATTTTATGTATTTTGTTTATATTTGATGGAGTCGATTAAAGAACCGTAAAAGAACCAATCGCCTAATTATGTATGAAATTACTATAGGTATAATATTATTATAAGAAATAAAAACTACACTATCACAAAATTACTGAGTCTTAAATATATTTATAGTCGGTAGGTAATGTTATAGATATAGTTTCTTTGAATAATTTAGCAAGTGGGTCTGTGTTGTGGATTGTAAGGTTCGTAAACAAAGACCCAAAACACTGGTTTTACCTTCCACGTGGAAAAGGTTTAAAAGGTTCATTAGTAAGCCCCAAGCGTTCGTTCGAATAATTCTAATAAAGTTAATCGCGGCTTGAGGTACGCTCCCGGTTTTTTTTAATTTTGCGAACTCTCACTGACAAAAACCCGCACTCTTTATTGCCTTTGCAAGTAGGTCACGATTTTATGTAAATTTGTTTTTATTAAAGTTTTAGGCACGCTGTTATTTTATCGGCTATTTCCGTGAAGTGTGATGCCGTTTATTTTGTATCGGAAGAAAATTGGTCTGCTGGTAAATTTACGTTTAATTACAGCCTTCATTAAAATCTATTGGTTCTACAAATTGTTTTAGTGAATTTCTAATTTTA
This sequence comes from Polylopha cassiicola, assembly GCA_038024825.1. Classification (NCBI taxonomy): domain Eukaryota; kingdom Metazoa; phylum Arthropoda; class Insecta; order Lepidoptera; family Tortricidae; genus Polylopha; species Polylopha cassiicola. The sequence goes on from CP149059.1 coordinate 7,236,368, forward strand.
AAACCGTTATTTCAGTACCTACCTACAGTTGTTTTAGTACGCCTTTAAATAATTTCGGTACGTTACTTTACTAGTATAAAAGATAACCATCATCGTTGAAAAAGTATAATAATATATACCAAATTAAGAAATCAATTAAGAGACATAATTCCTGTAGTACTTACGTAATCGCATTAAACGTAGAATGTCTTTAGAGCTCTCAAGACATGTGGGTAAGGAAGTAAAAGAATGTGTTATAAAGGGTGTTCTTAACGTTTAAATTCGCACTATTTATTTGAAGTCAATTGCATCGTGTAATAGGCCTTTAAGCCTGACATGGCTTCATGCAGATGCCATTTAATTGTGCCACAATGGTCTCAAACTCGACTGGTCACAGAATAAGCGTAAAGTGACAATAATTACAGACTGGACGTTTACGGTAATTGTGCTTGTTAACTATTGTGTTGGTGTCAGATAAAAAAGATGTTGAATAAATAAGTATGTTGTAGCTCATTAGGTCTAGGTTCCACTGAAAATCAGCGCCGTGTCACTAACGATGCCTCGACATTTGCTGAGTAGAGTTTTGCAAAACATCATTATTAGAATAAAACAACTATAAACGGATTTAACTGGCGTATTTTATTTTATTGGCTGACGTTTCGGAAGTTCAGTTTCCATAATTGTAGCACGACTGAGCTGACAATAGTATAGTCTAACATCACAGTTATAAGCTAGGTACATAGTTATAAATAGGTAGGTACCTTTATCCTAGTGTAAGCATGCCAAAATATGAAAAATAAACTTCTTTTCTTTCTTCAATAAATTGATATTTCGCTAAGCTATTGTTTATTTATACAAACATGTTATGTATACACATTTTGAAACACTGGAATATTTTTCGAAACGGCTTACTATCGAAGGTAATTTTCTAAACAAAGCTACAGCATTATCACACAGTGAGAATTTGCAGACGTTTATAGCATCGTTAGAAAAATACTGCTAGGTAAGTTTTAAGAAACGCCAGTAGGTACTACCAGTTAGAACTGAGAGCCAGCGTCACGTACAGTTTCTTCCGTAACAAGTATTCCTAGATGTGTACATTTGTACAACTCTCAACAGATCCACGTAAACGGCCCTGCAAATTGCTTCGTACATTTTAAGATGTACACTTGTAAGGACTGTCTAAAACCTGCTAAGTTTTGCAGTGAAAATATAAAATTTAATAATTACAGATGCTTTTGCGGTTATTACACATTGGAGAAACAATTGTAACGGATAACTCATGTACTTTATTTTCGTGAAGTATAATAAATTATTGATACCTAAGTAGGTATATAAAAATAAGTGCTTAAATTAAGGGTTAAGTAGGTACTTTAGTTTTATAGTTTTATGGAGTTTCGTAGTACCTTTCGGTGTTTTATTTCACTTTAATTTAATACTTATATAATACATAAATAAGAAAATAATAAGGCAGGTAAATAAAACAATTTTAAAACTATTCTTACGCCGTTTAAAATTGGCATATATAAAGAACAAAGCAGTTTGGTCATAGATTAAAGGTCTAGGGAAAGGAAACAGATTCCTATTGTCCTAGACATTCTACGTAACCTTTAAAAACATTTGGTGTTGGCAAAATGGTTTTTATAAGGTTATGTTTGCAACATGAACCGTATAATACCTACTATCAAAGAAAAAAATATCATGCCTTATATTCGTCATTAAATTAAATTGATTTATGAATAATTCACTCTTATCGATGGAATATAAACATCAAACAAATACTCACATTGAACTTTGATTGCTGTTAAATATTTGCTATGAACCAAACAAAATATTAACGACATGTCATTTCCAAACACAATTCAAAATAATATGCCTATGATTAATTTTAACTACTGTGTAATTTAACTACGATGTCCTTTGTAAAACGTAATATTGTGCTCTTATTACATTTTATAATATTGATATTGTTTTGTAGTACCCATTCAATACAAAATCCGCTATTTTAAACAAATTAAATCCCAATTTGACTCATTTGTACTCCTGATTCGAGTTTTTACCTAATACAAAATATTAGTATTCTTTACATTTTAAATTGCATCAATCTCAAATCTCAGTACCTACTTGCATAGGATGGTATTTAAAAAAAAATCGCATAAAAACGGTTTATTTGTGTTGCAGTTTTATCTACATACATTTCTCTGAAGTAAATATTTCATACCACCAATCCAAAAAAACTACCTTAATTATACTAGTTATTTCCTAGTTATTGCACATTGAAATGAAAAACGTGTAACTATAACGGATTTAACTAATTTATTTTACTGTGCTGACGAAAATCTAACACTATTCTGAGTAACTATCTCAGTAAGCAACAAAATAAACATCAGCAAAAAAAATTAACCTATACAAATAAACGTAGCGAAAATACAAAAGCACTCAAATAAAATTCTAATTAACTTAATCTACAAATTCACAAAAACAATGTCACTTTAATCATAACGATGAGTAATGGCGACGTTTATCACAGACGCTTAGTCCTCTTAATTCATTTAAGGAAACGGATACGTATTCCCCAGGCCCCATATGTCCTGTCAAGCCTCAGGTGCACCTCGTTTGACAAACTAGATCACTCTACGAGATCATGTCAAAACTAGGTAGTTAAGGGTTTAAACAATAACAGTTTGCGGTGAAATTTTGTTTGGAGTAAGCGCCAAAGTTTGGCAGTTAGCTCGTTAGATTTTGCATGTTGTCTAAGGTGCACTGTTTTAGTTTGATGCCTTTATATAACGCGCTGTTATTATTGTACGTTACTAATTATAAATTATTCAAACGTTTTGTTATACATATAATCGCACACCTAGATCTAAAGGGATCTAACTCAAAAACCGGAAGATTTGAGTTATGCACACCATCGGATTCCAGCAAAACCCACCTACACTAAAACTGAGTTCAGCTAATATAACTCTGCTGGCTTTATTATAATAAGTATAAATTTATACAGAAAACTCATTCGTGCATATGGACATATTAATCAGTTTCTTGCCTCTCCTGAAAAAGTACCTTTTTTGAGTTAGCTCTCTTTAGATCTAGGTGTGCTATATATATCTATACGTAGGTACAATAAACAAAATAACTCATTTTATTTTATTGACTGACGTTACGGAACCCTTACAGTTTCCATAATTGTAGCACGACTGTCAGCTCAGCCTAACACAAAAGTGATTTATAAAATAAAATACGAGAGTTAAATCCGGTTATAGTTATTTGATTCCAATGTGTAGTAACCACGAAGACATCAGATATTATCATCTTAGTAGATTGAGAAGATCGATTTTATTGCTTGTTTTTTTTATACTTATATAAAACTTAAAATGTTTTTCCATGAGCGCTAAAAGCTCTAATCCAAAGTCTTCTAAAACGCAAGCAAATTGCTAGATCGCTCAGTAAAATTTAAAACTAAGATTAGCTTAAGATAAAAATGTTGTATAATCCTGGTTATTGTATAAATACTAATCTATTTTTCTAATTTTAAACTACTTATTCTATATGTCACTTATACATTTTTACTTACTTCAATTAAAACTTCAACATCAGTATAGCTGTTCTATAATTTATCTCCTAAAATACTCGCTTCCTTCAACATCATCTAACAAAAAAGATCCTAATTATGCTACCGCTACGTTTATCTAGAACAACTCTTCCTTTAGAGTTTATACTATGTCAATGCTACAAATCAGTGTCAACTGCCTAAATGTTTACCAATTCGTATATTCCGCCGCTACACTATTTGCATAAACTGAATAATCATAAATGTCATAGACACGTCGAAATGTCGAACCGTCTAACAGCGTGCAAGGTTGCCCCAGTGTTCTATTGTACTGCAATTTGTGAATGAAATGTCACTGTATTGTGGTAGTGTTGTCAGGTATTCGAAACTAAAAATAAGGGCTAGAAACTTGAATGAGCATTTTGTATACCTACTGTATAATTAACGATACAAATATTCGCTCTCAGTGGGTCGAGGTCATGATGTCATTGACCCGAGAATTTATTGTTACGTCACTGTATGACTAAGGCGTTTTTAGTAGAAGTAAAATTAAGATGTTAAATGAATTAGATAATAGGCGTGATGGCTGTTTTTTTTCTTTATCTATCAATCAAATTATTAGACTCGTATCAATATAATTTATATTCAAATGTGACATCACGAGCCTTTACTACTGCACGCTTATCTTTGTATTTTTTGTTGATTGAGCAAAAGAAAATACTTTAGCAATATTTTTAAAAAACTAACTGACAGGTTAAATTGGAATTCGCTTTTTTACTCAGTCCTTATTTAAAATGATTTGCAAAGGTCATTTATTTTTTTAAGAAAACATGTCTAATTTCACTTGTACAAGAAGAAAAAATACCCACAGTAGGTTTGGCATTTTGTTTCCAATCATCAATCAAGTCCCCCTGGACAAGTAACATTCGACTTTTGCGAACGAGTAGATATTTAACTGTATGGTACAAATTGTATTATAACGTGACGTCACAAGTCTCCTCTCCCGAACTTTAGAAGAACCTATAATTAAATGAACAACGTACCTATGTAATAATTTCTGATGCCTTCGCGGTTATTACACACTAGCTTCTGCCCGCGACTTCGTCCGCGTGGAACTCCGCCTTTTTTGCAGTCGGTTAAAAAGTAGGTAACCTATATCCTTTCTCAGGCTCCAGACTTTCTTTGTACCAAATTTCATTTAAATCGGTCCAGTAGCTTTAGCGTGAAAGCGTAACAGACAGACACACGGACAGAGTTACTTTCGCATTTATAATATTAGTAAGGATTGGAATAACACAATTATTAACGGTTTTATCTCGCGTATTTTTATTTACTTTAGCATTACACTAGGTATTGTCAGCTCAGTCGTGCTACGATTATGGAAACTGTAAAGAATCCAGTCAGCAAATAAAAAAAATAAAAATACGCGAGTTAAATGCGTTAATAGATGTTTCATTCCAACGTACATAGGTACGAATGTTTTTTTTTCGAATTGAATAGGTACTGGAGCGCAGTTGATCATACCTTAGGATCAACTGCGCTTCAGTACCTATTCAATCTATACTAATATTATAAAGCTGAAGAGTTTGTTTGTATGTTTGTTTGTTTGAACGCGCTAATCTCAGGAACTACTGGTTCGAATTCAAAAAATCAATTCAAATTTTTGTTGGATAGACCATTTATCGAGGAAGGCTTTAGGCTATATAACATCACGCTGCGACCAATAGGAGCGAAGAAACAGTGGAAAATGTGTAAAAAACGGGGAAAATATGAAGCCTTATGAAGAATTACTATTCCACGGGGACGAAGTCGGGGGCACAGCTAGTTCCAAATAAAAACTTTTTTGGGTCACGATTAAGGTAACGACGCTAATGTTTCCCCAGTAGCAATCGAACGGGATCATCAAAATCCATTGTCATTGGAAATGGCCCGAGATACGCTCGAACAATCATTTATTCCGTTACATTGAATCAGTGGAATTAAACTTGAAAACTGTTACGATTACTCATTTCGTTTCTAATTTCGCAATCATAGCGTTCAAAGAATATATAATCTTGTATAGGGATCCGCGCACGGATATCAATAAATAAATATATTCTTTAATAAGTTCTGATTCCTTCGCGGTTATTACACAATGGAATGAAACAACTATTAACGGATTTAACTCGCGTATTTGTTTTTATTCGCTGATGTTCCAAAAACTTTACAACTCCCATATTGGTGACGACTGTTTAATACTAAAGTAATTTTGCATTATGCAGTGTGAGACTATCGTCAGCTAAGTCGACTACGAATATGGAAGCTGTGAAGCTTCAGAAATATCAGCAATAAAATAAAATTCCCGTGTTAAATCCGTTACGGTAGGTACATTCATTTAAATATTTTTATTTTTTCTTAAACTTGGAGTAAGTATAGGTATATATATACAATTTTGATGTATTTTTCATACCAAAATTTTCATAAATAGGGACATTGTACCAAGGATTGATTTCAGACCAAATGGGTAACACAATTGGAGTCTCGGTTTTAAAACAAAAACAAAGTAAAAAACTATAGTAAGTTCATATAGAAACAACGCAGAATTATTTTATTTTCAACATTTTGAAATCTCAATATTTAAAATAAAAACAATCTTCATAAGAATTACACGATACGAACTTATCGATCTAAATATACATACAAAAAACCAAATACAACGCGGAACCTTTTTTACACTTCATAATAATTTTTTGCATCCGTGAATATTTCACCATAATGCCGTACCAACTCTGCTTTCTATATTTCCCTTTATACAGATAACAACAAAAACAGTCTCTGGAACCGACCCGGTCATAGATATTTTATCGACGCACGATTTGCACCTGTTACCAACATAATAAAAACAACCGCACATCTGTTGCTTGTCATTTTTTTGTCCGCTTCCGTTTCTCCGAAGTGGTAAAAACTGTGCGGTATGGCTGAGTAAGAAACCTAATGAACCGTATTGTTAGTATGTCAAACATTATCTAATCTATGATGTTTTTAGGCTTTTTGTCCCATCAAGGTACCTAGACAAGTGCCAAACGGTAAATAAATGAAACCATAGTTCGAGATTCTTTCAAATACAAGGCTTATTTAGCATTCTAATAATTTAATAATTTTACGGTATCGTTAAACGTATGGCAATTCTATACAATTTTGTATTCGATTTCTTTACCTAGATAATTAAAATAAAATCTCCACACTGAAACCAAAAGAATAATGCAATCAACTCAAGCGGTAAGATTTTTTTGTAAAGTATTCTAGTTTCAAAAAAATACTTCAAACAACTAACTTGAAAATGAGTTAAATTCGTTTTAGTCCAACAAGCAATGTTTGAAACAATTATTAATATCAAAATTATTAACATCCGTTAAATTTTAGATTTTTTCCATCTTATAATCGTGATGAATTTTCTTTTATAATGACTTTGTTTATTAGTCAGCATAATGTCTCCCTTGTATAGCGAGGGATTCGGCCCATTTACCACCGGCGTTGTCACGGGTCTGGGGGAAATTTTCCAAAATGACTAATAGTACAGAAAATCCCTACTATTATTACCTACCTATAAACCAGGGGCGTGCATTACATATAGGCACAAAGGTATAAACGTATGGAGTGCCTACCCTGACGCGGTACACGTGCGATCCTCACTGTACGCGCATGCTGATAAACGTAACTCTGTCCATCTGTTACCTCTACGCTTAAACTGCTTTAGATTTCTTATTATTATTTAAAAATATTTAGAAATACATATAATTATTTTTCTAGCAGCTAGTTTCTTACACTTTTCAACTTTATCATATTTATCTTTATAATTAACAGACGTCCAATTAAGATTAACAGACGTACCTGCCAATAATCTGGTATATACTAATAACAATATTTAACAAAACAGATAATTGTTAAAAGCTTTTGTAATTACTAAGTTCCGCTTGACAGCGCTTCATGTACCCATGTGCAACCAAATTGCATTGCTTGTAATAAATTCATTTGTTAGCTGGCTCACTGCACTGTGTCAGATTGTGAATATTATTAACAGTTGCATGTGCAATGCACACGTATAACCAAGCGCTTCATTGGAATCGAGTAATTAAGAATTCAGGGAAATTGGGCTCTGGTTTAACTGACCAGTTTCACTGTCATGATAATTGACTGACGTTGAATAGGGGATAATATAGGTAAATCAAATCTTCTATATATATAAAAGAAAGTTGTGTTAGTTACCCCGTTTATAACTCAAGAACGGCTGAACTGATTTGGCTGAAAATTGGCGGGGAGGTAGCTCGGAGCCAGGAAAAGGACATAGGATACTTTTTATCACGTTCCAGTAAAAAAAAAGAAAACAATATTAAGCTGATTTGTTAAAAATAGTATAACAAAACGCAACAATGACAACTGTCAAATCGACATTGCCGGGCGGGACGAAGTCTGCCGGGACCACTAGTATAATATACTTATAATGAAAATCTCGTGGCACTCGTGTTTGTGGTCGCGTTCCTTCGAAACGGCTTGACCGTTGATTTTATATTGTATGTATATTTGGTAGGTATCAGAGTAGGTCTTAAAATATATTTGGTAAAATATAATACCTAATTAGGAGCTGACCAACGTTTCAGCTAGAATACTAATTAGATTCTATTCAGATATCATATGTATTACACTTACCAATTACGTATTAAAAGTCATCAGCTGATCAGTTATAAAATTAAAAGGGGCAAGGAGTGATTTATTAAGTATCGAATTCTAAGCAATACATTTTAAGCTACAATTTCATCACTTTCATTTCCGATATCCCGACTAAGCTCGTTTTCCCACCACACTCATTTGTATCGGGAATTAGCGAATACTGTACTAAGCTAGATTAATTGCAGCTCACCACTTGTGGCCCGCTTGATAGCCTAATAAACGATACCAGGCAACACCTAGACCCAAAAATGATAATAATCAAACGATTACACACCTTAACGCAACAACAAAAAGTTCATTATAGAAACAGGTTACAGAAAAAGAACATCCCGTTGTCCGATTTAAAACTTTGCCTCAACCACAAAAGGTTTGTTTTTGGGGGTACGCATCTTTGGAGTTTTATTTGTTGCAATTTGTTTTAATAGTATTCAGTAATGCGCGTTGAGGGAAATACAAATATTACACTTGCTCCGCGATGGATGAGAAATAAAACTGCAGCGGAAATGCAGTTCAATTTAATTACAGTTCCGAAATGTTTGCAACTTTCTACTTCACGTTTGACAAATTTGCTGCTATTTCCTATGGGACGGATGGCTATTTGACAACGTCCAGTTACCATTCTTTTTTTCTCTTTTGGCGTCCCACTATTCACTCTGATGACTTTTTCGTGCATCACGGACAATACTCACTTTATCGAGGCACATAATAAACGAGAAGGTCACGGTATCCCCGTACATACCTGTAAAAAGAGACAATTGGTGAATATTTATTTTTATTTAATACTAGCGGCCCGTCCCGGCTTCGCACGGGGGGACTTTTTTTTTCATAGTTTTACGTGCCACGGAAGGCCTCAGAAACGATACTTTTCCCCCGTTTTTGAAACATATTCGGTTACTGCTCCGCAACTATAAGACCTAGCGTGATATTATATAGCCTATGTTACTCGGGGATAATGTAGCTTTCCAAAGGTAAAAGAATTTTTGAAATTTTGAAATACAAAAATACAAATCTTTCCTCTTTATAATATTAGTATAGATATAGAAATACAAAGATAGGTAACGTATTTGAACCTATTAATATAACTAACTAAACGTGTTTGTCTCCAACTGTCGAGTGCACAATAAGTTAAAAAAGTGTCAGCAAAATAAATGAATGGCAATGAGAATGAATGGCGGCGCCATGTTTTTTCTCATCTAATGTTATACAGCCTACACGCCGCACATTGCGATAAGACGAGACAGGGACTCGAAAATAAAACCTTCTCTGTAACGCAACGCGCTTTGAATGCCAAATGATGGTCAAATAATCGCATCCAGGGGTAACAAACTACGGAGCCCTTGCGCTCAACACTGACTAATGCGCGACGTTCAGCTTCTATGTTCGCAACCCCTGCTCAGACATTAAATCACTGGCTTAGAATCAACAACAAACCATCGGTCAAGTGGGCGCCAGAATGCAAATACCATAGTAGATTGACTCCCTTCTGTTTAACCTCTTTTGTTAAATACCGCTTTCCGTTATGGAGATTTTTCATTTTTCTTTTTAATTGGCTGCAGAGGAATGCTTTGACGCGCGGCTTTTCGGTTTTTCCGGAATGGCTTTTAGGGTATGCTTCATTTTTTTGCAACGTTCGCCTGATCACGTCTACTAAACTCGTCCTTTTCATGTCAATAGAAACTTGTATAACTCTGCGTTAGTACATACCTAAATAACTACGCTGAATGATAATGATAGCATTATTAGCTAAATTACGTAATGGTACTTTATAAAATGAATTATTCATTTTAATAATATAGAAATTATAGGATATTACCCTTATACCATCTGTGTCCTCGGCGTAAATAAATTTTCCGACATAAAAGAGGCTCCTTTAGCAAAATAGGCAATAAGATGGCAGAAGACATTTCTATTAATTCTCGCCGAAAATGTATACAGAAAGGGGAAACAGTTTAAACAATCAAGAAAGCAATATGAGCTATTAGGAACACAAAGTTGAGGGAACCCTTTGTTCATTTTATTTCAAGTGCTTATAATGCCAGTTCCCCTTCAAAACTAATTTATATTACGCAAGGTATTATACAGTTCATATTGGGTTTGTTATTTGTGTATGAATTCCATAAATTGCGATACTGCTATAGCATTCAGCGTGTCAAATCATACCTAATATGTCAGAGAATATTTACTAAGTTAACTTATTAAACTTAAAATACTAATATATCTATTTTATTAGTAATAAAACGACAAGTATTATATTGTATAAGGGATTTAAGTGCTTATACTTATGCTAACGTTTCGGAAATTTTACGTTCCTATATTCATAGCAGACTGACTAAACGCGAAAGCATTAAAAACTCAGTAAGTACCTACCTATAAATAAGAATCTCCAATAAATTTTCTTTAAAAACCCAAAATAACAATAAGCGAAATTTTCAGCATAAAGGCGGCTCATTAAACATTTTTATTCAGCAAGCAACAATAATTAAAAGGATAACAAGTGTTCAGGGCCTTTATAAGCACATAAACGCATTAACGTGCTGAAAGCAGATTTTGTCGGTTTCACTGTAGCCGTTAAGGGATAAAGGACTTTCCGCTACAGGGCACGTTTCAACAAATAAATTCTAATAAAGTTAATTAAGCCGTAGAACGGTATTATCTACGTCAAATTCCCTCTTAAATTATACGCAAAAAGCGCCCTGCTTTCAAATTGTCACCCAAAAAGATAAGTCTCTGTTTACGTGACTAGCCGTTGTAATGTAAGGGGCATTTTTGCAACGTCAGCTGAAACGAAATATAAATTACAGTGTAAACAACGTTTTTACTTATTGTATTATTGGTAAAAAATAATTAAAAACAATGTAGATCTCGAATTAAAATTGTTTATAATTTTTGGTTATATTTAAGGACAGACACCTAATTAAACAAATGTACTTAAATGTAACTTTTATTTTATAATTTTTGATTCAACTGCATTTCACTGTTATTAAATGAGGCATTAAACCAAAACATCGTAGTTTTATATACGTATTTATATTGCGTAGGTAATGTAATTCATTAAGAAAAAATAATATTTTTTTTATTTAAACACTTGATATTACAAACAGCTTGCTTGCTTGTAACTATTTATGTTTAAGTATATTATTAAGTTGCATTTAAGTACACTCTTAGTATTTCATAATATTATTTATGTAGTAAGTACATTGTCCTTATAATGTTTTTTGTTTATTTTTAACCAACGAAGTGTTTTTTTTTGTGTGCCGCTAAGGTTGACTGGTAGAGAATGCATCAAGGCATTAAGCTCTGTTTTGTACACTTACTTCTGTAAAGTTTTGTGCAATAAAGTAAAAATAAATAAATAAACATGTGACCTAATCAAGAGTATTGAATGTACAAACCGCATTTGTATCATCTTACTATTTATCGAGAAAATGGAAACTGTGGGCATCCATGAATAATTATTTATTATTAAATGAAATGCTGACTTTATCCGCTTAAAACTCAGACCCTTTAAAATAAACTAACAAAATAGTACTTTCAACAGATTGTATAGGTACCTTAAATATTATATAAATAAGTCGTTTATTTAGTTACATAAATATACCTATACTTACCTACTTATATTGACTTTAACACCTCCAAAAACTCAAATATGTTTTTTTTACATTTTTGACGTACCTAAACAAGCATTTTACAAGTAAACCAATATATGTATATATTAGTTTACTTGTAAATGCTTAATTGTAAAATAATTAGTTGTAACTAATTTGAGCTGTGACCATGTATCTGAAGAATCAATTAGTAACCAACCAACTTTAGACATTCTAAAACAAACTCCTTCGAAAACTCAAATATCGCAGTAACATTTCATCAGCATGTTTGCAAATACGCTTGACTTAACAGGAGTTAACAGTTGAAGTTGGTAAATTAAAATTTTGGCAGAAAGTGACGTCAGAACTCTGGCATAAGACTCTTGAACTACTACAAAGGCACGTACTGTTTGTTTCTTCACGGCTTTACGTTGGGCTCAAATAGAACTGTTTTAGCGGATAGGGAGAAAGGTAAACAAGACAAAAGGAGATCGTTCTGTAGTATCTTTAAGAAAGCCGGTGCTTGGAAGTCAATGAACATGGTATGGAAGGCTTAATGAGAATTTAAGTGGAAACAGTATAAATAAAGCAAGTAAGGTATCATTAGACAATTTATACCATCTAGTTCCAAAAAGCAAGCATTAACAATAAATATAAAACACCCAAAACTCCATTACAGTAGTACCTACCTATCTATTTAAATGAATTTGTTTTCTATGTGGTATGTAATTGTCGTTCTTAGTAAATTCATTAAAATACTTTATTTCTAGGAACATCATCCGAAAGTGAAACAAAATGGAAGGCATAATTAATAATAATATTGTTCAAAGTCTGAAGCAGAGTTAGCATATTGTTATTTAAATTGTAAAATTGCTTACTTCAAACCCGAACTTAGTTCCCATTTCCAGCTTTTAACGCCAAAGATAATCTGTTTTCGTATTCGAGATAATCCGACTTTCAAAGTTCATTAATAACCAACGTAATTTGTTAAACTTCGTTTTCAAAGTTCGAATTATTAAACGGCAGTCAAACCAATTAAACACTATTTAAGTATAATTTATTTTTTTACGGATTTATCTGGCGTAAATACCTATATAGATTTCTGAAAATATAAGAGTCAATTCAGTTACAGTTATTTTATTTCAATGCGTATATAAACACGATTGTGCAACTATGCTCGCGTCCCTGAATACTGTATATAATGGTTGTTTTATTCCAAATAGTTTACTTGTCAAAGCCATATAACAAGCTTAACCCTTCTCAAGTGAGAAATTAACTCTTGAAGATTTATATAGTGACGCCATATTGATTATTTGATACTTTTCAAATGTAACAAAATATAATCCAAATTTAGTCTAATATTATTAACTTGATCACTAGTACAAGTTACTTAACCACATCTGTCGTAATGAAAAACTTTTGAAAAATTACTATCTTTTGACGCTCAATTTAGTTTGCAACTATTCCTCACAAAAACATCAATAGTGGCGGAGAAAACTAAGTTACCATACAATTCGAATTGAGAGTTCGAAGTTGTGCCATCTTCATGCAACATGGACCAATTTGACTGAAGATCTCGTTAGTACTGTAGTTCATACAGTTCAGGGGTCTAAGCATTTTTGTTCGGTCTCGGTATAATCAAATCTAATCCAGTGCAAACTTTTCCAATAACCTTCCCCCACGGGACGACATTCCTTCATTCTGTGGAGTCGTAAAACGTATCTAATCTCGTAAAAACTGATGTCGCTAGTAATTTCCTGAGACCGGCGATGATATGATTGGCTGTGATTGCTCATATTTCTGATAACTTAGCGCCAACTACGGATATGCCATTAAACTATCAATATAACCTGAGCTACAGGCGCGGAACGGTGGTAATAAAACAAGGGCTTTATTCCATTAAGGGTTAAAGAAACCTTTCGTTATCTACTCTATAAATAAAAATAATTGCACCAAAACTTTCGTATTAAATAAGTTTTTAACATTTTCCAGGAGGCATAAAAATTTCACAAGTCGTCTTAACTCTGCGCCTTGTCTAGACGCACCATTTAACTAATGAGATAAATCTTCTGCAGGCTAGGGGTGATTTTTACCCCAAACAAGTGAACGAGTAATCTTTCAATCTTTTAATGACATAAGTTTGGATTCTCCGCGACGATTGTGAGTTGTTCATCGAATAGGGAATGTAAAAATACCTTGTCACGACACGCCTCCCCAATTTTATGATTCTTATTAGGGAGGGCTGAGTGTCAAATTTACAACTTAATTGGTATTTGTACCTATGATTTCACAAATAATCACTACGAGTAAAGAATGAGTAAAAATAACGGTAGGTTGATTGTTCTTCCGCCTAGGTCGAATAACAGTTTCCTTAGATTCAATCTAGATTCGCTAAATTAGATTAGAGAGTAAGCATATCCAGTCTACAAAAGACAAATGAGGTAAATAATTCACAATAAAGATTAATTTACCCATTTTCTTGATGAACAAAGAGGTAGAAAATTAAAAATAGCACGCCGTCTCAAAGGCCCCGGCATCGATCAAGTTACAGATTTGGCAACTACCAATTTGCAATTTGTTTGCTTAAAGAAATTACAAATTTAATTTAAGAAAATAACCTCCGATGGGTATCATCAGTCAAAATGAAGTCTCCCCTGGCAACGAGGGCAATGGAATGGAAACTCTCAAAAATGTAATCCATTTCTCTGCAGCAGATGACTTTACGAGATAATGATATCAAGAAATATATCTTGCGTAATGACACTTAGCGTGAATTTGAGTTCTTTACAATCAAGATACTTGATAGAATCTTTGCTCTATTACAAAGTTTTTAAGTGGCTTTGGATTTACCGTGACGAAATCTTCAAGGATTATTCCACTTCTGGCATCTTCTTGAAATTTAAAGTTGTCATTGATGAGTTAAACTCGTTGCCCGATTTGTTGAGGTAAACCAACAAATTGTGCAACATAATAATCGGATCAATTGAACCCTAAGTGATTGTCAATTTCGTCTGGACGCAAATTACTCTGTTATACCATCTCGATCCGGATGAGTCAGAGAGTGAATTAGGGGAACGCAGACGACAAAGCACTCAGCTACATTAGGCTTATTGTTACTCCTCTTAACAAATCATTCGAAAGCTGTTGTGTTTTTTTTTTCTAGATCAGTGACTTACTTACAGTTACAGTGTTTAATTTCTATTAATAATTTCATTTTTTTTACGATAAGTAACCCTTTTATTTTTTTATCTTCTCACCGAGTGTTTCATCACTTCGCATAGGTACATAAACAACAAAGACACCATGTTATTCACAAACAAAATTGTAATAACAAAAAGTGTAGGCATATACCATACATAAATTTAAACAAAGCCGTTTGAATAAAGCAATTGCAACTTCCTGTGGTCATACATCATGCGATATTTGCTTTCCTTGACATGCGGCTCACTTGCACAAATTGCTTCGGAAGGGATAACACAATTTTCAAGTTGGTATCCTTGTTCCCTGTGATCTTTTGGTTTTGACAGCTGTACCCAGATCATAGTGATATTAGCCGCTGACGTCTATGGATTTACTATTTACCTACAATAATATCATCACACAGAAAATAACTTCACTTATAAATAAAAAAATGTATTTTTGCGTATATTTCAACGTCGCTCATTCCCAGCCAGTTTGTACCTACGCATATATTTTATCCTTTTTGACGTCAATGTATGGTTATTAAAACCGCTATTAACGGATGCGTGCCTTTGACATGTGTGCTGATATTTAAATGGTTCATGCCGCGGTGGTCACGAAAACAGTTGATGAAATTCACATTTGATACATGGCGGTTGAATGACGTGGGAGCTGGTAATGAGGGACACATATGTACGATGCTTGTAATAAGGATGTTAATTCAGTAATTGCTTTTGAAAGGCAAGATTAGTTGTAAAGGACTTTCACGTGTTTGCCGAATTGTTGGAATTTATTTGATCTATCAAGTATAAGGATTAAGATCTATTGAATCTGTGACTTAAAACACGCTGATTTAGAATATTTAGTGCTTTGAATGTTGAACGTAAAAAGTAATATTTCGGAACATTACGAGTGACTAAAAGATTACCGTAACAGACTTGTAACCAGTCTCAGTTCATTAGCTCCTAATATCGAAAGCAAGGGCATCATTACAAAAATTGCTTCAATTATAGTCCAAAAATTATTACTTACACAATAAATAAGGACCAGTAATCACGATTGTTATATTAAATATTACATAAAATATACTTTTACCTATTTTAGAATGCCATAATTTGACCAATCAATACTGTAAAGATTGAAATAAATCTTTTAGTCGGTAATCTTTTAGTCGAAAAAATTTGTATTTTATATTGGAAATTATGTACCTACGTATAATAGAGACTTAAAACTTCTTTGTAGTCTAGACATACATTTTGTCTAAAACCGATGGAAAAGCTCTTTGAACAAAACCAGAAATTGGCAAAGACACAAATCGACGCAGTTAAGATTTGATCCAATTTAAAAGCATTCCGTGCATTGCTACAAAATGGAAAATGTTATTGAAAATTCTTATATAGCTTCAAAATGTCATGTTTATTGCAAATAGTATTATCTATCTCACATAAGAAACAAGCAATCAAATGATGGAGAAGTCAGTTTTCAATTATATTTCACATCATCGTTAATCAGTCGAAAGACACTGTTGCATATAGAATCTCCATGAACACAAAGACAGATCTGGCAGCGTCAGCATCCAGCGGATTCCAGTAACCTTCACTTGGTAATCAAATCACCTTTTACGGATCGAGCAGTTTCTGAGAGCATATGATGAACTGTCAAGTCTATTTTGTCGACATAATATTGAGAACGTTATCGATAAAAAGGTTTGTCGTGTCGATATTGTTCTGTTGATATAAAGACATAAGTGACATAATCGACATGGCAAGATTTGTCGTTATCGACAATGTTACCGATTTTTGGCAAATCACAGCGAGAATAAGACGACATCGACATGACAAGATGTCGACTCGAAAATTCATTTTAGGATCGCTGGTTCCTGAAGTCTAATATGGCCCACTCACTACCACTTAAATCTAACATTCTCATATTGACAACACCTTCATCAATTAATAGAATGTAAAAGTCCATAACCTTAAAGATGTGTGGTTTTTGATGCACTCTAACACCTAATTATATAGTTGACTTGATCTGACCACCCCGTGATTGCATTCCGAGTTGACCCCAGACCCCTCCATTAGCGTCAGGGGTCTTAACGAGATGGATGGACAGGTGACGGGAAGATGATGACTATAACAAATTGGATGTAGTTAATGCTACCTAAATTGATGATTTCGAGTAAAATATCTACAATAGTAACGTTGCATTTTACAGAATCAAAAGCGTCTGATTTCTAATCCATTCTTTTTGTATTAATGATTAGTACAATGTAGTTGTTTGTACTCAGTACAACAATGTATCGTATTTAATTATTGTTTATTTACATTGTCTGCGTCTAAATATAACACCGAGAGCCATTTTCAATCTTTCAATGGAAAGATAAAGTTGAATTTATTCAAATAAACATTTACAAATTAATTATATACTCTTGAAATAACAGCAACTATTCACGCCTTAACAAGTCCAAACCACATGCGAATCGGCAGTTTACGTTAAATGCCATTCACCCCGAAATCCGTCAGACAAAAAACTAAATAAGACCAAAGCATAGAATAACAAACATGTGATTTAAGGCGAGCACTTTTAGCTTTGTGAGCATTTGTGAGCATTTGCGAACTTCTACTGTGCGAATGTAAACACGGTCGGTTTCTCTGAACAGGCCGACTGTTTGCTGTAGAGGATTTATTCGGCCATTCTCTCGCTCTTCATGTGTTTTATCGCAAATAGCCCGCGATCATTAGGGAATGTTGCCGACTATCGTGTGCATAAACCACAATGATCAGTAAACTTACACGTATTAGTACGAGTCAATAATAAGTAGCAAATCTGCTAATACTGTAATTGCTGACAAGACGTTATAAGTGAGATTAGATTTAGAATAATATGATTATTAATATATAATGATGATGCCACTATTGTTCTGTCTTTTTATTTAGTGAAAACAAATGTAGACGACTTTTCTTATTTTAAACAACTATGTAGCTAATGGTATTACAATAATTCCATTAACTCGCACAAAATACTGTAATTGACTTAATCGGGCTTCACAAATGCCTCATTAATTCAGAGAATCGAATGAACAACAAAAACATTTTAGCTACCGCGCTCTTCGCCCTCACAGCGACAACATAAAGTATTTCAGATTTCCCTAAAAGAAAGAGACAAGTATTGAAGAACGGTATCGATGTCTCTTTTACTCAACCATTCACTCGCTACCTTAAAAACACTTACTTAATGTTAATTCGCAGATTTGCGAATCAAATTCGATGGAACAGAATTTCGATAATGCAAGGTAAGATAATCTTAATTCGCAATTTAATTTTCATACCATTTTCTGGGTGAAGATAATTTTCCCTTTCCGCGTTATTTCCCTACATTTCGTCTTCATAAGGTAATTTTCCTGGAGAGATTTTTGCAATCCAATTTGTGGGATCATATATCTTATGCATGAGTCTGATAAAATATTTGTAGCAGAAATATTTTGTTTGTATCATTTGGATTAGATTTACAAATAGCAACAGGTAGGCTGTATTATATTTTTATACGAACCTTGATCGCCTACCCTGATATAAGAATATAAAAAATGTGATGACAGCTAAAAAATAAAGGTATAAAGCCGCTCTTTAAAGTACTATAATAATCGTCTTAAAAACTCAATGACGGGTGACATAATATAACGTACAATGGAAGTTCCCCGATATCGGAGTCGACACAAAAGCTCTCGGAAGCCACTCGATACACCCGGTCTAATAAAAACCGGATATGGTCGGATATACAGGATGCGATCACCGCAAACTCCCTTACCATAAAAAACGTCCCCAACCAAAAAAAAGGAATCCTCAAAACTCGAGCACACTTTGTCAAATGCACTCTCTTTGCAATTTAAACTTTTTCAAAAGTTTTTAACGACGGGTTTTTATTTCGCACGCTCAAACTGCGAATCATATTTTTGCCGAGAGTTAGTCTTGGGAGTGTCGATAAGTTGATTTTACGACTCGATGAATACAGAGTGTGGCGACGGAGCGAGGGCGTCTGGGCAAACAAAGGCCGAGAATGTTGCTCTTCGGAAGTAAGTTCAAGATGTGCCGATAGTGAGGGCATGCACAATAGTAAGGCGATATGTCCCGGGGTAACCAAACAAGCCACCCCAATAGAAAACAAATTGACATTTCAATGAAACCCGCCCAAGAACCGATCCATTTGCAATTCAAAGAGGTACTCTTCAATAACATGCTCAGAGCGTATGGAAATAAGTACCCGAGTTTTGAAAAGGATTCTGATTTTTGAATAGATAGAAGAAGGGGTTCTTGAAGGTAAGTATTTGAAGATTAAGTAAAACTCCTATATTCGAGATATTAAAATATCGTTTACATTAAATGAATGAGAATATTTCCTTGTCGATTTATTAGCTTGAATGTTAGAGGAAATACTTTTATACGTTTGGATTGATGTATCTCCTTGGTTCACTAGAGCAAATGATGAAGGTTTAACCGTTTGACTTCTTAAAGAGACTATAATAGCGTGGGTGTGAGAAGTATTAAATGAACACGTCAATCCGAGAGGGAATAAGGGAAGTTATCAATACGGTCGGTGACTTGTGAACCGTGCCCTTAGTGGACCTACCCATAAAACTACACACATATAAGTAAAGTGCATTAACACTACGTGAAATAAAGTACGGAACCCCATAAATGTACCCCAGGAGGTTCCCGCGGCGCCCCCCTGGTGGCCTAACTTTGCGACTCGTATGTACTGTAATTGTTATTTATGGCAATTTTGTGTGACCAAGGATATCTAACAAGATATTTTCTGAAGACAGCTAGGAAGATAGTAATATATATGCTATTATGTCTGGACGTTGAAACACATTAAGCAAATCGACTGTGCAATTTGTGAACGTCCAAGTTTCGCGGAAGGAACCGAGTGGGCTAGTGAACATGTGGTAAAATTTATAGACTGAGACAACGTAACTACAAGTTATTGAGTACTTGCGACCTTATGCATTTTTAGGTCTTGATTTATATTAAACTCAAGCATAACACCTACACGAATAAGGCACATTTTTTAGAAGTTTAGGACTTTTTTTTTCTTTTATTCTTTGCGTTATAACTAATAAGACATGTGACATTTTTGTAACCATATGGCAGACCAACGACCGAATCCCATACAAATATACCAACAGCCATCCTCAGAGTGTTGACAGTTTTAATATGATCACATGGACTGTATTTGTTTTTAAGAGACAATTATTGTACTTCCCATATAACTCTGTGAAAGTGCTGTGACTTCGTATATCCGGCTTTGAGAGGAAGTTTAAAAAATAAATGTAATTTTTCCAATCTCGCTGGCAGTCATTTGGCATGTATTCAAAAGTTTAAAACTGTTCATTATTTTACGCTCCCCGTTCAAATAGGCAAAATAAAAAAATACCGGATATAATTACCAACTCCAGCCATTTTCATTTTATGGCAATAGTTTTACTTAAAAGCTTTTTACGAGCAGTTATAAAATTGTTTGATAAGAATAAAATAATTTATTAACTTAAAACTAATTAAAGCATTAAAAAAAGATTGATTCATAAACGAAAATTTAATTAGAAGGAGAATGTCTTAGATTACCCGCTGAATAAAACTTACGTAAATCAAGATTCAAATCTAACTATAACAAAAGGTTTCCACATTTGTTCACAAGACGCGACCTTAAATACCAAAACCCATTAATTACTTCTTACGAAATGATACATCTGCTGTGATATTACGCAATTTCACATAATAAAAGATGGAGGACTACACGTGTTGCCGTTACGAAAAACAATAAAAATCAAATGGTAATCTTTATGAGGCCGAAATGTGCGATATAATTTTTCGTCGGTAATAACCTGAGAGTCATAAAGTGCTGCTGTGAGCATAAAATGACTGCGTCATGCTTATACCGTTAAGAAAAGTCTATCAAATCACTAAAAAAAGGAAATGTGAGAGCTTATTATAAGGCCCGTGAATTAGTTGGAGAGTTCGTTAATCATACTGACGAGACAATAAAAATTACTCACGAATACTTTGTACGATATGAACAAATATGAAACGTTACTACGAAATGATTTGTAACAAGAACATGTGCGTAACGAATGGTTATTTCATATTGCATGCATTTGTTTACGGTTTTCTTGAACCAAACTCTTTGTCCAATGACGTAACCGAACGGACCCAAATTCTAAAATAGAACGAGTCTTTCTTCTCTATTTGAAAAAATGCTGTTTTTATTTGTATGTTGACAACAATGGAGCATTGAACTTTGGCAATAACCTATTCTTTGCTTACTATGCCGCAGTAGTTCATAGGGGATCAAATTAAAAATTATTGACCGAAACAAAACGACCTTTGTTGTGTTAACTATCGTTGAATTTTCAATTATTGCTTTGGTTGTAAAATAATTCGTTTAATAATCAATGTAGGCTTAGAACAACGCCTTCACAAAGCAAGAATTAGCTTTTCTGAGCACGTAATTTTAATGACATGATATTAATTAGTGTTATAATATAACTAAGTTTTGCCTGCAACTTCTTCTGCGCATGATGAGTACTTTAAACAATACTTTCATAAATTATAGCATAATAATATGTGTTACTTTAATAAGTAAGCTATATTATTGTAAAGTGTCATAAAAATTTTGTTTTTTCAAAGAGTAACAAACATACATCCAGATATCCATCCTTACATCCAAACATTCTTACAAACTTTTGCGTTAATAATTAGTAAGAATTACAGAGTATTTTTTGCAAAAAAAATGTTAAGATTGAAGCCCTATAATTTCGCTACAAAAGTAAATCGCAAATACATCTAGTTATTTTATCTACCAATGTAAACAGTGTTATCTAGTTAACACAGTTTACTAAGAGCATAAACACAGAAGCATTTCACTGATTGTCGTGTACACAAGACTTTTTTTACAGAGTCAATAAGCGTGTTTAATAAGCCATATGAGGATATATTAATTAAAATTGTTTGAACTCTTAATTCTGGCGTACATATAAATAAGGGCATGCCATCAACTCAACCGACAATTTCCTGCACGTTAAGATATATTCTTGTTTTTAACGACACATTTATTAGTGGTTATTTATACATGAAACTGTGGGGTTAGTGTTTTATGAGAACTTAAAGTTTATGATATGGACTAATTTGTTGTGTTAGTAATATATACTGAGCGATAGTAGTTTGGTAAAAGTTGTGAATTACAGGGGGTTGGATAGTGTCAACGTTTTGCGTTAACGGTAAACGAAACGAACAAACGTGGTCTGTTTGAAGAATTAAGCTACAATAAGATTTAAACTCTATTAATTTTGACGACAAGTGTGAGCGCAGTATCTCGTCGCATCAAAACGTAATTCTTGTTGTAGCTCATTTCTTCAATATTCAGGACAACGGACTGACGGCGGTTGAATCGCCCGTGGAATCACCCTTATGTTTGCTTCTGTCAATTTCATTTTTTTTTTTTTGTTGAATGGCTATAATATTTTTTGCGCACTTGAGATTTTAGTTTCCAAACATATTAAAGTAGGTAAGTAGAACTTACAGTTAAACGGCACATGTTTCTGAAGTCACATAGATACCGTGTCATCATTTACTTCCAAACATTCTAGGAATGCAGACATACCTGAAACAAAAGAATAAAATCAAAACCATGAACAGACAATTCGACAATACACAAACAAAAATAGTAGATCCGTTAACGCAATCCGTAATCAAATCGAGTCCAATAAAACAACAATTAAATCTAACCTTATTTTTATTGAAATCTCTAGATAAGTGATCGTATCGAGTCCAGTGCATCTCTAGTTCGATTTGCAGTTTTATTACAATTGACGACCGTCGATAAGGCGGCCCCTGCACGCCCCGTCCAATTACTTACGGGTGCACGCGCGAAACGTGCCGAGTGTGGACTCACCCTTATCTTAATTTCATCTAAGTTCTCGCAGAATCAACCCGCATTCTATCTTCTATAGCATCAGGCTTTAGTTTTTGCTGATCGTATAAACAAGATGAAGGTGACTCTTGGAGACAGTTGGAAATTTCGTATGTTAAAGAATTTTGCTTGCTAAGTAACTTCTGTCAATAAAATATTGCTTTCACTATTCTAATGAATGTATTCAGCAAATGAAATAATACGCGTTAAATTATGAAGCATGAGAAATCATTACTTATTTCGTACTTTTTATTAAAATGAAGAAAGTAAAGTAAGTAGGTACCTAAATAAACAATAATAATAAAAAGTATGGTATTACTATTAATACTATACTTTTTTTACTAATTTTCCTAAAAAAAGGCATAATTTATAACAATAAAAAAATTAAACAAACGGAATCCATAATAAACATTGTCCTAAAACTGACCAAAATACGAAACAGAAAAAGCTTATCCAAATAACATAATATTCCTTGACTGGACGATAATACAAAGTCAGAGTGCAACGCAATTTTGTTTTATATCGAACAGTGAAGACAAGATAAGTGTAAGGGTCCATTGATAGTTGATAATATCTCCTCCAGCGTGAGATTCAATGGTTTTTATCGTGCCGAGACAACTGATTTATGATTCTTTATTCCGATTCAATAGTTCGCAATGCACGCCTTTTTGTATCATTTACTTTCAATTTCGATTCCATTGCTATTTTAGCTATTGAAAACGAGAGAAACACGAGCCTATGTTTTGCTCTGTGATATCTTTGGGATTTCCTTCCGTAGCTATATGAGTAGAATATTCGAGAGTGAATTACAACAATCATCATCATCATCATCAGCCCGTCGCAGTCCACTGCTGGACATAGGCCTCTCCAATTGCACGCCACTTTGCTCTATCTTCGGCTGCTCGCATCCAGCTCCTGCCAGCCATCCTACGCAAATCGTCACTCCACCTTGCCTGAGGACGTCCTACACTACGCTTGCCGAGACGCGGTCTCCACTCTAGAACACGTTTACTCCAACGGTTATCGGTTCTTCGGCTAATATGGCCAGCCCACTGCCACTTTAGCTTGCTAATCCGGTGGGCTATGTCGATGACTCTGGTTCTCTGCCGAATCACCTCATTTTTGATTCGATCCCGCAGAGAAACGCCGAGCATAGCCCTTTCCATAGCCCGCTGAGCGACTTTAAATTTGTGAACCAGCCGTACCGTCAGTGTCCACGTTTCGGTTCCGTATGTCATGACGGGTAGGACGCACTGATTGTAGACTTTCGTCTTCAGGCACTGTGGGAGTGACGATATGAAGACTTGACGTAGCTTCCCAAACGCTGCCCAACCTAACTGAATTCTTCTATCCACCTCATCCTCGAAGTTGTTTCTACCTAACTGTAATGTCTGTCCAAGGTAGACATATTTTTGAACAACTTCGAGAACGGCGCCGTGTACCGCAATTGGTTCCGGTAGTACATGTTCATTGAACATGACCTTGGTTTGTCTAAGTTCATCCGTAGGCCAATGCGTACAGAAGAGTCAGCCAGATCATTCAGCATCTGTTGTAGGTCCTGCAGCGTTTCTGCCACGATGACGATATCGTCAGCAAATCGCAAGTGAGAGATGTACTCGCCATTTACTTTGATGCCACGTCCTTGCCAGTTCAGCGTTTTGAACATATCCTCCATTGCATTTGTGAACAATTTCGGGGAGATAACGTCCCCTTGTCTCACACCGCGATGCAATGGTATAGGCATTGTTTGCTGATTCTGGACTTGGACGGACATGGTAGCGGCTTCGTATAAACATCTCATCACTTGGATGTATCGCCAATCGACTTGGCATCGCTGCAGGGACTCCAGAACAAACCAGATCTCGATCGAGTCAAAGGCCTTCTCATAGTCCACAAATGCTAAACACAGGGGCTGATTATACTCTTCGGTCTTCTGTATAATCTGCCGCACTGTGTGGATGTGGTCTATGGTGCCGTATCCGCTCGAAACCCAGCCTGCTCCGGTGGTTGGAATTCGTCAAATCTTCGCGCAAGACGGTTCGTGATTACTCTTGAGAACAGCTTATAGACGTGACTTAGAAGGGAAATGGGTCGATAGTTCTTCAGCAGGGTTTTATCTCCCTTTTTGAAGAACAAGACGACCACACCTCTACTCCACATCTCTGGAGTTCTCCTTCAAACAAGACGGCGTTAAAGAGTTTTTGGAGCTCCCTAAGTATAGGTTTACCTCCTGCTTTTAATAACTCTGTTGTAACGCCATCTTCTCCAGGGGCTTTTCCGTTTTTGAGCTGTCCAAGAGCGATCTCGATTTCGCCAATACTGACTTCTGGCAGGTCTTCGCTGTAGTGGCGTGTTAAAGTGGCTCTAGAATCCTCATTTCCGGGATCAGGTCGAGATGCATGCGAAGCGTACAACCGGCCATAGAAGTTTTCCACTTCGGTTAGGACTGCCGGCTTCGAAGCAACGACTTCTCCAATTTCTGTGGTCAACTTCGTCAGGTGGCTTCTTCCAAGAGATTGTACAAACACTTTTGCTCCCCGGTTTTGCTCGATCGCTCTTTCGATCGAAAGAGGATTGAAGGACCGAAGATTGTGTCGTACGCGTTTACTAATCTCTCGGTTTAGAATCCGTTTCTCTGACGAAGTGACGGGTGGGTTTTCACGTCGTTTCTTCATTAGCCCTAAAGTCTCTTCCGAAAGCTTCGACTTCCTGCCACTACGTTGCATTTTACAGAATCTCGTACCTTCTTCCCTGAGAATCCGAACCACATTTTCAAGGTTCTGGTCAACGTCAGTTGTGGTTTCCACGGCAGCGAATCGGTTCTCCAGATTGGACTGGAACGTTTCAGATCCCATCATAGTTTGGAGCAAAGTTGGTCGGAGCCTGGCCTTCATCAAGCGAACACGTTCAGCCCTGAAGTCAATATTCAGAGAGCCTCGGACGAGTCGGTGATCGCTTCCGGTATTGAACCTATTGATCACAGAGACGTCTCTGAATATATGCTTTTGTCCGTCATGATGAAGTCGATCTCGTTTTTGTCACAGTGCCCGGTCTTTGCCACGTCCACTTCCTTTGGGGCTTTTCTTGAAAAAGGAATTCATCAAGAAGAGCCCCTCGCGTTCCAGGAAGTTGACGAGCATTTACCCCTATGATTTCTGCTCCCATATCCATGGGATCCTACTACCGATTCGTTACAATTTTGTACTCCCACTTTAGCGTTAAAGTCCCCCATGACAACGTTGTAATGGGTCTTAGTAGTGAAGTGAAGGGCCCTCGATATGTCATCGAACATAACCTCCACCTCATCATCCGAGTGTGTGTCGAGGTCGGTGCGTACACGCACCACCTTGAGGCTGTACCTCTCGGTGAGCTTGATGATGAGGTACGCTACCCGATTCGACACACTGGACACTTCGACAACATTGTCAGCCAGGGACTTATTGACCAGAAACCCAACGCCACCTTGAGATTGTTGGTCTCCCTCTCGGAAGTACATTAGGTGGCCTGATTCGAGAGATATGGTGTCCTCCCCCTCTCTTCGGACTTCACATAACCCTAATACGTGCCACCTAATCTTCTCAAGTTCCACCTCCAGTTGCGCCAGATGCGAGTCGAGCCGTAGCGTGCGTCCGTTGTACGTCGCCAGGGTCAGTTTGGTGTGATGGCCTCCCGTAGCCCGGAGATTCTTCGCACCCCCCGTCCCACCGTTACCATGGTCGCCACCGTGACCAGGAATAGCGGGACCGCCGGGAACTAGGGGCCGTGGTCTTTGGTGTGCCTGCATGGAGGTAAAAGCCCATAATCGCCACGCTGGGCAGGCGGGTTGGCGATCGCAGGGCGTAACTTCTTGCTTCGATGACGCTGCTGCCCGTCATCGAGCGGAATTTAGCTACGCCTATGTAGGGTGGATATACCGCCATCAGTCGGTCGCCAGAGCCTCGTTCGTTGGACAGCAGGGTGCACCGCGTGCAGGTGAGGTTGGCTTGGGGCGAGTGATGATGATGGTTTCGCCCCCTCTCACCCTACAACAAATCTGCGTCTAATAATAATAAACAGTACTGTTAATTAGGACTTAATAATATGTTATCTGTACTAATATAATAAAGAGGAAAAGTTTGTTTGATTGTTTATTTGTTTGGATTGAATAGGCTCCTAAACGACTGCACCGATTTGAAAAAGCTATCCGCTGTTGGAAAGCTACACTATTCCCGAGTGTCATAGGCTATTAAAACAAGGGCGAAGCCGGGGCGGACAGCAGGTATTTTAAATAGGTACCTACCCTTCAAAAATCTTTATTCTACGCTTTCACGTTCTATTCAAATGCCTTCAAAACAACAGGCATTTCATGCAATTTCCCTCACATTAATTAAAAGAACAAGGCTTCTAAACAAAGCAGACCCGTATTCAAAATGTACTGGAATTCGAATAATTTGATCAGGTGAATGAATTAACTTAATCAAAGTTAGTTTTTGGCGAACACGGACGCGGGGCGCCCCGTCGGATTTCAATTTTCCACTTGATTTATTTGAGGATGGTTCAGATAAGGAGGGACGCGGGACTTCTTGTCCAACCAACATGATGGATGGAGTTTTATGTGAAAGATAAAAATATATTACGCGCATAATATTCCATTAAGCAAGGACGTCCTGTGTGGTTAGACTATTGAATCAATATTAGTACTTATACGTTACACTTTTAATTAGCTCTTGGTCTAATGGTGAGAGCCCCTGACTACGAAACTGGAGGTAACAGGATCAAATCCTGCTAAAGGCATCTATCTGCCTGTGCTAGCATTTGTACCTGAGTCTTAAATGTCTTATTTATTTATGTCTGTTTATACGTCGTCTACTACCCTTAGTTCAAGCTTTGCTTAGTTTGGAACTTGATTAATTGGTGTGAATAGTCTAAAAATATTTATTACGAATTTACGTCTTACAATCAAAATTTCATTATTTTTATATTTAACGTCAATACTATATTATTATAGCTATAAGTTTAAAGTATTGACTGTTGTTTATAGCCCATTCTGAGGTAACTTTAAAAGAGGATCAGATATACTTAGTCTGATCTCCCTGTAACCTCAAAAATCACAAGACATTTAATAATGTATGTTTAAATAGATTTCTAGTTGCTTGGCCTTTGTTTTCTATTCACCCAAAGGCATTACCGATTACATAAATTAGATAACTCGTGTGGAAACAATGGCTCCTGTACCGAAACAACGAAATCCAATTAAGTACCAACACAAAGTTTCAGAAACATGAACCGATTTTAAGGCTTCACGTAAACCTAATTTCAAGAACGACTGGCGCATCGAGCATCATTAAAAAGTTTAAAATATATTTCGGGAATTGTATATTGCTGTTATCGTGTGAAAATGGTCGATTCTAATTACATTTGTACCATAATAAACTTAGTAAAATTGAAAAATTTTATCCACGTCTGTACCTCTATTGTGAGGTACCTACCGTGCTATATCGAATTGCACCATTGGTAATTGGATAATTTGATTAAATTGTTATATCATAGTAAAAAAAATAAACAAATCTATATATAGTACCTATTCAGCATTCTTCCTCTAATATCTCTTTAATAATGAAGATTACTAAAACGTACTCTTCTATAAATATTTCAATATTACACTAGACTATTACAGATTGCAATTGCTTAATATATGACATACAGAACTAATTTGACGCTCGCTTCCTTCAAATATGCTTAATTTCGTACCAGTATGCATGACAAAATTCACAGACGTGCGACTGCAATTCATATTACACGAATTATACTCAGTTGGAAGCCCAATTAGGTAATTGATGTGTACGGTTAACGTTGTACACATAAATGAACAAGATAAAAGTGTTGTGAAAATTTACAATGTAATCGGTACAAAATACGGGCCGATACGTGTTTTTGCGTCGTCCATTGTGACTATTTACATCAATAAGCTCTTATATAGTATAAAATTCAATAGCAGCCTGTATATCGGTTTCCCACGTTTTATCGTTGAAATAGTGGGTTTGATTAAGAAAGAGTACTTAAGTATATTTAGAATTTGTGAAAGAAAATAATTTTATCGGTCCTATACACAAACAAGACAAAATAAGCACGGACTTGAAAAAATCTTCAACTAAAACAAAATCGAATCCTAACATGGTTGTATCATTCTGTTACAAAAAAAAAACTATTCGATGTTTTCCTTATTTGTGTCCATAAAAATCTAGGTCCTCGCGATACTACAAAACGCCACAACAAGCGCAGAACCATGAAATTATACGAGACATTTTTGGCATTTTCTCATTGAAGAATCAAAGCAGGGGTTTGGATGTTCAGAATATTTAATCAAGAAGAAGTCGTATTAATCAGGCCGGCTTTCTGAATCCGAATAAATAACAGGGCAGGTATGGGGCGGATTCAATTTTCCATGCCAATAATTTCGGATACATTTACGAAGCCCCATCACGTGCTTCGACAAATCTATTATTATTGGACATTAAAGGCAGCGTATTTAGAGCATTTGTAATGAAGGGATCTTTTAGGGTCATGTTAAAAATTATACGTATGCAATTTCATTCAACGCTATTAGCCATATCTAACAATAGACACGACTGTGCCACAAAGAAATAAACCGTTAAAAAGCAAAGAGCTGAAGGCACTAAACGCGTTTCCATGATTTCAAAATTTATTATACTCGTAAAATTAAAACTCAAAATTCAGCAATATCTCAGAGAGAAAGATAAAAACGCGAATGACACATAAAATAAACTACGAAGTGTACTGAACGCGATTGTAAAAGCCATTGTATTTTTTTACCATTAAGAAAATTTTAAAATACAAGAATAAAAGAGAACGGGAAAATTCAATATCTCAGAAAAGCGCAACGGCGTATTGTGGAGAAGCGGACAATGGAGCTAAAGATTATATTGGTTACATTCGGGCGAAAGGAGTGAAAAATATCTACTCGAGAGATACTCCCGACATCACCCGATAATGGACAGTTGTGTACTCCGATGTGATTTGATATAATAGCAGAATTGAAGCTCTTTGGAAAGGAGATTTATTATTTGTATCGCGCAATATTCGCATTACAGCGCTTGAGCTTCGATATTTATAGACAAAGAGCTACTTACCGATAGTGTTCAGTTTGATTTATTGTTATTACGGGATAAAGTGATTGGAATGCCAAACAAGAATATACAAATTATGCATAGCGGTTCTAAACTGAAAATACGCATTCAAAGAACTTTCATCACGCCGTATTGCATTCCAAAAACTTAATAAAAGCGGCCCATTTGTATTTTCTTTCAACGTCTCATTTTGGGACAATACGCCTAATGTAATGCCACAAATGAATACGGAATTCCGGGAGGGTTCCCTAAAACTAGGGAGAGAGTGCGAGTGTGGCAACACCGGAAGCGAGTCAAAGTGAATCAGCTCGCGGCGGACATGCCTGGATTAATTTGTTAAGACGAGACTTTCACAGAAGGAAATAAAAATAGACGGTCAGTAATCGCTTTGTCCTATCCATTGTAATTTGCTTTCACCGATTGTTGTAGTTCGCTTCGAATCCAATGACATTTTGAATTACGTAGTTTATTTTTTTCTTCGCCAATCAACGAGTACAATAGGCAGGGTGTGAACAAATGGCCGGCAATTAGATTTTGGCACGCTTTTTGATTTAACGTCTTTATTAGAGTAGAGTAAACTGTTTTAACTTTATTGCCGGTCGAATGAGTAACGGCAACGTAACGATGTAAACATTCTAAATTTAAAGATCAGAGAATTTTATTGTTGAGCAAAACATAAATGAAATTAGCCGTTAACAACTCAATAGACGACGCGAATATAGTCATACGTCAACACGCATTATTAAATTTGGTATTGGCAACACTCATCCAATAACTTTGAATAAAGAACTCACAAACACGTTATCTGTAGAGCCGTTTCCACACCGTCAACATTTGAGGTAAATATGCTTCCAAAACTTCGCACACTGTCGGTTTATTCAATAGAATTTGATGTAGTATCACCCGGTATATTTCCTCGGCTTACTGTTTTCCCGACCCGGGAAATATAATAAGCGGGTTATAACATTTGCATATAGATCACCGTGTTCCACCCCCGAAAGTACCTATATTGTTATTTCCAGAATATTCTTATGAAGAGCTGTAAATAACGGCAAAGGCCATGCGTATATGCGGTGATAGATACATTGAGGGTATTAGATATGGCATTAATTATTTTACGTTCATGAATATTGATTTGAAAACGTTGTAATAATCAGAACTCTTCAAACAATAGAATCGTTTATATCACTTGTTTTGTTACCCTATCGCAAATTTTCCCCTTGGGAAGATAATATCTTTAAATTTACGGAGATCGATTTCGTGTTTAACTCGTGAACTTGGTCACGGATGTTTGCAATCTAAAAACGGCACGAAAGGTTCTAGAAACAGATAGTCCTACGGATTTTCCAAAGTAATACTTTCTAAAACCGCTTTCGATTTAAGTATGTGATACTATAGATAAAACTTCCTCAACCACAATACTTGGATCGCACAAGTTTTTCAAATCCTATAAAAATTCAGCGAGTGTCACCGCGTAAGAGGGGATACAGGAAGACCCGGGTATGGAAACCAAAGGAATACGCCACCCAAGTGTAGCACACGTGATCCATATTTAAACGTATTCGAAACATGCGAAGCAAAATTGTGTGTAAGTTTTCTGCTTGAATCAACACGGAAAGACGATACTGTTTTGTTTCCGAGTGCTTTGAGGTGAGGTGCTTTAGGAGATTTGGTGTATGTACTCGCTTACTTATGCTGAATTCTATCATAGTTGAGCTTTTGTGCCAAAAAATTTTGGGTAAACAAATGAACATAAATTTAATATCGAAACAGATCATCTTTACAAAACCGAATTGGTATAAAGTTAGTTATGTATAAAAATTGTGTTTTGATTATTTTGCTTGTTCAGAATGAAGAGGAATGGTGATTGTAGGATCGATCCCGCAATGGGTTGACGTGTTGTATTTGGATATTAGTTCATGGCCATTTATAGACCAACTATATCTTGTTGTTTGCAATAAGTTTTCTTGGCTTGGACCATTTTGGGACTAAGTGGAATTCATCCCAAAATATACACCTATAATGTTACAATAGCAAATGGAATTAGCAAATCAAGTACCTGTCAGAAATTACAGGAAACATTTATACTGCGTTCAACGTACAACAGTTCAACAGCCAGTATTGCCAAATGAACTGCAGCGCATTCGACAGCGCGTGAACTACATCGGTGCACTGGAATAGGATTTGAGAGATGCAATTTCCTACATCCCAACAAAGGACGCGACGTGTTGTAATACGATGCACGTACGCTATTTTGACAGAGCATGCACACAATGAACGGATTTGGTAGGCTCGGTATCTGGACATGGACAATTTGAACGTTTGAGTGCCATTTGATCAGCAACGTCGAGGATAACAGAGCGGTTTAAACTAGTGAACTTAGCTCGATAGGCACTGATTAAACTCAAAGGATTGGTGCTACTGACAACATTGGTCCTTCCAGCCATACCTATTGATGTTTGAAGTTGTCGAAATAGATTTAAAAAAATATTCTTGTAATTGTTCTAAAGTGGTTCGTAAATATATTTTTGTCTAGTTAGTCCCTAAGTATAAGTGCTCGTACTAGACTATTGCTCGAATTCTCTGGATAGAAGCAGATCGAACAAGCCTTCAGCTTCCTAATCAGGTGCTTTGACCACTAGACCAACAGATCGTCGCCAACAACAAAGGAGTTCTATTATCTAAACCACACGAATTATGCTAATAGGATTAACCTAAATGCATCTTCAACATTCAACTCTATTATTCATTCATTTGTTATTCCAATAGCAACTCGCCAAACTAGATTAGCAAAATGGAGTTCGGATCGAATAGACTCGGAATCGTCACATAAACAAAACCCCTATGACATGCAAAACTTTGCATGATCCCACGGCCCGTAACCCTTTTTGATCCTCTTTGAATTCTAATTACGTTCGATAAAGATACTGAACACGATTTTAATTGGATACTAAACCGACTGTTACGTTTGATTGGAATCAAAATGTTTTTACAGTAGTGTCAAAACAAAAGGGAACTCTCCATCTTGAAGTCCAATAAATTCACTTATCAAGATGGTGCCGCGAGAGGCGTGATCGTGTAAACTCCTCATTGTCTCAAAGGCCCCTGTTGATCACAACAAATTGATTTTTAAAGAGAAAGTGTATTAAATGCCGACTAGTGAAAGGTTTGCGATATCGTGAAGATTGCGTCTTTCGATTAAAACACGTCATTTACGTTACCGTTTGAGATAATTTATGAAAGATATTATTTTAGCTCTTTGTCTAAATATAATTAGATTTTTTTCCACATGAAGGGTTATGATTTAAAGTGGTGCTTTGTACCTACGTTAAGACTTACATATCTACGTGGGTACCTATATAATGTACACATACCTATAGACGTTTCTTGATTATGGTATAAACTACTATATATTACCGTATATAGTAAACCAATAAAAGTGTAAAGTAAGTTAGTCGAACACAATAGAAGTAGAATCTAAGTTTTTAAAGCTATTAGAATAGAATAGAATTTCTTGGAATAAAAAGTAAACTTTTTTGCAAAATTACTTACTCATTCCGGCCGTAAATATAGCTTATTAGATTTAACAGAAAACTAGAAGGTAGTTCGTGCGAATCAAGACATATGGATATAGTAGTGAATCAATTAATTAACCCATTTGCTTTGTATAGGCAATTAACTAAATTAGTATAATATCGCGGGTGAATAGACAAAGCTTTGAACTGTATATTAAATTTTGTTTATTTGTAGACAACATTACAACATCATTAATTTACAATACTATAAAATGTGCATGTATAAAAATTATCAAATACAAAATTCGCTTTCTTTGAAACTGGGTTTGTTGCAATAAATTTTCTATCAAAATGTAATGTGTTATACTCATTTACAATTATGTATATTAAAGAGATCTCAAATATTTTTAAGAATCGTAGGTACTTAATCTTCGACATAATATTAAATTGGTTACGCTACTTTTCACAATTGGAGACCTTTAAAATTTTCTCTCTAGTAAAAGTATTTTTAGAAAATCTCTTTGCCGCTTTTATAAAATTCAGTTTAAAAGCAAGTACAAAAGTCCCGGCAACGAGAAGCCATACGAAAACTATCTTACAAAGGTATCGATTATACTATTGTGGCTTCTGACTTTGATTTGCCATCACAATAATATATAATATAATAAGAAAAGCCTGACATTGTGTTTAAATATTGAAATTTAATTTAATAGGTAACGTAAACGTAATTAAAATTTCCAATTACGTTGTATTTAATTGCTGTTCAGATTGTTTACAGAATAAACTCTTTATACAATTACAATAGATACGAATACAAAAGAATTGTATACTTAACACAATATATCTGTTAACTCAACGATCTTTTAATTGATGACGAACGCAAATATTTATTGGTTTTATGCATAGAAATAGTGCACACTGCACCAAAAACGAATGTCCAGTAAAATCATAGAGCAATAAAATGGCTGAATCAACACGATAAACCTTTGCCTTTTTAAACCTGAAACTAGGACTTTGTTTCGAGTTTATTTGTATTATTGACTTACGTTTTTTTTTTTAAATAAGACAAACCGTGTCCTACATTAGGCAAGGTACTTTCAAAACTTTGTTACAAACTAACTTCTAATATGAATGAAATAGCAAAAAAAGTTTATGATGATAACATAATATGATTAAGACTAAACTTCCACAGTTAGTACGTAACAACAAAGCAGTTTATGTTGTTTTAAAGCTGATTGTGGTAACACCCTTACGTCAATATAGACTCAACTTCCTTTGTGAATTCCGCGGCGCCTATGGGAGAACGCAGAGTGAAACCAATCTATCAATTTCCTACTCACTATATAAATAGAAGTTTCTTAAAGCGACTCAGAGTTTATTCAACAATCGATGGATTAAAAAGTTTCGCACAAATTAAGGTGCGTACGTGTGTTTACCTCCTCCGGGGGGACCATCAAAATGCGCATAAATCAAAACTTCGCCGTCACTTCAGGGCCCTTTCAAAGAAAACTGTCGCTTTCAATTTCCGAAAACGTTCTCGAACTTGTTTATCCTGTTTTTGTTTACTCTATTGATGGTGAAAATTTTTAATGTGTTTTCTTCCCGAATATACAAAAAAAATACGCATTAGGAACACTTGATTTTTGTTCACAAGAAACATTAACGTCTTAAAATAACTTTACGGGCTTACATTGTTTATTAAGTTTAAATATAACAAGAAATAAAAACATGAATAGGTCGCATTATATTGTTATGGTTTCACACGTATTGACTGCGTATTATGGTCATATTTCAAAACAAATCCACCACAATCCCGACCCATTAAGGTTCATTTTGAAATACATGAGCTTAAAGCTTTAACAAAGAGCTTATCGCAGCAGAGTTCAAACTAGACTGCCATTGTTCAGGTATATAGACCTCGGATTAGCAAGTGCTTGCTATAAAAACTCGAGTGCAGGTTCATGCCAAGAAAAAGGTAAAAGTCTTTGTTCTCCTTAGCCAAAACAAACGATGTGTTTAAGCGTTTGTTACAATAACAAACAAGAGAACACGGGGCAGTGGAATGCAGACGGAAGTCAAGATGAAGAAG
Source organism: Polylopha cassiicola (assembly GCA_038024825.1). Taxonomy (NCBI): domain Eukaryota; kingdom Metazoa; phylum Arthropoda; class Insecta; order Lepidoptera; family Tortricidae; genus Polylopha; species Polylopha cassiicola. Next base: position 7,272,061 of record CP149059.1, read on the forward strand.
AATTTTCCTTACATGAATCTAAATAAATAATATATTTAATTTGGTGACGTAATTTATAAAACATTGACAATATAAACAACAAGAATTTTACCAATTTACTAGCAGAGTGCCTTCGTCCGCATGGAATAGTTACTGCTTTGCTCTTATTCATCACTTCAAAAACGGCAAAGTTATATTCTAACTTTTGACTCCTGGGGTGAATTTCCAAACATTCTTTCCTAGAGCTCCTCTACGTTATACAAGGACCACCTGTGCAAAATTTCAATTTTCTCACCCTTATACTTTAGGCTGTTTAGGCCCTGCACTGATAATATGTCAGTCATTAAGTCTTCTCATTTCAGCAACGACCGAGTTTACTACGCCCTCAAAACATTAGTTAGAGCCTATGCTTTCTAAAGCCGTATCGAAACATTAGCGGACAGTCACGATCCACTCAATCCAACTCGTAGAGTGTGTAAACGGCTTAATCAAGCAATGCAAAGGGCAACGGTTCAACGCAAACGAGCGTGTCGAGTTACCGCATTCGCGGATTACGGGCATTTGTTGGTTTTCGACGAAATTACTCTACCTTTTATACGAATAAGGTAATTCAGCGATTTGAGGTTTCATTGCCATTACGATTCGAAGCTGACATTCGATGTTAAACATTTACAAATGTGGTAGTTCCGGAATCGGAAAACCATTAACAAATTAATTTTGTACTATGTGGTCGTTCTTCATTTTTACCTATAATAAACCGACGTTTTTTCGTTCATTGAACTATTAATTATTGTGATTTTGGTGTCCGATTTTTATCATTTTACGTTTTTTTATAGGGTCCAATTAAAGTTTCCTTTTCTTCAAATATTGTTATTATTTTACTGTGGGCTTTTTCAATGTGGAGTGGAGACCAAATAAAAAAATGCTGGTTCGAGTAAGTAAAAGATTACATTTATTATAGATAAAAAAAAATAAAGACTTTTATTGGAACATTATAAAATAGTTATTGTCAATACTCTAATGATAAGCTATAATAAGACGAAGGACAGACTATTGAAGATACAAAAGAAGAACGACAATATATTTTGCACGAGAAATATAAAATAATATAACTAACGGTCGTCTACTTAGAATCTAAATAGAATGGAAACCTACCCCCAAATTGTAAGAGAAGACCCAAAACGATCCAATTTATGAAACGAATAAAAGAAACCAATTGGCAAGTTGGCCGCCATTCGGCACACGCGGTCTCGTCTATCCTCTGAGCCAATTTGGCGAAACTAAACAACTCGCGTTATGATTTGTCGACAACGCTGACAAAGCAATATTTCCAGACAACTGTCTGTGGGGGAGGCTAATTGTGCAAACAACGCGTTGACGTGTGAGAAATACAGTAGACCAGCCGTCATTCTGGGAATGCTTTTGGGAAACCTTAATGACTTGACAATAATGAATGTGTATGTCGATTATATTAAAGTTCGTTTCGAGGTTGAGTTTCTAGTGTCCAGAAACATTGCGTCATTTTTCAAAAAAAAATTGAAATTATTGGAATAAAAGTAGGTAAGTGACAAAGTCGATATTGATTAAAAATAATACTGATCGCCAAAAATGATATTTGTATAGCTTTTTGAAATAATTAAGTAAAAATTTAAGACTACGATATATTTTGATTATCGCACGTGTTAAAATGAGCAGAGTTACAATCGTGAATAGGCTGTGTTATAACTTTCGTAAAATAATTCAAATGCAACAGTAATGTCCGTTATTTATGACTTAGCACTGAGAAAGTAACGTCCAATTAAATTTAACATACTTATGTACAGTTACACAATTCAAAGACCAAGTAATAACAAATGCATTCTAAATATTTCCTTATTCGTCGAAACTAACGTATACTATATTTCATCTATGTGCAACCAAACTGATGCAACATTTGTGCAACAAGAAACAAATGAACAGCTGACGAAAGGATGCATCTCAAAAACTAAAATTAATACCAGCAATTATAATAATGGCTGAAATGTGAACGGTGTTTACGTATACAGATTAGTCAAATCGAAGAAACAAATGAAGCTGGTGATAGCTGTTCCTTTGTTTAATAGCAAATGTGCTACCACTGTTGTTTTCACCACGTAATAATCGGGGGCATGAATTCTCCAACAAATTATTTACAAAACGTACCGTTAACGGAAACTTCCTACACGTCGGGAATTGAGTCGTTTCACTCGACGAAAATATTTCCGTTTCTCATAATGAAAACAGCTCGAAACGTACTGGTAAGGAAAGCGCTTTTAATTTCCTATCGCTCCTTTGTGCTTTTGAAATGTAATGCGTTGGAAAAACTGGTTATTATACTTTTCGTATTGCTAATTATGAAGTGAGACGTAAATATTGAATAGTAATGTACTTACACCAATAACTTACGTTATTTATTTGCAAGTGTTTGTCAGTAGTTTTGTTTTGATAAGTAGTAGGTAGTTTATGACTATATAAGTATTTAAGTAAATACAAATAATTTGTGGAATCAATTTTAATCGTAGGTACATTGTTTAGTGGCTACGTAATAAAAAACCGTTAGATGTGAACCACAAGTGCTATTATCTAAAGGTTGACACGTGTTTGGATTGTGGATAAGAAACCCATAAAATAGCTACCACATGCTACAAGTAAGACACAAAAAAAACCACCGGACTCTCAAGAGCACTCAAGACATCAGGTTCTGTGGAAGATCATAATTACCAGATGAAGATAAAAGATATCAAGACCAAAATGATCTTTTTAACGCTTCCTTACGTAAACGTTGTTCTTTGAAAACGAAATTGTTTTATTTTACCTACAATGCAGCAAAATATTTAGTAGACAGACTGATTTACTATCAGGTGAAAACGCTAGCTAGTAAAATTCACATAGAAATAAACCAGTCAAAATTAAAAGACCGCATGTTACTGACATGACTTATTCATGAAGTATTATTTTATTTAGTAGGGTAAAGTGTCATAAAAGGGCTGATGACAAACGAGCGAGCGGCTGCTACCCTGCAATAAGGCTAAATGCAGTACATTTAAACGACACTGTCTGTAAAGTTGTTATTCAAACAACTGGTACTGAAAAATGCAAGAGCTATAAGGGGAACGCCGTCTCTTTACAAAGTAACAAAGAAATTGGACATAATAACATTGGATTAAAGAGTTTTTCACTCATGTGGAATACAGGTATTAAACTTAGTCTAATACTGTACATAATTGGTTTAGGAATTTCAATTTGTCCGAATGAAGCGATGGACGGTAGACATTCTCATTTCTTTCTTTTTTGTTATACAAACAACAAACGAGGACCCAATTTTCTTAATATCGTATTATACATTCATGAACTAGACATTTATTAACAAGAAATACCTCTATTTTATTAATTAATAGTTTTAAAAATTAACTTTACGAATTGGTATGTCCAATATACAATTATAAAATCCGTAGGCTGCATCAATTGAAATATCAACACAGACAACATTTAAGTATTTAAATTAAAATTACGAAGAAGTTATATAGGTTTTAAAACCAATGCTTCTCACGTGAAGCTATTTGAACATCTGAATGAATAGCAAGTTGGAAATATTTCAATTGAAGCGAGGATTGGCAAATAAATCGTATCGGAGAAACAAGCCCAGACATCTAAACAACAGAAACTGCCTCTGATCGGTGCCAATAAATCCTGTTAATTCAACGGAGAAGTGCAATACAGATTTTGCAGAAAACAAACAAATATATAACCGACATTTTATATAGTTTGAAAATCTGGATACTTACAATTGGTATACATTCACAGCTCATTGTACAGGTTTTTCTCTTATATTTTCTTCATCTAAAGTTGAGGGCTCACATACGCTCTAACTTTCATGGTAAGCGACCATCGCCCAAAATTTAAAGAAAGAGATCTCTTAAAGGGATAGGTTCGCTTTTGTACGTCTTATTGTTATCACTTCAATCTCTGTATTTATTTTGTAGTGCAATAAAGAGTTAACATACATACTATACATAATGAACATGTAAAACTCACAACCAGTCTGTAGAAATATAAAAACTCACAAGTTTTGTAATTAAACTAAAATAAGAACCAAAATTGTTTATGTGAAAGAGAAATTAATTTTCTGAATTGAAAATAGTCGTTATTCATACTCAACTCTTCCCATTTAGGTAACATTACCTATAAACACGAAATTACTCAAACGGTTTGAGGTTTCTGTAAAAAGCGACCTCATTGCGATCCAATTCAATGTTAAATGGTATTCGTAAAGGTTGCGTTCAGAAGCTAGCGCAAGATCGGCCAAATGTTTCAACTTTTCTCATTACAATTTCACTTTGCTCGCTCAGTACTATCATGTTGACTATCTAAAATAGGTCTTTTCTATGCGGTGTTTACTATGTTTCAATTACTTTGGAATTGATTCTGAAAATGTGATTGCTTTTTAAACGTTTCTCGGATTGCTTTTTGTCCGTAAATAAATTGAAGAGTTTTAATTGTGAAGTTGTTTACGTTCAGCTAGATTTATGTAGTTTATGGTTAATGATTCGATATTTTCGAAGATTTAATAAAATAAAATGATTTGTCCTGTATATTACAACCAACCAGCGTTATTTTTCTTGACGTTGTCAAAATTCTATGCAACCTTTTTTAACAACTGACTGTTTCCGAACATGGCTCGGTTTATCAGTTATATTGTTATTTAACAAGCTAACAGAACTTTTGTAAAATATACTCGTATGTAGGATTTTATGAAAAAAATGAATATTTGTCAAGTTCAAATTGAACTTTGTGGCTGTATGACGTCGAAAATTTCAAAAGGAACAAGTCCGCGTTCGATGGCGCTGGCGGGAAGGCACTAGGATTTTGGACAAAGATAAAAAGATAATACCGGGATTGAAAATAATAATATTATTGAAGTATGTACTCCTAAGTTTCATTTAATATACATATTTGTACGGAAAGATAATTTAGTATTTATTAAAGTAGAACCAGTTTTCTAGACAACTTGGTAAATTTTCACCTGTTTAAAGTTTAAAACTGTAGTAGAATGTTTCGCTTATTTGTGCCGACAACTTAACAGAATTTATCTCTCTGGAAAGTTTGAGCGCTACATTGTAGCGGCGTGAAGTTGCAAATTTAATTTATACGTCAAGTAGTAGAAATTCATAATAAGTTACAGGGCGGATATATAACTTGTTTGTTTCGGGTATGCGAATTAATTTACCTACTCAGACGTTAAGTAGGTAGGTATATAAAATGACGACAATTACACGAGTTACGCTCCATGTACTAGCTTGTCATCTTATCTTTATATCTATACTAATATTATAAAGAGGAAAGGTTTGTTTGTTTGTTTGGCTTGAATAGGCTTCAAAACTGGACTGTTTGCTCCTGAAGTCCCTGGCATCGTATCGATGTTCAGTTTTAACTGACATTAGTCAAAGTTCTTCAACTATTTTAGGAAATATTATCTGAAACGACTTTAGTGAAGTAGTTCCAGCAAAGGAGCCGACCACTTAGTAATTACTTAAAACAGGAGCAATCAATAACTGAACCATATTTATTTTTTATCCTAAGGGCTTTTTTCACAATGCCCAAATATGCTCTAAGTAACCTGCAATTTAGTAGATAAAGACATCGTTAGTGTTTCATAATCTTAAAACAGGACACAAATGTGTTTAAAAAGTGGATATTTATTAAGTTACACTATATTTAGTATAAGTGATAATATTGATCTGTCAGAAAACTTTCTAATAGCGTAGGTATCAGGAACCTGGATATTATGAAAAAGTGCCCTAAGAATAGGGATGACGGCTTTTTTAATTATCAATTATCAAAATGTATTACACACGTAACTACTATTATCTATTCTGTGACGAACTAGGTATTTTTTCCTTCAACCCCCCGAACTGTTAAAACGCTTATCTTTGTAATTTTTTGTTTGATTTGGAAAAATAAATATTATCTAATCTGAATTTTGTATGAGTCTTTCTAAAGGCTCTTCTTCTCTTCTCTCTAACTTGGTATTAACATCACTCTAAGGGTGCAAAAAGTCATATATATATTGGATTGAAACAACTATTAACGGATTTAACTCGCGTATTTTTATTTTATTTTATTTGCTGACGTTTCGGATTCTTTACAGTCTCCATAATCGTAGCACGACTGAGCTGACAATAGTCTAACGCTAAAGTGATTTTTACAGTTATGCAAACTACCTTATATTTAAATTACAAATTTTGAATAACTACCCTATTCTGAATTATGAAATACTAATGTTACATTTTACGCAAAAAAATATATAAGTGTCCTAAAAAATGACTTTCTACTGAGTTTCTTGCGGCGTTTCTTCTCAGTAATGATGGTCTTTCCGAAGCGCTAGTACCGCCCCCTATTAGGTTTTAATTGTAATGTATAATAGTATTTTTTATTCTGCGTAAAATGTAACATTAGTATTTCAAATCTATAAATGACTGTTTTGCCTAGTAGACTTTTAAAACTAAAGCGACATTTTTAACTGCTAGAAATGTGGCAAGTAAATTACTTAGATGTTGTAAAAGAAACCATTAGAACTGGATATCATATTATTTCACGGTGCTTTAGGTATAACCAGTGTTTATGACAAAGCTATAAGTAATAAAAATATTTCTTTAATTTAAAATTACTGTTACTTTAACAGGTAAAATTTGATTGCACATAATTACCCACTAATAGTATACTAAAGATATATATATCTTAATCGTCTAATTATATCTAGCATCCGAAGAATTTATTTAGCAATCAGGATGTAAAATGAAAGGTAATGATATCTATTAAACTTTTATTAACTAATTTCCACTTACAACTTATTCGCAAAATATAATTAAACTTATAACTTTTTCACGTTATAAAATTTTGAAATGAAACAACTACAACTCACGTATTTTACTTAACTTGCTGACGTTTCGAAAACTTTATAGTTTCCATATTCGTAGCCGACTGAGCTGATGATAATCTAACAGTAAAGGATAGGTAGGTAATAATTTCTAAAGCCTTCGCGGTAGTTACATTACAATAAAACAACGGACTTAACGTCACTATTTCGATTTTAGTAAGGTATACGCAGTAAGGTATATAACGCAGTTTTCTCTATACACATCTATACTAATACTAATAATATTATAAAGAGGAAAAGTTTCTTTGTTTGTTTGTTTGGATTGTATAGGCTTCAGAACGGCTGCCTGGACCGATTTCAACAATTCTTTCACTGTTGAGAAGCTACACTATTCCCAAGTGACATAGGCTATAAAAAAAGATGATCCGTGCGAAGCCGGGTCTGACAGCTAGTATATATATATATATATATAGCTTGGATAGCTTAAATACTGCTTCAAAATGTTCCCAATAATTTTTAGTTATTGGTTGAGTAACACACAACACATCCCGTGATGTTTGTATGAGAATGGATGGCCGTATTGTTGGCTGCGGGCTATCATGTTAATTGATGCATGACTCTTCAGCTTTTTGACGGCGAATGTACAAACAAATACACGAACCCATTCGATGAGTTTTTGTAAAGGGTCGTATTGAAAAAGATATTGACTTTTCAGAGCACGCTCAATCAATATTACCGAACTATCCCCCAAAAATACTGTACAAGTTACCTTAATATAGCTTTTATTTTGGAATGAAACAACTATTAACGGATTTAACTCGCGTATTTTTATTTAATTTTATTAGCTGACGTATCGGATTCTTTACAGTTTCCATAATCGTAACACGATTGAGCTGACAATAGTCTAACCCTAAAAGCTTTTATATTACTCGTAGATGTTCGAAGCTATCACCGATTCACACTATTTGAAACATATTATCAAGATCAACAATTAATGGTACCTAATTATAAAAATGTTGGAAAGAAACTACTATGAACGGAGTTAACTCCCGTATTTTATTTTATTTGCTAGCGTTTCGGATTCTTTACAGTTTCTATAATTAAACTTTAGCGTTAGACTATTGTCAGCTCAGTCGTGCTGCGATTATGGAAACGTCAAATAAAATGAAAATACTCGAGTTAAATACATTCATAATTGTTTCATACCAATGTGCAATAACCGCGAAGGCATCAGAAATAATGATATAAAAAAACGATTAATCACAGAACCCTAAACGTAACCCGCATGAAATGAACCAACTTTTGACAGTACAAATGAAATTTTTGTTTTTAATTACATTGTACTCTGAAAGCGGAGCTGCGCTGTGGTTTGTTTGACCGCGACACCGCACTTTAACATATAAACATTCTGACATTACCTCATTACGAATTGTCTCTTTATGTTTTATGACATTTATAAGTCTAACAATAAATTTGTTTAAATCATCTATGGACGTAGGTATTGTGAAGACAAGTCGAACGAAGTCTACGCAAAGACTAGTGTTTTTTTTTGTAATATTATCTCATTGTTAATAAATGTGTCCTCTAGTGGTAACTTGTTATTGCAAAATTAATTTAATTTTGTTCAAGACAAGATATTTCCTTAGCGTTTATTTACATTTTACTATGGCTTATTATTTACTTACATTAGTAGCTTTTACGCAATTAGCAATATATACCTATAGTATCATTATTATCAAGACAACTTCAATATGACTGTACAAGATAGTCGAATTAAAGGATACATGTTTGTAATTTGCATAATTTAATATTTTTACTAAAATCTTTGCGTCACATGCGACTTCAATTATGTACCTAACTATCTTTAACATTACATACGCGTTAAATCCGTTATAATCATATATATCCGCCAAAGCTTCAAAAATGATTACATCATATTTAAGTTCATAATTAGCATACAGTATAACAACTACAAATAACTAAGACAATATCCTTTCAGACTGAATTAATACGAAGTATGTGCAACCAACTTTTATTACTTTCCCTAAGTGGCCCTAATCACTTTTGATTGTGACCAGCAACTTCGTTGACGTCGTTTGTCATCGTACAAAAGCGCATTCTTAGAATTAAGATCGCCCACTTACATTCAAAGTTCTATAGAAGATAAAATGGTTCCTATGAATTACTTGTTGCAAATCTTATAATAGATTTGAGAGTTGACATAGAGAAATTTAATCAACAGTTTGGAAAGTTAGGTTATTTAAGAGGTTGCATCTAGATTGGACTTTTATCTATTTAATATGTACGTACCTAATTAATTATTAATTATTATTTCCTAGCTTCCCTTCGACCACGAAGTGTTCAAATTTTATTCCGTTTACTTTTTAGTTTCTTAGACTCTGTATTCACAAACAACACTTATCTAAAAAATACAGATGTTAACACTATAAGAAGCAATTTAAAAGCAAAAAGCTACCATTTTTAAATTTAAATAGCATTGCTAAGAAAAATCCCACAAGAAACTCGAGTGAACTCTCTCGAGTCTACAAAACTTAATAACGGAGTTCAAACAATCCAGACTGAGATTATAGTTTAACAAATAAGGAACGTTTATCTTTGCAAAATAGTAACAGGTATACGAAGACAAATTGAAAAGATCGTCACCGACTGCACTTAGTAAGGTGAATGATTTATGGAACAAAGCGGATACTGAGTGAAGTCAGTAACATTACACTGAAGCGAAATAAGGGGATCGGAGATATCAAGAGCAAGGTGGCGAGAACCACCTCCTTTATTTATGGCTCCTTTGTTACGAAATATAAATAGTTCCCGTTGAAATATCGAATGCCTTCCAAGGGTGTGATATTGTAGAATTAATGATCTGGTCAGCTACGATTGGATTAGGGGTGGATGGATAAGCGAAATGCTAAAAGCCCAGGGTTTCTGAGGCTTTGTAAAGTGGTTAAGTTAATGCGACTCGTGAATTTATAAGGGTCCGTCGCGAGTGCTATTTGTGCATTACTTGATTGCATTCAAGTGTAATGGCTATTCAAATATCGCGTGTGTGATTCCAGTAGGGTGGACGATGTCTATTCTTAGGTATGGCAGAAATTTTAATATTGCGAACCTTTACTAGAAAAGTGTGACATCTCGAATTATTTTGCTACCCGATTTAAGACTCTAAGTCTGCACATTAAAATTTGAATTCATGTGGTAACATATTTCGAGTTGTCACACTTTTCTAGTAAAGGTGCCATTGATACGTTCCAAAAACTTAGACCGGATGCATCGGAAGCAATTGTTTTTATTAAACACGATCAGGTCATAAAATGGTGTTAAGCAATTAAAAATATATTTCCTATGAGAATAATATTTTGTGCATACCCAAAAAGCAAAGGAATCAAATCGTAAAACAGTACCGTAGCGTGAAACCATAAAATTTTATTTGTATTACACCCTCGTTTGAATAAATTTAACTGCCGACTCGTAAATATTACCTAGTAAAATTATACGAAATGCTAACAATGTTAGTACATCCAGTGCGGGGGTGAAATTGTTTTTTTGCCAATCAGAAAAGAAACCAAAGATAAACGATTTTGATCCTTATCTTGTGCATCGCAAGGAATGCAATCCACATGACTATGTCTTCTTAAATTCAATTACTTTAATCTGACCAATAAATTACGAAATAAGACAACTGTTGAATGACATTATCTTAACGCGTAGCCTATCAGGGTACAACCCTTTATTTTCGGAACAGAACTCTACCCATAAACAAACGTTTAAAGTAGCTAGCTATTCTTCAGTAGTAACTACAAACGTAATACTCAGCTAACCTAAAACAAACTAAACGCAAAAAATACCCTTACTAAAATTCAAAATGGCATGGTTTAGTTTATGAATGAATAAAGACGATAATTATTTAGTCTGTGGTAAGTTTAAATTAATCTATGGTCCACAGAAAAAAATGCAATCATCTTATCTGTCTCATAATGCTCTAATGGTTCAAGATGCGTAGTATAACGTACCAACTGCATAATTCATACCACGCTGCGTTTAGCAGACTTGTCATAAAAATTCCACGCGTCCCAACTTAAGCCAAAGCCTTACGCTGTTCACGAAAATAGCCCAAATTTGTACGCTATGAAAATGTTATATCTTGAATTTTATGTTTGCATTATGAAAAATATTCACGAATATTAAGCAATGCTAAGTCGCATTTAAGATATAAACGTATGCTTAAAACAGCATAACTCGTAAGCACTGATAATAAAATACTACCTTTATGGTTGTAGAGAGTTAATTTTACAATCTAATACAAAAAGTGATTGGTAAAAAAATCATCATTCATCTATAGGAGATAGATGATGGTAACATAGATATCAGATACGCGAGATGAAATCTCAATATTTAAATCCGAAAGTGTCAAACACTTTATCTACAAGTTAAATTGAAATGTAGCCTATTCTTTTTTACACCTAACTTTCAATAATAAAACGTCCAGTAAATCGATTACACGCAAACATTTATTATAATAGATTCAATCTAAATAAAGATTATTTTAATGAAACCATCGCGTTTACACTTCAATATTGATTTAAATTTGAATCTAACACTTTCGAATTTAAATTTATAACGGTTTTTTTCTTTTTTCGATTTAAATGATTATTAAAATGATGTTTGTGTTTTATTAAAATATGCGGTCAATAGCCTATTGTGGTGTACGTGATGATCACCTCAAAGAACATTATTAAGTAATACTTTTATAGTAGGTATTTTATTAATAACACATTCTTTGGCTTTGGAACACCATGAAGATACCTTGAAGAATCAGGTGCAATAATATTATTATGTAGGTACCTACTTATACATTCATGTACCTTGGTACCTGGATCACTAAACAAATGACAATCAGATGTCAATGGCATGCAATTTTAAATATTCTAATTTCCATCCAATTTTCATCCTTTCGAAATAATTGATAAATACAAATTTACGTTTTAGTACAAACATTTAAGAGTTTATATAAATCTTGTGACAACAATAACTGGAAAACCGAGACAGCACGGGAAAATACGTTTATTGATATTTTCCACTGCTTACATAAAGCGGAAATCTCCCGAATTTATTTGCTTTTCCTTTGACATGATACCAATAAAATCATAGTGTTATATTTCAATTGTTGACTCGAGACTTTTACTATAAGTACTATTTAGTTTATTTTTCCAATGAAAGTTTTTTTTGCGCTTGATACAAACTTTTATAAGTTTTTAGATACATAGGTACCTACCTACTGTAAGAAAAATATATGTTTTTGTATTTACCTAGATAAAAATAATATTTTAGTAACTTCAGTTTAGTGTAATAACTAAGACACTTAATTAAGTAATTTACAATGAACGGCACTGACCTTTACGTAAGTAGGTAAGTAAACTTTTAAAACAAAGACGTTTTCTATTGAATAAGCTGTTTCTTTAAATATTTGTTAAATTAAATTATAATTTCTATTGAATAAGCTGTTTCTTTAAATATTTGTTAAATATTTATTAAAGTGGTGTTTTGCGTGAAATGGACTGTATGAATAGCGCGAAAGGGATGTGAAAGTAAGAGTGAGTGAGAGAGGGGATGAAAGAGTGAGAAAATATTAATATGGCGGACGAATGGAGGATTACTTGATATCAGTGCTTAATTTTTCTAATGTGAATTTAATAAAACAAGTGAATCATTGCAAAAAAACTATTTATTCATGGACCCCAAATCCCACAAATTGGGGGCCCGTCCGGGATTAAAGTTATTCCAATAAGACGACGAAAATAACGAGGTTAGGACCGCGTGGCAGAGTACCGGTCGGCAACAGGCTGTTTAAGACGACGACGACGACGACGACTACGACGGAGAACCAGATGGATAAAGACGACGCTTTTCCATTCGCCGGATATCCAGATTGCCTGATGTCGAAAGATACTTTTGAAGACGCAATGATGCAGGACGGGACGAAACAGACTAGTGCGACTAGTTTTAACAGCATGATGTTTATGGAGGATCTTGTGCCTAAATTTAGTGCGCAAGATAAGGCGTATACTGCTGCCAGCTTTATTCGTGACGTGGACGATAACGCTGAAATATATGGATGGACGCCTTTACAAACACTGGTGGTAGCGAGACGAAGCTTAATTGGCACGGCGGCATTGTGGCTGAAGAGTGAACGTCCATTTAAGTCGTGGGATGATCTCAAGGCGAAGTTATCCAAGGAATTTCCGGATAAAATTGATAGTAAAACTGTGCATGAGTTGATGGCTGCCCGAAAGAAGAAAAAAGATGAAAGTTTCTTAGATTACTTATTGGCTATGAAAGAATTAGGTAAAAGGGTGAAGATGGCTGATTATGTGGTCATAAAGTATATTATTGACGGGATTCAAGACATTGAAACTAATAAAATAATGTTGTATGGCGTTACTACCTATTCTGATCTGAAAGAAAAACTCAAGATTTATGAAATGGTGAGAGACAAAATGAAGACGACGCAATCACACGAAGCACGCAATCAACGACCAAGACCTGTTCAAGCAATGACGAAGAAAGTGTGCTATAATTGTGGGGACAATAATCATATTTCGGCGGATTGTCCTCATAAAAGCAAAGGTACGAAGTGTTTTAATTGCAACTCGTTCGGCCATGTTTCATCTCAGTGCAAAGCGTTAAGCGGCGAAGGCACGTCAACAGGTGGCGGAAATAGCAATTGGCGTCAAGGTGGCAACACTGTGCGGCCGCGATCACAATCGGCGTCGGCGGGGCTAAGAAGAAACGCTCAAGGGACGTATTATTGCGAAGACGAAACGGAACGCATCTATACAAATGACAGCTCAACTTTACAAGATGGCGGCGGAGGAATGTTGACAGGACAAAATGGCGGTGACGGCGACATTCTGCCGACTACGGATATGTTTAACATAAACATTTCGCCTAATACGAAGAAGCCGATGAAAATCGTTACTATTTTTAGCAAAAGTGTAAGTGCTCTGATTGACTCTGGAAGTGAAGTGAATCTTGTTTCCGCGGAATGCTATAATAGCTTGGGTTTGTCGAAATACGAGAAATCGAATATCGTGCTAACGGGACTTGGTGCTGCTAAGGTTCGCGCTAGCGGATTGATATCAACTTCAGTGCTTATCGATGGACAAAACTTTCATAATGTCGTTTTGCATATTGTTTCTAATGATGTGATGCCTTTTTCAATGATTTTGGGTCAAGATTTCTTGCGTGATATTGTCATGGTCATGGATAACGGCGAGGTGGTTTTGTTACCATCAAATGAGGCATGGTTTAGGAATGTGGCATGTGCTTTTGTTGGTCTTGACATTATAGGTCGCGAGGTGAGTGTGGATGCGCAACAGCGAGTTAAGGACATGATTGCAGCTTATAAACCTAACAAGACTAAGGATGCGCCGGTCGAGCTCCAGATTTATCTGAAAGATGACGTACCAGTGGCTCAGCGCCCGCGACGGTTGGCTGTCAGGGAGCAACAGGAGGTGGATACACAAATCAAACAGTGGTTAGAAGATGGCATTATTCGCCGAACAATGAAGAAGAAGCTATAGCCCGGTTGGAGGAGGTATTGAAAACTGCTTCAGAATATGGCCTTGATATAAATTGGAAAAAAAGTCAGTTACTAATGCGAAGAGTCGAGTATCTAGGCCATGTTATTGAAAATGGTACTATTAAACCTTCACCTGGAAAGACTGAAGCAGTGTTGCGATATCCAGAACCAAGAGATTTAAAACAATTACACAGTTTTATTGGACTATGTTCCTATTTTAGGAAATTTATTGAGAATTTTGCATTTATTGCTAAACCACTTACAGATCTGCTAAAGAAGAATGAGAACTTTAAGTTTAATGAAGAACAGAGAAATAGTTTCTGTATTTTGAAAGAAAGACTGTCATGTCACCCTGTGTTAAGGATCTTTGATCCGCGCCTAAAGACTGAACTACATACAGATGCCTCATGTGTTGCATACTCTGCTATTTTAATGCAGTCCAGTGTTGAAGATGGGGAGCTGCATCCAGTGCATTATCTTAGTCGTAAAACAAGTGAGGCCGAGAGCAGGTACAGCAGTTATGAGCTAGAAGCTTTGGCAATAATAGAAGGCATTAAAAAATTTCGTCACTACTTGTTCGGCTTACACTTTAAGATTATTACAGACTGCAAAGCTTTTGAGATGACATTACGGAAAAAAGATTTAACAATGTCAACAAGAGTTGCCCGATGGATTATCTTGTTACAGGATTATGATTTTGAAGTAGAGCATCGCGAGGGCACCAGAATGCGCCATGTTGACGCTTTGAGTAGACACCCTTATGTGTCATTGGTCTTCTCAAATTTGCATGACAGCATAAAGCATGCTCAGGAGCAGGATGATGGCCTTAAAGCTATAATAGAAATTTTAAAGAATTGTTCATTTGAAGATTATACCCTAGACAACGGACTATTATATAAAGGACTGGAGAAACAATTGGTTATACCAAAGACAATGGAAAATGACATTTTAAAAAGAGCACATGATAATGGACATTTTGCTAAAAAAAAGATGATGAGTGTCATAAGTAAAGATTATTACATACCACAGTTAGAGAAAAAAGTGGAAAGATATATATTGACCTGCATTCCATGTCTTCTAGCCAGCAGGAAAAGTGGTAAGCAGGAAGGTTATCTTAACGCCATAGGCAAAGATGAGATACCATTACACACCCTCCATGTTGACCACCTTGGACCAATGACGGAGACAAAGAAACAGTATAATTATATTCTCACGATTGTAGATGCCTTCACAAAGTTCACTTGGATATTTCCTACAAAAAGCACAACAAGTAAAGAAACTATAGATAAATTGAGAATTCATCAGCAACATTATGGCAACCCAACAAGGATAATATCAGATCGAGGTACAGCTTTTACCAGTAGCGACTTCCAAGCTTACTGCCAAGAGGAAGGCATACAACATATTAAGATTACAACGGGTATCCCAAGGGGAAATGGTCAAGTCGAACGGATGCATAGAACAATCATTTCTATTTTAACAAAATTGTGTATAGAGACACTAGCACTATGGTACAAACATGTCAGTCGTGTTCAAAGGTCACTGAACAGCACGCTCCAGAGAAGTATTAACATGTCACCATACGAGCTACTTATTGGAACTAAAATGAAAAACAAAGAAGATATTGAAATTTATAATCTCTTAAAACAGGAAATCACTGACAACTATGTGAGTGACAGAGAACAGTTGAGGATTAAAGCTAAACAGGAAATACTAAAGTTACAAGAAGAAAATATGAATGAATACAATAAAAAAAGAAAAGATAGTCGAAAATACAGTATTGGTGATCTAGTAGCAATCAAAAGAACACAATTTGGAGTTGGAATGAAGGTAAAACCGAAATATCTTGGACCCTACAAGATAACAACAGTCAAAGGTAATGATAGGTATGATGTGGAAAAACTAGATGATTTAAAAGAGGGTCCCAAGAAGACCAGCTCAGCTGCCGATTATATGAAGCCTTGGCCTTCAGCCCATGCCTCCGACAGTGAGTAAGGTATATGTCCATTTATTTAATATTTTATGACCATGTCCTCAGGTTGATTCTGTTCCGGTTGATTCTGTTCCGTCCGTGAGTGTTAGTACTGCAACAATTTAATCAGCGCCTCTACATCATTCGAATCATGACCATGTCAGTAACCGCTATTGAATCTATCATTCTTGTTTTATTTGTATATGTGCACATTATTATGATTAATTTGGTATTGAGCTTTTTGTTGTAAAATAACAAGCATAGGATACTGTGCTGATTGGTAATGCTCAACACAACCTTAGTGTGTTCAAATTGTTCAACCTGTTATTATTAATTTTTAAGCAATGCCAATTAGGTTAGTTAATTGTTTTCTTTTATGACTGGGAATGTTTAGATGCTCCAGCGATTTTCTTTGATTACTCATAACGTAATATCTTTTCTTATTCATATAATATTTTATATATTGTCTCATATAAGGTTTAAACTTTTAATTTAGAAATATAATTGTTTGAATGTTAACTTTGAAAGGTTAGGGCATCGTATACATTTTTTGTTGTACCTTTTATTAATAAAGTTTATAGTTTAGTTTGTAAAGACTGAGGTCAGTCTATTTACTGTAGGATGGCCGAGTGTGGTGTTTTGCGTGAAATGGACTGTATGAATAGTGCGAAAGGGATGTGAAAGTAAGAGTGAGTGAGAGAGGGGATGAAAGAGTGAGAAAATATTAATATGGCGGACGAATGGAGGATTACTTGATATCAGTGCTTAATTTTTCTAATGTGAATTTAATAAAACAAGTGAATCATTGCAAAAAACTATTTATTCATGGACCCCAAATCCCACATACATATATATTTATAAATACGTTACTCGTTATATCTCTTTATATAAAACTATCCATCATTGATCATTATATCCATCAATCATCAACAGTCAGTATACAAACAAAGCATAAGTCTCTCACGAAAGGTCATTCTTAACCTTACATTATTCGATAAAAAAAGTACCTAAGCATTACGAGAAGTCCCTAGGGCCTATACTTTACAGACGATGACCCTTACCTTACCTTTAGGGGTCAAACTTTTGGGGGTCTCAAATTTGGATTATTTATGTAACATGCTACATATTACGGGAAAAGCAAGTTCATCTGTTAGTAAGGGCGTGTATCCCATGTAGGCATAATGTTATAACCATATATAATATAAAATATATATGTGAAACCTGTAAAACTAACCATTGTAAAAACACGTCATATTAATTACTATGTTTGCAATAAATAAATATATTCCCTCCTATATTCCCTAGTTTTTGCATGTAAGTTTGTTAAAACATACATCCATTTATTCTTACAAACTTTCGCTATAATATTACCTAGTAGGATTTTTCTCACACTCGCTGCAAAAGGATAGAAAATCTTTTATAGTATTTTATAAGTTCTCGTTTCATAACAATGTCAACTTTTCATTTCACCTTAATGCTATTAAATATAAGCTTTATAAGTTTCCTGGACTTTCGCAATATTTGTTGCAATAAGTTTTAATAATATTTCTATATTGCAGATGAACAAAATAACAAGCTAAGTTTTTTAATAAAAAACCATGTGAGTACTTAGGTACGTAATAATTTCTTTTTCGGTTAAATTTAAATAAAACAACTAAAACAGATATATTATGACGTTTTGAGGACTACATTGTTCCCATATTAGTAGACTTAGTTGGTGATAGCGCACTTAGGAATTTGTAGAAATATAAGTAATTACCACAAAAAAGCAAAAATATAATAAACGTGAGTTTATCTCTCACAGTTGTTTTATTCAAATCTATTTGATAAATAAATACCTAATGCTATGAACGCTGAATCGCATCACGATCGACATACCTGCAAAGAAATAAATACAAATATTAAAAATTGTTATATCAAGGGTAAATGAATATTGAAAATAACACAACAAATAAAATAAGCGAGTATATAAGTACCTACATCATAATATATGTTATACCTACTACCAATTCTACAAATGTAACATTTCCTAAAATCACTTAAGTTTGGGGTGACTGGGAACTTACTCAACAAATCGTGTACTCTTTCATTGACCAATTGTCAGTCAGGTCATCTATACTAATATAATATAGAGGAAAGGTTTGTTTGTTTGATTGGATTGAATAGGTTCCGAAACAACTGTCTAAAAAGTCTTTCACTGTTGGGAAACTACACTATTCCCGAGTGACTTTAACTATAAAAAAAAGGTGATCCGTGCGAAGCCGGGCGGACAGCTAGTTCTCTAATATTCAAATAGTCTAGGCTACCGGTGTCACATTACTTCGGCTGCATATGAGAGGACGCGACGATAAAAAGAACAACAAAAGTAGATATTAAATTGATACAAAAATATTCCCAAAACGATACAAATGTAAGTCACAAAGGAACTACATTCAATGCGACTAAGCGCCGCAGAGACCTCATAAAGCCGGCGACACACGAGTAAATTACAATTAATTCCTCGAACGAAGCAACAAGAACAAGGACCGCGAGAGAACGTGTTAATCACCTTAATAAACGCTCCCGCAGACAAGCATAAACAATTTCAAACAGTTTGTTTATTCCCGCTTTCTGAGAGATTACACGATGCGGTTAACATTTGACTGCATTTCTACGATGCAATGTCCTAAATGTAAACGAAAGTCGACCCTATTCTCGAATATCTGAGTTGGAATTACGTTGAATGGTTTCTACGTAATAGTAGCAAATTTAACTGAAGGACGCAAATCGTAGGCGCGTAAGTGGTGATAAAATTGGGAATAAATTTCATGCCCTGCTTACTTGGCTTAGAAAGTTTATTAATATAGAAGTAAGTACTTTATATGACTGTAAGTGTAAATAGTATGCCATATAAACATACTTAGGTTATAATAGACATCAAGCAATTACTGCTTAGTCCAAATCGTTTCAGAACTATTAGGTATGATTATATACTGGCAATGTTTTTTGCGAAAAATCAATCAATAATAATTTAATTAAAAATACATATTAGCCACTTTTTGAGAGGCATCCTGGTAGGTATATATTATTCTCCCACGCATAAATATACTTAAAAAAATATTTTTAACAAATCACTATGAGCGATTGATTCTGCACAGATTCTCGTACTACTCAGTTAAACAATCCCTACTAATATTATAAATGCGAAAGTAACTCTGTCTGTCTGTCTGTTACGCTTTCACGCTAAAACTACTGGGCCGATTTTAATAAAATTTGGTACAAAGAAAGTCTGGAGCGTGAGAAAGAAGATAGGCTACTTTTTAACCGACTGCAAAAAAGGAGGAGTTCCACGCGGACGAAGTCGCGGGCAGAAGCTAGTAACATAATAAATTTAAAAGAGTTTTATCATTAATCCGAAAACGTGTTAAAACAAAACAGTATAAATCCTTCAATCAACGGATCATCATGATGAAGTAGGATCTTGTTAATTACATTAATTTACGACCACTGTGGGTGGCTTAGACAATGATATTTGAGTTAAAAATAAACTATTCAAATATAGAAATGAACTTCAACCCTTATGAGTAATAAATCTTTAACAACGGCACATAACTGTGTTACTTCTTTATGAACAACTAAATATATTTGCAGTCAAGCAAGAGCAGAGATAAATTATAATACTTGGTTTTTATATGAATAGTTTTGTTACTTCACAGCTCACATATTATTCTGGATTCTCAGTACATTTAAAGCTAACGGTATAACAGCCTTTACCAGTCGTAGGTAGGAACAAAAACTCAAAAAGCAATTAACACAAAGTACAGCATTCTGCGCAAAGTGTTTAATTTTAAATGCACCAATCGCAACTGGGAGTTTCAGTCCAGTGTTAATAGAACAATCTGGACTCTGTAACCGTCTTAAGATATGAAAAAAGTTACTTAGCATGACGTTGATATTTTTTTTAATTCTAGTATTACGCTAGAGAAATCTATTTATCAATAATTTATACCAAACAGAATTACCTACAACCTTTTAGTACTATTTATTAGTGCATAACCCGCATCTTTAGCTAATATTAAAAGGGTCTCTTGATGTACATCAATAAACCTGTGACAAAAGATGCCCATAAAAAACGTTTAAAAAAGAAAGCATTTTCTCCAACCAACAAAAGTCGTTACAAAGTTTATTGGAAAGTCCTATCCTTCAATGAAGTTTACGACATAGTCTTATGAACGTTTTATTTGCGGTTAAAAGCCTCGTTAAATAACCGTTATAACAAATTTATTTACTACCTTCCAAGTACTATGAGTACTTAAATATGCATTTCGAGCAATGCTTTCCATAAATTTCTCGTATGAAGTTTTATTAAAAAGCAAGTCTTATTTAATAAATAACTCAGAGAACTTTTCTAGTTAAACTCGCAATAAAATACGTTCAAATCGCTTCGCGATCGCATCATTAATAAAAACTGTACAAATACTGCCATTTCAAAGTCAACTGGGGGATAAATTACTCGGAATAGTTGACTGCCGCTCGAAGTTATTATGGCAATCGATTTGCCATCAGCTAAAAAGCACAAAGCAGAATTTCTTCAGAAAACGTTAGCATTTTTAAATGAAGCTACATACTTGAACTCAGGTTGAACTTTAACGTAGCTCACTAAGCTAAGAGGACTCGTGTTAAATTAAATGGAAGACAGTAAAGATGCACCGAAAAGAAGTCGTAAAATGTTCATAAGTGGCGTAGACAAACAAAAAATCAGAAGCACTTGACCGTCGGTTGGCTCCAGTGCACCGGATTCTGTCCCATTAAAAACACTACACTTTGGACGACAGCCAGCAGAAATACTCCCACAAACCCATTCATTAGTGTTTAAAGTTATAAAAACCTTTTTTCTTGAAATGATTTTAATTCTGAGAACAATTTAAGTAATTCATTATCTAGGTCGAAAATTATTTGTGATATTTCAGCTTTAAAGATATTTCACGTCAGATTAAGGTTAAAAGACGGCAAGCTTAAAAGACATTTTACTCTTTACTCGCTCCGAATCTTTCTGGAAAATTTTGTTAAAACGATGTCTTAAAGCGATGACGGCTTTTAATATCTGTCGCCATTAAATGTAGAAAGTACTATATTTTAGACATTTAAACATTCGCAAAGTGTTTTAATTGTATCTTTGCGCATACCAATAAAGAAAAAGACTGAACATATACCAATAAGACATCAACTTCGATGCCTACGCATATCGTGGATTGTCGCAAATCACCCGACCGCAACGTCATAAAGAAATAAACAGTATGCCATCTCGCCGATGCGATTCCGCATACCAATCCGATTGCCACTCGTTTGGAGGCCGGCAGGGTCGATCAACGACCCTTTACGACCGAGAATTCTTTCCGATCCAAATCTTTTTCGCCATTCCTCAGAAAGGCGACATGTCCGCAGTTCGATAACCTAACCGACATTCAGAGCATTGTTAACCCATAACTCTTTATCACGACTCGTTGCGGCTTCACTAACACTTATCGCCGTCGAAAGAGCAGTACCGAATTTACGACTCCCGTCATCTCCTACACTCAACATATAATTTATGAAACCACTTCATCCTCCAGCATTCAGCTTTCACAAAAGATTAATTCTAAAGGTTGCGGGATGAACGCGAAGAATTTCATAGAGATTTTTAATTTTATTTAGTACGTCCCGCAGGCTGCTCCTCCGAGATACCTGCGCTGGAAATAAAATAATACCCTCGGATAAAGAGCTCTACGTTTCATAGCCCAGTTTAACTTCGTCGCTTTATTGTTTTACCTTTAGAGAACAATTCGTACTTTGCTCTTTTTCACACAGGCTGCGAAACATGAGTAGAAGTCGAAACTTGATCATAAGTTGACCGTGTTACTGAGTTAATACCGCGTTTAAGTACTCGGTGCAGGGAATAGTACAGTCGTGTCTTTCATTAACGAGATTCGCAGGCTTCAATTACAAACTGCCGAGAACAAGATCTGAAGATGCACTTGAAATCTGATCGCGGACCCATCCGTCTTAACGATACGCATCGTTCAAACGTTCAGTATGCATTAGGGTCAGATAAAAATAAAACAACGGATGCTAGAAATTTTGTATTACAATGATTGTTTAGATACATGACTTGTTTGGTTAAATAATGTATTTCCGAAATCTAATTACCATTGATAAACGGGACAAAGGAGGAGATTCATCAAATAGATGCACATAATTCATGGCGAGCATTATAAACGCGATGGTCATACAAAAGAAAACAAAAAGACGCATTAGGGCGAGACGAAAATCTTCCCTCTGTTGTAAGGAATTGATCACACTATGGTCCTGGGGGACTTTCTTCCATTCCTTTTTTGAAGTCCGGATGAAATTAACTTACCTACACTTAACAAACTAGGTAGAACTTCAGGGTTTGTTGTTTGTATCATTATTTTGCATGTCTACAAAACAGGTAACTACGTCTGACGTTATTTACGTTTATTACGCAATCTCAAATTGTACAAAAGACGGTTTTCTTTTTAAAGATTAATAAATTGCGTTCACAAACCTCAATACCAAATATTGTACGAAATTACTCATACGAACAAACCCATAACGTTCAAATACCGAGATCCCCGCTGTCTTATGGGGGCAGAACAATGCTGGCTGAATGACGACCGTTCCTGAGACGCCCTCAACATCACGCGCGCCTTTGTTGTGCCTTCTATTGTTTTTTTTTTCAACAATTTAGCGGCTGGGAGCCTGTGGGTGATTGGACGAAAAAATAGTCCGTTCGAAAACTAAACATAATTTTAAATTTTAATTTCAAATCTATGGTAGCCCAACATCTCATCGTGTAAGAATGCACATATTTAGTGTTTGTTGTTATTTAATATTAATGTGATACGGAGTATATATGATCCTCTTGTACATACATAACAAAGTGTATAAAGAAACGGACCATGTGAACCATGTCTAACACGAGACGAGTTTAAATTATTAACAACAGAAACTTGTTATTTTAGTAAATTGACAATGATTATGTTTATTACATATATAGTACGTGTATCAAATTCATTAGATAGGTAATTAATCAAAATACAAGAAACATACAATGTTAGTGTCAGTTACTCTTTTTTAAAAGCTTCGGACATTTTTTATAAAGTTAGGTTTTTACTTAAGAAAAATAAAATGGAGTCTCTTCAAGGAGCTTTTAATAAAGAAACGAGATGTTAAAAGTATGGAAAGTCCAATTAACTAAAAGGCAAAACTGTTCATTTTTAAAACAAACTGCTGGCAATGTTCAAATGAAAATACGTATTTATGTAACCGGTTCATTTCAGTAGTAACTTGAATTGTAATTTTAAAAAAGAACGTCAATTAGAAAAAACAGTAGCTCAGAAAATAATAATCTATGCATATTATTATTCGCACAAAGTCCATTTTTCGCAGTGCTCCGCGACCGTCCTTTAAATAAATTAATTTGATATTTGAAAATATATTGAAAGTCATAAATTACTCGCAGAACCGCTAAACAAATGCCAACCGAAATGAGAAGTCGCATTAAAGTTTTCGATCATTTATGTCAATTGTAGGTAATTTTGCATTACACGAAAATGTTACAATTTCCATATTCGTAGTAAGACTGAGCTGCACTTTAGCGTTAGACTATCGTCAGCTCAGCCGTACTACAAAAGAGGATAAAATTTGCGAAACGTCAGCAAGTAAAATAAAATACTCGAGTAAAATCCGATATAATGTTTCATACCAAATTTTTGTTTAATATCATCGATTGGCACATATCTAGGGGGAAGTAAAGCCATCACAGGATAACACAAAGCAGATGACTAAATAAAGCTAAACTCAGACCAAAGTACACTGCTTATGAAACCATATCGTTTATACAACGGTATGCACTGCGTTCGTGTTGTGTTTGTAATTGTACCAATTAAGGAATGTCTCTGTTAAATTAGTAGCAATCCTAAACCACTGTTCGACACCCTCCTAAGTTCTGATAGGTTAGTGTGGTAGCAAGCTTGTATTTCAGTATGCTTAACTATGTAGGTACTTGTTTACTTTGAGATATCGCTTATAAAGTTAAAGTGACCTAACTCGATTGTCAATAAGTACGCGAATTTACTTAAATCAAAATGTCAAATGACAACTTAACATCCTTTATGGAGTGACGTCATACAGATCGGTAGAGAAAAAAACTTACCTATCTACGACTGCATTCAAATCTCATTTTTGCCAATATGGCGCTTACGCCCTTTGAGCCCAGAGGTATTGTATTCGAATTGATTTACTACAATAAAAAAAAATACTTTTTACAAATAACTTTTGCTTATATCCGGCTTTTCGTTAAATTTAAATAGTCACAGTGTTTTTATTCCAATGTGTACCTACCTCATAGGTATCCGCCAAAGCATCAGAAATATAATGTACTTATTTCAATTCTACTACGCGAGTTTATTGACATCCCACATACTCATACAGCTAGACTTGATATTATAGCTTTTATATTGCCTAGGTACTTATAGTAGGTGTCTAGTTGGCTTATTTTTACACATACTTGTGTGTACTTTATATTGCTCGCGTATATCGTGAGAAAGGTAAGAACCGCAATAATAATTATGAATCACGTTTCTCAGCTTTCGGCAACAAATAAACAATGACATGTTTTATACGAGTCTTACTGTATTTTAATTCGAATGTTTCGTATTTTGGCTTCGTATCTTATTAGAAACTCGTCCTTCTTTTAACACTTTGAACATAATAATTTATAAATCACTTTAGCGTTAGACTATTGTCAGCTCAGTCGTGCTACGATTATGGAAACTGTAAAGAATCCGAAACGTCAGCTAATAAAATAAAATAAAAATACGCGAGTTAAATCCGTTAACAGTTGTTTCATTCCAACTTTTAACATAATTACTATATTTAGAACTAGCTTCTGCCCGCGACTTCGTCCGCGTGGAACTCCTCCTTTTTTGCAGTCGGTTAAAAAGTAGCATTATGTCCTTTCTCAGGCTCCAGACTTTCTTTGTACCAAATTTCATTTAAATCGGCCCAGTAGTTTTAACGTGAAAGCGTAACAGACAGACAGACAGAGTTACTTTCACATTTATAATATTAGTAGAGATGTCTTAATAAAACTATTCGAAATAAATTGAATTTTAGGACTCACTGCAAATAAAACGATGCTCAGAAGGTTAATCATCGTAAACGCAAATAGGACTAATTATTTAATAACCAAAATGTTATAATACAAACTGAATTATTTCTGTTGCATTCGCAGTTATTACATATTGGAAATAAACAACTACATATAACGTAAGCAAATAAAACCAAATACGCGAGGTAAATCCGTTATATACCTAACTGTTCAATTCTAATATACATACTTAGATTCTTTTCATTAAAACAATGCGACATAAATTAATTTAGGTAAAAAATAAGTCAATGCTAACGTTAAGCTTCGTAAACATTCGTAAATATTAAATAGCTAGCCAAAATGAAATAACGAAAACTTAGTCATACTTAACGGTCCATTTCAAAAGGGTAAGCGCAGCTGTTTTCGACGCCTTAAACCGTGGGCAGGTTGCAACCACCAAATGAATATTCCTCCCACCCGTTCCTTAATTGTTGTCCCCTTTATTTATTCAAAAGTAACACGATACATCATACACACCAGTGCTTCCCGCCGGATGTATTACTCGTTAATGTCAATAAACGTTGCCCAAAACTCATACAGTTAGTTAATAGGATACTCTAATGTGTAAAGTATTGTTTCATTTCGTTATAAAATATTTTCAGTGTACTTACCTACTTACAAGCCTCTAGATAAGTGACATTCGATAATAGTAAACGTAAAAACGTGCGTAAATTGAAAACCACTTTTCGTTAATTTGCCTCAGTTTGTTTTGTTACCTTGGTCCACTCACACACTCTTGGTACTTGAAAAGGAACATTTCTTCATTCAATCTTTATGTATCTACCTAAAGTTTTGTCATACTCGCATTTAATTGCGGTACATGAGATCTTTTAGTAATGCTCTAGACATCTCTAGAGACAAAACAGGACAGGATCGGGTATTTATGTATCTAATAGTATCTATCTCACCATAAGAGATACAAGTACTAAAGGCCCAAAGAATCTGGAACTTTCTGGAGTCAACGGGTAAGGGGTAAGATACATACATAAGTAGTGAACTGTAAACAACAAAAAAGAGCTGGAACAATAGATGAGAAATGGTCGAAGTGCAACAAGTAGGCCCACAACTCCAATAATAATAATACTTATGTTTTGCATTATATTGATGGATTCTAGGAGAAATTGTAGAGAAATTATGCGTAGAGAGTATGAAAAGTAGCGGAAGCGTGGCGTGGAAACCGCATCCTAGACTAGGCACTGATTAAAGATAACCAACGCGCATTTCCATAATGTTTAGGAAGCTTGATTCCTTTTACAAATTACATTACACAAACCACTATAAACGTTGTTTTGTTATAGTAAAGCTATAAGTATGAGTCTCATGAAATTAAGAAAAGATGGTTAAGAAGGTGTGGTAGTAGATTGATGAACCGTGAGAACATTTATTTACCTAATAAGTAGGTACCTACTATTGAACGTACTAACAATTCAGTCGTCAGTTTCAAGTTATTACAAAGTCTAACCATCTGAATTCATGATAATTAACAGTGATCTGGCATAATAATTGATCTAGTTTCAACAAGAGCAAAGTTGTACTTTGAGTAGTACCCATTGAAAACATCCAGAACGCAGATACATATGCTCGTTTTCATCATAATTACGTCTGTCCATAGTATTAACCAGCAACTTTGGTTCCGGACTAAAAGACTATCAGGCCGTCAAAATTTATTTGGTGGTAGTTTTTAAGCTTCCCTCCAAGGATGTCATTAGTAACCGTATCTTATTAAAACACGTCGTAAACCCCCACTGACATATTAACACTACTATCCCTCAAAACATAAAGTTTTACGAGTAGAAGTTAATGTTGAAACTTTTTACTACTTTACTACTTAATGAAACTGTATCACGGAAGACAAAGTTTCAGTAACAAGGAAATATGAGATTAATTAATTCTATTTGGTACTTAAAACTAATTACCTACAACTAGAAAATAATCAAGACTTTACTTCTGTAATCTAGCATGAAAGTAATCACAAACTCGTCTACATCGATTAATTGTAAGTTATAAACAAATGAACACGACTCCCGCATTTCGACGATGACAAAGCCAATTTCTCATAACGTAATAGTAAGAGTTAAAAATTACAGCAAGCGGGCGCGTTGAGCAAGTTAAAAGAGCAATTGGAGACGTTCATTTTAATATCTTACAAAGACAAGTGGGTTTCATTAATATTTATGAAACTGGCTGACGTGGCTTTATCATGAGACTCTTGACTTTCTAAAACGAGATAATAAGAATAATTGTTTGTTTAATAAAGGCTATGTGGCGCTCGGAAAAATCCAAAAGACTTTACACTACCATGATTTTATATTTCTGGAAGACTTTCTTAATACAAAATTCACAGAGACCTTTGAAATGTTATGAAGTCCACATAAAAGTTATTTTAAGTCTACCGGAGAAATAAGGCTAAAAGTAATCTGACTGATTAGCTCAGGTAATTCACAACGGACGATAAACCTTTCTACAGATATTGTGTAGGTAATAATTTCCAAATAAGAATTTAGGAAAGCATTAGTTCTTTAAATCATGTAATAAGTCCACAAAACAGTATAGGAGTAGGCAATAAAGTAATATTCATATAGCTGGTAATACTTGTAAATTATGTTTTGCCCTCTTTTGGCCAAATTAAAAGGCTTCGCTTCCCAAAATAATCTAAATTGCAAATAACATCATGACCTCATAACATTTATTTACAGCAATAAAAGTGATGGCTTGTTTTTCCTCCCTTACCGCCTTTTTAACAAATCATTTCGGGTCAACGAGACTACAAAGCGATTTAAGAACGCATTAGCATTAGCAAGAGTCGACTTAGCTGGGTCAAGTGGCTATCAGTTGGAACGGTTCCAAACAGCCGATTTGATGACTTAGTCCCACAGATTCTGAATCATAGCAGGCAAATTAATATCAAATAATCAAAGAAGTTCCGCCAGCTTAATTTAATTTTCGGGTAGTCCTAACGGAAATTAAAACAACGCTCACCCATCATTATCGTAAACGGTTTAGCGTTATTGAGAATATGCCTAAAACTTTAGAGACCATTAAGAGTCCATTATTTCGATGAGTTCATCTAAATTTGACGTGAAAGCGACTAAATCTAAGACCACACGCGGCGACAAAAACATTGTTGCTATCCGAGCAATCAAGCTTTTAACACTTGAGGTTTGACAAATATTTTTTGTCAGACTTTTTGTTTTTTGCGCAAAAGGGCGTCAGATTGGCGACCACCTGAGGCGGCGTGGTCGACACCAAACCAGATTGTTTCTATAGTATTTATAACAATAAAACAAAGTTTAGTTTCTGTGGGTAAACGTGGTAAGGTTTTTAAAAGAGTATAATTAAGAAATAAAATACCACTTCGATACGGTTACAAAAAATACAAAAGTCTAATCAAAACCTAGGAATTCCTTAGCCCTTTGGCTTGTACGACCACCCATAAAGAAACCTTTATATTTTTTACTCGGGTACACTCTTGAC
Organism: Polylopha cassiicola; assembly: GCA_038024825.1. NCBI lineage: Eukaryota > Metazoa > Arthropoda > Insecta > Lepidoptera > Tortricidae > Polylopha > Polylopha cassiicola. The sequence goes on from CP149059.1 coordinate 7,301,168, forward strand.
CGATGTAATTTTAGAACCTTACGGTTAATGTACAAGTATCTCAATGCTGTTTGAATTACGAAGAACCCTTATCAATGCACTTATGTACAAAAATAGACCGTTTAATACATTAATGAATCATTATGAATTTATAAGAGCACATCATCCTAATATAGAATACCTTGTTAATCTCAATGTCTTAATTGACTTCATTAAACGTTGCATAAATCGATTGTAATTCAGTAAATTAAGGAATTTTAATTATAGTTCCGAATCAGCTGTGGTCGACATTAATTGCTTGACTGATCGAGATCGCATACGGGTCACTGGTTATCTGTCAAAGCGTGAACTTGTAAAATTAACAGTAATACTACAGTTAAGGCCGTGTCTATAAACTTTATTTGTACCAAAAGCATTGAATTAGCACCTAAATTCATCTTCATTGATCATTTAATATACACAAATCTTATTAAAATTATGGCATAATATTTGATATTATCTTGCTTTAGAGGTTTGGATCGTCTTTGGATTGCTCTGAGATTTCTCCGTGGATAATCTTAATAAGATCCTTTTTAAAAAGTTATTCTACAAAATGGTAAGTCAGTTTACACACTAGTGTTTCTCTTAGTATTATTAAAGCCACCTTTGGCTTTAATAATAATAATAATAATAATATCTTTGGACAATTCACACCAATTGATCTAGCCCCAAACTAAGCATAGCTTGTACTATGGGTACTAGACAACGGATAAACTTACATAAATACATATAAGACATCCAAGACTCAGGTACAGATGCCAGTGTTCATCACACTGACATCTGCCCCTAGCAGGATTCGAACCCGCAACCTCCGGTTTCGTAGTCAGGGGCTCTGACCACTAGACCAAGCGGCCGTTTAATGCAGCGAGTTCATAAAAATAAAGATATAAAGTGAAGATTGTCCCATATTCGCGATAAAGCATCAAAGAATTTCAGCCATCTTATCTAAAATTTAATTGAAAAATATCTAGGAGTTATTAAAAAGTTAATAACGAATAACGGACATTGCGATCGTGACGAACGCCCTGATGTAGATATAAGAATCATTAGCGAAGAACTGCACAATGGTGAGAAATTGCGTTTACAACGAAATTTGTGCTTTTGTGGGAAAAAATAATGCAAATTAATGCATTTCACTTGATACGAGTACGTGATTTTTGCAGAACAATTTACTTCCACTTTAACATGTAATTTCAGTTTCACACATTCTTTATGTGCTGTTTATTTCTTGAATATGGTGATGATTTTTTTTTACAATTGGCAAAATAAGTTTTTGCATTTACCATTCCTATTCATCAAATAATAAGAGTTCATAAAATATGCAGAAAGACGAAAAAATATTTAAATTGTAATTTTCTTCCACTTTAACATGTAATTTCATTTTCACACATTGTTTATGGACTGTTTATTTCTTGTACACTTGGCGAAATATACTCATGTATTTTTTTTAGCATTCCTGTGTTTAAAATAAATAATACAAGTTCATAAAATATGTAGAAAGGCGAAAAACGTTAAAATTATTCTCTAGTGCTAGTTATTTTTCAAACGTCGCCACTGAGACAGGACACATTTATATTTCACACGAAACACTTTCGTTATTTCGCACTAGGAATTTTGAATAATGTAAAGGTAACTTTATGGGTTTTAGCTTCCGTTATATTGTTACAAATGCCTTCTGCATTTTCCCATTTTTACCTTTTACTTTTAGAAAACCAAATTAAGCTAATTAAATAAACATACCTACTTATTTTTCTAGTAAGTAGATACTAAGCGACTAAAGATAAACCTACAAACCCACAGCTTGAAAAAATCAATTAGCGTTAATATTTAAATACCTATAATGTCTGTAAAAGTTAGTCATCTCAATCACATTAGTTTTGCCATTAGATTACGAAAATTATAAAAATATACTTAGATAATATTTTTTTTTAATGCAAAATATGTTAAAATTTAAAAGTTTAAATCGAGATAATTTCTGATGCCTTCGCGGTTATACACATTGGAATGAAACAACTATTAACGTATTTAACTCGCGTATTTTTATTTTATTTTATTTGCTGACGTTTCGGATTCTTTACAGTTTCCATAATCGTAGCATGACTGAGCTGACAATAGTCTAACGCTAAAGCCTTTAGGCTAAAGCTAAAGCCTTAAATAAAATAAAATAAAAATACGCGAGTTAAATCCGTTAATAGTTGTTTCATTCCAATTTAAATCGAGAGTTAAAAAAAATACAAATTCTTTCGCAATGAGCAAAGTTTGCAATTTCAACAATTTGCCTTCATCGACTCACACAATGGCGCATAAAACTCATTCCCACATTTTGCATAGAACGTTGAAATGCGGCGAATTCAAAAAGCAACTAGCATGTAACCCCGTCAAGGTCCAAGTGGCACCCGTCTGTCCAGTCTTTCACACTCTGTTTACGATACCACCGGACTTGTATGCAACTTGTGAATGCTAGAACACAGCGTTCCAAACTACACAATATCTCAATCTTTATGAACATGGGTGGTCCGAAACAGATGAGTAATTGACCAAAATTTTGAGGAAAAAGTTGCTCAGTTCGGACCTTAATTTAATGTTTAAAACGTTTGAAATTCGAATGAAGGTAAACGGCGAGTCGATGAATGATGTAGGAATTCTTTGTTCAAAGAACGGTTCGCGCCATACTTGGAAAAGTTTTTAACTGTATTACGTTTCCTTTTCTCTTACATTTTAAGTTGCTTTGTAATACTGAAATATATTTAAATAATAAATACGGACATGATTAACTTAGATAACAACATCTTTGGAAATTTGTAAATATATATATATATATACAGGCACATTTTAAGACTATTATGTAGGTACATTGAACTATAAAACGTTTATCACTATAAAATATGATTTTATGGTTGTCCAGTTTTTATGATGATTTACAGGACTAATATTTTAAGGCACGAGTTAATGAGTCCAATTTAAAATGTCATAAAAACTTTATGTCCATACCACGAGTCAAGTTGCTTCTAAAACATTAATGTTGATATGTCGAGCTAATAAATAACACTTCACTTTACTTAGCCGGTTTAGACAAGTTGTCATCTCGATGGCAACTTGTCGACATTCGAGCATTTCCTTAAAAAACGTTTATACTTCCGAAATTGGTACGGGTGTTATGATAATCATCATAATACTAGTTTCGACACGTAATAGTTACCTAACAAAAATAACTCTAATAAGCTGCTCTGTTGAAACGACAATTCAAAAACTCCATCCACCGAAAGCAATTTGGATCCTATCCTTTTTTTTGTCAAATCATGGACGGGAGCATCAAAGCTTTCATAAAATCTTTATTAGGAGTTAGAGTATCGTCTGCGGCAAAAAACCACCATGTCATAATAAAGGAAAGTCCAAATTATGACATCAAACTTGCTGGTGATCCGTCACAGTCTGCTGACAGCTTCAAAGGGAAATCACTGTACCGTGGAATGCCAGTGCTCTTTTAGCTATGATTAAAAAAACTAAATGCTAGCTTGAACCCTGCAAACCTTTCAGATGCAAGTTAGAAAGGCGGTCTAGCTTTTACTAGTTAAATTAGTGACTTACGTGTCATGTTGTGCAAGTGGACTACTTTGACGTAACGATTTCACGACGATTTCGTACTCTTTTACGGCACTGAATGGACATAAAATTTGGTAATTTATGACTACATTTTCTTTGTCATTGCCTTTCCATTCTGGCTGGTTCAGTGAAAGTGTGCGTAAATGTACATTTTATTATTGATCGTCGTTATCACTAAACTTTAATTTATAGCATCTTAATTTTAAATTAATTACGGACGCGTTCTTGAAGTAACTTATCTCAACATTATTGTTCAAGTTTAAAAAAACATTGTTCAACGTTGGTTTGAACTAGTTTATATACCAAAAAATATACTACGCGCCTACCTGCAATGTCATCACACCAATATTAAAATAAATATAAATATAACGATTAAGACGCCTAATTTGTTATGAATAACGCTTCTGATTTAAATGAATAACCATTAGGCTGTTCTGATATGAACAAGCAAAAAAACTAAAATGCACAACAAAAATAACGACGGTCTGTATATAATTGTCGCGAAAATGCAGTCGACATAAGTCCTTGCATAAACCAGTCTAAGTAAGGCAACTGGTCACACCGGTTTCACAACTCCATTCCCGAAGAAAACGAACCCGGCGGATGAGTTTGCGGATGTAGGAGGAAAACGGAAATAAGGAAAAGCTATTCCAGACCTATTAGAAGTATATAGACGTGTATGGTTTGGCACGGTTGCTCAAAGTTAATTGATATCTTTCTTCATTACAAAGACGGAAGATTTTTTGAAAAGATAATGAACATTTTTTTTTGTAAAAGGCTAATCTTTGTAATATAACTTCATCGATTGACCCTATGGCAATAAAACTAGAAGATGCGAGTTCAAATAAAAGCTGTATGAGTACTTTGTTTGGAAATTAATGAATTGCTGTTAATCAGCAAATAGTGCCTTGTGTGACTTGACTCTTCAAAACTTGTGGATTAATCTTTATTTCGTAGATTCATAACAATCTTAAAAAAATCTGCAAAATCCGAAATCATAATTAATAGGCGTCATTTGACACAGATAATCTTGATACGCAACCGCATTATCAGCTAAGGTCGTCCACACCGCCTGCTATTTTTTACTACCTGCATTAGATAAGATAACGTTATCAATCGCAACCCAGTAACGCTTGACGTGGGTAGTTCATGCAATAAGTGATCGTGAGTCATATTAAATAGATTCATTTTCAGAAATAACACCAATTAGTTAAGTAATATAAAAGTCCCCTCTATTTAGATGTCTTGTTAAAATTAGATTCAGTCCTATTAATAGAATATTGAATATCACAAGTATTTTGCAGTAATTTTCATGCCATGGAAAGGTCAACCCTGACGTAACTATGTACAAATAGGTATTTTGAGGCATCGTTTCGCCCAAAATATGTATATCTACAGCCAGAACTCGTAATGTATAAAAACTCTAATTTATAAAAAAATTTAGAGTTTTTAACACAAAACGAAAGTAAACTAATCTAATTGTAAACGTATTAATCACGATTCTTTTAACGTAGGTAGGTAGTAAACTAATGATTTACAACAATGCTTTAACACCTGTGTCCACACATCCTGGGTCTACGTTTGAGATTATGCTGTTAGTTGTCATAACGACATTACGGGTCGTTGTTATGGGTCGTATGGCCGTGTGATTCATCACTGTGACCTATATCACGTATTGCTTTACTGTTTTGGTTAACAAGCGACGTGCCCAGTCCCCCATTCGAGCACTTTACAAATTGTCAGTTTATGACATAACTTTACGATTTAAAATTCCAACATCCTCATTCTTGGAAACGTCTGATATTATCCTGTCATAAAATTTGAGCTCCGTCAAAAAATGTGGATGTCCTTTTAACATAATAGTGAATAGGTTTGGCTGCATCTTGTTACTAGTCATGAAGTTTTGTAACAGTAAATCACTCTTCAGCAAACATTTCATATTTCAACATGTTGTCACTATGCAAATTTCCAGTTACTATTTACGTCCAGGATGTTCTTGCTATAATTTCTAAGTAATAATATCGTAGACGGCCTAACTAATGCTCTTCAAAATGTCCAAACATTATGACAGTTATAATTGCGTATACTTGGAGTATATTACCGCTGTCGGCTAACTCAAAGTGTGAACTTTACTCGGCAAAGTCAAGACAACGCCTCCGTGCCATTAGCACGAGTGTTAGTCACACGTGAAAATTGCTCTTTCACAGTGATAGTATCTAAACTATCATGTAATATCTAAACTTTGTCGTTTCCTAGAACATCGAGCGGTCATAATCTAAAACGACCACGACCGTGGAAGGGCCGTCAACATGCCATTACAGCAACCACCGCAGCGTTAACAGGCTTAAATGACTGGAGCTAATGACATGGCAGATGCGCTGACTTCATGAATATTATTTTGTATCTCAGTTGATTAATGTTCATACACCTACCTACAAGCTTGCTATTGATTGAATATCGCCAAAGAACTGCTTTGGTTACCTGAATGCGGTCCTTAATTTTAGTCAAAAATATGACTGAAGTGAGGTCTTTGTTAACCACGATGTCTCAATTTAAGTTTTTAATTACAACGTTTCGAGTTTTAAATTAGCAGATGAAAGTACTTCATTTCAATTTAATTAAAACGTTACATAAATTTTCTCAGGAGCATCGTATTGTTAACACTAATGAGATAAGAACAACGCAGCCAGAGCTAACTGTTGAAGAGAACATTCTGCTTCCATTAAAATCTCATCCCGGCGAATAATCATAAAAATAGGAAGCAATCAGAATTGAGGACTCTTTAGTCAGAAAGCTTCCAATAAAATGTTGATTTAAGGAATTCGTAATGTCTGCTATTAGAGATGGATTTAAATTAGATTAAGCCGTAGCCAGTATCCAGTTAGACCGAGCAAGCGAGAGCGGATACAGATTTCCAATTGATTGATTCGGCGGCGCTCGGATGAGAAAGTAACGCACGGATGCGCCCAGAACAAATGTAGCAGAATCTTCTATTGTTCCAGGAAAGCGAGTTTCCGCGGTATCACCTGTGCACCGCAGAGCGCATAACGGACTCCAACGGTCTTTGCACAACTGGGTCTTGCCCTGTCGCTATAATTGTCACGTTCAGACAGACCGCTTCAGTTGCTAATTGTTCTAAACGAACTAGGTGAATGAACAAAAATGTAGGTGCGCTGACTCATAGGTATCATGGTTTAATGTCCTGAGCGCTGGTAGGTACCGATCTATATTTTTTACTTCTTCTTTAGGTACAGTGTCCTTTATATGCTCCTATGCAGTTTTTATGTAAAGTGCGCTGTATTTCGAGATCCCCTTAGTTTATCTTTACTCATGGGAATAAAGTATTTCTTTTTTTATTACACGAATTGCTCTGTTTATTTTTAGGTTCTTCCGTAAAAGTGAAGTTGTACGTGTTTTCTTCTTTATGATTATGTTTAGATAGATTGCAACGTTGGGATTTTTATCACGACTGCATTCTCGAGTTTTATAAATATCCAAGTACTTTTTTTCTACTACTTATGTGACTACTTCGTGGCTCTTTTAGTGGTTTTATTTTTGGTTACTGATTGATTTCAGTATACGAACGGGATAATTGTTCTTTGCAGGCAATTCAAATGCGTTCCATATATGTATACCTATATTATTATAGGTATATATGGTATAGGTCCCAAGAGTCCAACACTATGTGAATCTAAAAAATATCATTCGTATCTTTTGCCAAAATTTGCCCGGACAAACTTACTTATAATATTTCATAACACAGTTTTGACCGCCCATTAAAAATATTACCTACTGTCCACAGGTCCTTTAAGAATAGATAATTAATTTATCGAATAAAATATAATTGCCTACGCAAGCAAATAAACATCACTTATTCACTACAGATAAATAAGATTTTTCACACCTAAGTTTCTCATCAAGTTCCAAACTACTTAAGTACCTACTTATTGGAATTCCATTAGAATCACATTCACAACTTGACTCAAAATTTGTTTTCATATGCGATAAGCATACAAATACGATGAACAGGTGAACAAAATTCAAACTAAACCTCCAACGGCCGGCCGCCGCTGTATTAATCACTACATAACCTCAAAATCATTATTGATACAGAATGAGTCACTTATCTCACGTGTAATACCTGACTAACAAAACAAAGTTACATTCCACAACCTTGGACATACGACCAATATGCACATTAATGTATGTTAATCCTTTTTGTAAACAAAACTGGCCAGTTAATAAGGTTGTTTTTATAAAAAAAATATTACCTGATAGGGCTAGCAGCATCGCAACGGCCGCCACACCTGTCGCACCAAGCCGTAGGGACCTCATCTTGTCTCTTTTCAACACGCTATTAGCTAGCGTCCTTATAAACAATTAAAACAAAAATCCAAACTACCGAACGACAATCTTTGTCTTTGTTTCAAAACAATAAACAATTTCACTCGCGTTTTTGTTACACCTTCGCGTACTGATTCGATGTAGATAACGAAAAAACACAAATCTCACAATAAACTGTCTCTAAATTAGTTTCTGGTGTAGTTTTATAGGCTGTACACTGTAGTTCATTGTGATGTTTTGACGGTGTAGCTTGTTTAAGAGTTTTGTATCGATAAAACTTGTTTCGTGCACTTATTTGGAGCGGAAGGAGGGAGCAACGTACGTCCACCTCCGACGAGCTCTGAGCACTACTGGCGCGACACAGGCGACGCGGCGCCTGACGGTTGTATTTGGAACTATTCAAAGCGTCAGTCCACTTGTACCGCACGTATAACATAGTTCTATTATCCCTTATAGTTCTATTACAGGAACAGATTTCAAGGAATCCTATGCCTAAGTAAATAATCGAGTAATAAGAGAAGATTGTATAAATGGTTCATTGTCGCACCGTTGGGCTAGGTAGTTAGGGTCCCTTGAAGTCGGGTCGTGTAATAGGCCTATTACAAGACCCGATTAATTGATATGACTTAGGAAAAACTAATCTGCAAATAAATACCTGATCAAAAAAGAAATTATCTTATCTAGCTCACATTTTCTTCTTCACCTTTCTTTTATTAATTAACAGAAAATTATACCTTTATTATCTTCAACTTCTATACTTATTTCACTGGAGAAAGGAGTGTTATCATGGCAACTCATAAAGTAACGTAGTTTCAAAGTCAATCTCAACAGTCTTAAAAACCTACGAGGCTTTGGAAATGAATCCGCGATTCAGCCACTAAATAACATCAAAAGCAGCGCAGACAAAAGTAAAATCCAATGAACTTCGAAACTCAATTGTTCTTCGGATTGCTTTTAAAATATTCTCAGAGCCGTCAAATACTTTTCATAATCAAAATTATTGATGGAAATGCTTCATCATGCTGTCAGTCACAGAGGTGCCAGTGAAAGTTTTTAATCTACACAATTCCCATTAAAATCTGCGCACTGCCTATCGTAACCCGAAATTCAATCTGAGGTGAAATTCATTTTGGGTTTTGCGTTTGCGACCTTTTGTATTGAGCGGGTTAAGGCTGATTGAAGACGCTTTTGTTTTTGTTAATTATTGGAATTGTTTTAAATTAAACTTTCTCAGTCGATACTTTCTATGGTCAATTATTAACAGACAAATTTATTCATTCAAGCACCTCTTTTAGTTTACCTACTAGAAAGCTTAATCGAATACGAAGTCATTTTTTTCAAGTGTTATGTGATGTGTGAAGAATAAGGATACTATATTGCACCATCTAAATTCACATAATAGATTGTCGTCAGCATGGTCAACTACAAATATCAGGGTGGTACTGTAAAGTTTTCCAAACGTCAACAAACAAAATAAAATACCTACGCGAGTTAATTAAATAAACAACCTAATTTTACAGAACTACGCTATATTATAAGCACAATCTCGCCAAATTGAACATATCCGATACCGTTTAAACCGAACCCCTCAATGATTCGTTACCAATATAATATCGACGCCTAAAATCAATTTACCGAATACAAAATTAAGTTGTTCCAGTCATATCGCTTAATAGATCAGACCAATTTTCGATTTAACTCGACTCGAAATGAAATAAAAAGCGTGCCTCGGGATGTGGGATAAATTAATTGAAAGGGGATCGGTCCTTGTTTTGACTACGCAAATAGAATTAAAGTACTCCCTGTAGGTACGACAACAAACGGTCTATTGACCAATGCAAATATAATATGAACATGGACGATTCCATCATCGTTTTTTAGTTTATTTTCATTACTGGGATTAGGGTTGGTCATTTAAATGAGTTAGTTTATGTTACTTTGTTTATCTTTTAATTTATAATGTTACTTAACTTTATTAAATCGGTACGGTATCGGTCGGTTTCCTTAGGGCCGCTATCCTTGGTAGAAATTTCTCTCTTGTTTGCTTTCTTGCTTAGAACCAAGCTATATGATTCTAAGGGATATATTTAATTTGGTGAAATCGTTCAGAAGTTATGTGGACACATTTCGGCGTTTCGTTTTTATATTTTATATAGATATATAGATGGTACGTATGAGTCTAAAGATTTATTAATCTATTTTCGATCCTGATACTTATTTTGTCATTTTCCATCCTCAAACTTCGTATGTGAAGTTCTTGCGATCATACAAGAAGTCGTCTATAAACTTTGCATAGTTGGCAATAAGCCATGTCTGGCAAGTTGTGATTTTACATCCTTCATATCCAATATAATTTAAAAGATAATTAAATTAATAATTTCATTTAAATAACTAGTCCTCAAAAGTCAGTCATAAATATATAATGTTTATTTTATTGTCGCATACTTACCTATAAATGTCAAATTCCAAACGCAGGCTTGATCAATTAACGTATCATAAAATCGGCAACAAGCTTCGTCAAAATAAATTACTACCCCAATTTTGCACCCGATCCATAAGTTCTCATCACAGCAGCATGAATTCAATAAATTATTTTACTATTTTAGACAATGAACAAAAAACTACCTACACATAAGTATTTATTACTGATTACTTTCAAAACTGTAACTACATTACCATGACATTTATTATATTTATACCTAAAATATCCAACACCTAACAAGACGAAGTTCCAATAGCTAGTAATATAAAAACACTAGGTACCTACATCTCAAAACATCGGAAATCTAAAACCGTCTATATCCTCGCTTCAAAAATGTTTTGAAGTTAAATAGAAGTTGCACATAGCAAAATATTTGCAGAATATTTGAAGTCTGGCGCATCCACAAGCTATCCCGCAGGAATTCCCAATTGTGGGCAGGATTTTCAATTTCAATTCGTATTGGAATCGGAGCCAACGTTAACACAATTAGCAGTTTTAGTAAAATGTTTAGGAAGAGTGTTTATTTTTGTTAACAAAAATTTAAGTGTACCTATTGGATGAGTTTGAGTGTAAAAACGATGTTTTTTTTAAACTGATGAATCCTGTAAATTAATCATCATTCTGTGTATATGATGTGGTAATAAGATGCACATTGTGACGAGTTTTTTTTATCTTTGTAAGCGTCTAAACATACATGTCATGTTTTCAACCGGTCTTGCAAATGACAAAGTTCAAAAAGTAACAGTGAAATTTAATGTATATTATTATAAATAGAAAAAAATAAACATAAAGTATCGTTAGGCATGAAAGTACGAAAATAAATCTGTTGTAAGCTAATCAATCCTAATTGAGTCAAACTTTACAATGCAAACAAACTTTCACTCGGTACTTTTACGACAAATTTTACCGAACTTATAAAAGAGGGGCCTAATGAATAAGTTAATGAAGCAGATTTACTGCATAAGATATACAGACGGCTGTCTAAATCTCTTAATGAGCTAGGTAATCTAACTGAAGCGAGTAAATCGAGGGAAATTCGTTAAATGTAATGAGCCACTTCTCAGTTATGTATTTTAGTTGTTTGCTTTTACTGCAGTGACGTGTTGAATTGTCAACTAGATGGTGCATGAAAAAATATTGTACTTTCTTTTTTATTTTCCCCTTTACATAACTTTTAGGTTCAATAAAATGCTGATTCTTTTATTAAATGATCTCGTTCTAGTTTGAATATAAGCAAGACATAATATTTCTCTTGATTTAAGTAAGTACCTAGTGCTCCATTCAAATTTTCTATATCTAATTTTATTTTAGATAAAACTATTCTCATGATTTAAAAACAAAAATATGAAAATAATTAAGTATGTGAATGGATAATAGTCAACAATGGGTATATTATTTTGATCATAGTAATCCTACGGTATCTATAGATACCGTATTACTTATGAAAATGAAACTTTTAATCTGTTTCTAATCAAATCTTTTTAGCAAACTGGGTACTTTAATATAATAGGCAAAGAACCTTAGTCATTTTAAGAAGCACTATACGCAGTAGCACCATTCGCTATCCTGTCTCACGCAGTCTACAAGAATTATCCAGAAAAAAATACAAGGTTTCTGCCTTATTCGGTCTCCATGACAGCTTCCAACATTGGGGTGGATTTTTGCACCCCACCGATGTCCCGACGACTTAGTCACGGGCCACTGGGTTTATCTGGATCCACCGATATCGTTAAGGTGAGGTGAAAATGTTACCTCGAAAATCTAAATAAAGCAATATAGCGTCGCGGTCATGCGTGAAATTTGGTAAGCGAATGAGAAATTATTTTCAGATTTGAATATGGATTACAAGGGATTATGTATTAATAGCTTCTCAGCTGTGATATGTTTAACATTTTCAACGGTATCGTTTTCACGTTATCAGTACTTTGTTCATGGTATCAATGTTAGTTACAATTTTATTATAACTAGGTACTTGCTTTTGCCCTCGACTGCGTCTGCGTATGATTAGTACTTTACACGATACTTTCATAAATTATAGCCTACTAGCTTCTGCCCGCGACTTCGTCCGCGTGGAACTCCTCCTTTTTTGCAGTCGGTTAAAAAGTAGCCTATGTCCTTTCTCAGGCTCCAGACTTTCTTTGTACCAAATTTCATTTAAACGGTCCAGTAGTTTTAGCGTGAAAGCGGAACAGACAGACAGACAGAGTTACTATCGCATTTATAATATTAGTAAGGATGGTTTATTCTATTGTGTAAGCTATTGTAAAGCTTCATCAAAATCCATCCAGTACTTTTTTGTGTGAAATAGTAACAAAATACTAGACGTACATCCATACTGTTCCATACATTCATGCAAACTTTCGCGTATATAATATTAGTAAGTAGGTATTGATTCAATCAAGAATAATACCTAGGTACTCAGATATCGAAAACAAAGTACAGACTCAACCTTTTGAAACACGAATATCTATGGGAAAAAATAAACAAAAATAATATTCGCACTTCGAGTGAACTACGACAACTGATAAAATAAAATCATGTATTAAAAGAACAGTATAAAACTAATAAACGAAACGTATGACAGTCAGCCGTCAACAGATATTGTAGTATGTGATAAAAAAATTAAAAATGCAGAATATTTTATTCCAAAAATTCAGGTGAGCAGCACTTAACGGTTGATTGTAGAGAACGAGGAAACCGACTTAAAATGTCAGTTGAATTCGCGAAACTGTGAAATATTCACATTTGACAGACATTACCGAGCACTCAACTTAATGGAATGTAATCTCGCACTTTACAGTTCACAAAATGATAGTTTTATCCGCTCCTACCTGCATTTACGTAGAAATTGGAACGTCATTAAACCAATCGACCCGCTGTTCTTTACCTTTCACCGTTAATGGTCTCGATTTCATTTCCTCTGAAATAACATGGAATTATTTTAAATTTAATCAAATCTTTCATAATTGCACAGTTTTTTATAATAGGTAGGTAGGTACTATAGAAATGAACCGACTTCATAAAATGGTTCCTTAAACTCAGACCATTCGACGTTATTTATAAAACAGAATTCACGTATCAGTATGAAGTATGAACTTAGTTATTATTAATATCGCTTAAAAAATAAGAATTATTTAAAAAATACTAGAAGGTAAGTACTTCCAATTTTATTACTTGCTTTGCTCTTTATTAGGTAACGCAAAACATTTTCGTTGAAAGTTCCCCCAAGTTATCTCAACCCAAATACTTATCAAGTCATGTGTAACTTCATAGACCCGTAATAATGAAGACCCCAGTTTAATTCTAACCTTTTGAACTTTGCAATCTTTAATTTAAACCAAAAGGGAATTTAGAATTTTCCTAAGAAATCATCCCCAAAAAACCGCATTTCTGTGACATTACATCCCTGCAGGTTAATTCTAACAGCTTGCAATCTTTAATTTAACTCAATACGGAATTTGGAATTTTCCAGAGAAGTTCATCCCCAAAACCGCATTTCTAAGACTGCATTAGACTCCTACGTTATGAGTTGGAAAATGCGACACTTCTTACCCTTAGACTTACTTAGAGGGGAGGGTAGTATTTATGATGTCTCTTGATTTATTGCCTAACCACCCCTGCATTCAGACGTTTTGTTATTCTTTGTCTCGAGAACAGAGCGACGACTGTGAGTCAGCGGTGTTTTGAATAAGGGACTTTATGACTAGATGGGACGCGGAAGTTTTTCTTATAGACGTATCTACCGAAAATGGTATTTTAGGCACTGATTGAAAATTGCAAATTGTTAACCACCTAAGCATGTCGTTAATTTTTTTTCCTTCGGAAATATATGGGCAATATTTGAAAAAATGTGTTTTCAAAACAATGTTGAAGGAATAAACGCAAAAGGTTGCAACGAAGCTTCAATGTACAAGAAGGTATATTAATATATTAGGCTTTTAATATTGCTATGCACACACCAATGTACCCGCCGATAATGAGCCATTCACACAGTTGTATTTAAATATAAAATTACTTTTAATTATTCGAAGTTTTTCAAACTGTTATCCATTCTGATTATTTATTCGGTTTCTGTACTGTTTTAAACTTCTATCAATTAAGGTCCTTTTTTTTCTTTATTTCCGTGTACGTAGAAATATATGCTACTCACCTATAATTACAATAATATTTTTTCGTTATTAAATATGAAAAACTGTCAATATACGATTGACAAGAAAACATTCGACATATTACCTACTGTAACGTAAATAGCAAAGCTATTATTACTTACTGCACACGACTGCTTCTTTGACAGCTAAAATACAAAATTGCGCGTCATTCGATAGACAGACTAACAAGCATGTAACTCCAGTATTCCACGATGCTTACGTTTACTTGGGCACCTTATTCAAGCTGTCTATTTCATATTTCAACTATACAAAACTACATCCAGACTTTCCTCGTAAATAGGTACATTATATTAGCAATCTTCCAAAAAAAATCGCAGTGAAACCTTATTAATAACGCAACGGCATAGGCATTTTAATATATTTAGAAAACTACTTTAATTTATAGACGGTTTTCACGGATATAACTCGCGTAAGTATTTTATTTTATTTACTGATGTTCCGAAAACTTTACAGTTTCGTAGCATGAATATGGAAAGTGTCCGTTATGGTTGAAAGTATCAAAAATAACAATTAATATTCTGTTTTATATATACAAACTTTGTCATTTTTAAATTTGACCTCGATTAACGGATTTATACCTAATGTAATATAACCGCAAAAGCATCAGAAATAATTATCATACCTTAATTAATAGCTCAAAAGCCGAGTTTTCAGAACACCGTCCAACACCACATCAAACCAAAGCTTACCTATTTAAAGTGCCACAACAGACCTACGAACTTCCGCATTTATAATGATACTATTTAGACTAGTGCATACGATATGCAGTTAGTCAGGTGCAATGCTGCCATCCGTATGTTCATCAATTATTTCGCCTTAGCTACAAGCAACATTTCCATTCCATCGAATAATAGACGCCGGTGATATAGCCAACATAAAATGAACCTTATTATTGGCACATAAAGTTTAAACTATATATTCACAGATGTAGAATTAAACGAAATAGTGTGAGTAATGTTATTGCTTTATTCAACTGTTAATAACGGTTTTAGAATCCCTATTGTTGATCTACTAAACTAGATCAATAGGAAAAGTTACCAAATCATTTAAAAAATTATGTACTTATTTAATTATGAAACGAAACAAAAGACGGCGAGGGGGGCCTAGACAAGTGACGTTCGACATTTACGAACACTACATATATATATATATATATATATATATATATATATAATGTATATTATGTAGGTACAATTGACATAAGCGTATGAGAAGTGACCACGTGACTTTTCGTGGGCTTATGTCAATTCCATACATTTCTTATTCCATTTCGTTCGCTATTATCGAATGGCGCTTGTCTATAGGGGAAGTACTAAATTAACTTTTCTTCTATTGCAATAAAATTATGACGGATTTAACTCTTTTTTTTTTATTTGTTGACGTTAATTGTTTTATTCCTATGTATAATAACGATAACCATAAGATACGTTTTTTTTTTTTTTTTCGAACTGAATACTGAAGCGCAGTTGGCCAGCTAATGGGCCTTCACTGCAAAACCGGACGGGTGGCGAGACTCCTGAAAGGAGACTCTTAAGCCTTTTGAGTTGGGTTTAGGGTTTTTAGCCCTGACCGACCCGAGGGCCCCCCAAGGTGGGGGTCGCACCTCGGCTCGGGCCGTCAGGAGGTGTGTTGACACGACTATTTTGTTGCAAGGGAACAGAAGGTCCCTGCGGATAAGTCCGACGCGCGCCGGGTGTATGTGGACGTCTTCGACCCCGCCGGCGGGGCCGCTGTAACACTATCGAGTTTGCTAGGTGTGGGTGAGGCCGCATGCCGCGCGGCAGCTGCCTGTGTGTCGGTGTACGGTTTGTGTCCGTGGGAGGGGGCGCGGCGGCCGCTATGGCAGCCGTGATCGAATCGGGCGGGTCCAGGAGGACGTTACGAGGGCGACGTTTACGAACAGTTTCGTCAGCGCGAACCGTGTATTCGGAGGCTTGAACGACTAACGGATTTGGATACGTTAAATAATTGATCAATTTATACTGAACTCGAAAGTAGGTAAGTAAGTAGGTACACAGATGATAAACAATAAATCTAATCTAATCAACTTTGTATTTATATAATGTCCTCTATTTTTAGAAGTGGCTTATTATTTATTTTACAAAGCAAAATAAAACCTTAAACATGTTTAGTAGTCCGGGTACCGCTTATAAAAAGCGCCTTGTTAATTGTAAACTCTAAGAAATAAGTATTTGCCAAGACTAAAAAAGCAGGCGCTTATTGCACTGCAAGTAAGCACAAAGTTTTGTACACAGCTTTCTCTAAAAGCTAGTAAAGCTAGTTAGTAACTATAAAACGGAAACTTTTACTGTGGTTTAAATTATACGTTTTCTATACTTCTATACTAATATAATAAAGAGGAAAGGTTCGTTTGTTTGTTTGTTTGAATTGAATAGGCTCCTAAACGGCTGGACCGATTTTAAATAACTAGCTGTCCGCCCCGGCTTCGCACGAATCATCATTTTTTAATAGCCTATTTAGTGGAATAGTGTAGCTTCCAAGCAGTGAAAGATTTTTTCGAAATCGGCCCAGCCTTTCTGGAACTGAAACAAACAAACCTTTCCTCTATAATATTAGTATAGATAATTTTGTTAGCATTGGTTTTCTAGAGACGAACAATTAATTTCGTTACGAAATATGTGTAAGTATTAGGATTACAGCAATTTGTAACTTCTTTGTTCACTTAGATGCTTATCAAAAAGCATTACTATTGAAATATCAATAAGACCTGAAATCAGGTAGGTATATAATTTATTTAGGTGACTTTTGTTTACACAAGAATAACGAGAATACATTTCCACGTCGGTTTTGACGTAAAAAATGTACGCCATTTGCTTTTTATAAGGACGAGCACGCGATGCTCACACGGCAACTGAGAAAGGGATTGAGAGAGTTTATATCGTTGTTTTAGTTTTGCTTTTTTAAGTGAATGGAATAACCCTTGGAATGAAACAACTTTAACGGATTTAACTCGCGTATTTTATTGGCTGACATTTCGGAGCCTTTACAGATCGTTAAGTTGTTTCATTCCAATGTTTAATAACCGCGAAGGCTTCAGAAAAAAAAATATTATGGAATAACCCTGTTATCTTTTTTATGTATCTAATACAACAACTTATTATAAGGTTCCTATGCTCAATTTGAAACATTATTTGGAATATTTCTGACCTACAATATTTTTCAAACTAATACTTCAACAAATTAGATAGACTGTATAGTGTATATACCTTTCTACTACAATATTTTGTTTGTTTTTTTTTTAATAAATAATGTAAGTACCTATTAATATAAAAACTAAATGATACAATATAGTAAACATAAAATCTAAGTTTTATTTTGTCAACGTGTTCATTGCATTAATAATATTAAAATAATTTGACTATTCTCATACCTTCTCTTCGCCTAACGAATAGCAAGTGTTACGACCTACCGCAAAGGGTGATCGATCGATAACCAGGTCATTGCCGACGGTAAATAGAACGAACACGGTTTGGGGCACTTAAAATATCCCCCCTATGATAGACTTAGGCATAGAATATGCTTTAAAATTAGACACTCTTAAAAGTAAACTTAAGAAGCAAAGTAGTCCTATAAAAAAGATAAAAATAACTTTTAAAGTTCTTACGCTTCTTCGAGTACGTTATAAGGCTTATATTGATTATTAAATAAGTTAGATATAAGAACTAACTGCGCCCCAATCCTTGTTTAAAGCACGTTACAAGTTTCTTACAAAGAACAATTAAATAATGTTGAGAAAATTTCCCAACAAGCGAAATGCATCGGTACAGCAAAAGTACCTACCGGCTATGCTTGCTCGAAAATACTTCATGAACAAGACAGTTCAAAAATCCATTACATGAAAGTGGGGTCATAGTACTCATAGTGAAATCAGGTCCTATAAGTCTGACAAATTCACATGCAGATCATTAAGTATAACACAGTTTCTTTACAATTTAAACAGCTGTCAATTACAACATCAAATAAACAATACCTAACATTGTGATATGTGACTTAGGCAAAGTTACGCTTGAATTGAATTTACCATAATATCAAATTCAAGCTTCAATAATTAACATAGTGCACCTGAGAGTAAACAATCAGTGCATTAGATACAATAGCTGAGTGCAGGAATTAGGTGCCTACTCCGGAACATCCTTACAGTATTCTCGAAAGCGAGACTATTGTATTATACTATCATATAACATGAGATCGGCCGCCTGTCAGCTCTTTGTCTACAGCCAGTACCATTTGCGTTTGTAATAGATTAACACAATCAAATGCATTGTCCAATCCGAAT
This sequence comes from Polylopha cassiicola, assembly GCA_038024825.1. Taxonomy (NCBI): domain Eukaryota; kingdom Metazoa; phylum Arthropoda; class Insecta; order Lepidoptera; family Tortricidae; genus Polylopha; species Polylopha cassiicola. Next base: position 7,320,081 of record CP149059.1, read on the forward strand.
CCATTTACTGTGACATGCTTGAATTGATGCAACTTTATCGAAATTTAATTTGTCGTGTACATGTTTCGTTTGAAATCCGTTTCACTCGTCAATTGCAGCTATTTGCTATATTTACCTATAGAAATTTAAATCGTTCTCTTTTGTTTTATTTTATAAACCAGCGAACGTTACCCAAGTGGGATTTGAGCCCACAAATAACTGTAGGTAGGTTACCTACTTTGGCAGTCGACGAAATCTTCCACTATCTTCTAGTCTTCGTGGTATCCAAATTGTCTATGCTTATCTTGGGACAAATTTAATTACAAATTTCATAGCTAAGTTCCAAGTAGGTACCTATCACTTATAGCAAACATGTCCTACTAGCATTATTACTCGTACATTTCCAAGCGCGAAAGTTCCAAGCTACATAATGTCTTGAAGCTGTAAAACTTTTTAAGAACAAATTTTCGAGACCTGTGATCGATACGCCATCAAAGGCTGCCCTAACTCAAACAAGTTTTCTGTCTTACATTTTGACTAAGATCTTGCAACAAACTTAGGAAGTTTGGAGTGGAGAATTATGCGAGTTAATAGTTTCGTCGACGAGCGGTAGTGAGTAGGTACAGACACAGAGTAACTTCGATAAACCACACATGAACGCACCAATAGTCGCCGCCCGATGCAATTAAACCACCCCAGCCAATCATAGAAAATATCTAAACAACAATAAAGAATTGTTATATCGGTATGTGTTCGATTGGATTTTTTTGTATGAATATAATTGAAATATTTTTTTTGTTTTAAGGTTGAATCATTTAACACAAGTTGGTAGGTTGATTTTCAACTAACAGGTACCTACACTACCTAGTAGGCGTTAAAGCTGAAATAGAGTATTTATCTCGTTATAGTAACATTAATAATATAATCAGATAGTTCTGACTATAATACAATTAGACACTTCTGATGAAGTCGGAAGGTAAATACTACCAAAGAATATACAATATGCGAGTTAAATCCGTTATAATTGTTTCATTCCCAGGTGTAATTTCTCTACATACACTGTATGTGGTCTTCTTTCTTTAGTAGACTTTTCATTTATCTTTCCTAGATTAATAACTTAAAGCAACGGAAACGTAGGTCATAGTTGTTAGTAGGTACATACTAATATTATGTGTATTGTTAATTTATTTGACAACTGACTGGATCGGAGAATGTTTGGGTCATCAATATTAATGCCAACTATTTATTCCGGAATTTCTTTATTATTACAGAACCCTAACTTCGGAATAGACAGTCAAAGGACTTTATTAAAAGTCGATTGGTTTCCATTTAACTGTACTCTTTCACGCAACTTTTTAGAGAATTTTTATGCCCATTAATAAAAGAACTTGGGCGGACTGTACTTATAATTAAATTTACTTCCGTGATGAGAGTATCAATTAATACCTACTATATTTCATTAGTATGTTTTAGGTATATTCGCCGCGAAACAACCTTTCACTTAAAAACATGATATTTATATTTATTTGAAATAGCAAACACCACTGGTAAATATATAAAAAGTTCAAGACTTCGGGCCTGATGCTCGTGCTCGTCACACTAATATCTGCCCCTAACAGGATTTGAGTCCGCAACTTCTAGTTTCGTAGTCACAATAGTCCTTAATGATAATCTATTGGCTAGAGCCCTGTTATAATTAAAACACGACAATTTTATTTAATTCATTAACTTAAAAAAGATATTATAACAAAAGAAAAAATAAATGATCACAAACAAAGCATACCTATATACAGGCTGCCCTAATTTTCATTATCCACTCTGAATCGCGACAATTTTTCTCATGAACAGTCGAGCCCTGTCGCATTGTCAATTCGCCCCCGGACAGAGCTGTCATTCACATGTCACCGGTGACAGGCGAGCACGTGGTGTTGTCATATCGGCTTTATTTTTAATAAAAAGTCAATTCTTTTGGACCCTATATTAGATTACTTACCAGAGTAAACATTTTCAGTTGTAAGTGGGTCAGTGATATTTTTGACTTTGTTGTTACTGTGTTATCTTTGCCATTTTTTTTATAATTATACTTGTAATTATTTATTTCAACTTCTTGCACATAATACACAAACGGCGAACTTATTAATTATATAGTTTCTGTATTCATATAGGTAACTTACTTTATTTAGAATCGTCGCGAATTAAATATTTTCCCAGTAATTTCAAAGCCGTTCCCCAAAATATAGGGTACACAAAATTATATGAAATTTAAAACTTTTGTTGCGAGCAGTCGTAACAAATAATACTTACGATTCCCCTAAACGATTTAGGACAATGGCAGTTTAAGTCGAATGCTAAACACGTGTCAAACGTCGTGACATCGCTTTTAACGCATAAACGAGAGTCGAAATAAAATAACCGTTTGATACGGAATCTGAATAGGGGGTTACAATGAGTGTGTGCAGCGTGCGTGACGAATCCGCGCACCCTGTATACGCCATAGAATGCCCAACGATGTAAAAAATAGAATTAAGCGCATCAGTTATTGTAATACCCAATATAGTCATTGTGAATGTTGGCCCACTTTGAAGCCAACTTTTCACGCATTTGGCCTATCCGTATAATCGTAATTGATACGGATTTATTTTCTATCCACGATAAATACTGTCGTATATTTTCGTATGAAATTATTTTTTAATTGAACCGGAGCTTGTTAGCGCCAGTTGTTTTTGACATCTCGTTTTGATCAGGAAAGGGTGGTAAAAAGGCGAAAACTGTTATTGTGGCAGTCTGTCTCTTATTCTTAGAAAAGCTGTTTACTAATATGTAATTTTAGTGAATATGTAACATTCTAACTCGTACCTAATTTACTCGTATTTTTGTCATTGACAAAAATGAAAATAAAATACAATAAAAGTCTCTATACTAGAATGCCTTATATAAGCAAAACAAATCCGTTTCATTCCAATCATAAAAGTTGTTCTTAGTACCGCTTGTTTTCATAACTTTTTAATAAACATACGTCAAAGTACATTTTCATAACTTCTTAATAAACATACGTTAAGGTATACAGTTCTATTAATTCTCCTCAGTTCCTTGCAAATACCTACTTGATATTTAGTCATTGTGAAATAGGTATCCAAGTATTTGAGTAATGGGACTCATACATCCATGCATCACCAAAGACCGTACATTTTGCATTGAATATTCATGGATCGTCGAGTTACACTGAACTTGTCGGTCGAAGGATCTTAACCGACTAATTGGTTTACAACTAGCGTCCTTGTCCTTTTGTCTTCGCCAATACAAGCCAAGCTTGTCTGATTACGATGTTAATAAAATTTAGCCAAGTTCAAAACTTGCGCTGTGATTCCTGTGAATATATCAACATTTTACAAGCGATATCAGTACATAGTACCTATAAAACAAAGTCTCTTTCTGTCTGTCCCAATGTAAGCTTAAATCTTTAAAACTACGTAGTTCGACGCGGTCGCAATACCTAGGTATAGTGACAACACGAGAAAAATAAAAATACTTACGCACGTTAAATCCGTTAATAGTTGTTTCGTTCCAACAAGCTATAGCGATCGTGAGGTCGTGAATTCAAATTCTGTCGTACAGTAACATTTTGTGCTGTTTACATTTTGCTAACATAAGACCATATCTTCGAAGGATATCGTATTAAACGAGCGTGGTAGATTAGATTTGACCCTAGATATTTCTATAGAAGCCTATGCCAAGCTGTAGGACGATTATTTACTATGTCTAGCCACGTTATAATCTGTGCGTTGTATTAAGGGATGAACGGTTAGGCAGGCGTCACCTCGCATATTCATGAGCGCTCTGCCCACGAGAACGAAGCATAATGCTTTTAAATCTTGACATTTTGTCTTATGCTTTTGATTATTTTAGATAATTATATTTATAAATTACAGGGAATATACACTTTGTTGGGATGAAACAATTATAAAGTAATTTTTTGATGTTTACAGAATATTCGTAGCACGACTGAGCTGACGAAAATCTAACGCTAAATTTAGGGTTAGACTTTCGTGTATGTAACTTTAAGTTAAATTTTCGTGTAATGTGTAATAACCACGAAGGCGCTGTCAGAAATTATTAAATATACTTTAGTTATACCTACACAAATTCTTCCCGAGTGTGCCAAAACTACTTCTTACCCAAATACTTTTTTTGTATTAAAATAGAAAGTAGTTTAGTAACATTATTTTTACAATTACAGAAGTAATGTAAGTAGGAAAACCTTCTTATTTGCTGCTCTTTCATTAGCGTCTATATAATTCTAAACGCCAAATATAAAAGAATGATGTAAAGAAATTGAAATCAAAACTTCTCAATATTTAGGAACTCAATACTTAATTCTTTATTGCCATTCCACAATATTTATACATAGGTGTTATCTTAAGGCTAATGAGATCACTAAGGACCCTGTTCTTAATCTTAATATCACATAGCTATACTTGGACTGTAATTCATTTAATACTAGCGGTCCCGGCAGACTTCGTTCCACCCGGCAATGTCGATTTGAAAGCTGTCATTGTTGCGTTTTGTTATACTATTTTTAACAAAAGCTTAATATTTTTATTTTTTATTTCACTGGATCGGGATGAAAAGTATCCTATGTCCTTTTCCTGACTCTAAGCTACCTCCCCGCCAATTTTCAGCCAAATCAGTTCAGCCGTTCTCGAGTTATAAACGGGGTAACTAACACAACTTTCTTTTATATATATATATAGAAGAAGATAGAAGATAGAAGATAGATTAGCTGGAAGTTGGACGTCCGCGTTCTTCATTCATAACCCACCGCCACGTGTTGCCTGTCCATTGCATATTGCATGAACACGTCGGATACACAACCGATGCCTCCATTCCTTTAGGTACAAATTAAATGCATCTTTATTCATTAAAACATGGTCTTTCAAAACAAACTACTTTCATCAGCTCAGTCGTGAAGAAAATGTACCTAGGAACTGTAAAAGTGTTTCGAAAAGTCAGCAAATAAAATACGTGAATTATATCTGTTATATATATATTATGTTTTATTCCAATGTGTAATAACCGCTAAGTCATAAAAATTATTAATTAGGTACCTACCTACCTACTTATGTTTCTGTAGGTACATAGGTACACTTTCTTACATCGGTAAGTACTAAATATATATGAACATGTCACTGCAACATTTTTGCTGCTGAAATATCATACATCCAATTATGAAGAGCAGACGCTCAAATTTGCATACTAAAAAAGCAAGTTCCAAATATCTGAATAAAGCTGAGATGTTATTTCATTTCATACTCAACTTGTCAAATAGTTTTCGAAATAAATTTCCATTTTATCACATCCTCCTCTATGGTTATTTGAGTCGCTCTTAGAAAAGGGGAGGTCGGGGCATTTGTATCCATTATTGTCATCAAATTAAATCTGCGTGCCGACTGGCTGCGTCGATTTACTAATGGATTGCACTAACTTGGATTGATGGTGTCCTCTTGCACGATACGATTTTTAAATTGAACTTCTTCTTAGGACGTCTGAAGTTAGGGTACTATGAATACTTACAGTCAATCAACAATCAAAAGGTCTATAATGACATTATCATGCATTTTTATTTACAGTCCAATATGCTAGATAATTGTAAAATGTCGATTCAGTAGACCTCAGCTGTTTAAGCAGCATCGAATTTGATCTAAAAATATTTCTTGGGTCATTTCCGAATTTTGCGCAGATCATTGAAATACCATTTTTTGTTATCAACACCGACACCATATAATTTTGCAAACATCTATGAAATAATCCTAATTTTTAAGAGTAACATTGTGGCCATCTCTGATAACAGAGTGGTAAACTTTTAAAATAAGAAAAAATAATACTAAATACTTACTTTTGTCAATAAATGGATTCTGATGCTATCCCCATAAAAAATACATATCAAAAATTGTCGTGGGACAAGTTTACCTGCGCAAAATTTGAAAATAACCTCCTTGAAAATCTTCTGATAAGAATTTTAATATAGATAGTAAACATCAATGTAGATGACACATGTCTTTAAAGTTAAACTTATAGAAGGTAAGGTAATATTGGCACACATAGACTGTACTGTACTAGTAAGTAGGTAAGTATATCAATATCGTAACATAATAACAACGTATTCTCAATATGCTTAGGTAACGGAACATTGATGACATTAGTATCGACAAGACCCGGTCGATTGGTTTAGTTATTCTCGAAGTAACGACTAACTTTACGACGAAAATAAACCTACTTTGCATACGCGCGGGCAATTTTACTTTCAATAAAAATTGCTTTTTTATTACTCTGGTGTTCTTAGGTGGTATCAAGATATTGATAACAAGATGTTCGTAATACTAATGTCTTGTGCTTTCGCTGTATATATTGGAATAAAAAAATATAAAAGATTTCAATCGCGAATGTTTATTTTATGATGACGTGTTGAAAACTGCACAGCAATTCATAGAAGACTACGCTTATTAAAGGCGAGCTTATCCCCTTAAGGGATCTCTTCCAGTTAACCTTTGGATTATTTTAAAGCAACTGCCAAATACTTACATATATCATTGTTTTTCCGTTAGAAATGAATTTCTAAACATATTTACTACCTATGTTACAACTACTCTTTCCCGTTCACCCACAGACTTTAGAAATTCTTGAAAAACTTTGCAAACATACCCACAAAGCTTTGCCTTGATATTCAAATGCCTAGTAATGTGGTATATCCGCCCTCACAGAGCTCGTTCTTCCCAGGTGAGATTACCCCTCACTTCCCGGTAAGTTTGCCGACTGCACTTTGCCTCCCAGATTTGCATACTATTGAAAGAATAATATCAGATCCGTTAAGTGAAAAGCGGTGTTTGAACACATGTTATAATAATATATGTTGTGACTAGGTTAGACTATGTTTTAGTTAATGCAGAAAAAAAACATTTTTGCTGCAGCAAACTCTCTTTGGCATGAAATATTTAAATTACTTATTGATTTTATCGGGCTGACTATAAATTCTGGTTCCATAAAACCATTTTAACAGATAGAATACTTTTACTACTTTCTTTATATTACGCGGTAAGTACCTATATGTATATTTGTAGGGCTTAAAGAATTTAGAGAGTTTAGTGATAAGTTCTACAGCAATACTGTCGATATTGATAGTTTGGCAAGTCGGTACCTAAGCTAACTCTTTAATTACCATATTAAGCATTTTTGCAAAGAAAGTAATATTATTTTTAGAATATATTACATACTCATACACGGAAAAGAGACCGACGACCGGAGATTTGCTTAAATTCTCAACGTGAAAAATTTTACAACATTTATGCAAATACTACTCGGATGAGATATTTCAGTCGTCTCTCTTCTTAATGCTACCTACCGTTTCATTTAAAACGTTTGTTTCGAACATATTTATATTTGACAAATATAATAAGCCGATGCGAGTGCGTTGGATATTGTCACGTTTTTCATAAGCGGACGGAAAGTAATAACGACGACCTCGGTCGTTAACTTGGCTCGTTCATATTTTAAGTTGGTACACCTATTAGTAAAGCAGTAAGTTGTAGACAAAGAGTTTTAGAGAAAAAATATACCTAGTACTATATATACTTATGCAAGACGAAGAGTTGAATAAACCGTAGAAAGAAAGCGGTTGAAGATTTGATCATTGGCATACGATTACTACAATGATGAGACAATAGTTTCAAAAACTTGAATACACGAGATAAGATAACCACAGTTCAAGCTACCAATTTCTAACACAGTAAGCGGGAATAGCTCCAAAACCATTATACCTACCGCGTAGCCAAAGTTTTACACAAGATTGGAGAAATACAATGTCAGAACCTATAACACACTCACAGATTACCAACTATAAAACAACATATAGATGTGTGAGTGGATACGTGTCATCAAATAGGCCTTTACATTTGGCAGATTGGTACCGTATAATTCACAGCTGTATATTCAGACAGTGGGGATTTATGTATTGAACTAACTTATGGTGACACGGTGTTTGAAAGTAACTTGTCTCGTTCATATAGTATCAATACTACTAATGTACAATGACTGAAATCCAAATTCATGGTAAAATGTCATACAGGCGCCATACCGACAGGGTCTAATATGGAATCGACGCCAAATCCACTTAGTTTTATGATGTGGAAAATGCGATACGACGCTCGGCGGGGGCGGTATGAATCGAGATGTTTCCTTGTACCACCATAATGCTTGCTAACATTGTTTTGGAAAAATCCTGCATTCGAGAATAATCGGAACAGCTTAAGGATATTTCATATACTCAGGTAAATTCTTTTTGGAGTTTTATGCTATGGTAAGGGTTGGTTACGCCCATGTCATCAATGTCAAAATCATCAATTTAGTCAGTCATTAGACACTTAAGAGGATTGTGAACCTGTTGATTTTCATACAAAAGGCGATAACGTTTTACACCCAGTAAATATAGTTAGATTTTTATAACTTTTGGATATGTTGTAGATATAATGAGAAACTACGTCTGTACGTTTTGATTTTTAAGAAATATTGCTTACGCTAAAATTTATTAGCATCTAAAAATCTATATATAGATTTATAATCATAAAAATCTATATTATTTATTTATATGGGTGTAAAACGTTATCGCCTTTTGTATGAAAATCAACAGGTTCACAATCCTCTTAAATGATTTATCAAAATTAGCACACGTAACGAGAAATTTGACAATACATTTATATCATGCTGTAAAACAAAGAACTAGATAGATTTCAGACATCAACAAAAATATAGGTTACAACATAAACTTGAGGTCCCTAGATTTTCAACATGCATAAATTGTACCAAGTAACCTTTTATTGCCAGAATAGTGAATAATAGATATAATTTCATTTAAAACTATAATCGCCCATTGCGAGCAATTTGGCAGAGTCGACCATGTTCCAAGGATATTTTCGTCTTTCCTGGCAATTAAGTTTTGTTAAATGTCGTAACAAATCAACGTAACTACTTTCAACGGAAAGCACTGGCAAGTACGCGGGGAAGGAAATCCTTTCTGATAAAACTAAAACAGCAATTAATAGTCAAACTTCTATAAGAAGCGAAACTCCTTAAGTTGTTGAAGTTGGATTTGAACTGAATCTATCAGGCATGCCAATCGTTTTAAAGGAAATTATTAGGATTTAAATTAAGTAGTAAAAATAATTGGAATGAAACAACTATTAACGGATTTAACTCGCGTATTTTTATTTTATTTTATTTGCTGACGTTTCGGATTCTTTACAGTTTCCATAATCGTTGTCAGCTCAGTCGTGCTACGATTATGGAAACTGTAAAGAATCCGAAACATCAGCAAATAAGATAAAATAAAAATACGCGAGTTAAATCCGTTAATAGTTGTTTCATTCCAATGTGTAATAACCGCGAAGGCATCAGAAATTATTAGTAAAAATAAATACCTACAATAATTACTTCTGATGCCTTCGCGGTTATTATACATTGTAATGAAACATCTTTAGACGGATTTAACGCACGTATTTTATTTTATGGGCATACTTGATTGACTTTAGCATAAGACTATTGTCAGCTCAGTCGTGCTACGATTATGGAATCTGTAAAGGCTCCGAAACGTCAGCCGATAAAATAAAACGCGAGTTAAATCCGTCTAAAGTTGGTTCATTCCAATAATCAAAAATGTTTCTGGGCACTCGAAAAAAAATTGGACTAGTATTTTTTCTTTCCGCAACCGAACAATATGACAAAAACGCTTCAAAACTTCGGAAATGGGGGCTTGCGACGTGTAGTAACTAGATACTTAAATAAAATACAATTACTCTATAAAAAAAACTTTATAGTGTTAAATTTTGATTCCAGAATTAAATATTTAACATTATTCCATAATTAAATATTTATTATTCCCTGTCAAATAGGTACTTCTTTGAATAAATTGTTGATCTAGTTATTTTTTTTTACTTTCTTTATTTCTCTTTAAGTTTTAGCAGGAAAAGATCCTCAAGTATTTCTTAGTCCTGTCTTTGTATCAAAGGATTTCCACATTTAATGTCTAGAATTCCTACAAGTAATAGGAAATCTTTTTTGCCTTATCTGGGCATTTTAACTTAGTAAAAGATGAAAACAAGTTGCTTTTATATTAATATTCTGAGTAGGGAAATTTTCCGAGAATCACGAAATGACTTACGAAGTTCGAAGTTTAAATAATAGTTATAATTTCTACGATGTAAGCATATCGAATAATTGTCAAAGTTTCAACTAAGTAAGGCAATTTAGAGTCTGTGTTCCAAAAGCGATTATTAAGATCATGAAGTTTATAATATGGTTCTCTAATTACTTTATTCACAATATAAATTTTATTATAAATTAGGTATATACGTGTTTTAATATAGTACTTAGTCTACGTCTACAATATGTATGTAAAATTCCCCAGAATTAGACAATCGTCTATTCAGTCCGTCACGAATATGAAAACTGTAAAGTTTTCGAAGCATCGGCATAATTTAACGATTTAAATTATAGTTGTCGTTTGAATGTCATATTAATCTATATTATTAATAATACTTCGGAAGCAAGACTATTATACCTATCGATAAATATAATTTATTGATCCAAAGCCGTCTAGACTGTAGACCGATGTTTTGACATTTAGATAGTTGTTTCATTTTGCTGTCAGTTGCGTTTTGTTATTCCATGTTAGTTGCGTTTTATTAATCACGTCCTATGGAAACGGAAAAAAATATCTTATCCGTCTCCTGGTTCTAAGCTACTCCCAATTTTAAGTTAATTCGTTTCAGCGTACTTCAGTGTAAATAGTGTAACTAAAACTACTTTCCCTTATATAGATAGATTCTTATTTTGTAAAATAAAAAAAAATAAAAAATATGATTTACAACCGGTAAAATTAAAAAAGCCTTGCAATGACATTTACTTCCGTACCCGAAACCAGAAGATCATACATGCGTAAATCGTAATAAATTTAAAGTTAGCATTTCTCGTAGCAATAAATTATTCTATGCCACAGACAGAAACCGATAAAAAGTACTTTACGTAAAGCACGCGTTGCGTCTGCTATAAAATATTCGGGTACTTTTTCAATACTAATGTAATTTATTTATTTTAGTAAAATAAATATTCAGCAGGTAAAATAACGTGTTATTTAAAAATATAAAGTTACATTGAAATTTGTTATTAAAACTAGACTTTACTTCGCGTACAGTTCCAATATTTATACTCGTAGCAGAATTAGGTAACTGATTTCGTAAGTCTGGGATGACTGAGATCTTGGTCGGATAGGTAATTGTTTTTCCAGTATTGCGTAATAACATTAAAAATACCTACTATTACATTTTTTCTCCATCGTTTCTCGTTTGTTTTTGTCGGAGGTAAGTACAGAAATACATTCTATGATATGGTACAAAGCAAACAGAACGATACAATACGATACTTAATGGTGATTACATATACCCCGATTAGAAAAAAAATAACAAATAATAATAATATCAATATTCTCTTTACCAAGCTACTCAAATCCCCTAAAGAACTTCAAAAAGGGGCAAACAAATTACACTAGCAAAGCGTAACGAAGGTAGCGTAACTACACACCTGCAGGCTTAGCTAGCGGTGATGTATGGGGACCATTTGTTATAATTTGAGAAGCGAGCCTTAACGTACGAGTAGGGCGGAGTGACCTAACGAAACCTAACGAGACAATTCGTTACGTCACGTAGTCTGCTTTCGTTTTTCATATACAATTTTGCATTGTTAATATCGATTGGTATTGAATTCTTTGGGGGACTTAGACACAACTTGTTACTGGTGATTAACTCCAGGCAAGTATCATTCGATAATAGCGAACGCTAACGAATGTAATGTGTACAAAATTGACATGAGCGTACGAAAAGCCACGTGGTTCATATTTATATTCGTATGTTTTCAAAATATCACTACATAGTATATGGTCCAAGATCCCAGAGCGATCTGACGTAACTTATTTTCTGACGAATGAAACCTTAAGATTTCAGTAGCGTCTAGAGTGCCTTGAATATCTACGGGCTTGTGAAAACTGTCAGAGTGACACCAGGGCTGGTACCAGGTGAGAAAGGTGACTAAAAATAAGAGTTATCTTACTTATTTTCTCATGGCTCATTTTTATATATATCATGTAGAATATTATTTTAAAGTAATGGATATAAGTGTCAGACACTTGAGATTGACCAGAACTTTTGTCAGACACTTTTAAGCTACCCAAAAAATGGATCTCAAAGATAGATGAACATAAGCATATCATGTTTAGGCTCATTCGACTCGGTATGACGAGCACTTTCTAAACAGAATATGATGATGGTAGTGTTGATGATGAATCCTGAAGACTACTCCGGATCTCGAAGTTGGATGATCATAGGCATATCATGTTTAGGCTCATTCGACTCGGTATGACGAGCACTTTCTAAACAGAATATGATGATGGTAGTGTTGATGATGAATCCTGAAGACTACTCCGGATCTCGAAGTTGGATGATCATAGGCATACCGTGTTTGGGCTTATTCGACTCTGTATGACGAACGCTTTCTAAACACATGATGATGGTAGTGCTGATGATGAATCCTGAAGACTACTCTGGATCTCGAAGTTGGATGATCATAGGCATATCGTGTTTGGGCTTAAATAAAATCAGAAAAAAAACAAAATTTTTGGGGTTCCCCATACATTGAACTGAAACTCAGCATTTTTTTTTCGTCAGACCTTTACATGTGGGGTATCTATCATCATGTGTTTAGAAAGTGTTCGTCATACCGAGTCGAATAAGCCCAAACACGATATGCCTATGATCATCCAACTTCGAGATCCCTAGTAGTCTTCAGGATTCATCATCAACACTACCATCATCATATTCTATTTAGAAAGTGCTCATCATACCGAGTTGAATGAGCCTAAACATGATATGCTTATGTTCATCCATCTTTGAGATCCATTTTTTGGGTAGTTAAAAGTGTCTGACAAAAGTTCTGGTCAATCTCAAGTGTCTGACACTTATATCCATTACTTTAAAATAATATTCTACATGATATATATAAAAATGAGCCATGAGAAAATAAGTAAGATAACTCTTATTTTTAGTCACCTTTCTCACCTGGTACCAGCCCTGGTGTCACTCTGACAGTTTTCACAAGCCCGTAGATATTCAAGGCACTCTAGACGCTACTGAAATCTTAAGGTTTCATTCGTCAGAAAATAAGTTACGTCAGATCGCTCTGGGATCTTACTCTAATAAAACAAAGTCGCTGTCGCTATTTCTCCGTCCCTATTTATGCTTAAAACTACACAACGGATTTTAAAGCGGTTTTTTTTAATAGACAGAGTGATTAAAGAGGAAGCTTTTTTGTATCCGTGTAAAGCCGGGGTGGGTCGCTAGTAATACATAAGTTGTATTCATTAGGGCTATTATACAATGGCACTTGTCTAAGGCAGTCGTGCGGCTCTTTAAGGGCTATATTATGATTTGATGTGTCTCAGGTGATATATTTGGGTCCTGGATTGAATTAGTGCTCATATAAAATGGCAGTTTAGTATAATTTAGGGCACGGGTCGTAACGTCCTGATATATTAGCTTTTAGAACAGTTCTTTATGGTCCTTAAGGTTTCGTGGTACTTTAAAACTGCACAAATTGAGTAAGACTTAAAATTTTAAACTATGTGGAATAAGAAATTTTATTTTTTAATATCAATTCTTATTTCATTAGATATCTATACATATAATTAAAAAACCAACCAAATACGAATTGAACTCGCACACGAAGAGTATCGTACCATTATCTATAAAAATGCCATCACGTGTTTGTATGGAAGTCTACGTAAATATTTATTAGTAGGTATTTGTTGTTACAGTTAACAACAATCATGGTCCATAAGATACATCCTGATGACAGACGGACCCTTTGGGTACGGAATCATAAAAAGAGTCCATCATATTGATTTACGTGCCTCAACCAGACTATGCTTCTCACGCTACTCCTTGCGGTGCCACAATACTGCTGTTTCCAAGAAAACAACAAAAAGTGGAACATGATGTCTGTCCTGTCGTTGTTGTTTCCCTTGCCTCTACACTATTGTGGCAAGGGTAGGTATTAAAGTCCCAACTTTAATAGGATTTCTAAATTCAAAAATAGAACATAACCGCATCTCATTTGTTTCTAAACAAAGTACACACGACATCTATAATTCCAAACAGCGTGAGGATTTTCACGCCAACATTCGAAAACAATGTTTAAATTTAAACCTTGTTTTAGACTAAAACCAGTCCCGTAAACTCCAACAGTACGTGGGTGCCGACCGCACTCGCTCCTTAGTAATCCCAAGCGTACATAGTTTATGATGTATCTACCTCACACTCTGAATCTATTGATCCTATTCTGTATTTAGTTACTCACACACATCACCTAATCCTATCCCAGTTGCTTTGTTATTCTACGTATGTACTTGCAGGTGTAGTGTTAGTGAATGAAAACTTTACGGAATGTCAAAATATCAAAAAATCTCTCGATAATAGGTATGTAGGACTAGTGACACTCAGATCGCAGATTCAAATCAGACATGCGACAATCTTTCTTAAAGGAAGCATTTGTGATTCAACCTACACACTATGAGTGTGATTGTCTTGGTAAAGGTTTACTTTAGATATATACAAAGATATCTGTGCCCAGCAGTGGGACCATATATTTAAAACAACACTAAGTATTCAAACGAGAAAAATAAACTCTTTCAACCGGCAATCCTACTGTTGCAACGAGTTCTAGTAAAACGATTCATTAAAGCGTATGCAACTAAGAGAAAACAAAAACAAAACCAGCTGAAATCAGTTTATCTCCGAAATGTTACAGAAATAACCAGAGCCGGAAAAACTGCGGCCACGTTGAAAGGCGAAAAAAGATAAATTCCGAAACTGACGCTTTTAGGAATACCGGACTCCCTTTTGTTTGAAACGAGCAAAAATGTGATTTCCGGGACATTAGGCTGAATCTGTGGTCTTATTGGAACGTGACAAAAAGTCCACAGTATTGGATAGAAATATCTTAGAGATGTGAAATGGATTTACGTGACGTCAGAGTGGTTTGTCACCTGCAGATGTGACTTTTTAGGTGAGACCTCAGAACCAATGTTGCTTGTTAGCTTTTGTGTCGGTATGCTGTCTTAATATGATGTGGGTCACTAGAGTTATAAAGACTGATAATTTTGATGCTTACTCGGTTATTACACATTGGAAGATAAGGGTTAGCATTCGGATTTAACTCGCGTACCTATATAATTTTAAATGTTGACGTATCGAAAACTTTACAGTTAGGTACGGCTTGTATTGTATTCGTTTTATTCCAATAACAATCTTATTTTCATTTACAAGTAAATCGTGTTTTGTGTAGGTATAATATTATGTTTCTATTTCCGTCCATACGTGGGTGTTAGGGCTCATCCTAACGATTTTTTCTTGATTGGTGTAATTCATAATTATAGTTTTATTTAGCTGTGTTTTGTTAGGTACGTATACACAAAAGTTTTATCTAAACGTTTAACACACTTTATTTTCTGAAAAAACTTAGGATTTGGTTTCCAAAAACATGAATTTTATTTTGAATGTAAAATTCAAGTGACGAATGAATCCCCCGTATTTATACTAGGTATTGGAAAAAAGTAATCGGAGGGCAAGTCCCTTATTGACAAAACGTGCCCTTTGCGTCGAGGAAATATTAAAAATAATCTGCCTGTGAAAGATTTCTTGACGACCAATTGTAAAGATGCGAAATAGAAAACATTTTCAATATTTGCAGAGCCTTTCAAAATATTATTTCAACTTTGAAATAGAAATAACCGATTTTTTATATTGTACCTATGAGTCTTTTCCTTGTATTCATTTAATATCATCTTCTCATTAACATGGAGTACCTAACATGAAAAAAAAAACATGAAGCACACATCTGGAGTCCTATTTTAGTTAACTATAAAACACGTTGTAGGAATTTACTTTGTAGAAAAAACATTTTTTTCCTTTGAAGTCAATTCGTAACTAAAATAAAAAAAATATATAAAAAGCATAAAATAAATTATAAAATAATCAACAATAACACAAAGAAGTTCGCCGGCAACAAGAGACTAAAATTAGAAAAGTAGGTACAATAAGTAAATAGACTGGAATCTTATCGCAATAAGAAAGTGTAGTTCTTTGTCACGGTTTTCTTTGGCACATTGTTTATCAAATAATCTAATAAGATTGTCTCCCCTATGTTCCACGTAGTACCTTAATTAGCGCACAAGTAGATACGTTGATGTACTAAATATAATTAAATTACGGTCGTATTATCGTAAGAACAGGCTGGTGTATTAATTACGAAACAAATGCCGACGGCGCGTTGTCGATGCCTTAATTTATATAAGCAACGGAATGCAACTAGGAAAGAAAGAAAACTAACTGACCAAAAAAATGGTCACTTGTGTAGCAGACAAAATATAGCTTAATACCCCATGGACTTATATGTTTGGGCATTAAACTCATTAAATAATTAAACCACTAGATAAGTTTCACTAGATTATAAAGAATGTCTACTAGAATACTTGCAATTAGCTTTGGTATATAGGTTGGGTATTGAAAGAGGCTCTAAATAATAATTGCCAAGACTGATTTTGAAGCCAACTAATTCGGGATTTATTTGAAACCATTTTGCATTTGGTACATAATCTGCCCACAAATTGAGTAAAGCACTTGGGAAATCGAATCTAATTGGTATAAGTATTTCAAGACGTCCACTTTGGCATTAAGTATTGACACTATAGCCTTCAAATAAATTCAAAAGAATTGGTTTGGAGTCAATCGAGGCTTAAGGAATTTCAATTAAGTAATTGTTTCAGCGTCTTTAAGCATACCAATTGGAATTGCTGTCAAACCAAGTACGTACTCATACCACAATCAGAAAGCCGAGTGATGTTTAGATCAAAGATTTTCAAAATAAAGTTATGGATAAAACTATGTTACCTTGTTGATCTGTACACACGGTAATTTCCTGTGTAATTATTTGTTCAGCTTTAGTGATTACCTTTCATTAATAATTAAGTGATCGTCAGGCGCTTCCCGCGGCGCGACCTATTTAGTTAATAGCTTGTTTACTCCGATGTTCCACGACTACCTAAAGTTAGGCAATATTAACTTAAACTCATAAACTATTAAACATATACAGTAATTCGATTCTACCTGTAACTTTGACTGTGTATAAATTCTTTGGGTAATTTTTATCACATTTAGAAGACTCCACCCCCTTCTTCCATTCCTTTAGATGGAAATTTTGCGATAAAAATATGGTGTATCCTTTTTCATACCAAATTTTATAGAAATCAGTTCAGTAATGTAAACTTGAAGAGGTAAAAACATACATGCAGACTATATTTACTTTGCATTTTTAATATAAGAAGGGATTATATACGCATATTAAAATTAAGTACTTATAATCCGGTCATTTAAGCTTATATTAGATAAGAATCTCGGAATGCGAGATACCCGGCTGTAATTTTATAAATAGTTGTATATT
Organism: Polylopha cassiicola; assembly: GCA_038024825.1. Classification (NCBI taxonomy): domain Eukaryota; kingdom Metazoa; phylum Arthropoda; class Insecta; order Lepidoptera; family Tortricidae; genus Polylopha; species Polylopha cassiicola. The sequence goes on from CP149059.1 coordinate 7,337,652, forward strand.
GACTTCCTTAAAGTTGTCTCAAAACCTACATATGGTAGGGTGTGAGCAACTATTAAATTTCAAGGTCAAAGGTCACAAAAATCGTTATTTTTGTAAATTTCTCATTTCCTATGGGTTTTAGCTTTTTGTCTTTGTTGGCAATATTGTAGAATACAAAATTCTCTACAAATTTAGTTTAAAAAAATTTTTATACGGTGAACCATTTTTGAGGTAGAGGCCGTAAAGCGCGCCGTCACAGCCAACAGGTGCCGCGGTCGAAATCACGCCATATACAGTTGATGAACTACAGATATTATTAATTGTTGATGTTTACGCATGCTACTGTGTAATGCTTATACTTATATAGTTATATGGAAGTTTTTCACTATACCTATATAAAATGAGAACATAATCATACTTACGTAATATTATAAAATCAAAATCAAATGATCAATGTGAATAAAAAATGTTAATTTCTTTATTAAGGTTAATTGCACAGCACTAATTAAATTAGTATTCTTTTGTATTCTACAATATTGCCAACAAAGACAAAAAGCTAAAACCCATAGGAAATGAGAAATTTACAAAAAAAGTGCAAAATAACGACTTTTGTGACTTTTGACCTTGAAATTTAATAGTTGCTCACACCCTACCATATTATTATGTAGGTTATGAGACAACTTTAAGGATGTCAATATACAACTATTTACAAAATTACAGCCGGGTATCTCGCATTCCGAGGTGAATTCCTAATTTGACCGGTCTATTAACGATTATTTTTATTCTATAATAATTCGTAATAAGAAATGTTGCTACACCAATTTAGCGCTTCAGTACTAACCAATCGGATCGTTTTCAAACCAATTGCGATATACAGTTAGAGGCTTATTATTATGAGAGCAGTAACTACACTGACAACATTCTGAGATAATTGAAAAGCTTGAGGTAGTTTACTTGTTAATTAACTCGGTTCTCTGTATGATAATCATTCTTGTTTATTTAAGTGAATCACGTAGACCTTCTACGTAGAGGCTACGAAATGCGAGCTACGTAGCGCTACAAATGCCGCGTAAAACGATTGATAATTTTTTGCTATAACGAAAATATTCTTACTAGCTGACCCGGCAAACTTAACCGCTATACAGGAGTTGATCGTATTAAAAGGGTGAAAATTTGGAATTGTATGTATTTTTAATGGTAAATCATGAAAAAATAAAAACAGATTTTGTTTAAAAACTAGAAAAAAACCTTTGTGGTGGACTACGATAAATAGATGTTTGATTTAGCTGAACATTGCGATGCTTGAATTTTATATGACTACGGAAGTAATAAAATTGGCTCAGCAATTTATCACGAGCTTAATAATATATTATGCCTAAACACGATTCTTATATAATATAAGAAACAAAATTAAAGTGAATCATTCCGTTGGAAACCATTTCTAATTTCAAACACACCCAAAGTTACAAAATAGTATTTCAGTTACCAAAACACCGAAAAACCCTCATAACATAAACCAGCAATACGGGAACGCTCATGTATATATTATAAATTTAAAGGCATACAGCTGTGCGCCGCTAAAATAGCATGCGGATAGTTTGGGTTGCATTTTGTGCACCATCTTGCACTAATGCATTATTCATTCGCGTAGAACATTATCGACTGGGTTCACTATTTATGCTCCTGCCAATAGATACTTGAACACACTGAAAAGTTGTAAAATAGGTAAGGTTTAAACGATATGAAAAAAAAAATTATTAGACTTCGTCTGCACAGCTTACCACTTAGGGGTGAATTAAAAAAAAAAACCTTTCTTAGTGCTCTTCTTTTATATATATAAATGTTGTATATTAATAGTTCCCGGTGCTTTCGCGGTTATTACACATTGGATTGAAACAGATATAACAGATTTAATTCGTTTATATTCATTATTATGCAAATATTGTGAAAACTTTACAATACTTAGCTTAGCTCACCTTTAGTGTTAGACTATCGTCAGCTCAGTTTCGCAACATGAACTAATTATTACCTAAAATCTGATATACATGGTTGTTGAAACCGTAAGTGTCGCTTTTTGCTATAGGTACTTATCTTTATGTTAAATCATTAATTAAATCCTCGTCGATTTTTTAATATCCCGTGCAATCTGTACTGACTGAATCATTGAATTTACTCAGGAAACGGTGCAACCGTTGATTTAGTGAAATATTCAAGTAATCGGTTGACCAAAGTTGACAGCTGTCATTTACAAACTAAACCACAATTTGCCACCTAGTTACTATAATACGAGCTGAAATACGAAGCTGTGCTCAATATATTAAATCTTGGAAGGTGAAATTACGATTAAAAAAAAATATTATGGTTATTTATCGTTATCAGCTAACACAGTTTTACGTAAATATATTTATGAAAAAAAAAAAAGTGTTTACATCAATAAATCTACTTTAAATTAAGCGTATCTAACGAGTTAAATCCGATATATTCAAGCTAGCATTCAAGCGTTTGTTACGTAAGCACTTTTTAAATCTTTAGTTTTCATCATCTGTCATTGTAGTTATTTATGTATTTTTGTATATCTATATATTTTAGTATATTTATGTATTGTATTTATGTAGTGTAATATCATCCTGTTATAATAATATATTGTATCTATTATTTTATATGTATTATTCTTTTTGCGTCTACACATGCTCTCTGTTTGCTTTAAAGGTTGTCTGGTAGAGAATGCCGTATGGCATTAAGTCCGCCTTTTGTACATTTGTTTTTCATTGTACAATAAAGTGTAAATAAATAAATAAATATTGTTGTTTCATTTCAATTCCGTTGTGTACCTACCTACTTACATAGTAAGGGTAAAATTGATGAAACTAATTTTTAGTTAGGTTAAGCCTATTTCATTAACTCTTAATATTTTAAATAACCTGTATTTCATTACATTATCATGATTTTAAATATAGAATGAACAGATATACCTCTTTATTAGCATGACTATACACAAGTAGAGTAGGTAGGTACCTATACGAGTAATTTACAGACAGATTTTAGAGCACTAGGTAGGTACAATAAATTAATGCTACATTAAGCATCTACACAAATCCTGCTAATTAGTTTATCTATTAGCAAATTTGCAATCTTACAGCGTCGACACAAGAGTTAATATCATTTGGCAAATACACACACGTAATTGTTATACGAAACTTATTCTGCCACAAAAGCTGAATTAATTCTCGCTCATTAGAATTCTGAGAATCCTAATTCAGCAAATTATGTTTCATACTTCAATATTAGTAATTCTCTGTTCGGCGTAATTGCAAAAATTCTAATTAAGTAATTCTGCTTTGTGGTCTGCAAGAATAATGGAACTGAAAAAGGGAACAAAATAAATTACGTATGCACATTAGAGGTAAAATGATATAAAGAACATGAGAGCTTTCGTTTTTAAGGTTCCTTGGTTTTTCAGATAATTAATCGTATTATAAGGTCGTGATATTAACTTTTAACGTAAAATACCTAACTGTGCTGCTTTTATTATCAAGTAGTTGTTAACAAATTAAAAAAAATACGGAAACAACTGGCTAGAAAAGATGTCAACGTTCAACGTTAACGTCAAACGAAACGACTCAAATGTATGGGATTTGACATCTGCGAACGATTGTAGAACGTTGGCATTGTCTAGGGGCCCAGATTTGTTTCTAAAATATCATGTTAATCCATACTTTGATGCGCTTACCTAATGCATTATTCACACTATTACCCGGTATATAGGCAACCATAGCACCACCCTGACATGCACTTGACAGAATTTATGAACTATTTATTAGTATTTTCCACTCTTTTATTTTCTTTATTTAATTAGGACAAATTTAATGTGTAGTGCCAATTTGTCTTCCCCAATTAGTGATAATCTGACGCTATCTGTTGTCATCGGTGCATAAATCAACGGTAAGTACCTACAACTGCGCAACAAATAGATGTGTTTAATAAGCAACAATATAGCTCGACATGATCTTGGCCGAATTTAGTTTCCAACTATGCAATATGCAATATCTCGGTGAAGTGATGAACTCGTTAATAAGCGTGAAATAGGTTCCGCTTAACCGATCCCGGCACCCGACGCTCGCCTATTAAAACGATTAAGTCACAAGATTTCTATTTACACTCCGGATGCAATATAGATCGTAGGACACTTTTAAAGACATTTATAAATTAGACTGCAAAAAAAGATAGGGCCTGGAAGAATTTGAACCTCCCTTCCTTGTGTAGTACCTATGTAAGATGTATGTAACAATTCTATCACGGCTGGGACAGAGACCTGAGGAATTGTCAATTTGTCATTAGGCCTGCTTGGGAACTATTTAACACTTTTTTTTAATATTGACAATTTCGTAAAAGCTTTCATGGTCCTAATGAAAATGGGTACCAACTTAATAATACCATAATAATATTATACCAAAACGTAACGTCACGAGCGGCTACTCTCGGATTTTTAAACATTTTTTTGTCAATTATTTAATCGATTGAGAAAACAGAACACAATATTTTTTGGTAGGTACCTAATCTACCCAATGGACAAAGAGACATAAGTACTTATATCACGCCTATTAGAGAACTATGTAAATAATAATATTTTACAACTATAATTCCGATTTTAATTCCAAATATTAAACTGAACTATGCACAAATTACTGTCATATTTTCACAATAACAATAACATAAAAGTTTCATTAATTTAAACGAGTATCGTAGCACTATGGCTATATATACTTACATTCGTAACAGCACCGTGTTATTACGACTCTCTTAATAAAGACAGTCTGTGGTATAATTGCAGGGGTGGTTTAATGGACTTTAAAAACGTGACGGTACCTTTAATCTAAAACCCTGGAACATCAGGGAATGAGGGCACCATGCCAGTATTATGTATTTTCATTAGAGGATTATACCAAATTAGGCTTTGAATTGTAGACAGTGCTAACGGATAGTGGCTCGCTTTATTATTAAGGGTCGAGTTTGGATTAATAAAGATAATATTAGACTGGATTAGGATTGGGATCGACTCGAAATTAAGATGGTTTTCAGATATTGTGTTTACCTTTTTGAGAGATATTTACGAAATCATAACGAAAATTGAAAATCATAATGATCATCATTTCAACCGAAATAGGGTAAGTAGATCTCCTGCAAAGGTCTGTCAAGAATAAATCGCAACTTTATTAGAACAATCTTACAATGAGAAATATCTATTTACTCCATTTAACAGACATAATTTAGTCTACATGTTTAAATTTGAATTCATATGGTGGCACTTTTCTAGTACCTACCTACGGGTGAGAAATATACATTTGATATTTTAATAATTAAGCTTTTTTATAAAATATTATTTATTTATACAAAATAAGTAAAGCCTTAACGTACTGTTAGTTAAAACAACTTACTTTCTATAAAATAAAATCTTGTAACTCAAGAACAACTAAACCAGTTTGGGTGAAAATTCGTGGGGAGGTACTAGCTTAGAACCAGGAGACAGACATAGGTAAAACGTCCCCGCTTACAGATTAGCAAGTAGCCATTCCTTTCTAAGTTTATTTTATACAACCGAACCTAAAAATTTAAATATTCCAAAAATCACGCACTTACCTAAGTCTAGGGTAACTGAGATCTTGGTCCACAAATCTTACAAAATACAACAGTACACGGTAGTAAGAAGAACCCATAAAAACAGCAACATTGCAATTAATTTTCATTATTAATCCACGTGGCAGGTAATTATTAATTAGTACAAGCTATTAACGTGCAATGCCAGTAAATGCCGACCCGTGCATTTGTACCGGTAAACAGTAACGACAAAATAACTTGTGAATAATATGCAATAACCGGGAAAATTCCGGAACACAACTGTGACCGTTGTATTAATTAGGTATAACTTGCTGATGGAAATAAATGAAAAGTAGTTTCAAGTATAATTATTACCTTAATAAGTAAACGTGAATTTAAACATACAATTTTAAAGAGCGTGTGGTCGACACCACTAGCAAGTCCCTTGAGTTCTTCACAAGATGGCGCCGCTGTCGTAATTAAGGTGTTGCCAGCGTAAATATAAAATTTAGACAATTTATTTAATTTAGGCTTTTATGAATTCTTATGAAGGTCAGAAGATGTTTCCGAAAAAAACTCAATTGACAAGAAACGACAAGAAACTCAATGAGGTAGGTAGCATTTTTTCAAAACACGTAATTCGGTACAATTTAATATACAAACTAAATAAATTAATTAAGTGTACAGTATTAAGTATTAACATTTACTCGTAGATACTTTTTAAAAATATTTGCGGAATTTTTTAACATAATTATTACTGCAGCGTCCTGTTTTTTGTAGGATTAGTACCTGAAACTTTCATAGCTTCGGACCACTAAGCCTATTGTAGGCTTTAACGTTAACGTTAATAAAGACAAGTCAATTTAACAACTTATTTCATAAGTCAAACTGGACTTGCATTTTAATTTAATAATCCTTTTGTCTTGGAAAAGTTTCCACGAACTTATAAATGAATTCCCTAAACTGAAAATAAACTAGTTTTGAGATTGCGGGTGTTTTTCAGTGCTGAAACCCTGGGTCTTGGGTCAGATAATGAATTTACTGTAAAGTCGGGTTCAAAGGGCCAAGGGTATTATGTACTTACCCTACTCAGGTTCTAGGTAGAATAAGTTTTTTGACGCAAATGTTTTAGTGGTTGAAGTAAACGTGATAGATTGTTTCTAAATTTTGTGGCTGTTCTAAATGCTACGTTACAGTACTAACCTATGTAACACATTGGAAAAAAAACATATATAATGGACTTAACTCGAGTATTCTATTTTATTTGCAGGCGTTTCGAAAACTTTACAATTCCCATACAGTTGTTTCATTTCAATAAATAATTATGTAATTACGAGAAATCTTTTTAATATACATCTTCAACAGTATTAATCAATAAGACAATAAAAAAGGAAACTTCATAAAAAGGAAAAACATTTTTTTAAAACCAATCGCACCTACGGTGCAACACCGTCGCTTAGGTATGCATTTTTTTTCAAAATTGATCTGAGTGTAAGGAAATGTAAATAAACTCATTATTTATGTTTCCCCTAAAAAGGTAGGTACTTACCTATGTCCAATAAATGTAATGGAACTAAGTACGATCGACAATGTAATTTTGTTGACAAATAAATTTAATAAATACGATGAACTAACAATTTAGTTAGGTACGTTATAAATTGTCATCAAAATTTACCTTCAAAATAACAAGTAGGTAAGTACCTGAACACTTTCTGGTATTTATAATCAAACATTAACTGTAAGGTATTCGATTTGAATCTACATTGAATAATATTTGCTCTGCTGCCTCTTAAATATAAATTGCTTAGATGCTTCCTTGGCACTCCATACTAACTTTTCGATAGAACTTAAATAAGGACTAGTTGAATCACTTATGCCGTTTATACCACCGACATTCACACTATATGAACAAGAAAGACACCGTTGCTTTTATAAATCGTACCAACTAACCTACATATATACAGATAGATACAGATTTTGACGAAGCTTGTTGCTGATTTTATGATATAGGTATGTTAATTGACGAAGCCTGCGTTGCTAATTTGACATTTGTCTGTGTAAAAAAAACACTAACCTACTCATATATTATTTTTTCTGAGATACTTATATTTGAATACTTTATTGTATGAAACATAAAGGATACAAAGTACATTTGGCAATGAGTCAAACACGAATTAAATTATAATAAAAAACAAAAACACTTATTCGTACATTGCTGTCATTCAGGATAGCCAGTGATTTTAAACTTGTAGGTGCCTACTGACTTTGAAAAGGACGCTACGCACACATGAAAACAATACCTCACATATATTTAAACGTCAAAATAAAGCACAGGTTTAAAATAAATACAGATTATATTAAACTTAGTTATCGGTGACAATTTGTGATATAGCTGTCCGTATTTACGGTACCAGCGAGAAGCGTGCCAGGGCGATGAAAGAATTCGCTGAGATGCCGACCGTCGCGTACCCCGAGTTCCGAACCTAGCCGGACTTGTCCGGTGGACACCGGAAATTGTTCGTTCGTACCTTTACCGTAAAATATTACGCGGATGTTGTGGTCAAAATTCAAGGCTTTGAGCTACCTATTGGCACAGTTTTAACGCTAAAAAGTACATTACTATAGAGATTGGTGGTGGGCTCTTTTTCCGCACTTGATCCGCAGGTCGGGCCATTGTGCGATTACTATAGAGATGACAATATAATTAAGTATACTAGATTCATCATACTATACATAGCAGATGTTGTAACGTAATGTAGAAACACAATTATGTAGGTACTGTAAATTAAAAGTGTGCTGGATGAATCCCCTTTGGGATCTATTTTAAAAATTTCATAATAATTTGCTTTAAAATATCACGAATAGGAACTACCAACGTTTTCTCTAACAACCATAAAAGGACTGTCATTGTCTTTAATGAAAATTAAAAAAACCAAATGAACGTCAACAGCGAAAGTTCTGCTTCTACAATAGACAACGTAAAAAACGGACAATTTCATAATTTTTGCCACGTAAAAAAAACCGCTTAAAAACTGCACTCATAATGTGAATATTGTTCACAAAGGACTTTCGTGGGGGCTTTTAAGCTTTTTTTTCTCGCTCATTTTTCTTTGCAGGGGAGGTTTGTATGAAAGGCGATAGGTACGGCTGCCTTTGATAAATGTGACGCGACGACACGCTCGGTTTCGCCACATTTCAGATTTCCTCTTATTGCTGAGTGACGTCGACTGCCTAGTCACTTGGGGAGATAAGCTACCTCTAACCTGCTACGAATAAACAACTTAGCGATCAAGGGAAAAGATTAGTTTAACTTTAGACAGATCTTAAGTACAGTAGACGACTTTGCTTTTGTAACCAGCATAGAAGTCCGCTTCTATAAATTTCACTTATTTTTTTATAGGTATGTAGTAGGACACTTAATAAGACCGTTTTATTTTTATAAGTAAGAAGCCTAACAAGAACGTATACGTGAACGAGACGTTATGTGGTCAGATTTCGTTCGCGAATGTCATAATCATGATTTTTTTTGTTTCATTACTTTCCATTGGCAATTTATGGATATATATAGCTGGCTCTACAGCAAACATGTACTTTTATAATGTTAGTATGTCTCAATGATAAAAAAGTATAGCAACACTCGGAATAATAATTTAATTGCCCGTATATAAAATATTTCTGTCTCACATTTCTCTAAAAAAACATCGACAGTAAAAATGTAAAAAGCACTGCTCAGTTTTATTTTGCACTCGACCAAGGGGATATTGTTAAACTATTTTTTTCCGTACCATCGATGATTTATCGTATACCGTAGCGGGAAACTAAAGCTTTTACAAAAACCGGATTATTGTACCAGCTTTGTAGCAAATATTTTGTTATAAAATCCGTTTTTTGTTTTATTTCATTTAAACTTTCAGTGTATTGAATTCTTTTTACATTCAAATAATGCCAGCTGCGTGAGGGATATTACGGCAACCTAATTACCCAGCCAACGCTAAAAATGCAGTTTTGATAACAATAGGGACATACAAGGAAACTGTTTCTTTGTAAAGAAATATAGCGGTTTACTTAAAAAAAAAATCTAAATGTATCGTATATTTATACGAGTACAGAATTGCTTACTTATTAGAGATTAAAAACGTGTATCAAAATAGAAGGAAGCAACATTATATGCTTTTTTTCGTTGTCCTTTGGATCGCACCTCGTACATAGTTTTTACTAATTGTAATGTAAACTAGTACCTATAAAAAGTAGTCTTAAACTAAGCAACTAGAGAAAGAGGGATACACCTACTATAAGAAACACACTTTAAAATAAAATAATAAATTTATTCCTAATCCACCCTTTTACAACTATTTTCCTTAGAAGAGAACATTTTTTTCGAAATTCTTACCCTAAGGGGGTGAAAAGGGGAGCAAAGTTTGTATGGTACAACATGATTGCATATTCCAATGTATTAAAATTAAGCATAAACATTCTTTAACAGAATTGATTTAAGAAGTATTTCGTTTTTTACAGAAATTCACCAGAGGGGTTCAAAAGTACGCAAACGAAGTCACAGAGAAAAGCTAGTCACTATTATAATGCTAAAAAGAAATAGAAATGCTTGCATTAATGCAAAGAGATTTTTTATAAGTTACAAAACTGATTCCTTACTTATATGACAGGGTAACTGCCTCGATATGTAATCATTTCGGCAATAGAGAATAAGTTCCCAATAAAATACCATTAACTGTATTAAAGTAGTTTTCTCGTGAATCACCCGGAGATAAGGATGGGTAACTTTCTATCAGTTGTAATTTCATCTGTGAAGGGTGACTAAAGCCATAGAAAAATAAATTGAGTCCGGAACTACCCTGATATCTATTTTATGTACTCAGATATATCGGAGTAAATTAATATTTCATATACCTAAGTTTGGTAAGAAAGAGGGGTGATTAATGAAAAAACCCAGATCCTTTTTTTTTACTTTCACGACTTGACTAAAGTAGGAAATGACTGCATAAAAGTTTTTTTAACTCAATTAAAGAAGTGACACATTTGGAATAAAATTACTATTATAAAACATTAACAGAGTATTTGCACAATGCCCGTATGTGAAAAATACTGGGTAGTTCAACGTCATTGGATACATATTTAGCAAATTTGTTTTTGATTATTTATTTTTATTAAAATAATCATTTTTTTATGTAACAAAAATACGGAATCTAAGGAAACTCTGAAAGTATGTTTAACGCAAATATATATGTACCTACATGTACAATATGATAATTTTATGGAATGCCTACCCTAACACGGTACATAAATAGAGCCCACCGCACGCACCTGATAATAATTAAACAATACGTAGGAGAAATATCAGCTAAGTTTCTAAGAGTAATCGTCAACTGTAATGTTATCGAAACGTCATAATAAAGTAGGTACTGTTGCTATAGGAGGAGTGAATAATTCAATATTTGCATTCAGAAAATAAGCAACCAAAATGGCAAATGAAATATTACGACAAAAGTAATTTAAATGTACCAACCGCACAAAGTCTATGAAATGTAAAAACCCATAATGTTTTCTTATTACAGGGTACAACAGCCACCGAATACTTTAAAACAGAGTTTAATTTTAAAACTGGGGAAAGATAGCAGAGTGCAGTAATTTATGACGTCATTATGGGAAAAATTAAATGAAAAATGTTCGCCGTTACATGCACGATGTTCGGAAACTGGAGGTAAAGGGAAAATGTTTTTTTATTTTATTTGGATGTAGCTAAAAATAATCACTACAATATACAAATTTATGGTAAGTAAATAATAGATTACCTCTATGGCTTTTTCAATAGTTTTAAATCATAACTTTAAAAATTATAAAGCCCAATCAAGTTATCCGCCACTTGTCTGGCAAATTAAAACATCGTTGATCCTCCAATAAATGATTTACTGGATAGAAGAACCTGATCGTATAAAATAACTATTTGGAGAATGTATTATTATAAAGACATTATCAATTAAAGTGGTATTCCACAGGCGTGCCGTCACCGTCAATAACCCTGATACGTAGTGCCTACCCTCTGCACGCACCTGCTAACATAGCTTACTTGTACATTGCAAAAATAAGCTTTCAGTAAATCAAAAATCAATTCAAATTAAAATTGCCAACGAGGACAATAGCAAAGCGATTGCAAGCTGTAAATCAGTCGACCAAATTCCTTTGGAGGCAATAACTCAAAATGTTCCGCACATCGCCCGAACGCGCATATTAAACTACCATATTGCTTTTACAATTTCTTGCAAATTTATATCTGTTTATAACCTTTTTAAAAGGTTTTTGTATGATTTATGTAAGGATTGCGGAAGCGCGAATCTTTATGTTGTAGGTGGGATACAGAGTCGCCGTCTGTATGTACGCTTCTTTAATGCGATTTTCTATTAAAAGAATCGTTTTTATTTTTTTCATTTAATAACATCATTACTGGTTGACCAAATTCGGTAGTTTCATATTATTAGGCCTTTCGATATCCTACTTATCTGCCATAATTAGCTGTTTTCATAATTAATTAATAGAATTGCTGAGAAGATGCTGTCTTTGTAAATGAATTTTATAAATAATACTTAGCATACTTTGTAAACGGAGCAGGCTGTCAGTTATTTTAGAGTGACATTGCAAATGGCGCCGGTAATTTGTATAAGATTGTAAATTTGTCATAAAAAACTGATTGATATAATACGTCGCGTCGTGTATACATTGTGCCTTCTTGTGGTCACTAATAATAGGTTGACTTGAGTTTGTGAGTTATTTAAAAAATAATAGGTAAGCTTACAAAGACTAGAAGGTACTCCGGCGTTCCAGAAATTTCTCACACCAAGAATATTCTAACTTCGAAACTTCCTATCGGCACAATGTCAAGCTTGTGATAGTATTTGTTTTGTAAACAGCTTACAGAATTAATTAAACAGTCTTGGCGCTGTGGGATAAGGAGGACTCCAATAATTCAATTCGAAATTCCATTTAACAAGATTATGCTTGTTACAAGCGTTTATTGCCATCAAATAACAGAGATCAAGACAATACTTTGAATTCAGAAAATGACTTAAGATACAGATATAGCCACTACTACTTCATAAATTAAGACCATAAATAAAAGTAATGTAGACGCGTGTCAAAGTTATACTAGATACTCCATTGTCAGAATGAGGTCCAGCTGTCATGTTCCGCCAATGAAAGACATGCTATTGACCTTTACAATTAATCACTGTCTGAAAATATAACTGTCAATTTAAGGTATCTATTAAAGCTAACCATTTAGGCAATATTGGTTACGATCTGTTCGCCCCGGCTTCGCACAGATCCCTATTTTTTTTTAAATTTTCTGTAGCCTATGTTACTCGGGAATAGTGTAGCTTCCCAACAGTGAAAGAGTTCTTCAAATCAGTCATTTTGGAGCCTATTCAATCCAAACAAACAAACCTTTCCTCTTTATTATATTACTAGCTGTCCGCCCCGGCTTCGCACGGATTCCTTTCTGTTATAGCCTATGTCACTCGGGAATAGTGTAGCTTCCCAACAGTGGAAGTATTTTTCAAATCGGCCCAGTTGTTTTGGAGCCTATTGAATCCAAATAAACAAACCTTTCCTCTTTATAATATTAGTATAGAAGACCCCTTTTGCGTAACACATCTTGTTATAATAGCAGCGACTTAATACACGCAAAGGCCAATTTATGCAACAAGCTAATCCACTGCACCGATAAACATTCCACAAACCGTTAAGTTGGTTACTGTGTCGAATAAACCTATACGTGTAATGGATAGTTGGGTAGACCGGGCCACGTAGGACATTACAGCATCAGTTCGCCTTAATTGTGTGTGTTCAGATTTCAGGCGCTCGTTATCGTCACCGCAACGCGCAATACACGTCACATGCAGAAACGCACTGATGGTGTATAAAAGATAGGATTCTATACGCTGATGAAATCAAAATTTATAAATATGCCTGCAAATATACCCGTAACTACGGGCCTCTCCTTATTTTATTGTGAGCAGAACGACCGAAGTCACGTGAAACATCTAATAACAATTGGAATGAGCTGACAATAGTCTTATAATAAGACGAGAGTCATGACTATAGTCAGCTCAGTCGTGCTACGATTATGGAATCTGTAAAGGCTCCGAAATGTCAGCCGATAAAATAAGATACGCGAGTTAAATCCGTTGAAGTTGTTTCATTCCATTGTATAATAACCGCGAAGGTATCAGAAATTATTAAGCTATTAACAACTTTCAATTATGGAATTTATTTAGAATCATCAAATTTGGTGCAATCGTTCGGAAGTTATGCACGTACATACATTTGGGCGATTCATTTTATATATACAGATAGAAGAGTATATTTTTTTCGTCTAAATGCAATAAATGTAGTAAAATTATCTGAAATAAGGAGGCCAATGCCGAACTTTACAAACGAGGAGTCGAAATCGACATCAAATATAGACTTTCAACATATGAATTATCAATGTTGCCATACTGTGGCGCTAGATAATGTACTTTATCACCATAATGACGTTAATTACGTGCCATCTCACTGGTTAATAAATTCATAAATTAGGCTTTTGATACCCGAATCTGAGAACTGCAAAGATGGTGAACTTTCAGACTGTATGTATAGGACAACTTATAAAGATGATGAACTTTTAGACTGTATGTAAAGAATTTACAACTTATAAATAATGATAAACTTAGAGATTGTATATATATAATATATAATAAATACTACTTAGTTCTACTTAGTTTCTAACTTAGTTCTTAAGTCAATATGTTACTAATCAATTATGGATTTTAAATGATGTCCGAAATAAATGATTATTATTATTATTAATAATATTATAAAGAGGAAATATTTGTACCTATTTTTGTATGTTTGTAATGAATAGGCTCAAAAACTACTGGACCGATTTTAATAATTCTTTCACTGTTGGGAAGCTACGTTCACGCTGAGTAACATTAGGAATCCGTGCGAAGCCGGGGCGAACCGCTAGTTGTATATAAAGAACCTACAACTTATAAAGATGATGAACTTTTAGACTGTATGTAATGGATACCTGGAAAAAATGATCAACTTCCAGACTATCTAGTCTCCATATATAAACTCTAAATAAATGACAGACTTAAAGTGTCGATAAACCTTAAGACCCTACGTACGTAAAATAAAACAATTTCATCTATATTCGTATGTAACGACTGATATAATCGTTTTACACAGCCTTTATTGAGATAAAAAATTCTACGTTAAAATCTTTTGTAAATAAAATACGGACAAAATATTTATAAATACGATTCAGCACTTCAACTCCTATTTGGCGTTTATTAAACAAACATGTGAATATTGCGTTTCATTTATAAAACACAGGAACAGGATGCAGCAAAAAATTGCACATTTAAATGAATGTTTATTTATTGTGAACTTTATTTCAGAACAGTATAGAGAAACTTATAAAAAATGTATCCTTACTTACTAATATTATAATTGATAAATAAATGTAGAGATGTCTGGATGTATGTTTGTTCCACTTTCACACAAAAACTACTGAATGGATTTTAATGAAACTTTACAATATTAAAACTTATAGGTACATCAGAATAACATATAGGCAATATTTTGTAACATATTGTGTAAAGAATATGCGATAGTCCAGGCGCGTGCAGTGATGGTCGCGCGTGTACCACGTCAGGGTAGGCACTCCATAGATTTACCTATACCATTGTGCCTATATGGAATGCACGCCCTTGCTATAGCCTTTAATTAATCAATAAACATTAAATCTATTATTTATATTATTCCCATTGCGATAGCATGAGATGCTTGCTCGTAGCAAGTATTTACTCGGGCAAATAAATTCATCACGTATAGTAAATCCTAGTTAATCCTTAGAGAAATCTGTAAGCTTAACCCTTCGTCGGGTAACGATAAGACAGTGTTACATTTCCTTATAGGTCGCTTCTCCAGTCCTTTACCCGGACACCGTCTCGAGCATATCGTAGAAATTAATTTATAATTCAAACATTGTGTTGTCATCTGACCCGAAGCTATGTTCAAATTATACTTAGGTTATAGAGGCCCCAAATGATGACCTTGAGGTGTGGCTTTTTCATATACAATATCTTCGTAATCTTTTTCCGATTATGCTCATGTTCATGCTTAAAAGAAACTAGAAATCTACACGCTTGCCAAATATCACAGAGATCGGATTAACGATATTCAAATTACCATCGAATAAATATACAAATATACTAAGCCCATCCTTTATCCCAAATCTGATGTAAAACCTCGCATTCGGTCTATCGACATTTTTTTTTAATATACCTGTTTATTAATCAAATAAGTACTTAATCATTACAAGAACTGCAACGAGAAAGGGCTGTATCGTTTAATCAACTACATAAGTATGTTTAGGTACCTCTATATTTTAGTAACAAGTGTAGACTGTGCGGGCTGGGAAATCACACTCACAATACTTTTCCAATCTTTATTCGAACACGTACAATTATAGACTGACATTTACAATAAAAAAGGAACTACCAAAAACAAAACCGGCATCAAATTTAAAAATTATTAATAAAATAAAATGAGCCTAAAAAGAGGTCGAACCGTCGCTAACAACAAGTATCTACTCTAACTACTTTTATTTATTATGTAGGTAGGTTCTACTATGTAGGTTTACCTACATAATATTAAGCTACTTTAAATCCGATTCAAGTTCACTCAAAAATGTCCATACTATTTCACTTATAATTTTAAGTATTTTTATTTGTATTCGGATCCCTTAACGTATATTCTTTCCATTTATTTTCCTCTAGATACAAATGACAAAGAACCGCTAAGCCGCTTTTGCTTCCACTATATCTTTTTGATGTATGAACTGAGAGACGTACCTACTCCCTGCAAGAAATGACGCTTATAAAGCGATAAGTGAAAGATCTTACGTAAGGCAGGTATTTCGAATTTAACTTACTTACATCATACATATAAATAAAAATGAATCACCGAAATGTACCTATGTATTACGCGCATAACTTCCGAACGACTGCACCAGATTGGATGATTATTTTCTTATGTGTCCTTAATAAAATTGTGAGGATACAGTTTGTATCTAAATATATAGATTTGGTCAGGATTAATTTGTACAATCTAATACAAAAAGTGATTGACAGTATGTGTTACAGAAAACTTTGATAGATCCTTGACGAAACAGTCGAACGGGTACAACGATATCTGCCGGGGTCGTTAGTAATTCATAAATATGACAGAAGCTTTACTATTGTATTGTATTTGTAGCGCCTTCAGCTTCAAGATCACTAATGTTCATATCATATACAAAATGTACTTACCTAACGTTTCAAAATGTTTTACCTTCGTTAAAACGAAAAAGTATAATGTAATATTATGTTATTAACAACAATAAAAAATTCAGGGACAAGTAGTTCAGTATTTTACGAAATTCATATAACAAACATAGTAAACTAAACAACATTTTATTCCACATTTTTCTTATAATATATCCCTCAGGACCCTTTTTGAGAGTGCGTGTAGAGGTCACTGGAGGTCTCAAGAGGGCTATTAATTGCCACGACTTCGCTTTACGATGTCGTTTCACGTACGGACCCGAGTCGGATTGTATAAATGGACTCACTGATTGTCGGTATAAATATACAAAGTACAGAATATCTGTAAATAAATAAGTGGCAAGACCTAGTTCTTGTAGGTACAGAATATTTAGTACTTTATTAAGATTTTTTTATTCAGATTAAGCTTTATGAAGGTCAGAAGATACCACCGTTTCAAAAAATATCTCACTTGAGAGGAAACAAAAGAAAGAAAAAAGGTCACGGCCCTTTTGTTTGGCTGCAATGCACATATGTTATTAATTGTGTTGTGTGTGAATGTGTGTGTAATAAAGTTATATGTAAGTACTTATATATTATGGCTAAAACCAATAAACGTTTTAATCTATTTATCTATCTACATTAATAAGAGTAAGTAATCGTTTATAAATTGTTCCTACTATGGCAAATTGGTTTATACTTCGGTTGATACAGAATAATCATTACCTACCTAAGTAAGTCGTTTTTTTTTCTACTTGTTTAATTATTATAATTACAACTCATTATTCTATTATTACCTTTCTACATTGCACACATTTAATTACAGTTTCGTATCCAAAAAAACTTTTTTATATAACCAAATAAAAATTATATTCTTCAATTTTCTTGTCAGGAGTTTACAACTTTCATTACTCTATCATGTGTTCAATATTGCATATATCTCTTTTATCAAATTCAATAAAGAGTTCACACGCACACATACACACTTTTCCATATACTTCATTCATACAAACACAGTCACTGTAAAGGCCAGTATCACTGAGCATTCATCCAACGATTGGGATTTCAGGATCATTTTAAGCGTTGTATTTACTCTGGTAACGAGCCAATCAGCCCGACTCACCGATGAGACGGCAGATTGCCACCCTTCGTTAACTGAAACTTAAGTTCAATGTTTAATTGGCCCTAATTTACCTGCGAGAGGTCGTGTTCAAAATCGAAGTGAATTCGAATAAATTTTGTGAAATCATCTATTGAAACATATATATATATATAAAAATGAATTGCTGTTCGTTATTGCTGGAACTCCAGGGAAGGTTTAAAAGGTGAGAAAACTCGGAAAAAACAACAAACGCGGTACGAAGTTCCCTGGGTCAGCTAGTTGATAATAAAATAAGTGGATTTGTCTAGTGACGCACAAAATTGTACCATCAAACTTACATAATATTTAACATAAAATATAGATGGATAGCTGTACGTACCCAATACAATACGTGAACTGCTGGCAATGTTATTTGTGGTATCTATTTGGTTAATGTCTGCAGGAAGACCTTTAAAGGAATGAACATTAAATTTTGTTTTATAGGTGTCGGCATTTAATAATTAAAACTACTATAATGATACAAATAAACTACGTGTGAAATAGAGAAGAAGATGCCAATACTTTCTCAAACGGGACTTAAAGTCAGTGACAGAGAGCAATGTCTGATAGCAGTTGAGAAAGTATTCCATAGACGAACATAGATGTATCACAAACCAAATAAAAGCAAAGCAGTAGTTTATGATTTCGATACTGCAACAAAGAATTTCAGGTGCTGGCACTCGAAATATAAATCCTAAAATTCTCCACGCGAGTGAACTAAAGAATGTATACAGGTTGCTTGAGTATTCACGAAATTTTAAGTGCTTATTATGCAGCTCGAAACGAAACTGCTGGCCAGAGTAAGCGCTGCCAGAGACTTGTATCTTTGCACAACGCAAGTATTTTTAGTCTATTTTTTTTTTTTTCGAACTGAATACTGAAGCTAATGGGCCTTCACTGCAAAACCGGACGGGTGGCGAGACTCCTGAAAGAAAACTCTTAAGCCTTTTAATTTTTAGTCTATACAAATCCAGGTTGTTCTAAATAATTTTTACTTAATAAATGAGATATTTTTCATAATATGTGAAATAAAATGTAGTAATAATTATTAAATTGATAAAATTGAACACTGTTAAAAATGACATAGAAAAAATACAAGAATTTGTTAAAATACCATAACACGTAGAGAACTTACAAAAAGCTCTCATTTCTTATAAACTATTTTTTTTCATAAATCTTAAACTCTTTAAATTTTTAAGTATTTCTTAAATTTGCTTCACTCTGCTATAACATGCTTAGATTCTGTATTTTTCAATAAAGAATGTAATTTTAACATTTTGGGACATTTTAAAAATAATTAGTAAATATCCATTTAGGAAGTGATTTTAAAGCCATACTAAAATCTACATTAATCTTCAAATAATCATCTATTGCTCGGAAAAAGTGTTCAAGATAAAATATCTATCACTTAATACCCAGTTACCATAGTCCCAGTCAAAATAAAACTGACTATCCAGTTGCAACACTTCTCTGTACCGCTTCCTACAAAAACAGCTCGTGAAATGTTGGCATTAAAATAAAAATACTACAGTTTTAAAAAGGCGAAATTCCACTGCATTTACCATAGATACCTCGACACTTGTTTCACGAGAAGTTAAATCCGTTTTTTCTAGACTATTCTATGTAATGAACAACACATCCACACAATTATAGTTAGATAAATGGAATGTCTGTGGTCATGGAATGTGTATATGGTCGCTATGTATTTGCAATTGGGTGGATCTTCGAGCGTTTAAAACACCGTCATCGTCATCTCGGACTATGTTTAAGAATAGACACAATAAGTAAATAAAATTAAGTGAAGATGGATATAATGTAGAAAAAATCTCTTAGTTGTACAAATACTGTTTCAATTGATACTTAATAATATTATTTGCAACTGATAACTGTTGCAAATAATATCTATGAAGATATAGCTAGGGCAGGCAATGACGGCGTCTCAGACGCTCGAAAATCCGCCATTACTAATGAATATAGTTTCAAGAATATCAGTAAAGCTACGATTAAGTAATCATTGTCACAGACTATGACTTTATACAAAAAAATACTACAGACTTCTAGAACGCTTAGAAATGTATACATATAATATAATAATAATTGCTGATGCCTAATCGCAGAGCCACATTGGAATGAAACAACTATTAACGGATTTAACTCAAAAATCTGTAAAGAATCCGAAACGTCAACAAATAAAATAAAATAAAAATACGCGAGTTAAATCCGTTAATAGTTGTTTCATTCCAATATACCTATAATAATTATAATGTTTAGAAATGTATACCTACATATTATTATCATATTATTATGTAAATATGTCATTGTACATAAAAGCTTATTTTTAACCTAGATAACAGAAGACAAAACGAGCAAAAAGGCGAACAGATCCCAGAGTTAATCTCATTATTAATATAAATTATATTATGTTTATTCTATCTAGTTATAATAATGATATATCCTTGTCCAGATCACAAATCTGATCACAAGCATTTTGTATCAAAAACTTTTTTCTCACCTTCAAAGCTAAAGTTCCGAAATACAAACTACATCTTGGTACATGTAATAAATAACCGTCCCAGGGGTCTATTCGACCGCCCTAACACCCCTTTACAACCCTAGCTCGCCGAAAACTATGTATTATGGGAAGCTGTTGGCACTGAATGCAATAGCCCTTAACTTTTCCGTAAGTTGACGCGTAATTTATGAACAAGTGAATTGAAACTAGCGAGGAGCAGTTAATATTAAGTTGGGATGACGCATTGTGTGTTCTTGTGTCATTTAAGTTGTTGTGACTCATTGTGTGTTATTTTGTGGCTTATTAAGTTGGTATGACACATTGTGTCATCGTTTAATTATGGTAGATACCTAATAGTTTTATGTGATTTATTATTCAAGACTGTTGAAATTGGTATGTAAAATGAACCTGTTATCATGGCTGAGCACTTTTGTAAAGCTCTATGGTGGTATAATTTAATACAACTCAGCAAATTCACAGCTTCAAATAGAATAGTGACTATTTAAGCGACGAAATGTCCACCAAACTTTTAAATTAAGACACCTAGGTGCGTATCGATAACATTAACAAAAGAGTTTGTGCATTCCATTTCAGTATAATTCAAGAGCACCCGTCAGTACTGAAAGTAGGTAATATTTTCAAGCAGTTTTAAACAAACTGCGCGATAATATTATATCTCCAACTTTTTAAGGTAAGCTACCATAATAAGATAGAAGACACGGAGTTAAGATGTAGCTGAAATACTTACTTTAAAGTTTATATTTGCTCTACGACCTGACAACCTCACTACTAGCGCGCCTCTGTTTGTACAGTCGATGCCATATTTATTTAAAAGATAATAATAAGATATTTCGAAGATTGTGAGTTTACAAAATATAACATTTATTTGTAGCTCAGGTAATTAAAATTAATTGCTCGATGCCTTTGCGGTTAGTACTCATTCAAATGAAACAATTAAACGAATTTACTATCGTATTTTGTTTTTTTGCTGACGTTTCGGAAATTGACCATAGTCGAACGCTTAAGGGGGCCTAGACTAGGTGCCAACGTTCTACGTTAACGTTGAACGTTGGCACCAAAATGTATGGGATTTGACATCCGCGAACGACTGTCACGTACGTCACAAACGTTCGCGGATGTCAAATCCCATACATTTTGGTCGTTTCGCTTAACGTTAACGTTGAACTTTGGCACCTTGTCTACGCCCCAGGGTCAGCTCAGTCGTGCTGTGAAGTTTTTAAAACGTCCGCAAATAAAATACGCGAGTTGAATTCGTTATAGTTTCATTCGAATACGAAAACATTTTTATACACTTTGGCTTTAACGTCGGATCCGAGTGTCCCTAACCCGCTTCAGAACTCGAGTCACGTTTGTCATTTCTCACCAATCCGTCCTCAGAGAATTTTCACACTCTATAAATTTGCGATACGGGCTGAAGAATCCCGGCTTATTCCCAATTTCATCCCAGATATCTCGGTCCGCGGCGGCATTAAGCGGTTTGTGTAAATAAAGCCCCTTTTGATTTATTCTTCCACTTTCGATATCTAGGAGTTCGTATATAGGTGAATTTGCTCAGGCCTGCCAACATTTTAATTGCATATGATTTATTCATTACACCTGTAGGGGTTTTTGATAATTTACGTGGGAAAGATTTTGTAAATGATTAACATTTTACTGACGACAATTGGTGAATTGTTGTAAAATTGGAGTTTATCTTGAAAGTTTCTGTCTGTGATTAGGTAAACATTTTACACAACACCCAAATGAATAATATTAAAATCACAGTTTTCCAAAAACATACCTAAAAAATATTCCTCGTAGAAATTTCCACATTTTTAAAAATGAATTAGAAGCAATATTTTCTTGAGGACAAACATTATTATGGAACGTATTTTCTAGTAAAACCTTTTGCTTATAGACAATTGCCGGAATTGACAAACAAGAACGAAACGTCACGTGATCAGTTTTGTTAATGTCGCTTTTGCTTGCGTTTAGTTCGTTTTTTATCGATAGATACATATGCAGCAGCGATATAAAATGCACTTAATGCTTTCGGATGCCTTCCGAATAAAATACGCGAGTCATGTTTCATTTTATTGTATTGGCTGACATTTCGATAACTTACAGTTTCCATAATCGTAGCACGATTGAGCTGACGACAGTCTAACACGAAAGTTAGACTTACAAAAAGGCACATGTCTAGTGGCCTTGTTCATATACTAACAGTGCTATGAAATAATTCTATTGCAAGTGAATCTTTGACAGTCGTTGTGCAAGCTTCGGTTAAACTTCAGCTTGCTCTGAAAGTACAAACAGCTCTTTAGGACATTGTAATCCCCGACCATGAGCGCTGTTTTCAGAAACAACTGCACAAAGCAAACAAGTGTTAGCTAGTTCTAACTGGCTTAACTCTAGCTTTAGGGTACCTACTTACAACACGACGAGACTTAGGTATATATTGTTGAAGTTTATTGAGGAAATTTAGGTGTTTTGAATTTGAAGAATCCCTACCATCATAAATGCAAAAGTAACTCTGTCTGTCAATCTGTCTGTTACGCTAGCTTAGGTATATATTGTTGAAGTTTATTGAGGAAATGTAGGTGTTTTGAATTTGAAGAATCCCTACCATTATAAATGCAAAAGTAACTCTGTCTGTCAATCTGTCTGTTACGCTTTCACGCTAAAACTACTGGAACGATTTAAATGAAATTTGGTACAAAGAAAGTCTGGAGCCTGAGAAAGGACATAGGCTACTTTTTAACTGACTCCAAAAAAGGAATAGTTCCACGCGGACGAAGTCGCGGGCAGAAGCTAGTTTAGGTATAAAACCAATTAGATCTTGAGTCATTGCATTGTTGGTGCACGAGCTTTGTTTACCTGTATGGTCAAGTAAGACATATATTTTAACTCTTATACTTACATATATTATCTTTATTTACATTTCATTCTCAATAACTTTGATGTAGAAGTATTTATCTGTCGAATGTTGACCAGTATTAGGGTGTTATTTCGACTGTTCGAGACGCCGTTATTATTGTTAGAGAAGCAAAAATACCTAATGTTATTATCCTCTTTGTACTGGCATAAATACTGTTATATAGGATAACATAATATAACACATAGTTATGATAGGTAGCTAGAAACAATGACGGCGATTGAGACATTTGGAGAAACTAAAGGTCTAGATTTGTGCGCCTATTAACATATCTACTTACTTACTTGTTATAATTAAAATTAAATAACATTTCACTATTTCTATTACACATTACTCTCATTAAAGTTTACTTAAATCACTAAGTAACTCTAAGTCTTGCAAACTTCCTAATTTATAACCTTCAACCCTAAATTGGACATAAGCAACGGCTACTCTTGTCAGTAAATCACTGTGGTATATCTCATGAGGGCCGTTTACAACTAGAGCAAATGACTGTGGCAAGTAAACAAACATGGCTGCTTCTAGCGATTTACATAATCCAGGTACACTGTGGACTGCATATTATTATGCAACTAGTTTGTGTGAACTATAAAATAGGCGAACTTTGAGATAAGCGTCCGTCATGTAAGTTTGAATAATGCATAAAAGATAAAGCTTCTAGGGACTTCAAGAATATTGTGGTGGCTTCTACGTAGAATTGGTACCTACTTATATGGGTAGTTTGTTTTTTATCACCCTTTTATAGTCAATATCACCCTTTTAAAGGATGATTTTAGTAACAAAAACTATCCTTTATCCTTTTCAGTGACTCAACTGTTCCCGAACCTTTTGTATATTCCGTTTGATATTTATTTAGTATTGAAGGATAAATTATACTAATTATGTATTTTGAAAAAACGTCACCTTGATTGAGTTTCTTACCATTTTTTCCTAAGTGACTTTTTTCGGAAATGCGGTATCTTTTGACCTTCATAAGAACTTTGAAAAGCATAAATTGGATAAAAATATTTATAAAATAAATATAGTACATCTTAATCGGTCCAGCTGAATGTTATTGATTTCCTATACAATCTTCCAATCCCCTTTTCTTATATAATGTATCCTTCCCCAGAACTCAAACTATCTCCATAGCAAATCGCATCTAATTGGTTCAGCGATTTAAGCGTGAAGAGATAACAGACAGATTGTCACACATTTTTGTATATGCAGTAGGTATAGATTTTCAACTAAATATTTATAAATCTTCTTCTCTATGTTCAGTTAGGCAATTATCTTTTTATATCGATAAACAGCTTGTCGCCTTCCATCCTAGGAACTACAAAGATGTATACTATTGTATACATATAAGTAGGAATCTATTTGTTATTTCAGTTTGTATGCCAATAGACAATGATTAAAGGCTTTTCGAATAGCTTTGACTCCGAATACCCTTTCAAAATGTAGTCATCCGGAAGTTGCTAAAAATGCTACGGAAAACTAGTGGCAGTTAGTCCTTTCATATCTTCTATTTGTCTAAAACGTCGACGAGTTCTGTGCAATTGTTACATCACACTAATCCGCCTGAATCGACTGAATGGACCAGGGATGTTCGTTTTAGACAAATGTCATATAATAGAATAAGTACCTTAATACGAATGTTAGAAATCTTGAATTACCTTAAGTAAATTATTTGTAACTTGCTAGTCCATAGGGACCTCGATCTCCCCACTCTGGGGACTTTTATGCAAACCGCGTCGCGCGGTTATTTCGATAAAGCTCCGCATCATCCAAATCCGTTAGTCGTTCAAGCCTCCGAATACACGGTTCGCGCTGACGAAACTGTTCGTAAACGTCGCCCTCGTAACGTCCTCCTGGACCCGCCCGATTCGATCACGGCTGCCATAGCGGCCGCCGCGCCCCCTCCCACGGACACAAACCGTACACCGACACACAGGCAGCTGCCGCGCGGCATGCGGCCTCACCCACACCTAGCATACTCGATAGTGTTACAGCGGCCCCGCCGGCGGGGTCGAAGACGTCCACACACACCCGACGCGCGTCGGACTTGTCCGCAGGGACCTTCTGTTCCCTTGCAACAAAATAGTCGTGTCAACACACCTCCTGACGGCCCGAGCCGAGGGCTAAAAACCCTAAACCAACCCAAAAGGCTTAAGAGTCTCCTTTCAGGAGTCTCGCCACCCGTCCGGTTTTGCAGTGAAGGCCCATTAGCTGGCCAACTGCGCTTCAGTATTCAGTTCGAAAAAAAAAAAAAAAAAAAAAGAAAAACTTGCTAGCCGTCGAAGTTAAAATATAATTGCATTTTCCCCCAGTAGGTTGATGACCTATGCAATTCGATATAATAGTTCAGATACATGTTAATTATACTATATATATCGCACCCCTAGATCTAAAGGGAACTCAAAAAAAGTAACTTTTTCGGGAGAGGCGAAATTGTTGTAAGCGTGTGCTTGTTTTAAGTGTGTGTTTAATTAAAATCTTCATATTTTTGAGTTAGCTCCCTTTAGATCTAGGTGTGCGATATGTAAGTAATAAATAAATACCAAAGGAAAATTTAGTTTGTTTCTGTTCACTTTTAAAAATATACAATGTTATAGATTCAGATTCAGATAATTTATTGGTAAAAATATTATAGATTTACAAGTCAAAGTCTGCATAAAGTCGTATAGTTTTTTAATTTTTGTATGACGGAAATCAAAATAAGTAAAAATAATATTATAAAAATAAAAATATAGCGGTATGAAGTTCGCCAGGTCAGATAGTAATGAGTAAATCAATAAATCTATTTTTGTTGAGGAGGGGGTAGAAAGGCGTCACACAGCACCTGCACAAGACTCGCATGCAATTGCAAATATCGATGCATTTTTTAAAATGACGCGACTGAAAATATTCTTTACATCCCTAGCATGAACGATCGAATCGGTTTCCCGATTGATTTTCCTTTTTACGTTTCACAAATCTATCGCCAGGTGAATGCGGATTTGGGGCTGTATGCGAGTTTGTGAAAAAAACAAATTGCAACGATATTTCTTTTGTTTCATTGGTTGCAATGGAAGCCTGAAAACCTAACTTTGACAAAGTTTAATAAAGGCTTAATAGGCATGATGCATTTTTTTTGACTAAAGTAGTAACCCAAATTATAAACAACAGTTTTTTTTTTAATATTTCCACTGAAAGCACAATTTTATCTTATGATTTTTAATGTAGTAGTTAGCCTATAAGTTGCAACCTATGTCCTCTTAAGCATAGGTGTAGGTTCAAATCCCGCTGTTATTATAATATCGTTGTTCTATATAAAAATAAAAAAGTAATTAATAATTAAATCATAATTAATAGTAAAATCTAAAAGTTAATACTGAAAAACGAAAATGTATTATGAAAAATATACATTTCTGATAAGACTTGGCATCACAGCCACTTGATAAAAAATATTTAATAAACCCCAATCTTCAAACAATCCTTTAGAACGCAATCTTATACTTTATTTCCTCACAATATATCTTAAACCAATGTTATAAGTAATGAATTGGCAATATCGTAATTGGATCAACTGTGCATGTTACCAATAATTTGATTGCCATTGAATTTCTCATATCGGTTTCCAATACGGAATATGGTTTTGGAAAGGAGTACCTATTATAAGACCGAGATTGTAATTCAATGAATATGTAAGTAACGTTGATTAAATCTCCGTTAATCTTCTTTTCTGTTTTTTCAATTGTATTGCACAAAAGACAAAAATGTAGCTATTATTTTTCCTATGTAATACATTGCAGAGTCATTTCTGATGCCTTCGCGGTGATAACACATTGGGATGAAACAATTATAACGGATTTAACTCGCGTACTGTTGAGGCGGACCCGTGTTAAGACACTGGCAACACCAGCGACAGTCTTCTGTCTCGCTCTCTCTCGCGCGCTTGACACAACGATGACAACGAGTTGCGACCGGTCTTCAGTACGTGTTGTTTACTTATATTAAAATTACTTATAAATCAAAAATTATAGTGATTAGTATTTGTGCTTTTCATTTACCTACCTTCCAACATAATCACCTACACTGTGTTAGACTCTCGTCTGTTCACTAGGCTACGAATATGAGTACTGCAACGGTTCCGAAACGTCATCAAATAAAATCAAATACGCGAGTTAAATCCGTTGCAATTCCTTTTCTCTAATATATAAAAATAATCTTATTCAGGTAACTAAACAAACTTAACTACACCTACGTATCCGTTACACGAGTTTCAAAATCCATCACAACTAAAACAAAACAAACTTCCTGCAACAATATTTATAGCTTAGTAGTTAATTTACGGGGGCGATGTACCTCAATTTATTATTGGATCCTATTTCTAGTCTAAAATCTAGACTGTCGCAGAAGCACCTTCCGTACGAGAGCTAAAATTACTACCTAAAAGTAGACGGCAAGCGGAAATCTCGTGTTAGAAAAGCGAACATGGCTTTCAATTTTGTAATTTTCATTCCAATTTCATTCCTGAAATTCAGTGATCACTCCTGGGGATGAATGCTGGACTGTAATTATTCCCCCGCGTAGTAATCAAGCTGACTGAAATTTATTTAAAAAAGATAGAAAAATAAATATGAATGCTATTACGAACGCACGCGTTTTTTATGTAAAACTAATTAATATTGTAGACTTTTAATTTGTTCAGCTACATATTTGTAAAGAGCTTTTGTGTAATTAAGTAATTAGGTTGTTTGTTAGTTGCTTTTTTTTTCTTTTCCTGTTCTACTTTTCTAATCACACAAAAGGATTTGAGCTAACCACCTTTTATTATATATTTTATGCAAAACCACCTGACGTTTTTTGTTAAAAATATACAAAAGCAGGTAAATCCAAAAACTCGTCGAGTAAGCACTATTGCTAAGAAACAACTAATTCCTTAATTGTATTAAATGCAATAAAATTGTACACTCGTAGTTGCAAACACTCAGGTTGCAAGTTTTAAATGCACTTATGCAATCAGCTCTGCAGCTCGTTACGTCTTTAGGAAAGTGTCCGCGAAGACAAAACCGGTAACATTCATTTGATAAAGTCTTTTGTTGAAGTTTTTATTACTGTACCGTACTTTTGTATATTATTAATTTATTCAGCTGGCACTAACCTAGATAACACTTTATTTAGAAACTATACTCAATATCAGAAACCTAATACACATTAAACTAAACGCATAATTTAATTGAAATCAAAACGCAGCACAGAAAGCGACAGTTCTGCCAACATACTTAAAACTTTTCATAGTCTCAATTTTGCAACGGTCAGCGGCGATTACTCGCCCACTTTTTTCGAGCTCACTCTTTAGTCCATCACCATACGCGATACCAGAACAATTGAACCTAAAGCAGATACAAAAAAAATCCCAGGAGATACTAATCATTGTGCCCCCGGAATCCCCGAATGTTGGTGAGTACTTGCATTACTAACACCTGATTTATCGAAGGAATTTACCGTACAATTAATTTAGATATACTAAGTTGGTATATAAATGTCGCAGCCGGCTAGTATAATTCGCCGTACCTACGTTACGGCTAGCCGTTTTACAAAAATGGGTCGTAGGTCGTAGTTTTAACTTAACCTAACATATTAATATCTAGCCTAATTATTGAGGTATTTTGTTGCTCCGGATTTATATACATACCTACATTAAGTAGTTGAAACGGTAAACGTTGTCCTGCTCCTAGACTAAACATCTAATGAACAACCTATTATTCTCTTACCTACATAGATACTTAAACCTCAAATCAATAAAACAATCCAAATACAACTTTGAACATATTATTATCATGTTTTAACTCAACAAGAACTATTATCTATACTAATCTATACTAATATTATAAAGCTGAAGAGTTTGTTTGTTTGTTTGTTTGAACGCGCTAATCTCAGGAACTACTGGTTCCAATTCGAAAATTCTTTTTTTGTTGGATAGACCATTTATCGAGGAAGGCTTTAGGCTATATAACATCACGCTGCGACCAATAGGAGCGAAGAAACAGTGGAAAATGTGTAAAAAACGGGGAAAATATGAAGCCTTAAGAAGAAGTGACAGAAGACTTTGACAGATCTTTGACGAAACAATCGGACGGGCAGGACGACGTCTGCCGGGGCCGCTAGTTACAGATACAGGCATACTGTAAGCAATTTTAATTACTTCGAACTTCAAATTACAATGTCAGAAGTCTGAGACACGAATATAGCTTCAGGTAGCGCGGTTGCAAACAATTAGTCCCGTGTGGTTGGTTGTTCTGTTGTAAATCCTACAAATACACAATATTTCACTAGAGCCCCTTGTGGGTACCTCTGTAGTCGGCAAACGAAACTGCTACGTTTACGTTTGCTTACCTATGTGTAATACCCACTGTTTGCATCAAAAACGTTTTGTTACTAAATTGATGTAGTACTTGAAACGGTTGGAAATGTGACGATAGATGAATGAACTTTTAGGACTTATTTTGTAATAAACTAATATTACAGAACCGAACAATTATAACGGATTAACTCGCGTATTTTATTTTTTTGCTGACATTTCGAAAACATTACAGTTCCCGTATTAGTAGCACGACTGAGCTGACCATAAAGTTTGTAAACGTCCGCAAACAAAATAAAACACGCGACTTAAATCGGTTACCTTTGCTTTAATCCAATGTATATATAATTAATATTTTTAGAATAACCGCGAAGGTGTTAGAAATTGGTAGGAGCTTATTTTACAATGCTTGAAACTCCATATACTTTTTGTCTAAATTTAATTTGCCTTTTTTTCAATTAAACATCTTTGCACCTTACGTTTAAATATCAAAAAATATAATAGTAGTTAGGTTAATAAATATAAAAGCTGATACGAATAAGTATATTCGTATCAGCTTTTAAACGAAAATATGCACAACTGCAATAATTAAACCATAAACTTAAAAAAAAGGGAAACCATAAAACCTCCATTCCGAACCCACAGGGGCATTGTTACGATTACGCAAAATTTTAAATTAAAACCATCTATTCAAAGGCAACCGTGGAAGTAAATAAAACTGTATGCCCGTAATATCACTTGCATATTCACAAACTACGCCATTTATATTCACTGCAAGCACAATCCAGCCCTGAAACAAACATAAAAATATGCTTATGCATCGCTTGCCTTTGAAACGAACATCGCGCGCTGAAATTTAACTGTTCTAATTTGAATCTTAATGCAGTTTGAACATAGTTTACTTTTATTTGTGAAGTGCAAGGGTTCCGTCTTTTTCCAGTTGTTTTGAGTTGCAAATCAGAAGGACTGGCTCGTACGGTGAACTAGGTATTCCTTAACATATGCGGATGCTTGATATAGGGATAGTGGTTTACACAAAATCTACATCTTTAATGCGGAATGAGATGAGTCTCGTAAAGTCACAGATGTTCAGGAGATATGATATGGACGTAAACTTTGATAGACGAGAAAAGGCATACGTAATGTAATAAATAACCTTGATTAGGTAATAATTTCTGATTTATTTAGTTTGTAAAGACAAATTGTATCTCATTACCTACTTTTTTTGACAAAAATTTAAGCAATGAAGTATATTATGTATAACCTAGTTTATCTTAACTAATATAATAAAGAGGAAAGGTTTGATTGTTTGGATTGAATATTCTCCTAAACTACTGGACCGATTCTAAAAATTCTATCACTGTTGGGAAACTACACTAATCGTGAGTGACATATTCTATACCAAATTTTGTAAAAAATTAGGAGTCCGTGCGAAGCCGGGGCGCACCGCTATTATTATTTTATAAAAGGCATTAAAAAGTAAGAAGACCTATTCCTTTTACCTATTCCCTGCTTACTTTTTACCCTTTTTTTGTAATATTTTTAACAACATTGCCTTACTTCAATCAATTCATTAAAATTGAAGCGGAAATAAGCTTTTGTGGCCATAAAAAATAAACAAGGTTTATAACAAGCCGGCTGCAATAAAGACTCCAACTAAGTATAAACTTTCCTCTTTTACGTAACTTAATAAACTGCTAGTAGCTGCTTCCATTACTTTGTAGAATTTATTCCTCAACTAATAATTAATTAATCTCAAAGCTTTGCTATGATAAAGGCAAAGAGTCACAAAGAAAATGCGCAATTATGTGACAAGAGCTCATTTGGAATTAAGCTTCGCGAGCTTTCAGCGAGTCTTTGTAAAAAACTAATTATTACTCAAGTCTTGTTTATATTGAAATTAAAGGAGTTTGACTTTCTTTTTATATATATACTAGCTGATCGCCCCGGCTTCGCGCGGATACCTGTCTTTTTAAATAAAATATTATTATAGCCTCTATATTTCACTCGGGAATAGTTTAGCTTTCCAACAGTGAAAGAGCCTATTCAATCCAAACAAACAAACAAACCTTTCCCCTTTATTATATTAGTGTAGATTTTAAGTAAGATTGGTTTCACTCCACGTGAGAGGTTGACTACTAAACGGAGGGTTGTATTTCAAATCCTGCGAGAGGTAAATGTTTGTGTAATTATTTTAATTATACCTTATCTGCAATTATAATAAGAAGGCGAAAGAGGAAACTGAGCAATCAGAATTCTATCATTTCTTCCTCGCATAATTCTAATACAACCTAGCAGGTTTTTTGATCACTATACCAATGGGTCGAAAAATCATGACGATATTAACAGTTTTACAAGTACCTTATTTTTTTTGTCCATCAAAAAATATTGGACGCGTTTTTTTATCTCATCTTAATTAGATAGGTGTCTAATATTTTTAATGTCGGACTAAATAGCTCTTCAATGTTTACTATTGTTTACCCAGTCAAACCTATGGCACCTACAATTTTAAACGATAAATTGGCTTATTCGCATGCATCGAAATTCACTATTGAATATTCGAAATGGACATCGGAAGTAAATTTAACAGTACTATTCAGTTCAAAATTTGCTTCAATTGATTGTAGCCACATAGTAGTTAGGTACGTAGGTACTCCAATTTTCCGAACAATGTACGAAAACTGCCTTATAAAGCATTACATTATTTCACTACAAAATCGTAGCTTTGAAAGCATTGTTGTGTGGACAAGCAAGCTTTTGTTAATATTACTGTTTAAACTAGGTAATAGGAATGAACATAAAAAAAATAGAAAAGATTTAAACTAAATAGATTAGATCTGACGACATCTATCTAAATAACACTCGTATGGATTAAAAAAAGATACGTTTTGATGCAAATTTCTTCATTTAAAATACAATTTTTTTTGAAATGAAACAACTATAACGAATTTAACTCGCGTATTTTATTTATTTGCTGATCTTTAGCGTTAGACTATCGTCAGTTCAGTCGTGCTACGAATATGGAAATTGTAAAAATTTACGGAACGTTATCAATTGCTATATTTATTTTGATATATAAAATATAAATATATTATATTTCGTCAAAAATATTTTCAATTAAACTCTAAGTAGGTACCTACGAGTAACTAAGGTTCATAATATTCTTCATACATTAGATATAGGTATTCACATTTTAAGGATGAAATAATGTCAGGAGCGGATATTCTGTCTTAGCTAGTCTCAGAGAAGCTCGGCTATTTCCTCGGGAAATGTTCTCACGTGAGCCGACACACAAATCTCTCCCGCTAGACTTGCGTTTGTATTGCCAGCGCGGAGTTTTCTTAGTTTCATTATTTTTTTGTTACATTGAAAATATACAGATATTTGGTTAGAGTTACTTTTTTGTATCGAGATTAGATTAGATTCAATTATTCATCAATAATCACACATAATGAGATCGTCAAAATAAAGAACAGTAAAATTATATAATTTAATAACACATGATAATAATATCTTATTAAAAATTACGAGTATAAGGTGAAAAGTCAGTATAAATGGTGATGTTAAAATATTAAATCATCAGAATATGTTTTTATCTTTAGTCTTCAAAAGAATACCTACCTAAGTCACGAAAGTTATTTTTTCACACACACCTTTTTTTTGACACCGACACGAAAACCATACGTAGGTACTGCACTCGAAACATAAACATAAAACCAATATAGGTACCTACATGATTTAAACATAAAATGCAATCATTTTATTCCAATACATAATAACCACGAAACATCAGAAATAATTTTGACATGGCTTTTAATTATTGATATCCGAGTCGAATAAACATTTGGGCAAAAATATTTCTCGAAATGATTTAAATTTTGGTTATGGCAACACTGAGAGGCATCCGGCTCGACTTCAAAAGCTTTCCGAACAATGTTTCCGTATTTCTCTTTGAAATTTTATTCGGCTCTGAATTCTTTTGCATAGTCGGATATATTTTTTCCGGTCTGATATAAAAAGAAATCAAGTGCCTTGGTGATTAAGTACTGCATAGAACTATTTTGTTCTAGCTTAAATTTACATTGCAATACACAACAGAATTTACCTGTTTGTCGCATGACCATTCCCAATTCCTTAGCTTATTGACCTGATGTTCCTTCAAAATTAATCAAAGGCACTGTAAGCTCCGAAAATAGACTTCTTTTTTATATATGTTTTTCCAAAACCACATATCCCAATTTAAATACCTAACATTATAGGTATATCCCTACTAATCCCTATCCCTACTAATATTATAAATGCGAAAGTAATTCTGTCTGTCTGTCTGTCTGTTACGCTTTCACGCTAAAACTACTGGACCGATTGAAATGAAATTTGGTACAAAGAAAGTCTGGATCCTGAGAAAGGACATAGGCCACTTTTTAACCGACTGCAAAAAAGGAGGAGTTCCACGCGAACGACGTCGCGGGCAGAAGCTAGTAATGTTATATTATTATTTTATTTAGGTATAACATTATATGGCCTTTGGCGCCACCATGCAATAAGGGTATTTATCAATCTTCATTGAAAAAAAAAATTATAAAAAAACTCCCATTCGTTTCCAATCACTGCAACTGACCTGAAAACTGTACAATAGAATAGCTGGCTGGTGCAGTGACCGGTATGCATTCTAATAGCATCTAAGTATGTAAACTGAACAGGCCACCGCACCAAAAGCAATAATCAGTATCACTACATAGTATAAAACAAAGTCGCTTTGGAATGAAACAACTATTAACGGATTTAACTCGCGTATTTTTATTTTATTTTATTAGCTGACGTTTCGGATTCTTTACAGTTTCCATAATCGTAGCACGACTGAGCTGACAATAGTCTAACACTAAAGTGATTTATACAGTTATGCAAAGTCGCTTTGTCTGTCCCTAGATCCCTATGTACGCTTAAATCTTTAAAACTACGCAACGGATTTTGATGCGGTTTTTTACGTCGCATCCGATACGTAATACCTACGCATACCTACTACTTTATAATACTAATAGCGGCCCGCCCCGGCTTCGCACGGATCCTTTTTTTATAGCCTACTAGCGACCCGCCCCGGCTTCACACGGGGGCTACAAACCTGCCTTAAGAATCACTCTATCTATTAAAAAAAACCGCATCAAAATCCGTTGCGTAGTTTTAAAGATCTAAGCATACATACGGACATACAGCGAAAGCGACTTTGTTTTATACTATGTATTGATTGATGATGTCACTCGGAAATAGTGTAGCTTCCCAACAGGGAAAAAAAATTTCAATTACGTCCAGTCGTTCAGGAGCCTATTCAATCCAAACAAACAAACTTTTCCTCTTTATAATATTAGTGTAATGATACTGATAATTATCTTCTGACTGTGGGGTATTGGAAATTATTACTTTTTCTATGTCCTCATTCGTAAGCTTCTAGACTGCATTGCCTGCATATTTTTAATTAGGTCATATGATTCATGAGTTGAACGATATTTTCTTATGTAAAAAGAGATAAGTGACATTCCACAATCGCTGAAGCTATAGAAATGTATGGATTTGACGAAAATAGAAAACGTATACCACCTAAGCAAGTGACATTCGACATTCAAGAACGCTATTGAAACGAATGAAATATACCAATTATTATCAAATCGACATTGAGAAAGCTTACCACATGACATTTCTTAAAAGCATTTATCTTCGAATTACGTAATTTTGACATTTTCGTAGCCATTTTCTAGAACTCGTTTACAAATATTGCTCTTTCATCGGCAGGTTAGTTATCGGTACTTGAAAAAAAGGGTGAAATCACCCTTTTTTTTTAATTAAAATTCTGAGGTAACAAACATTAATAAAATTATTAATTCAATTGAATTTTTTTAATGTTTGTTACCTCAGAACTTTCCACTAGGTTACCTATTTTAATGTTTTTTTTTTTATTAAAAAGCTGCTGTCCGTTTTTATGATTTGTTTTTAATTACCTACGAGTGTAAGCTTAATAAAAATACAATGATTTATAAATTATAATAAACGTTATTCTTTGTAATAGGTATTTAATTATGAATAAATAACCTTAACCCCATTTGATTAACTTATAGACAACTTCCTTATAAATAATGAGCCATACTTGATGACAAATGAAATTATTACTTACATAAAATATAGGTCATGGACACTTATCTCTAACCTATTCGCGATGTTTAATACAAAACAGTTTGTGCTTATAACTACTTAATTACAACCGGACGTACAGTCAGCAACAAAACTATCTGAGAAATTGATATTAACAGTGTTCTATACTTCAATGACTCGCTCAAAGTGCAGCAAACTATGTAAGATAAGTTTAACTTGATGGAAATAGTTTTGGAATCACATCGCATCGTGGATGTGCAGTAACTGTACTATATATAGGTACAAGTAATTACGAGTATAAACTGCATCCTACTTCCACTAATGTATATTAGAAACTTGTAAATTTGTATAGATGGATGTGTGGATGTTTGTCACTTTTAATACCTGCTAACTTTAACTTTGTATCTCGGCGAAACTTGAACCATTGACGTAATCAACCAAACCATTTTACTCTACTCCTGCACTTACCTAAATACTTTACGAAATATTTGCAATGAAACCTGTATTTAGCATTGGGACAATAATGAGCTTAATTAATAAATCATTAAAATGGAAAAAATTAAAACCTTTCAAAAATAATTTGTCTAAAATGTAAAGAATCTTTTTGCGACCTACTTTTAAAATGTGTTTGCGAACCATATTACAACAAAAGGCTAAGAGTTCAGTGGTCGTCCGCAAACGGTCACAGGGAATGCGCGCGCGCACATTGATCGCGAATAAACGTAATCACCGCAAAATAATACTGAACTAACTGCAGGAAAATTGTCCAATAATTGCAGCGGCCGCTGCAACATCCTGCACTTTTGCCTAGTTCACTCACATTTAATAGGTACAAACTTGTTAATGTAAGGCATAACACGGTCTATCTAATACGAAACATGTTGTGCATAAACATAATCGTTTTTATATGTGCTACTAGAATCACTAGCGCTCAATTAAACGGTGAATTTTGGTGGTTGAATGATAAACTCGCGAAGTTTCAAGAAAATCCGCCAGGACCAGCGAAATTTGAAGAGGTCAGTGAGTTTGAAACTGACGAAACGGATAAAATTGTTTTCAGAGACACTAATATCGAAGATGAACCTGGTAATATAATTGCTGTAAATAATAATGGACGGGATATAACATTTCAAGATAAAAGTCAGTTAACTTGGCCCCAAGAACAGGAACGTGAACCCAAAGTGAGCAAATTGTCAAATGCTACGAGTAAAATTGATACTAATGATGAAGACATTTTGGATTTTGTATTTCCTGATAACACCAAATTTGTGTGGAAAGATATCACTAACAAAAGCAATGTGTTACGGCCAAAAAATACTACAGTAACTAAAATTAACAACTCAGTAGCTAAAAACAAGACAGTTTTTATAACGGACAAAGTTATATTCAAAGTGTATAAAGAAGAAACGACGCAAGTGCAAAATATTTGCACGTATCTAAAAAAAAGTGAGTGCAACAACCGCAATGGACTAGTTTATATAAAACGTGACAGGTAATTTCAACACACAAATCTTCTTTATACTTACTTATAAAACTTTTATCTTGATTGATTACTAATTTAGCTGTAGAATCTCATCATAATAATAAACGTAATATAAAATATTTACACTAAAACAACTTTATAAGCAAAAGAGGTTCTTACTCTACACATATTTACTAAGCTTTTCGTTTTACAGATACACAAAGAAGACTCCAAGCGAATCCCAGTTTATTTGCTGCATCCTCCCACTGCCTGCAAACAAGCCCTCAAAGATATATTTTCCCGACTCAGTATATCCAGAAAATAAACGCAACAAGAGGGCTGCGAAAACCGAGCGCATATCTCCCGCTCTTAAACAAAGAAATGCTTTACTGCACCGCAAGTTTCCATCACTAACGCGTAAAGTGAAGGCACCAATTCCCACAGCACAAACTAAAGTCACCCACAAAATCGTCACACCTGATGATGATTATATTGATCCATACGCAAACATTAAGAATTCTAATTTTAAAAAGAATTACGTCACTGCGAATCCTTATCAAGCTACAGACATGAAATACGACTATGGCACTTCAGACTACGTTGAAGATTACGTAGTAGAGCTTCCAAAGCCTGGTTTAGTGGGTCTGTATTCTGATCACGGTCCGGGGTCAAGTTGGACGTATGTGAGTGGTAAGGATGAGTCTCCGTACGGTGCAGTGGATGATGTTGGTGAAGAAGATGAATCGTCTCCTGGGTATTCTACCTTCGATCCTAGACTAGGTATGGATTAACTAAATTAAGCTTAATGAGGTAGATGTAAGTTCAGTAAAACATAATAATCTACTTTCAGTGGATCGTCTGGCCACCGGTGCATCACAGTCCTCGAAACGCAAAAAACCTATAAAATTCGAGACAGGAGATTCAGACGAATTTTCGTACGATGTTCAAAGTCAAACTGTCAAATACCAAGCCAATCCTGATTTCCACGTTCTCGAAGGCTTTAAGCTCCTCAATTTATTTAGAAACAGTAGCAGGATTTACTCTAAGAACGGCAGAAGGACAACCACAACTGAAAGAATCACTGACAGCGAAGAGTGTATAAAAACTAGACCGATAATACAAAGTTCTGAAGACGACTATAATGATTTCTTTGACGTTAATGAGGAAGTATTTAGTGATTGTGGCAGAGCTGTGAAAGACCCTTTAAAGGACTGCGAACATGGTAATACTAATTGCATATGTCTTTTCAAGGGTTTAACTATAGGTAGGTATTCTTTATATATATTTTATTTGTTTACAGATAAGCAGACTGGTGAGGCGGACGTGGGTTCCCATCCTTGGTTGGCGCTGGTAGTCTTAACTAGAAGTCCTCAAAGTATTTTGTGCTATGCCTCGTTAGTTCACCCTCGAGCGGCTGTTACCGCTGCTGACTGTGTTTATGGGTACAATACGAAATTATTTTGTACAAAATTTAAAAATATTATAATATTCATTAATAAGCACCTGCGGAAGTCAAAATAACATCGCACACTAGATCTAAAGGGAGCTAACACAAAAACCTGAAGATTTGAGTTATGCACACCAAATAATTCCTTACAGCAAAATCTACCTACCCACAAAACAGATTCAATCTGTTTAGAAAACTTGAACAATTATGGCAAATTAATAAATTTTTCGCCTCACCACATTTTTTTTGAGTTAGCTCCCTTTGGACTTAGGTGTGCTATCTAACCTCTTTTTAAAATTAGGAGAACATCGCCAGGAGAAATAACGCTCATCGCTGGCATATGGGACCTGGATGACGGTGACAGTGTGAAATCTCAGCAGCGAATGGCCTTAGTACACCTAGATCCCCAGTACAAGGCCGGAAACCTTGCTCACAACTTGGCTCTTCTGGTAAAAGCATTTTCTTAAAACAAAGTTTAAAGCGTACAGTCGTACCTACTAGTTCCCATGTGTTCAAAAGAAAACATACCTAATTATTACTTTCGGTGTTAGACAACTGGAACTGCGAAACTCTCAAACATCAGCATAAAATCAAAATATACATACTTTAATTGACATAGTTAATTCCGTGTACTAGTCAAATCCGTTGTTATTTACGTGGCAACAAATATACTAGCAACACTCAAAATAGCTGTTATGGACAGTGTTGCCATTTAATAATGTAAAATTTTAACTTTTTAATAAAATAGGGTCATAATATGGTATGTTTGTATGTTGTCAGCATTGGAAGCGACCTCTAAAACTGGGGCTGACTGTCCAACCAGCATGTGTGGCAGATCCACATGTGGGCGATGAATGCAAGTTCGTTGGATGGGGTGGATACGATCAAGGTATTTACTACGATCGATATTAATAGTTTAATACCAAGGGTAAAAGTATCTTTAAGGTACATATTTTTATTTAGGTACCTACCAATACCAGTTAAATATTCTTTTTTATTATAATTATTGCCTAACTCAATAAGAAATTGACATGAAAAAAAATTGCAGACGAAAGCGACAGGTCCAAATAGATAGTACCTACCTACCTACCTACTTACTTAGGTACCTACTTATAATCTATGCATAATTTAAACCTTAATCAATTTGTGATATAATTACTAGGTACCTACTTAGACTTACTTATCATTTATGCATAGTTTATACCTAAATTAATTTGTGCTCATTTAAATTATTATTAATTTGTAAGACTTAAGTACTTACCTACCTTGATATTTTTCAATGTCTCAAGCCATAAGATCTCGTCCCCGCTGGCAACGGGCTTCCATCTTGACTCCGCGGAAGTGTAATGAGCGACTCTCGTCCTCCACTCGACGTGTCACTCTTCCAGAAGATACCTTCTGCGCTTCCATCGAGTCCAGAGCTTCTGTTGTAAGTACCTATACTTAAATCTATGCTTATAGTTATATTAGTAGACTGGTCAGTTCTATAAGCCGTTTCGTTTAAAATTCGTAATATATTTTTATATATTTTTTAGGTTCTCTATAAGTAATAACATAATTTAAATAAGTTCAGCAAAACTAAAAATAACTTATCTAGTTACAAATTTTTGACATCCGGCTTTTTATCATCTTCACTTACCTAACTTCGAGATTAATTTATTTCTAATTTTCCTTTACTATAAGTTATTGAAAAACGAACTAAAAATACTATTTCGAATCCTATCACACTATTGTCTAAAGGTGAAAGATTGTGTGTATATTGTTAAAAGTAACAAATACTTCACAAAAAACTACTGAATGGAAACTTTACAATAATACAGCTTATAGGTACATCAGAATAATAATAAGCTATATTTCATAACGATATTGTGTAAAGTACGTACTCATTATCACTCACTCAACCCAACATAAGCAATCGGATCCATATAATAAAAATCAAATTCAAAATCGGTATATGCGTTAGGGAGCTACGATGCCACACACACACAAACACAGACACACACAGACATAGACACGTCAGACTTATAACACCCCTTCGTTTTTTGTCGGGGGTTAAAAATCTATTAATTTCAGACAGGTGTCGGCGGGCCGTTAACTTGCAACACCGGTAGCAAACACTCTGTAGTGGGCGTGGCAATATGGCGCGACTCCGCGCTCGTACTGCTACCGGCGCACGAGTGGACTGTGCGAGCTATCTCAGCGTTACATATACACTGACCAGGCAAGCAAGTATGTGTATTAACGATCCTGAGCATAGCAAGGGATTCATATACTACCGCACTAGATAAAAATAGTTTTGATATAAAGTGACAGTTTTTCACTTACGAGGAAATACTTACACGTCTATTTTGAAAATCATGTGAAGTGAAAAATTATGTTGAAATGATAATGATATTTTTATACCAAAATACGTGGAAAAAATTGAGACCCCCTATGTGTGGGACTTACTTAACACCATGAGCGTGATCAAGTCAACGGTATCATGCCACAGATATCGATCGAGTATTCGATTCATACATACGTACTAAATATTTATGATGAAATATCAAACCGTGGTAAAGAATACAATTTGTTATTGAATAATTCAATTTAGGACTACCTACTATACTTCAATCTAACTAAAGAACGAAATGAAACCACAATAATCGTTTGCGTAGATATTTATTCTCCATTTATATTCACATATGACTAACTCGTCCCTGAAGAAAGAATATAAACAAATCAATAAGAAAACGCGGCATTGCTAACTTCCATAGGAACTAATGATTAACTAAACGACCCAACAGCATCTAGGAATGTTGAGATCTACAGCGAAACAATTATCGAGTTCAACAGATCATGTATTACACAGACTTGGGGCAAAATCACATTATATTGCCACCAGTGGTTACAAATGCAAAATTAATGAGACAAGTAGGTATATAACCATTGAAAAACGTGACAGATTACTGATTTACCCTAAATTGAAGCAAACGACACAAACTATACCGTCAATTTAACATTTATATGTTTAAATATTTACTAACGTTTACTTCATAATATAGTTCTGTGCTGTATTACAATAAGTTAGGTAAATAAACTTACTTGTACTTCTAAACATAGGTTCTTTGGTGTCGAACTTGAGTAATCTTAGGCTCACATGTTGGGAAAAATAAACGCTTACAATAACTAAAGACTGTTGAAATGAGCAATGTATTTAAATAAAACACTATTTAAAAAATATACGCAACAAGTCTTACGATTTACAGCCCGTTTTTAATCCAAATATTTTACTTGATAAAATATTGCTACTTCACTAAAACGACAAGTGTTTGGTATATCAGCTGACACTTGTCACATTACGAATACAATTGTCATATAATAGCAAGCCAAATGTAAGGAATAATATCAAACTAACAACTATACACTGTTCATAACATAATAATACTATGGGCGTCGCATATAGGGAATTATAAATATTGAAGCTGCTAAGTTCAAACAATAATTTATTCATTTTTATTATTGTTTTAACTTTATACAAACTAATATCACAGTGGAGCTACATACAGCGTCCCAGCGCCTAAGATAAATACCAAGGATAGTCCCGAACTACTAATTTTGTTTATATGTAGTTCGGGCTGTACCTCGTCCCGAGTTTCCAGCACTATTGACCTGTCAAACGTTTGTATGTAACTCGACCGTGCTAATATCCAACAACCACGATACTTAATAAAAAATAGAACTTGTATAATTTATCAAATAAACACTAAACGCACGTATCTGGCAAATATAATAAAAAAAATAAACGAAAGTACCAACGAGGATCGATTTAATTTTATAATTTCGAAAACAACAACTTTAGACGTCGAGTAATAAATATAAATCGATTTTATTGTATTTTAAGACACTGATTGCTATCAAATTTGCCAGATGCCCCAACAAGCAAATTACACAAAAATACATTTAGAATTTCAAATATAAATAGTGTGTTGGGACATGCGTCTTAATATAATAATAACCTAAGAGGAATAAAAATGTAACACAACTTCCTTTATAATAATATAATCTATATAGAAAAAAAGTACTTCACTATGTCATTTTCATCGAATAAATAAATGTCACAAACAGTAATCTTCCAATTTTTTGCTGTAACGCAGAGATTTTTTAAAATAAGCCAAGTGTATATATAATTTTAATTCTAGTCAAATAAATCAGTCAAAACGAAAGTTGGTCTGCCCTCTCGTTCAAAGTCCTATAATAGGCATGACGACATTTTTTTCTTTGTCCATCAAGTTAAATTACCCAAAAATATGGGACATATATATTTTTTTTCGCAATCGAAAAGTAAATGACAAAGACAGATCGTAACGTGACGTCACGAACCCCCACTCCTGAACTTTAGAAGCGATTATCTACGTCACTATCTGAGAAAAGAAATACGCGTCCAATAATTTTCAATGATCTAACTAACAGACTAAATAGAATTTAATTTTCTTCACCCAGTCATCACCTATCACAATAAAAATATAATTTTATACAAAAAGGTTAGCTATTCTATCACTGGAAACTATAGCATTTCGGTTACATTTTTACTCCTTGTGGTATATGACTACAGTAAATGACAAGATCACGGTTTAATCACATTTCAGCTCAGG
Source organism: Polylopha cassiicola (assembly GCA_038024825.1). Lineage (NCBI taxonomy): Eukaryota > Metazoa > Arthropoda > Insecta > Lepidoptera > Tortricidae > Polylopha > Polylopha cassiicola. The sequence continues at coordinate 7,381,189 of CP149059.1, forward strand.
CGATCACTAGCGGCTCGTCATCGGCGAACCCACTGATCGGCGGTACGTCGTCATCCTCTGAAAACGAAACAGTATTTTAAATTTTTATGCATAGTTATAGTTTAAATTTTAATTATCTAATATATTATCTACTTTTAGTTCGCTGCCTTAAGGTCGAATATCCATCGAATAGTTCACACCCGGATACCAGCATAAAATTTTAGTATGTTGTTAGGCATCACTAGGACCCCAAAACGCCCGGGAGAAAGTCTCTGAGGTACTTTAGACTCCTGTTACTTTTGTAGAACGCGCGCCATATAAATGACGTAATAACAGGAGTCGTAGGTACCTTGGAGACTGTACCCCGGGCGTTTTGGGGTCCTAGTGATGCCTCACAACATATTAAAATTTGGTGCTAGTACCCGGAAGTGAATTATTATATACCTAAGGGAGTGCACTATTTAACGATTCGCATTGTATTCTATTGCGAGGACAAAACACTAATTATCAGTAAAAATGAGGCGAAATAAATAAGCAAGGACGTTATTTGGACAAGAGAATGTTAAAACTTTTTACAGCTGTAAAAATTTCATAATACACTTTGATCCAACCTAGTATTTAAGTTTATTGACGTATAATACTTATTATTAATAAATTGTTGTAATAATATGAGTGCAATAAAGATTTATATTATAATTACATTTTGTGTCTATTAGTATTACTGTTTCGAACCACTTTGTTATTATTGTTTTTTTTTATACCTAATTTGTTTATGGTTTTAAATCTTGTTTTAGCCTTAGTTCCATTTGAGATAGAAATACTGTTTAATCTTTTGATATAAAAAAACTAGCTGACCCAGCAAACTACGTACCGCGTTTTCTGAATTTCCAAGATTTTCTAATCGTTTAAACCTTTCCTAGACGTCCACGATCGGTTCAGTGGATCTCAAGTTTTACTGGGACTAAATTACAACAATTCATTCCTATATGTATATAGACTAGCGACCCGCCCCGGCTTCTCACGAGTGATATAAGCCTTCCTCTTGAATCACTCTTATAAAAAAAACACTTCAAAATCCGTTGAGTACTTTTAAAGATTTAAGCATACCTACCATAGGGACGGATAGACAGCGACAGAGACTTTGTTTTATACTATGTAGTGCTAAAGGACGGTCGCGGAGCACAGCGAAAAACGGACGTCGCCCTTTTTCTATTTGTCTCTGTCGCACGCGCGAAGTAATAGTACCTTCAGCCTGTCGCTGTCCTTAATATAGAAGTTAGATAGTCGATCAGAATGTAGTCGTAGTTACCGTGTTCGCCGATGGTGGCCTGCCCGCGGCGGCTGTCGTAGCTGAACCGCAGGAAGGAGCGCGCGAGGCGGCGGTTGCGCAGCGCCACGTGCAGCAGCGCCGCGCCCAGCAGCAGCGCGCCCGCCAGCGCCGCGCCGCCGCCCCACCACACCGCCGACAGCGCCTGCGTGCGCACCTCCGGCTCGGGCGAGCCTGGGGACATCGCCATTAATATTGTCGTTGTCGACTTCATCATCATTGACGATGACGTCATCATCATCATCGACAACATCACCATCACCATCATCATCATCGACGACGCCGACATAATTATCATCGACGACATCATCATCATCATCAGGGCTCCATACATTTTTTGCATTGAGCCTGTATGAAATGAACTCCCTTGCCTGTATGCATATACGAAAGTAACTCTGTATGTATTCATTCTTAAACTTTCGTATGTCTAGGTCCGAATAACATTTTTTATTATGCCGAAAGGATAAACCGATTAAGGAGGAATTTAATATGTAAATGATGATATTTATTAAGTTACCCAACGAGCTATTACATTTTACACAAAAACTAACTATATCTACAAACTTACTTTACAGCATAGTATTTAGATTTTATAGACACCATCTTTAACTGCAGCATATGCTGCACTATCTCGATCTATATCGCACCTTCGGTGGCACAAGGGCACAATTGTCAAAAAACATGTTTCTGTGGGAATAAAATCTACTATGTACTCACTGGCCATTTCCAGAATGCGCACTTCGCTGAGGTCACTATAATAGCCTTGCGGCGTGACAGTACAGCGCACCGGTCGTTATTGGCAACGACATCAACTTCATCGACTACCGTGCTTTCTCTGTCTTTATACATAAGGGTCATAAGATCTAATATATATTTTTTTACTCACTTGCCATCTCCAGAGTGCGCACTTCGCTGAGGTCGCTGTAGTATCCTTGCGGCGTGACAGTCCGCACGCTGCAGTACAGCGGGCCGGTCGTTATGGGCACAGTCATCAGCTGCGGCGACTGCTGCGCCATCTCGGTCTTCATCTCGTCAGTGATGTGTACCAAATCTTCGGGTATCTCTTTCTCTGACACTATTATTTGGTATTTGTATCTGTGTGACAAAATGACACATTGAAATTTGTTACTAACTTCGTAATTGTCAAATGTTACTTGGGTCTCTAAAATTTTATTTTATGTAAGTAAAGTAAGCTCTAAAATTTTATTTTATGTAGCGTCACGGGTTCTAACAGATTTTCAAAAGGATTCATAGTGCATAGTATTAGCATTAATTCATTGATAGAAGTAGATACTTAGTGTGGCGGCCCTGTCAGCGCATTCCACAGAGTCACGTAAATCACGTAGTAGATAGATCGAGCAGCGATATGCGCTGTCTCGATATAGTATATAAGTCATATGTTTTGTTAAATAAATATATTATAATAGTAGCAGCCATACTCTTAGTGTCATTACGTCGTATCCTTCCTCTCACCATGTCCCCGGAATCCGGGGACATAACTTGTTCATCCTGCCCGGCAAACTTAGTATTAATTTTTCCCTATTTATTAATGTAAAGTTTACCACTCTGTTACCAGAGGTAACGTGGGAAGGGTCAAGTTTTTTTCACGGATGTTTGCGAAATTTTATGTATATGACATAAATGTTTTTGAGCTTGTATGTAGTGATATATTATCTTCTTAAACTTACCCAGTCTCAGCTTTGTCATCCCAACTGACCATCAAGTGTCCATTGGGAGCGAGCCACGCCACCACATTGCGCGGCGCGCTAACTTCCTTCCCCCGGGTTTGAGCACACGTTATTACCGCACCGGGCACCGTTGACTGTTGATATAAAAAAATGATATAACTGAAAAAATCTTATAATGGTGAATAAATATTATGCGTGGTATACCAACATATAAAAAAATGTATAGACGTCGACTTGAGAACCTCATCCGTGTTTTTGCGTCGGTCAATGAACAAATAAGATCTGATGGTTTGGCGGTTATTACGCATCGAAATAAAATAACTATACCGGATATTTAATTTACGCTGACTCTTTTTTCACCCTTGTTTGACCCAAATTTCAGCACTTTACGATCAACGGTTTAGGCTATACGTATATATCCGTCAATCAGGAATCTTATAAGCTGATCCATCGAACTTCGTAAGTAATGGTAGAAAAGTGAAAATGTAGAGTTGTGTGTATTTATCAATAATCATAATAAAATAAAAAATGTCCCAAAATAAAAAAAAAAACTTTGGGGTGGGACCACGCTTAACATTTTGCGCACAAAATGTTTTCGGATGAGTTTGACAGCAAAAACCGCGACACGAAAATTTATAAAGAGGAAAGGTTTGTTTGTTTGGATTGAATAGGCTCCAAAACGATTGGTCAGATTTGAAAAATTATTTCACTGTTGGAAAGCTACACTATTACCGAGAAGCCGGGGCGGACAGCTAGTACATTAGATAGATAGATATGTGATTTATCAACTCACGTAAACACAGATGTTGTATCTACCGCCGACGGGCACGTTCTCTATCACGTGCGATACCGTCGTCTTCTCCGTCGCCTTGAGAGCGAAGCGGCCCGTCTCATTGCGCGTCTGCTCTATTATGTCCACCTGCAAACAACATTTATAAGAATGAGCAAACTTTCTAGAACTTAGTCATTCAAAAAGTAAGTGAGTACTTCATGAATTCTTGACCCCTCCCCTCCTTGTCACAGATCGTCACATTTAGTACGTTATAAGGCTTATGAAAATTGGAATGAAACAACTTTAACGGATTTAACTCGCGTATTTTATTTTATTGGCTAACGTTTCGGAGCCTTTACAGATTCCATAATCGTAGCACGACTGAGCTGACAATATTCTTATGCTAAAGGGATTAACACAGCTACGCAAACTACCTTATTTATTAAATTACAAAATTGCATGCATAACCGCGAAGGCATCAGAAAAAATGCTTATGAAAATGTTACAAGTTGATTATAAGTTAGATATAGGAATAGGTACATGCTTCTTTAACTGTACCCAAATCCTTGTTTTGTAAAGAAAATAAAATTCGTCTTAAGAACCTAAGTATTGATTTCTTGTTGGGATGTAATCACTTTTCACTTTCAAATTTCTTGTAGGCAGGTACATATACTTCTTCAATGTCATAACTAAAGACAATGCAAAATACTCTTTATTCTATACATATAAAGTCGAATTTATCTTACCATGTAACTGACGGGCTCGTGGATGACGTCACAGTTGGCATTCCATATGATCTCCATGCGAGACCTATCTTTGTCGAACGAAAATCGAAGATTCTTTATTGGTGCCCTGAAAAAACACTTTAAATAACTAAAAATCCTGTATTTACTTTTCAGCGATTCATCCTTACTAATATTATAAATGAGAAAGTATATCTGTGTGTCTGCCTGTCTCTCTTTCACGCTAAAACTACTAAACCGATTAAAATGAAATTTGGTAATCAGATAGTTTAGAGCCTGAGAAAAGGCATAGGCTACTTTTAATTGCGAAAAAATGGGTTATAAGGAACCCCTTATAAACAAAATTTTATCACCACTTTTGGTTAAAATTTTGTATAAAAATACCACGCGGACGGAGTCGCAGACAAAAGCTAGTAGGTAAGTAATAATAATATAATCGTAGCACGACTGAGCTGACAATAGTCTAACGCTAAAGTGATTGTGACAATCACTTTAGCGTTAGACTATTGTCAGCTCAGTCGTGCTACGATTATGGAAACTGCAAAGAATCCGAAACGTCAGCTAATAAAATAAAATAATAATATAGTTAATGAGACGATACGACCATCAATCATCAACGGTCGTATTGATCTTTGGCACAAATCCCTGGATCTATCGCTATAATAAGGATTATAATATATTATATTACATACTTGGCATTTTCTCTCGTCATAATTTCTTTGTACATCGACGTGGGTCCATTCCGCAAGGCCACAGTGAACATGTAGCTTTCACACGCGTGCAGGTTCTCCAACAAATAACTAGTGTTCTTAGTTATTATTTTATCTAAAACAAAAAAAAATACAAAGATTTCGATTGTGTTATTATTCAGTACATTATTTTAAAGTCTAAACTTTGGTTAAGTTTTTTAATGTCCTCAGTTTTGTATGTGTGACGCATTTTAAACTATTTTTATTCTGTGACGTTTGTGTCATGTTAATAAATCCAACCACGGTTTAGTGGTTTGATATCCATTCCACTCAAACTAATTTAAAAAAACCGATTTCCTTATTTTAATGATGAAATATTTTTACAAAGTTTCAAGTAAATCCGTTATAGAATTTTAGTTCATAGAAACTTTCAAACTATAGTTCATGCAACAATTTATGCGAAATTAATTTTCAAAAATCTATGCAGATTATTTATATAGGTAGATGACATAAAAAAAACAAAACTTACTTTTGCCGTCCTCAGGGAAATTCTTATGAACAACGTCACTGTAATAAACTTCGTATTCCAATTCTTTTCCTTTGTACCTATCAGCAAGCGGAGGTGACCAGGAAAGCAATACCGAGGTACGTTTCTCTATCAACAGTATAGCGGTGATGTTTAGCTTTTCGTCTTCAATGCCATCTGGCCGGAGGAAGATTGTGAAGGGACGGCCGATAGTGGTCCCTTTATAAGCTTGCACGTCGACGAATATCTTCACGCCGGGCGGTAATCCTGTCACTGAAAATTTGATATCACATTGAGTAAATATTTTGAAGTGTCAAAGTAAGCTACAATTTGCAAATTTTGCAAAGACATTGTTAAAGTTATATATTTAAGTAATTAAATAGATTATACATTATTAAATAATAAGTGAATTTCTATTTAGTCGGTCGGTAAGATGATTAAAAAATATTGGACGCGTAGTTTTTCTTATATCAAACAAACAATTACAAAGATAAGTGCTTCAAAAGTTTGGAAGTAGATCGTGACGTCACATAGTACAATTTATACCATACCATGATGTCACGAGCCTCCACTCCTGAACTTCGGAAGCGCTTAACTTTAACATTTATTGTCTGATTGAGAAAATTAAAAATACGTGTGCAATTATTTTTGGTAACCTAATTGATGAACAGAAAAATAACAGTCGTCATATAATCCCTTTAAATATTCCCCACTAAAATGACCACGTTATTTAATAAAAATATCTAACTTACGTGTAATATTCGTGCCCTTAGTAGCAATACTATCCCACTGTACATACTTCGCCGGCGGCCTCACTATCACCCTGTATCCCTCGATGCCTCTAATCTTGTTCCAGGTCAAGAACGCCGTGGTGGAGTTGATCCGGGACACACTGACGTTAGCCAAGTCGTCTACATCGCCGACCTCGTCTATGGTTATGTATTTGACTTCCGAAGAGTTCGATGTGGACGCGCCATTTGTCGCTGTCACCTGTCAAAATGTATATAAATTAAAAATATTACAATATTTTTTTGTGTGACACTAATTTGCTATGTCTGTATCAAGTCTTTTATTTTATTTTACACTAGCGGCCCGTCCCGGCTTCGCACGGGGGGACTTAAGATTTTTTTAAGGCCTCAGAAACGATACTTTTCCCCCGTTTTTGAAACATTTTCGGTTACTGCTCCGCAACTATAAGACCTAGCGTGATATTATATAGCCTACTAGCTTCTGCCCGCGACTTCGTCTGCGTGGAACTCCTCCTTTTTTACAGTCGTTTAAAAAGTAGCCTATGTCCTTTCTCAGACTCCAGACTATCTTTGTACCAAATTTCATTTAAATCGGTCCAGTAGTTTTAGCGTGAAAGCGTAACAGACAGACAGACAGACAGAGTTACTTTCGCATTTATAATATTAGTAAGGATGTACCTATGAAGGACAGCATTTTTGGACACGTTGTCAAAATTGTATGAAACCATTTTTAACAATTAAATTTACTATTTTCGAGTTAGCTTTTCCAGCAAATTGTTATGCCAATGACAGAATACAGGCTGCAACAGGGTTCCTAAGCTAACACTAATATATAGTACAGGAGGCTGCAACAGGGTTCCTAAACTAACACTAATGAATAGTACAGGAGGTGTCTACAGGGAACTTATAATGTCACAACTATCAACTCACCCAGAAAGAGTAGTTACTGTTCGGCAAGAAGTGTCCATTTATAGTCACGTTGCTAGAAGTCTGTACGCTTATCGGCGGCAGTGGCGGCGAGTAGAACACTGTATAGTACAGGATGCGACCGCGCGGCGACACGGGAGGGTCCCATATAACTTGCACGCGGCTGCCCGTCATCTGACGGACTGACAGCCTTAGTGGAGGAGACGGCACTGGAAAAGTGAACGTTATTTAATCTTTTTTGTGGCATGAAAATTATTTATTTACACAATACTTCGCAGTTGTTGTTATTACAACGCATTTTAATCCGTTATAATTGCTCCCGCCCGCGACTGCGTCTGAGTACGATAAGCACCCCCGTTTTACTCACTTAAAGGTGAATTTTGAAAAAAGGTCCTTTGTTAGTGTTCCCCTACCCCTGTCCAAAATTTCATGTTTCTAACCACAAGTTTAGGTCCTGCGTTGATATGTCAGTCATTAAGTTTTATATAATAATTTTAATATAATGAAAATAAAAATATTCTCACCTCCTTCGCCGGTTGTGGTGTTAACGAATTTATTAGACGGGAATATTTTATTCGTCTTGCTGTCTCGAATGTAGAATGTCACGTTGTATTCTGTGAACGGCTCCAAATTTGTAAAACTGCAAAGATACACATAAAAAAAATCACATATTAAATTTTAGTTGAATGTTACGGTACTGTTTTTTTACTACTGTGGTTAAAAAAATAAAGTTAAAATACCAGTTTAATCTTTAATCTTCTAATATATAAAATTCTCGTGTCGCGGTGCCACACTCCTCCGAAACTTCTGGACAGATTTTTATTAAATTTTGTGAGCATATCGGGTAGATCTGAGAATCCGCCTTCAATTATTTTTCATTCTCCAAAATCTTAATGGTGTTATTTTGACATTGTTTTTTACTTTTCATAATTCAGCATTCAATAAATACATTCAAACCTAAATTTCCTCCTCTACCATCAACACATAATAATATGTATTCCTAAAAACTGTTTAAAAAAGCGGTAGGTACGAAATTCGCTATGCCAGTTATTATTTACTAGCTTCTGCCCGCGACTTCGTCTGCGTATGATTAGTATTTTACTGTTTTTACACTATATCGATATAAAATATAGCCTATATGTTATTCTGATGTATAAGCTATATTGTGGTAAAGTTTCATTCAAATCCATTCAGTAGTTTTTACGTGAAAGAGTATCCATACATCCATACATCCATACTTACAAACTTTCGCCTTTATAATAGTAGTAGGATATACAGACCTGTATGCACTGTCGTTTATCCAGGTCTTGTTTGTCCACACATGGTCTTCCACCTTCGATATGGACGGCAGGAAGCTGTACAGAACCATCTTCTGCTGGGACATCCAGAAGGACACGACGAAACTGCTCGCGTTTATAGACGGCTGGTCCACGCCGAGACCTATGATCTGTGGATATAAATACAATTTTATTGTATTTTTTTATGGTTTCGCGGTTATTACATGCTGGAATATAATAGGTATAAGTAACGGATTTAACTCAAGTATAATAAAAAACAAAAATATTATTATTCAATTTAGGCTTTTACAAGCTTATATGAAGGTCAGAAGAAGAAGATGCCGTTTCCGAAAATACCTCACTAAAAAAGAAAACGCAAGAAACTGAATATAATATATTATTTTTTATGCTTACCATGGGGGTTATTAAATTCGATTGATATCTATGGTTTAATTCCATTAATTTTAATGATATTTGTACTAAGACAAGAAAAGAGAATATCGAGACCCCAGTGGGATTTGAGTATACTAACTTTAGCCCGCGACTCCGTCCGCGTGGTTTTTCATAAAACACTTCATCCCCCCTTTTATACCCTCCCAACCCTTTTTTCGCAATTAAAAGTAACCTGTTTAAAGGATATAAAGAAATTCCTGAGAATTAGAGGATTCCTGAGAAAGGTATATTATATCTCTATACTTCAGTAGTTTAAGCGTGAAACCGAGACAGACAGAGTTACTTTCGCATTTATAATATTAGTTAGGATTAATATGAGTTGTCTCACCGGATGATGGTCGGCGGGGCTGGTGCAGTTGACCTCGTCGCTGCCGTCGTAGCAGTCCTCGTGGTTGTCGCACAAGTTCGCCAGCGGGATGCAGAACATGCCGTCGGCGCACCGAGTGTTGCCGAGGGAGCAATGCAGCTCGCGATTCTATTAAAAAAAATGGTATATGTGTTTAAATAGGAGGTGAAACCTTAACGTATAGTATATTAGTGTCTTGTATTAAGATATATTTGTGTGACAATAGTCACATTCGCATAATAAAAATTATAACGTACAAAAGGCGCATTCTCGCAAAGAGCGTGTTAAGTTTATGAACCAGGATCCTAGTCACACTAGACTTACGTGATTTTATATTTATATTGGTGTGGATCCTAGGTTCTGAGTAATTACACCAGCGGGGGTAAAACTCGTATTTCGCGGGGATAACGGTAGTTGTTTCGAACGCTGAATTTCAAAGTGACAAGTCTGAGCACAGAGTATCGCCAACTAGCGTGCAAGTTCGTCGTTGGGAGCAGGGGTAAAATCAGTGACCCTAGTTATGTCGTAAGGAACCTAAAAAATCTAGTCGAAATTCGATTCGTACTAAGAAAAGAGTAGCAAAATTGAGCCCGCAGTGGAATTTCGTCGAATTTCATTTCTCCTTAAATTCGGTCTTCTTGTACTTTTTATTCTTTAATATTCTATGTACGCACGCAGCCGCGGCCGTCGTCGCAGGGCGTCTCGTCGGCGCCGCAGCCGGGTCGCGCCGCTAGTGTTCTATATACTCACGGGGTGCTCGACGGCGCAGAGCGCCTCGTCGCTCCTGTCGGCGCAGTCGGCGCGTCCGTCGCAGAGCCGGTCGGCGCGCACGCAGCCGCGGCCGTCGTCGCAGGGCGTCTCGTCGGCGCCGCAGCCGGGCCGCGCGGGCCGCCGCCGGTGGCAGTTGCGCTCGTCCGAGCCGTCCAGGCAGTCCTCCGCCGTGTCGCACACCCACGACAGGGGTATACATACGCCTAGGGTTTGTAAATAATTATGAAAAAATGTTGGGGCTATTTCATCCATAATTTTAGTTTTACAGATGCCAGAATATTCGACCACTTTTTCGGTATTCGAAATTCTCGATAAAACATGTATTTTGTACCTAATTTAAGGCGCTTCGCTCGACAGCGTTACCGTATATTCGGTATTCGTGGCACCTAAAGCCAGTGAACTTATTACTAAGTATTATTATTAATTACAGATTGTAACCTAAAAAGAAAAAATGTGGTCGTCATAATCATATAAAAAGAAGTCGGAGAAATTTAATAATTTCTGTGTAAATCTATCATCAGCTCAGTGCGCCGCGAATATGAGAGCTATAAAGTTTAAGAAGTTAGTTTAGTTATTACACACATCGGAATACATTCGTAGCAGACGATATAGTTTCATTGCAAAAGTATAACAATTATTTCATAAATATAATTCCATGTAAACACAAAAACAGCTTACCCGGTGAACAAGTAAACTGATTCTTGCCGCACTTTTTCTCTTTAATAATCGTGGACTGAACATCGGGCGAGACGGTGGACCCGCCTATAATCTGCAGACCGCAGCCAACTTCATCCGAGTTGTCGCCGCAATCGTTGATGCCGTCACAACGCCACCAGTACGGTAAACAGTTGTTATTGTCGCATTTGAACATCCAGTCTAAACACGACCCGTTTGATGGGAAGTCTATGGACTTATCTGTACTGGGGCGAGGGATCAACTTGGACTGGCCGATTTTGGTGCAGTTCTGTTCATCGGACGATTCGTTGTCGCTACAGTCGTTTTCGCCGTCGCAGACCTGTGGGTAATAAAAATTGAAATAATTGACTTGTGGACAATTAAACGTTCATACATACATACAAACTAGCGATCATAATATTAGTAAGGAAGTAAGGATTTGTGGTCAGAGCTCCTGACTACGAAACCAGAGGTTGCGGGTTCGTATCTTGCACAACTACCTTACACTCGGGTATCTTAACTTAAATATATGTTTATCTGCTGTCCCACCCAAGTAGTACAAGTTTTGCTTAGTTTTGGTGTTAATTGTCAAGGATATTTTTTTTAATGATTTATGAGCATTTTCACAGAAAATTGAATTTTAGCCCGTAATTAAATACACGCCCTTTACTAAAATGCCCTTATCTCTTTTATTTTGTACAATATAGGTACTTAATTACACATTTAATTCAGATAGTTAACTCGAACCAAAGAAAATTGACAAATAAAAAATAATATGTACCTAAGTATGAGAAAACAAGTGCCAAAAACTGTCTAAAATCATTAATTTTCAATTAGCTCACACCCCTAGAAAAGTTCAAACACGTGTCACTTACCCAGGATTTAAATATACATTTCCCATTGGGACATCTGAACATGTAAGGGGAGCATGTGGAGTTATTGCACTTCCCCTCGACCTCGTCCTCGCCGCCGGGGCAGTCGCGCTCTCCGTCGCACACCCACGAGTTGGGGATGCACATCGAGTTGGCATCGCTGCTACACGCGAAACCGTTGCGAGAGCAGTTTATGTCGTAGGGACGTTTTGGTGTTACCTGTAGAAAAAAAAAAACAAGTTAACGCGTATGTTATGGTCATAATAACACGGCTGAACCGATTTTACAAATTCTTTCTTTGTTGTGAATGTTTTGATCATTATATCATATTTGAGAAGGTTCCTACGTAAGAAAAAATCAAAATTTAACAACACTACGAAAATATTTTTTGCCAGGTAGAAAGACGTTAACAGCACTACTTAAATATATAGTCGTATGAATACTGGAAAATCAACCAACCACATTTTTTTTCCTTAAACGTAATAGGTACCTAGATAATCAGGTAATGTGGTGGTGAGTATGTATGAATAATTTCAATAAAAATAAATTACAATAAATATAAATTTGTAATAAAAAAAAATCTTAGCATCCCGAGGGCGACCACGTGACGCTCGTAGACTATCAGCTCTGAACTGTAGAATTTTCGAAACATCAGCAAATAAAGTAAAATACACTAGTTAAATCCGTTATAATAGTTTCATTCCCATGTGTAATAACCGGGAAGGCATCAGAAATTATATATTTTTAGTTAATTCGATGGCCACCTACTAAAACATCCATACTAATATTATAAATGCGAAAGTAACTCTGTCTGTCTGTCTGTTACGCTTTCACGCTAAAACTACTGGACCGATTTAAATGAAATTTGGTACAAAGAAAGTCTGGAGCCTGAGAAAGGACATAGGCTACGTTTTAACCGACTGCAAAAAAGGAGGAGTTCCACGCGGACGAAGTCGCTACTAGTTGTCTATGATCTCGCATATTATTATTTTCGTATATAAATACTCACCGAACAATTCCGTTCGTCAGAGCCGTCGCGGCAGTCGTTGTCGCCGTCGCACACCCACTTCTTGTGAATACACATTTTGTTCGCGCACATGAACTGATCGGCGGTACAGTTCTCTCTGTCGCAACCTGCCAACAAATTACATTGGAATGAAACAACTATTAACGGATTTAAGTTACGTATTTTTATTTTATTTGCTTTTACTTTAGCGTTAAACTATTCTCAGCTCAATCGTGCTACGATTATGGAAGCTGTAAAGAATACGAAACGTCAGCAAATAAAACAAAATAAAAATACGCTAGTTAAATCCGTTAATAGTTGTTTCATTCCAATGTGTAATAACCGCGAAGGCATCAGAAATTATTAAATGACATGACTAAACACATACGAAACAAAATAAACATCTAACACAACCCCAGTAAACTTAAACATTAACAGCTTTTGTTTGTGCAATATAAATAAAGCGCAAATAAAAAGTGCAATAAAAAATATACCTTAATTTTCAAATCATGGATAAATTTAATAGTTCATCTGCTGCATAAATTAAGGCGTAGATAAGCGATATAACACTATATCATACAGTTATTTGGTGTTTAACTAATGTTTTTATATGTTATCAATTCACAAATAACTTGTTTGGGCATTATAGTCCGGTCAATTTAGACCAAAAAATGAGAGTGAAGTTACATAAAGTCACAACAAGCTGAATTTTTGTGAAGTTGTTCAAAACATAATTATAAACAATGTCTGGAAGTTCCCCATCATTCCCCTGTAAAAAATAGTTTTTTCAGTTGGCGTTCGAGCAGTGAGTAATACAAGTAAGTCAACATCTTCACCAACAACAATAGTTGTATATATACGTGGCGTACTCATGCATATTATGACGTTAACAACTTTTATAACTTTTAGAATCGTTATATCTCAGAAACGGTGAAAAAAATGTATTGATACATTTTTTATAGATAATTTTATGATCTACAATTTTTGTCTGAGGTACTTTTATGATAAAACTTACCGTTTTGCTGAAAATCGCGAAAAACTCATTTTTTTTACCTTTGACCTTGAATTAAATTTTTTCCTTAAAGGGGAATGATGGGGAACTTCCAGACATTGTTTATAATTATGTTTTGAACAACTTCACAAAAATTCAGCTTGTTGGGACTTTATGTAACTTCACTCTCATTTTTTGGTCTAAATTGACCGGACTATTAGGAGAAATAAAGAAGCATTATAGATTAGATTAAGAGAGATGTGCATGCATTTTATTGATGTTTATAAATATTAAATATTTAGATAGATAACAATTACATAACAGTACATAGGACATAATAAACGCACTCGTAATATATATAACTTTATCCTAAGTGATTTACAGTAGGTAGACAATTATTGTCGTATTATCGATATGGTATCAATGCCATTGTATTTTTTCGGCACTAAATAATACCCTAATTATATTATTATGCGGGCGATAAAGGGACAGTAATAAAAAAATCTGTGAATTTTATTTCAAATTAATAGCGCCCGCATCGTTATACCATAATAACACCTTTTCATTTTTATACCTTTTCAAATATGAATTATGTTTATTAATAATATGGCACAGTAGTGGAAATTAATCTGACCATTGACATGACAGACGACAGTGACACGTTCCGGATTGTGTCACAATTATAATATTAAAACAACTAATTGTCTAATCTTACAATTTGGAGTAGGTACCTAACAAAATAACTTTTATTTTGTGTCACTAATCTATTAAAGCTACTAGTCACCAATTTAGCATATCAACAAGAAACAATGTTTACATAGTCACAAGCCATTTCAAACCTTACACCAGTAACAATAGAGCACATTACCTGATTCGTCGCTTTGGTCGTTGCAGTCGGTAGCGCCGTCGCACTGCCAGTGCGGCAGATAGCACCTAGTGTTGTCATCGCATGAGAGCATAGGGGGTGCACACAGCGGGCAGCCGAGTTCATCTGACATATCGCCGCAGTCGTTATTGCCGTTGCAATGCCAAGATGACGATATGCACATACCGTTTTTGCACGTGAATTGATCCTGAAAGGGAATTTTTGGAAATCCATAATGGGTACTGAGTTATCGTTTGTCACAAAATGTTGGTCATTTATTATTTTGTTTGTCAAATAAAACAAAAAAAGTTCGGCGTGACGTCGCGCCCTGGGACATTTTTGACCCATAAAGTGATGTCAGGAATCCCACTACCAACTTTGACGAAAATTAACTTTGTATTTTTTTTTTGTTTAACTTATTTTATCCTTGTAGTTTTTATTGAAAGTAAAAATAAGCGTTCAAACCCAAACAACAACCCAAGTGTAGAATGAGGTCTAGCTGTCATGTTCAACCAATGAGAGACAAGATGGCTTGTGATTGGTGGAAAATGAAAGCTATACTCATCTAGAGGATTTTAAACACGCGGCTGCCCCATAGAGTTAAGCTACAGTACATGGTTCTACTTACAGGTCCACAATTCGAAGCACCATTTTTCTTCGGACACGTCATATTGCTCGACGGCTGCGACCCATCCATACACATACACTTCCCATTTATCTTCGTAAAGCCATCAGGACATATGCATGTGAAACCACTGCCGGGACCACCGAGGCACATGGTGTCACAGCTGGTGTTCATGAAAGAACAAGCGTTACTACCGTGCTGGACGAAATGAGCAAACACTTTCAAATCCATCAAACCGGAGAACGAATTGTTGATTGTGATCACATTCATGCCGCTGTCCTTATCGGCTATGAATATGGACTTGGCCTTCCAATCGTCCCAGTACATTTTGTCCTTTAAAACAGCGACCGCAAAAGGATGGGAGACCTTCTCATCTCTCCACAGAATCCTCTTAAAGTATCGACCGTCTAAATCGGCGCTCGCTATGTAGTCTTCACTGGCGTCCACCCAGTAAATACGCTCTGCCATTTGATCTATCGTTATACCATTAGGCCATTGAACTATAGGCTTCCCGAATAACGTCTTAACGTTTGTACCATCTAGATTAGATCTGGACACAGAGGGATTGACTTTGTCCCAGTCGGTCCAGAATAAATAGCCAGCTTTAGGATGAACAGCGATACCTCTAGGTTTAGAAAGAATTTTAGAGTCCAAAATGGTAGCCCTCATTCTACCCGCTTTAGTCAAATCAGTTCTGACAGCTTCAATCTTCTTTCTCATACCGTCGACGAAGAACAGAACGTTCGATATCCAATCCAAAGCCATTCCTTCTATACTAGATATTTCTGTATCGACTATAACCTCCTGCGTAGTGCCGTTGGTGAAGCACTGCCGGCTTATCTTATCGAGCTCAATATCGGCCCAGTAAATACAGTTGTTCTTCAGATCGAACTCAATAGCGATAATATTGTTTTGACCGGTGACTGGGAACAACGTGGAATTGTCGGCCAAGTCAATGCGAGCTATTTTATCTCTCAACGCGACCAAAATGAACTCAGTGGGTTCGTCTAAGGGGCACGGGACCATATCCGGGGCAAAGGTAATATACGAGGAAGATTTGCAAACGTCTCCGTCGATTTTCCTATAGCCTTTAGTTCTTTGGTAGAGGTTGCCGGGCCTGCACGGAACGGGGGTCGCATAAGGGTTCGTTTTAGAGGATTTGTTGTGGACGCACACATTATTGCTGAGTTGGAAGCCTATATCACACTCGTAATCCCTTCTGCTGCATTCGCAGATTTCCTTTTTGACAGGTCTATCGTAGTTTATTCCGTTGTAGCAGTTGGTATGCGCTAGTCTCCTCTGGAAGGTGTCTCTGGTCCCTAGCACACATGATACTGATGAATTAGGTGGTGACGGGGACCAGTATTTATAGTCCTCGGCGGTACAATTTCTCGGGAACGCGTTTTGTAAGTCAATGGTGATGATTATCCACTGATGTTGCTCATTAGCTGAGCCGAACATAGTGAACGTGGTCGTATTCTCGCCGGGCTCTGTCATCAGACCGTATATGCGAAGGTCATCGTCGTTGAACCTGAAAATAATCGATAGCGTTCATAGTCGCGAGTGTAATTTAAAATTAGCGTTGAACGAGTGGCGCGGCTGATAAATTTCGCACACATGCAATTGTTTACACGGAAAAAAATCTAGCGATAATATATATGTACATTTTACTTTTATTATAAGCAGAGCTTTCCGCAGAGAAACAAAAGATTGTCATTCCAGATCACGTCTTTTGTAAAAGTCAGCACATAAAATAAAATACGCGAGTTTCGTTATAATTGTTTCATTCCAAAAAAAAATTATGATTCATAAAATTCATAGTTAATACAGAAATACTGAACGCGATAGTACAAATTATGATAGTAAACAAAGGTCAAAGAGATATCGGGTATGAGGCAATGGGAAATCACGCTGTATCACATTTCGACGAACCACTGTGAAACGCCCCTTTCATAGTATAATTCCCCATAAAAATACCTGTAATGGATAATATTACTAACTAGCTGACCAGCGAACTACGTAAGCGCTTTTTTGAATTTTTTAATTAAAAAATAGAGATTGACGAGGGTGTACATTTGATATTGTATGTATTGTTCAATGTTGCGTCGTTACCATTTAAAAAAAAAAAACTTAACCTTTACATTTAGTGGTACAAGAAATAGATGTTGGTCACTATGGCGAAACAACTCGCAATTATCATTTTCTAGAAATTGAACAGTGTTTTTTATATAAATTATTTTTCAAGTTATGTGGTCATCAACTTGGGATTTATTCGTACTAGGAATCAACCATATTATTGTTATTGACGATGTTACGATATCCATAATAATATGATATGAGTTATTTCTTCTTATCGCTTTACACGATCAACAATTCAGTAATGCAGTTGCACAATTATTTTTAAATTCTTGACCATAATTACAATTTAATATCATATTGGAATTATTTGAAAACTGTAATTACTAAGGCAATAACAACAAAACATACGCAATACGCATATCTGTGTTTATAACTAGATAAAATACTAATTAAAGACAAAACCGTTGTATTTATGTATATCTTCAGTAGGTATATCATATTTATGTAACATAATGAATGTCCTTGTGTTATTTTTGGCTGTCTTTATTTTTTTTTAGTACCTAATTGTTTGCACCTACGAACTGTTTCTATATTATTGTCTTTAAGGTTAACTGGTAGAGAATGCCTCTAGGCGTAGTTATCTGCAATAAAGTTTATAAAAAACATTTTTTTAGTGGTTTTAATCACGTAAGTATAACTAAAAGCCTGCTTATGAAGCCTAAAGCTGAGTTAAATAGAACTCATTCAATCATTCTACGTAGGACCTTGTCTACTTCGAGTGCAATTTTATGTAGGTACTTGATAAAAAAAAGTCCTAAATCTCGAATGGCGTCACTCAAGATTTACACGGATACTGTAAAATAAAACATCAAATTATAAAACAACTTACTGGTAAGAATTCCACTCGATACCCTCGTTTGTCGAATACAGGATCTTCCTGGTCTCGCCTCTCAGTTTAAAATACTTGACTGCGACCAACACGCCGCCGTGGTCTCCGTAGTTGAAGAAATAGTAGTCCTTCAGTATCCTCTTCCAGGTCAATCCAGCATCCCTGCTGATGTAAACCCCGGGTATGCCTTTCAGCGACTTGCCCATCACACCTGTCGCCATAATTATCCCGGGAGCCGATTTCGAACTCATTATGCTGGCTGACCTATAATAAAAACGGGAATTATTACGACACTATATTATAACACTACGAAAACATTTTAAATTTTTACTCGCTACAAAAGCAGGTTATAAGTGCTAGTCGGATTCACGCACGAAGAGGGAAAAAACGACCAAAAAAATCGCGTTTGTCGTATAAGAGCCCTATTAAATATTAATTTTATTCTATTTAGTATCTGTTGTTATAGCGGCGATTGAAATACATAATCTGTGAAAATTTCAACTTAACTATTACTGTTTATGAGATATAGCCTGGTGACGGACGGACAGCGGAGTCTAAGTAATAAGGTCTCCTTTTATTCTTTGGGTACGGAACCCTAATAAAAGAAAAGATCGACGGTCCCTACGTAAAGTCACTTAGCTGAATATGTCAAATAGTCTCACTACTGTTACTTTACTTTGGAAATTGGTCTTATTTTTGCAGTCAGGGAATATTATGTTCAATTTGGTACTGAACAGTTTTTTTGTTTAAATGGCTCGAAAAAGTTGAGTGTTCTGAAGGTTATAGGACCGTCGAGATCATCTTTAGTTGCATTTATCAATATGGCAGTATATTGAGTGATATTTTTCTGGGTTTTTATTAAGCGGGAATTCCCACTGCAAGCGGAACAACCTCAATAATGATACCACACACTCACGATAAACTGTGTACAATTATTCGAACAAGTATTATTATATACAATTTGTTATTGCGAGTCAAACGGTGTCCGCTTCTCTCGCATTGTAAACCTCGCAGTAGGTGACATAAATCACCGTACAATAGGCAGATTATTATATTAAAAGGCTTATTACGCGACCGGATTTCAAATGACCATTATGGATTAGGGCGCGGTAATAAACGTTAAAGAGCCTTTAAGACCTTAGGAACCATCCATAGAGTAGATCTCACGTTAAGAGGGGGGAGATCCTATGAAGTGTGACAAGGGGTGGAAGGAGTCATAAATTTGGTGACGTTACATTTCAAAATGTAATAGGAACTTACCTACATTTAATAAAATATTAGGATTTCAATTTGGAACTATTAAATTACAAAATAAGTGACGTCACACTAGAGGTCACAAATTCTGGGACAAAGAGAAGGAGGGTACCAAAATTCATGAAATTCGTGTAACGTACTTTATGAATGGCCCCTTATTTTAGTTTCAGAGTCCATTGAACTCGGGCCTAGATGACCTAAAAACAAAGCCTGAGGCAAGCTTTTATACGTACCGATTGCTGTCAATCTTTAATAGTTATTTCGCAGTAGTAAGATGTCGTTATAATACACATATTATATTCTGAAGCATAAGGAAAAGTAGGTGAAACAATAGTAAACAAGGATAATAATAATCATAAAAATAATTGATTGTACACGCTAAGCAATTAACGCAGTAATTAGTACATTTGTACCGGTCGTGTAATTTGTTCGATAATTTTTAATATATATTTATTGTTGTGGCAACGTCGATATCGTATGTTGTTATAATGAGTACTTAATTAGAAAATGAAATCATCGGGTAAAGATTCAGTAAATTTCAAGTGGACATACTATTATTACCTAAGTACAATATAAAAAAAAAGTTGACTCTGAAATTTAATTTTAGTACACAAACAAAATGAAAAAACACATTAAATTTACACACTAATAAATAAATGATGAATGAAACACTAAGTCTAAAAATGATCCTACAGGAAAAACTACACAAAAAAAACTTGAGCCGTGCAAAATTACTTAAAAAATGGTAAACACATGGCTAAAAACATACTATTTAAATTACCTTTGTCCATCATTTATAGCATTCCAAGAAGAGCTGCAAAGTAGAAAGAAAAATAGAATACGCTTTTTCGGGAAAATTCCTTAAAATAAGTGAAAAGTAAAATATATATTCAGAATGAAAAACGGATATTAAAATAAGGCTAAAATGATTTGATGCCGTAACAGGGATTCCCATTGAACTTGTAAAATAATACTTAGTAAAAACCAGAATAACAAGATTCTTGGGACAAAAAAAAACAATTATATATAAGATATTTTACCTCAATTTAAAAATTTAAATTTATTTATCATATCTCGTCTGGGTTCTTATTATCTACAAAATACAAGAGCAAACTAAAAGAATTCTATTCTTTTTGTAATGTTACCTTAGTCTGTATAAAATAATTTCATTTATATTGTAAACACGAAAGTTTGTATGGATATTTGTAACAAACGTCCACACACGTTTGTTACTCCTTCAAGCAAAACTACTGAATGGATTTTAATTAAAGTTTACAATAACATAACTAATAATAATCCGATTTTGCAGTAAACAAGCAGTGCGCTTCAGTATTAAATAAAAAAATAAAACTCATAAATACTTATACCTATAACGAAATTGCCCATAGACAATCATTTATAACGTGTAGGCTTCGTGGTCGATGGTATTTAAAAAGTTAAATTTTAAATGGCGGATGTGTAGCCTAATCGCCTATTTGGTCGGAAAAGACTGGCAGTGTTGCCACATATTTTGGGTATGGATCGTACAGTTAGTATATCTTTATAAATTATATATATAAAGATATACTATACATAGACGAAGTGGCGTATAAGCTAGTCTTATAATTTGAAATGATTAAATAGTATTGGATCCATATTATTTTTATTGCTGTTACTTGCCAGCAATAAAAATCACGAATCAACAATTGATTGCCAACTTGGTCAGGGTTGCTAAACAATTGGTATTTATTATTTTATTATAATAATATCATAAAACCATTTATCGCTTATAGAAAATTAACAAAGCAATATTGAAACAAAGGGCGACTATTGAAAAAGAGCAACGATAATAAATAATTAATTAGTGGGGTATATTTAGATTTTATACTGACTTGAACTTTTCAGTATGATTCATTAATAAATAAACAAACGCAATGAACTGTTGCCTTTGTTTCTATTGTTCATTTATTGGCAAACATGTACAACTCACGAATTTAATTTTATTTGCTAAAGTTTCTTTACAGTTCCCATATCCTTACCCCGACCTAGCTGACAATAATCTAATATTAATTTATATTATTACAATAATATTACATTATGCAAATTAATAATATACGAAAATTGGCCAATTCTCGAAACGTCAGCAAATAAAATGAAATACGCGAGGCAAATCAGTTATAAGTAGTCGTATCATCTAAAGCTTTTAAAACGATTCCCGATTTATAATTTAAAAAAGTAGTTAAAAAAACGAATTTTAAAATTAAAGATAGGCGATATAAACACAGCTACGTGCTGGATACGTGACACAGGTCAAGCAACATATATTTGTATATATATCACGTAAAATTGATCCCTATTACCTTTCGAATAGAAACGAAGTTTGTGTAAACCATAGAGACTCTACTCTAGATATTTCTAGAGAAACCTATGCGTAACTATAGTATGTTTATATACTAGATTATTTATTATGCTCAAGTTGAAGAAAACGTGATTATATTAGTGATAAAGCGAGACAGAACGATAACAGACTTCAGGCAGTTCATTCAACCCGATATCGTTTGCTTATTCAATTGAAACACTAATATTATATTTGCATGATAATGATCACAATATGGCATTATTCGTTCATAACGTCATAATATAGAGCAAGTCTGTGTAGAATAATAGAAATAATTATTTGATTAGTGACTAACTTCTGGCCGCGACTTCTTATTACCGCAAACGTTTTATCCCCTTAAGGGGTGAATTTTCAAAAAATAATTTCTTAAATCTCCCATACGTTATAAAAGAATTATAAAGGAGTTTGAGTTGAAACTATAAAGTTGCCCCTGCGTTTATATGTCAGTCATAAAATCAACTTCTCTTTTAACCGACTTCAAAAAATAAGGAGGTGCTGAATTAAAATAATCATCATCGTTATTAAAATATTGACATTCAGATATTATTATCAAAAAAATTTAAAACAAAAAAATATGTTACAACATAAACAGAAATTACGTATAATAATTAATATCATAATTATCCTCAACCTACAAATTAGTATTAAAATATAATTTATCGCTTATTGAATACAATTGTGACATATATCAAGTAATTAATATTTTTATATGTACTTAAAATAAAATGACAAATTATCATTAATCACGCCAAACGATAATATACCTGTAAAACTTGCATGTGAGGTTTCTGACGCGCGAGACAGCACCTGTCACTGTCACTTCTTTTTTATAACAAAAATATGTCAGTGACAGGCGCGCGACAAAAAAGTTACTACCAAGAAGCAGTAAGTAATAAGGAACCATTTACTTATCAGAATCAATTAGTAACTCGATTCGAGATAAAAAGGTCATATGTCAAACTCGGATGTGGGTTTCCTATTGCATTTGTCGATGTAGCAAATTCATCGAATTACGAACAAATAATAATAACAGAATCTGAGTAGGTACAGCATAATTTTAATGACTCACTGACAAAAGTTCATACTGAGTCAGTCAACACGGGACTTATGTTATAAACTAGCTGCCCGCGCTGGCTTTGCACGTTATACTAACATTGTCGTGACGTAAAGGAATATAACAAAGAAGGAATTATTCAATTTGGTCCAGTCAGTTAGGAAGTTACGCGCGTACATACATTTCGGTGATTCATTTTTATTTTACTACTAGCGGTCCCGGCAGACGTCATCCTGCCCGTTCGAAATTCAAAATAGGTAACTTTAGTTAGACAACGTTTGTATGGGAAAAGAAAAGGGCTGTTCTTAGGGTTTTCCCGGCAATTATTCGATTTTTTCTCGCCGTAAGAACCATCCTTGGACTTCAACGAACATTTAAAAAAAAATTGGCCAAATTGGTCCAGGCGTTGTCGTGTTATGCGCTTACCAACACATTTTGCGATTCATTTTTATATATTTTAAATTTAAATTGATACATTCCGATAATATATATGTAGGGTGAGTTTTGTGACTCCGAAGACCTTTGAGAATATATCATCTGAGAATGTGCTATATCACATCACATATTTAAACAAAACAAGGAAATATACTAACAAGATAATTCTAGAACAAAAGTATATTGCAACGTTCATTTTAAAACCTACACACATACGAATACAACATTGTATGTATATATTCTACACGCAAAATAAATCGTGACGGATAAGAGAATATACCCATCTTTATGCGACGTGAATCTTTACATCTATACTAATATTATAACGAGGAAAGGTTTGTTTGTTTGTTTGGATTGAATCGACTCCAGAACTGCTGGACCGATTTCAAAAAATCTTTCACTGTTGGGAAGCTACACTATTCCCGAGTGGCATAGGCTATAAAAAAAACATGATCCGTGCGAAGCCGGGGCGGACGGCTAGTATAATATATATAAAAGAAGTCGACTTAATGACTGACATATCAACGCAAGGTCAATTATAAGGGTTAGAAACTTATGATTTTGCACATGGGTTCCTTTTATATCGTAGGAGAGCACTAAGAAAGGATTATTAGAATTCACCCCCTAAGGGTTAATATAAGACATAATTATAAACGTATGAAAAAAACATCGATATGTTAAGACTCACAAACTTACAATTTCTTAAATATAAATTAACCGAACACTGAAATTTAACACGAAATAGAAACACGCCGTTTCAATATATGTACTTATAAAAAAATCCGATACAAATAATGCAAAATGACACTATTTATTGTATGGTATCCATTATTAAAAATGACTGAATGAAAATGATATACTCGACAAATAAAAGGGTGGTTTGACATAAGCTTTCTCGCGCGACTAAAATCTTGCGCGCTAGCCTAGCTTATAACGTCGTAGGTCTCTAAATAAATAAATATCTTTGGACAATTCACACCAATTGATCTAGTGGAAAACTAAGCAAAGCTTGCGGTGTGGGTAGACAATCAAAACTCAGGCACAGATATTAATGTTCATCTTACTAACATCTGCCCTTAACAGGATTCGAAGCAACAACCTCTAGTGCAGTCATTGAAGCGAAAAATACGGCCTTACCTCCGAATTTTTTT
Source organism: Polylopha cassiicola (assembly GCA_038024825.1). NCBI lineage: Eukaryota > Metazoa > Arthropoda > Insecta > Lepidoptera > Tortricidae > Polylopha > Polylopha cassiicola. Next base: position 7,405,709 of record CP149059.1, read on the forward strand.
ACTGTGAACCGATTTGCACGAAATTTTTGGAATTAGGCTCATCTTAACCTTAACTTCAAAAGTGAAAATGATCTGAACTCCGCCTATTATTTTTAAGGGGTGTAAACAACCCCTTAATGGAAAAATTGTAATTGAGCCATTTTATCGCTAGAAAACATGTCTAATAGTAAGTGGTGAAATGGTAAAGTATTTTCTAACATAATTACCTCATATTAAAATTATATTCAACCCCTTGAAAATCTTACAACCCCCGAATTGAAAAAATCAGAAAAAAATACTTTGGTATGACATAAAAAGATGTAAGTATAGAGTAAGTAATATTTTATATTCTCTATAATAATTATCAAATTTTTAACCCCCTTTCAACCCTTGAATACTACCCCTTGATATTTTTTTTTTTGATAAAATGAAAAGGATTTAAATATTATTTCACACTCTCGCAAACGATTATCATGTTCTTAAGCTTTTCTACCCTTAAAACTAACCTAACCTAACCTAAAAAAAAACCTAACCTAACTTTTTTTTTTTTTTTAGTGGGGAAATCCTCATTGATACCTTATGCCCTGGGGAAGGCAAAAGGTTTGCCAGACTCATACTGGCTCGCGGAAACCTAACCTAACCTATGTCTTAAATGTTTTACATTTCCGATTGCGATTTTAGGAATTACATACATTTCCTAGGAATTGTATACAATGACGGATTATATACATTTCCGTTAACATATACACATTACAATAGTTGTGGGTCTATATTATACTGCGTACCTTCACATTGCTCCAATTATTCACACTCCGAAATTTTCAGTTACTAAGTAGAAAAAAATATGATAAGTTTTTGGACCATAGCTCCTTTAATTTTCACGCTATCACAATTTATAAAAAATCATTGTAAAGGTAATTAAGAGAGCTACAACATCCTGTATTGCAATATATAGTAAAAAACCTTTTCTAAAACGGGGAAGGGTTAAAGGGCTTAAGAGAGGCAGTGATTGCGCTGCCACGCGCTCTTTAAACAATCACATTTCCGTCAATTTTTGTTTGTCAGAAAAAACAAAAAAACCAAATTGTTTGTCAGAAAAATACCTACATTTTTTATTCATACACTTTTATACGTATCTGTCGTCATTATTGAAATATAATGAAATAAACGTGGGATTTTTAAAAAAATGAAATTTTGTTTTTTTAGTTAATAGTGACTTTTTTGAAAAATATGTGTCCTGAAGCAGCCAAACTGATACTATCTATCAAACTCTTCATAATGAAGTTAATTCTAGGCGGAATACGATTAATTTTAATTATGGTGGAAATGGCACTTATGAAACCCATTGATTTTAAAGAAAAAACATTAGTTGCCCCCCTTATTTGCAATACAGCTCACTTATTTTACGTGCAAAAGACTTTTAATAGTGCTTATTTTAAAGCTTATTTCAAGCACTACAAAACCCTTTTGTATTAGAATGCATAAAATGCATCTGCTCGCCGCTAGATGGCATTGACCACATCGATTAAATTTCAGGCAAGATAAAAAACGGCTTTGATCTTTAATTTATAGCTTAATATTGCACTTAGAATACTGTATAAAAAACCAAATTGTTCATTGTTTTGCCTGCTACAATTTTGCTTGTTATAAAATTTTCGATAAAACGTATATTTTTGGAGATATTTGCAAAAAACCGATGAAAAAGGTGAAAAAATTGCGAATTTTCAATTGCAAATAACGTGAAAAGTATTGGATTTTTTGAAAAACTTTATAGATGATTTTTTACTTAGAATTAGGCCTTCTATCGATATCCGAAGTTATTTTGAAAAAAAAATAATTCACCCCCGAGAAGGGGTGGCAATCACCCCCAGGGTGGTAGCGGAGTTCAAATCATTTTCACTTTTGAACTTAAGGGTAAGATGAACCTAATTCCAAAATTGTATGCAATTCGGTTCACAGTAAAAAAATTCGGACCCATAACGCTTCAATGACTCCACTACTCCGGTGTATTAAGTCTTTGACCACTAGACCAACAGGCAGTCAAGTCTGACCGATAAATCCATAATCAGGAGTATAGGAAACCAGGCCCTTAAATTCCCTAAATCACTACACGGCATAAAACAAAGTCGCTTTTTCTATCACTATATTTAAAACTACGCAACGGATTTTGATGCGGTTTTTTTTAATAGATAGAGTGATTCAAGAGGAAGGTGGGGCGGCGAGTCGCTAGTATATTATAAAAACAAGGAGACAACAAGCGATAATATCCTTTAGGTTAATATACATAAAGTGATATACGTGTCACATAATATAACTCACCTTGTCACTGGGTACAGTTGGCTGAACTTCTGGCACAAGTGAAGACTACATGAATTCTCAATGTGACAGTTCACCGGCTTGCCTGGTAAACAAACGTGACAAGTTAACAAAAAGCAAATTGTAACATATATTTCGTATAATATACACAACATATTATATAGTAGAGTAACACAAAGAAAAGTCTGTTGGGACAATGGCTGATGTCTAATTACATATCAACACAAATTTATACATAACAAACAGGTAAGAAAAAAAACTTTTATAATTCATAGTTTTATATTGATGGATCAAATAGATCGATTTCGTGTGTGAGGTTACGAACGATTAACACTAAATGTAGATATTTAGTACTTGTAAAGGCGTGAAAAAAATTAACGATTTAACGCTAGGTCTGTTGAAATCATAATAATGCAGATATTTGTAGTGAAATATTTAATTTCTATTAAATTAAAAAAAAATAATAATATTATAATTAGAATTTCGCTTCGAACGGCGATCTCGCCCTATATAACAATTTAAAAAAGTAATATATGTACTAGATTGCTAAATTTCACAGAAATCGGTCGATACGTTTAATTTATAGTTGAACAAACATATAATAGTCAGTTGTCCCAGCCAAGTAAAATCTAAAACCACTTTAGCTCGATAGTCTACGTTTATAAGATATTAAATAACTTAAGACAATTTGCATTAATCAAGTGATGCCACGGTAACGGACATAATAAATAGACAAGGCGTTTATTATAATAGACATACATTAATGTGCATAAATCTATTAATAGTGTCTTATAAGGTAATAGGATTCTGCCCGCGAGTCTGCATAATAATGTAATGTACTTCCGGTAGGTACTTTATTTTAAATAGCACTTCGGTAATAAATTACACCCCTTTTTCACCTCCTTAGCGAATCATTTCCGTGACATAAACTATCTTGTGTCCCTCTCCATTACTCGACCAAATTCAGCGAATTTAGCGAAATTTCCTTTACAAACTTCCTCTAAATCATAAAAAAAAACTATCCTATGTCCTTCCCAAATAATATCAATACTATTTTTTTTCTAAATCGGTTTAAACGTAACATGCATATTTCTCATTTATAATATCAGTATACATTTTTAAATAAATCGATATCTTAAACACCTAATCTATATATAAACAATTAATTACGCTTAAAAGGGCTTAACCGATTTCACAAATTCTATTTTTGATGTATTTATTATGACCTGCGAGGCTATGATGAATTGTCGAGTCGACATCTCGTCATGTCGATATCGTCTTGTTCTCGCGATGATCTATCAAAAATCAACGTTGTCGGCAACGAGAAATCTTGTCATGTCGATGTCGTCTCTTATTTCTACATGTCGATAACAAAATAATATCGTAACGACGAACCTTTTGCTTGTCGACAACATGTTGTCGACAGTTCATAATAGGCTCGCTGGAGAAGATTCGTATGTTAGAAAAATGAAAGAAGTTGTTAGAAAACTTTCTTTAGCATACTAACTTTACTTTACTAACTTTACCATAGTACCAATTAGCGCTGCTTTGACACTGCCACTATAACAATACAAAACACTCACCATTTTCATCTTCAGTGGGTGGGTTAATAGGGGACCACGTGACTCCATGGTCGAAGGTGATCAGCGATATCAGGTGTTCCGGCCCCACGTGCGCCACCTGGGCCTTGGAGTCGACCCGCGACGCTATGTATATGCCCTTCAGACCTTCCACTCGATACAGGTCAGTGAATGGGTCTTCTGTCATGTCCCTAGAAATAGTTATGGTTATAGACAAGGGAAAATGTATCTTAATCATGTGGCCTTAGACTGCATTTTCAGTTATTATAGATATTTTTTAGAGCACCTATCAAAATGTTAACCGAAAGTGTATCTTGAATTGTTTATAGAACCTTTTTAAATATACCTATGTGATTGATAATTAAATGATTCAAAATATATAATTATAAAATATAATATATGTAGGTAAGGTCAAGGCTTCTAATTCCGTCTACGGGGCAATTCCGTCACGTACACGTTTTTGGCGAATCTAAGCACAGTTCGCCGCTGCCGGTTCAGTTGGTAAAGCAGTAGGGTTTTCTAATTCAAACTAAAAGACACCCATGACGCTGTGCAATGAAGGAAGAAAAATATCTGCTTTCAAAGTTCAGTGGCGTTTCGAAGTACGAGTATAGTACTATACACTTTGATCGAAGATAAATATGAAACAGTTAGACTTCAGGGTTTATTTGTGTGCTTATTACAACGTCTATGATATGTATAAACGTGTCTGCCTGTTCGTGATACGTAAAACTCCGATAGTTTTTAGTAATTCACCATGAAAAATTAACAACTTCAAAATAGTCAAGTGGGAAATTCCGTCTATTTTTTAAGGGGCAAAGCCGTCATATGCCGGTATTTCCCGATTCCAGACATCGTCAACATTTTTTTAGTGTATTACATTTTAAAATAGGTACACTTGTCAATCTGGCAATAATAAGCTTAGCTGTGACGAAACATACGAGTAGGTAATTCAATAGAACGTAGTACGATAATACTCCGGACTGCAAAATGCATAAATCCTTACTTTATGAAATAATGTATATAAAAAATATGTATATTAGTAAATTTTTAAAAGGTTGAGCTCATCTGATTGGCAAAACATGCCGGAATAGCCCCAAAAAATTGTGTTTGCGGATAACTCCTATTGTAAATCTTATATCTAAGGTCTAATAACACATATTTGATTGAAATCGACGTGTCTTCATTTTCCGCTAGCTAAGACTTAAAAAAACTGCGTAGTTCTAGGGAAACTGCTTGCATGACGGAATAGCCCCACTCAGGCGGGAAACTCCGTCTACCTGACTATTTTTAAAAAAAAATATATAATAAATTAAGCAACCTAGATACAGGTAATATTATACTATTATTTGATAGCCAAGTAAATTGTTGGTCTAATACATACGCGCCATGGGTAAATAGTTAAAAATAAACGTCTCAAAATTTTAACCAAAGTTGATCTAGCTCAAAAATATGCCGGAATTAGAAGCCTTGACCTTACTCATTTATTTATGACATTCTTATAAAAAAACTCCATCCAGTTATCTGTATTAAATATTAATGTCATTAAAAATTAATGAATATATGCTTACATAATATGCTTATAATATTTTTTTAGCTCTAGATTGATTTTTTTATACGAATAATGAGATGATTAGACTTGTAAACTACATATAAAGCAATCAATGATTATTTATTAATATATATTAGGTATCTACTTTAATTTTGTCTTATCTGTATATTTTCATAATTAATATAATATAGTTATTTTAACTTACTCCAACCAAGTATCCTTCCAGTTTCCATCAGGGAAGTAGCATAGGATCTGTTCCATGCTCAACATGAAGTTGTAGCGAGTGAAGTTGTTGCTAATTTCAGACACGTACAGATCTGACAGGATCTCATTGTGCATGACAGAGACAAATATACGTTTGTCAGTCACGTCGGCGATGTGGAACTTTTTCATATCCAACTCAGTTTCGAATTCGGCCTTGTAGAATGGACCTCTTTGGTGAGAAATGTGGAGTTCTAACGTATTTTTCTAGAACAAAAAAAAACATTTAATTACATACTGGCTGTTTATCGTTTATATTATTAAAAAAAACATTACTTATATAACTACAACCTTCGTTTTTTAAGTCAAAAAGGCTAATTATATAATGTACTTTTTTTATAACAAATTATTTTATAATACCTACAAGATCATTTGTTGTTAAAAACATATTATGTCGACTTAAAGTATCATCCAATGCCCTATGAGATATGATAAAAAAACCTTTCGAGGCAAAACCGAGAAATTTCCAAATGGAAAATTACATAACATAGTAAATAATTACGTGTAAGTTATCGTACCATATAGAACTGAACTAGATATTCAAACATTAATCGGTTTATGAAACACCTAATTGAATTACAGGTAACCCTATTACCTTAAAAGAACTTAACACGTATAAAAATATACTTAAGAACTGACAAAAATATATTTATTCGCAACAGGATGGATCAAAAATCCGCTGGATATACTAGGGTAGAATGAGGTCCAGCTGTAATGTTCCACCAATGAGAGACAAGCTTCTGGTATGTGGCGGAACATGACAGCTGAACCTCATTGTAAATGACGCGCATTTAGCAGAATTTTGACACGCATTGACCCCCAATGCATAAAGTGTTATTGATATCGTAAGACCAAACAGGGCCTCGGCACGGCAAAAACGCCCCTAATCACAATCACCCTTAATACTGAACAAAATATTAATCAATCAAATTGCAGAGCTACGAAAGTTTTATTTACAATATGTACATAGTTCTATATCACAGACGTCATACTAAAACCAACTGCAATCTATAATATATCGTGACTCTGTAATAATAAGGTTCAGTTTCAATGATACCATTACGTGTTTAATATCTGTATTTACTTTATGGTGAGGATTATTATGTTACATAGCTCTCTACGCTAAACAATATATACAAACAACGTATCGTATTACATTAGGTGGAAACAAAACAAAATGCTTTAGTGTCAACTATTTCAATGAATGTAGGTATATCTTGGAACGATTTCTTTTCTTTTTCTGAGTGACTGTTTGCAGTTGGCCCTGGGGCCGTCACTGCTCCACCGGACAAATGGGGAGCGCTCCGAGGTGCGCTCACCCTAATCTTGGAACGAAACAACTATGAACGGATTTAACTCGCGTATTTTTATTTTATTTTATTTAGCGTTAGACTATTGTCAGGTCACTCGTGCTACGATTATGGAAACTGTAAAGAATCCGAAACGTCAGCAAATTAAATAAAACTACGCAAGTTAAATCCGTTAATAGTTGTTTCATTCCAATGTGTAATAACCGCGAAGGCATCAGAAATTAGTATGTATATCTTTCTTATGAATATTATGAACGAGAAAGTTTATATGTGTGGTTAGATGTGTTTGTTGCTCTAACAAAAACTACTGGACTTCAATAAAACTTTACAAAAATATAGCTCGCACATCAGAATAACATATAGGCGTCGCGGGCAGAAGCTAGTATTGTACCTAATATTTATTATGACATGAGTCATTAAATACGTGAATCATTCTAGCATGTGACACCGATTCCCATATATATCAATGTGCAGGCAATATTAATAACTAAATAATCTTATTGAACTTCTGGTAGCTATGTGCCTAGTAATGTTATTGTAATTTATATGTAGGTATTTTTTTTAAAGTTAATTTAAGTCTTTGTAAAATAGGATTATGCTCATCACAGTTATACCTGCCCCTAGAAGGATTAAAACCCGGAGCCTCTGTTTATGCAATTTAATGCAGTAGTTTGCAGGTTATGCGCTACATTTACAAATGTATGTACCTACTACTTTTCGGGGATTTTTTTTTAAATATATATAGACTTATCTTTTGATTTATCTATAATATATAAGACGCCAGGTACAATTACTATTAACAGTGAAAATTGCTCCTAGCAAAATTCGGCTCCCGTCTCTACTTTCGTCGTATCTCTAACCTGCAGACCATATTTCCACCCAACTCAGATAACACAGAAAACGCAATTTCGAAATTGGAATATTTTAATATAGACAGCTGTATCATTCGGAATAAACACAAAATGCTGATAACAATTAAAACGTCGCTTATTAAGTCACCTCTCAGTTATCAACATGAAACCGTGCAACATAATAACTATTCAGTTATCAATATAAATGAAAACATACAACGCATAGAAAAATACCTACAGAATTGGATTTTTACAGAACGATGCGTAATTATTGTTACCCATGATTTCGATAGTTACCGCGTAATAGTTATCTTCCTAGAGTTATTAAATTCATATTTAACTAGCCTTGACGAGAAACTAAACAGCTTAACCAACACGGTATTCCTACATAATTTTATTTAAGCAACAGATATAACAATAATTTCTGATGCTTTCGTGGTTATTACACATTGGAATGAAACAACTGCAATCGTTTATAGTTCTTTCATTCCAAATAACAAATATAATATTTATCGGCCATCACATTATATTTTATTTATTTAGAGCTGAGAGTTGAGGTTTTAGAGAGATTTTATTTGACGGCCCGTTGATTTAGTGGTCAGAGCCCCCGACTACGATACCGATAGCTACGGGTTCGAATCCTGTTAGGTGCCTATGTCAGTGTGAAGAACACTTTTTTGTAAGCTTAGCTTAGTTTGAGACCAGATCAATTGGTGTAACATGTCCAAAGATATGGCAATGAAATTAAGGACAGTGACTTCCAAACAATAAGATTGTATTACGTAAACAATGACAGCATTTGATATGTAATACCAGCCTAATCAGCGTAATAGGAACATACGAGGAAACATAATATCAAAACATGTTACTTACATGAAATGATTAAACCGAAAATACATCCGTAACTACCTGGTCAAGATTCTAAGAAACAAGCAGGAAAAAACTCACGAAATATTCATGAAAAAAAAAAACAAGGAAATGTTTATCCAATACATCAGCCACTTTTAAATCTTGCACGCGTTCAATTCTTATGTAATTTAAATTACCTACCTACGAAGACTTGTGCAAAAAAATATCGACACAAAGTTTATCATTATTTAAAAATGTTATTGCGAAGACTGAACTTGTTTTTACAAATTTAAATACCAAAATTATGGTAAAAATTAAAATTTAATGCTAATAATATTCAGTGGATCAATGCTAGGCTAAATATAAAACATTCCATTTATAGTTTATTTTAAAAATAAATGTAACGTCCAAAAACAGTTTTAGAGTATTCCGCAGAAAGTCCAGTTTGTCAACGTAACAAGAATAACATAGATTAAATAAAAACAAGTAAGTTTACCATAATATATATAAGTACCTCATTAATAAACGTTTTAAAAATGGGTCACAAAAAAATTATCTAGTTTTAAGAGGCGTTTCGTACCTACTTTAATATATATTTTACCAGTCGCTTCGATGTCAGTCTTACATTTGTATGACAATAAATAATTAGTTTTAAGAGGGACACAGAGGGGGCTAGCACATAAGACCTTTTGACACGAGCATATCTGTCACTCTCGCTCTTAACCTCAAAAAAAAAGTGAAACTTCTTATATGGAAGAAGAGACCTCTGTAATACAGGTTTTTACCTAGCACAGCGGTCAGGGACTTCAATAAGTTATTGTGAAACTTATGTCAATAAAGCTTATTTATTTATACAGTGACAGATGCCATCTGGCGCGACAAAAACCTTACAACTTTATAAGATATTTTCGCGAGTTGAGGTCGCTCATGCATACGTTACGCAATTTTTTTTTGGATAATCTTATGACTCTTCCTGAAGTCTACGTATATTGTATTTTTAATTATAAATTACCAGTATTTCCGTATATATTATGTTTAATTAGGCTTACTCGTATTGCTTAGACAGCAAAAGAGAAAAACCAATGGTAATTATATTGTAATTTTAATGTTCCTTATTGTAAAATTTTATTGTATTTTATTTTGACAATCTCAATATGAGTGCAATATGGATGACTTTTGAGAAATAAAGTAATCCAATCCAATCTATAAGGATCCTTAATATTAAATCTCCATGAAATGACTTTGTATGAGCTAAACTCAAAAATATAATGTAAAGTATTGTTTGTTATAATAATAACAAACAATACTGTACATTATATTTTTGAGTTTACACAATAGTGAAAAGATAAATGATGACATTTCAAACTGCAATTGTTTCGACTATCAGTGCATATTTGCGGCTGTATCGATACAGACTATCGTAGACTCGTCATTGTATCGACGTAGAACGCAACGTGAAGCATTTTTGACATCTATACTAATATAATAAAGAGGAAAAGTTTGTTTGGATTGAATAGGCTCCTAAACGACTGGACCGATTTGAAAAATTCTTTCACTGTTGGAAAGCTACACTATTCCTGAGTGACATAGGCTATAAAAAAGGGATCCGGGCGAAGCCGGGGCGAACCGCTAATATATTATAAAATTGCGTTACAAAAACTCGTCTCAAGTACACTCTTATATTATTATGTCTGTTATGTTATGTTCTGGCATCCTCAATTCAAAACAGTTGTACATTGAAGTTTTAGTCCAGACCGGTGACGGAGCAACAAGGACAAATTGCATCGCATTATCCACTTTATCGACCACTTCCTTGCGAGACCCGTTTACAAGTGTTACTATTACATGATTGAGAGACTAGTACCTAACCAATTCTTTTTACTACTATAGTATAACTCACAATTGAAATTAGGTGTTAGCTTTGCAATAAGCATCAAGTAGGTAAGTACATAATATGTATGTCTATTAATAATTGGAATGAAACAATGATAACGCTTTAGATCAGGTATTTTAGGTATTTTATTTTATTTGCTGATGTTTCGAGAACTTACTAAATTTATCGTTTCACTATCGTCAGCTCGGTCGTGTATACGTGTGTGTAATATGAGAATTGTAAAGTTTTCGAAATGTCAGCAAATAAAATAAAATGCTCGCTTAAAACCGTTATAATTGTTTCGTTCCAATGTGAAATGTAACCGCGTAGATCAAAAATTATTATAGTAATCATTTACTGCATTTAAAGAGATGTAGGAAATACAATACACAAATAATACAATACAAAAATTGTACGTCAATAGATGACTAAATAAATAAACAAACTAATCCATCGTCATATGAAATAATAATGAGATTATGGCATAAAGAAAGAGATAAACGAAAAAATTTCTATTATAACTAACCTAAATTTCAAAAATAATACCGACGCGTGAGACGGTTTTAAGTAGCGCAAATTGGCTTAACCAACTAGTACCTAATTTAAACACGAGAAACAACGTTCATTTACAAACACAATATAAAAATCTTACCTCTTTCGACTGCTTCGTGGCGAACATGAAGTCTCCCTTAATCTGGAAGTCTTTCGCATCTTCAAAGAGGACTTCTGCATTGGCTATCTCAGTGGGATCACTTGCACTGAAAACTGTGCTAGTGCCAATCGGTTTCCATCGCTCCACGAAGAACACCTTCGAGAAACTAGGGCCTGAGGACCAGAAGAAAGTCTTCACGAAGCTCTGGATGTGCTTGAATGTTTTGCCTCCGTCCAAAGTCAGATATAGCTGGAACAAAACAAAATTTTAATTTGCTATCCAGGCATCCATTAAATAGCCTATTACAAGCTGGTTCCCGGCTGCTTGCGACGCTCATTTGCTTATGTTGTCTTTTACATCACTCACTTTCTTGCCATAAATACATTTGAATAAGATAATCGATAAATTGGGTCGTAGTATTACCTACTAAATCTCTGAACCTGCTACCTATTTGTAGGTAATTACGCTAAAAACGATGTTCTTATGACTCATACTTTTGATTTTTTAAGAAATAAAAATTACTAGAACAACTGCGGTATTTATGTGCATACGTTTGCGAGCATGTACTGGACGTGCTTTGATAGACATTTTTTTAAGTATAGACCGTAACCTTTTCTCAACCGCCTATTATTACCACGTAATCAAATCACAGTTAAGTAGGTACAGGTGAGCGTGTTCCGTTATTAACTGCTAATAATATTATATGCAGACTGTACTAATGCAACATATATATTCGCATATACAGTAATATAGTTACCTAACTCAAAATGTTTCTACGCGAATTCAAATTTAAACGTGATGACTTAGAATCCTTGATGTAGTAACGATATATTTAGAAATTAGTCAATTTAGTAGGTATCTATACTAATATTATAAAGCTGAAGAGTTTGTTTGTTTGAACGCGCTAATCTCAGGATCTACTGGTTCGATTTCAAAATCAAAAATATTTTTTTGTTGGATAGACCATTTATCGAGGAAGGCTTAGGCTATATAACATCATGCTGCGACCAATAGGAGCGAAGAAACAGTGCAAAATGTGTAAAAAAACGGGGAAAATATGAAGCCTTATGAAGAATTACTAGGTATTCATTAAGTGACAGTTAGAAGACTTTGACAGATCTTTGACCAAACAATCGGACGGGCAGGACGACGTCTGCCGGGGCCGCTAGTATGCGATATACACTAAAAATTGCAAATAGCAAGTGGGTATTTAAAGGAAGTTTTTTTTAAACTAAATTAACTAGGTGTTTGTAATAAGCCTAAACTCTATTTTATGTTAAATACAGCCATATAAATTACTACATTGATACCTACTGTTACACAAGATGAACATTCCGTGTAGTTTCTTCTGTTATCGACAATACAATTGCCACTTGAATTGTACTTAAACTGTTTTTTCCTTAAATAAACATCCTCAACCACAAACCACTCAACTTATTTACAAGAAACGATTAGTATCGACATTTTATGCATAAAAAACTTTAAATGGCCTTGACTGTATTGATTAGGTATCATTGTCCGAGTGATTGAAATAAAAAAAAGGTATATTTAATTTATTACCGATCTCTACAGGCCCCCAATATTGGCACGTACATAATAGCCAAATCTTATCGGAATCGGTCTATTTTCAACAGACTTCCAAAACTGCAATAAGTTTTTGATTAATCAGATACTTACTACAAATATAATTATCAGCCAGATAAACCCAGATAATCTATAGGTACTAATTAATACTATAAAGAGGAAAGGTTTGTTTGTTTGGATTTAATAGGCTCCAAATCGACTGGTCCGATTTGAAAAATTCTTTCACTGTTGGGAAACTACACTATTCCCGAGTGACATACTTAAGCTATAAAAAAAGGGTTCCGGGCGAAGCTGGGGCGAGCCGCTAGTACAAAATAATAATCAACCAGATAAGCCCAGTTACTTAAGTAAGTAAATAAAAACAAGAACGCATTTTTTCCAATTCACATGTGACATGACTCAATCTATTATCTGTTTTCCAATCTCCAATCAGTCATTAAACCCACACATCACAATAGTTTTAATACAAAGGAAAAACTCACTTTTCTATTTGTGTCAACCTTGTCAAGGATGACGTACATGTCTGGCAGTTCTTCGTCAAAAGCCAACTCGCTGGGGTGGAAGTCCAGGTCCGACCTGTGTATGTTCCGACCATTGTCGTAGGTATAGAACAATTTCTTGTTTGTCGAATCCACAAATACGCACTACAAGAGAAAATATATACATTAAAAAAAATAATGTCATTAGTTAATAATTTCTGATATCACTGAATAGGCTACGAATATGGGAACTGTAATGTTTTCGAAACGTAAGCAAATTAAATAAAATGAGCTAGTTAAATTCATTACTTATATTCTTTTCGTACCAACGATAATTAAGTTTGATAAGAAATATTTGAGCTTAAATTTTATATAATATAGGTATTCCATGTATGGCATATATTTACATGCAATATTCAACGTAATAACTAGATAATAATAAAATCATTAGGTACCATAGGTAATTAATTAAAAAAAATAATAAAGAAATAATTATTGTCGTAAATTAGCTTTAGAAAATCATGCCTAAAAATAACTCAAACAAGGGGAGTTCAAAAATTTCAAAAGTTTATTAACATTACTGTGTCTATAATTGTTTAAACAAGGTCATCTGACCAAATTAAAAGGTTACTTGCTTGTAAATAGAGTTCAATTTAAGCAAGGTCTTATAAGGATGTTCACCTTGTCCTGAAATGCCTACATATAATTCTTTTTACAGGATTAAAAAATAATGTCAAGTCCTAGGGGTTTTATCAAGCACATAAATTACACAGAATTGTGAAATAGCAAAAGCATACAATTTATATAATAAAAATGTAAATAATGATATGACAAATTTTAATGAGTTTATTATTATTTTAATATGATTTCCTGCCTAAACCACAAAATAGATTTTGTCCAAAAGAAGATGGATCAGGTTTTGGAAAAAATCAGTCAGAAAAAAAACTGAGAATACAGTAATAGGTATGCTTTCTAAGAAAATTAAGTCAAATTAAAAAAAAAAGTTGTCAAAAATTATAACAGATTTTAAAGTAGATTCTACCCTTCAGAATGGTCCTGTAAATTTTATATAACTTATCAATAAATGATCATACTTACATATTCCGGATATTTGGGATGATTAAAGAATTTGTCTAACTGCGCATATCCACTATCTGGGGTGTCATCTAACTTGAAACTGTCCGTTTTATTTGTGAAGTTCTTGCCATAGTCATAGGATATGAACAAGGCAGACGGTGACACACCACCCTTACTTCTGGGACTTGCGTCTCGGGCCAAGCAAATGATCACATTGGAGCCTTCACCAACCCAGTGCACCATGAGCTGCTGGTGGCTGTCATTCAGGTGAGTTGTCTGTAAAATAACACATAGATTAATTTTTTTGCTAACTGTAAATCCTATTTGGTCCCATGGTCTTAGTTTTAATAATAAATACTACAGCACAATTGCAAACACTAAATAAAAGAATGTTGTAGGTTCAAACCTTCCTGGGATCTTAATTCTTTGTTTGTCTATTCATAATGACATTATAACATAATCCAATTATGTTATTATAAAATATGAGATATAAGTGTCATAACAAAATAATTTACAATAAACGTAACTAGTTGTTACTAATTGTCTATTATTCTTATCTTATTTTTATTTCTTTACGGAAAATAATATACATAACAGTACCTATATCTCTTTGGCTCAGGGTAAAAGTAATAAGGAGATGCAAGAAAAATACATTGTTTACAAATATAGTTGGCAAAAATATGTCACGGCTGACGACTGTCGCAGTCGCATCGGCGATGAAATACGTAAAGTCATCTTATAAAAATAGAAGAAAGTACGTAATAAGGTACGTAGACAAACAAGGAGACCGATAAAATCACCGCTTTATTATCAGGACGGTCTTGATAATAAATAAACAACCACAACAAAGGGGATTGATTAAATTTAATAAGGAAATGAACCGTTACCCATGTACTGATGTTTTTCTCGAGTGCGGGTGTCGTTGACACGGCCGCGTCGCGTTTTCTCCTTTCTGGGCCCGGACCCTGCTCTTCTCCGGAAAATCTGTTTATTATGAAAGATTTGCCGGAGCTCTGTTGAGATTCTTCTGCCACGTATAAAGTATTTCCGCGGGTCCCATATTGTTGCAACCCTACCGCACTAGTTACTAAATAAATCAAAGCAATAAGCCCGATACGTAGTTCAAATGTCACCAACATTTTGTCATCACTCACTGCACATCCATCCGATCAGTAGTATAAATTGTACTGTACTAAACAATATCACGGTTCTACTCCGGCTCGCGTTGCGCCGTGAGTGAGTATTATTTTTTCAAATAATTACACGAAGTTAGCAGCAGTCACGTATACAATCAATTTTGACAGTGACGTTCGCGTATAGTACTACCATGCAGAAAAATACCTCTGTGTCGGAAATCTACTTAAGGGTAAGGTTAAAAAATTGTAAAGCACGTCTTGCTTATTTGGATTTCTACCCTATTTATCTCTTTAATGGATAAATTAATTTAAAAATTAATCCTTTTTTTGTGCTCACATCATAAAAGATCTTGATACAAAACGTCCAGCTTCTAGATTCTATATTATTATTATTTATTAAGTCAATCTAGCCTTGCATAATTATAATGATGTATTAGTTCGTGCAGCGTATAAAATACAATATTATTTTAAATTAGTCTAATTAATTATTGCTACTCTTGATGGGCAATAGGTACATGATTATATTGTACTGTATAGCGCGCACTGGCCGTTATCACCGCGCCTCAAACGCCATAGCCGCGAAGGCCAATCAGGGCGCGATATTCAAATCTCGCCCTGATTTGGTTCTGGAATCGACGCGGGCTGGAAGAGTGGTTCGTCGCCCAGCCCGCTTTCTGTTATTTCTGTAGCGTCGGTTGATTGTCTTTTGTTTTAGTGTACATAATTAAGAGTGCACCTTTTTGTACCGCGAAGTCGGCTATGGATTCTCAGGTTTAGAAAACGAAGGGTCAATTTCGCTTGCATCGGTCAGCCGCCTTCGGGCGCGCGAGCGAGAGGGAATGTCGTAACCAATATTCATGCTAGTGTGTGTGTGACAGCGAGTCTTTACAAAATTTATTTGACTTTAAATGAAATGCCTACTTCCGTACCTTATTTTGGTTGGATCGAAGTCAAGTAAATAGGTACGTTTTTGGATTAAGAAAATATTTACGTAGAGTAAACATAATACCTACATATAAATATATATACATACCTGTATAGGAATTCTGCTTGTTACCATTATTATAATGTTTAACTTAAAATAATATAAAGACAATTTACTTTCTTAGAACACTGCACAAAGATCGACGAGTCCTCTGGTTTAACTAAAACGGGTAAAAATTGAAAATAGGCAGGTAGTTATTCACTTGGAATATTTACGTTAGGTACTTACCAGAAGGTGATGAATTCAAACCAGGAGTACCTACCTACTATCCACTAGAGCATCAGGTCGAATACCTATAAGCAAAATATTATAGTAGGTACCTACCTAGTACCTACCGTAGTAACAATCTTATGAATAGATGGATGAATGTAGGTATGTAAAAATTTTAGGTACCTTAGGGTATGTTTGTTTATCTTTCAAGTAAAAACTAGGTACCTACTGAATGGATTTTGTTGAAACATTACAATAATATAGCTTATACATTAGAAAAATATATACTTACTTAAGCTATATTTTATAACGATACTGTGTAAAGTTGGTACCTACTCATCGAGCGTAGACGAAGTCGCGGGCAGAAGCTAGTATACAGATATACATACAACCGAGACATCTTGAAACACCCCTGGCTGGCCATAAATGAAAAGGAAATATTGATAATACCAATCTATACTATACTTAATAATGATATATTATAAAGAGGAAAACTTTGTTTGTTTGGTTGTAATGAATAGGCTCAAAAACTACTGGACCGTTTTTAAATATTCTTTCACCATTCGAAAGCTACATTATCATCATAATCGGGTTCAGCAAAAATTTGGGGATAAGAAATCCTACTACTATTATAAAGGCGAAAGTTTGTAAGTATGGATGTACCTATGGATGTATGGATGTATGGATGTTTGTTACTCTTTCACGCAAAAACTACTGAATGGATTTGAATGAAACTTTACCACAATATAGCTTATACATCAGAATAACACATAGGCTACTTTTTAACCGACTTCAAAAAAGGAGGAGTTCCACGCGGACGAAGTCGCGGGCAGAAGCTAGTAATTATATAAATTGGCAATGGATAGGTATAATTATTTATATCAATCTTGCGCCAAAGAAAATACAGACATTATCATTGTATTGACTTAATAATCTGATAGCTCACTTAGGTATAATTTACAATAGGTGATGCTTAGTATACGTAGGTATATAAAAAGTGATTGCTCCATAGATAAGTTACCTTTTGTGGGGGTTTGTAAAATGATTGAAAGAAAGTTAGATATAATATCGTGGAGTTGTATTTATTTCTCAAATTTTCATGGATTTTCGATTACCTATTATTTTTTAGTTTTATATTTATGGATCTATTAAGACTAAAAGTTAATTGACACAAGTAATAGGCTATAGAAAATAAAAAAAACAGGGATCCGAGAGAAGCTGGGGCGAATCGCTAGGTAGTAAAAAATAAAATTGAGGCCTCTGACAAATGCAAGCTAACCCCAAAAATGTAGCATTTCAATGGAGTGCCTACACCAAACAATAATCAACCTTGAAACGTAGATAGCACCATGTATGAATATAGATACCCATAAAATTTCTTTGTCAAAAAAAAATATTTTTATTAAAAAAAAAAACAATAGGAATAACGATCTATTCCTATAATTATATAATATTAAGAGAGATCACATTCACAGTCCACCCGAACAGAACAGAATCACCTTTCTGTTGCGGCATGATCAATTTCATGACTTTTAACTTCTTGTAAAGTTTGTTCCGCTATCCCGATCCTACAAAAAAACAACAAATGATTATGGAAACTGTAAAGAATCCGAAACGTCAACAAATATAAAATAAAAATACGCAAATACGCGAGTTAAATCCGTTAATAGTTGTTTCATTCCAACAAATTATATTTATCTAATGCTACTAGACTGTGCTTAATAGTATTTGTACAAACAGTAACTATGAGATACCTACATAATCAATTTTTTTTAATTCACCATAGTAAATTTAATTTACAACATAATTATAAACTTCGCTATGACTTATTGATTGATTGTACATTATGTGAATTATAAAATGAGTGCTCACAGTTTCGTTTCTTGTAAATCCATGCGCTTAGTTTTTTACGACGAGCTGATAGCCAAAGCCTCGTTTTACTAGATTTTCTAGGATTTGTTGTGAAAAAAAATCCACGCCGTTAAATTTTCACTTTCTACTGAATATATTATATGATATTACATATACATGTAGACGTTCGAGTATCGAGTGAAAGATACTTAAAGACAAAGTATTTGAAAAGTAATGAAAAGACATGATCGCTTCGAGTGATTAAGTATAAAGTATATCTAGATAGGTACCTATTCCAACTGTTAATAAATAATAATAATATAAATTGATATTAGTACTTACGCATAATGAACAATCGTAATGAAATGTAATTCCAAGTCCGCTGTCACACAGTCGTCGTAGGTAGATAAGTAGGTATATAAGATCGAGCAATAAAACCAATTCACTTTGTAATAATTCAGAAGTCCGTTAATCTAGCCGTGGTTGTTTTAGTTACTATTATTTATGAATTAATTATTAATAATAAAACGTAACGTCAAAAAATCTGCACAATGACAGTCTATGACCGACTGGCAATTCGTCTTTGACCTTTGTTCTTGTCAAAACGTTCGGCGGCCGTCGGAATAATTCGGGCACGCACACAAACGCAAAACAAAACTTGCGTGAAATGAGTATTTTCTAATATCGCCATTTCATTAGAAATTATTTCGAAAGTACGAGTTCCCCTTGTAAATTATTAATTGTGATATTAATACTGTAGTTATGGTTTATTTTCAATCTTGAGGATATTTCCGATGTTTTATCTTTTGAAATCTTAATGAAAATCTTTAAATGTATGCGAACAAGTCCTCTGAAAATGTGTCTATTTTTCGTGTAAAATTACGAATCTAATATCATCTCTGATTGTAATATCTTACATAATCTAATAAAAATAACGAAAGTTAGACCTAGCTATGCCATATCCGATCATAATTGCAAAAAAAAATAATAATGTTTAATTCAAAATTCTTGAAAGAATGAGGAATTACGTTTTGTATGGAAGCGCCGAGCAAAGGAGCACTCTTAACTTTTATTATTTTCTCAAGTGTGTTAAGTGTTTCCTTTAGTTCTTACGTTTTAATATAGTTTTCTCTTCTAACTCCAGTGCATATTTCATTTCACGCAGATTATAGAAACCCGGTCATATTATTAACCCCAACAAACCCCTCACTGAGCTAGACGTGCTATATTGGCTACCCAACTACAGGGCCAAGGTTTCTATATTGCAATAAAAGAAAATGCCTCGTACGCGCCGACAGTCGCGCCAACAATCGGAGTACGGCGATGCCGTGGAAGAGGAACGTGAGGAACCGTCTGCCGTTAGCTTTTCCGTCGAATCAATGGCAGCCATGATGGAGTCACTACAGAGGTCTCAGGCAGAGAACTTTGAACGGCTACTCGATCGCGTGCTCGATCGACAACATCTGGCGAGTTCTTCGACACGGATATCAACGGCCGCGCCCGCTCCGCCTGCAGCAGGTAACTTTGCTGGCTGCACGGCTCGATTCAGCGGAGCGCCCGACGAGACACTGGACAATTTCATCGACGCTGTTGAAGCCTATAAAGACTGCACAGATATAAGCGAGATAAACGCATTACGTGGAATGTCAATGTTGCTAACGGGTGATGCAGCTACCTGGTGGCAGGGCATCAAGACTACCATTGATACATGGAGATCTGCGATAGCGTGCCTACGTAGTGCCTTTGGTGAATGCCGCCCGCCGTATCGTTTATACCGCCTGCTATTTAGTAAGGTACAAGAGAAAGATGAGAAAACGGAGTTGTTTGTGGCTAAAGCGCGAGCTATTTTAGCGCAGATACCGGCGGGCGATATAAGTGAAAAGGTGCAGTTAGATATGGTGTACGGTCTACTGCACAGACGTATTTGCAAACGTATTCGTCGGGAGGAGATTACTACGTTTGATTCTCTACTAAGGAAGGCGAGAGACCTAGACGACGTCACAGAGGTCGATGCTCTCGATACAACGATTAGTGTCTCCCAAGTCAATCGCAGTGCGCGAATACCGAAAGTTGCCGCTGCAGCTTCTCCGATACCGCCGGCCGGTGAAATGATCACGCAGATTATAGAAACCCGGTCATATTATTAACCCCAACAAACCCCTCACTGAGCTAGACGTGCTATAACTGATTTATTCCATTATTGTTTTTTTAACAATTATCGGCACATTTTAATTAGGTACAGTAGTTTTGTTGCATTACTGAGCTTCATCACTACATAAAATCTTAGAGCATATACCTACATATATTGTATACGCTCTAAGCATAGTATAAAACAAAGTCGATATCGCTGTCTGTCCGCCCCTATGTATGTATGCTTAAATCTTTGAAACTACGCAACGTATTTCGAAGTGTTTTTTTTAAGTGTTCAAGAGGAAGGTTTAAAATATTGTCCGTGTGAAGCCGGGACGCGTCGTTATAAGTATATAAGTAAACATTTTCGTATCTAAGTGGGTAGGACAATTTAGAATAAATTTACATTATCCTTCTTACGTCACATTCATCATTACATTTTAGTATCTAAACTATTTGACGCTTGTCTCTTTTGGGAAAACAAAATAAAGATACTGAACTAATTAAATCCTAAATTAGGTACCTACTACAAATTGGTCTGTTTCTGTAGGGTATATTCTGTAATTAAATAAAACCATAGATTTTTACTTCTTTTTTATTTGCGAAATTACAGTACAATCACTTGCTGCTTGGCCGCCTGCTTAGCCTTTAGGCGGACTTGCGCGGCGATTCTGTCGAGATCACGTCTTCCCTGGGTGGTGAGGACGCGGCCTCCATCTTGGACCTGCTCGACCAGCTTCAAGGCTTCCAGAGCCTGGAGCGCCTTGCGGGCGATGCTGCCGGATGACCTGGAAAGTGGACACAAAATTATACCATACTATTGCTAATTGCAATAAGTCACAATTTTTTACTAATATTACAAACGCGAAAGTTTGTAAGATTGTATGGATATCTGGATGGATGTATATGTATGTTTCTCTTTCTCACAAAAACAAACTTTACAATAATGTAGCTTATACATGAGAATAACATATAGCCTACATTTTGTAACAGTATCATATAAAAGTAATCATTATGCGCAGTTCAAGTTTCGAGCAGAAGCTAGTTAAGATTAATTAATATTAAACTATGAGAGTTAAATAGTTCACTCTCATCATATGCCATATTCTCATTATTTTTCAGTTCACTTTCTTTTACTCCTGAAAAGCTTTTATAGAACTTTACACCTATATCTAGTTGACCAAGAGTTTAATTTAAATAAGTTATCACACAAGTAAGTTTACAAAGTTGCGTAGAATATTCTTTCTCTTTAGCCCTCAATTCAATAACAATTTCAAGACATGTCAAAAACAAGTTTTTAAAAAAATTACACTACTTGGAAACTTTTCAAAATCTATAATATAGAAGAAGAATAAACTTTGGGAAAATCAAACCAATATGTTCAATAGCACTTGGCAAATAAGAAGTGATATGAATTTAAAGTTAAGTAATAATATAGTTCTGATATGAGTCTTCTGTACATATTTGAGCAAATCAATTGTAGTCAACAAGTCTCCTATACACATTTGAGCATATCAATTGTAGTCAACAAGTCTCCTATACACATTTGAGCATATCAATTGTAGTCAACAAGTCTCCTATACACATTTGAGCATATCAATTGTAATCAACAAGTCTTCTATACACACTTGAGTATATCAATTGTAGTCAACGAGTCTTCTATACGCATTTGAGCATATCAATTGTAATCAACAAGTCTGCTATACACACTTGAGCATATCAATTGTAGTCAACGAGTCTTCTATACGCATTTGAGTATATGAATTGTAGTCTTCTGTTATGTGTAAAAGGTCAACATTACAATTAATTAAAATATTATTATGTTAACAAAACACATCAAGTACCTGCAGAAATGTGAGGGTGTGACTCCATTGCGTTGACGTCCACCAAAGATTTTGGTGACAGTCTTGACTCCAACAGGGGAACGGATGTAGATGTGACGGAGCACAGCAGCGCAACGCACATAGAACCAGTCGGGGTCATATGGAGCCAGCTCCTTGAAGCGAGCAGTTTTGACCAGGTCCATGTGTTCGGGGACCTTTATTTTGCCCGTCCTAGAAAAATAGTTGGTATTAACTTTCATTTCAAAATTAAGGTGACAAATTTGAAAAGTAACACCTGACACAAAACTTTTTTAGAATAGATAACAAATTTTCCAAGTTAGGTATCCCTGGGTATGGAAAGTAAATCATTCTGGAAAAGTATATAGTGAGTTATTTTTGAGTAATAAATGATTCCTAACAATATTCAACGTTTTCTAGTACTTTGAATATTTTAAGCAAAGCTTGTGTTATGGATACTAGACAACGGATAAATATACATAAATACATATAAGACATCCAAGACTCAGGTACAGATGCCAGTGCTCATCACATTGACATCTGCCCCTAGCGGGATTCGAACCCGCAACCTCCAGTTTCATAGTCAGGGCCTCTGACCACTAGACCAACAGGCCATCCAAAATTCATTTTGGTAAAGTGTAGAATGAGTTATTTTGTTATTTATGAGTAATAATTCCTAACAACATTCAACATTTTAAATTAGTTTACTTTGAATATTTTAAGCAGTGATAATGTACATATAAAATACAAGATAAAATTATAAACAATAAAATATAATTCAATAAATCAGTATAACCCAGGTTATTCTTGGAACCTAAATAACTATGAAATAAATAGACAGTATATGCTTACTTTTTTAAGTGAGCGGCGACGCTCTTGACAACTTTGTCTTGTTCAACATCCTTAAGCGTGACGGAACGCATCTGAAATGATAAGTACACTTATCAAACTGCTACCTATCATAAAAAAGTGATACCTAAAATAACATGAAATTGATAAAATAATCAAATCTTAGCTCTATTCCACTTGCTATATTATAAGTTGTAAAAAATAAACAAAACATCAAATTAAATGGCACTTTTGTAATTATAAAATGAAATAACGAGCATTATAATTATTTAAAACAAATATATATTTTGCAATATCTATTCACAAAATGGTTGTAATGTAAAAACATGAATCTTGTCATATTTTCAAGTTACATAGATACAATACGACCCATAAAAAATCTCTGGAATTTTATAATATAAACTGAACACCTCCACATATCACCAGTCACTGACTTGATCCTTGAAGTTAATTTCTAAATCATGAATCAGGATTCATAGTCAACGTCAAGCGTAGAAAAGTGAGGTTAGTTTCAAGTATACAGTGTAAACAAGACAAGAAATTGAAATTATCGTGAAAAATAGTAAAATATTATATTAATTATCTAGGGAACTCTTCGTAACGCTCGTAGTTCAGGAATTGGTTATTTTATTTTAGAAAAAATTAACACTCGTGCCATGACAGTTCCACTTCACAACCTCACAAATGTATGTGGTACGATTTAAGGTAACTGCTATTAAATTTATGTATTTAGATTTTACCTCGAGTTTTATAGAGCACAATTAAACTAATTTACTAAATAATCAAGAAACCATGTGGCTTCAACCCACCTTGCCTTTTGTTGGCAGCCGGAAGAAAGAGAAAAACTCAACAGTGTTGACATGTACAAAAACGTTTTCTACCATTCAGCTTATCAAAAATAATAAGAAATGCGTATGAAGATATTTATTGACTTGCATCTAAATGACTAAACAAATTCACATAAATCATATAAAAAGGTGACATGATAGTTCCGTTTTTGGAAAAATATTTTAGGAAACAGTAAATGTTAAAAGTAAAAGATTTAAAAAACAAAATTCTACTAAAGAAGTAGAAATAATCTGTAGACAAGGTGTAATTTTTTTTTTTATGAATTCTTATTAAAAGATGCTTAATAACAAATAAAATGTGATTTAAAATAATTCACGTAAAATAAAGATTATGAGAAACTGTTATAATGAAAATATATACTCTAGTTAGTAAATGTTAGACGACGCTCATGCATGGCATCATTACAGCGTTGTCTTGTTGTTTATGAATTTGTGTTGTCAAAAATTGGAAAATGGCCGCGAAACAGAGTTCTATTGAGCAAGAAGGTGAAATTTTTGAGTATTATATGCCTTATTCAAATGTTTTCCTGTTGTGTTTATGTTTAAAACATTCGTATTATAGTCATATTCAAGTATTTATAAAGAATATGATATAGTTCGACAGGTTGCGGCCTTGACAAGTGAAGTTGTGATTGTGTTTCAGGACAAGCAGCATCTGACGATATTCCCTTGACTTCGCTGGAGGAGAGTCTCCTTAGCTTAGAAAAGTTGGATCGTGCTTCTCCAGAGCTATGGCCAGAGCAAAGTGAGTCTCAAATTTATTCTTATAAAATAGAAAAATATGTTAACCTTTGTTAATTATTTTCAAAAAGCGCGGGATTTTGGTTTTATTTGCGATGTTGTCACTCCGTCCACCATTACGTATTGCATTTGCGTTTTTGGCATTTCGGTTATAACCGACGTGTTTTTGAACTTTTATTTAGCAATGGGTGATGGGAACGAGAATTTGTCACAGACGGACAATGTATCACGGTGTTCTGATGATTCTTTCGCAGTGCCAGGAGTGTCGGAGTTCGCCCCCGCGCAGAATCCTAACCAGTCGCCACCTTCGTGGAATAGAGGTCTTACCAAAGAAGACTACAATTATATGCAACGTAAGTCTCTTCATGTGTACCTAGTAATTAATAACACCTGTAATTTTGTAATTCAAGTGTTCAATCTGCAATATGTTACAGCAAATAATATGTCTTGGTTATTTTAATTTTAATGTTTGGCCTAATTAACCAAAGGCAGTGAAATTTATCTGAACTCTTCAAAACTAAATTCAAATTTGCTTGATTAATTATTTATTAATTTATGCGTAAGTTTGAACTGGATTATCATGATAAATATTTCTAATGATTTGAACTGAATTTTGGTGAAATGATGGGACTGAAACCAAAACCCATATTATATTGCTAATAGTTTTTTAAAATGGCATTAGATAACTTACTTCTGATAAGTTTTGTGCAATGAAGTATAAATAAATAAATAATTTTAACATGTTATTTCATTTAGGTACAACACTTGATTCAAAACAAATTAGTTTGATAAGTCCATAACTATCACTTCATCATAGCTTTTTTTCATGCATTCATTTTAAAATTTCAGAACTGGGAGCTCTCTCGACTAGTGGCCTTATAATGGAGGTAAAAAAACTTCACGACCTTGCTTACCAGCTGGGTCTAGACGAAGCCAAGGAAATGACTCGAGGGAAGTATTTGAATATATTTTCAAGGAGAAATAGATAATTTATTTTTATATGCTATTGGCAAAGAATGTCTCAATACTATATTCTATTCAAACTAGGTATATGAATTATATACCTTTTACAAAATTTCCAAATTATAACACAAAAACTATCATTCTCTCTTCAAAACTTGAAAATGTGTAAATAATTTATTGTAAGCTTTAGAGAATTGTAATAAATATTATTGTTACAAAATAGCTGCTTTATTTATGGACCCAAGTAGAACAGACCTAGTTTTAATTTTAAATGAAATTGTTAAAAAAAATTTTAAACAAAAAAATTAAGATTCAGATAAGTACATGATTCAGGGAACTTCCAGTAAATAATTCCAAAATATTTATACATATTTTAAAGTTTTATTGAAGTATGTAATTAATAAATTCTAGACATTTTATTACATAAATAGAAATTGAAAAGGCAACTGAAATATTAAAATTAAGCTATTCCGGCATGCATCAAATAATTAGAGATTTCTGTCGATAAATCTTATCTTAAGAGGTTTGTTTGGTTTGGCAATGAAACTTCTGGTCGGCCTAATGTCACCATAATGGTACTCGAGTTTATATTTCTGCATTATCTGAAAATAATAAAACTTGAGTTACTTACCCAACCATGTTATATTCAATAAACTAAGTACTCTTTTAGTACTCCTACCAATAATTAATGGTACATAGTCATATGAATACATAAAAACCCTCATGCTACACAATCACTTATGCCAAATTATGAATGAAATAAAAATAGGTTGCTATCAATCAAAGTTTCATACCGGAATATAAGATAGCAACGATTAAACTTGATAATATGTATTAGTAATTTACCTGCATAGTCAATACAGACATCATTGTTTCTGCAATATTTTGGCCTAGACACTTTCTGGCTCCGTACCCAAAGGGTATAGAAGCAAAGGCGTGGTATTCTTGAGCTTCTGGTTTGAGCCACCTCTCTGGTATGAAGTTAAAAGCATCATCGTAGTTGCTCTCTCGTTGCGACGCGTCTTGCGTCGACATAATTATTAGGGTACCTCTCGGTATACTATAAATAATAGTACTTATTATTAGAAACTAAAATTTCGCTATTTTTGGTATAGAATATTTCTATAATTGGTATAGAAGTATAGACAACATTATTAATTAATTATAAAATAACTTACTTATATTTATCCAAGGTTATGTTCTTGGGAAGGATTCTAGTAAGTATTGGAATAGGGGGCACCAATCTGCAATTAAAATCAAATAAATTCAACATTGTCTTTATTTCTTATGTATATAACAATACATACTCCTCATCTCAATCGGCTAGACCGATCTTGATATTTTTTAGTGCCACCTTAAAAAAATCAAGATGTGTAGGTACAGTCACCATCAGATATATATACACGGGCGAGGTGCTCAAATACATCTGAACAACATTACATTTCAATAAATTCGTTACGGTAAATAAGGCCAATGATATCTCAACATTCAATTCGTCACAAATATATGAGCATCAACTTTTCAATAATATGTAAACAGTACACGCGTTCATAAATATCTGAACACTTAAGGAAAATATACCTTAAGTCACTGCCATACAGTTTAAATTCTTTTGTACAGATGTAGCGAATATGCCTGTCTCATCGTACACACTAAGTTGTAATGAAACGCATAATATACCTATAAATTTCAACCGGTTAAGTAAGACTGTTTCAGCTTGATGCGTAAGATGTTGCTTAGTAAACCGAGAGTCATGGATCGAATCCGACTCTTCAACATGATTACTAATTTTTTTTTTTTAAATATTCTATAGCCTATGTTACTCGTGGATAATGTAGCTTTCGAGTGGTGAAAGATTTTTTTAAAAACCCAATAGTTTTTGAGCCTATTCATTACCTACAACCAAACAAAGTTTTCCTCTTTATAATAATTATGTATTATAGTCTGGTCGAGGAGTTCTCTGCGAAAAATTTATCAGTTGTCTTAAAAATATAGGGATTGTTGCATTCGATTCAGAATTTAATTTCGAGAAGGGGGTATTTTTTTCCGCCATTAGTACCAAAACAAGAGTAGAAAAATTTTAGACGCCTAGTGGGATTCGAACCCACACCTATGCCCTAGGCATTACAAAAATTAAATAATTAAATAAGGAAAACAGAAGTTAAACCAAAGAATCTTTATTAACAAAAAAAAACACTTAAGAGAAGGTTAGTTAAAAAAAATAATAAGAACAAGAACAATTAATAATTGGAATGAAAGAACTGTTAACGGATTTAACTCGCGTATTTTTATTTTATTTGCTGACGTTTCAATTTAAACATTTTTTTTTTGTTTGCAAGTATAATTTTAATTTTTATGTCATGAATATTTCTCTCATCTCTCCGAGTTTCTTGCGGCGTTTCTTCTCAGTAATGTTGGTATTTACGAAGCGCTGGTAACGCCCCCTATTTGTTTTATTTGTAGTATAAAATAGTTGAATTAAATTATGCGTAGAATGTAACATTAATATTTTATATTCTAGAATAAATTAGTATTTCAAAAATTTTGTAATTTACATATAAGGTAGTTTGCATAATTGTATAAATCACTTTAGCGTTAGACTGTTAGCAGCTCAGTCGTGCTAATATTATGGAAACTGTAAAGAATCCGTAACGTCAGCAAATATAATAAAAATACGCGAGTTAAATCCATTAATAGTTATTTCATGCCAATGTGTAATAACCGCGAAGGCTTTATAAATTATTAAGAACAATTAATACTTTGTGTAACCTCCTTCTGCATTGAGTATAGCTTGCAGCCTTCTCCTAATGGATTCTACGATATTTTGGCACGTATTACGTCCCCTAAATGACTCCCACACGTTGAATGCGTGACTTCTTAATCTCTCCTTTGTTTGTACGACACTGACTCCCGTCCCACTCTTGGACCATTGAGTTACTTTCGCATTTATAATATTAGTTAGGATTAGGATTACGCAAGAATGTCATCGATGACAAGACAAGTGATGTCGACATTGGTAGCGGATTTTCGTCTGCTGTATCATTGATAAATTGGCATTGTGGTTAATGTGTCGGATACGCGTTTATAGAACGCGGCTGGTTCGAGTTCGTGACTAGGACATATTAGTGTATTTTTTTTTTCATTTTATTTATTTTGGAATTTTATTAAGATCATTATTTTGTACAAAATAATGATCTTAATAATTTCTATAATAAATTAGGTTACCTGCTATATTAAAATTTTATTTGATAACTAGAAAATACACAATTTAACTAAGGTTAGTCTTGGAAGTGTCTCAGCGACGTCTTCAATATAAAATAAGGTCTGAATAAAAATACAAAAGGAATAAAATTAAAAAAAAAACACAATTCTTCCTGGTCTCGAACTTAAACCAGCTGCGTTCTATGACCGCGTATCTGACTTAAACCACGAGGCTAAGCAATCAATTATCAGATTGACGAAAATTAATTACCAATGTTGACAAAGACTTGTCAACGACCATAATATATGAGATTCTTTCATAATTAAATAGGATACGAACTGAACAGTGACAGTTGAAGTTTGGCAACAGGAAACAATAGTAAGTATGACAACGTCGCAATTCTCGTTTGCTTTGCTTACCTAGTAATGATACCATGAGACAGAATATTCACTACATCTGTACAAAAGAATTTAAACTGTATGGCAGTGACATAAGGTATATTTTCCTTAAGTGTTCAGATATTTATGAACACTTGTACTGTTTAGATATTTTTGCGTTGTTATGTGTCCAGATTATATTGAAAAATTGCTGCTCTTATATTTGTGACGAATTGGACGTTCATATATTATTGGCCTTATTTACCGTAACGAATTTATTGAAATGTAATGTTGTTCAGATGTATTTGAGCACCTCGCCCGTGTATATATATCTGATGCTGACTGTACCCGAATTATTTTCATACACAATTACTACCGATAGGTGGCGCTGTTAACAGGTACTAAAGACAAAACAACGTCTGCGGAATCTGCCAGTTTATTAAAAGTGTAAATTCATTATGAATAAGTATAACTTAATTATTAACTAACCTTAAGGTTTCTTTTATACATGCTTGGAGGTACGGCGTATTTTCTTTTATCTTCGATATACTACTAATATCTATGCTAGAGGACGCTGCGTCTATTTCCTTGTGCAATATCTTCTGAACTCTTTGGTACTTCGCCAAATAATATAACAGGAAGGACATTGATGAAGTAATCTGCAATAATTAACGCTACTATGATGTTGCATAAAGAAAATGCCCCATCCAATTGAACTCTCGTTTTGTACATTTAAGGTTTTGTGACATACTTAAATACATAAATTAGGGTTCATTTACAAAAATATCAGGTTGATGTACTTATAAGTAAACATTTATCGATTTCACTCACAAATAGGTACAAAATGCAAATTTTAACTTTACCGTATTGACTCCGATTAGAAGCATATCCATTAAAACAGTGGAAATATCTTCCGGGCTCATCTTCTGCTCTCCCATCAGCATAGATATTATTAGTCCATTTGCGCCTAAAATACTATATACTGTTAACTATTGGTTTAGTCAAGTTTAGGGACACTGTCTCAAACTGAATTAATTTTTGAACTGATATAATTAGAGCCTGTTTGACAATGTTCACTTGTAGAAAATAAAATATCAAATAAATTTAACTAAAACGTAAATGTACCCTTGTGAAAAATATCGCCTTCTGATTTCAACGATATCCCTTGCTCAGCTTCCATGACGTGCTTTCCAATTAGGCTGTGGAATGAACACACTAATAATAAAATAAGTATGTAGGTAGATGTGTTAATAGACCCACAAAAGAGGCACAAGAGATCCCAATGGGTCGAAGTGTATATGAAAGGACCCCTCTGATAAGCACAAAAGTGTGCTATCAAATGAGGCTTATTCGGCTCAGCAGCCAAAACAGAATCATAATCAAAGTCAAGAAGCGTATAAAGGTTTTCGCTCTTATACAACCTTTGGACAGCTTAAATAGAACTTCATACGTTTACTAGAATAGTGCGTCGTCTCGAAATGTGCATAGTCTAAAATGGAGTATGTAAGTAACAATAATAATATTTCGGTATGTCACGTTGTTCCGGCAAAGGTACGTTGTATTCTAGGTACTTGGGATATTTTTTTAATTAACATACTTGTCCATATTATCGCAATATTTGACCAGCGATCGCCAAGCGGGCGTGGGGAACAGCTTCCAAAGATGGAGGCCTGATTCGCATCTCACGATAGCATCTGTCGCCTTCTCCAGGCTATGGTAAAGCCAGGACATGTCGCACTGGTTGTAGATAAGCTCAGTGTCCAACATTGTAAACTTTTTAGAAAATATTAGCAACCCTGGACAAATCAAACGTTAGTCAAATTATTTTATAAATTAAAATAGGTACTGCATAAAATGCTTCATTACTGGTATACGTATACTACGACTAAAAGGCCCCCTACAAGACAGTCCATCAAGCTGGATGGATGTATGGTCGATATCCATAGATAGGGATATCAATAGTGAGTTTTAATCTTTTAATACACGAGGACTTAACCTACCCATACAGTCGAAGGCCCACTTGTGAATTTCACTATACAAATCCTTGGGTATTTCATCTTGGTGATTCCTGATATTGTAAAGTTTTCTCGTCAAGTTTTCACTAGTGTCGTATATGCCATGCAGATGCTGGGCTACAGAATTGTGGAGCGGGTCGTACACTAAAGATCTTTGGCGACTCCATTCATTACCGTGGCTGAGGGAAAATGAACTTTATTGTACTTTATCGAAATGATTTATGTACCTACCTACTTGTATGTGTGTTACAAACTTAAACTACCGTCAACTCAGTTAATACGGGGACTGTAACATCAATATAAAAAACAGTCATTCTATTACAATGTGTATATAACAGAAATTGTAAGTAGGTATAGGTTCTTAGGACTACGTCGTGGAAGTGGGGCACCTATACTATATTAAGTAGGTAGGCACCTAATAAATCTCTAAATATAGGTATCTTGAAATGGCACGATGTATTTAACGAATTTAACTCGCGTATTTTAATTTATTTGCTGATGATTCGAAAATCTTGCAGTTCCCATATTCGTAGCACTACTGAGCTGACGGTAGTCTGCTAATGTGAAATATAGGTACCTATTAGGTAGGCACTAAAATATAAAGGTAAGTAGGTATATATAGTTACCTATTTATATTAAGTACTATATAGATAGTATCTACTTATATTTTAGTACCACGCTAATAACGGTAAGGTAGGTATATTTAGTTTAAATAACAGCTATCTAAGTAATTAGACATGTTTTTTGGTTTTAAAAAGACTTAGCATTTCGGTACCTAGTATTATCTAATTTAAAAAGGTAAAGAGAAATTAGAACATGAAGACTAATGAGGTAAGGATAAATAGATAACGTGTAGCAACAGTATAAACTTACACAGAGTACATTCCGCTAAACAAGTGGTTCCTGTGTTGCATTCTATATTTCTCCAACGAGTCCAGACTGGATCTGACTGGAAGGTCCCCTTCCATTGTGTACACCTTCTGTATGTGCTCCGGATGGTTGATCAGCACTATGTCCCCCCCAACTGGACTTATGAATCGTACCACCGGCCCATATTCGTCGAATAACGCCGATATATTTGTTAGAGGTCTCTTGGTACTCATCAATGTGCCTATTAGATAAGATGTAATCATTTGCTATTTCGATAATCATAAATTGTAAGTAAGATCTGCAATTTTATCTTTGGTACCTACAGATATATTATTATAATAAAGATATGTCAAAAAATACTTGCCAATGTTAAGTCCGAAGGTCAGAAATCCAGCAGTTAATTGTGTACCGATTTCAGATAAGTATTGGCGAAAGTTTGACAAATATTTAAGCGATTTCGGCCCTGGAACTTCGTTAAACGGCAACACAATTGGTTCCTTTGATAATACCATGGGAACGACACGCGGAGCTGGACACATGGCTCCGACATTTGCATTTGTAGATGTTAATCCTGTAGGCTCCTCATTTTCTATTTTAGACGCCAAAGCCTGAACTTCCTGGGCATTTAAACTTTGCAATCTTATGTTACCCAAACTGACCAATCTTTGTTGACTTTGTCCGAAACCTGAATGTATGTATGAAGGAAGATAGCGTAGTTGATTTAGTAACATTTTTAAGTATATTTAATTGATTATAACGAACATTCACTGCTGTTGTTCGTTCCTCTTGATTGACATTAGAATTGAAACAAAAGAACATCGAAAATTATTTTGAAATTTAGCGCCATTTGCGGCCTTTATATTACTTGTCTATAGTAAAATATGATATAGACAAACTAAATGTTTAGCGATGTTTCCTACAAATAGAATTCTAGATAGGTGGTGTAAAAAAAGTATTTAATCGAAATCATGCAAAATTAAAATAAGAATTAAATAGTATTCGAGGATGTTTTTTTTTATCATGGTAACATTCATTGAGCTGTTTTTCAGATTTGAGTTAATTGGCTTAAAGCATCTATGAAAGTAAAAGTTTTACACATATAATTTTGTTAACTTGGTAGAAAACCGAGTTTAACTCGTAATATTTACTACTAATATGACCGAATAATATTGTAACTATAAAATAGTATTATTTTTGTATATAAATGGCATCAGAAATTTATATTATGTACATTTGTGCATTTCATAACAAGCTAGATGCAGGCTTTCGTTAGGCAACTGTATTGAAATATTCCTCTGAATCGCGATTGTTCTTCTAGTAGTAGATGGCGGGAGTGATCTCCGTGTGATATAATATTACTGTGTTAGATTAGTTTTTAAATTTTTAGTGTATATTATTATAGAATAGTTATTAAAATGACTAGGTAAATGTTCATTTTATGTGTACTAACATCTTCAATACTCGTATAATAATACTCTTGTCAAATCGTCAAGAGATTTTCCAAGTACGTCTTTCCACTATCACGATTTCCTCCTAAAAGAATACCTTTTGCTTTACAGAGCTAAAATAGAGCTAGGCGATGTGACACCGCATAATATAAAGCAACTAAAGAAGCTTAACACAGTTGTATTTCCCGTATCCTACAATGATAAATTTTACAAGGATGTTTTGGAGGCTGGCGAATTGGCGAAGCTTGCTTACTACAATGATATCGTAGTTGGAGCAGTATGCTGTAGGATAGACACGTCGGATAACTCACGGAGACTTTATATTATGACGTTAGGGTGTTTGTATCCCTACAGAAGACTGGGCATTGGCTCTCTTATGGTTGAACATGTGCTCAAGTATGTTGAACAGGATGGGAATTTCGACAGCATTTTCTTGTGAGTACGCCCACCTTTTATACTAATTACAATAGCTAACACTAAGATAAGCCATTGAAATAGATGCCTTGTATATTCAGTATATTCTCTAAGCATTGTCAATGTTCAAAGTAATTGAAGGTTATGTTTGCTTGATATTGGCATTCTTACTACTTGAAAACTGGCTAAGCACTTTTAGCTAGGTATTTAGAAATTTAAATAACTGTAAGTTGCATGTTACATAAAGAAAGTTTAGTGTTTTGTGTTGGTCATTATTATTAATTTTATTTATGGTAATCTTGCCTGCCACCAAGTATGACTTAATATTTCTAATTGATTTTCCAGGCATGTTCAAGTAAACAACGAGGGTGCAATTGATTTCTATAAGAAATTTGGCTTCGAGATTGTTGAGACGAAAGAACATTATTACAAGAGGATAGAGCCTGCCGATGCACATGTGTTACAGAAGACTATCAGAGAACCACAGACATCCCCTTTAGTAAATGGCACAGTGCCTCATGCTAAGACAAATGGCCACGACTGAGCGGACTAAGGAACCCCACTATGTACAAAACCTCAATGCGATTTCCATTCTATGATGACATGGATGTAATATTAAAATAATCTGTTCCTCTGTTGATAGTTCAAAAGCTAACCTAAATGTGAAATCATCATAAAATGGAAATATTAACTGGTTGTTAATTATAAAAGCCAAGTGATACAACATTTGTATAAAACCGAAGTCACTCCTAAGTATATTGACAGTCATAAATTAACATTAAGGTTTGGCTCATATGTAACCTTGCCAGTGTTACAACTTGCTTGAACAGAATTATCACTTGTACTCATAAATTTTTATTTTATTAATTTATTTACCATTCATAAATTATTTATAAAAATACAAATTGGGATATATTGGGACACTGATGGTTTATGAGGTATATTTTGGTAAAACAATAACTTGGCCTTATTTTACGAAAAGTATATCAACTACAAATGATAAGCACGAGAGTGTGGTGTGACAGATCTTATATTATAATTATGTATTTATTTTATCTGCAAAAGGAAATGATAGGATTTTAATGCATCATGTCCATTTTAAAGGGTACTTGTATAACAACATACTGAAATATATTTGTGCATAATATCACACTGACTGTATTTTAAGCAATTTCAAAGTATTTCTAAATTGATGTAAAGTGCTCAGGCAAGGTTACAGTGGTGCAATATTTTTAATGGATGGGTTTTAAAGTAAGATGTGGTTGTGGTAATCGAGGCCATAAACAATTTTGGATATTATGACTGATACTTTTCTTATTGTAATATCTATGTATCACAATTGTACAGAATTCATTACCTGATAAGTACTTGTGTGTTTTTGGTCTAATGTTTTTGACTTGTTCATTAATACAAAAGTACAGTGTGGATTTTATTATACCATTTGAATTTCAATATGCAAAATAATAAGCTATGCTCTAGGCATTCAGTCAAAAAACCAATGGCGCATGGAAGTCTGTGTCCAATTTAAATACATAAATGTAAGTAAGTGTTTTGATGTAAGATGTTTCCATTTTGATCAATTGTGATTACACCGAATCTGACTTAACTGGTATGTACCTCGCAATCCACTTGTTTTATTTTTCTGCATTTATTTATTTGTGTTCCAAGGCATTGAATACCTTGACATTAAATTAAATACTTGTAAATTTTTATTAAAATTAGCGTTTACTTTGCACACCGAAACAATTGATGTTCAATTAATTTTATTTCCCTTGTTGATTTATATTGAAATTTTTGTTCTGTTAAACATTATGTGATTTTAGCAAGATGAAATTTGAAGTGTCTGTAGGTAGTACTTTTCTAAGCGTTAAATATTTTTTACCAAAAAGTCAATTTTACCTGTCAAAATAATGAATCTATTTGTTCTGTAACCGATTTGTTGAATATCATGTTCACAACAACCTTAGCATTAGTATAATAAACCTGATTAACAAACTTTGATTTTAATTTTTTTATTATTATTGTCTCTTAATTTTAATATTAAATTAACAAAATTAAACATTTCAGGTAATACTTTCTAATTGTAAAATACTCGGTAAGTACATTGTCAAAAAAAATGTAGGATTACAGAAGTGCAAGTCAGTGGGAAAAAAAAAACAGTTGTTTAGTATTATTTTTATTTCAAATACTTTCGACTTTTATTGTATTCAACATAAGATATCGTCGATGACTAGTTTTTTTTTATGTTGGACAACAGCTTGGTCGTAAACACTATCTATTTAATATTTTAATATTGATATCTCATTTCCATCTTTAATTAAGGCCTGTAGTATTTGTCGTAATCGGTGTCGGTATATTCTACATTAACAATTTCGCTTTAGACTTTATTCTACAAAAATATTAAATACAATTTTTACAATCTTCATGAACAATTAAATTACAATACATTCGCACACATACGATAGTGCTGTGTAGAATACTGATTTTATGCTTTCAAAGCTTCTATTCACTATCACAGACAGTTAATAATTTAAAAACAAAAGGAACCTTATAAAAATAATGTCGAGTGACATGACGACTCGTAATCGAGTTCGGGTTAAAAAAAAACAGAAATTTAAAAGTACTATTTTGTTAAGACAACTAAAAGTAAAGTACATAAGCATTGGCGATAAAAAATATAATTAATTTCCAGCATTATTGAATTTAATTAATCACAACTAAAAGACTCGAGTATTTGTAACTTTTCTAGCAGGAATAATAATAATTTTATCACCATGAAATTAACTAATCGAATTATCCAGAGGATAAATAATATTACGGGTTCTTTTATTATTAGCGATTTTGGGTTTAAGCAATATTTTTATCTGCTAGAAATGTACGCAGCATGCCTACTCGTGTCTTGGAAATTATGGTCACAGATCCTAACACATAGTTTACAAATCACAAAACAACGAGAAATATATTTATATAAAAGGACACTAGCGTTTTTATATAGGTAATAAAATGCCGTCGTTTACTTGTCTGCTTCCAGCTCTCACAGTAGGTTTCAATGAGTATTACAAGATATGTATATTGTATATTGTGATAAGACGTAGATAGGTTAAAGTTAAATGTGAGAAAAAATATTACAATAGGTACATTAAATATGTCAATGTTAAATTAAACAATGTAAATAAATAAAAATTCTGACCAATCGTCCCACTCCTGCACACAGGCCTTTTGACATATCTAGAGGGACATATCTAATCAACTACGCTGGTCCAATGCGGGTTGGCAAATAATAAGTAAAAATTAAAGTTAAAATTGATATCAACCACGATTTTAGTTTATACCATAAAATTTATCAAAAATATACAATGACATTGTAATGAGCATTTCAAGTTTATATTCACGCCCATGTTTCAATATCAAATAAGGAAAACATGTTAATATAACAATCCGATTTAAATTAATTCCAAGTTTAGGTATATATAACAAAACAATAACACATTTTTTGTTCGTCATTAAAACAGTAGTTTATCAGCCAATTATTATTTCTGATCCATGTAACATAAATATAAACACCAATAAAAAATGCATGGCTAATTGGTTAATTAAAAAAAGTAAACAATCCACGTCACAATATAAAAAAAAATTGAAAACATATTATTATTTCCATTATATTGTTGTAGCTATAACTGAAATTAGCAATGGAGAAAGAAAATTACAAATTAAAGTTATATATCGCACACCTAGATTTAAAGGGAGCTAACTACAAAACTTGAAGGTTTGAGTTATGCAAACCATCGAATTCCTTTCAGCTAACTCTTCTAGCTTCATAATATAAAAAGCATAAATCTATACAGAAAACTCCTGCAACAGTGCATATAGACATAATATATCATCAGTTTTACGCTTTTCTAAAATTATATATTTTTTGAGTTAGTTCCCTTTAGACTTAGATGTGCGATATATAAATTATTTACAATCTAGTATAATATTTTTAACTCTGTCGTTATTCAAAACATAAAATAGCAATCTCAATGAATATTCTCGTAGAAATACTCATATTATTTACATAACGCTAAAGCAATTTCATAGTCGCTATAAATAACATTTAAAGCTTTAATACAGAATGTGGATTTATGATATAAAATAACCCGTTACAGCATAAATTACGTAAATAATAGTTCATAATAATATAACTCTAAAACAAGATTCATTTAATATGAAATATGAGGATGGGCGTAGCATGGGTTAACCAGGTTTCTCTTAGGGTCAGTAGTCAAACAGTTAACCAGACAGATTCATTGAACCATTGATATATATTGGTAGAAAAGCGACGTTGCTGTTAGGAGCGATCTTATTAATACTTGCTTTCTGGACACCTTTCCCCTACACCTTTGTACATTTACATTGTTTTCCCTTCAATATCTTTATTTATTTTATTTTGCAATAAAGAATTTAGATACATACACATACGAGGGGCGGAGGCGAGTGGGCTAAGATCACCCCATAATGCTCTGGGGTCCATTTCAGTTAAGCTACCGATTCAGATCTAGGTTAAACACCTAAAAAAATCACGAGACAAGCCTCCTTTGAAAAAGAGTCGTTAGTTACGCCAATGAATACGAGATCGGGTTAAGTTATCCTCTATAAATGTATTAAAACTATGAATAAGGATTTGCTAATATTTAACATGTATAAATTACGACTGTTTTATAGGTACACAACATCCGGAGTTATAATTTAAAATCTACAGAAATATTCGAGAGTTCAAATGAGTAAAAAAAAGGTGGCAAACATTCAACGTGGAATCACTTTCGCAATTAAGCGAGTATTTAAAAAAAACAGGTATTCATTACGCTACAGAGAATATTTCGACATCAATATTCATTTTGTTCAAATTGTTATTATTAACCACAATACTTTATTAAATACGTATTTAAGAGAACCGATAACATAGCGCGTATGTACATTAAAATTTATGACCCGAAGCGAATATACATTTATGTAACGTCGAACTTTAAAATCTTTATATGGGTATATTTTTAAAAATCTAATATACACATTAACAATTTTATCAATTCAATGGTGCAAGAACTTTCGGATATATTTTACAGGTTCTATTGTGGAAGCATTTTACTACACTTTGTGTCACTAAGGCTCAGGCACAATGATGGCCGCCGCGTGTGTTTAATCAGCTAGATGTGAATGAGGTCCAGCGACAAGCCTATGATTTGAGGAACATGACAGCAAGACCTCATTCTACACGACGCGTATCTAGCGGATTACACACGAGGCCACCCTCCATTCAAGCACGATAGACGTATATACTGTCCATTGACGTTTTTTCATGTGCGTGAAACAGCTTAGATAGTAAGTCTTCACCCGCCATCTTGCTTCATCTATGACGTGTAACATAGATTTAACATAATAAAGGACGGTCGGGGAGCACAGCGAACAACGGACGTTGCCCTTTTTCTATTTGTCTCTGTTGCACGCGCGTAGTAATAGTGCCCTCACGCTCGCACAGTAACCTTCAAGGTTTAGATAACGATAATAGATGACCATATTACACTGCAACCGCGATAGCGCTATACAAATCAACACCAGATAAAAGTGATAAGCATTATATACAATCCGACATATATGTAAATTCTTATTAATTGCAAATTTCTGAATGTATAAGTGTGAGTGGCCACACATATAAACATTGTTAACGTCTAAATAGACGTTTTAAATAGCATTTGTGATTGAGACGTACAGCTTGTAAGTATTATTGGACGTTTAGCATATTAGCGTGTAAAGAGGACGTCGGTTTCAGCTGCATCTATATTATATTCCAACTCTATGGTCACAGATAAAGCTACACGTGCGGATGGCGAATTGTCTATGTTATACGTCTGTTATAGCCTCACGTCGGAAGTAATTACAGCACAAACCGCACATTCATAAGTGGTTCTCGGCTGGGGGCGGAGCGGTTTCTAAATCTAGTAGCTGCTTGATGCGTTCTACGCACAATTTGGAGCCCTCGTTAGCTTCTTTGGCCATCTGTGGATAAAATTTTTAAATGTTAGTAGATATTTAACAGGATTATACAAATGGAATGTAAGAAAAACGTATACAATTCGCGTTTTTTATGGCTTTTTTTAAATCCGTTAATAATTTCTCATGCCTTTGCGGTTATTACACGTTACAATGAAATTAAACAAATATATGCGTTATTTATTATAATAACCTAGTCCACAAATAAGCATAGCTGTTACCTATGGACAATAGAATAAGAATCAGCATACAAATACATCTCAGACTCAAGTACAAATACTCGTGAGAATTACAGTGACCTTTAGTACGATTTGAGCCCGAAACTTACATCTTCTAATTCAGTGGTTTTTAATCATTTTAGGTGCATTAACTAGGGTCACTGATTTTACCCCTCCTCCTAATGACGACCTCGCTTGTCGGAGCTACCCTGTGCACAGATTTGGCACTCCACCCTCGCGAAATACAAGTTTTAAATTAAAAATTAAGTTGCTATTAATTACCAGGTTAAGAACCCAGGTTCTAATTGTATGGGTGATTTAATGAGCATTTGTCATAATTGGAACATACATCATCGTCAGTGACCAACACTAATGTAACATTTAACATCATGTTAAATAAAAACCCCCGACATGACATTTTCTTTGCAGAAATATTAATAGGTACTTAGGTAGGTAGGTACCTACCTAATAGGTATTAAGTTGTTATTATTATTATACTTTTTAGAGGCCTTTTAAGTTTTTATGTCGGGGGTTTTTATAAATTTTTATTTTTTTTTTTTATTTCATATTTTTTGTAAGTAGGTAGATAGGTACCTACTATATATTATTATTTTAACCAATATTCATTAAACACTGAATTTTGTTATGTACACATGATTCTCTTTCATTTGATACCCCACTCGAGTATATTTGTAGATCTTTATTTTTACAACCCCACTTTCGCCCCCCATATTAATTAATAAACGACTGGTACATCAAACATACCTAAGAACACTCTCGATATATTCATCTTTCCAACAAAAAAAAAACAGAATCAAAATCGGATCATGCGTTAGGGAGCTATGATGCCACAGACACACACACACACACACACACACACACACACACACACACACACACACACACAGACAGACACGTCAAACTTATAACACCCCGTCATTTTTGCGTCGGGGGTTAACAAAATGGTGGCTATCAGACGGGCATGTTTACCACGAAGGCCGCTCGCTGCTCGCTCGGGTGTGTATTCTTACCAGCGCAAAGTTGAGGAATCCATGCGGAAGTCCTTCCAACACGTCGATGCCGACCACGTTGCCGAGACGTTTTAGTTTCTTGGCGAACATTACGCAATCGTCCAGGCAGGGATCGAGGTGTACTGTCTGAAAAAAAAAAGGCAATTTCTTCATAATTTATGATTACATACAGTTACGTTTACATATCAACGCAGAGCTTAAACTATAAGGGTAAAAAATTTGAAATTTATTTCCTTTTATAACGTAGGGGAGCACTCAAGATTTTTAATGATTCACCCCCTAAGTGGGTGAGACACGGGGGCGCTTATTGTGCGCAGACGAAGTACTAAATATTGACGTGTAAAAGTGTACCTTAAGTCCTATTTGGTTCAAGTAGTTTTTGCGTGAAAGAGTAACAAACATACATCCATACATTCTTACAAACGTTCGCGTTTATAATATTAGTGCGGCGGCCCTGTCAGCAGATTCCGCCGCAACATGTCACGTAACCCACGTACCAGATAGATCAAGCAGCGATTTGCGCTGTTTCGATATAATATATAAATCACTAGCTTCTGCCCGCGACGTCGCCCGCGTGGAACTCCTCCTTTTTTGCAGTCGGTTAAAAAGTAGCCTATGTCCTTTCTCAGGCTCCAGACTTTCTTTGTACCAAATTTCATTTAAATCGGTCCAGTAGTTTTAGCGTGAAAGCGTAACAGACAGACAGACAGAGTTACTTTCGCATTTATAATATTAGTATGGATGTGTCTGATTAAATAAATAATCATTAATTAGCAGACAGTACCCATAGTGACCATGTCCCCGGAAACCGGGGACATAACATTTTTATCCTGCCCGGTAAAATTGGTAAGGATTTAATGAAACTCACCAATATCCTACAGGGCGGGAACCTTTTGAGTAGTTGTTCGTCTGCCCAGTACGGCGAGAGCAGCGGGTCGCGGGGCACAGAGAATATGAACTCGTCCGATGGACTACGCGCTATTAGTGCGTCTAAATTGGATCGCACTGCTAACCTGGTAGGACACATAAAATTAGGTATTTAGAACAATATAAATGTAATAAAATAATAATATAATATAAAAAAGGGAGAAGGTTTGTTTGTTTGTTTGGATCGAATAGGCTCCAAAACAACTGGACCTATTTGAAAAAATCTGTCACTGTTGAGAAGCTACAAGATTCGTGTGTTTTTCGACGTTACTAAAACTACAGTTCCCATATTCGTAGCAGACTGAACTGACTATAGTCTAATACTGAAGTTTATATATAATTAATTATATACTGTTCTTTGTGTAAAATGAACTCAATCACTATTACATAAGGTGCAAAATGCTAGTTAATACTCACTCTTCTTGTGTTGCTCTTGAGATTGTATTCGAACCGGTGATGTACGCCAGTCGAGACGACATAGCACCCATTATACCCGTCGCAGCTTCGCTTATTCTAAAAAAAAATATAATTTCCTATATCGCATTTATTATTAAATAGACAAATCACACCATTCAAATCAACGGAAAATAACATTATAATTTAAATTATACAAAATACCAATTTCTCTAAAATAAGGTCTTTCTTTCATGAAAAAAAAAAGAAATTACGCTATTATATAATATACGTTATGTTATATATATCAAAGTATCACTATGTTGCTGTAAAAATAATATACAAGTTAATGATGAGGTAAAAAAAAATAGGATTCTCATATACTTGTTTACCTATTTCGTATGGAACCGCTTTTGTTGGTGATATCTTAAAAACGCGGTTCGCCGCGACATATAATATTTAATAAATATATATTATCAAATTAAGGCAATACGACAAAATTTCCGGCAACTCCAACACTCAACTATAACTTTTATTGACGCTACATTATTTTATTTAGTTCCTCACCGTGTTTTTATTCTTTTCTTATGTTCTCTGTTGTCTCCATCATCCACTATGGGCACATCACCCACCAACGTACTCGAGTTTTCGGATTCTGCCTCTCTGTAAAAATAAACATAATATGTCCTATATTATGTTATATGGATGTATAATCTATATTATTGTAAAGTTTCATAATATCAATTCATTAGTTTTATGCGTGAAAGACTAAAAAAAAAATATATATCCAATGCATAATATACAGTGAAACCTGGTTAACTGGGTCTTCCAAGGGACCTGTAAATTAGTCTCACTTAAAGAGGTATTCCACTTACGCAGTGTCCCAGATATCTAGGTATAAAAAAATACCTGTCTCATTTACAGAGGGTTTCATTAACAGAGGTAAGAAAAGAGGTAATCTCTGTTATAGAGGTGTATTCAATAAAGCAACGTATTTATTTTGTAAACAATTCACTATTTTCCATAAAAAATATCAAAAATGTGGTTTAAAGACAGTTCTCCTGAAACTAATAATTCGTTGTTGACGTTTACAAAATTATTAAAAGTTGGAGGCAGATTATTTTACTGATTCGGGCACTGACGTTAATTTTAGTTTTTTTTTGTAATAATAAGGACTTTGTCCTCGTTTCGGTCTTTTTTAAATAAATACCCGATTAATAGAGAAACCGCATTAAAACTAAGTTATATAAGGGCCGATTTAGAGAAGTTCGAGTAGGTAAAAGAGAGAGGAGACATCCGAGGTCCGAGGTAGCCTATGTGTACCTACTGACTTTATCCCAGTTACAGAGATAAATACACGCGACTTCTCAATTATAGAGGTAATTATGACAAGAAAATAGAAATAACTTATCCCAGATAAAGAGGTTGCTTTTGTCTTACTAACAGAGGTAATTCATAGCCAAGGTGCCGGGACCTCAGCATGTGTTCCAGATATGGAGGTTTTTCACTTATCCAGGTCCCTCTTAAACAAGTTTCACTGTATTATATAATGAAAAAATCAAAGAGCTAATATTGATCCTTCCTAATTTTTTAAAAGTAAAATTGTAGTTATATCTGGTAACAAAGTGGTTTTCATTAAAAAATAATACTAAGTACCTACTATATATATACTAATATAATAAAGAGGAAAGGTTTGTTTGTTTGGATTGAATAGGCTCCAAAACGACTGGACTGATTTGAAAAATTCTTTCACTGTTGGGAAGCTACAGTATTCCCGAGGCTATAAAAGACATAGGCTATAAAAAAAGGGATCCGCGCGAAGCCGGGGCAGCTAGTCAAATATAAAATCTGCTAGAATCCGAACAATAAATTAAAATAAAAATATATTTAGGGACAAGATAACCTCCACAAAATTAGAAATTTACCGACCTGTGATCCTGTGTTCCTGTGTGTATGATCCTGTTTGGTTTGATG
The DNA here is from genome assembly GCA_038024825.1 of Polylopha cassiicola. NCBI lineage: Eukaryota > Metazoa > Arthropoda > Insecta > Lepidoptera > Tortricidae > Polylopha > Polylopha cassiicola. The sequence continues at coordinate 7,450,522 of CP149059.1, forward strand.
ACGGGTATACGCCGCCCCTCGGAGTCTGTGTCGCTGTCCAATACATATCGTTCCAGGAAATCGGACACCACTTGCTGTGATTTATCTTCGGGCGGGGTCACGCCTGAGGACAAAGGTCAATTTGAATTCAAAGACAGTATTGGACATGTATTTAAAAAAAAAAATACAAAGATAAACAGGTCAAATCACTTTTATCACTTTAGCATAAGATAGTTGTTTCTACTATTGTCAGCTCATTCGTGCTACGGTTATAGAATCTTTAAAGGCTCCGAAACGTCAGCCAATAAAATACGCGAGTTAAATCCGTCTGACGTTATTTCATTCCAAGGTCAAAGTTCGATAGTGAAGGCTCGTGATGTGAAGACTGTATATCAATTGTATCGAGACGTGACGAGAAAATTTAATGTCCAATATTTTTGAATAATCCAACTGGGCAACTATATAGTACATTACGCACCAAGGCCAGTAAAATAAAAAAGCCTCAGATCACATGTAATTGTCGTCCGAGGCGAAGCCGAGGTTGACAAAAATGTGATCTGAGGCTTTTTTATTTTACTGGCCGAGGTCAGTATACTATTTTTCTGTTCGACGAAGCCAGAAAGCGGAAATTTCATTTAGCGCAGCGGCCACAAAGTTGGCGCTTTCTGGCCGGAGGACGGAAAAATAGTTTTGCTTTTTTACCGAAGCGTCACAAGTACGGTGAGTGTTGGCGTGATCAAATTATACTCAAATGACTATGAATGACTATAACCTTATAATAAAATAGTCACGACAAAGTTTTAATGTTACAGTTGATGTTCTTATGGATATATATGGATTACTTTACTTTGTTTTCGATAGTTTTGCAATAAAAATAATAAGTTAAATACCGCACCGAGACCTGACTGCTACCCAACTCAAGATTAGCGACATCTAGCTAAATTTTTGATTCGGAATAACCTCTATTACAAATTGGTTAAAGATTATTTTCCTACCACGGAACAATTTTGCGAATGTTTTCCAGTAGAATCACACAGTGTATAATATACACCTATACATAGACTAAGTTTCGTGTGTCCGAGTGACTCTTAAATCCTGTTAGGCTGTATTTTATATGATCATTTTTTATGATACAAAACAGAATATTAATTAGGTAGTGATCAGTCCAAAGTACAAAGTTCCGAATAACATAACCACACGATGAGTCAATATTAGACGTTATTTTTAAGATCAAGTCACAAGGTCAATTCATGCCTATCTGATGTAATAAGTAAGCTTGGTTTATATCGAGCAAGCAATTCAACTTTATTAGTAAAATAATTATAAAATAATAAGTACTCAAAAATATATATAAATTTTATATAAAAAAATACATGCTATGCTATTATGGATCATAATCCATAAACTGAGAATCAGTAACATCGTTAATATGGAGAGACATTAAAACATTACATTAAGTATAGGTACATAATATATATTTATGTTTTTTAACACAAAAAAACATTGTATACAAATATAATTAAAATAGTTATATTTGTATTTATCAAGATTAGTATTCATGACAAATTCTTAAATTAATACAAATGAACACTTTTTCCTTAACATACATGTTTATAGCATATCAAAAATGATAAAATTTAACGCACGCATCTACAACAATATATAAACCCACCTTTAGCAACAGCAGATTGTCAAACTGTACATATCCATGGTCACGGCCAGTCGAACACGCGCCGTCGCACCGAAAAAATGTTTCTACTACTGTTACTATTCATTACCATCATCATATGCGGTTGGTTATACCTTAAACTTACATTCGGTATCTGCAAATGTAGCAAGCATATGGTAGGGAAAGTTGTGATAGTGACGGGTGGTAACGCCGGTATAGGCTATGAGACCGCGAAAGATTTGGCTGACAGAGGAGCGCGTGTGATACTAGCGTGTAGAAGCAAGGAACGCGGTAACGCCGCTAGAGACAAAATAATAGAAGCTACGGGAAACACCGACGTACACTGCCGCACACTTGACCTAGCTTCGCTGACCTCGGTAAGGACGTTCGCAGCTGAAATACTCAAAACCGAATCACGCATAGACGTCTTAATAAACAACGCCGGTATTTACGGATCGAAATACGAGTTCACCGAAGATGGATTTCTGCTTGGGATGCAGAGCAATCATTTCGGACCGTTTCTACTGACTAATCTATTACTGCCGTTGCTCAAATCTTCGGCTCCGAGTCGCATCATCAACGTTTCATCGATGGCACATGGCCGTTCCGATCCTATTGATTTTAAGAATTTAAACGCCGAGAAGGAGACGAAAGACACTTTGAATCCGTCCAGCGTGTACTGTACATCGAAGCTTTGCAACGTTTTGTTTACGGTCGAATTGGAGAGACGTCTCAAAGGGACTGGTGTCACAGCTTACGCGTTACACCCTGGAGTGGTGGGGACTAGCATTATCAGTGACGTACCTATACTTGGGTGGATTGCACCACTGATAAGGGCGGTCGTTAAAACACCGTGGGAAGGTGCGCAAACTATGATATACTTGTCCGTTGCACCGGAGGTGGTATCGAAAAGCGGTCTGTACTTTAGAGACTGTCGTCAAATTCCAGCTGGAAAGTACGCGCAAGATAAGGACACGGCGCGGGAGCTTTGGGATTACTCCGAGAAAGTTCTTAAACTAAAGTAAATAAGTAGCTAGTTGTATTCCTTGAAACGTAAACTAAAAATTAATATACGGGTTAAATCCGTCATAATTGTTTTATTCCAAAATTAAGCAATAATTGAATAATTGCAGTATCTGTCAAGGACATAAGCGACGCACGTATTGTAACGATCAATGAAAGATAATAAAAGTGTTTATATCTCATTGATCCTCCCGGATTTAATTGCAGTATTAACTAGTTTGGATTATGTTACTAACTATAGGGAAATATCCGAAATAAATGATTGTATTAATATAAATAGACCTGGGGGGCTAGACAAATGCACAACGTTCAACGTTAACGTTAAACGTTAGCACCAAAATGTATGGGATTTGACATTTGTGACGTAAGTGACAGTCGTTCGCGGATGTCAAATCCCATACATTTCGGTCCTAACGTTTAACGTTAACGTTGAACGTTGGGCACTTGTCTAGGGCCCCTGATTAAATAATAACAAAATAAATAAAAAAAAATCTGAAGTTATGTTTTAATCGTACCTTTAGTATTAGAAGTGACCTAACTGGAAACTAGGCAAATTCAAATTTAAACGTGACGACTTAGAATCTTTAATGGAGCAACGACAATTTAGAGTTAACTAAAACTACTACACTACTTTGAAAACACTCATTTTGTGTTTTAAGTTTTTCAAGTATCGTTTCTCCTTTATCTCCGCTGTCCACCCGTCTGTCGCTATATCTCATGAATTGTGATAGTTATCCAGTTGAATTTTTGAAACCTGTAGATTCTGTTGACGGTATACGAATCCGCACTTGGCCGGTTTCTTCCTTTAGCAATAAGTTATGTCAGCCATAGATTATATTAGATTATTTTTATCACGAAAACGTCTGCGGCCTTGTAAGTTACTACCTGTGATTTTCACTACACCTATATTATCTATATAAGATAAGAGACTCACTGCAACTTTACGTTTAGGTATTCATTATAATAACGCTCATCATGAGATTTAATTTCTTTTTATCTATCTATTTCTATAGAAAAATCCAATTGCTAAGAAAATAGTTGCCTTTTTGATAACCAACGAAGAACATAATTAAATACTTTCTTATGCGTAACCAGTTTACAATAAGTATGTAAGGTTTTTGTCGTGTGAGAAAGCAAGTGTCACTGTCATGTACATAAGAGAAAGACATGTATAATCACGAAAAAATGCCGTCTATACTAAGCGTCGCAAGAAAAAAGAAAGATGGCGGCTACTATTGGCTATAGATAAAAAAGGTAAAACATAGACAATTTGTTATGTTAACTCTTAACAGAATAATTTCTGATGCCTTTGCGGTTATTACACATTGGAATGAAACAACTATAAACGGATTTAACTGGCGTATTTTATTTCATTGGCTGACGTTTCGAAACCTTTAGGAACGTAACGTACTTTCCAAAAATCAGCCAATAAAATAAAATACGCGAGTTAAATCTGTTTATAGTTGTTTCATTACAATAACTCTTAGGGGCCATCGATAAAGTACGTCACACGAATTTCATAATTTTTGAAATGTGATGTCACGAAACATAGAACCCCTCCCACCCCTTGTCACACTTTGTCGACCCCCCCTTACGTGTGACGTACTTTATGAATGACCCTCTAACTGATTTGTCAAAGCTTCATAGGCCAAGGGATAAAAACTTACCCGTAGCTGTATGTTCGCTTTGCAAAGAGGCGGCGCTTATAGTCGTGTCCGACGATTTCCTTCGCTCGCTGCCCGACTTGTGAGCTTGCAGTTCAGCCAGATCAGACGGAGACACCTCTTCGAATGACGAGGGACCTTCGCTAATGCCTTCTGTTATTAAAAAAAAAAAAACTTAGTATATTAATGAACGAAATGAACAAAACGCGCAATTTTTTATGGAATATTTTAGGCTAATGGAGTTACGTGGTCAAATTTCGATATCCCACTCGAAACCAACGAACCAGATGCATAAAAATATTTTACATACTTATATAAAATAAATATTAATTATTTTAGATAGAGTGAATTTCATCACTGAGTATCATATTCAATTAGCTAGTTATACGGTGCGAGAAAAAGAAAATGTTCAAGAACTTGTAAATTTACTTTTTATATGTCAACAATATAATATAAAATAAACATTGCTTTAAAAAAAAAAAAATACATTTATATTATTGTACCTTGTGACGGACTGACTTTGAGGAATCCGTTGCTGTCAATGGGCGTGGTCGCGTTAGAGTGAGTCGAATGTTTTTCGTCCTTGTTATTCCCTTTCGCGCTCGGCGGGCAGGCGTATGCTGCGAAACAATAGCCAAAATTAACGTTTCCTCTTAATATTCTTATCCAATTACAATAAATTGCTTAAAAGACTATATTAGTAAACCGATTGATTTAAAATGAACAATGAACTCAAAACATTGTAATTTTAAAGTAATTTAATTTCACAAACTTTTATTAAAAACTAAAAATCGGGTTTGGTATGAAGCCAAATGGCAGTAAAGGGTCAAATAGACACAGCAGCCATTCCGAGCTTGGTATAAAGGTAACAAAGAAAAAACAATTTTCTAGAGCTAAGACTACTTAAAATAGACACACAAACCTTTAAGACACCGCATCATGAACCCAAAGGGCAGTAAAGGGTCAAATAAACACAGCAGCCATTCCGAGCTTGGTATAAAGGTAACAAAGAAAAACAATTTTGTCTATTTTAAGTAGTCTTTATTTTAAAATTTTAAAATAGACAAACAAACCTTTAAGACACCGCATCATAAACCCAAAGGGCAGCAAGTGGTCCCTAAATACCTACCTATTTTCTAAGTAAGATTAACAACTTAAAATAGACAAACAAACCTTTAAGACACCGCATCATGAACCCAAAGGGCAGCAAGTGGTCCCTAAATACCTATTTTCTAAGTAAGATTAACAATTTAAAATAGACAAACAAACCTTTAAGACACCGCATCATAAACCCAAAGGGCAGCAAGTGGTCCCTAAATACCTACCTATTTTCTAAGTAAGATTAACAACTTAAAATAGACAAACAAACCTTTAAGACACCGCATCATAAACCCAAAGGGCAGCAAGTGGTCCCTAAATACCTACCTATTTTCTAAGTAAGATTAACAACTTAAAATAGACAAACAAACCTTTAAGACACCGCATCATAAACCCAAAGGGCAGCAAGTGGTCCCTAAATACCTACCTATTTTCTAAGTAAGATTAACAACTTAAAATAGACAAACAAACCTTTAAGACACCGCATCATGAACCCAAAGGGCAGTAAGGGGTCCATGAGGCACAGCAGGCGCGCGGGGCTCGGTATGAAGCTGACGAGCAGCGGCGCGTACGCCAGGAACAGCCCCGACGGCGGCCGCAGCCCCCCCGCCAGCAGCTTCAGCGCGCAGCTCGCCAGCAAGTTCGCCCCGGCGGAGTCGCCGGCGAACACTATCCGCTTACCTAACAATAGACATGACGATTTTTTTTTTCTTTATTCATCAAGATTGCCGATAAATATTGGATACGTATTTCTTTTCCCAATCGAAGAATAAATGGCAAAGACAAGTGTTTGTAAAGTTTAGGAGTGCGAGCGACGTCACGTCTAGGTATAAAATGTACCATATCGTGACGTCACGAGCCCCCCCCCCCTTTCGAAATTTAGAAGCATTTATCTTTGGCGTTGTTTATTTGTTTGAGAAAAGAATAAACAAGTGTTGAATAAAACGAAAAAACGATGAACCAACATAGACTGACAGTGTTCGATTTTTTTTTTCATTATTGATTTTGAATATCATCGATTGATAACATGATTAAAAAATGTTTGCCTTTGTATTTTTTTTCTTAATTGATACATACGAGATTCATACGACATCTATACGACACCAATACGTCATAATTAATAGAGTAGCCCTAAAAATATTGATCTCACTATACCTGTAGTACCAATCTCCTTGAAATTATTCAACATCCAGCAGTACGCGTAGAAGACCTCCTCTAACGCCCTTGGGAACGGCGCTTGCGGTGCTAGACTATAGTCCACAGATAATATAGGAACGTTTAATTTGGCCGCCCACTCTCTTAAGTACATTTCGTGGGACTTTGAGCTTTGCGCCACGAAGCCACCGCCGTGGCAATGGAACACTACTCCTTCAGCCGGCGGGAGAGATGACGAGCCTTCGCCAGTCTGTGGACAAATATAATTTATAAAAAAAAAACTTCAAAATTACTCCCCTATATATTTTGTAAGGTAACCTTTTAGACGTGAAACCTTTCTTACATATTTACACCCCCCTTTTTCTTCCTCTACATCAATTAGTGAATATTCAGCTTCATCTTAATCGATCACGGAATCGAAATAGAAACTTTTATACTTGTGTAATCCCTTATGTTTAATTTTTTCCTTACGACATGTAAGTATAGTACATTACAGACGGCGCAGGGAAGTGACGGCTTGCGAGCCGAGTATACAGTATAGACGGCCGACCGAAGGGAGGCCGGATATTGTTACGAGGCTTGCAAGCCTCTTCCCGGCTAGGCATGTATAGTGCTTTTCTCAAAGTAATGCAATGAAATAAATAAATACAACATTCAAATAAAATAAATAACACTTGAATAACAGAATTTTTTATTTTTTTACACCAAATACAACTTGATTACTTTATTCCGTTCTTGAGAATCACAACTTCTAACATGTACCAGTAAATCCCTTTACTTAACAACTTCTAGTTATCAATCGTATAAGCGTATAAGTCTTGAACAGGCCGTTAACCTCCAACCTCTAAACATTGCGAATTCATTTTACAATATTTGTCCAAAGACAGCCATCTCCTTTTTCGTTCCCGCGACTTCTACCATGACAGCTCTGATTGCTGCTCGCCTCTGATTGGCCACGCTCGCTCGTCCGCCATTGGTCAAAATATACAATAGCCAATCATAGATCAGCGCGAATGTTGCCATTCGTAACTTAAATATACCAGTAAAACTAAACAAATAACAATACTTTTTAAAAATCATGACAAGTATAAAATTGAAATTAATCTAATAATACAGATTCTTTTTTTATTCTCAGTTCGTGTATAATATAGGCATTAACGCGAATATTTTTGGTACAATAAAGTTCTAACTTATTAAAAAAAAACGGTTGCTTAAACTGTTTATGAAGATCAACGCCATGTTGATATTCAAATTAAAAAGAAATTACTTCCCGGCCTAGGCCAGGAATGATATATTTCCTGGCGTGTTTTGACGCACGTAAGGACGATATTTCATTGCATGTTTGAGAAAAAATATTTTCATAAATTACGTAAGTGATACAAAAGCTGAAATATTTCCAGCTTCTAGTATTTGTGGTTTCAGCTTCGTGTTTACATCAGACAATCAGTTTGACCCCTTAATATTAAATTAAATTTAACCCTTGAACAGCAGGGGGATACCTTCTGCTGTTGTAGGGTTAAATTGGCTACAAAACTGCATCAGCCCATAACATAAATATCTTGAATGTTGGTTTACTTACCATACCAGTCCTCTTATTAACACTAATGAGCCTGACATTAAGTCCTTGCAACCCTAAATGCACTGTGGGTGGCAACACTGTGATCTCTTTGCCTTCTGTGGTAGTGACTACTATTGGCTCAGGTGGTATTGTGATCAATTTGTTTATGGCAACTGTGGACGACATAAGGCTTGGCACTCGTTTCATTATTTCTGGAATATCATAAAAAGGTTGCATTATGGTTTGGCAGTATAATCTCCGCTTATGGTTAATTTTATAAATAAGTAGGTGTAATGTTTTTTTTTCTTGCTTTGTTTTCATTCAAAATAATTTATAAATATGTATACCTAAGTGTTAGAATATCATCAGCTCAATTAGCTACGTAAGTTTTGTGAAAAGTCAGCAAATAAAATACGCGAGTTAAATCCGTTATAGCTTTAATTCCAATGTTATTTTGATTCTTTCCCAACTATCATGTATTATATTTATATATTTTTCTTGTACATTTCTCAAATTTATAAACTATTATATAAGTAACTGTGTGCCATATAAATTAAATTTTATCACAATTAAATAATATCTACCTAGTAAGTAATTCCAGATTTTTAACAACTACAAAAAAAAGTAATCAATATTGGCACCAAATATTTGTATAAACAAAAATAACACAACACTTTTAAACCTTTAGAAACAAAAGGGCATAAATAACAAATTTAGTATATTGCATATTAACACTTACCACTCTCTGCCAAAAACCAGAACGCCTTACAGAACTCGACGCTGGCAGACTGTGAGATGTTCACGATACGCCTTGCTCTCATCTCTGGGTCTATCAAGTACTGACCACCTGTCCAGACTGAGCTAATGAGATTGCCGTGACTGTAGTACGCTTCAGAGAAACCGGCCATGCATATCGATATGCCTTTTAATATGCCACGCATTGATGGCAGGAACTGGAATAAAAAAATGTATTTAAATACAGACTATATAAGCCAAAGTTAAGTATTTATGGTCAGTGTGTTAGTAGAGCGGGTATAGACAAAAGTATTTTTTTGAAGATAAAATGTCTAATCTAAATAAAAATGTCTGCTAGATTGAGTTAATCAAATGAATTACATAGCAAATAATAATTAAAAATTAATAAGATTTTCGTGAGTTACAAAATATATATAAATACTAGCTTCCGCCCGCGACTTCATCCGCGTAGAACTCCTCCTTTTTTGCAGTCGGTTAAAATGTAGCCTATGTTCTTTCTCAGGTTCCAGACTTTCTTTGTACCAAATTTCATCAAAATCGGCCCAGTAGTTTTAGCGTGAAAGCGTAGCAGACAGACAGACAGACAGACAGAGTTACTTTCGCATTTATAATATTAGTAGGGATTGTAATACAATATTAAAATTCAAAAGTATAATAATTATTGCGATTTTCACACATTGAAATAAAACAACTATAATGGAATCAAGTATCTAATGTATATTTTTTTTTGGTCCTGAATTTTCACGCCAAACCGTTATAAGTACTCGTAGTTGTTTTATATCAATATTAATTATTTATTATAATAAATACAATCTAATATTAAAAATAATTACCTGAAACCCGAGACATCGTCCATAGAAACAATACTGGTTAATAGTGTCCGCTTGAGAGAACAGCTCCTCAGGAGTTCTGGTCTCCGAGGGGAAGAGGTCGCCAGGGGGCGCCCAGGTCAGCAGGGTGTGGATGTGATGCAGACAGGTCCCGAGCGAGGCGAGGAGTTGACCGCATGACTCCACTTCCCTGAAACAAGGTAATTATAAGCAATCTTTGTTTTACAAAAGGGAAAATATGTGTATACAATTTTGAACTTTAAGACGAGGTGATAAAGTGTAAACATTATACGATTCAACTTGTGTATATCAATCATAATTATTATGCAAATTGCCTCAATTTAGAAATTGTGTGAGTTCCTTAGGTTAAGCTTGTATATTTATTATGTCTTTGTACTACAACAGTTTATTTGTGCATATGTCTGATAATAATATACCAAAAACTTACAAAAAGTATGTAGGTATTCGGAAAATATTCTATATACTGACAGCTTGTGCTCGCAGCGGGGCTTTCATGCATAGGCTTTGGGTTTATGCATATACAGTGTAAACTCCATGTAATGTCACTCGATTTAACGATAAACTGCCTAAAGCGTCGAAATGACTGTTTAGTTGGTTTACTTGTTTAACATACAATGATATATATACTCCATACGGCACTACACTCGCTCTCAATAACGACAATTAAGTAATAAGAAGCCTTACTAAGTCACCATTTTTTTTTTGACAACCGTTCTTTTGTCGCTTTATTATCCTAGCTGTAATAAACTCGACTGTCGGCATCATGCAAACCAAACTTTCTAAGAAATGTGTTCTTTTGTTTACAAATTAGGATTGCACGTGTAGACCACTCGTTGGCCATGACTAATAAGTAGGAATCATGGATTTATACGTTATCATATTCTTAGATGTTCACAAAATTACTGGTGCAGCAAAAAACGTCAGACAAAAATAACAGAATATACGCAATAGCGTTCAAAGAAGATTATTTTTTATGTTTATTGTCTATTAGCTTGAAATAAACTTTTTCTTATCATAATTCTGTTTAACGACCTCTCTCTATAACGTCCAAAAATGCATGGTGCAAGTGTCGTTATAAAGAGTTTACACTGTATTTAAAACACTATGCTGATATGGAATTATACACCTATGACTAGCAGTGATTGGTGCTACTCAATATTCTTCAAGCACTTCTAAGACACATAATTATTAAAGTCCAAAATAATACAGACAAGGAACGAAATAATACAGAATACATACTTAACAAAATACCCCTTCCGGAACAGCAAAGCATCTCTACCAGTGCAGACTTGTCGGCTGAGCTTTAAACCATGCAACACGCAAGAGTCCACCACAGATACGAAACTTCGATAGCCATTCCCTGGGGATTTCGCATCAAAATCATACAGTGGGGCCACCTGTAAAAATTAGAAAAAAAAAACTTAAGTATTCTTCTTTAGCCAATTCATGATGGAGGATGTTTATTTATCATTATGATATACTAGCGGCCCGCCCCGGCTCCGCATGGATACCTGTTTTTTTAAATATAATACAGCCTATGTCACTTGGGAATAGTGTAGCTTCCCAACAGTAAAACATTTTTTCAAGTCCAGTAGTTTTGTAGCCTATTCAATCCAAATGAACAAACAAACCTTTCCTCTTTATTATATTTGTACTAGCTTCTGCCCGCGACTTCGTCCGCGTAGAACTCCTCCTTTTTTGCAGTTGGTTAAAAAGTAGCCTATGTTCTTTCTCAGGCTCCAGACTTTCTTTGTACCAAATTTCATATAAATCGGTCCAGTAGTTTAAGCGTGAAAGCGTAACAGACAGACAGACAGACAGACAGACAGAGTTACTTTCGCATTTATAATATTAGTTAGGATAGATAGACTAGCTTCTGCCCGTGACTTCATACATCCATCCATTTCCTCTAGCTAAACATTGTATATTTTATATCATTGAAACCTTTGGACAGTTGTTGAAAACTCATTTACAAATATTACTTATTTAATGATAGTAAATTATGTGAGTTCATTAACAAAAGTAGTGGACTTTGTCCACTAAACACACAGAGGCTAAATAGTTGTAATGACTTCATACTTTAATGACTATTACTCATTGATATTGTCAATATGATTATTTCTAGGAAAACAATAAAACATCATATACATCATAGATCTTATTAATCTTTGCAACCTTATTGTTAATAAATTGATAATGCATGTTAAGAATGAAAGTGACCTAACTCGAAAAGTGTCATTATGCAAATTCAAGTTTAAATGTTATACTTAGAATCATTATTAGACTAACAATATTTTTTGAGATGAGTCACTTTGGTTAAAACCAAAGATGCAATATTTACATTAATACAACAAAGCAGATTATCTAAGTAATCATTACTAATCCCTACTAATATTATAAATGCGAAAGTAACTCTGTCTGTCTGTTACGCTTCACCCTTAAACTACTGGACCGATTTAAATGAAATTTGGTACAAAAAAGTCTGGAGCCTGAGAAAGAACATAGGTTACTTTTTAACCGACTGCAAAAAAGGAGGAGTTCTACGCGGACGAAATCGCGGGTAGAAGCTAGTGTAAAATAAAATCTTCTTAACATTGTACCATACATAAAGGGTTCATTGTTTTTGTAATGTGTGAACTTTGTTCTCAGTTTCAATTAAACATACAATGTTTTCACACATGTACCAATTAAAGTCTAAATTTGCATCATCTGCGGAAGAGGAGCATAAGTCACATACAAGCTGCATATGATTTAAATTACTCTTCCACATACATAAGGAATTGTTTACAATAATCTCAACTGATTATGCATGTGTGTACTACAGAATTATCTTTATTATTTTGTACACTAACCTTAACACATGTTCTGTTAGGTCAATTATGTTATCATCTTGTGTTAATCATCTCTAATGAGGCTCATGCAAGCTTGATGACATTTTTTTATTGGAACAATAAAAATGTATAATTCACTATAATTTGGAGATCTTTAAAATTTACTGACTCAGTTGATGGTATAGTCTAATTAAGATTTTTTATTAGCATAATATCAATGTACCAAGAAATTAAATAACATTATCTTAAAAACATAATTATTATTATAAGATTATATGTTAATTTCATATGGTTTTGTCAATAACTAAATATTTTGTTTTAGGTATCTGTGTTAAATTACTTTAATTTAAATATATTATGAGGTCTGGAAGCATAATTGTATTCTTAAAACTGCAGCTAAACTTTAACTATATATAAAATTAATATATGAATAATTAGACTTTAGTAAGACTCTGGTACCTTTTTAATATAATGAATATTATTATGGAACTGTCACATCAAAGATAAAAGCAGAGTTTAAGCTATAACTTATGAGTAAGCAAGTTAGATATAGTTATAGTTAGTTCTATATAAAATATACCTACTATAAAAAATATAAAGAATCATAACTACTTGTTGTAGCTGTGTCTAATTGTATAATAAGAAAAAGGACCTCTAATTTTGTTTACAAATTACTAAAGTAAACTTTTAAAAACGAAATGTTTATAACTTTCTTACCTTGCGTACATGATCAACAAGGGGCCACACAGTATCTATGTGATCCATAAGAGTCATGAAGCCCTGGTACAACCGCTGCCCATTTTCACTGTCATCTGGCTGGAAAAACGTCGCATTATTCTGACAGGAGTCCTTCAAAGCCTCGTACATGGCATAGGTCGGTGGAGCGCCTTCAGAGGACTCCTCGCAGCACAGCGCGGCTTTAGCAGGGGATTCCGTGTAGGACGTCATTTTAGACAATCTCCTTGTCCTGAAGAATAAACCGCGGGCTCCGCGACTAAACAACTTGAATTTCATCTGCAACGTATTTAATATAAACATCTCACGCACTATTTGTTATGCATGAAACGTATATTGACACTATTCAAAGAATAATTACAGAATGTGATGATACAGAACGTCACTGGCATTGTGTAACCCTTATGATCGGCGTCTGGGTCAAGCGATTTTATTAATAACATAAGGACATTGTATATAATATAATTAATTAGTTAAATTGCCAATAATTTTCCAATTCGCAGTGCCCATTTACGTCAACAGCAGACGGAACGTGCGAGCTAGTCGAGAATAAATAATGAGAATAAAAAAATGACACTGACAGTCCTCGAATTACAGCTAGCAACACTCAATTTACTAGTTAAGGCCAAGTGCTCGCGACCTCATCTTGGCGAGATAATTATAATCATTTAAAATTATATACATAAATATCAAGTAATAGTGATAAAATAATCAATAACGTTATCGCACTAACGATTTCAAAAATATGTATATTTATAACTATAAAACCGACAACGGATGTCAAACTTGTCCTTTCCTAGCTTAGAGAATAGATACTTGATATATTCTCTAAGTTTCCTAGTTCAAGGGACAAGGTTAGTGATATAACCTGCAGACGCCTGCAGTATTCTCTCCTGGTGCTGTCAAATTGCATTTGACATAATTGTGACATGTTAATGTTATTTTAAGTTTCGCATGTCAGCATGTTTTGTTTACATTTCTGTATAAATACACATGGTAGCACAATATAGTTTTAATGATCAATAATAATGGAAGAACTGTCGATGGAAACCGATATTCCAGAATCAACAACAACAGATCTTAATGAAGCCGTATTATCAGAAACTCCGGCACCCGGCAACGAAGAGATTTTATATCAATATCCAACTTTATTCAGTGGTAAGACGCTGTTGGAACTGTGCAGTGCATCTTGGTCAAGTTCTGTTAAGGGTCAGAATGATTTGCAGCCTTATTTGCGAGGTTGTAAATGGTCGCCTGATGGTACCTGCTGCCTTACTGTAGTTAATAATGATGGTGTGCATGTCGCGGAGCTGCCGAGGGACCTTTATACGGGTAGTGCTGCACCAGATAGAACGATAGACATCTTGGATTCAGTGATACATGTTAAGGAGTCGGGCCTTGTGTATGATTTTTGTTGGTACCCCTGTATGAACAGTGGGTTTCCTGAAACATGTTGGTAAGTTGGTAATATTTAGTCATACTTGTTACAATGTGAAATGTTTGATAGAAGGAAAATAGAATTACTTACCTAGTTGTTTACTATATATTTTTTAGTTGGTTAACAACGAAACAGAATGCTCCCGTGCAAATGTGGGATGCATTTGACGGCTCCTTGAGATGTTCTTATAGGGGGTTTAACTCTGTGGATGAGATGGAGCCAGCCATTTCTGTCACCTTCACACCGGATTGCTCTAGAATTGTAGCGGGATACAAAAAAGTGTTGAGGACTTTTGAAGTGGAAAGGTAATTGTTCTGTTTTATAATATCCCGTATCCATATGTACAGAACCAGAGTAGACACTATAAGGAATGCACACCCTAAGCATAAAAAAGCTTTGAATATACTTCTTTAATACACTCAGTTAAACAATTATAAGTAGATTTGTAAACACAATGAATTTTTTAAGCTGAAATTGAAAGCAATGTTAACATTACTCTTTAGTTTTAAATATTAAAGAAATGAGCCTGTACATGTCATCATAATTATTTTAGCTTATTCCTTCAATATTGGGAACAATAACTAAAACATTAAAGTAAGTAATTTCTTTCTTCATTATATTATAGTATTTTATCTGCCTATGTAAGTATATTCTATTACTCATGCTTGGTACGTCTTTTATCTATAATCGAATCCTGTATTGTAATTGACTTTCAGACCAGGCAGAGATTGTGCAGAGCATAAAATTTCCTCACCAGCGTCTTGCTTAGCTACAGATAGCAATCTGCTAGCAGTTGGTTCCTGGAACACAACAATAAGTCTATATAATGTCAATGAAATGGGCACTTATAAAAGTATTGGCAAAATGCATGGACACTCTGGTAAAAATTTTGTCCTTTGAATTTTTTAATTATATAGTTTTTCGATGTTTTTACTCAGTCACCGCTCAATAAATTTTGATAAAAATAGGAATTAGTCTTGCTTGCTTACAAATACATGATGGATTAACTTACATATATTAATATGGACTAGGTATATATTATTTATGGATTAAAATAGCATTAAGTATGCAATTTTATAATTTATAACAATTATTTTATTTCTTTAATTGTGTAATGACTTGAAATACCTAAATCATCAATAAATCGCACCTTCGGTAAAACAAGGGCACAATTGTCAAAAAATCAAAAAAATGAGTCAAGTATACAGAAATGTTCAAAATTTTACTTACTCATTTTTGAATATTTTGACAATTGTGCCCTTATTTTACCAAAGGTGCGAAATAATGAATATGAATATTAAGTGTTAGACTATTGTCACCTCTGTCTGCTACGAACATAGCAACTTTAAAGTATTCGAAATATCACCATAAACTTAATATACTTACGCAACTACAAAAGTATCACAAACTATTATTTTATTATTTACTTAATGAGAAACTTTTTTGAAGGTGGCGTAACGCATATGAAGTTCACTCCTGATGGTTTGAAACTGGTGTCAGGTGCTCGTAAAGACCATAGACTGTTGGTGTGGGACATCAGATATTATCGGAGACCACTCAACATCTTGAGCAGAGGAGTGGATACAAACCAAAGAATATACTTTGATATTTCACCGTGTGGAAAATATCTAGTAACCGGTGGCACCGATGGTATATTGAAGGTGTGGGACGTTGACCATGGTGATTGGAAGTCCAGTTTGGATGTTGAAGATGTTACTGGTGATAATTCTACATATAAGGTACTTTATGTAATAATGTAATAATTACCAACTCCCCGCAACTTGGTCTATGTAGATTTATTACTTCAATAGTACTACTACTAAAGGACCTTGAAGGTTACTGTGCGAGCGTGAGGGCACTTTTACTACGCGCGTGCGACAGAGACAAATAGAAAAAGGGCAACGTCCGTTTTTCGCTGTCCTTTATAATAGTAGTTTTAGAAATTCTATTGTACTTGGATAGTACATACAAACACTTCATCCTATGAGGGGATGATATCGAGATGAGAACCATTGTATATTCTTCTTCAGGACTATACTAAATTTATTATTCATACTAAATTTCATCAAAATCAGTTCAGTGGATATTAAATCCCTATACAGATTTCCACCCAGTGAAAAGGTTCACTCCCTTGAGGGATGATTTGAATCTCTGGATAAAATTTTATCAAAAATGGTTTTGTGGTTTAGATATGAGTGTATCAGATAGACACACAGTTATAAGTAAGGATTTTTAATGTTTTTGTAATTATTAAACATTGGAATAAAACAATATTGCCTAACGAAAATAAATATGTATGTGAAAATATGATAAGTACTATACATTGATAGTCACTTTTTTTTGTTCCTCCATTAATCTCTATAGTTTTCCTTAAATATGATTATTGTTTTATTTGTTCCAGTTTCCTCTACATAAGGATTGTTGCAATAGCGTTTCCATCCATCCATCCAGACCAATACTGGCAACTGGCTCAGGACAATATCATTTCAATGACCCAATCATTCCCCTAAATGATATAAATGATGAAAATGCATTAAAGGAAAATGACACGACACAAGAAGCCATATTTCAAGAAATGAAATATTCGTGTGTAACGGAAAATAGTTTGGTGTTTTGGTGGATTGGTGATATACCAGATTTGACTTAGAATTATGATGTTAGTGTAGGTAAATAAATTTAATAAAGATTTAAAAATATTTATCCTACTGCTAGTTTAACTCCATCGTCCTAATATTCGAAGGGATTTATACTAATAGCAAAGAATAGATAATAGTACAAGTACAGAAGGTTCACTGCTTTGATGTTCACAAATGCCGCCTTTTATGTGCCTACATAATTATTATTAGCAAACGCACCGCAAGCGAGCAGCCGATATTGAGCTCTCTGGCGCCGCGCGAAGGTCGACATTATTCCGCACCTTGTCAGACGTTCTGAATAGGGTTGTCGGTACTGTAGCTGCGTAAGAAGCGCGCGCGTGCGTCACGGGCCACTGCGCGGCAACCACTGCTGCACTGACGATTCGCCCTCAGCTGTGGGAGGCCCGGTACGCATTGTTAGCTCGGCGGCGGAACGGCGGAGTGACACCCCCCTGCTAATAGCCACTTTACGTAAATTTACCTACTTATTTGAAGGTTTCTTTCGGAACCTAAGTACCTACTACTTTCTCACCTGAAATATATTCTCAAACTACCCATTTCTGACAGTAAAAAACACTACGTGTGCGGAATTGCGAGCAATAAACTCATTTGATATAAGTAAGACATATTTTTTTACAAGAGCTGTTCCAGTGAGTAATTTAGCCAGTGACAATACATCGTGTAAACTCGTCCCCTCGGGTGTACCCTCGTTATGTCTCGTATTTCGGGAATATCCTAAGGACATAATAAATTTTTCTTATGTTACAAGTCGTTTGGTCAGCTGAGCCCTTGATCCTGGCAATACTGTGAAATACCACGGATTATAAGAAAAAATATCCAATAAAGTATAGTTGTTTATAGATGCGTAGTCTAGGGAAAATGCTATTAGGTAGGCACAAGACTTATTTAAAGCGTCACTCAAGGTAAATAGATAATTAAGTAATTTTACGTTTAATATTAAATTTTCTTCTTTCTTACTTCTCGTGAATCGTAATAAAAATATTTTTAAACTTATATACCTACAGGTTTATACGAAACCCTCGGTGTGCGAGCCCGACTCGCAATTGACTTGTTTTTTTTTATATATAAGGACATCTCTAAAATTCCTATGCGGCCATCATTCTCACTGGATCGCAACCTCTACAGTAGGTACCTACTAACAACTGAAAGTGCGTGTAACACGCTTTTAAACACTACTTGTTTAAAAGCATTTTACACGCATTTTTAGTTCACCGGAACATAAGTTCAGTGGGTATTCTGAATACCTATCAGCATTTAAATTCACACGCAAACATTCCTTTCCTGAAACCCTCGGCATTGTTACCCAATTAAATGTAATTGATTGCCCGTATTGAATCCGATGGGACGGTCAGTCGTAGCACCATTTTCCGGATGATCTCAATTGTAAACGATGTATTTTATTGCTTTCTGTGAAATCTCGGGTAGTTTCAATTTCTACGTAACGTCACTTCGTTTGTATTTTATCTGTTGCTCCACAGATAGTTAATTTAAAAAAAAACAATTTTACACGACGGTTAGTTTTAAAAAAAGATTGAACAATGAAATAGAGCGTGTCGAGTTTCGTATGGTAAATATTTACCCGGAAAGTCACCAAGCATGATAAAATATCCCTACCAGTTGCGTTACATTGAATTTGAACGAAATGGCAACTACCCAAATTCTTGCCCATATTGGGTCAAAGTTCGGCCCTCATGTGATAAAATCATGAAGTCTCAGCAGAACCTCAATAAAGGGTAGAATGTAACAAAAGTGGTACCTATTCTCCTAAATCAAAATGATCATAAATTTGTAAGAGGCGCGCGCGTTTGTCATAATTGTTTTATCTTTGCAGAAATTTATTAGCAGTAGGTACCTACCCATTCAAAATATAGGTCTACCTATTACCTACCTACAATAGGTTGATATTTTACCAGGATTTTTTTAAGAATCCCAACCTACCTACCTAGTTTTTTCTATTACCTACTGTTAACGCGATCTCTATTCTTCAGAAGATTTATTTAAGTACTTACGTGTCTTTTCTCTGTTTTGTACAGTGTAGTTACGTACAAAAAAAAATCTTGGCGTGTTTGTACTATTTGAGCATATTATATTGGTACCTATATTAAAAAATATAGTTGCACATCTTTACGTTGGTAGGTACTCTTGTTTAATTTAAAACAGTTCTAGAGCCAATAATGGATACATTTTTTATCAAATCGACACAGAATTATTCAATGCCAAAAGATACTTAATATGGAAAACGACAAACGCGATAGCGCACCAAATTCAAACTTTATTTAATTGAAGTTCCATTTGTATATCATTATGGGGGGGGGGGGGGGGTCCCGAACTTTTTACGGGTATGTTTTAGCGACTTTCTGGCGACTTTTGACCTTGAGTTTAGCGACTCGAATTTCTAGGAGTTGGCAACACTGGAAATTATGTCTGTGAGATCTATGACGTCCCAAGAGCCACCAATGTGGCACAGACCTATAATTCAGTGTGAAACATTTAAGGTAACCTCCATTATTTATTTTATCAACTGCCTCTTGAAATGTCCTCAATTTTATTTACAAACTTAGTCCCTAAAGTTAGAGGTATTTTCTCTTGAGAATTTAAAGCGTTTAAAGAGTAAGTACTTCGTAAATGAATAATTAACGTTCGAACTTCAACTGGCTTTGCCTTGAATTAAATACCTCATTGGTATGATGGTAAATGGATGAAGAATTACGAAGACTTAAGTATTTATTCAAAGTTTAAAATGGTATGTTGGTACCAGTTATTAGACCTAGTACCTAGGTAGGTAGGTACTTCTTCTTTATCGTAAGTAAAACTTATTCTACGTGATATAGTGAGTGCGGTGCAATTGTTTTAACTTTTATGAATAAATCATTTCGTATTTATCCAGTCTGTAACGTTTTGTACTAACGAGATGTTAAATGTACGTAACTAACTACCTACGTAGAACGAAAAAACAACTTTCTCTATAAATATTTTCCAGCCGTTTTAATGTAGATGCGAAATGAATAAATGCAAAACGTTTCTCAAGAAAAGGGAATGTACAAATACAAAAGAAATCAGCGACGTTCAAAAGAAAATCCTACTTTTTTTTAAAACAAAGACTGCAAATAGAAGAGAAGGCGTTTCTAATGATGTTTGAATAAAGAGACTTGGATAGATATTAAGAGACAAAAAACTTATTAACATATCTATCTAATATTAATTTGATGCAAAATTATTTTGTAAGTTAGGTAGGTTCCTTTCAGTTTTATAAGTACCTAGTCAAAGAAAATAAAAAAAAAACATAAAAAAAAGAAATTATTCGAATTTTAAAACTTCACTTAATGGTCCAAGATCCCAGAGCGATCTGACGTAACTTATTTTCTGACGAATAAAACCTTAAGATTTCAGTAGCGTCTAGAGTGCCTTGAATATCTACGGGCTTGTGAAAACTGTCAGAGTGACACCAGGGCTGGTACCAGGTGAGAAAGGTGACTAAAAATAAGAGTTATCTTACTTATTTTCTCATGGCTCATTTTTATATATATCATGTAGAATATTATTTTAAAGAAATGGATATAAGTGTCAGACACTTGAGATTGACCAGAACTTTTGTCAGACACTTTTAAGCTACCCAAAAAATGGATCTCAAAGATGGATGAACATAAGCATATCATGTTTAGGCTCATTCGACTCGGTATGACGAGCACTTTCTAAACAGAATATGATGATGGTAGTGTTGATGATGAATCCTGAAGACTACTCCGGATCTCGAAGTTGGATGATCATAGGCATATCATGTTTAGGCTCATTCGAATCGGTATGACGAGCACTTTCTAAACAGAATATGATGATGGTAGTGCTGATGATGAATCCTGAAGACTACTCCGGATCTCGAAGTTGGATGATCATAGGCATATCGTGTTTGGGCTTATTCGACTCGCTATGACGAGCATTATCTGTTTCAATCAGTGTTGGCGTCAATCGATTACAAATGTAATCCAATTACTAATTTGATTACTCAGTAACCGATTACTCAAGTAATCGGGTACTCTAGTCACAGCAAGTTTATTCCGAAACTATAAGAGCTACATTATTAAAATTTGGTGCGTATTCTGTAAACCGCATTAAGATTTTAAAATAAAATCAGAAAAAAAACAAAATTTTTGGGGTTCCCCATACATTGAACTGAAACTCAGCATTTTTTTTCATCAGACCTTTACATGTGGGGTATCTATCATCATGTGTTTAGAAAGTGTTCGTCATACCGAGTCGAATAAGCCAAAACACGATATGCCTATGATCATCCAACTTCGAGATCCATAGTAGTCTTCAGGATTCATCATCAACACTACCATCATCATATTCTATTTAGAAAGTGCTCGTCATACCGAGTCGAATGAGCCTAAACATGATATGCTTATGTTCATCCATCTTTGAGATCCATTTTTTGGGTAGCTTAAAAGTGTCTGACAAAAGTTCTGGTCAATCTCAAGTGTCTGACACTTATATCCATTTCTTTAAAATAATATTCTACATGATATATATAAAAATGAGCCATGAGAAAATAAGTAAGATAACTCTTATTTTTAGTCACCTTTCTCACCTGGTACCAGCCCTGGTGTCACTCTGACAGTTTTCACAAGCCCGTAGATATTCAAGGCACTCTAGACGCTACTGAAATCTTAAGGTTTCATTCGTCAGAAAATAAGTTACGTCAGATCGCTCTGGGATCTTACTCTATAATTTTTTTCTAAAGCTAGGCTGGAAATTCGTAAATCGTAAATATAAAATTTATTCAATTGAGTTTTCTAGGTATTGAAGTAACAAACCCAGTTTTCTTTTAAATATAGTAAGATGTCTTTCTTTTCCTATCCTTATTGTTTATCAGACTCAATTATACATATATGAAACCTAACCTATTTGGTCACATCAACTTGATTTCTTACGTTACGAAAGTTCTTGCGAATCACAAACTACTAAGAGATACTTACTTAAGAATGTAACAATTTGTTAAGATAAATTCGGACCCTAACGACTTTATCCGTTAAATCAAAGAGGGTTCATGGCTTAATTTAATATTCAAGTAGGTAGTAAACCTTTGAACTCGTTTACTCCCATTACAGAAGTTCTTAGATACACCAAGGTTGGAATCAAACCTTTTTGCCCCTTAAGAAAATGTGTTTCTATTTCCCTTTAAACGTAAGGTTAAATTAAGGGTCCATTGCTTGTTGAATAGGTCTGATTATGTCTTTTACCTGTCTTAGCGGATTATAGATTATTGTCTCGACTCTTGATCTTGTCTGTTTATTAATAACAGCTTTATACTTTACCATTAATTATAAAAAAATCTAACTACGATCTATCAATCGAAATTCGATCGATATTTTTGGTTCAATACCAATGAGTACATAGTTTTTAATTATAATGATATTTAACTATCACGACAAGAGTAGAAAAATTGAAACCTCCAGTGGGATATAAAAAATTCGTCCAGCATTATGATAGTAGGTAAATGCAACATCTTACGTTTGTGTAAGTACTCACCTATTCATAGAAAATTTTACGTATTCCGTCAGTTACATAATCTAAAAATATTTGACACAATAGTGTAAAATCGACAGCGAAAAAAATATTTTCCTCTTTCCATTATAAGACAAAAAATGACCTAGGTTTAGTCCAAGTTCTGCGTGACGTCACTCTACACTTTTCACCACAAAGTAACGTAATCAGCCCCCACTCCCGTACTTAAACGCGGTGTATCTTGGGGCCTAGACAAGGTGCCAACGTTTAACGTTAACGTTGATGACACCAAAATGTATGGGATTTGACATCCGCGAATGACTGTCACGTACGTTACAAACGTTCGCGGATGTCAAATCCCATACATTTTGGTCGTTTCGTTTAACGTTAACGTTGGCACCTTGTCTAGGCCCCGTTAACTTTTGATTGATAAAAAAAGAACTACAGGTTTAACATTTTATGTTAACGATTTACTAATTATTATTTAGTCCCATTATACTTTTGTTCTTTAGGTAGGTACTAGATTAGATTTAAGCAGAATAGATATTATTCGGGTGGGAGGCTTACCCTTATGTAAGTAAGAGTAAGTCAAAATGAATGCTTCGTTAGACCACAGAAAAGGTTTTATTTAGTTAGCAGCTGTAATTTATCCCCGTTATTGTACGGGCTTTGAATAAATACAATCCTATGTCAATACCTTACTCTGTATCGGTTTCTATTCCATGTTCTATGATATGCTCCAAATGTTATTAGGTACTTAATATCAGTACTTAATGTTTATAAAATTGCATTTAGCCCCCTCTTATAAGTAGGTGACATTATTTTAAGAGGGACAATTTTAGTACCTACGTTTAAAGCCAGGAAAAACCTACAGCACGTAATTTACCCACAATATTTCCATAATTTTGTAATAATTTTCTTCCTTTTAGTCCTCATTGATAATAAAACAAACAAATGTGATCATTACTGTATACTTAAATGACAGCGTATTCATACATACCTAAAGATATCTATGTAAGATACCTACTGATTTTAAGTGAAACAACGTATTTAAATAAAAATAAATAGGGTAGTGAGCATAAATAAACAAAGAAGCTATTTCTGCCCCTATATCCCTATGTAGGTACGCTCAAATCTTTAAAACTACGCAACGAATTTTGATGCGGTTTTTTTTAATAGATATAGTGATTCAAGAGAAAGGTTTATAGCACCCGCGTGAAGGGCGGGTCGCTAGTTCTTTTATAAAAAAAAATACCTAAGTAGGTAATAAGAAAATATTCCCCAGTAACGCAAACAATTAGTTAATTAAATTAGGCGTGATTCATTATTGCGAGGCCACCAGTTTTAATTAGGGTCCTGTGTACTTGAGTAGAAATTAATTAGAAGAATTAGACCACAGAGAAGGCCTAAGTCCTATCTTTAAATTAAAAGAAACGACACCAATCCACGTAAGTCCTTTGAATTTAAAAATGTTTCATCAAATTTTGTAAATATAATATGTAAGTATAATATATGCGAAAATTACAGAAAAGAGCATATCGCACATTTAAAGGAACAAACTCAAAGTTTTTTTTCAGTTGAGGTGAAAAACTGATTTAATATGTCCATACGCATGCAGGAGTTTTCTGTATAGATTTATGCTTTTTACATAAATCTAGAAGAGTAAGCTTAGATCTGTTTTAGTGATAAGTAGGTTTTGCTTTAAGGAATTTGACGGTGTGCATAACTCAAATCTTCAGGTTTTTAGACCTAGTTTTTGAAAAATTGGGTACCTACATTGATTTTAAATTGTCTACTAAGACAATGCAAAACTTAAATCAACAAAGATTTACCCATAGTTAAGTAGTACTATATTGGGGCAGACTTTTCTATACCTACTAATATAATAAAGAGGAAAAGTTTGTTTGTTTGGATTGAATGGACTCTTAAAAGGCTGGACCGATTTGAAAAATTCTTTCACTGTTTGAAAGCTACACTATTCCCGTATGACATAGGCTATAAAAATAAAAGGGAAACGGGCGAAGCCGGGGCGGGCCGCTAGTACTTTATAACTTCAATACTGCAATAAAAAAACGTTCCCTGGTACGATATTGTAAATAGGTAAAATAGTTTCTACCTAACCACGCCCGGTATTTTTCTGATGACTAAACTAAAATTCCAACTACTTAGCTATCTAGGGCGATTATTCAGTAATTTGATGACCATGAACTAGTTGGGCCGTAACCTAATCTTCCCATTAGGGCTGCCTAACCCTTGGTGAAATGAAGTCATATTTCATAAAATGTTTGTAGTGGTTATGATGTCACAAGTACCCTATTATGTGCTAAGTCGTTGAGGTCGTTAGCGGCTGAAAATTAGTTATATCAAACATGGAACATAATAAATGACCCTGCTGGTTTTGTAGATTGTTAAACTTCTATTAAATTGTTGTCATAACAGCCTAGATTACAGGAATCATGAATGACTAAATTTATGCCATGAACACAAGGATGAGTAACAGTTTTTTAATTTGGTCAGTTTTAAGTGTACCTAATAGAAATTAAAATGTTTTCTATAGTAAATTTCGTATCTATTACTTATAGGGACGAAATAAAAAAAAGTTTTGGTAATGCGCAGAAAGAATCACAATCGATCTGTTAAAAAGAGAATTTGGTTTAAAATGATAACAACGACAAATTAAAACATACATCATATCCTTCGACATCGAGATGTTTACAAAAATATCTACCTAGATACTTACTTGTAAAATGTCTACTAAAGATGGAAAAACTAATAAGAAAAACATGAATAATCGGTGCTTGCTATTACAATGAAAAAGCATTAAATGTCTGTTCGGGCGCCTCCTTTATATGCTTCATCTGACCTGCAATGTTTCAACTCAATAATACCTACTTAATTAAGCCAAACCATTTCGCATGCACAGCAGTATGTTCACAGCTTATAAACCATTAAAACGAGATTACAACAAAAGAAACTTCAACAGAAACCGTTTCCAAAACCCATAACAGCAGTTAAATAGAGTTAGGTAAATACTCCGAAGCATCCTGATGAAAGTTTGATGGCGGAACTGAGTTAAACAAGCAAATTTGGGGCATCGAAAGATTAAGAGGCGTTTTCGAAGTGATTAATATGATATGGCCGCTTTATTTGCGCGGAGTTTTGCGTAATGAGGGTTCTTATGTCCCTCATAACGATGCCTACTTTGGTAGGAATGACGTTTTAGGGATGTAGATTACGTTGATGAATTATGGCGACAATGAAGTAGCAAATGTTTGCGTGAAACGGTCGCAGATTTAAGTTTTTCTAATCGTAACTTTAGGGCTACAAGTGCCAATCGATCGAATCGAATGGAATTGACATAATATGATTAGTTCTTGTTGACATACTAATGTCAATTTAGGTTACTAAGTATTATCGATTGGTACCTACTCGACTAAGAGCTCTGCCTCACTACACAAGGGGGGGTCATAGCATTTTGAAATTACGAATTATGTCTTCTGACTTTGTATTTTCTAAATAGGTACGAATTAATCTCTCCATTCCATTGTTTTTACTGAGTAATAGATAAGCTATTAAAATGTTTTCTCAGAAATTATATAAGCAAATTAATTCCTCGAATACGATAACTTTCATAAATTATAAGAAACAGTTACGCCGTTTTATCTACAGAGATTCCAGCCATATTTCATAAGATGTCATATAAAGAAAACGTTTGCAATAATTTATACGCTACAACACTGATACGTCCTCTGAATGGAAAATATTGTCCGGAAAAAATACGTGTATTTTCATTTTTGATGAAAAAATTTCATGATCAGATTAACGTAAAACGTCGGATTCTTACGTACTTACTCGATGATTTAAGGTTTAGGATCTATTGTGTTTTATTTCAAGACATGGAAGAAAATATTGTATCCTTTTTATATAAAAACGATATGTCTTGTCCCTGAATCAGTATATTTATGATGCGCGTAAGGCTGAAAAAACATTAGATATTATATCTTCCGTGACACAAGGTTTATGACTATGTCCTTTACGATATATGCCAATAAATATTAAAGTGATGAGAACGGTTAGTAGTCTATAAAGGGGGTGTATAAAATTTTAATAGGTAAAACATCTGTAACGGATTTACCTCGTGTACGTAATAATTTTATGGGGGCTTTGGAAACTTTACAGTTGTTCGTAGCAGATTGAAATGATGATAGTTTAACATTATTTAGTGTTACATGATTTCCAAAATTGCAAACTGCTTTATTTGTTTTAGGTACCTTTTAAGTAAGATATATATTTAATAACGATATGGTGGACATTAAAAATAGTTCATTCGTATCTATACATTAATTTGCAACTTGCAGTACTTGATTAGCATCGCAGAATGAAATATTTTCATTATGAAATTCTAATAATATTAAAATTTTCTTGACTATTGCAATTTTTAATTGGAATAATTTATTACAATAAAGTAGAGAAATAAACGATTATGCAGTGGTTGGATACAATAACACAAATAATTAAAGTGTTATTTAATTCCATTTATTCCACTATAGCTGTTAAACTTTGATATTCTAACCTGTATATTGCCACTCATTTGTCTTCCTTTATCTGGAAAATGGTAGACAATTACTGGGTGTTTGCCAAAACAACGTTCCCTCGGGATGCACTAGATTAATGTCCAAAAGTGCAGTTAGCGATGAGGTAGGTATATAATTCTTAAGTAAGTACTTGTCCAAATTGTCCAAACTTGTAAACTATATTTAATACCTAATTGGGGATCTGGTACGTAAGGTTTTTTTCAAAGTACCTTTAAATATAGAGCCATTAAGAAAATCATCATTGTTGGTTAGGTACTATCCCTACTATATCTTAACTAATATTATAAATGCGAAAGTAACTCTGTCTGTCTGCCTATTACGCTTTCACGCTAAAACTACTAGACCGATTTAAATGAAATTTGGTACACAGATAGTCTAGAGCCTGAGAAAGAACAGAGGCTACTTTTTAACCGACTGCAAAAAAGGAGGAGTTCTACGCGGACGAAGTCACGGGCAGAAGCTAGTAATATTATAAATGCGAAAGTAACTCTGTCTGTCTGTCTGTTAGAGTCGGGCAGAAGCTAGTGGTTAATATAATAACAAGACCCGGCTAAAAAGGTGTTTGTCGCGCGATCATCTGTCACTGTTGCTCATTGCAATGTATACTAGCTTTTACCTGTGAATTCTTACAACATGTCATCCCCCTTTTAATCCCTTACAACCCTTTTTCACATTTAAAAGTAGCCTATGCCCTTTTTCAGGCTCCAAATTATCTTTGTACCAAATTTCATATACATCGAGTAGTTTTACTTTCAGACAGAGTTACTTTCGCATTTACAATATTAGTATATTGGGATAGCACTAAATAAGTATTTTACTAAACTTATTCCTTTGATCAAATTACTATTTTTCGAATAGAATTTGACTATGTGACCATGACTACAAAGCTGATCAAGCCCTTGATAGCTCGCAATACAATTTAGCAACTTCTCAACTTGCTTGCGACAAAGTCAAATAGTAGATGTAGGCTCACGGCCAGTAGTAGCGGTTTGAGCTAAGGACAATTCTCACAATACCCCTTTGTGAAAGACGTGACTTGGATGAGAATGTCTCAAACATGTCGATCACGGTACCGACTGATTCCGTACAGTTAGCCAAGAGTTGCGGTCGGGAAATTTCAAATAAACTATTAGGCTGCTTGCCATGTCATGTTTTCTTGTTTTCTAAAAATCGTCTTTTGTTTACACAGGGTAAAACGGGACGCTATTACTGAGACCGCTGTCCATCTGTCCGTCTGGCTTAGACTGTATCTCATGATCCGTTGTTATCCTAACTAATCCTAACTAATATTATAAATGCGAAAGTAACTCTGTCTGTCTGTTACGCTTTCACGCTAAAACTACTGGACCGATTTAAATGAAATTTGGTACGTAGAAAGTCTGGAGCCTGAGAAAGGACATAGGCTACTTTTTAACCGACTGCAAAAAAGGAGGAGTTCCACGCGGACGAAGTCGCGGGCAGAAGCTAGTTTATGATATATTTTTGTTACCGCTGTACTTAACAACAAATTAAAAAACAGAATAAAATAAATATTTAAGGGGCTCTCATACCTACAGCATATTATTATGTGATTTTTAGCCGTTTTTATAAATAGTTAGCCCCCGCCGGTTTCGCACGGATCCCTATTTTTTTTTCAAAATATTTTAACGTACCCTCATTACCCAGGGTGAATGGGGCTTTTAAATTTATTGAGGCAGGATTTTGAACCACAGTATTTGCGTTAATTCATTACAAACATACAGACACACAAATACAAATCTTTCCTCTTTATAATAATGTAGATGGTACAGAGTCCGACTCACACTTGGCCGGTTACTTTTACGATTTCTACGAAACTTGGATTAGCAGTCCAAAGACGTACTAGGTACCTATCATAATTTCGATTCCTATTCATAAGCTGATAATATTCTTATTATATTATACATGAAATAGTCAAAGGAATCCATTATATACAAGTAAATCCAAGAATACGTTACTGGCATGGTAACTGAGATGGAATAGCGAAATGGAAATGTTGTATAGGCTTTTACCAATCGGAATAATAGGTAGGTACGTTACATGTAACAAAAGGCACGAAAACAAAGAGAGTCTTGTTTCCTTGAAACTGGATTTCTCCATAGAGTTTCCTTTGCATCTAACTATTGGAGTATTTCAAGCGATTTTGCAAAGTTTCGGCTGTAATATAAATAATCAAAATAAAATTTAATGCTTATTTAATTGAATTTATTGCTTAGGTATTTAGTGCTTAGGTAGGATGCAAAGGAAAATCTAAATTATACCTACATACATCCTTTGTATGTTTACTTTCGTACTTTGTATTAAACAACTGAAGCTGTGTTTTATATTATAAAATGTCAATTTATTGTTATGTTGATTGAAAATTAAACGTGGGTTGTTCTTGTTTATGTACAATATTCTGCCCTTCGTCTTATTATTGCATTTCATTTTTTTATGATGTTCGAATACCTAAGTCTATATTTTTATTATCCACCTTTTTATTATGTAATCTTTCACTTAATTGAACCATCATTTTTTTTTAATTTGTTTTTCGTAGAATACCGTGACAGAGTAGTAAACCGAAATGTGAAAAATCCACTCCAGAAAATGTCGATGTGGCACTTAATTTATAAATGTTTTTTTTACTAAAATATTTTTCCATCCACCTCGATAAATTTTGAAGCCGACTGTATCAAGGAAAAATTATGAAGCCATGCCAAAATCCGCTCCGATATCTGTTTTCCAATATGTTCAATATTTATTGTACCTTCGTGTAAACAAATGAAGGATATGAGATTTCCCAAAAGGATTTATTTATTTGTACTCTTGTTTATTGCACTTATTATATTCATATTCACAACAAACTGTTGTTGAATGGTTTTATTGATTTTGTTGATAAGATAGTATAATATCTGCCTACCTGCAGCACTAATCGGGAGCAAACAGTAATATAAGATCAATGTGACTATTTGCTCCCGAATAGCTGCCCTGGATTTCAAATGATTTAGCACAGATGTAGATAATTTAGTGTTTATCGATATATATTTATGGATCGGCAATTAATTCCGTAGCACGTCTTCCATAGTACATTTTCTTTTTTTCCTTATTAAGCTAATTTACATAGGTAGCTACTTATTTTACTTTGAATATCAGGCGTTCCTATATAGTATTTAAAGACAAAAAGAAAGATAAATTGTAATTGCGTGTGTATATATCTATAAATGTATTAGGTATATGTATATGCATATATGTTGTGAGAAAACGTCATAAAGCATATTTCGTGGGCCATTTCACTTCACCATGACAGTGATAATATGAACTGACTCCCCCTTTATTATCCCCTCCTTACTCTCCAGGGCAATTTTATTACGTTGACACCCCGAAATGGGCAAATTATTCGACTTCACACTTGCCGCAAATATTTTGTATAGGTACTTAATTTCTACGAATGGTTATGACATTTTTTGCGGGTTTGGTAAGGTTGCTCACTACCTATATATTTTTTTTAATAGTACCTACCTACCTACCAAAGAAAATAAGTAATGTGACGGCACTACTTTATGTTTATAATTCGTTTATCACCTACGTTTCAGGAGGGAAAGCATTAAAAGTCATTATCTCTAATCGCATTGGAAATATTTTTTATAATACCTAATATAGATAATGTGATTTGTTCAAATTATTTATTTCTTTATTTTTGTTCTGACGATCTCAATATGAGTGCATATAATTTGACGTAATAGTGTAATAATAGTGTATGAATTTTGAGAAATAAATATATACATATGTATGACCGATTGACAAATTAAATCACGGTATTAAGAGGAAAAAAAAATGTAGGGGTTTGTTAACAAAAAAGTGAGTACCTACTAAGAATCAGCCTTAGAAAATTCAAGCCCTATAAATGTTAGAAATTGATGATTAAAAAAAATACGTAGGTATTGAAGAGTAAAGACTATTGATCACATAAATGTTTACCAACCAAAGGACATAATTATAATAAAATCCAAACAAGGCCATATAATTCTAGGCATTATATTTTCACAGAAATAAAATGGGGCAAAATTTTTCAAAGAATTCCTGTAGCTACGTATATGTACATAAAAAGAAGCTTTTATTAATTAAACCCGAGGTATAATTATAATGAAATATGTTTATATTTGCGTGCAAATTGCTTTTATTAAAATATTAGACATTTGTGAGTTCGCGTGGTTGGCCACCATGAACCTTCTCGTAGGGACATTGTTCAGTAACAAAGGAAACTGGAAAATGTACAAAGAAAGATAAAAAAACTTACTTGGAACTAATGATTTTCTTTCACTGGCATTGCATGATACTGTAAAATTCTCTAAACGTAAGCACATTAACCTATTAATAGCGAGTTAAATCAAATACAGTTGTTTTATTCCAATTTGTTACAACGATTTTTACTGTTTCATCTTTTCGCTATTGTGTTACTTAAAAATCGGTTCCATAAATGTATCTTCACCCGATCCAAATCACCATATTATCAACTTTTTATCAGTAGGTACCTTATTAGGTAGGTACCTACTGAGATACTATAACTACAACTATAACTACTATAGGTAGGTAAGTTGTAGCTAAATAACGATCAATTATTTATATCATCATCATATTAAGCAAAAGATGTCCACTACTGCCCTAAGGACCTTTGCAGTGACCGGAAAGTAATGTAACCAATTACATATTTAGACTTATTTATTACTGTTACACTTCAAAAAAAGGAAGTCGCTACAGAATTGATAGTTGAGTCTTGTACAGTTGGTTTTGTATTTAATACATTTTAGGTTTAAATGTATTGTTTTACTAGCTTCTGCCTGCGACTTCGTCCGCGTGGAATAGTTATTTTCCCCGTTTTTACACATTTTGCACTGTTTCTTCGCTCCTATTGGTCGCAGCGTGATTTTATATAACCTAAAGCCTTCCTCGATAAATGGTCTATCCAACAAAAAAATAATTTTTCAAATGGAACCAGTAGTTCCTGAGATTACCGCGTTCAAACAAACAAACAAACAAACTCTTCAGCTTTGTAATATTAGTATAGATTCAAACCATAACCCCTGGGTGACCTTAATCTGGTTATTCCAATATTTTATTCTAATACAAAACTCAACTTTTTTGCGCCCCGTCTGGTGGGTACATAATTGAAATTCAAAACATCAAACGGCTATTTATTGGAAAGTCTGCTAACTTTATTTAACTTGAGCAAAAGTTATTTGATAAATCCATTTGTAATGTTTGATTCTTTGTTTTGATTTATGGAGTTTATTGTATTATTACGAGATAATAATATCGCGAGCGTGCCTGACTACTGACAGGCAGTGTTGCCATTTTTATGAATATTGTTAATTACCTATATAGTTACTTTGTACTTATAGCTTATATTCAAAAGAAAAATATATTCAAAACTATAGACATAATATTTTATAAACAATGTACGTATATGCATTTAACCAAAATGTATAATCAAACAGATATTATAATAAATTACAATATACAATATGAAAATGGCAACACTACTCAGAACTACTATCTACTAGTTTCGTTTAGTGTTGCCATTAATAATTGTAAAATGGTATTTTTTTTAAACGGTACCTATTTTTACTTTGCCTCATTCTATGTATTACCTACATTCCTCAATTTCTTTTGATGACATATAATAACGAGAAAACGCTGTAAAATTATATATGCATTGGCATACCCGCATTTTGTATGCAAATGTAATAAAATAATTTACATACTTTTTACGGTCAATTCCATGAAACAGACGGGGCCTCGTTTGTAGTTATAAACATAAAGTATAATTTATAATGTTACATTTAAAAATCATTTACTATCTCATTAAGTAGGTACGATCACGTGGTTGTACGCACCTTTTATTGATGAATTATTTCATTTGTATGTTATAATGATATTTTTGTACCTAGACAAGAGTAGAAAAGTTTTAGACCCCCCGGTGGGATTTGAACTATGCCTTTATTAGCGGCAGCGTGCTGACTCTTCTTCTTCGTCGTCACACTCTTGACAGAGCGGTCGTGGCCGTCAAATCCAGTGTGGTGGCAAGCTTCACGATGCGACGCCATTCCTCTCGTACCGTGACTGTTCTCGTACATTCGTGGAGTGGACCGTTAAGGACAGTTTTAGAAAGATTACATAAATATAGACGTATATTCGAACATCATAAAACGGTTATTTTTAATACTTACTCTAATGAGATACTATAATAAGACGAAGGACGGTCTATTGTAGGTAAGAAAGATGAAATGCGTTGACAAAATAAGTACCTGCCTAAGGTACCTCTGGCGGCCCTGGGATCTTGGATCAAAACTGTGCATGAAAGTAACCTGGGGGCTTAGACAAGGTGCCAACGTTCAACGTTAACGCTGAACGTTGGTACCAAAATGTATGGGATTTGACATCCGCGAACGTTTGTGACGTACGTGACAATCGTTCGCGGATGTCAAATCCCATACATTTTAGTCCTAACGTTTGACGTTAACGTTGAACGTTGGGCACTTGTCTAGGGCCCCTTGTCTGACCCCTCTCTACTCGCTTGGGCGACATGACGTCACGAATATTCGCGGCTGTCAGATCCCATACATTTTGAATGAACAAATATATATTTGTTTAAATACTGTCAGTGCCGAAAGTCATTTAGTTATCAAACGATCACATATAACATTGAAGTTACCGTGTGCTTTCTTAAAGTGGGTTTTAAAAAGCGATTCTGTAAAATTGCGTTTACCTTCTAATGTCTGTTTAATGTTTATTGGATCTCAATTCGACTGTAGATAACATGCAGTACTGATGTGATTGGAAAAGTTGATAGAGCCGTTGTATTCTGATAAAAAGGATCGGTAACGACTTTTAGATGGCTTTCAAAATCAGTTTATGCTTGTTACAAGTAGTCATGAATGTAAAAATGTTTGGAGAAAAATTCAAGTTTCACGTTTTCATTTAAGCTACCTATTGTAGCCTAAACCGTTATTATAATAAAAGGTGTATTACCTACGGAGTAGGCTAAAAGTACCTATATGACCCAAGCCTATTTTTTTTATTAACCGACTTCTAAAAAAGGAGTAGGTTCTGAATTCTTCGTGGTAGTTTTTTATATTAGAGAAACGAAAATCTTGTCAGATTTTACAGTCTAACGCCAACGCACTATAGCGTTAGACTGTAAAATCCGTTATAGTTGTTTCATTCCAAAGTGTAACAACCATGAAGGCATCAAAAATAATAATTTAATATTATACAGTAGGTACCTAAATGCAGCGCTGTTAATTTTCGGCGACGGAAGGGGAAATTCCGAGCCTAAATCTGCGTTTCACTCGTAAATAACTTTACCAATATAATATAAACAAAAGAAATTATTACCCTTTCTTTCCTCAATAAATCTGATCATCGACGGGGCGTATAGTGGCACGCCCATGACGAATAACGGCCCATAATCTTGTATAGATTTCGAGGGAATTTTAACCAATGAACTCTATTTATCTATATAAAACGAATGTTATTGGGGAAATGGCGCGTGCAGGGCTATTTGTTTGTTTTCCCTTTTTGTGTTCTATGTTTATTTAAGGCGAGGCATTGATAAGAAATCAAACTGTAATCATATTCGAGATCACTGCGTTCTCCACCGTACCTTTGTGTTCTTACACGTAAGAGTAAAATGTATCTTTATTTAGCACGTGATGGTTCCTATTCTTAGTAAAGTCAAGACATTAGCAAAGTTAATGCATATAGGTATATACCAGGATCTGATGGCAAAAAGCTAGCTTGATAGCTAAATAGGTACTTTGGTTGAACGTAGTAACTCTTAGCTAATGAGTAGGTAAGTACCTAAAATATCAGATGATCTTTCATCCTAGTATATACCCATTTATCAGATCGCCTCGCCGTTCTTGTCTACCGGGTTAACAAATGACTCATTTATCTTAAGTGACAGTTATAACAAAAACTTACTACGTATCGCTTCCAAAGTTATGTCACCCTAAGGAACTTAAGGTTAATTTCTTATATCTTTGCCAACAACTACAATACAAGAGCAATAAAATACTTTTTACAACCAAACAACAATAGGAATTTGGTCGATTTCCCCATACCACAGAGGTCAGCGTGTAACGCTATAAATTCGTAAAGTAGTTTTGTAATTGCTCTTGTTCCACTTGAGATAGCTGTAAATAGCTTTATAAAACGACTACACTTTATTGCTTTGTATTGACATTATAAATCACAACTACACTTAACTCCGGTACTGAAGTTTCATACAGTGGTCCAACGTCGTATCATGTAACTCGACGGTTGTACAAGGTTGACCGAAACTGTTAAATACCTAGATCTTTGTGTATAATTCGAGCTGTTATCTCTCCCTTCGTCAGGTGGTTGTACATAGCTCTGTGTCCGGCACTGTTTTCTAAATCAATATCTTTATGTGATAAAATGGCCATTTTTAGAACAGTCGTAAGGTGGGTGGACCATGGAGGGCCACCGTAACGATAAACAGATTTTATTCGTTTATTTAGGTACTGGATAAATGAAAGTAACAAATGATTAAATTATACTTTGTTTTATCGTGTAACACATAAACTACTTTTTTTATTCTAGGTTATTATTGTTAAGTTTTGTTAAGCTTTTCCAAACGGCCTTGTAAGGGACAGGGCTCCATAAAAGGCCAATAATATAAATCAGTCGCTAAAGTTAAGTATTTTACCTGAATTCCTAATTTTTTACTTCAGGTCCTCTGAAAGGGAAAAGTAGTTCGGAAAGAAAAAAATAGTTTTTTTACCTACAGTATTTTTATGAGGTTCGATAGTATTAACGGTTCTAAGGCTTGAAAAACTTTACGACTTTTAGGAAACAGCCCATTTCTGGCTTTATACATTATACAGGTTCATGTGTATGGATTGTATGTCATTACTAAAGTTACGACAAAAGTAAAGAAGTATAATGTTTGTTGAATACAAAACGCTTTAGTTACAATTATCACTATACAGGTAATAGTTTTTTATATTATCAAAGTTCAGTTTAACTTAGAATATAAAATAAGGTAACTTTAATTACTTATCCAATAAAATTCAATGTACCTACCTAGTTAATGATGTTGATGTACCTAGGTACATGAATATATTATGTATGCCTTTTTTTTAATAAGCCTGGAAAACCTAACTCTAAAAATTTAAAATGTTGCATAAAATGTTAGCTTATGTATTGGTCAATATTAAAGGAAACACTTTCGTCACATAAAAAGCTATCTCCTTTTAGTAGGTACTTAAATAGAGGGGAGTGTAGTAAAAAAATCCATCCAAAGTACATTACAAAGTAATTTTTCTACGATGTCGCCGGCAGAAGTTATAAAAATGATTAGATTAGTTAATAAATGATGTGTCAAAAAGAGCATTTCCACAAATGTGTCCGTATTTATAGCCAAAACTTCACATCGAGTCAATTTGTCTAAACTTCGTTTCCAAAGTTTAGTTAAATCTAATCCGTGTCAGCCTTAAGTTTGGGTTTATTTAATCAGGGTTACCCGGTGGCACTCCTATGTAAACGCACAGCCTTAAAGCCAGGGACAATCCTAAACTATAAACTTTAAGGGGAAATCAGGTCGAATAACGATTTTATATTTATACATACATCGACATCTATACTAATATTATAAAGCTGAAGAGTTTGTTTGTTTGTTTGTTTGAACGCGCTAATCTCAGGAACTACTGGTTCGAATTCAAAAAATATTTTTTTGTTGGATAGACCATTTATCGAGGAAGGCTTTAGGCTATATAACATCACGCTGCGACCAATAGGAGCGAAGAAACAGTGGAAAATGTGTAAAAAACGGGGAAAATATGAAGCCTTATGAAGAAGTGACAGAAGACTTTGACAGATCTTTGACGAAACAATCGGACGGGCAGGACGACGTCTGCCGGGGCCGCTAGTTTGAGATAATTTTCACCATACCTATAGGTATTTTTTAATGAGATAATCTTACGTTTTAATTATAATATAATCTTTTTGTTATAATTTTTGATGCCTTCGCGGTTAATAATACACATTTGAATGAAATAAACTGTAACGGATTTAACTCGCATATTTTATGTTATTTGCTGATGTTTGAAAACTCTACAGTTCTTGGTGGTTCTTGTTTACAAATTCCATTTCTGAATTGATTCAAATTCACCCACTATATTTGGATATTTTCTTTTAACGGTAATAATAAACAGGAAGCAACTCAATAAATTAAATAATAACGGGCATTATTTATTTTATGATGAAAAACACCATAGGCATTGCTTATACTTCTCTGTCGGATTGAAGATAACATAGTTAGTTTGTAAATAAGAACCTAACAACCTACCTACGAAAACTAACTCTGCTTAACTCCTAAATAAACTTCTGATCTCTATTCATAACGAAGGTTCTAGAAAACATTTCGACCGTAAGCTTCTCACATTTCGCCACTCCAGTAGGGTTGCCATCCGTCCGGATTTGTCCTTGTTTTAAAGTCGTCCGGGGAGCGTCCGGGCCGGACTTAAATTGGCGTCTGGGTTTGAAAATGTAATTTTAATAGCTTTTTTTAAGTTGCAAAACTATCTACCACGGTTTTGTTTACATGTTCGGGTTCTGGGCTCCAAAATCCGGGGATTTCACGCGGCTTGTCCGGGTCAGTGTTGCCAACTCCTAGAAGTTCGAGTCGCTAAACTCAAAGTCAAAATTCGCCAGAAAGTCGCTAAAACTAAAACATAACCATAAAAAGTTCGTGGACCCCCGCCCCATAATAATATACAAATGGAACTTCAATTAAATAAAGTTTGAATTTGGTGCGCTATCGCGTTTGTCGTTTTCCATATTATGTATCTCTTGGCATTGAATAATTGTGTGTCGATTTGACAAAAAATGTATCTATTATTGGCTCTAGAACTATTTTAATTTGTACTCCAAAAGTCGCCAGATAAGTCGCTAAACTATTTATGTCGTCAAAACTTTTTTTTGGTCGCTAAGCCTTAAGCAAAAGTCGCTAGTTCTAGCGACAAAATCGCTAAATTGGCAACACTGGTCCGGGTCGCCAAATTTTAGAGATGGCAACCCTACACTCCAGTAGACTTTATTTCTAGACCATTAATCTGTCGGTTGGGTGCCGGACGGTCATTGAATAAAAACTTTCTGGAGCCCTCCGCTAATGGTAGCGGATACAAATTACTCCCTATAATCTCTCTAAGTGGCTATTCGCACTTTACTGTGCATTTGTCAAGTTAGGAAAGCTAATTTATCAAGTTAACGCATGTCCGCCTTCAGGTCTAAGTATAGCTTGTAAAAAGCGGGATTCAGTATTTTTTATTATAACTTAGTAATATACAAAAGGCGAGCTTA
Organism: Polylopha cassiicola; assembly: GCA_038024825.1. NCBI lineage: Eukaryota > Metazoa > Arthropoda > Insecta > Lepidoptera > Tortricidae > Polylopha > Polylopha cassiicola. Next base: position 7,489,415 of record CP149059.1, read on the forward strand.
ATGCCATGAATTGCGGTATTCTTTAATAATTTCTGATGCCTTCGCGGTTGTTATACATTGGAATGAAACAACTTTAACGGATTTATCTCGCCTATTTTATTTTATTGGCTGACTTTTCGATTATGATAATGACATATAGGTACATACCTAGATGTAGCAACCTATCACAATTGGTATAGGTAGGCACTTGCGCAATCCGTTACACCTCATTTGCAGCATAGCATTACCTACTTAATTCTTTTTTGTACTTTAACCAATCCTTTTTCGTTCTAACGCTATTAGTTAAATCCAACATCGTAGGTAATCAAAGCTTTGTTATTAGCATTTCCTACTAAAATATACGATGTTAACTAAATGTCGGAGCGCCTAAATTAAAATCAAACAAGACCGAAATGATTGATCATTTAAATTAGAGTCCGAATTCATCAACGCGTTTAAAAACTTGCTTACAAAATTAATCTTTGTACTGCATAATAGCCAAAACATAGGTAATAATTAGTTGCGGTTGGACCATGATAGTTTAATTATTTCAGTATTTTCAAATAAACATATAATAGGAACTAGGTTGTCAATTAGAGACTGAGCAAGAACTCAATTAAGGTAGATAGTGAGAAGTAGGTAGGTAAGTGAACAAAAGGCGAACTTTAGTTCTTGAGATTTTATCTATCAGTCAACACAGTCTGTTTTAAAGTGCGTTTATTGGGCCACCTTTAGGTAATTTTTCAAGGCTTTTTGGGTAGGTTTTGGTTGTTCAAGTATCAGCATTGAGAAAATAATATACTTACTTATATACTACCACACACAGTTCATAGTCAATTCACTTAAGTGCCAGAAATAAATAAAATAAGTATTTAGCGTTAGACTATTGTCAGCTCAGTCGTTGCTACGATTATGGAAACTGTAAAGAATCCGAAACGTCAGCTAATAAAATAAAATAAAAATACGCGAGTTAAATCCGTTAATAGTTGTTTCATTCCAATGTAAAATAAGTATATAAATATTTAACATCTAATCCTATACCAACATTACCTACTTACATTAAATACCATCAGTAGGTAAGTACGTAGGTATGTACTCGTAGGTATTTCATATATTTTTTTTTTCATTTAACAGAATACACGTCGGTACTTGATATTAAACGTAATGTCCCGAGTTTTTATTGAATAAATTTGACCTCATTTGTAAAACAATCCCAATATTTGCTAACATAAAACTCCTAAGTAGGCTAAAGGCTGGTTTCGAATTTTAATTACTTTTGTACTTTGTAGTAAGTACTTACACCAAGTTTAACACTCATCTATAGATCTAGATCATTCGTCTTGCACTAAGAATGTAATCAGTATGAAGAGGGTAGGTACTAAGATTATACATATCGCACACCTAGATCTAAAGAGAGCTAACTCAAAAAAGGTACTTTTTCAGGAGAGGCGAGAAACTGATTAATATGTCCATATGCACGCATGAGTTTTCTGTATAAATTTATACTTTTTATAATAAAGCTAGCAGAGTTATATTAGCTGAAATCTGTTTTAGTATAGGTGGGTTTTGCTGGAATCCGATGGTGTGCATAACTCAAATCTTCCGGTTTTTGAGTTAGATCCCTTTAGATCTAGGTGTGCGATATATGAATTACTAATAGACTATATTATAACTATAATTATAGTCAATATAGATTACAAGTACAATTACTTTATAAATTAATATATTAAATTGCTATTTTACTTTTATTCGTTTCTAGTTGAATCTTTTTATTCTTCTTTTTATACTGCGATTTTTGATCTCACTGTGGGCGAACTTATACAAATACAATTAGAAATAAACTACGTAAATATTTCGCTTATTACCAGTTAAGCAAAGTATATATAATGATTACCTAGATAATGCAATGGTATTTATATTTTAAATAGATATAAAACCTATTTTTTTACACAATTAATTGTCTGTGGACATTACATTTTTTTTTAATAACCAAAGAGCAGGTAACTCTTTGATTTGAGTGTCAGTGACGATACGTCAAAATAAAACGGTTGCATTGCACATAAATGCAAAGTTTACACTATTATGGTTATAAGTTTTTAATTCGATGGAGTGGCAGAAGCCTTTTAGGCGCTATTAACAGATAATACAATAGACTCGACGAAGGACTTGTGTTTTGAAATGGAATTGTGATTACGTGTTTGTGATTTAATAATGATAAATTCTTAGTGGTGGTGTTTGTTTAAAACTCGTGACCGCGATGGATCTGGTAAGTAGAACGAATTAACCACTGTTGCCAACTCCTAGAAGTTCGAGTCGCTAAACTCAAAGTCAAAAGTCGCCAGAAAGTCGCTAAAACTAAAACATAACCATCAAAACTTCGGGGACACCCCCCATAATAATATACAAATGGAACTTCAATTAGGTCAAGGCTTCTAATTCCGTCTATGGGGCTATTCCGTCACGTACACGTTTCTGGCGAATCTAAGCACAGTTCGCCGCTGCCGGCTCAGTTGGTAAGGCAGTAGGGTTTTCTAATGCAAACTAAAAAACACCCATGACGCTGTGCAATAAAGGAAGAAAAATATCTGCTTTCAAAGTTCAGTTGCGTTTCGAAGTCGAAGTGCGAGTATAGTACTATGCAGTTTGATCGAAGATAAATGTGAAACAGTTAGACTTCTAGGCTTGTTTGTATGATTATTACAAAGTCTATGATATGTATAAACGTGTCAGCCTGTTCGTGATGCGTAAAATCCGGATAGTTTTTAGTAATTCACCATTAAAAATTAACAACTTCAAAATAGTCAAGTGGGGAATTCCGTCTATTTTTTAAGGGGCAAAGCTGTCATATGCCGGTATTTCCCGATTCCAGACATCGTCAACATTTTTTTAGTGTATTACATTTTAAAATAGGTACACTTGTTAATCTGGCCATAATAAGCTTAGCTGTGACGAAATATATGAGTAAGTAATTCGATAGAACGTAGTACGAAAATACTCCGGACTGCAAAATGCATAAATCCTTATTTTATGAAATAATATACATAAAAAATATATATATTAGTAAAATTTTAAAAGGTTGAGCTCATCTGTTTGGCAAAATATGCCGGAATAGCCCCAAAAAATTGTGTTTGCGGACAACTCCTATTGTAAATCTTATATCTAAGGTCTTATAAGACATATTTGATTGAAATCGACGTGTGTTCATTTTCAGCTAGCTAAGACTTCAAAAACCTGCGTAATTCTAGGGAAACTGCTTGCATGACGGAATAGCCCCACTCAGGCGGGAAACTCCGTCTAGCTGACATTTTTTTATAAAAAATATATAATAAATTAAGCAACCTAGATACATGGAATATCATACTTTTACTTGATAGCCAAGTAAATTATTAGTCTAGTAGATGCGCGCAATGGGTAAATAGTTAAAAATAAACGTCTCAAATTTTTAACCAAAGTTGATCTAGCTCAAAAGTATGCCGGAATTAGAAGCCTTGACCTTAAATAAAGTTTGAATTTGGTGCGCTATCGCGTTTTTCGTTTTCCATATTATATATCTCTTGGCGTTGTATTATTGGCTCTGGAACTGTTTTAATTTGTACTCCAAAAGTCGCCAGATAAGTCGCTAAACTATTTTTGTCGTCAAAACTTTTTTTTGGTCGCTAAGCCTTAAGCAAAAGTCGCTAGTTCTAGCGACAAAATCGCTAAATTGGCAACACTGGAATTAACTATCTTTTTCAAACGTTGATTCTAATAATCCATAGATTAAATTCAGGCGTAATTTTTATAGAAATCCATTAATACAAAGACCCTAAGATAATTTCATTTCTGTGGGTCTGGTCTTCGAGAATTCTGTATGCGTAAAGTTTTAGGTATTTGGTCGAGATCCGAATAGGTAGCCAAAAATCCTGGAGGATGATTCGTGTTTAAAATGATGTCGAAACTGTTGTCGATTTTGCATTAAATTCAAATCAAGTTCCATAGGTATAAGAGCGAATACCCTTATACAGCCTTTGTACAATTACATAGAATTAAATTAAATAGAAGTCCAAGGATTAAGAAACTCATCTTTTTTTATTGCGTGTTTTTAAACGACCAATTTGAATTATTACGATATTAAATAAACCATATCAATTAGTATAATATGTAAAATGATAATAACTCCCTAACCCTATGTGGTTTAATCTATTACCTTATTAGTTTGGGAGCGAGTATTTCCGTGTTTACAGTTGGAAGGAAATGGAGCAATTAAATCTGAGAAATGGTTATGCCGCAGGAGTAACTTGCGAACTTGCGTAAATGTTATTTTATATTGTTTGATTTAATATAACGCTATGTATATGCAACGTTTGTTGGAGAAAGACGTACGTAAGTTAAATGAAACACAATTAAACTATAGGTACATTTTTTATGAACAGTACCTACGGTATTTTTAATCGAGGATAAGAACATCTTCTCTCGTGAAGGATGTACGCTCTTAATTAGGTAAAAAAAAATATATCACCTGGTACAGGTACAAATACTTAATAATAAGATTTGCAACCATTATTATACATAATATGGTTTGAGACGACAATGGAATCGTCTCAAGCGCCCAGCCGCACTAAAACTGCACTATTCATAAATCATTTTTTTTATAACTTTATTCTTATTACTTATCTATTTATCATTATATTTAATAAACTAATATTTTGAGCTATTTTTTTATGCCTCGGTACCTACCTAAATACACGTCACCGCACGAGACCAATTATCAAAAATGTAAACACGTACACAAACAAAAACATATGAAAATCGGGTTTTATTTTAAGGGCGTTGTTAACACAAGCGTTTGGTACATTCCACCATTGTGTAAAATTATTGTATACCGTTGTTTTTGTCATGTTTGCTTCGTCATTTAACATGGCACACATTTTACAGAGATCATCAGAATCTGGAGAATCTTCTCTGGCATGATACGAGTAATGGTTGTGCCATTTAAAAAACTCATAGTATCTGTCTTTGCTCTTCATTATATCTGACATTTCTTTGGCTAGTTCTTGAGGTTCCATCTCGCCGCCGTTCAAATACATTCCATCCGACATGAATCTGTGAACAATCGTGATTTTCGTTTATTTATTTTAGATTTAGCGTTCCGTGAGATATATAAGTAGTAAGATTAATTATTATGAACATGTTAATTGGTAAATATAAAATAATATGGAAGTAAGATACCTAGTATAATTAGCACTCCCAAACACCACAGGAACAGCGTAATGCTGAAGGGCTGTTAACAATTTTTCAGTAACGTAATCTTCACTAAAAGAATTCTCTAACGCCATATAAAAGAAATAATCAGTTTCAACCTTTTTCAGGCACTCATCCATTTCCTCTACAGGACATTTTAAATCTCCACAACCTCCGTATACGTCCACGTCTAGATCCAGCTTTTGTAATTCTGCACGTAATTTTTTCACGAACACTTGTCTTCCACTTAACGCATTACAGTTGGAAACTAACCACGCCGCTGCTTTGGATTTGTATTTAAGCTTCTCTTTTAATTCTTCAGTGATTGGTTTCATTGACTTTGTATCTATCCACTGCATATCGGTTGCGGGGCCTATTATGTTTCCTTTATTATTCCTTATTGTTATGTATCCGTAAGGTTCATCGGAATTCAGTTTGTACGTCCAAGTCCAATTGAAAAAGCCATCATATCTATTTTTACAAACAGGATAGTAATGCGATGACTCGATGCTAACGAAAACATACTTTTGGTGTACACTTCTGCTGATTGGGTCTTCTATATCGCTTAATACAATTTCTGGGCCGTGAAACGCTACAACATCAAAATCGCTCACGCTCTTTAAAAGTTGTCTGTCACTTGTTACGTAGCAGTTTTGAAACTTGCAATTTCTATCAATAAATGTCTCTTGGCCTTGATCCCAGTTTGCAAATGGTATGGTGTTAGGCGACGTCCACTGTAGGATGTATTTCAACTGTTTGTCATGGACATTGTTTATGTTGATCTCAGTTGTTTCACTTCTAGCAATCCGATTTTGTGACGTCAATAAATTGAGAAATAACACAGTTACAATAAACACCGCTAAAAGAAGATAAACCCTTGTCCTTGTCATTTTGATTTTAAGACATGCTAAATCACAAGGCTAGGTAGGTACTGCTATTGTTTCGCAATTCAGAATTCAAAGGGAACATGTTGCGTGCATCACTTTTAATTTTACACTGACATTTGTAGTGTGATAATATTTTATCTTGATAGCATTAGGTACATAAATACTCTTACTGTTTTGTGATAAGTTATCGATTAACACGGTTTTGAGTTCAGGTTGTGTTGAATTGACTCCGTTTTTGGATCATATCTGTTCTATTGGAATATTTATGATGGATCGCCTATTGATCGTTGTTTCCATTGCATTTTACAGATAAAATATTTTTAAGTCCGTTGTTAAATGCACACAAAATGGTACTGGCAAGGTTTCTACGATAACAATTTTGTGAAAATTCAACCCTCTTAACTGTGTTACAAGGGCTAAAAATTTTTATGATTTTTTATTTTTAATACGTAGGTAATATTCATTTCTTCGTTTGAAAAGGGGTCAAAATGGAAATCTATATAGAACCTAAGATACTTTATTAACTAACTTTAATACCGCGTGTAACTCTAATATCTCTAACGAGTAACGGATATTAATATCGCCTAGTAATAGAGAAATGAAGCTTAACAACCGCCGCGCCACGGCTCCATGGTTTTACGTTAATTAGCCGACATACAGTTTGAAATTATTACCTATTGTAGTTCAGCGCGCCATGTATAGGTACTACATCTTTCTCGAAACTAGGTCACAATCTTAATTAATACTGCAATATGCTTCGTTAATTACTTTTAGTTTAAAGATATTTTTACTTGAAATATTGTATTGAATATTTTTTTACTTCACCTTTTCCTAAAAACAACGTATTGTTACGCTTACGACTAAAAGTTACCGACATTTTAAATATAAAATCACCTTACCTTATGCTAGAATTTAATTTCAACTGGCTAATTATCACTGTTTATGAGATACAGCCTGACAGACGGATAGACGAACGAACGAACTGCGGAGTTTTAGTAATAGGGTCCTGATTTAGGCATCTTTTAAGTTATGAACCCTAAAAAAATAGGAAAACAAGACACATATAGAAACCGTTTGCTTGTATACAAAGAACCTATTAAGACAAGTGGTGAAATAATTTGAGTCGCACGGTGAACCCCGTGGTATACCTAATCAGAAAACATTTGCGATTTATTACTAATGTTAAGTCACAGATTATGTAGTTATCAACCGGATATTCGGTTGATACATAACAATAAATAATTAAAATACGGTCCAAATCTCCTTACTGATACATCTATATTTCGCGCCCGCTGTCACAACCTCCACCTTCTGTTACAAAGGGAAATGACCAAAGTCAATATGTAGTTTATGTCTCGGTGTAGGTACTTCCGCCAGGGAATAACTGTCCGGTCAAATTCTGTCCGGCTCGGCTTAATCCGGACGTTCCGGTAATAAAATTGTCCGGGCCCAACTGCCACTAACTCCTGGTACTTAGTATACCAGTTGGGAGATTACGGAGTTTAGGCGATACTGCTGTAAGTGATTCTATTGAAATAAGGATAAGGGTACAGTCAGCTTCACATACTAGTATGTTACGGCTTCAAATATGCTGATGTTACACGTCTGGTAATACACCGTGTTTCGATATATTTAATGAAAGTACTGAGAGAGGCATTTGAAATTTATAATAAACCCACTTAAAGCACTTTACTTTTTAAAATTAAATAGTTGAACTAATCAGATTGATTTGTGTAAATAACGATGTACAAGGTTAGTTTTAGTTTTTTTTAACTAAAAGTATTTTTTCTCGTGCGTGGATTTCACGCGTTTGCAAAAGATAAGAAGCCTCATAAATTTCTTGGATAACACGCCGGAAAGGAAATTAATGTACTTTTAATATAATAGACAAGATCAGTACCCCCATTAGCCGCAGGAAAAATTGGTATTTCTAATCTAACATACAGGCCTGGAAGCTGTATAAAGCCTGAGTTATGGTGTTTAGTCTTTTACAGCCTTTGTTTGGATTATATAAAGCTTCTTAGGTTACCTTTAGTTTATTCTGCCTTTGTTTTTATATCGTTTGCGGCTGTTTACCCGAATTTCGATAAAACACAGGTTAGAGTCAACAGTGAGATTTGCATGCTGTAATCCAATCTGCCTGAAATATCGTACAAACATAATGCTGGGAGCTTCAGGGTCATATTTCAATATTGTTTCGTAATTTTTTTGCCTAAAAGTAAGTAAAATATACATATGATTAGATTAGACCTTTATTTCTCAATAGCTATACAATAATATAATTACATGAATTCATACTGATATCTACTAATCTATATATCTACACTAAAATTATAAAGAGGAAAGGTTTGTTTGTTTGGATTGAATAGGCTCCAAAACGACTGGACCAATTTGAAAATATATTTCACTGTTGGGAAGCTACGTTCACCCTGAGTAACATAGGCTATAGAATATTTTGAAAAAAAAAAATTAGGGGTCCGTGCGAAGCCGGGGCAAACCGCTAGTCGTAAGAATAAAGAAACAAGGTTTAGTAATGAATAGGCATAAAATAAATAAGACTTGCAATAATATTAAAATTAAGTATTTCTCTTTGATTATAGCGTCACCAGTATTATTAGGTACTATCGAAATGAAATTACCTACCTTAGGTATTTTTAGGTAATTATGATTAGGATTATCTGACGAAAATGTGATTATTACTTCCTGGAAAACTGAAATTACCAGATTAAAAAGATTTATTTTCCAAGAAGACTTTCATTATTTGAAAATGTTTTTCGCCAGTTGTTATTCGGGAACTGGCGAGCGAGACGTTGGGCGTTTCGATGCGGAGGCAAATTTATTTATTTATTCATACAACATTTACAAGTTGATATGAATTCATAATACTAACAGACAAATATTTAAATATATCAAAATCAAATTTCAACGTTTAGAACTCTGTGCGTCGTAATCTTTTCGCATGTGTAAATCAAACATCATATTGATGCTTCTCCATAACTATAGGTATGCTAATAATTTCTGATGCCTTTGCGGTTATTATACACTGGAATTAAACAACTTTGAACGGATTTAACCCGCGTATTTTATTTTATTGGCTGACTAAAGTGACTTTAGCGCTTTAGCATTCACCACTGGTCACTTTAGCATAAGACTATTGTCAGCCCCGTCGTGCTACGATTATGGCTTCTATAAAGGCACTGAAACGTCAGCCAATAAAACAAAATACGCGAGTTAAATCCGTTTAAAGTTGTTTCATTCCAATATAGGTATGCTATCATACTAATAATATGGAAAGATGTATGTAGACATTGTAGAAGCGTTTTATACGAAGCGTTGTATGTATAGCGCTTCGCCGCAGCGCCGACTGCCTCTTGCTTCGCGTCGCCAGTTCCCGAATGAGGGCCCAACTGCTATCATCTCTGATTCCAGAAATTTTGATATCCCATTTGTATTTCGCAACGGTTTGGTACAGATCGGAAATTGGATTTATGTCATTATACCCCCGATCGGTTACACGAAATTTCATGTTATAATACCGGGAAATTAAAATCTCATTTTTGATGTCGGTATTTTTTTTAAATTGGTCTATCCTCTGAACTGTGTGTTGATTTTGTCATTTACGGTTTCGCTAGAGAATTATAAATTACGTTATCTATATTGTAAAATAAATTGGGTATTACCCAATGGATACCTAATTCCAATTTTAGTTTTTAATTTTACGCCCAGGTTTGTTCGTGGATGTACGTTGATATCAGTCAGTCAAATCTATACCTACACTAATATAATAAAGAGGGAAGGTTTGTTTGTTTGGTTGGATTGAAAAGGCTCCAAAACGACTGGATCTATTTGAAAAATTCTTTCACTGCAGCTGCACTGTCGGAAAGCTACCCTATTCCCGAGAGACATAGGCTATAAAAAAAACTAATCCAGGCGAAACCGCGGAGGGCCGCTAGTATAGAATAATTTTAAAAGACATTCAGTACCGATGAATATCTAATTGAAATGTTTGTTTTGAACTTTAAACCACTGGGTTTGTTTTGTTGGATCTCTTAGTCAAACCTTTTAAATAGTACAAATTTCCAAATTAAAGTAAGGTAGGAAATACTTCACAGAAACGACATGTTACTCGCACCGTCACTGCCTTCGGCCGTAATTCAACGAAAATACCAACATAAATCACTGTACAGAGAAGATAGTGTTTTTCAATAGATAATAATGGGTACTTATTTGTAAGTTATTCTATCCGCGAGCCATCAGTTCTTCTGCTTTAAACACTTATTTATTAAGTTACATCCTTTTTCCTAATAATTTCTGATACCTTCACGGTTATTTCACATTCGTTTGAAACAATTGAAACGTTACGTAACTTGTATTATTTTATTTCCTGACGTTTGCCGGATAGTTTTTATAGTGTAAAATTACCTATCGTCAGCTGAGTCGGGCTACGATATTGGAATTGAAAAGTTTTCGAAACGTCAGCAAATAAAATAAAATACACGGATTAAATCCGTTATAATTGTTTCGTTCTAATATATACGGTCATATAATCCTGTGAATGGTTTAAGGATTAGCTCTCAGTGCTTTAACTGTTGCGTTGAAAGTATTGACTAGATTTTAATTAACTGATAATTAAGCTACTTGGCAGTATATTATAGGTATATAATCTACTAGCTGTCCGCCCCGGCTTCGCATGGATCCCTTTTTTTATAGCCTATTCACTCGGGAATAGTGTAGCTTTCCAACAGTGAAAGAATTTTTCAAAGCAGACCAGTCGTTTTGGAGCCTATTCAATCCAAACAAACAAACCTTTCCTCTTTATAATATTATTGCTTATTCAACGACGTCCTTGGCACACCTCTTTAGCTTCCCTGATCCTTGATGTTATTACGTCGCTCGCTTTTGTGCTGATTTGGCTCTTGTGTAGGTTTCAACTTAACTAAATAACGGTAAGTTTATTGAGTAAACTTACAATGAAACATACGCCCGTATAAATTCCCACATCTAGATCTAAAGAGAGCTAGCTCTAACTTTAAGAGGGCTAACTGACCTGACAATAGTCACTTTAGCGTTAGACTATTGTCAGCTGCTGTTACGATTATGGAAACTGTAAGGAATCCGAAACGTCAGCAAATAAAATAAATTAAAAATACGCGAGTTAAATCCGTTAATAGTTGTTTCATTCCAATAAATCTATATTAATATTATAAAGCTGAAGAGTTTGTTTGTTTCTTTGAACGCGCTAATCTCAGGAACTACTGGTTAGAATTCAAAAATTCTTTTTTTGTTGGATAAACCATTTATCGAGGAAGGCTTTAGGTTATATAACATCACGCTGCGACCAATAGGAGCGAAGAAACAGTGGAAAATGTGTAAAAAACGGGGAAAATGTGAAGCGTTATGAAGAAGTGACAGAAGACTTTGACAGATCTTTGACGAAACAATTACTATTCCACGGAGACGAAGTCGCGGGCACAGCTAGTAAATAATAAATAAATAGATTCCAACGAAACAATGTTATCAAAACAAAGCTAAATTATTCGTAATTCATTCAAAATATCTGAATGAATCCTTTCAAACAGTCCTGCAAAAAATTCTACTCTTTCGTAAAACATTTATGTTAGTCTGCCATTTTGCTTACGACTTCATATGTATTCATGTTATTTACATTCGAAATAGTCTATTTATTATACATATTTGTAAAGATAAATAATAGTAAATTATCTTTCCGTTTAATTATATATATTAAACTAAACTTACTGGACAATCATTTCAAAAGGTATAATAATATTTTTCCCATACCGAAATTACTCCTTTTTGTCCAGAATCGTAGTGTCCTCCCGCCAATGAACGCAGAGTTGTTCCTTTTTTTAATTTTATTACATTTTATTCGACTAAGACAACGTCAAAGAGCCACGAAGTTGAATTTCAACTTTATTTTATAAGAATAGTATTTTTTTTATAAAATCCTACATAAGTCTATTTTACAAAAGCTAACATTTGCAACCGGTTTCCTGTCATGTTAGGTCGTTGGAACAACTTTCCGACTCACTAACAAAGCTAAAACAAGCTACTTCAGCAATTGATATTCCCAAGCGACTTTTGCATAAATTACGAATGTTCGTTGTTTATTCAATTGCGCGTGCTATTTACGTTTTTATTAAAAAAGTTTTCGTTTATTTGTGGCCAACGATTTGTGGTAATCGTGGTGCTTTGTTTTCGGAGATTATTTTGCGTTTGGCATGAATAAATGAAGCGATATTAGGCCCGTGGAAGTTTGTGCTTATAACAAGTTTGTTATGTAGGAACGATCTGTTAAACACTGCTATCGATCTGCTGTTATTGATAAGCTTCTGTCCCGGGGGTATTATAATCTTGTAAACTAACTAGAGACACACTTACCTAATCAAATAGAAATAGATTTATTAGTTGTGTCTTATACGGAGTTTTAGATTATGAGATGTTTTTTTGATAGGTTTTGGCCCTCGATTGTGCAAGAGTATGTTTTTTTTTGTCCAAATATGCTATCCCATTTGAATTTCCGCATTTCCGAACGTTTCTTTTTGGTGTTTACTCAAGCCTCAAAAACGTTTAAATACTATATATATAGGTATAATACATGTTATCTTTATATATAAAAGATGACTGACAAATCAACGCAGGGCATAAACTATAAATTTTAGAAACTTGGACTTTGCACAGGGGTTTCTTTTATAACATAAAAGAACACTGAGAAAGGATTTTTGAAAATTCACTAAGAGGATAAAATATTTATTGTGCGCAGATGAATTAGTCTATTTGTAAAAGTATTCCTAAAATAAATAAAATTCGAATTCTACCAAGAATACAGACAAATGAGTAGGTATTCTAAATACTACTATGGGTCACGTCTTAAGTTCATCAAAAGCAAGATATCAGATATCCATACAGTCTTTCTCGGTATTGCTTTGTTGTCTTTAACCTCCATTGTGAACCTTAAGATAAATCCCCCAGGAGGTATTAAATTTGTCTAGCTTTAGAGAACGTGTACCTATCGTTCTTCACAGTGCCAAAAACACGTGACCATATAAATATGCTGCGATGTAAAAATTTATAACGACTTTGAAGCATTACTGGCAACTTTCTATATGAAAAGATTTGATGCTGCACCTAAATCCACTTCCCGTATCAAAAGATTTTTAAAAATTGTAGCTCTATATATATATCCCAATCGAGGCAAAAGTTATAGCCCCTACTTACCTACTAATATTATAAATGCGAAAGTAACTCTGTGTCTGTCTGTCTGTTACGCTTTCACGCTAAAACTAATGGACCGATTTAAATGAAATTCGGTACAAAGAAAGTCTATAGCCTGAGAATGGACATAGGCTACTTTTTAACCGACAGCAAAAAAGGAGGAGTTCCACGCGGACGAAGTCGCGGGCAGAAGCTAGTGATAAATAAGACGAATCGTTTGAGTTGAAAATACATCCGTCATTCCTTTTGCTTGAAATGTAAAGGATTTTTCTTTTTTACGCGTGTTTAAACAGCAAGCTATCGAAATAGAACAAAAATGGTTGCGAATGACGCAGGATGCTTGAAAACTAATGATTGATAAGTTAAGATTTTTTTTACTTAACTAATGGCTGTTTTACTCTTGATGGTCTGTAATTTGTCTAGTGGGCCCCAGACTACGAAAGTTTAGAACTAGATCAATTGGTCAATGGTGCGCATTGTTCAAAGATATACCTACATTTATTATATCACTAGCGGTCCCGGCAGACGTCATCCTGCCCGTTCGAAGTTCAAATTAACTTAAGTTAGAAAACGTTTGTAAGGAAACAAGAATAGGACTGTTTTTAGGGTTTTCCCGGCAATCAAAATCGGCAAAATTTGAATTCTACTCGTCGTAAAAACCATCCTTGGACTTCAACGAACATCTAGAAAAAAGAATTAGCCAAATTGGTCCAGGCGTTGTCGAGTTATGCGCTTACCAACACATTTTGCGATTCATTTTTATATATAAGAGAAGAAGAAGATAAGAAGAAGATTATTTATGTCGGTTAAAATATTATACACACATGGCTACACTAAACAAATACAAAACATTAACATTTTCTATATATTAATTGTTTAACTCCTTAGAAAAGAGAAAAATAAATACCGAACTACAATAATATACGCTTGTTTTATTTTCAGAACCATTTTCATCTCCCTTAGAAAATGTTTTTTCTATAAGTAACCTACGATATACTTTTTTTGATGTCATTAAGATAAGCTTAAGGTGCGGTATTATGGTTTCTTACACAGCGCCTGTGTTAAATGGTCTAAGAATATTCAGGTAAAGGCACTTTTTCTGCAAAACACGAATATAGCTGAAATAATGGCTTTTGTAATTATTTGATACATCTGACCGTGGTAATGTGTCAAGAAAGAATTTGCTTTTGGCGTATATTATTATTGTGTGTATTATTCAGTCTCGGACTAGGAAACTGGAGGTTGCGTATTCGAATCCTACTAGGGGCAGTCAGTAATGAATACTATCACCTGTATTTGAGTTTTGGGTATATTATATAAATATATACGTACATATTTATGGATGTTTATACCTTGTCTAGTACCCATAACACAGGCTTTGCTTTGTTTAACTAGGTGAGTATTTAGTATGTACCTACCTATTTTGTTTTTTATTTGGTAAAGCTCGTTCCTTTTCGTAATTTTCTTAGGGTTTTAAACATTCTCTGGATATTTTTTGCTTAAATGGACATAAGCAATATTGGGTATATATATAAATTATTCCATGAAAAAAATTAACCAACCAAGTAATTCACATTGTCATATTATATAATATTGCCGCGGCTAAATGTCAAACATGAATACAAATTATCTTTAGATTACGGTAATTCTGTTTGAAAACCTTTGTTTATTATATAAGGTTACATGTATATGTATTTTGTGTGGGCTTTACTGCTTACTGTAGCCAAAGGTTTAATTACGTGACGTCACTGAGGTCGGGCAGTATAAAATAAAAAGCTGAAAATGTAATTATAAAATTGTATTTTGTTTTATAATGTTGGCACACAGCTTTTGGTAATAAACCCATGTACAAACGGTGAAAAAGTATTGTAAGTAGTAAGTACATTTTTGTAAGACATGAAATAGGTACTTAGGTAGGTACAATTGTTAGTTATACTGATTTCTGAATCAGCCACGTCTGGATTTTTATTCAAGGACTGACCCGAGGAACTAAAAACCAACAAAATGTTAGTTTGTTGCTAATTATGGGCTGGCCATATTAGCCGAAGAACCGATAACCGTTGGAGTAAACGTGTTCTAGAGTGGAGACCGCGTCTCGGCAAGCGTAGTGTAGGACGTCCTCAGGCAAGGCGGAGTGACGATTTGCGTAAGATGGCTGGCAGGAGCTGGATGCAAGCAGCCCAAAATAGAGCAAAGTGGCGTGAAATTGGAGAGGCCTATGTCCAGCAGTGGACTGCGACGGGCTGATGATGATGCGAAATACCTAAATTTATCTTTAAAAGCAGATAATTAATTGATTGGTTTAGCATTAAACCTGTGACTTTGTCTAGTCCTAAAATACATATTGTATAAAAATTAATAGAGTTAAAATAAAAAGCAAACGTTTTAGCTTTATATTAACTGTCTGACCTACATAGCGTTATAGCGAATTCGCGTCTATGCAGCAGTATAAAACGTTATTACTTCAACGTGTATGCTATTTCTAGAGAATTCTCGGCAATGGGTTAAAAATGCCTCGTTATTAAAGGCTGTGAAAATATATAATATAATATACCAGCTGACCTGTACTTAAAGAACGATTTATGCCCATACCATATATACTTTACACAGGTCCAAAAATTTAATGAAAATCGGTCTAGTTGTTTTGGAGGACTGAGGCCAGAAACGGAGAGATTTTTGTAAATTAAATAAAGGTTAAGAGGATTGTGAACCTGTTAATTTTCATACAAAAGGCGATAACGTTTTACACCCAGTAAATATAGATAGATTTTTATAATTTTTGGATATGTTGTAGATATAATGAGAAACTACGTCTGTACGTTTTGATTTTTAAGAAATATTGCTTACGCTAAAATTTATTGGCATCTAAAAATCTATATATAGATCTTTATATGCTAATAAATTTTGTACAAATAATCAGTTTACACTAGGTATTTCATCTTTTTAGGGTTGTATAGATTAGCAGTTTATCCCTTCATGGGATTTTTTCAAAATTTTAAAAAGATTGGCAATTTATATGTTAGAGGCAGATAAACCGAATTTTTCGCGTTTAATAACACGGGCATTAAACTTGTATTGAAAGTAAAATAAACATAATTATTCCGCTTTGTGTGTAACCTTTCAACATAACTGATTAAATATATGGATTCAATATTGACAATTTCTCGTAGGTTGTACGTTTTCAGTTATTCCAAGGCCACTGGGAGCGTGTTCCAATTGATTTATGCCACTTAGCAGCCGAGACCGGGATGTTTAATAATATTATTATTTATATTGAACTAGCTTCTGCCCGCGACTTCGTCCGCACTCCGCGTGGAACTTCTCCTTTTTTGCAGTCGGTTAAAGAGTGGCCTATGTCCTTTCTCAGGCTCCAGACTTTCTTTTTACCAAATTTCATTTAAATCGGTCCAGTAGTTTTAGCGTGAAAGCGTAACAGACAGACAGACAGAGTTACTTTCGCATTTATAATATTAGTAAGTGTGGCGGCTCTGTCAGCAGATTGCCACAGTCACGTAGATCACGTAACATAGATAGATCGAGCAGCGATTTGCGCTG
Source organism: Polylopha cassiicola (assembly GCA_038024825.1). Lineage (NCBI taxonomy): Eukaryota > Metazoa > Arthropoda > Insecta > Lepidoptera > Tortricidae > Polylopha > Polylopha cassiicola. Next base: position 7,506,289 of record CP149059.1, read on the forward strand.
TCTCGATATAGTATATAAGTGTTATGTTTTATGAAATAAAATATTATAGTAGCAGCAGTCAATTACTCTTAGTGTCATTACGTCGCACCATCCATCTCACCATGTCCCCGGAATCCGGGGACATGACTTTCTACGCTGCCCGGCAAAGTGGTGACCCCGACAGAACACGCAAACATCAACGAAGTGAGTCTCTTTCAAGAATCGTGGAGCAGAGCAGCAAATGGTTTCAACAGCTTGCGACCAAACATGAGACAGCAAGATGCCTAATACTGTGAGTTTAGAATGAACCTCTATCATATTCCGGTTTTCTGGATTTAGACGGTTCATTCAAAATGCCGACCCCCGCCCGAACATGGATTCAAGATTTAAAATATTTCGGAGATACGAGTTATCATAAGCCTCAAGTAATTTCGTCAGTCCGAGAGACGCACATGCTGCATCATTTCACCATGTCCCCGGAATACGGGGACATAATTTTATCCTGCCCGGCAAAGTAAGGATAACGGTATTCGCTGGAATTTTAAAGATCACAATCACGAACTCGACGAAAAGTTTATAAGCATTTTGGCCATAAGTGATATTACGTTGACCTTGTTATGAAGTCCAAATTATGTTCGAACAAAAATTTAAGAGGATTGTGAACCTGTTAATTTTCATACAAAAGGCCATAACGTTTTACACCCAGTAAATATAGTTAGATTTTTATAATTTTTGGATATGTTGTAGATATAATGAGAAACTACGTCTGTACGTTTTGATTTTTAAGAAATATTGCTTAATATAAAATTTATTAGCATCTAAAAATCTATATATAGATCTAAAAATCTATATTTAGATCTAGCGTAAGCAATATTTCTTAAAAATCTAACTATATTTACTGGGTGTAAAACGTTATCGCCTTTTGTATGAAAATTAACAGGTTCACAATCCTCTTAAGGATAAATGAAAACGAGTGCACGAAATATTTTTTTTACCGATATACATAATAATATCATCCGACTAGATAAAGGCAGGCGCGTGCAGTGAGGGGAGCGTAAGTATGGCGCCAGGGTAGGCACGCCATACACTAGTGACACTGTGCCTGTATGGACTGCACGCCCTTGGATAAAGGGGTATGTATCTTCTTGCTGACCAGATATAGTTTAATATTTTATGTGGTCAAGAAAAATAGCGATACATAGATAATTGTGGTGGCAAAATTCCTTTTAAAAAAGCATTTTTTATAAATATTTAAATAGGTATGTAACTTTAAGTAGGTAGTCACTTGATATCTGACATTAATAGAAAAAATATATTCTCAGTTTTCGTTTCTTCTCAGTAATGATGGTCTTTCCGAAGCGCTAGTAACGCCTCCTATTAGGTTTTAATTGTAATGTATAAAAGTAATTTTTTTTGCGTAAAATGTAACATTAGTATTTCAAAATTCAGAATAGGGTAGTTTTTCAAAATTTGTAATTTAAATATAAGGTAGTTTGCATAACTGTATAAATCACTTTAGCGTTAGACTATTGTCAGCTCAGTCGTGCTACGATTATGGAAACTGTAAAGAATCCGAAACGTCAGCTAATAAAATAAAATAAAAATACACGAGTTAAATCCGTTAATAGTTGTTTCATTCCAATGTGTAATAACCGCGAAGGCATCAGAAATTAAAAAATTAAAAATATATTATCTAATTTCGCGAGTCTTAATATAATAGCAAATTGATATTATTTATAAGTTCTATCTTGAACAATGTATTAATGTCAACGGGTATTTTTTCCACTTGACCCGACATAGGAGAAAGGTCGTATAAAGTAAACAAACATTTATTTTTCACGATAGCTGGCCAATAAGGTCAGGGTGACATGCGTGAATAAATGAATTTGATTATTGGGCTATTACTTTAGTATGTTATTTTGATATCTATCTCTCTTATTCTTACATCTAAATCTATATAAGCTAAAGCTGACTGAATGACTGACTGACTGATCTATTAACGCAGGGCTTAACCCATAAGGGTTAGAAACTTGAAATTCTGCTCAGGGGTTCCTTTTATAACGTAGGGGACTGCTAAGAAAGTATTTTCGAAAATTCGCCCGCAGTCGCGGGTAGAAGCTAGTATAATATATTTCGTTACCAATAATATTCGAATTGTATAATAAAATTATAAAAAATAATAATAGCTCCGTCGTGCCACGATTATGGAAACTTGTCAGGTTGTAGTCCAAACAGCTATGTTTAGTACGTGGGAGAGATGTACGAATTTAGTACAAATTATGTGAAACCACCTACACGGTCACGTAATACTTAATGCACACGTGTAACAATTATAGGATTAGAATTAGATCATTATAGAAGTCTGCACTTTATGTACCTACTTACTCGCAGCACGAGGAACTTGTGTGGGTACTAATTTTATTTACAGTCCGTTAGTTATATTAGCTGTGTATATTATTATCTTACTTATGAACATTACTTAGGAAATTAAAGTTCCGCGTGACGTCACACTTATTGTTTTATTTCAAGATTAAATGTAGTTATTTGATTATTATAAACTAACGGCCCGCCCCGGCTTCGCCTAGATCCCTTTTTTATAGCCTATGACACTCAGGAATAGTGTAGCTTTCCAACAGTGAAAGAATTTTTCAAATCGGTCCTGTCGTTTTGGAGCCTATTCAATCCAAACAAACCTTTTCTCTTTATTATATTAGTATAGATTATAATACTCATATACTAGCGGTTCAGGCGACCTTGGTACCGCGTTTTTTTTTTAAATCCAGACTGCAGCGCCATCTGCCGGGCTGATGAATAGCTGGACCGTTTTGAAAAAATCTTTCACTGTTGGAAAGCTACACTATTCCCGAGTGACATAGGCTATAAAAAAAGGGATGCGTGCGAAGCCGGGGCAGACAGCTAGTATAATTATAATAGATTAGTTGTGGTACGTTTATAAGTTCAGTCATTAAGTAAGCTTCTCCTTTTATGTATACCTATTATTATAGATTAATGAATATTAAAGATAGAATGTAAGCCACTAAGTGTGGATAACTTTGGCAGTTAGCCCTAACTTGAGGCACTTAAATTCAGAATAGTGATTTATCTCAGTTTAGCTAATGATCACTGTAAAATATGAGGTTTGTGTCTAATGCCAGTTGTAGGGTTAATTGCTGAAGATACTTTATAGCCATTCTGGACAGCCTGAGACCTTCAATTAATCATTTTGATTTGATAATATAACTTTATCTATTAAGGTTATGTTTTTAATTGTAGGTAAGTATTTTTACTAATTTAATTCTTATTAATAATTTCTAAAAATTTCTGATGCCTTCGCAGATATTAAACAACTATATGAACGGATAATTCGCGTATTTTAATTTATATGCTGACGTTTCGGATTCTTTACAGTTTCCATAATCGTAGCATGACTGAGCTGACAATAGTCTAACGCTAAAGTTATAAGTAGTTAACTCTTTATTGTACGTACCTACATACACAAATAATCTTTATTGTATCTACATAAAAAAATCCTGTAGACACAGTTAGAAACATTTATAAAATAAGGATATTGTTATTTATACTCATAAAAATATATTCTATACCCACACATAGGTACTTACAATACACTGAAACATAGTTTTTGATAATCAAGACGTCTCGGAGGAGTGTCAAAACCGTGACGTCATGTTATAGATTAAAAAGTTTACAGTTTCTACTAGGATCTTGGTTCCGGCAAAACATGTAACCTTCAATTCAATCTCAATTCTCAATCGGACACGTGTATCAAAATATTCAATAGGCATGATTGCCCACACCTACGTAGGATGTAACAAATTTCTAACCCAGATCCCTAAAGGTACGTGATGCGAAAACTACCCTCGGAATGTGAAGAAAGGTCCCGACATGTTGTGGTTTTATTCTTTGTTTGGTACAAATTCATTCTTAGGTATTAATAATTTATCTCTAAAAATCTGAGAATAGATGTATCATTATTCTCTCAGTCACGTTTTTGTAATATCAATTCTGGTTTTAGATTGATAATTATGTAGGTACGTAGGAAATTTCCACTGACGGTACCTATATAAAAGAGACTTCTACTTGTATAGAAGTAGCCGTTTCACTTAAAAATCATTCCTTAAAATACCGTTTGAATAGAATATATAGCTGTCATTATAGTATCTGTCAGACGGAACTTTTTGTGCATCTTGAAACGCACCTTTTGACCATATTCCTACCTACTTTTTATTTTATAATAATAACAAGTACCTACCTACATAACATACCTACTTATAGAAATAATCCATTGAATATAAAATAATAATGATATTTTTTAAACCGTCACGATAATGCTAGCTTCTATTAATTATTTTCGTCTAAATAATAATATGTTCCTGTCTATTTCAACGGCTGACCGATAAAGAATGCAATTTGACATAGTTACATTACTTTGTTGTCAGTAAATAAATAAACTAACGTTCACAACGAGATCTCTTTTCGGAAACCTAAATCGTGTATTGTTTTGCCCAAGTCCCGAGTCCAATGTGGCAAAGTAAATGCGTGGCTTATTCAACGCCGCGGTTCGTTGCTTGTTGAGCTTGCTTTAGTGGATCTTAGTTCCTCAAATTGCTTTTATCCAATGAGGTTGGAGTAGGTGCAATTTACTTTTATTAAGTTTCCTTCTGGAAAGGAAAGGTTCTTAAAATTGTGTTAGAATTACTGGGCTGGGTTTTAATTACGTGTTTGTAGCTTAGTGTAAGTTTTTAATAATTTATTAGTTTTTCTTCCGACACTATTACAACCGCCACAGCGGCGAAAAAGATTAAGTAGGTACCTACCTATCCCTACTAATATTATAAATGCGAAAGTAACTCTGTCTGTCTGTCTGTCTGTCTGTTACGCTTTCACGTTAAAACTACTGGACCGATTTAAATGAAATTTGGTACAAAGATAGTCTGGAGCCTGAGAAAGGATATAGGCTACCTTTTAACCGACTGCAAAAAAGGAGGAGTTCCACGCGTACGAAGTCGAGGGCAGAAGCTAGTCTATATATAAATGTATGGAGTGCCTACCCTGACGCAGTACATATGAGACCCTTACTGCACGCGCCTGGTACCTATTTAACTCATAAAATCTTTACATAAACATTTATGATGCAATATTTAACATTTTAAAACAAACAAGAATATTACCAAAAACAATATTATGCAACCACGCTTACTCGGAATCGAATGTTTAAATTAATATATCGATGTAAATAATTAATTGGAGCACGAAAATTAATTAATCAATTAATTGCTTAATCACACCCATGAACGAACTGATTAATGAAGGAGAAAACTTAATTAACTTGCAGATTAGACAGATTAATCATTACCTTATCATAGCGGTCTAATTTCACGTTACAATATTCCGAGAAAATAAAAAGTTGCTTACAAGTTTTAGTCGTAAATTTGGGGTGGTCGAGATAATCTCATCTGGCCGTGACTTACGCTTTTTTCATAGAGAAAAGTGGCCGGTGCTCAGCCTCGGAGTTTGTCATCTGTTTGAGAAATTGCCCTTGTGATCTTGACAAATGTGCCTCTCGAGACGTGGTCGCTGGTTCCCCTGAACGTTATCCGAAACCCGACGGATGGCATGTCATCACATTTTCTAAAGTAATTTCATCTTTCATAATATACCTAATGACAAATACGGAGGTTCATATTGTCTTAACGGTTTGAAATGTTAGAAGAGAGTTACTAAAACGGATTTTGATTTTATGATAACGTTTTGAATTTTCCAGTTCCTATATTTTTATTTGGGTCGTGGAGCCTAAATACAACCTCTCTCTTTAATCGCATTTTGGTTTAGGTAGGGATATTCTTTATCCAATCTAAACTAATATTATAAAGATGATAACTTTGTTTGTTTAGTTTTAATGAATAGGCTCAAAAACTACTGGACCGTTTTTAAAAATTGTTTCACCATTCGAAAGCTGCATTATCCACGAGTAACAAAGGCTATAGAATATTTTTAAAAAAAAAATAGAGATCCGTGCGAAGCCGGGGCGATCGTTTAGTTAAAAATAAAATCATTAAGACACATTATTATTTTTTATGCTGACATCTCGAAAACTTTACAGGTTCTTTTTTCGTAGCAAACTAAACTGAAACCTCGCTAGTTTTATCATCAGCGCAGTCCGCTACCAATACGGCAGTTGTAAAGGTTAACATTTGAACAAACGAATATAGGTACTTAATAACAATATCAGAGTTAAATTCGAATCAGTTTTATTTCAATGATTAATAACCACAATAGCATTACAAATTAATCAATTAATTTCCAATGTACAGTTAGGAAACCATAAACTAATTAAAAACAGGATGATTTAATTAATAATCGTTAACTTTATTCTACCCACGCAATAGACATAAATGTACGTAGTAGGTAGATGGAAAGTTCGATTGCATTTAAAAGCTATTTCCAGTGCACTAGCCGAAATGAAGGCTTAAATAAATATGGAACCCGAACTTTTTTAATTGGAACTGCATTTTTTTTACCATTTCGTTTATAGACGTAATGAAAACTAACGGGCTAACTATCGCAAAGCAAACGTATTGAAGCCAGCGTAGTGGGCTCTTTGAAATCAAGTTAAAACAAAAAAGAAAAATGTTGCTTAGAACTAGCTACCGGTAGTTAGAAGTATGCGTTACAAAATGTAACAATCTTTGTGCTAATGTTTACTAGTAAGGTTAATTGGAATGAAACAACTATTAACGAATTTAACTCGCGTATTTTTACTTTATTTTATATGCTGCCGTTTCGGATTCTTTACAGTTTCCATAATCGTAGCACGACTGAGCTGACAACAATAAACAATGCCAAAGATGCTTCTAAAGTTATATAACACAATTTATACCTAGCCGTGACGTCACAAGCCCCTACTCCCGAACTTTGGAAGTGCCTGTCATTGGCATGTATTGTTTGACTGAGAAAAGAAAAAATACGTGTCCAATATTTTTTGGCAATCTACTTAATGAACAGAGAAAAAATCATTGGTTTTGCATTTTAATGTATTGAACAAGGGCTGCCATTCGGGAGGATACAGTCATATGGATTTTATATGACCGTTTGCTCACGAATAGCACTGCTTTATTGATTTAAAGCACGGACGTGTGCCTGCACGTTCTTGTCTTTTCAATCTATACTTCTATACTAATATTATAAAGAGGAAAGATTTGTATTTTTGTATTTTTGTATGTTTGTAATGAATAGGCTCCGAAACTACTGGATCGATTTCAAAAATTCTTTCACCTTTGGAAAGCTACATTATCCCCGAGTAACATAGGCTATATAATATCACGCTAGGTCTTATAGTTGCGGAGCAGTAACCGAAAATGTTTCAAAAACGGGGGAAAAAGTATCGTTTCTGAGGCCTTAAAAAAATCTTAAGTCCCCCCGTGCGAAGCCGGGACGGGCCGCTAGTTATCAATAAAGTTCATCATTTAACTTTACTAAGTGCTTTAACCTTTTGTTTTCATTGTTTCTATACTTATTTTTATGACGTAGTTTGAGCCCACGTGCGCTTTTATTTTTCCATCAACTTATAAACGTGTTTATACTGGGGCGCTATTCAGCTTGCGATATGTAGCGAGATGCCCTTCAAAATATTCTATTTGACCTTCAAAAGATTCAATTTCCAAGGCGGGAATTTTTAAAATTGCGTTTCTAGTGGTCAAATAAATTTTAAACCATTGAATAAAATAGTTACTCGGTTGGAATCTAATTTTTAACACTTTATTTGTAATTTCATATATAATTATTATTTTTTAGACCACGATTATTAGCATTAATTTGAATCAAAATCTCCCTAAAACACGGGTATATCAATTTAGTAGGTATTGTATCTTTGAGGGAGTGACAGCCAATGAAAGCATTCTCGCTCTGTATCGCTGTAATACCTAAAGACACACTTTTGCCGGCAAAACGTGACATATCGAAATATTTTGTTACTCCATTTAAGACTCTAAGACTCCAAATTTAAATTTCATTTCGCGCGGTGAAACATTTCAATATGTCACTTTGTTCGGCAATCACGCGAATTGTTTCTATCTGTCAAGATGGCCGTCTTTTAATTCAGAGACCATATTATACTAATTTACTCTTTTATTTGCTTTAATTTACTGTTACAAGTGTAGTGTAGTGTTTAGTGACTGACCTGCAAGTATATTTTTCAATATACTTGTAAAATTTTAAAGTTAAGACGGTATTTTGATTCTTTCATTATTGTTGACAAAATGCCAAAGGCTTATTTATAAATGATATAAGGCCGTTTACATGCAATGGGACCTGACCATAGAACGTAAGGTATGTGTAAATCTGAATATAAAATAGAAACCTTCTACAAATAGTTTAGGTACTCCTATCTCTATCAATATATACTCATAGGCACAATTAACCGCCCACATACATTTTCTGAATTTTCTTATAATTTCTTCTTAAATTTGTTATTGCAACTTGATTATTCAATAAGGTACATACTTACTTTATTTATCAGTGAGAGATATGCTTGGATTTAGGTTTGAGTTGGTAGAGAGAGGGTGGTGCATTCTATGTTTGCTGGGAGGATGATAGAGGATGATAACAAAGTACTTATCTCATCTTTATGAAATTAGTTCTAATTAATTTTTGATTAAGTAATGGTGTTTAGGGCCTGTCAGCCAATGTCAGTTTTTTAATGAAAGTCTAACATCAGTAGGCAGGTAATTATTAAATAGTTCATAATGTAGCCTCTATTTGTAATTATAAATTTTTAGTGTTATGTAATGTAGTATGTTTCTTTTTTTTCAGCTTCAGGAAGATTTATAAAAGAAAGAACTTTCCAACAGAACTCGAGAACTATCGCACCCTATAAGTATGTCAGCCAGCCACCGAGTAGTGCCGAGTTCACCCAAAGATGCACGATGATTTAGTATAAAACGAAACCCGCGCATCACCGATTATCATTCAGCTCGGAACCAGCCCTAGCGGCAGTGACAAGCAGTCTTCTCTGATACTTTAGCCCAGCTATGTTCAGCGAAAGCACTTAATAATAATATAATTTGTCAACTGTCTTGTGCTATCTACAATAAATGCAACTGACTACATTGGCGTTTCAATACTACCCTACATATTTATAAATCAACTTTAAATATTTTTTTACATTGTACTCTATTTGTAAATATCTTGTTTTTATAAAGAGACACAAAGTTATAATTAATATAATGTTGTTTTTAACTTACTATTTTCATGTAAAAAAAACAAAGAAAAGTAGGTAATGTTTTTGAAACTTTGATCAATATAATAAAATTTCCAAGAAAAGCAGTCTTTGAGAGTAATTATGTAGCTACAGTTTGCGATATTTCTTTCCTAACATACCTACTCTTAACCTTTTCACCGCCCCAGTCGGTAGTTACCGACTACAGAAAGCAGTACCACTAGCGCCTCGTCGGCCCGTGCCGACTGAAAGTTAGAGGCGAAAATTATAAGTAAATTAAAAGTTTAGTATACAAATTATGAACTTTTATTATTGTTTAAAGCCTAAATTACAGTAAACTGTATACATAAACGTGATACTATATAATATCATTGAATAAATAAACATTTTTGCGCGCCTTGATAAAATGCAGCAAGTACGCCAGTACCTGAAGCCCTAGTCGGCGATAGCCGCGGCGTAGTGCTGTCACCAACTGTGTTTTGTTTGTTGCAATACACGTTACGAAAATTTTAATGTAGGTGAATTTATAAATGTGTAGTTCTATAATTGTAAGTTCACTAATTAATTTACCTACTTGAATGCGATTAATTAATCGAAATGGGAATAGTAAAATATATTTTACGGCATATTTTGAACACTTAATTTAATTAGTCCCGCGGCTATACACGACCAGTCATGACTGAGATCGGCTCGTTCAAGTAAATAACAAACGAAAAAATTGTATATTACTCTAATTTTTATCCTGTATACCTCTGTCAATTATTATAATGAAGTAGTTCGACGAGCAGCCGAGACAAGTGTTCTAGTTTAGGTAATTATGTATATTAAATATTTACAAACCTATCGTTACTTTATCTAAAGCACAGGCAACCAAATAGGGTCTTTGTTAAATAGAACTACTACTAGACTACATCCAGGTAAAGAAATAACCCTTTTATTAATGTTTTTTTCTACCTGAAACACTCATTAGCAATAACAATAGGCTTAATTTTCGTGAGGAATTCTTAGTAAATATGTAAAGCACACCGCACGTGCAGGCGGTATTTCAAACGAATTCCTGGAAAATGCCGACTATATGCTATTTGTACTTCCTAAATAATTATCGGAATTTATTTAAAAACTTTGTTTGTAAGAAATCTAGGTACTGCATTTTATTATTGGTTTGTTGCTAAAGAATGTGTAGGATTTTTTCTTTGGACTCCCTGCCAAAATGTCGATAAATGCAGTTAACACATACCTACAACAGTTTCACATCTCTAGAATCAAAGCAATTTGCAGTACCTAAAAGCCCGGGTCGGCCGGTGCCGACAACGCGTGACGTCATCACGTGAGTAGTGTGGTGACTTTCGTCACTAAACTGTACTGTAAATAATGCAAATATTTTGATCTTTTCATTATTTAATGTTGTTTTATAAGGTTAATAATCAATGAACATGTAGTAACAACATTATTGTATTATTCTTTTGACATTTCTTCGACTTTTTGGATATAATTATCGAGGAATTATTTAAATATCGATACACCATTTCCAAGTCACTATGGTTTCTCGAACTCGAATGCTTGTTTTTGTTCTGGCGTCACAGGCTCAGCGTTTTGTATTGTTGCGTGGCGGCGAAAAGGTTAACTAGCCCTATACCTACTATAAATAGTTTCATTCCAGTCATTCTCCATTAACAGCATCAATGTCATTAAGGGTATCAAATAAAAGAGAATATTATTATAACATAATTACAAAATTTAATTTAAGTATAATAAAAATAGTGATATGTAGTACCTTCAAAAATATTTCAAATAAAAAAACATTTAAGTAAACAAACTCCTTATGCCTGTTACTCCTTCATACAAAAACTACCGAATAGTCACTACAATCATATTGATTGGTTCTGATTTCTCTTTTAAAAAAAATAAGCAAACTAGCAATTAGCTTGGTTTGTCGAACTTCACTTTTAGATAATTTTTCACCAGCACTTACACTGGGTGGCCTTATGAGTTTCATGCCTCTTTCATGAAGTGCCTGTTCAAAGTGTTTGAAGCCTCTGTCTGCTAATATACAACTGCCTTCCTGTAATCCATCAAGAAAGTTAGTTTTCCACTATGGTCACATCACTTGTCCTGCCCCTAAATCCTTACAAGACAAAATTAATCAAACCATTGGGTGTGATATTAAATACTTTGAAGTATTCCCTTTCTTGTACTCCGACCATGTCAGTGCCTGATGAACAACTTTTAAAGGTTTTTGTATGTCAATTTCCAAACAATCTATAATACAGCTGACATTATGATAGTTATGCCTAAATGCAGTAGGCAGGTTCTTTTTTATTAATTTTTTATCTAAGTTTACAATGAATGAACAAAATTTACTTTTGTTCTTACTCGAACGGATTTTTCTGCAGATATGATAGGATCTGTATTAGCTTCTTAGTCTTGACTTTTTGGTAATTCTGTAAAAATAAACATCCAAAATCAGTAACTTATATAAAAATAAATAAATAAGGATCTTTACAGTTCATTTCTGAGGTCCCAAAAAGTAGAAAAGTTCATATAAACAAAGGCCCAATTTTGTATTTCATCTTTTGTTTTAATTTAATTTTACTTCTCTATGATAACAATGCCTTAAGATGAGCTGCCAACTTAGCTTGTGTATCAGTGTCGCAATGTTACTTTACCACTTTTTTCACAAACATGGAAATAACTCCAAAACTAAGCCGAATCCAGTCAACTTCATACAACATTTTAATTTTTGAATATGGTCAGAAACAAGCTGCTAAAATTGTTCTACTCAAAAACACTATGTACATAGTCTTATTGCTTTTATTACATCTTTGTAATAAATAGATAACATACCTTCAGAAATTATTGATAATTTCTGGCACCATATCTTTTACTGAGCTTTCAGTGTGGGTTTCAGTAGCACTTTGACTTTGCAGACATTCTTTGACAAGGTCAATTCTTTGCCTTTTAAGGAACACTTCATCAGACAGCCGACGCTTGCGATCCTCTTGACAGTGAAATTTAGTTGGCACAGCCTCATCTGTGAGAAATATCTTCTGACTGACTACTTCATGTAGTTAATTGTGTCTTTTTCCATCTGAAATTTAATAGAGTGAAGTGTTGTTCTACAATGTAGGGTTTAAAATTTTATTAAGGATCTTCTAAGAAATCTAAGGCCACATTTTAGAGGTTTGGAATGAAAGATGTTATTTTGTTTTATCGATTAAAGATAATATTTTACTATCTGCTATCTGGTATACTGTATAAAGTTAAGTGATACTTACATCAAAGTGATCTTCGCACATAAAGACATTTGAGTGTGGTTGAATGGCATTTGGATCTCTCTATTTTTCGCCTTTTGCTTTTGCTTAATAGACCATTATATTCAATATATTTAAAGGAAAGCGATGAAATGTACTGATTCACAAATGTCATTAACTCGGTTTACAATTTAGGGTGTCGACTGCAGTGTTGCCAGCTCCTAGAAATTCGAGTCGCTAAACTCAAAGTCAAAAGTCGCCAGAAAGTCGCTAAAACTAAAACATAACCATAAAATGTTCGGGTTCCCCCCTATAATAATATACAAATGGAACTTCAATTAAATAAAGTTTTAATTTGGTGCGCTATCGCGTTTGTCGTTTTCCATATTATGTATCTCTTGGCATTGAATAATTCTATGTCGATTTGACAAAAAAATGTGTCTATTATTAGCTCTAGAACTGTTTTAATTTGTACTCCAAAAGTCGCCAGATAAGTCGCTAAACTATTTTTGTCGTCAAAACTTTTTCTTGGTCGCTAAGCCTTAAGCAAAAGTCGCTAGTTCTAGCGACAAAATCGCTAAATTGGCAACACTGGTCGACTGTCGTCACGCACAGTGTTGCCAACTCCTAGAAATTCGAGTCGCTAAACTGAAAGTCAAAAGTCGCTAAAACTAAAACATAACCATAAAAAGTTCGGGGACCCCCCCCCCCCCCATAATGATATACAAATGGAACTTCAATTAAATAAATTTTGAATTTGGTGCGCTATCGCGTTTGTCGTTTTCCATATTAAGTATCTCTTGACATGGAATAATTATGTGTCAATTTGATAAAAAAATTATCTATTATTGGCTCTAGAACTGTTTTAATTTGTACTCCAAAAGTCGCCAGACTTTTTTTTGGTCGCTAAGCCTTAAGCAAAAGTCGCTAGTTCTAGCGACAAAATCGCTAAATTGGCAACACTGGTCACGCATGTCACAAGACCGGCGCCATTTAAGCCATTACAGAAACAGCGTTTTTGCCGGGTTTCTCGCAATTTAAACTTCAATATTGATTTTTACTCATAATACATATGATTTCCCGGAAATATTAATGACAATAAGCTTATTATGTTATAAAGAATAATTTAAAACGATTATTAAAAAATAGTCAAGAACCTTATGATTATTTTATATATGAGACAACACTGAAAATGTGCTTGCTGTCAGACTGAGTATACAATTTGATGATATTATTTTTTATAATAATTACAAATTTGGTTTATATGCATACAGATTTTAAGAAAAAAAAATAGATTTTTTGTTTCGCAAACTGGTGCAAAAATCTTTAAAATTTACCTTCTTACTTATTTTTTCTTTTTTAGGGGTAATGCTGGGCTATGCCCTGGCAATCTTAATCACTAAAAAGGTCACGTGATCTTTAGCGAGATGAGTGAGATATATCTCATAAGTGCCCCCGAATAGCGCCCCTGGCTAAGGTACAGTTGGTACCTATGTAGAATTATACAAATAAAATAAAATACGCCATTGGAATAAAACAACTATGAAGGTATAACTCGCGTATTTTTTTTTTTTGACGTTTCGGATTTTTACAATTTCTATAATCGTAGTATCATCCTGTTTTTAATTAGTAATAGTCTAACGCTAAAGTCGTAAGAAAAGATACCGCGAAGGCATCAGAAATGATTAAAATACGCCAGTTAAATCCGTTATAATAGTATTATTCCAAAACGGCATTTAATATTCTACCTAAAGTTAGATCTTCTTTGGGAACTCTTTTGAGTTAAGCTTTTCTTCCGCTAAGAATTCGAGTTTCAGGTTTCTATTAAGTAAAAATTGAATTGAACAAAACACAATAGCAAAGTGTAAACTTATATTACCCTTTGACCTGGATGAAGGTTGCTTATCGAAGTGACCTTTAGGTCGAATATATTTATTTATACTTAACTGGCACTTGCTCGCGGATTTGTCCGTATATAAGTCCTATATTTTACTATTGGGAACCAACTACAAATACACCCGAGTGGGGTATCAAATGAAAGAGGATCAACGTATAAAGGCTTGTTTTGAAAAAAAGTTTTTTATTTTTTATCTCATTACTATTAGCGGTTGTGCGTGCGTCTATATATAATATGTCAGTCGGAACTTCTCCTTATAAATATACAGCTTCTAGCTCTATAGCGGTGACCCAAATTCCTTGAGGCTGCATGTTGTGATCTCGTGAATCAATAAGAGTGATTTATATCGTATTTTTCCTCGGATTAGGCACGTAGCCAGAAGTGTTTTTGAGCGTGCACTTCCGTACGAATATTAAAATATTACCTCCTTTGATTTATGTTTGACGTTTTAGTTTCGGATATGTTATTTGTAGCTACTTAGGATTGCGTAGTTTTGTTGTCCGAATGCACTCTGATTGACGGGTTTTTAGATATTACCCGAATTTTATTTTTTAACTAGCGGCCCCGGCAGACGTCGTCCTGCCCGTCCGATTGTTTCGTCAAAGATCTGTCAAAGTCGTCTAACTGTCACTTCTTCATCAGGCTTCATATTTTCCCCGTTTTTTACCTACACATTTTCACTGTTTTTTCGCTCCTCGCGTGATGTTACGCTGCGACCAATAGGTATATAGCCTAAAGCCTAGCCTTCCTCGATAAATGGTCTATCCAACAAAAAAAGAATTTTTGAATTCGAACCAGTAGTTCCTGAGATTAGCGCGTTCAAACAAACAAACAAACAAACTCTTCAGCTTTATAATATTAGTATAGATATATTCAATTCTCGTGTTTGTTGCTTAACTCCTCAGAATTGGCTGGACTGAATTTTATGAAAAATTGTGTGCATATCGGGTAGAGTCTGAGAATCGGCCAACATCAATTTTTCATATCCCTAAATGTAAACCATGACGTGACGTTTTGTTTATAGAATAATAATTCTTAGGTAGATACCTAATATGTATCAAATTAGTTATTTTTTACTTTTAGGTTTATTGCGTCGGGTACCGTTGTTTTTTAGTATGAGATAAAATATATCGTAAGAACAAAGTTGTTAAATTACTTACCGACTTCCAAGAGATTACAAGATGGTAAATAAATAAAGTGCTTAAATAATTAGCTACATCTTGTTATTCAAAACTAAAGTATAAACAATGAAGTAATTGAAATTAGACAGTATAAAATTTTGTTTATTTCTTAGGTCTTCCAAGTTACTTCTGAAATACATTTTTAATTAAATGTAGACTGACAAGAGAATAACTAAGATTAATTACGCTTTTGATGGAGGCAATAACTTGTACTAATGATAATACAGTGTCGGCGTTGTTTTGCTTAAAAGGCAGTTTTTTCTTAGTTTATCATAATATTTTGTGACCTACACATATCATGTTCGATTTTACCTACTATCAAAAATAAGACGTGTTACAACAAACCTACGCAAGTGCCAAAACCCTCTGAAATCGTATCCGTATAGGTAAATATAAACAATGATCCTCACCGTATGGGTACCTACTTGGATTCAAATATTTGCCAATGCTCTTTTTTTAGTAAATAAAAGAATCTTCTTCGTCTTTCTACTCCAGCGATCCTATGACGAATTGTCGAGTCGACATCTTGTCATGTCGACGTCGTCTTATTCTCGCACGGAGCTGTCCAAAATCGGTAACAAAAAAATATTGTCATGTCGATATCGTCTCGTATGTTTTCATATCGACAACGAAACAATATCGACACGATAAAACTTCTCCTTGTCGACAACGTTCTCAATATTATGTCGACAACCACTGCTGCTTTTATTTCGTACGTGTACATTGGAGATCTGTTGCGTTCTCGTGTGCCCCCAATTCTGGGAATAGGAAAGGTCTATAATATGGTAAGAAAATTTGGGAGAAGTTACAAAACAAAACGTGTACCTACATACATCTAGATCTATGCAGGACTAACTCGAGCGAAAAACTGATTAATATGTCCTTGTGCACCGCGGGAGTTTTCTGTATTAGATTTAATTTTATGCTTTTAATAATGAAGCTAGAAGGCTTGGCTTCAATCGGTTTTAGTAGTACGTGTGCATAATTCAATACTTCAAGTTTTCGAGCTAGGGGGGCTAGACAAGTACCCAACGTTCAACGTTAACGTTAAATGTTAGCACCAAAATGTATGGGATTTGACATCCGCGAACGTTTGTGATGTACGTGACAGTCGCTCGCGGATGTCAAATCCCATACATTTTTTCCTAATGTTTAACGTTATTAACGTTGAACGTTGGGCACTTGTCTAGGGCCCTTGTTCTCTTTAGATTTAGGTGTGCGTACTAGACATCTACTTTTATTAAAGAACCAACGTTTGAATTTTTCGTTTTACTCTTTGAACTTGTATTATGATAATAAAGTATAAAATAAAAAGTATTTGTTCGGAGAACGTTTTAAAAAGGGCCTTAAATAACAGAGTTAACTTTTTAAAAGAACAAAGAGGGAGAAGTTATTTGACTTATCTTTTTTTTTGTAACTTTTGAATGAACATTCCAAGAAATATTATCTAAGTCGAAAAAAGATGTAAAAGGTGTATTTAATGAAGTAACTTGCTTTTGATAGCGACTGGTGAATTTTAATGAGTTACGTCGTTTGCCTACTTAGGAAATTCAAACTTTTTGAATTGTGTAAACTTTTTTTCTAATGTATTACTCCTTTGTAAAATTTCCGCTTTCAATGACTGTTCATTGTTTTTTGGGTCAAATACTTTACTGTGGAAATGGGACTTGAATGAAGTAAAAAGTCAAATTTGGTGTATTTGATCGGAAGTTACGCGCGTACTATCAACTGTGCTGGCGATGTTACACCTTTAAGGCAATAATCGCTTGAACGACCCTGGTACCTGGCGGCTGTGTGTGAAGCAACAAATGCAAGCAATTTTTTTCTAAAATGGCGTACCCCGAAAGCATCCGATAGTACATACATTTCGGTGATATTTTTTATTTATATAGATAATGACGTGCTATTTTACTATAATTATCAATAAGAAACTAGTTGAAACTATTAGCCGACTAGATCAAGAAAGGGTTATTAAAAAAAAACACGTTTAACGCCGTCAAAAAAGCAATAACGTGGTGATAAAAAAATAAGCTTTATCAAAATCTCAACTTAATTTTTTCAACCGCAAAAATGCACCTACACACCAAACAAAATAGGTGTATATCAAACAAATTTCGATTACCGTAAAGAAGTTTAATTTCCTCTTTCGTCCAAAGACAAAGCTCGTCGCCATAAACGCTGCCATTTCCCTTCAACCGCGGTCGCAGTGAATATTTCACGCTGATACCGTCGCTGGGGGCACAGGGATTAATTGAGCTATTTACAAATCGGGAAACCGCCCGGGGCAAACGCGGAACGGCCCGGGGCAATCGCGGAACGATCCGGGGCAAACGCAGAATGATCCGGGGCAATCGAACCGATCGCGATCTCGATGACAATTGCGCGTTTTCAGTCTTGTGACGAAGTAGGTAATAGACGATGCCAGAGATGACGAATGAAGAACTAGTCCGATGTGTGTATTGCTGGCAGTTTATGAATAAGGCTGTTATTTGGGTGTAAAAACTAATGTGACTAAATCATACAAGATCTATTATAAAAATATTATGACTGTTTACCTCCAAAAAAAACAATATCGTATTAAGTAAGTACATAATTTGTGGGGCACGTATTTTTTTGAAAATCTATCAATCCTTACTTCCTTACTAATATTATAAATGCGAAAGTAACTCTGTCTGTCTGTCTGTCTGTTACGCTTTCACGCTAAAACTACTGGATTAATTTAAATGAAATTTGGTACAAAGAAAGTCTGGAGCCTGAGAAAGGACATAGGCTACATTTTAACCGACTGCAAAAAAGGAGGAGTTCCACGCGGACGAAGTCGCGGGCAGAAGCTAGTAATTTATATAGTTAAAGTGCAGGACGAAACGGAACGTAAACGGGTCATATCTTTTTCGATTTTGTTTAATTAGGTGAAGATTAAAACAAGTGTTCATATTCTTTTTAAATGAACATTAAATTAAATTAAAATATAAATTTACCTTATCTCACCTTATCTTTTTATTCCAATGTATTTACTTATAAATAATAAAACTAAGAGTTTTTTCTTTATTCAGACTTTATAGCACAAGCTTATTAAGTGTAAATGTACTTATTAAATGTAAGTCTGAGAGGCGTAAACTCAATGCCACGCATTTTTCAAGTGTGCGTTAACTTACTTTTAACTTAATAATAAAGCTTAAATATATCGTGATTGGATTCTCGAAGTAAGTCTAGTATGTCTTTAAAACTTATCTTACTCAAGCGAGCACGTCTTATCCTCACTGCTACGTAATGACACAATGTGCTACGAGCTACGACAACACGTAGACATGCTTTTGCTCTACGCTCTACGCTCGTAGCACCGCATCCTGTCGTAGATGTTCAAAGGTTTCTAAAATACATCTTTAATGATCAGTCGATGTCACTAGCAATTGGTCGATTATAAACTTTAACATAGTGAGATAAGGTATAAGATTGTAGTTTTGCATTTGTGTGATTTATGACGTTTTGTTAATAGATACGTTTTCCTCGGTGCAGGCTTTTACTTATAATCAAAGCTTGTCTTCTGTAGAATGAAGACGTTACCTATTTATTCTTAGGACAAAAACAATACATTTCCTAATAATTTCTGATGCCTTCGCGGTGAAATACGCGAGTTAAATCCGTTAGTTTATAGTTGTTTCATTCCAATACATTTCCTACAAGCCCTCTTGACAGTTTGAAGTAAAAAAATACTTTTCTTAGATGTCTTAAGCATCTGTGTTTGCAATAGCCCAGTAATATCTAAAACAAAACTTACGTAAAATGATCATACAAATGTTCAATTTCCCAGAAAAGTTGGAAGAATTTTTAAAACCCAAAAAAAAATATTATATTTAATTTTCTTTAATTCAAAAACTACTAAATGGATTTTGACCAAAGTTTTTAATAATTTAGCTTACCTATACCTCAGAATAACACATAGGCTATATTTTATAACAATATTGTGTAAAGTACCCACACATCGTGCGCAGACGATGCTAGTTTTACGTAAATATTTTAAAAAAAGCTCTGAGTACCTAGGTCAAAATAACGTTTGCTCGAAAAATAAAAGGCTTATTCGGAAACTTTGCTCGTTTGTCTTTTCTGTATCCGATGAACAAACTCTGGCAGCTCGAAGTAGGCAAACTACTTTCTTTTATTTATTTTCAGACCAGTCATCCGGTGAGCAAACGTGGCTATGTCAACAATATGGTCAGCGACTTTACTAATCAGTTTTGGAATGAAACGACTATTAACGGAATATTAAATACGATAATTTACATTAGCCTTTAATTATAATGATACTAGCTTCTGCCCGTGACTTCGTCCGCGTGGAATTCCTCCTTTTTTGCAGTCGGTTAAAAAGTAGCCTATATCCTTTCTCAGGCTCCAGACTTTCTTTGTACCAAATTTCATTTAAATCGGTCCAGTAGTTTTAGCGTGAAAGCGTAACAGACAGACAGACAGACAGAGTTACTTTCACATTTATAATATTAGTAGGGATTATTATTGTGAGTACAAGACCGAATTGAAGGAGTAAAGAAATTTGAAGATTCATTAGTAGGTTCTCATGGTGTAATGGTCAGCACGCTGCCGCTAGTAAAGGCAAGGGCGTGGGTTCGAGTCCCACTGAGAGTCGCATATTTTCTACTCTTACTATATATAACTATTAACGGATTTAACTCGCGTATTATTGTAGACGTTTTGGATTCTTTAGTTTCCATAATCGTAACACGACTGAGCTGACAATAGTCTAACGCTAAAGTGATCAGTTTTGATTTATTTATCTATTATGATTTTATAATCTAACTCGAAGAAAAACAAATTATAACTATTTATGTACATTGTTATAATTTATTTTTCTTCCTATATTTATATTACAAGCTTTAATTCCAGAATCAATTAAAATTTAATATCTCTCTTAACCATGAGCTAATATTATGATTTAATATTAAAATTTTCGTAAAATTTCGTACTACTATTATGAATTAATTTAGAGACGTGCTACTCGTACTTATTGAAACTAAATTATTACACATTGACAAATGTCTTTATTCCGTGTTCGATCGAAAAACTATTAGCGTATAAGTAAATAAATATATGTTTCCGTATCAAGGACATTACTCCTAAACGAACAAACACAGCAACAATATAATAATTTTTAATTTACTAAGTTAGAATACGGTCCTTTGACATAGTCGCAGGCATGATTTCCCCAGGGTTGGCTGTTTTGCCAAATTTACGGATTCAGTCGGTTGTAATCAAACATGTGCATATAATATTTTTCATTACACCTGGGGGCGTAGACAAGATGCCAACGTTCAACGTTAACGTTAAACGTTGGCACCAAAATGATTTGACATCCGCGAACGACAGGCACGTACGTCACAAACGTTCACGGATGTCAAATCACATGCATTTTGGTCGTTTCGTTTAACGTTGACGTTGAACTTTGGCACCTTGTCTAGGCCCTCTGCTCGTTAAGGGGATACTCGGCTATCTTACAGCTCATATACGCTCATATTCGACTCGCGCTTATAATACTGCAGCATGTGTTATTATTACCTTAACACCCTGGTATCGTAATGTACAATAAATTATGGTTGAATATTTTTACTAGATTTTCTATACTTCAAACAACTATAACGGATTTAACTCGCGTATTTTATTTTATTGGCTGACGTTTCGAAGCCTTTACAGATTCCATAATCGTAGCACGACTGAGCTGACAATAAATAGTCTTATGCTAAAGTGATTAACACAGCTGCTATAAATGTACTGAAGTACTACCCTACCTATTCTAAATTATAAAATATATATGTTACATTTTACGCAAAAATTGACTATTTTACACTACAATTAAAACCTAATAGGGGGCGTTACTGGCGTTAATGCGCTATAGTTGTTTCATTCCAAGGCATAAGAAACTTATTATCTATTATATAAAAATAAGTCGGGTTTTCCTTCCTGACGCTATAACTCCAGAACGCACGAACCGATTTGGCTAATTTTAGTCTTGAATTATTCGTGAAAGTCCAGGAAAGGTTTGTAAGAAAATTTAAAAACATCTTGAAAAAGTGTAAAATCAACATATTTCTATACTTACTTCCATATTACAAAGTGATTGACGGTAAGTGACAGTAGACTTTGACAGATCTTTGACGATACAATCGGACGGGCAGGACGACGTCTGCCGGGGTCGCTAGTTTGTTAATAAAACTAACTAAGGCGTTAAAAAATATCTCCAGTTTCTACCACTGTCCCAATTTTATAAATAAAAACGCGCTTGTGTGGGTAGTTGAGGGGTGTCAATGGGTTCAATGACACGCCAGGAAAAATCGTTTGCATGTGAGACCCCATAATTTGACTGACACTCTGGTGGATAAAAAGACAAGTGATTAAACGATACACGTTTTGTAAATGTCGAATCGTGACTGGCCCCTATTAGAAGTTAACCCGTGGGTTCCGTTAACAAAGGTTCGTGATATTATAGGGCCCCGCGTAACCTTTGTGTAAATTGGGATATTTGGTTTCCTCACAGAGCGAACGTGATATATCGCCGATACAATGGCTGACTCTGTTTTGTATAAGATGCTGATTTTTTTTTCAGTTTTGGTATTGTATCTTTTTGGACATTTTAAGCATCTTTGGTAGTAAGAAGTTAAGCTGCTTTTACCCTTATTTTATTCAATTACGTGTTATAATTATGCATTTGAGCATATATATAGATACATAGGAATAAAATTTATTTAATAGATTTTTACCTCGCTATATTCATTGTTAAAACTTTATTGTTAAAAAGGTTAACGTTAAGGTTTTACGATTGTGTCTATCAATTAATAAATATTTAATACCTACGTTTTATGAGTAAAAAAACCCAGTCGTTATCTTTTTGTCTTGTACAAATTTCCATAAAAATAAAACCACCAAGCGGATATAATTATAATACTGCTATAGCTTAGATATAATTATCTACGTTGCGTTAGTGTAAGCACGCGTCCCAATAAATAAAGTTTATTTTACGCTTAAGGGATAGGCCTTAGGCGTACGGTATTTATTGAAATCGAATTGTCTGAACCTGATTAATGAGTATTGTTTAATGAAAATGCCTCCAGTAAATATATTGCTGGATCCAAAACGACGGTTAAATGTAGTAGTGTACAATTAGTACATGGCACATTGACAGCTGGTACTTGTACGCTGTAAATTGTCTCAGCTGCTTACAAAGGTCGCGTAAATGTAACTTGAGTTATATCAATGTATTATTAAGTACATTATTGAATAAGGCGCTTCATACTATGGAATGTATCAATTACATAGTATCCACTAGATGTCGCTAGATTCGAGCGAGGTCTGGGGGCGTAGACAAGGTGCTAACGTTCAACGTTAACGTTAAACGAAACGACCAAAATGTATGGGATTTGACATCCGTGAACGTTTGTGACGTACGTGACGTCGTTATCTTTGTCATTTCATGTTTTTTTGAGAATAGAAAAAATACGTGGTGTAAGTAAATAAAGAAAATATTTATTTGAGTTAAAATAAGCCTAATACCTACAGACATTTAAAATAACAATGAACAAGAACTCAATTCAATAACTTAATTACTTATACCTATTAATAGCCAAAAAGTCCCACTCAGGTTCATGTTGGAAAATTCCGATAGTGACGTTCCCTGGTTTTCAGTAAATTGGACCTAGCAGGTCTTAGAATGTATGACTAGATTTTGCAATTTATCTAGTGTGGGTTAGGATAGATTTCATTAACCTTTACTAGGTATCGTTGCTTTTGTCCTATGTGTTGTATTTGCTTTGTAAGCAAAATAGAGGTTTGACCCTTTGTCTACCGTCGCCTTCAATCACTTGTCTAAAGCCTGTATTTATAAACGAATCTCGCCTTGCTAGTAGTCTCGAGATATGTCAACAATGTCAGTCTTCTATAACTTGACAAAGCTTTGACAATACTTGAGACAGGTATTGTTCTAGATATGTTTATTAAGTTGCTAGTATTAGGTGTCTTCCAGGTAAAGTTACGTCGATGGGAAGGGTCTAGTATAGTCATAGTCCAGGAAAATTAGGCTTTCACCTCGGAAAGAGAGATAATCGGCTATGAATTTATATATGTTTTTATTATGGTTCCCTAAAAAATTTCTCAAGACCTACCTATCGTAGGGATAGGTTGGAAAAGATTATAGTAAACTATTCTCGAAAATGGTTTACTTAAGGTTATATAAAAAAAATGTTTTTACAAAAATTGGAAAGAATTTAATTCTCTACGATATTTTAGTACCTACATGTAAAAGCAAAAGATCCATAGAAAACGAAATAATTGTAAAAAAAAAGGTTTTTTTGACGTTTGACCTTTGTATATCTGAAGACGCCCTACGGTAGGTAGTATTGAGACAAGTTTTAGGGTACCATAATAAACGTTTATACAAATTTACTGCCGACTATCTCTTATTCCGAGATTCTTGGCATTGTAAGGGAATAGTAAAATAAAAAGCAAAGTATTTTGAACATTACAATTTATTTTAATTACATCTTTGGTAAGTACAATGGCGTAAGGGCTGTCGTGGACCCAAGGTATTGGTTCTTTGGTAGGTACCTACTTTTGGTGCTTGGTGTACACTTTTCTTTATCTGAGTATTTCTATCTGTGACCCACAATTGGCATTCATTTTTTATTTGCGCTTATTTTGGATTCTTCATTCTATCGAGACAATTACTTGCTAAAAATATTTCATATTAACCCAGAGAAAATATGCAACGAATATTCATAGTTTCAGAGAAATATGCATGGCCTATGTTGACTTTGAAAGCATAGACTATTGGATTAAACCATAAAAGCCTTTGCCTCTTTATATTCGTTTTCTAGTTTATCTATGGTCGCTTGACGCAGCGATAAATGGCTTTTTAATTAAAACAAAATATTAAACTATGAAACAAAGGAATATCAATATATCATAGATTTCTTTAAATGTTCTCTGAAATTCGCGTCATAAAAAATTTGTTACCAAAAAGTGTGATAACTAGAAATGTGTCACCACATAAATTCAAATTTATATGTGCAGATATAGAGTCTTAAATGGAGTAATCAAATTAATTCGAGATGTCACATTTTTCTAGTACATGCATGTGGAAAAGTTTCTTAGAAAATATTAGCTTATGTTTTTTGGTTTATACAACAGCATTGTTTCAATTTCGTTTTTTTTCGAGTTTTGGAAATATTATTTTACCACGTCAAGCGCAATAATAATTTAGGTAATTCTTAATTTTATCAAAATTCCTATTAATATCAAAATTTTATTATTAAGGTAAACATTTAATAATTGTTAAATTACTAGTGTAACAATAACACAATTAACCTATCAGACCATATTTTGACATCCTTCTAGGTTCATTCAATTTATAATAAATTAAGAATAACTATAATAAATTAAAATTTTGGTGTTTGTTTATAAAATGGCAAAATTTAATGCGAAATAAAAATTTTCGGCGCCTGCGCATAAGATTAGATAAAATAAGATACTGCGATCTATTTACTTAATAGAGATGATTGTGATTTATCTGTTTGATTTATTGACAATATGTTATTTTTAATTCTAAATAGGTATAGTTTACAAGTATCGTATAAAACCTTTCATGGGCTCACTCGTTAATTTTTTTTTACTTGCACATTTTCACTTAACAATAATCTCAGTTAGGTACAATTTTATATTTAAAATTTAAAATTTAATATTAAGACTATGCTATATTTGGAATGAATGAGTTCTCTTTGGATTTAATATATAAATGCAAGAAATAAAAACATAATAAACTTATACGAATTGTCACCGTTAAAAAATACATAGTTAGGCGTTTTTTATTAACATTAGGTACATGGCCTTATAATTTATTATTACTTATGAATAAATAAATACATTTTTAAACTTTTGCTTTAAATTGTAATATCAAAATGATTTCTAATGCTTTCGCTGTTATTGCCTAATTAAGTACACATTGGAATAAAAAAATTATTACGGATTTACTTTCCGTATGTTTATGCTGACAATTTGAAATCTTTGGCCATAAAATTAATATATTCGAGTGAAAATCGTTATAATCATTTTATTCCAATTTGTGACAACAATTTAAAATAACTTACGGTAAAAATGTATCTTACATTTTTATTAGGTTTACTATCGAAATTGAGAAATATTTTGTTCTTCTTATATAATCAGCGGCTTCATTTTATTCCTTCATAATTTCAATTGGCATACAAAATAAAGAACTTTTGCATAATGTTCATCTATTCTGGAATCTACTCCTACTTTTATCTCGTTTTTAACAGCACCTTTTTCGATTCAATAATGATCTCATCGAAATATGTCTTGGACACCCCTCTTATATACAATAATATCACACATTGATATTGTACACTTCGTACGTAATAACTATAAAGTATCTTTGTGCTAATATTTACTAGTAAGGGGGCCTAAACAAGGTGCCAACGTTCAACGTTAACGCGAACGTTTGTGACGTACGTCGTTCGCGGATGTCAAATCCCATACATTTTGGTCGTCTCGTTTAACGTTAACGTTGAACGTTGGCGCCTTGTCTACGCCTAAGGTTTAATCAAAGTTGATTCCACGGGCGTCTCAACCGCCGTCGGTCCCATGTCCTGAACATTGGAGGAATGAACTACAATAAAATTTCTGACCTGCTAACCATTAACGCAGTAAGTGCATATGAGTTTCATACGTACTTACTGCATTTACCGATAGCAGAGAAGATTCAAACTCGATCAATTCTGACAAGTCTTCCTAGACATGTGACATTTGATATTAGTATAAGCGAATAAAAACATGTCACTTTTCATGAGTTTACGTCAATTACATACGTTTTGATTAGTTCATCGTTAACGTAAAAAGATGTCATCTTTTCATATGTACGAGCACAATATATCGTTGTATCAAAACGTAATTTTATGTCTAGGTAGTTTAGAACTAGGGACTGACGGAGGTTGAAACGGCGTAGAATCCTTATGTAGTAATAAGCATTAAGATTCGGGAAGCACAATCTATATTGTAATCAATACACTAGGTATTTTAAACTAGAGCTGAGATAGAGGTAACGAAATGCTGTTTGTTACGGTTTTAAATTTAGTAGCTAAGCAAGTTGTCAATTTGAGAATTTACTAATAATGATGCGACATATTTGTTTTGTTTTTTTATCTTTGTAGATCTACTATTCGATTAAGAAAAATATATAAAATATCGGTAAATAGTCTATTTATTAAGTGAGCCGAGATTCTTATTTTGTAATGTTTCTGAAACTTTCTTTTGTATAAAATTAAGTAAGTATATTTCAACAGAGACCCAAAATGGCCAACGTCTATGCTTCCCGAATCCTAATTTTATTTTGTCTTTAGACGTAAAATATGTCATTGAATGAGTGATCTCCAATATATTTTTTTTAAATTGGTAAATATGACTATTCGACAGCTTAATTCTTTCTCAATTTTACATTCCCATCATAACTAAATTTATATTATTGCTTTCCAACTTTATTGTACAACATTCCGCCACTCTTTATTGCTAAGCATTTCAAATTATTTATATAAATAGCATTTTGTGGAAGCAATAATATGTCAACACATCCCCATCGATCTGCATTTAAAGTACTGACTTTATTTTCAAACTAGTTTTCTTAATCTAAACATAAAGATGTCATGTCATAAATTGGCGTAACAAATATGAGATTGCACATTTACTTACATCTAAATATTAAATAGGCATTCTTAGGTAAACAAATATCATATCGTCGTCTACAAATACCAACGCTTCAATACTATTTATTTTGTTCTAAACATTCCATCTTCCATTAGCACAATCAGGGACGGCTCGCATCGAAAGAAATCCTATTAAATAATATCCACATTCCGTGTTAGTTATTAATTGCTGTCACTTCACTGTCTTTTCATTATCAGTCTAGTATTAAGTGTCCGGTACGCTTATAATGCAGTACCTTTGCACTTTTTCACACGGCTGAATAACCCTCAGCCGTTTATAAGTAGTCACGGCGGGCGTTTCTCCTTAACGCCATCGCCAGGCGACCGTCACGCGCGCCGCCGACACATCAGCAAGTTCTTGTACGCCTGACGGTACTCGCTCGACATCACTACGTAAATTATCGGGTTTATACACGTCGTCAGATATATCAGTATATAGCCTGCAATGTTTGCGGCCGGGTACGAGGTGAACTCTCTGAAAATCTTCGTCAACGTTATGGGAAGGTAGCAGACCCAGAAAGAAATCATTATTGCCATGATCATTTTTAAAAGTTTTCGGTCTTTCGGCGTAAGACGCGGCGCCCGAGCTGGTGCTGGGCGTTTAAGCGCCGCGGCTGCCTGTCGAAGACGTTTTGCTGTTTCACCACCGCTTGGTGTCCGAGGTTTAGCATCGAGAGCGCTTTCCTCGTCGTGTCCGTCCAAGGTGTCTACACCTGAGGACGATGATCGCTCAGGGCCAGGTGTGGGAGGACAGTGTAAAACTGGAGGAGCGAGGAGAGCCCGCCGTGGGGGTGCTACGTGGTTTGTTCCATTTTCTGGGCCTGGGGATCTCTCTAGTGCCGTCGAGGCCGAGCCCATGGCTGAATCTTCAACACCAAGACGAGGTCTACCACGGACAGGAGCTCGAGATTTGCGGGCTGCTTCTCTAACTATACAGAATATCCTCGCATAGCATATAACGATGGCTAAACAAGGGAGCATGAATGCTCCCACAAACAGGAATTCCTTGGGAGACCTTTTGTTGTGATCTGGGAGTATGGAACAGGATCCGATGGAGGGGTCAAGGCCGAAGCGCCCCCATTTCTCAAGCCACGTAGCCACTAGTGCCCCGAATGCGAAGGTCCAAGTGCTAGCCACCATGATGGCTAGATACTGTCTTCTATACAACCTGAGGACAAAAAATGCATTGAAAAATCTGATTTGATTAAAAGATTAATACCTAATTATTTTTCAAAGCACATAGGTTTTGATTAGAAACTCAACTTTCAAAATTAGTTTATATTATAACAGACACAGTATTGCGATCAGAAAATATTAACAGTGTTGAAAATAAAATGTGTTGAGGTTAAACTTAATATTACAAATGCGATAGTAACCCTGTATGCTGTTACGTTTTCACGCCTAAAATGTTTCACCAATTTTTATAAAATTTGGTACTGTCTAGTTTGAGTTTTTATACCGAAAATCATTCCATAAGGAGATTAACATGACTACTCAAAGTGCCAATAAGCAGTTAGAAGCTAACAAATAATACGTACTTAGGATACAGTCGTGGGTGCGATATCATGACATATCGATTGATGGTGATAGCCAAGATGGTGAAGAGGGAAACCGCGACGAGAGCGTATCTGGCGAGAGGGAACATCCTGCAGAGGGTTCTACCGTGGGCCCAGTGCCTTCTCCAAAATGTTGAAGCGGCCAGAGGCAGGTTGAAGCAGCAGAACAGGAGGTCCGAACATGATAGGTTCATTATGAACACGGCTGTTGCGTTGCGGACCTGCGACAAAGAGACAATATGTAAAATAATAAAAAAAGTTAAATTATACTTCATTGCACAAAACTTCAAAGATGTATGTGTACAAAAGACGAATTTAATGACATGACTGAACCGACAATAGGCTGACACTGTGAGACTATCTTCAGCTCAGTCTGCTGAAATTGTTTTATTCTAATGTATAATAATCGCAAAAGCGTCAAATATTATTATGCATTACTCTAGTTTAATTTGGTTTATCAGCAACTTATAACATAAAATAAAAATAAAATAAAATAAAATAAAATAGAATAGAATAGAATAGAATAGAATAGAATAGAATAGAATAGAACAGAATAGAATAGAACAGAACAGAACAGAACAGAACAGAACAGAACAGAACAGAACAGAACAGAACAGAACAGAACAGAACAGAACAGAACAGAACAGAACAGAACAGAACAGAACAGAACAGAACAGAACAGAACAGAACAGAACAGAACAGAACAGAACAGAACAGAACAGAATAGAATAGAATAGAATAGAATAAAATAAAATAAAATAAAATAAAATAAAATAAAATAAAAATACGCGAGTTAAATCCGTTAATAGTTGTTTCATTCCAACAACTTATAACATTTAAATACACGATATAACTTAGACTGCAACAGATCAGTGCAGTTATTATGATCGCATCACGATAAAAATACAGATGCATTAGGAAGGTCTCTGACCTTAAAGCGAGTTTAAATCTACTGAATAATAAAATAATGGAACGAGTGATTGTTATAGTAAACAATTTTTATACACGAGGAAGTGTCAGCATTGAATAAACATTAAATATTTAGCCATGTTATTAAACTGATAACTTCACACTGTCATCATAACAGTAGACGTGTTATGAGTTTGCACACTCAAATTCCATTAAAAGTAGTTTAATAATATTAATTCTTACTACCATAAGCACTGCGGCATAATCACTCGTAAGTTCAAGGTTTCATTTTACAACTTTTACATATGTTATATAACGTTTAATTTTATAACCTAAGAACTCCGAAGTAAGAACTTCCGAGTAATTTACGAGTATGTCACTAGGTAGCCTGTTGGTCTAGCATTTACGTATTAAAAATAAGATAGTACCTAAACCTGTTTGCTATCTGCCCAAAGTCTCTGACCCAATTTGGATTAAATTTCATAATAATATAATATAATAATATGATGCACGTCATACTCGTGAACGTATATTTTATGTTAAAAAGAAGAACGACTCAGTTATGTACAGAAAGGTTATGATAAATACAATTAGTCATATTAACGTGATAAGCTGGATGAACTATTAAAAGCTAAGCTCGCTGAAAACAACTGATCGTTTGTCTGTACTCAATTGATATATTCCGTGTTGAATTATTTTGTACTTAAGGAATTACTAAACAACAAATTTCAATGAAAACATGCTCATTAGGACCAATACTTATTGTAAGTAGTTCAAAAAGCATATGGACTTCTACGTCAATTCCATTTTGTATATATATACTTTTTTCAAAATAGTTATCTTTGTATATCGTCACTAGCTGTGCACGCGACTTCGTCCCCGTGGAATAGTAACTCTCCATAAGGCTTCATATTTTCCCCGTTTTTTACACATTTTCCACTGTTTCTTCGCTCCTATTGGTTGCAGCGTGATGTTATATAGCCTAAAGCCTTCCTCGATAAATGGTCTATCCAACAAAAAAAGAATTTTTGAATTCGAAGCAGTAGTTCCTGAGATTAGTGCGTTCAAACAAACAAACAAACAAACAAACTCTTTAGCTTCATAATATTAGTATAGATTAGTATCTCTAGATCGAGTTATCTTTCTATGTACATATATAGAGAAGCTAACTGATTGACTGGCATATTAATGAGGGACTTAAACTATAAGTTTTGCTTTAAAATTTGGACAGTGGTTCCTATTATAACGCTGCTCTACTTACTGCGTAACATATAACAAATAACGAAGAATTTATTTTTGAAATACACCCCTCAGTGTGGTAATACTTATATATCGCACACCTAGATCTAAAGAGAGCTAACTCAAAAAAGGTACTTTTTCAGGAGAGGCGAGAAACTGATTAATATGTCCATATGCACGCATGAGTTTTCTGTATAAATTTATACTTTTTATAATTAAGCTAGCAGAGTTATATGTATTAGCTGAAAACAGTTTTAGTGTAGGTGGGTTTTGCTGGAATCCGATGGTGTGCATAACTCAAATCTTTCGGTTTTTGAGTTAGATCCCTTTAGATCTAGGTGTGCGATATATAGTCTCGGGCATAATATGGTAATAAGGTATATAATATGTTTCAATTAAAATAAACGAGTTAGTAATGGAATTTGCTTCAATATTCAATGCCAGTGGTTGTTAGAACAATGACCATTCGTTATCTGTGATGTGATAAACAGACATAAAATTATATAATTTATTGCCGCTATCTTAACTACGGAGTGTTGATAGTCTAATCTACTGTTTGCTTAAATAATTATCATATTGTTTTCTATTTTAATATTGTATGAGATATATCTAAATTTGTTTACTATATGAATGTACGAAGTTTTAAATTTTGTTGAAAAGTTTCAAGCGAACTTTCACCTCCTATTTAAATCCGCATAGGGACGAATTTACAAAAAAATGATTGGAATGATACACTATAATGGATTGCGCATTTCAATTTATTTGCTGACGTTTCGAAAACTTTACAGTTCCCATATTCGTAGTACGACTCAGCTGACGATAGTCTAACGTTAAAGTTAAATCCGTTTGTGGTTGTTTTATTACAAAGTGTAAACAAAAATAAATTGTCACTTGTCACGGATAATTGTCACGTTGGAGAAATAGGGACCAGCCAATCAGTAATATACTCTACTAGTAGTTCCTGAGATTAGCGCGTTCAAACAACCAAACAAATAAACTTACAAACAAACTCTTCAGCTTTATAATATTAGTATAGATATTCATAAATTTTGGTAAATGCTACTTTTGAGATAACATCAAATTACAATGAGTAGGTAGATAAATGTTTGTTTTTGGTACATTAAAGATTCCAATCAAATAATTATCTGACATTAGAACAAATTATGGCAAAGAAAAAATAATTCAAGGAAATAGGCATAAGTTTATTTTATTTGATATTTATAGGTATTTACAATATGGAATTACCTTGACATATTCATTTATTATTGCACTTGTCACGTACGTACCTAACCTAATAGTATAAAATATAAATATTTCCTTATTCACAATTAATGAAATAGGAACTTCGATTTATGTACTACACTAGCTCCTGCCCGCGACTTCGTCAGCGTACGATAGGCACCCTCATTTTACTCCCCTTGGGGGTGAATTTTCAAAAATACTTTCTTAGTGCTCCCCTGCCATATAAAATTAAAATTTCAAGTTGCTAACCGTTATAGTTAGGGCCCTGCGTTGATATGTGAGGCTTTTTTTTCATAAATAAATCAGGAATTAAATCTCTAATGACTCTAATTTTTCGTAGGTAACTAGTAGACCAAATTGTAACAAAATTTCAAATCACAAAAACAACCATACTTTGTTTGACCTTTAAATATATAAAGAACTAGCTTCTGCCCGCGACTTCGTCCGCGTGGAACTCCTCCTTTTTTGCAGTCGGTTAAAAAGTAGCCTATGTCCTTTCTCAGGCTCCAGACTTTCTTTGTACCAAATTTCATTTAAATCGGTCCAGTAGTTTTAGCGTGAAAGCGCAACAGACAGACAGACAGAGTTACTTTCGCATTTATAATATTAGTAGGGATAACGATTATTATTTTCTATACTAATATAATAAAGAGGAAAGGTTTGTTTGTTTGTTTGGATTGAATAGGCTCCAAAACGACTGGATTTGAAAAAATCTTTCACTATTCCCGAGTGACATAGGCTATAAAAAAAGATGATCCGTGCAAAGCCGGAGCGGACAGCTAGTCATAATATAAATGTATAACTATACCTATTCAAATGAAATTACCAATGACACGCTTGGGCATTTAACGATGTTTATCTTATTTACGAAACTCTAAAGAAAATAGCTCCTTAATTTATACAACAAAATTCTGTCAGCAATTCGATAACGATAACCTCTTATTCAGATGTCATTCACTTCCGTCAGTGAAATCATGCTCATCATTTAAAATAAAGTTATGCCAACAGAAGCGTAAATTCACTGTAAATTAAATTTAAAGGTATTTCAGAAACGTGTTAAAATAATATCGCTTATGAACACGTCTGTTCAAACTTTGGCCATAATAACGTACTTCACATTGGATTGAAACAATTATAACGGACTAGCTTCTGCCCGCGACTTCGTCCGCGTGAAACCCTCCTTTTTTTCAGTCGGTTAAAAAGTAGCCTATGTCCTTTCTCAGGCTCCAGACTTTCTTTGTACCAAATTTCATTTAAATCGGTCCTGTAGTTTTAGCGTGAAAGCGTAACAGACAGACAGACAGAGTTACTTTCGCATTTATAATATTAGTAGGGATAGTAGGGATTTAACTCACGTATTTTATTTTATTTGCGGCCGTTCCGAATTGTTTAATTCCAATGTGTAATAACCGCGAAGGCATTAGAAATTACTTATAAAAAAATTCATACTTAGGTTAAGAAAGTTAAGAATGAGTTTCATAATTCATTATTTAAGTAAAAGTTTCTACTAGAGCTCTAAAACTTCAACCAGACTAATCGAAACTAGTGTTAAGTGTGCAAACTTTGATTTCACTCACCTTTTTACATCGAGCGAGGGCGATGATGGTGATGAGATTCCCTGGTATTCCAACGAGCATGAACAACACACAGCACACAGAAGCGAAACGAAGTAACGCCTCAGGGTAATCCTTGAACAATACCACTTCTGCCAGTTTCTCATCAGTACTGTAATCATCGAACCCCACAGTCCAGTTATACCCGTCGACTTCACTCGCGAACGTACTCTCCGGCAAACTAGGTATTAGATCACCCATTTTAACTTCGAACAAGCAATCATCAATTACACGTCATTTCTTCACCGCCTTTACACAACAAATGAATGTCGATTGTTGTAAAATGTCACCCATTGCTGTTGTTTTGTTTAATGAGTTGGCTCGAGTGGGGGCGCGGGGATTCGCCTGTGATTGATAACTGTAGTAGACTGGTGCTCGCTACTGTATTGATAAGGCATTTTGTCGATGTATCGGGTCACAGCTGGTCAGGAAGCGCCCGTATCACTGCGGCCCCATTGTTCACGGCATCTGCAAAGATAAAATACATAATGTTTATTTAAACTATTATTATATCGGCTGTAGTTTCTAAAATAATATGCATCGGTACTTTAATAGCGATATCGTTATTCAATAATAGATGTAGGTAATTGTGCAATAAGTAATACCTATATATTGATCAATACGCCGCGCCTGTAAGGAATTTAAAAATATGTTTTAGTTTTAGTGACGTAACAAGATCGATGTACCTAAAGGCAGTGGGTGTACCATTATCGCCAGTCCCTCCACACAAAGGTATGGATGTGGATTCAAGTCCACTGGGGTTTTTATTTTTTTTTCAACGCTTAGGTAGTACAAATTTCAATATCGATAAAGTTATTGCGTCGAGTAGGTACCTATAGAATCAATATTAACCGCCGAAAAAAAACTAAAAGGCAACAAAAAACAATAGCGCACTGAAAAGAGAAAAATAATAATTTTGTCTTTTATAACTGATATACGTTGTTTTTTCTTGTCAAAATAGGATAAAAGGATAAATACTACATAATATTGTTAACTTGTTGACCATTTTGTAAAGAATTGATAACAAAACAATGATAACTGAGTACAGAAAATTTAATTCTATTTGATCCGTCAGTTAGATTATCAAAAAATATTGGATACGTGTTTTTTATTTTTCATTCAAACAAAAAATAAAAAAGATAAGCTCGTCAAAAATTGGCTGGTGACTTATAAAACAGTCCTGCCTATTCATGATAAAAGTTATTATTATTTAGGGCTGGAGGTCAATGACGAATATCGATACAGTGTCACTTTGATATTTTGTTTATCGTTCGCTCCTGCGTTTTATGGCATTTTGTTTTCGAAGTGGCATTATGTCCACACTCGGCATGTGACGTCTTTTAGTTGTCAACCTATTGCATTATAATAATTAAACACTAGTATGTGGAAATATTAAATGTCATTAGAACGAAGCATCGTTAAAAGTATTTGTTTACTTCCATTAATGAGTTGAAATGAAACACCGAGTTTGTTTTACCTTGTTTTATCAATTTACGGTTTGTAACATAATTAAGGGTATAGGTATTCATTAGCTAAGTATTTCTTTACTTTGAGTTCTCTTTAACTAGTGATTGAAAGTACGTGATACTTTTTCTGATGTCCTTAAATAATAAATTGTGAGATAAACCTTTGAACAATAAAGATGAAGTTATTTGCTGCTATTGCTAGATGGTCAATCTAGTAATTTTTAGTCGTTATTTATTTACTTTATTAGTTACATAAAATATATATATTAAACATTACGCGTTATTTAGGGGACGGGTGCTCAAAGCGGGCACCTTAAGGGAAAGTTGAAAAATTTATGGTTTGTAACTTAGTACCTAATATTATTAATTTCTTTACGACCAGGTGCATTATTTAATACTCCTCGATATCCGTATGTCCGTTTCCTCAAAAAAATAAAGACAAAATAATTATAAGCAATTTATGAAACCTCTACGTTTGCCCGCTTTGCCCTGGGGGGTGGCCTATAGCGGGCACGCGCTAAGGGCAAAACGGACATAGGCTATTATAAACCAAAATGGGATAGCCATAGTTAAAAAAACAATATATATCGATTAAATTTTCTATTTTAATCTCTCAGCAGTATTGTGAATTCAAAACAACGATAGTGCTCGGCAGACTTAGTCTTAATTTTTATTTTCTTTGGGTTAGGTTTAGTTTTCTTGTTTTTTTGGGTTATTAATAGTCAGCTCTTTGTTTTAATTTGTTTTAACAGCTTCAATCTAAAGAAAAAACAGCCAGTAAGTATTTTTTTTGTAAGTAGGTAAGTAATACTTACAAAAAAATACATTGACTGTTTTTCATAGATCGGGCAGTGCCCGCATTGCCCTGACCACTTTGCCTTTCTTGACATTTAAAATATGCCAGCTAATCAAAATTATAAATGTTACCAAACGTGGAGGTTAAAGCAACAGTTTTGCGACCTGATAAGTAAGTAACAACTAACATGCTTTGATATTAGTATTGCAAGCTTAAAAAGTGAGAGAACACACGAAACATATGTTAAAATATTTTACAAAAAGCAGCTAAAAACATTTTTTTGGCGTAGCTTATAACAGCGTGCTCGCAGATGAGAAGGACGAATGACGCGAGTTGCGCGAGCGGCGCGGAATACTGTCGCAATTAACGAACATGTTCTTATTTAAAACGGCAATATTACGAGCAGTGCCCGCTTTGGGAACGGTGCCCGCTTTGAGCACCCGTCCTCTATGCCAAATAAATTTAATTTAATTGAATCTTAATCAAAGCCGTTACAATATGCGCGACTAGCGGCAGCGGTAAGCGGTGCGCGGTGATCGGTAAGCGGTGATCGGTGAGCGGTGATCGGTGAGCGGTGAGCGGTGAACGTTGAGCGGTGAGCGGAAAGAACTGTTCCCTGAGCGGCAAAACAAACCCATAGCTTCATGCGTCTTAAACGTCTTTGTAGTATTTTGCCGCTCATGTCGTGGCCGGGTTATTAAGTTGATATCAGGTTCAAGAAAGATATAATTTATTACAATTACTAAACTTTTAGTTTTACAATGCCACTTCGAGTCTCGAGTAAGGTACTTGCAACTTAACAACAGTTCCATATTTTAAATTTTAATACCATTTTGATCATAATAACGTTTTTATTCCCTACCAAAGTTCTGCAATACCTTACTCGATACTCACTTGGTCTCGTGAAATAGGTCCTTAGAAGCTTAGACCCCCGACCGCAGATTAGTTTCACTTCAGTCGGTTTTGACTGATGGATTGCGGCAAACCACACTTGTCTCAATTCTGACAGTGTTGATTGGTTCAGTTTCCAAATTCTAACTCAATCAATCAAAATTTTGAATTAATTTCTCAAAGCGATTAAAACTTCTTAAGAGGATTGTGAAGCTGTTGATTTTCATACAAAAGGCGATAACGTTTTACACCCAGTAAATATAGTTAGATTTTTATAATTTTTGGATATGTTGTAGATATAATGAGAAACTACGTCTGTACGTTTTGATTTTTAAGAAATATTGCTTACGCTAGATCTAAATATAGATTTTTAGATCTATATATAGATTTTTAGATGCTAATAAATTTTAGCGTAAGCAATATTTCTTAAAAATCAAAACGTACAGACGTAGTTTCTCATTATATCTACAACATATCCAAAAATTATAAAAATCTAACTATATTTACTGGGTGTAAAACGTTATCGCCTTTTGTATGAAAATCAACAGCTTCACAATCCTCTTAAAGATTGTTGGTAAAGTTCAAATTGGATAATAGACATTATTTGGGCAATAGTCATTGGCTGGGTATTATTCTATTAATTACTTTGGACCTAAGAACTAACCGTAAATATTAAGATTAGAAAATAATGTAACATCATTGTTACAAATTGGAATGAAACAACTATTAACGGATTTAACTCGCGTATTTTTATTTTATTTTATTAGAAAATTTTTATTAGTTGTTTCATTCCAATGTACGTGTAATAACCGCGAAGGCATCAGAAATTATTATCATTGTTACAAATTCAAATACTGTGTCTGAATCTAAAATTATTTAAATACATCTTATAATAGGTACCTAATATACAATTTTTATGTTGAAAAGGTAACATCTACAACACGGCAATTGTGTAAAGGCGTAGAGTAGGAATGATATTTTAATTTTTTTTACACCTGAAAATTCTTAAAATGTGTCTCTCCAGGTAAACAACCTCGCTAAGGTTGTCATTAAGGACACCGATTGATAGATGCGGTGTCCCGTTTAGACCGCACTAGTCCGTTCAAATCATCGCCCACGCTCGGATCCTTTCATCCCAAATTTAACGTCAATCTTTCTTCCCACGGGTTAAGTAAAATGTCTAGAGAAAAACGATATGAATGTGTGACGCGGACGCCTGGGACGGACGGCGATTCCATCGAAAAGGTTGATTTATTTCTCAGGTACTATCGTCTATTTATGTAATCCTATTCAAAATATCCTTGCTTAATATGCCCGCGTCTTCGTCCGTGTTTTTCTTTACCTTGTTTTCACTGGATTTTAATAAAGTACCAAATACGTCACTAGTTGATTGTAATAATGTTTATACAAAATTTGAAATAGATTGGACCGAAGAATCTCGGTAGAATTTTGGAAAATCTTTTCTTATCAGACGCTTTCGTCATACAAAGAACGCACCCTCCTTGTTTTAGGTTTCTACGGTCAGCGGTTTAAGCTGGACGTGTATTCGTCAGTCTTTTAGGACAAAGCATTTTAGGTAGGTACATGTGTAAATTTAGGTCTATTTTCAAGCAACAAAGTTTTCAAGGAGTACGATAAGTTTTTAGATACACAAGCAATATCCATTAGGTAAAGGCAACTAGAGCGGGCAGAAGTAAAAGAACAAGACGATAATTATATTTATCCGTCTTTTGTAATTAGAGGGAAAGAAACCAGCTAGCTGGATGTTAACTGGAGCCTGCAAAAGCGATCGTTGTTTCATTCCCATTGCCTGATTGCTGTCCAGCGACCCAAATACGGTTTTTGGCTTTTTGGGTCGACAGCTGTTAATGAAATACAGCTTAACGTTTGACAGCTTATTTTATTGGGCTGTAAAAGATGAGCTCGTTTGTTGGTCTGGCTTTGATGTCTTTGCTAATGTATTGAACTATGTAATGGTATGATTGGTTATTTGTATAGAAATTTATATGCCTGTTTGAATTCCAACGGCTGTATCCATTTGTTGTGTGGATAAGTCCTTAATTAGTTTTGATTCGCAATTGAATCAGATAGATGGCGCTGCGAACTATGGTATGTAATAAAAATTGAAAAAATGCTTATTTATGCATATTGTTTTAGTTATGTTTTCCTTTCATATTGAATTCATGATGGAATTCTTTGAAAATTGTTATCATATATATTATTATTACATATACTATTTTTATAATGGTAATTGGAGCGTATCTGTTTCCTGATACATATTCGAAAAAATATTTGAAGGTCCGTTGAATAATTCACAGTATAATTTCAGCTATTTAAACATTCTGCAAAATGATACGATTGGGTCAAGTTATTATTTTGAACTAGCGGCCCCGGTCAAAGATCTGTCAAAGTCTTCTGTCACTTCTTCATAAGGCTTTATATTTTCCTCGACTTTTACCCATTTTCTCCTGTTTCTTCGCTCCTATTGGTCGCAGCGTGATGTTATATAGCCTAAAGCTTTCCTCGATAAATGGTCTATCCAACAAAAAAATAATTTTTGAATTCGAACCAGTAGTTCCTGAGATTAGCGCGTTCAAACAAACAAACAAACAAACTATTCAGCTTTATAATATTAGTCTAGATTAATATCTTTTAATGTTTTTTCATGTGTTGAGTAAAATACGCATTTACGATCTCATGTTTCAACTTATTTTATTGAATGTAATAATCACATAAATTTTCTCATAGTCAACCTATCATATTTCTACATGACTTAAAAAACTGTTCAACGTAAATAAATTAGTAGGTACCAACACGTTTTCTTTTTCTTCATATCTTTTTAAATCAAATCTGATATAGTATTATGTTTCGTTCATATAGAAGTGTTATGACCATGAACGGAGTAATATGGAAATGTA
Source organism: Polylopha cassiicola (assembly GCA_038024825.1). Classification (NCBI taxonomy): domain Eukaryota; kingdom Metazoa; phylum Arthropoda; class Insecta; order Lepidoptera; family Tortricidae; genus Polylopha; species Polylopha cassiicola. Next base: position 7,546,230 of record CP149059.1, read on the forward strand.
TGGTTATAACTTAGCTCCTAAGCGATGATAAAATAAGTAAGAGATAATTTACGACACCACAACTATGCAATATAATAATTTTTGATGTTATCTCGCTTATTACTTATGGGATAAGTAAAGTTAGAATGTATTATTTCTCTTAGAACATTTCTTTTTTTTTCGTTGATACGACTGTTTTCGGAATACGACGAATTTTATGTTAATCCTATATATAATAATATATTCAGGAAAAATATTTTGACGCTTTTGGAAGTAGGTTAACAATTTCAAGTCATTTCGTTTTCTATTCATAAAATATGTTGGCCGGTCCAACATTTTTGTATAATAAAACTCGTTACTTTTATATGTCAAGTTTCCTACGTGCCTCACATACATCTTGTTTAAAAATGTGAATAAATTTTCAACGGAAAACAAATCAGGGAAAAATGTAAATTACATCGGTACGGTAGAATGGGTAGCGTAGAACGGACAGAAAAGACAAACCCGTTTCAGAAACGTCTATTTTTGGTATTTAAGTGATAGTTCGCTTTGAACTTAACCCTCGTCTGAAAAGTACTGCATGCAAATTCAGTACTTCAACCGAAAGCCGTCCAAATATACCTCCCAAAGGACATTCACAATGACTGGTCGTCTGCCGCCCGCTTCCAGCGGATTCCAGTGACGTTCACTTTGTAAAAGGTGTTCAATGTGTACATGGTTTATCCACGCTGCTTCATCATCACTGGTCATTATTTTTTGTGAGCTGCGCCTTACTTGTATTAACAGAACTATATAGTAATTTTTTTTTTTCTGATGCCTTCGCGGTTATTACACATTGGAATGAAACAACTATTAACGGATTTAACTCGCGTATTTTTATTTTATTTTATTTCTGATTTGGTTTTGTATAATTTTTTAATTTTTTAATTGCCACAATATTTTTTCATTGTAAACATAGAAGTGTCCTAAAAAAGTGACTTCCGACTGAGTTTCTTGCGGCGTTTCTTCTCAGTTGATGGTCTTTCCGAAGCGCTAGTAACGCCCCCTATTAGGTTTTAATTGGAATGTATAATAGTAAAATATTTTGCGTAAAATGTAACATTAATATTTCATAATTTAGAAAAGGGTAGTTTTTCAAAATTTGTAATTTAAATATAAGGTAGTTTGCATAACTGTATAATTCACTTTAGCGTTAGACTATTGTCAGCTCAGTCGTGCTACGATTATGGAAACTGTAAAGAATCCGAAACGTCAGCTAATAAAATAAAATAAAAATACGCGAGTTAAATCCGTTAATAGTTGTTTCATTCCAAAGAACTATATAGGTTAGCTTATTCATTCTGTGGTTCTCATCGTTTTTGATTCAAACACATAGGAAGGGAAGTATATTGCCTCGGTTGTACGAAATTTAAGAATTTTGAAAAAAATCTTATGCTATTGCTGTTATTATTTATTAGAATAAAAGGAATATAAAGAGGATATTTAACTCGTATACCTATATTAGTTATACAATGACGTTTCGAGAACTACCGTTTCCATATTCGTAGCAGACTATGTTGACGGTGGACTTACACAAAGTTTACTAAAGTTTTTATTAGGTAGGTATTCATTTGAATCAATTCACTTGCAGACATATACCTGTATTGTATGAGATGTCCTTGTAAATTGTATAAGGTCAAGGCTTCTAATTCCGGCATACTTTTGAGCTAGATCAACTTTGGTTAAAAATTTGAGACGTTTATTTTTAACTATTTACCCATTGCGCGCATGTACTAGACTAATAATTTACTTGGCTATCAAGTAAAAGTATTATATTCCATGTATCTAGGTTGCTTAATTTATTATATATTTTTTATAAAAAATTGTCAGCTAGACGGAGTTTCCCGCCTGAGTGGGGCTATTCCGTCATGCAAGCAGTTTCCCTAGAATTACGCAGTTTTTTGAAGTCTTAGCTAGCTGAAAATGAACACACGTCGATTTCAATCAAATATGTCTTATAAGACCTTAGATATAAGATTTACAATAGGAGTTATCCGCAAACACAATTTTTTGGGGCTATTCCGGCATATTTTGCCAAACAGATGAGCTCAACCTTTTAAAATTTTACTAATATATATATTTTTTATATATATTATTTCATAAAATAAGGATTTATGCATTTTGCAGTCCGGAGTGTTTTCGTACTACGTTCTATCGAATTACTTACTCATATATTTCGTCACAGCTAAGCTTATTATGGCCAGATTGACAAGTGTACCTATTTTAAAATGTAATACACTAAAAAAATGTTGACAATGTCTGGAATCGGGAAATACCGGCATATGACAGCTTTGCCCCTTAAAAAATAGACGGAATTCCCCACTTGACTATTTTGAAGTTGTTAATTTTTAATGGTGAATTACTAAAAACTATCGGGATATTACGCATCACGAACAGGCACACACGTTTATACATATCATAGACGTTGTAATAAGAATACAAACAAGCCTAGAAGTCTAACTGTTTCATATTTATCTTCGATCAAACTGCATAGTACTATACTCGCACTTCGACTTCGAAACGTAACTGAACTTTGAAAGCAGATATTTTTCTTCCTTTATTGCACAGCGTCATGGGTGTTTTTTAGTTTGCATTAGAAAACCCTACTGCTTTACCAACTGAGCCGGCAGCGGCGAACTGTGCTTAGATTCGCCAAAAACGTGTACGTGACGGAATAGCCCCATAGACGGAATTAGAAGCCTTGACCTTACTTTTTAATAATACTTATTTATTTATTTGCAATTAACACGCTATTGAAGTATACGAATTTTATATGAATGCGGTTTTATTATTAAATAAGTAATTTAAATTTTATATACATTATATGATAACCAACAATTTTAATATAATACACGTCATGAAACCTAAGTACTGTGTTACGATGCGAAATATAATAATATTTTATTTTTATGGTGTATTATAAAATGTGTTTTATGTACAATCCAAACCCATTATATTCTCTATAATGGCGATAAAATTGTTGTACGACGATTTGTGTCAAATATGTTTTTTATCATAAAAATAATATTAAAAGGCTTCTTTATTAAAAAACTCCACGGGGCGAGCGTTCCAATAAATCACGGTTTATTTTAGAAAGGTGGAGCACATTTTTTTATTAGTAAAATTATGATTTAAATTTCTCCTGGGTTTTATGAAAATATTTACGATTGTATCCTGCGATGATTTTCGTATTTTCAATCATTTACCGGGTTAAATTTATTATTCTACAGTCGAGTATACCTACCAATGTATGTATACCTAATTACCTAAGTATATATGTAAGTACTTGTCACCTGAACAATTTTATGGCAAAATATCGACACTATATGAAATAGAACTGCCATTGTTTAACTGTGATTTACAACAAACTGTGTAAACAGTAAAATACTAAAGTATTTCTTAGTCCCTATTTTTCATATTTCCATCTCGTTACATTCCTAGAATTCGTTGTATAAAATTTACTAACAAATAACTCCTAACACAATATCTCTGATATTTTATTAACTGAATTCTTTTCCTATATTTTCTCTTTTAACTAAGTTCAGTGTAATTTTATTTCAATTTGATGTTTAGTTAGTCTGGAGAGGCACAAGATTGTACTTAAATATTTATTGGGTCGGTAAATATTTGGTATATTGGTATAATTCACTATTTTTTGTATAACATACTTGTTTATTGGGAAACGAATATTCTTTTATGTACACATTTTGTTGCTTTACTGACTAGTTACCTAGTTACCTCTTTAGTATTTAAATGAAACTGTATATGAAAATAGTTCGTGTCCTAGAAAAGGGTATGTAATAGTTCTATCAAGGAAATCATCCCTTAAGGGGATGAAAAGGTGGAATTTAAGTATTAAATTTGTAAAGTATATGTTTGTATGTAACTTTTGTTGTATAAAACGGGCTAAATGTTTTTAATCAATATTTCTCATTGTTTACCTATTACTACTACTATTCTTATCACCTTTGTTTTTATCTTAATACTACGTAATAACACGTAAGTAATTTATCCCCCAAATACTCGCTACCTTTATCATCGTCTAACATTTTTTAAACTTGAACTCAGACATTGCAGTAAGTAGTTAATATTTTGCATTTGGCATTGACAAATATAGTTTTACGTTTTTGCAATAAGGGGTTGGAATTTACCTGACTACTCAAACTTCCTAGACATTTTGACACTAACAAATTCACAATCTCTTTTAAAATTATCAAAGTTTCGACAAACTTCCTAAGGTCACCGACCCCACGCTAAAATGCCAACTTCATGTTTTGCGGAACTTTCTCAATTCCATTTGAGTGCCTACTTGTTACGAGGAGTTGATGAATTTATTCAATTTCCAATCTTGTTTAGACTTGTACCGGAATTTGTGTTGGAATCGAGTCGAAAACAACATTCTCGAAGTTCAGGGCGTGTGAAATTTGGTACGTAATTGTAGTAAAATTAAATGGTGAAATTTCGCGGTGTTTTCCTGCTTAGAAATGATTGCGAATTGTGTTCGCAATCGAGAGGTACTTTTTATTTTGGTAAATAAATGATGCTGATAACAACACCTGTGTGTACACATAGCTGAAAAGTAATTTTATATTTCCCTAAAGCATTTTTCATAGAAAGAATTTTTCACGCTTGTGTAAAGAATGTGTTATTTTCTTTACGATTTTCGTGCGAATGATTTCACCCATTAAATTATACTTAATATTTGTTAAAAATCAAAGATGCGAAATATTTACATCGTACGCAACCCCTACGAAAATTAAACTCAAATATTGACTGTACCTACAATAATGTTTTTTTATACAAAAAATGTTTCCTAAATACCTACCAAGGTTTCAATATTTGGGTGGATCTTCGCACGTTTAAAAAACCTCACCCACGTGACCACTCACGGACTATATTTAAAAACAAAATCAATAAATACCTAATAAAAACTTAAATGAAATTATCTCCTGGTACTAATACAAATACTTAATAGTATTATTTGCAACCATTACAGATATAGCCAGAAACGCTCGGCCTATTTACTTATGTAACAAAAATCTCTCAATACAAAACAAGTTATAAATGTTGTGTTAAGACAATTGTTTTGTTGTCTAAATCGAAGGCACTGTATTTATTTCGATTAGCGAGGATGAAAGGGTCAGTAAACTTCGAGAACGGAAGGAAGGCTTCTCCGGCCGGCGCCGCGGGGTTTTGCCAAACGATACTATACAAACAAATGTGACTAGCGAAAATATACCTAATATGTATCAAGTTACAGTAGATTTAACTTTAGCACTACGAACTATAATAATACTTTTGGTATCCTGTAGAAGAATGTTGGAGACAGCGTAAGAGAGGCATATTTTGTGTTTCGGAATAATGTATTATTTTTCTTTGAAAGTTACTACATTTTTTTCTAGTTCGGGACACAAAAGAAGTTGGATAATAATTTTGCAAAGGACTGTGCAGATGTCGGTTACAAGTTTATTTGGAAAATAGTTGCTTACTTGACAAAACGTTTGCGTAAAAATGTCTAACGTTACAACTGAATGATTCTTTAATAATGGACAACGTCTTTTTCAGGTACCTACATAATTATTGCTAAAAAGACGTTTTTTAGTATGAAAATAAGGATCATAATATTGAAAACAATATTGCATCTATATGGTTTTAGGAAACTTGCATACCTACTTATTCCGACGAATTTAATATGAATAACAAAATAATTACAAACCCAACATGGCAGACGATTTGTTCACTAGTTTTCTTATTTGTAGGGTTGCACGGTTGGTATAAAAAAAGAAGCTTGCGTCTGCTCTCGAAATGAAATTTTAATTAAACCGTTATTAAGAAACAAATGAATGAAAATAAAAGTCACCTGACTTCATATTCTAATTTAGAAATTTAGAAATCTGTTATTTATTAATAATAATTTTACATTGGAATTAAACAATTATAATGGCTTTAATTTGGCAACTTGACAACTTTAATTTGGCTGACGATAGCCAAACGCTAAAGCTCAACCGTACGAATATGGAAACTGTAAAGTTTTCGAAACGTTAGAAAATGAATTAAAATACCTACGTGAGTTAAATTCGTTATAGCACATTCAATTATTCCTGTGCCGTTAGTCTATTTGAATATATGTCCGACTTCAGTCTTCAGAGTTGCAAATTTTTGTTTGTAAAATCACACATACAAACTATAAAGGCAACTTAAATGGAGTCTTCAGAAACTGGTTGTAATTTTGTTTGTAAAATCACACACACAAACTTAAAAGGCAACTTAAATAAAAGCTGTGGTCATTTATTCTACAGAACCCTGATTGTATGCATCAATGTGCACTTGACTGCAGTTTTGGTGTGACTTATGAAACTACTGTCTGAAAACTCTGCATTTGGTCGTGTCTGCGAGGCACCATCTGTTTTTAATTAAGTCTTTATTCCACTATTTAAATGTTCACAATAAAGTTTTATGCGATATTCAAAATGGTACGTTTTATGTGATTCTATTTTATAGAACAGACTGTTAAACTTTCACATACAAACTATGTACCTACTTATATATTACTAGCTGTGCCTGCAACTTCGTCCCCGTGAAATAGTAATTCTTCATAAGGCTTCATATTTTCCCCGTTTTTTTTACACATTTTCCACTGTTTCTTCGCTCCTATTGGTCGCAGCGTGATGCTATATAGCCTAAAGCCGTCCTCGATAAATGGTCTATCCAACAAAAAAATAATTTTTGAATTCGAACCAGTAGTTCCTGAGATTAGCGCGTTCAAACAAACAAACAAACTTATATTAGTACCTATAGATGTATTTTATGATTGTCGTATTTTTTAACGTTTCGAAGCTAACAGCTCCGGACTATAGTCTAACACTAAAAGTCAACAAAATCAAGTCATATCATCAGCAAATAAATAAATAATGTTAAAGTTATTTTTATCTTTTAGTTACGAGTGTTTTAATCTTAAATATTTTCTCTTGCGAAAGCAGGAAGTTATACTGTAAGTATACTTCGTCAAAGCGACGTCAACAAGATTTTATCGAATTAGGTAGGCCTTTATTCCAAGCAACATCTCCTAAGGAATCACATTCGTAACAACGTCCCTGACATCAACACAATGACACACGTCATCACACGAATCGCGCCTGACTTTTCCGCCATTCCATTTGGCCCTTTTGTTTTAAACATGAAAGGGGAAATGTCACTCCAGAAACATAGACGGAAAATTCATTTCCGATGATTTGGTTTGAACTTCCTCCCAGTCAGATTGAATGCCACTTGTTTACCAGTGTACATAATTTATATTTGTTGCTTGATTTGTTTTTTGACTGAAGTCCCATCAAAGGAACTGGCTGATAAACAGATTCTGGATGAAAGACCCTGTTTCCGCACATTGTCTGTAAGTATAGCTATGGAATATTTTACGACAGTTGTAAACAATTTCAAAGGTATCTATTATCATAGCTCGTAAAAGTTATCGCCGTCAAAAGTTTTTAATTAGGTGCTCAATTCATTTTATTGATGCGAAATATACTTAGTGTCTTAATGTTATTGTTAATTTAAAACTTTGGTGTCGTAAATGTACATCAGGCTTATTTGATTTCTTTACTTTTTTATGTGTTACCCAAACAGGGCACAAGTTCTACATGTTGATATTCTTTGTTGGTAAATAAAGCTATACAAAGTTTGTATATCTAAGTATGTTTGCTCACGTTGTAATATAGCCATTAGGTATTTGTCTACTATGATGGATGCGAATAAGATATGAAGTAATCAAAGAAACTTTATATATCAGATATCAAGATGTAATTATAATTATAATTATAATATAAATATGTAATTTCAGTTCTAGTTATCAATTTTGTTTTAGAAATAATGTGAGACGATATTGAGGACGTCCCAAACGCTCGAAGGAACACCCCGTTATAGAAGACAAACACTTTAGTGACACTATATGAACAAGACAGTGTTCTTCCATACGACAATTCACATAGAAATCCTTAGGTATATATACCGTGTGTAAACTCATAGTTGTACCTATATGTTGAGCCCAATAGCTCTATATTTTATAAAATACTTTTCTGCATCTAGGAACAAAACCTTGTTATATGATCAATGAAGTCAATTGACATAAAAAAACTAGTCCTATAAAATAAGATAAAATATGTTTTGGACAACCTATATCTAAAGGTACTAATATTATAAAGAGGAACGGTATGTCTGTTTGGATTGAATAGGCTTCAGAACGGCTGGACCGATTTCAAAAATTCTTTCACTGTTCGGAAGCTACACTATTCCCGAGTGACATAGGCTATAAAAAAAAGATGATCCGTGCGAAGCCGGGGCGGACAGCTAGTCGCTAAATATAGCCAAAATATTAGATTGGAATTGGGGCTTCAAACGGTATTGAGTTGACCAGTTCATTGAAATACTAAGTTTTAGGTATCTCCCTAGGGTATTAAGCTCTATAGATAACTAGATAGCTTAATCCCACTTATTCGGGTTCAGCGCACTACGTCTCTCATTCCATTCATTCTTGTCATACGTCATCTGTGTGGTCGTTCCTTTCTTGCTCATATCATCGCAATCCATTCATCTCCGCGCGACCTTACTTCTTTGTGAGACGGCCTCTTGCAACCCTTCACATCTATATTTGAAATTTCTTTATTAGATTAGGTACTTGGATTTTTCTCACCCTGCAACACGTTGGGGGATTTCTGGAAATATTCACTTTCATCTCGGAATTGGTAGTATTTTTTATTTATATACTCGCATAAAGTTATCGCTGTTAGGCATATTTATGCTCTGAAGACTCATTTTCGATTCCAGATCGTAGTTTAATCGTACCCGTTTAAATAAGTGTGATTTCAGGTTCGCTACAACAGTAGAACGCAATGAAAAATTTACTTATGGATTGATATGAAACAACTTTAACGGATTGAACTCGGGTATATTATTTTTATTGGCTGACGTTTCGGAGCCTTTATAGATTCCAGAATTTTTACTTATGAATCTAACATAGGTATACCCACTGACGATAAGTGGCATGATCTTTTTCCGTCCTAATGAGAACTGACTTTTCGCCAGTTTCATGTCAATGTAGAATTTCACTCGTACAAAGGACAGTGAAGTCAATGAAACTGAAAATCGTTGCGATGTTTCAATCATTCCTCAATATACAGTCGAGAGCTTGAAGTATTTAACCCACTTTAGTTTCCATGTAAAAAGGGGTATAAACTAGGGAACTGCAAGTGGCATGGAATGGCATCTATAAAGTGAGCTCGCACGCATCCAATAAAGGGCAAAGCGTACGGTAAAGTGGGCGTTATAAATCAGAAGAATGTTGCTTTCCGGTTTCCACAGGTTTTCACGTAATAAAGAGTCCACTCCGACTGAGACTGTAATTCATATCTGTCGGCGATCGAAGCCCCGCGGCATTGCGTTTTATGGCAGAGGTTTAAGTACCTTTGCCTCGACAGTTTTTTTAATGTTAGAGATTTTTTCGTAATAAAATTGAGAAGGGATGTTAACTGAATTAAATCTAGTTTTGGATAGTTTTTGGTTGTATGAAGTAATTCTATATAGACTACAGGCCCATGTTAAAAAAATGATCGGTCATTTGAACCACCAGATGACCTATGTAGAACAATATAAAAGCATAAAATAATAAGATTCAGCATTATGCCGTCACTTGTAAGCTGTCCAACTGAGTGCAGGTGAGAATTCAAAAGTACAGGTAGAGTGAGTACATTTTGGTCATTTTTGAACGGCATTGTTACCATCGATAGATCCATGAAAAATAATACTAAAAAGCGTAGTGCCGTAAAAAAATGGTGATCCAAAAAGTCGGATTTTTTTTTTGATTTTCCGACAATTTCCAGGGTGAATTTGGTCATTTGATACTGTACGGCATCAGTTTCATACTATTTCAATACTACTTCTAATCCATCATTCCGCAACGCCGTAAAAAAATCAAGCGACAAGGGGAAAAAACCGAAGGTTGCAGCCCCCTCTCTTTCCGTGGTCCAGGGGGTGATTCTCACTCTACCTGTACTTTTGAATTCTCACCTGCACTCAGTTGGACAGTTTACAAGTGACGGCATAATGCTGAATCTTATTATTTTATGCTCTTATATCGTTCTACATAGGTCATCTGGTGGTTCAAATGACACATCATTTTTATAACATGGGCCTGTAGTCTAATACGGGTTGTTGAATTTTTTCTTGAATATAATTAATGGATCTGGCTGATGTAACTAATATATATTTTTTTGATAAGTATTAGGATTTGTGAAATATTTAAACGTTCTCAAAGTGCTAAAATAAATAGGGAAATGAAAAAGGACAAAAAAAACTTATTTACAAAATAGCGATCCTATATTATGTATGCTATCAGTTACATTTTTAATCAAAACAATAATTACTTTCCCATTATTAATAATACAGCTACTCTGATTTCATGAATAATTGGTAATGTAGTACCTACCTATTATATTATAATCCTGTGTTTAATTAACAAATATCAAAATGTGTAATACCTAGTCATGATGAGCAAGAGCAATTGAACATATATCTAATATATTATAAACAGTAAGACGATCCAATTAGTTTATAATTAAGAATTATTGATTACTTGACATAAGTTTCGGAATCGTTGCCACCCCTATCATAGCAAAATACATGATACCGTATTTTTTCGTGAAATATTTTTTTATACATACATTATGCCTACTGTGCGTGCGGTCGTCCGGAGGTTATCCGCGTATATACATTTCCATGATTAATTTTTATTATATAATATAATAATTATACTTACTATATTATAATATATTATATAGATAATCACACATTATAATAACATTGTTATAAATGTCAAAATACATGCACTTATACCGAGATCGTTAGAGTTTCATTCGAAAACATGTCATTACAATTAAGTAAAAATGTAGCTTAAATATTATTATATTATACCGCGTTGACGAATGTGAAATATCACTTATTTAGCGAGGCCGAAAGTGTTTCGCTTCATGATTATTTTCACAGCCTCCTTGTGTGTGCTTAAAGTTTAAATTCCCCCCACGCGCCAAGCTAACTGTTTCGCCTCTCGTATTAACACAAATTAACATAATTAATTGAAGTCACACGCATTTAAAGGAAAGAATAATTAGAGCCATTGAAAGATAGAATAATATAATTGCGTTAGCGCGTAGTGAATTATAATAATTAAGGCTGTAACTTAACATAATTATTACAAGTTGTGTATTGTATTTCATCTATCTAATATATTATAAAATCGTGTCGTGGTGTTTTTTGCCAAACTCCTCCGAATCGGCTGGATCACTTTTTATGGAATTTTCTGTGCATATCCCTAAATCTTAATTTATTTCTTTTTAACTTTCCATTCTGTCATTCAGTATTTTTTTAATAATTCGGCATTGATTATACTCAGAGCCCTAAATTTTCACTTTCCTACCATCAATCCATATTTTCAGTAACAAATTTAAGTTTACACAGATTACAGGTTTAACTCCTAGCTTTATATCAAAAGCTTAAATCTGTACTCACATAAAACTCTTTTAGTGCCCAGGGACATATTAATCAGTTTTGTCGCTTTTCCTGAAAAAAAAAAACATCGATCAATAAAATAAATTTCGAGTTAATCCTGTTTTCATTTAGGTGTACGATATCTGCTATTAGCATTAATGTTTCGATCTAAGAAGTCAAATAGAACATAAAACTCAAAGGAAACGAAATATTGAGCACATGACCTTTTTGCTATCGTAAATATCAATTCCCCACGCAACATTATACGTACCTATTTTATGTATGGAAATTATCATAATTATTATATACAATATTGAACAGATTATTGTTCTCGTATTAATTATTAGTTTCGAATCCAACGTTTCACAAACAATAAACAATAAGTCCACAGCTATTTTCAGAGGCAAATATTGTTATCAAAGATGAAATCCTATAACTTGGAGTATTGACTACAAATATACTTAGAGCTTTGAAAGCAATTTATTGGTCAAACAACCCATAGGCAACTTTGCTGTCGGTTCAGATTCATTCATAGTGACTTAATACATTGCAGTAGACAATGGACAATAATAAATACAGCTGTATATAAACGTCACTATATTTTTGTACTAACTTTATAAATATAAACGATAGTGTTTATTAAATTTGCAGCACCTCTAACTTTGAGGCAATCAATCTAAGACTGGTATCATGAATAGGATTGAAAAAAGTAAACTCATATGCAATGATAAACATAAAGATTTAAAAAAAAATGCGTCGACTTGAGGACTTCATCCGTTTTATTTCGCCGATTCAAAATAGAACATATTTAACAATTATCTACTTGTCACTGTACATGGACATCCAAGTACAATGTCACATCACATTATACTTAACGTAGCCTGTAGTCATATTTTGATCTTTTTCATTTAGATTGTGTCGTACAGATTTAAACCTTTTTAAAAAATAGCTCGACAGAAAAGCCTAAGCTTTCGATATCAGAGTTCCGATACTTTCCAGACTAAATTTTTGCCGCTATGTTTTGTTTTCGACAGTGATAAAACGGCGAACCAAAACAAGTTGTTTTGAAGTAAACAAAGGCGTTGTTTTGGCGAAAGTCCTCGGAAACTGATTAAATGGGATATTATAATTAATGTACCTCAAGATAGCGAACATGACAGATTTAAGGATCCGATGCTGACATTTTCTTATAAATCTCCTTAGAGCAGATTGTTTTATGTTTTAGTAAATTGTTTAAATTTCAGGGGTGGTTCTAAAGTGTCCTCCAATAAAATAAAGGGTACCAAATACAACATTCACGTTTACTTAGCTGTTGCTAAACAGTATGCCACTTATGTCCAAACATACAATACGACACTAAGTGAAAGTTTGACAGTTTGTAAAAACACAATAATTCACTCACTCACAATTAATTCACGTCAGCTAATAAAATAAAATAAAATCGCGAGTTAAATCCGTTAATAGTTGTTTCATTCCAATGTGTAATAACCGCGAAGGCATCAGAAATTATTACAATAATTAGGTCTAAAAATATTCGGAATAACTTAAACAAGTAAGTTTTGAAAATTATTCCGTTTTATACTAACGACTCTTCTAACAACGGTTCCGAAGTTACGTCTGTTTATGATAGATTGTCATAACTTCGAGACGGGATTGAAAACATTCTGTGGAAGTTGCAAATTCTTTTTAAGAGAACATGAATAGTCGCGGCCATTAATCAGCGTACCCTGTGCTTTAAATATTTTTTTTTTGTGGAATGGGTCCAAACAAGCCTCCATGATCTCAGTTGTTTGTCACAGAATTATGTTAAACCTTTTTTCATTGTATGAAAACCACACAAAATCCCTAAATTTATTTAACTGAAGAACTTGTTAACATTGTTTGTTTTCAGCCCTGAAAGCAATTTAATTTTGTTTTCTTATTTCGAAGCGTATCGCTTAAAACTCGCTTTATTACATTAGATTGCCTGCCTCATATCTAGAAGCTATTACATTTTATCAGATTTAATTAATAGAAGAGGAAATTAGATCTTTTCCACCTATCTCCGCTTTTATTACGTACTATTCGATTACATGGCAGAAATGAATCTTATGTACCAGTTACATAACAAAGATCTATTTATTGTCTTCAATAGGGATGACGATTAAGTAAGATACGAAATTCTATTTAGTCCGTCAATTAGATTAATGAAAATTATAGGATACGTATTTTTTTTTCTCAAAGAAATAAAAAATGACAAAGATAAAAGCTTCTGTAGTTTGGGAGCGATACAACTTATACCATAACGTGACGTCACGAGCCCCCACTCCCGAACTTTTGAAGTGTTCATCTTTATCTGCTTTTAATGGATTCAGAAAAGAAAAAATCTGTATCCAATAATTTTTGGTAATAAAGAAAAAAAATCAGCCGTCATGCCTATTCACAATAATAATTCGCAGTAAAACTAATTTGAAGAAAGCTTCTGAAAGTAGACATAGTTTTTTCTATGATCATCATTTCTTAATACAAGTCCAAAAATATAGTTATTGGGAATTAGTTTCGTGATATCCAATTAAGTTCGAGATTGCTATTAGTATTTTTTTCTGGTTGACATGTAAGATATCGTTTACGCTTCACATAACTATAAATAAATTGTCCCCAAGTTAATTGGCATGTAAACATAATTGTGTTAGTCCTAATTGCCTATTAGGTAGGTACTAAAGTTATTTAGCAGTTTTGACGGCCTGTTGGTCTAGTGGTTAGAGGCCCTGACTGCGAAACCGGAGGTTGCGGGTTCAAATCCCGCTAGGGGCAGATGTCAATGTGATGAGCACTGGCATCTGTACCTGAGTCTTGGATGTCTTATATGTATTTATGTATATTTATCCGTTGTCTAGTACCCATAACACAAGCAAAGCTTTGCTTAAAATGGGACTAGATAATTGGTGTGAATTGTCCAAAGATATTTATTTATTTATTTATTATTTAGATAAAGGATTTTTCTTGAAGTTGGTCCGACCGGCGCGGGGGGGGGGGGAGGGTCATGAGGAGTTAACCTCCCCCCCCTCCCTAGGATAGCAGTAAATATTTTTCTAAGTTTACCTAATACTTTGGGTCTTATTACTATCTTTTGATTTGACTGTGTGACCCCCCCTCCTGACTACAAACCTAGATCCACCCTTCCGACGAAACAATCAAGGGGGCCTAGACAAGTGCCCAACGTTCAACGTAAACGTTAAACGAATGAAAATCTGACAGCCGCGAACGTTCGTGACGTCATGTCGCCCAAACTAGTAGAAAGGGGTTAGACAAGTGCCACTTTTGAATTCGTACAGACGCTGATCGCAAGAAAGCGTTTATCGCGATCGACTGAACGTTTATCGCGATTGCTGCACCTTGCCTAACTAAAGTTTGGCGTAAACGTTCGTTTGCAATTGTCGCCGGCAGAAAGCGTTTGACGTTTGGGCACTTGTCTAGTCACTAGAGGGGAAAATATATTATTAGTTTGTACGATTTCACTTACCTACCTGTATATTTGCCGTATTGTTGCTTTGTATGTTTATCCTTTCGGTATTGAATTGTATTGACGAAATTGACATTATCCGAGTTACGCCTCAATGGGTTTACTTTGTTAGGTATATATTTGTCAGTTCGATAATGTACCTATTAGTTTAATACTAGGTCAAGGTTCGACTAAGGCTACATTTTATACACGTGTTGTTATTGTTGTTTCAAACAGGGCGGGGTATGAAAAACAATTTGAAACCTTAGCCGAGAAGTAGTGTAATACAATCAGTCATTTGTTTTCAAACGTGCTTATACACATACGCATTTATAGTACATTACGCACCTAGGCCGGTAAAATAAAAAATGTCTCAGATCACATGTCATTGTCGTCCGAGGCAAAGCCGAGGTTGACAAAAATGTGATCTGAGGCTTTTTTATTTACTGGCCGAGGTCAGTATGATATTTTTCTGTTCGACGAAGCCAGAAAGCGGCAATTTCATTTAGCGCAGCGGCCACAAAGTTGGCGCTTTCTGGCCGGAGGACGGAAAATATTATTACCGCAACTTTCGTTTTGTAAATGTCTACAGCTGTACTTAAATGTTGTAGCGATACGTCAAGGTTTCCTAGGAGTTGTCCTAGTTTAAGGAGTGTCCGGGCGGGCTCGGATTTGTCCGGGTTTAAAAATTCCATTTCAATATTTTTCAAAATTGAAAAATAATCATTTTGAACTGCTTTTTATTCAAAGTACTAAGTACCATAACAACCTGTTGACATGTCCGTGTTCTGGGCTCCTAAATCTGACTAATCTTAAAAAAGTTAAAAAAATAACTTTTTACTTTGAAAGTTTGGTAAATTGAACACATTCTCAATCATATCACTTTTGTTCCGTGACCGTGTAGATGCTTAAAGTCTTTTTTTTTTCTATTTAGGTAAGGTTAGATTCTATATTTCTCATTTGAATAAGTCAAACTTCAGTCATTTGACTACTTTTGAAGCGCGTAAATATTTACTCTAACTTCCGATAACATTTTCTTAGAAGTTATAATATGTAGGTAGTAGGAACCTACGTTCAATTATAAAACAGTCAATTATGTATAAGGAGAATTATAACAATGAGGTAAACAAAGTTGTGAAATACCATTTATAAATCAAATAATATTATGGTGTATTACAATAAAATAATGTACAGTTTTGTTAGTTTCTCAAGGTTCTAAACTTTACTTGACTTACAAAGTAACTGTAACTTTGCCCACCCAAATTTTCAATTACTAAATAAGTAGTTTGTGCTATAAAATTATAAACCTCATTATTTTTGTTATATATTACATAAATCAATTTGAAATCAACCGTATCAATGGAACATAGTTAAACTAAAAGGTTAATGTAACCAGCCTTTGGTAAAAGTGACCCGACCTTACCGTAGGTAGGTACCTACCTACTGTTATAAAAGAGGAATACACTACTGTAGGACATTTATTATTTTCGTTATATATTATATAATCAATTTGAAATCAACCGTATCAATGGAACATAGTTAAACTAAAAGGTTAATGTAACCAGCCTTTGGTAAAAGTGACCCGACCTTACCGTAGGTAGGTACCTACCTACTGTTATAAAAGAGGAATACACTACTGTAGGACATTTATTATTTTCGTTATATATTATATAATCAATTTGAAATCAACCGTATCAATGGAACATAGTTAAACTAAAAGGTTAATGTAACCAGCCTTTGGTAAAAGTGACCCGACCTTACCGTAGGTAGGTACCTACCTACTGTTATAAAAGAGGAATACACTACTGTAGGACATTTACTATTTTCGTTATATATTATATAATCAATTTGAAATCAACCGTATCAATGGAACATAGTTAAACTAAAAGGTTAATGTAACCAGCCTTTGGTCAAAGTGACCCGACCTTACGGTAGGTACCTACCTACTGTTATAAAAGAGGAATGCACTACTGTAGGACATTTATTAACTGTTGATTGTTTCTTACTTTTTCTTCAGAGTAAACTATGTTAATATTATTTAATTATCTAACATGCAACGATATTGAAGAAGAGTGTTGGAAAAATTCTTTACGCCATTGTCCTATTACAGAATTTCATTATGTATTTAACCTATTAGCTTTGCCCTTCTGTTTTATGCGCGTTGAATTTAATACCTACTTTAAATTTATTATTATATTTTTCATCGGCCTTGCGTATTTTTACAATGTAAAACAATGTCGATATTTAAGTTTTATGTTATTAAAGTTATATACGTATATTACATACGAGATTAGGTACAATTTGTACCTATAATAATAGGTTAATTGATGTTGTAAGAGATTGCTTGTATTTTGCATTATATAAATAAATACCTATCATAAATAAATATCTTTGGATAATTTACACCAATTATCTAGTCCCATTTTAAGCAAAGCTTGTGTTATGGGTACTAGACAACGGATAAATATACATAAATACATATAAGACATCCAAGACTCAGGTACAGATGCCAGTGCTCACCACATTGACATCTGCCCCTAGCGGGATTCGAACCCGCAACCTCCGGTTTCGTAGTCAGGGCCTCTGACCACTAGACCAACAGGCCGACAAATATAAAATGAAAATTAAATGTTTATTCAGTCCGAGACCACGCACAACAACCACGCGACGACGCCGTTGCGACGACGGTAACGCGACGGACCATCGTATCGACGATTTAAATATCGTAATAGATTCTTGCTTGTTTACTCTTCAAGCTGTGCTGTTTATAAATTAAAGTAATTAGTTCAAAGAAACTTGGCTCCTAGTAAACGCATGCGACCTTACAATATTATATGACTATTTCCGCAGCGAGCCTATGATGAACAGTCTAGTCGACATTTTGTCGACATAATATTGAGAACGTTGTCGACAAGGAGGTTAGTCGTGTCGATATGTATACATAGAGAAATAAGAGGCAAAGACATGACAAGATTTCTCGTTGCCGACAACGTTACCAATTTTTGACAGATCACTGCGAAAATAAGACGATATCGACATAACAAGATATCGACTCGATAATTCATCATAGGTTCGTAGATCACGAAGTTTTAAAGTACCTACCTATATTTAATTTAGTTTAAAATAAAATTATTGTTAATATTTGGAATGAAACAACTATTAACGGATTTAACTCGCGTATTTTTATTTTATTTTATTAGCTGACGTTTCGGATTCTTTACAGTTTCCGAAACGTCAGCTAATAAAATTAAATAAAAATACGCGAGTTAAATCCGTTAATAGTTGTTTCATTCCAATGTGTAATAACCGCGAAGGCATCAGAAATTATTATTGTTTATATTATTATATTCCAACAGTTTAATTCATTTGTACATTTTAAGTGTAATATCAAGGGAGGGAACTTTATCGCAAGCTATAAAACAATTCGCATTAAGTTTTATTAAAACTGTACTTAACTTTTGGTCAATTCAGCAATTTATTTAGCAACACACAGTTTTAGTTATGATTCTCGGGGGACTGTTATTTCAAATTTTATTATGACGGTTCGTATAAAGTAAGAAATATTATTAAGGGCCTAAATAAAATTAGGTATTGAGTGAAATAACGAGAATCGTAACTTATCCGAAATAATGCGAAAGTAACTCTATCTAGCTATCCCGCTTTTACGCTGAAACTACTGAACTGATTTAAATTAAATCTGGTACACAGATAGTCTAGACTTAGAGCCTGAGAAAGGACATAGGTTACTTTTAATTGTGAGAAAAGGGTTGTAAGGGGTTAAAAGGGGGGATGACATTTTCTATGAAATTCAATGCGGACGGAGGCGCGGGCAAAAGCTAGTTTTATATATTGGAGATAATTGATTGAAATTAGAAAATATCATTTAGTACCTACACTCATTACAAGATGGCGCCATGACGATTTTTTTCTGCAGGTACATATATACCTAGGTCAGCGATATTTTTTTTGGGGTTGTGAAAATTGTCTGCAACCTTTTTTTTAATTACATTGATTGCTTTCGAACCAGGCTCATTTTAAACAGTCAGTGATGGAAAAGAAAATACTTTCAATAAATATTTTTTTAAGAATTCGAAGAAACTTTTTTAGGCGTGCATAATTTATAACGTTACGTTAAAAATAACAATGTAATAAACGTCATAAGTGAATGTAACCACATTACTTCTGATAATATTTGTTTATATTTGCACCTAATAAAATCGGAAATGCGCGTAAACAAGAAATGTTCCGTCTGCAAATATTTACGTAGTCTATATTTAAATTAACCTGAAAGGCAAAATTTGTTTAAAGAGGTAACCGATTCATGTCAGAATGTATCCAAAATGTATTTATAGGTATGTGAAAGTGGAACAGTCCATTCTAAATTAATTAGTACCTATCCTATCTTTAATAATACTGCCGTAAGATGAATCAGATACCTAATTATTGGAATGAAACAACTTTAAACGGATTTAGCTCGCATATTTTATTTTGTTGGCTGACGTTTCGGAGCCATTATATCAGTTAAATCCGTATAAAGTTGTTTCATTTCAATAACAATAATAACGGATTTAACTACATTATACAAACTACCTTAAAAAATAAAAAGTAAGTGTAAAAACACTATCGCAAGGTTTCTGTGCTCACTCGTGCTACGAATATGGGAACTGAAAAGTTTTTCTAACGTCAGCAAAAAAAACGGAAAGCGAGAGAGAGGCAGAGTTAAGTTTGTTACAATCATTTCATTCCAATGGATAATAACCGCGAAGGCATCAAAAACAATTATCACCTACCAGACCGATGCCTGGTAGATACCTTCCTCTAGTGGAATTTGAATCCGCAACTTCCGATGCTGTGACCACTCAACCAACAGGCCTTTCCAAATCAGGAAATAACTCTTAATAAATAAATCTGTATCCATTCCATCCCTAGGATAACGTTACGTGTATCTAAATCCGATTTTATGTAGGTTGCCCCGCAAAGTGGAGCGGTCGTCGGCACAGCCGTAATCGTTACGTCGCGCGCGTCGTATGTCGTCACACGTCCGCACCGACATATAACATAACGCTCGAATCCATGGCCGCCCGTGAGTTATGATACACATATATTGTCACTTCATATCTAATATATATTGTGACGTTAAACCTGGCTTTGGCCTTTTTAGGTTTCAGGGTTAGTGTATAGGACGACGTCTGTTAGGATCGCTAGTCTATATTTTTATATCTATAAATAAAGAGGAAAGGTTTGTTTGTTTGGATTGGCTCAAGACGGCTGGACCGATTTGATAAATTCTTTCACTGTTGGAAAGCTACACTATTCCCGAGTGACTTAGGCTTTAAAAAAAGGGATCAGGGCAAGCCGGGGCGGGGCGCTAGTAATAAATAAAAGGAGTTTTAGACAATTTTGAGCTGACGAAAGTCTCACGCGAGGTAAATCTGTTATAATGTGTAATAACCGCGAAGGAGTCAGAAATTATTAATATGACGTATTGTTATCTTTTCAGTTTCATATCAGGCCGTGGTTTTTTAATCAGCAAGAATTATTAATTTTTTTAGTGGTTTTGTTGCGGTGGCCCAGGTATTTACTTTTTTCTTATTATACCTACTTACCTGAAATTTGTGGAAATTCATAAAATAACTAAATCATAAAATTTTAAGTAAGTAGGTACATAATGATCCTTAACCCTCTCAATTTAACTCGTCAACACCTTACACATGTTACAGTCGTGGGTCGGTTAGTGTAATAACCCGTGTCATTTACTAAACGGCTAAGGGTTAATATGTTCTGAGCCATTCATAGAGTGAGAATATAGAGAGACGACCGACGATCGAGTAATATAATATTTTTTTTACAATTTATTACTTACGCAAACTTATAAAGTTTTTATACTTTGTACTAACCCATTATTTAATTATAAACGATCTGAATCACAAATGTCAGTATTAACTTCAAAGTTTAGTTCTTGGTAACATATCTTTAAGAATGTTTCTATTTCGAACTCCAAAATGGAGTTCAAATATCATAAACACCAAAATTGGTTCGTTGACATTAATAGTAATTTAGTTCATCCATTCAGTTTTTCACCGCAGTAAAAGTATTAAAATTATACAAATACATTTAAGTATAACAATACCTATAATTAATTTAAAAGTTAATATTTCGTATGACATTAATTAAATTAACGAATATGGGCCGTACTTGTATGAAAGTTAATAAATTATATTTTCTGTCCTGCGGCCAGAAAGCGCCAACTTTCCGGCCGCTGCGCTAAATGAAGTTGCTGCTTTCTGGCTTCGCCGAACAGAAAAATAGTATAGGTACTGACCTCGGCCAGCAAAATAAAAAAGCCTCAGATTACATGTGATCTGAGACATTTTTTATTTTACTGGCCTAGGTGCGTTATGTACTATCATCTTAGGTAAAAGTTTAACGATGATAGATAGATATAGCAAAAAGCAAGCAAGAACACAGCATGCTTCTATCTCTTTTTTCTTTTACTAACGTATATAGCGCTATCCTGCTCAACATTGCATTAGACTACAATATCTATTGGTGCTAAATCTATGAAACCAATATCAATTAACGAAAGAGACAAAAAATGCACGTTTGCGGTTTCTTTCACTCTAAGATGGGTTTGTTAACTTTATAATGGGAACCGTGGGCACATGTGACAGTGTAGACGAAAATAAATTAAAAATTTAACAAACCCCCGACATAAAAACCTAAAAGCCCTTTAAAAAGTATAACAATAATAAAAACTTAATATTAGTTACCTAAATATTAATATTTCTACAAAGAAAACGTCATGTCGGGGGGCCCGCTTGTCATTTAGGTGTTACTACTTAATACCTACAATCTACCTAAACCTACGGTCCCCCCGACATGACGTTTTCTTTGTAGAAATATTAATATTTAGGTAACTAATATTAAGTTTTTATTATTGTTATACTTTTTAAAGGGCTTTTAGGTTTTTATGTCGGGGGTTTGTTAAATTTTTAATTTATTTTTTTTATTTCATACTTTTTGTAAGTAGGTATCTACTACTTAAATTATTATTTTTAACTAATTTCCATTTCACATGGAATTTTGTAAAGTACATGTTATCCTCTTACATTTAATACCCCACTCGGGTACATTTGTCGATATTGGGTTTACTATTTACACTTTTACTTCCCATAATTTTTGAACTACCTACTCAACCGATTTTCATTACAATCTTAATTTTGTAATCTACACGTGATCCTCTTTCATTTGATACCCCACTTGGGTATATTTGTAGACATTTGGTTTTCCATCCCCACTTTGACACCCTATATTTTTTGAACGACTCAACCGATTTTCATTACAATTTCAATTTTGTAATCTACACGTGATCCTCTTTCATTTGATACCCCACTTGGGTATATTTGTAGACATTTGGTTTTCCATCCCCACTTTGACACCCTATATTTTTTGAACGACTCAACCGATTTTCATTATAATTTCCATTTTGTAATGTACACGTGATCCTCTTTCATTTGATACCCCACTCGAGTATGTTTGTAGACTTTTATTTTTACATCCCCTCTTTCACCCCCCCTAATTATTAAACTACTCAGCAGATTTTCATCAAACATAGCTAAGAACACTCCCGACATATACACCTTTTAAACAAAAAAAACAGAATCAAAATCGGTTCATGCGTCAGGGAGCTATGATGCCACAGACAGACACACACACACACACACACACAGACAGACAGACAGACAGACAGACAGACAGACAGACAGACAGACAGACAGACAGACACGTCAAACTTATAACACCCCGTCGTTTTTTCGTCGGGGGTTTGTTCTTTTTATTTTTCAAACGTGCGTCTGTCATATGTCGACCATGTGATAGTTTGTTTGAGAAAGATTATTATGAACGTTAGTATCGCGTTGCCGTTATGATGTTATTTTGTCGTGATATAAAATGTATAAATCGTGTATTTTATCTAATTGTAAGTGTATATATTTATTAGGTACGTTTATCGTTACCTACTTAAAGTAAGTTATAAACTTTATTTTAAGTAGGTAATTAAAAAAAAATGTGGTTACAGTTATGGTGGTTTTGGTATTTGTTATATTTGTGACTTCCAAAAATAACTTTGTTTTATAGAATATAGAGTTATTTATTTATTTACTCTTTATTGCACAACTTAAACTGGAATTACTTATAAAAGGCGGATTTAATGCCATGCCATAATAAATACAAATCTAAACAAAATATGAAGAGTAGGTACACATAATATTATTATAGTTACAACAAAGCAAGAACAAAAGTTACATAGGTACGTAAATATAATATAGATATATAATACAAATATAAATAAATAAATACAATGACGGAAGATTAAAACTAGTGGTCAACAAAGTGCTTGCGTAACATACGCTTGAATGCTAGCTTACTCGGTGCCTGCTTGATAGAGGGAGAGAATTCCAGAGACGGATTGCCTGAAGGGCGAAAGAGTTGGAAATGAAATTTGTGCGATGAAGAGGTATAGTAAGATATCGTGAATATCTGTGGTAATAAAACCTATCGCGTCTACAAAATTGAGTATTACAGCCTTCAAGACCTACGTGAGTTCAATCCCAAAGTATTTTTATTCCACTTAGTTGAACTCGTAACCTTAAAACATAAATCTCTTTACCCTAGACGGGATTATATCTTGAGGTTATCAAAATTAATTATTCCGAATTAGGTTTCCCTTTTACCTAGTACTTATCTAAATCAAAGTTAGTTACTGAATTTGAAAATTTTCGTAATGAAAATGAAACGTTAGCCTTCTCGGAATGTTTGCTTAGCTTTCAAGTAATTTTATAAAGCAGAATGATTTATTACAAGAATTCGACGAAAATTTTCACTTAAAAGCATATTGTTAATTTTTTCGGACCGTTTATAATGTCCAATTATTACGGATATGGATTGGTGTCAAAAGACATGGGTCTAAGATCCAAAGTAAGTTGTCCTTTATTGTTGTGTCAACCAGATGTAAGCAATATTTTTTTGTAATGAAGTAAGTTTCTCAACATAATTTGATGAGAGAAGGTTGCTATCCTTCTGAGAAATGTTCATAGTCACAATTAATAATAAAAAAAAAAACCCTTTTTTTTATAGCCTATGTCACTCGGGAATAGTGTAGCTTCCCAACAGTGAAAGAATTTTTCAAATCGGTCCAGTCGTTTGGATCCTATTCAATCCAAACAAACATACCTTTCCTCTTTATAATATTAGTATAGGCATAACATAAAGTTTATAATAAAAAGTACACAAAAGACTAACAGAGAAAAAAAACACTAATTATAGAACATTTTCATAATCTTTTACAGTTGTTACTTAATTTGCTATAATCATGAAAGCACTAACTTTTGTTATCAAAATTAAATGTCTGAAGCTGAAGGCATTTGTCACTGTCACACTTAAGCAATGAGTGTAAGAGTGACAGTGACATGTGCTCTGTCGCGCGAGTCCCTCTGGGCTTACTTGCCATGTTATGTTTTATCTTAATTGTTTTGACAAACACTCATATGACACACGGATTTAGGAAATTTATTTTTAAAAACGGTTGTATGACCTGGGGCCAAGGACCTTGGGCTTATCAAATTTCATTGAATACTTAGGTTTATCCATGACATGGCAGACCGCAGTTTTTTTGGAAATAACGTTGGAAATACCACACTACTTTAAAAGACATAGCGCTGCTTTTCTGGTTTAGTGTCACAACTCGAAAGGTGCCACCATTCTGAATTGAAATTTATATGTGAAGGTTTACAATCTTAAATGGAGTAACAAATTATTTCGAGTTGTGACACTATTCTAGAAAAGCAGCGATAGGTATATGTGTAAACGTATACTTTTCCTCCATCTTTTATACTTCTGTAAATAAAATACGGGAGTTGTTGCATTCCAATCTGTAATAACCGTGAAGGCATCAGAAATTATTATTCCTAAATATTTAAACTGAAGACGAAAGTCTCCCCAAGTACAATTTCAGTCATCCTGCGTTCAATGTTTCTTGTCAAAAAGGTTAAAAGTTTATACTGCATCTGAAAAACTTACACCCTTTTTTAAGCCCCCAGAATTAAGACCTTATTGCGACCTTACCTAACCTATTAGCTATAATAAAATCCACTTTGAATCACATTTACTTTTATGAGTGCTTAATTTTAAGTTA
Source organism: Polylopha cassiicola (assembly GCA_038024825.1). NCBI lineage: Eukaryota > Metazoa > Arthropoda > Insecta > Lepidoptera > Tortricidae > Polylopha > Polylopha cassiicola. Next base: position 7,571,456 of record CP149059.1, read on the forward strand.
AACTCTTGAGGTTAATGGAGCGTCGCGTGATATTTGTTTTTGTGTACGCATTTTAATTGCAATTAATTGTAATCTCTTGCCGATTATTGCTCATAATTTAAATAAGATTATTAGACTTAATCTACCGCTTTAATGTATAACTCGCTTGGTTCAAAAGCGATCACAGTGGATGTCTTTGAGTTGTTGGAGGAACGTCGGTTTGACAAACATCTAAATGGATAAGTCAGTCTATCTGGTATGTCGATAAATGCAGCAGTTGGGCTTATGTAACTAATATCACAGATAATCAATTAATCTATGCACAGTACCAATTTGTTTAATTAACTTGCAAATTGCTCACTCGAGTCTAACTTAGACATGTTAGAACAGGCTTCACGACAAACAAGATTCTTTCTGTCAAGTAGGAACGGAGGATGAACTAAAACGCCTAGAAGCAATTCAGTTAATTAGACAATTATGCAACTATTAAATTAAAAAACCCATGGGACTACGCGGAAGGCTTTCAAATAAAAAACAAAATATCAGAATAGGTTTACCCAGTTGAAAGTTCTTAAGAAGGTAGGTACCTATAAACAAAAAAATATAGTCGACTTGAGAACCTCCTCCTTTGTTTTGAAGTCGGTTAAAAAACAGCTTTGTAGGTAACAATAAATAATGGTAATGCTGAGTAAGATCATTAAACGCTACCGTTAGAAATAATGAATGTATTAGTGATATAAGAAGATGAATACAGCCTACTCAAGATAAATCACTTCGCAGGCTCAGAGGGACCGCATCGAAAACAAGCGGAAATGACAAATCGGCTAAATTATGCCGAAAGGTTAAGTGCGGGCGTCGCGTTTATCACACTGACAAATAACCACTTACGGGAAACAGAGGTAGGGGAGATTTAAGCATTCTATTTAGAAAATTCTGCGTCATGTATCTTTTGTCTGATCATGATAGCAATAAGCAAAGTCAGCAGGTACTTGCATGGTTCTTAAGGCTACTTTATTTTTCCTTGCAAGGAACTTGTAGCGTGCTTCAAACAAGGGCTTGCTTGAGGAAGCGCAAGAACGTTATTAGTAATTGCAGACTTATATTTTACTAGCTCTCCCGGCGAATTTCGTAATGCGTTTTTGAGAATGACTGCAGCGCCATCTGCCGAGCTGATTTGTGAATCTAATCGTGAATCAAACAAAAAATATCATTTAAAGGTAAGCAATTTAGAAGGAATTTAGTGACGTATAACTTGCAGTAGAATTGTTTATATAAAGTAAGGACTATTTTGCTTGTTAGGATTGACTAAGGAGAAGAGTTACATTCCAGGAGCTGACACTACAGAATATACATGAGTTTTTTCTTTTGATTTTTATTTTCAATCCCAAAACTCATATTACGCCTTAGGTGAAGGTCGCTGGAATTCACAAAATGCGAGTGACGCGGGACCGGTGCCATGTGAAGTCTTGAGTAAAACCTACACCCATCAAGGGACGTCTTTCATTTGAAGGATATAGGCTTCAAGTGCGACGACGATAAAAACTATTTGGAAAATAGCTTAGGAAAATTTACCAGGACTTCTACTTTAAGAATTTTCCAAAATGTTATTTGTATGCTCCTAGATAAACATTTTGTATTAAAGTTGATGGTGCCGTCCGAACTTCGTTACACCAGGTATATTAAATTATCTGAAAGCTCCTAACAAGAATGTTGCCTCTAAGTTTTCCCCGTAAGTAGATGTATTATATGACCATCTCATCCAGAAACTTTGCGTTGGGGTTGCTATTCGGGACGATCAGTTTTGCTTAATATCCCAATATATGAATTTATCAAGAGTTAAAGATAATTTTTGTGATATACTTTTAACTTTATCTGTAATCGCAGCTGCAGCATTGATAGGTAATTAGGTACGTTTGACTAAATTAGTCTTATTCTAGATTCGTTCCATTATAGTTTTGGTTTTTCAAAGATACAAAGATTATTGCCGAATTTGATCAATTATTGTAGAAGCCAAAGAATGTACCTACACCTTATAATTGGTAGGGATAATATTGCTTTTGGTTATAGCTTGGTACAATATTTTTTTTCCTGAATACCGCACTAGAACTTCAGAGATAATCCAACTATTACTCCGCATCATAATCTTGAAACTTCTTGACAGTTTATTTATGCAAATATTGCAACTTTGAAACGTCGAGAATTTTCTTTAAAACACTTTTACACGGGGCATATTCATCTTGTTTAGTTATTTTGTTCGTTGAAACTTTTGAACATTGTCTATAAATATTTTTCATTTTTGCTTTATAGTATTTGTACTCAGGCAAGACTAAACTGTATCTTTTTAAATACCTATTCCTTGACTTATTTTGACTAAGATGTTACAATCTAATTTCGAACGATATCTTTGGCTTAATATTATTAATTAAATGATAATGATATTTGTCGATGTAATCAAAGACGCTAAAGGTAGAATTGGATAAAATAAAAGGCCTCGCGATAAGGTGGGTTTAACTCCCACTGGAGGTCTTGATTTTTATATAATTATTCGTTGTCTTAATTACATTTCAGCAATAAAAAAGGAATGCTACTCAACTCTTGAAACTTCAATTTGTTTATCTGTAGGTGAAGAAATCTGTAGGAGACCTAAAGGGTAATTAGAAACCCAAAACCTTAAAAAAAGTACCTAGTTAAACAAATTTAAATAAAATAATTTCTGATGCTTACGCGGTTATTACACAATAACTAATAAAATAATAAAATAAATAAAATAAAATAAAAAATACGCGAGTTAAATCCGTTAATAGTTGTTTCATTCTAAAATTTAAATAAATTTCAGTTTTTATGTTTATGTATTTTATTTCAATGCCTTTCTAAATTAAAACAAGGAAATAAGAAAATGCCGAGAACACTGTTTCCTGACTGCCCCGATGGGTATAAAGTGTATAAACAAAAGATTTATAGAAGAAAATTAATAAAATGAAATCGATAAAAACACTCGTTAACACTGAAATCTTCTTTAAAGTGTTTTATAGACAATACCCTCGAAAGTCATGACCCGAGATTGCCTTATTATCCCCTTGTATTTTTTTATTTACTTAGTTAAAATTGTCTTAAGCTTTCTGTTTGATTCATTAAGATCACGATTTCATCTATTAACTGGAATAACTATCAGGGTTCATGAGATACAGCTTGTTCACATACGGACAGACGGACCGCGGACTCTATATATTTAACTTTAAAATATGTGTTTTGATGTGCTACCTTAAGTGTAGGTACCTATTCGATAATAGTACATTACGCACCAAGGCCAGTAAAATGAAAAATGTCTCAGATCACAATGACATGTAATTGTCGTCCGAGGCGAAGCCGAGGTTGACAAAAATGTGATCTGAGGCTTTTTATTTTACTGGCCGAGGTCAGTATACTATTTTTCTGTTCGACGAAGCCAGAAAGCGGAAATTTCATTTAGCGCAGCGGCCACAAAGTTGGCGCTTTCTGGCCGGAGGATGGAAAAAATATTTAAAATTGCTAAAAATAACACCTGAAAAATTATCTTACCAAAACTGTCACCCACGGTGGATTTAAATCTGAAAAATAAAACGAAAAGATATTAGACAATTCGTATAACTAACTTTAAATATTCTTTGAATTGATAATTACTTATTCCTAATTCAAGTAAAAAAAACCTTTATCGCAAACTGATTGAAAATCCAATTATCCGAACATCGATCCTTTTTATAAAAGGGATCGTTAACTTTTCTGTCTTTTGTTTCATTTCATTAAGTACTAAAACAATCGCAATTAGAAACAGCATTTGCGAAAAGATTCCAATTAAAAAGGTCTTTTTTTAAAAACGGCAGATCTTTTTATTCTATCGCAGTGAATGGTTTTTATTGGTAGGCAAAGTCAAAAAAATTGGACGAAAAATTTAAAGAATGAAAAATATTTGTAGCAAGATATGTAGAAAAAATAGAAACCTCCAGCGGGACTTGAACCCATAATAACATATACGTGCGGCACCGTTTTCCTAGTTATATTATGGGCATTACAGAACTTTTCTATTACTGTATTGTTTTTTTACTTTCTTGTTTTACAAGCGATATGTCGTTTCAGCGCCATCTGTGTGTTATAGTATAACTCATCATTAGCATTATAATTATAGTTAAGATATTGTCAATGATACTGCAATACGCGTATTATTTCTACCGCGCAGCGACGGTCAGGTAGTCACTCCCGTAGTACGGGACCATTTCACCCCTTTTCCCGCAACACCAACAATCAAACTAATGCTAATGCCGCGTAATTGAGTTTTAGCAAGGAAAATATTAAAATTATAAATTGTTTTCTTTATTTTACCTGGAGAAAATTCAGATTTGATATACCTATTACCTATTTCTTACTTATGTGTTTTTGCATTAAGATCGATGATTTGAACTTTCACGCTTCAAGGCAATAAAATATAAACTAAAGCGGAAGTAGTAATTCTACACAGACGAATTCGCGGGCAAAAGCTCGTATTATACATATTATATAGGTACGTTTTAATCTTGTACGCTGTAAATTTGTTACCTTAAACAATTAGTAAAGGTATAAATATGGAAGAAACACTGCTTCCCTTTGTTTCATTGCACTGTAATAATGCGAACGTTGGAAATTGATTGCTATAATTAAATGTCGTCTTAATGGATTGTTTACATTTTCAAATGAAACAACCCTCTTGAAATTATCCTCCTACGCATTTAGCCAATCGTTGTAAATAAATGTGTACTTAATTTGCTTCAGTATAAGAAAGACGAGTACAAATGTTATTGTATATGTTAGAAACTTGAAATTTAGCACTTGGGGGTATTCATAACGAAGTTCATTAAGAAAGGATTTTTGAAAATAACCCCCTAAGGGAGTAAAACGGGGGTGCTTATCGTATGCAGATGAAGTCGCGGGCAGAAGTTGTCGTTATATAAGTATTATAAGAAGGTAAGGTAAGTGGCCAAGTGTGATAGATTATGTCTAGTTGGAGACAGATGGAGACTATGAAAAATAATGCTCCAGCGGTTTTCATGTTTATTGTCAGATAGATATAGGTAAATATCGACATTTTTAAACTGAACCCTTTGTAAAATCATAATGTTACTTAGAAAGCTTTTCTAGAATGCAAGAACTCCGGTTTAATTACAAAACGTACATGCAATAATGTAAAGCGAGACAGCAATTTGCAATGAAGAAATGTACCAGTGCATTTCACTTTATGTACACTGGCAGCGAAATGAATAGACTTTCCCTTACAAGTCGCACGAGCAGAAGTAATGTAGGTAAAATTTGTATGAACATTATTATTGTGCTGCGAACATATAAATACAGCCTTCAACTGACAGACATGAATGTGTAACGTAATTTTTTTATTTATTTCAACAGCTTTTGCTTGACATGAAATGCTTTGCAAGAATGTAGATATTTTTTTTGCCCGGAAATGATTTTAGCAAAAATGGTTTTTATTTATATTTCTCTTGATGTCTGTCAGAGCGGTGATTCTATTTTGTATTTCCGAAACGTTTTTCCGATTGAAAGGAAATACTTGTAGCAAAATATTTACAACGCAGAATATGTATGTATAATAAATAGATTTTTCTGTCCTCCGGCCAGAAAGCGCCAACTTTCGGGCCGCTGCGCTAAACGAAGTTGCCGCTTTCTGGCTTCGTCGAACAGAAAAATAATATACTGACCTCGGCCATTAAAATAAAAAAGCCTCAGATAACATTTTTGTCAACCTCGGCTTCGCCTCGGACGACAATTACATGTGATCTGAGACATTTTTTATTTTACTGGCCTAGGTGCGTAATGTACCTAATATAGGCGTAACTTTATTTTAAACCCTTTAAAACACTGAGACGATTAAACTTTCATTTTTAATTTTAATTCAACAATTTCGTTAAGTCTTGCGAAAATTACAAATTAATTTGATTGACTCTGCGATACACGTGTCGAGTTTTTAAAAAAATATGCTTAATTTCGCTGACTTGGTGGTCTCGGCCATACACGTGTCGGGTTTTGTATTCTTTTAAATTCTGCTTCATTTGATCGTCTCGCCGATGGAAGTCGAATGAAAGGAAAGCGGGACGGAATTAGAAAGGTAATTATTTTTGAAATGAAAATAAGCCAGTTAACCTTAAGAGGGTCTAGCATGGACTATTTAAAATCAGGTTTAAAAATATTTGTCACAGTAGTTTCTGATGCTTTCGCGGTTATTACACATTGGACTGAATTGTAATATAACGGATTTAATTTTATTACTCGAATGTTTAATCAAGTCCCACTGGGGGTCTCGATTTTTTCTACACTTGTCTTTATACAAATATAATTATGGGTGCTAAAAGTGAAGGAATCCGACTAGTGCTAAAGGTTTTTGTCGACTGAAAAAGCAATTGCTACAGTCACTTAATGCAGAATGAGTGAAAGAGCGAATGACACTGACAGTAGCTTTCTCGCGTTACGGAAACCGTTAAGTGCTGTCAGTGTTAAAAGAAAGGGGCTCTGAGCTTTTGTAAGTAGGTACATATTGAGTATTTTTATCTTACGAAGTACCTACTTTTATCCTTATAGGTATATGATTTTGGAGTGCACGAGTATTTCGAAGATGTAACCGACACTAAAGCACAATGGTCCTAAAAATATGTCCTAAATATTTGTTTAGGTGTGGAGGATTCAAAAGGTACCCCTTAGCCTTTATAAGAGGTCGACAAATATTGAAAGATACTTGAAATAAATGTCACTTCGCAAAGAGCATTTGAGATTTTTTTTCTTATTTCGTAGGAGTACAGTACAGGATATGGTATCATGTACAATGTACATACATTATTCCGTAAATAGAACCTTGGGGCGTAGACAAGGTGCCTACGTTCAACGTTAACGTTAAATGAAACATTGAACGTTGGCACCTTGTCTTGGCCCCTCTTAACTCTTTATTGTAAGTAGGTACCGTAAAATAAAATAAAAAGTTACTTAAATAGGCGAACTTATATATTCCAGTATGTGAGTGAAAATAAAACTAGAGCATAGGTTAGAGTTTAGACTAAAAAGGAATAAATCGCGTCTATTTAAAAATGCTCTCTAGAGATTGGTCTAGATTTTATTTTTAAGAAACAATCAATACAACATTTTGCTTCTCGAAACTCTTGACATATTGTGGATTTTTCAAATGGATCCAGAAAACAAGTCATTTGTAACTGATTTTGTTTATGTTTTCCTAAAATACCTTTCTGTTTAATGTAAGTACAGTCCATCAGTAAATGTTATTTAAATATAATTACATGTATTTTTTGTAGATAGCACAAACATAAAATTAATTAGGTAGGTGACTACGTTTCAAATAAACTTGTACCTGCTCTATATTTCTGAGCCAAAACCCAGTTAAACATGCCTATTTAAACCTTTTTTCAGCGAATACATAAACAAGTTAAGCGTAAATAATCTATACTAATATTATAAAGCTAAAGAGTTTGTTTGTTTGAACGCGCTAATCTCAGGAACTACTGGTTCGAATTCAAAAATTATTTTTTTGTTGGATAGACCATTTATCGAGGAAGGCTTTAGGCTATATAACATCACGCTGCGACTAATAGGAGCGAAGAAACAGTGGAAAATATGTAAAAAACGGGGAAAATATGAAGCCTTATGAAGAATTACTATTCCACGGGGACGAAATCGCGGGCACAGCTAGTTAAGTAGGTATATATATATACCTAGATTGATTTTAGATAATAATAATTGATTATTATTCGACAAACGTTGGTAGGTCTTTCCTCCCTCCCTCTTAACAAAACCAGTATTAACAATAATGAGGCAGAACAAAAAAAAAACTTTATGATTAAGAATGTTATGAAAAAAAATATTGGAGTTTAAAACGTTTCAACAGTGTTTTTAATTAGATGTTTGGAAAACTGAGTGTTATGGACTGCGTTAATATTAAAATAGAGAATGGTAGAGAATGCCGTATGGCATTAAGGCCGCCTTTTGTACATTTGTTTTATTGTGCAATAAAGTGTAAATAAATAAATAAAATAAATAGTAGGAACGAAAACTTTAGGAAACAAAATTTTAGGAACAGTGATCATTAGGAGTACAAATCGTTGGGAAAATCAATTTCGGGTGACGAACTCTTAACGAACCCAATATTTTATGGAACCGAAAAAAGAATTACTTATCCAATTTGGTGCATCAATCGGAAGGCGCGTTCTTACATATTTAATTTGGTTCTATGTTATAAAAAAAAAAATATAGGACGTAGTATAATAATATTATTTTGATGTAATTGCGAAATAAAGCGAAATGAACCGAGCCTCAAAGGTATTCATTTACCTAATAAATTTTTATTTAAAGAGACAGTAAAATAAGAAAAGCTTGGTCTCAAAGGAAAAATGAAATATAATTAGACGAACGTGCTTGAAGACCACTTCTGAAATGGGGTCGAATAAATCCAATATTTAAATTCAAAAACATGTTTTTCAAGATAATATAGTATCAGCATATAATTTATCTATAATTAGGGATAAATACGGAAAAACATGAAAATTGAAAAATTCAATTAGCAATATATACTAAAGGGAATTATATTATGTTGCTTAAAATTCAATTTGCGCCATAATGTATTATACACCTATATATCACTGTCTTCTGCCCGCGACTTCGTCTGCACGCGACGAGTACTTTGTATGTTATTCTAAAGAATAAGCATTCCCGCAAAATCTTATAGATATATAAGATTTTTTGTGAACGAGTAACAAACATCTGTAGGGTATTTACCCTGTGTATAAGAATGTTCTTACAATCTTTTGCGTTTATAATATTAGTATATGGATCGAATAGGCCATGTATTATGTAAAAATCTGTTATTCTGTTTACGCAAACAAATGCTAATAAATGCGACCGGACCTGATAGTGTTTCATTCTTAGATATTATAATAGATTGGAATGAAATAACTATTAACGGATTTAACTCGCGTATTTTTATTTCATATTATTTGCTGACGTTTCGGATTCTCTACAGTTTCCATAATCGTAGCACGACTAAGCTGACAATAGTCATAAGTGCAACGATTATGGAAACTGTATAGAATCGGAAACGTCAGCAAATAAAATAAAAATACACGAGTTAAATCCGTTAATAGTTGTTTTTTTATACCAATGTGTAATAACCGCGAAGGTATCAGAAATGATTATATTATATTATATATGTTACCAGCAAAACGAAAAATAACTATTTTCGTTTGTTTAAAAGATCAGTGAACCTTTAACCCTCATCTGAAACATGCGAGCGATAACAAGGTTAAACCGTAATCCGAGATGTAATTTTTCTAAGCGTTTTATCTAAAAACCCTTCCCGCGGCTGATTTATGCGTTTACCTCAGATTCTGAAGGACATTTAAATGGTTAAATCCTTTTCTGTTTCATTTTGTGACTAAGGGTTTGTTTAATAAGGGTCAATGACTTGTTGACCTAGTCGTACTAGCACTAACACTTTAACGGATTTAACTCGCGTATTTTATTTTTTATTAGCTGACGTTTCGGAGCGTTTACAGATTCCATAATCGGAGCTGAGGGTTGCATGTTCAAATCTTGTGAAGGTCTGATGTATCCTTTAGCTAGTACGAATACTGTGTTTACTAAATGACTGATAAAACACATAGGTATATGACATCGAAGACTCAGATGTAGGTACTCGTCATACCGACATCTACCCCTAGCAGGATTCAAACCCGCAATATCGGTTTCGTAGTCTGGTTCTCCGACTTTGTAGACCAACACGCCGTCGTATAATCTACCTATTTTATGTACTATTATTATGACAAAAATATTACCTACATATTGAGTAATTTTAATATACCCAAGGTTTATATGGGCGGCATTTTATCGCCGCACATGCCCCGGAGCTACGAATTTTATCGCCTATTACAAACTCGTATTATTTACTCAAATATACAGGTCGTTATAAGGCAAAACGAAACTGCCGAATATGGGACGAAAGAGGCAAATCGCTCTTCAAAACGGCTTATGTTGATTTTATTGTCTCTAGGACCTACATGTGCGATGAGGCCGTTACTCACCGGCCTAAATATAGAACACGGATTTTATTCTTAACTGCTGCTATGAAAATAATGAGCTTCAGTGACTTTACTATCATGTAAGTATAAGATTTTATCGATTGTTTTGCAATATACCTACCTACATAGATACCTACTTAAGATACACGTAATTAGGTACATACTATAGGTATAATATAACAGGTGGTGGTGCAGTTTATAAGTTCGATTTGTTCGTCTGCAGAAGGGGCTTTAGAAATAACCACATGTTTTTTCTTACGGATAAAATTCGACTGGAGACATCATAGCGTCTTATGTTACATTATTTTTATACCTAGGTACTTACCTATACTAGATTTTTTTGTTTAGTATGGAAATTTAAATTGTATGAATTGACACTGAAAAAGATTTTCCGCTGGATTTCTTCTCGGCAATGATGGTCTTTCCGAAGTGCTAGTAGATTCATGTGATTGTGAGTTAATATTATTAATCATATTAGAAGATAGCTCACAGAGTAACCATATTAATTCAGCTTCCTGAATAACGGCCACGAAAATTGCACCAAACAGATTTGTATTCAAATTACTACATTGCATATGTAAAGCGTAATTAACGTTTTATCAACACGCGACATGAACGGTTAACGTTTACCGAAACCGTGATAAAGAGAATAATGTCAAATGTAACGTTAATTAACGTTAATCGGAACCTGTTGTTCCATTATTACCGTTGTTTGGCCATTTTGGATTATCGGATTAAAAAGATTTAACTCCTAATTTGCATTTATTGTCTGGTAATTGTAGCGATCTTATCGAGATAATGCGTGGGTCGCGGTTGGCACAATTTTAACAAACATTAGATAATTTGATCTAGTATCTGATTCATACTGCGGATTAATGACGGCCTGCTGGACTAGTGGTCAGAGCCCCTGACTACGAAACCGGAGGTTGCGGGTTCGAATCCTGCTAGGGGCAGATGTCAGTGTGATGAACACTGGCATCTGTCTTATATGTATTTATGTAAGTTTATCCGTTGTCTAGTACCCATAGTACAAGCTTTGCTTAGTTTGGGACTAGATCAATTGGTGTGAATTGTCCAAAGATATTATTATTATTAATCACAATTAAGCTATGTGCAAGCAGCCGAAGATCGAACAAAGTGGCGTGCAATTGGAGAGGCCTATGTCCAGCAGTGGACTGCGAGAGGCTGATGATGTGATGTGATGTGAAGCTATGTGCAACATAAATGATAAGATTTGATTTCCATCGTCAAATAGGTTCGACAGGAGTATTCTTTTCTCTACGGAAATTGGGTAACAGGTGAACATTTTTTTTTCAAAGACCAACATTTTTTTTTTCCAAAGATAAGTCTGCAATTTGTGCCTAAATAACTAACTAATCATAGTACGGGTACTTAATATTTACAGAAAAATTCACTTATTGGCAATTACTACATAAACTTACAAGTTTTAATTTTTTTTTGAAAATGTGAAATTTTCCACTGTGACCCATAATCCATTGTTACCCAATCTCCCACACTTTTTTTTTTAATTCTGAAATACTAAATAGCCGATTCATTATTAAATAGGTAATCCTTAATTTTCCACACGTGATAACTAAATTTAATGTTAACAATTGTTTCAGGAAAAACGTCGTGTTTTGTAAGTCTACCTACATCTAAATTATACTCTGAAATATGCATCAATGATCAGTGAGTACGTCGACGTACTGCTAATTGCAAGTTAATGTAAAAGCCAACTCACAGTATGCTCTACGAGTCGAGTTAATTAATAGGTATCGTGACGTATTGAGGAGGCTTCAGGGACGTGACTCTTAATTGTGACATGATGGCAAATTTCGTAATTACTATTTGACGTTTGCAACTGAAGAAAGATGTATATAGAGAAAATTAACGTTAACTTTTAACGTTTATTTTTGCAATAGGTAAGTACCCCATTTTTTAATGCGCTAAGAGGATTAATTTTTAATAACCTCTAGTGTAATCTTGGAATAAAACAAGATAAAATTGATGAGTAAGCCTCTCCACCTTTTAATGTGTGCTGCCTATTATAGTAGGTAAAAGTAAAATTTTCGAAATTACATCAAATACCTACAATAAAATACGTATTATGCTGGTAGCTATATTATAGCGCTTTTTTTGATAGTGTAATAATTATATATAATGAACATATCATCGGAATGAAATTATTATGAACATTATAATTGTTTTTGTATTATTTATGTATAGAAAATTGTGACGCGATTTTTGCTTGAAGTAAGTAAGTAAATTATGAAAACGTTTCGTTCGAGATACTTCACGTTTATTATGTTATAGAGTGTTTATGTAATACGACGGGCTGCCGTTCGCTTTTTCATCCCCCGCTAAGATACAAACCATGTTAATGGCACTTGAGTGAAATATTAATTTTATATGCTAACACCTTTCTACTCTTAATTGACTGTCATAACGTCACGAAAATTTCCTACGTACCTACGTAAAAGAGAGCAGATAAAGGAAATGTGTTTTCAATTAGGTATAAGGGTGAATTTCAAATTTGCGAATTATTATATTTTTATCATGATCATCATTTTTTTGCCTTTACCTACATAGTAGATAGTAGGTACATAGTTCCTATTATAATTAAAATTACCTAGCTTTTATTTCCTTAGCAGTTGTAATATATTAATGAATCAATGACTATACAATATCAATTTTCAGTTTACAGCTTCCATATTCGAAGCACGACTGAGCTGACGATAGTCTAACGCTAAAATATGATAACTATCTTGGAAAGTTTTCAAAACGTCACCGAATAAAATAAAATACGCGAGTTAAATCCGTTATAGTTGATTCATTCCAATGAGTAATAACCGCACAGGCATCAGAAATCGTTACTTATTTAGTGCAAAACCTAAATAAAGGCAACACAAATAATTGCGCTCTACAAGGCCTAATTAAAGTTACAAAAAGACTTATCGCGAATGTTCAATAAATCTCATTTACCTGTCCCAAATGAAAGTAAAACGGTGCGAAATAATGAAACATTTTGAATTGGGTCAACATCTGTAGGCAGAATTACTTCGTAAAACAAAATCCTAATTCGATTTAGACGGAAATGAAAGTATTGACAGGACAAGTAATTGGTTCGAATGGGAAAATCCCTACTAATATTATAAATGCGAAAGTAACTCTGTCTGTCTGTCTGTCTGTTACGCTTTCACGCTAAAACTACTGGACCGATTTAAATGAAATTTGGCACAAAGAAAGTCTGAAGCCTGAGAAAGGACATAGGCTACTTTTTAACCGACTGCAAAAAATGAGGAGTTCCACGCGGACGAAGTCGCGGGCAGAAGCTAGTTTAATATAAAATATTATAGGACCACACATTTTCACAAGTTTCAAATGATAATGTATTCATACCATTTCACACATCTGATTCAGATATTTATTATGTCTTTTAAATTATGTATCGACCGCGACCGGCCCCGACTTCACACGGGTGCTATAAACCTTCCACTTGAATCAGTCTATCTATTAAAAACCGCTTCAAAATCCGTTGCGTAGTTTTAAAGATTTAAGCATACATAGGGACAGCGACAGCGACTTTGTTTTATACTGTGTAGTGATTTATTTGAGCACAAAGCTAGGTAGGAAGGAAGTAAATCCCTACTAATATTATAAATGCGAAAGTAACTCTGTCTGTCTGTCTGTCTGTCTGTTACGCTTTCACGCTATAACTACTGGGCCGATTTAAATGAAATTTGGTACACAGATAGTCTAGAGCCCGAGAAAGAACATAGGCTACTTTTTAACCGACTGCAAAAAAGGAGGCGTTCCACGCGGACGAAGTCGCGGGCAGAAGCTAGTTTAATATAAAATATTATAGGACCACACATTTTCACAAGTTTCAAATGATAATGTATTCATACCAATTCACACATCTGATTCAGATATTTATTATGTCTTTTAAATTATGTATCGACCGCGACCGGCCCCGAGTTCACACGGGTGCTATAAACCTTCCACTTGAATCACTCTATTTTTTAAAAACCGCTTCAAAATCCGTTGCGTAGTTTTAAAGATTTAAGCATACATAGGGACGGACAGCGACAGCGACTTGTTTTATACTATGTAGTGATTTATTTGAGCACAAAGCTAGGTAGGAAGGAAGTAAATACTACATAAAAATACTACGGTACCTACATTTTCTTTGATGTAGCCTTTTTGGAACTCATGCGAGAGTTGATGATTACTCGTTTTGTGTTTACCTCTTGTGACAAAAAAAGAAAAAATATATTATCCATACTAATATTATATCCATACTAATATTATAAATGCGAAAGTAACTCTGTCTGTCTGTCTGTCTGTCTGTTACGCTTTCACGATAAAACTACTGGACCGATTTAAATGAAATTTGGTAAGAAGAAAGTCTGGAGCCTTAGAAAGGACATAGGCTACTTTTTAACCGACTGCAAAAAAGGAGGAGTTCCACGCGGACGAAGTCGCGGGCAGAAGCTAGTGTGTCTATATTTCGACAGAAATAGAATGCAAAGAATATTGGAATAAGGAACTGTACCGCAAGATTTTACATAAGATATTATACACGATTCCTATATATCCCGATATATCAAAACACGATTCCTTAATTGTTGTCTAATTTATAACAATACAAGCGGTCCGCCCCGGCTTGGTATGGTTCACATTGTTTTTTTTCAAAATATTCTATAGCCTATATTACTCAACTCAGGGTGAATGTAGCTTTCCAATAGGGTTTATTCATTACAAATATACATACCTACACATAAAATACAAATCTTTCCTCTTTATAATAGTAGCGTAGAAAAAATGTTAAAGTCATAACGCACTTCCAAGAAATACCATAACGCAATTCCCATCTAATGAAATAGATTCCTTTTAACACTAATGTACTCAATTATCCATTAACTGTTAGTTAACTTTGCTCTTAACCTCAAGACGTTAACTCCTATTCAATGTAAACTTTTAAACTAAGTACCTAGTTCAACTTGACTGTAATAAACGCACCCCAGGATTTCCTTCTATTGTACAAGAGCTTTAATAGATTTCTGATGTAAGCTTATTATTGACGATATTGATAGCTAAAATAATAATATAGATACTAACTTATATAACGACACTAGCGGTTCGCCCCGGCTTCGCACGGATCCATATTTTTTCCAAAATATTGTAAAGCCTATGTTACTCAGGATGAACGTAGCTTCCCATCAGTAAAATAATTTTTCAAATCGGTCCAGTCGTTTTGGAGGCTATTCAATCCAAACAAACAAACAAACAAACCTTTCCTCTTTATTATATTACTAGCAGCTCGCCCCGGCTTTGCACGGATACCTTTTTTTATAGCCACTCGGGAGTAGTGTAGCTTTCCAACAGTGAAAGAATTTTTCAAATCGGTCCAGCCGTTCTGGAGCCTATTCAATCCAAACAAACAAACCTTTCATCTTTATAATATTAGTATAGATAACGACATATCGCACGCCTAGATCTAAAGAGAGCTAACTCGGAAACCTGGAGTTTTGAGTTTTGCACACCATAGAGGTTACTGCTACTAAAACAGGTTTAATCCAACTCTTAGCTTCACATAAAAAGCATAAACCCATTAAGATAACTCCTACAGTGCTAAGGGACATATTTTCTCGTTTTTTGCCGTTCCTGAAAAAATCTTCTTTTGAGTTAATCCTATTAAGATCTAGATCTGCGATATATATCATCTCACATGTAAGTCTTTTTTACTTTTAACAGATTCTTAGCTCGCATGTAGGCTTTTTTAATAGCCAGCGTTCCGGGTAGATAACCTAAATCACTTTAATATCAATACGATTCTTAATATGAACGACCATAGGGCCTAGACAAGGTGCCAAAGTTCAACGTTAGCGTTAAACAAAACGACCAAAATGTATGGGATTTGTACGACTGTCCACGTACGTCACAAACGTTCGCGGATGTCAAATCCCATACATTTTGATCGTTTCGTTTAACGTTAACGTTAAACGTTGGCACCTTGTCTAGGCCCCCATGTATGGTTAAATTAAAATATATTTTAAGAATAATAAAATAAACAAATCGTTTTCTTATATTACATAATATCATCAGGCCGATTCATCTTTACTCTAGGGAGGCAAAGTTTCTAACTATCCTTCCTCATTGTATTGATACGAGACAAACACTTAGATAATAATATTACGTAATAAGTTAATATACGTTTATTAACCTTTACAATCAATTGGAAATTGAACGCTTAATCATAGAATAAGTATTATTGGAAAAGATTTTTAAAGTACATTAGGTACTAGTAATACCTTCATTAAATTAAAGAGAAAATGTTGATATTTATGATGCCTTCTCGGTTATTACACATTGGAATGAAACAATTATAACGAATTTAACTGTCTTTGAATTTAACTTTCTTGTGGCATTGTACTTAAATGACGGTGATTTAATGAAACTGCTTTGAGAATAATAATACGTATTTCTTTAAATATGAGAAAATGTCAATGTCACCACAGTCGAGTTATAAATACAATCGTCAAATGACGTTTTGACAGGCCGTTGTGTGTATTTTGATATGATTTTGATAGGATAGTACGACACGATGAAATGATTTGTTAGCATTTCGGGATCTTCTATCCTTGGTGTTTACATCACATCACGTGATTAGGATATTTTTGCAACCATCAAGGATATCTTCATTGTGATGTTATAAAGAATGTTGACATCTAAATAAGTGGTAGTATAATTACGTAGCAATATAATTCTTCCTTTTCTTCTTAAAAGGAAATGTTAGTAAAAAAGAAGGGAGCTTTGTTTCAGAACCGTTCCTATTGTAAAGATCTTCTATAAATAACCTTTTCAACATGAGAATTCTCATTAATTAGTTCTGTCAAGTGCGCCCCTTCCGGTTCAATCTCGTGTTACAATCATTGAAAGCTTACCTCTGAAATATCATGTAGTAAAGGCTATTATCAAAATTAATGTTAATGAAAATGTCAACGGTCTACGGAGCTATCGGGTGATTTTGTCCCGTTAACGGTTCACGGGTCGGTGCAAAAAAATGATAAATTGGCCATAAAGCGGCCACCACGGACTCAATTATCTCTGGCCCGGGGGCCTGGAGTGGAATCCGCTCAATTTCGCTAATGGTCCCAGTAAGCATCGGCGGCCAGGCGTCCGTGTTGGTATGGAAGTCGTCTCGACGGACGCCGTCCTAGATGTCGCAGGATGTCCTATTTACTGGCCGCATCCGACGTGTCGTGTACTTTGAAAATAGATCTCGTCTTAGAATTTGACAGTAATTGAGGACAGGTCAGGTGACAAGCGGTGAAAGCGTAAGATGTATCACTGCGCTATTTATGGACGATTTTATCAATGAAAGCGTAAGCGAGACCTAAAGTACCATTGTGCGCTATGGACGTCTCTTACTAATTGAAGTATTAAAGTAAACATTTTTTGTAATGCATGCTGCATTTTCTTAAGCACTTAAAATAAGCTTATTAATATTTTTAGGTAAGTACTTAATTGAGATTTCTTTTTATGAATTCAGTAGGTACAGTATAATTTCTTACGCTGTCGCGGTTACTAGACGCTTAAAAATAAGCACGCAATAAAATAAGACAACTATTTATAATGGATTTAACTCCGGTACATATTAATTTTCATGTAGCTACTCCTAGTTTATGATGACGTAAGCTGTTTAGAGAGAACTATTAAGTTTTATAGTTACAATGCATTTTATGACATATCGGGTCTGTTATAGGTGTTTCGCAGTATTTTAACAATAAAACTAGTTTGAAAATAGCCTGATTTCCCATGCAATTGTGTCCACAAATATTGCATGTGCATATGCAGATATCAAATATGCGTCCCGATATAAATGTCAGATCCCGTGAACATGTTTGCATATTAAGTTGACCTTCAAAATTCCCGCAAAATCCCGCGGCCGACCTCGTTTAATACTATGAAGCGGTGATAACTTGCTTGTACCTAATTTACCTAATTTAGCGGGAAATGACTCAATTCTATTTTCGGGTTTTGTTTACCAGCTCGCGTATACAATGGGTGAATATTATCATCATTTGTTTACGCCCTACGTGGAGTTGATACAATGGGTGTGTTCTTATTTGTACAGTTAGTGATGGAATAAAATAACTATAAACGTAAAAGAATTTAAAACACAAAAACTTATGCATTTTGTAATAATTTCTGATGCTTTCACGATTATTACTCATTAGAATGAAACCATTATAAACGATTTAACTTGTGGTAGGTGCCTATTTTATTTTTGTTTTAATCGCTGATGTTTCGAAACCTTTACAAATTTACTTTAGCATTAGACCATCGTCACCTCTTCGTGCTACCAATTGCACTATGTGAACTGTAACGTTTTCAGAACGTCAACAAATAAAATAAATAATATAACTATTAGCTATAAAGAAAGGTCGTGTAAGTAGGTATATTTAATAAGGTAGATACCTACCTATATAACTGTGCTAATAAACAAATACTTCATTTAAACGATTTTACGCCCTAACGTTAATTATTAAAACAGAGCAAATCAGTTTCCCACAATTTGTTACCTAGGTAGTGTTAAATTGTTCATTAACACTGAAGTTTAAATTGCCTCTTCCAAATTACTAGTACGTAATTACCAAGGTGTTAAGCTTCTAAACACAATATGAATTATATAACAACTATTATAATACTATAGGTGTAGGAATATGTGTGGAATAACGATCGTTGTTAGGTTCAAATCCGGTCAACGGCAATTGTTTAGATTTTTACGACACATTTTCATTTCCACATTTCATCATCTAGTCGATGCAGCAAAATGACGTCACGCAACATGGACGTTCAAAAATATTAGATACGTTGCATATTCTATTATTGCAGAAAATATAATATACCTACTTAATAGTTATTTTTTTTAGTGATTATAGAACCTAAATAGGAATTTGGTATAATTAAAAAAAAATAGTTATAGGAATGTCGGTTATTTAATGTACTTACAGATTTTATTATTTAATGTACAAAATAGACGCGGCTTGTTTTTCTTAATCGTGGATCGACAGGTGAAAGATAAAATGAATGATGCGTAATCCTATAAATACTTTTTGAAATCGTTTTTGTAGTTCTGACTTAATGTACTTACTTATTTTTAAAATGAACCTTTATTATGATTATATCATATTTGAGTCTATTATTCTACGTACAAGCGTGAATTGAATAAATATATCGAGTGTTTTAAAACCAGCGCGGTAGCTTACAAATCACTTACCCGATTGATATTTTTAATTTATTTATTAATCAACTATAGGATCTTTCCTCGGGATTGTGGTACAGTCAGTTAAATATACTTACAAAGTGCATTAGTCTACGCTTGAATTGTATTTGTTTGAAATTTAGGTATTGTACAGTGCACAGGAATAGAATTATGTACGTACAAATTTACATCTTTCAAGACACTGATTTACATATATTATGCACCTGGGCTGCCTTATACGTACGTTCATACTATCCATATTTATGTAAATGTATCACTTATTTAAATTAGGTAAGTTATACTCTATATTCCAAAAATAGTTTAAGTAAGTGACAGGTTATAGATATATGACGTATAATATTCACCAAAATACGGGTGTTCCTGACACGTTCAACGTAATATCGACATAACGAAATGTCAAGAGAAAAGTCGTCGTAATTGAGAGAAAAATGCGACAGATATTGAGAGAAATGTTCAAATTCCGGCACACTTTTTCTCAATCGTCGACAGTTTTGTGTCGAGCATCGCTATGTCACGACAACATGTTTACTGCAAAGAGGTCGTTCATGACCAATCCCAAAAACAGTTATTAGAACTGAACAACGATTTATCCTGTTTAATTGTGTTTGGTTCAGAAAATTAAACATTTGTCACGTTGAGTGCCAGCTCTAATTGAACCTATTTCTTGGAAACGGCCTTAATCCCTTAATTTCTCGTGTTTCCAGCAGTAGGATGTCATGGAATGAGTAGTTGCTGTCATTCTCCTTTTCTGTCTAACGATTAGTGTGTTCTATTCTACTGCAGCGGCAGCGTGTGTGGTTATTTGTATGCAGTATCGTTTTATTTAATTTCATTGCTCGTCTAGTCTCGGCTTATTTTTATACCTTTTATGGGCTTTATCGGTTAACTCCGTGTGTGAGATCGTGTGATAGCGCTTGAAATTTAATGGCAACTCGGTAGAAGAGATAGTAAATGTATCTCTTTTTAACTCACAGTTACATGTTGCGTTAGTAAAGGATGGCGCGATGTAATGTTAACGTTTCATTTCTTTTCAGTTCCGTACGGGTTGAGTCGAAGTAGATAAATTCTTGCTTTCGTTTTTATTGTGGTCGCAAAAGAATAAAAGCACCAGATGTTTACGTATGGAAGTTATCGAGGCGATAAATTTTGGGGTTATTTTAATATTGAGGTTTCTCAAGTTTATATTGCTGTAACTACAGATTTAGTGTTTTGGACCTAAATTATTATTAAAGTCAGTAACTGTTATTGTTTTACTTTGGTGTGTAGGTAATATAAGATTTAACGAGTTGCTCATTATGAATGTTATAGGAAGTGGTAACATAATTTATTTTAGTTTTATGATGAGTTACACTGTATAACTTCCATTTTGACGAGGTAATGTATAGTAATTTATGATGCCTTTGCGGTTATAACACCTGAGAAAGGAATAACTACAAACAAAATGTCAGCAAAAAAAAAATATGCGCGAGTATAATCCTTTGTAGTTGCTTCATTCCAAAGGTACAGATTAAATAATACTCTTAGAATATTTTACCTGCAATTTATTTCTTTGTTGTTCTCCCAAAGGCTGTAGTCATAAGCTTTCAAATGAAAAAAAATCTTGTTTTCATGTAACATTGCGAGATTAGAGAATTTGCAAGCATTTGTGCACAAGGAAATATCGACGCGTCAATAAAAATACGAGCCTAAGTAAAAAAATATTATAATATCGTGCGTTTTATGTTTTTTGTATTTTTTCCGTACAGTTATTAAAATAAACGTAACCTAGATGGAGATACACCGCCGTTATACAAATTTTACTTAATACGCCTCGCCTACTCTTTTGAATTTGAGAACTATTAGTTCCAGATACCTGAATCAGCCAAAATAATTATAATTATTATATTTATAATACTATAATTATATTTTAGTATTTTCATACATAATATTTGAATCTGTATTTATCACAACTTGTCTTATTTTATTGGAAGTCCATTTAGTTTATTAATATTACTTTATTTTTATTATTTGCTGTGGGGAAGGTGGAGACGTTCCTCAGGTGTGTTATTAAAATCGCCTCACTTATAATATTAGTATATTTTGTGATAATAAATTATGTGATTTAAAGTGTGTATGCACGTATTGAGATTCAATAAACACAGTGTGACAGGTAAAAGAGATATATATATATACTTTATAAGGAATATATGCCTTCCAGAACGTTGAGAAAATGGCACTCAAGTCTTGTCTATAAACAGATTTGCGATAGTGAAAGGGCTGGTATAATTGAGTTTGAACATTCCGACATCGTCTCTGTGGAACATTTCAAAGATATTATACGAAAAAGGGGTAAAAATATTCACCGAACGGTGTAAGAGAAAATTGATAAAAGCATGTTCTGTATATATATGGGCTGTAATGTTATATAATCTACTAATATAATAGAAATATGGCAATGTTTCGAGCGCCTTTAGCGTTAGACTATTGTCAGCTCAGTCGTGCTACGATTATGGAAACTGTAAAGAATCCGAAACGTCAGCTAATAAAATAAAATAAAAATACGCGAGTTAAATCCGTTAATAGTTGTTTCATTCCAATATCTCTATCATATTGAAGTTTTTTAATACTTAATTGGAAACCTGTACATACTGCACTTTGTTTATTTTTAATTCTACATAAATGTAATTTAGTCAGTTAGTGATAACATAAATTATATTCTGATTACAGCTGTTTAATTCAATGACATTGCTTTTACGCAAACATCAAAGAATAATAATTCCAATCAAAGAATAAGTGAATATAAGTAGATTTCAATCTGTAATAACCGCAAACGCATCATTAATTATTAAATTTTAGTTGAATTAGTAGATGTACATTAATTTTTCATAAAATCTTCCAAAATTGGCCAGGAAAATGAGTATGAAAATAGGCATCCGTTTTAATTTTTAACTCGAACGGTAAGGTCATCCAAATAGTTTTTTATATAGCTGTATAAGCGTTTGCTGTTTCCTCTTGGATGGGGTTTAATATTCAATGTCAGGCGTGCCGTTAAGGGTTAGACCAGACCGCTTTGTCCGGGATCCCAATCTGTTTGATGGCCCGGCTTTTCTTATCCTTCCTTATTTATTTATCGTATGGCTGCCACTGCGCGTAACTGCGTTGATACGGATTCGATAAGAAGTCCAGGTTAATGAGGATTGAGAGGAAAATGATAATATATAATATGTTAATGACGATTATGAATGATTGTGTTTTTCATATAAGTAGTAATATATACTTACCCACCAAAAATATTATAATCATCAGGTTTTGGATCAAAGTTGTCATTTAATTTTCTTTAGCTACCTATTTTTATATTTTAAGCATTTCCATGTTAATAATTTCTGATGCCTTCGTTATTACACATTCGAATGAAACAACTATTAACGGATTTAACTCGCGTATTTTTATTGTATTTTATTTGCTGACGTTTCGGATTCTTTACAGTTTCCATAAACGCAACACAACTGAGCTTTAGCGTTAGACTATTGCCAGCTCAGTCGTGCTACGATATAAAAATACGCGGGTTAAATCCGTTAATAGTTATTTCACTTCCATGGTCATAATTCATTTCAAAACCTTCATTTTACTCATCAGTTCAAATGCGAATACATTTAATTTTAGAATAAAATTCATTCTAAGACATATTTAAGCGTCAGATTAACGTTGAAACGAAATGCGGCTACGAGAAAAGCTGTTACCAGGCCGAGACGAGTTACGGCGGGGAAAGTGTTTTGCACAGCGTGAAATATCCTTCACACAATTACATTATCCTCACTTACATGCCCCTAACATATTTACGCGAAACACATACTAAGATGAACGGCGTACGGTAAGTTGTAAGTTGAATACGACCAATTATAATGCTACGTTTTGGCATATGCGTCAAAACTGAGGTATCTGATTGGTCGGTCGAGTCGTAACGCAAAGTCGTACGTCAAAATGACCCTGGCTATATCGATGCACTTGTGTAGTGTGACGCGTGTACGTGGTTGCACTAGTAATGCAATGTTTGTGTTATAGTACGAGTATCAGATATATCGCAACGGCCAAGGTGGTCAAATTTATCCAGTATAAGTTCTAGCGTCCTTGACAAGAGTCAGGTATGTTTATATTTAAGCGCCTAGACTAACAGGTATAAACAGATGATTATATTTAAAATAAATATACTTATCTAATCACAATTAAGTATAAATTATGCAGCCATGTGCTCGTCTAATTATACGTGTCCACAATAAAAGAAAAAACACGTTTTCAATCATTTTTAATAATATAACTGATTGACTAAATGTAATTTTGTTTTCTTTACTCAGCCGTCATTATTGCATGTTTAAAACAATAATATTATAACTAAGTGCTAAAATTTGTTTAAGAGTTGCAGAAGTGACATATTTTATAATTAAATAACATGGTTTAAAAGTGTGTTATAATATAATAAATAAATGATTGTCATTGGATATTTTACTACAATCGATATAGTCCAAAATTAAGAAAATCTTGTAAGATGCGGATAAGTATACATACATATAAGATACTAGCGGCCCCGGCAGACGTTGTCCTGCCCGTCCGATTGTTTCGTCAGAGATCTGTCAAAGTCTTCTGTCACTTCTTCATAAGGCTTCATATTTTCCCCGTTTTTTACACATTTTCCACTGTTTCTTCGCTCCTATTGGTCGCAGCGTGATGTTATATAGCCTAAAGCCTTCCTCGATAAAGGGTCTATCCAACAAAAAAATAATTTTTAATAACCAGTAGTTCCTGAGATTAGCGCGTTCAAACAAACAAACAAACTCTTCAGCTTTATAATATTAATATAGATAGATACAAGCTTATGCTCATCACATTAACATCTGCTTCTAGCGGTATTCGAACCTGCAACCTCCGGTTTCGTATTAAGGTGCCGGTGGTTATTGTTTTCATATTTTTGGGAAAAAAATATATTTTTTAACTCTTTGAAAGTTCTACTCAGTGGAAACTGTACTATGTTAATTATTAAAATGGTTTACGAATCATTGTAAACTTGTTATATAACCATGAATCCATTTAATTTCTGCGGTTTGCTTTTAATCCACTTTGAAGTGTAAATTAATTAATTTTTGTTTACTTTGACCATCGTATTTTAATAAATAAAATAAATGATTGAATAATGATTTTAAAGTAATTACTTAACGTGGTTGTAAATATTTAAAAATAAATAAGTTTCTGTTTTTCTAGTGATTGTGCTGATGAATGATATTTTTTAATAAATCTACTAACGTAGGTAATAATTACATGGCCACTAGAGAATATGAACGAAACGTATAAAAAAAATAGGATTGATATAAACGAACGAACATTGACCACGTGTTTTACTATTATATAATACTAGCTTCTGCCCGCGACTTCGTCCGCGTGGAACTCCTCCTTTTTGCAGTGGGTTAAAAAGTAGCCTATGTCCTTTCTTAGGCTCCAGACTTTCTATGTACCAAATTTCATTTAAATCGGTCCAGTAGTTTTAGCGTGAAAGCGTAACAGACAGACAGACAGAGTTACTTTCACATTATAATATTAGTAGTATATATATTATCGCATGGATGTCTTTTTTTTATAGCCTATGTCACTCGGGAATAGTGTAGCAATATAATAAAGAGTAAAAGTTTGTTTGTTTGGATTAAATAGGCTCCTAAACTACTTGATTTGAAAAACTCTTTCACTGTTGGAAAGCTACACTATTCCCGAGTAACATAGGCTATAAAAAAGGGATCCGGGCGAAGCCGGGACGGGTCGCTAGTTTATATATATCTATTAGATAAATTAAAAAGCCCTGTAGTTACTCAAAACACAAGAATAATTTTATTACGCTACGACGGCAAGCGGTCGGTAAACACAACCGACGAAATTGAATGTCGACCCTAATAAAATGTCTGCGAATTTGCAGAAATTTGCCTTTTCTATGAGAAATATTCAAAAATAAAAAATGTTATTTTATTAACCTTCCGTCATCGTCTCATCATCTGGCACGGACAGTAGGTAGGTTTATGAATAATACTTTGGAACAAGACTTCCATTTGCCCAGTATAAAGGGCATAAGCGTTTTAACAGCGCATGTAATAAGGTTATATTTCATTAAAATGCAGTATGACGCTTAAACTCTTTTTCACTGAGATCGTATGACACTTATACCCTTTCAACTAAGACCTCAGAATATACCGTCACTATTTGAATGCACTGCTGTCAATTTTATGGTAATCGTCGAATATGGAGCCATATTATAAGCAAATTTTGCACGCCACTACTAGTTTAGTTATCAATTATTTATGACATCATAATAATAATATGTGTGTGGACTAGCGATCGTGTGGTTACGGGTTCGAATCGGACGGTATCATGAAAATTTAATTGTTTATTTTTCGATATGCTACTAGCCTTTCTGATCGTTGTACTCTGCATACTACTACTACACACATACTACTCCTGCCGCCATAATTTCCGTCTCTGGCTACACTCTACTCTACTCTAATTCATCGCGAAGTTTCGCCTTGTTGTTCTCTGACTCGCGCCAAACAACTGACAAACAGCGGAGCGTGCATGACGACGATCATGACGTGCGGCATGACGAACGGCATGACGAGTAGAGTGGTCACATACATGCTCTGCCTCTTTTCCTCGCCTTTGTACGAGCGTGTGGCGACGCTATTTGGAATATTTTACATTCTCCGAAATTACTTTTTCTTTTTTTAATACCATAATGGAATCATCAGCCAGTCCTTGCTATAACGCCAAAGTTTTTACGTAAATTGATATTACATTTTGTATGAAATGAAACCGGCTACCATTATAGAAACATTTTGTGTTTGTTTATGCATGTTGGTGTAATTGAAAACAGTTTCGTGTAAATTGAGATTGCAATTTTGCCAACATAGAGATTAGAGATTTTTTTAAAGATTTTTGGTTAGACATAAGAATTAGAGCATTTATTGCATATAGATATAACGTGAAACATATTATAACAAACTAGCTTTTGCCGGCGACTTCGTCCGCGTGGAACTCCTTCCTTTTTTGCAGCCGGTTAAAAAGTAGCCTATCTCCTTTCTCAGGCTCCAGACATGCTTTGTACCAAATTTCATTTAAATCGGTCCAGTAGTTTTAGCGTGATAGCGTAACAGGCAGACAGACAGACAGAGTTACTTTCGCATTTATAATATTAGTAGGGATGAGTAGGGATTATAACAAAATGTAAGCTAGCATTGGAGTAAAAAAATAATGAAGTCCACCATTAAACAAAGAACAAACCCAAAATTTAATTTAGATTGTTCCTCAAGATTGTGCTCGAGTTATAAACTTCCACGGAAACAAACACTCAGAGTTTATTCTATCGAAGACGCGGAAGTAGGCTGACTAGAAATTTTCTAGTTAATCTAAGGGAATTTCCTAAAATCGTTTTTGGGTCGTAATATTTACCAACGAAAATTAACTGTATAAATTTGATTCCAAAGTCCAACCAGAGCAGAACCTGTATATACAAAATTGATATTTATAATCGACAATTGTCGCGTTGGTGAAAAAGGATCATTGGAATGGGAATGAAAACCAGACCCCTATTTCACAAGCTACTATTGTCAGTGAATGGTGACAATTTTAAACATAAAATAATTATATTAAAATAGACCCTTTGGTAATATTCATAATATATCAAATTATTTATATGTAGATACGTAGCGTTCAAATCATATTGTCTAGGTAGGTACGTACCTACATAGTATATTATATGCTTTTGGAAGGAACTATGTTAGGTAGGTATATAGGCACTAATTTCATCTACCCACATATTTTGAGTTTGTCTGTTCGTATTGTTATTATCATAATGGTTCTATATAATAAAAGAAAACCAAAATCACAATACCATTTAACAAGCTATATTCATTAAGTATTCTATTCAGAAGGCATTTTAACAGATTTCATAAAATATTTTCATTGTTGCGAAAAAATTGTATCTATACCTAAAGAGAATTTAAGTAAAGGGCAAACTACTCCTCCAATTTATTAATATTCTCGCTGCATCACGTCAGATTTATCCACTAAACTCTTATTTTATTTCTCGAAAAATCTTTTGTGTGAAAAAGTTATTTGAATTCTCAAAGTGTTTAGTCTGACATTAATCCGAAATAAAATATGTGAGATATTTTTACACAAAGCGCAAGTCGATAAAGTACAGTTTTTATTAAACTTGATGATATTTTTTTCAATACGGGAATCAGTTCAGTTATTTATAATTCTGAAAAATATATTTCTAGATCTCGACTTGTTTAACTTCATTACCTAATCGTGATTAAGAAATTGTCTTGGTACAAAATATCATTGTAATGAAAAACCAAAAATTTCGGTTGATAGATCGTAGTTAATATAAAATTCCTTGACACTTCGACCTATGATTTACTTACTTCCAATACACGTTTGCTTTTTTACAGCTCTTTCTTAATTTACTTTTATTATATACACAGTATAACGTCTTATTCAATCATTAACTGTAATAAAACTTATAAATAATCGATAGCTACGGCAGCTTTACTGTAATGTTCATTATTAATAAAAGAACGGGAGTAGGTATCGTAGTAGTAAAGTTTTAATGCGATTTCGTTCACGGAATCATATCATATTCTATTTTTGAAGAATGTTTGGCCTCAACCTTTTATAAAATATGCTTATACAAATTTTTGATTTACACTTCCTTCCATTATTTAAACATTAATTTTATATTAGATTTATTGGATGCATCATTGTTTACTATTCGTTGTTACATCGACAATAGAAACACATCCCTACTAATATTATAAATGCGAAAGTAACTCTGTATGTCTGTATGTCTGTCTGTCTGTCTGTTACGCTTTCATGCTAAAACTAAAGGCCCGATTTAAATGAAATTTGGTGCAAAGAAAGTCAGGAGCCTGAGAAAGGACATAGGCTACTTTTAACCGACTGCAAAAAAGGAGGAATTCGACGCGGACGAAGTCGCGGGCAGAAGCTAGTAATGTATAAAAATGACAACTGGCTAACTTTTACTGTTCATGAGATACAGCCTGGTGACAGACTGACCGATGTCACTGTCTTAGCAATAGGATCCCGTTTTACGGGGGTAAAACTTGTACTTCGCGGGGTTAAAAATCAGTTGGTTGTTGTATCGAACGCCGAATTTCAAAGTGACAAGTCTGAGCACAGCGTAGCGCCGACTAGCGCGCGAGTTGAGAGGAGGGGTAAAATCAGTGACCCTAGTTAGGTCATAAGGGTAACGGAACTAAAAAAGGTTAAGAACCACTGATTTATGGTATACCTATGTATGAAATGCATTTTAAGTGAAACGGCGCGTATGGAATTAGCCCATTTTATTCATGGTGTATGACGAAATATAATATCACGGTTAGAGATCTTTATTACACGAATGTATTTATCCCATTACATAAACGCTTACGAGTACAATTATACCACGGGATTACAGGAAAATGTCCCCTACTCACGTGTACGGTACCATTAAAAACGGTTCTAGTGAAAAGGGTGTAAGTGCCGTATTGCATGTGAAGGAGTTATACCCTTTTTACTAGGAATTCTGAACATTGTAGCAATGAGCTAATAAAAGGTTATTAGGGCTATGCGATTACTTATTTCACTCTAATTAGTTCCCTTGGTTTCCGGAATTCAGGGGCTTCCATTTCATCGTTCTTACTAAGCAGATATTTGATATGTAGGTATATCTATACTAATATTATAAAATAAGTGTTTGTTTGGATTGATTAGGCTCCGAAACGACTGGACCAATTTGAAAAAATCTTTCACTGTTGGGAAGCTACACTATTCCCGAGTGATATAGTCAATAAAAAAAGGGATCCGTGCGAAGCCGGGGCGGACAGCTAGTGTTTTATATTCTTACATATTCGCTCAAGGTCGGTAATATTGCCGTATGTATAGTAAATTTATTTTTGCCCTTATTTGTATGCTCGGTACACTTTCAATCAAAAAAGATTACGAGAAAAATAATCCACGTTCCAGGGAAGGATTATTCCGTCAGTAGATTTAATTAATCCCTTAATAAATCCTCTTGGAAATTTGACATAAGCCCATGTCGAGGTTATAGTGAAAAAACATTGTTCGAAAAAAATACCTCAATTTTACAAAGCGTTTATTAAAACCAAAAAAAATTATGACTATGTAAGTAGGTATGCTTAGCGAAAAACGACTTTTAAATCTGTTTTTTTTTTTAAGATAAAGGAAGCATAATTTTAGCAATAATTTTAGCATTAATAATAATTATATTGATATTGTATTTACAGCGCTTAAAAAAGTTTTATTTTCATTTTAGGTATCATAAAACCTAGAAATGTCAAAATAGAATATACCCTTTTTTTATTTAATGGTAAATGTCAAACTTAAATAGGTACCAACAATAATTCTAACTTGTCTTATGGTGAATGGATGTCGTATTCCTTTTTTTTATATTTCTACAAAAAAAGATCTCTCAGATATAAAATATAAATTACGGTCGGTCGGCATTCATCGCATAATAAATTATAATTGCGCAACAATAAAAGGAGGTACCAGGGAACTTTGAACTGGGGGTTATTTGAAAAGATTTTCCTTTTTTCATAATTTAATAAGTTCCAATTCTCAAGAAGCACACCGTTTTAAACGTGAGATATCGTCAGAGTTCGGCGCGCCCGTCACAACTTATAAGGTGTCACTTGCAGACATTGTTAGGGTTGGTTTAGACAAGGCAATCGATCCTTTTAGCCAATTGTATATTACTCTTTTGATCTCAACTTGACCCTAGCCTTGATAGGGTTAGGTAGAAGTCTGAATTTGACGTATGTAATTTTCGTTTCGTTTTGAAAATGTTTATGATGTTATGTAAGTATCATTATTTTAGGATTATGCCGATCCGATGCTGGAATAAGTAATCATTTTACCAGGAAGTCTACAATTAGAAAACAATTATATATTACGTGACTAATTTTATACTCCAGGTATGATTAGTTATTCCTTTTTAAAGTGGGTGTAAGTAATCATATGTTCCTTTTACACACAACTAACTTGTTAAGAAGTGTTTAACTTCTGATTTAAAATTGTGCGCGGTAGTACTGAAAATAGTTTAAAACCACGAAAAAACACATAACATAATCTACTTAAGGTTATAATAATAATATGCAGTGATAAATAAATCGTAGTTTTAAAACTAACTATATAACCATAGTCGTAAATACTTTATTGGTTATTGGACTGGAATGGAGAGTATTATGGACGCCATTTTGAGTTTCCACGAAGAGCAAATAAAAATCACACTGTATCGGGCAGCGAGAAAATCGACGCATCAAATTTACGAGAGATTTTGGTATAAAATAAGTCTGAGATGAATCTCTAGTGTAGACGAACCTTTTCAGATGCAAATCCAAAAGTTCTAACAACTTTGCCGACTTTCAATTTGTCCCATTCGACATTCTGTACGTCAACAACATACAAATACGTATTGGTTGTCGGCTCAGTGATATATACAAACATCTCACGAAAATAACCTTAAAAATCTTGCTTGGTAATGCTTAGGTTTTAACGCAATCGCGTTTAGTATGTTTTGAAAACATGCTACGATTCCAATACTCGTTTCGTTTTACACGAGTAATAAGTAGGTATTTATGAGCTGTTGTTTTTGAAATCAAACAGTTTGCGAGTCTTTAATAATAGGTTTTCTTAGTTCGCGGCCTCGAGCTATTGATGTTTGCTACTTACATTGAAAAACGTTTTATTTTCTAGACTATAAGACTTGCGGCTTGTTTAACAATGTTCAAGTGTCCGTCACATTTATATTCAATAACAAAACAACAACATTTGAATAATAAAAATATAGCTACCACAGGAATGCTTGATTAGGCTTCTATTTAAGCTTAATTTAACATTTTTATTCGTTAGAATAGTAGCGAATAACTTATCTGGGAATTTACGAACCATTTAATTGTTTGTAGGTATAGCTTATTAGGTATTTTAATATTTAGTTTTAGGGTCTGATAGCGGTTAGAACACCTGTAGATTTTTCTAAGTACCTACTTATTATTTTTTCTTATAAACCAATAATATCCAATAGGCAAAAAGGTCGTTTATAAAAAAATAAGATTGGTATTACGAATAATAAGCATTCTTGCTCTTCGCGTGTACGCTATTTAGCTTATCAACATGTACAATTTAATTATAAGTTAGATATAGGAGTAATTGATCTTATAACGCGCCCAAAAACTTGTTTAAAGCATGTTACAAGTTTGTTACAAGGAAAAACGCTGTAAGTACTGATTTTACTCGTTGGAACTGTAGGCAGAGTTAATATTGATAAGTAATATGATAATACATAATATGTATATTAAAGACGTGTATTTACCTGCAACCTACACACCCACGAGTTATTACTGTTCATTTTGTTAGCACTTCCACGTATTCAAACAAACTTGTACAATCTACCTTGTTTATCATGTATTAAAGCAACTATATATGTAGTTAAAGCTAATACAAAATTAAATTTACCTCTTGAAATTTAAACAATGGACAATAATTAATCACGAAAGGAAAATTTGTTCTTTCATAAAAGTTGAACCGTGACTTTTATCCAAGTTTTAAGACTCGCGTAAGTATAACGGACCTAGTTTCGTCTTGAAACTTTTTTGATATAGGTAATTAAGGACTTATCTGCCCAAATAAATAAAAATAGAAATAACTGACTGTGTGTACCTACTTACTTACGTGTATATTCTAGGCAGCCTTAAGTTCGAAAACCACTCTATTACTTTACTTTTGGATACCAAATTTTAGTATGTTGCTAGGCATGTTACCAGGACCTAAGGGAGATAACTATTTTATACCTAAGGGAGTAGAAAAATGGCCCACCCAGTTGGACTTTTCAAAACATAGCGGCGGCCATCTTGAAGTCGTCAAAACTGGAGACGAAAGTAATCTCAGAGAGTTTCTCTCGGGCGTTTTGGGGTTCTGGGGGCCTAGACTAGATGCCAACGTTCAACGTTAACGTTAAACGAAACGACCAAAATGTATGGGATTTGACTACCGCGAACGTTTGTGACAACCGTGACAGTCGTTCGCGGATGCCTAATCCCATACATTTTGGTGCCCACGTTCAGCGTTAACGTTGAACGTTGGCACCTTGTCTAGGCCACTTGTGACATGCCTATCAAGATACCTACTAAAATTTGGTGCTGGTATCCGGAAATGAACTATTTTACACCTAAGTACATTATTGTACGAAATTTGAAAATGGTCCACCTAGTTTACCTGTATTACTCTGACCTTATTCAGTTACGAGGCCGCTACGTCGACACTTGCGCGTCTGGCCTGTGTCTCAGCTTGTGCCGTGTTATTCTCGCTGTTTAAACTAAATTATTGAGTGCTGAACTGCTATCCTTGTATAAGAAACTGATTGTAATTTATGTCAATATTTAATAGAATGCTTGATTTGTTTTGTTGTAAGGAGGCCGTTTATTTCTATTTTCAGTCCAGTTTACTTTACGAGCAAGTTGTTCAAAATAATCAGGGCCGGTATTAGGGAGAAATTAGTTATATGAATCTTATTATATGAGTGTTTGCTTACTAATATGACTGACTAGCTGTGCCCGCGACTTCGTCCGCGTGGAATTTAAGTACTGGGACATAAGTATGGATAATTAAAGATTTTTTTCTAAAATGAGTTACTCTTTATTACATAAGCTATCTGCCAGTGAAAGTCCCGTCCAAATCAGTCCAGCTGTTCCATAGATTAGCCGGAACACACAGATAGACAGACAAATAATATAAAAAATATAATATAGGTATGTATTAAGTGATTTTTTTTCTCGATTAACACTAAGTCGTGCCTGTCTTTCGTCATTCGATTCTTGGGATCTACTCATCCGCTGTCTTTTCGCTTGTCTACTGTTCTGAGACAGATTCGACTTTCTTCTGGGCATTTTTAAATCAAAGCAAATACATACAATAATACATATATTTATTTCAATAAATCTATCTACGTAGGCAATATTTTTTTAGATTATATCCGATATTTTTCAACCAATTCACAAAGCAAGTTCAGAGTCCGTATTTTCATATCCAAGTATAACATCAAAATCATCAACTAACCGAATCGCAAGACAAACAAAATTAAATAGTTTTAAACGACCAGTTTGTATTTAAGTATACTTTTCAGAGAAAAAGCTATAGCGCGTTTTAATTGCCTTGAGGCGCCATCTAGTACTATATTATGTAACTATAAAATATCCTATAGAAAAATTACCTTCAAACTTTAAAAGACGATACCTTTTTTATTTGACATCCGATTTCGATGAAACAAAGCCTATATGTTGCTCAGGGAAGAGCTTAATCTATTAGTGAAAGCCGCGTCAAAATCTGTTCAGTAGTTTTCAAGATTAGCGAATACATACAGACAGACAGACAGACAGACAGACAGACAGACAGATAAGAAAATCTAAAAAAACATTTTTGTGTTCTGTTACTCTTTTATTATTGCCCACACCCATTTTTTGTTAAAAAATTAAATTGTACAGACACGCGGTTTCTACTGTTTTATTATATGTAAGATTGTAATATATTGTTGTGATTGTTTTTTTTGCTGTTTCTATAGATAATGGTACAAAACCCTTCATGTGCAAGTCTAGCTCGGACTTAGCCGGTTTTTTATTTATTTATATTCTATCGTTAAGTAAGTAGGTACTTAAAGTATGAAATATTATGATGTATACAGCCTTTGTCGATAATTGTGCCGATAATCACCACTTTCAGAAGGGATCGAGTTATTGTTTCACGAACACAGAACAATACAACCACGTAATACCGTCTTAGGGCATAATGTACTTTGTGAGGGTGTATTTAGAGAACAATTCACTTAACAACGGATCTTGAACAATAGAAATTATTGTTTAGCTTCGTTCTATGATGAATTCAGTGATATATAGGTAGGTACATACTTGTTTTCTTACGCTATGAAACTTATTTACTTATTGGAATTAAACAATTAGGTACGAGTATAGCGGATGATGATGATGATGATAACGGATTTTATTTTATTTGCTGATGCTTAGGAAACTCGTTTTGTAGCCGACTGAGCTGACGATAGTCGCAATAAAATATGCGAGTTAAATCCGTTGTAATTTTTTTAATTCTAATGTTTAATATCCGCGAAAGCGTCAATAATTATTATGTATTTAGTTAGCAAGGCTGATGAACCCTTCTTTTAAGCTAAGTTTACACTGTCTGTATCTATCTTACTTTATACTGAATTTCTTGCGGTAAATCTTCTTGTCAAAGTTAATATACCTACCGTAGTCCCTAGTATGTTTAAAAACTGATTTTATAAATAAGCAGAGGTCGTCGTAGAGGCTTTTCGTCATAAATTTTACTTAAATCGACTACACTCATGGCTCTGAGTAGCGTTAAGGTATCCCTTTATAGGTATGAGTATTAATCAAATTTTAAAAATACAATATGGCGCCGTGCCGAAACTTTTTTCCGATTAAAACCGGCCAGAAATATTTTTGTTAAAGTTGTTTACACGTACACTTTTTGACAATTTAATTTACTGTTCTCGAACATGGCTCGATTTATCAGTATTTGGAAAATTCTATTAATATCATAAAGGCAAAAGTTTGTGAAAATATATGGATGGATGTATGTTTGTTACTCTTTCAAAAAGTACCTACTGATTGGATTTTGATGAAACTTTACAATAATGTAGCTTATACATCAGAATAACATATAGGCTATATTTTATAACGATATTGTGTAAAACACTCATCATGCGCAGACGCAGTCGCGGACAGAAGCTAGTATAAATCTAATAATAATATTATATTAACTAGGTAGGTACCTACATAGATCTCATTTGTTTGATAGACAGGCTCTTCAGTACCTGTCTTTCTTTAATAATTTTCTTTCGTTTCAGTATGAGTTCATAAGCAAAAGAATTTTGATCTATAGAATCTCATTTAAAGTAATGAGGGCCACCGCGTGTCAGAAATCCGCTAGATGCGCTACCTAGTGTAAATGAGGTCCAGCTGTCATGTACCACCAATCACAGACCAGTAGCTTGCCTCTCATTGGTGGAACATGACAGCTAGACCTCATTCTACACTAGCGCATCTAGCGGATTTCTGACACGCGGTGGCCCTCATTCCTACGTGATGTTTCATACTTTGGTAAACAACTAATCTTTTCATCGATATAAGCAGAGGAACAAAAGACTACGCCGGTGTTCACGGTCGTTCTTGTATCGATCTACTAAGAGCTGTATTATGCTCACACAATTATGATGCGATATAACTGATTGATGGAAGATTGCGTCAGCGTTTTAGTAATATAAGATGATTTGATTATTTACTTTTCTATATAACCTTATAACGCAGTATTAATGAATTTGATGTACTTTAGAGGATTATAAGGCAGTGTTAACGAATTTGATGTAGGTAATAAGTAGGTATGTAGTAGTATGTACTGTAAAGTAGAGGTTACGTTCCGATAAGAATGCTGGCCGTCGGACAATCGAAAAGTGATGTTTGTAGAATAGAACGGAATTGTCAGAAGTGTGGATTTGGAATCGTACAGCCGAAGAAGAAGTTATGACCTAATCTTAAAAGAAGTGTGTTTAAATTGTAGGCTCCTTATAGTATTCCATTAAGCTATAGTT
Organism: Polylopha cassiicola; assembly: GCA_038024825.1. Lineage (NCBI taxonomy): Eukaryota > Metazoa > Arthropoda > Insecta > Lepidoptera > Tortricidae > Polylopha > Polylopha cassiicola. Next base: position 7,607,529 of record CP149059.1, read on the forward strand.
GGCTACCTCTTTTGAAAGTAGCGTAGAAAAATTAGAAATTGATTCAAAATACCGTTGGAATGAAACAACTATTAACGGATTTAACTCGCGTATTTTTATTTTATTTGCTGACGTTTCGGATACTTTACAGTTTCCATAATCGTAGCACGACTGAGCTTACAGTTTAACGCTAAATAAAAAAAAGCGAGTTTCATTCCAATGTGTAATAAACGCGAAGGCATCAGAAATTATTCAATATACCGTTTTCAGGGTTCCGTGCCTAAACGACAATATAGAATCTTATAATGAGACTACGCTGTCTGTTCATCCGTCCGTCTGTCACCAGGCTGTATCTCATAAACCGTGACAGTTAGTCAGCAATTATCACAAATGATGTACCTACTAGTTTTCTGTTGCCACTATAACAACAATCTATAAAAAATAGGTAAAATAAACATTCCTTTTCCGACTCGCACTTGGACGGTTTTTATAATAGATTATCTTAACAATTTATGAACGCTTCCATCCTTCAAATATTCTATAAATAGTAACGTTTAGACGGTGTGATGTTTTTACTTTCGTCTCCACATGTCTATAACAGCAAGTGTCTTTAAATAGTAATAATTATCTGTATAATTAGTTTAGGGGAGATTAGCTGTTTTTAAGTTTTTTTTTGCTCTTTAATCTATGAGAAATCTCTTCCGTTAGAGATGAGTGGTACGTAGTTCTACTCTACTTAATGATAGGTCTTTAAAAAAAAATCAATTGGGATAACTTGATATTTTGGTACTTAAATTAAATTATGTATTTGGTTTAATGCGTTAAATGAGTGTAGATTAAAACCATGAACGAATATGTATTCTTATTTTTAATAACTATTCTCATGTACCTAATTTTGTTTGTTTGGAATATACAAAATGTTTTTACTTGCCACGACAATATCAAAAATTGTTCTTTAATGGAATACACGTATATTTCCACATTTTCATGGCATTTTAACGAAACACAGTTATGAGTAGGTAGGATATATAAAATTCTTTATTGAATACCGTGGCTCAATAGAAATGAAATATTTATGTCACGTGGGCGCTTGCTGCCACCGGACTAGTAGTAGATTTTATCTTTTATTTTTTATTGACAAGAATAAAAAATGCTTTTCATTTCCGTGATAAAAATGTAGTAAAACTAATGCCTTTGTTGATGTCAAGAAAGGAATCGTCTGTTCAGATTCAGGTGATTTGCAAGTTTTTGGTATATCTGGGCTAGGAAATAAGTAAGTACATATTTCGCAATGTTTCATTTGCGTTTTATAAGCATCAAACATGAGCATAGCATGCTAGCATCAGGTTTTTGTCGTTCTTTTACTCATTGCAAAAGTATTATAATGAGATACTTTCTCACGCGTTCTCACTCCTTATTTTTAAGCCTCTACGCAAATATGACGGGGTGTTATAAGTTTGTCGTCTCTCTCTCTCTCTCTTTGTGTGTGTGTGTGTGCGTGTGCGAGTGCGTGTACGTGTGTGTGCTTTATAATTTCTTTTTTACCTTAGGAACTGCCTTTCCCTGTGGATTTATAAGAGCTTATTTAATTGTGAAATATACTTTAAATGTGATGACTGCGATGAGTAAGTATTAATATAAATAACGAGAATGATGTGTTACGCAAAGTCGTTCATGTACAGGGATAGGAAAAGGACTGTTAAACAGAATTTCTAATCTTACTCCAAGTGAAAAGGCTGTTTGTACCTTTTAAGGGTTTCGTATAAAACTTAGAAGTCTAGTCTAGTTCTAGGTATCTATCTATCCGTCTGTACGTGACTTTACAGTATTTTTGTCATTTGCCTACTTTGGAAGAGTTGTAAGTAGTTTGAGTCTATTTAAATTAACATATTAGGTATTTTTATCAATTCGTTTGCTAGCTAATATCATATCGACTTAGTATAGGTAGGTAATCAAATCAAGTTATTATTTTATTGTTTAAGAAAAATAACAATAATGATATTTTTCTCAAACATGCAATGAAATATCGTCCTTACGTGCGTCTAAACCCTCCGCGAAATGTATCGTTGCTGGCCTAGGCCGCGAAGTAAATTCTTTTTAATTTGAATATCAACATGGCGTTGGTTAAGCAACCGTTATTTTTTAATAGGTTAGAACTTTACTGTACCAAAAATATTCGCGTTAATGCCTATTATACACGAACTGACAATAAAAAATCTGTATTATTAGATTAATTCCAATTTTATACTTTAGAAAATGGATAACTTGTGTGAAAAAAAAAAAACATTTTTTCACGATTAGACCGAAAATAAAAAAAATAAAAAATCCTTTATTCAAGTGTATTTTTTTAATGGTGTTTTCATTTATTTCATTGCATTACTTTGAGAAAATCACTATACATGCCTAGCCGTTAAGGGGCTTGCAGGCCTCGTAACAATATCCGTCTATACTGTATACTCGACCAGCAACCCCCTACTGCCCGGCGCCGGCAGTAATGTACTATATATTACAACCTTATAATAATAAGTTATATATATTTTGGTCTTATTTTTGTCCAATCTCATTATTAGGTAAGTACCTACATATTACTCATGAAGTCTTTTATAAATTATTAACATCGAAAACAACAAAAATAATATAACATTGAGTTATAAACTTTCTTGCTCCATATTTTACCGAAGTTTACGTAATGAAATCACGTCTTTTGACTTGATGTTTTAGACGAATTCATAAGTAGGTTTTGGTTCCATTTTATTACATCTTGTTTTTGTACTTATGAGTCAGTTTACGAAAGTTGGAAACTAATTATAGGTTGCTAAGGTTATCATTATTTTGAGGTTATTTTAAACGACCGTTTAATGATAAATTTACAAGAATCATGACAGTTAGTCTTTGGAGATCTTTGTAGGTTTGAAAATCTATTCAAATAATGAATTCGTTAAATCTGTTAAAAGTTTCGTAATCTATAGTTAATGTAGGTACCTAATATCGAATGTAATTAGGTAGGTACATTCCATACCTGACACCGAAGCAAAAAAATGTTTAGTCCACAACAATAGACAAAAATCTAATATAATAAATTCTTGGTTTATACCAATCGTAAAAAATTAAGTAAAGGTAAAAATCAGAAAGTACCAGTTTAAAATGTTCCTTTGATAATTTTATGCGGCGGTTGACAAAAGGTAACACTTCTTAAGCACTGCTTACAAACGTTTATGCAAATCAAAACATTGTTAAAACTCGTCACTTACTGATTTAAAAAAATATATTCTTTTTATTTGCTGTTTAAATTATGGTTTTTAGCGTTACGTCGCACTACGAATATTGGGAACTGTATGTTTTCGAAACGCCAGCAAATAAAGTAAAATACGCGAGTTAAATCCGTTATAATGTTTCATTTCAATGTGTAATAACCGCAAAGGCATTAGAAATTACTGAGTTTTCTATTAGAAAACTAGCGGCCTGCCCCGGCTTCGCCCGGATCCCTTTTTTTATAGCCTATGTCACTCGGGAATAGTGTAGCTTTCCAACAGTGAAAGAACTTTTCAAATCCGACCAGTCGTTTAAAAACAAACAAACTTTTCTTCTTTATAATATTAGTATAGACAAGCTGTTAATGGCCTCGATTTCAATAACCAGATTCCCTCTGGTATATTTGTAAGGGTTTTTAAAGTAACCTTTAGGGCATTAAACGACTATCTCACTCCTGGGGGACAGTGCGGTCGGAACACGCACGTACACGGGTGGCTCGTAAAATTTAAGTTTCCAAGGACTTAGGTTTGGGTACTTATAAAAAGGCCGACGGGAGTAATTAATTTTAATGTCGTGAATACTTTATAGCCGACTATCTGTTCGCCCCGGCTTCGCACGGATCTCTTTTTTTATTTAAAATATAATGTAGCCCATGTCACTCGGGAATAGTGTATTATCCCAGTGAATGAATTTTTCAAATCGGACCATTCCTTTCAGAGCCAATTCAATCCAAACAAACAAACCTTTCGTCTTTATTATATTAGTATAGAAAATTTGTAATTGCCTTGTCATGAGAAAATGTTAGGTAGGTATACTGTGCTCTTGGATATTGACAGAATGAATGTATTTAAATAAAATAAATAAATATCTTTAGACAATTCACACCAATTGATCTAGTCTCAAACTAAGTAAGCTTGTACGAAGGGTACTAGACAACGGATAAACATACATAAATACAAGATTTCCAAGGCTCAGGCACAGATGCCAGTGCTCATCACAAGCATCTCCTCCAACAGGCCGTCAAATTTAAATCCTATTGTAGCTTATTCCTTTAATATTATTAAAAGCAAAATACCTAATGACGATTGAAATTTCCGTGGAAAATATTTTAAAATAAATATTGCACAATTTCCCGTATGACTCGTGGATTCGTGTATAAATTATGAAATGATTGTCAATAAATAAGTAAATACGTTAATAATGACGTGGTTACGATCCAAGCAGATGATCGAGTCATGAATGAGATCGCGTGCTTGCGCAGGAGTTGGTAATATTTACACAATAGCAAAGATATATATAAAATCAGTAAAACAACAGAATTCTACTAGTACGGACATCTCCGTTAGATTAGTATAAAAAAACCGGCTAAGTGCAAGTCGAACTCGCGCACAAAAGGTTCCTCGCCATCCCTACTAATATTATAAATACGAAAGTAACTCTGTCTGTCTGTCTGTCTGTCTGTTACGCTTTCACACTAAAACTACTGGACCGATTTAAATGAAATTTGGTACAAAGAAAGTCTGGAGCCTGAGAAAGGACATAGGTTACTTTTTAACCGACTGCAAAAAAGGAGGAGTTCCATGCGAATGAAGTCGCGGGCAGAAGCTAGTAATCTATAAAAACGAAAAAATAATATCACGATTTTGTATGAGCTTTTAAATATTAATTTAATTTTAGTGTTTAGGTAGTGGTGGGCTGGCCATATTAGCCGAAGAAACGATAACCGTTGGAGTAAACGTGTTCTAGAGTGGAGACCGCGTCTCGGCAAGCGTAGTGTAGGACGTCCTCAGGCAAGGTGGAGTGACGATTTGCGTAAGATGGCTGGCAGGAGCTGGATGCAAGCAGCCCAAGATAGAGCAAAGTGGCGTGCAATTGGAGAGGCCTATGTCCAGCAGTGGACTGCGATGGGCTGATGATGATGATGATGATGTTTATGTATGTACATATTTGGTGTTATAGCCGCAATAGAAATACAGTATCTTCTGTGAAAATTTAAACTGGCTAACTTTCTCTATTCTTGATATTCAGTCTGGTGACAGACGGACGGACGGAGAGCGAAGTCTCAATAATAGGATTTTACCTCTTGCGTACGGACCATTTTCCTGAGACTGATATAAATATAAGGAATAAGATTAAAAATAAATGTCGCACTAAGAAATAAATACAGGAGGCCTAGACAAGGTGCCAATGTTCAACGTTAACGTTAAACGAAACGACCAAAATGTATGGGATGTGACATTCGCGAACGTTTGAACGTTGGCACCTTGTCTAGGCCCACTGTTATTATGGATTTATGGGTACCTAACTTAAAACAATAAATAACTAAGCAATTCTATGTTTCAAAATTGTTACTGCTTGCTATGTATATTGTGATATTGACTTATCAATTCAATGAATATGAAATGACGTTATCGTTTATCTAACAACCTTGATGGTAGTAAACGTTAACTTCAAATTCATGTGACATATGGACATGTTTTAACGACCCGGCATTAAAATTATGTTTGGACACCTTAGCATTAGATTTAATGATATTAAAAGGTTAATAAAATTAAAGGCAGTAACTGCATATTAAAGTAGGCTGCGTCGCATCGTCAACATTTTGATAAGGCACTTATAAACATACTAATTTGTGCCCGCGACTTTGTCTGCTTAGAATTAGTAATTTGAGTGTGTTGGTAAATTCGACCTCCTTTTTATCCCATTAGAAGATGATTTCCGGGGTAAAACTATCCTATATCCACTCCAGGGACTCAAATTATTATCATACCAAATTTCATCTAAATCAGTTCAGCGCTTTAAGTACTTATACGGGATAAAAATTGAATTAATTACTCAAAGTACTACTTCAACGTAGATGAAGTCGCGGGTAAAAGCTAGTTACAATATATGGATACTGCCAAATTTACTGACAACTTTTTTATCTCTACAAATGAGAGAGATAAAGAAGTTGACCAACTAGCATATTTGGAGGAACACAATATGTTTCAAGCGTCAGTCTCCAGTGGTGAAATTTCTCCAAAGATATCTATTACTGGCTGTGCCCGCGACTTCGTCCCCGTGGAATAGTAATTCTTCATAAGGCTTCATATTTTCCCCGTTTTTTACACATTTTCCACTGTTTCTTCGCTTCTATTGGTCGCAGCGTGATGTTATATAGCCTAAAGCCTTCCTCGATAAATGGTCTATCCAGCAAAAAATGAATTCAACAAAGAATTTTTGAATTCGAACCAGTAGTTCCTGAGATTAGAGCGTTCAAACAAACAAACAAACTCTTCAGCTTAATAAAGATTTTAATTTAATTTAGATAGCTGCATTTTCGATACACGGTTAAGGTAGGTAGGTACTTAACCAGTCTTGTTTGTGGGTCAACTCTTACAAGCCAAATTAGAATCACTAAGATTTTACGATGATTATTGATCTCGTACGATAATCTGATGATCCTAAGATCATGGAAAAATAAACTAGACCATGTTTTACCAGGTGCATGCCATCGTTCGAGTTAAGATCAAAAACGATAAATTTAGCGACCTTTTTTCATTGTTTGTATAATTTAAAACAAACAACTCGATACGTACGTTAGGTAAATAACGATACGCTTAGCGTTCCTGAGATAACGTCAATACAAATATACAAGTATGTGTAATGGAATAAGAATTATTACTACAAACATGTGTGAGAAATGCAAAGGGCAACGTTCACGGTGAAATAAATCTGTTATAAGTATTAGGTATAACCGGAAGAAGAATATTAGAGTTGTGAATAATTTGTAATATACATAGTGTATTGAGAAGGTATTGTGCGTCCGCTAGGTTTATATTGAAATATATACTTATAATCCGGTCATTTTAGCTTATATTAGATAAAAATCTCGGAATTCGAGATACCCGGCTGTAATTTTGTAAATAGTTGTATATTGACATCCTTAAAGTTGTCTCAAAACCTACATATGGTAGGGTGTGAGCAACTATTAAATTTCAAGGTCAAAGTGTCAAAAAATCGATATTTTTGTAAATTTCTCATTTTCTATGGGTTTTAGCTGTTTGTCTTTGTTGGCAATATTGTAGAATACAAAATTCTCTACAAATTTTGTTTAAAATTTTTTTTATACGGTGAACCGTTTTTGAGTTAGAGGCCGTAAAGCGCGCCGTCACAGCCAACAGGTACCGCGGTCGAAATCACGCCATATACAGTTGATGAACTACAGATATTATTAATTGTTGATGTTTAGGCATGCTACTGTGTAATGCTTATACTTATATAGTTATATGGAAGTTTTTCGCTATATATAAAATGAAAACATAATCATACTTACGTAATATTATAAAATCAAAAGCAAATGATCAATGTGCATAAAAAATGTTAATTTCTTTAATAAGGTTAATTTCACAGCACTAATTAAAGAAATTAACATTCTTTATGCACATTGATCATTTGCTTTTGATTTTATAATATTACGTAAGTATGATTATGTTTTCATTTTATATATAGCGAAAAACTTCCATATAACTATATAAGTATAAGCATTACACAGTAGCATGCCTAAACATCAACAATTAATAATATCTGTAGTTCATCAACTGTATATGGTGTGATTTCGACCGCGGTACCTGTTGGCTGTGAGGGCGCGCTTTACGGCCTCTAATTCAAAAACGGTTCACCGTATAAAAAAAAATTTTAAACAAAATTTGTAGAGAATTTTGTATTCTACAATATTGCCAACAAAGACAAACAGCTAAAACCCATAGGAAATGAGAAATTTACAAAAATAACGATTTTTTGACACTTTGACCTTGAAATTTAATAGTTGCTCACACCCTACCATATGTAGGTTTTGAGACAACTTTAAGGATGTCAATATACAACTATTTACAAAAATACAGCCGGGTATCTCGAATTCCGAGGTGAATTCCTAATTTGACCGGTCTATTAATCATAACATATCTTTAAAGGCTCCGAAACGTCAGCCAATAAAATAAAACACGAGTTAAATCCGTTAAAGTTGTTTCATTCAATAAACGTGAAGGCATCAGAAATTATTACATATGTAAGTACTCAATAGTACATTACGCACCTAGGCCGGTAAAATAAAAAAAAATTGTCGTCCGAGGCGAAACCGAGGTTGACAAAAATGTGATCTGAGGCTTTTTTATTTACTGGCCGAGGTCAGTATACTATTTTTCTGTTCGACGAAGCCAGAAAGCGGCAACTTCATTTAACGCAGCGGGCCGAAAGTTGGTGCTTTCTGGCCGGAGGACAGAAAAATATTTTTTCTAATTGTATTTCCATATCCATTGCATTTTTAAACTTATGAGCCGTTAGAGACCCTTTTTGATAGTTTCCGTGCTAGCCATAGACTATATATAGACAGTAGACTTTAGTCTATGTTATTTAGGTGCGCATTATACATGTATTTGTTTATAAATTGAATAAATAGGTACTTGATATATTTATAAATAGCTGAACCGGTGAACTTTGTAATGTCATATATATATTTACTGAATATATAGATAAAATGTTTGTCCTGACAATAACAAAAACAAAAAATATAATACGCAAAATTTGGTGAAATTGATCGGAAGTTATACGCGTACAATAGATTTCGTTGATTCATTTTTATTTATATACTTAACTCACTTACATAATATATACCTAATGTACTTAAGTAAGTTGTATATAATTATGCAATCATTTATTTGCATATGCAAATAAATGATTGCATAATTATATTATGAATAATACGTTGTGTAAGTACGTCGATAATAATGTTATCTAGGAAGTAATTACGGAACTTAGAAAATACGGCAATATATCTATTAGGTACCTACCTACTTGGATTTTTTAATTCAAATTTTGTACCTATCTGAAATATTTTACGTTGTGAAAAAAAATGTAAAATCTAAATTGGTTAGGTAGGGAGGTAATTTCGTCTTTTAAGTATTAGGTACCTCAATCATTCAATGTCATTAGGACGTCACATTATTAATCCCAAGCAATAAACGCACAAATCAACATCACGTTACGATAAATCATCACGAGCAAGTTAATCTATTCTCAGTATGCAGCATCGGGGCCGGCGCTAATTAAATCTCGTCAGAAACTTCCAACAAAACAAGTTATCCATTAGTCAGGATCAGATTTATCCCGCGTACGTTTCCTTTAGCAAAATTACCGTTTGTCGGGAAGTTCTATTTCGACCGAAGTCTGGGTGATTATGCAGTCCGGCTTCGTGCACCGCCTTCCGCTGTCGTCACTCGCGAGGAAACGCCAGTCAAAACACCCAATACATCACCAATGTTCAACTATTGTTCCAGTCATCGCGTTTCATAACGTTCTCACATTACCACGTTATTTAACAAACATTCTATTTCCAATTCCAATAAACAACTAGCGTTAAACTAACAGTATTTATATACAATTGTTGATAACGTTATCAAAGTCTAGATCACTCCCGAGCATAAATAGTTTATAAACTACATTATTAAATGCGTAGGAATTCTAGGGCGAACGCGTTAAAAGAAGTTATTAAATTTTTTCCGAGTTCGCAATCGATGTTTTTTACGCGACTCGATTGTGCGGCGCGGTCGGAACGGCGTGCGTGTTGCCTCGACGGATGGCGAGCGCCGACTGATGCCTGTAGACTAGAGCTGAAAAATAAGAGCACATGGCTGCCAGTCCCAGCCTCCGGGTGTTATGAAACGCGGGGTCACTCAACCTGCGACCATGGGGAGTCTACGTTAAGTGCCATTCGCGCCACCCCGGCTTAGATCTCCGATCTAGGACTATTCTAATAGGGGCCGCTGTTCGGGAGAAAACAGCTATATAGTTGTTGTATGACAGTTTGCTTCCTTAAGTTAAATTAAATACAATAACTCTAAGTCCATACAATATTCCATAATAATATGAGCAAACAGACATACAAGATCCACAGATCCATGTAACTGTTTGTCCTTAACTCTGATTTTAAATAAATTGCTTTTAATCGTTGCTTGTGTTGTGACATACTTTCAGTCCTTATAAAAAAAGGCTTAGGTATACTTTTTTAGGTCCTTTTTTGTATGGTACTTATACCCTTTTGTCGCCAAGATCCCAGATTAATCAATTAAGCATTCCTTAACAGATTACTACGTAGAGACACGTTGACGTTAATTTTGACGTAAGGGTCGTTATAGTTGTATGAAATAAGTAAGGCTTAGGTTGACAAGGGACAAGGGTTGTTTCCCTTAGAGTTGTACATGATCGATGTGTTTATAATAGGGTAAGATATTATTACTTAACTAGCGACTCACTCCGGCTTCGCACAGATACTACTTATCAGTGTTTCTCTATATTATGCAGGTACAAGCTTCTGCCCGCAACTTCGTCTGCGCACGATACTTTACACAATCACTAGGTACATAGTATAAAACAAAGTCGCTGTGGATGCCTGCTTAAATCTTTAAAAGTACGCAACGGAATTTTAAGCGGTTTTTTTAATAGATAGAGCAAATTACGAGGAGGTTTATATTGAGCGAAGCCGGGACGAGTCGCTAGTATCGTTATAAAATATAGAATTATTCCAAATTTAAGACTCATACGGTTTTCTCATGGATGCCATTGTGAGAACCAACTATGATAAACTGAAATGATACATAAACAACAGCTTTCAAATAAAAATTATCACCATTGAAAGTTCTGGTCTTTTTCTTGAAGACTTATGTAGAAGTTTGATACTTAGGTACCTAATATGAAGTTGGCTACAATAAAGTTTTATTTGGTAGTGTTTGTGTTTTATAAACTTTCGCAGTCTATTTCGACACGCGCATTGTCAAACTCTTTCTGTAACTTTCTATTGTTTGTAAGTTTAACTTACCTTGTTGTAAACATTTACATTTTAATTATAATGTTCTAATTAATAAAATGCGTCAGCAGCTGACGTGCGGTGGCGTTCTGGAAAATGTAATTAAAATTTAATTAAACTTATGAACACTTTATTACTTCGTTAGGTACTTGGCAAGACTTCCTTTTCAACGTCGAGGCAGTGCTAAGGTCTAAATATAGAAATACACCATTGTTCTGCTATTATTTTAAAGCTTTTCCATCAGCAATGTGCGAGTTAACTGATGACGTTTCCTAGCGCTCAATTACGTCAGAAAATATATAACTTTAATACTATAGCTTCTGCCATCTACTCCGTCTGCGCACGATCAGTAAAGTTTCTAAAATATTTTACATGTTTCATGACTTCCGATGAAGAACTTTCATTCAAGAAATTCATAAACGGCGAAGTTTCAACTTTGAACCCCCGTTTTACCCCCTTGGGGGGTGAATTTACTAAGACCCTTTCTTAGATTTAGATTTAGATTTAGATTTATTTATTTCTCATTATTACATACATTATAATTACACATTATGTTGTTAGTGCGCTACGCTATAAAAGAAACCCCTGTGCAAAATTTCAAGTTTTAACCCTTATAGTTTAGGCCCCGTGATACATCAGTCAGTCAGCTTTCGTTTATACAGATTTAGACAAAGACTTCGTCTGCTCAGAATAAGTACTTTATAGAATACTAGCTGAGCCAGCGATCTTCGTATCGCGTTTTTTGAGAATTTCTGCAGCACCGTCTGTCGGGCTGATTTGTGAATATAAACCATCCACGGCGCCACTCAAATGCTTCAAAACACTATTTAAATTGGTCCAGCCGTTTAGCAGCCTACCTATCTGCCGTAGAATTATATACAAGTACTTATAAAGATAGGTCCGTGTAACTATCACTACCAGTTGATAAATGATGAGAAAGTACAGATTTTTCTCGGAAAATGTAAGCTACTCTAAAATTAATCAATGTGATGATCATGTAGGTATTAATTATGCAGCCATAAGTATTTTCATAACATAAACGTTCTTATATGCACATATATAATATGAAGAAGAAATTTAATTTCTCCACAGACACCACTTAAGAACATTAGTGAAGAAGTCGATTAATTTCGAACAAACATTTTGCTGCTTCACACAAGATATATATCTCAATGTGAGTAATTCAATTTCTAAGTCTATCTTAGCTGTCAGACGAAATTAAAATACGATTACTGTGTAGATTAATTGTCTGCGGCCAAGTGTTTCTCATAAAGTCACAATGGTACGTAAAATTCAGAAATCTGATAAGATTTTGCGTTTTGCTTTTGTTTTTAATATATGATTGGTGTACCGCGCCAATGCTAACTTCATGGTAAATTAAATTAAAATGAAGGTTATTTTTTTATATGTATGTACAGGCAAACTAAAGCTTATGTTGGTTATAATTTTGGTACCTCTGTGCTGTGTTATCAAAATATAGAGGATTGGCCTTTAATGAATGAGAGGTACCTACCTATTTTCAATTTTGATCTATTATTTGAAATATTTTTTTAATGTTTCTGGGATTTAGTCTCGATATCGATATTATATCTTCGTTGATTCCGTAAACATCCGTGATCCGATGTGTCGTTCTTGAAATAGAATCTTTGATATAGGTAAGTACAAGACTTATTCCAAAATGCACACTCTTAACAAATTTAGGTAATAATTGATTAATCCGCCTATCTATATTTATGAGTACTTATTAAACCCATCTTTAAAAATACAATAAAACTCTACGTCCACCTGTATTCGTTCACAAACTTTTAAAGTGGTATACTCAACTACAGATTTTTAATTACGACTCCTTAAATTTTACAGACCGTACACTCAGACACATAAAACTGGTAGTAAAATAGTTTACTATCACCAGAACTGCATTCGATTCGCTGCCGAGTCAGTTAAACCCACCTGTGCCCATCGCTTCACCCGCAAAATATCATTTCTAGCACGTTCTAAAACACTTGTATGTAATGATGTTATTATAAAGGATAGGCCACTGCTCTCTAAAATACTTTATTGAGTATCTATCACTTTAATAAGTTTTGATAGTCGCGATCGGCGTAAATTAATAATAATTATAAAGAGGAAAGGTTTGTTTGTTTGGATTGAATAGGCTCCAGAACGGGACCGATTTCAAAAATTCTTTTACTGTTGGGAAGCTACACTATTCCCGAGTGACATTGGCTATAAAAAAAAGATTATCCGTGCGAAGCCGGGGCGGACAGCTAGTACCTGTATATATATATATACCAGAGGTCTAACAGTATAAGACTATCCTCAGCATAGTCTGTAATGAATAATAATATGGGAACTGCATAGTTTTAAATTAATATATATAAATTTAATACATACAATCTAATACATTAAATTCTCGTGTCGCGGTGTTTTTGTGCTAAACTCCTCTGAAACCGCTGGACCGATTTTTATGAAATTATCTGTGCATATCCAGATCTGAGAATCGGTCAAGAAGTATTTTTCATATCCATGTTTTTTTGTTTTTATTTTTCCATGATTCAGTATTGAAAAATACATGCACCACAAAATGTTCACCCTTCTTTTATCAACGCCTATTTTTTATAAAAAAATCTTTAAAACTTCGCTGACCGAGCGGACTTTATATCGGTACCGATTTTATGCAAAGCTCTTATCAGCGCACCAAAAAAAGCTACCTGCTTTTCTTATCAGTAAGCCTATCCACTTTCTGTTACATCGTGCCCAGCAATGAAGCACTAGGAAAAGCTCTCAACTCAGCGAAAGACGTTGAGACATTACTTATTTTCTGTTTGTCGATGCTTGCCAACTGTAATAGGTTCTTGGAAGTAAACACAATCAAGATGTATTTGCTTCGATCAGCAATATGTGGGGGTAAGAAAGGTGTATATTAGAAATGTGCATTTTGCTTGTGTTTTTACACTTGTAAGTTTATACATAGGTATTATTATTAATATATACACACGATTTTTTTGCCCTCGGCTTTGCGCAAGTAGGTAGATAACTGGATTTTACCTCTTGATAAAAGATTAATTGCACACATTTTCATTTCACTATTAAAATAATAAAAAAGCTAAATATTTTTGATGATTTTGTAGCTATACATTGGAGGGATTTAACTCGCGTATTCTATTTTAATTGATGACTGCTGTGTGACTGAAAATAAATAAATAAATATTTAATTTTATATGCTGACGTTTCGAAATCTTTATATTCTAACGCTAGAGCCAAACTTTCCTAACGAATATGGGAACTGTAAAGTTTTCGAAATGTCAGCAAATAAAATAAAAAACGCGACTTAAATTCGTCCATAGTTGTTTCATTCCAATATACTCAAAATTAATATTAAATTTTAATACAAGCGGAATTAACTCCCTTCGCAACACGAATTAGCCGACAATAACTGTGTTCTGTCAACGATGTGCAAATTCAAATTACAAAGTTCCGTCTACGTGTCTGGCTTAAGAATAGGAATTAATTTGTCGCAAATACAGTTTAATATTCGTAAAGCGCATGTAAATAAAAGCATAGTGACCATTTGTAGACCTTACGCCTTTGTAATAAGGTTTACAAATGATCGCTTCACGTTTTGCTTTAGGTAGGTATTAGGTAGGTGCCATTTTAGTTCAGAACGTAGCTAATCGTCGAGTTGATGAACTATTACTAAGTTTTGTTTGTGGACATTAACCCGTCGATGGTCAAAAGGATGTGTTATTATAATAACAGTTATAAACGTTAGCGATTTTAAATAATAATAAATTGATTATATGATAATTAGTAAATTTATATTTAAACTAGCTTCTGCCCGCGACTTCGTCCGCGTGGAACTCCTCCTTTTTTGCAGTCGGTTAAAAAGTAGCCTATGTCCTTTCTCAGGCTCCAGACTTTCTTTGTACCAAATTTCATTTAAATCGGTCCAGTAGTTTTAGCGTGAAAGCGTAACAGACAGACAGACAGACAGACAGTGTTACTTTCGCATTTATAATATTAGTAGGGATTAGTAGGGATATTAGTAGGGATGAAGTGCATGGTACTCCTTATTTTCAAATTACCTAACAATAATGTTATAAATAAACCAGCAACATTATGAAGAAAGAGACATGTTGACTATGACAGGTGGTCTGGGTTGTCTATGGATTTTAGCTGACTGAAGAAAAATACACAGGATTGAAAGGTTATATGTTTGTTACATTTAGCAACATAAGTGGGATTAATAAGTATCAACGTCATTAGCAGTTTTTTTTATAATATTCCTTGTAATTTTTAGTTAGAGATACCTACATAATTAATTTATGCTTTCCAAGGTTCCGTACCCAATGGGGATTCGCTACTGAGACTCTTCTGTCCATCCGTCCTTCTGTCATCTCATGAACCATGATTTAGGTTAACCAGTTGAAATTTTCACAGATGATGTATTTCTGTTACCGGTACAACAAAAAAATACGAAAGCAGAATTAAAAAAATAAATATTTAAGGGAGCTCCCATCACAAAAAAAATATCACATTTTATAGATAATTAGGAAATCTTAGTGTGCGATAGTAGGGTCCAATTTTATCCTAAATAGCAGAATTATAGCTTTACATTTACAAAGACATTGTGGAATACTTATTTATTTATTTATTTATTTATTAAGGTTTACCAACAGATTAAAAAAAAAACAACCAACAAATACAAACGCTTATCAAGTTTGCTTGAAGCCCTTACTGAGTTAGAGAAGGACTGCATAAAGTTTTAGATTTGAATGTTGAATGGGTTTGAATGGAGGACGGATTTCAGGGGGCTTCCATACAAAAACTTTTTTTTTCGTAGGAAAATTAATAGTAGAGTAGAGTTGTAGTTTCGCAAAGACATTGTAGCAACAAGAGTTATCAAGAAGTTTGAAACCCTTACTGAGTTAGAGAAGGACTGCATATAGTTTTAGATTTGATTGTTGAATGGGTTTGAATGGAGGAGGGATTGAGCGCTGCAATTTATCACGGAAGACCATTTATCGCATTCCAGTGGTACCGCATCCAGACAATACGTCTGTCCGATATCCGATTTCATTAGTGGTTTCGCTTTAAATGGTCGCACTTTAAGCTGGAGTTAGTGTCGGCATAAAAAGCTGGTTTTTAGATAAAAGAGTTTCATACAGTCTAGCCCGGAACTCGGATAGAGGTCAATGACATTCGTAATTGTTTGTATTGTTATATTTATTTGTAGTGAATTTGTTTTACTTTATTGTTTACTAGTGTTTCGGTTGTTCGTTGTAGAGGTTAGAGGTTCTTGGATGACGTAATATAAGTCCAGCTGTTTTTTTTGGTTTAATGATAATGAAAATAAATACCTACGTCCAACCTGCAAACATAGTTTTATACTCTTTTCTTCATAGCTTAACAGTCACAGTAACTTTCCTATATCAAAACTAAATTAAAATACTACAAGTAAGCTACATAGCAGCTGTATATAATACACCATATCCATAATTGGGATAACAGATACTAAGTAAAATCTTATAGTAATATATAATAATCTGCAATTAATTATTAACACCCGAGTCAATAATATAGTTAGTAACATTAAGCAGCATATTACTTCCTGAAAAATATGATGAACTTTTTTTGCATTACAAACGTACCGTAATATTGGGTGTGACGTCATTCCCCTACAATTTACCTTCAATTCGTTACAACGCACCTACATACATCACGCTGTAACTTTTTGTTATGCCCGTACCTAGCATGTGAAGTGAACAAATCAAATTTACAAACCTCCCGAGACCGTATCGCTACTAAAATGGGATTCTATTTTATAACACGAGTGTGCGGCTGCATTTTCAAATTTTATATTTTGTAGAGGTTGGTACTTACGTTTTGATTTTGCCTTACCCACAGCAGCTGTGACGTGCGGGGTCGATAGGAATTTTTCGTGTTGAATCTATGATTTACTTGACTAGGTAAATCTACTATTTCTAAGTCATAAGTACATGTGTGTTGGAATGAGACAACTTTAACGGATTTAACTCGCGTATTTTATTTTATTGGCTGACGTTTCGGAGCTTTTACAGATTCCAAAATCGTAGCACGACTGAGCTGACAATAGTCTTAGGCTAAAAGCTCCGAAACGTCAGCCAATTAAATAAAATACGCGAGAAATCCGTTAAAGTTGTTTCATTCCAATGTATCATACATGTGTGATTTGTGAAGTGCCTATCCTAGCAAGATATATAAAGATATAGGTGCATAGTCTATAAATAGTGTATACCTAATAAAACATATGGACAGGTCACATCACACAGCACATCATCAGCCTATCGTCGTCCACTGCTGGACATAGGCCTCTCCAATTGCACGCCACTTTGCTCTATCTTCGGCTGCTCGCATCCAGCTCCTGCCAGCCATCTTACGCAAACCGTCACTCCACCTTGCCCGAAGACGTCCTACACTTCGGTTATGGACAGGTATTTGACGCGTAATAAACCTTTTATAACTAGATTTAAATTTTGATAACATAGCAAATAAACAGCAATCGAATCTTTCCTGTCTTGAATCAATCTGTTTAATTCACATACACTTGATTTAATCCCTTAGCAGTTCATAACTCTGGAAACTAAGTGATTGGTCGCCATCGATAGATCACCTAAACCACAGATTAATTGGACCAACCGTATCGTAAGCTTTAGTAGATAGTTCAACCTTGTACTACAATTAAGTACGTTTATGTAAGATATCAATCAGTGTTGTGTATTATCAGATAATAGATTTGTATTAAACAGTAGCAAACCATTAATTTGGTTGCTTGTTCCTGAGGCAAATTGAATCGCGCTTGGTTTAAAATCGATCACAATTGGTATGCCTTAAGACGCTATAACGCTCACAGATATTGTGTAACGCCTCGATAACCTTCAAACATAGCCAATTGAATTGGTTTATAGACAATTCACGGGGAACCAGAAGCAATAGTGAACGCTTTAGCGTTTTGAATTATACCAATGGGTTCACTTTCAAGTTAAATGCGTTACAAAAATTGAGGTGCTTGGTTGGTGATTTCGTGAATACAGGTGATGTTATTTTATAAACGTTTTGTATTTGTAAGCTTTTTAAAATACTGTGTAAAGATTCAGTGCTTATTTATAATATTTCATTCACAGTGATTAAGTTTCTCATAAAGCATTCGACGCATTCAGCAAATAATAGAATTCTAAAACGAGGGCGCGCCGTCGAAAATATTCACAATCATTTTTAGAAACTGAAATTCCATTCCAATGGTATTCCATATCGGAATTGGATTTTGGTTATTTTGAAAAACTAATTCCGGTTTTAGTTGAGTTGCTCAATTTAATCGAGGAACTCCCGAATTTGACTGTTTTTTTAGGCGAGTATCCAAATAAATAATGTATAAGGTACCTACATAAATTATGTATATCGCAACCTAGAACTATTTTGATTAAAGCCTAGTAATAGCCTACTTGTTACATCATTTGGAGCTTATATACCTACGGCCTGTATTACTTATACAATCCCGGTTTCATAATTTCTGATGCCTTCGCGGTTATTACACAAGAAAAAATCATTAGAATGAAACAACTGTAACGGTTTTAACTCGCGTTTTTTATTTTATTTGCTGACGTTTCTTTAGTAAAGTAAAGTAGTTTAGTTTTAGACTGTCGTCATCTCAGTCGGTATTCCGTATCATACATTCCTAATCCCATATTATTTATTTCTTCTGTTATTTGCATATTTTAATAGGTTAAATCTTTACTTTAGATACATTTACATGAGTCGCGTGTTTTTATAAGATAAGTTCGGAAGACGATCGTAAATAACCTGTCAGAGTTTCAACCTACTGCTACACGCTCTCGCTAGATTCCTATCAGACAGCAGACAAAGTTCCCGCTACAACTCTGACCCAAATAAAACTATTAAAACTATGTTTACTATCACGTACATCTCGAGGATAAGCAATATATAAAAGTTGCGTGCGATAGGTAAAGGATTTCTGCTGACCTTTCGTGTCTGGATTATTTTATGTTATTTTTGTAACGTTAAAAAATATCAAAGCGCCATTTTTTTTCTCGGAATGAGCAATGTATAAATCCCCTTTGAGCGTGTAATCAAAGAGTCCGTAGGTTGTAGTACCCGAAAGCTATTTCAGTCGACTTTCATTCATAAAATCCGACAGACCGTTGAGAATTTTATCTCTAATTCAACCGCGTCTGAACTGTATGATGGCCCGTCACAACAGAGTGAATCAACTGTCTGTGAGAATATACAGTTAATCCTACACGAAGGTTAATGTGTTTACGTAGACACAGTCGGATTTCGTTCAGTCGGTGCAAATACTGACGGTACTAGTTGCAATTAAACACTGACTAGCTGGAAAACAAATACTGTCATGTTCTTTAGCGCTAGACTATCGTCAGATCAGTCGTGCTACAGGGAACAGTAGAGTTTTTGAAATGCCAGCAAATAAAATATAATACGCGAGTTAAATCTGTTAGGTATGCTTGTTTTGTTTCAATGTATAATAACCGCGAATGCATCAGAAATTATTTTGAATTTTGTGTTACGCATGTGCCTACACAAACTGTGAAGTTTTCGAAACGTTAATATAAAGTAAATATAATAATATACGAGTTAAATATGTTATATATATTTTTTATATGTAAAGTAAGTAACATAATGATATGGTGGGTAAAGTTTCTTCGATCCTCTTTATATTTATATATGGGTCATTCCATTGTGACGGGCGAGACATTTATACTCATTTGTGCCTGCACTTCGCTTTATTTCTGACAAACGGCAACGATTTACGTATTGAATATGACATTATCAAATACTTGAATAGTCATTGCATACTGTACCATCGAAAAAAGTATGAAAATGTCATTATTATTATGAGAAATTGACGGTATAAGAAGTGTGACGGGTGGGACTTCAAAGTACCTCTCCTCTCAAAGTTGACTTACACTATTCGCAATTCGTAAGAAACTATGTAACTTTTGTTAAACAACCTATTTTTATATAGTTCCTGATATTGTATAGATTAGGTATTAGTAAAATTCACGCAAATAACTCGTAAAATAAAAATAATTTTGCTTCTCAAAGCTTGTGACGGGTGGGACAGTACTTTGTGACGGGTGGGACGAGTAACATTTGGGCATACAAATGTATGAAAAATATAAACACAGTTCTTTTGTATTTATTTTAAATCAGTTTTTAGATGAATTATCTAACGTTACAAGTAATCATTTCAGTAGTTTTTTAGAATAATACAAACAAAAAAAATGTTTTTTCTTTTTTTCAATGTTTACAGGCTCAGAAAATTGATAATAATTGGTAGAATGTCTAAAATATGACTAGTTTTAATGAAAGAGACATCTTCCTCATTCATTCGTAATGCTTTGCTAGTTTTATCAACACATTTTAAAAACATGACCTTTTATTAATTGTCGAAGTCAAAGGTACTTTGTGAAACTGCGAGGTACTTATACTCTTTCGACTTTTTCCTGGCAGTAATCTCTAATTTAACCCATTCTTACTTGAGTCTTCGTCGGCGGAGGAATTATTAGTGGTGGAAAAACTTAATCCTGGCGTTTGGTCTCTATTAACCTCATCTATCGTCTTTGAGTCAGTTTCAGTATATACCACCACCAAATTAAACGCAATAACACATATAATTTGCTTTAGTATAAACCAGCTACGTTTAAATAAAGTTGACACAACGTTTTTATACACACTAAGTCAGTTTTATCAGATAACCCATTTCGCTCACCCGTCAATGTGACGGGTGGGACATACTTTGAAAAGCGTTAAAAACAATTTTTATTTAGTAATGCAACGCGTTTTTGATCTAAAATAATCGCCCTCAACCTAATTGTTTCTTTCACAAAGCAAGATAACAAGAGGTTAGATATTTTTAGGTTTAACAAGAAAAAGCCTTGTTTTACTGTGACGGGTGGGACATGAGTTAAGCTTTTTGTAGAAGCCCAATAAATACTAACCATGAAACTTAATTTATAATTACTTAGCACTAGTTTAAACTGCGTTAGATATATTTTCCTTTTTCCGTAATGTTCAGAAATGCCGCGAAATTTTGCTGCAAACTTAAAGTAAAAATAGGCTGGCGTGGACAACTGGCGCTAGGAGTACGGTCAAAAACGAATAAAATGGAAAATATTGATATAAAAATGAAAAACTCATTGATTAATAAAACAAGGCATAATGTTCTATTCTCTAAATATGTATTTATGTATAAATTAAGTTATTTATATTTTATGCCTATGGTGCCGGTTTCGCTGGAATGACCCATATGTATAAATAGGTATTATCAAAACGTGTATTGGAAAATACAAAGCACAAACGTTTTTGAGTTGATGGCTCTCAAAAGAGCTTTTAAATAATCCGAACTAAACAGACGTAAAAGCAACAAAGCAAATAAATAATTGATGTAAATGAACCTTTAATTGAACTCATTAACTAATCCTATCTCTTATGTTCATTAGGTTCAAAAAGAAACGAATTTCTCTAATTACAAATGGACATCTATATAATGAATGCAAATTGAAAGTCTGACGGACTAATAAAATAGTTGCTCATTTAAGATTTTACCTTTTTTATACTTAATAATTGAATATGCTGAAAAATTATCAAAATAAAATATAATCGTTAAGTATGCAACATGGTATTTGCGATGTGTCAATCTATCCTATTACTATTATAAAGGCGAAAGTTTGTATGTATGGATGTATGGATGTTTGTTACTCTTTCACGTAAAAACTGCTGAATGGATTTGAATGAAACTTTACCACAATATAGCTTATACATCAGAATAACATATAGGCTATATTTTATAACGATATAGTGTAAAATACTAATCATACGCAGACGAAGTCGCGGGCAGAAGCTAGTAATATTATATTTTAAAAGGAGAAGCGGATTAAATGACTGACATATCAACGCAGAGTCTAAACTATAAGGGTAAGAAACTTGAAATTATGCGTTTCCTTTTATAACGTAGGGGACCACTCAGAAAGGATTTTTGAAAATTGGACCCACCCTTGGGGTAAAAATTGCTAGAACACACTAGAATACGTCAGAATATAGTAGAACACATCAGAACATGCTACAACATACAAGAACACGTCAACATGCTTAAACATGTCAGAACAGGCTAGAACACTTCAGAATATTGCTAGAACACGTCAGAACATGTTAGAACACGTCAGAACATGCTACAACATACAAGAACACGTCAACATGCTTAAACATGTCAGAACAGGCTGAAACACTTCAGAATATTGCTAGAACACGTTAGAACACGTCAGAACATGCTAGAACACATCAGAACATGCTAGTAAAACCGACATGCTTAACCCACTCGAGTCTCGATTTATTCTAGGTAAGTACTCTTGGATTGGTACAAATCCATTATCAATTAAATTAATGTACCTGCCTATCGATCGAATTTCAATCAAATCGTAGTAATCAATACTTACCAAAATAAATTATATTAACCAGAAACTCGTTACTGATTGGACTAATACGCTTCAACTCACATTTTCCGGGCACGTGCCGAAATCTCTATTAAATCAAGTGAATCGACGTGAAATGTCGATATCGACGTCGATACTCTATAATTTACTTGGTTATTCCAGCAAACAGCACGAGCGGCTGAAGTTATAATCTACAAACAGTTTAGTTTGAAATCGAGTACGACTGCTAGTCAATATTTTGGTAAAGTTACGTATGCTTGCTGCAATTTTCCGCATATCAACCTGGGTTCGTTTTTGGTGGAACTTAGTTGTGTTTATTGGTAACTAGCTTTTAATATCTGTTTATTCTGTTTTAAAAAAAGTTTTATCTTTATTATATTACAGTTGCATAAAATTAAATACCAAAACCGTCGTTAAAATTTTAGAAGGATAATTTCATAATCCCTAACTTGTATTTGGTTACAAACAACGCGTCAGACACTTCCCTTATTATAAAACCTCATTATGCTCTTGTGTGGTTATTATCTTTTTCTGTTAGGTACCTACGGCTTGTGGTTTTGGACAAAGAGAAAATATAATATATTTAATTAATAATAATAATTAGAATTCATGCGCAATTAATATCTTTAATAATAATACAACAATAAGTAAAGAATTCTTTTCATTTTATATTATCATAAATTGCTTGCTTAATCCTAGGGCTAAGTAGGTAGGTACTTACCCATACGCAAGGCCAATAACTAATAAAAACGTTTACAATAAATCTTTTTCTGTTTACTTATAACGTCATTTCACATTTGACACAATGATTCTTTGTACAAATATCATTATTATTAAATTAATGATATTAAATCATAGATATAATGTCGATCGAATTTCGTTTGATACTAGACTACGGTCTAGTTCATTATTTATTTTATGGCCATACTAACTTCTGCCCGCGACTTCGTCTGCGCACGATGAGTACTTCACACAATATCGCCTATATGTTATTCTGATGTATAAGCTATATTGTGGTAAAGTTTCATTCAAATCCATTCAGTAGTTTTTACGTGAAAGAGTAACAAACATCCATACCTCCATACATCCATACTTACAAACTTTCGCCTTTATAATAGTAGTAGGATTATTTATTTTATCGCCATATTGTAGGTAATTACCAAGTTGTGAAACAACAAAGTTAGAAGATAATTTAGAAAAATGGAAAATAACTTAAAAAGAACGAAACCCTTGAAACCTTCAGTCAAACAATTAAATGCAAAAAAACGGAACAGAATTGTAATTCATCTTTATTATACAAAAAGTTCAGGTAGGAGGTATAATTAACTTCTGAAGACGTCAAAATTAATCGTTCAAACTTTCGAAAAAGGTACGCTTAGCATTAATTTACATAAATCGTCTTTTCATCTCGATAATATTAAATGGGAAACATTTAAGCTTATGAGACAATTAATTTGGCTAAAGCGAGTATCCAGGGGTCGCTGGTCTCTTGTGAAGGTGTGTTAATTTTCAACAATCGTAACCTAGTAGAATTTGAAAATACGTAGTCTTATGTGATATAGTCTCTTCTACGTTGTAAATATATCATACTAGCTTCTGCCCGCGTCTTCGTTCGCGTGGAACTCCTCCTTTTTTGCAGTCGGTTAAAAAGTAGCCTATGTCCTTTCTTAGGCTCCAGACTTTCTTTGTATCAAATTTCATTTAAATCGTTCCAGTAATTTTAGCGTGAAAGCGTAACAGACAGACAGACAGAGTTACTTTCGCATTTATAATATTAGTATAATTAGTATAACTAGAAGAGGTCTAGATACCAACGCATAATTTTTTCCCCTATCACGTTTTTAAATAAAATATCTTATATAACTACAGCGTCTTCATACTTCTTTAACATTTTTAATTATTAGCATAGATGTCGTATGGGTCTCGTTTGGATGTCGTATCGGTCAAAATCAAAAACAAAACCTCGTGCGCGAGTCCGACTCGCACTTGGTCGGTTTTTATTTTAACTTTTCTGCGATTAATTTTCATCTTCATTACCGCTCCAGTCAGTAAACTTTCTTTTAATTTTGACATCTTTGCAGCACTTAGCACATCATTGGATAACTTTATAGTTGTCATTAATCATCACTGGGGTCTCCATTTTTCTACTATTGTCTTTGTACAAATATCATGGAAAGGGGAGTAGGCTTAACTGAATTTTGCAGAAGAGTGTATCTTACTTCTATACTAATAAAATAAAGAGGCTAAAAAATAACTGAACCAATTTGAAAAATTCTTTTACTGTTGGGAAGCTAGACTTTTCCGGAGTGACATAGGCTATATGTATTACATTTAAAAAAAATAGGGATTCGTGCGAAGCCGGGGCGGGTCGCTAGTATAATTATATAGGTATCCTAGCTTACTGTCAAAGAATGTAGCTTTAGCCAAAACTTAGTCTCCATAGACACATTCTACACAAGCTTTGAGGTTGTCCTTTCGCTTCTTTGAGGTAATATTTCAAAAAGTTCTTGCTTACTCTATGCTATACGTCTGTGTGAAATTTTGTGTCCTTAGTTAGAACTCCTAACTTCAGTGGTTTTGGCGACGCGAAGATCACTCCGTACGGAGTTTATCTTTATCACTATTTTATTTATTTATACGTAGTTACATACTGCCAGAAAAGGACCTAGGTACTTCAATGGGCGAATGTATTTGGATGTATCTTCTAACGTTTGGAATCCCTCATTGTCGTCTCAGACTATATTTAAGAAAATAATCAATAATTTGTAAGAAAAAACTTAAGCGAAATTATCTACTGGTACTGATTCTTAATGATATTATTTGCAACTATCTTTTATATATAAAAGGAGAAGCTGACGCAATGACTGACTGTATATCAACACAGAGCCAAAACTATAAGGGTTAGAACCTTGAAATTTTGCATAGTGATTCCTTTTATATCGTAAGGGAAACACTGTGTGAGTGTTTTTGAAAATTCAACCCCTGATTGGATGGAGGTGTGCTTATCGTGCGCTGACGAAGTCGAGGGAAGAAGCTATTATACAGATGGCTAGTGGACACTGACGGCGTCTCAAACACTCGAAGATCCGCCCATTAATTAAGTTACCTTGACGTGGGAACCTAATAATTATCAGGAAACGAAATAGGTACACTAACCACTTACGTCACCACATAACCTAAAAAGCCGAACTCGTATTAAAATTTGAATTTTCAAAGAATATAAAAAAATTGTAGCACTAAGTTGCATATTGGAAACTCGTTAAATTCTCATTGGCAAGTAAAAGGGTGACCAGACGTTTCAGTGTAGTCTTTAATAAACTTGTTACGTGTATTTATTTTATAAATAACTTAGAATTCACTTATACGATTCCTATGTACCTGCTTTCAAGTATATTTAACCATCCAACTAAGTATTTTTTTAACAAGCGTCAGCTATTAACTGCCAGTAACGCAAATTTGAGTAACACTGCCCAACCAAGAATGACTTATTTCAATTTATTTCAAAAGAAAACTGTCTATGTTTTCCCCGCCGTGTACAGGATTTATTATCACATTGTGTTTTTTTCATTGTTACTGACTTTTGTTTAAACTGAAATAACAGTTTACATTTTTTTACATGTAAGTAAGTACAAAAAAATATTTGCAATAATAACACACAAAGCTAATTCAGGTATTCGATATATGTTTGTTAACTATATTTCTTTTGCATTTTAAGTCGTATTTTTAACATGTTCAAGTCACTTTTAGTTTAATTATCACTTAATATTAAAGATATTTGACGCGCGAGAAAATCAAAATGGCCACCCCGTTGTAACAGCTGTGCATCGAGTGACTGCTTCTCTAAAGCCTTCCATTTAAAATAGCAACATCTGGCTTACTGCGATATTTGCTATGATTGGATGTGAAGGCGTTACGAAAGAGTACGCGACTTGCAATCATAACTAGGTCACTGGTTTTTATACACCAGCTACATTATATAAAGCTAAAATTAAAAAAGTAGTCCTCGTTTCTCTTAGTGAACTTTGCTTGTTATTATTCAGGCGATGTATTGAAGTCAAGTAAAATGGTGGTATTTTTCTTTTTATAAATAAATATAGTTGTGTCCAGTGCAAATAGTGGATTAGTTGAACTACCCAGTAACTTTTCTGATCACCTTTAGTTTCTTTGAATTCCGTAAAATTTTGATCATATCATGAATAGGTACCTAAACATTGAATCAAGTAAGTAAGCAGGTTACATAAATTTATTTTAATAAATTTGTTGATTGATACTGTTACTTACCTAACAGTATTCTTTATAGATAATGAAAAATATACTTATGTTGCGAGATTGAAAAAACATGAAATAGGTGCCTAAGTACCTACCCACAATAAGTTCTATGTTATTATGTTCATCTTCATTTTTCATTGTCATTCCAAATAATAAACTGCAATATGAAAAGGATCCAGCATCATTCCACTATAACTCTTCCACTAAGTACAATTCTCTGGAGTTTTCCGTGTGAAAGATATATTTCTTTTGTGCATATTTGAGTGACGAATAGAAACCCTTACAAACCTGTCACTGCCGTGGAATTTATTTTGATATTTCATTGTGTCTCTTGTCACCTAAGAATAACTTAGGCTTAATCTAGAAACACTAGATGCACTAGTCTTGAAGGTCTAACTGTCATGTTCCACCTATTAAAGACAGCTTATATCTTTGCTTTAAATTCTAAATTCGGATCACATAACACTTGGATAGTCTTAAAATCAATTTTAATGTCTAGATTTCAAGACTTGAGAGTTACGTGATGTGAATTGGCCAGTGGAACAAACTAGTCTGGATTTATCCTGTAATTGATTAACTTATTTGGTTTGAAAGCGATCCCAATTGATATACTTCAAAACGGTAGTGATCACTTTCGCAATTGGTTACGCCGTGATTGAATTCAAACCAATTCAATTGACTCTATTTAAAGATAATCAAGGCAATCCGTAATAAGATGCGTCTCGAAGGATACCAATTGAAACCAATTGCGCTTTACTATTACGCTGTCAGATACAATTCAAACCAATTGTTTGAGGGTACGTGGGTCGGTCTCCTATTGACAAAAAACCGACGTTTTCTTGTTTTTTGGTTTATTTAAATATTGATTACTATTGCGGTTTCGGTATACGATAAAAAAAAATGCATTTGCTTTTATAAGGACTAATTAAAGTTTCCTTTTCGATAAATATTGTTTGTTTATCAATAATCGTGATTTTTTTTAAATAATGTGCCACAAACAGTGAAAGATTACATAATATTATTATATAAGTAGATATATATAAATATGTACGTTTATTCAAACATTATAACGCATATATCAATTAACTTTAAAGAGGTTTTTTAATAAGACGAAGAATTTTAGATAGAAGGAAGTTATTGTCAGTAGAAAAGAAGACCTAAATAAGATTTGCGACTCTTAAGTCTGTTTTTAAGCGTCTTGAAATGTAAATGCTGTGAGATTTATGAGGTCCTATTAGATTTGTCTTAGCAGACTGACAGATGGATCTGTAACTCGAGGGTCATAAAGTTAGGGCTCAGACGTCCCTGGTGATTCCCTGAACAGAAATAAAATTCGTCTTCATCGACAATGTTACATTCTTGAATTAATCTACGTTTGTTAGGGTTTTATACCCTACTAGCGGTTCGCACGGATCCCTATTTTCTTTCAAAATAGCCTATGTCACTCAGGGTTAACGTGGCTTTCCAACGGTGAAATATTTTTTCAAATCGGTCCAGCCGTTTTTGGGCCTATTCATTACAACTAAACGGACCAAGTTTTCCTCTTTATAGTATTAGATAAGCAGTTTTAATAATATGGCAAAAAAGCTTTTAAAAACTCCATGTCATAATAATATTGCATTGTCATCCAATTTATACATGCATGCAGAATTTCAGCTCAATAAGTTCAGGTTATCTGCTTCAAAATTGAGTTCAAATATTCCATCCGAACAAACACACATTAACATACTTAAAAAATATATTATTATATGTTTGGAATGATGTTAACCAATTTAAATCATACGATTTTCAAGAATAATAAAAGATTTAATTTAACGTAATACTTACAATCGCTAAGGTACCTTCTTACAAAACGCTAAGGTAACTTCTATTATGTGGCCAATTACCTATAATTAATTAATTCTTCTAGCTAATTTACCCGAATAAAATCTATTTTTCTACCTATAAATTGAGGCCCTTGTACAACCAATGTATAACTCCTACGCTACCTGGCTGTGTGGGTAGGTACTAAGGTTAAGTAATTAAAACTGAAACACACTTTTGACGCACCTAATCTCATTAATGCAACCTACTTCCGTAGTAATGTTTGGATGATTACAAGTTAAGTGACTTTTATACGTTATTATTCCAACGCAGTCATTCGGGTAGACATCATGACATATTTGTCATATCGCCAAGCAATGTGAAACATAAATGACTAGGTAATATGGGTGACTATATCGCTAAAGTTCGAATGTTCTCAATGAGCAAATTGTGATCGTTAATATGAATGAACTACCCACGCTTTATAAAGTCTAACATATCGCCCACAGGTTGTCTGTCATAATTTTTGATACATCAAAAACGACTTAAAATCGTTATTTTGTGTCGTCTGATTAATGCTAGACAAACTCTTAATACTCACTATTATTATCAGAGAGAGAGAGGGCGATTCACCACTGCAAAAAGTACCTAATGGATAATTTTTACCTTATATTTTGTTATAATAATATACCTAATGAAAAATAGCTAGTAGAAAAAATCAAGACCCCCTAGTGGGGATTGAACCTACGCTGTGTGCTAACCTAACCTGCGAGCCTATGTTGAACTGTCTAGTCGATAGTATTGAGAACAATGTCGACAAGGTTTGTCGCAACGATATTGTTTCTTTCTCGAAATAAAGAAATAAGAGACGATATCAACATGACAAGATTTCTCGTGGTCGACAACGTTACCGATTTTTGACAGCTATTTTTGGACTCCGTCGGAATGTTTTGATTTTGTTGTGCTTCGTATTAAAGTAAAAAATTAATGCTTTGAATTAATACCAGACTGAATTGTTTTTAGTCAAGCTTTATTAGTATATTATGAAATCTGAAGCATTGTTTAATATAATAAGACGACACCGACATGACTAGATGTCGACTCGACAATTCATCATAGGCTCGCTGAGTGTTTGGATTAAATATCTCGTTCCTAAAAATTTAGGTACCTACCTATATTTTTAGAACTTTCTGATAATATCTGTAAGTACCTAAATGCTGCAAACAGCCCAAAGTGAGAAGTCACAATAACATTTTAGGTAGGTATTCAGGCGTTTCCATCTCGTCTGACGAATGCAAACAACGCCCACACCTCGTTACGAGAGCTTTTTCTTATTTTCTATTGAAAAATCAAATTTACTTAGGCATTTGAGGTCATTGACTTTTGTTGACATCAATCCTGAATTCTGATGCTTTTGCGGTTATTACACAGTGGAATATGACAATTGCAACGGGTTTAACCCGTACAGTATAATATTTTCATAATTGAACTAATTACTGATGTTTTCGTGGTTATATATTACACATTGGCATGTAACAACTACGAGTAGGTACCTATAACGGATTTAACTCGCGTAATTAATTTGCTGACTAATGCTGACGTTTAGAAAGACTTCAGCATTAGACTATTGTCAGTTCAGTCGGCTACGAATATGAAAACAGTAAAGTTTTCGAAACGTCACCGAATAAAATAATATACGAGAGTTAGATCTCTTATTGTTGTTTCATTTCAATCTATACTAATATTATAAAGCTGTAAAGTTTGTTTGTTTGTTTGTTTGAACACGCTAATCTCAGGAACTACAGGTTCGAATTCAAAAATTCTTTTTTTGTTGGATAGACCATTTACGAGGAAGGCTTTAGGCTATATAACATCACGCTGCGACCAATAGGAGCGAAGAAACAGTGGAAAATGTGTAAAAAACGGGGAAAATAACTACTCCACGCGGATGAAATCGCTGGCAGAAGCTAGTGTGTAATAACGGTAAAAGCATCAGAAATTATTAACTTTGTGATTCATTGTCTCTTGTTGACGGAGTTCGATTAAAACTTTTAATGAGTTTGTACATTTTTATCATCGCACGTTTCGGAGATATAGCATGAATTAATATTGTTTTGAATTTTTAAAAACAATTTTCCTACTTTATTTTTTACTAGCGGTCTCAGCAGACGTCGTACTAACCGACAAAGTAGATATTATGTATATACACTAAAAATTAACTTATTCTTCTTTTTGTGTATTCGGGTAAAAAGTAGCTTTTATGTTAATCCAGAATTTCAGGATATCATCTAACTTTATAATAAATTTCATCAACATCTAGTTTCAACTGCCGACAGTTTCCTGTCCTGAATATTAAAGGAATAATCTGCAATATCTATTATTCTGAAAACATGTACGAACACAGTAGGTAATATTGTTGCACCAATAAGAAATTTGTAGTATTGCTCATTTGTTCAATTTTCTGCACGAATTGACAGCTTTCGAGACTCCCATAAAATCGCCCTTTTATAATTGACTAGCGGCCCGGCTTCACCCGGATCCCTTTTTCTTATAGCCTATGTCACTCGGGAATAGTGTAGCTTTCCAAAGGTGAAAGAATATTTAAATCGGACTAGTCGTTTTGGAGCCTATTCAATCCAAACAAACGAACAAATAAACAAACCTTTCCTCTTTACAATATTTGCTTGTTCACTGTCGGGAAGCTACACTATTCCCGAGTGATATAGGCTATAAAAAAAGATGATCCGAGAGAAGCCGGGGCGCATAGCTAGTTTTATATATAAAGATCGGTAACGTAACCAATTAATTTTAATTTTTATACCGTTTTTTATATTTTTATCATCGTTTAAAACTATACAAGGTTTTTCCATATTAATAAGGACAAAGAGAAACAGTGACCCTTGAAATAACGTGAATAATGATTACAGTTCAAACAGGCGTAATATCGATCTCCTTTAAAAAACGATCACGTAAGCTGTTCTCAATACGATCATCAATTATTTAGAACAACCCCTTCTCGGGATGATAAATTGTTACCCAAAAGAACGGTTAGCCAGTTGACGATAGGAACACCAATCACATAGGCAATATATCTTACATGTGGCAGTAAAACAATTGCTCTTATTGAAATGAAACACTGCAACGGATTTAACTCGCATATTTTATTTTATTTGCTGATGTTTCAAAAGCTTCACAGATCTCATATTCGTAGCACGTAACTGTGGATCTGTGTTTGTAACTCTTTCACGTCTAAAGTACGGAATAGAAACTTGAGTTAAGTTTCATTTACAGTTTCTTTACAGTAAATAATACTTAATATAGCTTATACATTAGAATTACATCTGTTTTTCATACCCCTAAATTTTAAGGATGGTCCGCTAAAGTTTATTTTTTTTAATTTCGTATTATTATTTATTTATTCATTGGTATTATTTTTTAAATTCAGCATCCATTTTATAATAAAGAATCTCAAAAAACGTGGTACAAGTTCGCTGGGTCAATCAAATATACCAAACTAGCGGTTCGCCCCGGCTTCGCACGGATCCCTATTTTTTTTCAAAATATTCTATAGCCTATGTTAGTCAGGGTGAACGTAGCTTCCCAACAGTGAAAGAATTATTAAAAGCGGTCCATTAGTTTTTGAGCCTATTCATTACAAACATACAAAAACAGGTACAAATCTTTCCTCTTTATAATATTAGTATAGATAAAATAATATTATAGGTAATGGTAATGTATTATAGGTATTTCAGTCGCTAATGTGCAAATACAATTTTAATGAGTTTTAATTTATTACAATAATCCCTCTATTTGATAAAAGCCACGTATTATTTTAGCGATGCCTAAATGGTTAAACAAAAGAGCGACAAAATCCTTTGAATAATTACAGGATTGTGGTTAGCCTAAATAAAATTAATGCCACGAAAATGTGCTGTTATTTATATTATAATCTACTAGGTTAACTCTGTGGTATCATGTAGGTATGTGCTATTTAATATTACCTACCTATACTTACAGGTAAACTTTTTTTTCCTGTTTTTGAAATCGTTATGATATTGTTTATGTATGTGTCAAGTATGTGAGTTTATATTATGTGTGTATACCTAGTTTACTTAAAAATATAAGATTTAATTATATAGATGCATACCTATATAATTGAAATATATTATCAATTTTAAAAGTGTTAACTTAATAAAAAAGTTAAACTGGATCAGAAAACGTTAAAGAAAATATATTCAGTCCGTCAGTCAAATATTATAAGTGATACTTACGTGTCCAATAATCTATAATAATATTATAAAAAGGAAATGTTTGTTTGTTTGTTTTTTTGGATTGAATAGGCTCCAGAACGGCTGGACCGACTTCAAAAATGTTTTTACTGTTGGGAAGCTGCACTATCGAGTGACATAGGCTATAAAAAAAAGATGATCCGCGCGAAGTCGGGGCGGACAGGTAGTTATTGATAAACTACTTGATGGACAAATAAAAAACAATCGTCATGTCTATTTAATAATACAATCTTCACACTTATGTTTAATGTAAATTTTAACGGCTACCTCTAGCACAACAAGTTCTATATAAGTTGCTCAAAAGCTGAATAAGAGCAACAACGTTGTACAGCTTTAATACAGCTTACATACGAAGAACTTGTAAGCTGCATGTGATGCTACTTGAAAGTAAGTAAAAAGATATCCAACACACCAAAATACATTTTTAATTTTATATTAATATTACTTAGTAGGTAATAATCCAGATTTATCCATTGTTTCTATGGTATTAATGCGAGCCATTCATCAATTTGATCCGACTTGTAAGGGAATCCAGTGAAATCCGCTTTGGCATAGTAATCCAACCAATTTATTGAATAAGATCAATTGATTTATTGTTATATCGATCAGCGAGGCTATGATGAATTGTCGAGTCGACATCTCGTCATGTCGATATCGTCTTATTCTCGCGATAATCTATCAAAAATCAACGTTGTCGAAAACGAGAAATCTTATCATGTCGATGTCGTCTCTTATTTCTGCATGTCGATAACAAAATAATATCGTAACGACGAAACTTTTGCTTTTGCTTTTGACATGTTGTCGACAGTTCATAATAGGCACGCTGTAAATATAAATCTTAATGGAACCATAATTTTGATTTACGATTTAATAAAATTATTAAATAGGTCAAAACATCCTATTGTAGCTATAGGTAAGCTTTCATTAGGTACTCATTAATTAGGTACACCTAGGTGGGTATAATAACTTGGGTTAAGCTCTGATAAATATAAAAACACTAGCTGACCCAGCGAACTCGTACCGCGTACACATTTTTTTTTCTTTTTTTTTCCAAGTTTTCTCACCTTTTAAACCTTCCCTGGAGTTCTACAAACATTTTAAAACTAAAATCAGCCAAATCGGTTCAGCCGTTCTCGAGTTTTAGGGAGACTAACGAACAGCAATTGATTTGTAACGCGAACAGAAACTTTTGTCAATAACCGATTTTTTTATTTTTTCAATGAGTTACTGAAATGAAAACTTGATACAACTTGAAATGAAATAAAATACGCTGGTTAAATTCGTTATAATTATTTTTTCTTTCGCGGTTATTATACATTGGAATGAAACTATTGGCTTTGCATAGCTGTGTTAATCACTTTAGCATTAGACTATTGTCAGCTCAGTCGTGCTACGATTATGGAATCTGTAAAGGCTCCGAAACGTCAGCCAATAAAAATAAAATTAAATCCGTTAAAGTTGTTTCATTCGTTATAATTGTTTAATTCCAATGTGTAATCGCGAAGGTATCAGAAATTGTTGTGATTCAACTTGTTTGAAAATATATACCTTAAAGGGTGAAACTGAAATTTGTGTAGGTAAGTATGGAAAACCGAGGATGGAGTGCTAGTCTCATATTCTACAATACATCATAAGTGTGGTTCATAATATGATTACGACATTAATGTTTAGTTTACCTATATTGCTTAGTTTCCACAAAGTAAACCTATGGTTGTAAACTACAACAATACAGCGTCGTTATTATTTCAATATAATATTATTACGAGTAAGTACTGTATTATGATACAATTGCTTGGGTTTACTATCTATTGTAATAATTTAAATACGAATACGCCTGTATTGTCTGTTAGTCTGTCTTTATGTTATTTCTTCAACACAGCCGAGATGAAATAAAATTGTTACCATGGGAATCTTAACGTAGAAACGTAAAAAACGTGAAAATAAATAAATTAAGGCATATAAAGTAACTAGTACTACTAATTTTGCGC
Source organism: Polylopha cassiicola (assembly GCA_038024825.1). Classification (NCBI taxonomy): domain Eukaryota; kingdom Metazoa; phylum Arthropoda; class Insecta; order Lepidoptera; family Tortricidae; genus Polylopha; species Polylopha cassiicola. The sequence goes on from CP149059.1 coordinate 7,642,456, forward strand.
AGACGAAGTCGGGAACCGAAGCTAATACTGTGGTATAATTAGGTAGGTACTCTTAGAGTTGTCTCTAAGAGTCAAACTCGTGTTTGACGTCAAAGCAAACAATTAATGCCTGCTCTATGATCATTGCTTAACTGAAATGTTTGACAGTTTTCAATAGAATTATACGTTACTAGCTGTCCGCCCCGGCTTCGCGCCGATCATTTTTTTTTATAGCCTATGTCACTCGGGAATAGTGTAGCTTCCCAACAGTGAAAGAATATTGGAATGAAACAACTATTAACGGATTTAACTCGCGTATTTTTATTTTATTTTATTTGCTGACGTTTCGGATTCTTTACAGTTTCCATAATCGTAATCATAATCATAATCTTTAGCGTTAGACTATTGTCAGCTCAGTCGTGCTACGATTATGGAAACTGTAAAGAATCCGAAACGTCAGCAAATAAAATAAAATAAAAATACGCGAGTTAAATCCGTTAATAGTTGTTTCATTCCAATGTGTAATAACCGCGAAGGCATCAGAAATTATAGTGAAAGAATATTTAAAAACGGTCCAGCCGTTCTGGAGCCTATTCAATCCAAACAAACAAACAAACTAAAAATATTAGTATAGATAGGATTATTAAGTAGGTAGTATGTTAATCCTTAAAACTATGTTAGTCTTTAAGGTGTTCGTATTTTTATATTGTAATCGACCGAATCTCGTTCTGAAGTAGCAAGTGCATTACCACATTAAAATAATATTTTATATAATTAATTCTATCACACTTTATAGAAGAATTTTATTCGAAATAAAAAAAATGGTTAGGTTTACCCTTAGGTTCAAAGTAAATCTACCTGGCGGTACTTTATTTTTTTACTCGTAATGTGATCCCACGTTAACGATTTATTTTTAATTGTGTAATAAAATATTATAGTGTAAACTTTCACTCTGTTAAAATTTATAACACGGAGAAAACAAATTTGCTTGAAATTATTATTAGTTAGATAATTGAACTGGATGAGCCTTTATTATATACTTATTACAAGTTTCTTGGAAATCGTTACTGCTCGGAAATTAATACAACTAGGTACATAGATAAATAGGTATATACAAAATATACATCTAGCTTCTCTCTGTTTGTCTCATTGATCGACTGATATAGTATGCCATAAAACCTCCAGTCTACGAATTGTACCAACACAATAGTCGTTTTGCACAATCCCTACTAATATTATAAATGCGTGAGTAACTCTGTCTGTCTGTCTGTCTGTCTGTTGCTCTTTCACGCCTAAACGGCTGAACGGATTTTGATGAAATTTGGTACAAAGAAAGTCTGGAGCCTGGGAAAGGACATAGGCTATATTATATTCCGAAATTCTATCCCTAAGGGGTTAAAAATGGGGTGCAAAGTTTGTATGCAACAACGTGATTCCTTGGTCCGATCTATTTCAAATTTTACATAAACATTCTTTAACAGAATTGATGGAGTACGTGTTTCGTATTTTATTGAAATTCACCCCCTAATGGGGTTAAAAGGGAGATTTTCTTCCAAATTGATATGAATACTACTTAGTGCTTTTGATTTTGACACATATTTAAAAAGTATAATGTAGGTATGCATAGCAACGGTTGCTAATGTCATTTCTGACATTAAATAAATTCCCAAACTGTTACGTGTATGATTTCTTCGGTGTTAACGAAAATGGCATTATTATGTAATATCCCGTGGATCGTGTAATGAGGACTATTTAATAATATTCCTGAGTAAGCAGACCCCGTTTAACTTGCGAGGGAAAACTGGTGTCATTACGCAGAGAAATAGAAGTGTTCTTCGCGACCAAAGCTGACATATATAAAAAAGCCGTGATAACAGAGGTGACGGAATGGGACGAGACGGAGGTAAAGCAAGCTCGCGCGAGCTCCGGACTGAGAAAATGACCCTGAACATATCCTCAAGACCGAGTGAGCTTATAAGATTAAATTGTAAAATTGTTTTGTTGTTTTGTTAGATCTTTGTAATAAGTGTGGTAATCAATCCTTAAATAAATAGCCAGCTAAACCTCACGTGTATGATTTCTTTAAAAACTTTGTCCGATTAAAAAAAAAATGTTGAACTCAGTGGTAGCTGTATAAATTATGCGATTTCGAAAGTAAGATAGGTAAGTACTTATGTACTTAGTTTGCATATTGTACATGTTAAACTATTGTTAGCTCCATTTATTACGAATATAAGGGAAGTGTTAGGCAGCAGCCGGCGAAGCGTCAGATCCGGTACTTTTAATAAAAGTATATTTACGACATAACATTAACAAACCAGGTTTTGTCAGTATACTAATAATATACTAATTAATTGAACTGCGACCCAACAATGCACAAGCCGATCGAGCGAAGCGAGCGTGCCGCGGTAGCGGCAAATGAAGGTCTCCTTTAGGTACGACGACGAACGAAGCGAGGAGGAGTGTTAGGTAGAATCCTGATCGTCCAGCACGCGATCCAAGCGAGCGAAGCGAGCATGCTGCGGCAGCGGCCGGCGAAGCGTCAGAATTGGTACTTTCAATCAAAGTATATTTACGACATAACGTTAACAAACCAGGTTTTGTCAGTACACTAATTACTTGAACTGCGACCCTACAGGGCGAAAACCGAGCGAGCGTGCCGCGGCAGCGGCAAATGAAGGTCTCCTTTAGGTACGACGATGAGCGAAGCGAGGAGGAGTGTTAGGTAGAACCGTGATCATCCAGCACGCGATCCAAGCGAGCGAAGCGAGCATGCTGCGGCAGCGGCCGGTCAAGCGTCAGATTTGGTACTTTTAATGAAAGTATATTTACGACATAACGTTAACAAACCAGGTTTTGTCAGTATACTAACAATATACTAATTAATTGAACTGCGAACCAACAATGCGCAAGCCGAGCGAGCGAAGCGAGCGTGCCGCGGCAGCGGCAAATGAAGGTCTCCTTTAGGTACGACGACGAGCGAAGCGAGGAGGAGTGTTAGGTAGAACCGTGATCATCCATCACGCGATCCAAGCGAGCGAAGCGAGCATGCTGCGGCAGCGGCCGGTCAAGCGTCAGAATCGGTACTTTTAATGAAAGTATATTTACGACATAACGTTAACAAACCAGGTTTTGTCAGTATACTTATTAATTCAACTGCGACCGTACAGCGCGAAAGCCGAGCGAGCGAAGCGAGCTTGCCGTGGCAGCGGCCGGCGAGGCGCCAAAACCGAATAGAATTAGGATGAATAATTAATATGGTAAGTGGGAAATACGTTAAGGAAATAAAACATTATGTGGAAAAAAAAAACATCCATATGATGTTAGGAAAACAAAAGATAGGTCATAAGAGTGTTAGTTAATAATCATTATGACATAAAACGTTAGGGAAATCAATAATAGGTTAAAAAACGTTAGAGATTCAGATATAGATCCGTATTCTAATGAAGTTCACCCCATAACGGGGTTAAAAATTACGCGGACGAAGTCGCGGGCAAAAGCTAGTAAAGTATAAATAAACAAATAATGTTTGAGATTAATAATTTCTGATGCCTTCGCGGATATTACAAATTGGAATGAAACAACTATTAACGGATTTAACTCGCGTATTTTTATTTTATTTTATTTGCTGACGTTTCGGATTCTTAACAGTTTCCATAATCGTAGCACGATTGATCTGACAAAAATCCGAAACGTCAGAAAATAAAATAAAATAAAGATACGCGAGTTCAATCCGTTAATAGTTGTTTCATTCCAAAATGTTTGAGATTTTTATTCTTACTCGAGTTTCGATTGGCAAAAGCCAGAAATATTATTTTGAACTAAAAAATGTCTTCATATTTGTAGTGTTATTCAAAATCACATTTCGGAAGGCGATGTCGTTTCACGGGTGTCTGGCGTCGAACAATACGTACTAACGATCCGTGTGGGTACAAATTTCCTTGCCACACTACGACGATACATAAATTCATATATCATTAATCATTATCGCTTATTTTACTGCTTGTCATCTATCTTATCTTATATTTATGTATATTTAGATACATATATATATATATATATAATTCTACTGTATGTGTGTACTTACTCGTATATCATTGAACTCCTTCTGTTGAACTCCGGTACGGGGATGCCTCGAGGGTCGGCAGGCTAGAAGAATTTACGAGGCTTAACTGTTCTAAGTAAATATTTACTATTGTTTTTACAATTTAGCTTAATTGCGTCGATGTCGTATGCATGTGTGTGTGCGCCTCGTAGACACATCGGCTGCGCACACACATGGTAGGCGTTAACACCTAAACGGCTGGACTGATTCAAATTATTTTGTATGCGTTTGGGTGGCGTACCGAATGGCTTAATTTTATAAATCAGCCTGACAGATGGTGCTGCAGTCGGTATTCTCAAAAAATGCAGAATAAAGTTCACCGGAACAGCTAGAATTTAGAATTTCACGAAGCGAATTTTGCGTGACCATAAAATTTCTTTGTAGATAAAAGTTGTTATTGAATTTAGGGATCGGTAAATGAAAAGTGAAGCATTTTTAGATCGTGTTGTTAATATTGTTAGCCGGAAACCGGGACAAAGTCCCCCGGTAGGCGAGATGCCCTCGTTGGCATATTTCGCACCGTTGTAAATAGACGAAAGGCACATATAAATTGTGTATGACTTGAGACATTTTTCCATTGATGTAGTGACCTTAATTCAATACAGTAAAAAAATGTATTTTATTTTGGTGAGAGGAAAGAAATCGAGGAGTATAAGGGGAGGTATTCAGGTCATTCTTTGGCTTACACAGACGTCTTGCAAAATGGATTGAATGCAAGCTCGGAACTGTTGAATCTCAAATATTCCCCGGCACTTGGTTGGAACTCTCGCCCCTAAGGAATATTTGTTTTAAATTGAAAGCTTTCTCTTTTGACTTGAATACGGCGCGAGTATAACCAAATAGGTCATATGTTGACAGTGAGTTTATTCTAACGGTCTGAATAATCCATATTTATTTAAGACTTTTCACCAACTCCCTTTTTCCTATAATTGCATTTAGTTACCTAAACCCAACTGGGTACCTAAAGGCAGTGATAATGGAACAGAATAAAATAAATATCAATTCTCGGAATTTCGAAATAAAAGCTTTCAATATCGTTCAGACCGAAAGAGATTATATTAAAGGTACCTACACCTATTTTATTTTATGAATTCTAAGAATTGAACGAAAATACGTACCTATTTGAAATTAAAGTTGAATATATTATGCAGTGTGTAGATTTTTGTACGCTTTAATATTACTCCTTTTGCTTTACGTCATATTTTTAGTAGAATTTTTCGTTTTATTAAATTTAATAAATGTAGTAATAACGTAAATAAGACCCCTTCTTTGATAAGTGTTATAGAATCTAGATCAAATGAAGTTACGTATTCGCTAACGCTATTCGATTATGTAATACTAGCTTCTGCCCGTGACTTCGAACTCCACCTTTTTTGCAGTCGGTTTTTAAAATTTAAAATTTAATTGTAAAATTGTATAATTGTATTTACTGCAAATGACTGCTAATTAAGCTAGTATTAAGAAATTGACTTGTAAATCTATAATATTTTTACCAATAAATGATCTGAATCTGAATCTGAATCTGTTAAAAAGTAGCCTATGTCCTTTCTCAGGCTCCAGACTTTCTTTGTACCAAATTCATTTAAATCGGTCCAGTAGTTTTAGCGTGACAGCGTAACAGACAGACAGACAGAGTTACCTTCGCATTTATAACATTAGTAGGAATGTACCTAATAACCGCGAAGGCATTAGAAATTAGGTAGGTATTAAAACAATCGACTCAAAATTTACCAATCTCCTTTTGTTGCTTCAATTTCAATAATTATTAATTTCTTACATCTAAAGGAAATTAATTTAAAACGGTACAATTCCGAATGGGTTTTCTCAGAAACAACAGCAACAACGGATCGCAATTCCATTTACTTTAATGCGGTTTTGAGTGCACCCGCATTGCAGTTATAACATGTGAAACTTTAATTGATCCGACTTTTTTATTTTCCACTTGGACAACAACGATGAAAATGACAGTTCTAAGTTAAGTTTCAAACAGAAATGTTTTTCAGTATTGGAATGAAACAACTATTAACGGATTTAACTCGCGTATTTTTATTTTATTTCATTAGCTGACGTTTCGGATTCTTTACTTTACTTTAGCGTTAGACTATTGTCAGCTCAGTCGTGCTACGATTATGGAAACTGTAAAGAATCCGAAACGTCAGCTAATAAAATAAAATAAAAATACGCGAGTTAAATCCGTTAATAGTTGTTTCATTCAATGTGTAATAACCGCGAAGGCATCAGGAATTATTATGTTTTTCAGTAATTTTTGCTGTCCGTCAGAGATAACAAAAAAATGGCAAACTGAGAATCTTCATTTTTTTTCAGTGAATTAACTGTATCACTGAACAAAATTTACTTCAGTTAATAAAATGAACATAAGTACGTTTCTATAACATGTAAGTACATCATTTTTAGGGTTCTTTACCTCATGAGGAACACTTATATTTTTTAAATACTACCTCCTGCACCCAAGTTGACCTTAAACAAAAGAATGCAATATGCCTACTTAATTCAGTATATTATATTTATTTTACAGCAAGGTTCCGTTTTCGGGTGGTCATATTTAAAATAACCCTTGTATTGTAATAAGGACGGGAAACATTAAATTTATAATTAGCTGTGATAACCGCGTAGGAGCGCAGTGAAATATTGCAAAACGAAATTTGCATAATAAAGACTTTACAATCCTTAAAAGCTTGGCGTTTGTATAATTTATAATCCCCGTCACACCAGGCATTATTTGAAACTTTTGGGATGAGAAAGTTAAAATTGAGACACACCCCAATTCCTTTTATCAACAGACCTACTAACGCATAATGAAGGATAAAACCTACTTTGCTTATTAAAAAAAAGTTAGAGCCAGAAGGTGCTAGAGCTGGTTCTTCTTAGTCGTATCCATCATGACTGATGAGCGTGGTTCGTTGGTTTTGTTTGGTCACAAATACATTCTCGCCAACGATTCCGGTCCATCGCTTTCCTCACCACTTCGTAAAATTTCTGAGAGCTAGAGCTAGAGTGTAAATCCTCGGAACTCAGAATTCGAGAAGCCTACGGAGTAACGAGTAAGATCCTGCGTGTCTTGACGGTGCTAGGCTGCCGGATTAGTCTGTCACTTGGACGCACAAAGGCCCGGCTTCATACGGATCAAGTGCGGAAAACAAGCCCATCACCAATACCAATACCAAGGTGGTAAGGTATTCATATTCATATTCATTGCTTATTATGTGCATTACATTAGGTCTTACAAATTAATAGGTAGTCGGTACATAACAACCCTGTAAGGGCACTGCAATAGTCTTATATACTAGTGATTTTATTATAATAATATGTTAGTTAGTTATAATTATTTTACAATGTCAAGGTATTAGTTATATTAGTGATTAAATTATTTATTATGATTATTTCACTGGAACATATTAATATTACACAAAATGTCTATAAAATATAAGAATAAAACAATAATAATAACAATATAAATCAGTCAAATTAATAGAATCAATAAAATCAATAAAATGTCCCTAACTAGGTATTTTTCGGCTCTATTCATTGAGGAACTCCTGAACACTATAGTAAGGTTTTTGAATCAATAATGTCTTTAATCGTCTTTTGAATACATTTATGTGAGTTTCCTCTTGTATTTCTTTAGGTAGCTTATTGTAAATTCTTATCGTCATGCCGAAGGGGCCAGTGTGGACATAAAAAGGTGTAAAGAAAAAATTAACTTATTGTTACCGAAGGATGCACTGTAATAGAATGCTATTTAATAGGAATGGAGGAATTTATTAAATTTATACATAATTTTAAATTATTGAATTAATACGACACAACTTAACACCAACTAACTGACAACTAAAAAGTAACATTAGAACGTAAAAATCTATGAAAAGTAAAACTATATACAATGCGCAAGGAATACGCAACACTTATAATAATAATAATAATATAATAATAAAAACTTTATTTCATACCAAGATCCATATATAATGTTAGTAATTCTTATCATTAATGTTAGTAATACATACCTAACTATAACTAATTAACTATACTTATTTGCTAAATTGGACAAGACTCTTTATCTGCCCAACCCATAGTACATTAGCATTGGACAGTCAAACCTGTCTGCAATCACAGCCAGTACGCTATTGGGGCTACCCCTCAGACGGTCCAGCGTCGAGCCGATTCTTTTCCGCATGATTGCATGAAAGCCGTCCGTGTGAGCTTCAGCGAACATAAGTGACGCACTATACCACTTATACGTAATTGTACCTGCTTAACGTTTTTTATAAGAAAAGTCACGTTTTTGAACTTGAACAAGTTAGCCAATCATAGGTGACATGGGTCATGCTTTAAAAGTCCACGAAAACATAAATGGATACGTTTTGGTATTTCATAAATGGAAGATAACGCCATTATTAAAAAATAAGTTTTCCCAAAAACTATCAGTGTCCCTTGACCCAAAAACTCTATCCCCTATTTCCTATGCCATGCTGACCGACGGTTCGAGTCGCTGCTTGAGTTATTGGCAACTATTTATGACGAAGATAGTCATAAAATATTATGGACATTAATATTGATGTTTTAATATTCGTGCTTTTGCCTTATATTGCGGACTAGCTTTTATTCGCGATCACGTCGTGCATAGAAGTCAAAAATGGTTCTAATAGGATTTCAAGATTTTATTTATTAGAAGTATTCTTAGATTATTAGCAGTGTTAGTAAAAATATAACCATGATCTGTGATTGAAGATTATGCGATTACATGTAATCACGACTACCTAATTGATGATTATTTTTAGTATTACACTACTGTAATCGCAATCGTTATTTTATAACCGCAATTTGAAATACATTTATCAAGAAAATGTTCCGTTATTTTACTATATCGTCGCGTCGGTTTGCTTTTACTTAAATTTACACGAAATGAAAATATTAATACTGCAATAAATAAAATAATAATCAAATAGTCATGACCAAGTACATAAATCAAATAGTCAAAGTGATATTATGGGTAGGTTTAAGAGCTCGGTCTGGCGTAACATGTTGTAACCATGGTGGAATCATACACAATTTATTAAATAAGAACTTTTAGTCTTAGTACCAATATTTAGTGCATGATGTGTACACTACTTTGGTTGATAGACTGTAAACTTTTATAAATAAGAATATCATGTAATTAAGCACATGTAATATCTATTAACTGTTTGTGTACCATATTAAAATAAATAAATAAAAATAAAATTAGGTACCTACTGGGTATTCAAGCTACTGAGTAATCCAATTATAAAGTAATTGGTAACTAAGTAATCAAATTACTTATTTGATTACATTTGTTACCGATTGATGCGAACACTGTTGTATAGATATAAGTATATTACTGACATGAGTAAGGTTTTTTGGCGACAAGTAATTATTAGTATATCGATTGTCTACCAAAAACAAAACATTAATTTTGTTTTTGTACTCCGTTGTCGTTCTCACTTAACAAATATAAGCGTCACAGACGTTCTACAAAACACACAGTTTAATGAATATTTCTTAATTAGGTAAGTTAGATCGTTGTTAGTGGTTTGGGGATGCAAAATTAAGTAACTTTAGTAAAACTAATTATCACTGTCGCGACACCAAATCTTTGGTAACATTTAGCGAGTTAATTAATGTCGATACATTAATTCACATCAATTTTGGCTGAAAAATAATTAAAACTTCTTACCACTTTAATAGCAGAGTATCTGATACACCAAATGATGCTCGAAAATAGTATATTAAATTGACAGAAAGGTTTATACAATTTTGACATTAAAAAAATTGATGCATGCCGTTTATAATTCATGGAAAAGTTTCGACACGGCACCGTATTGAATTTATTTAAAAAAATAATAATGTTAATTATTATTAGCTTATATAAGACCTACCGAAATTCTATCTTGATATCGATATGTATGTGTCATATCTACGTTAGTGAGCATTGATTATGTCATTTTTGTATACTTTCAAAAACAAAAAAAATACAAAAAAAGTACTTTTGTTCTCAAGTCCCTCTTGCCTGATCTCCCCACATATTATTATTAAGACGCGACAGTACCTCCTGAATAGTTATATCCAATTCTCACCAAACGACATGGTCTAAGACACAATTAATAAGAAAAGAAGACTTATTATGTAATTCGGTAGCCACTTTCATTAGGGGTCGATGGCCTTTGCTTAATGTTCCATTACAGTATAATTTCGTAATTTATTCTTCTTATACACTCGGCGGATGTGTTAGCAATTCTATTTACTCGAGCGGAGTCGTACATTCTGTTTACTGAACTAGTTTGCTTCAGAGGCACTTTTGCCTGAACTCCTCAAGTGGCTTCTAATTCCACTAACGTGCTTTTGACGTATTAATATTATAGTGTTAAGAGATTTGCCTTCTATGTTTGTGTGACTGTTTTAGCTGTTGATTTTCTTCGATTATTTCATACAAGTTTGTATAAAATAAATAGTTTTAAATGTTACGTGAAACTTTGAAGTCAATTGGAGTCAGCGAAGGAAAATGATTGGTTAGAAACTATGGACAAAAGTTGCAGCACGGTGGCGCCTTTTTGAATTATACTGAACGATTTATTACTATGAAGACAAAATAACCTATACACAACAACCATAAGAAAATAACCATATTTGACGTGGAAATCGACACATATCTTATATGCATACAAGAATTGCTCATAGTTTACCTTTGTAATTTGTTTATTAATTATACCTACAAGCAAACATTTATTAGTTATTCAATCATCATTGGCTAAATTTACCGTCAAGATTTATGAAATTTTCTTCCTTGTACAAGGGTACTACAAAAGTGCGTCGTCAGGTCACTGAATGTGTTGAAAACTATTTCGAAACCCCTATAAAACCTCTATATACTGGATTAGCCAGACAGAAGGCTTAGCAGAATTTATGCCCCTATTTACAATGAACATAGCAATTTGGGGAATGTCTTCAACTGTTTTACGAGTGTCGAATACCTTAAACTCAAATACACAAGAGATTTTGATAACGTGAAGAATTTAAATTGTATCTTACCCGACTGCAACGAGATGAGAGGAAGTTATGATTTAAACATCATCGTCATTAGTACGATAAGTAACGTGGTTAGTTTTCGGTTTAAAAATGTTTCTTTCTCACAGCGTTGTTTACAGTAATGGTCACACTGTGACTTTTGTGACATAAATGAACAAAATTTAATTTGGTATACAATTTAATAATTACATATCGTAAATGTGTAGCATCCTCTAAAGTTTCGTGTCAGATTCACTGAATTCCCTCCTGCCCTAAACTTGCGAAGACCTATTTGAGGTGGGTCATAATTAAATGCCCAGGGAACACTTCACAAAACTGCCGTGATAAGTTAAAAGGGCGTATATGCATTGCACGCATGAGGTCTATAGGCTCTTTTGGCTTGGCCCGGCAGAAAAGCTCTAAGAAACTTTGTTTACCGCCCCGTCATGTTCATGTTGAAAGTTCTAAGATCGACCAAGATACCTTAATTACTGTCGGTGACTATGGAAATTCCATTGTACGCATATTTTCGATATAGAAATAAGGAATAAGAATTTATTTAATGCTATACATAGTTATAACAAAAACGGCAGATATATCTTTTATGATCGGAGATACAGATAAAAACACAGTAGGCATTGTGAGAGATGTATATATGACAGTTCCAAAAGGCTACGACTTACAGTTACAGCATTGTTTTTTTCAGCTGGGCCCGGACGAAATAACGACATTCAACCTATAGATACGACTGAATTGGCGCGCAATTCGCCAACCTACATTCGACCACCTCAGTAAGTAAATCAAAAACATCTAAATAAGTAGGTAGATACTTTATTATTGAAAGTTCGTAAAAAGTTCTTTATTTGGATAATTTAAGCATGGGCTGACAAGCTGAATTGCTGATACGGCAATAAAGATTCTTAAAAGCCACCTATCTAAAAAGTTTTAAGTATATAATAATATAACTTTATAAACGCTGTATTAGGGTTTTCGCTCTTATATAGGTAGAACTTGTGCACTAGGTATATGAGTTATATGTTGCACGATATATTAAACCGTCCAAAATCGGAATACCATTAATTTATGTCATAAAATATATTCAAACCTTAATGCTATGTCAAAATTTGGTCACGTTGTCAACAAATCCAACTAATGACTTTACGACACGAAATCCAACAATATTGTCGTTTGATTTAATTGGTATTTCTGATAATGGGTGTTTTCATTCTCTCTCGGATTTTCAGTAGATTCTTGCCCTTTGTAACACAGGATGTCCCACGTGAATGCCACGTGTACAATGCCATAAAATTTGATAATTTAATAGACATTCATACTAAATACTGCACCAAGAGCTTACAAAAAAAATCTCCTAATTCCCTAAAGAAATATCTGAATAGGCATGACGATTTAGTTTACAAAAAAATATTGGACACGTATTTTTTTATTTCGCATTTGAATAATAAATAATACAAATAAACGAAGATAAGTGATTCTTAAATGATTGGGGGTGCGTGACATCACGGTTTAATATAAATTGTACCATATCGTGACGTCACAAGCCGAGAAAAGTACTAGGTACTAAGAAAAAAGTAGTACTGACTGTATCTCCTGAATTGTGAACCTAAAAACGAGTTCATAAAATTCCCTATAAAAGCAGGTGTGTTGAAAGAGGATTTGCTAAACGTCAACAAATTAAATAGCCAAGGAGCTCCCTATATACCTTCAGTTTAAGTCAAAACGCTTACTGCCCTCGAATAATAAAGCAATTAATAACACGATCCTTTGTCCCTTTCATGAATTATTGATTAACGATCGACAAACACATATTTGCTGTCGATTTCGTTATACGTCCAACTGTATGGCTCTTAAGTCTATGGTAATAAGGAATCAAATATGTTTATCGCTGTTGATGAACGTATTAGATAATGTAGGGGGTTTATTCCCTTATTTTAATTACGAAATCGCGTCCTTACTCGTAATTAAGCCGAAATATTCCTTTCTGACCTTCTGGAGTTTTCGTGGTTGACATACCTGATGGATAACAACAACATTTTTCAAATGTTTTACCTATTAAGCTCTGTTTCACAACTGTCCGAATAACCTCGAAATAACTTACTTATAAATAAATTAACTAAGAGCTATGTGGCGGTGGTAAGTACCTACAATTAAATAAAATATAATATTATATTGCCGTAGGTGCCTATACGAAAGGTATTTTACATAATATGGTACATTTTACATGTACCTATGACTAATAACTTACTCGAGAATCGTTTGGACACTTGTGAAACAGGTTAAAAATCAATCGGTTATAAATGTAATCAAATTACTTATTTCACTACTCAGTTACCGATTACTTTGTAATTGGGTTACTCAGTAATAAAAATACTCATTGATTTTTGATTGATGTAATTGAGTAAGTAATCATGATATTTTTTTTTATTTGTTGCAGTATTTAGATTATTATATACATTACGTGTGAACAGCTAAGAAACAGAAGATTTCCTTGAAAAAGTAATTGGTAATATCGGTTATAGTATAACGATTGCGATTACCGTAGTAAATAATTTAATTACTAACTTAAAATAATCATCAATCGAGTAGTCATGATTACATTATTATTTCATAAATAAATAAACCTAAACCTCTCCTTCTTTTTGTTTAGAATAAATCGGTTTAAGATTAACATCAATATGTCTGTAACTTGTTGCAGTATTTATTGCAAAGCAAACGCGCCTATTTAACAAAAGTCAAATATCATCGTACAGACTCTTGCGCGTGACCCGACACGCTCTTGGTCGCTGTATACGAGATATCAATCAAACGCTTATCTTTTATCAATGTCGTGCGCACATGACCGAACGGTTACATTGAACTTTTTTCACAAACTCTCAGTAATCGATCTTAAGGTAACTTAACGCAAACTGTCGATATTCTGTGATGGATTTGCAAGAACTTCATTTATCGTACCTTTGGAACTTGAATGTTCCCGTCGAAGCTTTTAGCTTGATTGTCATTAATATCCTAGAGGACTTTGGCAATTGCTACCTATATCTGTATAGGTACCAATCGCGATTTATTGGGTACTTACTAGATATAGATAGCACAGGTCAAAAATGGTAACGTTAATTCGTCAGAGCTAATCTCGGACCTTGATTTCACTTGACTTATATTTCTACTAGCGACCCGCCCCGGCCTCGCAGGGCTTGAATCACTCTATCTATTAAAAAAGTGCATCAAAATCCGTTGCTTACTTTTAAAGATTTAAGCGTACTTAGGAATATAGGGACAGAAAAAGCGACTTTGTTTTATACTATGTAGTGATGTTCCCTAGATGGGGCAGAGGGATTTCACAATGCGTCGCCAAACTGGTCTGTCCTAAGCTTCGCTTCAGCTCGCTCCAGTCTTCCCTATGTTCCTCCGCAAAAATCGTCCGCCGCCAGGACCTAGTATCTAGGTAGTGACTGCTATAAATTATAATTGTCTTAAATTCATTAGATCAAGACACGAAGTTACTGGCTGTCTCGAAACATCTACAGTAATATTATAAAGAGGAAAGGTTTGTTTGTTGGTTTGGATTGCATAGGCTCCAAAACGGCTTGACCGATTACAATTCTTTCACTGTTGGGAAGCTACACTATTCCCGAGTGACATAGGCTATTAAAAAAAGATGATCCGTGCGAAGCCGGGGCGGGCAGCTAGTTTTCTATAAAGTCGTGGTTAGGTAAGGAGCTAAACGGCGCACCCAATGCACCCGGTATAGAGTAGGTATATTGTGTGTACGGTAACCTTAAAACGTCAACAGAACCTTGGCTTATGTCCAACACTAAAAAGAAATCCCGATTATGTAAATCCACCATTAGACCGAAATATCGCCCCTTTTCTTAAGTTTATCTTGTATAAAATTTCAGTATTTTTCATCCCAGTTTTATTTTTAAAAAGAGATTTCCTTGCTAATAGAGGCTACCTACGCTAATGTTGTGGTTTTTGGAGTGAGTTTTCCTTAAATGAAAATCGATTCAACGAATTGTAGACGGTAGACTATGAATTGTTTTTAGTTAGTACTAATTTATAAATTTATTTTACAGATCATTTTGTTTTTTTTTCTCTAAAAAGAGATTTTCTTGCTAGGTCCTTTGGGCTAACATTGTGTTTTACGAAGCGTTTTCCTTAAAAAGAAATCAATTTCATTAATTGTAGACTGTAAGCCAACATTGTCTTAAAATACTATATTTTTAAAATTATTTCACAGTTGGATAATGATGTAAAATTTTCATATTAAACACCCTGTGCGTAAAATGTCGACAGATGGCACCAACTTTCTTAACACTTGTTGTCACGTTCCGATTTTACTGTCCGTTAGCGGAAAGATTCACTTTCATAGGCTAAAATACAATTTATTAATGTTCGGCACGTGTTCAAATATTTAAAAAATGAAGAAATGATTCGATATTCTTACAACGCATTAATCATTTTGAATGATTAATTTAGATGCTCCAGAACGTATTTAAATAACATTCTGATTTAATGATTTATTTATTTTGCAGTGTAATAAGACTGCTCAAATTCTACACGGCATTTTTTGCTTAGTTTGTGACTTAAATAAAAGGATCTTTTTTTAAAAGGTCTAATTAACAAAATGCACACATGCATGATAATGTGATTTATATAAAAACTCACGAAAAGGTCGCTCGAGAAATTATCAAATTGCATTTGCAGAGGAGCGAAATTATAAAAATTAATTAAAAATCTTATTTAAAAAGCTAGAATTTTTATGAAGTTAATTATGAATTTTTCGTTATTGGCTTTGATTAAATTCTTCAAATTTGACAGCGGGAGAGCGCTTGATCAAAAATAATTTCATTTTTAATTTAAAGGCGTTTAATTTCTAAGGTCAATTAATATAGCTTATATTAGTACATAGCTTATAATTTGCCTATATATTTCGTTCCAGTATCATATGGGAAACTGTTATAATATTATATTCGATTAAATTTAACACCAAAATAACAATTATTCTAGTTTTTAATATGAGACTGCCTTGAATATTGAACAATCGTGTGCTTACTCAGTTTACTACTAACTTGGAAATGGAAACTATAAAATATTTAATTCGTAGTAACATAATCATATATTTTAAACGCCAGTAAAATCTCCTAAAATCTAGCTTTCGTAATTAGCGGCATAATTACTTATTTATTAATCCCAAAGGGCGTCTAATTATTACGAAACCGTAACTACATTTCCTTTATTTCTTCCAAACCTAGGTATAAGTGCCTATGCTGTAATAAAGCTGTACGTAATGTTATACCGTAAGTACGGTAAATGTACGAAGTGGTCTGTAATAACCATAAAGTTATTTGTAAACTAATGTATGTGGTAATTACGTGCTATAATGATACTGAGGGTGTGATGATACTGTTATGCGAATCTAGTTGTTTTGGTGTTCCATTTTATTAGTGTTCCGTACCTCAATAGGAAAAACTAAACCCTTTTAGGATCACGGTTTGTTCTCTGTCTGTCTGTCTAGACCCTTTTTCTCAGGAACGCGTGGAGGTATCAATCTGAATTTCATATCGAATACTCAGGTTTACTGTCCCTTGGAGCTGTGAAAAAAATTGCCAACGCAATCAAAAGATACAAAAGATTATGTGATCTCTGTTTTGTTTTTTATATACCTACATATCGTCGACCGTAGGTTCAATTATGGTAAGGGACAAAATGCCGAAAATGAGTTAAGTATACAGTTTTGTTCAGAATTTTGCGCTCTTTCGAATGGTGTATTCGAAAAAATTCTAGCTAAAAAAAAATGTTCCTTACCATAGTGATTTTTAGGGGTCACAAGTCAAATTATCCCTCGGACAATAATGTATCTGATAATTTTTGAACAATAGCATCTTGGAATAGTGTAATTACCGCCGTAAACTCAAATTAAATAAGGTAAGGGTCTTCGCATTCTATTAATTACATGTACATTGTTTTTCATAAAGAGAAAATAAAAAATATCACCCATACCTTAAAAATATTGCACAAGTTTTAAAATATTTGTCCCTTACCTTAATTTACATTAGCGTACCTAAGGAGATGTTACCGTTACACTAATTTTATCATAACAACTCGGGATGTGTCATCACGTGAATTCAAATTTAAATAACTAAGACATAGAGTCTAAAATGGAGTAACAAAATATTTCAAGATGACACACTTTTCTAATAAAGGTGCGATATAATTGTCTTCATTTTACAATTTTTGTAACTTCATAATACAAGATACAGGCATGTGTTTATATAAGATATGCTGCAAAATGCAAGATTAGAGTAAAAAAATAGCATTGAAAGAAGAAGGAGTAATGTTTAGGATGCTTTAGGATAATTGTTTCCAGCTTGCAGGTACTCTATTGATTATATTCATTCGAATTCATGCAAGTAATATTTATTAATACCATAAGTATTGTAATACATAAAAAATACGACCAGATTATCAAAAACAACAGTAAAACCTACTGCTTTCTTTACAGGATTATGGTTTGAATCTAATTTTAATCGTCTTAACTTCTTTTCTATTGTCTCAAAGATTTCAAGACACCTTCACAAGACAATTCATCGTTATTGGAAACTGTATTATCTTTTCTTAAGTCTTTCATCCAATCAATTCGTGATTATTAATTATAATATATGCCCAAAAACATTAAAATCGACATAACGCTAATTGTTGTCTACTTTTGCATTAATATTCAGTGATGATTTTTTACAATCGTAATAAACAGCACTGAATATTCTTTGATTTTGAACAAAACGGTCTATTTGTGTGATGGCATCTAGTTTGTAAAGCAGTATTTGAATTAGACTGGTTCGATTATTTCAATAGCTTTATTTTAATGGAGTTCTCCAGAGCCATAACTAGTAGATCTAACTGAGGAGTAAACCTCCAAGAACAAAAGTTGTGATTGAAGCATCTTCTACAAATAACCAATAACGGTCAAGTCTTGGACTGTTGTTATTAGGTGCAGAATCTAGGTGCTTCTTAATGTCGCAGGTAAAATCTACAAGGCAGTACCTATATAAAATGCTATCCTGTGTTTATTTTACGCACTTTCATCGGCTTTATAGGTACGTAAAATTGTTATGATTTAGTCAATTTTCCTTTCAGCAAAGAAATATTGGTATATTTTAATATTGCATAATAATATAAAAACACTCAGCATGCACTTTCTATACATTTTCATGTCTCTTAATTTTTTTTAAAATCTGTTTGCGATTTAAAATTAGCCTTACGATAAAATTTTCCATTAATTTCTTTTGCAACAACTGTCTTACAGTATTTTATCTTTAATTTTTATTTTTAACACGTCTTTTACACTATTTGTAATAAATATTTTGATTTTAACTTAGAAGTCAATTTGATGTAAGGGGCGTGACTACGAAATACTTGCAATGTAAGGGACGTAATTTTCGAAAAACGCTAGTGTAAGGGACATCTATTTTCTAAAATAGCTGGAATATTGAAATAAACGTTACAAGGACTGATAGAACACTAAAATATAAGGTTTTTTGTGAAATCGGATCCAAAAAAGGATAATTACAAAAAAAGTTACAAGCGATTGAGTCCGAAAAAAAACTTTGTCGGCCTCTCCTGAAAAATCGTATTTTGTCCCTTACCGTAATTGAACCTACGGTCGACGATATTATATATTTTTGACAATCTCACTATGAGTGCGTATAATGTGACACAAAACTATGTAATTGTAATGTATGAGATAATGAGAAGTAAATGAATCTAATGTAATCTAATCTCGTTTATGCTGCAAATTGCCGCAAATTTTTAACACTCGCAAGGGAATCAAAACCTACTACTACTTACCGACAAATTGCGAAAGGCATACAGCATACCAGCTTTAAATACGAGTTAAATTCGTTATAGTTGTTTCATTCCAATGATTAACAATATTATCTTAAATAGCTATATTCTGTTTTCAGATGTTAACAAAACAAATGCAAGAGTAACAAAGGTTTTGTGATGATTCCGCTATGGAAGATCCTGAACAACGTCATCAGAGTCATCAATGGCATTGTGGAAGGAATGATCAGAGCGCTGATACACTCTGTTTTGTTATGTGTCGGACACGTGCTCGTAGCAATAGCTGGAGTCATTGGATTACTTCTTGTTAGGTAAATAAAAGAAAATATCTACTTGTCAATTTTTTTTAATTTGCATCCAAAAAGCAAACGGTACTTACAGCATTCTTAGACTACTTTGTTCTTAGAAAAAATCAAGACCCACCAGTGGGATTTGAACCCACACTCTATGCCTTAACACGAGGCTTAATTTAAGGTTTCTTTTACAACGTATGGGAACACTAAGAAAAGATTTTAAAAAAAATCACCCTCTATGGGGGTAAAACGGGGGGTGCAAAGTTAGTAAAGAAACTTGGCCGTTTTTATAGACCACTACTAAAATAATATTGAATAAGACGTAATCATAGTATATAAAAGTTACCCGCAGCGAAATTAAATCTTCGTGGCTTTAAAATAATTGCCAAATTTCAAATAGGTACTTAGTCGTAAAGTTGTGGACCACAGTATAAAAACTAACAAACCATTTGTTTTAGGGACTGCGTGTATGAGACACAACACTTGTCTCAGGTGCACCCGGGGGACCTCATCGTAGTAGTGTCGCTGTGTTTGGCTGCATTGACTTTTTACACTGTGTATTGACCGTAATTTAATTAATTAATAAAAATCTTTTTTGTACTCTTTGTGTGATGTTTCGGAAACATTTAGGTATATTTTTTTAATGATTTCGCCGTTTTTACAAATCAGGATAACGAATTTAACTCGCGTAGGTAGGTATTTTAATTTTGTTATTTACTAATTTACTGCACTAAAATTAACATAAGTAAATGTACAAAAGGGGAACTTAATGTCTTGAGGCATTCTCTACCAGTCAACCTTAGAGTCATACGTGCAGAAAAAACATTTCGTAGGTCCAAACAATTAAGTACTTACTAAAAACAAAAATAAAGACAATCAAACACTAGTTACTATAATGACGTGTAAGTTTTTGCTGACGTTTCAAAGTTTACAGTTCCCATATTTAGCCGACTTTGCTGACGATAGTCTAGCACTGAAGTCTGTGTGAATATTACTTGATTTTGTAGGTAAATTGAAAAGAGAGTTAAAAAAACGTCATGAACTTACGAATAGAGGAACCAAGTATAGAAAAAATATTGAAAGAAAACTGTCAATAGAAGCAATCCCCTCGAAATTGATATTTTGAAGTAAAACTCCAATATAAACTTGCGCACGTTTTGAAAATCCCCGGAGAATTGCATGTAACCTTAGTTCATACAAAAAATGTGCTGAAAATATTCAAAAATCACAAAAGGTACGTACCACTGAATTTTTCCAACGGTCGAGCTTTGTTTTGGTACTAAACAATAATAGCGGTGAAATAACCATTGTTTTCTTTGAATACAAAATAATATTGAATGTTTATTGTTTGTTCTTTATTTTCTTGCCCGTATAGATTCAGGGACAATTTCAGTGAAGGGTAAACCACAGTCAGCCAGGCCTCGAAAGGACTAAATAATGGACCAGTATTATTGATGTACTTAGGTATAATTTCACCTAAAATGTTTTTTTTACTCATGTAGGAACATAATATATTTTTTAATTTTCTATTTAATCTGTTTACTTACTTACACCCTCAAACTCTCAATCATCTAAGTACTTAACTATATCATCTAAGTCTAATATTTTATGTACTTAGGTATATATTATTATCGATTCCAAGCTGCTGCAAGCTGAGGTATTTTACAGTGATAATTCGAAATACATTACATTAGTCAATTAGGAGCCAACTTGTAGATTCTTATCGAGTTTGTAGCCTAAACATTTTAGTGTTACCTGACACCATCAACGTGAAATAGCTGGCCCTTATTTTTTCACCTAACTCTTATAAATATGTAGGTATATAGACCTTTACCTGCCAAAACTTCGTCCATTTATCGTAGTGAAATGAAAAACTTTTTAAATTATCTGTCAGTGCAATCTGCAAACCACGAACTGTCGTAAATACTTGATAGTTACTGGGGGTTAACCATTAGGCCGATGGATATAAATCACTTTTGCAAATCAAACTTTGAATCGATCTCAACCCTAATATTCGAAGTTTAACCTCCTGGGTGAATTTGTAGTATATTTACAACATAGAAAGAAAAATATCCTACACCGCCATCTAACAAAATATGCTTGCACTTTTACTTTTATTGGATAGTCTAAGTATCTATCTGCGATACTGAGTTGTGATTAGCTCCGGAAGTTTGCTCAGATTTTATAATTATTCATTTTACGTGGACGATGGCTCCAGGACTGGGTCGGCGCGGTAAGGATGTTTACATTTTTGATGAAGTACTGTGTTTTTTGTCAAAAATTTAGTTACGGCTTGTTTATTTAGATTTATATTTATTCTAATTTACCTACATTTATGAGTTTCAATGCAAAAGAACTGAGAAATCACTAATAAAAGTTTTATGTTGTACCAGTAATCCACGGGTTCTCAACGACGTGTGTGTGAACGAGGTGACCAGTGTAGTAACAGTACAACATAAGACATTTAAACTTGATTTACTTGATATTAATCGCATATATTTAATTTTATTGTTCGGTTTGTGGTATAACAGACATCTAAGAATAATAAGAGACTGATTTAACAGACTAAGAGAACCCATCACAAGGGGTTCACTCAACGCGAAATGATAGTATCAGTAACTCGGACCCTGGTTCTTCTAATTCTTCGGTCATAGAAGCTAGAATCCTTTCAAAATCTGAACATCCTTTTTGCTTATCTATTTCTGTTACCCACATGTAGTCACAGTCGTGTCAAAATCAGAATTGGCCCCGTACCTATGCGTGGTTGTCGATCTGGAGGTCGTGCAAGAACCAGAGGTGGTCGAGAACAAAGAACTATATCGTTACCATCATCGGCAACTACAGATAATACTTGGTCCGTTAATACTTCTCCCCTAGAGAAACCTATTCATCACCCGAGATATACGTTACTGAACACGAATTCAAGAAAACATGTACTTATAAGTGATAGCATTCTTGAACAGAAGCTTGACGATACAAATAGGACACACATATAATCTTTTGAAAAAAGGATAGGAGACTAAAGTGCTGTTAAAAGGACTAAAAACATTTATAGGCGTTCAAATAGTCATGAATGTATGCCAAATTATTATATTTTTTCGTCTATAAGTAGGTATGTATTGGTAGCAAAACAGGTAGGTATTGGTTATAATTCAACTGATACCGGCTAGTCACTCTCGCTACCACAAAGCAGAACATTTTGATACACAGAAAAGATAAACCAATTTTATTTCAACAATCATACTATCGAATGCTGTGCTAAATATAATAATTATAATATATTTACGCACAGTACAAAAAAAAGTTTCATAAAATTTCACAAACATAACTTTTAATAAGTTATTGCTATTACACCTATTTTATTTTAACTTTCTTTAAGCTATACCTATCTATTTTATATGGAAGTTATCATAATTGATTTACATTAGCTTTTCTAGTTTTCGAAAATAATAAAGCAAATCTGCTGAATGCGATTTAATATACAAAAATGTAGGTAGGTACCTACTTCAGCCAATTTGCTGACTGTGATTTCTACCTACTAATATATTAGTAAATAAATGCCTCGTTACTTCATTTTAAATTTGTTTTATACTGTGAATTAAATGTATAACCTTTATATAGCAAATGTAAATAAATAATAGCATCATTTGATATTTTTCTGCTTATGTCGTAAATATACTACATTTTTGATAGTAGGTGTACAGAACTCATGTTGTATATATACTACATTGAGAAAATCCAGATTTCCCAACGGAAATTTTTTTATATATTTTTTGACAACATTTAGTCCAATATCGAATAGGTCCAGATAGTTTTTAATGAGATTCCTCAAAAAAAAATCTCTGGTTCTCAGGAGGTTAACGAAACTTATCGAAACTTGTCGACAGAGCGCGAATGCTGACTTATTTGTGAAGATAAAGTAAATTGGAAAACATAATTCTTATTACTATTGCATTCCTGGGGGAGGAAGTATTGACGTGAAGTTTTTGATATTAGAAATGTTTTCCACGGCAGGTCCTCCTGGTCCTCCGGTCGATTTGATCACGACTAGACTGCCATAGCGGCTGTCGTAACTTTAGTGGTAACCATAGACTATAATTTCATTATAACAACAAAAGTAGACTTTAGTCTATGCTTGGGTATATTATATCAAACAATTACTAATAGGTACCTATAACCTCATATAAAGTACCTGTCCTAGCCGTCTAGGACGCATTTTAAACTTTACACCATTTAGGTATTTTAAAGAATACTTTTTAATCTATATAATTTATTAAGGGTCAATAACCTCTACGCTATCCGATCAGATACCAACGATACTTTTTCCATTTCAAAATATTCCGTTGCGGTCCAAATTAATTAAACTTTTGTAAATCAATCACTAGAGTTGAACAGAAATCCGAATCACTATGCACGAGTTGTGTTAACTTTTAATTGGATTTTATATGGAGGCGTAAAAAATGTGTTTACGGATAAATAAAACAATGGATACAAATCTGCGTGGTGGCCCAACATCTTTGAGGTTTTCGATTTTAGGTTCGACTTAAGTTTGGACCGTTCAGTGTTTTATGTTTATGGTATGTTCGACGATAACTTGAGTAGCGAATGAGTAGATGAGTAGATGACTATTTATTATTTATTATTTATTATTTATTATTTATTATTTATTATTTATTATTTATTATTTATTATTTATTATTTATTATTTATTATTTATTATTTATTATTTATTATTTATTATTTATTATTTATTATTTATTATTTATTATTTATTATTTATTATTTATTATTTATTATTTATTATTTATTATTTATTATTTATTATTTATTAATTATTATTTATTATTTATTATTTATTATTTATTATTTATTATGTATTATTTATTATTTATTATTTATTATTTATTATTTATTATTTATTATTTATTATTTATTATTTATTATTTATTATTTATTATTTATTATTTATTATTTATTATTTATTATTTATTATTTATTATTTATTATTTATTATTTATTATTTATTATAAATGCGAAAGTAACTCTGTCTGTCTGTCTGTCTGTTACGCTTTCACGCTAAAACTACTGGACCGATTTAAATGAAATTTGGTACAAAGAAAGTCTAAAGCCTGAGAAAGGACATAGGCTACTTTTTAACCGACTGCAAAAAAGGAGGAGTTCCACGCGGACGAAGTCGCGGGCAGAAGCTAGTTTATTATAAAATTTTCAAAGCTCAATATGAACGTAATCGGCAATATATAGGTACACTTTCATAAAAAAAAAAAAACTAGTTTTCATAGATATAATATGAAAACATTACGTAGGTACCCTCGTGTCTCGTTACATTACCTAAGTTGCTAATCTTCGCCTAATTTACTCCACCTATTAGTTGTTGAAGTATTCAAAATATTTTTATGACAGCCTGCGGCTCTGTATTACAGACTTGGCATATAATAACACAATCCTACAAATTTTTAATAAATTTCAAATTATGTACGATAAAGCAAAGATACAGGCGAAGTTATAAGACCGCGACGCGTACTTTTCCGCTATTTTCCAAAAGAAGAATATCTGAATCCGTTTCCCCTACGATATGGGGCATTTATTTCAATGCTTGATATCATAAATATAATACCAACTGAAGAAACCGGCGTGTATTGGCTGTTATTGCATAAACAAGGAAACAGGACTCTATATTCATAGGGAATTACTGGAGCGAGACGATAAAGCCTTCCCGCAACCAGACCATAAGTAAAATGTTGGGTCCCTCAATAATTCGGAATAAGGAAATATTCATGCGTATTCTAAATCATATTTAAATGCAGAATATCAAACCAGAATACCAATCACTGCGAGTGACTTGCACATTAAATACAGGCATACCACTTTAGAAATAAAAATATGTTATTTGAAAAGCGAACGCGAACGATACGAATGTAAATGTGTGGTTGATGCAAACAAAAAATGGCCGCGTGGCTCTTCTTTATTACGTACATTCATTCATTCACCGTTTCGTTTACTTATAATCGTGAACGTAAAAAGATGACACTAAAACTCTGGCAACTGTTAAAAGTTCTCGAAACGTCAGCAAATAGGTATAATGAAATACGCGAGATAAGTAAATCCGTTGTAATTTTCATACCAAATGAGTATGTGGTACTAACTCCCAATATCCTTGTTACTGTGATTCTATTTATTTTAAGTAATTCTCAACTCGACCTTATTGCCTTATTTCGAGTGTGTAGCGAAGTCAAACTAAAGTCCAATACTTCTTTATTACGTGTGTTCGAATGAAATGCAGTAAACGTGTGCCTTGTCCCAACTCAAACATTCAACTCCTTTGAGACAGATTTCAATTTTAACTGTTTCTCACGTGTACTTTCTTTCATATTATTATATGCGTTGGTTTTTATTTAGTTAATAAAACGATATACGAGTATAACTAAAACCAATAATTAAATAAAGCTGTAAGTGGTGTCATGATTTTTTAAAAGTACCTACTTACTATTATTTGTTTTATATTATGTTGACGTACAATTAAGTTGCGAATGGCAACATTCGCGTAGATCTATGATTGGCTGTGATATATTTCGACCAATGGCGGACGAGCGAGAGTGGCCAATCAGCGGCGAGTCTCTGGCTGTCATGGCAGAAGACGCGGGAAATGAGGAAGAAAAACCGTTATTTGTACTAATAGTGTGAATTAATTCGTAATGTTTCAGTTATTGAGGTTAACAGCCTATTTAAAACGAAAGTCATCTACGCTGCTTCTACCTATTAGAAGTTGTTATGCAAGTACTTAAGTACCTTTATAAAGATTTTATTAGTAGGTGCATCTTGAAAGTTGTGATTCTCTAGAACGAAATAAAATGGCATAGTTGCATTTGGGGATTAATTCATGATAGTAAGTAGGTAATATATTATAAAGATATTCTTATTTGTCCAGAGCGGGAGTCAAGTCCAATATTTATTTTATTTGAAATCTATTCCAGTTTGAAAAAGTATTGCGATCATAGACCAGAAAGCAATCAGAAGTCCAATTGTTTTTTCTCCGAATGTGAACAAACATTTGTAGTGATTTCCTGGAAACTAATTTATCGATAACGTGTGATCGCACGATGTTGGTAATGCATCATTTGATATATCGATATGACGTATTTTTCATTAAAGCTATGAGTGATAAATAATATTATTTTTCCATGCTATGTTATCATAATATTAGAGATTCCTTCCTTACGTACGTAAACTTTGTGTACCTACATAATTATGTAGGTACCTGTATATTATTATGTAACACGAACAAAATGATCAAAATTATGGACTGTCTCTATATCGTTGTATTTAAGCAGTCGTATTAAAACACAGAGATACTTAACTAAAACATAATAATGCTCAGTGTAACTAATAAAATAAAATAAAATATAAAATAAAGAGGAAAAGTTTGTTTGTTTGGATTGAATAGGCTCCAAAACGGCTGGACCGATTTGAAAAATTCTTTCACTGTTGGGAAGCTACGTTCGGCCCTAGTCACTTAGGCTATAGAATATATTAAAAAAAAGGGATCTAGTAAATATATATACTGATTGCCTAGTCAGTTGCTTTGTTTATATTGATAGTATGTATATATTTGATAGTGTTCATATTTGTACTTACTGAAATATATGAAATGCGATCTGGTAGTTGTGTGACGTCAAACCAACTAGGAATAATAATTTTCTTACCTACATAAGCGAGCATTTTCTAATATTAAATTATGGAAGCATAGGTTTACCTAATGGCGCTAAACTATTTTAAGAAATTAATTTACGCCAAGTTTAGGTTTCATAATTAAATACTAATGAGCAATTAAAATCGTGCTCACGTCAATAGACATGATTATAAGAACAGCGTTTGCATTTCTCGTTGTTATTTCGATCGAGTCTTAAAAACTTATTAGATTAGATTAGATTAGATTCATTTATTTCCCAAAATTCATACAATATAATTACATTTATTAATATGTCAAATTACATGTACTCATATTGAGATCGTCAAAAACAAAAACAAAGAACAATAAGATTAAATAATAATTATCATCAAAATTACAATAAGATTTTGTCATACATATAATGTCAAATAGGTATATTAACTATCATAGATTTTTCTCATTAGTCGTCAATACAATTTGTCATACGGAATAATTTATATTTAATACAATTTAATACTTTTAAATAGACAATAAATAATTTATTTATATTTTTGAACGAATTCGTCAACAGAATAGAATGGATTTTCCAATAAATATTTATGTAAGTATTAATTATTTTGGTAAATAAATGCTAACAAGCATCCCACACGCGATTAAAAAGTTCAAGCACAATAAAATGTAACGATTCAAATTAATAGTTCTACTGAAAAAAATAAAATATTTTTTCAATTGGACAAAAAATTATATGAATATCGGTTTGCTGCCAAAGCTTTCACCACAAAGATAATTTAAATATCTCTTCTCTGCTTAGTCATTTTTGTTTTATTCACAGATAAAAATATCTAACATTTTTTGATAGTATAATCGACAGTTTCAACAACCTTATTTTATAAAATATTTGTCTGGAATAACTAATAACCTTCTTACACTTCCTCAAGTACGTTTTAAGACTTAATAAAGTTACAAATTGATTGTAAGTCAGATATAGGATTAAGGGATCCTATAACTGCGCCCAAGTCCCTGTTTAAGGTATGTTACAAGTTTCTTACAAGGAAAAATAGTCTTGTGAACACTGTAAGTACTCATTTTACTTGGTGGGTACTAGGTATGAATTATGAGGTAAGTAGGACAATGAACTACCATATTGTAGGTGATTGCTGTAAAAGTGTACATGACGTGGGCATATAAGGCATCAAACAGTCGTTTTTGTAACATAATATACTAGGTGTATTGCGCTATTAGAAGCTCTATTGGTTCTTTAACGGCTCGTTGCAAATCCTTAGGCTGTAATACACTCGTATATTGCCTGTTACTACAGGATTTACGAAGATATTAGTTTATCTTTGTATGCGTTTAAATGAATAAGTAAATATTTTTATATGTGGATCTAAAAGGATCAACGGTTTATTTAATAAGTAGGTATAATATCTATCTTCTATCTATATATATAAAAGAAAGTTGTGTTAGTTACCCCGTTTATAACTCAAGAACGGCTGAACTGATTTGGCTAAAAATTGGCGGGGAGGTAGTTCGGAGCCAGGAAAAGGACATAGGATACTTTTTATCACGTTCCAGTAAAAAAAAAGAAAAAAATATTAAGCTGATTTGTTAAAAATAGTATATCAAAACGCAACAATGACAACTGTCAAATCGACATTGCCGGGCGGGACGAAGTCTGCCGGGACCACTAGTCTTGTATAAAGAAGATTAAGTTATTCCACACCTATATTTTAGAAGTAAGTACAAAGGCGTATTTTATTTCATTTGGTGACGTTGCGAAAACTTTTAACTTTCCTTATTCGTAACACGACTGAGCTGACGATAATCGTGGTATGAATATGGAACTGTAGTTTTCGAAACGTCAGCAAATGTGAATTATTACCTATCTATACTCTATACTAAAATTAATATTATAAAAAGAATTAGGACAGTTATTGTTTGTTTGTTTGGATTGAATAGGCTTCAGAACGGCTGGACTAAATTTCAAAAATTTTTTCACTGTTGGGAAGCTACACTATTCCCGAGTGATATCTTATATATAAAAATGAATCGCAAAATGTGTTGGTAAGCGCATAACTCGACAACGCCTGGACCAATTTGGCCATTTTTTTTTAAATGTTCGTTAAAGTCCAAGGATGGTTCTTACGGCGAGAAAAAATAGAATAATTGCCGGGAAAACCCTAAAAACAGCCCTTTTCTTTTCCCATACAAACGTTGTCTAACTAAAGTTACCTAATTTGAATTTCGAACGGGCAGGATGACGTCTGCCGGGACCGCTAGTAGGCTATAAAAAAAGATTATCCGTGCGAAGCCGGGGCGGACAGCTAGACGCTAGTCATATATACATATATAGAATCTATCTCATAATCATGACTATAATATTTGAGGGTTCGTTCTCTAGTGACACGGTGTCACCTTGAAGCGAAGTGTGATACGCCATTAGTTTGTTGTATCCCCTCGCGCTGTAAAGAGGATGTCGCTCCCTATGTAGGGAGCCGTGTACAGTAGGTACCTCTTAACAAAAACACAGTAGGTACATTTTGTACTGTAGAAATTTTGTAGACACATATGTTTTACCTATGGCTATTTCATAAATGCAGTAGGTAGTCAAGTAACGCAATAATGGACAGCAAATTAAATACTTTAGGAATTAAACAATAATTACGAATTTAACTCGCATATTTTATTTTAGTTACTGAAGTACCCATATTCTTAGCATGACTGAGCTGACAATAGTCTAACGCTAACATAGGTGAGTTCAATCCGTTATAATTGTTTCATTCCAATGTGTAATAACCTCAAAGGCATCAGAAATTATTACTTATTTCACCAATTCACTTTACAACTAATTACAATGCAATTTTTTTGTACTGTAAAAATTTTATCGTTGTGTGTATTCAATACTGTGGGTATTTCGTAAATATGGTACCTAGTCAAGCATTTAGAAAGAACAATGTACTGCAAATTTTATTTTATTTCCTGACGTGTCGAAAACTTTGAACTTACACTTTAGTGGGAAATACTCAAGTTAAATCCGATATAGTTTCATTCCAAAACTACGAAGGCATCAGAAATTATTAAGAATTAATTAACTTTTATGTACATTTTGTTCCTACTGTAATTTTGTATTCACTGCGCTGCCGTGAGTTGACAGCTCGTCACAACTCTTATTTAGGTACATTGTAAATATCCTCTAAATTGATCTAGATTTGGCTGCGTGTCACAACACTGTTGAATTGATTCAAGTGTCATATTTGCTACACAGCTCCTAAATATATTGATGGACATACACTTCGCTCAATGATGTCAAACAAATTTATATTTACATAAGTGTTATAAATGGGAAAGTAATAGTGTGTCGTGTCTTCCGAATAATCTAGGAACTTTGATTGAAATTTGAAATACCTAATTAAAAACTAAATAATAGGTATACAAGCTTTTCTGCTTCTGCTTCCTAAATAAATGCGTACCTTTATACAGATATTTGTATTCGTTAAGGCCCTAAAGTTATTAAATTACTAATGATTATTATTATATCTTTGCTGTACGTAATCAATAATTTCTATGCAGCATAAATTGTAAATTTTTAATGTTTTTATTCATTTTACCTAATGGCGTGAACACTCAAATTTGATAAAAATGTTAGCTACGCGGCATTAGCCATTGTTGGTTACGCGAATTTGCGGTATCATCGACGACATTATATATATTATGGCATAAAAGAGAACGCTTTTTCTATAAAAAAATACCACTCCAAAACTTTAGACACTTACTTTTGTCATTATTTGTTTGAGTACCTACAGAAAAGATACGCGCCGAATAATCCCTACTAATATTATAAATGCGAAAGTAACTCTGTCTGTCTGTCTGTCTGTTACGCTTTCACGCTAAAACTACTGGACCGATTTAAATGAAATTTGGTACAAAGGAAGTCTGGACACTGAGAAAGAACATAGGCTACTTTTTAACCGACTGCAAAAAAGGAGAAGTTCCACGCGGACGAAGTCGCGGGCAGAAGCTAGTTTTTAATAATCTAACAGACGGACTATATAGATTTTTTTTCTTTACCCAGTCGTCATCTCTATTAACAATTGTCTTTTAAGCTTTGTAAAACGTAATTTGATCAATATGCCCCAAATATAATTAGTCCATGATATTATTTGTTTTAACTAAAACCATACAAGGCTTGTGAAGTTAGCCTGAATACAGCGACACAAATAAACATCGATGATTATAATTTAATTTGGGTCATTTGGAACAATGGTTGTTTTAATAAAGAGCAACGTTATCCTCGATATAAAAAAAGGAAGCTGTAAAAGTCTTTTGTTTAAGGCTGAAAATGGAAAATATTCATTTCTTTTGAAGAGCACACAAGCAAGTGTGACGGCGTCGCAGAGATTAATGATTCTCTTTTTATTGGAACAATGCTTCAATGCTGGATTTAGGACAGATATTGTCGTAATATATTTTTTTCATTTCTTAGATTAATATGAGAAATTATTTTATCTATGTCAGAAGTTCCAATTTCAAGAATGGCACAAGGAATTAAATATTTACCATAATGTATCAATCGATATACGTGTAGTAGGTACGATAACTCGCGTTTAAAGTGTGTAGGTTCAAGCTCCACAAGAGTCTCGTTTTGTTTGTACTCTTCGCTTATAATTTCTGACAGCGAATTTTCATAATTATTAACTAAGATACATCATATCGATATCACTATTCAGATACATAGGTCTTGAATCCGATAAAAATAATTAATAAGTACATATTGGAAAACTATATGATTCAGTAGTTCATTGCATAAAATACAACCGGACAGCGTTAACTTTGTTTTTTCACATATTGATTCTTTGATTTCGAGCATGGCTAGGTAGATAGTCCACATAGGTACCTAGTTAATATAAACTATATTTTAATTACAAATAAAATTCAAAAACGTGTTTGAAATTCGTCCCCAAACGTACATAGGTACTCGTAGGAGGTGAAAGTTTGTTGGCAACTTCTTTTTGACGAATTTGCTTTAAGTTTCTACGTGATTTAAAGTTTTCGGAAAATCATTCCCGAAAAGGAATGAAACTTGAAATTTCTGTAAATTCATCATCATTCATCATACAGGGATTAAAAAGGGGATGAAAAGCGAAACCTACTTGGCAGTCACGCCATAAAGCTCGTCACAGATAACTACAATGCACGTTGATACAAATTTTATCTATGGAACTTAATAATTTACGACCAAAACGCAGTGAAAAGGCACTAAAACTGCAAATAAACCTTTGAAACGCGTGCAAGAGGCAATAAAATCACAGCCGCTCGCTTATTTAAGAAATTGCTTCTAATATTGGACGTTTGTCTCAGACATTGTCAGCTCCAACGTGATTCCAATTTCAATAACGTCATTTTATTGGATGTACTAGCTTCTGCCCGCGACTTCGTCTGCGCACGATTAGTATTTTACACTATATCGTTATAAAATACAGCCTATGTGTTATTCTGATGTATAAGCTATATTGTGGTAAAGTTATAGTAGTAGGATAAATGGAGATACGAGTGGAAGAAAATCACTGAAAGGTATGCTACTATAAAGAAAGATTACTTACTTTAAGAATTTCTGATGCCTTCGCGGTTATTACACATTGGTATGAAATGACAATAGTCTTATGCTAAAATTGTCAGCTCAGTCGTGCTACGATTATGGTAAGTGTAAAAGTTCCGAAACTTCAGCCAATAAAATAAAATAGTTAAATCCATTTATAGTTGCTTCATTCCAATGTGTAAATAACCGCGAAATCATCAGAAATTTTTAGTGTTAATTGTTTATGGAAATCTGAAATGGGTAAGTAGGTATTGATTTTGCACTATGTCAATAGCTAATCATTATAAGTTGCTACCAATATGTCGATATAGTGTAACTAATTATTATTATTTTAATTAAATTTAAAGTTTATTATTTAAAGTGACGAAGTACAGCTACGGCCAGATTTTTTTACATAAAAAATATCGTGTATGCATGTAAAATAAAACTTTATAGCAATAAACGTCCATTAGAGAGATAAATATTATTACTACGCTTATCTATGCTAAAGCTGCACAAAGGTCGTATATAAGCAACCCGGCGCATCTGAAGCCGAACATAAAATTTTATTTCGGTTGCCCATAAAATGCAGCTCTCACATAATATAAAATGGCCAATTATTTTCTGCAAACTTGCATTGTTCCAACGTTTGTACAAACGCTGTAACATACTAAGCATAAACGGGTACCTATTATAATTTCATTTATTATATTTTAATAGCTTCTACCCGCGAATTCCATTGCATAATATTTAAGTACGTACCTTCTTAGGTTAGTTTATTTTTTACCGCCCTTACATGATTCACCTGAGTTTGATTGCTCGGAGTTTGTGGAGCAGTTGGTCTAAATACAAGTGTCAGATGTCCTCAGAATTGACCTAAGACCAGCTACTTGTTGGCTGTTCCTGCGGCATGCACTGTAGCTCACAGGAACCGCAGCTGCCCGGACGTTGCTAAATGCGCTGGTATCAAAACCAGCAGTGGGCAGCAACACGGCACAGCCGAGTAGAAAATCGAGAGACCGCCACAGACCGAACTATATACCTACACGTTTGTTAGCGATTCGGGACAACCCTTGGTGTTATGTGAGATAAGGTGAGTCATATTATTATAATTTCAAAAATTTTGCGAAATTCTGGCTTTAGATCTCTGTATGTATGTAGGTACCATTATCCTAATAGCGTAGGTACTTAGCATACTGTGAAAAGGGAATACGAAAAAGCGCGTGCAGTGTGGGTAGCGCATATAGGCACACGGGTAGACATTTTAACGCGGTGCCAGTATACAATGCACGCCCATGCTAACAAGTATGTGTGAGTTTGTCCATTATGTATTTCACGATGACATTTACACATCTAAACCTTAATCGTGTCGTCCCTTCCGTAAATTTATCGGTAAGTCCAAATTAATTTAACTTTTTCACTGTTTTTACATCCTACCCTTTTTGTTTAGGCCTTCATCCGAGCCCTTTGATTAAAAGGGATGGACAAGATTATGTCTGTAAAAAAATAAATTATACCCATTTCTCTATCGCAGGAAATGTCATTACCACGTTAGCTACAATGAATTTCATTTGGTGTTTGTTAGCTGAATTTCTTGTTCAACCTATGTGCAAAATAGGTAGGTATTTCAACTGGCTTCATTCTATTAATTAATTGTACCTATACCAGTTATGCTCTGAATTTCCATAATAATTTCTGATGCCTTCGCGGTTATTATACATTGGAATTTAACAACTTTAAACGGATTTAATTCGCGTATGTTTCATTCCAATATCCTTAAATTTACTACATTTTATGTCTTCAAACTATTTTACTTACCTTTGTATAAAAATTAAGTACTAGGTAGGTACTTATGTCAATTCAAAAATACATAAGTAGCTAAAATTTCTCTGCTCTCCTTTCTGGGGTATTTTTACAGAATTATATTCACAATTGCGAGTTTATCTTGTAATTTCTTCAATTTCTAGTTGAGAAAGATTTTGAGAGTTTGTAACTCGAGATATTATAAATATTTAATACCACAGAATTAGTTTGATATTATTTACATTTCAAAGTCAAGATACTTTATAATTAGGTTTCCACTTTCATTGCCTTAATTTCTACCTGGTAGGTAGGTACACTATTTCATTTTGACCTAGATTAAGAATGTCTAAGTCTCGATTAAGCTACCTGTAGGTAGCTTAATCGAGACTTAGACTTTTTTCAGGTAAGTAGGTAATGTACCTACTCCAATATATTAAATTACTAACGTAAATCTATTTTATGTGTGGAAAACAAATCGTCGGGAAGCAGCGTTAAAAATTAGCGGCATTATAAATTATGAAAAACATTATTGTTTCCGAGAATGCACCCTCTGAGCAAAAATGAGAGGTTGACATTTTTAAAATTTGTGGTACCTATCATATTTATGCAATTAACGAATATCACACGGGATGTGTGTGTGTGTGTTATGTGAATGTATTATCTGTGTAAATATCTACTTTTTACTTAATACCCATTTTAATTTTCATTTCGGTTTCGTCATTCATTTTCATTTACTTACTTAATTCGAGACAGGGTATGCTCTACAATCATTAACACTTTTTATGCTTAATACCTTAATTTAATCAAGGGGTGCATTAAAAGCACTCTGAGAGGTCATTATATTATGTCTGCCATAAATATAGGCTCTAAAGGCAATTCATATGACGTTTTTATGACGAGCCTTATCTCTATTAGGTACTAAAGTTCGTTTAAGGTAACGTAGTAAGGTCATAAATTGTCTACTCGTGAATTACTTTTGGTGTTTTAAAATATGTATATCTATCTATAGACTATAAGTATAAATAAAAATGAATCTCCGAAATGTGTACGCGCTAATATTCCGATCGATTGCACCAAATGATTGTTAGGACAATGTTTGTAGGTAGGTATATATAGGTACATCAAGCTAGTTTTAACGCTAAAGTGTGACTGACTTTAGCGATAGACTATCGTCAACTCAGTCGTGCTAGTATTATGAAAACTGTAAAGTTTCGACCAAACGCTAAGCTGACGTTTCGATAGTATTATATTGTTGTTTCATTCCAATGTGTAATAACCGCGAAAGCATCAGAAATTATAGTGTTATAACTGCCATTATGACATTGAGATCCGACTTATTTCCATACGAGTATCAGTTCTATCCTCGTTTTATTTGTATGAAATAATGAGCGATTGTTATTGTCGTACTTGAACGCAATAAAATTGAAATATAAGTGCTCACTCAGTTACTATAGAGCGCTTCACGCTTAATTGGATCTCTTTTGCTACAACAACCTAGTAAAAGAGGAAAACTTGCTCGTGTAACTTGCAAAGGTCCCTATTTTCTAAATGAAATTTCTAAATATGTTGACAATAACCAAAATATTCATGAAACTGTCATCCGTTTTTGGCTCAACGCGGACCTTTATTTTGTTTTGACAGGATATTAAAAGGGATTTCGTGTGTGGGTTACAAAATCAATACACATGATATCTATACTAATATTATAAAGAGGAAAGATTTGTATTTTTGTATTTTTGTATGTTTGTAATGAATAGGCTCCGAAACTACTGGACCGATTTCAAAAATTCTTTCACCTTTGGAAAGCTACATTATCCCCGAGTAACATAGGCTATATAATATCACGCTAGGTCTTATAGTTGCGGAGCAGTAACCGAAAATGTTTCAAAAACGGGGGAAAAGTATCGTTTCTGAGGCCTTAAAAAAATCTTAAGTCCCCCCGTGCGAAGCCGGGACGGGCCGCTAGTATTATTATATAAGGAAAATAACTTAATCCATTTAAAGTCTACACAACGGATTAATAATAAAATGTTTACAGGGGCTAGCAGTTAACTGAAAAATCGGTAACGTTGTCTATAGCGAGAAATCTTGTCAAGTCGATGTCGTTTCTTATTTCTTCATACCGACAACGAAACAATAAGCACACATAACAAACCTCATTGTCGAGAACGTTCTTAATATTAAGTCGACAAAACGTCGACTCGACAGTTCATCATAGGCTCGCAGCAGTGAACGTCTTCCGAAGATGATGATATTAATAACATGATATCGTGTGGCGTTACATTTAGGTACTTACCTAACTAATTTTTTGTACAAGGTATGTTAAAAAAATTAAGGCATAAGGAGGTTAGTATCCCAAAACACCTGCAGTAATCAAGCACACTTGTTGGCCTCAAATTATGCACAAGCGGCGAAAATTTAATTTTTATAATTACTTTTGTCATTAGGACCATTTTTTGGTTTGCGTATTCATAATAACATAACGTTCCTAGCACGTAATCGTATGTTGATATATATGTATATAATTATAGTTAGTAATAGTCAACTTGAAATTTTTATCCTCGTATTTATAAAATATACTTACTTAATTTATCAAAATAAGTACGTCAATCGTAGGTAACATTTTTGTGTCACAAAATTCAGTTACTAAGCTAATGTCTCAGCTTAATAATTTCTGATGCCTTCGCGGTTATTACACATTGGAATGAAACAACTATAAACGGATTTAACACGCTTATTTTATTTGGCTTACGTTCGTTACACGACTGAGCTGACGATAGTCTAACGCTAAAGTTTTAGCGTTAGACGTTTATAGTTGTTTCTTTCCAATAAGATCTCAGCTGGTTTAAGATTAAGTTATTTTGAGTGTGTTCATTTTATGTTCTTACTGTTTCCTTGTGTTTGTGGTATAAACATAACTAATTCCTATTCTTATTCAACGTCACGATCGTATCCCGTGTCTATGTCAGTGGGTCAAGGAAGTGACGTACTATGCTAGGGTTATCTATCGTTGATTGCGATGGTCAAATTAATTCGGTTCTGTTTGTTCAACTTTGTTCGTATAGTTTTATCAGATTGACGAACGAACAAATCACTAGTGATTTGTTTTGTTTCTTCGTGTAGTTTTTATGTTAATTGACAATGGTCTTGGTGTGTGTGCTTACACACACTAATACCGTAAGTAGTGTATCGCTTTGTGTATTAAAAGCGATATGA
The DNA here is from genome assembly GCA_038024825.1 of Polylopha cassiicola. Taxonomy (NCBI): domain Eukaryota; kingdom Metazoa; phylum Arthropoda; class Insecta; order Lepidoptera; family Tortricidae; genus Polylopha; species Polylopha cassiicola. The sequence goes on from CP149059.1 coordinate 7,680,009, forward strand.
GAATGGGTTTTGACTTTTAACTTTTAAAATTATGGTGTTAAAACTAAGTTACATGACAAAGTTTAAGATAGTTTTATTTTCAACAAAAGTATCTAATATTTTTTTATTGGGTACGAGGCACCTACTTAATAATTTTCTAACGATACAAGCTTAGTTCTAGGTAAAGTACATATTTAGCTTAGCTACTTCTTGTAGATGAAAGCTTAAGAACTATGTAATTAACTAATAATTATCCTATAATGATTAACCGTTAAATAATTTACTCAATTAGTGTAATAATTAGAGATTTTAAGATTTTTATCGATGTTCTAGACTAAGAAATTTTGATTGGTTGTAAAAAAAATGTTTTTATCTATCCAACATGTCCGCCGTTTATCACGTCGACATGTCGATATAAATTCTTATCATCGTCTTATTATGTCATTATTTCAATGTTTGTCAAATTTTGATAAAGTTACCTATAGCGTTGATAACATATTTACACCTACCTATATACTTATTATCCGGATGACTAATATCGGTGAGTAAATATGCAAATATTTGCCTAGATTGGTCATGTTCCCTGGCATATAGTTTAACCTTATTTAACAATTTCCTTCTACATTATGAAAATCATGAACTCGCACCTAAGTTATATTCAAGCGACCCGACCGGCCGTCACCTGTAATTTCTACTTCTTAAAGTAATTGTCAACTTTAAAATAAACCGTACTCATTTGAATTTCAACCCAAGCTCATAAGTAATAAAGCCGTAACTTTAATTACAGCACTGATTAACTTCAATGTAAACGATTGCACTCGAATATAGGCCTTATAGTGACGTCATAGTGGCGAAATCGGGTTTTGCGTCGGTGAATGACGCAGCCGGCTGCGCGTGAGTCACTCGCGGCCCTCCTCGGTATTGTATTGACAAATGCCTGCGCTGGCGCATTGTGCGCTACCGCTCTGACGTAGTTGTGTCAGTCGGTATTGTCAGTGTGACACCAACCGTCACAGACAGCGCGCGTGCGTGTAGATATAACCTAAAAATTGGCGCGAATTATCAGTTTTATTCAAAGTGTTTTTTTGTGATGACAGAAGGTGTGAGATACATAGTAAGGATTCTACTCCTCACCGTTCTGTATTATGCTGTGTTGAGTGTTTACAAGGAAATAAAAAAATATTGGTCCGCATACGAATCGAACGAGCTCCCGTATTGATATTGGATTGCAGTTTTGAAAACAATCGGGTAAGTGTTATTATTTTTTTTAACCCTACCTTAAAAATATGAAGAATTATGTTCTCACTATTATGTGTCATATAATCCATGAATAACTTTTATTTATTTAATTTAAGTGTAAAAATAATAATTAGCTATGTTAAGTAGATAGATACCTACAAATTTATTTACGTTAAAGCGGTCTCTTCCCGTTACGATTATCTTTGCCCTATGACATTACCGGTTTAAAGAACTTCAATTTATCAGTGACTACTAGCATTAGTCATATAACGTCATGTCTTTACTAAAACCCAAGTGTTCATATGTTCATAATAGGCATTCGTAACCGCACGTCATTCATAAGTTATGACGGTCGAAACTGTGGCCTAGATTTTTTTTTTTCTTTTATAACTTTATTACTAGACTAGACATTCGCCCCAGCTTCGCACGGATCCCTATTTTTTTTTAATTATTCTATAGCCTATGTCACTAAAGGTGAACGTGGCTTCTTGGTAGTGAAAGAATTTTTCAAATCGATCCAGCCGTTTTGGAGCCTATTCAATCCAAACAAACTTTTCCTCTATATTATACCTATTAGTATCGGAAAATAAAAAAATATTAGGAAATTATAATGTTTTAAGTGCAGACTGAGATAATCACATAAAAAATAGAAAAAAGTAAGTATTGGAATGAAACAACTATTAACAGATTTTCCTCGCGTACTTTTTTTTATTTTATTTTTTTGCTGACGTTTCGGATTAATTACAGTTTCCATAATCGTAGCACGACTAACCTGACAATAGTCTAACGTTAAAGTCAAGTTAGTTTCATTCCAATGTGTAATGGCCGCGAAGGCATCAGAAATTAAAAAGTAAGTAGGTTTTATTATTTTATTAACACATCTTGGAAGTTGTGATTCTTTAGAATAAAATAAAATAGTGGGATTTGATTTATGAAAGTGACATAGCACGTAAACAATTTATTCTCCCGGCCATTTTTAATGTTTGACACCGGAAGCTTTTGTTGATGGGTAAAGGAGAAATGAAATTAGAATTTAAAACTAAACGTTTATAGGCAGGACGTCCCGTGGAAAGATTTCCTTGAAGTGAGTAATTTTTAACGATTCTTCCCTTTTGACGATCGTAAATGTCACGGATAGGAAAATAATATCTGCTTTATGTTTAAAATTATATCGTAGTTTTTTAACACTTGTGAAATGTTATTAGTTTTTTGAAGTGATTCGTTTTACACATACTGAAGTAGGTTATGTATCAATAAAATAATAATTTAACTCTTTATTAATATAGAAAATAAATAAAATATGTTTTGTCTATTTCCTGTTTATCGCTTAATCGTGATGTAGGGTGACGGCACCAGTAATGGACATGGCACCAATTATGGACATTATTTTCGTTGATCGAATTTATTAAGCAACTGGCCCAACATTTTTCAATTGGAGACACTAAAACATAAGCAATAGACGTTTGGGCTTTCATTTTGATACACTTCATCAAAATTGCCCGTTTTATTTAAAGATGGTTGGGAATTGAAATCTCGTTTCGCGCGGTGGTCATAAAAATCCGTTTTTGTTATTGAAATCGTTAAGGAGGTGAGTACATATTTGTGCATGGTATTATTTTGTGTTGTGTTGTAATGAGACTTTTTGTTATTTTTACGGAATAATACTATATTGCAAGTAAATTGAGCTAAGTTGAATATGTCCAATCCCAATAATTCGTTTTTTGTGGGGTTTGTTTATCACTGGATTCGATTTTTTACGAATTCCAGTTATGGACAAGTGTCCATTCTTAAGTTTTTTATTTTTTTTTAGTTTATTGTATTAAATTATTTAATTTGTTGTACTAAACATTTTGGTTGAGTTGATTTTATGATTGCTCTTTATTTTCCAATGATGGACAATGTCCATAAATGGTTATTTTTAGTCGTCCATCATTGGGTTCTTTGTTTTATCTTATATGGCGCCAATAAAAAACTACACCCTGGAACAAATAGGGAGGGCATTTGATGCTGCTGAGGATGGGAGAAATGATGATCACAGCTGCCCTCCGGTTTCTTCTTCTTCTTCAACCTTATTCTACCCAATGCTGAGTGAAGGTCTCTTCCATTTCAGCCTACTTCCCACGATCTCGAGTTTCCCGAATCCAATGTTTCCCAGCCACTTGCACCAGATCATCGGTCCACCTCCCTGGCTGTCTTCCGACATTTCGCCGCCCCTTTCTCCGTCTCCAATCCGGCATCCTTTCTTCCCTTGGACCTACGACAGACATGGCCCGTCTACTTCCACTTCCTCAAAGCTATGGTTTTTGTTATGTCCGTTAGTCTGGTTCTCTTCTGAATATCGGTATTACGGACCCGGTCACAAAGAGAAATACCTAACAGCTCTTTTCATAGCCCTATACTACTTGGAGTCGATGGATGATCTGCCTCGTGAAGTCCCGGCTCCATAGACCATTACGAGAAGAACGCACTGTTGAAACGTGCGACGCTTGAGGTATAAAGACGCACACGTTTGTCTTTCAGGACGTCTGAGAGCTTACCAAAATCCCCCCATCTCAGTTGGATTCGCCCTCCGGTTTGGGGTCCCTCAAATAACTTTGCATAACAAAGTCCATGCAAAAGTCCTGCAGTTTGTGCTATGGGACTTCAAACTATTCTCACGGTAGAGGAAGAGGGCAATTTGGTGAAATGGTTGGTCGCAATGAGTTAAAAGCACTTTCACATAAATTGAAATAAATTAACAGAGAGCGTGCAAAAAATTCTCCAGGCTCCAGGTATCCGGAGCCAAATATCTTCATTCTACATCTGGTGAGGGCGTCGCAGTGGCACACCAAGTGTTCCACAGTTTCACATTCCTCTCCACACATTCTGCAGTCGCTGCTGTTTGGAAGTCCCATTTTGTGTAGGAGTTCGTTGACTCCTAAGTGACCAGTGAACACTCCTGTTATAAGTCGGATTTGTCTTCAGTTTAGAAACCAAAGTTTTTTAGTCCAGTTTTCATTTGGGTGTTGTATAAATTGCCGTGAGGACCTTAGACCTAAGCATGCCTTCCACTCTTCGGTGTGGCTCTTGATTGTGTTTTCCTTAAGGCCTGTGTTAAAGGTATTATATACCAGCCCCGACTGCACTTTATGGGCTCCAAGGGCCTTCACCGTAGCCTGGCTGCCACTCAAAATATAGATGGTTTTTCGTCCAGGTGCCTGTCTATATTTTCTTGTGCACATGCAGCATACGTCTCTGCCTGAAATACTGTGGCATGCTTTCCCATGCTTACACTATAGCATATATATGCACCGCAGTTTCTGATAGATCTCAGTTGATTGATTTATTATGTTACCAATTCTAAGCTGCAGCTGCTGGCAAAGAGGCAAAGCTTCAATTAATGTTTAATAAATGATTAAAAACCAGATCGTTGATTGAAAGCCTTATAGTATAACTTGGAAATCTAAGGCTGATCACGTTAAAAGTTCAAATAGAGTTAATCAAAAGTAGATTTTTGACATTTGTTTTATTTATCTGTGCAATAAAAAAGTGTCCATTAATGGATGTTCATGACTGGGTCCATGTCCATTACTGGGGGTCCATCACTGAATCTTCGATGTCCATCAATGGTGATATCGTAAATTTCAATTTATGTATTTTTTATTAATTATGTATTATTTATACAGGATTTTCGGTGTTGTTTAAATGTTCCTCATGTATTTGAGTACCGAACAAAAAATCACCATTTTTGTATTGCCAAAAAACATCCCATTTTTAAACGAAATTCTAATTTAGTGCGCTTAACATGTCCATAATTGGTGCCATCACTCTACAGTAATTGTATTTTAAATGTAAAAATTATGCGAGTACTTACGTAATTTGTAATAACTTACTGTATTTACTTTTGATGTAGGTAGGTACTTAATTAAATATTTTGGCATTAGGTAGGTAAGTAAATAGATATACCTAGACCACACATACTTTTATTTTGTTTCCATTTTATTGTTAAGCAGGTAGGTATAGAAAATTACTAAACGTTGTTATTGATTAAACAACTGTTATTATATTTTTTTTTTATTTGTACAAGTGTTAACCTAAATCTACAGTTTGAGGTCACTTTAGTGCAGTAAGTAGGTAACTGCTTTGTGGTACCTAGATACTATTTAAAATAATGTAAATAAGTAGGAACAAAGTTTACATACCTATGTGGTATTTTGTTGTATGACCAATAATATCACAGTCCAACATCTTAGGTAAGTACATGTTTGTAAAAATTTTGATATCACGTGACTCGATAATAATTACTAAGATTTGAGTAAAAAAATTTTTGAAATCGGCAGAGTATTTTTTAAGTTTATTCCTTTCAAACATAATATACACACACAAAAATACAAATCTCTCCTCTTAATAATAATAGTGTAAGTATATATATATGAGACAACTGTTTAAGTGTTTATTTAGCAAACTGTAGTTAGGAATAAAACTTTTAAATTAAAACTGTCAAGTGCCATTTGTCGCTTTGTAGGTGGTAAGGTTTTGCTCAAGTGAGAGCAATATTCGGAAACTTTGCGGCTATCTCGGATTGTGATTTTACCTTAGAGCCTTTCTCTTTTTATAAGTACATTTAGGTTTATTTTACCTACACTAAAGTTAGGTATAGGATATTTGTATCTTCAAATAGGTACAATTATTACCTATAGTAACCACGGAGAGTTAAATATATGATTGGAATCGAACAACTAGGTATAAGTAAGGGATCTAACTTAAGTAGATAAGTAGGGTCGGACGTTCAAGCAATACCAGCCACACTATGCAATAATGCAGTTATGTCCCGGACATATAGCCAAACATTTTTTGTGTTGCCGTGTATGGCAACGGGTACCCAACTCCCTGCTCCCCAGTTTGCAGTAGGCTTGCGTCGGCAGCCTTCGCTAGGCTGTCGATTTTAAATGCAATATTGCCCAGCCAGTTGTATTGTTGTTCTCCTAACATCTTTTCATTTCATATTACAAGAATTATTGTGGCGTCGCTTTTCTACGCGACATGCGCCTTTCGCTATTTTCGCGCCGTCCTCATGTTTGTATCTTTTCTTTTTATTTTTGGTCCGATTTTGTTTAAAAGAAAATCGAAATCACTCTTTGACATTCTAGTAAAATTATTAAATAATTTATTATCAAGGACTACTATCTAGACTCAAATTATCTAGAGTTTCAAGTTATAAAAAAGATAATGAGGTGTTAGGCAAATAATAATTCAAATATTATATTTTACGTAATATTTTCTTTAAAATTATACCAAAATACTATTTTCTCAGATATAAAACACTCGTTTCGTCATTATTTCAAAATAATAAACTTTTAATATTAAGGGATTTAATTTGACTTAACTTTTCACTCAATGGCTATCTGTTGCATACCACCCCGGTTAATTGCCCAGCCATACGATGGCTCGGCCATCAGTTGCAATAAAATATTTTTGTGGTTTAAATATTTTTGTCGCAAAAACCGTGTAGAAAATGAACATTTATAATATGCCTATATGTAGCTAATGAACCTGGCTATTGAACAGGATATACGAACAGTTAAATATGTGATTGAAATCAAATACCTAACTATGATGGTTTGAATTTTATGTGGTTAATTGTTGAACTGGTCACCCTACGTATTTTATTTTATTTGCTGACGTTTCGAAAACTTTACAGTTCCGGTCAGTTCCCATAGTCGTACTATTCTGGCGTGCGCTGCCAAAACCGCTAGAATAACAATCTATGTACCTAATGTATGATGGAAATGTGTGACAGTGTATGGATGTATGTTTGTTACGCTTTCACACAGAAACTACTGAATGCATCAGAATTATATATTACTAGCTGTACCCGCGACTTCGTCCGCGTGGAACTCCTTTTTTGCAGTCGGTTAAAAAGTAGCCTATGTCCTTTCTCAGGCTCCAGACTTTCTTTGTACCAAATTTCATTTAAATCGGTCCAGTAGTTTTAGCGTGAAAGCGTAACAGACAGACAGACAGACAGAGTTACTTTCGCATTTATAATATTAGTAGGGATAACGATATTGTGTAAAGTAGATACTCATCGTGCGCAAACAAAGTCGCGGGCAGAAGCTAGTTTTTAATAATCTAAGTGACGGACAAAATAGAATTACGATTTCTTTATCTAGTCGTCAATTTTATTATGGGTGATAAATCCCAATTTGGCTGTTTGTTGGCACCGGAATTCCGCGCCTTTGATACTTGTAATTAACTAATTGTACAACAGTAATGGCTACATCAAACGATAATCATGTAGGAGACTAACATTTGTTTTATATAGCTATAAATACCCCAGAGGACAAAATGGTTTAGTAAATAAACTGTTTAACAGTGGTGATGCGTTTTTTTGATTACCTAATTGTGTTTTACGAATAATATGATGACAAGTTAATTTTTTGATAAGTAATTTTTTTAAGGATTGTAATTAATGATTTTGCGGTTATTATATAAAAAACAAATAATAAGAATCCAACTCGCGTAGGTATATTAATTTTATAACCTTTTCAAAAGTTTACAATTTCTTTGTAGCAGACTGAGCTGACGATAACCTAACTAAATAGTTCAAAATACGAGTATGCGAGTTAAATCTGTTTATAGTTGCATAGTTGTTTCATTCCAAAAACAGAACGTTTCTGCAAAAATCTTGGAGTCCTATAGATATGCGCATTTAAAACCTAGATAGGTACCTACGAACATTATAAAGTAGGTAATAATTTCTGGTGCCTTCGCGATTATTACACATTGGAATGAAACAACTATTAACGGATTTAACTCACGTATTTTTATTTTATTTTATTTACTGACGTTTCGGATTCTTTACAGTTTCCATAATCGTAGCACGACTGAGCTGACAATAGTCTGGCGAATAAAATAAAATAAAAATACGCGAGTTAAATCCGTTAATAGTTGTTTCATTCCAACATTATAAAGTAGTCGTTAAAATATCTTAAGATACACGTTTCTAACCTTTTCGCTTTTAATACTTACTTATACTTAACGTAGTTCGATTCGGTCGCCATTAGAAAGTCCACGTGGAAGTTCTTAAGTGTCTTCTGGAACAATACTTAGTGCAAATGGCCAGGGTTTAATTCATCCCGCAAGACCTAGATGCGTTGGTCACTGTGTCCGATCTAAATAGGTACTATCGTATTATTATTTTTTTGATGAACAATTATAATGGACTAGATTCTGCCCGCGACTTCGTCCGCGTGGAACTTCTCCTTTGTTGCAGTCGGTTAAAAAGTGGCCTATGTCCTTTCTCAGGCTCCAGACTATCTTTGTACCAAATTTCATTTAAATCGGTTCAGTAGTTTTAGCGTGAAAGCGTAACAGACAGACAGACAGAGTTACTTTCACATTTATTTAACGAGTGTATTTTATTTTATTTGCTAACGTTCCGAAAACTATACTTTTTTACTTCATTAAATAGTTTGCAGATAGGTACCGAAAACCATGAAAAAAATATGAGACACTTTCTGCCCACGATTTCGTCTGCGCGCAATGAGTAGGGCTGTACTATATGAGATATTAATATAAAATATAACCTACTTATATGTTAATCTAATGTGTAAGCTATATTATTGTGAAGCTTCATCAAAATCCATTCAATAGTTTCAAACTGAATGGATTTACATACAACCAAATACCTATCCATCCTTATATCCATACATTGTTACTTTGGCGTTTATTCATGCATGTATAAATCGGATGACAATGCAATATAATTGTGACATGGAGCATCGAGCTGAGCTGAAAGGTGGCCGTAGGAAATTAACCGACGAAACGCCATCACGCAAGATTACATGACTTAAACTTACGTTAGTAGATATAATATTGATAAAAACATTATTAATACATGCGCGCACACACGTAGGTAGGTAAGTATAATTCATTATTTTTTTCTTTGAAATCAAATCGTACACAACGGTAAAACACTCGCAATGGTGGAATAGCCCGGTAAAATATCCCTGGAGAGAGCTTCGGCAAACAAGTAACAAATTCGACAAAACCCATAAACTCTTGAATACATGTGCGGAAGTATATATATGGGTAATTGATGGTTTTGTACAAAGCAATTAACCAGATACGAATTACGCTCAATTGTGATTAAAATCAGTCGTTAGAACCAATGCGTGCCTTAAATTGTCGTGGATTTGAAATATAGGTGATATTTCAAATATGAAATGAGAAATTAACTTAGGTAGGTACTTAGTCGTAGCTAAAATAATATATTGCCCGTGCTTAATGAAAATATTCGTTCATAAGTTAAATTACTAATACAACCAAGTAAATATTAATTTGGACGAAGCGTGTTGCAGAATAATCGTTTAATTAATAACAAAATTACGTAATAGAAAAAAAACGATACAGAATAATCATTTGATCAAATCAAATAATTACCTAATTGAAAAAAAAAAACTAATGATATCTTCACATACAAAAAAAATGTGTCATGATGCGAAACACGTTCCGATTGGTCACGCAAAATATCGGAAGCCATTAGACTCTTTTGGCGGACTTCCATCACCAAAACCAATTTAGTAAAACGTTACAAATTAAACATGCATTTCCTATGCTATTAGCAATATTTCCCTGCAGTTTGATGCAATGTGCTTGACTTTGTCTTCCGTTAGACTTAAGTCAGGCTTGTTGCCTGGGTTAAAAAATAGATCGGATGCATTGTTAAAAAGAAACGTGTTTTTTTTGTTAAAAGCTTTTATTTAATACTACCTGTCCGCTCCGGCTTCGCACGGATCCCTTTTTATATAGCCTATGTCACTCGGGAATAGTGTAGCTTCCCAATAGTGAAAGAATTTTTGAAATAGGTCCAGTCGTATAGGAGCCCATTCAATCCAAACAAACAAAACATCAAACAAACCTTTCCTATTTATAATATTAGTATAGATTATGTAAGTTCAGGTGAAATCTTGCAACTGAAATTATAACATATAACTTTAACCGATTGAGCTGAATTTCAATTTGGATGACATTGCATGGTTAACTATGTGTCATTCTAAAACCAAATAACTATATAGGTATACCTATAACTTGCTTTTTAAAAAAAATATATTTTTAATGTTATTAATAACAGAAATTGACAAAAACAAATTCAAAGCTTCGAAGTTAGACCTTACGACGCCACTTCTTGATAAAAAGTGAGGCAGGGTGCGTCAAGTAGAACTAACGGATTCTCTTTGACATTTTTTGTTTTATTAACAAAAGAAAAATTACGTGTCCAATATTTTTTGATACTTTAATTGGCAGACTTAAAAAAGAACATTAGTCAAGACCTTTACAATAAATTCGTGTTATTTTTATTTTTAGCAGTCACTGTTTCACTAGTACCTTAAATAGAAGACCAAGTTAACATCCAGTGCTAAAAATAAATAAACAGTTTGGGACAACGAATAATAATAGATCTAGTTATAAACAGAACTAGTACAAAAATAGGTACCTACTGCTAAAATATTCTATACTTAGTCTGAAAAAAAAATCCAATATGGACTCGAAATGTCATTACCTTAATTACTTACTGTCATTTTAATTATAAACCTTAATGTGATATAGAAATGAAATAAGCAATTTCCTCATCGTCACGTGTGAAATAATGCGCAGTAACAAGACATAAATTGAAATGCTGATGAATTTCGAATCAGGAGATGAAATATAATTTAATTACCTACCCAAAATTGCTACAGTCTCATCAAAGGATAATTCATGTGTTCATTACGTTGACTTTCAAATGAAAATTGGAATGTAAATGAAATTCAGTAAATTACGAAATTAAGTTGACGAACTTAATGATAATAATAAAAAATAACCGCCGAAAAAAGTTTAAGGCAACAAAAAACAATAGCGCAATGAAAAAAAAAAATAGTCTTCAATAACAACTATTATTCCTGTTGTTACGTCTGTTATTCTTGAAGTCGATGCCAGCCTTGAACAAACTTAGTGAAGAGTTGAGAGTAGAGAGTAAAGAATTGATTTCACGAAGGTATTACGATTACGGAAACTGTAAAGAATCCGAAACGTCAAATAAAATAAAATAAAAATATGCGAGTTAAATCCGTTAATAGTTGTTTTATTCCAATTCACGAAGGTGCTCAACTTGAGAACCTCCTCCGTTTTTTTCGTCGGTTGAAATGATCGGTAGTTGATTAAATAAGACAATAATCGAATAGATTCAGGTTTAACTTTGCGGAAGGCCACCTCGCTAATTCCTGCCAAGGCGATAAGAATTAATTATGAAACGGAACTCCCAAAGTTTTGTAGTTGTTATTATTCTTTGTTTCACTTCATTTTGTGGTCTTAGCGGGAATTAGCAAAGTTTTTGGTCTACGACAAACACTTATAGACCACCTACACATTGTTTAAACATATCGTGTCTGTAATGTATTGTTATGAATAAATTAATAACTTAATAACGCCAACACAACTTTATCTACTTGTTCCATAAATAATGTGTTATTTGTCTCAATTAGTCTCACATATCTTGCGGTCGTGGCCCCAACATGTATTTTCAATATATTATTATTATCTTTGAATTTCAATTAATTATTATGAGATTTTTTTTTATTTACTGAGGATAAAATATAAAAATTAAATAAGTTACTTTAGCGTTAGACTATTGTCAGCTCAATCGTGCTACGATTATGGAAGTTGTAAAGGTTCTGAAACTGATGTTAAAATAAAATACGCGAGTTAAATCCGTTTATAGATGTTTCACTTTAATATAAAATAAGTTATTAGTTATGTATTCCAAAGTTAAAAAAATTATGTTATTTCAACATAATTCGTACGTAAGCCGCAATGTCATGTTTTAATCCTTTATCAAAAACTAGTCGACAAAAATAAGTAAGTAGGTACATAACAACGTTTCCTTTCAAAATATAAACTTGCTTAGGTACTTTAAGCGCTCTTATAACTTATCGAAGTTATTTAACAGTAAGTCTCTTACGACTACAAAGTTCATAGGCCAAGGAGTTGAGTGAAGTTCTTTTATATAGTATTCCTGGAATTTTTATTAAAAATATGTATATATATCTTTGATGACCTACATACATAATAAAGTTACGTCTGTTTTATAAGGACGGGTTTGTCTGACCTCTACTCTATGTTTTCTAAGACATTTTTTCAAGTTTATGAAAAAAAAAAACTTTAAATTTGTTAATAACTGATTTTTTTTTTAATCAATTTGGAGTTGTACCTACTTACTCTTGACTCTCAATTATTTCCCGCTATCTACTTTTATAAAAATAAATAAAAAATATTCCTACTAAAATGTCGGACTTTGGCATATAGGTAACTCAAAAACATAACCTAGGTATAGTTAGTATTTACCACTAATAAGAGAAAACCTTTTACACTTACCGGCCTAGATTAGACCGTGGGGAAATAAATTTAGGGTACAATAGCAAAGGCACCAGACATAGGTGGTAAAGTGTTGCCCGCATAGTAGAAATATCTCAATTAGGTTTAATTAACGTTAGGCTGGCCATTATAGCCCGAACTAAAAGGGTGGAAACCCGCAGCTAAATAAAACACTTAATGTAATGGTCAGCGAAAGCAAAAAATAGTTTATTAATGCTTCCGAACAGGTCTTATTTGTAATGCATAACTGCTTTATAAACGTAACTTTATCTAGGATACCTAATGTCTAATCTATACTAATATTACAAAGATGAAGAGTTTGTTTGTTTGTATGAACGCGCTAATCTCAGGAGTTACTGGTTCGAATTGAAAAAATTAGAAATAAATCATAGAGGAAGGCTTTAGGCTATATAACATCACGCTGCGACCAATAGGTGCGAAGAAACAGTGGAAAATGTGTACAAAAGGGGGAAAAATATTATATGTAGAATAACTATTTCCAAGCGGACGAAATCGGACAACTAGTTAGTCATATAGAATGCAAAAAAAGAAATGCATATATTATCCTTAAGATCGCATTTTTCGTATAACAAAACATTCATATGAACGTAGCACCTAGGCTATGAATTTTAATAGATCCACGTATAGGCTGGAATGTACCGTTGACATAAAATAAAACCCTTTTTTAGCAAGTTAGATATTATTATGCGGAAAAAACTGGTTCAACGACCTTTTATTGTTTACCTAAAATACTGAGGTATATTCGTTTGGTACCTATTATTGTTTAAAGAAATATCAAAATAAAGATAATTAATAATTTCTGATGCCTTCGCGAAGGTATTTAATTATTCATAAAACTGACACCATTTGATGTAGGAAGTTTTTCAAACCCCTTAAAAGGTCACCAAAGTTTTATTTTCATTTTTTTGGACCAAATATTTTGTTTTTAGTTTTTCTTTCTTGTTTCGAAAGCTACAGGAACTAAAATGTTAGCTTAGCCTAGATGAGATAAGTTAACAAACAGTACCATAATATAGCCCAGTAAGTAATATTAACAAATAACCTCACTATTACGTGGTAATGAGAAAATAAAAAGTTGGACATGTCGTAATTAGTTTTCTTTTTTTCCTTGAGCCTAGACCTCGATTCTCTAGACTGTTGATACTTTGATGACCTGTTATGAATTAAACATATCAATTAGAATTGCTCACATTTCTATATGCCAATGTGTTTACATATAGATTGAATGCCTATGAGGTTTTATACACATGTATATTTAAAAGCTTCTGCCCGCGACTTCGTCTGCGCAGGATGAGTACTTTACGCCATATCATTTTAATATATAGCCTATATGTTATTCTAATTTGTGAGCTATATTATTGTAAAGTTTCATCAAAATCCATTCAGTAGTTTTTGATTGAAAGAGGAACAAACATATATTATATCCAGACATCCATACATTCTTACAGAATGACTAACATTTCTAAATGCCATTGTGTTTACATATTATTATAGACTGATCGAATGCTTATATATTTATATTATGTACGATATGTGTAAAGCAATGCGGCATAGGTACTGACTTAATACAATTAGGTATGTGATAATTTCTGATGCCTTCGCGATTATTATACATTGGAATGAAACAACTTTAAATGGATTTAACTCGCAAGACTATTGTCAGCTCAGTCGTGCTACGATTATGGAATCTGTAAAGGCTCCGAAACGTCAACCAATAAAACAAAATACGCGATTTAACAATTGACTTAGTGTTTTGTTATGATGACGTCATTTTATGTGAAATTATTGCTTTTATATACATAGAGCTGTCATTATCTGTCAATCTACGTATAATGTCATTTAATATCATTCATACTGTACGAATTCAATTACAAAATGGTGCGTTGATGAACCTTAAAAATGCCCTAGATTGGTATGAAACAGCTATTAACGGATTTAACTCGCGTATTTTTATTTTATTTTATTTTCTGACGTTTCGGATTCTTTACAGTTTCCATAATCGTAACACGACTGAGCTGACAATAGTCTAACGCTAAAGTCATTTATTGTCAGCTCAGTCGTGCTACGCAAATGAAATCAGTCGTGTCAGAAAATAAAATAAAATAAAAATACGCGAGTTAAATCCGTTAATAGTTGTTTCATTTCAATGTGTAATAACCGCGAAGGCATCAGAAATTATAATGTCCTAGATCTTATTACAGGCCGTTTTTAACCAATGTCAAAAAAGAACGAGTAAGTATAAGGTCCTTTGTAATCGGGTCATCACAGAGTTTTGCTTCGCACAAATCCCTATTTTTTTTAAATACAAAAACGCCTTTGTCATTCGGGAATAGTGTAGCTTCTCATCAGTGAAAGATTTTTTCAAATTGGTCCAGTCGTTTTGGAGCCTATTCAATCCAAACAAACAAACATTTTTTTTTCCTCTTTATTATATAACGATTACCTTATATAATAAAGAGGAAAAAAAATGTTCTACCATGATGAATCAATCATATAATATACGGTTTTATTAAAAAACCCCAAACAACACTTGCTTTTATGAAAGTGATTATGTCATCAATGATTATACATGTATGCAAATCAACTTGCAATGTGAGTACTGACTTCATATTAAGTACCCACGATGTGTGTGGTCATATTTGAATAAATATGTATACTTACTGTGTGTTATGTATATTTAATATATATACTTATTTAATTATTATATTTATTTTTTTCTCTTAATGTTCACAATTTCATTCCAAGGAAGATAATTTTAAGTATATATAATATTATTGCTTATTTAACCACAATTAATCCCAAGTAAGATATTTGCAAAATTTCTTTAGTGCCATATATTTATACTAAACTTGTTAACCTACCCAGTGTATAATTTAACTACCAACAGCTCAAATGATTTTATAATTTGCATTGTGTATCGGGCTGTAAGTAATACAACTATAATACATTTTGCACTTACAGGATTTGAATTCACGACCTCACGTCCGGAACAGTTCGATCGTAAACCTCTTCAGCTACGACCCCAATTTTGCTCTAAAATATATTAAAATGAAATTTATAAAAATATATCTAAATAAAAAATAATATAATTTGTAAATTTAAACCTAATACAAGTTATGTTTCTATATCAAGGAATGCTTGATAACGACCTAAGTGATAACAGAATAAGTATGTCACAAGTAAAAATGAACTTAAAAAGTATTTAAATACCTACAAAAAAATATTTCAAACAAATAAGTAGTGACAGTGAAATGTTTGTTGACTTTTTGTATGGTTTTGTGTAGGTAGGTACTTGGGGGCCGTTAAAATATTTCGTAACCAGATTTATCGCAATTATTTACCCGTATTCCTCAAAGGGTTTCAAAATGAAGGTGGATTTACGACTACGCAGACGACATCGCAGGCAGAAGCTAGTAAAACTAGTAAATTAATGTATCTGGATAATTCACGCTAAGTAATTAATCTACTCCCAAATTAAGCTTGGATTACGCATAGCTATTAGGTAATGAATAAATACATAGACATTAAATACACTAGCTCAGGTACAAATGCTCGTGTTGATTAACTTGACTGGTTCATACGTTGTAAAAGGTAAAGTGTAATAAAAGGCAAATGACAAAAGTACGTGACTATCAGACGTGTTAGTATAAAACCTAGGCACGATAATGTGACCTTCTTTGCAATTCTACATTTTTTACGATACGCATAAACGTGTGAATTATGGTGGGTGCCTATTTATTTTGCGGCTGTATTTTTACATGATGAACTGCCTTTTTTAAAATTATTATTTAAGAGGATTGTGAACCTGTTAATTTTCGTACAAAAGGCGATAACGTTTTACACCCAGTAAATATAGTTAGATTTTTATAATTTTTGGATATGTTGTAGATTTAATGAGAAACTACGTCTGTACGTTTTGATTTTTAAGAAATATTGCTTACGCTAGATCTAAATATAGATTTTTAGATCTATATATAGATTTTTAGATGCTAATAAATTTTAGCGTAAGCAATATTTCTTAAAAATCAAAACGTACAGACGCACAATCTTCTTAATCCAAAAAGTAAAAGTCAAAGGGTTAGTTTTAGACAAATTTTAGCAAATGGAATTGACATAAGCGTTTGATAGATTACGTGATGTTTCGTTTGCGTGTGTCAATTTCGTTATCGGTAACGTTCTTACTTTTGGAAAAATAATGTTATGCTTGATGTCAGTAAAATTCTAAACAATTAAACTCACTGTTGGATAAATTCTTTATGTTCTATTCTCAATTAATGGCGTCTATGGGGCTTGTGCAATCAGTATTTTAAAGTAAACACGAAAATTGAATAACATCTCTAAAACGAAATCGGCCATGTTTCCGTGAAAACAAAAACCCGCTAATTGGTTAGAAAGTTACAAAAATCATTGACGGGGCCTACTTTAGTGGACACGTCAAATCAACGATAATGAGAATCAATTTTATAGATCCGGCAGTGCTCTATTAATCTGAGTTTCCACATCGCTAATCCTCTCATTTACAATGCGGACGGCATTCTTCGCTGTCTTCTCCACAAACTTACATTTACCATCAATCAAACCATTGACTACTCTATCTTCAATCTTTGTGTTTACACAACAAAACAAACAGACCATTTACAGCGCCGCAAAATTAACTTTGCCAAACTGTCAGAAGTAAGCCACCCGAATTTTGCAACAATCCATTGTGACCCTTACGGCGGCGTGTTTAGAATGTTTTTCTTTTCAATATTGCCTGTATTTATTTGCAATGCATTCTGGTGTAGCGTGAAGGGATAATGGTTGGAACAGGAGATGGATGTATGGAAAGTGTGTAAATGGGATGATAATAAATCGGGATTAAAAGGTCGGATGTAACTGTCGGGAAACCTTACATTTGTATGGTGAGTCTATCAGGCTCGCCATCATACTCATGTCCTAATGTGATCAGGGATGCGGTTAAGTTCAAAATGGCGTATACCTACGCTTATTTTCCTCAAAACATGCAGCATTGGTAGACCTGATTTTTTCTCTTTTTCCTTGTACTTGTATGCTATCATTGCCATAAACAAGGCCGCGATAGCAAAGAGTATAATAATATGTTAATTTAACCTTTTCACCGCCCCAGTCGGCAGTTACCGACTACAGAAAGCGGTACCACTAGCGCCTCGTCGCCTGAAAGTTAGAGGCGAAAATTATGGCGACAGGGAATGCACGCCCTTGCATGTCACACTCTATTTATATATACATCGCGCTTCTCATACAGTTACCTGTACCTATCACTTTAATGTGTTGTAATGTTCTAGCAATCATATTCCTGTATTAATAATACAAAAGGCTTATCTTCAAGTTCGTAATAATCTATAAAAGGGTATCTCGGGAGATTATGGATGATACACGATTACACCCAAGGGAACGAGTTATGGGGAAAAAAGTATATCGATATACAGGTTGTATTGGATGTTTATGAATTTTATTAATTTTACTATGTTTGAGCAACCGAAGATCGAGCACAGTGGCGTGCAATTGGAGAGGCCTATGTCCAGCAGTTGACTGCTTCAGGCTGTTGATGATGATGATGTTAACTCAAATCGATCTGAAGAATAATTTTCAAAACAGAGTGTTTCGACATTTATTTCACATTTGCAAAGTAAATGTTATCTTCACTCCTTTTAGAAATTATTTCCGTGGTAAAAACTATCCTACATCCTTCTCCGGGAGTTTTAGGACCTAAATTATTTTCTTATTATAATTTTATCCAAATAAGATCAAAATTATTTAAACGTGAAGAGGTCATAAAGGAACAGAGTTACATGATTTCAAATTTATAATATTATACTTAAAAGGAAGACAGGAACGCTTTAATTATACTTACACACGACAAATAGACTGTATAGTCCAAGTCAACAACGATATTAAAACTTCTCTTAGTTTATTTTTGAAGTCGATTGTTATTTTTACTCCCTTGTATAGTCCGCACTCTTGGGACATCCTGTGTTACAGTTACATAATTACCTGTGTGCTTAACACTGAAATTGCTTTCCTTTGAGAACACATCCTGTATCATAAAAATATTTATAGAATAATAATACCATGTACCTTTACCCTACTAATATAATAAACGCGAAAGTTTGTAAGGATGTATGGATGTGTAGATGTATGTTCGTTACTCTTTCACGCAAAAACTACTGAATAGATTTTGATGAAACTTTACAATAATATGGCTATCAAAATGACATATAGGCTATATTTTATACCTAACGATATTTTGTAAGTATGTACTCGTGCGCAGACAAAATTGTGGGCAGAAACTAGTACCTACTTATATAACAAAAAAATATACTTACCTACTATAATAATTCTTGAGTCATTTCAAGTAAATATTTATTTCACTTAATGGAATTTATTATACCGCACTAACATTGTAGGTAAATACTAGACCGAATCATATAACTAAATCATTGTATAAATATTTGAATTCGTTTAGGCTTGTTATTTGTACAAAATTACGCAAATATCACGTGGAAACACAATGAATAGAAGTATATTGTCATTGTGGTTTTTGTGAAAGTATTTTAGTATTTACCTTGTATATTTCTCTCATTGGACGTTACCTTTACTCATAGGTACCTTATTAATATACGAAGCTCTTTATGACTTCCAAACAATATTTCATAAATTTGTTTTTACGCCTAGAAAAATAAATATTCTATCTTTATAGGAAATTGCCCAATTTTGTGTAGACCACTCGTGGAGGTGCTGAGTGGTCGAAACCCAAAAAATATAAAGCTCCGAACCTTTTACCAAATAACTTCATCAGTTACCCTCTTGTATGTAATTTGGTAGAAAATAGTTTACAAAGAAGTTGATGGAACTTCCACAAACTCGTACAATATGAGAAAACTAATCTATTGTCAAATATATACCTACTTGATTATTTATTACATTGATCAACAAAAGTTCTTGCAAATTACTATCTTTTGAATATAATTTGGCTTTATGACTGATACGTTTTTATTTTATTATGATTATGATTTGCACAGTTTAAGCATTGTAATTAATAAACCTGAATCATGAAATGTGGTAGCTATTACTCATAAGTAGCTTATTTATAAATTATATAGAAATATCTTAATCGATATTTAACGAGTAAACAAATTAGAGTTGCTTTACTTCGCTAATGAAACATGATTTCAGTAACATGAGTTGGACTAACTTTGGCCTAAGTTATCAGACGTTGCAATTTGATACCTAACTTTATCTCCATATTAATTCAAGCAAATATTTTAGTTATATTATGCATATAAATCTTAAGTTTCATTATAAAAGTTTCATATGCGCACGACAACCATCTCCATTTTACTCTTAGAGGTTGAACTTTTAAAAATATTTTCTTAATACTTCCCTAACTTATAAAAAACAATTTCATGTTTCTAATCCCGCCGTTTCTAGTTTAGGCCCTTCAGGATTGATAAGACATAGTTACCTATTATTTATATTTTCATTTATTTTATTATAGGTACCTAATAACACTATAAGGGTAAAATTTTGAACCAACAATATAAAAACAGGACTATGATACAAAACGCAACTAAGTAGATAATGAAAGTAAATATTTAAAAAGTCAGATTCGAGCCGAGTGTATATTGACAAAATGATAATGTGATTGTATTTGCATTTTGATAACGATATCGAATGCTCTTCAAAATGCATTAATTCACAGTTAATCGTATCTATGCAGATATGTTCCTATTATATGTATAGATGTATCTAATTTTGAGATTATTCGTTTGTACTTCCCGACCAATAGGACAGAATGTACCTGAGGGTAATTGTGGCTGGTGCCGGGTGGAGGTACACGTGTGCGACCCCGCCGGCGGGGCCGCTATAACACCATCGAGTTTGCTAGGTGTGGGTGAGGCCGCATGCCACGACAGTTGCCTGTGTGTCAGTCTATGGGATGTGCCCGTGGGGGGAACGGTCGCCGCTATGGTGACCGTGATCGAGACGACCGGAATGAACCTACTTGTAAACGTTACGTTATCAAAGTGACAATTGTGACTAAAGTAATGTAAAGTAGATTTTAATTTTTGTATCTGTTACACATGAATTCTGCCTGCAATCAGACGTGCAAATTTTACATGTCAATGAATACAAAAAAATATATGTAATAGTTATTACCTACTTGTTACAAAAAAATATAAATACAATGTCAAAATTAAAATAAATTAACAATTATTTATAATAAATTATACATTATTTAAAAAGTAATTTACAGAATAAAAACGAACGAACGGTGCGACTTCTAACAGGTTATCTACAAGGTAATGTTTTATTATTTAAAGTGAAATCACAATATGAATAAAGGCACAAAATTTCTCGGATTTCTTGGACTTGTAGGGTCTTACTATCGGAATGTCCAGACATAGTTCTGAGGTTGTTCATTAATAAAGTTAGGTATTGGAGATAGTGCTTAGGGTTCATTCCACAATCTTCAACTTAATTAAAGTAAATAAATCTCTCCTTTAGTACTGTAATGACCTAACTCAAAAAGCTCCACGCGAATTCAAATTTTAATGTGACGACTTAAAATCTTTAATGGAGTAACGACATATTTGGAATTAATACAATTCTAAAAGAACGATTAACTTATCTGCAGCTTTTCCATCATTAAAAGATATCTATAGCGTATTTGAACATGTCGCTAATCCAGTTGAGGATTGTGATTCATAAATAAACTATTTATCTGCTAAGTAAAACGCAAGTAACTTACTCAGGCCTCACTTCGTCATTGAAAAGGTCTTTAGTGCTATTACAGAACTAGATACATTATCCTTTCAAGTAGATAAGTGTAAAATTAATAAAGTCAAACCTGCGCCACCATTCTGAAATCCTCACTTCCGTATAGCCAAGCAATCGGAAGCCTTATTGACTAGGCAGTAGAATAAACTACATTACTGATATATTGTTTTTATTGTGATACAACTTCGCTGACTCAGTAGCACATTCTCTTGTGGCTTTTGGTCATCGATGAATCACGGAGATGTGATTGTAAATGACTTAAAGCGACGGGTTAATTAAAAACCTTACAGTAACGCTTTAAGGATGATATTTGACTGGCAATTATGTAAGGCACCTGTTGACATTTTTTAAATAGTTTTACGCTTATGTTTAATGGTAGTTCTTACTTATAATATAAATGCGTACTTAGGTATTTAAGTATCTCTTTATTAACAAACTAGCTGGCCGCCCCGGCTTCGCACGGTGATGACATAAAAAAGATGATTCTCTTTTTATAGCCAAATTTTATGTCACTCGGGAATAGTGTAGCTTCCCAACAGTGAAAGAATTTTTGAAATCGGTCCAGCCGTTCTGGAGCCTTGTGGCGGCTCTGTCAGCAGATTGCCACAGTCACGTAGATCACGTAACATAGATAGATCGAGCAGCGATTTGCGCTGTCTCGATATAGTATATAAGTCATATGTTTTGTTAAATAAATATATTATCGTAGCAGCAGTCAATACTCTTGGTGTTATTACGTCGTACCATCATCTCACCATGTCCCCGGAAACCGGGGACATAACTTTTCCATCCTGCCCGGCAAAGTGGTGACCCCGCGAAGAACACGCAAAAATTCTACAACGTGAGTCAGCTACAAAAAATATCGTGATGAGCCGTGGAGCAGAGCAACAAATTGCTCCAGCAGCTTGGACCAGACATTAAGGTACCTACATGTGATTCTTCAGAATGAACGTCTATCAAATTCCGGTATTCTGGATTTAGACGGTTCATTCACAATACCGACCCCCGCCCGATCATGGATTCAAGATTTAAAATACTTCGGAAATACGAGTTATCAGAAGCCTCAAGAATTTCGTCAGTCCGAGAGACGCACATACTGCGTTTTCACCTCGCGACACAAATTTATGAAGAAATGCAAGCAGGCATATTTTGTACAATAAAGTGAATTGCCGAGGCAGCTATACGCCGAACGGTCGACATTTTACATTACCTACTCAGCAAGTTCAAGGACAAGAAACTGCGCAAGCGCACAAACTATTCGCTGCGTAAGGATTTCGCGCAGCGAATTATTGTATGGAGAATGCCAATGGGATATTGGTTATGGAGTCCCGGAGCTTACAACGCCCGCGACTCGCACGGCACTGGAGTGAAATTGACTGCCAAAGTAGTTTCAGCTCAACGCCTTTATTTTTTCTGTCCTTGTTATTTGTTAACTGATGTATTATTGTGTAACTTAATTGTATTTTTCTTAATTTTTTTTTTTCTTTTGGGGGGGAGTACTGTGGCGGCTCTGTCAGCAGATTGCCACAGTCACGTAGATCACGTAACATAGATAGATCGAGCAGCGATTTGCGCTGTCTCGATATAGTATATAAGTGTTGTGTTTTGTTAAATAAATAATTATTATAGTAGCAGCAGTCAATACTCTTGGTGTCATTACGTCGCACCATCCATTTCACCATGTCCCCGGAATCCGGGGACATAACCTTTTCGATTTTGCCCGGCAAAAGCCTATTTAATCCAAACAATCCTTTCCTCTTTATAATATTAGTATAGATTATACCAAATTTGGTACGAGTATATACTCGTAGACTATTGAATATTGTATATATACAATATTCTTATATGGAGACCATTTTATATCAGTTTTAAATAAATTTTTGCCTCACTCAAACTATCTACTTACCTGAATTCTGTACTGATTCTACGCAGACGAAGTCGTGAACAGAAGCTAGTGTGATTACCTATCATAACTATGTTTTTCCTAAAAACTTTTCCATAAAACTTAGGACGTATTCAAGGTTAAAACTACCATCGTTTTTTTTTAAAGATCCCTTAAGTTCGGGTCGTGTAAAAACCCGTAGAATGCCTGTGTAATTCGAGTTAGTACCAACTAATTTGTATTTTATTTATGTTTTTTTTATGTCGAAATCACTTGTTTTGTTTCATCGTTAGTTGTTACTAATGACAGTGACACTGGCGATTTCTAAATCGTGACTAAGCGGTGTGGTTCGGAGAAAAACTACTGCCTTTCAATTTTTTGGTGTGATTCACTGGTTGATGACGCGTGTTTATCATAATGAGGTGAAAAATTCAATACTTTACTTTAACGCCTATTTTCTTCATGTTTTTTTTTTACTTATTGTTCATAAATTTGTACCTACTATTATCTGTGGAAAGAGGTCACGAGGTAGCTAAAGTACACACAAATGTAATTCATAATATTGTAATGTAAACGTAAACTGCGTATAACCACTTACTTATTTTTTTGTCTTCAGTGTTGTACTCATTTTTTGTGCTACATAAATACGCTTTAATTTTACGTTCTCTCAATTACAAAAAGGTTAACTAGGAGATTATATCCTTTAAACTTATACCTATTCGCTTTTTATGTGTTGACTTGCTCTGAATGTGTTGTTATAGGTACATTGTAGAATTTGAATACATATACATACATAAGTACTTGAGTTTTGTATGTATGTATCAGTCAATCAACATCTACAGAGCTATATTTATTTTATAACCCATTACTTCGATTGAGAAGTAAAAAGGTATTAAGGTAAATACTCGGGATATCGTAAAGTACTAAATTCCTTACGAGCCACGACGTACACCAGTGGTAAGCGGTGAGCGTTGAGCGTTGAGCGGTGAGCGGCGAGCGGCGAGCGGCGAGCGACATGCTTTGTAAGTAAATACATATGTTGCTATACTTACCTTATGCTGCAGCAATCCTATGCTCCTCGTGCTGCGGCGATTCTGTCTTATCTGGCTCAAACTACCTACTCTACTCGCGTAATTCGTCGCGGCATTTCGCCTTGCCTCTGATTCGCTCAAAAAAAACAACAAAAAGCGGTGCGATATGATGGGTAGGAAGATTTTTTTTTTTTTTTTTTTCGAACTGACCCTTTGCAGTTGGCCCTAGGGCCGTTACTGCTCCACCGGATGATAGGGGAGCGCTCCGAGGTGCGCTCACCCTAGGATAGGAAGAGTGGCCACCCGAATGCTCTGCCGCCTTTCCGCGCTACTTCCCTCGCCTCTGTACGAGTGTGTGACAGGGGTATTAGGTTTGATTTTGACGCTCACTTATCATCGCTCATCGCTTATTTATCACCGCTCACCGCCGCCGCTGATCGCTCATTTCATGGCTGAACCGTTGGAAATGTAGATGCAATTAATTTTATCTTTAAACACTTATTTATCTACTTATAAAATTTAAGTAATTACTTCCACCATTAAGTAGCTAAGTACTTTTGTGTAGACCAACAATATCAGGTACCTATATATAAACTTCTTCAACTATATTTAGAATTTTAACATACTTATCTGCATTTGACTGAATTCAGAGAGACATGATTAGAATGACATTTCATATTAGTCTAATATATAACCCGACTAATTCAATAAGGCCCAGTCGTATAGTGGTCATATAAGTTCAAAAAGATTATGAACCTACGTGGGTGCTTCCTCTTAAATGAAAGCTTTGTTTAACATTTGTCTTTTAAATTGGTTAATTGTAAGTGCATCGCACTCGACCGGGATCAGCCACACTGGTAATAAGTATATAGTTGAATTAAATAAAATGTAAGTAGAAAAAAAGTTTTATTTAAATGCGACTTTTTTATAAATGTCTTCTTTAAACCATGCAGCTAATTGTATTGTGTTAATTAAAACCAAATAATTTTACTGACCATACAAACATATTATTATACTTACTTACCTACATTTTAAGATAATTGTTGTATTGAATAAATATTATTAATAAATATTTATATTTCACCGACGATCTTAATTTAAAAAAAAATATTCCGCATATAACAATCATAATTATTAGGTATGCTTGGGTTTTGCTGACTATCTACTGTAAGTAATTATAACTTTTAAAATAATTGTATTATTAGAAGGCACCGTAATTAATTGAAATTATTTAAAATAAAAGTTTTTTCATTAGATAATGACAAATATACAGTTAATTATATTAAGATAGGCATAGACCAAACATGAAAATGATATTTTTAGCATGAAATTAAATGACTAAATCATGAAACGTACCTAAGTTTAACAAATTCAAGTAGGTACCTACCTAAAATTATGACTGTTTTAGTTATAGGTACCTTTTTTTTTTTTTTTTTTTTTTGACGGAGTGGAAATGCATTTACGCATACCCCCTGGCCCTCTGCCGTGTGGGGGTTATGTGGGACTCACCCGGTTTCCCGGTCATACCCACTAAAACCACTCCGACGTGTCCGTCACTGCCGTTAGTGGGGACGCCACGGGATATGCTCTAAGCCACCGCGACGACCCCCGGCAAGCCCGCTGGCGGGCACCCGCACAAAAAAGGAGGGGGGGAAAGAGAGCCAGACACGCTTAGCCCCTCCCCTTACCCAACCTCATGGATTTTTTATAGAGGTTTTCTCCTCGCGGCCCCCACCCCGAGGGGTAGCGGCCCTCGCTCCAAACTCTGTGAGCAAGGGTTGCGAGTTGGCCGACGACCTGCCGAAACAAGCCGCCGCCCAGGCAGAGCACCCCGAAGGGCGCACCCGCAGAACAGGCTCGCCCTGAAAAGGGCAAGCCTGACCCTCCAGGCAGGCCCATTGCTGGGCCCGCCGTGTGACTGCCTATGACCGCTGCCCTCACTTTGGACCTGTCCGGTATGGGAAACCCTGCCGGCATAGCTCCGAAAGATCACTGGGCAACGACAAGTAGGCAGCTGCACACTTCCCCCCCTGGTCTCATCCACAGTGCCCTCTAGAAAGAGGGACACGCGGAGAGACACCCCCGTGTCGGGTTATTAGCCATCGGCCAACAATATCTCTAAAAGAGAAATTGTTGACCGATGCCCAGGGTGCACCGGCCCAAGTACTGCTCTTCCCCCCGCACCTCCAATTGCGTAAGGGGAACCGCAGCACCAAGGCACACGAGGAGGTTACCCGACATAGCACCCCTAGTTATAGGTACCTACCTTGGCTTTATGTTGTCATTTAACCACAAACACATTGAATAATAAAGTCCCTACCTACAGTAGACGGTAAAATAAATCATATAAAATAAAAAAAATAAAACCAAGCTGTTATAAATCATAAAAAAGTTTCAGTTTTATTAGTCGGGAAGTGCCTATTAAAACGGCTACAACACTAATATAAGTGTCTTTCAGACAATTGTCTCGCCTACATTCATTATCCTTAGATTTAAGTTGTTAGCCTTTCACCTGTTGTCTCAGACACTACCTAGGTACTGTAGAGATACCTAGACAGTGTCTGGTGTCACACACGTCTAGTGTCTGCTAGCCAGTAATTAATTATCACTAGGTACCTAGTATAAAACAAAGTCGCTCTTCGCTGTCAGTCCTTATGTATAGGCGCTTGCGTGCGTGCGTTCGCGCGTGCGTGCGTGCGTGCGTGTATGTGTGTTCGTGCGTGTGTGCGTGTTGTTTGTGTGCGTGTGTGTGTGTCTGTCTGCCTATATGTCTGTCTTGTATATGGCATCGTAGGACCGGGTTTGATTCTGTTTAAAAGGTGATTTACTCATGTTCTTAGCTTTGTCTGATTTTTTCTTTATCATCAAGTGGAATACGATTAACTTAGCAAATTATAGAATTACGTAAGTACCTAGTAGGCATGTACAAAAATATCATATCTACTGCAAAGTACATGGAACCTTTTTTTATTCTCTAAAGATCTTTAGAGTAAATAATAAGTATTTATGTGAATGGGTGATGTAAGCTCTTACGACGTTTGTCTTATTGGTTTTGTATGATATGAGTGTATGACTCAGTAATTACACATAGGTAGGCAAATATTCATAGAAATTTCGTTTTTCGTTGTGGATGTTTCAACGCATTTTATTGCAAGTAAGTCATTCTTTATCGTAATTTTGGAATAGGTAGGTTATCATTTTTTTTTTTATTTTAATCCTAACCTCCACTTTCAATTATCTGCACTTGAAGGTACCTATAATATAAAATAAGATAGGTAATTGAAGATGTGAAGATGGTCTAATTTCTGATGCTGATGATGTTTCTAAGACACAGTTCCTATATTCGTACCCAACTGAGTTGATGATAGTCTATCACTAAAATAAAATTCCAAGGTGTCTTTTAAACCACGCAACTAAAAAGAGAAAACAAAAGAGTAGAAGAATGGCACACCTACCAAAGTTACTCGTAACTTGAAAATAATTTATAGCACCTACTAACATTTTACCTGACCTCAAAGTAGAAAGTAATCTTTTAGTTCTAAAAATAAACTCCCAAAGCATTACCTAAATTAGACTCGATCTTTGTAATGGGTCCCTAGTGTAGCCATTTGCCCATTATTCCTACGCTGAAGGTACAAATTAATCAAAATCAAAAATGTATCTATTCAAATTAGGCTTTTACAAGCTATTGTGAAGGTTAAAAAAAGATACCGTTTCCGATAAAACCTTCTCAAGTAAGGTTTGCCTTTTGGCAAGAAACTCTATGAGGTATCATTTTTTCAAAAGAGGTAGGTACATACTCGTAATTAGGTACCTACTAACAAAGTAAACAAATCAAAATTAATAATTAAAAACATGTACGCTGGTATTTGCACTATATATAATTTTCTTACTGAAGATATTAAAAAAAATAAAAAAAAGTACAAAAGACACTATGATGTCTCCAGTCGAATTTAATCCCAAAGCAAAAGCATGTGGTTATCTCTAAAGTCCCATTTGCAGACCTTAACAGGCCGGACCCCACAAACAGCACCCGTTCACGACACGAGTACGACGTGTATCTCAGCTTTTAATAGTCTAACACTCGACATTGCTTGTCTTACAAGTTCTTTAATAGTGTAACACTCGACATTGTTGTTTGTCTTGTCTTCGTTCAAGTTCATTGACAATTCAAATGCACCTTAGGGAGTTGAAATAGCATTTCGGAATTAGTTTTAATTGCAAATAACAAACCGAGCTTATTGCGGTTTGGACGCCTAAGTTTGCGTCGTTCCAGTGGAGTAACCACGTTATAAGTTTGGTCGTCTGTTAGTATGTTTACCTGTCTGGAGTCAGACAAAAATGAATGTTCTTTGTCATTATGCATTTTTGTAGACTATAATAGTACATTACGCACCAAGGCCAATAAAATAAAAAATGTCCCAGATCACATGTAATTGTCGTCCGAGGCTTTTTTATTTACTGGCCGACGAAGCCAGAAAGCGGCAATTTCATTTAGCGCAGCGGCCAGAAAGTTGGCGCTTTCCTGCCGGAGAACAGAAAAGAGTATTTTTCAAGTTGTGGCGATTTGCCTCGCTGTTACTATTTACCCCTTATTATTTAGGTACATAGGTTACTTGTTAGGTTTATCTTATTTGTGCAGATATATATGTATTACTAGCAACCCGCCCCGGCTTCGTACGGTTGCAATGTTGATGCTAACTATTAGTGTTCCTCTTCTGTTTTATGCATGCATAATAGAGCCAAACTATTTTAAAGATATAGGTAAACATAATAATACCTATACGATATAGGAACAGATAGCGGAAAGCGACTTTGTTTTATACTAGCGATGTAATAATTTCTGATGCCTTCGCGGTTATTACACTTTGAAATGAAGCAACTATAAACGAATTTAACTCGCGTTTCGGAACCTTTACAGTTTCCAGTTTTCTTGCCGGGTCAGCTAGTCCGTTTATAGTTGGAATGAAACAACTATTAACGGATTTAACTCGCGTATTTTTATTTTATTTTATTAGCTGACGTTTCGGATTCTTTACAGTTTCCATAATCGTAGCACGACTGAGCTGACAATAGTCTAACGCTAAAGTTATAGGTGTCGTTTATAGTTGTTTGTTGTAGTGATGTGCTTAAAAGCCAATGTTTTACCCCAATTTAAAGTTTCTCTTAAAGTTCCGAGTTCAGTGGGATTTGGACGTGTTAAAGCATCCGACATCTACTAAGTGATCTAAATTGGAGTTTTAAACAATTGCGCCCACAAGTGGCCGAGCAGTGTTAATTGGGCCTCGTGTTAGCTTCGTTTCCTTTTGCGTGAATGACTTTTATGAAGTTTGAGAAGGAAATCTTTTAATTTCTTCTTAGGGACTACATTTGTTATATTCTTTTTTATTTGTGCATAAAAACATACTATACAGTATAGGATTACTTTTTTAAACTTAGTTATAAAAGCTTAGTATCTTAAAAACGAACGATGTAGGTATTGCCTTGGAATAAAACAACTATATAACGGTAGTCCGATCCGGCAAACTTCGTACCTACCGCCATATTATTTATTTAATTTTCTTACAACAAGCTTTATACATATAAAGCTTGTTCCGACGATTTGGTGCAGTTGGTCGAAAGTTATGCGCGTAGTTACCTACCTACCTACATGTATACATACATTTCAGTGATTATTTTTTATATAGTTAGATAGGTTTAAATTTCGTACCTTTGTAAGAAAGAACGAAGTACCTATATTAATTGGAATGAAACAACTGACTTTAGCGTTAGACTATTGTCAGCTCAGTCGTGCTACGATTATGGAAACTGTAAAGAATCCGAAACGTCAGCTAATAAAATAAACGCGAGTTAAATTCGTTTATAGTTGCTTCATTTCAAATTGTAATAACCGCGAAGGCATCAGAAATTATTAAGTACCTATATTAATTTACGTCTGCTATATGGGAACACTGAAAACTGTCCACATGACTTTTCGTTAAGTTGCGTCAATTCTAAATTTTCATTAGTTTCGCTTATCTATAACACAAGACGATATCGTCTTGTCTAACCATATCCCTGTTCCATTACCCGTACACGGATATACTAATATTATAAAGCTGAAGAGTTTGTTTGTTTGTTTGAACGCACTAATCTCAGGAACTACTGGTTCGAATTCAAAAATTCATTTCTTGTTGGATAGACCATTTATCGAGGCTTTAGGCTATATAACATCACGCTGCGACCAATAGGAGCGAAGTAACAGTGGAAAATGTGTAAAAAACGGGGAAAATATGAAGCCTTATGAAGAATTACTATTCCACAGGGACGAAGTCGCGGGCACAGCTAGTAATGAATAATTGTTTTTTACGATACAATAGCGTACGATGGTTGTAAGCTCTAATCTGTATTTACGGGCGATGAGAAAAAAACATAAACTTTTATGTACTTATTTGTATTCTGTGGTTATTCACGTGTGACAGAATCTGATGTATATAATGTTAATGTGTGTGTGCATATGCCGATCTCTTTCTAGTTTCTTAGGTAAGAAAGGGATATTATCATCTCGTTTTTAAGTTACAACTGTGATGTGTTACAATTACACGGTTGAGGGAGTATATAAGTAGGTATAGTTATATAAAAATGGATGCCTATTTTCTCATAACTAACAGACTGTGTTTAAAATATATATTCTTGCAACGAATAATAAATGGTTTTGAATTAATAATGTGGAACCACGAAAGTTTTAGGTAAGTAGATACCTAGGTAGGTAGTTAATTTTAAAAATGTTATCATAAAAATAAAGGAATACTAACTAAAAATTCCATATCCGTATTCCATTAAATTGATTCGCTACCTATTTGTTACATTATTTATAATCTTAAACAAGAAGGGACATTTAAAAAAAAATGTAGTTTAATATAGGTATTATACTATAGGTAAGTACCTACTTATTGAATTAGTTACATAAGTAGGTAGGTACCTTCCTAAGTCATTTTTTCCAGTTCAAAAAAGAGCCTTAATAATATGATAGGCATCATAACTTTATTGTCTACAAATTACTTATTCTTAACTTAAAACTATGATTTTTACATCCATCTATCTGATATTCTTTCGTTTCGATTCAGAGTAGCAAAATAAATTATAAATTAATATCTACCTACGTTTAATTTACGGTCACAAATAAGAGATCAAAACTCCATTAATTAAAATTAACCGGCCATATTGAATTTGTCACAATTTATAATAAATTTTAATGATCAACTGCAGCCAATACGTTTGGGGCTACCCGGTTCATTGAGCGACGAATGGTCCTCGCTTGCTTTATTAAAAATCATTTAAAGCATCCATTCATGCGCTCATGATCATTAATGGATCATTGAACAGCAATCAGGCTGTATACCAAATGTTGTCACAGATTAAATATATTTTTTCATAGATTATAAGTAGTATTTTTTGGCTGTTGCATCAGTTGACTTTGTTAAAATAATAATAAACATTTTTTTATTTAATTTGCTTTCTAGCTTGCTTCGGTTTTTAACTAGTACATATTATTATAATACGAGGGGAAAAGAGGGTAGATTTACAATGATATTGCATTTTATGTATCCCTACTAATTAATTAATATTATAAATGCGAAAGTAACTCTGTCTGTCTGTCTTTCTGTCTGTTATGCTTTCACGCTAAAACTACTGGACCGAATTAAATGAAATTTGGTACAAAGATAGTCTGGAGCCTGAGAAAGAACAAAGGCTACCTACTTTTTAACCGACTGCAAAAAAGGAGGAGTTCCACGCGGACGAAGTCGCCGGCAGAAGCTGGTCTACCTATATAAAAATAACAGCTGACTTAATAATAATAATAATAATCTGCATGAATTAAGCAATGACTAGTTTTATAATTAAGGAAAGTCTTGATAAATTAATAAAGAAACTACGTATTTATTAGTATCGGGCACAGATAGTAAATACCACAGTTAAGGTAAAACAATCTCCATAGTAACTACACTTCCGTACAATGCCTGCAAGTGAGCATGTATAATCAATTCTGTGGACGTGGAATGACCGGTCCTTAATTGTCAGGTCAGGATGAATTGCTCTGGTGACCTCCAGCTTACATCATGCACTGACAATTGAATGGGAATTTCAACTGAGCCTTGGGATTCAATGTACAATAGATTAGGGTGCAACGTTTGGTACTTAGTTGTACATTCGCTCTTATTCCTTATGTTTACTCGATCGTCTATTTGTTAACTGGAAGAGATTTCTTTATGGGATAATTACTTAAACCTTTATGTATTTGGTTTTGTGTATGTAGTTCTGTAAATATTCTGTTATGCAATAAAGAGTTTAAATAATATACATCAATACTTTGCAATGACGTCGAATGGACTTTGTAAAATAAATTGTCAGGTGACATATTAATTAATATTATTCCGTTAATTATTTTATTGACATGTGCAATTAGAACAGGAAAATAAATTGCTTTAATACATACATACCTACTTACACAGAACTTTAACAGGTATTATAAGTACTTACCTACTTAAAAATACATAATAAGTGTGATAACATTCATCTGTAAAATGTATTTGTTATTAATATTTTTAAATTATTGTCATTACTTGTTACAGATTCCAAAATGCCCGAGGAAGTAAACATAACGGAAATAACAAATGACACGATGCTGGACAAAAATTTAAGTGAATTATCGAAGTGAGTATAACTCCCCAATCTCCCCATAAATCATTGATTAAAAAGTAAAGATAAAGCAATGCTATTTGAAGTTCCAACATAATCTTGACTATTCAAAGATTTTTTTCTGTTTTATAATTACCTACCAATTATCTACAAAATACATAACGAGCAAGTAGTCTTTACCTTCTTATGCATAATGAAGTAGGAATTCAAAGTAACAAGTGACGCGGCACTGGTCTTAAAATGATGTAACTACTTTTTACCAGAAACACCATCTATTGGTAAGGTGTCAGAACTACGTCGCAGCTTAGGAACTAAAGTGTCGTGATTGGGTATAATAATATGAGAGTAGTAAAACGCACCAATGCAATGGCGTATGATTGGCGGTTTGATTCAACGTGGGCCGGCGAATGCCAAAAATCCGCTAGATGCGCTAGTTTAGAATGAGTTGTAGCTGTCACATTCCGCCAATGAGAGACACAAGCTACTGCCCTGTGATTAGCGCACTTAGCGGATTTTTGACAGCGAGCGGCCTCATTCAAACTAACCGTATGTTTTGCCCTTTTTATTTATGTTAAACAAAACTTATTGACAACAAAGACTAGGTATTAAATTACCTACCTACTTACCTTTTAAAGGCCTACCTATTGTCTTCAAAGATTGACAATATTTACATTCACCTACGAATAAGTGACGCCTTAAGTTGAACCCCTGTATAAAATAAGCAGGAAATGCAACCATCCGGCAATCTTAAACTTACGCTACGAAGTTCATAGCACAAAAAATAAGTATTAAGTTCGTACAAAAGGTTGAATTCAAAAAGGGAAGACATTTTCAAACCGGAAACCGAGTTTTTTTTTTATTGCGTTGACGGCTCCTTTAGATTCTTTATTTCGAGCACATTTTATTGAGTTCATTAAGATCTTGGTTTCTCAAAGACATGAAGTTCCTGCGAAAGCCTTTTAAGCCATTCCCACGGTACTTTCTGATGTTCTTTGTATAATTATCAAGCCATTTTTGCTTTTTCGAGTAACTGAAATGTGAATAATTCAGCATTATTTATGACTTTGTTTAGTAGGGATTCCAAATTCCGGTATTTGGTACCGACAAGGTCTAACGAAAATGTTATTATAATAGCAAATTGTAAATTAGGGATTCGACAGGCTGAGTAAATGACCTATATACCTACTTTAAGGACTCATTACACAATGATGGGTGGATAGACCGGTACCCACTTCAAGCCATCGCCTCTGTGTATAGAGCCCTTAATAAAAGTATAATATTGCAAACCAACATTACATAAATTAGTATAAAATGTATAATGTGTGATGGTTTTGTTTATTTAATAAAAAAAAAATATCGGTACCTTGGTGTTTTTTTGTTTATGTATTGAGTTGATAAGATAAATAATAACAAAGTCAGCTTTTTCTGCAACTTATTTTTGTTTTTTTTTAGATTTTCACCCGCCCTGCTGACTTTTGCTGCGGTCATGACTGGATTAATCATGCTGATTGGACTCTTCGGAAACCTATTGACGGTCGTGGCTCTTCTCAAATGTCCGAAAGTGAGGAACGTCGCAGCTGCGTTTATCATCAGGTAAAAAAAAACCTATACAGCCACAAAGATAAAAAAAAAGAATTTTGCTCTATGTCTAACTACCTAACGACAATTCGTAGGTAGTCAACTCACGATTGCATATTTTATAAAGCATAAATAATCAATTTAACTTTTTTATTAAATTACCGACCCTTTGATCACCTCATTGGTTTAAAGTGGGTTGACACAAAAAAAAGTGTATAGGGGAAACGTACCATTTGGTGACCACTTAAGTCTTAAACACAAAATGAATGAAGTTTGTGTGCCTACGTGACTTAAATTTAATTAACACCGCATTATGTCATAGCATATTATATAGTATTTATTAGAAATTACATACCTAGGTAATTAATTAACCATACCTACTCCATACATACCTACAATCAAACAAATATGATATATTTAATATTACCTACTTAATTAATAATTAAGGTACTCCTATATTAAATATCATTTATAAATAATCATATTGTAAGACATAATGTTTATAAAACATAAAACAATGTAATCTTTCTCATGACGTACCTACATACTAGCGATGACGTATTTAACCAACATGGATTTATGAGTCAGTAGGTAATTTAATTTCCATAATAATATGCGAACATGACATGTAACAAGTAGTAATGTCAACTATCCTAAAAAGGAAATATGTATTTGCATTTATGTGTGTATCTTTGTAATGAATAAACTCAAAAACTACCATTCCGATTTCAAATTTTCTTTTACTATTGGTAAGCTACATTTACCCTGAGTAACGTAGCCAATAGAATACATAAAAATATGGATCCGTGAGAAGCCGAGGCCACTGTTTTAGCTAAAATTGCTCTAATATGACAATCTACTTACGTTTTAAGTACCTAAACCTATTTAAGTTTAAAGGTACACTTAACTCTTGAAACAATTTATTGATTGGTAACTTGGTAACCCTAATTAATAAAATAATTTCTGATGCCTTCACGGTTATTACACATTGTAATGAAATAACTATAAACTGATTTAACTGGCGTATTTTATTTACCTTTTTTTTATTGGTTGGCTTTAGCGTTAGACAGCTCAGTCGCGCTACGATTATGGAAAGTTTCCGTAAAGTTTATTTATTTATTTATTTATTAGGATTACCAACAGAGAATACAAGAGTTACTATGACATAAACAGTGGGTACATTATTCTTAAGTCTAATTGTTTCTCCAATTAAAGGCAATCACAGCATGCACACGAACATAACAAAAAATTAAAATTTAAAATAAGCAAAAATAAATATAAATAAAAAAATAATCAAATTCAAAATTAACATTAAAACTGAGGCTAGAACCGAAATTACAAGTTACAGTTTCTGTGAAGGTTCCGAAACTTCATCCAATAAAATAAAATAAGCGAGTTAAATCCGTTCATAGTCGTTTCATTCCTAGTTCTAATTCATTAGGGATTTCAAAACCCGAGAGATCAATTGTTCTAATACACCGTTAATGGTTTCAGTTTATGCATAGCGGACTTCTTATTCTGCGCTATGGTGCTCCCGTTTGCTATATCTGGCTTCTGGACCCAAACTTGGTCCCATGGCGCCGCTTTGTGTCAACTGGTCCCGTTCCTGAGATATGGAAATGTCGGCGTGTCATTGCTGAGCATCGCTCTAATTACTTTGAATAGGTAAGTGTATGTATTGTATGACAGTTGTGGTGAGGGTGTTTGTGCATTTATATTCATAATTTTTGTTAGAATTTTAGAAGGTTCTGTTTTGAAGCCTTAGTTGTAACAAGTTAATTTTCAATCACGTTATTATTTTAAACATTTCAATCACAATATTTGAAACATGTTCAGTAATATATTGTGCTTAATTAGTAGGTAATATGTTTAAAGCTACCATTATTTTGCTTCTTTAAACTTTGTAATGCGTACGTACCTATAATAGTTTCAAAAACGAGAATAATTATATTTCGAATGACACATCAAACTATCGATGCAGAATTATTTTTACATAATTTTAATTATAAATCGAGTCGTTTGTCCCATAAAATTTCCTAGAACAGTATCGTCTTCAAACACAGTCAGCAAATTCTATTGTAGTCAATCTAAAATAGATAACGATTATATTAGGCAAAAATGTAAGAGCAGGTAAACAGGGTAAGCCTCGCAATCATTTCTGCGCTTATGTCTGAAGTGTCGATCGTGACGACCGAAGCAATTTTCCCATTTCGATGAAATTCGATTTTGTAAACAAAGGAGGCGTACGACATCCTATTATTTTTTAGGGGCTATAGCAAAATGGAACTTAACTGTGATCCTATCCATTGAAAAGCTGTTGAAATTGTATTTGGTGGATTCCTTGCTATAGACGTTTCAGAACTACTGAAAGCTTTTCCTTAAGACTAAAGTCGTACGGAGCTTCTTCCTTTAAATATTATAAAGTATTTTCTTTTATGTCAGTAATTAGTTAGTCGTTAGGTATGCTACTAAAAAAATATGAAAATCAAATCAGTTACATAACCTTAAAGACCAAAATCATTCAAAACTTATTATTAGAGTGTGTTCTTGAGTTTGGTCTACTAGGTCTTTTTGTAATAATTTTCTCCATTAATATCCAGGTACATAATGATAGCTCACCATAGTTTGTACGGACGGGTGTACAGAAAACACAACATTGCTCTGATGATAATCTTCTCATGGTGTTTTGCATATGGCATGCAGATTCCGACACTCATCGGAATATGGGGTAAGCTTTTTAATTTTCAAAATTACATGTCTATTGATAAAATAAGGAAGTGTCAAGCTTAGTTTTTGAACAATGAAAAAAAGTCCTTAGTCTTATCTATTACATATTATTTATGTATATTTAAAAATAGTTAATTCTCTTTAAGGCAGATTATTGAGTACATGTTGTATTTATAAGTTATCAAATATGCAATTTGTTTAAATCTTTATAGAATTTTACTATAATATAATATTAATGAGCACATTCAAGACAAAACTATATTTTTATTTTATCAACTCACTATGAATTAAGAGGCGCGAAGGCTTTATAAGTGATAAATGATACTTGAAACAATATTATGTTTTTGTACAAATAGTTTAATCCCTAAAACAAAGAGGAATTATCTTACAATTGTTAAGTACAAGAGACCCCTAAAAGGGATTAGTAATGAATATAACAAAACAATAGACCGTCAATTATTTTAATAAAGTGCATTCATACGTATAAATTATTTAATAAATCCCATAATAACATTTTTTTCTATCTGAAAATGAGTAATATAGTATATTATTACCTATGGTTAGCTTTGTAACGTATAACTAATCTATTTTTCCTTATTTTAGAGTACCTATCATATAGATTAAATTTCATTTAATTTTCCCCCTATGTACCTACCTATTTATTAGGTAACATTTTGTAATAGTAGGTACTTAGTGCATGAAATTTATTATATAAGTAAGTAGGTATAGGTATATTAAAATAAGAATTAGTTTAACGCGTATGGTTTTTACATTTTGAGAAGGTTATGATTCTATTCAATCTTATAAAGTTTAATTTAATTTATATTTCAGGTCAATTCGCCTACGACAAGGAATTGGGAACATGTTCAATAATTCCTGATGCCAATGGACGCTCATCCAAAACTGCTCTCTTCGTAATAGCCTTCATTGTTCCCGCTCTATTGATTCTGTTATGCTATGCTAGAATATTTTGGGTTGTTCACAGGTAATTTACTTTTTGGTAACCTTTGTTCTATTTAATTATCCAATGAGCTGTCGTGTTCCACCAATGAGAGGCAAGCTACTGGCCTGTGATTGGTGGAATATGACAGCTAGACCTCATTCTACACTAGCGCATCTAGCGGATTTCTGACACGCGGTGGCCCTCATTGGCTTGTGTCATGTCAGCCTAGCAAACCGTACTCTAATGAAAACTGTCACACGTCAAAAATCTCGCCACATGCAATCATAGAGATATAAGACTAGAGTACGTGAGCCAGCCAGAAACGCGTTATAATGGTAGAAAGAGAAAGAGCATTGGAATAGTGGTCGCTCTCCTTGTCTGATGACGCTCGTATTGCGTCGTCAACGGTACCATAGCAACGGACGGCGCGCAGCATGTTGCCATTGCGCATGCGGCAAGACAAGGACAGTGCCTCTATTTAGAGTTTCTGTCTCTCTTTACCGTGATACGCTTCCACTTATAGACAGTCCTATGGCTCACGTACTCTAGTCTTATATCTCTATGCATGCAATAGTGTCGAGAGAAGTCGAGCTGTCATGTTCCACGAATGACAAGCTGCCAAGCTGCGAGCGTGTGAATTGGTTAAACGTCAGATTTAGACTTGAGCATTAGCCTATTTAGCGGATTTTGACATGTAAAATGAAAACAAAACATTTTTTTTTAATTATTTTTTTGCCTACTTTCTATCAACTAGGTACGTATAGACATATAAACTTATATTGTGCCCATTTCAAACTTCCAGTTCAGAACAGCGTATGCGTGAACACCAGAAAACTCAACAGCAAAGTCCTGGCAGCCTCAACAATAGCACGGACAAACGGTCTACCATCAAAGACAACAGAGAAACAAAAGCCCGTCGGAACGAATGGAGAATAACAAAAATGGTGTTGGCCATTTTCCTTTCCTTCCTCGTTTGCTATCTGCCTATCACCATTGCTAAGGTGGCCGATAATCATGTGCAATACCCTAGTAAGTTCTTTTTCTAAATGCTTTTTAGTTGATTGTAAACTTTTCTATATCTATTGTTGTTGATTTACAAAATATCTGTTTAAAATAATAATTTGGTAGATCTTAAAAGTAACAATAAGATTAAATTTTTTAAGGTTCCCTACACAAAGGGTAAAAATGGGTCCCTATTACTGTTCGTCCGTCTGTCACCAGGATGTATCTCATAAACTGTGATAGTTAGCCAGTTCATTTTATCTTTATAAGCACATTTAGTGCGTATAAACCAAACTTCACTCTCCTTAAGTACAACAATAAATCAAAACCCCAAACCATGACGATAACCTTTAAATGTCAAACTCCCCAGTGTTCCACATCGCCGGCTACTTGCTCCTGTACGCGAGCGCTTGCGTGAATCCAATCATCTACGTAATAATGAACGCGCAATACCGCGCTGCGTACGCGGCGGCGCTGTGTTGCCCGCTCTCGCGGCTGTCCGGCCTCACCAGCGGTGCGTATCCATCCACGCCGGTCGCATGCCAACATACAGTGAGGAAGACTGAACGCACGTCTGCATACGGCTCGTATATACGAACATGAAGGTATCATCGCATGTGGAGACTATTTTAATGCTGGCAACACTTTGGTGTTTGCACTGGGATTTGCTTGTGTAAAGGAAGTTTGCTTGATAGACTGAAATTCTTGTTCGATTTTGTACTTCATAAAGGGAATGGAAAATCGAAATGGGAATATTCAAATAGTGTCTGTAAAAAAAGAACACCTGCAATACAATAATATATAGGTACCTATGCACTTTTTTTAAAGCTTAAAAAGCTCATATTGCATTTCAGGTGATAGTAGTAAGTAAGTAGTAGAAGTGCTTACAGTTTTGGGTGTTAGTATGTACATACAAAAAAATATTTGAGTTCCATAAAATATAATAGTCGTTTTAATAGTCTCCAGTTATTTATGTATGTGATGTGGTGAACATCAGTGTCTGAAAGTTACATTATCACTCAATTCAAAATAATATAATTACTAACTGTGATGCCTTTCATATATTTAAAATAGATGATTATTATGGAGATTTTTTTAGTATTTTTCATAACGCACAACATAAAATAGTAGCATAATTATATTTTTGGTGAAGGTACGCTTTACTGATGTTTACGAGCACCGTATTCCATTTCATTAATCTTAATATCATTTTTAATTTTTCCAATGAACTATATGCACATTTTATTTATTTATTTTGGGGACAATAAAAAAGCCCAAATTACATATTATTATTTCTATCGACATCTATGTCGTGTTCCACCAATGAGAGACAAGCTACTTGCCTGTGATTGGTGGAACACGACATCTAGACCTCATGAATGACTAGTGACATCTAGCGGATATTTGACTAGAGAAAACCCTCATTGCACTGGACGAGTTAAATCGTTCGATCAATCATAGTAACAAATCACACTTAGGGAAGTTACTTAGTCTTAATGACAGCTTGGGCACTTGCATGATAAACTACAAAACTGATGATTATCAACCTCATTTTTATTTCATGCACTGACTTGATCGATTTGAACGAATGACTTTTTAAATGTCTGTTTGTTTTTGATTAATGTTCATAGACAATTTAAAATATTCAGTGACTCCGATCATGAGAAGTTTTAAAATTATAATTGATTGTAAAACAATAAGAGTTTATGATACCTATTATTAAGATAACGCAACTTAATCAGATTTCAATTATTTTTCATTGTCTTAACAAACAGGCATAAAAAAATAAATTAAAACCTTCCCATACCTTATCTTAATCTATGATCAATGTTTTTTTTTTAAATCCATCGACAATTAAACTAGTCCCACATTCTTTTTAGAGAAATGGAACGAGCGTCACGGATACAGCTACAGCAACACTCGAACGGCGCTCAGCCAAGTGTCACTGGGGGAGTCGAGAGTCGACCCCAGGGCGTCTATGACCCCCGCGGGAAGATAGGCCCGAGACCCCACAGCTCGAGCACAATGATAACAAACTCGAGCACGCCGAAAACTGGATCGTTGCGCGTCGGGCCGAAGACTGATCGGACCCCCAAGAACATAAGGTTTGCAGGCAGCTACGGCCAGAGTGACAGGACGACTGACGTATAGCACTTGTCGCTCGCTGACATGATGTACTGACCAAAGATGATTACGATTCCAAAGAATATTTTAAGCATTTTTTTTTTGCCAAACTACCTGCCAAATGCATTGTTGGTTAGCAGTTGTGTTTTCTCTATGGTTAGAAATGTCTATCATAGAGTTTGTGAGGTATTATTATTTTAGTTACACACTTTGATGTATTTTTTGCATGTCACAATGTTAACTTTATAAATAAAATAGTTGTTTTATCACTTACTGAGATTTCACCAGAAAAAGGTATTCATATTTTTAAGATATACTTAGGTAGTTGTTTAATGTTTTTTTTTAAAGAATATAATACAAACACAATCTTAAATTTCGTCCGTCCTGCTAGCGAGCGACAAGTAGGTAAGGAAAAGTGAACATTAGCTGTAAATAATTTATTAATTGTAAAATTGTATGAAACATATTGATGATTTTACAATGTCTTCCATGTAAAGTGCCTAAATACACTGATAATGGTTGTTATAAATACATTCCTCGAATAATATAGATCTGTGTCAATTTTAAATTTAAGATTAGTTAACATTCCAATCACATTGTAACCACCAAAGACTAAATAGTCTAAGCTATGAAGTGTAAACCATAAGATGTTTTTTAATACGCCGGTTTTATTCATTTCAAAATTTTTCTTAAGTCTTATACCTTCTCTTATAATTATGTATGTATGTATGGCTAGTCTTTGTTTTTTATTTTAATTTCCGTAGTTAATACAGCGCTGAACAAAACACTACTAGGTACTATTGTTTGAGTATACCCACATAATTATTATGGAGTTATATAGTTATCTATCTGTGCTAATTGTGTGTTATTATTAATAGTTTCCTAATTTTCTCTCTTTTAATTAACATCATCAATAAAGTTTAAAAATAAAAAAATATAATAGGGTGTCATCGTTTGGGTCGTTTACCCTTATGTAGGCAATTGAGATAAATTTGTAAATATATGACAAGATTGGTTATTCGTGCAATATAATTTATTTTTAAAATTAATAAAAAATACTTATTTAAATTGTATCGACATGAGTATATTATAGTAATTGTATGTACCTAGGTATTAAATTCGTTTATCTTTTGTTCTGGGAGAGATTTTAACTGTCACTCGAATTACAATCTTAAGTCAACGGAATGAGGTTTCGATTTAAATGAAGTTTACTATAATAATATGATTAAACATGACAATTCAAAAAATATGTTACGAAATAAATTGTGGGTAACAAAAGCGCCTTAGAACAGGTCGGCAACCTTTTAATTCAGAAGTGTTAAAAATTACAATTTACAAACTTACTAAAGAGTCATAATTTTTATTCCTATCTACAATAAGTACCTACCTAATACTTACTACCTAGTGGTTTTAATAATTGCGTAAGGAACTAAAGGGCCGCAACTTTACATTCAAAGGGCCACAGGTTGTCGACCCTTAGAAT
Organism: Polylopha cassiicola; assembly: GCA_038024825.1. Taxonomy (NCBI): domain Eukaryota; kingdom Metazoa; phylum Arthropoda; class Insecta; order Lepidoptera; family Tortricidae; genus Polylopha; species Polylopha cassiicola. Next base: position 7,722,890 of record CP149059.1, read on the forward strand.
AATAGTGTTCATATGTATATACCTATTATATTATCTACCTATTAATGAAATAGACCTACTTTTAACTGAAGACAATTTTAGTTGATAACTAAGTATATAGTTGGAACTGAGTTTAATTACAGATATAAGTAGGTATACCTATACCTACCTATAAACTCAGCCTAAGTCATTCAGGATTTGAATGAACAAGCAGTATTTTAGTGCCTAATAAAATCAATAATAGGTAATATTATGATACCTACCTCTTGTGTTTGGTTTGGTATTAAAAAAAATCAGATCCTGTTTTACTTATCTCTGCCTGTTTTGTAAAATGAATTGGAATACTTTTTTCACTTTTTAATTAGGTATTATTTAAAATGTCAATAAAGCCATATTAATTTTAGTTAAACATTTAAAGTGTGTGAAATGTTAATTGACAATCATAATAAAATAATGTAATTGTAAGACAATTGATATTGCACTATTTATTATTTTATATGGAGTTTATGAAATAGACAAACATTTTAATACTTAAATAAAATTGATTTAAAAATATTTTTTTGCTTTTTTTTTAAAGGGGATTTTTATCGCCTAGCCTTATATTGAACACCTATAATGTAATAAATTTTAAAATATTATTAGTAAGTACCTACTTAGGCGTCTTAGGCTATGCTTTTGTTTTTTTAAGTAAATACCAAAAGTAGACTTACCTTTCCACTTTGAATTTCGGATGTTAAGACTAACTAGAGACCCACCCCTGCTTCACACATGTACCTACCTAAACCTTTCTCGTGAATCGCCCTATTTATTAAAAAACCGCTGCAAAATCCGTTTGCAACTTTATTTTATATATTAGTAGGGATAGTGAAGCTTACGAACTGCGACACTTACCTATAAAAAGCATGAATAATTTGGGAGTCGTTCGTCGAGACCTATGAAATATTCAAAAGAACATCTGTTTACCGCCATCCATTTGTAAGTTTTGCCACAGATAACTACAATGTACAATGTTGCATTGAAACCTAACCTTGGAAGTAAATGTTTACGTTTTCTTCGCTGTCATAGTTTTAAATTTCAGAACGAGTAACAAATGTCATAGTTCTATTCCTACGTTAAAATAGAAATTTATGTTTCGTTACTTAAACATTTATAAGAATCTTTGTGTGTAGTCAAATTACATAGCTTTTCGAAATGATTAAAATATTAGTATCCTTGCTGTGGTTATTTATATCAAAATAGTTCAATTCTTAAGTAACTCCCTAAATACAGTATTCTTTATCTGTCAAAGAAATGACTTCCAAACGAAGAACGGAACGTAATTAATGGCTGACGAAGTAGAAATATCTCACAAATTAACGTATGAACGGAATGCGGATTACAATTAGTAATTTAGTATTATTATAATCTCCTTTTCTTATACTAAAAGAACGGAAGACTACATGTAATGGGAAAGTGTACTTAATTATAGCTGTCATAAGCTAAGACATTAGTGTTTACAATGTACAGGGACATTATTTTTGCATAAGTGTCGTAAAATTAAACACCGAAAATGGACGTCGTCGGCAGTGAAATTGGCCAGAAAATGCGGGTAAATATACATGGTTTTTAACAAATTGCGGACAATATCCATAGATCTAGGATTTCTTCGACAATTTTATTTGTTGTGGAATAATATGGAAATGCTTATCTCAAATAAACTTGCAAGTTACGAACTCTACTCATTCCTTGTTGGAAGTGTCAAAAAGTATATCTTTATATCAATATCAACAACATTATTATTCTTATAAATGTCAGTCGTGTTACTTCTGGCTTTGTATCACCAACTTAGTTAAGTAAGTACCTATATTATATATCAAGAAATGAAAAAGTACTTAAGTAATTAAGTACTGTATTTATTAAATTCTTCATTTTTCTTGCCTTAATGCGTTTAATATAAATTATTTCTTCATGTAGGTATATAAAGTTTTCATAATAACTTTTGTTTTAGTCGGCCATCAAGGCTAAGCTGACCGAACTTGGATGTTATGTTGGTAAGTTTATTTCCAAAATCCTTATTCTAAACTGCAAAAGATTTATACTATAGCGAAAATCATAATCTCATCATTGACATCAAGATGTTATTGTTATTCTTTAATAATTAAGAAAATTGTTCTTGTGTATCATTAAGTAATAAGGTAAAAGTATTATGCAATGCTTCATATCAGGATTGTGTTATAAAATGTAGCAGAATACATATTCGTTAATTATTAAGCTGTTTCTACATTTCAAAAAAGTTTAATACTCATTCACTAAATTACCTTTGCAATTGTATTAGATTGAAATATTTTTTTGCTCCTTATAGATGATGAGCTACCAGATTACGTAATGGTGATGGTAGCAAACAAACGCACCAGGGCACAAATGGAAGATGATTTGCAGCTGTTCCTCGGTGAAAACACCGAGCTGTTTGTCAACTGGCTGCACCAGGTTCTGAAGAAGTTGCAAGAGGTCACCGTTACTGCTCCACTGAGTAAGTTAAATGTCTATACTCACCAATTTGTAACCTGTAAATAACTCGCTAAAAGTAGATCATGAATTAACATGGTTACCTACATAAGTAAGATAAGATTATATTGCATTAAGCAAAAAGTGAATAATACAAAAGTAATTACTGGGGCCCTTAGTACATAGGCACTCTTCGAATACAATTTTATTATGTGGCATCTTTATATTTCCTCAGGAAGAAAAATAGATCTCCATTTTCAAGTATAGAACACATACAAATACATTTTACATTTATAATATTAGTGTAAAGTATAATCAAAAATAGTTTATAGGTACATATTGTTTTGCAAACCTTATTTCATTTTTATAGAAGCAGCTGAAGCTGAAAAAGTTAAAGATTCAACAAAAGACAAGAAGTCTAAAGATAAAAAGGACAAAGATAAGTCAAAGAAGAGTGATAGTTCAAAAAAATCCAAAAAGAAAGACAAGGAGAAAGTTAACAAGAAAAAGGAAAGTAAGAAATTGCATAAAAGCAAGAAAAAGAGCAAAAAGCATGAGATGATAAGGCCAAACATTCCGCCTCTCTTGATGAACATTGAAAAGGAGTCTGAACCATCTATAACCGATGTGTTTGCTGGTCAGATTCTCAAGAACCATGGAATTACTTTAGAAACTACTAAAGAAGATACAAAAATTATAGAGAAAAAACCGGTTATACAAGAAATTAAAAGGCCAATTGTACCCATAATTGATCCTTCTACTATCACATCTCAGGACATGTCCCAGACTACTGTAGATAATAACACAATTATGGAATCAGACATTGAAGAAATAACAAGAAATACAGAACAAACTGTAGGTGCTCCCAGAGATGAGCAGATTAAGGAGATGAACGAAATTGAAGCTAAAATCCAGGGATTAAAGCAGAAATTAGCAGAGCAGTTAGATACTTTGTCTGATGATGAAGATTTTTTAACAATTAGAACTGAAGCAGAGGAACTCATGAATGATTTTGCTGAAGATGTGTATCAGGTATGAAATTGTTATGTATATTATTATAATACTTGCAGACTGCCCTGGCTTCGCATAGTTTCCTTTTTTTTTTCAAAATATTCTATAACCTATGTCACTTGAGAATACTTAGTGTAACTTCCCAACAGTGAAAGATTTTTTAAATCGGTCCAGTCATTTTGGAGACTATTCAATTTTGTATTGAATAGTCTCCAACAAACAAACCTTTCCCCTTTATTATATTAGATTTGATATTGTACTAGCTGTGCCGCAAAGTTACCTCATATATTAAATGAGAACTAATTTATTTTGTGATTTGTTCTCAACTTACTAATGGCACCTTATCTTATTGAGTATATAAGTACAGTGTACTTTAAGAGTATTTTTTTAATTTCAGGAAATTACTCAAACGGCTCCACCAGCCACCCCTCCTATTTCCCAAAAGGAACCATCCCCTCCAACTATACCTAAACCCATAGAAAGCAGAAAGGAACCCATAGAAATACTACCACAAATTGAGTTGAAGCTGCCCAAACGACCGGTCAGGGAAAGACTTGGAGTTAGAGAAGAAATGAAGAAAGTCATAGAAGTTAAGGAAAAAGAGACCAAGTGCGATAGTCCCGAAAGGTTGTTAAATTACAAAAATTGCTTGAAGGTAGTAGGGTGTCTTACACCTGCCTATTATTATTTTATATTATGTACATACTAACTTTATAATAATACCTATATACTATAATCATTATCATTGAGCCAATATTATATTTATGGGAACTAATCTATTGGGCTGGTACAGTATGAAGTGTCATTACAGCTTTGACAGTTATTACATATTGGAATCAATCGATTATAACATTATTGTATAATACGGGAACTGTAAAGTTAGAAAACTATATCATTCATTAAGTTAGAATTCGTTATATTATTATGTACGATACATGTACAGTACGATACAGATACATGTACAAAGTTACAATTACAATACAGTTATTGCATAACAGCACCCATACATCATAATACTGTTATGTTCTGTATGTGTGTCACAGAACACCTAAATAGCTGGTCCGATCTATATGATTTTTTTTGTTCGTGTTTGAGTTGGGCCCTAAATAGTTTAGCTTGCGATTGCAGCAGGAGTTAGTTATGCTAATCAGCCTTGGTCAAGAAACCTTGGTTCTTAACCTGGGGATAAATACCCCCGCGAAATATAAGTGTACCCTTATATTTCGCGGCGTAACGGTGTCTCGAACGCTGACTTTCAAAGTGACAAGTCTTAACATAGCCTAGCGCCGACTAGCGCGCAAGTTTGACGTTGGAAGGATGGGTAAAAACAGTGGACCCAGCTTAAAACGATTAAGCACCACTGCTTTAGATATTTTGTCATTAATACTTGTGTTTATTTTTATACTTTAGTGTGTTTCATCGCTTCAGGTTCACCCCAGAAAGAGAGCCAGAACCACGGCCGGCGAAGTCGGCGAGGAGTCGATTGGATGATCTACCTGACAAACAGAGGAAAAGTTCCAATTCGGACGAGAGCTTTGATAAGGAATCCACCACCAAGAAGCTTACGTCAAAGTATGTCACCTTCTATAATAACTTTCTAAGAAATAAATTAATATAAAAAAAGTTATATAATCCAGTCAATAGCCCATTGACTGGATTAAATAACTCATACTATGATCTAATCTGCTAGAAGTAAAAATCCTTACTAATATTATAAATGCGAAAGTAACTCTGTCTGTCTGTCTGTCTGTTACGCTTTCACGCTAAAACTACTGGACTGATTTAAATGAAATTTGGTATAAAGAAAGTCTGGAGCCTGAGAAAGGACATAGGCTACTTTTTAACCGACTGCAAAAAAGAAGGATTTCCACGCAGACGAAGTCGCGGGCAGAAGCTAGTTCAATATAAAGTGGGCCGCCATGCGTCTTTTATCTGCTAGATACCTATTTCTCATTCCATACGACACCTGTCGTATAGAATGAGGCCCAGGTGTCATGTTTCACCAATGAGAGACAAGTTATTCGCCTGTAGTTAGTGGGACGTGACAGCTGGATCTCATTCTACTTCGCATTTAACGGATTAAAGACGCCCGGCGATCGTATTTGTTAATTGTGATATTAAGGAAAAAATAACAACTTTTGATACACTAATCCAGTCAATTTCAGACACAGAAACGTTCGAGTACAGTCTTACCTAATGCGCATAAAATATTTTTTTTTTCTTTCAGAGTGTCGGTCCTAGACAATAGGGCGCCGCGAGTGAGCTGCGCGAGCGTGGTGAGGGTGAGGCCGCGCCCGCGGGTGGCGGCGCCTGCCTCCAGCCTCCTGCTCAGAGCGGTCGCGGACGCACAGAAGAGCTTGTTAAATGTAAGTTAATATACATTTGGTTGACCTTTAAGCACTGTAAAGTTAACAATCCTCCGTTATTGGTATTTGGGTGGATCTTCGAGCGTTTGAGACGCAGTCATTGTCATCTTTAAGAACAGACCATATTTAAGAATGGCATCAATGTAAAAATAAATTTAAGTGATACTGATACAAATACTGTTTCCATTGACACTTAATAATATTTGCAACCGAACGCTTGAAGACCCGCCCAACTGTGTAAAACTAAAATCATAAAAAAACAAAAACAAATTGTTAAATATACAAAGAGGTTTGCTAACAATAAGACCCTTTTATAATTTTATATTTGAAACTTATATTATATTAGGTACTGTTTTAGTTATGTAGTGACCTAACTCTAGTTTTCTCACAAACATTTTAAAACTAAAATCAGCCAAATCGGTTCACCCGATTGCCAATTGATTTTTATATATATATATAGAATATAGATTATAATAACTTATTTTAAATGGCGTCACTTTTCATGGCAAATCCTATATTTCCAGATACCGCCCAAAGTCGACTCCGAGCCTGCTAAAGTGAAACGCGCGCTAGTACTCCCCATGCGACGTTGCGTGGACGCACAGAAGATCGTAATACAAGTACAGTCGGACCAAAGTAGCTCGCCGGCGATGGACGCTGATCTGAAGGAAAAGAGTTCCAAGTAAGAACCATATCATACCATAATGATGTAATATGTTTAAAAAGAAATTTATCTTCCTTTTTAAAGTAGTCAGTGATATCAATTATTTTTTTTTGACATTGGAATGAAACAACTATTAACGGATTTAATTAACAATAGTCTAACGCTAAAGTGACTTTAGCGTTAGACTATTGTCAGCTCAGTCGTGCTACGATTATGGAAACTGTAAAGAATCCGAAACGTCAGCTAATAAAATTAAAAAAAATACGCGAGTTAAATCCGTTAATTGTTGTTCATTCCAATGTGTAATAATCGCGAAGGCATCAGAAATTATTATTTTTTTTGAACCAAATATATATATTTTTTTTTGTAAGGTTATTAAGAAACAATATTTTCACATTATGTTAATTTTCAAGTTTTAATACCAATAATTTCTGATGCCTTCACGGTTATTATACATTAGAATGAAACAACTTTAAACGGATTTAACTCGCGTATTTTATTTTAATGGCACTTAGCATAAGACTATTGTCAGCTCAGTTGTGCTACGATTATGGAATCTGTAAAGGCTCCGTAACGTCAGCCAATAAAATAAAATACGCGAGTTAAATCCGTTTAAAATTGTTTCATTCCAATTTTAATACCAATTCGAAATTAAATCAATATACGAATGAGAAAAGACTATGAACTCGGAACTTGCGTATTCGAATCCTAGTGGCAAATATTAGTGTCAATAAGATATTTTTGTGTCATAAAGCCTTATTATTTTAGGTTATATACCGAAAAGGATTTTCCTCACACAGCTATAACTAAAAAAATCATCAACACAGACTATGTGCCCCTGCGCGGTAAGGAACCTAGGACCTCGACTAGAAAGGACGACACACTCGTCATAGAAACTATGTGAGTTGTTTTTGTTATCGATTTTAACTTACGCTATAAGTTACACTGACTAAATGAATAAGTGACGCTACTTTCATACGACGTTTCACAACACCTTATGAATTTATAACTGTCAAAATCAATTTACATAATATCCCTACTAATATTATAAATGCGAAAGTAACTCTGTCTGTCTCTCTGTTACGCTTTCACGCTAAAACTACTGGACCGATTTAAATGAAATTTGGTACAAAGAAAGTCTGGAGCCTGAGAAAGGACATAGGCTACTTTTTAACCGACTGCAAAAAAGGAGGAGTTCCACGCGGACGAAGTCGCGGGCAGAAGCTAGTATACTATATTTTTCAAATTTTGAGCCTTAAAGGCCTATAGCTGATACTAGTTATGTACGCTTGTAACACATCTACTTATTTAATTATCAGCAAGTAATTCTAACAGTGACATTAATGTTTTTCAGCAATATTCACAATCCAACAGTGGACAAACAGAAGGACACGCAGTTCATTGTGACCATGGACGGATACGATCCAAATGTATTTTTAGCAAAAAAACTAATGACTGAAGGATTACTAGATGACGATGACAAAAAAGAAACAATGTCTGTGTTAAAAACTAAAGAGAGTATAGAAAAAAGTCCAAAAACAAAGGAAAGTATACAAAAACAGCCAATTGAGAAGAAAGCGGACATTAAACTGAAGAGAGAAAAGGAATCAATATCGAATTCTATGCAGAAAAAACGTTTAAGCGACACTAGTGAAGAAAGTGATACCCAAGTTATCATTCACCCCGAGACAGCGGAGAATAGAAAGAGCGAGTCAGAAGAGAAGAGAAAGAGTGAACCAGAGGAGAAGAGAAAGAGTGAGGCAGAGGAAAAGGTAGAGGAGACTTCTCCACCGGCGAGGAAGAGAAAGAAGTCGCCTATTGTGTTTGATGTGGAGAAGAAACCGAAGAAGGAGGCGGTCAGAGAGCGGACTGAGAGCGTCGGCAGTGACGGGCACGTCACTGTTACAACTACTACAAATACCCATAAATATGATTCTGTACCACCTTGTAAGTATTTTCTGACATTATTTTTTGTTACTTCATTATGTAAAATGCGTGTGTAAGTATTGGCTTGACGAATGAACTATTTATTTAGTGTTTGTTGTTATTTTTATAGATATCTATATTTGTATATATTTATGATATATATTTTTAATATTAAAATTTATTTATTTATTACAAATTATCTTATTACATTCTCTACCTTTTAAGTTGTACACATATTTTTGTCTTACCTACGATATACTTTTCCTAATCTCTCAATCGCCCAAAGGTTAACTGGAAGCGATCCCTTAAAGGGATAAGTTCGCCTTTGTACATTTATTGTGTTTTCGTTTACCTATGTTTTATTTTGATTTGTTGTTGTACAATAAAGAGTTTACATACATACATAAAATTATATAAATAAATAGTATTCAATTATGAAGTCGAACCAGTATTATCCAAGCAAAATAAAAAACTTTATGGATAATGCTAGAAGGTTGAAATTGCACTACAGACCAAAAATAAGTAAAATATAGGGTCGATACCAATATAAAATTGTATGTAACTCTCATTCGAGAACGAAAGTTAACCACGTGATGTTTCATTCGTGTATGTCAATTCTATACAATATAACATTCGTCGCTCTGTCTTGCTAACGATAAATGCTGTATGTACATATGTGCTTCATAGGTACTTACTGCGTGTGGACTGTATCTAACTAATTATAAACATTTTAAAGAAAAGCGAGTGGTTTCTATCACTATTTATTACCAACTAAAAACTGACGCTATAAATTGGAACATAAAACAAAACACAAATATAATTATTCTAAACGTAAAACATAATTAAAAAGAAGTATAAAACTAAAAAAAAAGAGGTTGCATCGTCAACACTGCGTTTATCGTTAGCACGGCAGTGCTATTATCAATAAGCAATAGGGGCCCAGACTTCTAGGCCTCGTTGTTAATATTTGTACTAGATATAAATAAACCAATGGTTTTTAAACGTGAGTTATTGTGTAGTGTCCCAAGCGGAGCGCGGCGCGGTGTCGTGCCGCTCGTTCCCGCTGTGCCGGTTCGGCGCCGCGTGCGCTTTCCAGCACCCACGCTGCAAGTTCGCCGCATCCTGCACGCGCCGACACTGCCCCTACGCGCACACGACACAGAGCGCGCACGGTGCGCACACGGCGCACAGCGTGTCTGCGCAAGCGCAGCACGCGGCGCAGACGGCCCCGGCTATCGGTAATGACACACCACTTATAGTATCTAATATTAACTACGATCTATCAATCGAAATTCGATCGATATGTTTGGTTCAATGCCGTTATTTTTTTATTATAATCATATTTTTGTACCAAGACAAGAGTAGAAAAATTTTCGACCCCAGCGGGATTCAAACCCACGCCTATGTCTTTACTAGCGGCAGCGTGTTAACCTTTACACTATAGGGAAAACCTACCTACCTTTTGTTCTCAGCACTTTATTACCTAAATATCTCTTAGAACAATGAGAATGGGATTGTATACTGTTATTGATGCTTCTTCTTACATATTCGGCATCTAGTAGGCTGACGACAGGCAAAAGCTGAGTGATTAAAACCTAAACAATTGAAGCATAAGTTATTGGATTGAACAAAATCACGACGTGTGTTAATATCAATTTTCGAAAAACCTTTACAATTGCATAATCTGTGATTATCAGAACAATAAGCGCAAGATAAATTAGCTACATGATGTACCTTTGGATTAGACTGAACATTTGAATTCTTATTTAGATAGTTAGACTTAAAAGCTTTGGGTTCAATAAATTCTAGAGCGCGATATCTCTTCTCTAAAAACTTTTCAAAATCTTTATATTTAGGTAACTCCATAGCCGAGCTACTAGAATCTAATTCTCACTCTTTCCTGGTCTCACTATCTAATTTAAGACAAATAATATGAATTATTATAATGTCCCAAGAACTGACATCTACTTCCAAATTCTTCAAAGCAAATAAACACTCATTCGTTGTATCTAACATCTCCTTAAGAGCGCTTGCAGATTCCGTTACTAAATTCTTCTGACTAAACAACTTTTTCAGAATGCAATTTGACAGATATTTCTTGTTATTATATCTGGACTCTAATTTCTTCCAACACACTGAATAGTTCTCTTGCGTGATTTGAACATGCCGCAACAACTTTTCCGCTTCCCCCGTCAAATGAGTTTTCAAATAATGTAGCTTTTGAACGTTATCTAAGGACTTGTTTTCATGAATTAGTGATGTAAATAAATCTCTGAAAGTAACCCACTCGGAATATAATCCAGAAAATATTGGTATAGAGATCTTTGGTAATTTAACAATATCATTGTTAGATGAACTCGAACCTGGTGTAGCGTTATCACTCGCTGACTCTGCGTTACTATTCGAAGCCATCAATTTTAGTTTATTAAACGCCGCTTGAATCAATGACTTGGCTTCTATAAACAGTTCTTCCGTAATGTCATATACTTCACCAGTGACATAACACGATTGAGATAATTCTGCACTATCGGTCTCCTGTACTAATTGCGTATGTTTCAATAAGAACTGAGCCCATAATCCATCTAACACTTCTATTCTGGCATTAAGATATTCGAGCGAAGCGCGTCGTTCCAAAGGCGCTTTCTTAATGTTTACCAAAGTCTTTTTTATTCTATCTGCTAAGTCCTGTAGAACCTTGATCTTAGAATCCATCTCGGAAATTTGTGTTTAGCACTTCTGACCAAAATCGGGCATAGGTTCCCCGTAGTTTCACTTTTTCCGAAACTATTCTAAGTCCTAAGCTACTTATTTCTGAATTTTCAAAGTCCAAATTTTTGATGAAATTTTCTAAGTCACTATTTGACAGATCTTCATAGAGTTTTCACTACAATAATATTCAAAGAGTACTCACAGTTTGACACTTCACAATTCGCTTACGTCACAGTTTTGTTGTTGCCTCGTCGCTGGCTGGTACATTTGATGACGTCACCTTTTTGATCCGCCGACGTCCAAACTCTTCAATGCAGACTCTTCACGTCTCGGAACACCTTACTGCAGCGATCCACTGCGGTGTTACCAGCGACCTCTGTCGTACAATCCTCACTAGCCGAATCCGGCTCGAAGGACCATGTACAAAGGATCCCAAAAATGAAACAATGTATTTTCTTAACACAACACACTATAATTAACAGAATAATACTTTGCTCAGCAAAACCAAAATCAAGCCGAAGCCTCAATAAACTGAAAGAACATCTCGTTAGCGCGTTCTACAGATAGAACAGCGACATCTATTGAACCACATGAAAATTAACCTAACTTAATACTAATACAAATGTTACACGGTTCAACAGTTATAGTATATTTCTCGATGAGACTGAAGGCTGTTATTGGCATTATGTTACTTATCGCATATTGAGAACGAAAGTTATATATCGTTACTTGATAAGGATTAAATATATAAAATTTTAATTTGCGTAGTGACACATTTCGAGTTGGGTCACTTATGTCCTCAACATGCGTATGTAGAATGTTATAATGATATACGTAATGATGAAGGTATGAGATAAACCTATTTTGATGATTTGATATTTTTTAACATTGACATTTGAGTTTTAGGTATTCCTATTTAATTTTATAATATTATTGTTTTTGTATTAACACTCAGTATGATTACATGTAAATCTGTTAAAGTTGTTTCATTCCAATGTGTACATAACAGACAAGGGCGTGCATTCCATGTAGGCACAATGGTATAAATGTATGGAGTGCCTACCCTGACATGGTACGCGCAACTGCACCCACTGCACGCACCTGAAAGAGGCATCAAAAATGATCATACTTTTATCTCCTTCCACAGCATCCCACGTGGTTCCAGTGGCTAGCTTCAAAACGATTCAACCGTCGACTTTGCCCACGATCTGCAAATTCTACCCAAACTGCGTAAACCCAGTGTGTCACTTTTTTCACCCAAAACCCTGTCGCTACGGCAAAGCGTGCCTTAATAAAGTCGAATGCAATTTCTACCACGTGGATGTACCCTCTTCAAACTGGAGATACCCTGTTTAGTCAATAAATAATGCGTTTTAATTTGTTGTCTTATTGTTAACTGGATTTAAGTGGGATTGGGCTGGTTGTGTTTGCTGTGGAACCAGAGAGCAGGATAGAATGATGTTATTGCTTCACGTAAGCTTGATATGAGCATTTAAAATATCGGCCGAAGTCCGGTTCGAAGAAAAAAATATCCTACTTACTTATTATATATTACTAATACTAATATTATAAATGCGAAAGTAACTCTGTCTGTCTGTTACGCTTTCACGCTAAAACTACTGGACCGATTTAAATGAAATTTGGTACAAAGAAAGTCAGGAGCCTGAGAAAGGACATAGGCTACTTTTTAACCGACTGCAAAAAAGGAGGAGTTCGACGCGGACGAAGTCGCGGGCAGAAGCTAGTATATTATAAACGCGAAAGTTTGTAAGAATATATGGATGTAAGTGTATATGTATGTGTGCTACTCTTTCCCGCAAAAACTACTTGGATGAATGGATTTTCATGAAACTTTACAGTCATTTGACTTATACATCAGATTAACCTACTTATCGTGTGCAGACGAAGTCGCGGACAGAACCTAGTTAATTATAAGTATTCCAATTATTAGTGTAGATTTTTATATTTTTTTAGTTCCTAGTAGCTACTTAACTAAGACATGATCGTGTAATGAACTAAAAATACGATCTGAGGCTTTCTTTGCAATAAGGCACAATGCGTTGGTACCTGGTACCTAAGGTTTATAAAATATTATGTCTGCCAAAAACTCCCTGACAATAAAAGTGTTATTCGATGAATAGGTGTTTAGGCATGTTTTCATGACGCAGATTATATCCTTGTAATTGGGATCAAATCAGTTCGGAAGACCCCAATTTGTCCCAATTGACCCCACCTTCATTGTAAGTACCTAGTTATCTACTAATAAAAAGCTATGATTTATTTCGACCAAGGTTAAACGCCTACAAACAATTTAATAATTCTCTCTTCCTCTATACCTACTTAGGTACTTACCGCGTAATACAATTTGAGGTTAATCAAAGGTTCCTATTATTTTGACGTACCTACCTATTTACCTGGTAACTGAAATAAATAAATTATATCTATTACCTACGTCACACTTGACATAGCAATAAATAATCATAAACATGTACTAACTGATTGCTATTACTACATAAGCTAAGTATTACTCAAGAGACTAACGATGTAAAGAGTTGAAGCAATTTGAAACTTGTTGCACTTGTAATAAAGATGTATTCCACGTTACATAATTTACTAGATTCCTTAGAGATGCTCCGTAGTAGAATGCTACCACACAATACCTACTATTATTATTAAAATTCAGACAAATACCTTTCACTCGTTCCTTGTTTACCTTAACAGATAGTAGGTACGTGAGTATTTTATGAAGTACCTATGTACTTATAGCTATGTGTGTTAATTATTATAAGTAGGTAGGTAATATTTACTATTGAGCGTATATAGGTAGGTATTTGTTGTTGTATATCAAAGGTTGGGTTTTTATTAAGGTGTAGGTAGATATTTTATTTTATATATTACCTATTTTTTATTATTATAGTCTTGGTAATTTACGTACTAATTAAGTAATTTACTAATAAAGTAACGTACTAATTAAGTAATTGTTTGAGCTATCATTTTTTCTGCAAAATTTTATTAGTATTAATTAACTAGGTACCTAGTTACCTAGGTAGGTACATAAAAAATTGTCGACATTATACCCCATTGAAATGTTATAAATATTCTTTGGGCATAGCGTATTTTATTTTAAAATATTTCGAAATATAAACTTCAAATAATACACATAAAATGAGCATGAGTCATAATTAGACGTGACATTGTAAAGATCGTGTTTTTCACGAATTAAGATAAATATAATATTAATTCTAAAACGTGATGTTAATGTGCCAGTAGTCTGCCATGATTGTGGAAATGTATGTCATAAAAGTAGGTGTAGTATGTAGGAACTAGTTACATTGTGCAATAGTTAAAAGTAAGTACCTAGTCCATGATTGTTAATGCTTTTCTTAGGTAGCTACATAAATACTATATAACAATCCGCCCGATCCATATTATTTTGGAATAAGTATTAAAATAAATTACCCAACCTAAAGGCTTGAAAGCCTCCTCTCAGGAGGCTCGCCACCTGACCGGTTTTGCAGTAAAGGCCCACTAGCTGGCCAACTGAGCTTCAGTATTCAGTTCGAAATAAAATAGGTAGGTACTTAATGAAGTGAAATATAAATGTAGGTAGTAGATTTATACCTAATTTTATGTTTTAATAGTTTGAACCGAATGGATTTAACTGGCGTAGGTATTTTATTTTATTTGCTAACTATCCGAAAACTGAGTTCTCATATCTGTAACTAACTGAGCTGACGATAGTCTAACAGACCATGACATAAATAATAATAAACATTTTCACGTAATGAGTACAGGTACCTATGAATATATAATAAACTAGCTGTGCCCGCGACTTCGTTCGCGTGGAATAGTTATTCTTCATACAGGCTTAATTTTTCCCCCGTTTTTTACACATTTTCCACTGTTTCTTCGCTCCTATTGGTCGCAGCGTGTTGTTATATAGCCTAAAGCCTTCCTCGATAAATGGTCTATCCAACAAAAAATATTTTTTTAATTTGAACCAGTAGTTCCTGAGATTAGCGCGTTCAAACAAACAAACTCTTCAGCTTTATAATATTAGTATAGACATATTTGTGAAAAACAACCTATTGGCTGTAGCTTATTTTGAATATATTTTCTTTCTCACTCTTCGCATTAAGCAGTAGAAGAATCCACCTTATGATTTATGGCAGTTCTTTAGCTTAAGTATTAGTTTAAACCTTCCACTAGTAGGTACCTACATAGCACTTCGCACTTATCTATTTACTAGTGTAATACGATGCAATGCATATGCGTCAGTCTGTGATTAAATAGTGGCGATTGCAACTACCTAGACTTTATGCAGTTGAGTGCAGTATTGTTTAAATAGGTACGTAAAAATCATATTTTTTTTCATAAAAATCGCTGACATGTGATACCTAGCTTAATTAACACGTTTTAATCAACTTTTGGATATATACTTAAGTGCCTATATTGTACCTTATGTCTACCTATCTATATATAGGTTCCTATATAAAAGGAGAAGCTGACTTAATGACTGACATATCAATGTAGGGTCTAAACTATAAGGGTTAGAAACAAAATTTTCGTAATGTGAGCAATTTATTTTATACTAGCTGAGCTGTGCCCGCAAATTCGTACGCGTGGAGTAGTTATTCTTTAGGTATATAATATTTTTCCCCGTTTTTTTAACACATTTTCCACTGTTTCTTCACTCCTATTGGTCGCAGCGTGATGTTATATAGCCTAAAGCCTTCCTCGATAAATGATCTATCCAACAACAAAGATTTTTTCAATTCGAAGCAGTACTTCCTGAGATTAGCGCGATCAAACAAACTAACAAACTCTTTAGTTTTATAATATTGGTACCTATAGATTAGTACTTAATAGTAATGAAATAACTGAACCAATGTGTAACAACCACGAAATCATCAGAAATTAATAATAATAAAACATTGAAAATATTATTTTGTACTTACTTATACAGTGCCTAACAATATAATACCCACATACAAGGTGTAACCATCCTAAGTATTAAATAAATAATATCAATAACACAATCATTCTATTAGTTTACTCATAGAGGCGCGTTTGAACGTACCCCACAAGAATTATGTGGGTCCCACACACACGCAAACATCTAAATATTACTACTAGCTTTTGCCTGCGACTTCGTCCGCGTACCTTTTAACCCCGTTAAGAGGTGAATTTCAATAAAAAACAAAACACGTCTTCTGTCAACTCTGTTAAAGAATGTTTATTGTAAATTTTAAATAGATTGGACCAAAGAATCACCTTGTCTCATACAAACTTTGACACCTTTTTTCACCTTTTTAGGGATAGAATTTTGGAAAATCCTTCCTTATCGGATGCCTACCTACATCATGCAAAAAACACACTCTTCAAGTTTCACGTCTCTACGATCAACGGTTTAGGCTGTGCGTTGATCCGTCTATCAGTCATTCGGGATAAATAAAAGGATTTTATAAGATTACGAATAACAATTACCTATATCTATAGGTGAAATCATTTTATCAGCGATTTAATACACTAAAACATATTTAAAATAATAGCTTCATGAGGAAAAACCAGCGGGCTATAATAAAATATTTTAATGGTAAATATATTATTATTTTGATACCTAGATATTACAAAATAGAACGTATGACTATTATTTAAACTTATGGATTTTTTTAGGAAATGACGTAAGTCTAAGATTACTGGGATTTCGGTCATTCGGGATTTAGACATTTTGCGTAGGTACCTATACTATCCTTGTCAAGATCAATGACCTATCAGCCTGTCTTGGCACTTTATCCATTGTCCTATTGCAATACCTGACTACCAATATTATCTATATCTATACTAATATTATAAAGAGGAAATATTTGTATTATTGTATGTAACGAATAAACTCAAAAAGTACTGGGCCGATTTTAATAATTCTTTCACTGTTGGAAAACTACACTATTCCCGAGTGACATAGGCTATAAAATAAGGATCCGGGCGAAGCCGGGGCGGGCCGCTATATTATTATATTCGTATGTGTGGCCGCGGTGTAATGAACACAAATAACACAGCATCCTGTGGGCGCTCTCCTGTGATCATTTGAGATCTACTCCCTCACCTCACAGGACCCCGATTAGATATTGAAAGTAACACTAAATATATATCTGTAAAATAATCGATATATATATCACTCAATTTCATATAGAACGATTCTCACGTCTTCTGAGATTGTGTTACTTAGTTTTGTGCATTAACGACTTTAACTGAAAGTAATAGAGTCTATAGTGAAGCGTCACGTGTCAAACACGGATCCAGGAATAACTGCTTTTATTAAGGTAAGTTTAGAACATTTCGCGTTTTACTAATTATTAATCCTACTATCCTACTACTATTATAAAGGCGAAAGTTTGTAAGTATGGATGTATGGATGTTTGTTACTCTTTCACGTAAAAACTACTGAATGGATTTGAATGAAACTTTACCACAATATAGCTTATACATCAGAATAACATATAGGCTATATTTTATAACGATATTGTGTGAAGTACTCATCGTGCGCAGACGAAGTCGCGGGCAGAAGCTAGTATGGAATACTTACGTATTTTTTCTTTCCTCAAACAAACATAAAATGACACATTTAGGCGCTTCTAAAGTTCGGGAGTTTTATACCATAACGTGACGTCACGAGCACCCACTCCTGAACATTAAAGCACTTATTTTCTTCATTTATTGTTCTATTGAGAGAAGAAAATGTACGTGTCCAATCATTTTTGGTAATCTACTTGATGGTCAAAAAATCATTCGTTATGCTCATTGTTTTCAAATAACCGTGAAGACATAATACATTAGATTTTTATATCGACAGTTTTGCATGAAAAGTTAATCCTCTGAGCGATACTTAAGCTAGGTACAAAATAGCATTGTGCTCTATATTTAGCTTGTACCTTGCACCGAGTTATTGTATATTTAGTATAGAAACTAGACTCAAGTATCTAAAGATAATAGAGCTATGTGACAGCAATAAAGTCGTAGTTTCATGTTGTTTAATTTACATGCAACCGTATATATATAAGTTATTAACTTTAATTTTATACAAGGGGCCCTAGACAAGTGCCCAACGTTCAACGTTAACGTTAAACGTTAGCACCAAAATGTATGGGATTTGACGTTTGTGACGTACGTGACAGTCGTTCGCGGATGTCAAATCCCATACATTTTGGTCCTAACGTTTAACGTTAACGTTGAACGTTGGGCACTTGTCTAGGGCCCAAGGTTCACTTTGAATTGTATTTGCGTATTGGTCGCTTTCATGTTCTAGAGAAAAGGACTTTTTATAGTTTATTCGGTAACTAGGAAACAATTGGAAAGTCGAATCCTATAAAGTTGTATCACTTTAGACTTGAGTATATTAATTTATTATTATTATTTACAGTTTCCATATTCGTAGTCTCTAATATTAGACAAACGTTAAATTAGATCGCACCTTTACTAGAAAAGTGTGACAATTCGATCACAGATCATAGCTTGAGACTAGATCAATTGGTCAAAATTGTCTAAAAACATTATTATTATTCATAGCTTTAAGAAAAACGGATCATTTTATCATTGTCATTTCCGGATCCTCAAAGGATTATTTGCGTAAAATTAACCTACCTACTTATAAGATCCGTATCCTTTGGTTTTGCGTGTCCGGGTTGGCTGGAAATTCTACGTCATCAGGTCTTAGGCCACTCCTTCGAATTCCAAAACAAAACACAATCTAAACTAACGCAAATTAAATACTATTGTTGTAGTGAAAGTACTTGACTAAGTACTAAGATAACTGAATAGGTAGGTACCTTGAAAAATTGCAATATACTCTGCAGTGCGTCTACTTCCTAGATTCTTAGATTATGTCTCTAAGATTTTTTAATTAAAAAAAAAACGGCGGTAACGCGCTATTTTGGCCCCTGGTTTAAGATATTACATTTGATATCCTTACTAATATTATAAATGCGAAAGTAACTCTGTCTGTCTGTTACGCTTTCACGCTAAAACTACTGGACCGATTTAAATGAAATTTTGTACAAAGAAAGTCTGGAGCCTGAAAAAGGACATAGGCTACTTTTTAACCGACTGCAAAAAAGGAGGAGTTCCACGCGGACGAAGTCGCGGGCAGAAGCTAGTGTATTATAAATGCGAAAGTAACTCTGTCTGTCTGTCTGTTACGCTTTCACGCTAAAACTACTAGACCGATTTAAATGAAATTTGGTACAAAGAAAGACTGGAGCCTAAGAAAGGACATACCTAGGCTAATTTTTAACCAACTGCAAAAAAGGAGGAGTTCCAAGCGGACGAAGTCGCGGGCAGAAGCTAGTTACTAATAAAATGCACTAACATCAACAAAATATAATGCAGCTTGTTTATTAAGAAAATCCATGTAAATTATCAGCGTATTAAAAATCTAGTCAAAATAAACCCTATCGTAATATAATAAGATCTAGTTACAATAGATCTTTTTCAGTGCATTCTCATAGCTCAAAATAGATTGTTAGACCAGTTCATGAATAATTAAACTGTATCGAACGATGAATTTATTGTTTTAACAAAGTCAATGTAGCTAATAACATAGTGTTTGGATTATCAATTCAAATACATATAATTTATAAGGCCTCCATAATTGTGTTATCTTAAGATACAATTAATCGTTAAAGTTACCCGTCTAACCTCAAATGTAACTATTCCTAAACATAATAATTTCTGATACCTTCGCGGTTATTACACATTGGAATGAAACAACTATTAACGGATTTAACTCGCGTATTTTTATTTTATTTTATTTGCTGACGTTTCGGATTGTTTACAGTTTCCATAATCGTAGCACGACTGAGCTGACAATAGTCTAACGCTAAAGTCAAATATATAAAATAAAATAAAAATACGCGAGTTAAATCCGTTAATAGTTGTTTCATTCCAATATTCCTAAACACTTTATATAAGACTATATTCGGCCCGCGACTTCGTCCGCGTGGGATAGTTAGATTAGCTTCGCTCCTATTGGTCATTTCAAAAACGGCAAAATTGTATACGTAGTACTAACTCTGCACCCCCGTTTTACCCCATTTTTGAGTGATATTTTGAAAATCCTTTCTTAGTGTTCCCATAGGTACGTTATAAAAAGAACCCCTGTGCAAAATTTCAATTTTCTAACCCTTACCTATAGGTACTTAGTTTAGGCTCTGCGTTAATAATCAGTTATTAAGTCACCATTTATGTAAGTAGGTATATAGAATAGATTTTACTCTGATCCTCTAAGAACTATATTAATGATTAAACCATACTAATATTATTAATAACTTAGCTCATATATATATACCTACCTACCTATTGTTATCCTAGTTAAAGTTTTTTATCGTCTAAAACAATTGACTGTTTTGCACGGAAATCGATTTCGTTATAGTAGTCATCCGCAAAAACGTCGTTCCTAATCACCTCCATGAATTTTCTAGAAGCAATACCTACTCAGGTATGAACTGCCATTTTTGGAATGAAACAATTATGACTCGCGTGTTTTATTCTAGATATTTCATGGTCGGACATTAAAGACTATATAGGTAGGTAGGTACTATCATAAGCTCAGTCGGCTACGATTATGGGAATTGATAAGTTTTCGAAACGAGTTCATTCCAACAAAAGATTTTGAATTTACCCTTACCTATATAATACGAAATTGTAGTTTTATGTAATTTTTCAAGATATTATAATCATTTTTATACGCCGTCAACAATGCACTTGTAGCTGTCAATGCAATTATGAATAAGAAAGGAAAACTCAATGAGTGTGGACATAACACGGCACTCGCGGGCACAATCAGGAAGCGTAATAATAAATGTCAAGAACAAAAGGTGTTGTGACTAATGACATTGATTAGAAAGATGCGAAATACGTAAACAGACTGTTGAACCGATGCAAGAATCTTAGCAGAATGGGTTTTCTGAAATTATCTTTTACGTTCGATATAAAAATTTACATAATACATAAAGGCCCTGTCAAAAAAATCTGATAAGAAAATCCGCCCGCTTCGCACGGATTGTATTTAAAATATAATATAGTCTATGTCATTCACGAATAGCTCTTTTGTTTTTGCGAACTGTATACTGAAGCGCAGTTGGCCAGCTAATGGGCCTTTACTGCAAAATCGGACGGGTGGCGAGACTCCTGAAAGGAGACTCTTAAGCACCACGAATAGTGTAGCTTCTCAACATTGAAAGAATTTTTCAAATCGAAATTGAAAAAAATCCAGTCGTTTTGGAACCTATTCAATTCAATCATTCCTCTGTATATATATTAGTATACATGGCCGTTTTTGTATTTTCTGGATATATTATTTCAATGTATGCTTTTACTTGCGTAGGCGCCATTAATTGAGAATTAGTACAATATAATACTGATAATAGATAGAATGACGTAACATCATATCAAACAGGTATAGGTACATTGTTTTTTTACAATTAAATTCTTAATTACACGGTTCAGAAGTACCTCGTTCATAGTTTTTTGTCAGCTATATTATTTGCATTGACTATCCGTAACTAAATATCGGCTCGCAATTTTTTTATTAGGCTGCGTTACATTATAGTACAAGCGACTTTATTATAGTTTATATTATAAGCCTATATACATATATGCAAAAATACTTAGTTGATCTAATATATAAAAGGACAAGTTGACTTATTTGCTGACAATAATCAACGCAGGACCTAACCATCTACTTAAGTGTTAGAAACTTGAAAATTTTGCAATAACATATTTAGCTCCCGTATTTTATTTTATTAGCTAACGTTTAGAAAACTTTACAGACAGTCTATTACTAAAGTCTAAAAAAATATATTGCCTATTTCACAAAGTCAAATTATAATTAAATCTTAACATAGCTAGGTACGTATCCTCAATGTAAATTTGGTGACATATCTATTAACCGACAATTATTTGTATTAAAGAATACTGACATTGTGAGTAGGTACGTACCTTAACTCGCGAAACTAAATACTGCCCTAGAATTGATTACAAGCAAAGACATGATCTAATTGTCCATATATAAGGATATAAGTACATATATAACAATCATTGGTAACGGTGTACGATTTCGGAAGCACTTTCAAATCAATAATGATAAGAAGTAGGTACCTATAACGTCATGTTAGCTTGACGTCAATGACCCATTGTTCATTTGTTATGCTGACTAGATTACAAGGAAGGAGATTTTTCTAAAATATTATACTAAAACAGTACTTATAATAGCTATTGGAACTGGCTAGTGCCTTTGACTGCACCCCCGTTTTACCCCCTTAGGGGGTGAATTTCCAAAAACTTTTTTCTTTGTGCTCGCCAATGTTATAAAAGGAACCCCTGTGCAAAATTTTTAATTTAAAACCCTTATAGTCTAGGCTCTGCGTTGACATGTCATTTTTTTTTAAACAGCTACTCTTTTTATATACCTACTTACTTATATACGAGTACTTAGATGAAACAACTATATAACTGAGTTAAATTTGTTATAGTTGTTTAATTCAAATGTGTCAACCGCGAAGGCATCAGAAATTATTATTATCAATACCATATACCTACATACATAACAAAACATATACCTAAGTAGGTGGTACCTAGGTACCTACTTATAAGTTTTCTATTTATTAAAAATATGTTAAGTGTCCATTATTTTTTATGCTTTCGCGGTTATTACATTGGGATAAAACATTTATAACGGATAGCTGACCCGGCAAACAAAGTGTACCTAACTACTGTAAGTATTTTTTTTAAATTTTCGTCTACGGAAACATGACAATAACAAACATAAAAAGAAAGAATTATCCGATTTGTTGTAGTCGATCGGACGTTATGCGGGTTCATACATTCTGGAGATTCATTTTAATGTAGGTATATCGATTTAACTAGTGTAGGTAAGTAGGTATATTATTTTTGTGCTGTCGTTTCGAAAACTGTAGGTACACTTCCCATATTCCCATTTACGTAGTCGATTGAGCTGACAGTCAGCTCTCAGCTGAATATAATCTAAGAGTTGTTTAGTTCAATTGCAAACAAGAATGTAGTTAAAAATACCTAAGATCAACATACCTAAGTAGGCATAAAGGTAAACCCTTCTAAAAGCGCTATTATAAAACTATAGGTATTCATTATCGATTATCAATTCAGTAAAGCTCTAACCACAATGAACAACAATTTATACGTAACTTGACCAATTAACTTTGATACAAATTTAGATAATACGGCTCAGTGATTTAATCTATCTCAACAGTAGCACGGTGACATCAATTAATTTTAACGAAACAAAAGCTGGCTTCATAAAGCAAACAATTTATTTCTTGATCCTGAAAAAAAACATTGCTGGACACTAATAGGTACATATCCCACATCCAGTGACTGATTCGATCACCACCGCCATAGCGGCGATCGTCCTTCCCCCATGGACACATCCCGTACACAGGCATCTGCTGCACGGCATGCGGCCTACCCACACCTAGCAAACTCGATACTACAGCGGCCCCGCCGGCGGGGTCGACTATGTGCCCCACATCGGCCACGAGAAAGACTTACACGCAGGAATTTTCTGTATTTGCATCATAATCGTGTTAACACTTCTGACTGCCAAACTGAAGTGCAACCAGCACTCTAGGGGGCCTATTAGAAATTTAATTTACAGGCTTTGATGCTTAATACCTACTAGAAGCTAAACTATCTCAGAGGCAGGTCAACAGCGCTTAAGTATAGAAACCAAACGAAAAAGCATCCAGTGACCATCACCAGGTGGTTGAATCTAGTTGTATAGATTTTCCAGCAATTTCCAAGGTTATGTAGTATTTTTCCTAATTAGATCACGCAAACTCCAGCCCTATAACGAGGTTGATACATTTCATGAAAATACGCAGTACAAATTAAAAGCAAAAAGCAATCTCTATAACGGAAAGTATAATCTCGCTCAAAGTTTGCAGTTGCATTGCGCTGCAGGGTGTTTTGAATGCGCTCGACGGTGCATACAACGTTGATGGAAGGAAAATATACCGTAGATGCACTAAAATTAATGAAAACGGCGGCATTGCAAAAATGGTATTTGACTAATATTTTTTTAATTGGAACATGTTTCGATCTTTATGACTTAATTAAGCAAAGTTAAAAGGATTTCGGGTCAATTAGCAAGAAATCAAACATAAGAAATAATGTAATAATGTAGTGAATTATAAGTGATTTATGTAATATCAAGCTTAGCTATTCAAGTAGGTATTTGTAGATTCTAATTGTTATGATATTTTATTACCCTATTCCATTAGCGTATGGATAGTAGGTCGTTTATTCATTATATAATAAATATAGGCACCTACATAAAATGCAAACTACAATTTATTACGCAGGTAAGTAACCACGATACCTAGGGGCCGTTCAAGTATTACGTAAGCACCAAGGGGGGGGTGGGGGGTCTCTGTTTTGCTTATTTTAGATGACATGGGGGGTGGGGGGGTCTAGATGATGATTACGTCATCGTTAGTTATTTAAGTTTTTTCGGGGATTCCCGCAAATAATACATATCCGTAGGAACTCGCTTTGAGAACTGATTAGGGGAATTACCGCGCATTAGGGAAATTACCGTGCACTATTCACTTGTCTAATAATTCACTCTCGTGCCGGCCGGCAAGTGCGCATCTATCAGTATTGTTTTGTTTGGATTCTAAACGTATTGTAAGCATTGAAAGTTATCATTTAAATCGTCACATCGAGAAGATCCATAAAAAAGTAAACACGCCCACAGAGGGAAAAGTTAGACCTGTAAGAGTCGCTGCTCGTCGTGCTAATGAACTGATGTGCATTATTCAAATTTAGAGCACCAAGATGTTGAATGGCTCGATGAGAGTGATGTAGACATTCCAAAATCGGATGAAAGTGAGCAGACTCACATCACTGAGCAGCAATCCAATGTCATCGATAACTCAGAATCATGGATTCAGGTTTCATGGACTGAAGACTGTTAATGTGTTCCGAAAATATTCTTTATGTTAGTTATGTTTTTTATTTCTGATTATATTTTTTTGTCATTTACTCTATGTGTATCAGTTAAACCTAATATTTTCATGAATTTTCCTATTTTAAAAATAACAATATAAAAAAACATTTATTACTAAAAATGTTTACGTAAGCATAGGGGGAGGGGGTAAGTGCTTTGCTTACTTTTGATGACAAGGGGGGCAGGGGGGTAAAAAATGGTAAGAAATCTGCTCACGTAATACTTGAACGGCCCCCTACGAATAGGGACAGATGTTTCTTTCTAAGATTCACTGTCATACTTAGTACAATGTATCAATTGAAATTCGATCGACACATCCATAATTATATCGAACTAACGGACCCGACAGACGTTGTCCTGTCCCAAAAAAAAACATCAAAATCGGTCCAGCATTGTGAATGTAAACCATTCTCAAGCCCCCTGGAATACACACAAAAAATTACACGTACAGAAGATCTTTATAATATACCTATATAAATCTTCTGTACTTTCGTGTGTTAGTTATTGAACTCCTCCTAAACGGCTGGACCGATTTTGATGATTTTTTTTGTGTGTATTCCAGGGGGTTTGAGGACAGTTTGTGAGTGGGACAGGACAACGTCTGTCGAGTCCGCTAGTTTATATAATTATATAAAGATATGCTTATTTTTGTAGCAAGACAAGTGTAGAGTTCGAGACCCCATTTGGTTTTGAACCCACACCTTGTCTACAGTTTAACCTACGGCATCGTTCCAACTACACCATTGGCGTCACTCTCGCCTTAGCTCTTGTCTTGGTACAAATAATATCATTATTGATTGTCATTCCAAAAACACAGTTCAGGAAAAATCGTAAATAAACAAATCACGTCTTCTAAAATTTGTTTTATGTAACGAAAGCCCCCAATACGACCATGACCTACTCCGTGAAAAATATTTTTTTCGTACCTCCATTTTCCCTCACCGGGATGAAGAGGAGGGTTCCACCCCCCTGCACTTTGAGATGAAAGAGTTTTAATGTAGGAACAACAAACACTGTATTTCAGTGATGTAGGTCAAACTATTACGTGTTTATTTTGCTAACAAGCTTGGCTTTGTCACTTGGAGTTTTTCATAATATTTTTATGATTAAGTTTGCTGTATGCGGGATGGTAACCAAGGGATTTTAAACCTTAGTGACATTAATCCTTACTAATATTATAAATGCGAAAGTAACTCTGTCTGTCTGTCTGTCTGTCTGTTACGCTTTCACGCTTAAACTACTGGACCGATATAAATGAAATTTGGTACAAAGAAAGTCTGGAGCCTGAGAAAGGACATAGGCTACTTTTTAACCGACTGCAAAAAAGGAGGAGTTCCACGCGGACGAAGTCGCGGGCAGAAGCTAGTCGTTAATAATTCCTGATGCCTTCGCGGTTATTACACATTGGAATAAAAAAACTATTAACGGATTTTATTCGCGTATTTTTATATTAGTTTATTTGGCGACGTTTCGGATTCTTTACAGTTTACATAATCGTAGCACGACTGAGCTGACAATAGTGTAACGCTAAAATAAAATAAAACTACGCGAGTTAAATCCTTTTAAAGTTGTTTCATTCCAAATAGATCGTTAAGTTTTAAAGTAAGTAGGAAAGTAAGTACCTATTTACTATGTTGTCCATAAAGTTATTTTTTTTTATTTTTATATTTACCTAGAATTTGACTTGTCTTTAAAAAAACACTTATTTCTTTTCGTTTTTCTTTTATTTCTGCTGTTTAACTAAGTTACTTTCATGCAGCATGTGGAGATTTGGAATCCTTGCCTATCCCTACAAGGATTAAGGTTAAGGATTTTTTTATATTCATATTCTGATGGAAATTACCTATCCCCGTGGACACCTCATATTAATTGTTTTTTTCCATTAATTAAGCTTAGCAATTTGACTGATTTAGTGCTAAGTACGTATTTATTGCGAGTCTTATAGGAAAACCCAAGCACTTTAACCGCAGAACCTATCAATTAAGATTATTGTTTGAACGCAATTCTTGCAAGTCTATTAAAATGATATTACGTAAAGTCTACTTAACGTAGATTAATGTTGAACCCTAGGCAATCTAGAAAGCTACCTAATACCTAGTTTTAAAAATATTTAAGCATACATGTCTGATAGAAAAACCTCCAGATTTATCTAATGCTGATGACTATGAAACCCCTCCAATCTTTGACTAGGACCGCTCCTGCGCGCCAAATCGTAACAATTTATACCTAGCCGTGACGTCACGAGCCCCCACTCCCGAACTTTAGAAGCACTTATCTTTGGCATTGTTTATTTGTTTGAGAAAAGAAAAAATACGCCTCGAATATTTTAAAAAAAAGAGTAGGTAAACAAAACTTTTTTTTTTATTCTATATGTATTAACTACCTACAGGACGGAATGATAAGATAGGTAATTACTTTTTAAATTCCATTTAAAGACCGAAAAATATAAACTATAAAATGTAATACGATGGGTTTATTAAAAAAACATTGTTAACCAAGTTATCATAAATTTTAATTGCAATAATGATGTCAATAAATTGAACTGAGGAATATTTTCGTTTCAAAATTGTTGACTGATTCCACAAATCTTTATAAATATCGGAAGTCATTATGTGAACAAATGACGTCGAGTACAATTTTCCTAAAGGTTAATTACCTAATAAGGTTACTTTTCTTGTATTGTTCCGAGTTTGAACTTATTTTTTTAAGTTGGCATGTAACTAAGTAGGTACCTACTATCTACTATTTAAAGATTTTTTCAGTAGAAATCACTTTGAAGTATACCTTTAATCGTCAGTAGCATAATTATAATTACCTACCTACTCCCTGTTTTTTGACCCATATTGGTTTTAAAATGTAAGAACACATTTCACCTTCTTATACGGCCAGCATCCTCACTGGATCGCATTTCTACATTACCTTTAAATAAATAAATAAACAGTACTGGCTATGTTATGGACCTACGGCCGATTGTTGCACGTTCAGAAACGTCTCGTAACGGGTAATAGTTTATTAAATAAAATGTTATTATTTATATAGTTCTTACTTAGCGTAATAAATTCTTTGATTCTTTAGCTATCCAGTGGTGTAACACAAATATGGATGGATGAATGATGATAATATATTTTATTTATCACTAGCTGACCCAGCAACATTCGTAGCGCGTTTTTTGTAAACGTTTCTCCGTGTAAACCTTCCCTTTTTGGACTTCATAAACGAATATTTCAAAACCTATATATTGAAAACATAAAATCGGTCTAGCTGTTCTAGAATTTCAACGAGCTAAACGAACAACTTATTAATTTTTATGTACAGACCTACCTGTAGATTCTTACCGCGTTTATTTTTTATATAAGTATAGGTATTCTTATCAAGTTATGCTTTTTTATGTTAGTTTTAAATTCATACTTCCTACTTCTAAATTTTAGAATTTTCTCAAAAAAAACATTGCATTTCATATTTTTAAAATTTTAGAATATATTTTATTATTAATTTACACTATAAAACATCCAGATGAGTAAAAACTACACATATATACCTACACAATTAAAAAAGCATAGGTACCAACTTAAGGATATGAAAGGGACTAGAGCGCGGGGGCGCGTTCAGCCACAATGCAGCTTGCAAACGTTAATATAAAAGAAGCGCGCCGTTTCGCAACCATTCCAAGTTTGAATCTCAGCGCGATCCCACCGGAACGCGGGAGAATCCAAAGCGCGCGAAAAGTGACAGAACTCTTTGTTTTTAAAACATATTTTTTTAAATTACAAAATGGCTGTCGCGAGTGCCAGGAATATTGTTAACTTGAAGAAGACCCACTTTGAACATGAAAATGCCAGGATTGATAAATATACGGTAATTATAAATAACTATATTATTATTAATAGATACCCTACCTAATCCTTGTTCTTCTTTGTTTATGGTTCATATTTTTTTTAAACACCTAAATTGAAATCTTCCGTATCTATGTGATTACGGCAGTTATACAATGCATTAAGGTTAGGAATTAAGATAGGAAAATTTTGCATTAAATACTTAAATTACTAATGTTTTAATATTAATTATGTACCGGTTAATATATTACACATAATTTTAATTAGATCGGTAATGCGAAACTAATTGAAGCATAGGCGATAATGAAATGCAGGTTACTAATCTATTGATAAATAATGGAAAGGCGAGTATGAATAAAAGTTATATAATTTTATGGCTATGATTTCTTACGGTTTAGTTAGATAAACGTGATTAAATGTCTAGTAAGTGTTAAGTAGAAATAGATTATGTTTATTAGATGTTAGTTAAACTAGGGTATAATGATATTTTTCTACTCTTGTCTTTGTACAAAAATCTCATTATAATTAAAAAACTAATGGTATTGAACCAAAAATATCAATCGAATTTCGATTAATAGATTGTAGTTAATATTAAACTAGGGTAGTTTGATAAAATACATAAAACTACCCTAGTTTGATAAAATACATAAAACGATACCTATCTCATACAGATAATACCTACTATCATAATCAAAACTGATCTATAATATAAATTTTTTCTTAGTTAACTTACCTACTTACTAATTAATCATAATTCATCTTCGTACATCTTTAATTTATTGCCAATTAATTTTGACAGTTGTTTTAGTAATTATCAATAAAGCATGTAATAAAAAGAACAAAGGATAACTAAAATCGAGTATTAGAATATAGAATAAATTAACGAACTATGCTAAAAGAAATAATAATTTCTGATGCTTTCGCGGTTATTATCTAACTACCTACACATTACACATTAACAGATTTATCTCGCGTATGCTTAATTTAGTCTACTACGAATATGTGAACTGTAAAGCTTCCGAAACCTCAGCGTTAAATTAATAGACGAGCTTTAAATCTATATGTATACATAATATATAAAAGGAGAAGCTGATTTAATGACTAACTTATCAACGCAGGGCCTAAACTATAATTGTTAGAAACTTCAAATTTAGTACAGGGGTTCCTTTTATAACGTAAAGGAGCACTAAGAAAGGATTTTAGAATTTTTTTTAAGGGGGTAAAACGAGTGTGCTGTCCTTATCGTGCGCAGACGAAGTCGCGGGCAGAAGCTAGTCGGTTATAATAATTGTTTTAATTTAAAAATACAGACCCTATAGGTGGACATTAAAGATAAACAATGAAGTAACTACGTAAATAACTACCCACATATGATAAAATGGAATTCTGATTACAAACAGCCACTAGTACCTACTCATTACAACCATATTAATACCCATGAAATTAAACACCTTTATCGCACATAATTATAGGATTTTCTGAACATTCCGACATTTTTACTATTTTAAACTTGATGAAAAAATAACCAACTTCGTGTTATATTAAAATAACATACAAAATTAACGATATACACGACTGTAATGGATTTAACACGCATATATTGATTTTATATTGATTGATGTTTCGAGGACTTTGCAGCACCCATATTCGTATGTATTTGTAGCCAAGTTGACGATAGTGTAACATGCGTCTGCTGAAGTGGTCAGTCTGCTTCGAATATTAGACTTTGTATATGTAATGGTTTTCGAATGGCGAGACCCCTAAACCTAAATTTAGAACTTACCTATCTGTAAATAAATGAATAGTAGAAAATTATGAATTTAAAATTGAAATTAACCTTCTTGATGACGCCGTGTCGTAACTTTTTAACCATAGAAAAGAGAAATGACCAGTTATTTCTTTTTACGCTGTCAAAATTATTCCTCTGGGGGTGAATTTTCAAAAATTTAGAACCCTTATAGTATAGGTCCTGCGTTCATAAGTCAGTCTTTTATCTATACTAATATAATAAAGAGGTAAGGTTTGTTTGTTTGGATTAAATACGCTCCAAAACAACTAGACCGATTTGAAAAAAAATCACTGTTGGGAAGCTACACTGTACACGTATCACACGTCAGTGACATAGGCTACATTATATTTTGAAAAAAATACGAATCCGTGCGAAGCCGAAGCGGACCGCTAGTAGGTATATTATATACCTATAGAACAAATATTTAGCACAATCACATTCATTTCGATACGGTTTAAATTTATTTGAGGGTAAATCAGGCGTGCTTTATTTAAATAGTCATAACTAAACCAAGTTATTATGTAATAACCTGTTGCATACAAACGACTACAATTAAGGACCACATACCTCAGTGATTTATCCTGAGTTATTGTAATCCCTACTAATATTATAAATGCGAAAGTAACTCTGTCTGTCTGTTACGCTTTCACGCTAAAACTACTGAACCGATTTAAATGAAATTTGGTACAAAGAAAGTCTGGAGCCTGAGAAAGGACATAGGCTACTTTTTAACCGACTTCAAAATTGACGAGTTCCACGCGGACGAAGTCGCGGGCAGAAGCTAGTAATTGTTATAATTTCTGATGCCTTTGCGGTTATTACACATTTAACTAACGGATTTAACTCGCATATTTTTATTTTATTTGCTGACGTTTCGGATTCTTTACTGTTTCCATAATCGCACGAACGCTAAAGCGAGGTCTTTAGCGTTAGACTATTGTCAGCTCAGTCGTGCTACGATATTGTTGTAAAATTTAAAAATAAATTATTTTGGGCATAGGTTTTTTAGATCAAAACTAGGTATATTGCAGATTTAGTTAGTCTCTCACGTCGGTGGTATCGTGTGTGGGTTCAAATCTCATCAGGGTGATCGATTTTTTTGTAGAAATTATTAAAAAAAAATGCTGTCGAGAGTGGATGAAATTACTAACACGTATAATTATATTATACCTACCTACAGTTTAAAAATAAGGAACACATCTTTAACGATTATTAGCAGCAATCAATAAAATCGATAAATAAGACGATTTATCGATTTTCTCGTATGATACAAGCCAGGATCATGGCCGTATTACAAGAAATAAATGACTAATGACATACACATTCAATTGTTATAGCTATTGCTTTAACAAACGTACTTATTTAGATAATCAATGGAAACAAGTGTTGTAATGAGGAAACTGCATAACGTGTTAATTATTATCAATTAGAGAAGACAACACTTCTTTCAACATTCCTGACTCACCTCGTTAGTATACTACGAGACTCGTGAGGGCCTGTTTCACAACACTCGAATAGGTTTCGAATATTTACCGTGCCACTAATAGTTAAAATATATTATCCAGTATCGCTTAGGTATATATAGCAGTCAAAAAGGCAACGTCAGGTGACATACCGTTAGTTAAAAAGTAAACATAAAGTGACGTAGGTACTATCGGATGCTTTCGGGGTATGCCATTTTAGAAAAAAATTGCTTGCACTTGTTGCTTCACACACAGCCGCCAGGTACCAGGGTCGTTCAAGCGATTATTGCCTTAAAGGTGTAACATCGCCAGCACAGTTGATAGTACCTAACTATGCAATTATCGATCGATAACTAAAAAATATTAAATTGTCTTTAAATTCCTTTTTTTTTACATTGTCATAATAATATAAACATATTAGCTGACCCAGCGTACTTCTTACCGCGCTGTTTGAGATTTTTTTTATAAAAAATGGGATTGATGGGGCAGAACAATGAAAATTTAGTAGGTATGTACCTATGCCGGGATCATAAAAAAGAACATGACTAAATTTTTTTTAAAAAATGGAGGTTTCGGGGTATGAAAAATAGATGTTGGCCGATTCTCAGACCTACCCGATAAGCACACGAAATTTCATAAAAATCGGACCAGCCGTTTCTAAAGAGTTTGGCAACAAACACCGTGACACGAGAATTTTATATAAAGAATAAAAGAACTCCTAACTACGAAAACTTAATTTTACAGGAGATGAAAATAACTAAAAAAAAATATATGTAGGTAAACTTTGATTATACTATATGTATTTTATATGCCTTCGAAATAGACTGCCTCTATAGGTTTTTTGTTATCTCGCTTAGTTTACGAGATAAAAGTAGATAGGAGGTATTGGCTATTCTTACATGGATGTTATAGGCAGAGAAAGGTAAGTTAGGAGGCTTAATTATGACAAAAACATTTTTTTTTTGCTAACATTATCTCCTATATCTAGAGTACATAGGAGATAATGTCAGTAACATTTTTTTGCTGACATTATCGCCTATCTATGTCTAGTGTAAATAGGAATTAATGCCCGCAAAAATAAGGTACCGTGATTTAGTTGGTATTGTAATTTATTATTACGCGGCTAAATAAAAAGAGTATTAAACCGGTGTCTTCAGTAAAGATGCCAATAGTACATTACACACCGAGGCCAGTAAAATAAAAAATGTCTCAGATCACATGTAATTGTCGTCCGAGGTGAAGCCGAGGTTGACAAAAATGTGATCCGAGGCTTTTTTTTTACTGGCCGAGGTCAGTATACTATTTTTCTGTTCGACGAAGCCAGAAAGCGGCAATTTATTTAGCGCAGCGGCCAGAAAGTTGGCGCTTTCCGGCCGGAGGACAGAAAATTAAATTTCGAGCGTAATCACATAAAAATCTCAAATTCGTCAAAATGTTAGTTAGGAGTTTTTGGTACTTCACCGTCGATATTACATTATTATTATTAAGCCTACAGAAACATATAACTAACAGTATTCGCAAAAAATGTCACATACATTGTATATACGTATATAACGACCTTGCACACAGTAGACAGTCGTGACATGCTGACATATACATCCGTATTCTACTATACTATATCTAGTGTATTAATTGGAAAAACCAAATCGACCCGAAATCAAATAAAATACTTGAAAATTATATTTGGCAACTTATAAAAAATTGCAGCAAGATCCCAATCACCCCATAATCACGTGATTTTAGGAAAGATGTTTTTTTTTAGGATAGGGTAGTATAAAATAAACTTAGAAGGGTATGGATACTCGCTAAGCCGAAAGCGTGGCCGTTTTACATGTACCTAGCCGGTATTAAAGGTGAAAAAATCATGCATGTTTTTCCAGGGGAACGGGATAAAAAGTATCTTACGTCAATCGAATCTCCTGGTTATAGACTGCGGCTGCCTCCTAACCAATTTTTAGCGAAATCGGTTTAGCCGTTCTTGAATTAGTATAGTAATATGGTGGAACTAAAACTACTTTCTTTTATAGATATACTTACCCTCTTTCTACTGAATGTTATTTTCATATTTCGATACACTTCGTAAGTATTTATAATAATTGCTTTAACAATTAGATTATTTGTATGGTTACGGTAAATTGCATAGGTAATTCTTATTAAGGTATATCCCAATGTAAATAGATAAACGATAGTAAAATCATATCATTAATTAATTATCCTACAAGTCAATAGAGCATGTGATAATAAGAAGGCCGTTTAGACATAAACAATATGTTATTAAACAACTATGAAGCTATAAAATTGCAACTTCCTCTTTTCCGTATATGTGCAGTTATTTGTATATATTTTCTATAAATTTTATCTATTAGGAAACAGGACGTTTATAGCATACAAGGATGTTCCGTAAGTGGAAAGATTTACAGCATCACTTCCAGAACATAACTTAGTTACTAAGTGGTGATATCATTATATATCTATAGGCACATACATTTGTATAGAATACCTAGACTCAACTGCATTCTGGGGTCTTTGTGAAATAGTTTAATAGGGGATAAAAGGCACCTAACGAAAACAATGCAACCTTGTATGATATTGACCTATGCTATCGAAAATTCTTGTGGTCAGCTTGCGGTAGCTTACATAAGTTCTATGCAATTTTTCATTAGTTTCGATCGTTCTTTATTATCGAATCGCACTTAGCTAAGAGGGCTTGAAAAATTCAGAGAATAAAAAGCCAAGATGTAGGTATGTTAATTATATTAAATTTATAAATATACATTTTAATGTATGAAGCTGAGCACGTGATGTTTAATTGGCGTAAGTATATGATTTTTTATGATTGTTATTTT
Organism: Polylopha cassiicola; assembly: GCA_038024825.1. NCBI lineage: Eukaryota > Metazoa > Arthropoda > Insecta > Lepidoptera > Tortricidae > Polylopha > Polylopha cassiicola. The sequence continues at coordinate 7,758,001 of CP149059.1, forward strand.
GCATTCGTCTCGATAGTTTCGATAGTTCCTATTATACATTGGCACTCGTCCAGTTAAGCTTAGCAATTCAAAGTAAAGAAAAAGTCAAAACGTACCTAAACAGGATATAAGATGGTTCTTAAACTTTTGAGGTCCGTTACCCTTATGACCTAACTTGGGTCACTATTTTTATCTCCCAACGACGAACTCGCGCGCTAGTCGGCACTGACGGCACTACGCTATACTCAAAAATGGCACTTTGAAAATCTGCGATCGGCGTTGTTACCCCTGCGAAATACAAGTTTTACCCCCGCGCGGGTAATTACCCCCAGGTTAAGAACCCAGGGTTTAGACAATATAGGTACAGTCAGCGTTATTGTTATCTGACCACGTTTCAAGGTATGCGATTAGATGGTCAGATATATTATCTGCCGCTGACTGTTGGTAGTTACTTTGCGAGTGAAGCTGGGAAATCCTGCTAGTAGAAATTTCTTGTGTAGTCCGCCGAACAAGGCCTTCAAGATAATGCTAGTTCAATGTAAGTCATGAGTGTAACTCTGGAAAAGTTCTTATCTAAAACATTGTCACAGTTGACCTTTTACTCCTTTTGTTGTAATTGTTTTTTTATTATATACCTACAAGTTTTCAATCGACACTTTAATATTATACGACATTTGATATCTTACGCTTAAAACGTTGAAAGTATTTAGAAGAATAATTTCTAATGCATTCATGCTTAATACATATTAGAATACAACTAGGTAGTTACTTAACGTATTTCCGCGAAAGCATCGAAAATTATTATGATTTACATAACTTCCTAACTAATATTATAAATGCGAAAGTAACTCTGTCTGTCTGTTACGCTTTCACGCTAAAACTACTGGACCGATTAAAATGAAATTTGGTACAAAGATAGTCTGGAGCCTGAGAAAGGACATAGGCTACTTTTTAACCGACTGCAAAAAAGGATGAGTTCCACGCGGACGAAGTCGCGGGCAGAAGCTAGTGTTATTATAATAACGTGTGATTATTGAGAAACGAATAAATCTAATCTAATCTGAATCTATCCCAAAAATTGTAAGTTAACGCGGCGATACTTTCGTGGTTATTACACATTGGAATGAATAAACTATAACTGATTTAACTGGCGCATTTTAACTTAGAGTTGAAATATCAAAAACTTCACAGTTCCCATATTCTTATTATCCCTACTAATATTATAAATGCGAAAGTAACTCTGTCTGTCTGTTACGCTTTCACGCTAAAACTACTGGCCGATTTAAATCAAATTTGGTACAAAGAAAGTCTGGAACCTGAGTAAGAACATAGACTACTTTTTAACCGACTTCAAAAAAGAAGGAGTTCGACGCGGACGAAGTCGCGGGCAGAAGCTAGTATGTAATATGTTTTACGGAAGCGCGTTAAGTAACGCATCACTTAAAGTAAGTACCTACTAATTAATAAATTCCAAGTCGTTATGACTACGTCACGGTACAGCAATAGATAGTAGATAAATCTAGCGATCGTAGGGTCACAAGTTCATATCCTATCTATGACCATGAAAATGTCATTATACCTACACGTTTTTCCGACATACGCCTCTCCGGAGAAATATATACCTATACTTAGTATTGCCAACATGCCACAATTGCGGTTTAATTCGCCAACCTGCATTAAACCAGCGTGGTAGAGATTAGGTAAAGAAGCCTGTGTCCAGCAGTAGGACGATAAGCTATAGGTTGCATTTTTATTAATTATTATTAAATTAACTTGTAAATAAAAGCTTCATTTCATGTAACTAAGACGAACTCGTCTTTTGTACACTTATTTTAAGTTTTATAGGTATTTACAATAATATTAAATTTGAGTTTGTATTTAGGTAACTACATAAAATTATCTTGTCACTACTCACGGTAGATATATGATGCCAAACTCCACCGAAACGGCTGGATCGGTTTTTATGATATAAAGTGTGCATATGCATATCGGGTAGGTCTGAGAATCAGCAGACATTTATTTCTCGTACCCCTAAATATTAGGGGTGAGATTCATACCAAAGTATTTTTTTAGAATTTTTGGTATTTTTTTATGTTCTAATGTTTCAGATTTTCTTAAATTAGAGGTCGATAACCTCTTTTTTTAAAACGATGTTCGCTGGATCAGCAAATATTTAATTTGCAGTGTTCGAAACGTCAATACGAAATGAATTAGGTACACTTGGTTATTCGTCATTATCTCAATGCAATATTATTTCCGATTTATATGCATATCTATTGCGGAATCATTAATTTAACGTGATCTAAAATATAACTAAATCAGTACCGAACACAATCATTTTGCTCATAGCCTCGTGGCCGTGATCGCGCCATGATCAAGAGCAAGGTCCTGGGTTCGATGTACGCCTTTCACCGCAAGGCGACTGCAAAAATGACTCCATAAATACTAATCTGGTTTTGTGTTTGGTAAATTAATTATAGTATACATACAATTAATATGACTAAGTAATAGGTACATAAATATCATGAAATTATTATAATGGATTTAACTCGCGTGACTATTTTATTTGCTGACGTTTTGATCTTTACAGCTCCCGTAATCGTAACCTAAGCTGAGTATAGCTTAAAATGTCAGCAAATAAATAAAAATAAGCGAGTTAAATCCGTTATAAGTAATTGTTTCATTCCATAGATGTAGACGACAATGACACTTGAAAATCTGCCAGATAGACATCTTGGCGCCTAAAAGATAAATAAACAAACATTGTGTAGTGTAGTGAAACCATGAGTGAAGTGGATTCTCATGGTGTAATGGTCAGCACGCTGCCGCTAGTAATGGCAAGGGCGTGGGTTCGAGTCCCACTGAGAGTCATAATTTTTCTAATCTTATCTTAGTACAAAATCCCTACTAATATTATAAATGCGATAGTAACTCTGTCTGTCTGTCTGTCTGTCTGTTACGCTTTCACGCTAAAACTACTGGACCGATTTAAATGAAATTTGGTACATAGAAAATCTGGAGCCTGAGAAAGGACATAGGCTACTTTTTAACCGACTGCAAAAAAGGAGGAGTTCCATGCGGACGAAGTCGCGGGCAGAAGCTAGTATCATATAAGTAACTAGCGGCCCCGGCAGACGTCGTCCTGCCCGTCCGATTGTTTCGTCAAAGATCTGTCAAAGTCTTCTAACTGTCACTTAATGAATAGTAATTCTTCATAAGGCTTCATATTTCCCCCGTTTTTTTACACATTTTCCACTGTTTCTTCGCTCCTATTGGTCGCAGCGTGATTTTATGTAGCCTAAAGCCTTCCTCGATAAATGGTCTATCCAACAAAAAAAGGATTTTTTAATTCGAACCAGTAGTTCGTGAGATTAGCGCGTTCAGACAAACAAACAAACAAACATTTCAGCTTTGTAATATTAGTATAGATTAAAAAATAATGGTATTGAACCAAAAATATAGATCGTAACCTTTTCGCCGCCACGCAACAATACAAAACGCTGAGCCTGTGACGCCAGAACAAAAACAAGCATTCGAGATCGAGAAACCATAGTGACTTGGAAATGGTGTATCGATATTTAAATAATTCCTCGATAATTATATCCAAAAAGTCGAAGAAATGTCAAAAGAATAATACAATAATGTTGTTACTACATGTTCATTGATTATTAACCTTATAAAACAACATTAAATAATGAAAAGATCAAAATATTTGCATTATTTATAGTACAGTTTAGTGACGAAAGTCACCACACTACTCACGCGATGACGTCATGCGTTGTCGGCACCGGCCGACCCGGGCTTTTAGGTACTGCAAATTGCTTTGATTCTAGAGATGTGAAACTGTTGTAGGTATGTGTTAACTGCATTTATCGACATTTTGGCAGGGAGTCCAAAGAAAAAATCCTACACATTCTTTAGCAACAAACCAATAATAAAATGCAGTACCTAGATTTCTTACAAACAAGTTTTTAAAGAAATTCCGATAATTATTTAGGAAGTACAAATAGCATATAGTCGGCATTATTTTCATTATTAGGAATTCGTTTGAAATACCGCCTGAACGTGCGGTGTGCTTTACATATTTACTAAGAATTCCTCACAAAAATTAAGCCTATTGTTATTGCTAATGAGTGTTTCAGGTAGAAAAAAACATTAATAAAAGGGTCATTTCTTTACCTGGATGTAGTCGTTTTCTATTGAACAAAGACCCTATTTGGTTGCCTGTGCTTTAGATAAAGTAACGATAGGTTTGTAAATATTTAATATACATAATTACCTAAACTAGAACACTTGTCTCGGTTGCTCGTCGAACTACTTCATTATAATAATTAACAGAGGTATACAGGATAAAAATTAGAGTAATATACAATTTTTTCGTTTGTTATTTACTTGAACGAGCCGATCTCAGACATGACTGGTCGTGTATAGCCGTGGGACTAATTTAATAAGTGTTCAAAATATGTTGTAAAATATATTTTACTATTCCCATTTTGATTAATTAATCGCATTCAAGTAAATTAATTATTGAACTTACAATTATAGAACTACACATTTATAAATTCACCTACATTAAAATTTTCATAACGTGTATTGCAACAAACAAAACACAGTTGGTGACAGCACTACGCCGCGGCTATCGCCGACTAGGGCTTCAGGTACTGGCGTACTTGCTGCATTTTATCAAGGCGCGCAAAAATGTTTATTTATTCAATGATATTACATAGTATCACGTTTATGTATAAAGTTTACGGTAATTTAGGCTTTAAACAATAATAAAAGTTCATAATTTGTATACTAAACTTTTAATTTACTTATAATTTTCGCCTCTAACTTTCAGTCGGCACAGGCCGACGAGGCGCTAGTGGTACTGCTTTCTGTAGTCGGTAACTACCGACTGGGGCGGTGAAAAGGTTAAATAAACATTGATTAGCTTCATATTATTTTTACTACAAATATACATAGGTTTCTTTTAGCTATGCCACAGTCAGTTAAAACCTGCATAATATTACGAGATCACAATTAGTGTTTGACATTTACAAAGCCCGTTTCACTTCCTGTACTTTTATTATTTCAAGCGTAGGTTTGTTTTTTTATCTTCTTTGTAACTTGTAATGACCGTTCAGTAGGGATCGAGTTTGAGCCACGAGTTTCATACAAAGAGCCGAGACTGCAGCCTAAAAAAAGTGTAACTTTTAAAATAGCGCAATATTGCAATTTGCAGTCCTCTGAAAGTATTTAATTTAAGTATGGTGACTCATTATAATATATTCACTACAGTTGTGTCTATACTAAAATAGCATTATTTAACAAACGAGGGGCATATATCGAAATTCAGAAGTTGGTATAGGTATACAAAATATTATATTATTGTACTTACATCGCAAATCAGTACTTGAATATGTATCTACATTTTCTATTTCAGAGGAAAGTCGGAGAAAAGTAATATCACAAATGTTGATAACATGTATTTCCCTGATAAGAGTTCATTGCCCTAATAACCCAGTACTTGATCACGTAACGATATAAAATATTTGGTCAACTATTTTAAGATGAAATTAATCACTGCAAATGTTAATGTCGAACGCTTAAACGTTAGGGTCATTCCAGCGAAACCGGCACCATAGGCATAAAATATAAATAACTTAATTTATACATAAATACATATTTAGAGAATAGAACATTATGCCTTGTTTTATTAATCAATGAGTTTTTCATTTTTATATCAATATTTTCCATTTTATTCGTTTTTGACCGTACTCCTAGCGCCAGTTGTCCACGCCAGCCTATTTTTACTTTAAGTTTGCAGCACTATTTCGCGGCATTTCTGAACATTACGGAAAAAGTGATACGTATAAAAGAAAATATATCTAACGCAGTTTAAACTAGTGCTAAGTAATTATAAATTAAGTTTCATGGTTAGTATTTATTCGGTTTCTACAAAAAGCTTAACTCATGTCCCACCCGTCACAGTAAAACAAGGTTTTTTCTTGTTAAACCTAAAAATATCTAACCTCTTGTTATCTTGCTTTGTGAAAGAAACAATTAGGTTGAGGGCGATTATTTTAGATCAAAAATGCGTTGCATTACTAAATAAAAATTGTTTTTAACGCTTTTCAAAGTATGTCCAACCCGTCACATTGACGGGTGAGCGAAATGGGTTATCTGTTAAAACTGACTTAGTGAGTATAAAATCGTTGTGTCAACTTTATTTAAACGTAGCTGGTTTATACTAAAGCAAATTATATGTGTTATGGCGTTTAATTTGGTGGTGGTATATACTAAAACTGACTCAAAGACGATAGATGAGGATGATAGAGACCAAACGCCAGGATTAAGTTTTTCCACCACTAATAATTCCTCCGCCGACGAAGACTCAAGTAAGATTGGGTTAAATTAGAGATTACTGCCAGGAAAAAGTCGAAAGAGTATAAATACCTCGCAGTTTCACAAAGTACCTTTGACTTCGACAATGAATAAAAGGTCATGTTTTTAAAAGTGTTGATAAAACTAGCAAAGCATTACGAATGAATAAGGAAGATGTCTCTTTCATTAAAACTAGTCATATTTTAGACATTCTACTAATTATTATCAATTTTCTGAGCCTGTAAACATTGAAAAGAAAAAACATTTTTTTTGTTTTTATTATTCTAAAAAACTACTGAAATGATTACTTGTAACATTAGATAATTCATCTAAAAACTGATTTAAAATAAATACAAAAGAACTGTGTTTATATTTTTCATAAATTTGTATGACCAAATGTTACTCGTCCCACCCGTCACAAAGTACTGTCCCACCCGTCACAAGCTTTGAGAAGCAAAATTATTTTTATTTTACGAGTTATCTGCGTAAAGTTTACTAATACCTAATCTATACAATATCAGAAACTATATAAAAATAGGTTGTTTAACAAAAGTTACATAGTTTCTTACGAATTGCGAATAGTGTAAGTCAATTCTGAGAGGAGAGGTAATTTGAAGTCCCACCCCTCACACTTCTTATACCGTCAATTTCTCATAATAATAATGACATTTTCATACTTTTTTCGATGGTACAGTATGCAATGACTATTCAAGTATTTGATAATGTCATATTCAATGCGTAAATCGTTGCCGTTTGTCAGAAATAAAGCGAAGTGCAGGCACAAATGAGTATAAATGTCCCACCCGTCACAATGGAATGACCCGTTATTAACTAAATCATCTTGTCTATATAATTGTAATATTGAAATGATGTGTTTAAATAATCAAATACGTAAGTAGGTATATCATAATATAATATTACTAGCTGTCCGCCCCGGCTTCGCACGGACCCCTTTTTTTATACACTATAATTATTTTAACACTCGGGAATAGCGTAGCTTCCCAACAGTGAATGAATTTTTCAAATCGGTCCAGTTTTGGAGCCTGTCAATCCAAACAAACAAACAAACTTTTCCTCTTTATTATATTTATTCTACATAAACGTTGTATTCATATTTCCATTTTAATAATTTTTAGTGTATTTTTTTAATTCAAATTACAAGTACAATAATAGTTAAGTATGCATAATTTCTCATTACAAGACTAATCAAATCAAATCTACTAATCATACAAACCTTAGTCTAGCTTCGTGACGTTCTTATCTCTATTCTAACACTACAGGAGATAAAAAGGTGTCAACAAATCCATTTCCGCAAGAACTACCGCATTACTAGACCACAGTAAGGCACGACAATGGCAGAATTGTGATCTAACCTTTGCAACCTTTCAATTCCAAGGTCAGACAATTTGCCATGTTAGGAAGTTTATAGACGAGATGCCATGCAAAATCGAAATGTCATAAGAACATTATCGACTACTAGCTGTGCCCGCGACTTCGTCCCCGTGGAATAGTAATTCTTCATAAGGCTTCATATTTTCCCCGTTTTTTACACATTTTCCACTGTTTCTTCGCTCCTATTGGTCGCAGCGTGATGTTATATAGCCTAAAGCCTTCCTCGGTAAATGGTCTATCCAACAAAAAAAGAATTTTTGAATTCGAACCAGTAGTTCCTGAGATTAGCGCGTTCAAACAAACAAACAAAAAAACAAACAAACTCTTCAGCTTTATAATATTAGTATAGATTGGCAACGGCGTGAATTCTTTCCAGGCACTATATGAAGTGCCTACTCATATAATATTATTATACATTTCTTTCTAAGTTTATTTTATACTACCGATCATAAAAAAAATATATTTCCTAAAATCATGTAAATCTGGCTGACTGGGATCAAAACATTAAGTTGTAATCGATCTGTTATGTTCATAACTTATCAATCACTTTTAAGGAGGCCTTTAATAAAACAGTTTTAGCTACCTACTATATCAACTTTAATCGTTTGCCGGACAATTGTCATTCTTCACTATATAAAAAAACTATCGGCCCGCCCCGGCTTCGCCCGGATCCCTTTTTTTTTATAGACTATGTCACTCGGGAAAAGTGTAGCTTCCTAACAGTGAAAGATTTTTTCAGTCGTTTTGGAGCCTACTCAATCCAAATAAACAAACCTTTCCTCTTTATTAGGTATATTAGTGTAGATGTCACTCGGGAATAGTGTAGCTTCCCAACAGTGTAAGAAGTTTTCAAATCGTCCAGTCGTTTAGGAGCCTATTCAATCCAAACAAACAAACTTTTCCTCTTTATAATATTAGTATAGATAAGAACATTTTCGAACTTCTTATGTGGCCAGCATCCTTACTGAATCGCAACATCTACTGCACGTACAATTCCTTCAGGCAATCCGTCTCTGGAATTCTCTCCCTCTATCCATCAGGCAAGCACCGAGTAAGCTAGCATTCAAGCGTTCGTTACGTAAGCACTTTTTAAACCTTTAGTTTTCATCATCTCTGTCATTGTAGTTAATTATGTATTTTTGTATTACCTATCTATATATCTTAGTATATTCATGTATGTATTTATGTAGTGTAATATCATCCTGATATATATTGTATCTATTATATTATATGTATTATTATTTTTGCGCCTACACATGCTCTCTGTTTGCTTTAAAGGTTGCCTGGTAGAGAATGCCGTATGGCATTAAGTCCGCCTTTTGTACATTTGTTTTATTGTGCAATAAAGTGTAAATAAATAAATAAATAAATTCCACAATTTGTAGGCGTATGTGAGTTCAAATTCCACTAGAGTATTAATTTTTCCTTTAGATGTCTTTGTGTATCATTATCATGTAATTAATGATATTAAACCAAGGATATCAATCGGATTCTCTGTGGTCGGTAATAAATTAAACATGGATATTTCTAGATTTAATATCAGTGACAATAAAAAGGGGTCAATTAATATATAAAATCCCTACTAATATTATAAATGCGAAAGTAACTCTGTCTGTGTGTCTGTCTGTTTGTTACGCTTTCACGCTAAAACTACTGGACCGATTTAAATGAAATTTGGTACAAAGAAAGTCTGGAGCCTGAGAAAGGACATAGGCTACTTTTTAACCGACTGCAAAAAAGGAGGAGTTCTACGCGGACGAAGTCGCGGGCAGAAGCTAGTTCTATATAAAATGAGGATTCTTGAGTGTACGTTTACGTCACGTGAATAGGTATTTGCCATCGAAATTGCTAATTAGGCAGTATGACAAGACGATTTAGTCATGCAATCAATAAATAAATAATTGTGAATAACCTATAATAAACGGTTAATTATTATAATTGAAACAAACGTGACTTCGTAGTAATAAGCGTGAAGCTGTGTTCTAATAATAGATCTAGGATCTATACGACTTATATCTTTTTTTATATTGATAATAATCGATAGATTTTTATACACACCTACCTACTGTCATTATTCAATACAACAATTTTATTTAATATATAGCTACTTACATTGTATTTAGTTATTCCTACTCTAACTACTTATGTAAAATATTGCAGCCTATCCCACTAGTCAAGTGACGAAAACTAAATAGAAAAAGTAGACTAGACCAGGGGGGCTAGACAATTGCCCAACGTTCAACGTTAACGTTAAACGTTAGCACCAAAATGTATGGGATTTGACATTTGTGACGTACGTGACATTCGTTCGCGTTGGCGTTGCAAACTAGTACTTGATATCTAATTAATAATATTATTTGTAATCATTATAGATATATAAGAGCGGACAGTGACGGCGTCTCAAACGCTCAAAGGATATCCACCCGAGGGGGCTAATCAGAAAATCATTTATTTTGACATGTTCAGAATTAATTATATGTTCCGACAATATCTGCAATATATAACCATCATTCCGCTTATCAAAGTATTTACGTGACAAATAGATAGCATTTATTGTTTCAACGAACGTGTATACATTATACTTAAGTAATTGATATTTTATTTTATTGCTAATGGACAAAGGACAAACGGAACAAGTCATTTACAATAAACATTTATGTACCTACACAGTAATTTGTCAGCCAAGTTATGAAAAAATTTACACCTCAATCAGACATTTATTTTTTAAATTTGATAGCATCAAAAAGCTTATATAGGTAGGTATTTATATTTAAATAATTTCTTATGCTTTATTCAGATTGGTAGAAAACAACTATAACGGATTTAACTAGCGTATTTTATTTTATTAGACTATCGTCAGCTCAGTCGGCTGCGAATGTGGAAGTGAAGTCTTAGAAACTGAAAATAGAATAAAATACGCCAGTTGTATCCGCTTTATAAGTGACTGAATTAAGAAAGTATTTGTTTTACTTCATACATTTTTAACGTTTGCCCACCGTTCCTATATTAATGCAATAAAATAAGCAACTGAAATTTCGGAACTTGCATAGTTTTCTTTTTCACCATTTCAATTTACAACCCCGTCAACTTGGCCCATTTTTATATATCATAAAAGACATCTAAGCTACAAGCAAAACATCGAATAACTGTAAGATAAAATATAGCCACAGACCTGACATTATGCATATTTTTGTCGTGACTCGTGTTCACGTAGACCAGAGTAAATCACTTTTAATGTCGTTTAAATCAATCTGAATACGACAACTGTGAATTTTCTCATGGTTCAAGTTGTTTAGAATTTCATGACGTCTGTTAGATGAATATAATAGAACGATTTTTTGTAGTTCTAAGTACCTTAGCTATGTGTATGTATATGTATCATTTTAACTAAGGTGATAGTGCAAGGTAATAGAGGTAGATTAGGTTTAAGGGGCCCTAGACAAGTGCCCAACGTTCAACGTTAACGTTAAACGTTAGCACCAAAATGTATGGGATTTGACATCCGCGAAGGACTGTCACGTACGTCACAAACGTCAAATCCCATACATTTTGGTGCTAACGTTTAAACATTTCTTAACTTTTCCCAAGGTATCTATGTATAACTCAGTACTTAGCCCACGTTTTGAAAATCGGGAACAAAAACATATTACTGTAATTCAATAATTTCTGATGCGGTGATTATATATTGTAATGAAACAACTTTAAACGGATTTAACTCGCGTATTTTATTTACTGTAATTCATTAAAATTTGAAAATATCGTTTCAAACTACAGAACTTTCGTTCATTTCAAGATGGCGGCGTGCTGCAACTTTTCCCATAGACTATAATCGGCCACAGTTTTTTTAAAGGTGTCAAAATTTTACTCAACAGTTTTTAACAATTCAATTTACCATTTTCAAGACTGACATTCTAATTAGTAAGTACGTATTCGGTATAGTCAAACCGCTAATCAACTTTTTATAGAAGTTTAAAACTAGGAAGTGATCTAGACGAATAAAGTACTTTACTATTCAGAAACGGCAAAAACTAAAGAAACAATTCGTACTTTGCAAAAACTAAAATTGCCGATTAATAATTTGTTTCGCAGACGAATTAGTTCATACAGAATTGAGCGTATCGAATGTTAATTATTATGAATTTATCTTATAATATATTTACTGGTTCTGAAGTGAAGCTAGTTTTGTGTGCATTACGGAGTTTAACATTAAAAAGGGATCAAGTACTACGTAACGCTATGTGGGAAGGGGGATCTCAAACAATAAACAGTAAATTTGATTTTTTGTTTCAGTGGAAATATTAAAATTCAATGTATTTTGTCTTTAGTAATAATATATATACCTACCAAGAAAAGGACATAAATTAAATTTTGTATATATATCGGCCAGTACAATTGAAAATGGCAGTGTGTCGAAACTTTTATTAAAAAAAATATAATACCTATATATTTTTTTTTAATGAATGTTTCTAAACACACGTCGAAACGGAGGAGGTTCTAATCCTCCGTTTTTCTCGTCGGTTGATAAATAAATTATATTCAGCCAGCATTATTTTCTTGACGTTGACAAAATGTTATGCGACCTTTTTTAAACTTTAATTTACTATTTTCAAGAATGGCTGTTTTCCAGCTAGTGTTTAACTGGGTGACTCAATTTATAATCTGTACCTATAGTATGATTGCATCTGTCCAAGGTTATTCGGATAGTGTAGAAGGGCTGCAAACGTAGGGCTAACACATTAACCTAATTCCTTTCTATGCTTTCAAATAGTTTTGTAAAGTCAGCGTTACAAAGTAGTGTTGATTATAATTTAATTATAACGTCAGTTTTTCAATAAAGTATGAAGAATCAAAAAGAACACTAGTTTATTTGTCTAAAAAAAATATAAAAACAATAAGTTACAGATAGGGAAATTGTAGTAATTTATTTATTATACAATATTTTAAAATTTAAAATTTAAATAAATTACTCCATGCTAAAAGATTATTGTCAATTCGGTTTGTTACGAGCATGGAAGCTGTAATATTCTCAAAACATCTGCGTAAAATGAATATAAGCGGGTTGTGTCAGCTGTTTTATTCCAATAATAGGTATTGGAATTGCAAAAACCGAAAACATATGAAAAATAAAAAATAAATGTCTTTAAAAGTTAATTGATGGCTTGTTTTTTAATTAGTGCTTAATGATATTAATTATAACGATACACAATAATAAAAATTATGCCGACAATTCATAGGCAATTCAGACTATATGGTTTACTAGCGACCCGCCCCATTTCCATGGCTATAAACCTTCCTCTTGAATCACTCTATCTATTAAAGAAAACCGCATCAAAATCCGTTGCGTAGTTTTAAAGATTTAAGCGTACATAGGGATATAGGGACAGAAAAAGCGACTTTGTTTTATACTATGTAGAGATTTATAAGAACAGTAAAATCATACAATATCGATAGCACTCAAGTACAACCATATACCTATATTTGGTATATGTATTGATGTACTAGGAACATAATTTGTTTTGTATCCGCTGTCTTACTATGACAATATTTTCTGCAATGTCAACATACCATACAAGGTAAGTATAAGAAGTTAATTGAGTATGACCACACAATGATAGGTATATATTATGTACTATGTCGATCGTTTAAGGGCAAGTTTTATAGTAAAGAAAAATGCGTTGGTTAAATATGAAGAATTGCTTTTTTATCAATCTATATTAATATTATAAAGAGGAAAGATTTGTACCTATTTTTGTATGTTTGTAATGAATAGGCTCAAAAACTACTGGACCGATTTTAATAATTCTTTCACTGTTGGGAAGCTACGTTCACCCTGACTAATATTTATAGAATATTTTGACAAAAATAGGGATCCGTGCGAAGCCGGGGCGAACCGCTAGTATTTTAATATACTGATATATATAACTTCCACGATTTTTACACATTATAATATAAGTATATGTAGGTACAAAACAGGACATAATCGCATATATATATATATATAAGTATAAAGTTTTTTAAAGTTTTTTTTACCTAAATATAATTTTACTCAGTCTCTACAAAGTAAATTCTGCAAAATACATACATGTGAATAAAACAACTTGCCCTTAGTTAGCTTTTATTAACCTACTAGGAAAATATAGAAGAACAATTATAATAACCGTTTATGTGCAGGTAGATTTTATAATTTCTGGGTAATAAATTAAACTTTAATTGATCAAATTATCATATTTAAGGCATAATAAGGAAAAAGCTTTGTTTAACTGCTCTGATTAAGTAATATTCGATCTTTATGATCAACTAGTTTCCTACCGAATATGCGCCATCTTGAAAATAATCAAATCTCAGACTCAGCAATTCAAGACTCTCATTGTAAATACTTTTTAGTGAATTATCAATTTATTTACAACTGTCAGATGCTATAGACGAGAATGACAAGTAGAATATATAATGATACTAGCTTCTGCCCGCGACTTCGTCCGCGTGGAACTCCTCCTTTTTTGAAGTCGGTTAAAAAGTAGCCTATGTTCTTTCTCGGGCTCCAGACTTTCTTTGTACCAAATTTCATTTAAATCGGTCCAGTAGTTTTAGCGTGAAAGCGTAACAGACAGACAGACAGACAGACAGAGTTACTTTCGCATTTATAATATTAGTTAGGATTAGGATTTATACTAAGACGAGAGTAGGAAAAATCGAGACCCCAGTGGGATTTGAACCTGCACCGTGCTTACCAGTTACACTATGGGTGTCCCAGTTGGAACAAATATCATAATTATTAAATGTAATGGTATTAAACCGTAGACATCAATCGGATTTCGTTTGATAAACTGTAGTAAACATTAAGTAGAATTCTAAATATCGCACACCTAGATCAAAAGGGAGCTAACTCAAAAACCTGACGATTTGAGTTATGCACACCATCGGATTCCTTACATCAAAACCCAAAGACCGCGACCCCTAAAACAGCTAACTCTGTTAGCTTCATTATAAAAAGCATAAAATCTATACAGAAAACTCATGCGTACATATCGCACACCTAGATCTAAAGGGATCTAACTCAAAAACCCGAAAATTTGAGTTATGCACACCATGGGATTACAGCAAAACCCACTTACACTAAAACAGATTGCAGCTAATATAACTCTGCTAGCTTCATTATAAAAAGTATAAATTTATACAGAAAACTCATGCGTGCATATGGACATATTAATCAGTTTCTCGCCTCTCCTGAAAAAGTAACTTTTTTGAGTTAGCTCTCTTTAGATCTAGGTGTGCGATATGGTCATATTAATCAGTTTTTCGCCTCTCCTGAAAAAGTTACTTTTTTGAGTTAGCTCCCTTTAGATCTAGGTGTGCGATATTATAACTCTTATAAATTTACTTAGTGACCCTAAAATCTTTAAATTCATCCCGGAGTTCTTAAGAATCAATAACTTATTGGAAGTACCTTTACAACCTTAATCCCTACTAATATTATAAATGCGAAAGTAACTCTGTCTGTCTGTCTGTCTGTTACGCTTTCACGCTAAAACTACGGAACCGATTTAAGTGAAATTTGGTACAAAGAAAGTCTGGAGCCTGAGAAAGAACATAGGCTACTTTTTAACCGACTGCAAAAAAGGAGGAGTTCCACGCGGACGAAGTCGCGGGCAGAAGCTAATAATAAATATTCGTCAAAACATTGTAAGGTATTTTTCTCAACTTACTATTGCTCTTATCTCAGGGATACCTTACATACTTCGGGGTTCATACTACCCTTGGGAGGAATGCATATTAAACAATCTAATCTAATATTATAAAGCTGGAGAGTTTGTTTGTTTGTTTGTTTGAACGCGCTAATCTCAGGAACTACTGGTTCGAATTCAAAAATTATTTTTTCTGGATAGACCATTTATCGAGGAAGGCTTTAGGCTATATAACATCACGCTGCGACCAATAGGAGCGAAGAAACGGTGGAAAATGTGTAAAAAATCAAACCTTATGAAGAATTACTATTCTACGGGGACGAAGTCGCGGGCACAGCTAGTCGATTATAAAGTTAGTAAATATAAGCAAGTTTATTACAGTCCGAGCAACCGAAACTATGTACGTTTGTTTATGATGAAATGTGTTCGCAGCTCGCGGACGAGCTGCCTGCGCAGTTGTCGGAGCTCGGCTTGCGCCCGCGCAGCATGCAGCCGAAACCCGCATACACCCTCAGGAAGCTCACGGAAGATGACAAGGAACAAGTTCTCGTCTTTCTTAGAAGGTAGTAATATATATTAGTTCTAGAGCCCACGACCAAAACCATGTCTCATAGCAATACGGCAAAAACCCTATAAAATCGTTAGATTGTATGATTCTGAACCCTTGACAATTTTGAAAATTCGGTCAGATCAAACGCTACGCGGAAAATGTCTGATATTGGTATTTTCGAGTTCAAGATAATCGTATCTATCGATTTGATGCGGTTTTAGTCGTATTGCTATGAGACAAAAATTTTGGTCGTGGGCTCTCGTACTATAAGAGGCCGTTCAAGTATTATGTAAGGTATAGGGGGGCGTCTTTACTTATTTTTGATGACATGAGGGGGGGGGAAGGGTTATTGCGTCATCAGCACTTATAAATCTGCTTACGTAATACTTGAACGGCCCCTTATTTGCAAATGGATTACATAATCAACCGAAATATTTCCCACGAGAGTCTCTAACATGAGTGCATGACCCACATCCAAGGTTTAAAAGAATTACTTCATTGAAGTCTGAAATACCTGCTCAACAAAATATTTTGCCTCAAGCAATGTGGGATAGTATCAGTGAGAAATGTATTAACAACGCACTTACGTAACTTTATGTAGGTGACTAATCTTATTGTATTAAAAACTTGATTAAAACAGTAGTACTGTAGTAAGTATTGTAAAAAAACGTAGGTTTTTAATCAATAGTAGGTAATACATACATGTTTTATGTATCACCTCATCCTTACACAGTTTGCTATCCAGGAATAATAAACAAATAAGGAAAAGAATCTTGGAATAAGAGATATTCTGCTATAAATTAGTATAAATAAACCTTTATTTTGGTATCCTAAAACTTGTCTTAAAACCTACCTATCGTAAGGTGTCCGCGTCTTCAGATCTATCAGGGATCCAAGGTCAAAGGTCAAAAAATCTATTTTTTTACACATACCTATATTGCAAATATCCTATGGGTTTTATGCTACAAGCATTTATTAAATTTGTAGAGGATCTCATTCCGAGGTGAAATCCTAACATTCCTAAACTATCAGTGCAGATTTCTTGATCAGTCTTAATCTCGCAGATTTTTTGATCAGTAATTTATTCTCACAGATTTTTCTTCCGCGATGAGCCAATGAATCTAGCAGTCCAGCTTCTGGAGACGCCAGAGTCAAGATGCGCTGAGCTGGAAGACTATGCGTCCTCGTGCCTTCCCGACGGCGTCTCCATCGCAGCCTTCGATGACCTTGGGGAGATGGTAGGCCTGCTGCTAAATGGACTTGTAAGGAGAGAGGTAAGATAGGTTCATTGTGATCATCGTCATCATCAGTTCTGATTGTCATCATGCTTCTCATCAGCCAATTAGCCAGTTATAGAAGCTGGGTTTGATTGATCCAGGGTCTAAGTTCTCTCTATTAAATGGACCTGATGCGAGTTAAGGTAGTTTGCCTAACGTAAAAATCACTTTAGCGTTAGACAAGAAATTTCGTGACCATTTCGGACTTTAACTTTAGACTATTGTCGAATATGGGAACTGTAAATATTTCGAAACATCAGCAAATAAAATTTGCCAGTCAAATCCGTTATAGTTTCATTTCAATGTAATACCGCGAAAGCATCACAAATTAGAAATTATTATATTGCACAAGCCTGAAAGTCTGTCTTGCAAATTATGGTGATACGAAATAGCTAGTGAAATGAAATGAAATAAAATTAAATCAAACATAATTATTTATTATTATCACAACTAAACTAAAAAAAATTTTTGGGAGGACGTTCACTAGTACCTATTAGTTGGCATTATAACTTTGTAATCTATAAATGACAATGCACAATAAAATCTTGTACCTAAAGTAATAATTAATATACCTACCCAATGTTTTAACGCGCTACAAGTATTTAAAAGTATGGCCCAAAACAGCACATGTACCTAGTAAACAGTTTTACTGATTTACCCTAATACACCTAAATCAATAAGCAAAACGAAGCTTCGGCTTGAATTTTAAACTTACCTATTATTACACTTAAATTTCACTTGCCAAACATGGCCGATCTATATTGACGCTCAATTGTTTCCATTTGAAATTCAGTCCGGATCTCACTTGCCATAAATCAATATACCAGCTGCAAGGAACGTATTGTTTGTCCGTACTTCCGTGCAGGTGTCGACCGCATGCCCCGACTCGTTTGATTACAATTAGTCTTTGTATCGACATTGGATCGCAGAATATAAGTAGGTATACTGTGTGCCTTAACAATTATGTACCTAAGTGCCGCAAAGCTGACTTAAGAGCTAGGTAACTGTGACAGACAATTGTGATTGGAACAAAAAGTTAAGCGTTTAAATATTTAAAATACACATAGATAAGCTGCTTAAAAAGTTTAGTCAGTAAAAACTAAACATTAAGCTTTGATAATAACATAAAGCTTTGGGATGAAACAACTTTAACGGATTTAACTTGCGTGTTTTATTTTACTTACTGATGTTTAGAAAAAATTACAGTTTCCATATTTGTGGCACGACTGAGCTGACGATGGTCTATCGCTAAAGTAAACGATTTTTACGTTATGCAAACTACCTTGTTGAGTACGCGAGTTAAATCCATTATAGTTGTTTCATTCCAATATGTAATAACCGCGAAGGCATCAGAAATTATTATAACATAAAGCTTTAAAAGAAAATATTCAATATAAATAAACTCGAAGATAAACAGACGGTAACTCCACTTCAAAGTAAATAATCAGATATCCCGCAAATCCCCACGGTTTCTCCCTACTTCCTCCTATTCCCTCTGAAAACGACATAAAATCAATAAGCAATAATAACAGGTATGTACTTGACACAAGGTCAGGAAAATGTTTTACCTGCAAAATGTTATTATAACTTCTCAATTCTGTGGGAAACTTCGAAGTCCTTGATACAAGTAGCAAAATAAATGTTTACTTAGGTTAGTATTAAATATTCATGGAATAAAGAACTTTTTTTGCACTAAGTCATCAATAATAAAGTTATTAGATAAGATTCAAATTATTTACGATATCGCTTGGTGTGAAAGAAAAATACGTAAATATTATGTAATGTTCATGCGATACAATTAAAGATGGCGACGGCCGAAACTTTTTTAATTTACTAAGACGCAAATTACAACCTGCCAATCATTTGAAGTTGGCAAAACTGATGGCCGATTTTTTTTCATAACTTTATTACCTTTACACCGTTTATTACCTACATATTAGAGCACTAAAAAAGTTACTAGCTAGTCTATGGTTTTCGAATCTCGAATTTAGGATCTTCGGTTCGGCGTTCGAATTTAAAATATAAATGAACGCCTCGTTTTTAGTTTAGATTTTTTTTGCAAATAATTTCGCAACTGTAATTTGAAAGAAACCTTTACGTTCAATTAAATTGGAAAGGTTCAAGGATGAAAACGAAGGGCCAAGTCATGGCTGAACGAGTGATCCGCTTCGTTGAACTGCTAGAACAAATAGATCCGGTTTATCACGACATCCACCGAAGCCTTCTCATTTTGCTATTCTAAATTTAGATACACATTATACCATCGAAATTAGCAAAAACAAGCTTGATTAAAACAATGATTTGCTATTATAGAGAGCAATGTAATGGTCTAAAATGTTTAACAATTGTTTTTTTTTAGAAATTGTTAACAAGTTTCTTAATTAAACATAAAAGTAGGTAGTTCCACATTTTTCTAAAGAAAATGTTCTGCGTTTTTGTCGCGCGAAAACGCTTCTGACACTGACAAACGTCACATAATTTCGCGACAATAACCTTAAGTGATAACCTCTGGGATATACAAATTCAGTACTTATATCAATATTCTTATGATAAGTAGCTAAAATATTATAATAAGGCCTCTACGAAAATTACTCATCTTCGTAGCACATCACGAAAGACGTAGCGGGATGCTACGCGTGAGTACCGAAATTACTTTACATTGCTGCTCCCTATATTATTAGCATTTTCTTTTATATGTGAATCATGTTATGATAATAATAATATTATTATACATAGGTACTTACATCGATAAATCAGCACGACACGTTAACCGTTCATTATAGTTAATCACGATAAGAAGGTAAATAATATACTTATAATTTTAAAAATGAAAATAATGTAATATATTGACTATTGGTTCTATATTGAACTTACCTAGATACCTACCTGATGTTCCCATATTCGTAGTCAACTAAACTGATGATAGTCTAACACTAGTAAGTTTTTATTTTCATGAGTGTTTTTTAATTCTTAATTTAAATATGTACCTATATTTTCTTTTAACTATCCACAGGATGCGGACTACACAGATAAATCAGAAGAATGTGAGAATCCCAAATTCCGAAGGATTCTTAAAGTTCTCCAACATCTGGACCGGGAGGCGAAGATCTGGGAGAAGGTCCCGGAGTCCTGCGACAAAGTGCTGGAGATCCGAATAGCGTCGACACACACCGGCTGGCGGGGGCGGGGCCTGATGAGAGTGCTGTGTGAAGAATCAGAGTAAGTTATAACTACAAATATATATTAAACTGTAATAAACCCGCCCCGGCTTCGCCCGGATTCCTTTCCTATACTAATATTATAAAGAGGAAAGTCGTGTTAGTTACTCCGTTTATAACTCAAGAACGGCTGAACCGATTTGGCTGAAAATTGCTCAGAACCAGGAAAAGGACATAGGATACTTCTTGATAGCTGTCAAATCGATTCTTTGCCGGGCGGGACGAAGTCTGCCGGGACCGCTAGTATATAATAAATAAATAAATTAATATGAAACAATTAGTAACGGATTTAACTCGCGAATTTTATTTTATTGGCTGACGTTTCGGTCCTTTACATTGCGATTCCATAGTCATCTGTACCTACGACTATGTTACAATAGTATAACGCTAAAAACTGAATGACTTTTATAAATAACAATATCTGATGCTATCATAGTTACTACACGTTGTAATAAGACAACTATAACGAATTTCACTCGCGCATATTAATTTCGAAAACTTTACAATTTCCATGTTCGTAGCAAGTCTGCTATATGGTATATTAAGACTATCGCCAACTTAGTCAAGCTGGCGATAGTCTTAATATACCTACGCGAGTTAAATCCGTTGCAATTGTTTTGTTCCAACTTTTACAAGATCAAAATTTTAATAGCAGTTATAAAGAAACAACATGATGTCATACTAATGTATGCATATCATTGAAAGCCTTAAATAATGACGTTCAGTTAACGTAACCTTAAACTTAACCTGTTGCGAGGACAAAGCCGTTCACAAACACTAGTCTTCGTAGAACTTTTATATTGGTCCGACCTTGTTCGAATGCGAATCGCTACAGAAGTTTAAATACTTAATGTAGTGCAGTTGTGACTTTTTTTAATGTGTTTGTGTATTTATGGTTAGGAAATAATGAATAAATTTACGTAATTATTTAGCCACGAGCATAACTGCAAATATAGTCCAAAAATAATTAGTACGTAATTAAAAGAAATATAACGATATAATTTCTGATGCCTTCGCAGTTATTAGACATTGGAATGAAACAACTATTAACGGATTTAATTCGCGTCATCATCATCAGCCCATCGCAGTCCACTGCTGGACATAGGCCTCTCCAATTGCACGCCACTTTGCTCTATCTTCGGCTGCTCGCATCCAGCTCCTGCCAGCCATCTTACGCAAATCGTCACTCCACCTTGCCCTATTTAATTCGCGTATTTTTATTTAATTTTATTTGATGAAATTTAGGATTCTTTACAGTTTCCGTAATCGTAGCACGACTGAGATAGTTGTTTCATTCCAATGTGTAATAACCGCGAAGGCATCAGAAATTATAACGGTAATTATTTCAATTCTTTATTATCAATCATTTCTATTATTAATTATTGCCCGTTTTAGTTCGTAGGCCCCAAAATACAGGTCGAATATAGTTTGGGCACTACCTACTAGATATCTGTGTATACATATTATAATATAGGTATGGATTATTCCATAGCATATCATTTAGTCTAACGACTAGAATCATGTATAAAAGATAATCCTTCTTTTATATATTTTTTAACCTAATTACGTAATTGTACATGCAATTACACGCTTGTCACTTTGTAATAAAATCGTCAAGATATTATGACATCACAATAGAATTGTTGACATCACTTAAGAACGTCACTCAAATAAAACATCGCGCATAAGCTATAAATTTAGTTATTTAATAAAACAGTGACACAAACCAAAGTACTTACTTATGTTGTTATTCAATTTTACAACATATTATTATTTGGATTTTAAGCAGTCACGTTTAAATTTGAATTTACGCGGTGACATTTTGAGATTTGTCGCTATTATTAATATGAAAGCAGCTATTTCATCATTTAAGTTGTTATTATCACCACACCATAAATTTTTGACATTGTTTCATGAAAGGTTCGGGTACAAATGCTCGTGTACATAACACTGACATCATATCGATAGAAAAACTTAAATACATATCTAGTCTAATTTCATTGTCTTGCATTTCCGCGTTCTACTGCGCAATTAGTCTAATTAGGTTTAGTTTAATCTAGTTAGATAGGTATCTATTGATACCTATTACAAATTATTCACCTGTATGTATAAATAATTAATATTCAATATTTACTGCTTGTCTATACAAGCCTACCTACTACCTACTTGAATTCCGGTTGTTTAATAGGGATGACGACTGGATAAAGAAAACAGTCAGTCACATTATTTAAAACTAGCTGTCCGGCCCGGCTTCGCACAGATCGTCTATTTTTATAGCCTACTAGCTTCTGCCCGCGATTTCGTCCGCGTGGAGCTTCTCCTTTTTCGCAATCGGTTAAAAAGTAGCCTATGTCCTTTCTCAGACTCCAGAGTTTCTTTGTACCAAATTTCATTTAAATCGTCAATCCAGTAGTTTTAGCGTGAAAACGAAACAGACAGATAGACAGACAGACAGAGCTGTTACTTTCGCATTTATAATATTAGTAGGGATGTCACTCGGGAATAGTGTAGCTTCCCAACAGTGAAAGAATTTTTCAATCGGTCGTTTTGGAGCCTATTCAATCCAAACAAACAAACCGTTCCTCTTTATTATATTAGTATAGATTATTGGACAAGTATTTTTTTCCTAAGCAATCAAAAATGTGCTTCCTAAGTTTGGGATTGGAGGCTCGTGACGTCACGATATAAAAAAAAACATTAAGCCACGACAGACGAATAAATATTACTACGATTGAAGTCAACATACTAAAAACAATGCAGTATGCAATAGCATGCAGAAAGCGCATTAAATCCTTGAAACAATTAGCAGTCGCACGACGCAGACTCTTTAATGAAGATGCACCAATTGCAATTGCATAATAATAACGTACTTTATTGTTACACAACGTAATGTTGTCAACATCACGACTGCATTGTGATGGATACGGCTTTTAGTTTTTGTGCAGTAAACCATCATACCTCTATTTACCTACGGTCTTTGTAACTAATAGATTTTTTAATGTACCTAGTCACTTTTAACATATTGTTTACTGCATATATTAAAGTCTGGGTAAACGGGTTATTTCGGTCCAAACATTTTCAGCCTAACAATGAAAAGAAGTACAAAACATTTTGTATGTTTTGATATACGTATATTAGTCCCTTCTATTTTGATGTACTTTTCAGATCTCTTATAAAAATACGACCCATTTTTTAAAATGCCATATTTTTCAGTCACAATCTTTTTACGTAACTTGATATATATAAGTACCTACTTAGTCCAGGAAAATTAAGGTTTCACCTAGGAATGAGACATAGTTGGCTATAAATTTCTATAATCCTTTATTATGGTAAATATTGGCCTACAATGCCCGAATACAATAATATAAGTACAATAATATAGATAATAATTTCTGATGCCTTCGCGGTTATTACCTATACATGTAAAGGCTCCGAAACGTCAGCCATTACAACAAAATACGCGAGTCAAATCCGTCTATAGTTGTTTCATTCCAATACAATATAGATCTTAGTAAAACGTTTCTTCATAGAATGAACCTTGTCCCCATACTCACGAGACCATGCGTTATGAACAAGAGCAATTTACTCTAGCCTTACTCATACAGTAACATGATAGCTCTAATTAAAATCGTACCTATTCAAAACAAACGTCGTTCATAGATGTCTAAGGTTACAAACGGAAAAACAATGGAAAATTAGTACCTACATAGCCACGTGCAGTGAGGGGTCCAAATATGAGTCATTTTCAATTTAGGTTTACGTAACATAAAATAAACACAAAAGAAATTTGGTTTTTCATAACACAGCAAAGAAATGTCACACAAACGATTGGTTTCATGGTTGAGATTGATATTCATTATAACATAATTTTTATGTACCCTACACACATAGTTAAGCAAATGTACAAGTTTTTTGAAAAATACTCTTATATCTAATGCATTAAAGTAGACCTAATTGAAAGCATACTCTTGCAATGCACTTGGCGTGTAGCTTAAATACAGGCAGCGTCTACTTAGCGCCTACTTTGCCTGTTCCTTGATTTTGTAACCTTAGTAGTTCTTTTCCCAGTTTTAATACAACTTATTGACAGACGAGAAAGAAACTATAATTTTCGTATTTAACTGTAATGTAAGTACCTAAGTACTAATGAATAAAAATATTAGACAGTTTAAATGGATACCAAATAAATAAGTACTAAACATTAACAATATAAAGATCTAAGTACGTATACGTTTTTCTCTCAAAAAAATGGTAAACATCCAAATGATTGTAACATGCATAAAATAGGCCTAAAATTACTAAAATCGTCTAATTTGACAAGGACACGTGTATTAATTCTCCAAGAAACGTCAAAATAATTATGTGACCGTCTTATTCATTTCTTCCTGGATACAACACAAAAGGATTGAAATTTAAACAGGAAATGATTACATCATTACAATTATAACTAGAACATACTACGTCACTACGTGACGATATACAAACGCTTCCTTGATTAGATACAATGCAAAAGCAATCATCTAAAAATAAGGTTGCAAATAATTGCCGTGTCAAAACTTTGTACGATAAGTTATTTTAAATTGTTATAACATTAATCATGATTAGAGCCTGGGGAACTATCAGAAATGTCACAATGCCATTTGTTTATAGTTTTTCAAAATTTCGTAGTCTTTTTTAAGATTGGATACTAGGCT
The DNA here is from genome assembly GCA_038024825.1 of Polylopha cassiicola. Lineage (NCBI taxonomy): Eukaryota > Metazoa > Arthropoda > Insecta > Lepidoptera > Tortricidae > Polylopha > Polylopha cassiicola. The sequence continues at coordinate 7,783,159 of CP149059.1, forward strand.
AGGCTGCAGGCGTTTACTGCAAAACCGGACTAGGTATAATTGTCGCAGCGAATCGTATATAATCCGCTGTTATAATTACAGCTAAAAGGTTAGCTTGATTGTCGCAGTTTTAACCTAACCTAACCTTCTTTTATTTTGTTATATTCTTATTATTGAAAAACGTATTTAAGACATCTGGACAATACTGTCCTCAGTAAGCAAATGGCGATAACTAGTTTGTAGAGACTTCAAGTAAATAAAGAAAATATGAAAATTAGGAAGTAAACTAGCGTACGTACTGCTGTTTATCTAAGTAATATTAGATTACTGCCAAATGGCCGTAGTAAATAGGTAGGTTCCTATAGGTGTAGTAGAAAAATTGTCATTTAAAAAATTTATTCTAAATTAGGTACTTACTTTAATTTTGCAACAGACGGTTATGTGGCAACCGGGTTGTGTAAGCCGTATTACGCCTAGTCATTTTACAAAACCAGGGTAGGTAGGTTGTTTAATAATACAGCTATTAAACGATTGGCTTTTCATAGCAATAGGTATCGACTAGCAGGATTGCCATTGCAATGATTTATTTTTGGTTTTATTCGACAGGAGAGTAGCACAGTCTGTGGGAGCGGGTGCTCTCCGTATGGACACCACATCAGCCTTCTCGGCTGCTGCGGCAGAGAGGCTAAAGTTCAGGAGTGTCTACGGCGTCCTGTATTCGGACCTGCCGTATGCTCCACAGCCAGAGTCCCCGCATCTTGAAGCCAAAGTCTACATTAAGGTTTTGTAAGGTAAGAAGTTTTTACCTCTATAATAATAGGTAATAATATTTATTTTGCGTAAAAGGTGGTATACAAGGTGTTACATAATTTGAAGAATAGTTTCACACATATATAGTGGTCACGAAGCTTAGGGTAAAGAAACTGTTCTGTTGGAGCTACTAACATGATAGGAAGACTAAACCTAACATAAAATAAATTGTATTTATGAAAAATAAAAAAAAATCTACTAGGTCACAAAACCACTGCTCTATTGCTATAACTTTTAAACAATTAAAAATAGGCGAATACGACATGGAGGTTCTTTCGGGAGTACTACAGATCCTATAATTACAGGATTCGATCGAACCACCTGTATATCCATATAATTTTGTGTTATATTCTTGTTTATTTTGAACCCTAGTTATTTGCGGTATTTTGCACAATTCAGAAGCAGTAAAAACAGGATTTATACAAACACTTAGATAAAATCAATCAACAAATAGTGTTCTATTAGCACAGTAGTATACGTAACCATTTCCATAACAATAGCAAATCTAGTTGATTTAGTTCTACACGAGTTGATGTCTGTTTATTGTTTTGCAGGCGATATCCACGTGGAAGCTACGGCTGTTTCGACACAATAATTTCTGATGCCTTCGCAGTTATTACACATTGAAATGAAACAATCATATCATAACGAATTTAACTCACGACGACTCACGTATTTTACGTACCTATTTGCTGGTGCTCCGAACCTTTTAAAGCTCCCTTATTCGTAGTGAGTTGACGAAAGTCTAACGCTAAACTAATAGTCCAGCAAATAAAATAAAATACGCGAGTTAAATTTGTTATAATAGTTTAATTCCACAAAAATCATCACTTATAAACTTTGTGCACAATTTTTTATTGATAGTTACTTGTTTCTTATTATCCAAAAATGTCATTTGAACTTTATATATCAGGGTACTAATATAGAGGTAATGTGTTACTAGCGCATAATAAAATATACTATGTGACTATTCGTTACCTTTTGTCAATTCAATACAATTTTTTGCTTTGTTAAAATATCTCTTGTCTTGAAAATACCTTAAAAATGCTTTCCTTTGCTGCCGTAGAATGAATCAATTTATACCGATGTTAAGGTCAAAGTCTAAAAAAGACAAGGGCCTTGGTAATAAAGAAAATAAGGCACAAAATCTGTAGTACCTAACAATCAAGTTTTTTATAAGGTCGTAAAGCCTAGATATAGTGTAGCGTAGTTGTGGTAAACCACAGATGCTTTTCCAAAAATCAGTGAAAATACGTGATCCTTTAGAAATCTATATAATTATGTAGTAACACTATGTTTTTATAGTAACCTTATAAAGGAAGTTTTCTTTTAAATGATATTATTAATGAAAAATCAAAGGAAATGGTGATACTCATAGTTATTGGCTAGTCAATAAGGCAAAAACTATTTAGAATTTCAAGTATGTATATCCATAAATTTAAAGTAGATAATTATGTATTTATTCAGTTTTCTGTTCCGTGTGTTGTGTTCCAATTTGGCTGTGTTTTTGTTTTTTTGTATGATTGTTTAAGAATGTTACTAAGTTTTTTTTTTAAAAGAGCTCAAACAAATTGTCTTTTTTATATAAGTATATGCAATCAAAGCTTGTTTATATTGCACATTATTTTGAAATTGTTACAACGGAGCTTTCAGGTCTTTAAATGCACAAAATGTAATGTAGATAGCATGAAAAAAAGTTTCAAACAAAATCGTACGAAACATATTTATTTACATCATTATTTATAATAATAAATTTCCTAATCCTTTATGTAGTTCCTTTTAGCTTTAGAGATTAGTTCTAAATATGTATGTGTAAATATACAACCTCCTTCATTATAAATGGCTTCCATCATCATTTCGACAGAAATAAGTCCACTGCTGGACAGTTGGAATTTATTCGTGCTAATAAAAAGTCATCGATATTCTTTTATTTAAATTACTATTCAGATAAAAATATTCGAATAATCCCCCCAACATTGCGTCTTTCGACCGCCCCACTTCTCATACCACTCGTCTTGCTCCACATTCTTCTAGGATGGCCACACGCATGCCCTGCATACTTCCCTCGCGTACTCGTGAGTGTTTGGCCGGGCAGTTAAGAATCGTCACTTTCTGTCTCCATAAGCAATTTTAAACTAAGGAGGTTTTATTAACAAACTTGATAATTATTAGAACTTAGTGTCAATTATCAGGAATATTAACGGAATTAAGTTCTATGAATATGGACTTAGAATGTAAAATTAGTAATAAGTCAATACGATTGTACCTATCTGATTGAACTCAATTAATTTGTAATCAAATTGCATGTCAATTCAATAAAGTATTTAGACTTTGAACGTTTTATTATTTAGAACAAACATTGAGGTTTCTTGCAGATCTTAGATCTCGTAATATCCTCCAGAAATGCTTGGTATTTTGTTCATTTCAATATTCATTGATCCATTGATCATTAAGTAATCAATGGATCAATTAAGTACGTTTTTAACATTGTTTTATAATTTATAGAATCTTAAGGAAGGAATTCGTAACGATAATAATGTTTATAATAACTCTGATGAAACAATATAATAATGTTTATTAAAAAAAAACATTAGACTAAAGTATACCTACGTCTATATACATTTTTATGATTAATTGCCAAGTAGGTAAACATACAAGTCGTTTAAAGTTTTTTCATTAATACCTACCTACGTTTTTATTTTGACATGAAATGTGACATTTTGATTTCTGTCGATAACTGCTAAGAATTCCTCTTACTTATACTTAATAATAAGTAGTATTTTAAACATAACCTTTACTTACGGTTGTAAATAACAAGAATATTTAGAAAACATTGGAACGGTTTAATTACTGTTAATAATAATTAGGAGTGATAAAAGATACCTAACATGTTTAGAATTAGAGCGAATTCAAGATTGTTACGTAGCAAAATATTTGCACACGATGAAACACGTGATGTCGCAAAGATTGTAAGTCTTTATAAATTTCTAATATATAGACCCAAATACTGCATTTAGTATTTAAATGAATAAAGTTTATTTTTTGTGTTTTTGTAAACAAATCGCACACCTAGATCTAAAGTAACCTAACTCCAAATCCTGAAAGTTTGAGTTATTAACATCATCGAATTCCTTACGGCAAAACCTACCTACCTACATATAAAACAGATTTAAGCTAACTCATATAGCCATATTAATCAGTTTTTCACCTGTCCTGAAAAAAATACTTTTTTAAGTTGATTTTGATCTATGTGTGCGAAATATCCAAGTACCTAGTTATGAAAAACTAAATTAATTGTGCAGATTATTTTTGCCAATTAAGGCAACTAAGATTGTACAAGCATAATTATAATTAATAGCAAGTATATATTTAGGTACAAGTACCATTGCTAGGAAACCTAATCCAACGGAGAGACTGCAACCTCGAAAGTTCCGATAAATTAAAAGAAAACATTTTTAATAAAACTACATACAAAATGAGACTATTAATGGATGAGGACGAACGATCTGTTTTAAATTTTCTGTGGCGGTAAGATATATTTTCATGTTTTATTCACGTAAGTACTTCTTCCTTCGTAACACTAAAAAATAAAAATAAAAAAATATTTAAAAAACAAAAGCTTTTATTTAAATGCTCTATAAAATAGATAATAAAATTTTGCTTTACAAATCGCGTAACAAGCTTTTATGAACATATGTTAAATATTATGTTAAATTATACAATTTATATTTATTTATATAAACAAAAGCTTGTCGCAAAATCATTTTTTTTTAAAGTGCAACCTAATTTTAAAGCAAATGATAAGAAATCACTTAAGTCTTTTATACATAAGTAAGAATACTGTTATATCAAATCTTGCGACAAGCTTTTATTTATATAAATAAATATAAATTGTATAATTTAACTCTAGATACACCTCTAACTGCTAGGTATAGGTATATAGAGAGAAGTTCCTGACATGCTATTGTGATGAATTAAACACCAAATACAACTTGATTACTTTATTCCGTTCTTGAGAATCAAAACTTCTAACATGTACTAGTAAATTCCTTTTACTTAACAACTTCTAGTTATCAATTGTAATAGCGTATAAGTCTTGACAGGCCGTTAACCTTCAACCTCCAAACATTACGAATTTACTTCACAATCTTTGTCCAAAACCGCCATTTCCATTCTCGTTCCCGCGTCTTCTCCCATGACAGCCCGAGGCTCGCCGCTAATTGGCCACGCTCGCTCGTCCGCTATTGGTCAAAATATACAATAGCCAATCATAGATCAGCGCGAATGTTGCCATTCCTAACTTAAATACGAGTATACCACTAAGACTAAACAAATAACAATACTTTTTAAAAATCATGACACTATCATGTATCTATTGGAAATCAGATAAACTGATATGTTATGGCTTGGAAATGGCATTATGGCCAAAAATTGATTGTCGACAGAAATCGAATTGAATTGTGGCATGTTTTTCGAAAACGTAATACAAATACCTAACCCTGTTTTGGATTGCAGTCACTCGGAAAGACTAGTAATAAAAACATATTTATATAGGTTATAACCTCTTTTTTGTCCTGTAAATCAAATAATTATTATTAATAAAAATGCAAAAAATTGTCTCTGGCCAATCCTTGTAAAGTTATGTTGAGTTCACCTTAAAAATGCAACGCAAGAATCGTATCAGGGATTTAACAACCCCTGTAAAGGAGCGTTTTTATTTAAGTTGCACTTTGAATATTTTCTTTTATCCTCGCTATAAATACGGGTGATTTTCCGGTTTATTACTGTGGGATATATGATCTTTCTGGGTAAAGGAGTGTTGAATTCACATAGGTACATTCTTAACCAACAGTTACTACTACCGAGTGGATCCTTTGAACATGGCGGTGAAATTGTTTGAAACGCACCGAGCCAGGTGTAAGGAACTAGAGGAACAAACGATAGAATACCTGAAAGACGGAGTGTCAGTCGCTGCGGTAGACGATGACAACATTCTTGGCATAGCTGTTAATCGCATTTTATATAAACGGGTACGACACACTCTTTTTTTTCGTGGGAAAAATCTCATGGTCTACTTCTTCGCCGGGAGGCGAAAGTTAAACTCGAAATGTGAATAGTTTTCGCATAAAAACTTGTCCCACAACAAATTTTGTTTTTTTTTTTTATTCACCTGCGCAAACATTTAAAATAATCCACCTATTTTTCTTTGATTCTTTCTTATATCCTCAAGGACGTAGGCAAAATCATATGTACCAGTTCAAACCCGAAATTACGTCGCGTCCAGTCAATCATCGGCTACCTGGACAAAAGAGCCAAGGTCTGGGAGAAGGTCCCAGGACGCGTGACGTCGATGGTGGAGATCAAGATGCTGTCAGCACACCCTCGGTGGGTGGGGAGACATATGTTCAAAGCCCTGGTCGACGAGACGGAGTGAGACAGTTTCTCAATTTGTTTGTCTATCTATCTTTACTTCTATACTAAAATAATAAAGAGGAAAGGTTTATTTGTTTGGATTAAATAGGCTCCAGAACGGCTGGACTGATTTAAAAAAATCTTTCACTGGGAAGCTACACTATTCCCGAGTGTCATAGTATAGGCTATAAAAAAGAAGATGATCCGTGCTAAGCTGGGGCGGACAGCTAATCCCTACTAATATTATAAATGCGTTAGTAACTCTGTCTGTCTGTCTGTCTGTCTGTCTGTTGCTCTTTCACGCCTAAACGGCTGAACGGATTTTAATGAAATTTGGTATGGTAATAGATGATAACCTAGAAATGGACATAGGCTATAAATAATCACGCCATCGTTCTTAGGGGGTAGGCAGTAGGCAGATAACTAAATTGAGATAGTGATTTTTAGTCGTTTTGGTTGGGACTTTTGCTCTACTGATCTGCTTGTTCTTAAATATAGTCTCGAAAGTAACTCTGTCTGTCTGTCTGTTACCGCTTTCACGCTAAAACTACTGAACCGATTTAAATGAAATTTGGTACAAAGAAAGTCTGGAGCTTCAGAAAGGACATAGGCTACTTTTTAACCGGCTGCAAAAAACGAAGATAATTTAACCTACTTACAATTTTTTTTTAGTTAGTAAGTTTTTTTTTAGTTAGTAAGATACCTCTATAGATACATACAGTTAATGTTTTTTAACTTTTAATAAAACTTCAGAAAAGTAATATTAATAATCCATAAATAATATTTTGCTTCTCTTCTTCAACAGGCGCGTCACGGAATCTCTTCAAATAAATGTATTACGAATAAATGCGACGTCAACGTTTACTGCAAATGTAGCAAAAACATTAAATTTTATGAAAGTATATGAGATTCCATTTTATGAAATACCCAACGCCCCACAGCTGAGGAAACCTCATTTGAAAGCTAAAGTCTTCACGAAGGTATTAAAAAATATCGAAACGAATCATGGCTTTTAAGGTACTACCTACCTGGAAAATAATATTTTTTCACAATTAAAAATTGCCAAGAGTTAGCAAGAGTTTATTTAGATATACTGATAAAAAATAATAAGAAAACGTATAAATAAGATAAGACAACTAATATATAAATAATAACTAAGACATATTTAAAAATTCGTATACTTATATAATTCGTAGCTGAATTCGATAGTATTTGAAATTGAACGTTGATTGCAGTAACGCCTACAAAAACATCCAAAGCAATGTTTTTTCATTAAAGATAAACATAACAAAACGATTGTTGTAGTGTGCGCTGTAAATTAATTAGTTTTATAGTAAATGATGTTTATATTACCTTTCCACGTGGTTCTGTTTTGTGTTTGTGCCGTGTTTAATTCACAGAGTTATCCTCAAAGCAAGTATTGTTTTGTTATATTATTACTTTAGTGCTTAAGTTTATTTTAATAAAGCATGCCAACTATCAGTATGTTTTATTCATAATGAGAAGCGTAGTTGATTGTTAGGTACTTAACCCGTAGTGGCCCCGGCGTGTGCGTAATTTTTATCAATTAATTATAATTTTAATACCTATCATCGTTTTCCCGAACGCATGGTTTTCAAACCGTGTTATATTTTTCCTATTGCTATTTGAATGTTTTGCTTACTCATAGCGCTGCTTTTCTAGAATAGTGTCACAACTCGAAATAATTTGTTACTCCATTTAAGATCGTGAACCGCCACATATAAGTTTCAATTCAGAATGGTGACGCATTTCGAGTTGTGACACTATTCTAGAAAAGCAGCGATAGGTAGTAACATACGTACTTACTTACATATATCGCCTACGCTGCAACAACGTCACTTATGCAATTTTTTTCAAAAAAAATCTGTGTATGAGGGAACATAAATGATGTCATTATTAATGTTTCCTCATACTCAGATATTTTTTTAAAAAAAATGCATAAGTGACGTGATATTATGTTTGTATAAATATTCAATGGTTTTACTTACCTAATACGTATAAATATTATAAAAGCCAAGCCCTAACTCACGCTATAAAATTACTACAGAGATAGATAAAATTCTGATTGTACACTTGATCGTAAGTTGTTGATTGTATAAGTAGATACAGGCACATATATACTTATATACCTAAACACTTATAAAATTACCAACCAGTGCCTATCTTTTGTTTACATTAGTACCTACTTTATAAATGATAACAAATCAATGAGATTAGATACAATCGTAAAGTTAAATATTAAGTAGCTCACGCCGAATAAGTATATTAAATCGCTAGTCAAGATATTTACTGAGCTTTATAATAACACTAGCTTCTGCCCGCGACTTCGTCCGCGTGGAACTCCTCCTTTTTTGCAGTCGGTTAAAAAGTCGCCTATGTCCTTTCTGAGGCTCCAGACTTTCTCTGTACCAAATTTTATTTAAATCGGTCCAGTAGTTTTAGCGTGAAAGCGTAACAGACAGACAGACAGAGTTACTTTCGCATTTATAATATTAGTAGAAATGTACCTAATAACGGCGAAGGCATTAGAAATTAGGTATTGAAAACAGACACAGTTACTGTCGCATTTATAATATTAGTATAGATTATAATCGGAACAAGCCTACAGCTGCAGCTCTTCCAAATAAATATGCGACACACATGTTCATAATTTGTAAATGTCGCTCTAAATGTAACAAATAAGTGCAAGAGAAGCAAAAGAACGTAAGTACGTAACGATAGTATGTTTCTAGCGTAACGTTAGTTTCAAGACAATACAATTGTAGAAGAATATTACTTATGCTAATTTAGTAATAGGTAGGTAATGCTCAAGGGCGTAGCGAGGTACGGGCAGTGGGGGCAGCTGCCCCCCCTTGAAGTACCCTGTAGGTTTTGATTCCCTTGCGAGTGTCGAAAATACCTTAGATATATTCTTAGTTCGTATACGCCTGCGTAGGCCCCCCCTTAACAATATCCTAGCTACGCTCTTGGCTAATGCTGCTGATTTACTTAAATCCATGCAGGTTTACCTTAATTATATTTCTCACTAGCTGTGCCCGCGACTTCGTCCGCGTGGAATTTAAGTACTGGGACATAAGTATGGATAATTAAAGATTTTTTTCTAAAATGAGTTACTCTTTATTACATAAGCTATCTGCCAGTGAACGTCCCGTCCAAATCAGTCCAGCTGTTCTATAGATTAGCCGGAACACACAGATAGACAGACAAATAATATAAAAAATATAATATACTTAGGTATGTATTTAATATTTCAAATGTAAATTATAAAATGTCTTTATAAACCACATTAACAGTTTTTCCTTCTGGGGCTAATATGAAAAGGTTATCCGCATTACTAACCCGCGAGCAAGCCACGTATAGCTGGCCGTGTGAAAAACAATTCGACCTGAGATCAACTCCAACAGCCTTTAGCGTCTGCCCCTGAGACTTGTTAATTGTCATAGCAAAGCAAACGGACACTGGAAATTGTGTCCGTTTGAATTGGAATGGGAAATTGTTGGGGATGATTGGTATTCGTGGTATGTATACAGTTTCACCTGCACTACATCCAGTAAGAATCTCAGCTTCGATTAAGTTTCTTTGTAAAGAAGTTACTCTAAGTCGGGTTCCATTGCACAATTTAGGCGGAGTAAGATTTCTCAATAACGATGCGTTGTAAGCGTTTCGTCTGGGCATTTTTAAAATCAAAGCAAATACATACAATAATACATATATTTATTTCAATAAATCTACGTAGGCAATATTTTTTTAGATTATATCCGATATTTTTCAACCAATTCACAAAGCAAGTTCAGAGTCCGTATTTTCATATCCAAGTATAACATCAAAATCATCAACTAACCGAATCGCAAGACAAACAAAATTAAATAGTTTTAAACGTAAAACCAGTTTGTATTTATACTTTTCAGAGAAAAAGCTATAGCGCGTTTTAATTGCCTTGAGGCGCCATCTAGTACTATATTATGTAACTATAAAATCTCCTATAGAAAAATTACCTTTAAACTTTAAAAGACGATAGCTTTTTTATTTGACATCCGATTTTGATGAAACAATGCCTATATGTTGCTCAGGGAAGAGCTTAATCTATTAGTGAAAGCCGCATTAAAATCTGTTCAGTAGTTTTCAAGATTAGCGAATACATACAGACAGACAGACAGACAGACAGAAAAGAAAATCTAAAAAATCATTTTTGTGTTCTGTTACTCTTTTATTATTGCCCACACCCATTTTTTGTTAAAAATTTCAATTGTACAGACACGCGGTTTCTACTGTTTTATTATAATTATGTAAGATAAGATAAGATAAGTAAGGTAAGGCATAGTATAGTATTAAGGTAACAATAACACTAACACCAAAGTCCCAAAATTTTTCACTAAACAATACCTAATTTTGAAACGACACTATCGTATTAGTATCTCACTCTATTAGTCTAAATGATTAATTAGGTATAGATCAATCTACCTACTTATACAGTCATATTATTATATCCTGAAGGAAGTGTTATAGGTATAGTATAGATTAATCTACCTACTAATCCAGTCATATATCTAACATGAAGTGTTAAGAGTAAAACAATACTCAACGCAGTAGCATCTTAATAAATATATTTTTATCACCGTTATGATATGTAAATGCGCGACGACCACGCAACGTCACTTAGTGTGCGCACACGCAGACGACGAGCGACTCGCGCTTATATTCACAAAATAAAACTTGAATGAAAAATGTATAAACATAGTGAACTAACCAGTGTGTGAACACCATAAGCTACCAGGTACGTAAAATATTTGCATCTTTATATAATTATAATCTGATCAATGTGATTTTGAATTTATTATTTCTTTGTTAAGTTACGTTACAGACAATGTACCATTTTGTATATATTTTGTGCAGAAATTGTTTAATAAAAATAAGTTATAGCTATGTAAAATTCGGTTGGTTAGTTAATAGGTAAGTTTAGGGTTATTTGTATGTTAGCTTTACTTATTAAATTGTATTGCATCCATCCCAATTAGATACACATAATTTATGACGATTAACCGACATCTAGCAATGTCGTGCTAATTATGAAAATTAGATTCTATTTATATTCCTTGCAATTAAAAGTTATTAAAAAAACATAGAGTGATTGTACTTGGATTCTTGGAAACTGTAAATCTAAGTAACTACTTAAGTCTATTTATATTTAGTATGTACTTACACAGATAATAATAAATCATATGTCAGTCTGGCTGTATAATTAATGTTGCCAGACCTACTTGAGTCAAGATTTTAAAACAACTAACTTCTTTCATTAAAAACAGTTGAAGTTCGTATCGCCATATTCGGAATTTAATAAAAAATATCTATTTTCTTTTAATCCCTACTATATCCCTACTAATATTATAAATGCGAAAGTAACTCTGTCTGTCTGTCTGTTACGCTTTCACGTTAAAACTACTGGACCGATTTAAATGAAATTTGGTACAAAGAAAGTCTGGAACCTGAGAAAGGACATAGGCTACTTTTTAACCGACTGCAAAAAAGGAGGAGTTCCATGCGGACGAAGTCGCGGGCAGAAGCTAGTCTACTATAAAAAGCTTGTCGTAACAGTATTAAACAAAAAAATAATTACATTTAATTTGGTGCAGTCGATCGCAAGTTATACCTACTTATCGGTGATTCCTTGTTATTTATATAGATAATGAAATAAAATATCTATATGGTTTCAACTATGAATAAATTGCATGCTTGTTTCTTATCTATATCGGCATGATAAATCGAAAATATAGAACTGTATTCCACTTGATTAGTTAATAATAACGTAATGATAAAAACTGTGCCGTAAAGGCAATGCGGAATGTAACTTACAGTACCAATAGATCCAAACCACACACCTACGTATTTGCTTTGCAATGGACAAAAAGATTTGACCAAGGTTACAGTATCGACAGTTAAGTCACGTTCCACCGTACAAAATCAAGATATGCCGTACCAAATTTTGTTGATATATTAACGTAATATTTTACACATCAAATCCAGTTTGGGTTTTTCACTTGTGTGGATAAGTAAGAGCGGTTAATGATGTCATGAGGTACCTTTTATAAGTTTTATATTCACGGAATCACTGTTCAACCTTTAAAAATAATAATAATGTCCTTGTGCATGCTTAATTTAACCTTTTACATCTTATTTTTTTTTTTATTTATCTTAAGATATAATATTTAATTTCTGATGCCTTAGCGATCATTACACATTGCAATGAAACAACTATAAATGGATTTATTCGCGTATTTTTTGTTTTATTTTATTTGCTGACGTTTTGGATTCTTTACAGTTTCCATAATCGTAGCACGACTGCGCTGACAATAGTCTAACTAAAGTCTTCAACGTTAGACTATTGTAACTGTGAAGAATCCGAAACGTCAAAAATAAAATAAAAATACGCGAGTTAAATCCGTCCAGGTGGCAGGTACAGGTACCTAATTCAAATCGTAGTAAATATTTGAATGTCACCACAATGAATACATTTCAGAACAGAAATTTGTCTTTTGTTTATTTAGCCACATTTCCGTTACAGATTTAGCAACCATGTCGGCACCGCCACCGTACACGATAGAACCGGTGGTCAAAGAAGACACCAACAATGTCATGAAATTGCTAAAGAAGTAAGTTTTTATATTTGTCCGAGTGTGAAGTGGCCATCTTAAAATTAATTATATTAATATATTACCTACTTATAATTCTGCTAACATCGATCGGTTAATCATATCACTTAGATTTTATTATGAACATTACTTAAAAACGTCCAGCAGTGCGATTCTTATATATTAAAAAAAGATGATTTATTTAAATCCAAAGTGCAAATGGAAAATCTGGCAACACTCAGTACCGGTAGGTATGCAATTTTTCATTTTTGTTTTTACTCTGGGAGCGTTTCCAAAAAACGTTACGGCGCGTTACATGGGGGGAGGGGGGGAGGTTTGCATTACGTAATACCTACTTGAATGTTCCTTCTACTCTGGCAACACCTAAATCCATGATAAACTTTTTTTTTTCTAGCAGATTCATAGTTCATCTATTAGAACAGGACAATCAAAAACTTTCTCATTCCAGAACATTCTTCATCGACGAGCCACTAAACGCTGCAGTTGGTCTGGTGGCCTCTGAAAATGAGACCTGCACTGAACTTGAAGACTACTGCCGACATTCCTTGCTGGAAGGATTCTCGTTCAAAGCCATTGATGTAGAGAAAAATATAGTAGGGGTAATGATCAGCGGGATTATTCCTTTAAGAGAGGTAAGATAAAGAAACTCAGTGAGTTGATATCTGACTGAGGTCTATTTATTACATGCATTCACACACATATTATTATATATCTTTGTTTTTTTTAAGACCCCAGGATCTTAATTCTACGATGACAAGACCATTGTAGGCGTATACAACACAGTCAACATATCTCCCTACAGCAAAAACCCTATTGTTTATTCCAGGCAGAAAACGGCAACGACCTCTTCAGTCAAGCACAGCGTTGCCAAAACCCAAAGTTCCAGAAGATTCTATACATCCTCGCCAGAAGAGAGGTAGGGGCGAGGTTATGGGAGAAATACCCCCGGGAGGAAAAACTGGTGGAGATCAAAGTGGCAGCCACTGACCCTGGCTGGAGAAAACGGGGCATCATGAACGCTTTACTAGTTCGAACGGAGTAAGTGAAAATGAGTCTTAATGTAACTATGTAAGATTTTTTATGGCATTAAATGGTCTCTTCTAAAAATTTTATAATATCGATATCAGAAGAGAAGAATAGGTACTTTTATTTCGTTTACAAAAGACAAAAAAATAATAGAATCCACAGAGAGAGACAGAGACAGATAGACACGTGAAATTTATAACTTCCCGTCGTTTTTTCGTCAGTGGTTAAAAATCATTAGATACTGTTCGGAACACAGGTTATATGGAAAATGAGTCGTATTTATTACTATATAAGATCGAAAACAGGATGACAGAATATTTACTGATAAAATTAGTTAGGTATCGTACTGCTATAATCTATTGTAGCAAGAGTCCTACAAGAAAAATATAGTCTGGAATTACTAATAACGTCCTTACAAAGTGTGTACTGTGGTAATCTTCATGTAGGTAAGTTATTAAAAAACTAGTTATATAAGACGTAATAACTTGTTTTAAGTTTATTATAAGTTAGGTAAGTATAGGAATAAATTCTCCTATAATTGCGACCAAATCCTTTTTTTAAAAGGAAAACCAAAGTACATCTTAAGAAAATTCCAAGTACTGATATTGCATCTGTAATCTTTTTTTTTTCAGAAAAGCCATAGAACAAAGAAGAATCAGACTGGCCCGCCTTGACACTTCTAGTGCTTATTCAGCCATGTCGGCAGAAAGGTTTGGCTACAAATGCGAGTATAAAGCTAAATACACGGACATTCTTATGGATGGCAGACCGATCCTCGTTCCTGAGCCCCCTCACGTCGACGACCGAGTTTACATTAAAAAGTTATTCGACTGAGAGAGCAAGTGCGTGCATTCAATACAGGCAAATTTTCACTAATTTATGGAGTGCCTACCCTGATGCCATACTTGCGTTCCCTGACTGCACGCGCCTGAAGTATTAGAGATGGTTAATTTAATAAATATGTCATGTATTTTAATTATTATTTAAATGTACTTAATTATTTAATACAGGTTAATTTATAGATGTATTTGTTAAAAAAAAAATAGGCATTACGTTACTTCTCAATTAAAATATTAATGATAAATGTTTTAAGGTCAACCCTAATTTAAAAAAATATATTTTTTAGAGTAGTTAGGTAACCTACTCTAGAAAATATAAATATTGTTTTTACGTATTTTTTAAAAAAAATTACAGGTTAAACTTAAAATTATCTAAATATCTAATTTGTATTTTTTTTAAATGTACTTAAGTATATACTATCTACAATGAAATATATTTTTTGAAAAATATATTATTATTACGTTACTCGAGTCGTGTTTAACTTACAACATTGTTTTTTACACTGCAAAAACACTTTTCTTACTAATAACTTGTACATTTTTCACATTTTTCGTCTACCATGCTCCAAACGACAGTTCCGCAGAGAAACTCTGAAATAATTCATATCTATTACTTACTAGCAGTCCCGGCAAAGCAGATACACTAAAAACATCACCCTCCTTTTTTGTATAGTCGGGTAAAAAATATCCTATGTCAAGGAATGTAACAAGACACTATCATGTGTCCAGTTAGTTTTTAACCGAAAACAAAAATATGTGGTCTATACTGATATAATAAAGAGGAAAGGTGTGTTTGTTTGGATTGAATAGGCTCCAAAACGACTTGAAAAATTCTTTCACTCTTGGGAAGCTACACTATTCCTGAGTGACATAGGCTATATTATATTAAAAAAAAAAATCGAGCGAAGCCGGGGCGGGCAGCTATCCCTACTAATCCCTACTAATATTATAAATGCGAAAGTAACTCTGTCTGTCTGTCTGTTACGCTTTCACGCTAAAACTACTGGACCGACTGCAAAAAAGGAGGAGTTCCACGCGGACGAAGTCGCGGGGAGAAGCTAGTTGTCTATGAACATTAGAGTGGAAGAAATATTTTTTCCTAACCTTCATATCATTATTGTAAGAAGAGTTGTAACAGCAATCGTCCGGCACATTTGGCACCCCAATGCCCGTGATTAACGAATCTGGAGTGTCTCTGGAAAATGTAGCACATAAAGTAACCAAGACCAAGTGACCAAGACTACGTGACCAAGACCACGTGACCAAGACCAAGTGAACAAGACCACATGACCAAGACCACGTGACCAAGACCCAGTGACCAAGACCACGTGACCAAGAATACATGACCAAGACCACGTGACCAAGACCACGTGACCAAGAACACATGTCCAAAACCACGTGACCAAGACCAAGTGACCAAGTAACCTAAAGATGCCTCGGTAACAACCAAACATTTAGGAGGGGGTCAAGGAACACTTAAAGTGTGACCCCCTCAAATCAAGCCTGTAGGTACATCTATTCATGAGACTAAAACTAAATTATGATGTTACTCCAATTTAGATTTTAACCCGTAAAATATAAAATTGAATTTACATGGCGACAAATTCTGAGTTACAACATTAAAGCAGCGTATGTTCATCACAAAATTCAGCAGAAGGAATAGGTAATAACTGAAATACAATACGATTGAGCATAAAACTTTACTACTAAAATCTACATTAAAAATATACAACAGTTCATTATTTAAAAAATCCACATAAGAAAATATTATATCTCAAATTATTACATACTATTACATCATCAATATATTTAATGAGGTATTTAAATCAATTGTCTACTTAAATTATAAGGCAAGCAGAGGAAAAACTACTGTATACAGATGACATAAGGTTTGAAATCGACTACATGTATTAAAAAGGTAAGATATTACGATATCTACAGCTGATGTTTATACGCTTCTGAATATAATAAAACAAATCGAGACCATACTCAAAATAATATTAATTGAAGTAACTACTTCAAACTGTCTTTTATTACAAAATAAAAGACAGCATAATATTGTTATAGTCGCATACATAATATATCAACTCGGCAAGGGATCGGCTTTACTTTATTGCTACATACACTAATCAGTCTCGGTTCTACATTGGTACATTGAGGCAATTTCTTGAACCGAGGCGAGGCGTTGCCGATCCTGAGCAGAGTTGATATGTGTGCCCTTTAATGCACTAAAGTACAACTATCTACAAAGCATAAATACTTACTTAAATAAATATGTATAAATACATACAGCAATTAATTAACAAATTCAACTCAGTACAACTCTGGTTACGATCAGTGGTACAATCTAATTTGCACCTTATTCCGTCGATTGAAGAGTCTAAATTTACTTGTATTTGCGGATTGAGTTTAAAGAACGCAAATTTGTGCTTTTTATAAAATATGTCTACTCTATAGTATTCTGTATATTATTATTTTCTAGTGACAGCAAAAAAGCAAAACAAGTAGGTACGGTGTAACTGTTAAAATAACTTATTTTTCTTTATCGTCCGATATTTATTTTAAAAAATATATATACATAGTACCTTTAGTAATTCTTCCCCTCCAAACAAAAGCCAATGGATACTAGCGAACAAACGAAAAGTCATAGTCAATTTCGTTTGCATATATCAATTCCATAAAAGTTTTCGTTTTGTTTGTTCGCTATTATCTTGTCTTATCGCCACTCTGGGGGGCTTATGTCCACAAAAATGACAAAACTAAATACAACCTTATTGCTTATAACGCAAGGTTCAAATAATGTCAAATTGAGAGCGACATTTTAAGTCTAAAAGGGTACTCGAGTCCGAAATAAACGATATAATTATTATTACCCCGTTGGCAGAAACTTATAGAAGTCAAGGACTTTGTTAATATTATAAATAATATATATATATTTTTTTTTACTTTTTCTCGTTAGCCAGCGCCTGCCCCAGAGATGCAGTGGCGACGGTGGGGTTTGCCGCTGTCACAATCTTCTCCAACAATAGACGAGTTTGAACCTGTAAGTTATCAATAAAAATAAATTAAAAGCAAAACACATTTATAGAGGGCCGTTCAAGTATTACGTAAGCAGATTTATTACAATTTTTTCCCCCCTTGTCAGCCAAATTTAGCAAAGCTCTTACCCCATGCTTACGTAAACAATTGTACTTAATTATACATATATGCAATTTTCATTGAATGCATTCTTTTTTTTCTATTGATCATGAGCAGAAGTTATAATTCTAAGAAATAAGGCTTTGGATAATGATAGGAGTGGGTGACCGGTCGTTGTGGTCATCGTTGGGGGAGACCTATGTCCACCAGTAGACGTCTTTCGCTTGAGGTGATGATGATGAGGAGAGAGTACCTCAACGTTCATAATTTGTGAAAAAGAAATGCGTTTCATTTTCAAGCATAGACAATGTGTGGATTGCCATTTATGTAAAAAAGTAAATAACTACTGCTGACGTAATCACCTAGAGTAACCTCCAGTTATGTATCCACCAGACCAATAGGCTATGGAGGGGAGGGCAGCTTTAGCGTCAGGAATTCTTTAACTTTAGTGTACTCTGCCTACCCTTTGTGAAGATGTTGTGGGGATCTAATAGAGTCATGGCTTCATTACATACATCAAGACACGACTCTATCCCCACGAAATCTCCCCTTAGGGGTAGGCTACACTGAAGCTAAAAAATTCCTGAAGCTGTTTAGTTTCATACCTCATTGCCATTTTCTTGCGCTGCAGTTCGTACCCTGTCCATCTCGTCGGCGAGTATTTTAGATTTTTCGTTCAATGTTTCTCTGTGCGTTAAGAATGTTTCTCTGCAAACAAAATAGTTGTATTAATTCACACATGTTCTATAACAAATTCTCTTTGTAATCACGCATTTATTTAGCTGTTACTAGAAATTGGCACATATTTAAAGCCCAAGCCCAATGCTGTAGGAGCCCATATATTTAAAAATATAATATATAATATCTAATCTAATTGTAAAATTTCAGAACTATTGCTTGTATTACACATAGTTTTATTTTAAAAAAATACATCAGCTCAAGTAGTAGTAGTCAGTTCAAGAGAAACAAACAGCTTACTTTGACATCTTAAAAAAGGCTTAAGCAATTTTCACTTTATATTTTTACCTTATAATAAACATTTGTACTATAAGCCCCACAAGAGCGACACCAAAGCATATAAATATAATCATGTAATTTGGCATTTTCTTCACTCCCGCAACACCATAGTAAGACTTCGACTTCTGTGTTCTTTCCTGCGCATTTGCATTTTCTGTGTAAAAATATGAATATTGCGGATTATTACGTAAACTGAAACAAGAAAAATTAAAGAGAGGTTAACTTTAATGTCAACTATTATATTTACTTACTACATTCTATTATGTTAGGAATTCACAAAAATAGCATGAGCATTCACTGAGAGATTTTGACAAAATAAACAGTGTCTTCCAAA
This sequence comes from Polylopha cassiicola, assembly GCA_038024825.1. Taxonomy (NCBI): domain Eukaryota; kingdom Metazoa; phylum Arthropoda; class Insecta; order Lepidoptera; family Tortricidae; genus Polylopha; species Polylopha cassiicola. The sequence continues at coordinate 7,802,382 of CP149059.1, forward strand.
GCATCACTTTCTTCCGCAAAATGTTAAAAGAGATAGGCTTAGGATTCAAGTTCTAAAAGGTTGACAAATCTGGATCAATTACCTAAGTAGCACTGTATAGCATCTCTGATATTATGCGTGATTACAGAAGTAAGAAATTCCTATAAATAACTTACTTATAAGGCACATGAGTTTTATAAACATAAGAGGAGCTGTTTGGGCTGCTGACCACTTCCGTCAAGTCGTACTGAGCACGACTGCTAGGTTTGCCGAGCACATTGTAGGCCTCCACGATTTTTACAAAATATTCTTGTGCTTTTTTATCTTTATTCTTATCTGGGTGGTACTGGAAGTTATTAGAAAAGGTGTTAAATTGCTAGAGTAATATTTTATAGTTTTTTTTTAAGCTATCATCTATTGAATTGCTTGTTGTTGTGTGCTGGTTATTAATAAGATCACACTAAAGAGATGTTTTGTTGATTTCACATGGTTTGTCCATAGTAAGTTTTCATTTGTGGCAAACAAGCAAATATATGAGCGTAAAGTACTTCTTGTAGTTTAATTTTATTTCACCCCTCGAAGACCCTGAGATTTTAACACTTATGTTTATTTAAAACACGAATATTTTGATATTGTTTGATGGTTTTATATTTATAAAACTTAATTTACCTACTCAGTGTATCCAGTCTTTTATGAGATCTAAGATAAAAGATACAGCATAAACATCGATTAAAATACCTTAAAATACAATCCTATACCTAGGTAAAAAAATATTACGACACTGAAATGAATCGTCAAATGTTAGAGAAAGTACCTACCTCTTTACTCATCTGAATAAATGCCTCCTTAATCTCTTTGTCTGTGCAATTTTTCCGTAAATTAAGGACATCGTAGTGGCTTTTTCGCGCCAAACTAGAAAGATTAAAAACATATTAGTTAACAACTAAACTGTTACCTAAATTGTTTTCATATATCACAAATATACGCACCTGTACAGCCTAACAAAAAAACTAGTTAACTTATAAGTGGGTCTATTTATAAAAAACATAACGAATGTACCAAATAATTTCCTCTTATGTTGATTTCAATGTTATTCATGATATTATTTTTATTTGCAAATTTCCATTTATGTTCTGTTTCAAAATTGAGAAAAATAAACGTCAAATTTGACAGTTGCCAAGAGTTATTTCAGTCACTAATAATAACGTCTTTACTAATCTAATAAATGGAATCACAAATACTTATGATAAAAATGCATATTTTGTCATGACTCAAATGAGCTGATTATTTTATCTTGTTTCTAATTATTATTAAGTCTTGTAACTTTTCTGAATGGTATCTATAGATATACCTATTTTTAGGCAATACAATGTCAGTAAACTAATTATAATTATATAAATCTTAATGATCTTTAAATGTGAGTATTATCAAATATTTTACACACACATTAAGTACTTACCTACCTAATTCGAATTTCAGTTAACATTCAAAAAGTGATTTTACCTAACTAAACTCAAATAAAACAATATTACTTACCTACTTATAGTATACAATACTACCTAAGTATCTACCTACCTAAACAAATTATTATATTTGGTATTCTCTCTATTTTAATAAATTTAGTAAGGAATTTTACCTTTCTAATAAATTAATTCTGACGTAGGTATTGCTCTTAACTTAACCGTAAGACTAATACATTTTTTTGTCAAATTTGAAGCTAACTAGGTAGGTCTCTTACTTAATAAAGATTGTGAGTAGGTAGGTAGGTAAGTACATAATTATTTTGATTTGAGAACTGTGGGTATTTAAAACTAAGGTAAAGTAGGTAGTTATCTAGGTACATCCACTGTTTTGGATAGTTCAGGAACACGGCGAGCGCTATGAATCAAACTACACGCGAGCGAACCGCGTACGAATCGCAGGGTAGGAGTTTGCAGCTCGGCGCACCGGCCGCCGGCCTCCCGACCCGACTCAGCCCGACTGCAGTAGTGTTCGCGCGTCGACCGCAGCGAGACGTACGTTATGCGAGAAGCCGCGGCTGGCAGGATGGCCGAACTCGAGTTCGAAGCGCCGCTCGCGCAAATAGAAGATGCCGACGACTGTCTCTCCACCGCGGACTATCCGCAAAAAACAATAAACGGCAACGACATACGTCTAAACAACATCAACAACCTTAAAAGTGAAATGATGAGGATGAAAACCGACTCCAACAAAATAAACGATAACGAGCCGAAACTGGTGAAGTGCAAGGACAATATGCAGAATGGAGAAGGGGATAATTTCACGGAGACTTTCTCCGGGTCGTTGGAGGACCTGGTTAACACGTTCGATGAGAAAATCACCAAGTGTTTCGGGAACTACGAGGAGAGCGTGGAGAAACTAGCGCCGGTCCAGGTTCGCTCGCAGGAGGAGATAATGAACGAGTGCCAGTGAGTATTCATTACCACCTAATAAACACTTAATTAGAGCGTGCAATTATGACATCATCATTACAGTCATACGCAGGAACAACACAGGTTTCGTCGGGTTAATGCGATCATCGACTTAGTTCAATAGTTACCTATCTATAATTTAAAAATCGAAGTCCATCCTGAAAATGTTTTCAAAATAAAAATAAAACAAAAAGGGCGGGCTTTGCGCATGGCGTTAGTGACCTCTGGATCGATCGGTCGCGGGGGTGTAGGGAAGGTTCCGGAGGGTGGATACGATGACGCATCCGTGTAGTGGGGCACAACCCCCGCGGCTCTCCCCCGCTGCCTCGTAACAACCCCTCAGTGTTGCCAATTTAGCGATTTTGTCGCTAGAACTAGCGACTTTTGCTTAAGGCTTAGCGACCAAAAAAAAGTTTTGACGACAAAAATAGTTTAGCGACTTATCTGGCGACTTTTGGAGTACAAATTAAAACAGTTCTAGAGCCAATAATAGATATTATTTTTGTCAAATCGACACAGAATTATTCAATGCCAAATTCAAACTTTATTTAATTTAAGTTCCATTTGTATATTATGGGGGGGTGTCCACGAACTTTTTATGGTTATATTTTAGTTTTAGGGCGACTTTTGAGTTTGAGTTTAGCGACTCGAATTTCTAGGAGTTGGCAACACTGCTAACCCGCCGCCGGCTAGCGACAATGTTATGGCGCGCGACACACACCTACTCCTATCATCAACAATGTGTGTCAAAAAAGCTGTCGATTCACACTTCTTGACTGTTATAATATCGATAACCTAACTACAGTTAAAGGTCGTTCCGATGACCCAAATTTAAGTGATTTTAATTACAAATTCAAATGAGAATGATAAAATGCGATATATTCGTATTATTTCGTATCGATCGCTCGATAGTTCTAACTTAAGTAGAACGAATCACATACCATACAAATACTTACACTCGACCGTAAGAATCTTTGTATATTTACCTACGTATTAACGTACCTACCTATTTATTTCTATATCGTTTAATCGTAGCTTCTTAAGTTACTTACACGTAATAAAATCACTTTTAAAGGGACATTAAATAATCAAGTACCTACCTAAGCTATAAGGGATTCTTCTTGGCCGGTGCCAATTAGTGCCAAAAAAAAGAAAAATATGACCCATAATATTTAACTTTCTTTTCTCAAATCTGTCAGAGATACAATTATAATAATGAATAATGAAGTTCCATCACTCCCATTGTATTCGAATTCGAAGTTTTTCACCTCCTTGTCACAGTATGGGAATATGAAGAACTCTAATTATGGTATTGTTTAAATCTTTTCGCATTGTTTTCAACGCACATTTCTATTGTTAATAATAAAAGTGGGCTTACAGCAAAAACCACTAACAAGAAGAGGTGTACCTATAAAATAAAATCAACACTAAAATTTGATGAGCCATAGGTACAGAGGTGTTACCTATATAATAAAAAAAATGTTACTAAATTTGATGAGCAATACATTAAGCACCCACAAGCAGTCAAAAGAACTCAACAAATTTTGCTTAATGCCCAAGAAATAACTCATCCAAATAAACAAACACTAACTAGTCATTCTGAATCATTTTTAAACCGATAAGATAAAGGCCTGTACTGTATGTACTGCAATTTCTTTTTCTGTAAACAATTCTTTAACGTCACTGTTGGATACGATCCAGGTGACCCGAATGCCAGAATGTCGGGGAAACATATTAAATTTAACAGCGAGCCTCCGCAAACGTTCATTGAGTTTATTGTGCCCCTGATCTATATGCACAGGTTAATGACAAATCGTTTTACATTAGTAACAAAGTGCCGACTGTTAATGTGGCATTTTTAACGAGAATGTCCTTTTTGAATATCTTGCGGCAGTTCTTGGCAATATTTGTCTTTCGAAAGCGCTTGTAACCTTAAGTTACTAGACTACTAGAGCAACATTTCGCATTCCTAGTATCATCTTAGATCTAGGCAGGGTAGGATCTTTAGGTTTTCAAATTAGCTCTTTAACTCAAAAACCTAAAGTTTTGAGACATATGCTTTTATTTACGAAGTAAAAGTGAACCTGAAATATTTTCAGAATTAAATGATGCTCAATACTTTCGTTAACATTTCATTTGTATTAGTACAAAATTCAAATATTTACAAGAGAAAAGGAGTTTAGTGAACACGCTTATTAATAAGCAATTACATATGTATATAATGGCAGCTATTTCAATATGACGCACCATCGGAAGCGGTTAAAAAAAAGGAGGACCATACGTAAACGACAGGTGCTAGCATTGATTCCTTTCGTGATTTGTTTAAAAGGATATGCGAGGACTATAGCAGATGTCCGAAACACCTTGTCTTCTAATACATAAATAAAATAAAAATACATCTTGCTAAATCAATGTGCAAGCTGGTTTTGGGTTTTTGACCACTCTCCAAGATAGGCAAAACTCAGTATGTAACTTAAATAACAGAGCTCAGAACTTTAAGTTTTTTTTCGCAATGAATATTCCGATTTGAATTTGTAATCTACGCAAGAAGCACTTATAATAATTGTAATTGGGCAGCGGTAGTTGATATGATAATGGAATGCATTTATACTCATTGAAATTCAATACAGTATTGTTTGGTTCCGCTGTTTGAAATCCTCAAAATCATTGCAATTTTCTTATTTTCTGTTAAGACTCACTTATACGTCGTTCAGATCATTCAAAATGACTCATCAAGCACTTCAGCAACGATAAATTTCTATATGCCCCATTTAAGTTTTCTATTGATTTATTAAAACGAATGATTTGTACAAATTGAGTACGGTTAAGTGGAAAAGTCAATTGTTATTCAAAAAGCATCTCTTTGAATAGAGCGTGGCACACGACACACGTCCGTCAGATGCATTCAATGCTGAATAATAAATTAGAAATACTATAGAGAACCTTATAACAATCGCGATCGCAAATCGATTATTTAAAGAACTTCCTCCAATGTTGCCAAAAAACAGCAATAAACCAAATGGAATGCAACGAATTCGTACTGTAAATTTTAACAGTTCGTTCCTATTTGTTATACCGGTAAAATTAGACATTGCGTGTGTATAACGTGACCTTACTTACGTTTGCGTGTTTACCGACATCCATTAATATGTTTCGATTTCCAAAGTTCTAAGCTATAATTGCTTCAATTAACTGTAACTTATATGGATCTGACTCAACTGTCTGTAAACAGATAAGCATAGTCTTAAATCTTTCCACAACAGTTAATCTTTCTAAAATGCCTCATTAGAGAAATTAATCAAATGAATTTTAGAAATAAGATTTATCTCTGTGATTATAATTTTACCTGCATGCTATACTCGTAGTTCTGACATTATAAGCTTTTATTTAGAAACTTTAGTCCTGTAACTAAATTTGTCTTTTTTCACTTTTCAAAATGAATCTAAAAATTGTTTAGATATTTAAGTATCGCTTAGTTACTAAGATAAATAATGTTGTAAAATAGAATGAGTTCGTATCTTATTCATTAGATTCATAAATAATGAACATACCATAATTTATACCAAGGAGTAAGCAGTCATTAGTAATTTGCATGTAAGTATACCCTTATCCAAACAGCAGCAAATAAGTTAAAACTTTAAAAGAGTACTTTAACTGCTCTATTTAACAAAGTGTCGTAATTTGCAAGTTTATCAGCGCTTCCCCGCGGAAGTATGGCCTAGATGCAGTGTGTAGCAAATTAACATACTACATATCTACTTCAGTCACTAATTTGCATTTGCCTTACACTTATACTTCGACAGCTGCACTGTCGCATCGCTTTCCTTCCGCCGTCGTAACATACAATTCCTTGTTACTATTCCGAATGACGATAAAATGGACACTAACGAATCTCTAGCGCACGTAATTTTATAGTTTATCGCTTAATAAACCTGATTCCGATAGATGAAGTTATTACTTATAGTTATTTCAACACTCATATTAGTTTTTGATAAGGATATTTATTGGATCCCGTGGTTATTAAGTTTGAAAAAACAAATGCTCAATACGAATTAAAACTTTCTCATCTCGTTCAAGGATGACATCAAAAGGTGAAAGTTCTATTGCTTTACGTGATCAGATACAATTGGCTTGATGCCCATAACAAGTTTATTATTGCAATCTATAACTGTGAAGATATATTAAAGGCATCTTTGCGGTTCCCACGTATGCGGGCTAGGCTGTCGACCTGCAATTCGCTACTACCCACATAATAAAAACTTGCATAATTACCCCTTAGCTATATCTAGAAAGGCGTTGACCTTTCATTACAGTGGTAGACAAATATTATAAAGGTTATGAAGTAACAGATTTATTTACGTTAGTATTTAGAAAGTGCTATTAACACTTTAGGTGGTCTTTAAATTTAACATTCCCACGAAAGTTTTTGAGATGTTAATAAGATTATGTTGACTTGGAATTACTTGAATGTTGACAATTACTCAGTCTTATACAAAAACAGCTCATTAAAGGAAGTAAATTAATCATCTTCAATTAGGTAACTTACGTGAAGACAACTATTCATACATGATTTCATGCTCTGATTACGTAACTGGGCATAAGTGGTGTTTCTTACAATGACAATTTTGTTAATGAACTACCTTTTGATTTTAAAACCTCTTGTGGTTTGTGAAATGTAATTTATTGACTTTCCCAATACTGTGCTGAGTTTTTTCTATAAAATATATCTTTATGGTTAAAAGGGTCATTTCTACAGCTCCAATAAAGCTAATAGTGTCTATATGTGGGTGTTGAACATGGTATTGTATACTCGAACAATTATATGGATGGGTAACCCAGGTAATGGGTAACAGTAGACTGGCTTGTCAGCAAAGGGTAAGCTTACGTTTTTAAATCCATTCTGTTAAAAGGATTTGTGTATAAAAGCTTTTAAGCTTTAAAGTAGCTTTACGTGCATTATCTTTAAGTTGTTGGAGTGTAGAGATTATTCATATGATATGTGTTAAATTTCCAACGATGTAAAGAGTTTAGTGTAAGCGATCGGAAAATTTGAATTAAGTGTTCGGAATAAGCTCAAAAAAGTTTTCATAGAGGAATGAGAGTGTGCCATCGTTTAAGTATTTCTGGTACTTTCATCTATACTAATATTATAAAGAGGAGAGGTCTGTTTATTTGGATTGAATAGGCTCCAAAACGGCTGGACCGATTTGAAAAATTCTTTCACTGTTGGGAAGCTACATAATTCCCGAGTGTCATAGGCTATAAAAAAGGGATCCGTGCGAAGCCGGGACGGACAGCTAGTAGACAATAAACACGAGATGACGTAATAACTTCACACCCCCTAGTAGTATACAAGAGAAACCTCGAGACAGGCACTAAACTCGTAAATAGAAAGCTAATCAGGAACCCCACAAAGATATAGTAACGATGTGTACAAAGTAAATGCGTTTGTTAAGAATCTCCGATTATCAGTGATAACCACAATAGCGACGAGGCGTGGCCTCTTCAATTATACGGTCGAGTAAATACAGTGCAATGGTCGTGCTTGTACCGACAGATGGACAGCGATTTTGATTTCAACACGGTTCGGTAAAATTAACTTATTGACTTCATTATTACTTTTTTGGTTAAGGACGTTAAAAAAACAAATGCAAGTCGATCTACTTATTAAACGAGCAAGTCCATTTTTTACTGCTGTATTTTGAAAAATGATGTTTTTTTTGTATCTGAACTTTATTATAATTATACAAATAGGCTTATATATATACCTACCATTATACCTCTAAAGAAGAAACATACCTATTTGTTTTTTAGTTAGATTATCGAAAATATTTTACCTTTGAATATAACAAAATAAGTTAAATATAGTCTGTTCAAATTCCACGTGACACCCTGCCATACTTATCACCGCAATGTGACGTCACGAGCTTCCATTCCGGTACTTTGGTGTATGCACGTCAGAAACTTCGTTAACTAAAAATCCCATAGGTATTGGAATGAAACAACTATTAACGGATTTAACTCGCGTATTTTTATTTTATTTTATTTGCTGACGTTTCGGATTCTTTACAGTTTCCATAATCGTAGCACGACTGAGCTGACAATAGTCTAACGCTAAAGCGATTTATCCCATAATCAATTAGTCAGGTATATCCGCTCATTGCACCTAAAAATGCAGCCTTACTGTGGATGCTAAATTTGAATACAACTATTACACTACCTAAAAGCCACTTGTTACCGATGAATACAATACAATACAATGAAGGTTGTTAAATGTATCATTAACTTCCTATTGTTGGTTTTAAATTAATGACTTTATCAGAGGTGATTTTTATAAATGGATGACATTGTAGCTACAAAAACCCTGTCGGTAAACTTGTAAAATCATTGATAATTAAAACAACCCAGTAGATATGTTAATAGACGCACAAGTGTGTTATCAAATGTACTTAAATCTCAATATTTGACAGATACAATAAAATTAACAGCTGTTTTGGAATATAGTAGTAGATAAAGGTTATAAAAAGGATTTTTAAATGAAAAGACGCAAAATATTGACGGCTCGTTGGTCTAGTGGTCAGAGCCCTTGACTACGAAACCAGAGGTTGTGCGTTTGATTCCTGCTAGAGGCAGATTTCAGTGTGACTGGATGTCTTATATGTATTTATGTATGTCTATCCGTTTGTCTAGTACTCATAGTATTAGTATAATTCCCATTCATATTACTAAACCTATACTAGGTTCTTATTAAAACATTAATTAAATTAGGTAATACCTGTAATAACATAGGGAATGAAATAAGAAGTTTGAGTTTAAGGTTTCTTAGTTCGGGACTAGATTAAATTGTGTGAATTGTCCAATGATATTATTTATACATTTATTTATTATCTCGAACAATGTTATTATCAGTTTACATTATAATTTCAAGCAGATGCAGATGAGGCGGTCGGAACTCGATACTCGTGTGACGTCATTGCCGCCATATGTCGCGATTCCTTGAATTCACCAACACGACGCCCAATATGCGCATACGCAGATTTCAAACGCAGCTTAATTCAAAAACTTACTTAACAATTTCTGATGCCTTCGCGGTTATTACAATTATTGCTTGATAATGATAATAAATTAAACTAGGTATTTATATCATTTCACATTAATGGTTCTAATATAAAAGACATGATTATGATTTGTATCTATATCTTCCACTTTTATTACTTAGATATTATTATAATAAACAAGATATTTAATTAACAGCCTGTTTCACAATGGTCAAGTAAGTAAGTCTCGGGTAAAGTTTAGAATTTTTTATCCTACTTACACTTTTGCTTTAATTATGATTATACCAACTGACCTTATCAACTACCTATAATAATACGAGTAGGTATGACCTATTTTCATACCTGCCAGATATCCATGCAAAATTTAAAAGTCGGTGGAAGACCACAAATTGGTATGCATAGGTAAAATCTTTCACAATTAACACAAATTTGTACCTAAAGATGAAAATCTTTCACAATTCACACGTGTTTATTTTCCCAGATATTTCTAGGAAAATTTCTCTCGCGTACAACATGTTAACAGCGTAGAACAGAACGCACCCGGCGGCTCGTGACCTTCCATCAATTAAAAATAGATTACACTGTCTACTCTTGCGCATGTGAACTCATATTAGGCATAATGTCTGGTATTATAAACCCTAAACACATAGGTATTAAAGCTATAATCGCTTGCTTATGTAGCTGTTAAATTCCCAGATGCATCAATAAAAAGATTGTCATACTTTATTGGCATTAAAAGATTCTCGATGTTTAACTGTAGTCTTGTACTTACTAAACCTCTTTATAACTCATATAGGCTCAGTATAGAATTTGCATACTTGTTTATGTCGCAGTTAAATCTAAGATTGTCTATACGTATACGGTAACTCAATGCATGTTTATATGCAAAATCCATTATGTAAGACTATATTTTCTTACATTATTTATTAGTCATAAGTTTATTATAGTGTACATATTCAGAAGTGCTTAAAAGCTACTCTAGACGAGTGATAGAATCGAATGATAAATGTTTGAAATTGACATAAGCTAAATCTAGACTTTTCGTTAACGTATGTCAATTCCATACATTTTTTTTCGTTTCTATAGCGTTCACTCTTAAGAGGACTGTGAACCTGTTAATTTTCATACAAAAGGCGATAACGTTTTACACCCAGTAAATATAGTTAGATTTTTATAATTTTTCGATATGTTGTAGATATAATGAGAAACTACGTCTGTATATATCTAAATATAGATTTTTAGATCTATATATAGATTTTTAGATGCTAATAAATTTTAGCGTAAGCAATATTTCTTAAAAATCAAAACGTACAGACGTAGTTTCTCATTATATCTACAACATATCCAAAAATTATAAAAATCTAACTATATTTACTGGGTGTAAAACGTTATCGCCTTTTGTAATAATAATAATAAATATCTTTGGACAATTCACACCAATTATCTAGTCCCATTTTAAGCAAAGCTTTGCTTGTGTTATGGGTACTAGACAACGGATAAATATACATAAATACATATAAGACATCCAAGACTCAGGTACAGATGCCAGTGCTCATCACATTGACATCTGCCCCTAGCGGGATTCGAACCTGCAACCTCCGGTTTCGTAGTCAGGGCCTCTAACCACTAGACCAACAGGCCGTCAAATTGTATGAAAATTAACAGGTTCACAATCCTCTTAACTGGCCCACTAGACAAGTGCCATTCGATAATAACGAACGCAAATAAAACGAAAGAAAAATGTCATAAACTTACCACGTGACTTTTCGTTTGTTTGCGTCAATCTATATTCTATGCTAATCTATACTAATATTATAAAGAGGAAAGGTTTGTTTGTTTGCTTGCATTAAATAGGCGCCAAAACAACTGGACCGATTTGAAAAAATCTTTCACTGTTGGGAAGCTACACTTTTCCTGAGTGACATAGCTAAAAAAATTAGGGATCCGTGAGAAGCCGGGCGGACAGCTAGTATATAATATTTTTATTTATTTGGTTTATCATGAACACAACACGATGACACCTCTAAACGTCAGTGTCAGAAAACAGCTGACTCTGGATCCCGTTACTCAATTTGCGATGCCTGGTCCCATGATTGTCTAAGTAAGATTGATGACACAGATGATCTCCACATGCCATGGTTTTTGCATGCCATTCAATTCAGTGGCGACCGTTATGTGACAGTTATGAGAATAGTGGTTCTATAGCGGTATGGTAAACCACGGTAAAGAATAGGCGGGCAAAGGTTAAGTGTATTTAGAGATTTTATATGCGTAATTAGTTATTTAATAGCACTCTAAGAGATTATAAGAATACCGTCTTCATTTCGTGCACTAATTAGGTAGGTTCTTAATTAACAAAAATATTGTTGTTTATTTGATTAAACATTCTCCAATATTTACCTGTTCGTTATGTATACTTGGTTGTTTGTTTGTAAATACCCTGTCAGATTATTTGTGAGTTGTACGTCATTCGTTTAGTACGGTGCATGTATGACTCGTGTATGAGTACAACAGGACAGTCGATGAGTAAGAACGATTCACGGGAACGTAATAAAATGAGTAAATTAATTTCCTTAATATGCACATTAGTTCATTTTTAATCAGAGTAAAATTATTCAATTAACAAGAACAATTTTTTGCAGCAAACTAGCTTCTGCCCGCGACCTCGTTGCGCACGATGAGCACCCCCATTTTAACCACTTAGGAGACTAATTTTCAAAAACTCTTTCTTAGTGCTCCCCTACGTTATAAAAGAAACCACTGCAAATTTTCTAGTTTCTAACCCTTATTTGTAGTTTATATGCGTCGATATGTGAGTCATTAAGTAAGTTTCTTCTTTTGTATTATATCCTTCATTTATTTTTTTATCTCGTGCTTATTATTTTTATTCATTATTAATAACGGACTTCGTTCAAATCATTGCAGAAACAAGTGCCGAGAATTATGTTGATGTGTACAAAATACCTATTTATAATCTTACCAACAGATAACACCAAGGTTGCAATGCCGACGCGCAGTAAATAAATTCCGCCGCTACTTACGATGTTTCCGAACTGATTTATTATTATCGGTTATCTCAGTTCAAAAGTTCGACCTACTCTCTAATAACCTCTACAAGACAGCGATTATTTATCACTCAGCTCCCCAAACAAGAGCAACCTTGCCAAACAACTTCTGTCAAGGACAATCTTAGTCCCTTGTGGCCCTCCCCTCTTCTATGTGCCCACTGCCCTCCCTTTCAGAGCACGCATGCTCAATAGCCCCCAGCGGCCAAGACAAAAGCTCCGACTCAATCTCAAAACGAATGATTTACAACCTCCTTTGACTTAAGAAACTTGCCAGAACACGTTTTATATCGCAACGTTTCTTATCCTCGGGACTAAAGAGCGCTCACGCCTGCTATCCCTGTCTCTCGTATGAACCTTGCGGTTTAAAAAACAGCTCTCCCTATTCAGTCTTAATACCGCATGTGACCTTTTCAATATGGTTGCGTCACGTCCTTTTCTTTAGAGAGGTTATTACGCACTTGTAGTAAATCTGTCTCGCGCGATGCTTACACGTAACATATGCAGTGTATATGGCGCGGTCCGCTTTTAACCAAGCTCGCCAACTCGGCATTGCTAATCACAGCTTCCCTGAAATAACCTGGAATTCCCGGGTGGTCAATACCGCGCCAATTATACACATATATGGTAGCTGCATTTAAGATGAAATTAGAGACCATAAAAAACCCATAAACTTTTATGTGGTTACCGATTAGCTGATAAAAGTAAGTTTCGAAATTTCTCTGTGCAAGCGTTAAAGTAAGCTTGCATCAGATATTGGGATGAGCAGATAACGAATGCTGATGTTGGGTAGGTACTCGTATTGAATAATCCGTTTGATAAATCTGTGCATCGAATTATTTATTTATCGTTGAGCAGAGACTGTTAGAAGCGCTCAGGTTGGATTCGTTCCCGAATTTCGACATTGGCTTGATGAGTTTTTGTTGAGTATTGAATATTGGCTAGAGCGAAGAAAGTCTGGTCGGTCGATGAAACTGGATTGGTACATTCTCCGCAGCGACCGGTTTGGCGCGAATCCTGGCCTACCACGCCAGGCTCGAGCGCAGGGCATCTCGAGACAGTTAGTGGTCGTGATTCCAGTTATAGACTCGATGTGTGATGAGTCTTAAGTTTAACGAGTAAATAACTTGATTCCAACAGAACCCGAAGGGCAAGTGAAACTACGGTTAATATGGTAGGTAAGATTAAAGATAAGATCTATTTGGATATAATGAAGGTATAACAGTTCAAGTAGGCATATATTTTGTTCACAATTTAACTTTTTTAAGGAGCAATTAAGTAGAATTATGAACTTAGCGTACTGGCTATGAATTAAAAATCGTTAGTTCCTAAGTTCGTCTGAAACAAAAGCAGACCGCAAAACGATAAACCCAAAAAGGCACAGAAACCATTACATCCCAAAGAAATACGAGCTCAGCTTACAGTGAACATAGAATTGATTCATTTCAATATTCAGTCTTTATATAGACCTTTAATATCTTTAGAAAATGAACACTACCATTTTGATTTTCAACAGACGATTTGAACTCTTGCCTTAAATAGAAGACCTCGTGATTTGCATGCACTGTATTGACTTTAAATCGATAAAAGCAGTTTGTAAACATGCAATATTCATACAAGTATCTACTTGCAGTTAGGTACACTAACCATCAGCTATAAAGGAAAGATTTCCCATCGCTATTATGGATTTCTATTCATAGTACGTAGAGAAATGCACTGTTTCCTCAGTACCCATACCTTGTTCTCTATTGTTACTTTATAAAAGGAATGTATTAAAGATGATTGTGAGGACTGGAAAAAATCTATTGGCAAGTTAACAATATTCTGACGCAAATCGGTTTGAATTGTATTCATAAAACAAATAAATACCTACGTCTCGTTTGAAATATCTCTGAAATACCTATGTCGAAATATGTATACGTTAGTCACCGTAGGACTTCAAAAAAATATTGGAAACAAAAGGCAATATCTTAGCCACATTTTTAGGACTTGACTATACATAGATACTGGTTAAGTCTAAAAAAACCTAAACGGGGCATTATAAAACTCAACTATCTACCACTAAGTCAAAGTTGAAATCTGTAGGTATAGTAGTAAAGCACTACTTACATCGTTATACACAAAGGAGTAACTTTAGGCTTCCCTTAGACGGTACAATATATCAAGCAGTCAGGAATGAAATATTTTAAAAGTGCAGCAAAAATGCATCACGTTATCACGTGCAAGAAGCCTTGCAAGCGGTCGTGCGCACTGCACTGATTACCGGCTTAGCTTCGCTCTCATTTATACTATAAACAACGCTTTTACGTTTTCTACTTGCTTCAATGGACTTTGTATGGGTTTTGCAATACTATTGTTACTACGGTGCACTTACCAGTGCAGTTTTCTTTAAATAAATTACACTGCAGATGCGTTTAAGTAGAACGAAAATCTTTATTAAGTCAATTGGACACTTTTACTCGTCAGTATATATTAGAAACTGTTGATATGCCTTTTTTGAAATAAGATTAAGTAAATATAATAATACTAGCTTCTGCCCGCGACTTCGTCTGCGCACAATGAGTACTTTACGCGTCCTTACAAAACATAGCCTATATGTTATTCTGATGTATAAGCTATATTGTGGTAAAGTTTCATTCAAATCCATTCAGTAGTTTTTACGTGAGTAACAAACATCCATACATCCATACTTACAAACTTTCGCCTTTATAATAGTAGTAGGATTAATAGTAAAGTTATAATATTATTTGTACATTATCTCATCATGAATATATTTTCCTATATAAATGATTATTTATCCTATTATTACTTTTATGATTTTTCCTCGTTTGCTTTTACTAACATTGACGGTAAAAACTTTTTGTATAAAATTCTGTATCGAGCACCAAACATTTCATCTTACTATTTTATGGAAACAGATTAAGTGTTAACGATCACACGAAGCATAAAACATCAAAAGCATTAACACTTGGATTAAGACAGAACACTTTCATAAAGAGATTCTTTCTAATCTTGTGCTATTTTCGTTGATCCAAGAGATCAAAGGGCGAGATAATTGGAACTAGCCAATGCTTGCAGGATACGTCAGTTGACATGTTACAGTACGTTAATTTTAATTATTTATGAGGAAACATGTTTATGAAAATAGATATAGGTACCTAATATGGTTGTAGTCACGTTTGCACAGAGTTACATCTTTTCCTTTTTAGGATAGAACGGTAGGTCGTTCTAGAAATTTCTTCAATTAGGACCACAGCGCAAAGCCCAGTCGGTCCGTATCGAGAATATGTCGCTTTGTTACCAATGTTCATGTATGTCAAAAGAAAGCCGATAGTGTTTTCTATCTGCCTTTTGTATCAGAATTTTACGGTCCGCTTCCTTAGCATGTGTCATTAAGGCATTATGACATTGGCTCGCGTCGTATTTCAGCTTTCTCGGTGTATCGGGTTTAAATAAATCTGCTTGAGCACAATTTATGGCAGACTGGACTTGTCAATATAAATTAAATGATTAAACGAGACTACCAGCTGTGTCTTTGATATCAATTCCAACGATATTGATACCCTTAACAATACACGATGAAACCTTAATCTAAAGTAATACAGACAGCAATCAAAAATCAATCAAAAGAGAAATTGTATTCAATAAACAGTAATTGAGGAAAGTAAACATTGAAAAGCTATTAGTGGCGAGGCAACCGCGACAAAATATATCTAGGCCAGTTATTATAACACTTTTTCGTTTACCGCACTGTTATTACGCAACAATCAGTACGGAACAATATTGTTTTGTTTCGTTTTGTAAAGAAGTTCGTTTTGTTTTCCAGCTGTTTATGTTATGTTGGGATTTCCGTTTTCCGACAGTAGGATGTGGATCTCTCTTCAATTGCGTTGTTGGAACTAAAATAACCTAAATGTATTTCTCAAAGCTAGGAAAAATTAAACTATTTAGTTATTTACAATTAAATCAATTATTTAACCAAACTAGGTGTCGTGTTGCTGTTAAGTTCTATCCTTTATTGTCAAAATCTCAGTAATTGAGACCCCTGAAATACGTACCATCTCTATTTTGTGACTTTTATTTTCATCAACACATAAATCAAGTATTAGCTCGTGGTTTGAAAATATATATTTAGGTGGTATAAAACTTCTAAGTGGTTTAAAAAAAACGTTAAGGCAAAGCTAAAAAAGGTGGTAGGTATGTAAAAACTTTTTCAAAAATATTTCTCACGGGCTTCCTTTCGCACCATTGTCAAATCCACAAAGAAGTTTTAAGTTATGTAAAAACGCGACAAAAAGAGTTAGCAACTGCGGTCAAAGACCTTTTAGCGATAAAATGTGGCATTCGTTTTCCTTTGTTTGCTGATTACTGATAACAACTGCATTCAACAAACAATTAATATCAAAACAATACTGCGAGAATGCAGGATTCAAATTAATTAAAACTAAGATGTTGTATTGTTATAAAATAGGTCGATCAAAGCGTAATGTTAAGAAAGAAATTAAAATAGTAATGGTTTACGAGTAATCTTGCTATCCAAGGATATACGTACATAAATTGCATAACTTCAGGTTAATTAAAATATTAAAGAAGTAATAGCTAAAACAATATCAGTGTTTCTAGAGCCGGTAAGAAAGCATTTTTGAAAACTTAAGTCTCTATATCGAAGACTAGCGGTTTGCCCCGGCGTCGCACGGATCCCTAATTTTTTTCAAAATATTCTATAGCCTATGTTACTCAGGGTGAACGTAGCTTCCCAACAGTGAAATAATGATTAAAATCGGTCCAGTAGTTTTTGAGCCTATTCATTACAACCAAACAAATTCTCTCTCTTTCTTCTTCTTCTTTCTTCTTTATAATATTAGTATAGATATAGCTTCTGTGTGGTTATGTGGAAAAGTTACTCGCTTCGCTCCTATTAGTCTTAGCGTGATGATAATATATCCTATAGCCTTCCTCGATAAATGGGCTATCTAACACTGAAACACTTTCTTCAAATTGAACCAGTAATTCCTAAGATTAGCCCATTCAAGCAAACTCTTCAACTTTATAATTATATTACTTAGATTGCGTCAATGACGATGAAATAAAAATACGACATAGTCGGTCTCTTTCAAAGAATAACTATCCAATTATCGCCTGTGTTATTATCCGAAATGAATCCATTTATGGCACGGGACCCTAGAATGACTCGGCTTTATAACGCAATGGCTTTAGGTACAAGTGTTAAACAATAAGATGAGAAGATACGAAACAGGCCCCTAACTGTATTAGAAGAATGTAACTGTATACAGCTTGATTAATAATTGGAATTATTTTACGAAATTACTTGTCGAATTTAAGTAATTTTAATTAAGAAATAATAATAATAAATAAATAATAATAATAAATATCTTTGGACAAAAAATTAAAAACAACACAAATTTATTTGACGGCCTGTTGGTCTAGTGGTCAGAGGCCCTGACTACGAAACCGGAGGTTGCGGGTTCGAATCCCGCTAGGGGCAGATGTGTGGATTACACCAATTATCTAGTCCCATTTTAAGCAAAGCTTGTGTTATGGGTACTAGACAACGGATAAATATACATAAATACATATAAGACATCCAAGACTCAGGTACAGATGCCAGTGCTCATCACATTGACATCTGCCCCTAGCGGGATTCGAACCCGCAACCTCCGGTTTCGTAGTCAGGGCCTCTGACCACTAGACCAACAGGCCGTCAAATAAATTTGTGTTGTTTTTAAAATCCGGATCGACTTTATTTTTTTGATAAAAATTGCGTTTAGATCAGAATAAAAGAATGAGTAGTAAAAAAAATATTAGCGCATAGGTATTCGAGAATCATTGGTGAATTACGCTTAGTTCAATACGTGTTGGTGATTTAAAAACACTCATTTTCTTAAAGTAACAATAACATAATAAATGATACAAAATCTACACAAATATCGACTTCATTACAAAAATACATCTGGCTTAACATCGTTCAAAACATTACAACTTTTGAAGCATCAAAACATCAAACTGGGAACAAACAACTTATAGTTGCGTGTGCGCATATTTCAAAACACTATTGATGTTCGATTCAACGTCACGTGAACGTCAATCATTCGTCTATGGTGCATACTGATTGAATTTATTCCAATCTATGAATAGAATAATTGGAGATATTTTACATATTCACTTTCATATTGCGTGTAAGATCGTTAGGTGTATAAATTAACGCCTATAATGAATTCATGCTGATATGGACTATAATTTGCTTTGTAGAGTAAGTATACTTTAATCTGGTGTGAACATAATTATACTTCTAAAGCCAATAGACGCTAAAAACCATCTTAAAATGTACCAGTGGATTGTCAATAAATATTTTCTGGTAGAATTCAGAATTGTACCAGATATCATGTTATCACTTTTGCTTTACCTATATGTACTACATACTGGTATAATATATAGTTTATAGTAATGAAATAATTACATCAATTTAAATTTTGAAAAGGTACGACGGACGTACCACTGACACATTTCTGCGTTACTATTTCCTTTCATATTCATAATTTCTCCGCAATTTCCTTCCAGCTTTTTCATTTCCATTCCATTCAAGAACTGTCGTTAACGAGCATTTCTTCTGAAGTCGAACATCGTCGACCAACTTGTCGAGTCACAAGTCTAACGACGAGTAATTTTGTCGTGAAGTCTGCAGCGTCCGACCTACTTGTATAATGGACAAATCGGGTCGCCTTGCGTAACTAGGGCTCGTCCTTTCGTGATATAAATATGTGACATTTTAAACAAAGGCCACAGGATTACTGATAGTTAAAGGTTATATAATATACTTAGTCTACTTAAGCACGGTGAAAGAGGCCTCTTTGATGGCCTCATAAAAGAGGAATTGGAATTTCTGGTCCTTTTATCTATACTTCGAAACCGTCATTATCGTTTTCATTTCAGCCATTTAATGACTAGCAGAGAGCTATACTCGTACTTTCATAGGTTTTATTGGTAAGGTGCCTCTTACACATTTTATTATCCATTTCGAAATGATGGATTTTAGACAAAACCAAAAACTCTTGTTTAAAATGGTATTTTGCCTTCAATAGTTCTTTGTTTGTAATGCATTTGATTTATTAGGAATTTAAACTAAGGGCCAGTTTGTCAATGTGATCTAAGCCTGAACACCTAAAAAACACAGGTTGACACCCTAGTAGGTATTTTTATCAAAAATTCATTTTTAAATTAACAAAATGCTCAACTTAAACATTATCAAAGATTTCTATGCAGTTTTGACAAATGACAATCGCCCAACCGCTATGCTGTGAATGATAATATCCAAATAGTTACCAAATCAAATATTTGTCATAAGACCATATACGATTGGTTTGAAGCCGCTTGACCTACAGTTAAGTCAATATTATGTGAGGTTAATATTAACTGGCGACCTTGCGTAGGAGTTAACATATATATATGATACGAAATCAACATTCCGTGTAGTTTTTTAAGAAATAGGTGCTATTTAACCCATTAAAGTAAGTATGTTTGTATAATAAATGGAAAAGTTACTTCGAGTCAGCCGACTACGAATAATTCTATTCAAAACTTGAGCATAAAAAATAATATTAGGTATATGACGCAAGTTAATCAATTATGCTTTTATTCCAATGTGTTATAATAGCGAAAGTATCCGAAATTATTATTTGAGAGTGCTTTTTGCATCGAAAATAGTTGGGACTTGTAACGATTTAAAAGTTACCATCTAAATAATTTAATTCACAAATAAACATGCTATTTAATTTTCCGTTACGTTTGACGCATCTTTAAACCACACTAGACTATGAACTATCAGCTTAGCTTATTTAGCTTCAATGGAATAGTCTAGGTACTTATCATATAATGGTTTCAAATCCTACCTATCTTGCTTATATCAGTTCTACAATGTTAAAACAAACATACTTATATACAAGTTTACCTACCGTTTCACTTAAACAAAACGAGCCTAAAAGGGAGATTGTCTTAAAAGCAACATAGTCTCAGAAAGCCTAGTTACAAGCGCAAACACGACTCACAACTGAGTAGTTACTACAAACAGAAGCAAAGCTTTGCTTTTAAGTTTTGTTTGTATGTTCTAAGTTGCCTCATTGTAAGTAGGCGGTTACTTTGATGGTCCATAGGCGCGGCAAAGGTCGTATGGTAATACTTCTGTCTTTGCTTGTGGCATACAGATTTTGTATGTAAAATACGAGTATTTATCTCGTTATTTATTTCCCGCCCTTCTGAAATGCTCCTTCAACATATTTAAATATTTTGAGTTTTTTTTTGAGGTTTGGGCAATAGACCTCAACTTGTTAAAGTGATATACTTAATATACACAAATTTTATTTATCCCTACTAATATCCCTACTAATATTATAAATGGGTTAGTAACTCTGTCTGTCTGTCTGTCTGTCTGTTGCTCTTTCACGCCTAAACGGCTGAACGGATTTTGATGAAATTTGGTATGGTAATAGATGATAACCTAGAAATGGACATAGGCTATAAATAATCACGCCATCGTTCTTAGGGGGTAGGCAGTAGGCAGATAACTAAATTGAGATAGTGATTTTTAGTCGTTTTGGTTGGGACTTTTGCTCTATTGCTCTATATATTATAAATGCGAAAGTAACTCTGTCTGTCTGTCTGTTACGCGTTCACGCTAAAACTACTGGACCGATTTAAATGAAATTTGGTACAAAGAAAGTCTGGAGCTTCAGAAAGGACATAGGCTACTTTTTAACCGGCTGCAAAAAAGGACGAGTTCCACGCGGACGAAGTCGCGGGCAGAAGCTAGTAGTTTATAACTCTTAAATGAGATTTGTCAAATAAAGATTTGTTGAATTTAATGTCCAAGAGGGATAAACAATGTTTTGCGACATTCTATTTACGTCCGACAAACTTCAGATTTAAATCAGAAATAGTAAGAATTACCTACTTAATTTTGAAGAAATAATACGAATGTTCAACGGCCAAGTCACACGACATTAACTATAATAATAAAGAAATCACAGTAAGGAACCTTAGACTTGGCACGACTAGATTTCATTACTGTTTAGAGATAAACAAGCAGCTTCATCGAGACTTGGCTAGTTTTTTACAGAATGTTTTTGGTGGGATATTGCTTTACTGCTCGTAATCTGTGTGTGAAGCCCACTAGTGGACAGCCCACTCTAATTGAGTTGACACTTTTGCTTTCAGCCATAACTCGTTTTTTAATGATTACAATGTCAAACCGCTAAACTATGTAGGTGTGTGGCATTTGTAATAATTGCATAATCATTGATCCGATTCTAATTATATTTCTAGATCTAATGAATGTTTGTTTTTGTTTCAGGTAAGTTTTATTATCTATATAAAAAATACCACCAGAAAAATTAATATTAAAAGCTGTTAACGGTAAGGTATTTCGAGATTTTTTAAGTCACCAAGGCTATCAAATTTCTTTTAGGGAGGTATCTATATCAATAGCAACTCAAACTTTATCTGCATTGGAATCTACGTGGTTTGGTATAAATTTAAACGTTCTGAAATAGCTACTCTCGTACAGGAAAATATTTTTGTAACTAACTCTATGTATCTATGGAAATATTATTGTATACTCTGTCTATGGACGCTAATGGGTCAGCTGCGTTCACGCCTCGTAACTTATTGAATTTGTCTATGGATAGAACAAATAAAACACCGAAGGGTATTTATTGTTTACTTTTTAACAAAAAACTTTTTTCCTATTCTGGGAACTAACAATAATCATACCACGTTCTTTTTTAAAAATCAACCCACTAAAAGACCTCTTGATTCATTGAAATAACACCTCGAATGTCTATAGAAATGTATTGGGTTTTTTATGATAGTCAGTTTAATTTCTACTCCGTCACCCAATCAGATGGTAACTATGGTACGATGCTGAGACGGGAAGTATGTTTTCAATACACAAAAATAAATCAAGGTATTTTGAATCATTAATCAAGTGTTTGGCATCCATTATGTGGTAAAGCTTTCTAATAAATTAATGTAACATAAACAAGATAAAAATATAATGAGAAGCTTTTCTCAAAGTGTTTACATTTCGTAAATGAAAACAAACTTATTTATTTAGACAAGACGTGAGCTTAGCAAAATTACTAATACACATACAAGTATGTCGATACAGGATACAGAATTATTATGAATATTATATGAATTATCCTGTACAGAATTATTCTGTACAGGATACAGAATTATTTTTGTAAAACTTTATTACATTATGTAATGCAAGTACCTAACTATTCAATCTATGGGTACTTACTTACATATTAAAGATTAATCTAATCTAATCTATAAATAAAACAAACCAACCATTTAAATGCATATAACGATCTAAAGCTTTGATAGCGGGTTCATGGCAACATCCCATAACTGTATCGACCTTTAAAATAAAATTACTGCTTTTACACCTATCCATAAAGTTATAGCCGGGTAACGCCTCCAATATCATTTTTAACTTTTTTTATGAAGGAAGTGGGTACTACCTGACTCCCATCCCAGGGGTTTGTGGCACCTGCTTTCCACAAAAAATATACAAACATGATCTATTTTAAGGTCCACTTGCCAGACACGAGACTGCGCCACATGAGTTATTACCAAAATGTCACGTTTAACGATAAACATTTTTTTGTTCCCCTTTCACATTTTATTACTTCTAACTCGGAGTCAACTTCATAGTGTTAAAGGAATTCTAGCGCTATAAAAGCTTCATTTGAATAGAGGCTTATTGCCAACTTAACGAAATTATAGCATTTCTATTCGCGTCGCCCCCATTCATACTGCGAACACGACGCGACGAAAAAAAAAGACTGACGTGTGCACGGGACTAATATAAAATTCTAAATTTGAATCTCTCCCGCCACTATTCTTAATTTGACACGTTCCATATAGTCCAAGATCCCAGTGCCGCCAGACCTACGTCATTTTAGCAAAGCTGAAATTTCGATGACTTATAGTCTAGTGTGTGGTTAAGAGAGTATGCGTACTTACTAGCTCGAAAGCGGGGCCCTTTCATAGATAGCGCGAACTAAAGGTGTTTCAAAAATTAGGTAAACTACGTCATTTTAGCAAGCCTAAATTTGACATATATAACTACGTGGTACTATTTCCAGACTCTTTGTAAGCAGCCAGACCAATCCAATGGGCCAATTATTCTCCCAGACACCTCAGACGCTTTTAAGGTACCCAAAAAATGGATCTCAAAGATGGATGAACATAAACATATCGTGTTTAGGCTCATTCGCCTCGGTATGACGAGCGCTTTCTAAACACATGATGATGGTAGTGCTGATGATGAATCCCGAAGACTACTTCGGATCTCGAAGTTGGATGATCATAGGCATATCGTATTTGGGCTTATTCGACTCGCTATGACGAGCATCATCAGCTGTTTCAATTAGTGTTGGCGTCAATCGATTACAAATTTAATCCAATTACTAATTTGATTACTAAAGGACTGGTTGGTTCTCGTAAAGTGGAGAACATAAGCATCAATTTCACTCATCAAAACGTGTCATGGTGCTGTTGATGTTGGAAACTAAAGATTCATCATTAGCACTACCATCATCATACGTTTAGAAAGTGCACGTCATACCGAGGCGAATGAGCCTAAACACGATATGTTTATGTTCATCCAACTTCGAGATCCGTAGTAGTCTTCAGGATTCATCATCAGCACTACCATCATCATGTGTTTAGAAAGCGCTCGTCATACCGAGGCGAATGAGCCTAAACACGATATGTTTATGTTCATCCAACTTCGAGATCCGTAGTAGTCTTCAGGATTCATCATCAGCACTACCATCATCATGTGTTTAGAAAGCGCTCGTCATGCCGAGGCGAATGAGCCTAAACACGATATGTTTATGTTCATCCATCTTTGAGATCCATTTTTTGGGTACCTTAAAAGCGTCTGAGGTGTCTGGGAGAATAATTGGCCCATTGGATTGGTCTGGCTGCTTACAAAGAGTCTGGAAATAGTACCACGTAGTTATATATGTCAAATTTAGGCTTGCTAAAATGACGTAGTTTACCTAATTTTTGAAACACCTTTAGTTCGCGCTATCTATGAAAGGGCCCCGCTTTCGAGCTAGTAAGTACGCATACTCTCTTAACCACATACTAGACTATAAGTCATCGAAATTTCAGCTTTGCTAAAATGACGTAGGTCTGGCGGCACTGGGATCTTACTCTAATAGATAATGTCATCATAATCGTAACAGATAAAATAAATATCGTGATTATCGTTGTGTAAATTTTAAAAATGGTTTCCGATAGATACTAACATACTTACATGGTAGTTTATTTAAAACTGTATCAGAACGTAAACTGTGGAAACGAAATCTACGATCTAGATTGTCGATGGTATAATTAAGATAACCCATTCGGGTCGGCTCTGTATTGACCGTTAACCATTCAATGTAATGTTTGGAAACGTTTTGATTTCTTTGTTATCTGGTGCATTGTTTAATTAACGTAAGAAGTTCGTGTCGCTTAAGTAAATAGTTCTAGAAGTTTCACTTAGTATAAGTCTAAATCAATTCACCCCAAGTGCGTTAATAAGGTTTTGTTCTAGATAAATTCTTGGGCGCCGTCTAGTCGGGGTTAGTGGGGTAGTGCGGTCGCTACGCTTCAGTGCCATCGATCAATGCACATTTTTTTTTAATTTTCTACAGACATGGTGTTAGTGAAAGGAGGACTGTATAATGAAACCTTGTGTTAATAAATATTTAAAAATACATTCACAATGTTTTATACCAAACTGACAAGTAAAATAGAATGATAGAGAACATAAAGCAATAGAAAACATAAACATAAGAAGTTCGCAACAAAAGGATTTGGCTTAAAAAAAGGCTAAAGGATTTCATGATCAAGTTATTAAACATAAAATAAACAGACCTAATCAAACACAATGTTTAAAAATAACGACTAAAAATATTTATTTCATGTTTCCGTTCAAGAATTTTTGAGACCAGGAAAACGAGTTAGGTTAGTTTAATACAAAGAAGTTCAAAAAGGATCCCAAAGTCAAAATTGGAATGCAGGTTTCATATTCTAGGAACTGTTAAAATGTCAGACGTAACTTCTGACTTGTTTTAGGGTATTCTGTTTTTAATCATATTTTCTTTTATTCTTATTACATATTAGTGATAGCGAATGAGTGAAAATAGGTTTTTTTTTAACTTGGCGGGCTTTATATTACCATCCACATACCACCCTAGTCCGGGGGAGCATCGGTTATGTGGGACTCCTGAGATGATACCCAGACTACCTATTAATAACCAGCGTCTACCCTCACCGTCATTATGGGACACCACAGGATAACTTTCGCATTCGACTGTGGTATCCCAACGGATAGCTGTCTGTACAGGCCGTCAGACTACCCACTACTACTAACTTGATACCATAAGTAAAATGAGAAAGGTACTTCTAAGAATGCTTACATTATCGCTTCGTATGTTATAATAATTAACAGTATAATATTAAATAAAACTTATCATGTTGCACGTGTGTTTCGCATTAAAAATAGTTACTTCATAATTATAATAAATCTTTAATAATTACTAGTTTGGATTAATAAATTATCTTATTTCTAGTTAAACTTCAAATAGGTATATTAATTACGTTAATTCATGATTAACACATAATTTTCCCACTGAAGATTCTTCCAGGATAATAATATATATTCGCATTGTTCATTTATAACGTAGGTAGGTACCTACTCAATGTGCCGTAGTCAAAACAGTATACTAATCTTTGTTAAATATGGTTTATAATTAGTTACAATGAGACCTAGGACCTATGCAAAAATGTATGGAATTGTCATTTGCGAACGAAAACTGACGACGTGACGTTTCGACCGCGTTTATTTTTTCCATACAGTATTGCATTAATTTCGTTCGATAGCTTTTATCGATTGTCACTTATCCTCTTGCATCATTCGCCGAAGTCGCAAAGTTATTTTGAGGTTTGAACTTAGCCGCACTTACCCTACATTAAAAATTATCGATATACTTAAAGTGAAGATAGCCACAAGTGGTAATAGAACAAATACGAAGTTGTCAAGTCTGTATCTTTGTAGTGACACTAATGACGTAATGGCAATCAAGAGTACCTATTTTTAAAACACTTGAATAGCATATATAGTAGACCCTATAATGGTAAAAGTGATGTCACCATGCACAAGGTGGACTTATATGTCCGAAGGTTTATTTAGTTATGGACATATTAAATTTTACATCATGTTATTTAATATTTTTTTATGCCTTCGCGGTTATTACCCATTGGAATGACACAACTATAACGGATTTAACTCGCGTATTTTATGTTATTTGCTGATGTTTTGAAAACTTTACAGTACCCATATCACTACTGACTGGTAGTCTAACACTAAAGTTAAAGCTATGTGTAAAGTTTTCGAAAATAAAATTGTCGGCAAATAAAATATAATACGCAAGTTAAGTCCGTTATAGTTTTCAAATTTATGTTTTGGTGAGATTTTAAACAAGTCATAGCGGTGAGATCACTAAAAATAGAACCCCTTGTCTTTATATAAATAACTAGCTTTTGCCCGCGACTTCGTCCGCGTAATTTTTAACCCCGTTATGGGGTGAACTTCAGTAGAATACGGATCTATATCTGAATCTCTAACGTTTTTTAACCTATTATTGATTTCCCTAACGTTTTATGTCATAATGATTATTAACTAACACACTTATGACCTATCTTTTGTTTTCCTAACATCATATGGATGTTTTTTTTCCGCATAATGTTTTATTTCCTTAACGTATTTCCCACTTACCATATTAATTATTCATCCTAATTCTATTCGGTTTTGGCGCCTCGCCGGCCGCTGCCACGGCAAGCTCGCTTCGCTCGCTCGGCTTTCGCGCTGTACGGTCGCAGTTCAATTAATTAGTATACTGACAAAACCTGGTTTGTTAACGTTATGTCGTAAATATACTCTCATTAAAAGTACTGATTCTGACGCTTCGCCGGTCGCTGTCGCGGCATGCTCGCTTCGCTCGCTTGGATAGCAAGCTGGACGGTCTCAGTTCTACCTAACACTCCTCCTCGCTTCGCTCGTCGTCGTTCCTAAAGGAGTCTTTCATTTGCCGCTGCCGCGGCGCGCTAGCTTCGCTCGCTCGGCTTTCGCGCTGTAGGGTCGCAGTTGAATTAATAAGTATACTGACAAAACCTGGTTTGTTAACGTTATGTCGTAAATATACTTTCATTAAAAGTACCGATTCTGACGCTTGACCGGCCGCTGCCGCAGCATGCTCGCTTCGCTCGCTTGGATCGCGTGCTGGATGATCACGGTTCTACCTAACACTCCTCCTCGCTTCGCTCGTCGTCGTACCTAAAGGAGACCTTCATTTGCCGCTGCCGCGGCACGCTCGCTCGGTTTTCGCCCTGTAGGGTCGCAGTTCAAGTAATTAGTGTACCTACTGACAAAACCTGGTTTTTTAACGTTATGTCGTAAATATACTTTGATTGAAAGTACCAATTCTGACGCTTCGCCGGCCGCTGCCGCGGCATGCTCGCTTCGCTCGCTTGGATCGCGTGCTGGAAGATCAGGATTCTACCTAACACTCCTCCTCGCTTCGCTCGTCGTCGTACCTAAAGGAGTCTTTCATTTGCCGCTACCGCGGCACGTTCGCTTCGCTCGCTCGGCTTGTGCATTGTTGGGTCGCAGTTCAATTAATTAGTATATTATTAGTATACTGACAAAACCTGGTTTGTTAATGTTATGTCGTAAATATACTTTTATTAAAAGTACCGGATCTGACGCTTCGCCGACTGCTGCCTAACACTTCCCTTATATTCGTAATAAATGGAGCTAACAATAGTTTAACATGTACAATATGCAAACTAAGTACATAAGTACTTACCTATCTTACTTTCGAAATTGCATAATTTATACAGCTACCACTGAGTTCAACATTTTTTTTTTAATCGGACAAAGTTTTTAAAGAAATCATACACGTGAGGTTTAGCTGGCTATTTATTTAAGGATTGATTACTACACTTATTACAAAGATCTAACAAAACAACAAAACAATTTTACAATTCAACCTTATAAGCTCACTCGGTCTTGAGGATATGTTCAGGGTCATTTTCTCAGTCAGGAGCTCGCGCGAGCTTGCTTTACCTCCGTCTCGTCCCATTCCGTCACCTCTGTTATCACGGCTTTTTTATATATATGTCAGCTTTGGTCGCGAAGAACACTTCTATTTCTCTGCGTAATGACACCAGTTTCCCCTCGCAAGTTAAACGGGGTCTGCTTACTCAGGAATATTATTAAATAGTCCTCATTACACGATCCACGGGATATTACATAATAATGCCATTTTCGTTAACACTGAAGAAATCATACACGTAACAGTTTGGGTATTTATTTAATGTCAGGAATGACATTAGCAACCGTTGCTATGCATACCTACATTATACTTTTTAAATATGTGTCAAAATCAAAAGCACTAAGTAGTATTCATATCAATTTGGAAGAAAATCTCCCTTTTAACCCCATTAGGGGGTGAATTTCAATAAAATACGAAACACGTACTCCATCAATTCTGTTAAAGAATGTTTATGTAAAATTTTAAATAGATCGGACCCAGGAATCACGTTGTTGCATACAAACTTTGCACCCCATTTTTAACCCCTTAGGGATAGAATTTCGGAATATAATATAGCCTATGTCCTTTCCCAGGCTCCAGACTTTCTTTGTACCAAATTTCATCAAAACCCGTTCAGCCGTTTAGGCGTGAAAGAGCAACAGACAGACAGACAGACAGACAGACAGACAGACAGACAGACAGACAGACAGACAGACAGACAGACAGACAGACAGACAGACAGACAGAGTTACTAACGCATTTATAATATTAGTAGGGATAATATTGTTATAGGTACTTACTTAAATATTTTTTTAAGCATGTGCAAGTCTCCTTCTTAGGAAACTGAGGTCACTCCATGTTTGGTTACGTTACGACCCACACCTCAGATAAGGTTTAGATAGCCGGTAAAGGTTACTTTGCAAAAACGTTTATTTTGCTTTATACAGATAAATAATTGTGAGACATGCAAATCTGTATTCTTCGTCTGTAACTCTGTGAATAAAGATAAATAATAAAACCAAAGTATTTCGCGTTCCATTAAACAATGTAAAATAAGTGTCATTATTTTTAGAAATTATTACATCAAATTAATTGATGTAATAATTTCTAAAAATAATGATTTTTAGAAATTATTACATCAAATTAAGATTTTTGTATTGTCTATTATTTTTATTGTTGTCTGTTTCAAATAAAAATTAGCATTGGCAACACTGGTACTTGTCTGTTATTGGTTAATTCAAACGGGCCAATAGCGGGCTAGTGACAGCGGCCAATCAGTCGCGGTTTTCTGTCAAACCTGGCAGAAAAGCGCGGGAACGGTACTTGATTAAGGTTTTTTTGTTTTTGGAACTCCAGGTTTAAGCATTGATTTTTTGGATGTTTAAGAAAAATCTGTACGACTTTTGTGTTATGTAAACTAATTTTGTTCATGTAGTTTGGTTCACGAGTTAATGATTTAAAATTATATTCCTCTGTAAATTCATAGTTCGTTACTTACTAGTAAAGAGATGTGGTAATGCACTCAATGAATAGATATTAAGGTAATTGATAAAACCTTGCGACTGTGACTTGTGAAAATATCAATTTGAGTAAATTACCGAGAATAACTGGACCAATAGAGCACTGTGCGAGTTTTAATGGATGTTTTATGCGTGTCGGTAATTTCACAAGTCACTCATGGTTATGTGGTTAGCTATTAAATATTAACTTATCGATATTACAGAATTTTGCTTGATACTTGATTTTATTTAGGGGCTTAAGTTTATATTAGAGATGACGGGTAAACAAAAGGAAATTCTATTTAGTCCGTCAGTTAGATATATATAATAAGTAGAACCTACAATGAAAATAATTTTGGATCTGCCACGATTTGTAAATCAAACATCGTTTAACGGTACTTACCATATTAGATGCTAGCCGAAACGGTTTTGGGCCATTGGCACCAATACGCATTTGGCCCTGTTGACCTAAGAAATTACTAGAAAATCTGTATTCTAGTTGACATCCGTTTTATGGATTCTGTTAGACAACTCTGTAAGTAAATGCCGCTAAATACTATTACTAACCTATACACTACAAATTTTGTATCTCAACAAAATATTTAGGTATTATTTCTTTACGTATTGCAATTTATGATATCTTCGCAAGAATAAAATACTTTCGCAAAAGTAACTTGCATCGAAAATGTATTTAAATTAGTTACTTAATTTTAAAATTCATGTTATCAGGCCTCAGTCTTTCAAACCGGTCCGATAAAGGGCGCATACGCACGTAAACTTTAATTGCCTGCCAAAAACCAGGCGTGCAACTTTCTTTGATGATTTAACATACCTTAAGAAAAACCTCTTTCTGTGTGCTATGAATAATATATTTCTTATAACGAATATGAGCACTTACTTAAAACCCTTATTCATTCAATAACTAACTAGGAAAATACAGAAAATAATTTATGATGTAGTTACATTTAGTGTCTGATAACCAATTACTTTGTAATTTTTTTTTTTTTCACCTTAATAAACTGCAAAATTGCGTAAGAAACTTTTTTAAACGGACTCAACGTTTAAAAATATGATATCAATGACATAAAGATAACAAATAATGGTACCGTATTAAATAAAAAAAACACTTCAGATGCTTTCGCAGTTACTCGTTAAAATAAAAAAAAATATGACTGGTTTAACTCGCATGCTGAGGTTTCAAAAACCGGTCCCAGTCAGTCCCTTTATTCGTAGCAAACTGAGCTGACGATAATATTATCAAAATACTGAAAGAGGTATCTATTTTATATGCGACTCGGTAAAATATCAAGTATCAAAGTACCGTATAATATTTAAATGCTATCAGACACGGTCGGCATATGGCGACCTGATGCAACATTAACGATCTACCAGACCTCTTGTTATTCACATTGTTATTTCGCAAAAAACAAACGGTTTCTCAATTATAACAAGGCAATTCAATAATGTGATAAATGTATGGACTGCCTGGTGTTTACATGTGCCTCACTGCACGCGCCAGCTACTTGCAAGTGACAAAATGTAGATCTTACAAAGTATTTTAAGTACCTTCACCTTGGCGGGTAGGTACAGCTCACCTTACTGCTAGTTTGCAAGTGCGGGCATTCCATATAGGCACGATATTATGATAAATCTATGGATGCCTACCCTAGACATGCGCCTTAACATCCTAACTAATATTATAAATGCGAAAGTAACTCTGTCTGTCTGTCTGTCTGTCTGTTACGCTTTCACGCTAAAACTACTGGACCGATTTAAATGAAATTTGGTACAAAGAAAGTCTGGAGCTTGAGAAAGAACATAGGCTACTTTTTAACCGACTTCAAAAAAGGAGGAGTTCCACGCGGGCAGAAGCTAGTACTTAATATAGGTTAGGTTTAATATTATTTCCACAAAAGTAAACCTCTTGCTTTTATAACCGTATCGATAAGAGCAATAGTTTAAAAAGAGAATGCCGTATTGTATTTAACGTTCAATAACGTAAAAAATTGTGTCGAGATCCAGTTTATTAATGCATTTATATAAGTAACTGAATGACAACACTTTAATGGAATAAATCGAGTGGCAATTGTTTTTAGTCGTGTTGCCAACGAAATGATTCGATTAAAATTTATTGCTTTTTATTACGTTAATTGAATTGCTATAGGTACTTTGCATGACTAAAAAAAATATAAAAACAAAAGTAAATTGCACTTAAGGGGGGCTAAACAAGTGCCCAACGTTCAACGTTAACGTTAAACGTTAGCACCAAAATGTATGGGATTTGACATTTGTGACGTACGTGACAGTCGTTCGCGGATGTCAAATCCCATACATTTCGGTCCTAACGTTTAACGTTAACGTTGAACGTTGGGCACTTGTCTAGGGCCCAAGGACAGAAATACGGACTTGAATAAAATATAAAAAGCAAACAACGTTATAAATAATGAATTTCTTTATCATTGTCCTATATTTGTAACAGTGAAAGGTTTCAATGCAATAAAAATGTTAATCCAACAGAACTTCGATGATTTTACGTCACACCGTAAATAACATTGTTCGCGGAATCATGAGGAAAGCAGCTTTCGTCTCGTGTGACGCAATTGTAAACTGAAATATGAGTCAAGTAAGTTATACACAAATCTTATAAGTAAATTTGAAGTCACGGTAAAGTGTTTGAACAACGTAATATCGTAATTTCTGATGCCTTCGCAGTTTACTCATTGGAATAAAAAAGCTGTAAACGGATTAGGCACTTTAACATTAGACTATCGTCAGATCAGTGGTCCTACTATAATGAAAACT
The DNA here is from genome assembly GCA_038024825.1 of Polylopha cassiicola. Classification (NCBI taxonomy): domain Eukaryota; kingdom Metazoa; phylum Arthropoda; class Insecta; order Lepidoptera; family Tortricidae; genus Polylopha; species Polylopha cassiicola. The sequence continues at coordinate 7,835,389 of CP149059.1, forward strand.
GTAAAGGTTCCGAAACGTCAGCCAATAAAATAAAATACAAGAGTTAAATTAAAGGTACTAAACCACAGATATCGACCTATTTTCGATTGAAAAAACTTAATAAATATTTTATGAACTTCTGTAGATATACCATACACCCATAAGTATAACTATTATAAGTATTTCTGAAGATTTAACTTACATAAAAACAAAGTTTCGTTACACATGCAGTTTTGTTCCAAGTTCCAACCTCATTTAAAAGTCAAAAGGCGGAATTTCTTGCTCCAAAATTTCTTCGGTAAACATTTTAAACAAACGCCGTGACAAAAGAATTCTAATGCAAATATGCTGCGTAGCCATTTCGTAACGCGTCCAGTGCCCTTTATGGATAGTCTCTGGTTTTCACGGAATATTTCTATGAGAACGATCTGTGGTAGTCATTTTTAGTTTTGGAAACATAGATCGATGTAGGTAGGTACACACCGCACTGCACCTTGCATTATAATCTAGACCTAAAACTAGGCGATGCAGTTTATGTGTATAATTGTTAATTAAAGATTATAAATTAGAGAATATACCTAATATGTATGGAATCAACGATTTTATAAAGATAATCTAATATTTAACGCGAATCATTATTTATTATTCCCATTAGCTTAAGCCCATTGACCTGACGCCAAAACTGATCAGTTGGACCAACTAAATCTATCAGCAGTTTTACAATAGTGTTGACAACGAATAGGCGCCGGCTTGCAATTAAATTAACAATGCTATGTTTCCGCATGAACTCGTATAAATATGATTACTTATACCACGAGCATGAAACAAAACGTCACATTCCTCAATTGAGCGCTCGACATCTCGAATTAGCGCCAATTTGTATCTCCGGCTGACTCACAGTTCAAGACTCAGTTCCATCGTCAATATTTCAAATCGGTAATAGACAATAAGTTTTTTTTTTTTCAACAGCAGCTGTGTTTTGGACGAATACAAACATTCGTCAATTCTTCGTGTCCGTAATAGTCAATAGACAACACGTTTTTTTTTTCAACTACAGCTGAGTTTTGGACCAATACAAACTTTGAACTGTGCTGTATAACATGAAACACCTCAAATGCAAAAATAGCATTTGGGACGATAAAATTCTTGCCATGTGTCCCCATTACATTAAACGAAATACACCTACGTATTTGCAAATAAATGCAACTGCCGTAAAATGCAATTTTTACTGGTCCATTGCTTCTTAAACATTTCAGTAATAAATAGTAGGTAAAGAACAAAACGATATTTAGAGCTCGCAGAATATTCTTATACCAATGCATTATAAGGTGATGGCATACCAAATCGTCATCGACAATACATGTATTTATGTACATAATAATTATTAGGTATTCAATTTTTTGCCTTTGCTGAAAAAATACCTTTTTTAACCTCCCTTTAGACATAAAAATAAAACAAAATTTAGATATTCATTCATATATACGTGCTTAAAGGTAGGTCCAATTTTTTGCGCCCCGTTGCACGTCTACTTGTTATATTATCAGCGGCCTTGCTCCCGCGCCTGCGCCGGCGCAATTGAGCTCATCCCAGATTGCTCTGGACCGGGATTACTCAGCCAGCGACCTTAGCAGGAAGGTCATTATGATAATACGAACTGTTAAGACTTAAGACTATTTGTACTTAAAGATTTAAAAAAATAACATTAAAAAGTAAATGTAAAATTAGCTTTCAAATGGTTACTTCAACGAACACTAAATACATCGTAATATCAGAATGTAATCATATCTTGTATCATCTACCGTAACTGTATTTATAATTAAGGGCGTGCATTCCATAAAGGCACAATGGTAAAAATGTTTGCAATGCCTACCCTGACGAGGTACATGTACGACTCTCACTGCACGCGCCTGCTTTTCACAACAGCTTGAAGCTGTTGTGGAATAAAGTACACAAGTAGAAATGTTTTTATAACGCAGTACGAATCCTAATTATCGTGGTATATCTAAACTCCACTACCTAACTGTGTACTTACATTGAATCCCTAGAATTCTTATACTATCACTACTGAGCGTCAAACAAGTTCGGAGACCGAAAATAAATATCCGTCAACTAAAAAAACCCTCAAATTCCCGAGTTGATAAATTGGGTCAGCTTTAGATAATCTTAGCGTTGGCTAGCATAATAAAAATAAATGTGACTTATAAGCCGAGGGAATGGACATTAGATGCATTTATCACGTGATTATAGCTCCGAGAAGCGGAATAGTACACTGAGCTGCTGATAAAGTGTTTCTTAAGTCAAATAATGGTTCTCTATCTGTCAGATATAGGACTTTAAACCTCTAATGCTAGTCGTGGCATTAGAATATACTTATTTTAAATTCTATGGTCTATTTCGAGCAGATTCAGGGATAGAGATGTTATTTATAGAAAAAATATACCTATATATGCGTCGACTTATGAACCTCCTTTTATGGTCGGTTAAAAAACAAGTTAAAAAAAAACTCCAATGAACCTATAATCAGGTACAATGTTTTGTTATCGATTGATTTCCGTCACCGTTCTATATTTATGAAAATAGAATTTTAAGTGACACTTTCTTTTTTTTACAGAATGTGGTGGACGATCACTGGCAATTTCGGCAACATCCTGCCCATTGACTGGACCAAGTCCTTTTCAAGAAAGATGCACATTCCTACCTTGAACCTCAGTGATAAGAAGGTAAACCTCAATTATTTGTATGACTTCTTTATTATAAAATGTACCAAGATGTTGTATTCAGCGGTCATTTATTTATCATCTCGCGCGTAACATCATAGAGAACGTCTGTGACAAATAGCAGGAATAATGATAGTCCCTTGTACCAATGATTCATCCTTAATTGGTCACTCGGCACGCAAATAAACTATTTCGTCACGCCGTTTATTCCTCATAGACCTCAGACGAAACAACCGCTTGCATTGATCGCTCGAGGCAATTTTGCTTTTATGACTTTATAGCTTCTGCCCGCGACTTCGTCCGCATGAAAGTCCTCCTTTTTTGCAGTCGGTTAAAAAGTAGCCTATGTCCTTTCTCAGGCTCCAGACTTTCTTTGTACCAAATTTCATTTAAATCGGTCCAGTAGTTTTAGCGTGAAAGCGTAACAGACAGACAGAGTTACTTTCGCATTTATAATATTAGTAGGGATAATTTCCACGTTTAAAGGCTATCCTTTTCTTTCTTAAACCCTATGTTCAAATAACATGTTTGTGAAGTTTCTCACAAAAGACTCGCAGCGGCTTTTTGAGGTCGCTTTTGTTTTTATTTTGTTTGTAGTGAAACATTATACGGCGCTCTGCACTGCGCTGTAAAAAACAGTGTCCGCTGTTTCTCATTGTTCCATGTGAAAATGAATTATGGCGTAGATAATATCGTTGTTATTTGACCCTTTTATGGGAGGAAGATTATAGGAAGGTGTCTCGAGAAATATCAGAGAAATAGATTTAGTATATAAAATGAGAGAAGCGATGAGGTCATAAATATGTTTGTTTATAGTATATTTAACTAATCAAAACTTCCGACCTGATCACCAATTGATTTAAGTGTTATATTGAACACTGCATTATGTATCTATACTAAACCATGCTGAAAAGAATCGCCTAGTGAATTTAACACGTTAGCACCTAATCCTAGTACTTAACACATCCATAGTAACAGTTCTCTAAGGCCTAGTTCATTCACCCCAATGTCTCCAGGGTTCCATGACTCCGGACGATGATATCCACAGTTCGGAAGACGAGGCCGTGGCTTCAGATCTTGACATGCATGCGCTGATCCTGGGCGGTTTGCATCAGGACCACGAGTGCCCAGTCAAGACCGCTGACGAGGTGAGTACTTGTCCATCATAAAATGTAATTTGTTTCGACGTTCTTCATTAATAATGTGAATGGAATGGAAACTCGTCAGAAGTGACATTAGTAGCTTATTAATTATTAGTTAGGTACATATATTTTAAGTCCTGTTATGTTGTTTATTTTGGTTATCAAATCCAGTCCTCGGTTTCAAGGAGTAAATAATCATCATCGCATGTGGTCGCTTATGAATTCCTCATAAAGTCAGTACAAGATGACTAAGGCGTAAAAATAGACTTGTTAATATTACAGTGTTTTCTGGCTACACAATGTGCCATAAAACTTTAAATGAAAACATTTAATGTAAGTAGTGCCAACTCACCATTTTTTCCTGAGAACTATTCTGAATTTGTCAGCATATTTTAAATAAAAAACTCATTTCATTTCAATTAATGCAATTACTCACAAAGACATATCTTGAACCCATAATTTCGTACAAATGATCTTCCTTTTGATATAATGTATATATAAATGATACCTTGCAGAGTTTGAGACTTAATCAACTGCTGTGGTCCGAAGTTAGGTGGTCCCAAGGTATTCTCAGCGTTGATGATAATCATGTAATAGCATTAATGATAATAATGCAACGATGATATCCTAATTACAGGTAATCCAAGAGATAGACGATATGATGCAGGAGACACCGTCCTCGGAGGGCGACATCTTGGAGTACAACGAGGCTCTGGAGAAAGGAAAGGAGGTTCTAAGCTCACCATTATATGAAGACAGTGAGTAATTTTATCTCGTTCAAATAAATCTCCAAATAGGGATGACGACTGGTAAAAACGCAGTTCTATTTAGTCCGTCACTTAGATTTTTGAAATATATTGTACACGTATTTCTCCATTTCTCAGACAAATAAAAAATTACAAAAATCGGTGCATCTAAATTTCGGGAATCATTTTTTTATGTGACGCCACGAGCACCCACTATCAAGGTTTTATAGCACTTTTCTTTGCCATTTATTGTTCTTTTGAGAAAAGAAAATTTTTTCTACGTGTCCAATAATTTATGGTAATCTACTTGATTGAAAAACAGTCGTAAGGCCTATTCTAACAAAACGGAATATGCTTTAGAGAATATGTAACAAAGTCTTTGAAAACATCTACAGATTCTACAGAACTAGATTTTTTAAGCAAATCCAATACCATATTTGACACTGTGAGACGATATGATAAAAAGATGATCTCGTAAATCATTCACAACAACGCTCCTATCGAAGACTTTTTGTTAAATGACAGACTCAGTACAGAGTTACAAAAAGGACTACATCGGCAAGATTTGTTGAGCTATATAAATGCTAAAGGGATAAAAAATGTCACATTACAAACGAGTGTGGGAACCGGTACGGCGGTCAGTCCAGTCTCGAGTGCCCACTTTTTTATGGCCCCGTAATCGTGTGATGTAATTGAAGGATTCCTGCCAATTTTGTCGTTACACTTAATTTCTCACGTAATAAAAAGGAACCACCACTTGAAGATCATTGTCTTTGAATATACAAGTTGTAACAGTTCTTGAATATTGCCTAGTGTAGGTGAAAATTAGACAGCAGCTATTTTTTTAATGGCAATAATATTCAGTATGAGCAAGAAAGCGTTTTAAGCATTTGTTATAACAATTATTTTTTAAGGAATCCGAAGATATCAACGATTTTAAAATTTGATTGATATTACAAGGCAAGATATGTTGGCCGTACAGACTATATGGCATTAGTGCCCAAAACTAATTCATAAATGTATAAAACATAGTATCACTATTCTCATCTCACTTCTCTTATTACTTTCCAGAACTGCGACAGCTCTCACTCTCCCAGCTGAACGAGACTTACATGGAGTTAGAAGTTTTGATCCGCGAGTTTTCCGAGACCTTAATCTCGGAGTTGGCTCTCAGAGATGAATTGGAATACGAGAAAGAGTTGAAGAATACGTTCATCTCTCTCCTTCTTGCGGTTCAGAACAAGCGTCGGCAGCATCACACAGAGAAGAAGAAGAGGTCCGGCCCGCCCCGGTCACCGAACCTAAATCATTCGGGATCGGAACCAAAGGTAGTTTTTTTGCTTACTTTTTGCGTTAATATTCTTGAAGGTTCCACTGTATTTACAGTAGAACCTAAAATGTAAAATGCCGTGGCTAAGAGCTGCAGTGTCAAGCTGAAATATCAACCAATTAAATTTCAGGAAGTACGATTTTATAAATTAAAGACCTTTAGCGTTAGACTACTGTCAGCTCAGTCGTGCTACGATTATGGAAACTGTAAAGAATCCGAAACGTCAGCAAATAAAATAAAATAAAAATACGCGAGTTAAATCCGATAATAATAGTTGTTTCACTCCAAATTAAAGACTACTCATTTTTACGACTTTTGGATATCTTCTAAAATAACTTCAACATAATTCAATGCTAACTGTTTTTCTTTCCTCTCATAAAAAAAATCACTTGACATATTTTTTTGATTTTACATCTATTCTCATTACGACGTTTTGTTTGTTTGTTTCAGTACTTGACTACGGTGATACCATTCCACCACGACAACGGACCGCCGGACAATCAAACTCTCCAAGTGCTCATAAAGAGTAAGTACATGACCTTACATTTAACAATAACTAGCGGTCCCGGCAGAATTCGTCCCGCCCGGCAAAGAATCGATTTAAGTATTCTATGTCCTTTTCCTGATTCTGTGCTACCTCCCTGCCAATTTTCAGCCAAATCGGTTCAGCCGTTCTTGAGTTATAAACGGGGTAACTAACACGACTTTCTTTTATAAAGATAGAGATATATATATATATATAAGAGACTAGCGGCCCCGGCAGACGTCGTCCTGCCCGTCCGATTGTTCTGTCAAAGATCTGTCAAAGTCTTCTGTCACTTACCGTCAATCACTTTGTATATGGGAGTATAGAAAGATGATTTTACACTTTTTCAAGATGTTTTTTAAATTTTCTCTACTTACAAACCTTCCCTGGACTTCCACGAATAATTCAAGACCAAAATTAGCCAAATCGGTTCGTGCGTTCTGGAGTTATAGCGTCAGGAAGGAAAACCCGACTTTTTTTTATATAATAGATATAAGATAAGATGATATTTATACCAAGATAAGAGTAGAAAGAATCAAGACCCCAGTAGAACTTGGAAAGAGCGAGACATAGTGATTTTTCCAATTACCGTAAGGATCACTCCTCGTCTCCATCGTTTATATCGATAGAATTTCGAATGATAGGTCCATTGTAGTAAATATTTTAATTAAAAAAAGACAAACATTTACATTTTTCTGTATTTTTAATGTCCGCTTTTCGTCTGCATTAATTTGTCAACTAAAATTAACAAACTCCCAAATCGAATATACCTACTTATCCTTTAAATTTGCAATTATTTACTGATTTTTTATCTTTTTCAGTTCTAAAGGCAATCAATGAAGACAGCCCCACCGTGCCGACGCTTCTAACTGACTACATACTCAAAGTCCTGTGTCCAACTTAAATTATAGGATACGTTTAGCTAATTCTTCAATACATTCATTTCTCAACTAAGCACTCTTAACGACTTATGGCAAAAACTAAGCAAGATCATTTATTTTTCACTTTGGTAAATGTTTTCGGTTCTGACCCAAAACTCTTGCAAAGATACTTATAGTAGGTGCGATTCATTTTACACCTTTTTTTACATTGGTTTAAAATTATTAATTACTTAAGTAACTACCTTGCTAATCTTGCTTGTTTTTGCAATAAGTTAAATTCATCTAGTCTTCATAATTCGAAGTTTGTTTGTTTGATATAATTGAATGGGGGATAGCTTCGTAATTCCGTAGTATTTCGATAAAACAACCGTTGAATTTCTAAAAATCTTGACAGCATGGTTTAGTCAAAAATCATTATTAAAATCTGTCTTTTATTTTGTAACGTACATAGGTATCTACCTAATTTGTTTGAATGCGATCACATTCAATTTTTGTAATATCCCCTTCTAAATCACAATGACATGCAAAAATGTTTTGTCGCCATTTTGCTAATGTTTGTATTGTTATTAGATAATTATTAGGGTAAGTAAAATCCTGAACGGATATTACTACAATTAAATAAATATTCAAATAAATCAACTTGTAACGACTTCCCATGAAGATCATCGAAAGAAATCAGTGTAAATACCTCTTCATCGACTTTGGAATTTCAAATAACAAATTGATAGAAATTTCTTATTATTAACAATAAGCAATTTCCAACTTCTGCTAAAACGTTGCTTATTTAACATATTTTTCGTATTGTATTTTTCTAAATGATTTGTGCAAAGATAAGCTATTTGTAAAAGTTTGCGAATTCATTAATGAACTTAAATTTTCTTTCTTTTAAAGTTAAAATAACTTTATTTTTAAATTTTTATTCTGCACCGCCATTACAATGCCGTTGTTATATTTTTATAATGAGTTAATGTCTATTTAAGTATATTATTTGCATAAATGAACTGTGATATCATATGGTAGTTTTTTAATTAATGCTTCCTCTTTAGGTTTACTCATTGTGTTATTTTTTTTAAGTGCTAGTTATAAATATTTATTTTAGGCAAGATTTTTCCTATGATGTCCCTGGCAATGTAAATATCTAATATGTACTGAAAATGTGGAATTGTCTTTATATTTATATCTTTGAGACATGTGGCAAATTGTATTGTATATTAAAAAAAAACTAATAAAAAAAAAATTGCAATATTTTCTTAATTTCAAAACACTTTGTCTCATGTCTCTAGGTCTAGTTAATTAAAAAAAGCCGACAGCGGCCTGTAAATAAAATTCAATGTTAGCCTCCACGCATTGGCTTAAAACAAATTGATCTATTTTTTAATTCATCATCGATTTTTTTAATGATCCTGGCAGTTAATCATAGCTTTCGTAAATAAGGTTTAGACCAGTAGAATGAAATTATGTTCAGTTTCTATAGAACTAAATAGTTACCATAGAGATATATACTTAATAATGAATTAAAACTAACTTTTAGTGTAACTATCATAGAGATATTATACATAGAGGAGGTGAGCCAGCTAGAAACGCGTTATAATGGTAGAAAGAGAAAGAGCATTGGAATAGTGGTCGCGTCCTTGTCTGATGACGCATGCGCAGTAAACGATTCGCCTCCAGTTAGAACATTTCGTATTGCGTCGTCAACGGACGGCGCGCAGCATGGCCAGCATGTTGCCATTGCGCATGCGGCAAGACAAGGACAGTGCCACTATTTAGAGTTTCTGTCTCTCTTTACCGTGATACGCTTCCACTTACAGACAGTCCTATGGCTCACCTCCTCTAGTATAATATCTCTATGATAGTTACACTAAAAGTTAGTTTTAATTCATTATTAAGTTATATTATCTAGTCTCAACAATTTTTAGTAATAGAAAACTCTGTTATAACATTAAATAAACTTGTTATAAGTGTCAGATAATTCAAATATAATCGATTAAATTGCATGGTACGTGTAAAGTTATTGTTGTGAATCTCGAAATTTTAATTAAAAAAAAAATATTTGTCTCAATAAATAAATTTCAATATCCGAGGTATAAATCATACAATGACCAAAAATAAGAAATTTACTTATTGGCGATTGAAAATCACTTTTTGTTTGCAAATATATGAAATGCTTATGTCGCACATTTTGAATCAAATTTTATGTAGTAAAACACCTACTGTTTGTTGTGCAAAAAATGTATAAATGTCTATGGAAATGGTACCTAAAGGGATACGGCTATAATGTGAAGGCAAGGTCTGTAAATGCACAGGTTGCATCATTCTGCTATCATCAAACCGATGACGTCACAATTTTGCTAAAACATTATCACATTATTCCAGCTGCCCCAATTTATCTACATTGTAGATTTATTGGATTTGCGACTTTTTTCCTGAATATTTAAGGTTCAAAATATAAATCTGTAGCAATCTGTGTATCTACTGACCTTATTGTAAAGTACTCGGGTAGTTATAATATTAATTAAGTGACAATGCACTTCGTATAAAATAAGAAGAGTGGAATTATTTCTAAGAGAGTCAGCTGGCTTGATGACGTCATCCCACAAAGCGCAGAAGTTCTACATAAGCTGTGTGCACCACCCTTATTCAGCTAAATATAAACTTGTGTGTTTAATGGGTTGTTCCATGAACGCTTGGTACCTGGTCGAAATAAAGGAGCTTGAATTACATCGTATTTTATTTCTACTACGACGAAACTCCGTATCTAACCTCTTATGCAAGGGCGGGCATTACATATAGGAACAACGTGAGGCCTACCCTGACAAGAGTTACAGTTTAAGTCTCTCTAGTTACAAGATGAATTGAAAGCTAAAGAGATAACCACAAGATATAAATTGCAATGATCGAGGATTACGTTAAAGCAATCATCAAGTGGATGTCGTAAAGGGCAAATATTATATGACAGGACCCAGTGGAAAGAAGTGTATGTTGAATGGGTTAAATTCAAAATCAAACTCTATTTAAAGCATAGGAAAATGACTTAAAATCCTAAAAATGATACCACGTCATACTTTTTGTTATGATGCCTACTTATTTTGATTAGTCAACATTTTACTTACTTGTCTCAACATTTAGCGTAATTGACAATCGATCATAATTAGAAAAATGATTATTTAATCTGATTAGCAGTGTAATTGATTTGCAGAGTTTAATCTTAGATAAGGATTAGATAGTTTTTTTTTACCTATAAATACTGTATATATTTTACTTTCCTGCTTTATGCTAATCGAAACAAACTTTACTTAAACTTAAGAAGGTCGTTAAAAAAATGAAGTATTTACAGTCTTTAACATTTAATTTGCTGTTACACTGTCACGTAAGCAGCCTTTGCACGATAAATTTTAAACAGGGATTCAAAGCATGCGTCTCTTTCACACACAACATGTCAAAGTGACAGATACTATCCTCACTTTAAACTAGATGCCAAGGTCGCATTATAAGAACACAGTGTTATGAACACATTCCATTAAACGTAATAAAAGTCATAAGACTTCTTCAGTCACGTTGGCATGATTTGGTCATCCATTAATTGAGGAATTACATATTCTGAATGATGAAACTGTAGAAGCTGGTGACTCGAGCGAAGGCCGAGGGGAAACCGAGCTCGCAGCCAGCGGCGGCCACGAAAGAGCTGACACCCACCTGGAAAATAAAATTAGAGCTCGTAAATATTCTTATGTACATAATATTAAGTTAACGAAATCTAACGACGTGAGTAATCGTTAATTTAAATGTCAATTCCATATAGATACGATGTTACAGCATGTCAATCTTCATTGAATTCTAGAACGTTCTCGAATTTCGAATGTTCGAGACAGTTCTAAGATGGCCGCGACAGCGATATTTTTCAATGACACACGATAGATTATCAGGCAACTTGAGACATTAAACATTTACGTAATATTTTTTATAAATTATATAGGTACTTAGGTACACCACTGCCACAGACTGTAGGTACAGAAGCGTCGGAAGTAACAAGGAAAAAGCCAGGGCATTAATATTATCAAATACTCGTCATTGGCACGTCACGGCAAGCTTCGTCAGAGCGTAATCAGAGCGTGATCGTTTGCTACTAAGAAATACTGAAAACTGTTATTCATCACAATATGTTGTGATCAATTTTACTTAAATACTAAAATATTGTAACTTGGTAATAATACAAATAATCCATATAATCAGGCGCGTGCAGTGGGTAGGTAGGCACTCCATTCATTAGTGAAACTGTGTCTGTATGGAATGAACGCCCTTGCATATAATCCATATTAATATGACGTGTATTTTCTCATGATATTTAGCCGAATACCGAATAGTAGCCGAATATTCGTGGCATATAACTTACAAGCACATTCTGTCCATTGCGGTTGATAATAAGGGGGCCGCCAGAGTCTCCGCTGCAGATGCCGACGCCGCCAGCTCCGTTGGTGCAGATGTTGCTGTCCAGCGCCCAGTGGCCGAACACAGCCTGGCACTGGCTCACGGTGATCACCTGCAGGGTCACCTGGCTCACCACCGCCGCTGTCGTGATGCCGACTTGCACTGAAAAAAATATTAAAGATATAAAATGTTAGAATACAATTTCTGATGCTTTCCAAACAACTATATAAAGGAATTTAACCGGCATTTTTGTTTTGTTGACGTCTCGAAAACTTTACAGTTCTAACATTCGTACCACGACTGAGTTGACAAGAGTCTAACGCCAAGTTTCGAGGTAAGTCCGTTCTACTTATTTAATTCCAATGATAAAATGTTAGAATGAAAGTTTCAGATTTTTTTAATGTTTTTCTCTAAACGTTTAAAAAAGATAAAAAGTCAAAAGAAAGAAGTCACGTATTTTACTTTATTTGCTGACGTTTCAAAATCTTTACAGCTACCATATTCATACCACGACTGAGCTGACGGTAAAGTCTAACGCTAAACCAACAAGCAGATACTTTTGGGTACCTATTTATAAATAAAAAATAATAAAAAGAATGATAAAACTTACGGTCACTGGTCCTTCCATAGCCAGCCGCGATACCCCATTCTCCAGCGAAGGAATTCCACAAATCAGTAGTACTAGGAAGAGCAACTGGCTGAATGATGGCTGGAATTAAAAATAATAACATCAAGTTAAGTTAGGCAGGAATATCCACCGAACTTAATAACTTCCATATTTATAAAAGCTTCATAAGTCTATGGACTTATTTATCTATCCATTTTAATGCTAGTTTCTAAAAAATAAATGAAAATATAAGAGCCTAACTCAAAAACTTGAAGTTTTTGAGCACACCATCGAATTCCTTACAAAACCTACCTAGCAAAAAAACGATATAAACTAACTCTTCTAGATTCATATAAAAATACAGAAAACTCCTTCAGTGCACATGCAATCATTCACCTTTTTTTTTAAATATTTTTTTTATCTAGGTTCGCGGTACTTATCTAGAATCTTACAAAAATCACAAATCTAAGTAGGTACACACTCAGGGACAGAAAACTCCTTCAGTGCAAATGTAATCAGTCGCCTCTTTTAATTTTTTTTTTTTTATTTATGTGTGCGTTATATTACTTACATGACAGCGCCACATTATAAGGTAGGTAGATAACAGCGATGTCATTAGCAAGAGTTGACGGCATCCAAGAAGGATGCATCACAACTTGGGAGGTTTCGATGCGAGTGCCGCCGAAGAACAGCCAATGGGAACCGAGGACCACAGTGAACTGCCAAGCTTGGTTGACGCCATCGAACCAGCAGTGGGCAGCTGTCACCAGGCGGTTAGCGCTGATGAGTGAAGAGCCGCAGGCGGAATTGCCGGCTGTGTTTACGAGGCTGATCACGAGACCTGCCTAGGAAACAAATGATAATCAATATAATATTTGACGACCAGGCGCGTGCAGTGAGGGTCGCGCATGTACTACGTCAGGGTAGGCACTCCATACATTTATTACCATTGTGCCTATATGGAATGCACGCCCTTGTTGACGACTACATAAATATTTTAATGTAAGGTATTGTACGGTTTCGGCGTGCATGTAATTATATGATATAGGTATAGCTTCTGCCCACGACTTTGTGCGCGTGGAACTCCTCCTTTTTTGCAGTCGGTTAAAAAGTAGCCTATGTCCTTTCTCAAGCTCCAGACATTCTTTGTGCCAAATTTCATTTAAATCGGTCTAGTAGTTTTAGCGTGGAAGCGTAACAGACAGACAGACAGGGTTACTTTCGCATTTATAATATTAGTTGGGATTATTAAGAAATAAATAATATATATAATCTAATTTAATCTATAATAGGACAAGTATCATAATTAGCATCGATGGAGATTCCTACTTATTTCTCAAATAAGTCAAGGTAAAGAGTTTGTTTGCTTCCTTGAAAGCGCTGATCAGGAATTACTAGCCCGATATGGAAAATATTGATGAAGGCTAAGACCAATGGAACCTAAACAGTAAGTATCCCACGCGAACGAAATCGAAAAGGAAAATTCAGACTAATAAATTTAATCCCAAACTACTTAAATAAATTTAAGGCATATTATCGGCTAAAGACAAGAGATAAAAATAAGACACCCAAGACTCAGATACAAATGGTAGGTAGTGATCATCACACTTATCTCACTGACATTTGCCCCTAGCAGGATTCGAACCTAACCTCCGATTTTGTAGGCAGATACTCTGAACACTAGACCTGTTGGTCATCAAAGCCGTATAAGTGAGATATAATATCCCTACTTCCCTACTAATCCCCACTAATATTATAAATGCGAAAGTAACTCTATCTGTCTGTCTGTCTGTTACGTGCTAATCTCAGGAACTACTGGTTCGAATTGAAAAAATATTTTTTTGTTGGATAGACCTTTTATCGAGGAAGGCTTTAGGCTATTTAACGTCACGGTGCGACCAATGGGAGCGAAGAAACAGTGGAAATGTGTAAAAAACGGGGAAAATAACTATTCCACGCGGAAAAAGTCGCGGGCACAGCTAGTTATGTTTGGTATAGATTTCTAGAGCATTCAGCAATCACACCATACACTGTTATTATTTTAAAGTTAAGATAATAATATATGGTCTCTAATCATATCATTTCATCTATTTTGCCATTACCGTAATCGAGAGACGCAATCAGTTTGATAAGGATACCAATTACTGAAACAGCTTCAAACGATAGACCGACACTTTCCCGTACTTACGTCACAATAGACGTAAAATTTAACGGCCCGAGCCGAGGTGCGACCCCCACCTTGGGGGGCCCTCGGGTCGGTCAGGGCTAAAAACCCTAAACCCAACCTAAAGGCTTAAGAGCCTCCTTTCAGGAGTCTCGCCACCCGTCCGGTTTTGCAGTGAAGGCCCATTAGCTGGCCAACTGCGCTAATTTATCCCTACTGAGACTACGTTGACATCTATCTATACTAATATAATAAAGAGGAAAAGTTTGTTTGTTTGTTTGGATTGAATAGGCTCCTAAACAACTGGACCGATTTGAAAAATTCTTTCACTGTTGGAAAGCTACACTATTCCCGAGTGACATATATACGTAGAAAAGGAAAGAGCTACCTGGTCAAATTAGTAAGATACCTACTCTAGATGTAGTGAGTAGACCGCGGAAATGGGCAATAAGTAACATAGAGGACCTGCTGAATATCGTTACTGTAACGCTAACGTAACGAGAAGGTAACGTTTACAAATTGTAAGTTCTAAAAGGTACATAATAGTATAAAAATACGCGAGTTAAATCCGCTAATAATTGTTTCATTCCAATGTGTAATAACCGCAAAGGCATCAGAAATTATTAACTACTGTTTAATCAATAGAGTACTTCACTTATATGTAAAATTATCTAAGAATAGGCACTGAACCTAGAATATTATTGTGACTACTGTTGTCGCTAATTAATTTTATGATGAGATCCTGAGGATCCCATTAGAGCAGGGTTTCTTAACGTGGGGTCCATGGACCCCTTAGGGGTCCGTAGCTTGTATGTCAGGGGTCCGCAGTAGGTCAGTCAGTCTATGCATATTTATTAGTACAGAACATATCGTAACATATATTTTTTTTATTTCCAAAAATATTTATGGGTGGGGTCCGTGGTATAGTTTAAATTTTAAAAGTGGTCCGTGACTGCAAAAAGGTTAAGAAACCCTGCATTAGAAGATCTGGAACAACATGATCAATGGATTGACGGCTTTATTGATTTATTTGACTTACCAGATGGGGGTGAGCGTTGGTGCCAGCCACCACTCCTCCGACAATACGTTCAGCGTTGCGCTCCGTCTGCTGCGAGAAGTACTTCTCCTCCTGAGCCTTTATCTTGGCTGCATGAGGGATACCCACGAGGGCATGGTATCCAATACTCGGCTCCACAAAAGCGGACACCGACGCCACCACCAAACTAAACAACAGAACGGAACGCATTTTAGAAAAAAATGTTACAATAAACGTTAAAAAAAACACTTATATACTTATTCGATAATATCAGCACTCACTATCACGATAATTTCGATTCGATAGTTAATGGATAATTTTGATAAATGTGATTCAAATGATTGAGCGTACGGCTGGAAATAATATTTTCATTCATTCCGATATAAAAATAAATAATCCGTTATCCGTTATCCGTTATCCGTTATCCGTTATCCGTTATGGATGTATGGATGTTTGTTCCTCTTTCACGTTAAAACTACTGAATGGATTTGAATGAAACTTTACCACAATATAGCTTATACATCAGAATAACATATAGGCTATATTTTATAACGATATAGTGTAAAATACTAATCATACGCAGACGAAGTCGCGGGCAGAAGCTAGTTACTAATAATATGATAAGTATGCTCCGTGCTTTCAATCAGCCGCCTGATTGTGTAAAACGTACTTGATCCCAATTGGTTTATTTTAAAACTCTTAATCGAAGACTTTCGAGTCAAATAACACCTACATAATTTGTATACCTCAATGACCAGGCGCCTGCAGTGGTGGGAGTGTAAGTATGGCGTCAGGGTAGGCACTCCATACATTAGTGACACTGTGCCTGTATGGAATGCACGCCCTTGCCTTAATCCAAGTCAAATAGTAATAGTTTTATTGTCTAAAAACAAGCAATCGAGACCGCTTTTAACTAGTGTTACATATCAGGGCAGATAAGCTGTTAGCAGGAAATTGATTTTGGCGATTATTAAATAAGAAAATAAATAATTCGTATCCGGCTTGAAAAACGATCATGCATGATAGGAGGCTTCCAGGTTCTTTTCTTCAAATAATAGTATATCTACTATCGTATTTAAACTTAAACAAGTCACCAATGTAGAGCGGGGGTACGAAAACCTTCGTCACTTTTTAAATTGATTCGCTTGTAAAGTCATAAGCTTTTAATACCTACGTTTTAAAACTAAGGTATATATTATACCTACCTACTTCTCGAACAACTGCATTTAAAATGACAGTCGCGTCGCATATTTCATGCTTGTTCTATTAACTAATTCAATCAAATATTATAGGTACGAAATATATTTTCGTCTTAATATTTATAAATATTAATCCTCAGTAATTATGATTCTATGAGAATTATTAGCTCGGCGGTAAACGCGAAGAATAACGATAGTGGTCGTGGATTCCAATCCTACCAGTATGAACACATTTATTGCGCACATAACACCCATATACGACTTGTCATCATCAGTATCATCACTAAGTAAACTGACAACAAGCATTGGATAAGCGTGGTAGATTATATTTTATTGGTTATTCTAGATATTTCTAATATGAGTAAGTATTGAACCTCTAAAAATGGGATTGCCATTGTGATTTAACTGTCATGTACAACCAATCACAGGCCAATAGTTTGTCTCTCATTGGTGGAAAATCTTCTCCTCATTCGACACTAGCGCATCAGATTCTAGTAGATTTTTGGGAACGTCATTGAATTATGTAGGAGTCTGTAATACTTATACGAACCAAAATAAATAACTAAACATTTCAGGAACAAATAAAACTTTCTTTTTAATTAACAATTTATTTACTCTCCAAACGCTCTCAATATCTGAACAATGATTGAATAAGACTTGCATCTTAGTTTGTCATCACAACATCCTTGCAACATAACATTTTAGGTACGCGAGATAATGAAATGGTACATAGCGCATCATCCACATAATCTGCAGATTTTCCGTGAAGAACACAGCTGGCTGTCCTTTATAAATTTCATCAGCTCGAGAACAGCATGTACTGTTCATATTACAGGTGCTGCACGATGAAGCTGTAGAAGCTGGTGACCCTCGCGAATGCTGAAGGGAACCCGAGCTGACAACCGTTCAAGGCCACGTAGGAGCTTATACCGACCTGTGGACATAGATAAATTAACATCAAGGTAAATAACAATCACTAATAATCATGCAATATTTTAAAATAAATATACACATAATGTGCAGATACCGGAACAGGAAGAGTGAGATAGGCCTAGAGAAGTCCAGTTAAGAGTCATGGCATTTGGACATCTATTTACAATCTCACATATCTGTACAACAAACGTGCTTAACAAGATTATTTTTTAAAGAAAACATTTGCTCTATCTTAAGCCTCGATTTTAACAATAATACCATCTGTGAAAATCTTCCTAGCCTCCTATTGCAGACTCCCCTAGACTTTACCAGGTCCCATTTTTTCATCAAAAACGTAACGCACTCGCGAGATAGCTTCCATCTCTGTAACTCTCATTCAATTAGGGAAACAGTGATAAGAGCTATTTTTTTTTTTTTTTTTTTTTTTTTTTATGAGTGACTTTTTGCAGTTGGCCCTGGGGCCGTTACTGCTCCACCGGACAGATGGGGAGCGCTCCGAGGTGCGCTCACCCTAAAGGTTGGGTCCTAGTCAGGACCCGGAGTGGATTCCCGTTGATAGGTTGGAGTGCCGAAGCGCTCACGATGGTACCTATCAACGTATCTGTCATTCATCAGTTCAGGTCTGTATGCAGGGTGTCTCCTGCGTCCTCGTCTGCGTCGGCGTCCTGTTACATCAGTCTGTCCGATTGAGTTTACAGTCGGGGAAGAGTCACCCCTGTCCGTCTGTATGTTACGGTCCTGAGAGACGGCCGCAAGTGCGGCCGTGAACGGGTCGTCCTCGTCGAAAGTAACGTTCAGTGGTCGTCGGTCACTATTTTTTTGCGTGCACATTCGGATGGTAATTGATAAGAGCTGCATTCTTGAGAAGTCCTACCAAGATATTCTGTCCTCCTCGGTTCAGGACCAGTGGACCGCCGGAGTCCCCGCTGCAGATGCCGATGCCTCCAGCGCCGTTAGTGCAGATGTTGCTGGCGAGAGCGATGTTGGCGCCGAACACCGCCTGGCATTGAGCTACCGATATCACCTGGACGTTGACCTCTGAGATCACGGTGTTGTAGTCAACTCCCACTTGAGCTGAAAAGGTATTAGAGCATAATTAGAAGATGTTGTGGGCAACTACTAGGCTTGCCACTACTAAAATTTGACAAGCCACGTGCCATCCCCGGATTTTGGAGCCAAACATGTCACCATAGACCAGGCTCAATAGTTTTTGAGACCATAAAAACGAAAATCAATGAAGGTCCGATCCGGACGTACCCCTGACGGTCTCCTAACTTGGACAAATCCGGGGAAACCCGGACAGATGGCACACCCTATTTACTACTGCAACATATCCACGTTCTTTGTCTTATTTAGACGAAATTTTGTACTCTTTTGTGCGAAAATTACTTAAGTCATATTTGCTGGGGAAAAATAACATAACTTGGACAGCGTAAACTAACCATCACTTGTCTTTCCGTAACCAGCAGCCGTAGTCCATTCTCCGACAAAAGAATCCCACATGTCGATGGTACTGGGCAGGGCAATTGGCTGGATGTTATCTGTAAGTTGGTAAACATGGTATTCAATATCAAAATAATTTAATATGCACTCCACTATTCACGCTTTTTGTTTTTTTGTACGTCCGATGCCATTCAGCATAATACTTTATCCTTTTTAAAAAGAAAGATAATTATGACAATTATAAGTAAAATTCTGGATCTTAAATACAATCTACTACTACTTTAATAGGTATTTTATGAATATTACGCGAAAATTTCCAGATCGCTCTGAAGTTTGGTGCGTTGAGACGCATTTGTAAAATATTTACAGTGGATGATGTATTCGTGTAATGAGGTACTTTACACAATTATGAATATTATCAAGTCCAAGTCAAGTCAAGCTCTGAATTTGGAGACTATTACCTCGAAGCAACTTGATATTTTGTACTTTCTACACATTATATACTTACTGGTAAAAGCCACGTTATGTGGAAGATAGATCATTGCGATGTCATTAGCAAGAGTGAAAGGATTCCACTGTGGATGCATGACCACGTTGGTGGATTGGACATGAGTGCCGCCTGAGAACAGCATATTAGTGCCCAGTACCACAGTGAACATCCAGGCCTGGTTGGTGCCATCGTACCAGCAGTGGGCAGCGGTCACTGCCCTATTTGGACTGAGCAGTGATGACCCGCAGACAGAACTGCCAGCCGTGTTCACCAGACTGATGATAAGACCTCCCTAAAAGGAAATGTGTTGTGAAACGTTCGCTACTAAGCATTGCTCATAATTGCAAGATGTGGTTACCTCTAATTAGATAAGCATCTCATTAGAATATAAATAGAATTAAGATATAGTAAGATGTATTATCTGTTGGTAATCCTAAATAAATAAATATATAAATAAATAGTTTTCTTTTACCGACGGCTCTCAACTTTTAAGTTTGATTTTTTCTATGTAGGTACTTATAGATGAAGACAAAGATTATTAGTACTTTTAATATTGGTAAATAATATTTAGCTGACGTTTCGAAAACTTTACAGTACGACTGAGCTGACAATAGTCTTAAGCTAAAGTAGGACTTTAAAACTAATAAAATAAAATATGCGAATTCAATCCGATATATTTGTTTCATTCCTTTCTGTTATAACAGCGAAGGCATCAGAAATTAATAATATTTTCTTAAAACCGATTTCGCTAGCCATATTTTTTATACGATGAAAGCTCTATAAATTTAGATATTTTGCACCAAATAAAATATCTTACCAAATATGGATGGGCGGCGATGGGTGACATAGCTCCGCCGACAATGCGAGCCCCATTGTCAGTCGCCTGGTTAGCCAAAATCTTCTCCTCCAAAGCCTTGATCCTGGCTGCTTCAGGGATCCCCACCAGGGCGTGGTACCCCCTCCTGGGCTCCACCGTGGCCCCCACAGTCGCCACCACCAGACCCACCAAAAGTACCAGACGCATGATTAAAAATATAAATCTATCCACACTTAAATCACGGCTTATATAGCTACAATTTAATCGAGTATTGAAATAGTAAATTATTATGAATTAGATAACAATTATCTTGGATGTCATTTCCTTTGATTATTTAGGTACGTACGTAGTTATGTTTAAGGGAAATCGAAAGATAGTTATCTCGCTAATGAGGTAGATTATAAAATTAACAAAACAAATATATTAGGTATAGGTATTATAGTATAAACACTACAGAGAAATTGTCGCCTTACAAAATTTAGGTAGGTACATTTTAACCATTGCGGATCAGATATAATGGTACCGACTAATGATTTCTCTTTTCAAAAGCCAGTTAAATATAAAAATTAATATTAGAATTGTACATCTTATAGGTTAAAACGTGTAAAAACTCGCGTTTAAGAGGTACTTTATGAGGCAAGAATAAGTCTTAAGTAAAGGATATTAATTCCTATTTTATGTACTTAGTTTGGAGCGAAAAAGTCTCTGCTACCAGTTTATAAAAATGACGTCGTACTAACTACGCCGCTGTAGGTATGCGATATATAAGGTAATCAATCCCAAACAAATCAGTGTATTTACAACCTTCATTACCTTCAAACGTTTGTCTCCAATATTCCTACAAAAGTGATTTATCAAACATGGAGTCAAAGTTAGTCAGTTTCTGACGTAAAGAATTTTATAAACGTAATAGAATTATCAGCTAGCGAATCTAAAAAGCTATCAGTGTTCAATACGAATAACTATGTGCGAAGTAGGAAATGAACAAATTATAAAATTACTTGAAAACTTGTGTAATGATACCGTGTACGTCATGGGAACTGGAGGAGTGGCTGTAGCTTGCATTGCGTCATTATATATCTTCGTAAATTATATAAGGACTCGAAATATACATAATGTACAAATGTAACTTCACTGATGACATTATGAGAAGCCAAGGACCCAAGTTGGTAAAGGGAAAAATTAAACTTCTTTCTTCTATGGCCTTGCCTTATCTCGTTACTCGTCGGCTGACAAGCCATCTTCATATCGTTTTTGAAAGTCAAAGTTTAAACAAATGCTGCAAAATGTGATAGAATATTATTACGTCGTTACGACTAATTTGTACTGATGATGTTGGCATCGTCAGAACACTTGGGTGTTGTCTTGATGGGGTGTCTGCTATACCACCACATGTGAAGACATAATTAGAGCACCTTAACTGGTTTCTACTATCGCATTAAGATTTATATATAAATTGGAGTATTAGACAGCAAAATGGAATTTAAGAAGGGATACATTCTAAAGTTCTTAGTCAATATATGTATTTTTTTTTATAATGTGAGTGCCTAGTCTACTTTTATTTTTAAGATTGAATTTTAAGATTGTTTAAATAAAAGATTCATATCATAAATAACTGAATATTTTATTTAAAAAGGCGGTACATAGGTTACCTTAAATAATTATGTAACAAAAATATAATTTCAGGTAAGTAAATATATTTATTGAAATACAAAAATTGTCTTCATAATTCTAGACTAACAATAACATTAATCAAAATATTATTAGGTACAGTTTGTATACATAAATTTTAATATATATAAGTACATATATTTATCTGACAAGTTGTATTATTATCGACATCTTTAACTTAACACAGCTGGAGAGTGAAAAAGACGTTCAATTACCTACATAAATAAAATATTACACATAGGTTAATAGCTCACAGATGTTGTTGTATAAAGTTGATGTATGAGGTGACCCGAGTGAAACCCGACGGGAAGCCTAGCTGACAGCCGGCAGAGGACGTGAACCCACTCACTCCAACCTAGAACAAAACAAATGATTGTTTATTCATGGAAACATACCATTTATAAACTCCATAGGTGCTACCAATTTCCATACTTTGGTCTAATCATTCGAAGAGGAGACTAGAGTCTTAAAGAACTAGATATTGAAGGCAACAGAGCCCAAGGGTGTTCACCAACCGTATGAACTGATCAGGTTAAAGAAGCAATCTCTTTAAGCATAATAATATTCTACCAGGCGGTGAGGGCTGCGATGGATAGTGATCACGATCCTCAATAATGAGGGACCGATTCAAGACTCTTCTGAGTAGTCAAAAATGTAGTATGGCAATCTGGCTATTGATGATAATTAGCGACCCGCCCCGGCTTCACACGGGTGATATAAACCTTCTTCTTGAATCACTCTATCTACTAAAAAAAACTGCATCAAAATCCGTTGCGTAGTTTTAAAGATTTAAGCGTACATAGGGATATAGGGACAGAACAAGCGGCTTTGTTTTATAATAATAATATGTAGTGACGATCCAACAGAGTTGTTACAAAACTCTAACCGTCACATCCTCATTTTACCGCAACAGAACTAACCAAAATCACTTCTTTTGTAGCTTATACATACCAATATTCTTCTGCCAAAGACATCAAGCACCAATGGTCCTCCGGAATCCCCGCCACAGATCCCAACCCCCCCTTGTCCGTCGGTGCAAATATTCCAATCAGTAACTTGGAACCCGTAGAATGCCTGGCAGAACGCCGTATCCACTACACGGGCCCGAACGTGGCTGACGGCTGCGTTGGAAGGAATACCCACTTGTTCTGAAATTAAGGTTGATATTTGAGTGCTAATTTAGTGAGGTTCCGACCTTACAAATGCGAAAGGAACACAGTCTGTTTATCTGTCTGTTTACTTTACGCGCTAAATAGATTCAGAATTTGGTAAGGACGAATTCGAGATTTGGGAAAGGACAAAGGATAGTTTTGATAGTAGATAAAGAGACTAGGCAAAGAAAATAACGGACAGAAGCTAGTATTGACTAGATAGACAAATGACAATATTACTTAAACACACAGACTAGCAAAGAATAAGGACTTAATCTCTAAAAGAAAATACAGATTTTATTGATTATCATGAGTTAGGAAGTTTTAATTAGGTAATCAATCAATACCTCTATATTTGTTATTTAATGCGAAATAATCAAGGTTTCTGCGTAATAAAAACAATATGTGCAGATTAATGTTAAGATAACATGTATTATTATCGAGACAACGTTAGGGAATGATAAACAAAAGTACAATATCAAAACACTTCTACGTTATACGGAGGGGAGTGAAAATGTTACTGAAGAAATATTTAGAAATAAATTTCTTTGTTTAATCCCATAGGTAGGTAATTGTCTTCATTACACAATATGTGGCCCAGCAATGTCATGTTTATATTCAGAAGGGTTATAATTTTATAGGATTAAACGATTATAAAAAATATTACACTCACCGTCATTAGTGCGGCCAAACCCAGCAGCAGTTGCCACTTGGCCTTCGAAGGTCAGGAACAGTTCAAAACTTTCTGGTAACGCTACAGGGTTGATGCTAGCTAAAACATAATACATTGGAAGCTTTTTATAACTCGGTGTCTTTGGCAGTTTTATATGTGAAGTAATGATAATGTGACCCGCAATATAATAATACCTTATTACCCAAGGCACTACGTAAGTAATGCTAGGAAAATAATTATAATAGGTTCGAATACAACCGGTTAATCGATTGATATTTTCTTTAGGACTATGAGATTAATTAATTTGCTATTATCTGATATCACAAACACTTACCTTTTTATTTGGGGTTTATCTAAATCAACATGAGTTTAAATCAAAGTGGTAACTTTACGCACCTGACTTTTTAAACACACTATGAAAAACAGTGTAAATTTTAGAATTACATGTTTTTTTTTTCATCCAATGTTTCCGGTCATTGAACTTAACTATCAACTTACCAGATAACTCGACATCATTGGGTAGGTAGATCATAGCGATGTCATGGGATATACTAGCGGCAGGGTTCCATAGAGAGTGCATGACGACCTGGCTGGTGGCCACGCGGGTTCCTCCAGAGAAAAGCATGTTGGACCCGAGGACTACAGTCATCGACCAGCCTTGCCACCTGGAATTAGAGGTTGTGCAAGTCATTTATTTTTAAGGAGAAACCTAATTTGAAGATGTTGCGTAGGCTTGCGTGTATATGTGTAATATATGGGAGCACGGCACCGTCAAGTCGAGCAAAAACAAGCGGCACGCTTGTACCATCCTTTTCTCGATACCTAATTGTTTTACTTTTTATTGATTATTGCCTGTTTACGCTCTGTTGTTCTATTTTAGTTGTCAGTTTGGTTTAAATATGTTACATTATAATTGTGTACGATTGTATCTTTTTTGAATGTATTCAATTCCTCCTATATGTCACTCGAGTCTCATTATAGATTAGATTAGATTCGATTTATTTATTTAAAAAAAAAATCATACAGTATAAAATTACACTTTTACCATATAATTTAACATATCAAATTATATGCACTCATATTGAGATCGTCAAAACAAAAATAAATAATATGAATAATATGATTACATTAAATTATTACATAAAAAAAAAAAACACTATTATGTCAAATTATATTCACTCATATACCTATATAGAGATCGTCAAAACAGATTTAACAATACATATCAGTAGATTGATTACGATTTTAGTACAGTCCACCTTTACTAGCAGAAGGCATGAACCGTTCAGTTTTTAACATCTAATATAAATTTAATAGGTATCCTTGGACAATTCACACCAATTGAAATAGTCTAGCAATCTAAAATCTACCTCTCTCCAGCTTTATCCAGACGCCTGGTAACGGTACAAGTGGGTACAGGCTAATATGTAGCCTGTACCCACTAGTATCGTATGGTATGCTAGGTATGTACCTACCTGCCGTCGAACCAGCAATGGGCCGCGGTGATTAGCCTATTGGGGCTGACGAGTGAGGATCCGCAGACCGAGGTGGAGAATGTGTCCACGAGGCTGATCAACAAACCACCCTTAAACACAATAATAGTCAGCTCGGTTACGAATATGGGAAACGTGAAGCCTTTGAAATGTTAGTATAAAAATTGATATGCGCGAGTTACCTACTAAAATGCGAACGCCTCAGAAATTATGAAGTAAAATAATGGAGGTTTATTTAAACTAAACGCACCAAGTCCACATCACTGAATCTTTTAAAATTAAAATCAAGTACACTATTTTTCTTTTGAGTACCTAATTAATTATGTCGAATTTATTTGTCCAACATAATGAGGTAGGTATTTTCTAATGAGAGTAAGTAGGTATACATGTCTTCCTTCCTCATAAAATACAATAAGCATATTTTTATTATATTAAAAAAACCCACGAGTTGAGAACCTCCTTTTTTATAGTTGTTGGTTAAAAAACCTTTCCACACGTTCAACTTTAAAAAAAAGCAAGTTCAGGGAACATTTTAAAACCCACTTACCAAGTAAGGGTATTCGTTATCAGGAGCAAAGGAACCTCCCACAATCCTGCTCCGATTCACGCCATCTTCGAACGCCTTGATCCTCGCTGCTTCAGGGATGCCAACCTTCTCATGGTATCCCAAGGGACTCTCAATTCCCAATCCTGACACACAAGCCAGAAAGACTAGACCTAAAACGAAACGCATTTTGGACAACACGGCACTAGTAATCTTGATACTCTGTTAATGTCTTATATAATTTGTTTTATCGATAATTATCGTGATAAAAGACTGGATTGATGAATTTGGATTATTGGATAACGGATTATGAGCCTATAATTTTGGAGAATTTTGTTATGTTGCAATGTCGTGCTATTCATGACGAATGTAATGACTGTGAATATAATTTTGTTGATAATTATTTTGAGTTACAAACTACTACGGTCCGCCCCGGCTTCTCACGGATCCCTAATTTTTTTTTAAATTTAATATAGACTACCTATGTCACTCACGAATAGTGTAGTATCCAGTAGTTTTTGAGCCTATTCATTACAACCTAACAAAGTTTTCCTCTTTATTACAATACTTTAGTATAGATTTAAAACATTAATAGAGTTTTCATCTACTTAATTAATTTGAGTGCACTATTTTTATTTCAGCTAGGTACAGCAAAACAAATATGACGCACTTAGAAAGAACTAATCTTTCAATAAAAAAGAATGGTGATTGACCAAAAGGCACCAGAGTTCTATATGTTTCTTAATAAGTGCTATAAAAGTAATTGCTTAGGGACATAAAAAAATTTGAAAGTAATAATAGATCATAAATAAAACCAGGATTCACCATATACATTTATTGATCATACATATTTACAATTGGTTAAAAAGTATTACAAAATAAAAAAAAGATTAGAAAAAAATGGATAAGACGTTTCTCTTACATTCAAATTAGGTAAGTTAAGTATTAGATTTTTACTTATAATTAAGTAAGATAAGTTAAATCAATTGAATTTTTAATCAAGTTGAATGCCAGTGTTTAAACCGATCCATTGTAAGTAGCGTTGTACGCGAGTGAACACAGAAGGCAAGTCGTCGTTGCACCCACTCTCATCCACAAAAGAAGCGATTCCGATCTGAAAAATGCATACAATATATCTATGATGTCCGCCCCGGCTTCGCACGGATCAACTTTTTTTTATAGCCTATGTTACTCGGGAATAGTGTAGCTTCCCAACAGTGAAAGAATTTTTGAAATCGGTCTAGCCGTTCTGGAGCGTTATCAATCCAAACAAACAAACCTTTCCTCTTTATAATATTAGTATATATTACTAGGTAGTAAATGCCAGTAGGCACGAACATTAACCTTCAAAAATAAACACGTTTTTCATTGGTCTTTGAGCATACTTATTCAAATATCAAAAAAATAAATATACCTAGGTATAAGTAACTAGAACTAGGTACATAAAAGACAGGATAAATAATACATTACCAAAATTATTTCCTCAGTTGCGTTGTAATATATTGTAAATGGACCACCATTGTCACCCTGAAATTAAGTTAAATTGTAAAATTATACTTAGGTACTTAGTGTACTTAACTACCTACTTAATTGCATATTTTGAGACTCACTAAAACTTAGTATATACGAGAAATAATACAACTAATCAACAAATTAGGTAATCAAAACATTATAAAAGAAAACCTTGCATGTGCCAGCATTGAGACTGAATCCACAGACGGTGTTGGGCGGCAGCAGGTTGAAGTACCGGGAGCTGCAGAGTGTATCCGTCATCACCGTCATCAGCCTCTGTCTGAGAGTAGGTGACACAAATGTCACCCCTGAAATAATACTCAAAAGTTCATGGCTTAAGTCTACATAAACGGTACCTACGTACAATTCCGTTAGTGTTAGGTAGGTACGTTATTTCCACTTTTTGTTTGCATAGCCTTGAGAGTACTCAACTCTTTGGCGTCGGTTAAAAAAACAGTTTCAGGTTCAAATTGAACGTTATACCACACACACACAATTTTTCCTAACAGCTGCAAAAAAAGGCTAATTTCCCAAGACTTAAGTCAATATAGCTGAATTGGCGCCCAACGTGGGTCAACTATCCAATTTATACTGTAACATACATTCAGTATTTGGTATACCTATGTAAGTATTTTATATCTCAGTGGAATTTTTATTCTATTATAAGTAGGTAATTATACACCTACAGAAAATATATATTTGGCGCCCAACATGGGGCGACTTCAAACCTACGTACGCTTTCGCTATCTTGTATTACAAAACGAATGCCATTTTGCAAAAGTAAGTTATAATAATATATTGTTTAATAGAAACAATAAATAACCTGGTGCAGCTATACCCCATCCAGACACAGTGCCGCCCATCCCGGCGAAGTTGAATGAAGAAATGCTCAAGTATGGCAAGCGGACGGTGTCGATAGTATCTGCAAGATTTTAACACATCTCATTTAGGATCTGTTTTAGTGTATAGGGGACTTTCCAACTTATCTATACAGCAAGTAAAAACTATTCTGCAAATATTTGTAGCGATGAGCTCAAATGGTTCATGTGCCGTATACCTATCAACGTGTTAAGAATTTTGCCTGCTTAGATATGAGAGAACTTCCAAACTCATGAACCATACAAGATTGATATACCTACCCTTATCTCTATGTAATAAACATTTTTTCAAGAAAACCATCATAATATGATGATGATGATATTTTGTTTTCTCGATATTACCTACTGAGATTCTAATTAGGGAACAAAATATTGAATCGCTTTGAATATAGTAAAAAGTCGTGTTTAATGGCGTATTACCTGTCAACTGAACAACGTTAGCCAGTCTCATGAGAGCGATATCGTTTGCGAAGGTATCCGGGTTCCAATCCGGGTGGACTACTATTTCGTCAACGTTTACAATGCGGCGACCGTTTTCGTATCTATCGTATAAGGAATGAGCTCCGAGAATTGCCTGAAAGTTGCAGTAATCATTCTTTATTAACACGAAAATAAATAGAAGCGCCGTTTGTGGACAATATATTGGTAAATTCAAATCGTCATAGGTCACACTTTATATCTGGTTCGAAGGACCATAATTTGTTTTTTTTTAATGTCCAAATAAGCTCTAAAGCGTAGGTAACTAATAAATAAATTATTCAACAGGTAAACGAAAATTTGCTCAGCTTTGTTATGCATAAACATACATAAATACTTAGGTACTTATAAAACATCCAAGACTCAGATACAGGTGCCAATGATCATCACACTGACATCCGTCCCTAGCAGAATTCGAACCAGCAACCTCCGGTTTCGTATTTAGGGGCTCTGGCCGTCGCAAGCATTCGAATTACATGTAATGATGTAACTTACCAAAAAAGTTTCGTAAAGTACCTTAATGTAACCTACCTTACGACAAAATGTATTTGACGGCCTGTTGGTCTAGTGGTCAGAGGCCCTGACTACGAAACCGGAGGTTGCGGGTTCGAATCCCGATTATATTTGATGAAATAATGCAATACCTGTACGTTATCGACTTGCTGCCCGTCATGGAAGCAGCAGTGGGCGGCTGTGAGCACCCACTCGGGGTGTACCAGCGCTCCACCGCAGAATCCAAGCACTCCCGTCGTACCCACGCGAGAATATAACGCTACCTAAAATAGTATTAGATATTTACTTAACTGTTGACATAATAATTTCTGATGCCATCGCGTTTATTACACATTGGAATGAAACAACTATTAACGGATTTAACTAGCGTATTTTTATTTTATTTTATTTGCTGACGTTTCGGATTCTATACAGTTTCCATAATCGTAGCACGACTGAGCTAACAATAGTCTAACAAATCACTTTAGCGTTATACAGTCATAGTTGTTTCATACCTAGACCTATAATCGTGTGATTAAAAAATAATACTAATCAACAAGTTATATTATACGAAATGTACATACATTTCGATGATTCACTTTTATATATGTATATTGGTCTAATACCTACTTAATATATATAATATTATACTTGAGAGCTATTGGTAAAGAATGTAATGGGCCATTTACACTTGTATAATTATAATTACTTACTTATACTTTTATTACAGTAAGGTGCAAATAATATATGAACGGCAAATATAGATTTCATTTTATCTAGATTTTAGAAAACATATCAAGATTATTTCTTAGCATAATAATATTGTTTGTTAGATTTTGCCAAAAATGTAATAAGTAGGTATTAAGATTTACAAATAACAAATTTTTAAATCGTATCTACCTAACATAAAATTTTTGGCGAGTTATTTGAAATAACTCTAGAATTTTTTATTCATGTAGTAATTATATTTGGTTACCTGAAACGGTCTTGAATTTTGTTCACTTATATCTCCTCCAATAATTCTGCCCTGAAGGTTTGATTGGCAAGTACCATCGTCACATAACTTCCAACCATGAAGCAAAACAGGCAGAACGAAAAACACAAACTTATTCAACATTTTGACTACTTACAATACACTGTGAACTGAGAGAGTTATCCTAAATACTTTATCTTCAGTTATCAAGTATCGAAGATGTCGATATTTGTTTACGAACCGCGATAAAAATTGATAGTGATATTCTTCTCAAATTATGACCTAATTCACACGTCATAGTCTATAGTTTGTTATCAATTTTATATCTTGTATAGAATGTTTCGTGAAATACTAGTTAAGTCTTGTATAAGGTTTTTGTAACAGGCAGAAACATTGTTTAGACTTTAGTAAGTTATTTATTTAATTATCAAATTATAAGGTGCTTAAACATTTGAACTGTTAGAAAACCGGCAGATAACTTTCCTGGATATTATTTTCGTCGCTTTTATACAACAACGACTACAGAAATAAAACACAATTTATTTGAAAACATTATTTATTATATTTTCATCAAAAAAGTAAAATATTTAAAATAAAATAATGATATAAACATAGGTACCATGCAAATAGTGTGAAACATCGTGGCAGTAAAACCGACAGGCCTGGGGATATCGCGTACTTCTAATATTGGATTCTTATATTCGCCTGCCACTAAAAGATAGCCTTTATTGACATCAGCGAGAGTCCATTTTCGTTTGGCGGTGGTTCGTGACAGTAGTCGGTATCCCCAGCTCCGCGGACAAGGCGATTAGCACAACACGTCAGCTACCACATCCGTCCACACGCGTCTATACAATACAATGACAAAAGAACTAAAAATGTGTGATCGTAACATCTAGAAAAAGTGATATTTAGATACAATGTCGCTTAGACGATTTGTGAGACGTTGGCAGTAAAATTAATTAAAAATAAATCGAATACAACACGATAGTTTGTCGAAGCACTTACGAGGCAATCAAGCATACTTACAACCCAGCCGCGGCGCTGCTGTGCGCCCTCTACAACTACTAAAATGCCTCTTACTATTACGAAGAATCTAATAAGAAAATTTCTGATATATTATTTTACCGAAAAACGCGGCATTAATCTAGCGAACAGCAACGTCGAGGCGTCGCGGGAGAAGACGAGTCAATATGGAAAATTAACACTAGTACAATTACGTAGCTTAAGTTACATCGGTCACCGGCACTGGGAATTATTGCTGTAAATGCGATTACAATCCGAATCTAACTAATCATATCAAATGCGATATTCAAATTCCGTCGAATGTTATTTGGTCAACGATTACAACTTTCAATAAACATTACTATCGAGTTATCAGCGTATCGAACGACATACATTTCTAGTTCAACCGAATTTACATACTCTATGTCCACTTTATATATATAAATAATTAAAATATATAATTCTCAATCTGAAATTTAAACACTAAAATTATTTCATCATAAATAGCGTCGCATTTAGAATTTTACAATTAAATATGTTTTTCATCTATAGTCGTTTCATAGTACAACAATTACACGTCGGGCGTAGGGCTGGTACTCGGGTATAATCTAATATACTTCACTTAGTCGGTAGTATTACCGAGCGATAATAAATACAATACAGACGAAGGCAAATGATCCAAACACTCAATCACCGAACAGTCTTAAATAACTTTTTGTACGCAACGAAATATTAAACTTAATAACATTTGCCGCTCGTGTAAATTTCTTCATTAGCAAAGCTTACTGGAGCAAGCGCAGTGAGAAACTTATGGCGGCACTCGGCGAGCTCGGCCGGACTCGGGGGTCTTCGGGCGCGCTCGGAGCCGCTCGGGGGCGCTCGGAGATGTTCGGGCGCAGTCGGCGGCGCTCGGGCGCGCTCGGGCCGGCTCGTGCGTACTCGTGGCCGGCGCGGCGCTCTCACGGCCGCCACCGGTACACTCCTCTTCTTTTAGCTGTTAAACGAAATATAAAAAAAACTTAATTAGTTCTATGTAGTTGACATATTGTGGAATTATAATAATTTTAAATAAATGAGGCATTTTTTTAATAAACAGTATATAAGATAGGGACTAAATTCAACATGCATATTAGTAAAAAATGATTTATTTACTTGATACTGTTTATCTGGTTCAACATGCAATTTTTTATTCCAATCATGCGCCGAGTTATTTTATTTATAATCAGAAAGATAAGATATTTAGTCCATATTAAACATAAATTATCGTAAAACGTTTCATGCTTTTATAACAAAATAAGCTTTAAGCATTATAAGCAATTTATACCCTCCATGACTAACTTAAACCGGAGTAATAATATTTTATCTAAGTACTTTAATTTTTATGATGTGACGATAATCATATGAAATAGATACTAATAAGTGATACTAGTGTATCACTTAAGTAGTCTAAATTTTCCACGCAGTTTATATGCAACTGGAGATTATCAAAATACGTATCAGACGTCACAACAACCTTATACAGTACATATTACACGAATCGATCTCTATGCCATCAAAAGTACAGTAGGTACACCTTAACTCAAAAAAGTATTGCTCAAATATTTACAACGTCAAAATATTTTTTTTTGAAAGATATGTCGCTAAAATTTGGTCAAATAATAAAAATATTATAGTCTATAGGAAAAGTCTCAATACGGCACCATCTTGAATTCTACTGAGTCATATTTTACATTTTAATTTTTAATCATTATTTAAGATTACGATACAAAATCTTCGTTGAAAATTTGGTGAAGATTGATCAAATCGTTTTTGACTTAAGAGTAGGTACAAGAATTGCTCATATCAATATAATTATTTCACCCACTAGTTCCACTGAAAATTAGCGTCAGAAAACACAACACTTTTTGCCAAAAGCTGAGTAGAAAGTTTTTGGCTATTTGTATATAGATAATTATTTTTAAACTATTAGACTATGGGCCCATGTTAAAAAAATGATGGGTCATTTGAACCACCAGATGACCTATGTAGAACGATATAAGAGCATAAAATAATAAGATTTAGCATTGTGCCGTCACTTGTAAGCTGTCCAACTGAGTGCAGGTGAGAATTCAAAAGTACAGGTAGAGTGAGTACATTTTGGTCATATATTTTTGAACGGCATTGTTACCATCGATAGATCCATGAAAAATAATACTAAAACGCGTAGTGCCGTAAAAAAATGGTGATCCAAAAAGTCGGAATTTTTTTTTGATTTTCCGACAATTTCCAGGGTGAATTTGGTCATTTGATACAGTACGGCATCAGTTTCATACTATTTCAATACTGCTTCTAATCCATCATTCCGCAACGCCGTAAAAAAATCAAGCGACAAGGGGAAAAACCGAAGGTTGCAACCCCCTCTCTTTCCGTGGTCCAGGGGGTGATTTGACACAACGTCAAATTAATTTATTTCGAAAGTATTTTATGCATAGATAATATTTTTTCATATGCCGTACATTTTCGTTGGTTCAAAAAGTCTGTGACATAACGGCACCGGATGAGGAACCGTTTCACTTCCGTTAGACGTCATAGTGATTTTATCATATTATCAATTGTTCTCTTCAAAAATATGTTAATGCCGTACTGTATCAGATGGCCATAAAGTACCCTTAAAATGGTAGCGTCATTTTCATGAACCTAAAAGATATGGTCTGCATTAAAATGTACTTACGGCATCATTTTTTCCTAATTTATTTATGTTAATACTATTTAAAACATGGGATACAATGTAGAAAACTGCTATATTTCATTAATATATGATATTTAAATTACTGCAATAATATGCAAAATTTCAGTTTTTGTATTTCTCCATAATTTTTTTCAGAACAGTTTCTTTTGAACGGCAATACTATATAACAATTGTATTTTACAATATTATGTTAGAAAAATAGTTCCCGTACAGGATCAAATGATTTTACAGCTTTATAAATCAAGAATACGATGAAATTAAGATAATTATTGATATACATTCAAATGAACAATCATTTCTTGACGGCATTATTTTTAATAGTACTTTTAAGTGCTAGATAATGTTTTGGAACCGAAGCCGTACTTTATCAAATCACCCCCTGGACCACGGAAAGAGAGGGGGTTGCAACCTTCGGTTTTTTCCCCTTGTCGCTTGATTTTTTTACGGCGTTGCGGAATGATGGATTAGAAGCAGTATTGAAATAGTATGAAACTGATGCCGTACTGTATCAAATGACCAAATTCACCCTGGAAATTGTCGGAAAATCAAAAAAAAATTCCGACTTTTTGGATCACCATTTTTTTACGGCACTACGCGTTTTAGTATTATTTTTCATGGATCTATCGATGGTAACAATGCCGTTCAAAAATATATGACCAAAATGTACTCACTCTACCTGTACTTTTGAATTCTCACCTGCACTCAGTTGGACAGCTTACAAGTGACGGCACAATGCTAAATCTTATTATTTTATGCTCTTATATCGTTCTACATAGGTCATCTGGTGGTTCAAATGACCCATCATTTTTTTAACATGGGCCCATAGTCTATATACCTATAGTTAAATAAGTAGTTTCAGATTAAGTCTCTTATTTTTGTACTCTCTTTCCTATTCGCTGTACCTACTAAACGACATATTATGTAAGTTATTTACAGCCAAAAAAATATTTTTTTTCTTTCTATTTAAGGCAACGACATCGACTCGCACAAACCCCCACCACCGGCAATAACAAATTTACCAAACGCCCGCATGCACGCGTTACGGCGAAAAAATGAAGGTGATTGTTTGCACTGACTTCTTCTTGAGTGTGAAGAAGGAGCGGCGCTTGGGCTCGTCCTTGGCGGGCGCGGGCAGCGTGTGGCTGCGGGCCGCCGGCGCCGCCGAGCGCGCGCGCAGAGCCTCCAGCCACCACGACATCTCCGCCTCGTCGTGCGCCTGCAGCAGGAACTCCGCGCCCATCGACAGTCTGGAAACAATGCACATACAATAATAACACATGGTTTTTTTTTGTATTTTCTTAATGAAAATAGAATACGATTATATGATTTCTTTTAATACGACTAGGTAGGTAGAGTAGATTTCAAATTTAACGGGTATATTTGACCACTCATACTACCTAGAAGAGGCGTTTATCATTGATATACATACATAAAAATAAATTGCAAAATGTGTTAAGCGCATAGCTCGACAACGCCTTTACCAAAGATGGTTTTACGGCAAGAAAATTTAGAATAATTGCCGGAAAACCCCTAAAACAGCCATTTTCTTTCCCATGCAAAAAGTCAATTTGAACTTCGAACGGGCAGAATGATGTCTGCTGACGCTTACGGAATAAATACCTGAAGGCTTTTCAAGGACTCTAGACTTAATTGCGTGTTTATTGGGATTATTTAAACACCTGCCAAAGTCTAGTAGGGCTTGTGAGTGAGTATAATTCTTGTATATGTACAATCCCTACTAATCCCTACTAATATTATAAATGCGAAAGTAACTCTGTCTGTCTGTTACGCTTTCACGCTTAAACTACTGGATTCGAATGAATGGATGGAAATTTGGTACAAAGAAAGTCTAGAACTTGAGAAAAGACATAGACATTTTTACCCACAGGACATTTTTAACCGATAGCAAAAAAGGAGGTGTTTGAAGTCGCAGGCAGAAATTACTTAAAAATAAAGAAAATATAAGGTAATCACCTCAGTCGGAAGACGTGCTTCTTCTTAGTGTAGTTGGCGGCGACCTCCACATCGGCGCCGGTGAGGTCGAGCGGCGCCTCGCCGCGCCAGTACTGCTCCGGGGCCGCCTTGTACGCCTTCTGGTCCTTGTAGAACGACATGCGCCCCTCCCGGGCCACCACGTACACCTTGTCCCACGATCTGTAATGTAACATTTCACCAATAAATACATTATACAATATTAACTATGGTCTAATCAATCGAAAATTCAATTAATATTTTTGGTTAAATTTTTAATTATAATGATATTTTCTACAATAATGTGTAATGGTGAACACGCTGCCGCTAGTAAAGGCATGGGTGTGGGTTCGAATCCCACTGGGGGGGTCTCAATTCTTTTTTTTCTACAAAACTTCTTGTTTTTGTACAAAAAATCATTATATTATACAATATTTGTATTTTTGTCAGTAATCATAACCATAATTTATTTAGCAAAATAATGCTTCAATAAGCCCTGCTTTAGGTAGTGCTTTGGTTTTAAATTTGATAGCCGTTAACACACGTACAAAAGATAGGAAACAGATTTATCTAGATCAATTTAACGATTCTGAATATAGTTGTGCATTCTAAACCTGTTTTGCTCTTGTATTTCTATAATGTATTGATTTAATAACTGTTTAACCTAATAAATAAAAAAAAACGTTTTTAAACTTTAATTTCGAGTTCACAATCTCCACAAGTTTGTCAACAAATACTAATCAATTATTTAAAGTTTAAAAGTTATCTACAACTGGTACAAAAATTGTAATAATCCAGACATACAGTACCTAATTATTAAAAGGAAAACTAACCTGTTGGAGGCGCGTTTAGCCGCGGACTCCCATTCGTGTTTGCGCACCAACGTGCCCTCCACTCCCTCATCCTCGCTCGCGGGACTAGCGCCCTCTGTGCAACGAACAACGTATTAACAAACAAGTCTAAACTACAAAAAAACAACCTGTATACAAAATACAAATTATAAAAAAGAATACTAATATAATCACGTGATAGGTTTGATACTAAATTGAACCCTAATCCGATATTTCATTCAATAAAAGCCACACAAGTAATATGTTTTTATTCTATAATCATACGACAATAATAAAATCATGCGCACGACACATCAGCACACACAAAGCAATCATTGCGGACATTATCATTTTTGACAGTGGAAAGTGGTGACATAGTACCCAGAATATAATTTTGTTTCCAATATGAAATACTGCTTTAGTCATTACCTGAAATAAATCTGTGTATAATATTACCTATATTTTAAGACCTCTATCTTAGGGAGTTGAAACAGATTTTTGCTAAAAATCGAAGTACCTATAATATTAAAAGTCTGTATATTTTTTAGAACATCGAAACATGAGCAAACTGAAAATCAACGAGCGATGCCCAAGCATAATTCTGAGTCAATTTCATATTTGCAACAGAATAATAACCTAAATATATTATTATTTAAAGGTTAACTACAA
Organism: Polylopha cassiicola; assembly: GCA_038024825.1. Lineage (NCBI taxonomy): Eukaryota > Metazoa > Arthropoda > Insecta > Lepidoptera > Tortricidae > Polylopha > Polylopha cassiicola. The sequence goes on from CP149059.1 coordinate 7,872,894, forward strand.
AATGTTACATTGAACGTTTTTTATACTACGACAATTTAAAATTATCCAAATATAGTTTGCTTTATGAGTTTTCTGCGATACAATTTCCACTCAAGACTAAATGGATCAAAAACATTTGTAATGAGTAAATGAAATAACACTGAACCGCACCTAAACCGGGCCACAAACACCACATTTAAGTCCTAACCGTATTCCAATTAGATATTTTAAATCTATCATCTTATTACGTGAAAAGTCACCACTGTCCACTACCACAGGTACCTTCATCGTCGCTATGGTGCGTCCCGGCGAGTAGCTTCTTGGCCGTCTTCCAACGGAAGCTCCTGAACGGCGACTTGCTTCTCGACCGTGACTTCACCTTACCGGAGCTAGATGGAGTCGCCGGGCTTGAACTCGACCCCGGAGCTGAGTTGGGACAGTGGTACGGGACAAAAGGATAAAGAAAAGGAACGCGAACGTAAATAAAGGGTGAGGAAAAAAAAACAAAACAGAATAATTCAAAGCAACACAAAATTGCGACGCAGCAAAAACAAAAGCATGTCATGCTTGAATTTCAAAAATGTATTTTTTAACGATAACACAAAACAATTAATTAGTTATTTAGAGAGTTCATGCGAGAAATTAAAACACACATACGTGAAAGAATTACCATTCCATTAACTAAAGAAATAACTATATCTATGTTATGATTGTGGTTCAAATTAACACATACCTACTTTCAATAACTGTTACCTAGCGTACTATAATCCAACACCTTGCTACATTCAACGAAAAACAATAATTACTTTATATGCTACATTAACAACACCTTTCCCGTTAACAACACAATCGAAATTCGATCAATATCAACCATCTATAATAATACTATCAATTTAAATGATATTTGTACCAAGACTAGAGTAGAAATAACATTAACACAAATATACTTAAATATATATAGTAGATACTACAGCATGAAAAAATGCTAATTTAATAAGCTATAAAATGGCTAAAATATCTAATGAGTCGGGATAAAAAGTTCCTCGTATAATATTGTTTATTATTTTTTAACACTTCAAGGTTACTGTGCGAGCGTGAGGGCACTATTACTACGCGCGTGCGACAGAGACAAATAGAAAAAGGGCAACGTCCATTTTTCGCTGTGCTCCGTGATCGTCCTTTATGTATAGCACTAGATAAACGTTTTTCATTCTTAAATTACTATAGCTATACACCTACCCTTCTACCTACGTCTCCCTGCCTCTGCTACGAACGCTAGTAGTACATAGTTGTTTGGGGTTAGTAGTACCGAAGTTACGTATAGATGGCGCTGTACCGGTCTGGGAGTTTTTCTGTATCGCGCTATAGAGATTTCCCTCAGTATACATATATAGGTTCTTTATATTTATTAAATGTGCTTCCAAAGTAACGATCGGGTTCTATTTCAAGTAAGAATAAGAATCAACATCATAAACACAGTGCCTTTTTTTGATGTAGGAAGTACATACAATAGTATAATTTGAACCACATCGTCTACAATACTCACTGGTGACACGTGCTGGTTTAGCGGGTGTCTGTTTGGAGGGCCCCGGGCTGTGCGCCGGCGCGGCGGCCGGCGGGGGGGACAGCGGGGGGGAGGGCGCGGGCGCGGCCGCGAGCGGCGCCTCTGCATGCGACACTACGTGCTTGTTAACTACGCTACATGCCGTTACACACTACATGCTGGGACCTTGTATGTGTATTGTTGTTTTAAATGTTATAAGATTTTTGGTCATACTTTTGTTGAAGTTTGCTTAGGTTTCGATATGACCTATTTTTTCAATTCGGGAGTAACGATTAGTCCTCATACGCAAATGCCAAAACGTCCTGTGAGCCTGTGACGAACTGTCGAATCGTCATTTTGTCGATATAATAACATATTGACATGACAAGGGGGGCTAGACAAGTGCCCAACGTTCAACGTTAACGTTAAACGTTAGCAGCAAAATGTATAGGATTTGACATCCGTGAACGTTTATGACGTACATGACAGTCGTTCGCGGATGTCAAATCCCATACATTTTGGTCCTAACGTTTAACGTTAACGTTGAACGTTGGGCACTTGTCTAGGACCCAAGATGTCGACTCGACAATTCATCATAGGCTCCCTGATATTTTGTAATTACAAGATCAAGCGTTACTTCAGAGTTAAAATGTTAGTCAAATCCAACCCTAAGAATATTAACAAAAATAAATAAGCCAAAAAAATTGCATTTGTTTTATTATTAATAGCTTCAAAGTTTACCCAAAAACTTGTTTTAATTAAAAATCATTGAAATATTTATAAATACACGTACAAAATCAACACAAATCATACTACATCAACAGTAAATACCATGCTATGCATGCTAAGTGCTATTATACTATTCTAGATCTACTTAATAAAATCACAGTTAATATAAAAACTACTTCTCAAATACCACAATTACCTAAATACTAAATATCAAATCACCTGATACCCGTTTCATTACCGTTTATTTCAATTATTTATTAGTATTTAAAATTTCCAAAAATACTACTAAATTATAATGATCTTCACTAATTTTGCAAATGAAAATAAGCTATAAGTACAAAGCAGTGAATATAGGAAGCATTATGTGATTTAAAAGAAAGAAAATTATATTTAATACAATTTCTGTATTAAATAATAAAAAAATAAATTCCTTTCTTTTAACAGAGATCAAGTATAGACTAGACAAAGCAAGATACAGAAGCGAGTAAGTGACATATACAAACCTACCTTGTTGACAGCTTCATATACAAATCGGCACGGCACACAACTAATAGTAATAAATAGTACATAGTATAAGGTATATAGACAGAAGACAAGTGTATAATAGTATCAAACCATCACCGTGATTAGCTAGACGATTACATAATAAATAAAATATAAGGAAACAATGACATGTTCATGACACAATGAGAATGACAATCGATATTTAAGTTAGCCTTATTGATCGATGAAGTAAATCTCGCATTTAAATATCGATCGTAGTTATGATTACAAAAAAAATACATGACTAGACTAGAATGAATGACGTCGATGAACGAATAATTCGATAAGAACCATCACCTATATGTAAGAAGGCGGTGATGATTAAAAAGTACGTGCAGAATAATAAAGGAAAAGTGCTAATTAGCCCCAACTACGAAAAAATAAACCTACTCCTAAACGTATATCTCGTTACACAAAAAGCTTCGAAGCTACGTTAATAGTAATTAAACAAAATCGTGTCCAGTTAGAACGTCGGATACTAGAGCGCGGTGTAACCCGTCTAAATATTATAGACACCCATTTAACTACCAATTGAAGCGTCATGCGTGTAGCCGGGTATCTTTTTACATTGGTCGGTTCAAGCGCTCTGTTTACCTGGCTGGGAATGCGGTCGCTCTTGGGCCTTCTCAGCCGCTTTTGTGGATGTTCTCCTTACGACTACGCGTGTGCATGAATGGACAACACATCGGTAAGTAACGGCTCTTTATAACTCACGTAGGACTCGATCGGCGAACGGTATACGAGTTTGGAGTGACAAACAAGACTTTGGTAGGGATTTTTTTCTTATTCCATTTGACAAGTGTTAGTTGACAGTGACAATTTGTGATACATTAGCTTTATATAGTTGTTTTGAAGCCCCGGTACAAAAACATTATGTACAGTCAACGTTAGAAATATCTGACCCCACCTGATAACCGTCTGAATATACCTTGAAATTCCGACCCATGTTTTTTAGGACCGTTTTCGGAAATTTCACTCGTTTTATATGAAAAAATGCTTACCAAAACAGAAAAAATGCGATAACGACTAGTCAGGTAGGTACCATTAATTATTAATACAATATTCATTCATATTTTTTTAATAAGGAGCCTGTCAAATTGTCCTTGTCAAAAAAACAAAAAGTCCTTGTCCTTTGTCAATAACACTTATCATTTCAGTGGACATTTTCAAATTTATTTATTTTTCGTTCGCCGTCCGAATGCCTACAACGTACAATAAGGGGCGAATTTACAATATGTAAAGCGGCAAGCGCTGCCGTAAGCCAACGTTGCGCCGTCGTGGTGCAAAACGTGCTTTATCGTATACAACTTTAAAGTCGATATTCGCATAATCGTCATGTATGAAGTAACTCCTTTTGTGTTATTGCAATATGCAAGCATCATTCACCAGTATACGGTGAGGTTAGTGGAAATTCTCTCGTCATTTAGGGTCGTATTAATTAAAAGGTCTTGAGTGAAATACGTATTAATAAACACATCTAATGGAGTAATGTCAAAAGTAGACTGGCATTTTTGTCGCGTATCGAGTTGAGATGTGTCTATTAATACAAGCCAAATTAACTAAATCACAGAAAATTTATCTTTTGTATATCTTAAGATGGACGTCACTCAAGACCTGGGAGCCTATGATGAACTGTCGAATCGACATTTTGTCATCATAATATCGACAACATTGTCGACAAGAAGGTTTGTCTTATCGATATTGTTTCGTTGTCGACGTGAAGAAACGAGACGAAATTGACATAAGATTTCTCGTTGTCGACAACGTTGCCGATTTTTGACACACCGCGAGAATAAGACGACGTCGACACGACAAGATGGCGACTCGAATATTCACCATAAGCTCGCTTTATATTATCAATACGGGCGGTAGTTTCATAGATCGGGTGCCAGAAGACATTACACATGCGTGCTTACATTGCAATTTGTGGTTCCAAGTGATGTTAAATTTCAAATCGACTTATATATTATTATTATTCAGAAATTTTACCTAATTTTTATACTATGAATAATTTGCACCTGGTACATACCTTCAACCATATATATTTTCCGAGAACATACAAAATGTATATGTTTGAAGGTATGTAAATTCAATCAAACATCCATCTTCATTCAGAGATCATTATCAAAGAAGATTGCATTTTTTTAATATATGTGACTAAAGAATAAAATCCTACTTTGTAATTAATTGGTCATATAAATAGTCGACCAATCAGATACGTACGAGATTCTGGACTGTACAAAATAATATACTTTTTTTGGCTTTAAAACACTTTTACATGAATACGATTTGACCTCACACTAAGCTAAACCTGTCCTATATTAGTTCCCCATATTTACGATTGTCGGTATCATAGGCTCTATACTATTATCAACTACAATTTGATATAGTTTGAAATTAAAAAACATGTCAAAAGTAATAAGTCCACTCAAGAAAGCTAAAAACTAGTCTACTGCTGGACAACGTGCCATTGACATAATTAATATGACTATAATATGACCACCAGCACTTCATAAATAAGTACATAACACAAAATTTTTAATAAATGCACACAAAACTTATTACCGAGGCAATAAAGTTCATTTGCATATTTCTAAAACTGTGACATGTATCTTCTTCTGACCTTCATAACAGCTTCTATAAGCCTAAACTGAATAAATTTATTTTTGATTTTGACAGTACCACCTAAACAATTATACTCGCTAGTCACAAATATTAAGCAATCATCTTCCGTCCGCGCGTCATGATTGGCACTAGTGTTACCTTGCGGCTGCGGCTGGTCCGGCGAGGCGGCGCGGTCGACGGTGTCTCTGGCGGCCGCGGCGGCTGCCTCCGCGGCTTCGCGCTCGCGTCTCTCCCTCTCGGCGGCTTCGGCCAGCTCTTGGCGGCGCTTCATCTCTTTCACCTCGAACTGGAAGGTGGTTTAAGGTTATTCACGGTCCGTATTGTGTTGGTAATGAATTTTCATCCGAAAATTATTTTCCTTCAATGTAAACTGAAATATTATAATCTGTTACTACTCTGCTAAAGGTGCCAGATCGATGCCATTTTTTTGCCTTAAATATAAATGAAACTGTTTTTGTTATTTACAATTAATTCGATGACTCATGTTTCAGCGGAAAATGATTTTCGGATGTTACCTTCTTATAAGTAACGACTAATAAAGATATTTCATTATTATATACATTGATGTCTGACTTGGTTAGGCAAGTAGGCAGTGGTTAATGATGCATTATTATCAATGTATAACACTGAGATTCCAGGATTTTTTTTGCAATAACTAGACTATTGGCTTCTTTAATCTTTGCTACCACAGAATTTCTTGTAAAGAAATTAATATAACAGCAACAACACAAACAAAAACGCATGCAACGCAACATTCAAGCTCACCGAAGCATCTAAATACATCACAACTTACACAATCCAAGTAGTTAAAGTACCAATCACCTTCGGGATAGAGGAGTTTTCTAGTTTGGGACAACAGTACTAGGGAGGAATTCAGGGGGACATTTTTAACATCCTTCCCTAAGTCATTGATAGCCTTGTTGCTACTAGTCAAGCCGGGCAGCGAGAGCACGGCAACTTCGCCCGCACTATCAGAGTCAGAGGGTTTCTTTTTGCGTGAAATTTTCCGTATTAACTTTTTCAAACTGCCCGATTTTTGGGAGCTTTCGCTGGAATGTCTCAGTAGAGATACGTTGGGATAGACCAGTTGGGTGGATAGACGCTCCCACAGGATAAAATCTATACAAGACAGGTATATATTTCTCTCATCGGCTTCGGCGGGGTATTCGAAAAATACTGAACTGTAAATATCTGGGGACATTAAAGTGTTGCCTAAGGGTGAGCTCGGGAGGCTGCTATTCTCAGAAATGGTCGACAAACTATTCTTCGGGCACTTAGTCCAGAGGAACGAATCGTTCCTGGCGTACTGTCTCGCTAGATTCAGAACTACTTCCTGAGGATCGTCCAAATTGAACCTATCGCTTGTGAGCATTATGTCGCGAACTACTTTACCTACGGGAGTTTCGTTTTCAGGTATAATTAAAGGTTCTAGGCTTTTTCGTTTTTTAGGGGGGAGAGGGGGTGGGTATTGGAATTGGAATTCGGACTCGTCACACTTTTCCCAAGGCTGTACACTGGGCCACAGTGTCGTTTGTCGGAGTTCAAGCTAGGTTAAAAAGAAATAATTAGAAAAAAATACAGTGCGAAAATGTACAAAGCAAAATAGTGAAGAACAGTGCACCTTTAACTATAGCGTTAATATGTTGTTTCTACCGACACCACTAAGCATGCATTTTAATGTAAAAAAAACTTTTACATGCCATAAATCATACAGCGATTAAACAAAATATATCTATTTAACAAATCCAAGTGATCTTAAACCAGAACGCATAAGAATCATAACCATCACATACTAGATTCGATAATCCTTACTAATATTATAAATGCGAAAGTAACTCAGCCTGTCTGTCTGTTGCGCGTTCACGCTCAAACTACAGGGCCAATTTAAATGAAATTTGGTACAAAGAAAGTCTGGAGCCTGAGAAAGGACATAGGCTACTTTTTAACCGACTGCAAAAAAGGAGGAGTTCCACGCGGACAAAGTCGCGGGCAGAAGCTAGTTACTCTATATAATCATAAAATAACCATTTTCAAATGACTAGACTGATCTTATGTATGGAGGCCATTCATTTATGGTTTAGACTGCTATGTCAATTTGATTCTCTTATATATCCCTTGGACAGCTATGTAGAGCTAATAGGGCTAAACAAAAGCTGTATAAGACTATTCGTTCGTATACAACCTCTATATAAAACTAATAGAGCTATACAAAAGCTGTATAAAACTGTTCGTTCTTATACAATCCTTATATAGCCTATACAGTTACTAGAGAACTAATAGAGCTAATAGAACTACACAAATTGTATAAAACTATTTGATCTTATACAACCTTCATTTAGTTTGTATAGAACTAATAAAACTATAGAAAAGTTGTTATTTTTATACAACTTCTACATAGCCCTATATATAAAAAAAATATTTTTAATACGAGTAAACATTATTATAGATCCTATATAGAACAACGCAGCTATATTTTAGTATTCATTTTTACACAACATTCATACAACGTACACAGAACTATGCTGTTGGAAAACACCAATATACATACATATAAAATATGTAGTTAGGACATACCGTGGTGAGTCTCTGCAGCGCGCTGAACCTGTCCTCCTGCGCGGCGGCTGACTTCTCGAACGCCTCGTGCTTCTTGATGAGGCTCTCGACCTCGTCGATGGTGTGGCCGAGCTCCTGCGACATCAGGTACGGCTCCTGTGCGATCAGCCACGCCTCCGCCACCGCCGCGTCGCGGGCGAATTGGTACACCTCGAGGACTGGACAAGAATTCAATCGTTATCGTTTAAACTGGTACAGCTCGAGGACTGGTAGAGAATAATATGTTATCGTTTAAATTGGTACACCTTACACCTCTCGGACTGATCACGAATCAAATATGATCTTTAGCGTTAGACTATCATCACGCATTTCAATTGAACGATTATAACGGAATTAACTCGCTTATTTTTTAATTGCTGACGTTACTTTATACCTGTAATGATATATAAATAATTCATATTTTAAAACACAAGTGTTAGTTAAATTTTATAATTTCACTTAGACTATCGACAGCTCAGTCGGCTACGGATATGGGAACTGTAAAGTTTTCGAAACGTTAGCAAATAAGTATGTTCAAGTTAATTTCGCATTGGTATAAAAAAGCTGAATAATCCGGATAGCACGTTTTTTAGCATACAAGTTTTTATAGTTCGCACCTTCGGTGGCACAAGGGCACAATTGTCAAAAAATCCAAAAATGAGCCAAGTATACAGAAATGTTCCAAAAAAATTTGGAACATTTCTGTATACTTAACTGAATTTTGGATTTTTTGACAATTGTGCCCTTGTGCCACCGAAGGTGCGAGTTGTACAAGGGCTTTATACGAGTATCCAGCTTATGTGCAAGATCTTATGCACATTTTTCTCTCAGCCATCTACCAAAAAATAAATTAAAAAACAGTATATAACTCACTAAGCTGCAAATTCTCCCAGCGCTCCTCCCACCGGCGCAACAGAGCGTTGCGCTGGCTGGTCAACAGCATCAGTTTGTCTTTGATATCATTCGACGCGTAGTGTTGCCGCGAGAGAAGTTCCTTGCCGAGAGACAGGCACGCCGAGAAATTGTCCTCACGAGTGTCGATCTCCGCCTTTAGAGACTGGTGGTTGTTCATTAGCAGTTCCACGCCGCTTACGTCCCTGGGAAAGCGTTGTTAGTGTAATATTGCACCTTATTACTTTAACATAAAGTACAATTACATAATAATTTGACGGACAATGAGACGCCTGAATACGCAATGAAATCTATACAAAACTGAAAATAACAGTAATATTTTTTATCTCAAAAAATTCTCTCGTAAATAACAATTGCACCGTTTTACACAGACTAGCTAACTTTACATTTACAAACATTCTATAATAACATACAAAAAAAAAACAAGTGCGAATTGGACTCTGTACGATGACGAATACCATCATCAATAATAACGGCAAAAAAAAATGTTGTAATTTTATTGTGTTCTATAGTATCTGTTGATATAGTGACAACAGAAGCACAAACATTTGTAAAAAAAACACTAACAATCACGATTCATTAGATATAACCTGGTAACCTATAAACAGGCGGAAAATGGACCCAGTAATAAAAACCCCTTAAACTTTTAGATATTATAGACGTTCGGCCCGGCTTCGCACTTTTCAAAATATTCTATAGCCTATGTTACTCGTGGATAATGTACTCGTAGCATCCGAATAGTGTTTTTTTTTTTTTAAAACGGTCCATTAGTTTTTGAGCCTATTCATTACAACCAAACAAAGTTTTCCTCTTTATATATATTAGTATAAAAAAAAAAGAAACATAACAAAGATACATACCTCGGCTTCTCGCCGGTGTTCATCTGGCGCACGACGTCGTCCATCCACAGCGTGAGGTTGCGCACCTGGTTGAGGAAGCGGTAGAGGTCGTCGGCGTCCTCGAGCTTGCCGCGGCGCGCCGCGCAGCCCGCCTGCAGCGCCGCCCACGCCTCCGCCACCTCCGCCTCGCGCCGCGTGATCTCCGCCGCCTTGTCGCCCGCGTACGACGCGCCCAGACGGGCGCACTCGGCGCTTATTGTCTCCACCTAACGTTCCAAATTGCGTGTTATTTTATGTTTTTCTAGCGGTTCGACCCGACTTCACACGGATCCCTAATTTTTTTTTTTTTTCAATATACTTATTCTATAGCCTATGTACTCAGTAGCTTTTCAACAGTGGAAGAATTTTTCAAATAGATCCAGTCGTTTAGGAGGGGTGCCCCTTATATAGCATAACATTAATTGTCATATATTGAAAACGCATAACAGTCTTGGCATAACAATATTATGCATAACATACAATATGCATAATTATAAAATGGCATACTGCTTAAAATGCATAATAATGAAAAAGCATAATTTTAATTAGTATAACTTTATCTGGTATAACTTTAATATGCATAACAAAATAAATGCATAAACAAGGGGGCACCACAGTTTCCATAAAATGGAAAAGTCGATTATTGAGATACCGAAAATTATCTCAGACAGTTTTTCATCATAAATTATTACAACAATTCTAGAAACTTTCAATAGTCATTCATACTTGTCTTTATTCCAAAATTATCAGAAAAGTAGGTTAGGTTAGGTTAAAACTGCGACACTTGCATGATCGATTTGCTACCAGAAAAGTAGATCAGTTTTTAAACATATTTTTTTCATTTTATTGGCCCCAATAGATGAAAATAAAAGTATATGTATGAAAACTTTTTTTTTTCAATATTGAATATTGAAAATTTGATATACATTATGCACACAAAAAACATATTTAAATCAATTGAGGTTGTGAACAGACACTTAAACTTTTCATAATTTTTCATATTTATAAAAAATAATTTTAGGCTTTTTATTTTTATGCTAGTTTATCGTTATGAGTATTTACATTATGCGTATTAAAATTATGCATTTTCAATTATGCTTATTAATGTTATGCTGATTTACAATTATGCTTAGAATTGTTATGCTACTTCAAATTATGACGATTTATTTTATGCGTTTTAATATAGACCCGTTTAGGAGCCTATTCAATCCAAACAAACAAACTTTTCCGCTTTATAATATTAGTATAAATATACATAGTATAGACTAGCGGGCGCCCGCGACTTGCGTGTGTGCACCATCCTGCGTCAAATGATACACTACTGATGAGTAGTGTAGTGAATTGTATAGTCTGTCATTTGACTACTTGATAGTTGGTAATCGGTTGTCGGATGTGAACTATTTCAAAATAGTTATTAATTTATAATTTATCACAATAGTACATGACATTATACCTCTCTTAGTTGAGCCTATGATAAACTATCGAGTCGACATAATATTGAGAACGTTGTCGACAAGAAGGTTTTATCGACACGAAGAAATAAGAGATGACATCGACATGATAAGATTTTCGTTGTGGACAACGTTACCAATTTTTGACAGATCACCGCGAGTTAAAACAACATCGACATGACAAGATATCGACTTGACAATTCATCATACGCTGTCACCGCTGTCGTGAGTGAAACGTATCGATGAATTACGCGAACAGAGAAGTGTTCAGAGACCGCAACATGGCCGCCGCGTGAAGTGAGTCTCACCTGCTGCTGCAGCGTGCTGAGGTCCTGCATGAAGTTGTGGTGCTTGCGCTGCAGCGCGCCGACGCTGATGGCGTCGCGGCCGAGCTCGTCGCTGACGCCGCGCGCCTTCTCGTTCACGCGCTGCAGCGTGTCCTTGCAGTCGTGGAAGTACTTGTGCAGCTCGCGAGACGCGCACAGCATCTAAAGATTATAATATATTTAGGTATGTTATCTTATCTTATATATAAAATGATTTGTCCTGAATGACTGACGGATACGCGCACAGCCTAAACCGTTGATCGTAGAATCCTGAAACTTGTGAGTTGTTTGTATGGTGTAAGAGACCGATAAGAAGGGATTTTCTACCCTTAAAGGGTTGAATAACTTTTTAATAACCGCCGTAAAAAAAACTAAAAGGCAACAAAAACAATAGCGAACTGAAAAAAAAAATGTCTTTTATATATCGACTATTATTTTAGTTGCAACGTCTGTTATTTTTGAAGTCGGTGCCAGCTGGTGCAGCAACTCTTCACTTACCTAAGTGCTCAAGTTTGTTTAAGGCTACGCGACTTGCGTAATGTAGAAATCACTTTAGCGTTAAAGTATCGTCAGCACATTCGACTAAACACATTGTCTGGTTTGGAATACTAGTTCCATTGCAGACCCGACTCTATTTAAACGATACACAAGATCCAAATACCTGCGTCCTCGTCTCGATGAGCTCGAGCAGGTCCTGCCAGGTCTCCTTGAGCCCCTCCTTCCACTGCGCGATGGTGGCGTTGTCGGAGTGCCCCATGGCGATCATCTGGTCGGCGATGCGCTCCGCCGTGGCGACGCGCTCCGAGCCCACCGCCTGCGTCTCGCGCGCGAACTCCTTGAACCGCTCCCATAGCAGCTGGGGAAAGAAACTTGTTACTTACGACTTGGACTTTAAAATTTAGCTTTAGTTATTTTCTAATGTGGGCTTCTTCGAAGAGTTTTCTATGAAACGTGTACAATATCGGGTGTCATGACTCCAACCAGCGAACCAAATGCGTTGTCAAACAAATGCAATAGTAGATAAAAAGTATTTATTTGTTTTTTTGTTTAAAAAGCTTGTTGCCTGGGAAAAGCACGTAAGTTTGGGTTAATCACAGCGTGCATAATAAAAACAGGTAAACATACCTGTTTACCTGTCGTGTCTCATATTTTTCAACACAAAATGACGAAATGACAAAATGACGGATTTATTTTTTTAAAGCACGAAACGATTGTATCGATCCACCGATTTCATATGGTTTTGCAAGAGCACAAAATGTTCCCGTACCAATGGACTGATCACCCGACCGTCGCTACACGATCGTCCGCAACTAGAAATAACAATAATAATCGATCCATGGCTACTCACAGTGACGTGGTCGTAGTCCTGGCCGAGCTCCTGCGAGCTGGCGACGAGCTCGCGCTCGGTGATCCACTGCTCGAGGTCGTCGACCTCGCGCGACAGCTGGAACAGCCGCAGCGCCTCGTCCAGCTTGGCGCGCCGCTCGCCGGCGAGGTCCTTCAGCCCGGCGTACAGTTTGTCCACTTGCGATTGCTTCACGGATATTTGCTCGCTAAAAATTTAAATTTGCATTACTTTATCGCTACATAGTAGGCTTCATGATCGCTGGATTTAATAAATGAAACGCCTACAGTTAAACTGTGGACTGTATTTTAATTATTTTGTTTTTAAATGGCGGATGAGTTGCCTCGTCGCATATAGGTCGGAACAGACGGGCAGTGTTGCCAGATCTTTATGTATGGATCGTACACATAGTATAAAACAAAGTCGCTGTCGCTGTCTCTCCGTCCCTATGTATGCTTAAATCTTTAATACTACGCAACGGATTTTGAAGCGGTTTTTTTTAATAGATAATTATTTAGATAGTTCATGAAGCCGGGGCAAGTCGCTAGTTTATGTAATAAAATACACTGTATAGATAAATAGATATTTTTTATTACGAGAAGCGTAAGATAGATTCGGCGCGAAGTCCCATTTCCGTTCCTAACTGAAGGAGATAAATAAGTGCACTGTATAAAAAAGCGGCTAGTTTATAAGCCAGTTGCAATAATATTGGTATAATTTATTGCGATAATCCAAATTCTGTAGAATAGTCTAGTTATAAAAATAGGTTATAAAACTTGTACTGAGTGTATCTGTTAAGTAGTAACTATTTATTAATCTATGGTACTGACCTGAGCGGGTGTTCCTCGCTGGTGAGCTGGCGCACGGTCTCGCCGAGCTGGCGGATGGTCTGTGCGTAGTCGTCCACGGCTTGCTCCAGGATCTCGTGCTTCTTCATCAAGTTCTGAGCACTGATCTCATCCTGTAACAAGATTATGCGAGCATAACTTCCGATGGACTGCGCCAAATTGGATAATAAGCATATTTTTTTTTCTTTGTCCAACAAGTAGGTTTCCAAAAAATATTCGACACAATAAATGCCAAAGATAAGCGCTTCCAAAGTACGGGATTGGAGGCTTGTGACGTCACTACCGAAATTTAGAAGCACTTATCCTTGGTATTGTTTATTTGTTTGAGAAATACGTCTCGAATAATTTTTAATAATCTAACTAACGGATTAAATAGATTTCGTTTTCTTTACCCGTCATCCCTATTGAAAAATGGCGTAATAAAATTCGCCGAGTCGGCTAGTAGTAATACATAAATACAACAATACTGATAGTATATTACCTTGCCGCGATCTTCCACCATCATGTACAGTTCCTGTTCGCTCATCCACGCCTCCGCCTCGTTGGCGTCGAACAGGTACTGCTGGGCTTTCTCCCATTGGCTCAAGTTGTCCTTGCGTTGGTCGATGGCGTCTAAAATATTTTTTTGTTTATAACACCAACAAATAATATTGATAAATCAATTTTAATAAATACAATAGAAGAGATATATTTTTTTTAATTTGTCTATACTAATATTATAAAGAGGAAAGATTTGTATTTTTGTGTGTGTGTATGTCTGTAATGAATAGGCTCAAAAACTACTGGACCGATTTTAATAATTCTTTCACTGTTGGGAAGCTACGTTCACCCTGAGGACCGGTGCGAAGCCGGGGCGAACCGCTATAATATATAAAAAATCTAAATAGGGGCGAGATATTTAAACAAAAAACTAGTACTAGTTCAAAAAGTATAAGTGAAGCCAAATATATAAAACTAGCGGCCCGTCCCGGCTTCGCACGGGGGGACTTAAGATTTTTTTCCCCCGTTTTTGAAACATTTTCGGTTACTGCTCCGCAACTATAAGACCTAGCGTGATATTATATAGCCTATGTTACTCGGGGATAATGTAGCTTTCCAAAGGTGAAAGAATTTTTGAAATCGGTCCAGTAGTTTCGGAGCCTATTCATTACAAACATACAAAAATACAAAAATACAAAAATACAAATCTTTCCTCTTTATAATATTAGTATAGATAAAAAATACCTTTAAGTTCTCGCCACCTCGCCGTAAGTTCCTCAATGAGGGCCTTGAACTCGGGCGACGCCTCGTGACCCTCATCGATCAACTTCTGTCCATTGGAGATCACGGTCAAGATCCTCGGCTCGTGGTTGTCCGTCTCGGTCTTCAGCGACTGATTCTTCTTCTGCAACATCTGCACGTTGAACAGGGAGTTTCCGTAGTCGGTGCTGGTAGCGAGGGGCATCTTCTCGTGTATCCACAGGTTCTCATCTTCCACGTCGCGACGGAACTGGAAGGCCTCCTTCTTCTTCGCCAGCTGTCTCTGGCGCTCCAGCAGCGGAGCCTTGAGCTGCTCGAACCGATGCTCGACCAGCTTCTTCTTCTCCTTTATCTCCTCCATCTTGTCGGGGACGGTCTTCTGGAGATACTCGGCCTGGGTCTCCAGCTCGGTGACCTGCTTGGCCTTCACCGCCATCTGAGTCTCGATCATCTGTTGCTTCTGCATTAGAATATTCACAGATGCCAGATCGGTGCCGGTGTCGGTGTTCTCGATTTGCTTCTCGAGCTCGTTCATCCACGAGTCGATGTCGTCGCACGTCTGGTGCAGGAGCACCTCGCGGTTGGCGTCGAACAAGCGCTCGCCCTTGTCCTTGGTGGTGGTTTGTAGATTTTCGAATTGATCCTGGAGTTCGGACATCTTCGGGGAGATCACTTCGGCGAACTCGGGTTTCTGCTTCATGAGATCTTCGGCTGCGTTCTGGACTGCGAAGAGGCGCTCCTTGTTGGCGGCGATTTCGGCCTCGAAGGCTTGATGACGGGTCCATTTGGAATGCACCGTTTTAGCGGAGCGGTAGGAGTCATCTTGGGAGGTGAGATTTTTCTCTTGCACCCATTCGGCGAGCTCGTCGCAGTCCTGCAGGAACTGGTGCAGCTGCAGTTGGTCCTGCAGCTTGTTCATCTGCTGCGCGGCCTTGTCCCTGTTGGCCTGGCGCCGCGCCTCGATGTTGTCAGCCTTGCGCTGTATTTTGTCCGCGTCGAAGTGTCTCTCCTCGACGAGGCGGGAAGCGAACTGAACGACGGAGTTGATTTTGTCGTCGTTGGCCTCCATCGTCGTGAGGAAGGCCTCGTGCTCCTTGATCATGTTCTCGGCTTGTTCGAGGTTTGTAGGTGGTTCGGTCTTGGCCAGTCTGCAAAGAGGTACGAGTTAAATTTTATGTTAAAAAGCAACACGTTAAATTCTGATTTTAGAGAACCTAATACACATTTACTTACGAGTGACTTTTAGAAACTGAAAATCTAATTAATATATAACCAAAATTTCTATAAAACTTGCAACAGCCACCAATACAAAAACAGAATTTTACAGATGTTCTGCATATCTTATATTTGAATTTATGATTTAATTTTCTTAGCACTCGATATATCATTGCTAAGTTTGGAATTAAACAACTATTAACGGATTTAACTCGCGTATTTTTATTTTATTTTATTAGCTGACGTTTCGGATTCTTTACAGTCTAATGTTACATTTTTAACATTAGTATTTCATAATTCAGAATAGGGTAGTTTTTTCAAAATTTGGAATTTATATATAAGGTAGTTTGCATAACTGTATAAATCACTTTAGCGTTAGACTATTGTCAACTCAGTCGTGCTACGATTATGGAAACTGTAAAGAATCCGAAACGTCAGCTAATAAAATAAAATAAAAATACGCGAGTTAAATCCGTTAATAGTTGTTTCATTCCAATGTGTAACCGCGAAGGCATCAGAAATTATTATTGCTAAGTCTATCACCAGATGAATCGTAGTAAACTGTCCAAAGACATATGTAATACCTGAGTTCCTGGTGCGTGAGCAGCCCCTCGGCCTGGCGCGCGTCTCGCTGCAGCAGCTGCAGCTCGAGGCTCTGCGCGAGCAGCTGCTGGCGGTTCTCCCACATCTGCTGCAGCTCCGCCCAGCCCTCGCGCAGCGCCTTCAGCCGCTCGCGCAGGAACATGTACTGCGGGTCGTCCTGCGTCGACGGCTCCTGTTGACAAACAAGGCTATTGCAATCAATTTGAAGGCAATGGTTTCTCGTTTCATATTTCTTAGATAATGACGCTAAAACTAACAAAATTTTATATTCATAGTAATTTCACCAATCTTGATAATCTCAGCCAATCTTATATAATAAAATAATTGCCCATGTTTTTTTTTTATGATTTTCCATATTGCATAATATTTACATCTTTTTCCTAAATATTGAAAGTACGTTTTTTTTTTTTCAAATCTAACTGGCAATTCTAGTATTCAATTGAAAAATAATATATAAGACCTTGAGATGCTGTATCACAGTACTTTTTTTTATTATTCATCAAAATCATAAGACATATTGTCAATGATGCAGCAGGTGGCCTTTCCCGAACGAGAAGCGAGTAAAATATATACGTATTATTATAACAACCAGGGATGACAACACTATCCAAAGGCAAACTTACGGCAGTGATCTTCTCTCCATACTCCATCATCTTGGCGTACTCGTCTTTGTAGTTGTCGATCTCCTCCTTGATCGTCTGGTGCTGCGACAGAAGCTTCTCAGCCTCGGCGAGACTTGATGGCGTGTCTAAACAAACAAACACTTTGGCGTTAGACTATCGTCAGCTCAGACGTGCTACGAATATAGGAACTGTAAAGTTTTAGAAATGACAGCAAATAAAATAATAATTTCTGATGCCTTCGCGGTTATTACACATTGGAATGAAACAACTATTAACGGATTTAACTCGCGTATTTTTATTTTATTTTATTTGAAAATAAGAATCCGAAACGTCAGCAAATAAAATAAAATAAAAATACGCGAGTTAAATCCGTTAATAGTTGTTTCATTCCAAAGCAAATAAAATTTCAATAAATAATTTTTAATCACTACATAGTACAAAACAAGTCGCTTTTTTGTCCTATGTACGCTTAAATCTTTAAAACTACGCAACGGATTTTGATACGGTATTTTTTAATAGATAGTGATTCAAGAGGAAGGTTTATAGCACCCGTGTGAAGCCGGGGCGGGTAGCTAGTTTATATATATAATACCTTCGGAAGCAACGTCGGTCTGTGTCTTCGTGAGCCAGGCTTGGAAGTGGTCCACGGAGCGCAGGAAGCGGTGCAGGTCGCCGGCCTCTTCCAGTTTAGAATCGCGCTCTTTCAACTGAGAATCAAAATTTACGTTGTAGTAAACATTTAAATATCTAAGTGATTATATTTGTAATAATCAAGTGTAAGCTTTACTATAATTCATAGGTATCTGAAAGCCTATAAAAGAGCTGATTGTGTCAGACATATGTTTCTTACCATCTGCGTGAGCTGTTCCCAGTTATCGGTGATGTGGTGCACCCTCTCTCTGATCAGCTGTGCTTCTTCAGGATGCTCCTCCTCTATCGCGTTGGCCTCTCCCTCCAGTGAGGAGATGCGGGCCTGAATGGCCGCCAGGTCTCGCTCCATGCCCGACAGGCGGCGCTGGAGTGTCATCACACCTGTTGGCAATACACGTCATGTAGTTTAAACGTTATACGTAACTAGCGATCCCGGCAGACTTCGTCCCGCCCGGCAAAGAATCTATTTAAGTATCCTATGTCCTTTTCCTGGTTCTGAACTACCTCCCCGCCAATTTTCAGCAAAATCGGTTCAGCCGTTCTTGAGTTATAAACGGTGTAACTAACACGACTTTATAAGAAGAAGAAAGATAGGTAATGAATGATTTTTTTATGTCCATCAAGTAGATTGCCAAAAAATATTGGACACGTACTTTTTCTTTTCTCAATCGAAAAATAAATGCCAAAGATAAGCGCTTCCAATGTTCGGGAATTTAGTTACTTGTGACGTCATGGCTAGGTATAAATTGTACCATATCGTGACGTCACCAGTCCTCACTCCCGAACTTTGGAAGCAATTATCTTTGGGATTGTTTAGTTGTTTGAGAGAAGAAAAAATATGTGTCGAATATTTTTTAACAATCTAACTGACTGAAGGGGCAATAGAAATAAATTTCATCTGGCTTACTATCACGGTTCACGACACATGATACAGCCTGGTGACAAACAGATGCATATAGCAATATGAGAATAGTTTTAACCCTTTGGGTACAGAGCCTTAAGGGTGAGACGGACAACGGTGAAGGGTTAAGTTACCGTTAAGATCCATCTCCAGGTTATCGGTCTGCTGTAAGATCCTCTTCTTGTCCTCGATCCAGGACACGGTTTCGCGGCACTCGATGTGGAAGGTCTGCACTCCTTGCGCGGACTTCAGCTCGTCCTTCTTAGCTTCAGCCTGTAAAGAAAGTGTCATTAATTTTGTGTTTGAAATTGTATTCTATATTATGAATGATTGGGGAATTTTTATCATCAATTATTTCCTACTTTAACCCTTTTACAAAATATTCAAAAAAGTCCATACAAAATTTAGGATCTACCTTTTTTTTTCAGAAGAAACAAAGTCACACCATGGTGTGACATTAACTAGACAACTGATTTGTATGATCACAAAACTTAATGAAAGACGAGACAGTTTTTATAATTATTGCTGCTTGAATAGTACGTACAGGTGACTGTTAACGATAAAAAATCATAATCACCTGATTACGACAAGAAACTGTAAAACGCTAGCTTCAGCCCGCGACTTCGTCTACACAAGATCACTTTACACAATATCGATATAAAATATAGCCTGGTGTATAAGCTATATGATTGTAAAGTTTCATCAAAATCCATTCAGAAGTTTTTGTGTGAAAGAGCAACAAACATACACCCTTAAATACTTTCGCCTTTATAATATTCAGATGATAATGAGATTAGTCGCTAATTCTTTGGATCGCTCTAATTCACCTGGGTGGCTGCAATTTATTCGATACTAAATGTAATGTTAATGGGTGACCTGTTCCCGCAGCGCGCTCCAGGCGGCGTTGAGCGCGGCCTGGCGCTCCTGGATGCGCGCCGCCTCGGGGTGCTCCACGTGGATGAGCTGCCGCGCCAGCTGGTTCACCACCGCCACGCGCGACGCGTTCAGGTTCATCTCCTTGTCGAAACCGTCGTATCTATAAACAAAACATATTATACAATAATTTCTGATGCCTTCGCGGTTATTATACATTGGAATGTAACAACTTTAACGGATGTAACTCGCGTATTTTTATTTTTTTAAAATCCATTAAAGTTGTTTCATTCCAAAACATATACAATTTTGTGTATTTATTCAAATCATGAGCTGCTACTGACAGTTAAACGGGTGGATAAAATTAAAAACGTATGTAGAAGCTAGTATTCCATTGTACACTTGAATTTTGTACTTTGAAGTAGGTGGAAAAAAATAGCAATTTGCAATATTTATTGTTGATAAGTATCTGTTTATTGTATAAATGCTATAGTAACACAAATATCCATGTGAGCAAAAATTACTATAACATAAATAAGGTGCGATTTATGTTATAGTCATTTTTGCTCATACTAGAAAAGTGTGATATCTCGAATAATTTTGCTATTTCATTTAAGACTCTAAGTCGGCACATTTAAATTCATATGGTGACGCATTTCAAGTTATCACCCCGTTCCAGTAAAGGTGCTAAATACTAATAAGTATATTTCTAAGCGCACGAAATTAAATCATCCCACCAATGAAGATATTGAACTTTTAAATATCATAAAAAAAACAGTCAGTATCCCAGGCCAAAAATAACCTTTTCAGTCCTCCGGCCGGAAAGCGCCAACTTTGTGGCCGCTGCGCTCAATGAAATTGCCGCTTTCTGGCTTCGTCGAACAGAAAAATACTATACTGACCTCGGCCATTAAAATAAAAAAGCCTCAGATCACATTTTTGTCAACCTCGGCTTCGCCTCGGACGACAATTACATGTGATCTGAGACATTTTTTATTTTACTGGCCTCGGTGCGTAATGTACTATTTCAGTCCTCCGGCCGGTAAGCGCCAACTTTGTGGCCGTTGCGCTCAATGAAATTGCCGCTTTCTGGCTTCGTCGAACAGAAAAATAGTATACTGACCTCGGCCAGTAAAATAAAAAAGCCTCAGATCACATTTTTGTCAATCTCGGCTTCGCCTCGGACGACAATTACATGTGATCTGAGGCTTTTTTATTTTACTGGCCTTGGTGCGTAATATACTATTACCAAGCCCTGAGGATAACATTTTTGACTTAACTTGAGTTTGGTTGAGGTCATTCAAACCTAAGCTTTATTCATTTTCAAAACATTTTGGATTTCAATATCTTCATTTTTCTTCTCGACTTCACTTTTGGTAGACGTAAATTATTGATATTAGTGTTTATAATATAAGTAGAATTTAATCTACCAACCTGTGCTTCATAATTTCCACATCATCGATGTCTTTAGGCGGCAGCATGGTGTCGAGCATTCGTTCCTTCTCAGCGATCCATTGGTCGGCCGCGTCAGCCTCGGCGAGAAGTTTGAACAGAGAGAGCGCGTCCAATAGACGCTGTTTACGCAATCTGGCTAATTCAGCCAACTCGCCGTGACGGGAGTCGATAGCCGCCAGTCGATCGCGGACTTCCGCGCTGCTAGCGTCCTCTGGACTTAGCTCGCTTGCCTGGTGACAAAAATAAATGATAAAATGTATGTGACTTTCAAACGGTGATAAAGAGTTGAAAAATATTAACAATCAGTAAAAAAATATTTAAAATGCGACATAATCTACCTACAACTAAATCAAATGTATGGTAAGTCTTCTAGGTTCATATTAAAAGCATACATCTATATAGAAAACTCCTGCAGTGCATAAGGGCATATTAATAAATTTTTCGCCTTTTCTAAAGAAGGAACTTCTTTGAGTTAATCAAGTTTAACCTAGATGTGCGAAATGTTACATAACCTCAAATATTACTGCCTTTACAAACTACTCCTAACATCACACTTGTAATTGAAATACAAATAAAATCAGCCAAGTAAAGACCTAATCACAAAATACCTGTTGTTTGAGTTGCTGAATGACGTTGGCGTAATTCTTGAGTTCGTCGGTTACGTCCTTGTGTTTCTTGAGCAGACTCTGCACCTGAGCTTCGTCCACGCCGGTGTCTTCAGACGACACCAATCTGTAACAAATGAAATTGCAGTGTTATATGTTGCTATGTTCGTGTTAGTTTATTTTAAACGGAAATTAGCAGCAATTGAAATCTATGCACGAATACAGAACGTATTTTTAATGCGATGAAAAGAGTGAAATTAAGTATAGAATAATATCGGAATGAAACACTATAACGGATTTAAGTTGCGTATTTTATTTACTGACGTTTCAAAAACTTTGCAGTTCCCATATTCGTAGCACGACTGAAACGTCAGCCAATAAAGTAAAATACGCGAGATAAAATATAGTTGTTTTATTCCAATGTTTATTTCGTTTACAAGTTACAATTATTTTCTTATATAACAGTGGCTAACAAGGATTTGAGCTTGATTGTGACTCATAACTATGTATACATAATGATCTATGATTTAAGGAATGAACGAAGTTTAGTATGAATATAAACATATGACTTAGGTGTTGTGACTAAAATCCTTGAGATTCAACTTTCCAAAACAGTCAATCGAGATATAAACGATGTATTTTTTACGATTATCTATAGATTGGAATGAAACAGCTTTAAACGGAATTAACCCGCGTATTTTATTTTATTGGCAGTCGGTTAAAAAGTAGCCTATGTTCTTTCTCGGGCTCCAGACTTTCTTTGTACCAAATTTCATTTAAATCGGTCCAGTAGTTTTAGCGTGAAAGCGTAACAGACAGACAGACAGAGTTACTTTCGCATTTATAATATTAGTAGGGATTATATATAGATTTTCAACCAAGCTATGTTTACCTGAGCGTGTCCAACATCCAGTTGTCGATGTCGTCGGCATCAGCGAACAGCTGATGGTATCTGACGGCCGCGTCGAGTCTGTTCTTGCGGAGAGACACCACGTCTAACAGATGGTTCCACTGGGACAGGATGTCGCGGAGACGGTCCTACACACAATTGGTTATTATTAGACTCTGTTATTTATCAATAGTTATCATATGTAAAGGTATGTGCACTCATATTGAGATAGTCAAAAATCAATAAGATTGAATATTTAAAAAAATTGCATTTCTTGATAGGTTTTTCTCTCTCTTCGACAAGAATAGTTATTAGCTATGCAAAATTAAACGAGTAAATTGGTTAATAATAATAATAATATAGAGAAAAAACTTCTAGAACCGGCGTTCAAGCGCATGTTGCGAAGTAATTTTTTGAATCAATAATATTCAACATTATAAGTAGGATGTCTTTATAGTAATTTTTGGATATCTTTATGACTGTTTTTAGTAATTGGTGACACTCACGAACTGTTGTTTTATTCTGTACGACTAAATGCTTTTGTAATATATAATGTGACTAGCTTCTGCCAGCGACTACGTCTGCAGTAGTCTGCACACGATAAGTACTTTACAAAATATCTTATATCATTCTGTTGTAAAGTTCAGTAGTTTTTGCAAAAAAGAGTCAACATCCAGAAATAAATAATAAATAAATATCTTTGGACAATTCACACCAATTATCTAGTCCCATTTTAAGCAAAGCTTGTGTTATGGGTACTAGACAACGGATAAATATACATAAATACATATAAGACATCCAAGACTCAGGTACAGATGCCAGTGCTCATCACATTGAAATTGTTCCTTTATGCAGGCGCGTGCAGCGATGGTAGCTCATTAAGGCACCAGGGTACATTCATACATTTTAGACATTGCGCCTATATGGAATGCAGACCCTTGGTAAAGTATAGCGTGTTTACCTGTATCCTGTCGGCGCCGAAGTGCCCCTGCGATATAAGCTCGTCCCCGACGGCGGCGACGCTCATCAGCTGCGGCTCGTGCGCCGACACGTCCGCCTCCAGCGCCTTGTGCTTCGATATCAACAGGTACACTGCAACAGAACAACAGTGTTAACAGGCGCGTGCTGTGGGCGGAGCGTATGTATGGCTCCAGGGTAGGCACTTCATAATATATATTAGTGACAATATGCCTGTATGGAATGCACGCCCTTGAGATTTAAAAACCACAATCAAACATGAGAATAAAACAAAAATAGGCATGACGATAGTTTGTTTTTCTTTGACCGTGAAGTAAATCATGGAAAATTATTGGACACGTAATTTTTCATTTTTTCAATCGAACAGCAAATGATAGAGATAAGCACTTCAAACTTACGAGGGTGAGGTCTCGTGATGTCACGGGCACTCGCTCCCGAACTTAATAATATCTTTGTAATTTTTTCATTAAGAAGAAATACGTGTGCTATATTTTGTCTACGGCTAAATATGATTTCGTTATCATTACCTAGTCGTCATCCCTATTATAAAGATAAGCACATCATAAGCATTAATATGCAATAAGCATTTAAAATGAGCCAAATCCCATTTTGGCATAGTTTTTAATAATTTAAGATATTTATTTGTTGCTTACGTATTTTAATACTGTAAACATGAGTCATGTGATGCAAAATAAATCAACATCTATCTTTATATCAAAGGTTCGCTAAACACGCCTATAAATCATATCGAAAGTGACGTCACAATTACAATTTAAAAAATAATAATTTACCAGTAGTGAGGTCATGTCCGATGTCATCAACGGAGACGATCTGCTCCTTCTCCTTGATCCAGTTCTCCTCGTCGGCCATGTCCCAGTAGAACTGCCAGAGCTTGCGGCTGTCTTCCAAGCGCTTTCTGTAAGGAAATGTACAGAATAAAATAATCTCATCTATAATAATAATATGAGGCTGAAGATTTTGTTTGATTGAACGAGATAATCTTGGGAACTGGTCCGATTTGTAAATTATTTTAGTGTTAGATAGCCCATTTATAGAGAAAAGCTGTACAGGCTATATAATATTAGACGCTAAGATTAAGTTGTGCGTCGCTGGGTTTATATTGAAAACACTTAACACAAACTTTAACACAAGAGCTATTACAGCTTCTTCTGAGTCTAAGCAGCGTTAACCATAGACTAAGCTTATGACAATAGTGAAAGGTAGACTATAGTCTATACTTTATTATTAAGTGTGCATCACATAGGAGTGACTTGTAACTATTCCACATGGAGGAACTTCCGTTAGTAAACCTAAATATTGCTTAAATAACAGCGGCATAACTGGGAGGATTTTCGAGAGTTTAAAACTGTCATTATCGTCTAAATATCACTATCATATCACATACACTTAACGTTATTATTCCCAATCATTATAGATATAGCTAGGGACAACAATGACCTGCGTCTCAAACTTTGGAAGAACCGCTCAGTTACTTTTGTTGCTGTACAAACCTGCGTTCAACGGCCAAGTGTACGAGTTCAGCGTAAGCGTTCTCGAGCTGCTGGATGCGTTCCACCGTGATGGCGGGGTCGCAGGGCCGGTAGCCGCCCTCCTCTTGCTCTAGGAACCGCTGCGATTGACCCACTACCACCTGTGGGTAAAGCAAAAAAATCCATTAATATCAGTACTATATGTTTTCTATACTAATATGATAAAGAGGAAAGGTTTGTTTGGATTAAATAGGCTCCAAAACGACTGGTCCAATTTGAAAAAATATTTTATTGTTGGGAAGCAACAGTATTCCCGAGTGACATAGGCTATAGAATATTTTGAAAAAAATTAGGGGTCCGTGCGGAGCCGGGGCGAACCGCTATTATTAATAAATATGTAATGAGATAAAAATGGGGTTAGCGGTGCTGGCGTTACAATGATTTTATATCGTCCCTACTTATCTATAATAAGCTATTTTTTATTGTGAACACCGTTTACTAACCCTAACAAAATAAATATAATTTGAAATTAAATTTCTAATTAAGCTTTCATATGCAACCTGTTGTATGCCAGAGGCGCGCACGTGTAGTATGAGATCCAGCTACCATATTCCACAGATGAGATACTAGCTCTTCTATGTTAGCTGGATCTCATACTACACGCGGCGTTAAGCATTTGGGTTCAAAGTGGTACTAAACTTATTAAACTTTATTGTAA
Source organism: Polylopha cassiicola (assembly GCA_038024825.1). Classification (NCBI taxonomy): domain Eukaryota; kingdom Metazoa; phylum Arthropoda; class Insecta; order Lepidoptera; family Tortricidae; genus Polylopha; species Polylopha cassiicola. The sequence goes on from CP149059.1 coordinate 7,898,905, forward strand.
AGTGTTTTATAAATCCCAAAATTAGAATCATCTTACAAGAATAACTGGATATTCAAGTTACATAAAATGAATAAGCAATCTCCATCTTACTCCAAGAATGATAAAGTCGGTATTACCTTGACTCGTTCACCGAGCACGTTGATGTCAGCCTCCACGAGCGCGTGCTTCTGCAGTAGATCCTCGACACCCATGAGATGTTTTCCATAGTCGTCGGTCAGCAGGCGGAGCTTGATCTCCTCCATAGAGTCCAGGATGTATAGCATTTCCTATTGAAACATATTAATAAAATAATTTCTGATGCCTTCGCGTTTATTACACATTGGAATGAAAAAACAATTGAATTTAACTCGCGTATTTAACAGCGTTGGAATATCGTCAGCTCGATCGTGCTATGAAAATGGGAACTGTAAAGTTTTCAAAACGTCAGCCAATAAAATAAAATATCCGTTTACAGTTGTTTTATTCCAATAACTCTACTTTATATTTTGAATGGAGTCACTTTAGTAGTATGTATATATAATATGTTTGGCACCGCATGAAACTCTTTTTTTTTTCTTTTATATATAATACACCTACCTTGTGTTTAATAATATAAGATGCTTATTTGTTAGTTATATATTTTGAATACTGTAAACGGGAGCTCTAAATATGAATGTGGCGCCTCTCCCGCTTCCCCTGTCACCTCTCCGCGCACTACTGCGTGTACCCAGACCGCCGATATGACGTCACGAGGTCAGGTGCACAGATATTGTGACCGGGTTGTGTGTGTATGTGTGTATATGTGTGGCGCACCTGGAAGTTCTGCTGCAGCTGCAGCGAGAGCTCGAGCCGTGCGCGGCGCGCGCGCAGCAGCTCCAGCAGGTAGGCCCACAGCCGCAGCACGTTGTCGCGCCGCGCCATCACGCGCTCCATGTCGTGGTATCTGACCGGGGGGGGACACACAATCAAACCGACCGTACTGTGTATATGTATATACACACCTCCACTAACCACCAAGGGCGTGCATTCCATACAAGCACAGTGTCACTAATGTATACAGTGTCTACCCTGGCGCCATACTTACGCTCCTGGTAAACATCTAACCATTGCCACAAGAACCCATAGACAGACTGGAGCCGCAAATATTACAGATTTAGTTTTAAGAGATAATTTTATTTATGCAGTATTTATAAATAAGAATATAGAAAGATAAATAGCCAAATCGGTCGATCCTTTAACTCTAATCGGATTTCAATGTCATACAAAAAACACACCCTCCAAGTTTCAAGTCTCTATGATCAGTGTTTATTAGGCTGTCCGTGTGTCAGTCAGTCATTCGAGACAAAAGATTTTTATATATTATATACTAACTGACCTAGCCAACTAACGTATCGCGTTGTTAGAGTTTTTTTTTTAAATAGTGATTAGAAGGGTAAAACTTTAGTGTTGTACCTACTTATGTATTTTTCAATGTCAAATACTTAAAAAAAAAAAGTTTCGAGTAAAAAAAAACTCCCTTAACATTTGGGGGTATAAAAATAGATGTTAGCCGATTCTCAGAACTACTCGATATGTGCAGAACATTTTATAAATCCAGCCATTTCAGAGGAGTTTGACAACTAACACTGCTTCACGAAAATTTTATATATTAGATAAGATATTATAGATCATTCACCTCTCAGCTTGCAATTCGGAGCACACGGCGACCACGGCCTGCACTCTTTCCTCGTACGCGAAGATGTCAGTTTCGATGGCCTCGTGTTTCTTGGCCGCCGCCTCGACGGCCGCCAAGTCGAAGCCGAAGTTGTCCTGGCTGACGAGCCGCTGGTTCTCTGACAGCCAAGTCTCACGCATCTGGGCTTTGCGGTTGAATCTGTGAGAAAAGAAAAATATGTATAACAATTCTCTTGAATTTATTATGTGGTATAATTTTAAGGTTGATCCCACACTAGATGCAGCGCAGTGCAACTGTACACTGTCATGGCGAATGTAGTAGTTACTAAGGTGCATTTCATTAAAACCTTAGTAATAAATATTTACTTGTTGTAACTATAAATAATGTAAGATATAACAAGTTGAAAACAGGCTCCTACACGCTCACCTCAGTAATAGTACATTACGCGCCGAGGCCAGTAAAATAAAAAATGTCTCAGATCACATGTAATTGTCGTCCGAGGCGAAGCCGAGGTTGACAAAAATGGGATCTGAGGCTTTTTTATTTTACTGGCCGAGGTCAGTATACTATTTTTCTGTTAGACCAGGGTTTCTTAACCTTTTTGCAGTCACGGACCACTTTTACAATTTAAACTATACCACGGACCCCAACCCATAAATATTTTTGGAAATAAAAAAAAAATATGTTACGATATGTTCTGTACTAATAAATATGCTTAGACTGACTGACCTACTGCGGACCCCTGACATACAAGCTACGGACCCCTAAGGGGTCCATGGACCCCACGTTAAGAAACCCTGTGTTAGACAAAGCCAGAAAGCGGCAATTTCATTTAGCGAAGCGGCCACAAAATTGGCGCTTTCTGGCCGGAGGACGGAAAAATAATAATTACTGCTGCTTAAGCGGTTATTTATACATTGAAAAAAAATAATTACATATAACGAATTTAACTTCCATATACATATAAAATTAAGGTGACATTTGTAAACTTTAGTTTCCATATTCGTGGGTTTCCATAACATGGGTTCGCCGATACTATAGTCGCAGACATGTAGCGCGTATACTGTCACATACTGCATTGCTTCAAAAAGCCGCCGTGGACAAGGGTACACAGTTACACAGCTAGCGACCGTTTTGTAACTGTATCGATGCGAACACGCGACTCGTATCGCGTTTGCACAGCTGCAAATAGTCGCCGTGTGCGTGGGCCTATAAATATATATTTTTTTATATATCTCACCTGGCGGCCAGCTGTTCCAGCTTCTCCTGTCTTATGAGCTCCTCGCGCAGCGCCAGCTCGCGCTCGTGCTCGGCCTTCTCGAGCCGCTCCCAGGCGCGGTTGATGTCGTGGATCATCTTGCCCTCGCGCGGAGTGTACGGCTTCTGGTTGGCGGCGCGCATGCGGGACTGCAGCGTGAATAACAGCACTTCCAGGTTGCCCTTCTCCACGAACCTAGATAAGAAAAATAAATTGAAATTAAATTTATTCTGTTTAAGTACTATGGAATAACTATATTATATTTTACCCCTGCCACACAGTCGCGCAAAGACGAGTGATGTAGCCAGGAAAGTAGTACAGTTTCGCCATTTGTCAGGTTTTTTGACGCGATAGTGTAGCCGAGGCAGTAAGAAGTCTGCGACGTATGTCTCCCCCAAAATACTCTCATTGTGATTTTTAGCTTTCCACATACAATCTGTGTGAAATATGCATCTTTATCCATATCTTATGTGGTCGTCCTTAACTCCGTTAGTCTCTACGTATTTGAAAAATAAATAGTTACTTGTTATAACCATTTTAAGTGAAACGGCGTATTACCGCGTGTATTTGTAACACCTTAACACCACCAAATTTCTGTGTTTTTTAATGAATATATAACTTATATTTAATAAAACTTATGAATTGCTTTTTTTTTAATATAAATCATAGCAACCAATTGTGCCTTAGCGGTATGAATTACAAAACTTTGTGGTCTTCAAGCACGGTTAAACCAATTATCACCACCAGATACGTACTATGCGGTAACGAAGCCACAAGTATTAATATTTCACTATTATAAATAATTTTATTAGTTACATCAGAATTCGCCAAAAGTGGAATATATGAATAGTCAGTCAGCTGAGGGTTTAATAAAACATACGTCAGTAGAGTAGTGAATCATTTGACGCCAATGTATTGATCCTTTTTCTCAAACTACGGAAGCTGGTAAAATCACGCCTTTATATTCCGACTATTATTTAGCACGAACAATTCTAGACTATTTACAAAGACAGAAAAAACGATACAAGAAATTTTTAACTATAATATGTGTCCTATTCATATTGTGTTTTGATTTTTATTTATGTTACATTTATTTGCGCGTAATTACCGTAAGGCATCATGTCCGCGTTTTATACATTTGAGTTTTATCTATACTAATATTATAAAGCTAAAGAGTTTGTTTGTTTGTTTGAACGCGCTAATCTCAGGAACTACTGGTTCGAATTCAAAAAATATTTTTTTGTTGGATAGACCATTTATCGAGGAAGGCTTTAGGCTATATATATAACATCACGCTGCCACCAATAGGAGCGGAGGAACAGTGGAAAATGTGTAAAAAACGGGGAAAATATGAAGCCTTATGAAGAATTACTTATTAATTAATTACACGGGGACGAGGTCGCGGGCACAGCTAGTTGTACAATAAAGAGTAAATAAAAAAAATGATTAACACTCACTTGGGCGGTTTCTCAACGGTGCGGTAGTTAGCGAACTGCAATAACTGTTGACGGACCCCCTCCAAAGAGTTCGCGAAGGTACGATCGCCGAGCGCTTCGATAGTATGCTCGATCCATTGCAACAGATCGCTGAAACACAAACAATAATTCAGTTTACAAATACACACAATACAAACATCGGTCATTGAATATTGAAATAATAAACAGTTTGTTAATTACGTAATCTTTTGAGAGTTATGTAGGTAATATAGAAAATTGGTGCATCTCAAAATTTTAAATAGTTAAGAGAATTCTTCTGTGTGTTCTACGGATGTAGAACATAAAGTTGAATATAAAATTATATAAAGTTGTTTAAATAATGCTTCAGCGCTTAAGTAGGTACAAAGTGATAGTTCAAATTGAACCTTTGCATAAGTACTGTCAACGGCAAATGTAATGTATGCTTATTATAATGTTTAAGATTAGAACCTATATAAAATACATTAACAACATTTGCGATTTAGTTTGAAAAATGACAGTAATTCTGGGATCCCAGTAAAAAAGGGAATAAGGGTAACACTGCGTGTGAAGGACTTATGCCCCTGGGTCACTGGGACCATATTATTTTGACACTTATTCCTCTTCTTCCCTAGCACGCCATTATTTAGCTAAGCCAAGCTGAACTGCTCTGCATTTCGACAGTTTATAAACAGCTTGTGATCTGTGATAAATCTTCAGATCATTTTCCTAAATCTACCAGGGCATGGTCCGGTTTGATCTGGTCTAATCTAGTTTAATCTGGTCTGATCACTGGTTCCTCACCTGGTCAACGACTCGTACTCCTGCATCATCTTGTCGTTCTCCATGGCGATGCCGACGACCTTGCCGATTCTCTTCCCCTGCACCGTTTCCTGCTTCAGTTTGCTGAAGTAGTGGTAGTACGTCACCACGTACGTGATGATGGACTTCTCGTCCGGGTGGTCGACGGCGATGTCTAGAAATGTCAGGAATTCAAATTAAAAAAACTAGCTATGTTCGAGTCGAACTCGCGCAGGAAATGTTCCCTACCATTATTTATAAAAACGGCAAAAAAAAAAACATATCTGTTGTATGAAAGCTTTCTTAAAATGGTATTTTAGTTAATTTTGTTGTTATAAAAATTGCAACTGGCTAATCACGGTTTATGAGCTCAGTCACAGACAGCCTGACAGACGAACGTACAAACAGCGGAGTCTCATTTATAGGGTCCCGTACCGGTACCCGTGGGGTAAGGATAAACCTTTGGGTACCAATTCCTGAAACCCATTCAGTCTCGCAGTAGCCAGTTAACTTCGCTAATTTAGGTTTCACTTGTTTTTTTACTATATTTTCTAGGCGGAAGATAGTAAATTATCAACAGTACAATGGACTCAAAATGTACTTAAAATTTAAACTCTATCGCGTCTTAAAAAAAGGTAAAAATTACCTAACAACAATTATCAAAATCAACTAATTTTACAACAGCTTATCTAAAATATTTCAGTAATTAATTTCAGATGAATCCAAACGTAACAAAATCCCAATAAACATTACATTTTTTCTTCATAATTACAACATCAACACAAAACCAAAGCTCACCTTCGGCGTCCAAAAGTTTTGTAAGACCAAGTTTGTCCTCAGCGACATTGAAAGCGTTGTTGAGGTTATGTATAGGATTGCTCTTGTGCAGTTTCTCAAACTGTATGAGGTCGGGTCTGTGCTTGTGTATGATGGCGTTGAACGCCAGCCCGTCTCGCCAGGAGGTCGTGAAGTTACGCACATTCACGTTGTTGTATCCTGCAGTCTTCATCTGACACCAGAGGAGAAGAGCATCCTTGGCGGACTTCGTCTCTTTGTTGTCTGTCTCCTCGATTGTGATGTCTTGGATCTGTCGATGGAAGTATTTGAATGGTAGATAAAAAATACCGACATATATGTACGCGCTTAACTTCCGAAAGACTGCGACAAATTCCTTTTTATATCATATTCGTCTATATTAGGACAAGGTTTGTATAGAAAAAGGGTATTATTAATAAAATCAGTATATCGCACACCTAGATCTAAAGGGAGCTAACTCAAAAATCTGAAGATTTTAATTAAACACACGCTAAAAAAAAGGATCCGATTCCTTACAACAATTTCGCCTCTCCCGAAAAAGTTACTTTTTTTGAGTTAGCTCCCTTTAGATCTAGGTGTGCGATATGGCGGTACTATGTTCGCTGGGTCAGCTAGTTTTGAATAACAAATTTTAAGCTGTTCAGTACTATCAAGCAAGGGCGGGTCCAGCTTTTTAGTCATGGGTGGGGGTGTCAAACAGTCAAATTCTATTAAAAGATAGTGATTTGATTGAAGCAATAAGTTTAGAAAAATATCTACCTATTGCTATTGTTCATGACCCCCGTAACCCTCCCTGGATCCGCCCTTGCTATCAAGGCTAGCAAATACAAAAATCACATGAAAAGGCGCGTACACTTCATACATTATTGAAATTGTACCTATATGGAAAGCCTGTACGAGTCATTTTATAGTATTCTATATCAGCGTTAGAAAAATTAAATATACTTAAACAAGCAAGAAAACCACTTCAATTCTATTAATAACAAATAAATGAATCATGGTGCGCCACCCGACTCCACCTCAAATGGCATGTTGATATTAGGTCAACTTTTATAGTATATACGTACACTTACAATACTATTACGTGATACGTATTTTCCATTCATGTTAAAGAGTTCGGCATGTATTCTTAGGTACATTCTTATTTTCATAATATCATCAGTCTTAATAATTTGTGATGCCTTCGCGGTTACATTAGAGAGAAACAACTATAAACGGATTTAACTCTCAAAGTACCTTAGCGTAAGACTATTGTCAGCTCAGTCGTGCTACGATTACGAATACTAAAGGTTCCGAAACGTTAGCAAATAAAATAGAAATAGGCGAATTTAATCTGTTATAGTTGACTAGCTGTCCGCCCCGGCTTCGCACGGATCGTCTTTTTTTTATAGCCTAAGTCACTTGAGAAAAGTGTAGCTTCCCAACAGTGAAAGATTTTTTTAAAACGATCCAGCCGTTCTGGAGCCTATTCAATCCAAACAAACAAACAAACCTTTCCTCTTTATAATATTAGTATAGATTCATTCCAAAGCTTAATTTTCTGGCCACTAAATTACTAAAATGTATAGTTGTCGTTGACGAATAGTTTCATTTCCATCATCAATGTCCTTACCTGGAACCGAAGAATGATGGTCCAGATAAGACCAAGGCTGAGTCTAGGATTGCCGTCGACGATGTCGTGGGACCCCATGTTCTCGAGATGCACTCGCTGCTCGCGCAGAAACTGCAGCGCTTTGTCAACATTCTCCAGGCAGTGGATACGCATCTTGCCTTTCGTCGGGCGCGGCTGAAAAATGGAAAAAAATGTTAAGTTATTAGTTGCTAAGTGCGCCACTTAGGACTGTGTGGAGTTGGGTAGGTACAGTTATCATGTATAGTAGTCATGGTGCTTAAATATATCGACACATGTCTTTCAGTCTTGACAGGCGCATTCTTGCGTTAGAGCGTGTTCAAACATATTTGACCACCATAAACGATGCGGTAAATTCAACTCTGTGTAATGTGTAGTTATAGAGATTCTAGGTTTTCTTTAAACCGGCCAAATATTTTTTAAAAGAATAGCATCTTTTTTTTCCGGTCATTAAATCAGTATCTTCAGAGTTTCAGACACAATAAAACATATATATTTTTAATATAAATATGGCAAGTCCGACCATGTAACTTAAACTCGACTAGGATATCGTAAGATGGTAAAATGTACTACATTTTACCATCTTACGATATCTGAAGCATGTATTCATGATTAAAGCCTATTATCATATTAAGCGTAAGACAGTTTTATAAAATCACCATTTAATCCTTACCAAATATGACAGCAGAATAGCTCAACGTCATATTGTTTCATTGTTAGCCAAAAGACAATAAAAACTAACTGCACGAGAATAAAGCGAGATGCATCTAGGCACGTACAAAAGATTTACTTGATGTATTATGAGGAGCTATTCTTGTAGATATTCTTAAATATGTCAGTAATTATCAAAGAATAGATAATAAAACTTCTTTACACATATTTATTTATAGCATTCTAGGTGCAATATTATTTAATAATATGTGAAAACTTGTCGCTTCTATCACATTATAAATCTACTTTTATATATAAAATGACCAGGATTAATTACAAACACATTACCACAAGTTTATTCCGTTTAAATAAAGCTCATGTCATATTCACATAACATATAAAGATATCACGTAATTATAAATTAAAGTTTAACTTAATCATTTAAATGGATTTAAAGAAAAATCTCGTAAACAACCAGACACCAGGCTCATTTGCTTCCTAAATACCGTTTACCAGCTTTGAAAAACTTCAAAACCCTAGAAAATTCGTATATGAATTGGTATTCAACTCACCAGTCTCTCTCCAGATAGCACCTCCAACAGTTTGATCAGCATTTTGCCGTCTCTCATGTCCACGTAGAGGTCACCGATGCGGTTCCCCACGCGGACCAGGTGAGAGTTCACCCATTTCTGGAAGGTCTTCTTCTGTACACTTTCTCGTTCGTCTGGATGAGACAGGAGAATGTTACTATTTGTTCATGAGAATAGGAATGACTAGGTAAAGAAAATGAAATTTCATTTAGTCCGTAAATTAGATTATTAAAAAATATAGGACACGTTTTTTTTCTTTTTTCGATAGAACGATAAATGACAAAGACAAGACTAACTAAAAAAATCAGGAGTAGAGCCCGCGACGGCACGTTATGGTATAAGCTGCACCAAGAACTGTAGAAGCACTTATCTTTGTGTTTTTCATTTGTTTGAGAAGATAAAACCAGTCGTCGTGTCTAGAATCTGTTAGGATAATAACGTGGAGGTGACGTGTAGTTTTTTTTTAGCTGCCTTTTTCACGAAGTAAATAATAAACATCTTGTATCGCAAAATTCGCAAATAAAGACTTGGTTAACATCACAATCGTCAAGTATAACTGAAAAAATGATGGCAAGCGATTTGATAATTTATTTATATTAGTGAACTTTTTTAAACCTTATAAATTTATATACTACGTAGAGCATTAAAAAAAATGTATCGCGTTCGGAAGGGGTTGCTGTCTGTAAGAACGACAATTCGGAACAAAAAACCAAGTAACAAAACAGACCTGGCCGGTCATAATGAAAGAGGACGTATATGACGCTCATATCGGAATGAAGAAAAAATCAAAAAGTAAAAGAATGTTAACACATTAACCGCCAGTGAGGTCGACCGCGGCTGGGGGACCAGATCGGCGGCACTGCCCCGAAGACCCGGGCCCGGTCGGCGTGCTGAGTCTCCCGCGACATTGCACTAACAACGGTACGGCACGGTGTTATGTTCCGTAACCAATATATGTAATTAGACACTTGGATCGGGTTGCAGTCGCACGCCCTGAAGCGGAAAGGGTTGGTGTTGTGCTAGATTCACAGGGCAGCTGTTAATTAAAAAAGAGTTTATGTGGGAATGCACCAAGAACAGCTCCTCTTGATTCTTTAAAAACAGAAGTTCCATTCTGGGATATAAAACGAAAGACAGCAAAAGGGAACGGTGAACGTTCGAGACAATTTTCCTGTGACATTTATAGCAACGAGGATAAATAACTTTAACCTGACCTTTATACTCGGCAACAGAACAAAAACCAGACCACACCTTATCTACTTTAAAACCATCACATATCACATAATTTTAATTAACCAACTCTTTATTCTGAGTCTACTAACCTCGAAGTTCTAGAACAACTTTATCATAGTACACTTCTAAACCGGGCACTTCTATGTCGACGCCTCTCTTGATGAGATCGTAGCACTCCGTGGATGTCATATCACTGACACAGCCGCGACTGAGCACTGCCCCAGCTTAGAGGGGAACGGGAAGAATCAGAGCGACAAATCTGAACTGACCAGTCGAGGGACATTCGATACTAGTGCTCCAGATAACGCCGGTATGTTAGTTACTTCACGCAGTTTTCTTGTAATTTAAAAATGATCCACAATTCATGTTCAAGTGACGCCCGCATGCGTGTTTAGCGTAAAATAAGAGTACTCTTCAAATCTTAGATAAATTTGTATTGATAAAGTCGTATCGCGTACACAACATAATTCTATGGGTAATGGGATAAAACTGTGCTTGCGAACGTTCGTTACTCCTGAAACGGTACAGGAAAAACGGAAGTTGTGGCTTTGGAACGATAAGAGAGTACTGTCTGTGTTAAATACGAGCGTAATATTAATTTGTAGTTTCAATTAATTCTATACCAGACAATTATATTTTTGCATGACTATTGACATGAATTCATATATTATTCGTCAAAGCTGTGTTATACCTGCTTAAAAACCTTCAAACAGACCCTAAGTTGCGTTACCACATGATTACTAATCCAATAGGAACTGGAGACTTAATAGTATTATTTACATATAAAGGTACCAATTCAAAAAAATATTCCAATTATCTGTTCATTGCCTTCGATTCTTTATAATCAATTTCACAATCAACGCACTTGTTTATCATATTGCAGGATAAGTTCGGTGACACAAATACGACTAGCGAAGTAGCAATAATGTTATATTATCAGAATGATTGTTTCTAAGCATAGCTACTGATAACGTCCCCTTGAATAATGCAATTGCTCATAAAGACTAATGTCTTTGAATAAACAGGATAAGATTTTCCCGATATATGGGTTATAGCAACTAGAGAGAACAACTACAATAGGTTTTTTTGTATTTTGTTTGTACAATTACATGTATCTGCAGTGCGCTCCTTGCCTCGCATATCAGCATTTAGTGACGTCACGAGCCCCCACTCTCATTGTTTATTTATGAAAAAGACTCTTTTGCTAAGCCCAACAATTTAAGATAAAGTAAGCGATGAACAAATTATACTTTTAAGTCTAGGCATTCATCACACTAGCTCACCAGCTAGTGATATTCAAATACATCTCAATCTTGAAGGCAAATTGCCGCCACCGCAATGTGACGTCACTAGCCCCCACTCCATAAATATGACGCGCTTTATCTTTGTCACATTTTAGATAGATAGTTAGATAATTTAAAAAAAACATGTATATTTTCCTTTCTCAAACAAACAAAAACTGACAAAGATAAGTGCTTCTAAACAGGACAGGAGGCACGTGACGTCACGTTATAGGGTATAATATACCATATTATTATCAAGTTGTCACGAGCGTTCACTCCCGAACTTCTAAAGCACTTATCTTTGTCATATATTGTTCGATTGAAAAAATCTAATCTAATCTATTGTGAACTCACCAGCTAGCGCCTTGATGCGCGATCGTTCGAAGAGTCTCGAGGACGAGTTGCCGCCGTCATACTCGTACTCGTCGATGATCTCTTGCCCGTGGCCGATGGAGGGGTCCCATCGGGACACCGTGATGTCGGTCGTCATGACGACGACTCTCTCCTCACCACGCCACGCTCAACCTTCTGGAATAAACGAGAAGGAACTTTTATTATATCGTCGATGTATCCGTAACAATCCGGAAACACAGTATTATACAGTACCTATGGCCTTGATGAAGTGGCACGTCAACACATTTCTGTGTTGATGTGCCACTTCATCTATTGTTATACTATACTTTAACAATCAGTAAAGGTAAGTAAATTAAAAGCGAGTGACTTATTCTCGATACCCTGGCTTCATTTGCGCACCCCCACTGCCCAGAAATGCTTTTACATATACCTATATAGATTTGACATCTGTATCTGGGAATAAACATTTCCCAAGGAGTTAAAACGTTCAAATCGAGGTTTAGATAATTAAGATATTGGTCACGTATATACGTATGTGATTATAACTGAAAATATCTTTATATAGTCTGTTAACAAACAATTGTGTCAGGTCTGTTCAATTGATTAAATAGCAGAAAACTAATAAAATTTGGCAACCGTTCGGCATCCAATTTGGTTACTAATTACGTTCCGCATATTAGTTTTAGGTTTTAATTGACTGTCGCCATTGCGACATTCGCAGTTTACTTTAGAAGACGTAGTTTCTATTTTATAATTAAAATATAGTCCACAGATATGGTCGAGTCTTGGTCTTTACTATTTATTTCCTAGAACAGTTTCAGATAACAAAAACGAGACATATTTAGTCATAGTGAAACCGGTCCCACGGGAACAAAAATCTATATCTATTTATTATGAGTCTGTACCTATGCACAATATAAAATCACTTCAGTGTTAGAATATCGTCAGCTTAGTCTGCTACGAGTGTGAGAACAGTTACGTTTTCGAAAAGTCATCATAAATTTAAAATACGCGAGTTAAATGCGTTATAATTGTTTATTCCATTGTACCTCTAATATACCTCGAAGGCATCAGAACGTCTATTTCCTTGTTAAAACGACACTAAAATAAATACCCCAATTACAATTTAATCGCGTGAAATGTAGCAAAAAAACTGCATTTGAGTTGTATATTTTTATTTAGCCCAATGACATCACGCCGGTGATAAGATAAGATAGTGTCTCGAGACGTTCGCCGACCGCCCCGCCTTGTGGTATCAACTGTTATTCAACATTTAAGTAATTCAGGCTATAATTCCGTGCTAACGATAAACGTAAGTCCGTATGAAACCTATATGTAGGTACCTACTCACTGCGTTTATCGTTAGCACGACAGAATTGTAGGAACACACTGCTAGGTTTAAAGGTCTCTAGAAACCTAGACAAGTAACATTAATTATACAATTGTCAACGCATTGGAATGAAATAACGAATTTATGACATTGACAGCTTACGTAGTCATTTCAATAGTCAAATTCTAAACATTTTTATTCGTCGCCACTAATCCACCACGTTAGCTCAGGACTGTTTAGTCCATCCCGATTTGTCCTAATTTAGAGGTCGAGGTTTATTTGTAATCCGAGATTAAACTCTTTACTAAAAAAAAACTATTCCCATGTTCGGATTCCAAGCTCAACCTGAATCCGAGGCTTTCATGCTTCTTGTCTGGTCGCATGATTTTCGAGATGGCAACCCTAATTATAACCTAGAGCGCAAAATATAATATCTACCACTCAATTAGAGTGCACCTATTAATTCCTGTCATGCATGCGTTAAGTGTCCTCGGTAGAATTAATGTTAGTGGGGCAAATTAAGACTGCGCTCTAAAGATGCGAAAAAGTTTCGAAATTATGAACTGCAGCGATACCTACCCTAAGTTCCTAGTTCCTAAAGTAGTTCCTAACCTGGGGGTAATTACGCCCGCGAGAGTAAAACTTGTATTTCTCGGGGGTAACAATGAACTGGTAGTTGTCTCGAACATCAAATTTCAAAGTAACAAGTATCGGCTAGCGCGCAAGTTCGTCGTTGGAGGAGGGGTAGGTACAATGAGTGACCCTAGTTAGGTCATAAGGTTAATGGACTTAAAAAAAGAACTTAGAGATCAATGGAATTTCGATTGATATATCGTAGTTATGACTTAAAAAGGTTAAGAATCACTGCCGTAGACGACATTTTTTTTGCGATTTGCGCCACAGCATTTAATAATTTATAGTTGCATCATCAGACCATACCACATGGTGCAACGGGGCAACTCTCATAAGCATCATTCGCGCGTTAATGGCACCTTTTTCAAGGTATATTTGTTCCTATTATGTATGTACCAACTTCACCTTACAGATAATAGTAGGCATTCCTTATAACAAATGAATTCAGCGGTTAAGGTGTGAAAGCGAAACAAACACTCATGTCTTTATACATTGTTTCCAATCTCTTAGTCATAAAAGATGTACCATTTACCCGATAACGCATGACGTTTATAGATAAAATTCAGTCTTGCCAAATACAAAATGAACACATAATATACTCCTCTATTAAAGCTTGTTTCGACATTGTTATAATGATGTAGCTATAATCAGTAACGTTATACGGCGGTGACCTTCTCACATAATAGAGCAACTCCCATCGAAGGTCCCCTAAGTCAATAGGGACTAGTGTAACGTAGTCATCAACAATAGAATTACTATAGAATACATTATGTATATTTTTCTCATTCATGTTTTCAAACATTCAACATTTGTGCAATGTATATCGGATGACGGACGGTATATATTTAACTAGCTTCTGCCAGCGACTTCGTCCGCGTGGAATAGTTATTTTCCCCGTTTTTTACACATTTTCCACTGTTTCTTCGCTCCTATTGGTCGCAGCGTGATGTTATATAGTTTAGGCTATATAACATGGGCCTTCCTCGATAATAAATGGTCTATCCAACAAAAAAAGAATTTTTGAATTCGAACCAGTAGTTCCTGAGATTAGCGCGTTTAAACAAACAAACAAACTCTTCAGCTTTATAATATTAGTATAGATAAACAATCCTCCTACATCGCTAACGTCGCTATGCTTAATATTCATAAATGGCATATCACGAGTGAGACAGTGACAAACGCTATTTTTTGTGAATAGCGATGAAAAAAATAATAGCGATTTATCTATACTAAGTAATACCTATATTAAGAGGATTGTGAAGCTGTTGATTTTCATACAAAAGGCGATAACGTTTTACACCCAGTAAATATAGTTAGATTTTTATAATTTTTGGATATGTTGTAGATATAATGAGAAACTACGCCTGTACGTTTTGATTTTTAAGAAATATTGCTTACGCTAAAATTTATTAAATTTATTAGATTTATATAGAGATTTTTAAATGCTAATAAATTTTAGCGTAAGCAATATTTCTTAAAAATCAAAACGTACAGGCGTAGTTTCTCATTATATCTACAACATATCCAAAAATTATAAAAATCTAACTATATTTACTGGGTGTAAAACGTTATCGCCTTTTGTATGAAAATCAACAGCTTCACAATCCTCTTAAAGAGGAAAAATTTGTTTCTTTTGTTTGGATTGAATAGGTTCCAAAACGAATAGACCGATTTGAGAAATTCTTTCACTGACGGAAGCTACACTATTCCCGAGTGACAGGGCATAGAATATTTTGAAAATAATTAGGGATCCGTGCGAAGCCGGAGCGAACCGCTAGTTAACATATTAATTCAATCTAGGTTCCATTTCCTTTAGTATAGGCTAAGCTTTAATGAATTAGCTAGATGGAAACTGTCGGACGATTGACGATAAAAAGATGTATGACAATTAAATCATATCTATGATTTATCTTATGATAGGATAATGGCATAATTAAAGACAATCACGTGAGAAATCTGCGGTTATTATTCAAAATGCATTTAAAATGGCATTAGACGGAGCTAGGCAGACAAATGAGTAATAATTAACCCAGAGGTCAACTAAAGTATGAATTGCAAAAAGATGCTATAAAACGCCTGAAAATTTACATGAACATTTATTTGTTAATGAAATAACAAGTTTTTTTAAAACAACTGAAACTGCAACAAGTGCAGAAAGTAAAGTTTTCTATGTACTTTAGTTTTAAATCCATATTCAAATAATTTACTCAAGCTTTGATTTAAAACAGACAGAAGGTTGATAAACATACCAGCATTATTTATTCTTCTTGAAACATTATTTAAATAGCATCGAAAGCTGGATAAAGCCCATGGAATTCTCAACTTTCTGTCATTTAATACACAAGACTCTTGCAAACGCTAATGAGAAAAAGAATCAGGAAAATGAGAATTCTGTAAAAACGGGAGATATATAAATTCAGCTCAGTAAACAAGTAACTTTATCTGTGAAGTCTCAAATACCAAAGTAAACTCAGAGCTATTAGTTCAGCGGCAAAGATATAAATCTAATTTAAAATTACGTGAACAAAATTAGCCGTCATGCCGTTTACTCTTATAATTAAATCCAGTTTGGAAGTTCTATTAAATTAGACTCGCTTTAGTCGCTACCGAGCACCAAAGTCTTATAAAAAAAATACATATATAGACATGGTCGTTAAGTTACCTCATGGACCATGGTTTTTATATATCTATATTTGAAGGTCACTAGAAGCCCAACCTAAATAAAAAACAAGAGGCCTAATCAAAGCAACTATAAGTCGAACAAAGCGATATCGACTAGGCAAGGTGGGGAGTTCGTTGAACCCACACGCAGACATGGCGTCGTCGATACACCATGGCCGCCATTACCATTAAATACGCCAAAGACGGGTATTGCCGACCTACTGTGACAATAAAAACCTTATGAATTTAACAAGAAGGTTCAATTTTACGGGAGCATTTAAAGACTTTATACCTTATGAAGATCTTCGACAAGATGAGCTTTCAATTGTGAAAGCTGCAAATATTTTACATGCTGACATGTTTGCTAAAGTTATATGCAAAGTAAATAATACACTAAAGATTTCTACAAGTGTTGAAGTAAACCATGATGTACCTACTTATTAGATAGCCCGGCTTTTAAAATCAATTCGAAGTCAATGTAAAATCCGCTGCTAAGGTGTACACTTGTACAGCTTCATACCAAAATAAAACAAGCGAGAGCCCGTTATGTTTACAATACCCACCCCAGCAAATCACATACAAAGCACGTTTTTCCACAGAAAAGCCTACCCCTGTCTCCTATAGAACTCCTCCGTCTAGTAAATGACTAGACGTTACGCTATATCCATTATGTGGGGGACATAAAGTCGTCTTGTGTCACGCATAATAACTACTCATGCGACCTTAGACGGACATCCTGACTTCACATAAGGGCGATTGGTATACCGGAACAATGCATATCTTTACTTTGGTAAAATAGTTTGCTTTCATTAGGATTACTAGCTTAAATGGTGATTTATCTCATTTTATTATATTTTATTTCATTTATTTTATATTTTAGAGGCATTATCGATTGCGAATATAAGAATGTTGTGGTTGCAGACAACTTTAAAACTCTTATAATATTGCAGTTCTTTTTTTAATTTGCAAATAGATATATCTCTAACTAGCGGTCCCGGCAGACGTCATCCTGCCTTTTCGAAATTCAAATTAGGTAACTTTAGTTAGACAACGTTTGTATGGGAAAAGAAAAGGGCTGTTTTTAGGGTTTTCCCGGCAATTATTCGAATTTTTCTCGCCGTAAGAACCATTCTTGGACTTCAACGAACATTTAAAAAAAAAATTGGCCAAATTGGTCCAGGCGTTGTCGAGTTATGCGCTTACCAACACATTTTGCGATTCATTTTTATATATAAGATTACAAATTTAAATTTGCGTCCGGTTTTGTACTGGAATGAAAAGGATGAATGCTATTTCGAAAAATAAAATAATTGCTTGTATTGATAAAGGATTAATTTTCCTCTATTTCTCGCGGACTTTAAGAGCTTTAGTCTAGAACTTTCTTTAGATCAACATTTCCATATAACATAATTAGGCACTAACTAAGTAGGTAATAAGTTTGCGATACCAAACAGGGTCGCTTCAATAATTTGCTATAAATATTATAGAAAAGCGAAGTATGTCAATTCTGCTTTATCGATTATTCGCCATAAAGTATATAGGTTTAGTATTGGCTGAGAATTTAATGCTAACACTAAGTTTCCATAAACATGTTTTATAATAGTATGTGCGATAAAGAGACGAAGTTATCGCCTTATACGTCGCTATAGTGGCACTCCTAGTTACAGACCGGCTTAAAATACGCATAGTAATGAATGTAGCTCATGCATACCCATAATATATATGGACATCTATACTAATATTATAAAGCTGAAGAGTTTGTTTGTTTGTTTGTTTGTTTGAACGCGCTAATCTCAGGAACTACTGGTTCGAATTCAAAAATTCTTTTTTTGTTGGATAGACCATTTGTCGAGGAAGGCTTTAGGCTATATAACATCACGCTGCGACCAATAGGAGCGAAGAAACAGTGGAAAATATGAATAGAAAAAATAAAAAACGGGGAAAATATGAAGCCTTATGAAGAAGTGACAGTTAGAAGACTTTGACAGATCTTTGACGAAACAATCGGACGGGCAGGACGACGTCTGCCGGGGCCGCTAGTATAAAATATAATAAAAGTTTCCACCGACATATACTTAAACGCAGCCGTAACAGCTTATAGTAGAAACGTGAAATTTTGACAGTTGTTTTCAATGTAATATCCGCGAAATCATCAGAAATCATTCAATTGTTTTAATTCAAAATGCTGACGCACATAAAGAGGATTTCAAAAATGGGCGAAGTCGCAAGCAAAAGATAATTACATACTTAATTATAAAACCAAATAAATAATTCAAAACCTCAATGCAGTTATTATAGTCGTACTTCTCTAATTCTATCTCAGACGGCAATTTCTAAGAAAATCGACACCAAGGACCGAAACTTAACTCTCGGTTTTGTGTACCATATAAACTTACTTAAGAGTCAAATGCAGAGCTATGTGGCCACGCGTATATACAAATGCAGGGGTACTTCAATACAAATGCATAACTCTGCTGATAGACTGTATAATAAGATGCTGTTATGTATGTATCTTCCATAATTATTACGTCTGTTACAACTGCATTCTGTTTATATAAAGCGCAGTACCAGGTTCATATTACAGGAAATGCACAGGTAATTTTACATAAGTAAGAATAAGCGATGCATGAAGTACTATCTTATATGTTAGATTGAGAAACTGGTAAGTACATTCAAAATTATCCATAAATTAAGACATGGGAAATTGCCTAATCATAAAGCGCTGTTTAGAAAGATATGGTTGAACAAGAAAAACCTAACAGTAGCAACTGGGTCAGATTGATTAAGAACCATACCATATATTCTCACCTACATGTCAGACCCGTTTAAGTCTTGACGTAAGCACATTAAAAAATATTTCAGTTAGAGCGAAACCATTAAAATTGCATGAGAACCAAGCGTTAAACTTTTATACAGACAATACCCGACATTATTAAAAGCGCGCAATTATTAAAAAAGTATTCCCATTCGAGCGACAGGAAACCGTTTTCAACACTACGATTTCAATTCCCATTTAAACTGACAGATGACGTAACCCTTATGTGTATGATAATAAAGATCATCTGATAGATAGTGGAGTAACAGTTAATTTACAGCGGATGTAGTACCGCGATGCCGTCACAGCAGGCCGCGTACGCGACCTGTCGCCGCATTTTCTAACCGCAGCTTAACTTTTGTTTGTTTTCGTTATCGAGGTAAGTTTTTGCTCATTGCTCTCAATTTATGCTTTAATTTCGGTTCAATAACTAAAATGTCTGGGTTTAGATACTAGATTCTCTAAAACATTACCAAATTCACCAACTATGAGCTTCCTGTAGTTGATTTCGCGCACTTTGCTATCAATTTTACTAAGAAAATAAAACATTATCAAAAATTCCTTATATGATAAACTGGTAGACCCAACGGTTTAATCTTATTAAACAGTGGGGCAGATTGGTCTTTTAAGTTTCAACCAAGATTCTAGTCAGCAGAATATCTAACGACACTAGAGATTTCCAGCGCCTACAAGTGTTGACATCACGGTCGCAGTCTTAAAATAGAGTCATTAGCTCAGCAAAACTTGTCGTTGGAGTTATTATGTACCCTAAAGTCCACGTAGACGGAAATATATAATATACAATTTCAAAATAAGTATATCTACACAGACAGGAAATAAATACATGTTAATACATTTTATAAACGATCTAAAAGAAGAAGCAAAGAATCCTTAGAAAATTGAGAAGGATTCGTACCAAAAATGCCTCATAAGTTTACTTAAAAGATTAATCAGTTTAACCAAATCCAGGTTAAAAATCACGCTAGGTAACGTTACTGGTCTAGATAGATTGGGGTAGAGCAGATAGGAGCGGACGGACGAACTAACAGGCACTTCCCTAGCCGTGCCGGTGCGCGGACGAATCCATTAACCCAAATATAGAACCACGCCCGAACGAACTCACGCAGACATAAACTTAGATTCGTAAAATCCTCTATAAACGAACACCCAAGTCCAATATTTCAAGATGTTAATCAACAAAGCCAATATTAGCTAAGAGTTTATACTATTCTCTCGTGACCTTCGGGACTGATTCACCGGCTCGTATTAGTTCATCGACGTGCAATGTTTGTGACTCTACAGTAGGTTACAGATCATAAATTTTCAAGCGTAAAAATCTTAGTGGGCAGCATGGATAGACCCTACGGTTAATTAACCACGATAATACACCTCACCCCACGTGAACCGACTCCCCTCCGCAACATGTTATAAATAATATAAACAAAACAAGTACCGACACGAAACATGAAGCCACACGTCAAAAACAATAGGATATCCGGTCCAAATAGCAACTAGTAGAGAAATTTTATAAATTCTTCAACACTTGCAGAAATACTTGCACCCAATCAGGCCACTTCATACATCAAAGATGTGCTTATTGATCTGGTTTTATCCGCAAAAAAGCATCAATGTCAGTGGAACGTTATTGCGAAGTCGCGCAATCCTTTAGAAAGATATTAACGTCTACCTTTTTCTGTACAAGCAAATAAGGGTGGTGTGAAGTGACATATAAACTGATTATGGTGTGGAACTGCGGACACATTACACACCCCTCGTTAGCTTGGATTGCCGCCCCTCCCAGGGTGGCATACCTATTACTCGGACAGGCGTCACTGACCGGACATTGGAAAAGTGGCTCATTGAATATAGAATGTTAGTCAGGTGGATATATTTAACACACTTTATAAAACCTGAACTCATTTTTGGAAAGAAGCTGAAGCTGTTCACGTACATAAAACTGTAACAGCAAGCAAGGTCACATTGAATTAATTATATCAACGAATGCAACTGTCTCAACTGTAGGAGTGACTACTTCAATTTTATAAATGAATATGGTCATCTGTCTAAATAATACATGACAAATTACGATTGCACCATCCCAACTGAGGTTGAAGTCAATGAATCTAGTGCGTGGGTCGACCAGAACTTTGTAGAAGTAGGATGCGCCTCATTTGCTACCAACAAGGTATTTAACTGGACTTAGACAGTAAACTAATTCAATGCAGATGCCTAAAGAATCCCTAATATTCGGCTCTTAAATGTTTTCTTTTTTTATCGACCACTTTTAAACGGTATTGTGTTTCAAACACGTCCTTTAAAAGGTTTCCTTTAAGACGAAAAAGGACTCAGACACCCCGAAAAGTATTAGATTGCCATTAGGCAATATGAGTTCGGGCAAATTGATTGTAAACAATTCATACGCAATGACGCAAGAGTAATTTCTGTACTACAGTCAGTACTATATAAGTGACCGATACCGCGCATTGTTCCTAAATATACTCGCCGCCGCGGCGTCACCGTCAATGATGAGTAGTATAGCCAATCATGCACAACGAATCATCTTTGCTTCGATGGAAATCATCGTGACGGTCAAGTCTCTAGTGAAGCGTGAAACAGTACAACAGAGTTGGCAGCTTCCTACCGATCAAATGATTTAAAGAATCATGTCGCTATTTCTCGGGGGGCCATGATCCGATTGTTGTGTACGGCAGATCAGCAAGTGTAGACTAATGGACAGTAATGGTATGACATAAGCGTGGTGGCGATGGTGACGTAATCGGGCGTCGGCAACTGCGGCGAAGGCCGGCGGCGCTCGCCGTTGTTTGCGCGCGTCCGACCGGTTTTATAGAGACACATGGACTGCACGTTATCTCCAATGTAGCACGCGATATATCTCCAAGTGCAAAACATTGGAACTGTTATTTGAAAGTTTAATGAAGTAGCGCCCCTCTGTAATACCCATAGGTTCTTTGCAGCTTCCCCTTCGTCGGGATAAGTTACAGGGAAGCAATTGGGCTTGGGCTCGTTACTCTCCAAGTAACTTCTACAATGTAGATGTAATGTCATTTCGTCTCCCTTCGCGGCAAGAGACCGAATACTTATTGGAATTGAACTGGAATAGGTACGTTTCGTTGGAAAAGATGAATCTGTCAGCAGAGGGCGCTTAACGTAATGTTTACGCCCACTTGTAATATCTTTACCTCGATGAAGCGATGACGCTATCGTCTTATTTGGGTCAATATAAGTCTCGACGCCCATAAAAATTATAAACAGACGGCAGACAACCATGTTAGCAATTGTATTCACTCGTAACTAGGGCCTAGACTCTGCAAGACAGTGGGAAAATAATGAAGACAATCAGCAATGAGAGAATATGAACGCAGAATAATCATTTAGGCTTCAAAACGTCCTTATGAAAAATAAGTACGGGCAGCAGAGGCAATTTTTGGGCCCATGCCAACCTCTCAGCAAACGATACATCATACTTTATAAATATTTGAAAAGGAATCGATATATACGATACAGAAGAGCAACCGTACGTAAATAAAGAAATTCGAAACTCGCTGTAGGCTCCAATCGATATTAATTTAACAAATGGGATAAACAGTGGCGAGAAGAAGTATCAAGTTGCAAATTCAACATAAACAAAGTAAGCCTCTTTTAAAATGTTGTGCTGAAAAATTAATAACCCGGAATGGAGGCAATTATAAAAAGATTACATGCTGTTTGCACATTATATAAATGCAGAGAAAGTAGTTACGTTTGACTTTAATTAAAAGCAAGTCTTTAATCAAAGAATCGCACCTAAACAACACCTTACAAAACGGTAAAGTGATTCTGCGAAATGAAAATAGGTTTCGGTTGTGTAGCAGTGGTTTACTAAAGTAACGCGTAATGAATTATTCAATGGGTTTGATTTAACAATGAAATGTGCATCGGGCTGCATCACAATTATGCAGCACTTTCAATGAATATTAATAACTAGAGAGAGCTCGGCAATTGATACATCTATTCTAAACATGACACAATTATTTATTGTAAAATGTTATCTTTTCTGAAAACCGCATTGCGACAACTTTTTTGTAAACCAACACCTTACTTAAAAGTCGCGTTTTCAGTAATTCAAAATCACTATGGCTTTAGACTATCGTCAGCTCAGTCGTGCTACGGATATAGGAACTATTAGGAACCGTAGATTTTGAAACGTCGGCCAATAAAATAAAATACGCGAGTTAAATCCTTGTATATTTGTCTCATTCCAATTCCAAATTCGTCCCATGAAATTGTATAACATCCAGTATTTACTTATTATACCTAACTACAATATGAAAGAACAAAATCCACTCATACGCACTAATTAAAAAAGAGAAGTACTTAATGAGGCCATGCTCGGTTAGAAATTCCATGGAGAAGCTTGAAAGCAGCGAAATAAAGGCAAGTATTGTTGAGCTTTTATAATACCTCCACTGTTATTGTTTATTGTGGTTTCAACACTGAAAGCTCTTACCGCTTGAACCATAAACATGTACCTCAATTTCTTATAATAATGAGCCTGTGAGCTGAAAATTTTAAAAAGTTACTTAGTTAAGTAATAAAAATATTAGACACCTAATTTTTTATTCTCTATATAAGAAAAAAATGTTAAAGATATTTATGTAGATCCCTTTAAAGTTTCGGGAGTGAGGTATCGTGACGTCACGATATGGCATGTTGTTATTTTTTGTCCGTTTGAGAAAAGAAAAAATACATGTCCAATAATTTTTAAATAATCTAACTGACGAAGTAATTTCGTATTCATTACCCAGTCGTCATCCCTATTATAATGTTTCGTTTACCCAGGCAGCAAGCGTGTTAGAAGGTACTTGTTTAATTAGGGTAACAAAACTTTACACAACGGCACTAAGACGTAATTTTAAGTCCATTCACAACTACATATTGTAATTACAATAGGCTGGGAAGCCGAGGGCGTCACGAATTTACTCACTGATTGCTACAAATTGATGTCCAACGACCGGCAAATTGTTCTGGCGAACTAACTACTCTATATTCCAATCGTAGACTGAATAGGAGTTTATTAATCGTGACCATGTAACGCATGAGCTATGATTTGAAAGATTTGATTAGAGACATGAATAGTGGCATTGATAATCATAAAAATATGTAGTGTGAATTCTGGAGCTACCGAAAATTCCATGAATGCTACTGATTTATTCCAATCCAGTGAAAAAATGAAACAAGACTCGTGATACATTTCGAATTTTAGGTGCTACAAGTTGACGCATTTTGTATGATGAATCATAATATAAATGTATATGTAAATAAATATGTAGTGATACTTAAATTATTTTCTATTAAGTAGGTACATTCAATTGAAACATTGCACATTTCATTCAAATTAACCCAAGTAAAAGATAATGCCCGCATTCAACATCGTTAAAACTACAGCAATAATGTCGTGCTTATTTTAACTCTATGGCGATTCTGGTTTTTACGACCGTAGAACCGTCGCCTCTCGCCTATATATGGCAAACTACACTGACAACGCGAGAACAATTAGACTGGAACAATCGTGAAATATGATGCACCCACTGATATATAAAATTAATGATGCGTCACGATCGCTCTGCTCTGCACATGACAAAAACGTCATTGACGCAGCGAAATCAGAAAATCGAGCAGTTATCTGACTTTGCAAAGATAGACTGCCTACGTACGTATGGAGGTATGTGTATAAGTACGCTACACAGATACAGAAAGCGGTTGTTACGTGAGTCGGCGAGTGCATAAGACATGGACTGGATTTGAGGTTAACGACCCCGGCGGAGCGGGACACAGGACTCCATCGACGGAATATTAAACGCGATTCTGAACGGTCCCTATAAACATACACTAAATTATTTGTACTAATTTTAGGAAGCCGGGAAGTAAGTATATATGTCAATAAAATCGGATCATGGACTAAAATAGAAGATTTTGAAGAAACGTTAGTCATAGACGATAGAGGCGAGATGGATGGTGATGAAATATAACATGTTCGGTCCTTTTAAACAGTAACGCTCTGCATCGGAATGGTAACAAAGGCGTTTGTTGATAATCGACTTTAGAAAGGCTCTCGTCTCGCACGCCCCTTCCAATTGTTAGCACAATTAAAGCTTTCATTGCTCAACCGTGAAAGGGCTACGCTACGAACGTCGGTCATTTGTAATTTGTGGCACTCGTCCCACTTTTTAAGGAATTCGAGTTTAAGGTACGAGTATACTTCGAAATGAAGAACATTTAAGTAAAGTTTTAAGGATTTATGACACTACATACCTATTAAGATTCAACCTTTATTTAGAATCAAAATACAATCAACAAAACAAGACTTCCTAGTATAAATTGTAACAAGAGAATTCCAACTCCGGATATTCCAAAAATAAACGTTTGAAGTAACCAGAGGAAATATATAAGAATTAGCTCCTGGCATTTAAATTTTAAACTGACCGAAGAGCACGTTTGTCCGACTGTTAGCAGTTTGGTTCTGTACTGCGGTGGCTAGCCCATGAGTCTATATTTAGGTTTCTATAAAAACTCCGTTGAATTCCGAGGAGTAGTACGCCATAATCGTATAGTTGAAGCTCCGCGATAGAGCAGATTACAATAGTCAACTTTCCCCGATACGAGTAGTAGTAACCTAGTTCACATCACGTCAGTAGATTTGCTCTAATTGGTAATACCTACCTACAAAAAGATCATAAAATTGTATTGGCATAGTCTAAATGAATCTACGAAACAGTGCGGTGTCTATAATCGTAGTATTAACTGCAGAGTCAATTAAATACCAATCAAGCCCAGACCATCCTAACTGTCGGTATCAAATATTTCAAATGTACTGTTATTTCATTATGTCACAGTGCTGGCATGTCTCAGGGTCAATTGGGGGGTCATGCGGCAGTGTAGGGGGAGATAACCAACCAAAATTAATTGCTTGATAACGCAGCCGAATCTTAAAAACTATCATGAACCCGACAAAGTTACCTAATTTTATAGTGCACTGTAGTTTTGTACAGCGCGTAACTAATTGCCCATTAAAATCGAACGAGCATAATCGTAATCAAATTAAAATAATCACACAGCTAATGTCTCGATTGATAAAGCAAGATATGTATTTGTGATAGGTTAATCGTTACGAAATCTATACACTTCTTCATCCGACTATGCTAATTCTTCGGTCATCGTGACATTGGTGGAACAACGTACAGATTTAGCTACTGCCGCCTACGTTTAAGTGGTGCGAATAGTCTATCAAAACATAAATATGCAAATATATGTATGGTCAGCGTGGTCACTGAATTTGAACGTGCATTTGATGAGATCACCTATTATGATTTTGTCATTCATTAGCACATTAATGGGCCCCAGTGTTATCGAGTCTGGTCCCTATGACTCACTTGGACCAGTATCAAGTATTTTTATGCCATACTCGATGTAAAACAGACGTGGTTTGGAATAAATAACGCTGACAAAAACATATTGAATTACGTAAGGTAACTGTTAGACAGCTGATGTTGGAAAGTGAAGTTTAAATACGTATATAAGTAAATACTTCAGTTTCTCACAAGATTGACATTCGGTATTCTTTGATAATACGACTAAAGATCCAAATAACGCGCAACTAAGTGACATCACATGTTATAAACGCATAAGTGCTTCCTTGCACTGCATGATGTCATGGGTGTAACCATCTGCAGTAGATCATTATCACTTCATTCAGAGAAACCTTGATAGGGTAGCATTTAAAACCAAGTTTATTGAGAGACTTCAACCATTTAAGAATATCAAACCATAACAATGCGTCTTTCTCCAATTTTACATCACCTTAGAACAAGCTCGTAATAATTATCCATGACTTTATCAGGTGTGTTCATACACCTTACTCGACTCTTAAGCTAAGATCGTAAAACATATTTAGAAAAAACATATGTGACAGACAGTTGGAAAACCCTGTTAAGCCTACTTATATCCAACATTAGGTAGTGTTCATCGTGTCTGAGAGCGAATGGCCTCGGCAGTGGGAGTGGCTCTGCAAATAGAGGCGGATTAGTGCCCGGCAACCGGAAAGTCTGACTAGAGTCTGGCTAGAATCTAACGCATCCTAGACGAGGTCACGGGGTCGCAGTGCACCAACATCGATAACGATAGAGATTCGTGCATTCTCTCAGAACATTTCGTTCTCCGAAATTCTTAATTAAAAGGTTTTCTTCTGGGAAATATCGTCGGATAAATATGAAAATGAGTACATGACGTTTTGACAATAATAATTGTTTTTGAGAATAAGTGTTGCTCGGAAATTAAAATGATTGACTAACATCTAGTTTAAGCTGCATAAAATTCAAGATTTATTCGTACGTTCTGTACCTACTTAGAAAACACAAACCCAAGTCCTCCAATTGTATAGAATTATCTACCATGTAAATACAAGTAAATGTAAGGATTTTTAATTAATCAAACTGCCAAATGAATTGATAATGTTCTCAATGAATTCTCATTGAAACTAATTCGTAAACAATAGTGTTACGTCATCGGCTTACGAATTACGAATTCCACACGTCATCAAAAAATACTTAAGACCCACATACAAATTTAAATAATATTAAAGTATCAATACACTGCATATTTATGTCCCTAATGGGTAGTGCTTCTAAAAAAAGACATTCCTAATAAATAATCGGCATAGATATTTAAAGAAAAACACACTTCCGTGTCTTCCGCCTTAATTCGTCCTTATTTCTCTGTCTAAAAGCAACGCTGCTTATAAAAAGAAAGAAACAACAAGATGTACAATCACGACAGAATCAACGGAAACATTTCCCAAAACCACACCTCACTTCAAGGTCCCATCCATATTCTTCACCTTCGACCCAAATCCTAATGAAGTAACTTTGAACTTATGACATCATCTGTCAAACCGCTATTGATCCGAGTAAAATAAAGCCGGAATGCATGTTACACATACCAGTATAAATGAAAGCTATCTCATCTCCACAAAACAAAATGCACTATTCATTCACTCGTTTCTCGAAAATTGTAAAGGCACAAATACATGAGCGCTGGGCGCTGTACACGCGCGTCGGGGGTTGGCTGTAGGAATGAGTTGTTCTTGTGCCGCAATATCGATCGGGCTCCTGGCGCCGGCCTGCCGTATATCCCTCGTGCACGCACACCCCTCCCCGCTGGATTTACACCCTTTTTAATACATTTACAGTTATGAATTAACATAGAATTAAAACACGTTTTATATCAAGTGTATTTTGATGCTTAAACGACCTGATAACCTATTGTATCGGCACAATCGGTACAATGTTCAGTGTACATTTCCTAAAAGAAAATCTCGCTTTTGGCAAACTGACCTTGTCATAATCCGTTACGCCCTAGACCTACACGCAAGTACTGAAGGACTTCAGTAATATTAAATTAAGCCTATGATACAGCTCAATCAAGGCCAATAAACGTTTAAGTAGGGCTAATTATGTTAGACTTTTAACCTCTATTTTATTAGAAGTTATTTGGGTGTCTAGTATTTTTCTTTTACACTAGTTTGTTCATAAGATAATCAACATAGACGCAAAGTTAGGAAACGATCAAGAAGCATGCCTGCAACTAGAAAAGTAGGTAGTCACGTTTTAAATTTACAACCGCTAGAATAACACCGTGTAACCTAGTAGAGAAACTTACGACCGCAAGAAATTTAGTTTTGGCGCAGAATAAAGTACCTACGAACTAACTAGAAGCTTCACAATATTCCTACCTGCTTAGTAGGTAGGTATAGTTTGATAATAATATAGTTTTTCATGTGCTAGGAACACTTTTCCATTCCTTTAAAAAAAATACAAAGAGGATCTATTAGCGTGTAGAGTTACAAAAAGAAAGGCATTGTCTTCGATACCACTATTATTCTCTCGGACTTACAGACGTAGTACTAAAGGTTATTAGAAAAAAAAATATAGAGGTAATTTATCGCACTTTCTTACCTCGACGTAAACATCTTAGTAAAAGATAGTCATATAAAACAGTCGTTAACCCGTCGATATATAGGTATAGGTACCTACATGCGTACTTAGCGGACAACATAACCAAGAAATGCCAAAGGCAGACATTTGCGAAGAAACGTAAGGATTAAGTCTGAAGGAAGAGGGAACATTTAACCATCGTCTCGAGCTGTCAGAGGCCGGATGAGCGGGATTAAGGAAATATTCTTGCATCCAAGATACCTAACAATAGGGTTGCCAACTGTCCAAAGTGCCGGAAATTGGGAGAACTCCCGATTTCGGCGAGATTCATTAGATTAATAATTACGCTCTATTACCGAAAAATATAGTCTAATACTTATGGTTAAACATGTACCTTACCCTGCCTAAGTAGGTATTATAAGGAGACCTTCAATGCAAAAACTTTTAGGTGGGTTTTTTTTTTAATTTATTCATGACATGGATGTAGATGTAGTAACTTGAATGTTGCCATACTAGTCTTTGATTCAGTCGCCACACAGTCGCGTGCCTGAACTGGCAACCCCGATGTTACGTGTAAACTGAAATCTTCTGCATTTTCTGTACGCAAGCCGGCGCCCTAGGCCCTCTCAGTTCAAAAGGATCTTGACTTTGACGTAGAATACTTCATGGCGAACCTTTGACATGCGAACGTGACATTGAAAAGGCTTTTACACACTTAAATATGAATGCTTTTTTGAACGCATCCTTGTTTGGAAAATTACTTGGTATCTCTACCTATTTTAAATTCATTTACATTTATTTTATAATGTAGGCAGTACCTAAGAGGATACTTGCCCAGAAAAAAACCTTTTACTTAGGTACCTATTATGTGCCTACCTACTTATCTAATAAAATAATTTGAACAATAGCCATAAATGGTATAGGTACCTACGTAATATTTAATACAGTACAAAGTTTTTCATCAATATGTATGTTATAATTTTCTGTTTTTTAACATGTGGTAACTAAATTAAGTATTGTGATAAACCTTATTGAATTAATTATTAATTACATGTTTTCGCAAATAAGCAGAAAATAATTGGATATTAAAACATTGTAATCAGTTCATTTAAATAGGTATTAAATGAGTAATATACATATTTTTTATTTAATTATTTGTGGTGAGTATAGATATTGTTGTTTATTTATGACAATTTATGTTACTTCAGAGGGTTACAAAATTATTCTAAAATCATAACATTTTGTTCAGTTTTGTTTTTAGTAGGTAATTAGTTGTGTCTATGAACTGTTTTTTTTTTCTGTATAACTGTAAAGTTGACGAGTAGAGAATACTTTGGGTGGTGATAAGCAAATAAAATTACTCACAGGAAAATTATAAAAAGTGATGCTTATAGGTATTTAAACCAGATCCATGTATAAGTATACAATTAATGTTAACTAAAGTATAGTTTTATAGTTTCAGTCAAATCAAACCTTGTGAACCACAGAAATATTCTTAGCATTACATTCTAGTAAAACACTGTTATGTTTTATATTTAGGAATATGTTTTTTTATGTTTATTTTGTGATTGCTCAAATATATATATCCAAGTAGACTTGAATCGGTCACACCCTATTTAATTACCTACATACAGTAACACTTCACTGATAAGTTCAAGAATGTGATAAAATAAATGGCTGCCATATTGCTAAATATTACTTTCTACCTGATATTATTTTCTAATGATTCGCACATAAAATCTAAATGGGTTTATGTTGGCGATTGAATATCATAGAGAGGAAAACGGAGGTAGACATTCTTAGATCAAATAAGCCAGATAAAAAGCACTCAAATCGAAATGTGTGTATGAATGTTTCAGTTGTATAAAATAAAATGAGTAACAAAAAGTGGCCCTTATGAGCAAGAGGTATGACTATGTATGTGTGCATTTAAAGCAATAATATAGCAAATAAGCCTGTAATATTATACGACAGCCTGTAGGTCTAGTGGTCAGAGGCCCTGACTACAAAACCGGAGATTGCGGGTTCAAATCCTGCTAGGGGTAGAGGTCAATGTGATAAACACTGGCATCTGTACCTGAGTCTTGGATGTCTTATATATATGTATTTATGTAAGTATGTTTATCTTGTGTCTAGTAGCCATAGCACAAGCTTTGGCTACTAGATCAATTGGTGTGAATTGTCCAAAGTTATTATTATCCATTTATTCAAAACTTGATAGTCAAAGTAAGGAAGAAAGTTTGTACAGGAGTTAGCTACTCTTAAAAATATTTGCAATAGCAAGCATCCAAAAAAACCTTGCATAGCATTTTGCAAAACAAACAACATACCTACTCTTATCACCACATCTATACCTGTGCTTACATAATTATTAAGCTAAGTAAATAAAATTATTTCTCAAGGGTTACAAAATAAAATTAGTCATGAAAGAAGTATGGTATTGGCTCGACTTCTACATAATATAGCTGAGTACATAAATCATGTAGCAATAAATAAAATACTTATAAGAATATAATATTGAATTAGAAAGCCGAAACCCACGATTTGTAGGCTCTACAGAGAAAACTACAATGACTTCGTGACTAAAAGTACCGCTGTACTTTAAGGGCACTGCCTAATTAGTAACTCTTGTAAGCCGATTACGAAAAATCGACCTGTTCCACTAGTCAACAAGCAAAATATGACTCATTCGTAAAACTAATATACTCAATATTAAATTACAACATACCTTTTAAGCCCAGTAATGCCGTTCTCACACAGTTGTACACATAAATTCGTCGGCACACACAAAATATCACAAGATGCACACACAGTTCTTAATCCAAACTCACGGCACAAACACTTTTATAACAGTTCTCGTTCCGAATTTCGAACACAGAATCATAACCCGCACCCTAATGGAAAAATGTGTTTAAATAATAATGCCGTTCATATATTATCGTCCAAATTCCAGCCGCTACTGCGAGAACGAACACGGCGTCGAAGGCAAGGCAAAAAGATCGTCGGGAAAGCAAGCATCACCTTTCCGCCCATGTCATAGATAAGATAACGATAAGACGAGTAACTGTGAAAAAAAGAATTTGGTATTATACCCACTGTAAAAAAAATATATTATTGTACAATATTACTCTTTTATTTATAACTGTATAATGCGAAACTTTTTGCTTTGTAAATAGTAACTGTTAATTATATTTCTCGAAGTGTACAATTACTTTAATTTATTTGATAATATCTTATTTAATTATTGGAAAATTCGCTTTCATACAATACTTTAGTTAATTGCGTATTTTCCCTTATAAATTCAAAATATTTCGATGCAGTATACTAATAAGAAAAGTATTTGTTATAAAACGACGAAAATATTTCGCTTTTATTGAATGTCTGTTATTGTTTATTCTTTGCCAGAATGATGTCATACACCGGCATAGTTTAGTGAGGAGCAACGTATTTTTGTCTATGGTCGTTTGCGGAATCAATCGATTACAGAACTTCACTAGTGAAACAGAATTGCCAGACTAAAATACCATGGTTATATGTTTCAAAGTAGTGGAACTAGATGGCGCTGATTGCACCATTCAGTCGTGAGTTTCATTCTGATACTAGACGGTTATTTCCCTACTTTCATCACGGGGATTGTTGAGTTTGAAAACATAAATACCTTAATATTCGTATTAAGTTTTTATTTGTCTTAAAGATACATACTAAGTAAGCTCTTGAGGCACCTAACTTTTAAAGGACAGATGTCAGTGTAATGAACAAGATCGTCTATATCTAAGTCTTGGATGTCTTGGTGTATGTATTTAATATCAATGTTTATAATATATTGTCTAGTAGGTACCTTCAGTACAAGCTTTGCTTTGTTTAGGACTAGATAAATTGGTGTGCATGGTCCAAGTAAGTACATACATACCAACAACAACAACAAGTAAGTACCTACTTACCAATTTACTTAATTATGTAGGTTGATATTTATTGTGATTCCCTATAGGGTACGTACATACAAAAATGGTTATATTTAAATAAATCACGTGTTCGTTTCATTATTTATTAATAGAAACACATTTAAGTAAGTACAGAATTAAAAAAAAACATACATCGTCATTTTCATATCACAAAATTCATTCAAAATAAGTAGGTACATCCAATAATTTATTTCTGCGCATAAACGCTATTAATCTTAGTACCTATCAAATTATATTATCTAGTTTCGAGGAAGTGCTGATGACAAATTACAAATACTTAGATAACTAGAAAATAAAATGAACAAAACCCTCCACTAAAAAAAAAAACAAAAAATATTCGAATTATACACAGCATAATAATTATTATAATCACGTAATATGATCAAGTAAAGTTCAATAATACGTACATACCTACCTATACTTACTGTGTAGAACTCTCAATACCATTTTAAAAAATGGGTTTCAAAAGCACCTCCTCAAATATCAATTGTTTTACTCTAAATAATAAATAAGAAATGATAATGGAACAGCTCGAGGTATAGAAATACAGTTTTTACAAAAACTTCATAAGAGTTGCCTTACCATACTTATAAGGATATGTTTTTCTTAGATATAATTATCGTTGTTTTTACCTAGGCGTTCATATATTATATATATACGGAACCTATTTAACTAGCACCACGGCATGTTCAATACGTATTAAAAAAATATTAATTAACATTTTCGTAAAACCCTGGGCACCAAATGCCAATCGATAATAGCGACCGATGGAAACGAATGCAAAATTGTATGAAATCGCACACTTAGATCTAAAGAGTTATTCACACTATCGAATTCCTTACAGCAAAATCTTAGGTAGACTTACCAATAAAACAGATTTAAGCTAACTCTATTAGCTTCATATGAAAAACATAAATCTATAGGTACTTACAGAAAACTCCTTCAGTGCACATGGACATACTGGACATATTACCTAATCTGTTCTTCGTCTTTACTAAAAAAAAATAACTCATTTAAATTCTGCCATTAAATCTAAGTGTGCGATGCGACATACGAATAAAACTTCACGTGGTCATTTTTTGTTTGCTTAGCACTTATCCGGAGCAGACCAGCGTGGCTACATAATTTTGACTAACACCGTGCCTCACCATTTCAAAAATAACATTATCACTGAACAAAAAAATTCTAGAACGCCCTAGAATATGGCCAGTTGTTACTAGAAGACGAATGATGGTCCATATAAGGACTATCTGTTAGCAGAAGTTTACTTCCACTGAGACCAGAACTAGAACTTTCGCTTGATGAGAACAAGCTCTTACTGCCAGTGTAGAAAGAGAGGGATGTATGCAATGGCTCTCTGCCGAGACGCCGTCTCGCTCGCACCAGCGATATGAAGGCGACTGCTATAGCGCATAGGAATATGACCCCTAAGACGCAGAAAGCTAGAGCCATTTTCCCTGGCGATAGGCATATGGTTTTGTCGCCGGGTGAGAAACCTCTGACGAATTCGTCTTCTTCGCTTTCTATTCTGCGGGAACCTGAAAGAAGGTATGAATATTACTGACATGTTTCTCTATTTATTATAGTATTAGAAATGATGTAGGCATTTACTAAACATCTAAATTTGTACCTATATGTAATCGTTTAAATAATCTTTGGACAAATTACACCAAATGAGGTAGTCCTAAAACTCCCAAACTAAGCAAAACTACATAATTATACGACATCTAAGACTCAGGTACAAGCTCGTGTTCATAATACTAACATGAATCTGTCCCTGGCTGGTTTTGAACCCGCAACCTCTGGATTCGTAGTCAGAAGCTCTGACCACTAGACTCTACACACCTATAAAATAAAAGACTGCATATTCTTACCTCTTATGGATGCTTCATCCTCCAACTCGATATTAGGAGCCAATACCTCAATACTATTATACACTTCCAGTCTATCGATCACAATCCCTTTAGCGTCTTTATCCAGCCTCGCTTTCCGGAGCAAGCCCTCTCTAGTCTGCTGAGGTCTGCGCAACGCCTTGCAGTCTACCACAGGACAGATCCCCTTGCACAATTCAATGCCACAAGTCAAATGTAACTTCGCTCTATCAGGGAACTTGAAAGCAGCAAAAGTCGTCACAGCATGCTGATACGTCATGATGTTCTTAAACATCATTTCAGGGTCTGACCTAGCTAGCTTGATACTGCGACTCTCGTCTATGTTCCTTTGAAGATCGACTGGTTCTAGCTCTGAGAAGTCAATTTCTGAACCCTTGTGCTTATGCCGGTGGATGGTGGGTTTGTTGAAGATGGTCTCGTCGATGGGACACCCTGCTTCGTCTAGAAGCTTCTGTGATGCTTCCCCCAAACCATCATGTGCTACGCAATTAGTTACTCGAAGGCCGACTCCAACTAAAATAGAGAATTAGTTCATAGATTACACTGAGACTCGACTCTCGTCTTTACATATAAAGTGTCACCTTCCTTAATACCTATAGGTACAAAATCTATGAAAAGTAATCTATGAAGATATGTAATGGTTAAATTAGCGAACCTACATTATACTCCACACTAGACCGGTTTAAATCCTACTAATGTTATAAACGCGACAGTTTGTGGGTATGGATTGATGGATGTTCGTTACTCTTTCACATAAAAAGTATAGAATGGATTTTGAAGGTACTTTACAGTAATATAGCTTGAACATCAGAATAACACATATAATTTTTGTAGATATTGTTCATCGCGCGCAGAAAAATCGCGGGCAAAAAAGTTACTGTGTAATAACCATCAGAAATTATTGTATACACCCTTACCAGGTAAAGTGCACTGTATGAGCAGCCTGGTCGGCTGGCCCACCTCCACGCTGGCGGGCTCGGTGGCCGGCGCGTCTGGCACCAGCTCCATCCACGCCCGAGCCGCCTCCATCAGCCACTCGCGCTGTTCCACCTCTGCAGGGTTCACCCAACCTTGCCGGTTGCGGCCAGTTCTAAAAATACCGCCATGTTATGTATCAGAGAAAAGTTATTACAAAGAAGAAGCCTGTAAGGTTTTTGCTGTATGACAATTTCTTTTCAGAGTTGGAGATATAATGTGTCGAAAAAGGAATGGAACATGTTTATCATAATCAAAATGTCTTGCCTGGTCTTTCTAGCTTCTTGTCCAACAATTTCTTTTAATTTTGTATTGATAACGCCTTCCAGGGCTGAACTGTTAATGCGAACTGCTCGAGGTTGAAGCTTGCACCTGGAAATTCAAGAAAAAACAATTTTAGCATTGCTTTGATGTAAATAAAAGTTAGTACTTACAGTTAAAGTTCATCATCACTACATAGTACAAAACACAGTCGCACTATCTGTCCGTCCCTACGTATGCTTAAGTCTTTAAAACTACGCAACGGATTTCGAAGCGGTTTGTTTCAATAGATAGAGTGATTCAAAAGGTTTATAGCACCCGTGTGAAGTCGGGGCGGGTCGCTAGTAAGGTATAAAAGTCTTTTACCTAACAACTAATTCCTGATCCGTGGACTGTTGCAGCTGCCTGTCCATTTGGACGACCAGCTCGACGGTGTAATACAGTTCCTCTTCATCATCAGGGTCTATCACCGTGGTGTTCAACGTGGAACTTCTCACACCACACGCGTTCGTGGGTAGGTAGAGAGATACTTTATTCTTCTTGCTTCCTGAAAATGAGAAGTGAACATTTTTAAATTTCGTATTACTGGACATTATCGGAACTTCTTTATTTCTTTATATGCATCCATGGTATTTTAGGTTTTCGCGACACATTCTGAGACTACACTAAGTATATAGGTAACATAGGTACCTACACCTAATTATTATGAAATTTATATTACACTGTGACTCCGTAAGACAGATTTTAAGAAAACGACAAGAAACACAGCTTTTAATACAGCGTTGTTTGCATTGAGATATCTCAGTAATTCTTATACAAGTAAGTACTAAAATATAGATAAAGGCTTGATTCAAGCCTCCTCACAGGAGGCTCGCCACCCGTCCGGTTTTGCAGTAAAGATCCATTAGCTGGCCTGCGCTTCAGTATTCAGTTCGAAAAAAAATATATATTAATGCAGGATCATGAAACAAGCTAAAAGGAAGCGAGTGGACGTTGTTAATTTAAAACTGTATCTGCAAATACGGTATTGTATTCACTGGGTACGATAGATAAAGCCCTACTCTCCAGTACTTCAGCCTTACCTTGTACTCGACACTCCCTCGAGAAATCTTTGCTAAAGAGAAGTCCTTTGAACGGCTGTGCCATTTCCAGCTGTACGGTCATGGAGCCCCGGTCGCAAGAGCTGGTGACGTCGATCACTCTGTTCTGGAGCGCCTGGCCCGGCCCGAGGACCAGGCCTATGAGGAGCAGAGCCCTCCACATGATCGCCAAAGGCTGTAAAGAAGAGATATCTATATTATTCTATATACCAATATTATAAAGCTGAAGAGCTTGTTTGTTTGTTTGAACGCGCTAATCTCAGGATCTACTGAATAAATCTTTAATTTGTTGGATAGAGCATTTATCAAGGAAGGCTATAGGCTATATAACATTACGCTGTGACCAATAACACTGAAGAAACAGTGGAAAATGTGGAAAAAACGGGGTAAATAACCATTCCACGCGGACGAAGTCGCGGGCACAACTAGTAATATATAAAAGCCTAAACTATAAGGGTCAGACACTTGAAATTTTGCACAGGAGCTCCTTTTATATCGCAAAGGAGCACTAAAAAAGGATTTTTAACATTTACCCCATAAGTATTCGTATCCTTCTTATTGAGCGTAGACGTCACTGGCAGATGCTAATAATTATAATCATTTCTGATGCCTTTGCGGTTATTACACATTGGAATTGAACGACTATAATAGATTTAACATGTGTATTTTATTGAATTCGCTGATTGTTCGAAAACTTTACTTTTTCCAATTCGTAACCGACTGAGATAACGATAGTCTATGCTAACTAAATGTATAGAAAATCGTAGTACTTAATTGCAATTGCTCGCAGAATAGATGGCAGTTGGTTCTAGAAGATCCCAAAGTGGTGACCACGGACCAGGAGCCTCTGCTTGGGCGCACCCTATATTGTAGACTGACGCTTGGTACCTAAAGTTCGCTGAAATCCGTTGGAAGCGGAAAGCGCGGGTTCGGTGTCAATGGTGGTCCTTCAAGGACTCCTTTACCTAGTGCCACCATAATGGCTGTTTTTCAACTAATGGTAATAATTGAAAATCTAAAATGTACAAAACATAACATTCAAATTATTCCAAGTGATTTTTTTTCAAGGGCAACCACTTTGAAAAATAAAACTTTTCTAAAAATAGAGTTATCGAGGCTCGCGGTAAGGTTGCGGCGGATGCGGCGGCAATTTCAGACAATCTCTAGACCAGATTTTATATAATGATCAAAATAAAAGAATACAAATTGCTATCATTTCTCGAGAGTTTGCTATTATTGTTCTCAGGAATAACTTTATAGGTAGGTACTTTTAGTATTCAATTTGCAGTTGATGTAATTATCTGACATAAACACGACCATAAAGCTTATACGAACCTAAATAAATAGTTTTGTTTCATTTGTTTCTTTTATAACTAAATTATATAATCTTAATTATAACTAGCATGAAAACAAGCGTTACCTACTTCATTATTTGAAAAAGATGTCCGCCATTTTCCACAGATTAAGCTAATTTGCAGTTACACAAAAAAGTGTTTAGTAAAAGCACCATAGACAATTTTACGGAGTTTATTACCAACTGCAACATAACCTATACAACCTTACAATTCCGTTACGTTCCTGGCCAGTGATCATTGATACCCTACTTCGATAACACGTTTAGAAGAAATTAAAACGTCTTTGTCTAGAAATCGGGCCGAGATACCCGTGTCGAGATGAAGATGAGATAACCCATAATGACCTATTGATATCGTAGCATCTTCATTCATATCATAATATGAAGCTGTCTTTAATTGATGGTATGTAGGTAATGAAAAAACCCCATAGATAATTATCTTTTTTTTAATTTTCTGTGTTTACTTTTTCTCAGACAGACGAAGGCTTTTACGTTAGACGGCCTGTAGGACTACGGTCAGCAGATAAAGCATTCTTAAGTGTAGAATAGCACCGTAATTACATTTTAAACCGTTTGAACTTAAGTTATTTCTATAATCCGGAAATATGATATCACTCAGCTAAATTACATAAACAGTTACTGTTATGTACGGTTGCGTAAAATAGTCTCATTAATGACAATTAACAGTAAGTCAGTGCGTGTGACCGGACCTCGAGCGTCAGTGGATATTTGCTCGTGAATGTCCGCATTATTTACAAAATGAGCTTATATAATTAATCTAATCACAGATACTCTATGTTTATAGTATATATATTTTTTTTAAATGATGTTTTTTTCTCGTCAAATATCTGTTTACAAATGTTTAAGTCGTTAAATAGGTATTTGGCGAGAAAAAAAACTAGACCGGAACAATATTCCATTAGAGAGAAATAAAGAGATAAGAGTTAGGAGTAAAAGTACGAGTACAATGTATCTAGAGTTATATTATCCCTACTAATATTATAAATGCGTTAGTAACTCTGTCTGTCTGTCTGTCTGTCTGTCTGTCTGTTGCTCTTTCACGCCTAAACGGCTGAACAGATTTTGATGAAATTTGGTACAAAGAAAGTCTGGAGCCTGGGAAAGGACATAGGCTATATTATATTCCGAAATTCTATCCCTAAGGGGTTAAAAATGGGGTGCAAAGTTTGTATGCAACAACGTGATTCCTTGGTCCGATCTATTTCAAATTTTACATAAACATTCTTTAACAGAATTGATGGAGTACATGTTTCGTATTTTATTGAAATTCACCCCCTAATGGGGTTAAAAGGGAGATTTTCTTCCAAATTGATATGAATACTACTTAGTGCTTTTGATTTTGACACATAGGTATTTAAAAAGTATAATGTAGGTATACATAGCAACGGTTGCTAATGTCATTCCTGACATTAAATAAATACCCAAACTGTTACGTGTATGATTTCTTCAGTGTTAACGAAAATGGCATTATTATGTAATATCCCGTGGATCGTGTAATGAGGACTATTTAATAATATTCCTGAGTAAGCAGACCCCGTTTAACTTGCGAGGGGAATCTGGTGTCATTACGCAGAGAAATAGAAG
This sequence comes from Polylopha cassiicola, assembly GCA_038024825.1. NCBI lineage: Eukaryota > Metazoa > Arthropoda > Insecta > Lepidoptera > Tortricidae > Polylopha > Polylopha cassiicola. The sequence continues at coordinate 7,939,206 of CP149059.1, forward strand.
TGTTCTTCGCGACCAAAGCTGACATATATAAAAAAGCCGTGATAACAGAGGTGACGGAATGGGACGAGACGGAGGTAAAGCAAGCTCGCGCGAGCTCCTGACTGAGAAAATGACCCTGAACATATCCTCAAGACCGAGTGAGCTTATAAGAAGTACTTATGCTTTGCGAGAGTATCTCATTGTAGGCAATGAGGCAAACTGGGAAATGTTTTATTTCGTAACACCACTTATATTGTATATAATCGGTATAAGGTTTTATTTTGTAGGATTGAATTGAATTGTAAAATTGTTTTGTTGTTTTGTTAGATCTTTGTAATAAGTGTGGTAATCAATCCTTAAATAAATAGCCAGCTAAACCTCACGTGTACGATTTCTTTAAAAACTTTGTCCGATTAAAAATAAATGTTGAACTCAGTGGTAGCTGTATAAATTATGCAATTTCGAAAGTAAGATAGGTAAGTACTTATGTACTTAGTTTGCATATTGTACATGTTAAACTATTGTTAGCTCCATTTATTACGAATATAAGGGAAGTGTTAGGCAGCGGCCGGCGAAGCGTCAGATCCGGTACTTTTAATAAAAGTATATTTACGACATAACATTAACAAACCAGGTTTTGTCAGTATACTAATAATATACTAATTAATTGAACTGCGACCCAACAATGCACAAGCCGAGCGAGCGAAGCGAGCGTGCCGCGGTAGCGGCAAATGAAGGTCTCCTTTAGGTACGACGACGAGCGAAGCGAGGAGGAGTGTTAGGTAGAATCCTGATCGTCCAGCACGCGATCCAAGCGAGCGAAGCGAGCATGCCGCGGCAGCGGCCGGCGAAGCGTCAGAATTGGTACTTTCAATCAAAGTATATTTACGACATAACGTTAACAAACCAGGTTTTCTTAGTAGGTACACTAATTACTTGAACTGCGACCCTACAGGGCGAAAACCGAGCGAGCGTGCCGCGGCAGCGGCAAATGAAGGTCTCCTTTAGGTACGACGACGAGCGAAGCGAGGAGGAGTGTTAGGTAGAACCGTGATCATCCAGCACGCGATCCAAGCGAGCGAAGCGAGCATGCTGCGGCAGCGGCCGGTCAAGCGTCAGAATCGGTACTTTTAATGAAAGTATATTTACGACATAACGTTAACAAACCAGGTTTTGTCAGTAGGTACACTAATTACTTGAACTGCGACCCTACAGGGCGAAAACCGAGCGAGCGTACCGCGGCAGCGGCAAATGAAGGTCTCCTTTAGGTACGACGACGAGCGAAGCGAGGAGGAGTGTTAGGTAGAACCGTGATCATCCAGCACGCGACCCAAGCGAGCGAAGCGAGCATGCTGCGGCAGCGGCCGGTCAAGCGTCAGAATCGGTACTTTTAATGAAAGTATATTTACGACATAACGTTAACAAACCAGGTTGTCAGTATACTAATTAATTGAACTGCGACCGTACAGCGCGAAAGCCGAGCGAGCGAAGCGAGCTTGCCGTGGCAGCGGCCGGCGAGGCGCCAAAACCGAATAGAATTAGGATGAATAATTAATATGGTAAGTGGGAAATACGTTAAGGAAATAAAACATTATGTGGAAAAAAAAAACATCCATATGATGTTAGGAAAACAAAAGATAGGTCATAAGAGTGTTAGTTAATAATCATTATGACATAAAACGTTAGGGAAATCAATAATAGGTTAAAAAACGTTAGAGATTCAGATATAGATCCGTATTCTAATGAAGTTCACCCCATAACGGGGTTAAAAATTACGCGGACGAAGTCGCGGGCAAAAGCTAGTATATTATAATAGCATAGGTAGGTGTTATTATGACTAGTCTATACTAGTATCTACTTTTCTAACTCAAGTTCAATAGACGCATTAGATTCCATGAATGGGGCCACATCGGAAGAAAAACCAGTAAAAAATAACTTTTACTTACCCACCATAAAAGGGGCAAGCATCGTGGTTTGAAATTAATCTCATACTGGATCTCATAACCGATAAACCGAATCCAATCGATTATTGGGTCACAAAATCAGAGCTTACCATTAAATGCTTTCACCTACATACCTTTCGTTTTGTTCTTCTATTTAATACTGTTTAAGGTTGCGTGTTACGAATGATCTCGTTTTGATGCGTTTAATTCGATTGTCACGGCAATGTTATCATTCTAGTGACCTACACTTGAAGTGTTATATATAATGGCGTTATACGGTTTTATACAAGGGTATAGCGAGGTACGGTCAGGCTCCCTAGAAGTAGCCTGTAGGTTTTGATACCCTTGCGAGTGCTGAAAATTTAAGTAAACAGAAATATAGACTAAGGTACCAAACCTAGGTTACCTACCTACTTAGGTAGGTTGTGATGATTAGTAAGGTACTTAAACAAACTAACAAACCTAGGTTTGTTAGGTACCTTACTAATCATCACTACATAGGTACCTATAAAACAAAGTCCCCCACTACTATAAAACAAAGTCGCTGTCGCTGTCTGTCCGTCTCTATGTAAGCTTAAATCTTTAAAACTACCTAAAGCTTTTTTAATAGATAAAGTGATTCAAGAGGAAGGTTTATAGCACCCGTGTGAAGCCGGGGCGGGTCGATAGTAGACTATAAACTCACCACGTTAAATTACAAAGATCCGCCAATCTCGGCTTAAAAAAACAATGCGTTAAACCAATAGCATTTTTTCTATAAAAAGCTGTGGGAATGTTTGAGTAACTACATGTTAGCCGAGAGCGAATTGTAATAACACGTCAGCGGATAATTGTGATTGTACATTCGTTTCTTTTAGTTTTTATATAAAACAGAGGTTCACTTTACCCGCCGGATGTTTGATGTGGAAATTATTTTTTCTATCCTTTTTAACCCCCGACGCAAAAACGACGGGGTGTTATAAGTTTGACGTGTCTGTGTGTGTGTGTGTGTGTGTGTGTGTGTGTGTCTGTCTGTGGCATCATAGCTCCCTAACGCATGAACCGATTTTGATTCTGCTTTTTTTGTTTGAAAGGTGTATATGTCGGGAGTGTTCTTAGCTATGTTTTATAAAAATCGTCTCAGTAGTTTAATAATTAGGGGGGGTTAAAGAGGGGATGTAAAAATAAATGTCTACAAATATACTCGAGTGGGGTATCCAATGAAAGAGGGTGACGAGTACATTACAAAATTGAAATTATAATGAAAATCGGTTGAGTCGTTCAAAAAATATTGGGAGTGAAAGTGGGGATGGAAAACCAAATGTCTACAAATATACCCGAGTGGGGTATCAAATGAAAGAGGATCGCGTGTACATTACAAAATTGAAATCATAATCAAAATCGGTTAAGTAGTTCAAAATTATGGGGAGTAATAGTGTAAGTGGTAAGCCCAATGTCGACAAATATACCCGAGTGGGTATCAAATGGAAGAGGATAACATGTACATTACGAAATTCCATGTGAAATGGAAATTAGTTAAAAATAATAATATGTAGTAGGTACCTACGTACCTAAGTACTTACAAAAAGTATGAAATAAAAAAATAAATTAAAAATTTAACAAACCCCCGACATAAAAACTAAAAGGCCCTCTAAAAAGTGTAACAATAATAAAATCTTAATATTAGTTACCTAAATATTAATATTTCTACAAAGAAAACGTCATGTCGGGGGGACCGTAGGTTTAGGTAGATTGTAAATATTAGGTAAGTAAGTACACCTAAATGAAAAAGCGGTCCCCCCGACATGACGTTTTCTTTGTAGAAATATTAATATTTAGGTAACTAATATTAAGATTTTATTATTGTTACACTTTTTAGAGGGCCTTTTAGTTTTTATGTCGGGGGTTTGTTAAATTTTTAATTTATTTTTTTATACTTAATTCTTTGACTATGTAGTACCTACCTACATTTTGAAATAAAGGAAACACAATTAACGCAATGTTGCAATTTTGATATTCATTCTGATATTAATTACTTAACTAATATTATTATTGAAATCATTATAAGACTACTAGCTGCTGCCCGCAAGTTCGTCTGCGCACAATGAGTACTTTACAGAATATCGTTATAAAATATTTTATAAAATATTTAGGCTATATAGCCTACTAGCTTCTGCCCGCGACTTAGTCCGCGTGGAACTCCTCCTTTTTTGCAGTCGGTTAAAAAGTAGCCTATGTCCTTTCTCAGGCTCCAGACTTTCTATGTACCAAATTTCATTTAAATCGGTCCAGTAGTTTTAGCGTGAAAGCGTAACAGACAGACAGACAGACAGAGTTACTTTCGCATTTATAATATTAGTAGGGATGTGTTATTCTAGTGTGTGTATTGTAAAGTTTCATCAAAATCCATTTAGTAGTTCGTGAAAGTGGAACAAACATACATCCATCCATCCCTGCATTCTTACAAACTATCGCGTTGGTTTATAATATTAGTAGGATTAGTAAGGATTGCTTTGCCCTTACTAGGATGTTATGTACTTATGTACTACCTATCTAAATATAAGACCTAATGTAATACACATAATAAACAAACAAATAAAAATAAATACGTGTTTCGAGAAAAACTCCTCATAACCCACATCATTAGGAGTGTTTCCATAGCAAGAACTTAAGTTCACAAAATTACCTCAAACTATAGCAAACTTTTTATAACTTCAGTTTAGTCGCTGCAGATCAAGTTCATTGGCACCTAATTTACCACGGAGAGGCGTAATCCAAGACCAAATTACCGGCATTTGATTTAGCAGTTATTACTATGACGGAAAAGGTTAGAGGGTACTTATAGGTTGTAATTTCCAAGATAATTCCATGTAATACGCCTGTGACTAACGCTAAGATTTACACGCGAACTTCGAAGTGCATGTGGGTTGTTAAATAATGTTAATAAAAGTATTTTGATTTTAGTTATATGTGATTTCAATACAATAAGTACCAAGGTAGCAAGGTAGGCAGTACTTTTCGCTAAGTAAGTTTCATCAAAATCCATTCAGTAGTTTTTGCGTGAAAGAGAAACAAACATAGGTACTTACATCCATAATGGCGATGACACTCGGTAAAGAAAAAAATCTATTTAGTCCGTAAGTTACATTATTAAAATATATTAGGCAGTGGGGGCTCGTAACGTCACGATATAGTACAATTTATACTTTCACACGTACCTAACTTGTTAAAAAGTATATGTAGGTAACCAAAGTTACACCTTTACTTAGGTATTTACTTACTAGGACACCTAGATAGGGTGTTGGTACGCGGTAGGTAATATGTATATCATTGCGGTAGTTGTACTTACTATAAATATAGATAAGTTCATATTCATTCAAGATCACTTTACCTGCTAATTATTCTGACATAAATAACAGATGTTATCACCAAAACAGTGATAGCACCGTTACGAGAACTGTCTCATGGTCTCCGTTCACGTAAATGCAATGCGGTGAAAGCAAAGCACAGCTAACTTTATTTGCAAGTTTTAAATCAACCTATATACGACATTTTCCGTTATCCGTTTCAAGTTTCTACCCCTTTTATCTGCCTACCTATATATAAAAATGAATAGCAAAATGTGTTAGTAAGCGCATAACTCAACAACGCCTGAACCAATTTGGCGAATTTTTTTTTTGTAACCCCTACGCAAAAACGATAGATTTCAATGTTCGTGAAAGTCCAAGGATGGTTTTTAGCGCGAAAAAATAGAATAATTGCCGGGAAACCCCGTAAAAACAGCAATATTTTGTACATACAAACGTTTTCTAAGTTTCTAACTATGTAGAGTCGATTTGAACTTTAAACGGGTAGAATGACGTCTTCCGGGATTGCTAGTACCTACTTAGTTAATAAATAGGCAAGGGCGTGCATTCCATATAGGCACAGTGTCATTAATGTATGTAGTGCCTACCCTGGCGCCATATCAACGCTCACCCCATTGCACGCGCCTGTAAATAGGTAAAGGCTAACTAATCAAAAAATAAAATGTAAGTAGGTACTTGTTTTATTTTTACTACAGTTTCAAAAGCCATTAGTATTTAGATTTACTGTAGGAAATAATTTATATATTGGAATGAAACAACTATTAACGGATTTAACTCGCGTATTTTTATTTTATTTTATTAGCTGACGTTTCGGATTCTTTACAGTTTCCATAATCGTAGCACGACTGAGCTAACAATAGTCTCACGCTAAAGTCAGCTCAGTCGTGCTACGATTATGGAAACTGTAAAGAATCCGAAACATCAGCTAATAAAATAAAATAAAAATACGCGAGTTAAATCCGTTAATAGTTGTTTCATTCCAATGTGTAATAACCGCGAAGGCATCAGAAATTATTAAATAATTTATATGTTTTAATATACTCAACTCATTAAGTACCTACTTAAGTAAGTACTTACCTAGACTATTACCTACTACGGATGCAAGAAAACTAAGTACCTACCCAGTCCAGTTAGCTCCGGTATATAGTAAATGACATAAAATGACAAAATAACCATCGTATCGAATAGCATAATCGATAGAATAAGTCATTTTGTCTATTTTGAACAAACACCTGCTTCCGTATTTTTACCGCAGAAACCGTGTCGATATCGACGTGTTGATTACATGGTGACATTCTCGTTTTTTTAGATTACATAAGATTCAAAATACTTGTATCAAATTCCTAAATTATCTAATAGTTGACGGTATATTGTACGTTTTACTTTGTTTTTAAAATGTTGTAAGTACTTGCGGCCTAATTCGATACTAAGAATTTTAGGGAATCATATTCTAAAATTATAAAGTGACCCTGAGATGTTAAAATATGAATGTACCTGTCATTATTTTAAAAAAATATTGTTTGGTACTTATTTGTTTTATATGTCTATACTTCTATACTTACTAATATAAAAAAGAGGAAAAGTTTGTTTGGATTGAATAGGCTCCTGAACGACTGGACCGATTTGAAAAAATCTTTCACTGTTGGAAAGCTTTACTATTCCCGAGTGACATAGGCTATAAAAAAAGGGATCCGGGCGAAACCGGGGCGGGCCGCTAGTCGTGGTATATTTAAATTGCGAATGGCAACATTCTCGCTGATCTATGATTGGCTGTTAGATATTTTGACCAAGAGTGGCCAATCAGCAACGAGCCTCGAGCTGTCATGTCACGCGGGAACGGAAGAAGTTAAATAAAATAAAATACTCAAGTTGTATTTAGAGTTAAATTAATGAAATACCAAATTTCAAGTTTCAACGCTAGCTAAGTATTACTGTTACTTGTTACTTTTTATTACATCGATTGTAAGGATATTTAAGATAACAATTCTCGGAACAGTTTTCTCTTATATTCCCACAGAACAATCGACAATGTATGCAGAATATTGATGTATGTCTGTACGTAAGATACAAAGGGGTGGGTCGAGGGTCTCACGGCCATTGTCAAGGCAGTTCCTACGTTATACATAGCTTATCGATGAGTTTCACCTTTTTGTTCCCTCACGCTTCACTTTGTTTTGTCTGATGTTACAGGATAATTTTATTAGTGTTATGTCAGGTATTTTTAAGATTTCGAAACCTTTACAGTAGCTGACTGAGCTGAGGATAGTTCAGAATAGTCAAACACTGAAGTGATTTTACAATTAAATTTACATTATACAATGAACCGGTAAAAAAATATTAGCAGTAGAATCTTTATTTTTTTGCTGGATAGAAAGTAACAATAAATTTATTTTTTTGTATTACAGAATAGAAATATTCTTTATTCTCCACAAGGAAGTTAAAGAGGGTCGAAAATGACCTGAATTGGTTCAAGAAAAGGATGGTACGGCCGTGCCGCTTGATTTTGCTGGACTTGGCGGTGGCACTGCCGTGCCCCCAGATCACACGGTATGTGATTGGTAATACTAGTTGTAGGTATTGGTGTTTTGACTCTATTGTCTCGCAAGGATGGTAAAGTAAAGCATCCAGAGCAAAATTTAAAAATAGTAAGTTTCCTACGTGTGAGTTTTCTTCATTCCATCATAACAAGCATTGTATTTTAATTACCATTTTAGACCGTCTAATCTATTTAATACTCCATCACCATTGTCAAAAAATCCCATACATTCTAAACGGTTTAATTTAGGTAACTGCATTCACGTTAGATTTGTAGTTTAACACACAATACCTGCTAAAGTAGTTTATTGCCAATTAGCATACACTAGCGGCCCCGGCAGACGTCGTCCTGCCCGTCCGATTGTTTCGTCAAAGATCTGTCAAAGTCTTCTGTCACTTCTTCATAAGGCTTCATATTTTCCCCGTTTTTTACACATTTTCCACTGTTTCTTAGCTCCTATTGGTCGCAGCGTGCTGTTATATAGCCTAAAGCCTTCCTCGATAAATGGTCTATCCAACAGAAAAAGAATTTTTGAATTCGAACCAGTTCCTGAGATTAGCGCGTTCAAACAAACAAACAAACAAACTCTTCAACTTTATAATATTAGTACTTATAGATTTAATGTTATTATAAATTCTAAGGTTCTCTTTTATCTGTATACGCCCATACGCCCATGCCTGCATCTTACAGTATCGACATTATCCCTAAGTCAGTCAATTGTAATTAGGTACCTATACCTACCTTAACAATCCTATCCTTTGGAGTGAAACAACTACCTAGGAACGGATTTAACTCGCGTATTTTTATTTTATTTTATTTCCTGACGTATCGGATTGTTCTTTCTTTTTACTTTAGCGTTAGACTATTGTCAGCTCAGTCGCGTTACGATTATGGAAACTGTAAATACTCCGAAACGTCAGCAAATAAAAATAAACGCTAGTTAAATCCGTTAATACTTAGTTGTTGCATTCCAATGTGTAAATACCACCAAGGTATCCGAAATTAAAAAAAATCTTAGTCCTCTCAAATTCGTCAATAAAAAAAAAACGTCAGCGACCAAACTAATCTCTGCCTTGTATTGCTTATTCTGTGTCTTATATTAGGCATAGTGTCTGTCACAGTAATACACCATGCTTTATTATCCCAGTAACTGGTACGCAAAGGTATAACAGTTACGTTCCGTTACACAGAGACAATTTGAAGTGGGAATGCGGACGGCGCGGGCGCAACGGAACGTGGTTTGAGATGAAAAACCCCTTATTTACACGGTAAATGTAGGATGTACAGGGTATTTCCTAGAAGGCCTAATGGTCTAGACTGTGGTTAGATGCCCGTTAGAGATTTTTTTTCGTGTTCCTTGTGTTGTTAGGATTGGACGCAGTACCTAACGGTTGTTTTTTAAAAAAAGTGATTTTACTAACTAGTTATTGATTTGGGTTTTATTTTAATTAGGACCTGTATTTTTTTTACAGAGAAATTTTCGTTGGTGCACTTCAATAATATTGTTACACTATTGCACTGTTATACCTAGGTAGTGGTACTTAGTTGAAAATAAAAAAAATACCTAAACGAAAGTATCGTCGAAAGAGTACATAGCTAATCAGAGCTAACGTACAATACAATTAGTTAAATAACCAAGCTGATAAAAATAGCTTCCCTTTGCGACATAAAAAGTTTATAAACGATATATGTACATATAAGTATTTATTGGAGTTATTAATACAAAAGTCTTTTTCATTTCTTTAGAAAATTGACAAAATAATCGCTTGGGACATGTAAACAAAAAGGCGCAATAGTCCACAGATTCTCAACAGTCAACACCAAGTAAGTACCAACCTACACAAATGAAATCCTTTAAACAAGTGATGACCATTACGCCCATAGACCGTACTAGTTGTAACAACTTGACGTAACTCCGAGACAGATCACATGTGAATCCGGCGGAACGCTTTCACTCTCGTCTTGGATGATATTATCTAAGATATACAATATGGAGGCGGGTCTAGCGACCCTGTGGTTAAGTTTAAAGTCACAGTTGGCACTACTGCGTAAAGCTGAGTACTCACAGGCCGTAGTCGTGCTTTTTTATCATTGTCATTATCAAAAGGGGTTGCCACATGCTCGCGAGTACGCGAGGGGAGTATGCAGGGCATGCGTGTGGCCACCCCACTCATTATGCCGCTTGTCCAGCGCCTCATCCCTCTGGGGTTTCTTTCCTCCCTTGCGTAGGTACTCACAAGCATGTGACCGTCCAGCAAGGGCGTGCATTCCATATAGGCACAATGGTATAAATGTATGGAGTGTCTACCCTGACGTGGTACATGAGCGACCCTCACTGCACGCGCCTGCGGCGCCCAGAAAGGAAGTACATACCACTGTTGCACTGTTGGTCTCACCCCGGCTTCGCACCTGTGCTATTATAACCTTCTTTATCTTTTAATAAAGACGTCTTCAAAATCTGTTGCAGTTCTAACTTGAAGATTTAAGCATAAGTACATAGTTATTTTCTTTTATGTAGTGATTGTGATAGTGAATTATTGAGGATAGATAGATTAGACTCAATATGTTAATATACCCACATCTACGAAATTATCATAATGACCCTGATACCTTATCTTTATTTATGTCCTGGCAGTTCCCTAATTTTAATTGCATGCCTAAATCGTAACATAACTGTTCACTAACACACTTTTCGGTGCTGCCAGTCCTATCACGTATCCAAAGAGTTATGAGTCTTAAGACAATGGCAATGAAATTATAGTGCCAGGACAAAGGACTCTTATTGTAACATAGTAAGGTCTAAAATGTTTATCTTTGTCAATGTATCGATTTGTATGTATGCCACACCTCGACCCCCTGAGTCTGTGACCTACAGAACCTTGGCTTAGGGTTCGAGAAAGTCTAAAAAGCTAGAAACTAGAGCGTGGGCGAAAATCTGTTATAATAATAATATGAAGTCTCTTAGAAACCAATTATCTATTGTGAGGAAACTTTAATAGCTAATTCTTTATATCTTACGCTCGAATTTGTTATTTTGCTATAAAAGAAATTCATGCATTTATTTACCGACATAGAATTGGAGTACGCAAGATTGTTAAAAAACGATTTTGAGAACCTCTGCAAACAATGTTTTATTTAAATTACAATAAATTTTTAGTAATCATCTTATCAGTTTTATGAACCTTAGCTTAATTAATTGGTTTAAAAAAATACTATTTTATAATTTTAAAATTTAGATCATGATTAGGTAGGTACCTGCATAGTTTATCTACATTTTCACTAAAGATGAACTTAAGGAATAACATATTTCATTTACCGGTTTTAGTTGATCCTACTTAATTATGTCTTATAAAATAATTAGATTATTTAGCTCAGTACCTACCTAATACCTAACTAAATAACGTCATTGTTTTAGTGCAACCACAGAGAAGAACAGGTTGCAAGAATAAATGTCGAATATAATCGACAATTATAGTATAGGGTTTTATCTGTACCTACATACTTGCCGAATATCTTTATTTAGCCACGCACCGTTTTAAAAACCCAGTTTTTACGTCATCGCCTTCATATTGAACAAAAAATATAATTCGATCAAGTGCAGCGCTGCATACTGCACATTCGTTACCGTAAGTATTCATTAAGTGTGAAATGTTTTCGTAACGATTTCAAGCCATTAAGTAAGAGATAAATCAACGTTTAATAACTATCGGACATCGGGTCAATCAACCGAGTAACGGAATTGAGGAAGTTAGTCAATTTTATGTATTTTTTTATTATGGAAATTAGTTAGTTATTGGTCGGTTTTTTTTGATGATTTATATTAGCTATTTATTTGGAATTTGTTGGCTTGGTTTGAATGAACATTTTATTACAATAGTAATTTTGTAGGGTACCTTTATTTAAGCAAGTAATATACCTAGCCATAGGTACAGGTAGTAGATATCTATATTTGTTAGTTACGCTTTAAAACGTCCTAACTAAAATAATACTGATTTAGTAAGTAGGTAGCGTTTTTCCTGCACCTTATTTTGTTCACAAAATTGAAATTGTACGTTCGATTTTTTGCACGGTAAAACTGCTACGTATAACTCTGTATTTCTTAACGCAAAGAAGCGTAAAGTATTACCTAGTTACATTTTTTTCATCATTTCCTTAAAAACCATCCACCACAAACATCAACATTACTCTAAATTTATGTTCACCTCATCTAACACAGTCAACTATTATATTCTATTCTTACCAACTTCTCCAAAATGAACTTCTCCGTGTAATATCTCAACTAGACAGATCGTTATTCCAGGAATCCATAGCATTCAGCGGCCCTTTACTAGGGCGAGCTGTGCCGTTACTTGACCGTGACCAAGTCATCGACCCATCAACGTCGTGTTTACAATTTGACCAGTAACTGGTACCCATTTTGACCCTTAAAACGTCGCTGCGATGACGTAATTGTTGAGGCATCACACGTCACGATCTGACGTAGTAATGGGGACGTATGAATCTATACCTACTAAGACTCGCTTCTGCCCGCGTAGAACTCCTCCGTTTTTGCAGTCGGTTATAAAGTAGCCTATGTCCTTTCGCAGACTCCAGACTTTCTTTGCACCTACCCAATCTTATTTAAATCCAGTGGTTTTAGTGTGAAAGCGTAACAGACAGACAGACAGAGTTACTTTCGCATTTATAATATTAGTTAGGATTATAAAAAGAAAATGTTTGTTTGTTTATTTGTTTGAATAGGCTCCAGAACGGCTGGACCGATTTCAACAATTCTTTCATTTCCTTTGAATTCGAATTACCTACTTAGCTATTAAGTAATTTTTGATCCACATTTTGTAATCCACTCTTTTAGACGCCTTACAAAAAACACAATATTATTTACCGGCCTGTATCACCGATAGATTGTAACCTCTACAACACCTATTTTGAACACTTTTCCGAACAGTAGGTAGGTACCAGGCGCGTGCAGTGAGGGTCACGCGTGTACTACGTCAGGGTAGGCACTCCATACATTTATAACATTGTGCCTATATGGAATGCACGCCCTTGGTGAGTACATATCGTTCAACAAAGCCAAAATTCCTGTTATTGAAGTAAACTGCACCGCTTTGTTTCATCTAACACATTCTAAGTATCTAAGTGGTCCTAAAGTAGGTCGCCAGCGATCCCGTTACAGATGAAGACCGGCCTGGCAATAGTACCGATACTTGGTCGCATCCGGGACCGCTTCCTTGTAATGCAGCAGCTGCTAATTTGTAGGCTGTCGCATTGATTATTAATATATCGCACACCTAGATCTAAAGAGAAATAACTCAAAAAAGGTACTTTTTCAGGAGAGGCGAGAAACTGATTAATATGTCCATATGCACGCATGAGTTTTCTGTATATTTTTTTATTTTTTATAATAAAGCTAGCAGACTTATATTAGCTGCAATCAGTTTTAGTGTAGGTGGATTTTGCTGGAATCCGATGGTGTGCATAACTCAAATCTTCCGGTTTTTGAGTTAGATCCCTTTAGATCTAGGTGTGCGATATATATATAATTGGGATAAGAACGGAGTCTAGAATATAAGGGTTAGGCTGTGGGTAAGTGAGTGGATTGAGAATAAATGGAGTAGACTAACTTTATGCGGGGTAATATTGAGGGCCTCCTTATAGGTAATAGTTACCTGAATTCTAAGTTACCGATTTAGGAGTAAAAAGATAGGTAAGTAGTAGCAAAATACTTACGTATTTATAATGGGGTTCTTTTCGAAATGCCTATAAAGAAGCGTACTAATAATAAGATATATAGATAGATAGTTGTGGAATGTATCATTTTGTTTCTTTATTAAATGTTAATGCGAAATTTTGTCAACGTAAAAAGACTTCGTGGAATAGGTACCTACCTAAAGTTTTGGCACGTCCCAATCTTGTATTGTAGTTACTAGATAAATTACAGGTGGTTCCTATATAATAAATACATAGGCACATTTAAAGCAATCGAGATAATGGTTGGGTGGTTAGAAGGAATTCCTATTGGATTCTCATGAAACAGATATTGCAGGTACAAATCGAGGCAGGTGCAATTCCAGGAACAGAAATTAATTATTCTTTTTTTTTATGTAATTAAATGCCAAGTGTCTACATACCATTATCGAGAATATTGATTGAAGTAATTTATCATCTATATAAAATATATATAAAAAGAGAAGTTGACTCACTGACTGACATATAAACACAGGACCAACAATTTTAGAAACTTGAAATTTTGCACACGGGTTCCTTTTTATAACGTAGAAGAGCACTAAAAAAGGATTTTTGAAAATTCACTCCCTAAGGGGGTAAAACGGGGGTGACTATCGTGCACAGTAGCTACTCTATCACAATTCATAAAGACTGATTATAGTGCAATGTGCATGGTTACCACTAATCAAACAATTAAAATGTTTCAACAGAATAATTGTTGTAATTACGAAATGTCTTTCCTTCATAAATAATTTGCCGGTAGTGAACGATTTGGACTTAATCGCACACTAACCTAACGTGCTGTTTCTTCCTTCCGTAAAACCGAAGACATAGTAATGTGGTAACATAGAAATTTATCTATCTATATTGTCTACATCAAGAAGTTTTAAATCTATTATATAAAAATAAGTCGGGTTTTCCTCCCTGACGCTATAACTCTAGAACGCACGAACCGATTTGGCTAATTTTGGTCTTGAATTATTCGTGGCAGTCCAGGGAAGGTTTGTAAGTAGAGAAAATTTAAAAAACATCTTGAAAAAGTGTAAAATCTACACCTTTCGATACTCCCATATACAAAGTGTAAGTGACAGAAGACTGACAGATCTTTGACGAAACAATCGGACGGGCAGGACGACGTCTGCCGGGGCCGCTAGTCTCTAATATAAATGCCATTATTCACCTGTCTACTGATACAAAATTAGGATCAAAAATAGGTAGGTACCTACCTAAGTGTAATCATTTCTGATGCTTATACTTAGGTACCTATATTACCTACACATTGAAATAAAACGGATTTAACTCGCGTATTTTATTGTACTACTAGTGGTCCCCGCAGACTTCGTCCCGCCCGGCAAAGAAGCAATGTAGCGGCATTAATCAATCGATTTGACAGCTGTCATTGTTACGTTTTGTTATACTATTTTTAACAAATGAGCTAAATATTTTTTTTTACTGGATCGGGATGAAAGGTATCCTATGTCCTTTTCCTGACTCTAAGCTACCTCCCCGCCAATTTTCAACCAAATCAGTTCAGCCGTGCTCGAGTTATAAACGGGGTAACTAACACAACTTTCTTTTATATATATTAAGAAGATATATAGATATAGACTTGCTGACGTTTCGAAAACTTTACAGTGCCTATATTCGTAGCCGATTGAGCTGACGATACCAAGTCAAAAAAATTTAGACCTAACTGTTAAATTATCGTCTGCTTAATCGTAGGTACATATAATGAGATCCAGTAGTATTATAGAAAAATGATGTGAGAGACGGACACACAAGTAATCCTAAGAGAATTTCGATGTTTCATTCATATGCAGGTAGGTAAGGAATCCTAAAATACAACAGTTCAGGTAAAAAGTCTACTAATTCTCTAGCTAAAGTATTTAATTAACCGAAATATTCAAAAGGCGATATTATAATGCTAATGTTGACATATTATCACGTCTAATATTAATTAAATTAATATTTGTCTTGTATTAGGATTCCAAACGCTCATAAGAATTCCGTTATATACCGGAGCTTCGCTCTACTTCTACACCAGTTTTGCACTATTGATATAATAAATAATTATATCTATAGGTCCTGTATCATAATCCTAACTAGGGGAATGTGAGTAATACAATCCCTGGAGGTCAAATGATCTGGCTTTTAATTTTAGTTTTTAAAGTTTAGCCGAAGTTAAGTTTCTTCCCTTAAGGGCATCATTATTAATACCTCACCTTCCCCTAATATTATATAAATGCGAAAGTAACTCTGTCTGTTTGAAATTTGGTACACAGTCTAGAGCCTGAGAAAGGGCATAGGCTAAGTACTTTTAATTGCGAAAAAAGGGTTGCAAGGGAGTAAAAGGGGGGATGAAATGTTGTAAGAAATTTTACGGGGACAAGTCGAGGGCCTTACCTACCTATTACATAAAAATAAATCGCCGAAAAGTATGTACCTATATACAACTTCCAATCGACTGCACTAAATTGGATACCTAGTTTAATTATTTTTTTATGTAGGTACTTCTTATTGTTTTTTTACGTCAAGCTCGGGTTCCAGCTACTAACTTATTAAGTAGGTGCTACCAGGCGCGTGCAGTGGGAGGAGCGTAAAGTATGGCGCCAGGGTAGGCAGTCCATACATTAGTGATACTGTGCCTGTATGGAATGCACGCCCTTGCTACTTACGTAACCTTAACGTAGGTTAAGCATATAATTAGTAGATTTGCAGTTACATGCAAGTATTAACATAACTCTCTAATGAATTTTAAAGTCACGAGGGGTCAAATGTCCGGCTTTCAGCATTATAAGTAAGTACTTAAGAACACTAAACTGAATTGTATGCCGAAGACTCACACGACGCCAATTCGATAAGAAATCGACGTCAAATGCAAGCGAACGAAAGCCGCTGACCGTCGTATCGATCTTCCGCATAGACTTCCTGTCTTCTAATCCATTGCCTACGTGTTTTAATGCTAATATGTGCAAATTACATTTTAAATGTACAGAGAATACATAAAAATGCAGTCGATAACTTGTATTATGCAACATGAAAAAACAAGAGGAATTTTAAAACAAGTTTCTTTTAACCCGTAACGACTGGCTTGGCGGTTTTAATTAAAAAGCAGGGTATACTATGATTATTCATGATTTTTATTCATTAGACGTCAAAGTGTTTCGAAGTTATGAACTTAACATTGGTTGGAGGAAAGGAAAGCAATTACTTATTGTAAATTTAAGGCAAATAAGTATGGGCGTGGTAAATAGGAAATAACTAAACATTGCGTATTATTTATAATATTCATGAAATACAACTCGATTATACCTACTTATCACGTAATTATAATAAAACTTAACTTATCTTCCTTTATATAAAAAAAATAATTGCTGTTCGTTTGTTCGAGAACGGCTGAGCCGATTTCGCTAATTTTGGTGTCAAAACATTAGTAGAAGTCCAAGGAAAGTTTATACTTACACTAGTAAGGAAATTTGGAAAAAATACAAAAACGTGGTAGAGATATGAAGTTTGCCATGTGCAAGGGCGTGCATTCAATACAGGCATAGCGTCATTAATGTTTGGAGTGCCTACCCTGGCGCCATACTTATGCTCCCACACAGCACGCCCCTGGCCGTGTGAGCTAATAAAAAAAACCTTTTCGAGTTATCCGATTGTTTTAAATACCTAAACAAAGGCAGGTAATATACACTGCAAAGAACGGGGCAAATCAAGAGATAAGTAATTTAATAGCTCCTCATATCCTTATCTTAAAATCACAATAGTATTCACTTAAATATCCTCAAACAATTTATAACAGAATAGTCTATTATAAACTTACTCACGGAAGTACAAGACTACAACGTTCAAATACCTATTCAGAGTCAAGTTCGATCAACCTGAACCACATTGTTCCACTCACGGTGTCCAACATATAAAGATCTACTCCTCCTTCTAAGGTTCTTAACAAATGGTACAAAACTGGGGTTGCTATGGGGTATTCCAGGGGCCTGTTTAACTGGTCAGTAGTGGTTGGATGCACGAACTAGATAGTAATAAATTGGAACGTACCTTTATTTGCAGCAGGTTACACGATCGCCGATACTGGTTTGTTTATGGGGTAACATTTTTAAGTTTCAATTATGTGTACCGGCCTTTACAATTAGGATTGCGCGGGATTTATTGCTTTTCTGTATGAACTTTGACATTACATGAGGTAGCTAAATGTAAAATGATTTTAGTAGAGTTGAAATAACTTTAAAAACCCTTAATAGGTACTGTTTGTTCAACGATGGTAATGTAGTAGTAAGCAATAGGTAAGTTTGGAAACTTAGTTTGAAGTCTTATTAAGTACCTAACAGAGCTATATGTACATATATATTAGGCACTAGCTGTCCGCCCCAACTTCGCACGGATCCCTTTTTATATAGCCTATGTCACTCGGGAATAGTGTAGCTTCCCAACAGTGAAAGAATTTTTCAAATCGGTCCTGTCGTTTAGGAGCCTATTCAATCCAAACAAACAAACAAACAAACCTTACGTCTATATAATATTAGTATAGTTACATATATAAGTAAAAAACGAAATAAATGCAATTTATAAATCGATTATCTAATAATAACTGAATATTTATAGCAGTGGCGGGCTTTGAGTAAAATTTTGAAGGTAGGCACTCACAATAGTAACAGTAAAATCTTTCTCATTTTAGTACAAGATGCATCTCACGTTGAACTAGTGCATTGCCCTCGCAGCATGCAATTCTCATTAGTACTGCACACCGTTACTCCGGGTATGCATATTGTTCCTATGCTAAGAGTAAGGAACCACAGAGCTCTAATTATCCATTCATTTATGCTAATAAAATAAGTGCGGTAATGATCAGTACTTAGCGGTGCACTATAAATCTATCTGCCTTACTATGTCATATTTTAGACTGGTTTTAATACCTAATGAAAAACATGTTCCTCAAAATTTGGCATATGAAAAAACCTAGTTTTTAGTTTTATTGACCACAATTCCCCCTTTGTTACGCTTTTTCCAATACCTTTAACAAACAATATGGCTCTATATTTTAAATAACAATATACTTAGGTATCTATAGGTTTTTCTATTATCACATATACATAATATAATAACTTTTTTTAATCAACTAATTACGACACTTGTTTGAGCAATTATAAAAACAAAAGAACAGTTAAATTAAGCGTCCTCATTTTTTAAACCTTGTCCTTTATAAAAGACAGGTACTTCATAGAATCTTTTATGTCAGCGCTGTTTAGCTGAAATGATTCTTATTGTGATACCATTAAGAGTTAACAGCACTTTTAACAATGTTAAGTACTCTTTGTATACAGTTGCGCAACACGCGAAAGTGTGCATCCAACCGCTTCTCTTATGAGTAAAAAGATTTACAATAATTAGGCACTTTTTTGCCGATTACATTGAAAATTGATAAAAGTTCATAATGTAATAATATTACGTTGTTACATTCTCAACAGAGTATATTTATGATTATAAATCATATAAGTAATAACAAGCTAATTACGTGAGCAATTGAGTCGTCCAATGCTTTAACGATTAAGTAATTCTTTACGATAATATTTATTGGAACAATAATAATTATAAACATATTATAAATTAGTCAACTATATATTATACGTAATTATATATTAAAATATACAAGTAAATAAACAAAGAATGAAGCGAGTTTAATTCAGATAGGTAATAAATAACATAAGTAGGTTATTTATGCGTTATATTTTGACATGTTTTTCCAGTTGGTTGACGCTAGCTTCTCCATCGGTAATCGAAACGGACCCTTGCGACTATCTAATAGAATTCTTATAGGATTATTAATCAAAACTTCTAATTATAAATCAATACGAACGATTGGAAGTATCAAAATAAGGTAACCTTATGTTACTGTAGAATGAGTACATATTTAAATTCAAGATGTAATCTGGAAAGTAGAATCCATCGATTTGCATGTTTAGCCAAGCAGTTCACGTAATATTTCACAAGTGTGTCTGCATAATACAAACATTCATCTAACTGGGTAGCCGATGTGTAGAATCCAAATCGAGTTTACAGATTAAGATGCTGTGAATCGGTGTGAGATAAGATGAGCTAAAGGGCAAGCCATTGTAGGTTGGTCCATAAACTAATTGAAACTTCTAAATATAGTTTAAAAAAATGCGGCTAAGAGTCATTTTTTATTATTGCTAGTAGTAGTCTTATGCTATATGTTGGCACTTCCAGTGGCGGGTTTACCCCAAAGTCCGGCAGGCCCGGTCCTGGGATGGCCAATTCCCTTTATTTAATATAAACTAAGATTAAAAATTTAAAAGCAATGTAAAAACGTACGTACAGCAACTTATACTAGAACCGATATAAAACTATTACTTAATTGTAATAAAATGTCAATGGAGCGCATCTCATTAATCCACTAAGTTTATTGAAACAAAAACCTAGTCTTGGTTTCAATTCAAATTCACAAAACAAAGGTCAAGATTGCATAATTTGTACGGTTAATAAACAAAACATTCCAAATGAACACTAAACATATTCACTTTGCAAAATTCGTCTCGCACTGCAACCGAAAAAACCAACGCAACCGGCCCATTAACATAAATATTGCAACTTGGCTACATAAATTAAGTTTGACTTAACATCGCTTTCAATTGAAGCACGTTTGTCTTTTGACCTAGGCTAATTTTACAGGCATGAAGTTTTAAAGTGTTTCGTTTCGCACGACCCAATATATCACGGTGTTGTAACACAACAATGTTGAAGTCACAATGGGAGGATGGACGAAGAATCGCCGCAATGCTGAAGGGAATCAACCGGATCTTTTGCAAGCTATCGACTGGACTGCGTTTTATCTTATTACCACACTTTAGCTACACTTAGCACTTCTCCAAAACCATTTAGGATATCACACTTACTATACAATAAGTTTCTTGCCGAACTAAATACAAACAAACATATTTTTTAATTAAATTAAAAACGCTAATTAGATAACACAATTATAACGGTTAGCAAACGGTTAATACGTAGTTATGAGCACTTTCCCGTTTCTCGCATTTATCACGAGTGACAAAAACAGTAAGAAAGATGTCTGCGACCATAATGCTCCAGCGATTCAACGTGGCAACATCTATTCATTTACTGTATTTTGCGAAATTAGCTCGTTTTCATTTTAAACAAAACTTATTCTTTAAAATACGATGTCATTCTCTTACTCTAAAGTCGTTAAAATATTACAAAGCCGGCAAAATTATAGCGTTCATACAGCCGTCGTAAATTTTGTGAAATTGCTTATTAGTTTTCGTTGGAAGGTAAGTAACCGCAAACAATATCACAACTCGGGAGATACTCGCCTTTTGTAATACGAAAATAACAGTATCTTTATAGTTCCACATTCGAATATGAAATACCTTTCGCAAAATCTCTTTGTAAGCACATCTACTGTGTAACTGTCACTTGAAGTAATGTAGTTTGCGTGAATAGCCGCATAAAATGGCCTGACATTACCATCGACAATAGAAGTTAGAAAATGGAGTAGATTTTAAAGTGAATGGCTTTAGTTATTGCCATAACTGTCTAACTCAAGTCATAAAATTAACCTTCCCTTAGTTTTTATGTCTTGGTATTCTAGTAATTTGGACTGCGTAAACACATGAACCTAGTTTCAAGTAATTCTGTGTCATTACTTGACTATTACAGATATGTAATATAATAAGTACCTATTTATCGGATTTAAAACATTTAATTTATCATAGAAAGGTAGGTACTTCTATAATAAAGATATTAAGAATATATAGATTAATAAACTTTTTATATATAGAAATAGAAAGTAGATACCTAAATAAGCACATGTAATATGTACTATTATGCATTAACAGTTTTTGTATTATAAAATAAAATTCTTAAAGGTTCGTGCAGTGCAGAGAGCACATGTACCGAACCACGGTAGGCACGAAGTAGAAGCCTGTATAGAACGCCCGCCCTTGGAAATAACACGATAAAGTCGTAACAAACTACCAGACATTGCAACAATAAATAATACAGTTAGCTGAGATAGTTAAAATTGATATAGAGTAAAACTTCGGACCAAGCCTTGCAACCACGATTGGCGTTGTGACCTATCATGCTTGGACTTTAAGGTTGGTAAAATAAACGGATTTTAGTAGCCTATAGGTACACAAGGGTGTGGCTATTTACGTATAACTAGACGTACACTATCAGAAATAGGACCTACCTAATTACAACACTTTAATTACATACCTAACCCTTTTGATAAATCGCACGATAATATATCTCAATGTATATGCAACCTAATCATGATAAAACGGGAGCGGGAGATGTATTCCGTAGGTCGATATAGGTACGACGCCACTTCAACACGTCGGCCATATATCGTACGATTTGTAGCCACAGTTTATTTAATTTATGAAGTGCCTACCCACCCACTGCACGCCCCCGTATAAAAGGTATTTTTTTAAAGTTAAGTCACATTCAATTTTAATTTAATATGACTAACGACTTAGTATGGATTCTGGCACTATTTTACTGAAGCAGCGAACTAATGTTGCTGCAGGCAGACAGCGTGGCACATCATTAGCGTTTCCTGTGCCTCACTATAACCTAATAAATAATACAATGTAGGAAACATAGGAAGATGTCTATGGTCCATTGCGGCCGCTAATGGAACGGTTCTGAGCTTAGTATGAGAAAAAGGTTTTTACCATAAACAAGTTCAGTTCAAGATTCATTCCATAAAAATTACCTACTAGCTTCTGCCCGCGACTTCGTCCGCGTGGAACTTCTCCTTTTTTGCAGTCGGTTAAAAAGTAGCCTATGTCCTTTCTCAGGCTCCAGACTATTTTTATACCAAATTTCATTTAAATCGGTCCAGTAGTTTTAGCGTAAAAGCGTAACAGACAGACAGAGTTACTTTCACATTTATAATATTAGTAGGGATAGTAGGGATAAGCTGACCCGGCAAAATTCGTACTTACCGAGAATTTTGAGATTTTAAAATAAATAGAGGTTGAAGGCATAAGAGTGAAGGGTTGTGTGTATTTTTCAATGCTAAACCTAAAAAAAAATACAAACAAAGGCAGTCCAAAAATTAAAATAAAACTTTGGGATGGACCACCCCTAAACATGTATGAAAAATAGATGTTAGCCGATCCTACCAGATATTCACACAAAATTTCATAAATATTAGTCTAGCCGTTTCGGAGAAGTTTGGCAACAAACACTGCGACACGAGAATTACATATATAGGTACCTATCTATATATATAAAAGAAAGTTGTGTTAGTTATAACTCAAGAACGGCTGAACTGATTTGGCTGAAAATTGGCGGGGAGGTAGCTTACAGCCAGGAAAAGGACATAGGATACTTTTTATCGCGTTCCAGTATCAAATCGATTCTTTGCCGGGCGGGACGAAGTCTGCCGGGACAGCTAGTTAAATATAAAAGAATTAATAGAATGGAAAACTATGTAGGTATACCTATATCCAGTTGTAAATTAAATTATTTCTATCAACTACCTATTAAGCCTCATATATTTCAACTTTGTGCACTTAGTAACATAATATCTACTTGTATTATTAGTGAACTAATGATAATAATATTACGAGTGAAGTTTCAAAAGCACGTGAAACTAGGTATGAGGATGTGTAATAAATATTATGCAACGCAGATGCATAATACGCGTTTACAATATTTTACTTTATGATATAATAGATTATGGTAACTCTATAATGTAAGTGATATCCTGATACCGCATGTCCATATATGACAGCTGTGGTCTTTGCTCAGTACTGGATAATAAATATAGTAGTTTATAATAAGTAGGATCAAACTTCAAATTGTCCTGTTAAAGTCAAAATAAATTGAGATTAAGCTTAAACAAGCACTTACGATGTTTAAAAAATCTATTATTAAAAATCCAGCGGGAAACTTTAAAATAAAAAAGAATAGAACAAGGTGGCAGAGAGAATGGAAATGAAATGTCGAAGATAAAAAAATATATCGAAGACAATTAAAATAAAAGTTACCTACTATTTAAATGTCTTGTTAGTATCTTCTTGGAGGTTTTGTGAAATATTTTGTCTTGTAAATAAATCTAACTCTTTGCAAAATAAAATTTACCTATCTTCGTATTATTCTGACTATACCTAAAAAGTTTTTTTAGTAAAACCGCAAAAAGCCTTCAATAAATAGTTGTATTCAAATGCACTTATCTTTCAATCTAGTTTTTTGAATAAATGCAAATAAAAGCACGTTCTCTGGAATAACTTTCATAATACTATTCTCAAACCGATTAAAAAGTGTAAACTTTCGTTTATGACAGCAAAAAATCAAGTTACCGCGCATTTCATTGTCAGACCATAGACATTTTATTTTTTTAGTCTTGTGGTATCGCGGTAACTGAAAAAAGGTTTTTGTCGGCAGCTTACACACTGGCACGTGTAAATATCTAATCGAATTGTCACAATAGAATATAACTTTCGCTGAATAAGAATCGTATAGGTACCTACTGTAAAATAAATTAAAAACGAACGTATTTTTGTCCCTTTAGGCCATATAACCTTTAGGCCATATAACATTATTCAAAGCATCGTTATCTAATTGCAACTGGTGCACAAAAATTATTAGGTAGGTACGTAGGTACCTACTAATATCATAATGTGAACATTGTATGTATCTAACTACTTACAATCTATAATCTATACCTCAATTCCGTATATTAAAAAACATTAATTTAGAATAACACGCACCTATCTATTTCAGCGACTCTTTATTTAAGATAGTTTATAGATATTAATTTATAAGTTATTTAAAAGTTAATAAGCCTTGAATTAACAGGTAGGATAAACCGTAAGACACGATAATAATAAATACTACATACTTGCTTAAGCAGCATATATAAATGACAAATTTAAAATAAAACATATTTCATCCTTCACGATTATCTTTAATACATTGCCATCATTAAGGGTTCTACAGACGCGTATTGAAATTGCGTAAGTGCCCAATTAATCTACAGAACAGGAATCACAGGCCAATTTGCTTTTGTACAGACGACGTAAGATAATGTGATTGCCGTGCCATCTGTCTTTCTACGATAATAAGCTCGATTGCCGCGATTAAGATAAAAATAACCACGACTGGGATTTCTAGTTAGGATCAATGCCTTCTAAGTAAAAAAGTTTTTTTTATTCTGGACTAGACTTAACTGCATCTACCGACAACTTTTTTTTAAAAGTTCGAAACATCCACTACTGTTTGATTATAATTAATACTCATCGTATTTTTAATTACACCACAAAAACAATTTTTATTAAGACAATAATACAAAAACCAACAATTAATTCACTGAACAAAGTGTCAAACGATAAATCCTAACAGAATCCCATACCAATGTAACAATTAAGAATTCCGAAAAGCAATTAAGCTCCCGGGGTTTGAAATAAGTAGTCGACACGTTTTTTAACTTCGCGGCGCTAAATCAACATTCTAGCAATCCTGTTTTACTTACCGCGTTTAAAGTTATTATCCTCGCTTCCACATGAACACTTATTACATCGTTTATTTTGTTGGCTGAACACTACATCGATGTTTTTATTTTTTTAAAGTCATAGACAATATTTCCCGCCGTTCGCTCGCGTGCGTCCACCGCGCGCGTTCATCTATGAACTGAACATTTCCTTGCCCCTCCATCTTGGACGCTAACTCTAGCGGCTAACGGGAAGCGGTAAGATTTTCGCCGAACGACAGTTAGAACATAAAAACTACCCTTTTAGAAAAACTATATTTATTGCCTATCTATACATCATTTTACAAAATTATTAAACTAACAGCAATTAGTATATTTTTGATTTTTTAACGACTTTACAAAAGTATTTGATTAATAACTAAGTACGTAGTATATTTAAATTCAAAACCATTCAGTTTTTTTTTTTTTTTTTTTTTTTTTTTTTTTTTTCGAACTGAATACTGAAGCGCAGTTGGCCAGCTAATGGGCCTTCACTGCAAAACCGGACGGGTGGCGAGACTCCTGAAAGGAGACTCTTAAGCCTTTTGGGTTGGTTTAGGGTTTTTAGCCCTGACCGACCCGAGGGCCCCCCAAGGGGGGGGTCGCACCTCGGCTCGGGCCGTCAGGAGGTGTGTTGACACGACTATTATGTTGCAAGGGAACAGAAGGTCCCTGCGGATAAGTCCGACGCGCGCCGGGTGTATGTGGACGTCTTCGACCCCGCCGGCGGGGCCGCTGTAACACTATCGAGTATGCTAGGTGTGGGTGAGGCCGCATGCCGCGCGGCAGCTGCCTGTGTGTCGGTGTTCGGTTTGTGTCCGTGGGAGGGGGCGCGGCGGTCGCTATGGCGGCCGTGATCGAATCGGGCGGGTCCAGGAGGACGTTACGAGGGCGACGTTTACGAACAGTTTCGTTAGCGCGGACCGTGTATTCGGAGGCTTGAACGACTAACGGATTTGGATGATGCGGAGCTTTATCGAAATAACCGCGCGACGCGGTTTGCATAAAAGTCCCCAGAGTGGGGAGATCGAGGTCCCTATGGAGATCCCTATTCCTTTCGTAACGACGCGCGCCTACGGCCATACGCAGAAATTTGTTTTGAATAACTTGCAGACGTTGCAGTTTGTATTGGCTGACGTGTGCGAACACTACGCTAGCGTAAGTCATGATGGGACGCACACAGGTTTTGTAAATTGTCAGCTTATTTCTAAGTGACAGTTTACTCCGCCCGTTGAGCATACAGTATAAACGGCCTAGAACGAAAGCGGCCCTATTCCTAACTATTTCTATATGCGCTCTGAAGGTGAGTCTGCGATCGAGGGTGACGCCCAAGTACTTTGCTTGGCTAGACCATGGAATTTGCCTATCGAATAGCGTGATCGGGAGTTCGTGGGATCGATAGAGTGTCTTGCGTGTGAAGCACACAGCGGCACTCTTCTCTGGATTGACTTCTATCCTCCAAAGACGGAACCAATCGCCTAGAAGGTTCATGGCCCGTTGGAGATATAGATTGAGACGGCGGGGGCTCTTATACGACGCATAGATGGCGGTGTCGTCTGCAAATAAGGCATACCTAACTTGAGGGATTTTGGGGATATCGTTGGTGTACAAGGAATATAGGAGAGGTGAAAGAACGGAGCCTTGTGGGACTCCCGCTCTCAGCGGATGAGGATTCGAGAGCGTACCTTCCACTCTGTAGCGAAAGCTTCGATTTGCTAGAAAATCGCGCAAAATCAGGACGAGACGTGCTGGTACGCCCATGGTGGACAATTTGTACACCAGGCCGTTATGCCAGACCTTATCGAATGCCTTCGCTACGTCGAGGAAGATAGCTCCCGTCGGGGTTTTAGGATTACTATGAATGTGCTCCGTGATGCGGTGCACCTGCTGTACGCAAGAGTGTCTGGCACGGAATCCAAACTGCTCATCTAATAGGAGGCCTGGGGAGTCTTGAAGAAACCCCCACAGGCGGGCTATAATGAGACGCTCATAGAGCTTACCTAATGAACACAATAAACTAATCGGACGATAGCTAGTCGGTGAAGTCCAGGGTTTACCTGGTTTCCTAATACCTATCACTGTGGCTTCTTTCCACACCTGAGGGAATTGACAATTCGCCAGAAGGGCGTTGAATATCGCGGCTAATAGAACTATAAACTGAGCCGGCAGGTGCTTCAGCATTTTATTAGAAATGCCATCCGCACCGGGCGACTTCTTGGGTCGTAACTTCCTGATCAGAGACTCGACTTCATCGGACGTAACCGGTGTGACACTATCTAATTCTCTAGGAACTAATTGAGCTAATCGCTCCACCTCCGAGTTCACGCGGTTAACGTGATTCTCGTCGACGGGTTGAAGGCTCGGAGTACATTGTGACTCTAGACTGTCTGCTAAGCATTCAGCCTTTTCAAAATCATCGAACGCGGGGGCCCTATTATCTGGACGGTCCAGAGGCGGCATGGTAGCGGCAACATCCGACTTGAAGTGTTTCACCAACGACCAATAAGCTTGGTGCGACGGGGAAATCTCTTCCATCAGATCTTCCCACCCCTTGCATTTGAATTCGGAGATGCGTTGCCTTACATTACGCTGTAACCAACGCATACGTCTCCGATTCTCTACAGACGGAATGAAATCGAATGCCCTAATGGCGGCGTTCTTTGCCGTTATCAGCCGTCTTATACCTGCCGGCAAGCGACCGCGTCGGAGGTGTTCGTTGGCGGGCACTTGGCGGGAGGCATCACTGAGGACAGTGGTGAGACAGCTAGTAACGGAGTCGATTGTCGCGTCTGTCGAATTAGGTTCGGCAGCTAATCTGGTACCTATTTCCTCTAATTCAGCGGAATTGCTGATCCTATCTAACGCTACGTCTACATTGAGCCAGTTTAGGACTGTCTTCATAATCGGTTCAGTGTTTGGCGAGGGGCCGAGTTCGAGAATAACTGGCCTATGATCAGATTGTAACGCGCTATGCACTTCTATAGAACGGAACGTTAGCGCGACGTTCTTTAAAAGTGCAATATCTAAGATGTCCGGTACGTAGCCCGGAAGGTCAAGGTGTGGTTCCGAGTAATGCGTAGCGCAGGTGGGCGCATAGACCGCAACGGAGAGCTCGTCGATGTATCTTTCGAGGAGCAGTCCGTTGCGGTTCGTGCGCACACTATTCCAGACGGGATGTTTGGCATTGAAGTCCCCGGCCAGTATGACCGAGTCCCCCAACGCAAACAACGCCTCCAGGTCTGATCTAAGCATTACTTTGGACGGAGATAGATAGACCGACGCCACTATGACAGGTTGGTGGCCGGTCATAGCGATGCGGCAGACTGACACCTCCATGTTGGTAAGAGAGGGTGGTGGATCCAACGGACATACGTGGAGCGCACGCTTAAAGTAAATCGCGGTACCGCCTAATCTGGTGTCCCTATCGTTCCTAACTACGTTATAATTAGCGAAACGCGGCGTTCTTTGACTTGGTTTCAAGAACGTCTCCTGAACCAAGAAGAAATCTAAATTATTGTCGTTTAGGAATTCCCTAACTTCGTGTTTAGTGTTTGAGAGGCCATTGGCATTAAAGTAGCCAATGGCTAACGAGCGCGGTTTAATACGATTTTTACTAATAGGTTGTACGTCCATCACGGTTTAGAAAAGCGCTTGAATGCGCGGCAAAGGTCCCTATGCTCACTCATGGCTAGGATAGTGTCGACCATCGATTTGGCGTTGCGAAGCTTGTTCGCCAGCACGGCGATCTCGTCAACGTCCGGGAGGGCGGAGACGATATCGCATACTAGCGTCAAGTCCGCAGTCGTCAAATCGACTGCTGGGGTTTGGGAAGGTAGGAAGGGAGTGGTGGTGGTGGTGGTGGGTGCGGGAGCAGAGGCGGGTGAGGGAACGGTGACGTGCCTCCCGAGACGGGGGTCCCTATTCCTTACTACCGGGGCAGGTGAGGCCTGCGCCGGTTTCTCTACTGCTACTACTGCCGGCGCTGATGCCGGCCCTACACCTACTGGCGCAGATGGCGCCGGGCCTACTCCTACTGGCGCAGAAGGCGCCTTTCCTATCTCTTTCCTATTGACCGGCGCAGAGGGCGCCGGGGCTACCGTCGTCTTAGGGACGATTGCAGCATAAGACACTCCAGGCCGAGTGGACTGGAGTGCTGAATAATGCGGTACGGTCTTAGTGACCGTCTGGGCTGAGGGCCTCTTGGCTCCGGAGCCTGAGCTACATTGTGCAGGTGCAGCCCTGAAGGTGCCCGCGCTGGCCCTGCCACGTCGCCCCCCCCGCTTTTGCCTGCGCGGGGCCACGGGACAGCCGCGATAGTTCGCGGTGTGGCCCTCGGCGCCGCACAGTACGCAGCTGCAAAACCATTCACAAACTAACTACTTACACAAAAATATTTTAGGTACCTAGGTATTTTTTTATGGTATTTAATTATTTTATAATTTGATTAGGTACCTACATACTACTGTAAATTGATATATTTTTGGCACAATTTAATATTTATTAATCCAAATACATTTTATTAACATGATCTTCAGAACCTTTTTTATTAAACGATAAATGATTTAAAGTTAAATCATGTAAATTATTGTTATTTCATTTTATACAAAAATAATGAATTTTAAACATCACAAAGTATTAATAATTAATATTTACCTAATTCTCATATAATAAGTATCTGTAAACTATTTGTTTTTAATTCTACCCTGACTCCTTAAGTGAGGCAAACATATTAATCTTAAATAATTACTGACCATACAACCGAAAATACACAGCCTTATAAAAATATTAAAAAAAAAAAAAAATTGAATATTATACATAAAACTGCAATACATTTGAAAATCTTAGATTGCATTTTCATTAAAAAATTTATAATGGACATCAAAAAAAATAAAACTGTAAGTAAAATTTCAAAGCGCAATCATTTGAGACAAAGAATAATTTTAAAGCTTAATTATTCACCATAGGTACAATAAACCAAAACGAAATAACAGTAATGCAGCAATTTCTGAAAATATGAAGACAAAGTTAAAAATTCAAAATAAATATCAAAACCTACTCCAAGAAAATTTATAAAAACAGTCACACTTGGTCTGTTAATTTTCTACAATACATTTAAAATAATCGTTAATTAGCATCACTTAAAATAAATGAATATTATGTATATGTATCACGTTTTTAATATTTAATTTTATTATACTCAAAGAATGTAGTCTTGAAAAAAACTGGTTTTATTATCTACGAAATTGCAGAACAATTCCTAATACATAATTTCTGATGCCTTCGCGGTTATTACTCATTGGAATGAAACAACTATAATGGATGTAAACTTGCATATTTTAAATTGTTTTTTGACGTTTCGAAAGCTTTACAATTCTCGTATTCGCATCCTACTGAGGTCACGAAATCCCGTTATAGTTGTTTAATTCTAATAGGTACCAATAATTCACACATTTTAAACGCCGAACATTTACAGATGCCATCTGTTCATTTCTGACTCATTAGCTAAATAACATTTTCTAAATATTATAAACTTAAACAGACAACTAGTTGTAAGTAAGTATAAATAATTTTATTCTATTTTATGTCTCTTCAATATTGGGGTTTTCTGAGAACAGCTGATAGTCATTATAGGTACGGAGATAACTTCTTGTGACGTAATAGAGTCGGAACCCCCATTTCATCATCATAAACGACCACACCATACGAATGACAATGCTTGTATCAATCGGCATGACATCTGCAAAAGATAAATTGTTCAATGTTTTTTACTTAAACTCCAATTCTAGAGGATGTTCGAGCATTTGTGACGCCGTCATTGTCCAGTCTAGCTACTTATGTCATATCTTTGATAGTTGCAAATAATATGATTAAGTACTAGCTTTTGCCCGCGACTCCGTCCCCGCGGAATTTCATACAACCAAGTATGTAGTGCCTACCCTGATGCCATACTTACACCTCCCTCACTGCACGCGCCTGCAAGGGCGTTCATTCCATATAGGCACAGTGTCACTAATGTATGGAGTGCCTACCCTGATGCCATACTTACACTCCCCTCACTGCACGCGCCTGCTTACAACATGTCATCCCTCCTTTTAAAAGTAGCATAATAATATGTCCTTTCTCAGGCTCTAGACTATCTGTGTACCTATTTCTATCATTACTAAGAGACACTACCACTTATGTTTTTTCTTATTGATCCAATTCTTAAATATAGTTAAAGACGACAATAACTGTCAAACACTAGAAAATCCACTCAATAATACTATGTGAATGATTAAATGCATTATGCATTAAGAACTATGTAAACACATCATAAGTATTCAAAAGTAAGACTTGAAATCAAAGTGTTAAGGTTGTAATAATAACAGTCATTAATATACACATGGCTAAATAATAATTGTAAGAATCTACTTAAGTAATATTGTTATGTACACCACTTACTTGGGTTGTAGATTTAAGACTGAGGGTACCCTTTTTGTCATCTACCCACAATCCTATACATAATATACCTTTCCCCCATGTCGGAACAGTCACTTATAATTCACTTAAGTCATTTATTTTTCACTGCACATATAATTCACTTGAGTCATTTATTTCTCATTGCACATTTACTTACACTACTAAAACATGCTTGCTAAACAAAGTCTTTTATTTTAGTTTCATCACCACGCCTAATAGTTATCGGAGTCTCCTCCGATACTCTCTCCACTGCTATAAATACTATCTTCACTATCTTCTCTGACCTCTATTTCTAAAGCCATTTTCTTATTAGATGTTGTAGCTGACGTAGGGCTTACGCTACACCTCGAACGTTTGTTCTTGTTTGTCGCCTGTGATTTATTTTCTGTTCCTAGTATTGGTTTCCCGTCACAGCCCTGAGAGTCTTTAATCCCTATAATATCAGCCCATTGACTGGGTGGTGGAATTCTTACAGTGCCATAACTTGCCTTCTCAATGGTTGCACCTTCTCCGTCATCGTCTTGTGTTACTTCTTCTTTTTCATTATCTTGCGTTACCGCATCATTTTCATCGCTACTTTTTGAAAATCCAAGTATTTGATTAATGTGCCTTATAAACATTTTATTTCCGTGTTTAATCTTGTATCTTACTATCCCGATTCTTTTTACTACATCTCCCCGTAACCACCGAGAGCCTCTGCCGTAATTTCTAAAATAAACACTTTCACCTACAGATAACTCTCTTGTTTTCTTATTCTCGTTACTTACAATATCTTCAGTCTCCTTTCCTTGATCCGAAAGGGGGTGAAACCTATCGAAATTGGTTTTAAATTTTCTATTGTTGAGTAATTCCGCAGGTGTTTTCCCAGTAGTCGAACTCGGGGTCGTACGTAATCCGTACAAAATATTGTTCAATCTTGATGACCACGGCAGATGAGACAATTTTTTTAATTTTTGCTTTACCGTCTGGACTGTTCTTTCAGCCTGACCATTCGACGCTGGATGGTATGGAGGAACTAATATGTGGTTAATATTGTTTTTCCTGAAATATTGTTGTATTTCTTCGGATATAAATGCTCTTCCATTATCGCTAACAATTGTCTCTGGCAATCCTTGTTCTACAAATATTTCTTCTAGTTTTTGTATTACTGTACTGGAACTCTGATCATTTACAATTTTGACTTCTGGCCATTTTGAATAAGCATCAATCAGAATAAAAAATACCTTTCCCATGAACGGCCCTGCGAAATCCATATGTAATCTTGACCACGGCTTAGGTGGCATAATCCATCTGTGAGTTACTTTTGCTGGCATATTGCTGAACTCCTTACATATATCACAATTCCGAGCCATCTTCTCAATTTCTCTGTCCAAACCAGGCCACCAAAAATAGCTTCGCGCCATTGCTTTCGAAATTACTATGCCGTCATGGTTTCTATGTAGCTCCTCCAACACGCTTGCATGCAGTTTCTGAGGCAAAATCACTCTACTTCCCCATAAAATGCATCCATGGTATTCTGATAACTCATTCCTTCTTATAAAATAATCTTTGAACTTTTCGTCTGTCTTAATAGGCCATCCTTTCTTGATCCAATACATTACTTTTGTCAATACTTCATCTTTAGACGTTAATCTCGCTACCTCCCTAGCCGACATCTCAAGATCTATTGGCGTCTCATTTAAGAACAAAACATTAAGCTCTTCGGTCTCCTTCGACGTAGTATCTGGCGCTGGCCATCGGCTTAATGAATCGGCATTACCTATTCTTTTACCTTCGATGTATTTCATCTCATAATCATGTGAATTCAGAAATAATGCCCATCTCAGCATTCTTGGAGATATAACATTTGGTATCGCTCTCAAAGGATCAAATATCCCCAGCAGTGGTTTATGGTCAGTCTGAATCACCACCTTCCGGCCGAACACATATTGGTTAAATTTCTGTAGTCCAAAAATTATCGCTGCTGCTTCCTTGTCTATTTGCGAATAGTTTCGCTCATGGCAACTCATTGTCCTGGATGCGAACATAATAGGTCTTAGTGTACCATCTTCCATCTTGTGTTCTAACACTGCCCCTAAACCATATTGTGATGCATCACACGTGAGGAACAACGGTTTTTTGAGATCATAATGTACCAACGTACCCCCCGTGGTTAACATTGTTTTTAATATTTCGAACGCCTGTTGACAGTTCCGATTCCATGTCCATTTTGCTCCCTTTAACAATAATTTGTATAATGGTTCTGCTACTGTGGCCTTCTGGGGAAGAAATCTATCGTAAAAATTTAGCAGTCCTAAAAATGCTTGTAGTTCCTTAACATTACTTGGAGCAGGGGTGTCCATAATAGCTTTAACCTTTTCGTCACACGGGTGTAACCCTTCAGCATCTATGATATAACCTAGAAATTGTACACGATCTGTCCCGAATTTACATTTATCCTTATTGACTCGTAGTCCGGCATCTTTTAATATTTGCAACACTGCCTGTATCCTGACCTGGTGTTCTTCGACGTTGTGTGCGCTGACGACAATATCGTCCAATAGAACTGCTGTGCCTGGTATCCCTGCTAGTAAATTACTCATCAATCTTTGAAATATACCCGGGCACGCTTTTACCCCAAATGCCAATCGTTTGACTTTAAACAGACCCTTGGGTGTATTCAAGGTCAATAATTTGGATGTTGGTTCATCTACAACAACTTGCGTATAAGCCTGATCTAAGTCGATCTTACTAAATATAATTCCGCCCTGCAACGACGCAAACGCCTCATTTAAGGTCGGTAGTGGATAAGTATCCGTTTCCGTCACTAAGTTGACAGTAGATCTGTAATCTCCACATAACCTTATTTTCCCATTTTTCTTTACAATCGGGACAATAGGACTAGCAAATTCCGAATGACTAACCGGCTCCAAGACATCTTCGTCTACTAATCTGTCAATTTCTTGTAGCACCCTTTCCTTAATAGCAAAAGCAATCGGTCTGCATTTTAAAAATTTCGGCTTTACCTCAGTTTTCAACGGTATCGACACTACTGGTCCGGTATATTTCCCCAAGCCTGGTTGAAAAATTTCTTTAAATTGTTCTAGCACAGTATCCATCTGAATCGGCTCAACTTTTATGTTTAGTATACCATTAATGCCAATGCCTAAAGCCTGGAACCAATCTCTACCTAACAAATTTGGTCCTTCTCCTTTGGCAATCAATACCGTTAACTTGGCCTGAACCTTCTTAAAAACTACTTCTACTGTTGCTTCCCCAAGTAAGTCTACTTTACTATTAGTCCATGTGGTTAACATAACCCTCGAATCCTTCATTTGTGGTAACTTCCCATTCCAGATATCCCTAGCAGTACTTTCCCTAATCAAGGTGAACGCTGCTCCAGAATCTACTTCTAAACTCACTGGTTGACCATTCAGTTTAACATTTAAATTGTAAGGAGGCACTCTGGTTGTTACATAACAGCAATATGCGGAATCCTCATATAATCCATTGAATTGACTTAATTCTTTTGACTTACTTTTTTCCTGCAACCTTGAACATACATCTGCAATATGACCAGTCTTTTTACATGTATAACACTTACTCCATCGAAATTTGCACCAACTACCATGCATTCTACCACACCGCCAACATTCCCTGTTTTGACTTTTCTCCCTAGTTTTCAGTTTATTAATTTCCATTGGCTCTTCAACCATCGTAACTCCTGTTGAGTTGGACGTTGTGCTAGCTTCTGGCATTGACATAACTAGTACCCCCGCATCTGCTACTTCTGCTGTCAAGGCCATTTTAACTGCATCCGCAAATGTCAACTTGGTTTGTTGCAGTAATTGTTTCTGTATCGTTTTATCTCGTATCCCGCACACTAACCTATCTCGCAAAGTCCGGTCTAAATCTGTAAAATTGCAATCTATTGCTAATTTTCGCAAATTGGCTACATAATCCTTAATACTCTCACCACCCAGTTGTCCTCTCATATGAAATTTATATGATTGTACTATTTCATTTTGTTTTGGGTTAAAATGATCATCCAATTCTGTCTTGATTGTTGTATAGGTTACTTCACTAATAGTTTTTGGTGAAATTAAAGACAATATTAAATCATATAGATTTTGACCACAAACTGAAAACAAATTAGCTTTCTTCAATTCATCTGTTACCACATTATTAGCCAACAAACAAAAATCGAACCGTTCAGCATAATTTTTCCAATTGTCTTTGTCCATATTAAACTCACTAAATTTTACCGACATATTGTTTCTGTGTCGAAATTATATCTTAAAACACACTTTTAACTACAAATCACTCCTTTTTTAACACTAAATTCGTAATTATCCCGTCGCCAGTATGTTATGTACACCACTTACTTGGGTTGTAGATTTAAGACTGAGGGTACCCTTTTTGTCATCTACCCACAATCCTATACATAATAAATATGTAATAGAAAAGTCATATAAATTTTTATTAACTTTTGTTTAGTCTAAGTGCTGCATATTATTACTTACTTTGGTAGACTACAAAAGAAATAATAAGAAATTATATAATCATTATTGCCTACACTTAATTATGTATAATAAATATAATAATTTATTATCTGTCCACTAAAAAACAGATTAACATGTTAATGTTATTATTACATTATGTAGGTTGTTTATATGACAATATCTTGCTATAGATAAGAGTAAAGTAAGAGTTCAAAGAGAGTCATTCAAAGTGTGTCTAAAGAGAAAGAAACAAAACATTTTTTTAATGGAAAAATTTTAGGCTAAATTATTATCAGTGTTTATGAATAAAATAAATACATATTTCATTGTAGCTCTTAATTAATCATTTTTATGGTACCAAATTATAGAAATTGGCTCTGAAACTAAATGTCCAATTTAACTGATTATTGTACAGGACTGATCCCACGTTTTAGTATCCTGTTTATTAATATTTCAGTTGCCTACTAAAACAGTTATGAATT
The DNA here is from genome assembly GCA_038024825.1 of Polylopha cassiicola. Taxonomy (NCBI): domain Eukaryota; kingdom Metazoa; phylum Arthropoda; class Insecta; order Lepidoptera; family Tortricidae; genus Polylopha; species Polylopha cassiicola. The sequence continues at coordinate 7,975,693 of CP149059.1, forward strand.
CAAATAAAAAAATTACTTACCAGCTTTGTAGTATATTTCCAAAAACACATAGAATAATGTGAGTGCTAGTCCTGCTACGAAGCCAAACATCCCAAAGTCCCCGAGGTACTGCAATGCTTTCCGAGAAAAGTTCATGTGTAGGGATTCCTTAAGATAGTGGCAATGTAGCATCAAGGTCAATGTTGCATGGATTCCTAAACAATAATAAAGAAAAAAAAAAGTAATTAAGTTACTGCTCTATACTAATATTATAAAGAAGAAAGGTTTGTTTGTTTGGATTGAATAGGCTCCAAAACGACTGGACCGATTTGAAAAATTCTTTCACTGTTAGGAAGCTACATTATTCCCGAGTGACATAGGCTATAAAAATAATGATCTGTGCGAAGCTGGGGTGGACAGCTAGTCTATTATAAAAACAGCCAAGTCACTTTTGCTGTAGGTATATTATTATCAAACAGTAATACTTTGTAGTACATGGTGATAAAGACAATTTAAAAACCTATTGCACAATTTAATACATGCCATGTCTGTTCAATAATTAATGTTTTATATTCTTATCAGTTCTAATAAATTATTTTGAATTCTTGCACTATATGATCATGAAGAATTCATGCCAATTCTAAAAAAAATATATAATTAAGAGCAATGTATTGTGTTGGTGCTGTTTACAACTACTACTATGCAGTTTAAAAAAACTTAGAACATGTTAAGTTCCAGTTTTAATGCATTAAACAAGTTTGATTTCCTGCTCATGAATATTACTTTTTTAAGCAAGTTTACTACTGAAGTTTCACTCTAAGGAACTTTTGTTAAAAAATATTTAAATAAGAAGCTCCTAATTTCATACGGTCGCGATAGTAAAAGTTTAGCCTTGTAAAGCAGAAAATCTAGCAACTCACCAGACAATAACGCCCACATTCCGGCCTCGATGTTTGCGTAAACAATGCAAAAACATATAAAAGCTGCTAATCCCAATATTGCACCTATAGCACTTATGGCTATATGAATTTTTGTACGCAACATCTCTCTGGTCGAATTAGAAGTTTACTATACTAGGTACTTTGTTAGTATAAAACTTTTTGACGTATTTCTACAAAATAATGTTATGTTTTGCTAATGACAAAACGATTACAACGAAACATGCAAAATTATTTTCTTGCTGTCAGAACTCAGAAATGTCATAATTACTGTCAAATGCAGTGCTGCCAATTAAATTAGGAAATAATCTATGGCAACATGTCAACTTCAAATTATGTGAACATAATAAATAAATGAATTTTACAATAATACAATTTTGTGACATTTTTAGCTTGCAACGGCTATAAAAATGCATATTACTTAGGTACGCTACGCGTTGTTGACAGTATCTAAGTTCTTAAAAACAACAGTTTACAGTAGAGCAGTCTATGCCTATGATTGACATTTGACAGTATTGACAATCGTTTGGTTTATTATTATTTATATAGGTACACTTCTGGAACAGCTCGTATAAAATGTTTGTTATCAATACAAGCTGTGCAAATAGATAATAAAACCATAAAAAAATGAGTAGAGTTAATCAAGCCCAAATGAAGAAATTGCTGGACCTTCTTAGCGAAGACGGAGTTCTGGTAAACGGTAAGGTTTCATACACTAATACTAATAAGCAAGCTTTCTGGAAGAAGATTGCACTACAGCTGAACTCTATCGATGAAGGAGTCTACAAAAACACATGGAAGTGGTGTAAGGTAAGTTAATATGTAGTTAGGTACTCTTGATAACTGTTTTGGCGGCAGAAAGCTTGGCAGGATGAGCCTTTCCCAAATCCCATAGATGCAGACTTAAACATTTGCCATGAAAATAATTTCTGATGCCTTCGCGGTTATTACACATTGGAATGAAACAACTATTAACGGATTTCTTCTCAGTTGATGGTCTTTCCGAAGCGCTAGTAACGCCCCCTATTAGGTTTTAATTGTAATGTATAATAGTAAAATATTTTGCGTAAAATGTAACATTAATATTTCATAATTTAGAAAAGGGTAGTTTTTCAAAATTTGTAATTTAAATATAAGGTAGTTTGCATAACTGTATAATTCACTTTAGCGTTAGACTATTGTCAGCTCAGTCGTGCTACGATTATGGAAACTGTAAAGAATCCGAAACGTCAGCTAATAAAATAAAATAAAAATACGCGAGTTAAATCCGTTAATAGTTGTTTCATTTGCCATGAAGTTACTCTCCTGTGTAATTTTAAAATAATATCTCAAATTACAAAGCACACAATGACTTTATCATCATAATACTCACACCAGCTTAGAGCATAATTTAGCAGCATAGATTGTAGAATAACTAAAAATAATACATATTTCAGATGTGGGCTGACTGGAAGAATAAGACAAAGAAAAAAGCAAATATAATATTAAGAAGAAGAAACTATAGCTGTGGCCAACAAGTTGGGACACTAACAAATCTAGAATTAAGACTATTGAAGATGATTGACTATCCAATGGATGATAAAACAGACATCCTTCACCTAGAAATGGTATGAAAACATTATATGATGCTCTATGTAATATAATGTTTACTGGTAATACCTCAAATGCCTGTGAGATTGTAAACTGTAAGCTCAAGTTTACTGTGGTACTGCTTAGGTCAACAAATTTCTTAACTGGTTTGAATTACCTAGATGAAATGTTATAAGTTCATTTATGTTTATATTTAATATTTCATTAGGTAAACAAAGTGGAAGTACCTGATGCAATCACAGATGTACTGCCTGATTTTCTACCAGAGAACTACACAGAGTCTGTTCAAGATAATCAGATGTCTTCCGAAGAAGAAGATAACACAGCTTTAGGGTATTTTGCTAAAAATAAGAGCAAATTTTGTGATGTTAATAATATTCAAGGTGTGTATGTAACCTTACCTCTTTATTATATTAGTACATATATTGATCATGGGAGACACTTTCTACAATTGATTTTGAATGTTTCACAAAGCAAGTAAAACTTCTTTTTAAATGTATCTTTTGCAGATGGTGACCATAAATTTGATGTTTGTGAGGAATCATCTGATATAGAAAAAAAAGTTAAAATGAAAGGTAAATAAATACTAAATCTAAATGACCAAGCAGCCTAATGAATGTGATATGACCTATGTCTGAGGTTTTTACTAAATAAATGTTTCTTTGTCTCAGGTAACAAATTCAAAAAGAGAAAGATTTCCTTAGAGGAATTCAAAATAAGAACAACATTAGAATTAGAAAAAGAGAGAGTTCAACAAAAGAGTGAAGAATTAAGACTGAGGGCTTTGGAATTGAAGCTGAAAGGAGAAGAGTTGAGATTAAAAGAAGTAGAGATGAACAAAATTAATCATCTTACAAATGTTGAGGAAGAGAAACTGAAGTGCTTTAAAGATATTTCAACATCATTGAAAGAGTAAGAAACATGTAAATTTGCCTCATTTATATATGACTCAAATAGGCTCATACCATTACTTTCTATAAATACATACAGGTTGTTGCCATCCCTACTAATATTATAAATGCGAAAGTAACTCTGTCTGTCTGTTACATTTCCATGTTAAAACTGCTGGACCAATTTAAATGAAATTTGGTACAAAGAAAGTCTGGAGCTTGAGAAAGGACATAGGCTACTTATTAACCGACTGCAAAAAAAGGAAGAGTTCCACGCGGACGAAGTCGCGGGCAGAAGCTAGTGTTATTATAAAGTCAAGTCAAGACTGCTGCTTAGCAAAAACTAGCTCTACTAATAGCACCATAAATTTTTTGCCGAGTTCTAGATAGTTCAATTATTTTTCTTATGAACTTTTGTATTAAAAATATCAAAGATACTTTGCTTCTTTTTCAGATTGCTAGAGCGCCCTAGAAATGGAAATGTTAGGTTTAATAACATAATCTAATATGGTTCGTCAAGTTGAAGGGTTGAGAAATATTCTTCTTTTAAAAAGTCTACAACTAATGCTACTGCATTGATTGCAGTATAAGAAAGCTAATAAAGTCAAACATTGAGAGAAACTTCAATGTAAAATATATACTTAATTAATTATTATAATTGTTGTTGTTATAGGATCAATTATGCAATGAAATATATTTTATGAGAAATAGTTTGTTTTTTATTACATAGAACATTTTTAAAACAATCAATTGCACTAGAAATTAAAGGTCACTTATATTTTTTCAGTAACTAATTAAATAAACAATGAACAGTAATATCATTACAAACAATTAAATAATTCTTAAAACATCAACATTAAAATATTTTAGACATTTGAAATAATCTTATATTTCTTTATAACTAAAATAGGTGCACATAAGATACAGATAAACTATAACAATGTTATTTACATGAAACAGTATTAAAATCTACTTAATATCGTAATTTGTGCTAAATATAAGTCAACCAATTAACACAATCACGCTTTTAACAGTCTTAAATAATTTGGTCTCATTTTGCTTAACGTATCAGGGTCTACTTCGGAGACCTTGTGGATTCTAAGATGGCTCTTCATATTGCACCTTTGAGCGTATCCTCGGCCACAAATTGGACACTTGAACGGAGTCTCACCAGTATGAAGACGCATGTGCTCTTTAAGATAGTCTTCATGAAAAAAACTTGCATCACAAAATTTACACACGGCTGGACGTTCACCTAAAAGATTACAAATAAATAATGATTTTAGAAAATTAATAATAAAATAAGGGGCAATTAATGAACCCTGACAAGATACAGCTGGATGGTTATCCAAGTTCAGGACAGCATACCTCAGTATCTATTTATCCTACAGTAATAACAGAATTATTTCGACTCAATCTATTTGTACACCTACTTAAAGTTTGAACACTAGGAGTCAAGATCTACATGCACTTTAATATTCATATTTCCTTGCCTACTCAAAATAAGGCTACTAGCTGCAATGTACAAGGCAGGAATAAAACAAAATACACTTATTTAATTACCTGTGTGTGCAGCTCTTTCATGTACAACCACAGATTTTGGACACTTGTAAGTTTTTCCACAAATTTTGCAAGACCATGTTCTGGGCGGTCCCGTTTTTTTTGTATGCACACATTTATAGTGAGACGTTAGCTCTCCTTGATATGCAAAGCGTGCGGGACAGATCGTACACAAAAAGTTCTTCTCAGTTGTATGTTTTCTCTTAATATGTTTATTGAGATAATAAGGTGATACGCTGCTGTGTTCACATAATGGACATTTAGAAGCTGTGCCGTGAACTCTTCTGCGATGATTTTTTAGCCTCTCCATGTCTGGAAACACTTCACCACACGCATCACAAAGTTTCTGAGGTTTTGGGTCATCAATATGTGATGGTCGCTTTGTAGGTTTTTCAATACTCTTTTCCACTTTTTTTCGTAGTGTTTGTTTATTTATAACCTTTTTTAAATTTGCTTTCTTACTCTTTACTGGTTCCTTTGGTGGTATTTCTTCTTGTTTAATACTGGAATAAAAAAAAAATTAGGAATGTCGTACTGAACAAAGAATTATGTGTAAAGGTCATTATAATCATAAGGACAAAAATAAAATGTTAGGTACTAAAAGTTCTCTAATTTAAATAAAAATCTGTTTTCAGTATATGTTAACCTGTGAAGTTCTTTGAAATAAAATCAATTTATAAATATCTTCTAGTTGTTAAAAATTACCTACTAAGACATAAAATATCAAATTTAAGTAACAAAACTTGTTACCTGTCTTCAGCCCATTCAAAATCATCATCTTGTATTTCGCACTTGATTTCACTTGGTATAGCAATTTTTTTTATGGATAAATTTGTAAGCTTTTTAATTTTTTCATTAATATTATAATCAATAAGAACATTATTCTCTTCTTTCACTATATTTAGGTCTATATCTGTAAATGTATGATTGTTATTGTAACATTTTTCTTCTTTTATTGGTATTAGACCACTTTCTAAAATCTTGTGTGACTTCCGATACTTATTTATGAAGACACAGAGATAGTCTAATGTTTCGTTGCATGAGTTACAAATTTTTCGTGGATATCCATCTAAGTCTTCAACCTGAAAGGACAACATATATATAAACTATTATACTTACTTACATCTTTTGAATTTTTTTAAATATGTATTATAAACTCTGAATGTTAGAAGATATTTAATTAAGGTGGGATATTTCAACTTTTATCTACAAGATATTTGGCAGTAATAAAACAAGGTTGGATGTAATTTTTATTACACGTAATAAGTAGTTTAACTTACCTTTTCTTTGACACATAAAGTAAGTTTAGATTGGACATTATCAGTATTATGGTCATTTTCAAAGATTGGATTTATTGCACCTTCTCCGAGACAAATACGGCATACATTTTCCATCACGAAAATATCGAAAACATTTATTGTTGACAAAATAACTAAAATCTAATAATTTATCGACTGTTTCAGTCTACACTATACGATAAAAAATAGAACAAGAGTGCTAAGACTAAATAAATAGATTTTTTTGGAAAACAATTAACATCTGTGAATAACAAACAACATAAACTTCATAAAACTGTTTCTAAATAAAAACCATGTCAGCAAACTAACATGGCGAGTACTAACATAGGCTACTTGACAGTTAAGCTGTCAAATTAAATATAATTATTTTGAATACTAGTACTATGCTTAGAGAACAATTTGTTAATAATAATTATAATATATTAGAGAATTCTATATTTAACAATAATTACATTGATATGTGTTTGATGACTAGTATTGATACTTCTTTAATACATTTATAATATAATAAAGCATGAGCATTCTATTCGCAAAATAAAATAAATGTATCGGGATTTGTAAACATAGATTGTCTATTGCAACTATTTCATTTGTCGTTCAACGTTTTGGGCATACAGCCAAAATAAAATACAAAAGAGTTTTAGTTTCACAGCAAACTAATTCTGAAGAAATGTTAAAAATATTATTAGTTTTATTATTTGAATAATTATTTTAAATATTAATTTAACATTAATGAAATTACTATTTTGAATACCCTTTACACTGTGAAGAGATCACAAGACCAAGCATAGACAATATTTTTATCACCCAACTTGTCTTCTGTCATCAGGTGATTGGGAGTAAGAAATCCTGGAAAGGGATAATTTCGTAAATCAATATGTCTGGAAAGGATAAACTAGCGATTTTCCCTTCTCGGGGGTGAGTATTGGCAATAATGTCAAGGTTTTTGGGTAATAATCATTATGTTGTTACTTGATTTGGGTCATAATCGTTCATGTTTTCTTTGATTACAAAAAGTATTTAATTTCGGATTTCAGTGCCCAGATGTTAATCAAGGGCCGTCTGGCTGGCGCAGTGAAAGGCCATGGTCTCCTCAAGAAGAAGGCTGATGCCTTACAAGTGAGGTTCCGTATGATTCTGGGCAAAATCATTGAGGTAAGGAAGACAATAAAATCGTATCAGTAAATTAGGGTTGTGTTCGCCTATTTTAGGTGATAACTTATTATTTATTGTCGTAATCTAGAATACTATTGTACTAAATTAATTTTATATTCATATTAAATATGTTAAGTGTAAAATAACAGTTTTTTTTTATAATTTTCATTACTACTATCCCATGTATGTTTTCAGACAAAAACCCTCATGGGTGAAGTTATGAAAGAGGCAGCATTTTCCCTTGCCGAGGCCAAGTTTACTACTGGAGACTTCAACCAAGTAGTCCTGCAGAATGTCACCAAGGCTCAGATCAAAATCCGCTCCAAGAAAGACAATGTTGCCGGTATGAAATACAGTTTATTATTTAAATATTACTTACTTTATTGCTCTAAATAAATGTATAAAATATGGACTTAGGTGCACAGACTTCTTTAAATATGTATCATTTGAAGAACAAAAATGTGGCTTGTATAGTTTGCACCTATATCTGAACTTTACATACTCAGGTATGGTAAGGCACAATCTTTGTTTACATCATGTGAAGTATTGTATATTAGGATTCAGGTTGTCTAATAAGAGCTAAAAATACTATAAGCCTAGCCTATGTAAAATTTATTAAAAGAAATAATATCACAAATTTGGTCTAAACTGGCACATTAGGTAAACCCGTATACCTGTAATTAATTGCCAAGTGAAGATGTTTAATAAACAAAAAACCAAGTCCAACCACACCCTACTGTTTCTAGGTGTCACCCTCCCAATCTTCGAGTCATACCAAGATGGCTCGGACACATACGAACTGGCCGGGCTCGCCCGTGGTGGCCAGCAGCTCGCCAAGCTCAAGAAGAACTTCCAGAGTGCCGTCAAACTGCTTGTGGAGCTCGCCTCGCTGCAGACATCCTTCGTGACCCTCGACGAAGTCATCAAGATCACCAACAGGCGTGTAAATGCCATTGAGCATGGTATGTATTTGGTGAAATAAATTATTTACAAATATTTACTTAAAATTTCTATACCTATCTGGCATATAAATGTATTGAATCTGAAATTAACTTTTTTTTGTAGCCAGATTGCAGTTTAAACTTAGTTATTTGTGTGTTGGCCCTTGGCTTGCCACATAAATACATTAGAAACTATTTTGCTATGTTAAGTCATAACAGACAGATAAAGTGATCCTATAAATGTTGCGATTTTGCACTTGAACTAGGGAATCCTAAATAACTTCATTAGTGACATAATTATATGAAATGCATAAAGAAAATGTAAGCCAATTTTAAGTTTAAACATTAAGCAATATCGGTATTGTATCCATGTAGTTAGCACGCAAAAACAATCTTCAGGATGGAGTATTGGCCACTTTTTGCCCAAAAACGAAAATTCAGTCAACTACTAGTGATAATTACTTATTTTCCAGTAATCATCCCCCGATTGGAGCGTACCCTGGCCTACATCATCTCCGAACTGGACGAGCTGGAGCGTGAGGAGTTCTACCGGCTGAAGAAGATCCAGGACAAGAAGAAGATCATCAAGGATAAGGCTGAAGCGGTGAGTACAAATAAATAAAGGCATATGGGAGTGAAAAATGTACTTAAAAAATGTAAGGTGTATTGATTTTAGCTAAGCCTATGTCAAAATTAAAACATTATCGCCTGTGATACAGTTGTTCATCTTGGGATGATTAGTTTATGCCTCGAACCTCAAATTTAGGTAAAAAGAAAAGGTATTTCTTAAGTGCCGTATATACAACTAAGTAGTATTGTAAATTTCGGCAAAATCGTTAAGAATTTAATTTTTGACAAAATTGTTAAGAAATGAGACCATTATAAGAGAATTGATAGTCTTTCAGGAGCACTACTGGATACTGACGTGCAAAAATACTTTTTTATGTAGTAATTTTGATCTAGAAGAATAATCTCAGTACCTACCTAAGTAATCTCATTAATTTATCCTAAGGTTTAATAATATTTTTATCTGAATGAAAAATATGTTTTTTCAGAGAAAGGCCGCCATGTTGAAATCCGGCGCTGACGTCCGCGACGCTGCTGCCAACCTACTGGACGAGGGCGATGAAGATATTGTGTTCTAAACTGGCAACACTTAACTCGGCGCTCTGTCAAACCATATTGAATCTTATGTCCTGAATCATGAGATTCAATTTAAATCAACACTTAGTTATTGACTTTGTTATTAAGAGCGTATTGGAGTTTTGTAGTCGGTATAAGCGTGAAGAAAGCCTGGTCGCAGGCATAGTATGTTCTAGACAGTTGTTAGTAGTGTTGCAGTCAAGTGGTGGTCACTTTATTTTTTGTGAGATTTTTATTACCTTTATGCAGCCTTAATAAAACTTATATACAGCATGTGCGCTTGTTGAGAAGTTATATAAATATTTATACCTTATATTCATATTTACAGTATTATTTTTGTCCCTATTTAAATGTGACAGAATGCGAACACTCGACTGCATCAAATATGATATTACAGCCTATACGGTGTTCCATTTATTGTAAATACTGTATGTTGTCTGTTCTAAAGTTAACCTTTATCCCTTTGAAATACGGTTCAAAATGCAGTGGCTTTATATAAACACATTGGCTTCACTCCTAGATGTTATTAAGCATTCCACATCTATTTTGTTTTCAGCTTTTATGCATAAACCTGTATAAGTACACCCCTTTTAATTATTTATAGTTTTTGAATTGTTGTTTAATTATAAAACAATATGTTTAAGTGTAAGCAATCATGTAAATACAAGTTTGTGATGCGAAATATAAAATATTATTGATCGAATTTGTGTTTGTTTTGTATGGAACTATTACTTAAGTAAGATTTTTGCAATTTTTTAGAATAAAAACATTCGAGATCCAAGCAGCTGGATATATTAATTATATAGATATTTTTTTCATAAGCAATGAACTTATAACAAGGTTTCTCTGATCTTCGTACTCTTTGTAGGTATATTATCGTTTGGTGACGCCTTTTTGTCGAATCGAGAAATTATAAGCTTGCAAAATAATAATATAGTTTTCTCATATTATTATTATCATATATAGTGAAATATATAATAATTATGCAGTTTATATTGTAACGAGTTTCATTCAGACATTATCAGAAAGTACTTGAAGTTGGTAAGGACCTAGCTAGTAGGGCTAGCTTGTCACTTTATTTGCAAAATGTCTCGCACACTAGCGAGTTACATGTTATTTTATAAATATTATTTATTATTTAGGTACTAGTTGAATACTACAAAACGAGTGGAAAAAGGGTGTACTTACCTAAGTATTCTTAAGCTTTAGTTTTCTAACAATCCCCTTAAATTAATCCCCTTTATCCAGATTCTTAAGTTCACTATTTAAAATTGATTCGACATATTATTATAGGTACCTACTTACATACTTACTTTAAAAGATAAAATGCAACCATAGTTATTAATTATATCACATTGATTTCAGATCAAAAATAATGACGGAATTTATTGCACCTATTGGATCCAGGGTAACATTCACATTAATTTCACAGTGGATTCCAAATTCATGAGGTCAAATAATACTTATTACCACGCTTATCCAGTAGTCCAAAATCCACAGCAGACCTGAGCATACTGCCAATAGCTTTTCCAGCGTACTTTGGTCTTTTACCAAATGTCATTCTGTTCCTTTTCAAGAATTCTATAACCTTTCGAGAAGTTAGACCTTCGTGGGATGGAATCTTGTGGAACGCCCAAAGAACGATCGCAGCTGGGTTGGCTTTTCTAAGACCAACCTTGATCTTACTAAACTCGTGCCGTTCCTTTGTTCTTCCATCGTAACTGGATAACGATGTTCTGGTAACGAAACTGTATAAAGACGACGACCGCATTCTCTTTGTACACAAGTTTCTTTGGAATTTTGCGATTTTTTGAGGGTTTGTTATTGGTTTTGTTGAGTTTATTCCGTCAAGCGTTTACAATATCATAATTCATGTCTAACTGTCAAAGTTATGAATAGTGTCGGTTGTGTAGGTACTCAGACTGTTTGTGGATCAGCCATAGAGTGGTAAAACTATGGATTTCTCAAAAATAACCTCGTTTCCTAAAAGTTACCTATTTGTATTTTAATCATTTCTTATGCGGTTACGAATTGGAATGAAACAATCAAAACGGATTTAACTCGGGTGTTTTACTTTATCGAAAACTATAAGTAGGTAGGAAAACTATAACTAGGTACCTTAGTTCCTATATTCGTAGCCGACTGAGTTGACGATACTCTAACACTGTGAGTTTAGTGACTACCGTCGGGATTATCGTCAGCGCAGAATAAAAGAACTGTAATGTTTTCGTAACGATAGATAAGTTTAATTTGAGTCTAAAAAGAAATTATAAGTACTTACCTGGGTAGATACGACATTTTTCCACTCGCCTTGATTTACAACTTACCTAGTAGTAGGTATCCTGTTATATTTTCTGTTAAACCTTTGATATTAAAGAGACGAAATGAAGTAAAAACGGGCGGGTTTCATTTCGTGCAAAACCCACATTTCAAGGAAAACATTTTACCTACGTTCTTAGGTATTATCCATTTCTTGAGAACACTTTCTGGGAAATTTCGCTTTTGAAGCTCATACCCGGTATCTGCTTATTTATTTAGAGTTCGTGTAGGTAGCTTTTATGAGTCTTGGAATTCTTTAACCTTTTGGTTTTTTACTTATATTCTGTGATAAGTATGTTACCTACCTATAATTACCTACTTATTACATAGGTAGGTAGTTATTATGCTATAATGTAGGTGTACCTATATACAAATAAGTATCAATTGCTTTTAAAAACCACACAAATGTTACCTATAAGTAGTTTGTTTATAAAACATTCTGCATCAAAATTGTAGTTAGCCAATAAATTAGTCTGGTAATCCTCATAAGATTTTCTCCCGTGTCTGGACGTATCGAGCGATCGCTTGTGCGACTGGTCGAGCGACAAATCCGGGAATGGGAGTGAATTTATAGCAATTTCATTAAGAATGACGCGAGAGTCGTGTTTTGCTTGAATGCAGAACAATGTATTCTACTACGTGGGTGTTTGCAGAAGTCTTTAATTGGAACGGAGTATGACGTCTTTACTATTTTTCATAGAACTTAAACGTCACAATTTAACATCTTCTGATCTTCACTATAATAGGAAAGACGACTGGGTAAAGAAAACGAAATTATATTAAGACCGTCAATTAGATTATTTTATACGTATTTTCCTATTCACGATCGAACGATAAATGACAAAGACAAGCGCTTCAAAAGTTCGGAAGTGTGGGCTGGTGACGTCACGTTATGGTATAAACCGTGACGTCACGAACACGTGCATGTGTGAAAGACGCGTTACTTTCTTATACTGCTGGCACTGCTGCACTAGATTAATAAGTTGGCGTTTTAACTTTAACCTAACCAAAATTAAAAACCGGCCAAGTGCGAGTTGGACTCGCGCACGAAGGGTTCCATACCTTTATCTATAGTAAATTAGGTAGGTAATTTGATTTATGACGTTTAAAAACAACACTACTGCCTAGATGTCATTCAAACCAATTTTCGTTAGTAGTTTGTATTTTTCCCGTTTTTGCCATTTGGCTACGGAACCCTAAAAAGAAAACGAAGTAGTAGGTATTAATATAAAATTGTCAATTAATTGATTTGTAAGACTGAATAATCTTGTTTTACGATAACATTCATTTTTCCACTTGTTTAATAAGTATTTGGATTTGTACTTTATTATATAAAAATATACTTTGACTACCTAAGTGACGTGTAAAAAATTGCTTCTCGCTCTATGGCTCCCTAAGGCGGTCTATATTATAGTGTAACTCTATGTATGGCCCCAGAGTGTTATTTCGTGTAAATGTCCGAACCAATCACTTGGCTACGAATTAGAGTTAAGATCTATTGAACACTTACGGACTTTTTAAAAGCTTTTATTTAACTTACACTGTAAATAGGTATATAGGTAGCTAAGTATGTAGTAAGGATGCAATCTTGCTATTCAATTTTAAAGCAGATAACTTTAATTCAGCCGAAATTTTGTACACATGTTCAGATTGGTAGACAATTCATGGTTAACTGTGTGACGTTATTCTAAAACCAAATTAAGTAATAATTTCTGATGCCTTCGCGGTTATTACACATTAGAATGAAACAACTATTAACGGATTTAACTCGCGTATTTTTATTTTATTTTATTTGCTGACGTTTCGGATTCTTTACAGTTTCCATAATCGTAGCACGACTGAGCTGACAATAGTCTAACGCTAAAGTGATTTATACAGTTATGCAAACTACCTTATATTTAAATTACAAATTTTGAAAAACTACCCTATTCTGAATTATGAAATACTAAAGTTACAGTACAATTAAAACCTAATAGGGGGCGTTACTAGCGCTTCGGAAAGACCATCATTACTGAGAAGAAACGCCGCAAGAAACTCAGTACGATTATGGAAACTGTAAAGAATCCGAAACGTCAGCAAATAAAATAAAATAAAAATACGCGAGTTAAATCCGTTAATAGTTGTTTCATTCCAAATTAAGTGTTAATACAAGGGGGGTGGAAAACTAAAGGTCTACGTTAAATGAAAGAGGATCACATGTTCATTTATAAATGCTTGTTTTAAAAAAGTTTTTTAAATTTAGTCTTTTTTGTTTATAGTAGGTAACGAGAATTTTTATTAGGTACTTTGAATTGTTATGATAATTAAATTATTGTGAGTTTTACCTATTTAAACGGCCTTATGTAGGTATTAATTATAATTGAAATAGGTAGGTACATGTTATAGACAACTCATTACCGAAAAATTAGCTTTCTGAATAATCGCTTTTGAATTTCCGAAAATGAAACTAAAGGATGATTAATGAAAGCCCTTGTAATTAGTCCCGTGGCCCTTTCTTCCCCTCGTTTTGTTTCCGGTGGGTGCTTTTTCGGAATTCAAAATTGTTTTCAAAACTTTAAAATAAGGTAATTTATGACACTTCTCATTAATAACATAATCACTACATAGTATAAAACAAAGTTACTTATTTGTCCCTATAGCCCCATTTACGCTTATATCTTTAAAACCAAGATATTGATGCGGTTTTTTTAATAGATAGAGTGATTCAAGAGGAAGGTTTATAGCACCTTTGTAAAACCGGGGCGGATCACTAGTATTTAATTTTAATATGTAAAATTCTCTTGTCGCGGTGTTTGTTGCCAAACTCCTCCGATACGGCTGGAATTTTTTAAGCCTATCGGGTAGGTCTAAGCATCAGCAAATATCTATTTTTCATACCCCTAAATGCTGGTTCCGCCACATTTTTTTACCATATTTTTTTTAATATCAGTAGATATTGAAACATTCATACAATCCCATATTTTCAACCTTCTACCATCAACCCCTATCTTCTTCTTCTATCTATCAATACATAGTATAAAACAAAGTCGCTTTCGCTGTATGTCCGTATGTATGCTTAGATCTTTAAAACTACGCAACGGATTTTGATGCGGTTTTTTTTAATAGATAGAGTGATTCTTAAGGAAGGTTTATAGCCCCCGTGTGAAGCCGGGGCGGGTCGCTAGTATATATATAAAAGAAAGTTGTGTTAGTTACCCCGGGTTTATAACTCGAGAACGGCTGAACTGATTTGGCTGAAAATTGGCGGGGAGGTAGCTTAGAGTCAGGAAAAGGACATAGGATACTTTTCATCCCGATCCAGTAAAAAAAATATTTAGCTCATTTGTTAAAAATAGTATAACAAAACGCAACAATGACAGCTGTCAAATCGATTGATTAATGCCGCTACATTGCTTCTTTGCCGGGCGGGACGAAGTCTGCCGGGACCACTAGTTTTTAATAAAATTCGTTGGGTCAGCTAGTATTTCTATATTATAGAAATATTTAATAACCGGAGGTTATGTCGGCCTCCGCTGCCTTTAGCGACCTACTTCTCGAGATGCCCTCATTGTCCAGCTATAACGGATTTAACTCGCGTATTTTATTTTATTTGCTGCCGTTTCGAATAATTTACAGAGGCACGACGGAGCTGACGATAGTCTCACACTTATGATGACATTTGGAAAATTCTAAAATAGTTTTAAATTTTATTTGTTCTATGTTTGTTTATTTTATAAGTAATGTAAAATTTTGACGATCTCACTATGAGTGCATATAATATGACATAATAATGTGTAATTATAATGTATATAATAATGAGAAATAAATAAATCTAATCTAATCTAATCTAATCACTTTAGCATATATGACTTTAGCGTTAGACTATCGTCAGCTCAGTCATTCTAGCGTTAGACCAGTGGTTCTTAACCTTTCTAGATCCGTTACCCTTATGACCTAATTAGGGTCACTGATTTGACCCCTTCTCCCAAAGACAAACTCGCGCGTTAGTCGGCGCTACGCTGTGCTCAGACTTGGCACTTTGAAATTCGGCGTTCGAGACAACTACCAGGACCCCGCGATATACAAGTTTGACCCCAGCGGAGGTAATTACCCCCAGGTTAAGAACGTAGGCGTTAGACTATATACTATAGTCAGCTCAGTGGTTATAAGTAGTTGTGTCATTCCAATCTATATCTATACTAATATTATAATCTATACTTAATAATATTATAAAGAGGAAAGATTTGTATTTTTGTATTTTTGTATGTTTGTAATGAATAGGCTCCGAAACTACTGGACCGATTTCAAAAATTCTTTCACCTTTGGAAAGCTACATTATCCCCGAGTAACATAGGCTATATAATATCACGCTAGGTCTTATAGTTGCGGAGCAGTAACCGAAAATGTTTCAAAAACGGGGGTAAAGTATCGTTTCTGAGGCCTTAAAAAAATCTTAAGTCCCCCCGTGCGAAGCCGGGACGGGCCGCTAGTTAGTAATATGTTTAAAATCCAAAACCAATACACTGATGCTATAATATATTAATAATAAATTACAATTACTGAAATTCAAACTACCCTTGCCGCAGCCTACACTAACCCACTTATACTCAGAACGCCCGACCAGTCGGCCGACCGGTCGTCTGTCAGTCTGAATTTCGTTCCAGCCCCCAACTCCGTATCATTAATATTTGATGTAGAATCGGGGGATTAGGGCATGAAAGTTTCCAAATTATAGCGGAGATTCTTTTTAATGTGTCAAACGAGTTTTTAAAATTAGCCCCTTGGATGAGAGTACCCGCAATACATACGTAATAAGGGGATAAATATTGGTGGAGTTTGCAACAGTGTTGCTAATTTAGCGATTTTGTCGCTAGAACTAGCGACTTTTGCTTAAGGCCTAGCGACCAAAAAAAAGTTTTGACGACAAAAATAGTTTAGCGACTTATCTGGCGACTTTTGGAGTACAAATTAAAACAGTTCTAGAGCCAATAATAGATACATTTTTTATCAAATCGACACAGGATTATTCCATGCCAAGAGATACATAATATGGAAAACGACAAACGCGATACCTAGCGCACCAAATTTTTAACTTTATTTAATTGAAGTTCCATTTCGGGGGGGCTCCCCGACTTTTTATGGCTATGTTTTAGTTTTAGCGACTTTCTGGCGACTTTTGACTTTGAGTTTAGCGACTCGAATTTCTAGGAGTTGGCAACACTGGTTTGCAGCTGGAGCTGTTTCGATGGACAGAGTATCATGTTTAAGGCGAAATGAGGGAGTGGCTGAAAGTTTAACGCGAGTTTTGAACCGGTTTCGATCAGGTTTTTTAAACTTAGTTGTAACTTTTTAATAATTTATGATACCTCTGTGGTTATTACACATTGGCTGACGTTTCGAGACTTTTACAGTTTCCATATTTATTTTGTAGCACGACTGAGCTAACGATAGTCCGATGCTAAAGTAACTTTTTAGCTTCTGCCCGCCACTTTGTCTACGAACGATAAGCACCCCCGTTTTAACCCCTTAGGGGGGCAAATTTTAGTGCCTTTCTTAGTGCTCGCCTACGTTATAAAAGGAACCTCTGTGTAAAATTTCAAGTTTCTAACCCTTATAGTTATTGTTAAGGACCCTGCGTCAGTCATTAGGCGTTTAATATATTATATTTTGTTCATTTTAGCGTTAGACTATCGTCAGCTCAGTCTCACCTACATACACCTACTTATCTACCTAATGAGGTATACATATGTATATACTCTCAAAGTCTGTATCTGCATACGACAACAGGTACCTAAGTCTATTCACAGGTTGATTAAGTATATTGTTTTGGAAAAATGATACCTTCTTCTCAAGTGAGGTTTTTTTCGGAAACGAGATCTAATTTTGACCTTCATAAGAGCTTGTAAAAGCCTATATTGAATAAATGTATTTTCTTATTTTTATTAATAGCCATATTTCTTTGCATTTTTTAGTAGCTTAAAGCTGATTTTGTCTTTTAAGCAAGCTTTATCTTGTTTTAGAAGGGATTGTCATTAATTATACTAAAAACACTCGTTATCGTTGTATACAGCCTAATTAGGATTAAGGTGAGATGAAATTAGAATATAAAGAGACTGTTCTAGGTATTACAGAGGTGACACTTTGTCAAGGCAATGTACCTACTTGCCAGCTTTAGAAGGTTCATCTACTTACATCAAAATATTTTCGAAAGTAAAACTGTTTTTTGCTGATTTTTCCTCTTTTTAGGTTAAGTACCTAAAAGTGTAGGTACCTACCTACTTATTTAGTTATTCGTTTAAACAATTCATAATTAATACGTAGGTAAACCACCTACTACTCATTTCGTTTAAATCGTAGCTAATTGACTAAATATAAAGTATTTACTCGTATTAGAAACGATTTTGTCAAAATTAGATGACAATTTGTTGGTATCTATGTAGGTACTTACTTAGTTGGATAGTTTTGTAATGTTTTTTTAACACCAAACGATGTTAAAAAAGACGTTATTACAAATGTTACCTCCTGAATATCCACGATATTTTATGGATATATACAAAGAAAGGCGTTTTAGTTAATTATTTATAATTTATTTTTTTCTCCTTTTGATACTTGCTACCTGTAAAATGGGCCCCGCTTTCAGCTTAGCAAGTAAATATGCATTCCTATGTAAGATCAATTTATACGATCAATCCTAAAAAATAATTATTTCTAAAATCACGTAAGCCTGGGTGACTGATCTTACTCAATTAAGTAATCTATTCCGTGAGCTTTAATTACCCTAAATTAGTTCCTATATGAATACCCTAAATTCACATTGTAACTGCACAATTCGAATTTATTTATCTTGATACCGTAAAATGGTAAATAACTCAAATTATCCGCAACATGATTTGCATTGCGTAAAGCAGACAGGTCGGATTTCATTTTCACTATCGGAGTTGAACGAACGTTAGTTCCGCTACTAGCCGGCAGATGGCGTTACGAGTTGCTACGGCAAATGGAGGCCAAAGCGACAGCTGTTTATGAATTTAGTATTATAAGTTTAATGTTTTTCAATGTCGAAATAAGCTTTGGTTAGTCTATTTGTTACTTTTATAGCTCATAATGATATTGTTTTATGTACAAATTACTAACATTATTGAGTAAGTACCTATCCAAGAGTAATTTGAATAATTTATTTAATAACTGAACTATATTGGTACCTAGTTAATTGATAGGTATTGAATTATGTTCAATTTTATACAATAATTGAACACTAATTACCTTTATAGTATTTATTTTATGCTCAAACATAAAAATCAATCGTATTTTGGATTCATTATGGATAATTAAAATAATATTATATTATGTGGGTACAACCTATGGAACTTAAATAATGTTTTTTTTTTAAATAGACAAATAGGTACCTCGTTTTGTTAATGTTGGGAATAGTTTTTGACATTCCAACAAAATACTTCGCAGTGTAAAATAGGTACATCAGAATCAAATTAGGAATTTCAGAAATTACGTGCAGCAAAATTGAATTTGGATAAGTACTAAATAGGTATTAAGTAGGTACAGGTCGATTTAATCTGATTATTAATATGAAATTCCTCAGTTTAACTCACTTCGCATTTTGGAGCTATAAAGTTCTCAACTAGGTATAACAGTGGTCCTTCGTCCTTGATGTTCACATTGACAAATCAGCCCGGTAGATGGCACTGCAGTAATCTCGAAAAGTGGTGGTTCCTGACAAAAGCTCAGTGGAACCTTTTTAGCTATGTATAGGTATAGATAATGTTTAAATTAAGTAAGTAGTTAAATTTGTTTTTAGTTTTTAGGTTAAGTATCTTTCCATGTTTTCTGTGTGTGCATATTTGTTAGTTATAGCCAAATAAAATGATTTCTTTCTTTCTTTCTTTCTTTCTTTCTTAGTTTCTTTCTTTCTTTGGTAGGTACAATATTCTCTAGGACAGCTAGTCTTCGTACTCACGATTGACTTGTCAATTCGCTGTCTAGCAACAGTATACGTAACTCAGCTGTGATATAAGATAAGTACAGTCAGAATCAAAATATATCATAACAGACAAGGCAAATATATCAGAACACGCTCTAACGCCCTTGACATAAGACACGTGTACTTACCGATATTTGATGCCGACTGTACAAAAGGTAAGGTCATTTTTCTATCCCCATTTCGAAATCCAGTCTTACAAAATTTCTTATTCACATGTAAAACACAAAATTAACGCATCTCTCCTTATCCATAGTCACCAAACTACATTTACAAATCAAAAAAACACCTCCAAAAGTAAACAGACCTTACGTGTAACAAATAGAGTCCATATTCGTACAACATTACGGTAATTCTGTGTCCCTTTTAACTCAGGTAATAATAAAATAAGAGATTACATCTTCAACAATAGGGCTCCTGGTTATTGGACTAGGGTAACTTGCTCAGGGGAATGTAGACTCTATTGCATTGGTATAGAGCTTAATTTTGGTATTGGTAGAGTAAGAACTGTATAACAAAGTTAAATTGCTATGATAGGTAATCACTTGTTTTAACAGTTTACTGCGTTTAGTGCAACTTGCGAGTGCCACCTTGCTTTGATTAATGTTTATGCAATTTTAGATTTCTTTTCTATTTTTGTAACGCTTATAATATCTATGAACTCAGTGCTGAAGTGCTTATTATTTATTAAGAAAACTTAAATAGAGTAAAAGAAGAATTAAGAAATTATTAAAAAAAAGCTATCGATGCAAAACCGCGATTCGCGACACTCGCGATACAGTCGCATAGGCGCGTATCGATGCAACATCGCTACTGTATCGATCCAACATCGCTACCGTATAGATACACTAATATACTATGCTGTATCGATGCAAAATGGCGACCGTATCGATAGACTTGAATGCTAAGCTGTATCGATGCAAAATCGCGACCGTATCGATAAACTTAGAGACGATACTGTATCGATAAAAGATCGCTGCTAAAAGGCAAGTATTTGGGGCATAAAACTAAATAATATCGCTACTATCGCTACGATTTCCGCCGGCCAAAAAAAATAATCAACGAGTGTCATGAGTTTTGACCTGCGACTGAAACCTGTCGCGACCGTATCGCGATTGAATCGCTACAAAAAGCCATGTGGCACGTTCTTTATACTGACAAGCGTCCCATGTGCTGCGGGGAATACGGGAATGAGTATCGATTCCCGGTGCCCCCCGGAACTATCAACGCAACGTCAAATAACAGGGGCCTGTCACCACACTCGGACAGATGTCTGAGGGCTAGGGCGTAGCTAGGAGTGAGGAGAACAACAAGTTAAACTAAGAATATATCTTAGGTAATTTGCGACACTCGCAAGGGTATCAAAACTTATAGGGAACTTGTAGATGAGGTTCTGCGCGTACCTCGCTACGCTCTTGTCTGAGAGTACGATATTGGACCACTGTAGGTGCTATGTTGTGTTGGACAACTGTAATACCTATCGCGGAATGAATAAGCTAATGGAAATTTGTGTTTAAAAATGTTATTTTAATCATGTGTAAATTTGCACAGGAGAGGAATTTACATAGTTTATTTCAAGTCATTTTTGATTCTAGATATTTTAATTTTAATTACCAATATTTTAATTCAATTCAAGAAATATGCGTTAATAATGTAGACCAAGATATTTTATTACTTAAGTACTATTATATTCAATTTGGAAAATATTCATTTTTTTATATTGATTAATGTTTTCAGGTAGGTACCTACCTAATTTTCTACTGAATTTAATGCGTAAATATTGACGAAATGTTTTGATTCTACGATTACCTACATTTCATTTTGATTTAGCATCATAATATTTTTAGTTTGTTATTCAACATGGCTCAAATTATCAATTATTTTACTGAAGTAGGTAGGTAGGTACCTACCTAATTAACGAAGTTAGTAAAAAAATCATCAATTATAATTAATCACCTCATAATCGATACAGTGACAAGTAGTATGTCAATGACTTTAAAATTAAAAAAGTAAATCAAAATAAAAACCCTTACAACGGATACACACGAGTGAAGAATGCACGCCACGACCGATGTGAGTCATCCCATCAGCGGCCACCGCGAAGATGCGGTGTACCAGCCTTAATTAACACGTAAAACAACCCACTATGACCCCTATTACCAACCAATAAAGTCCCTTAACTAGCTCCAAAGATAGCGGTCAATGAAGATCAACGCAAACATAACTTTGCTGTTCATTGAAGTCAACGAATCAAATCATCAAACGATTTTCGTATTTATGCACCTGGTTTAAAAGTCAGCGGTGTGATTTGGAGCGTCCCAAAAGCTGCTAAGTGAAGTTTGTCCGTAATCTAACAGAAGTTTAGACTACATTCCGAGCGTAATA
Source organism: Polylopha cassiicola (assembly GCA_038024825.1). Taxonomy (NCBI): domain Eukaryota; kingdom Metazoa; phylum Arthropoda; class Insecta; order Lepidoptera; family Tortricidae; genus Polylopha; species Polylopha cassiicola. The sequence continues at coordinate 7,997,863 of CP149059.1, forward strand.
ACAAGCAGTGCCGTATTGTTCACAATGTGGTTTTTGAACGTTTATAAATCAATGTTTTAAGGAGAAAGGTATGCGCCATTGCAATGAGTGCGTTCTGAAACCGTTTAGATAACTAGCTGGGAGCGAGAGACGTCAAACGAATTATGTTTTTGAAATAATGTGACATAGGTAATTCTCTGGCTTTTTTTTTTAAATAAAAATTGCTTCGGCACCCTCTTGCGGTCACCCGTTTAATGTTTAAACTAGGTACCTACCTACTTATTTCATTAAATTATCATTTACTAGCTTCTGCCCGCGACTTCGTCCGCGCGGAACTCCTCCTTTTTTGCAGTCGGTTAAAAAGTAGCCTATGTCCTTTCTCAGGCTCCAGACTATCTTTGTACCAAATTTCATTTAAATCGGTCCAGTAGTTTTAGCGTGAAAGCGTAACAGACAGACAGACAGACAGAGTTACTTTCGCATTTATAATATTAGTAGGTAGGGATTTTAAGTAAATTTGTAGGTACGCATTTATTTACAATCAAAAAAGTAAGTAGGTACTTACCTACATAGCTATTATAAAGTGATGTCTTATTATTAAGAGTGAGGTTTACTTACCTAGGCTACTCTCTATTTAAAAAAAAAAAATTTAATCATCAACGTGCAAATAGGTACCTTCTCGTCATTCACTTAGATTTTTCTATAGAAAAATGGTCAAAGGAAACCTTTTGTTTGGAACTTAGACAATTCAGTAGCTAAGCGCTAAGCTTGAGTAACCTCAATCAGAATGATAGGTACATTTATATAGGCTATATTTTATGACTATCCCTACTAATATTATAAATGCGAAAGTAACTCAGTCTGTCTGTTACGATTTCACGCTAAAACTACTGGACCGATTTAAATTAAATTTGGTACAAAGAAAGTCTGGAGCCTGAGAAAGAACATAGGCTACTTTTTAACCGACTGCAAAAAAGGAGGAGTTCTACGCGGACGAAGTCGCGGGCAGAAGCTAGTAGGATATAAAAAAAGGGATTCGTGCGAAGCCGGGGCGGACAGCTAGTATTTTATAAATAACTCATCGTGCGCAGATGAAGTCGCGGGCAGAAGCTAGTCCGATATAATTGTTTCATTCCAATATTATTTCTATACTACTTTCCATTCTAAATATCATGAGAGTGACATAAATCGAATTCTGATATTCCATATTGATACCTTTTGATCTTTTACATGCGATCAGAAATAGGATTCTTCGAATCTAAAATACCTAATAGATTCGCACGAATGAACTTGTATGCGACGTTTTTAGATCACAAGATCAAATAACCAATTACTATTGAATAAAGTACACAGACAAAGTCGAGAGCAAGAGTTAGTTAATATTTAAACAGTGTGTTGAACATTTACATTTTCACAAATAAATCGAAATCCGGTAATAATTTCATTGGCATGAACTATTAACGGATTTAACTCACACTTTTATTTTATTTTATTTGCTAAAAACTGACAATAGTCTAACGCTAAAGTTGTTTTAATAGTTTTACGGTGTCAAAATTGTAGATAACTTTATTTTGCTTAAGGATTTAAAAATCGAACAGCGTGAATATAGGAAAGGTTGGCGTCACTTCCCACACAAATGAAGTTGCGCGCAAAAGCTCCTGACAATACCACCTCCGTGAAGTTCAAACACGTTCCCCTGAGCGTATGACGTCACAGGAAGCATGGCTCAAAATAAAAATAAAACGATATCATAGAGGCCGTACTTTAAACTTAATTTATATTAGCTGTCTCTTTCTCTCTGGGTTTGTTAGAAAGAGAGGACTACCTTTTTGAATTAATTGATAACCTAGACTTATTGAAAACAATATGGCGCCTTTTTAGTAAATTGATTCCGAATTAATTGTGTATTGAAGTAAATTCTGTTCAGATTTCAGAGGACCTGAAATAAAAAAAATAAATTAAAAATTTAACAAACCCCCGACATAAAAATCTAAAAGCCCTTTAAAAAGTATAGCAATATTAAAAACTTAATATTAGTTACCTAAATATTAATATTTCTACAAAGAAAACGTCATGTCGGGGGGCCCGCTGCTTCTCATTTAGGTGTTACTACTTAATACCTACAATCTACCTAAACCTACGGGCCCCCCGACATGACGTTTTCTTTGTAGAAATATTAATATTTAGGTAACTAATATTAAGTTTTTATTATTGCTATACTTTTTAAAGGGCTTTTAGATTTTTATGTCGGGGGTTTTTTAAATTTTTAATTTATTTTTTTATTTCATACTTTTTGTAAGTAGGTATCTACTACATAAATTATTATTTTTAACTAATTTCCATTTCACACAGAATTTTGTAATGTAGGTACTTACATGTTATCCTCTTACATTTGATACCCCCACTCGGGGACATTTACCATTTACACTTTTACTTCCCATAATTTTTGAACTACTCAACCGATTTTCATAACAATTTGAATTTTGTAATGTACACGTGATCCTCTTTCATTTGATACCCCACTCGGGTATATTTGTAGACATTTGGTTTTCCATCCCTACTTTGACACCCTATACTTTCTTAACGACTCAACCGATTTTTATTATAATTTCCATTTTGTAATGTACACGTAATCCTCTTTCATTTGATACCCCACTCGAGTATGTTTGTAGACTTTTATTTTTCCATCCCCTCTTTCACCCCCCCTAATTATTAAACTACTGAGCAGATTTTCATCAAACATAGCTAAGAACACTCCCGACATATACACCTTTCAAACAAAAAAAACAGAATCAAAATCGGTTCATGCGTTAGGGAGCTATGATGCCACAGACAGACACACACACACACACAGACAGACAGACAGACAGACACGTCAAACTTATAACACCCCGTCGTTTTTTCGTCGGGGGTTAAAAAAGGAATGGATAAGTTTCGTTTATTTAAACATAATGAAGCTTACCTATTAATTTTTTTACAATTTACTTGGTTACGAACCATTGAGAATATCAAATATAAAGTACCTAATTGCATTATTTATAAATATCTTAAGTAGGTATCTAACAAGTTTAACAGGCAATTCCATTTTTTTACGCGGTTGAGAGTACTTACATCATTTTTAATGTAAAATAAATATTGAGATACAATCAAGACCTTTTTTAAATAACTTCTCATGCGTAACCTTGGCCATAAAACATAACCTTGGCTTTCGATTTTAAGTGCTAAAATTTCTAATCAGCCAGCACTATCTTTCAAAACCATAGACAATTTGACACAAGATGGCATCGCAGGCGGGCAGTGACCCCGCGTGCCATGTAGGGAGAATCGCATGGGGTGACTAGTAATAAAGACCGCTTAAAAGAACAGAATAAAAACTAATTGCGGATAACACGTAATTACTCTATCTTATAGTGTTTAAGTTAAAATAGTATACACCCACTTATATTAACATTAACAGCAAATCCTAATTTCTTGCTACATATTTAGAAAGCGTCTAACTTTTAATATGCATATACTTAAGGTAAAGTGCATTTGGAGATAAGATAGTTTCAAATAATTCCAATAACAATGTAAATTGCATGATCCGGAACTCGTTGGATTTGTGAAGTGAAAATTTAGGAAATACAGCGCAAATGTAGGCATTGCTTTATGAATAATTGTATGTACCTATGCGATTATATATGAAAGTTTCATAATATCTTATATAGAATTCTTCTCAAGCTTTTTCTTTAGACTGTTATTTACTTACAATTAAAATACCTAGTAATTGTTAGAAAAATATTTTACAAAAGAAATGAAAACTTGCAATTGAAGGTCGCACGGCCAAGTTCACTAAATTTGCCAAGAAAGACACGTCACTATCAAGATTAAAAATCCATAGATTTTATACTCAATAATAATAAATCCCACTTCTGATTTAACTATAATTGGTGCTAGAATTTCCCACAAACTCAATATAATGATCCCGTATTTATCCACCCTTCTTAACTCAAATGAAATGTGAGGGTGTGCGTGTGTATCTCGCTTAATAAAAACAGGCCAAATATTTCCTTTAGTGAAGTAGTGACGCAATATAAAATATGTCGTTTCTTTATTAAATGTTCCGAGACAATGAAATTTTGAATTTGCAAAATGACACAATTCGTGATGGTCATATAGGTACTTAACTAAAATAGAGAAATTTTCATATAAATGACAATAAAACACCACAGACAATAAAACAAAAGAACAAAGGTAATAATTTGAATAACATAGTTAAGTTGCGATCGTTCGATATTTAATAAAATCTAAGTACCTAAGTAAACTGTTAAATACCTACTTTTTAAATAAGGAAGGTATACTTACTTAATCAATTAAATACGGTATTCTCTGACAAGTAATTTTAATTTAGTCTAGTTAATGATTAATGAAACAATGATTGTAATTTAATAATGAAATCAAAATGTATAGTGTAATAAAAGCAAAAACAGTAATAAATTAAAAAAAAACTCAAATAACTGCAATATCAATTAATAATGTACTTAACTATTTTTTAAGAAGCAGTCTTAGGTCCATTTTAAATAAACCAACGTTCTTAAGAGCAATAATAAATATTTATTCTAACAAAATTTCCCGCCAAATTTGGCATAACAGTCTTCATTCCGTAGTCCTTGCGTTCTATGGGGTATCGATTATCCCGTGGCCACGCCCTCTGCGGATCTCACCTACGACTGTTGCTTTCCCGCGCATTCTAGCTTTTTTCTAAACAGATTGTAGATTGTGGCAAAGGTATTGAAGTGTTCTATTGGAATACAGCCGTTATTAACACTGTTCTATGTTATTATGTAAAAAATATTTTGGATCTATTTATGTCCACAATTCATGTAATTATCTATGAGAGACAAGCTAATAAGTTTTTAAAATATAAGATATGTAAAAATCATGAAAATACGAGCGCATTGATAATTTTTATGAATATTATGTATAGGTACTTACATAATCAGGACACTTGAATACATAAAATTATAAGTTTAACTCACTTATTTATTTATGTAAAAAAATTACATTAGGTACCTACTACCTACTTTGTACAATTGTACATTAGGCATACAGACTCAAATCTTAATTAAGAAGTGTTTGGAAAATAATCTGTAAGTAGGTAAGTACATATTTTTTTTTCTTAATTTATTATTTTTCATAAAAATTAACTTTTATAAATTGTAATTAAACAAAAGACACATTAAATTAATGAATCCGTATCGATGTGAAATTGTTTACGTGGGTTCGATAACTGCTATCAAAGTTAAATTATAATAATAATAATAATAATAATAATATAGCCTTTTATTCAGATCTTTAAACTAATTACATTTACTTTTAACTTAACTTAACCTAACACTGGACTCATATACTAAATGAACTATTTTTAACTAATTAAACTAATATCTGTCCCTTGGTTATCATCGCTAGATCTGTTTGCCAGTCAGCAAAGGCCTCCTCCAACCTTTTCCATTCACTTCTATCTTGAGCAACTCTGTTCCACATGACTCCTGCCACTTGTCTAATGTCGTCATCCCATCTTTTCTGCGGTCTTCCTCTCTTCCTTTTTCCTTCCCTGGGGTACCAACGTGTCACTCTTTTGCTCCATTTGTCGGGTCCTCTTATCATATGGCCAGCCCATCTCCATTTTAGACTTTTGACTTTGAGCTTTACATCTGCAGTTTTTGTTTTTTTCCTAATGACAGAGTTTTTCAACCGGTCGGACTTTTTGACATTTAACATACTCCGTTCCATTGCGTATTGGCAAGTTGCTAGTTTGTGCAACATTTCTTGATTTATAGTCCATGATTGGCAGCCATATATAAGAACCGGAAGTACGCAGCTGTTAAACAATTTAGTTTTTGTATTTATATGAAGCGTTTTGTCTTTCAAAGCCTCTCTCAGGCTCCAATACCTCTTCCAGCCGTTTGTGATTCTTCTTTCCACTTCTTTACGCATGGGTTCTTTTTGAGTTATGAGCTGCCCTAGATAGATGTACTCATCAGTATACTCGATTTCGGTGCTCTCTAACTCTATAGCGCACTTGGTGCCATTTGTCATCACTCTGGTTTTTTCCGGATTTAGAGACAGTCCCACTCTCTCACTTTCTGTTGCCAGTTCTTTTATCATCTGGTTCAAGTCTCTTGGTGTTTTTGCTAGCAGCACTATGTCATCGGCGAATCTCAGATTTGACATTATTGCGCCATCTATATTTAGCCCAAGATGTTCCCAATTTAGGTTTCTGAAGACTGATTCTAATACTGCAGAGAACAGTTTTGGAGATAGGGGGTCCCCCTGTCTGACACCTTTTTCTACCCTGAACTGAGCGCTTTTCTTTTCCAACTGAATTCTAGCTGTACTGTGACTATATATGTTTTTTATTAGCTGGATGTATTTGTGTTCGATTCCTTGATCCAATAATGCCTCCCAAATTTTTTCGTGTGCTAGAGAATCGAATGCTTTGCTGTAGTCGATAAATGCTATGTAGTATGTTAGTTGGTATTCATTGTATTTCTCTATCACTTGGCGCACTACGTGGATATGGTCGATTACTGAATAGTCTTTGCGAAATCCTGCTTGCTCGATCGGTTGGTGTTCGTCTAAAGTTTTTTCAATGCGTTTTAGGACGATCTTAGCAAAAATCTTGTATACGTTGGACATGAGGCTGATGGGGCGATAGTTTCCGATATCATATTTATCCCCTTTTTTATGCAGTAGAATGATGTTTGACTCAGTCCATTGCTCGGGAATACATTCGGTATTTATGATGTCATTGTACATTTCTGTGAGGATAGGTATCAGGATCTCCATGTTGTGTTTTAAAATTTCATTACTTATGCCGTCAGGTCCAGGTGCTTTGTCGTTCTTTTGGGTGTCGATAGCTTTCCTAACTTCAGCTTGGAGGATACTAGGAATATTTGAGGTTTCCAATATTGTGTTTGCCCCTTTGCCTTGCTTGGTATTCCTTCCATAAAGTTCCTTGTAGTAAGAAGTAATGGTTCCCAATATGTCTGGTCTATGGTGTTTCCAGTTACCTCGATCATCCTTCAGCTTTACTATCCAGTTTTTTGTTCTTGTCAATACCTTCATCGCTTTTTTAGTTCCCCCTGTTCTGATTATATGGCTTTCTATCGTCTCCATTCTCCATTCTTTCCTGTCCTTTCTCATTGTTTCCCTGATTTGTTTACTAATTTCGGCAATTTTCTTTCTTCTATCCTGTGTGTTTCTTGCTCCGATAAGGTGATTTCTTTCTTCTAGTAGTTTTATACTCGTTGCTGATAGCCAATGTTTTTTATGGCGTTTTGGGTCGGTTTTAGTGTTTGTTGTAGGTTTTGTCTGGGTTTTGATTATATTCTCGAAGTAATTGTATTTTTCCTGAATTCCTAGATTTGTAGTGTTTTCTTTAAAGTCTGCGAATTCCTCTCTCAGGGCTATTTTTACTTGTTCTATTTGCTGTTTGTTGAGCTTTGCATCATCTGGGTCTTGCTTTGGTCTAAGTTTCTTTAGTTGTTTTGTTTTTAATTCGGTTCTAATTAACCTATGATTGGTGTTGAAATTGAATCTTTTGATTACGCTGAAGTTGGTAAAGTAGCTTGATTTATTGGTCAAAATAAAGTCGATTTCATTTTTTGTTCGGCTATCAGGCGATATCCAGGTCCACATGCTTTTCCTGTTTTTCTTGAACTTAGTATTTAGGATTGTTAAGTTATTTTGTAGTGCGAAGTGAATAATTTTCTCCCCATTCCTACTTCTGGTCTTATTACTGAACGAAAATGGGCCTAGTGTTAGGTTTTCTTCTGGGCGTCTCGCTCCAATTTGACCGTTGTAATCGCCCATTACTATGAGATTTTTATGGGTGTGTTTTTCAATTGCTTCATTTAAATCTTGATAGAAGGTGTTGATTGTTTCTAAATTGGATTGCTCTGTGGGTGAATAAACTTGTACAATAGACCATGGATTCTTATATCCCGGTAGTTTTACATTTAGAATCGCTATGCGTTCGGAGATGCCTATAAATTCTTGTATATACTGCGTTATATGTTGCTTGACAATAAAACCTACCCCATATTGGCCTTGTGTCTCCCCTATGTGGTACATTAAGTAGTCTGGATACGAGGTGATATTTTCACCCATTCTTCGCACTTCGCTCATGCCCACAATGTCCCATTTGATTTGTTTCAACGCGTATGTCAGTTCTGTAAGATTTTCTTCGCTTCTCAGGGTAAGTACATTGAGGGATGCGATAAATATTCTTGATTTTTGGTCATTATTCTCTTTCAATGTTGGAGGGTTGTGGTCTCTTTCCCCCACGAGGACCGGTCGGATTGGGGGAGCTTGGTGTTTTTTTTTTGTTTACCTGTTATTATTTCCTTTGATTTTTTGTTCTTTCGTTTCTTTTTTATTTCTGTATTGTTTAAGGGTATATTTTTTTGTATTGTAGTAATTGTATTGTGTTTTGATTTGAAATTTTTCTTTAATTGCTATTGCTGATTTTTCACTGCGCCTGTTTGCGAGCTGGTTCTCATGCGTGAGAAGGCATCGATTTTATTGATTTTGTTCGGCTGTTTAGTTGTTCTTTGACCTTCATTGTTCTGTGATGTAGGGGACTTGGTAGGGGACCGTTTACGTTTCTCGTGTGCATTAGGTTCCTTAACGATCAACCGGTCATAGCGTATGTGTGCAATTTTCCCATTGTTTCTTTCCTCCTTGAGCTTTTCTTTTAGATCCTTCCTTGTATTTAGTACCTCCTTAGGGAAGTCCTCAGCTGCATAAATATTTCTAGGGAATTTTTTGTTATTCCATAGAATTTCCTGTTTTCTCCAGGCTAGGGTTAATGAGATAATTATAGGACGTGTCTTGTTTTCGTTAATTTTCCCTAGGCGTCTAGTACTGCTGATCTCCCATTTGTCGAAGTGCTGCAATTTGGCATTAGTGCACATTTCATTCAGGGTTTCTATTGTTAGTTCCATAAGCTCGGTGGGATTCTTCTCTGTTTCCTGAATACCAAATAAAATCACATTATTTTTTCTAGTCTCTCTTTCTAAAATATTTATGCGATTTTTGAGAGCTTGAATTTGTTTTTTCGTTTCTATGTTTTCCGTTACGATTGGTTTTAATTTTTCGTCAATCGTTTTATTAATGTGGTCGGTCACATTGGCTGTTACCCTTTCAGTGATAGTGATTGTTTGTTTCCGCATTTCTTCTCTTAGGGTTTCTATCATTGTTTTGAATTGTTGATCCATTTGTGTGTTTTTTCGTATTTGTTCCGCGATCGTAGTAAAAAAAACTACTAGTTGGTAGATATTTCTGCCACTGGTATCACTTTTGTACTGGCAATTTAAAGTTTATTAGTAGAAATTAATATTATTGTGGCAACACTTAGAACTGTCATACAGTAACGGCTGAGTTCTGTCAGATTGGGTGGCGTATAGTATATGTTGTTATGGATATGTATAACCGGTGACACTGTATTTAGCACTTTTTAGTTGATTTTCACTGTTTTAAGTCTGTATGCATTAAAGAGTTACTACTGTGGGTTGTTCCTCCACACAGTCGCAATCTTTTTAGGACGGATCACTTATTTTTTCCGAGAAAATAATAAATTATCACAGAGACAACGAATGACGCAGCTATCTTGTTAACTGTCAAATATTTTAGTGTTAAAGTTAAATTATGCTGTATTGAAAATTATTCATTTATACAATAAAGAGCATTTTAATTGCCAAAGTTCCTTTGACGACGTTCATATTCCTTTAATAAACCACATATTTTCACAACAGACATAAAACAAACAAACCTTTGCCTTTATTAGGTAGGTAAGTATATCTATTTAAAAAAAGATTAAAATGGCGGCTGTATTTGAAATTGACGTCATCGATATAAAAAGAACAAGACAAAGATAATTTTCTTATTTAACTTCCTTCGGATATAAATTTCTTTTTTAATCCGCATTGTAATAAAAAGTTGTTAATTCCCTATTTTAATAAACATTTTTTTCTCGATATTAATAGACGGCTATTATAAAAAACATTTCCAAAATTTAATTTCGCTTTTATAAAGATCAGTGTATAAATAACGCAAGATAAGATTTTGTTGCATTCAAAAGATAAAGGTCTTTAGTCGTAACCACGCAACTGACTTCATTTATATTTCTTCGAAATACCGCCCTTATGAAAGTTGTTACAAGCTTAGCTAAGTTATTGCCATTGGTAAGAATGTGTGCTTTTTTATATATTACAGGTAAAAATATGTACCGTTATTCATAAAATTACTTACAAATCTCTCAACCTTACCAATCAGCTTCTGAAGTGTAGACAATTAAAGTCTATACTCTATATATTTATACAATTGTATATGGTTATAATAAGGCAGTCAAAAGAGGCTGTGAAAGCTCGTAAGTTAAAAAAATACAGTTAATAAATGAATAATTCCCGATGCCATCGCGGTTATTACACATTGGAATGAAACAATTATGACTTTTCGAAAACTACCTATTTATATTCTATCGTAAGCTCAGTCAGCTAAGAATATAGGAACTGTGAAGCTTTCCAAACATCAACAAATAAAACAAAATACGCGAGTTCAATCCGTTGCAATTGTGTTATTCATTCAAGTGTTTTTATATTTTACCAATATTTTTTTATACTTACTGTAACTAAATGCAGTCACAGACTACTTATACACGGTTTATAACTGTCCCTTTGACACCTACTAACTTTAATTAGGCTGTGACTAATATTAATTGTTGACTTTAACAATAAGCTCAAACAAAAATGCTCCTTATTGCTATGACTTAAGATCCATGAGTTTGTTAGTTTATTTGTGTAACGGTGTCGCGTATTCTTATAGAGAAAGTGTTAGTTTCTATTAAGTAGATTATATTTTTATGGGAAAATAGGTGTTATGTAAGAAAACCCTTTCAAATTAAATTAGTTTTCTTTATATAGAATTCTTCTCAATTTGTGTTAAATGGACTATGAAGCTATTTTTATAACAATTTGTGTGATATTATTGTCATTTCTTTTTTTTAAAAGCCTTTGACAGTAGAGGCCATTTTACAATAATCTAAGTCTCTCAGAAGCTTGCAACTTTTTAAGCAGATAAAAACATTATTTAAACTATAAATCTCTATTTTTTTAATTTTTGATGCCTTCGCGGTTAACACATTGAAATGATACAACTATGAACGGATTTGACTCGCGTATTTTATATTATTGGCTGACGTTTCGGAGCCTTCACAGTTTCCATAATCGTAGTACGACTGATCTGAGAATAGCCTAACGCTAAAGTTAAATATCTATATAATAAATATTAAAGGAGAAGCTGACTTAATGACAGACATATCAACGCAGGGTCTAAACTATAAGGGTTATGGCCTTGAAATTTTGCACAGGGGTTCCTTTTACAAAGCATTAGAGCACTAAAATGGATTTTTGAAAATTCACACCGTATAGGGGGTAAACAGGGGTGCTTATCATGCGCAGAAGAAGTCGCTGCGATATGTAGATATATAGTATCTTGAAATTTAGTGAACATTTATCATTCTTGAGAATTAACTAACATATTTAATAATACCTACTTCAAGAACATATTATTATATAAATTGCTCTAATTAATACCTATACTAATAGGTATTATAAAGAGGAAAGGTTTGTTTGTTTGGATTGTATAGGGTCCAAAACGGCTGGAGCGATTTGAAAAATCTTTCACTGCTGGGAAGCTACGTTCACCTAGAATAACATAGGCTATAGAATATTTTGAAAAAAAAAAATAGGATCCGTTAATCTGAGTTTCAACGATTCCTTTAGTATGGAAGCGTTGTATTGTATTGATTGTACATTGTATACATTTGTACAGTTATACGCAAGTATCTAAAATTGTTATTCAACGGGAGTGCGGGCCGGTTGATTCCGGAATTACTTTATGAATTCCGTTTATATTTGCTTTTTAATCATGCCTATGGAAAAACGGGAAACTAAATTAACTCTTTTCAATATGGCGTGATAAATAAATTCAAATCAAATAATTTACTTATTAGTAGAACACCCTGTTATAAGCACCCTGTCTTACACCTTACGGGGTGTTTTTTTAAAAAAAAAAATCCTTACTTAGTGCAGCCCTACGTTTTAAAAGGAATATTACAAAACATTGAGTTTCTAAGCCTTATAGTTAGCGTTTCCTTTGATATTAAACTTTAATTTTAAGTTCTATTTATATTAAAGGGTAAAGTCTATTTGTTTGTTCATTTTAAATTCATGTTAAGAGTATAAGTATGTATGGGTGGATACGTAGGTACTGTAGGTAGGCACTCTTTTATTGCGAACAGAACTCTAATAGCGTTGTAAAATTATACGTACTTACGTAAGAAGGTACTTAAAGTTTTTTTTTAATGTTTATTATTGCACGCGTACTTTAAAGTCACTACTGATAATTATACCCACTTGTGTGTGTGTCTTACTCAGCGATTTTCAAAAACTTTTTTATATACATATTTAAATTTTTACTCTTGGTCTAGTGGTCAGAGGCCCTGACTACGAAACCGGAGGTTGCAGGTTCGAATCCCGCTAGGGGCAGATGTCAATGTGATGAGCACTGGCATCTGTACCTGAGTCTTGGATGTCTTATATGTATTTATGTATATTTATCCGTTGTCTAGTACCCATAACACAAGCTTTGCTTAAAATGGGACTAGATAATTGGTGTGAATTGTCCAAAGATATTTATTTATTATTTACTAGCTTCTGCCCGCGACTTCGTCCGCGTGGAACTCCTCCTTTTTTGCAGTCGGTTAAAAAGTAGCCTATGTCCTTTCTCAGGCTCCAGACTTTCTTTGTACCAAATTTCATTTAAATCGGTCCAGTAGTTTTAGCGTGAAAGCGTAACAGACAGACAGACAGACAGACAGACAGAGTTACTTTCGCATTTATAATATTAGTAGGGATAGTAGGGATTTAAATTTTTACTCTTTATATGCCTAAAATATACGATAAGTACTAATAATATGAAACCTATACGACACTCCTAACGCTAAATAATTTAAAACGATATCTGAACATTCAAATCAAACTTCTACGTAAAGGGACTCTTTAACGACCGGCAAAGTGGCAGAATTATTCGAAAATGCTCTTTATTATCAAGGTATAGAGTGCATGTTGTGTATGACAGATGATTGGTGTCAGAAGGGAGGGTAACGATCCCTTCGACTACGGGGCGAGAAAAAATGCTATGAACTGTCATCTTTGTCGCTAAGTGTAGATACAAACACATAAGGCCTCTTTTACAATGTCTGAGTTAATACCAAGTAAGATTTTAGCGTTAGACTATTGTCAGCTCAGCTCAGTCGTGCTACGATTATGGAAACTGTAAAGAATCCGAAACGAAAGTTGCAAATCTTGTTGGAATTAAACAACTATTAACGGATTTAACTCGCGTATTTTTATTTTATTTGCTGATAGTTCCCTTATTCATTAACACTAAAGTGCAACTTTTCAATAATATTTATCATTATATTACCTATAGGTATATTTATCTTTAGTATAACATAGTATTTGTGTAGTACTATTAGTGACCTACCCGCTTCACTTTATATCTATTTAAAAAAACGCTTCAAAATCCGTAGCATTATTTTAAAGAATAAGGCATACATAATTATGTATTACTAGTGGTCCCGGCAGACTTCGTCCCGCCCGGCAAAGAATCGATTTAAGTATCCTATGTCCTTTTCCTAGTTTTGAGCTACATCCCCAGCAATTTTGAGCCTAATCGGATTAGCCGTTCTTGAGTTATAAACGGAGTAACTAACACGACTTTCTTTTATATAATAAAGATAGTAGTTTCGATTATCTTTATTTTGTTTTTAGTAAGTACTTTAATTAGCTATTGCACCTACGAATTGTTTATTTTCTGTATGAGTCTAAGGTGACTAGTAGATAAAGCTTCCATTAATTAATCATTTTTAATCTCTCGTTTTGCACACTTACTTCTAGTTAGGTATGTGCAACAAAGAAAGTATAATAAATAATGCTTTTGAAATGGATTTCTTCAAAATATTATTTAAACGCCGAATAATCTAGTGTTTTTCAACGTGGGGGTCGCTTAGCCTCTGTAGGGGGGTCGCGAGATTTTGTAACTACCTAACTCAGTAATAAAATAATTAAGTTTAAAAAGAGAGATTTTTTAACTAAAAGAATGGAGGTGTCAGCCGTTATTCGAATGCAAGTAGGTAAGCATCTAACATTAACAATTACCTAGTATAGCATGAGAAATTAATAAAGATATCTGCGTAGGTATTGTTTGATATTTAAGTAGGTAGTCAAATGATTACAAATACTATAATAAATATTATTATAATTGAACAAATTATAATTGATTAAAAGCTATGCGGTAATTACTTCCGAAATAATATTGAATTCTCTTTGACGTTGAGGTTAGGCGGATTAATTATGGATAACTTCAAAAACCTACTTATTGGTTGCAACCACATAAAATATAAATTAAAGTTTCGTAAGGTTTTTATAACGTTTTTCGCTTAGTTTTTTATTATTTATTTCTGATTCTGGATTTTATAACCATAGGTAAATATTATAAAAAAATGCCTGTCTTAATGTATGACAATTATGCAAAAAAAAAACATTAATCGCTACATTGCCTAAACCTATAGGTACTTTTTTCAGTCTTATTAAAAGACCATATTATTATACAACTATGTAACTTAATATCTACAAACAGTCGCTACAGTATTTTGTTAAGGTTTATCTGTGGCACGGTAGAGTTGTGCCACGTATTTTTACAAATACTTGTTACCAACACAACAGTGTAACAGCGTGTGAATTCGCTTACCTAAGTATTATGTTTAGGATTATCTATGGCACCTTAAGGTTTGTTGTGTATTTTTTAAAATAGTCTGATATCCGTGTTTGATCGTAGTTTTTAGGTCGCCTGCGAGTCTGGATGCCCTGCAAGAGCACTGCACCGCTCAGAACTCGTTTGCTCGTTCAGAACTGCAGCGTAATGTGTGCAGCAAGATAATAAGCAGCAGTATTTTGTTATAAAAATGATGTTTATTTGCGAATGATTCTGAATTTGTTAATTACGATAGGTTAGGCTCATAATGCTCAAAAATAGTTCATTAATAATAACATATAGGTAAGCTAGAATTTACGTAAATTGTGATTGTTTGTGAGGCTATTTTAATAATCTCTTTTTTACAGAAAGTGAATTACAAAAGGTTAGGCAGATAATGTTCAGAAATAGTTAATTAAAACGATATAGACAGGTAATATTTATAGTACTAGAATTTTAGTAAATTTTGAGGCTAATTTAATAATCTTTTTAGAGAGAAGATTCTGGTAGTAGGTACCTACACATTTTTTTATTGTTAAGTAGTTAATTGGTTGAAATTAATAAATGAATTCAGTAGGTAGGTACTTACACTATTAAAACTTTTAAGACCCGAAATAGCATTTTAACCCTTTCATTATTTTCACCCCAAAACGTAACAATGACAGCAGGTATGCGTACAAAATTGTACTTTTTTGTCATGGTGATCTCATGGTCCGAGCGAAGGGTTGGCTGCAATACTAATTCCTTATTCACATTAAAAACTCATGAATGATGCGACAATATAAAATCATTTTTAAATTTACATATCAATACGACGATTTATTCATTGCCAAAAACTTGATCGCAAATCGTAATTTTCATTGCCATTTTTAGTCAGGAAAATTATAATAATTATTATAATTAAGTATTATTGTAGCTTTATATAGGCTGAGGTAGGTAACTATACCAAAAAAAAACTGTAGAGCGACGTAATAAATATAGGTAGGTATGCAATAATATGCAATTGCTCATAGAGATATTATAAATTCAGTACCTAGATAATTAATTGACGTCAGAAAACATATTTTGTCAAAATGGTTTTCGATTTAGGCGAAATAATAAATTTCAAATGTCAATCAATGGATTTATCTATACTTATACCTCTAACTACCTCTAACATATCAGCCCCTAGCAAGATTCGAACCCGCAACCTCCGGTTTCGTAGTCGGGGGCTCTGACCACTAGACCAAGAGGCCGTCAATCAATTTGTCTTTAAATAATTTAGTTGAATGAGGTAGCCTGTAAGTATGTAGTGGCGAGCTAGTCGGCGAAATGTGAAGGGCCTAACCACTTACGATTTGATTACTACTTAACTAAACGGACTTTGTTAAACACCGACTGTAAATATCAGATTTTGTTAATCAAATTAGTTTCTAATTGGAATTTTAAGTCGATGCGTCATTGCGTTTTAGGTTAGAAGCGGCTTTTTTGTCCCGTGCTCCTAATTTACATGGTAATGTATATTTGTTTTACGATTTTTATTTGGTATTTAATCTGATAAGGATTTAAGTTTAAGGCTCTGTTTTAGAATACAATACTGATGTCGATCGTCAATCAGAATTCGATCGATATAATAATATATTATGGTTTAATATATCGAAAGATATTATTATGTGTAAATGTGGCATTTCATTATCACCCATGTAATTAAGTCTTAAGTTCCCTGTATGCAACTTTTCTAAAAATTTGATACCTATATGTATGTATTTAATAATAAATACATCACCACAACAAAATCCTTATTTTATTAATTTACTATATTATTATTTATTGTGTAACTTAGTAAATGTACTAAACCCGATGGTATTCATTCATGGTATTCAATCCAGCAATCAATCAATTATCACCTATCCGATTGATAATAATTATATGCAGCTTAAACAATGTTTTAATTTGCCAGTACCTACATAATGATTTAAAAAGTGGGCAGTAACAATTGAACAATATAATGAAACATAATTTAATAACAGTACATAAGTAGTTATCATAAAGCCAGTAGCAACATTTTATTTCCTGCGAAATACTGGATTATTTGCTCTCACCGCAAACGTCCGACATGTCGCCCGATCTATCGGCCGACCAGTCTAGCCCCCGAAGAACGCAAGCCGACCGACCGGTGGATTCATCAACCACTATAACGGGACCTTTCCCATCTCCTTTTTAAATTAGAGTAGGGAATCTAATAGGTAAGCGTAAGAAGACGTGAGGGGTCGCAATAAGTTGGGGACCGAAACAAGCGACCGTAAGATTTTAC
This sequence comes from Polylopha cassiicola, assembly GCA_038024825.1. Lineage (NCBI taxonomy): Eukaryota > Metazoa > Arthropoda > Insecta > Lepidoptera > Tortricidae > Polylopha > Polylopha cassiicola. Next base: position 8,014,994 of record CP149059.1, read on the forward strand.
GAAAATTAACTTTAAAGGGGCACTTCAATCTAAACCTTTTGGAGATTAGGGTTTGCACGTAAGCTGGTACATTAGGCGGCTTTAGGTCACTGGTGTGGTTTCCCTGTGCTTTGTAATGTGATAGTGGGCTGTTGTAGTGATCACGACAGTATATTAACAAGACAGGTTACAAATATATTGATTTTACCTTTCACATAATAAACAAAAACAATTAAGAAGGCTAGATGTTGATACTTTAGCCAGTCGTTCTGTGGATGCGACGTTGCTTATGACGCGTCGCGGACCACGGTTGCAACGTCGCATCCGAAACGACAACGGTTTTGTATAGTAGCTAATATACCTTTTCATTTAAAATCCGTAAATACGTAGGTATACTTACTCTGAGTATGTCAACTATCATTCATAATAATCATTCATAAATTACGTTACGTATCTTAAGGGGAGGGAGGTCCAGTCAAACATGACAGACTTTTAGTACCTAGGTCTCGCTTTTATAGCCGATAATTGTTCAAAATATGTACAAGAAATATAAAAATCATAAATACCTATACGAGCACATTAAGAACTTTCGTGGTTATACTTATTCGTAATCTGGGCACTCGAAACATAAAAAAATTGCGATGATGCAGGGCAACAATAAAAATACTTTTTTGTGAAGCTTGAGTTTCTCGCGGTTAAAAATAATTCAAGTTGTATTTAGTTAACTAAATTTTAAATTAATTATGAAACGTCACAAAACTTGAATGTCGGACCAATTATCACTATTGACCGATTATCTTCGGTATTTTAGGAAAAAATCGATTTTAATCTTGTTGTTTGGACTCTGACACTATTTTATTCAAGTCAATAAAATTTGGGTTTTCGAAGCTTACCTTACGAGTATAATTAAGCAGAAATTAGTCATTCATTTTTTTATGTAAAAAAAATCTTTTGGCAAATCGTGAAGATAAAAAAACGGTCATGTATTTAAAAGAACATTTTTAAGTTTCACAAACCGCAGGTACCACGTCTACATAATCTGTGGTATTGGGCGATATATTATTATTTTATTATTATGGCACACCTGTCCCTTTCCTTTGTATGCTTGTGTTGGGGAACATTGCTAGCATAGCTACGTACCACGGTATCTTACTAAGTGTTACCAGATCAATTTAAACCCTTGGCCAAATAGAATAAAGTAGAAATTAGACTGGTCACCAATAATGAGATAAGTACTTTTTGAGTGTATAGTGAGTCAGTATTGTCTGTCCCTTACATATGGCGAGGGTGGTATGAGAAAAATTACAAGCATTATGGTGTTTGGACGAAAAAGTACTTACGCGATTTACTTTGTTTGGTATAATTGTTGTTTTAGGGTAAAAACAAATTGTTCTTCGGGTTATTACTTACATCTTAGTTACGTTTTGATGATTTCCTTTGTCTATAGTGGTATGAAAGGAGAAACTAATCCATGATTTTCTGTTTTCTTGTTACATGAAACCCAGTGGATTTTATAGTATGTTTTCGATTCTATTTAATGTGGGAAAATAATTCCCATTCGTACACACACTAAACTTATTAAACTCATTGAACAAAAGTTTAACGTAAAATGTTGTTTTGTTGTTTTCTTAAATATGATTCTTATCTAATACAGAGTTATAAACAGATATTATTACGATGAAGTTGGAATGCTAGCGAATTAAATTTAAATAGTGTTGTTTGATTAAAGAGATAATAACTTACCTACTTTAAGTACCTATTTTTAAGATTTTAGTAACTATGTAGTTAGGTATTGTAAGTAAAAAGCAATAATCATTGTACTTAGGTAATTTTATATCTAGTCAGAGCAGCTGCGCAGTATATATAAATTAATTAAAATACAATAACCAGCCTAACTTCACTATATTCATTATTTTTAGTCTATGCTCGTAATAAATAGCTATAACCATAGATTAAAAATAGTGTGGCAACATTACACAAGATGGCGCATGGCGTCTCACTTCTCTACTAATGAGTGCATCCGTGAGCCCTAATTACTTCGTAAGACTTGTGTAAATGGGATTATAATGGTGTATTGTATTACATTTGTTAAATTGTAATTTATATTCCAAGTTATAATTTCAAAACATAATTATTATATAGGTACCTAACAGATTTCTGATTAATACCTTATTTCTGAAGAAATTATACTTTAGGTAGGTTTTTTAGGTAAGTAATAGTAAATTTTACTAATGGACAATTTCTCTGATAAAAACTATTCTATATCCTTCTCTAAGACTCAGGCTATCTCTATAATAAATTCCATCTAAATCGCCGGTCTTAGAGTTAGGTTACAGATAGACAAATACTTTCGCATTTAGAATGTTAGGGATTCAAGGATGCAAGCTAGGAGTGATGTAATGTGTGTTGGCACTTTTCACAGACTGTCAATTCATATGTTATCTGTATTCAACTGCCAACAATAGAGAACAATTACTTTTGACAGATCTAAAGCGGAAGATTCTTAATTGTGACGTTTTATTTAAGTAACAAATATTTGCATGCTGGGGAAGCGTAAATAGCATAAATCACTTTAGCGTTAGACTTTTGTCAGCTCAGTCATGCTACGATTATGGAAACTGTAAAGAATCCGAAACGTCAGCAAATAAAATAAAATAAAAATACGCGAGTTAAATCCGTTAATAGTTGTTTCATTCCAATGTGTAATAACCGCGAAGGCATCAGAAATTATTAAGCGTAAATAGGTTTTTTTAATGTAATAAATAGATATTTGCTGTGTTTATTTTGACCGTATATTTACTACATAGTGGCGTTTTTAAAATTTTCACATAAATGTTACTATAAAGAACAATATTGGTTAGGTATCTATACATAACTGTATTAAAGCAGAAATAATATAGGTACCTACAATTATCAAATAGTTTAATTATTTGCATCCAATTTGGTAATCTTCCTACAAACATTTTTATATAAAATCTTAAATTTGATGTGCAATTATTTTGATCCTTAGTGTATTTCGCTTATTGCAAACAGTTAAAGACAAATAATGTTATAATTACACTTGCGCTAAAACGCATTTAAACAATGTGTCACTATTCTCTTACGTTAACTGGCAACACTCAACAAGTGATGCCAGATAAATAAAAAACCCGTAGGGTAGTTTTATTCGAAGCAGCCACCCCAGCATCTGTGGGGTGAGTGACCGCGGATGGCGCGGGTTCGATTTCCGGCCGGTTCCATTCCACGGTGCCCTAACCTTATGTCGTACTTATTAACTTATTAGGTCGTTAATGGGTATAGTAGATATTTTGGATTATTTAGAAACTTGTAAAATAAAGAAAATTGAGTTTTGTTTTAAATTTTATATTTGTAGACTTTCTTGAAATAGAGGTTGAAACATTTACATATAATATGATAGAAATAATTATGTTGGAGTGAAACCAGTAAAACTTTACAGTTCTCATATTCACAGCACGACTGAGCTGATGATAGTCTAACACTAAAGTGATTTTTACATTAGGTACCTATGATAACTAAGTAAACGAATAATTATTATTTTTATTTAGTTTTCGAAAAGACAATAAACAAATTAAAATATGCGAGTTAACTCCTTTATAGGTAGTTACTTACTTAGTTGTTTAATTCTAATCTATACTAATATTATAAATGCGAAAGTAACTCTGTCTGTCTGTCTGTTACGCTTTCACGCTAAAACTACTCGATTTGAATGAAATTTGGTACAGAGAAAGTCTGGAGTCTGAGAAAGGACATAGGCCACTTTTTAACCGACTGCAAAAAAGGAGGAGTTCCACGCGGACGAAGTCGCGGGCAGAAGCTAGTGTGTAATAACTGCGAAGATATTAGAATGTATTATTAATGTAATAAATTACATACTTACTAAGTACCTACATTTTAATATTACGAAATCATTAAGTAATCGATTTTGAGGTTATTTTCTATCTCACCTCCGAGGAAGTGTAGTAACTTCAATTTTGCAGTTTTCGATAAACGCGATGACGAATCCATGACGAAACCAAACTTACTTCACCATTACGACAATCCTTTATTACAAGTTATCTTCAGATTGGGAAAATATTGCAAATAGACCAATGACAATCGTGGCAGTAAACTCTTATACTTAATTATGAGGTGTACATTGTTAATACAATGACATTTTTATTGTTTCCCAATATTTAGTTCACAAAACCAATAGATGGCGTTACTAGCGCTTCGGAATGATCATCATTAATGAGAAAAAATATTCGTAAGAAATTCAGTAGAAAGTATTTTTTAAGACAATTAAGTACCTACCTACCTTATGTACCTACAATAAAAAATATTTTTAACTCAAAATTAAAAAAATGAAATACCTACCTAATTAATCAGGGCAGGTATAAAACTAAAGCAAATCAAATAAAATACGCGAGTTAAATCCGTTTTGTTTCATTTCAATACAAATATTTACGTAACTAATATTATCCGGTAAGTACCTAACACTTATTCAGCGGATAAATGATCAATTTTATCAAAATTGTAAACAGCTTACTTGATCTTCGGATATTGTGAAATAACCCACTTAGAAAGCAAATGGTAATCTATGGAACAAAGAGTAAATATTTAAGCGAAACACAAATTGCTTTTATAAGTTTGTTATGTTCTTTCATTCTCATAATATATTATTATAAGTATCTCTATAAGACAATTTGTGTTTCCGGTTGAAATTTGCATTGAATTGTCGACCATTTTTATTGAATAAACTAAATTTGGTATAAAAGAGTATATTGTGACCTGCATGGTAAAACTTTGTTACACCTGTCTTTAGGTACTTAGGTACTCATTATTAGTAATTATGTTATCCTTACCAATATTATAAACGCGAAATTTGATACCGATGTATGTATATCATACTTTCAAGTACTGAATGGATTTTGATAAAACTTTACAAAGATACAGCTTATACACCGGAATAACTTAGGTAACCTATATGCTATATTTTATAACGATATTAAGAAAAGTACTCATAGTGTTCATACGCAGTCGTGGGCAAAAGCTAGTAGGTACCAATTAGATCAAAAAAATAACCTACCTGCCACAAAATCGACAAATATTATTATGTTATCACTTCGTTACTGTACAAACAACTTTTAGGATAAAATATAATATCGAAAAAACGTAAGTAAGTAAGTACATGGAAAGGTACCTAGCTCCAATTAAATAGGTCCATAACCATTTAACGTAAAAGGTCTAACTATCATATTCCGTAAATTCTATGAACAGTTAGTTATACCGTGGTTACACATAGCGATATAGCTAACAAGTAGAGTTCAAACGTTACTATGCATAACACGTGGCACACACACATACCTACATACACGATGTAACTTTCCTTTAAGCGATCAAGTACATCGTGATTCTGGTTTATTTTACTCGTAACTAACTAAAAAAGATAGACTAGGTACCTAGTACTACATATTTTATCAAAGGTATTTTTAAATCGATTCAATGATCTATTAAAATGAGTATTGTTATAAAGATAAACACAACATGTGCACAGCAGATGACGATGAAGCGATAAAAACGAGATAATGACAAAATGACATTTTTAACTAAATTACGACTATCGCAAAAAGCATATCGCGAACAAAGTGGTTTGAAAATCAACACGATATAACACAAAGCGAGTTATAACGGCCTACATACAACAACCGGAACTGCATTTAAGATTAACTTTGTCATCGCTGTGTTTGTCATCCACTGCACTTTTACTATAGCATAGCATTTCTTATATCAGTACTAAGCAAGTAATGTATACAGTGCGCCCAGTTTTGACGTAACTATTTCGCATGCGCTACAGTCGTTTCGAGGGCGTACCGTGTTCTCGCGTCAAAAGATCACAACTGCGTTTTAACCATTTTGGATTTGAGGCTCTATTTTGTGAATATTAGATTGAAATTAGATTGGTTTGTAAGGTTTTAGTGATGGTGTGTGTATGGTCCTGTGTTCTCGCCAGGACTCGGTCGTATTCGGGCGCCGTCGCCGCGCACGTGCATACGATGGAATATTAAAACAATGTCCGTCAGGTCTCTCCGATATCTACCTTGGGTTCCGAAACTTTATGGAATAAGGGACCAAAAAGTTACGCTTAATTTGATTATATAGACCATTACATTAAAATTGATTTCAAGTTATCCTTTTGAGATTTGTAACACGTAATTTATTGCTTATGAAATGTATGTTTTGATTTTGATGAAAAAATTAAATTTTATTTAAAACTAGCGGTCCCGGCAGACGTCCTGCCTTGCAAAGCATATTAATCAATCGATTTGACAGCTGTCTTTGTTGCGTTTTGTTATACTATTTTTAAAATTTGAGCTGATTTTTTTTCTACTACGAACGGGATCCTATGTCCTTCTCCTGGTTCTGAGCTACATACCCAGCAATTTTCAGCCAAATCGGTTCAGCCGTTCTTGAGTTATAAACGGAGTAACTAACACCACTTGCTTTTATATAATAAGACTAGTAATATATTATAAGAAGAATATAAAAGATAAATATTTAGATATATAGATATAGATAGATTATAGTGAAGAATGTAATGATTTTCTTTGATATTGGTTGGCAAGGCTGTTGAAGGCAGGTGTCCTTTAAACGAACACGTGGTACCAGTCCGCCGCCGCCCCAGCTGTCCTTATTACAAAAAACACGAACTCCCGCCACGGACCTTTTTAAAGTTCATTAACTTTATTGATTTTGTAATATTTAAACTTAACTTTAACATGTCTTAAATATCATTTTGATAACTTTCTTTACTCAATATGAAGTTGCTAATCCTTATTAATATTATAATCGTGAAAGTTTGTAAGATTGTCTGAATGTATACAATATATACTCTGTCACGCAAAAAAAACGAATGAATGGATTTTAATGAAACTTTACAATAATATAGCTTATACATCAGAATAACATATATGCTATATATTATAAGGAAAATGCTTAAACTACTCATCGTGAGCAGACAAAGTCGCGGGCAGAAATTAGTCTTAACATATTTTTTTATGCCGTCTAACCTAATTATTGAATGTACACGTTCTTATCATTAAGTCGTATCTTCCATTTGCGTATTCTAGACAACTAAAGTAAAATGTCTCAGTATCGCGACTACCTTTGTGATATTTTGTAAAGCTTTAGTGCAAAATACACTTTCTCAAACAATAGACATATTCATCCATATTCCATACGCGTAACAATAGCCTGCGAGTTACGAGGGGTTGTACTAACTTTTTTGTAATAATCGAGCGCACTAATACAAAATACTTGAAATCAAGAATAAGGCTTGTTTTTATGTTTTACAAGTAGCTGGTAATACCATGTTCTTGTATAAGTATATTTTGCTTCATATATTTATACGATACTAGCTTTGCACGGATCGCATTTTTTTCAAAATATTCTATAGCCTATGTTTACAGGGTGAATGGTAGCTTTCCAATGGTGAAAGAATTTTTGATATCGGCGCAGTATTTTTTGAGTTTATTAGCTACAAATATATATACCTACATGTAAAAAGTACATTTTTTATATGAAGCTAGAAGATTTCGCTTAAATCTGTTTTAGTGGTAGGTTTTGCTGTAAAAATTCGATGGTGTGCATAACTCAAAACTTCACGTTTTTGAGTTAGATCCCTTTAGATCTAGGTGTTCGAATATATTGAAGAAGCTGTATCAATTATATTTTGTTCAAAGATGAAGTCTGAGCACACGTCTGGCTTAGCATTGAACAATCTGCAGCGATTCCTTTTGTTCAGACGAGACGCCGCAGACATACAGAAAACTTATTACATATGATTTTTTTGCACAGATGACAAAATTCTAAGACTTGGGAAAATATTTGAAATTTAAGATTGGATTAGCTTAAATGTAGCAATGCATAAAAGAAGAATGATAATAGAATGATAATATAAACAGGTACCAATATTTTGAACTGTTTTAAATTTATTCCAATCTGTAATAGTCGCAAAGGCATCAGAAATTATTGAGTTTTATTAATTAAATTCATTGAAATGTGTAGATGTTTATATTGATAGGTAGGTACTAGATGGTTCTAACGCAAATTATTTTGATGAGTTTTTTAATATATTTCTAAACGATTTGTCTTCAAATTTACAATCGTCGAGCATTTTTATTGAACAAACTAAAGATATTAAACAAACATAATAATATAATAATTTCTGATGCCTTCGCGGTTATTACACATTGGAATGAAACAACTATTAACGGATTTAACTCGCGTATTTTTAATTTATTTTATTAGCTGACGTTTCGGATTCTTTACAGTTTTCATAATCGTAGCACGACTGAGCTGACAATAGTCTAACGCTAAAGTTAGTTAGTTTATAAAATAAACATACGCGAGTTAAATCCGTTAATAGTTGTTTCATTCCAAAACATAATAGATAATATTATTTTGTAACTTGTATGGCAGACGTTTATAAATAGGTTCTTAACACAAAAAATACCGCTTATCTAAGAAAGTATAATTTACTATTTGTCGTTAACATTGCATTAGGTGCATTATACTTAGTTACACACTAATTGCATGTTGATATCTCTGTTATTAATCATTGACTGTTGTTATGTCGTTAACCGGAGAATAAGCATTACTTACTTAAGTATATAAGATAATTAATGTTTATGTTTTTGATAACGCCCAACAAGCAAAGTGGTCCTTTAAAAATATTTAAGTCCGGAATTGCTAATAACTTTCTTATAAAGGTATCCTTGAGTATGACAGTATGTTATAAGGCTTATTAAAAAGTTATAAGTTGATTAAAAGTTGGATATAGGTATAAATGTTTCAATAACTGCACCTAAATCTATGTTTAATAAGGATAATAACAGAACTCTAGATACTGAGTATGTTTGTTTGTTTGAACGCGCTAATCTCAGGAACTACTAGTTCGAATTCAAAAAATCTTTTTTTGTTGGATAGACCATTTATCGAGGAAGGCTTTAGGCTATATAACATCACGCTGCGACCAATAGGAGCGAAGAAACAGTGGAAAATGTGTAAAAAACGGGGAAAATATGAAGCCTTATGAAGAAGTGACAGATCTTTGACGAAACAATCGGACGGGCAGGACTACGTCTGCCGGGGCCGCTAGTCTTTAATAAGGATAATAATAGAACGCTCTAAATACTGAGTATATTTGTTGGTCGATGAATGTATATTATAATGTATTTTTACAACAAATTAACCTTTTAAATGGACTGCATACATAGTTACATAAAACCTTCACTTAAACAACCATTATGCAACTTGGACAGTACTAACTGCACAAAGTTCCGAGTACTGAGGCTCTCTCTTCTGCTACAAGTTTTTATGTTTAACTACCAAAGAAAGTTAGCTTTTCATATCGTTCTCTAAGTAAACAGCTACTCATTTTAATTAAAAGTAATTAAGTATTTATATTGCATCCAAACTCATCCATATTAATATAAATGAGACAGTAAAGTTGTTTGTTTATTACCTCTTTACCGCTGATGAGATTCAGATAAACATAGTATGGAAATAGTTTTAGTTCTTTAAATTTTTTATCGCAGAAAACATCCTTTAAGGTGGTGTAAAAGGGTTGGAATTCACAATTGCAACTATCCTAAGTAGATACGTCTATGCAGATTATCTGCATAGACGTATCTACTTAGGATAGGACTTTATTAAAATCTCGGCTAGAAGATAGTTCCTTATAACTCAACTAGACTAGCCCAACTAGGCTCCGCACAGGTCCTTAATTTTTTGAAAATATTCTATAGATAGCCTATTACTCCGGCTGACTTTAGATTTCCAATGGTGAAAGAAGTCTTGAAATCCCTACTAATATTAGAAATGCGAAAGTAGCTCTGTCTGTCTGTCTGATACGCTTTCAAGCTAAAACTACTGGACCGATTTAAATGAAATTTGGTACAAAGAAAGTCTGGAGCCTTAGAAAGGACATATTCTACTTTTAACCGACTGCAAAAAAGGAGATTTCCACGCAGACGAAGTCGCGGGCAGAAGCTAGTAAGTAATATTTGAGTTAATCATTACAAACATACACCCACAGAAATACTAATCACTATCGGACCCGACAGACGTTGTCCTGTCCCACGTCCCAAATGTAAACTTTAACGGCCGTATTGTGAATGTAAACCATCCTCAAACTCCCTGGAATACACACAAAAAATTTCATCAAAATCGGTCCAGCCGTTTAGGAGGAGTTCAATGCTAAAACTCGTACAGAAGATTTATATATATAAAGATTAGGTAACTACTCTTTATAATATGTAGTAGTGTAGGATTATAGCTTCCACATCCCTACTAATATATCCCTACTAATATTATAAATGCGAAAGTAACTCTGTCTGTCTGTCTGTCTGTCTTTTACGCTTTCACGCTAAAACTACTGGACCGATTTAAAGGAAATTTGGTACAATGAAAGTTTGGAGTCTGAGAAAGGAGGCTACTTTTTAACCGACTGCAAAAAAGGAGGAGTTCCACGCAGACGAAGTCGCGGGCAGAAGCTAGTACACAATATAATAAGAACAGTTATTCGTCAAAATTTGCGTCCAAACATACAGAGTGACCTCGAACTCCCACGAGCGAGGTGAATCAGTAACTCCAAGGTCCACTTCCCAGTAAAAGGAACAGCAAACCTGAAGGTTGCAGAGCTGCGTCGCAGAGCTTCCTTAAAGCTATCTCAGGTCTCAGTATACTGGTTAAGTGAAATGAAATTCTAAGACTTAATTCATTTTGTACATCGACGTTTATCATTTAGTTTCTCGAGTATTTCCATGTTTTGCTCACCCACTTGTTAAATACTTTGTTAATTTTACAATTAAGCGAGCGTTATGAAATAATGATGAAATGTCATTAGAGTTATAGATTAGAAAAAACATTGTTTTCGTTTTAACTATTATAATAAGACACAATTGTATACGTACGATTTCATAACAACATAATTTTATTAATGTTAAACTCAATCAGTGTGGCTTTGAGTTTATTTTCCATAGCCACGCGGAGGTGCAAAATGACTAAAGATGTAAATAGGTTTTCTCGAGCCGTCGCTAGATGGCGCTGAGAGGCAAGCGTAAGTTTCTTTATTTAAGGAATACGTAGGTTTACCTTATGACGTAGGTGATAAGTAAAATTGAATCGCTAGTAAATAGGTATATAATATTACGTCAGTAGTTACGTAGTGAATATCTGATACTATATTATAAATTACCTATTTGTATTTGGTACCTACCTATTTTGTTATAAATTAGTGGTAGGATTTTTGAAAATGCGCACCTAGAAAAAAATGTGTTTTGTAGTGTGACGTAACTGAAAAATGCTAAATTTTAATAAAACTCGTATTTATCGATTTTTAATCCACTTCTAAGTTAACTAGATGACAGAAACTGAGAATAAACTCATATTACTTAATATGAGTTTATTCTCAGTTACTTACCTACTCTTTTATATAATTTTTTAGGGTTATATTCAAACTACAAACTATTAGCCTAAAAACTTCTAAGGTTATTACGGTTATTACTAAACATGTTTCCTCTAGTTTGAATTCGGAAACAAAAACCGATTCAAGAATGTTATTTTGAAAACAAAATAGAGCTCAAAGGGTGAGAGGGTTCGACTCGGTATAAATATTCAACGGAGGTTAACGACTAGAGGTGAAACGGCCTTATAAAAGTGAGACAGTGCAGCCACGCCCTTACATCTCGAAAAATAATTTGGATTTGGCTAAAGGAACGTATACACAATATTTAGGCAAGGATGCTATTATGTTTGTACCTAGGTGTAAGGGTAGCCGTAGGTGATGTTTTTTTAAAAGTGCGTTCGAATACAGACGAGGATTGTCATTTGGAGAGTCTATAGGATTAAAACAAAACTTTCTGATGCTTTAGAAAAAAAAGAACACTATTTTATACATGACGTTCTAAACACTTTACAATTCCCAAATTCGTAGCAGTCTAAGCTAGACTAACACTAGTATTATGTAAAGTAAGTACGTATTACTTAAATCCGTTATAATTATTTTACTCCAATGTTTAATTATTGATTTAATTTATACTAGTTGCCTGCCCCGGCTTTGCACAAAAATTATTAACGTATTAATATATAGTATTAATGTCCTAACAAAGCCAAAAACAATAATAAAGATATTTTCAATTTGGTGCAGTCGTTGGGAAGTTCTGCGATTTCGATGATTAATTTATATTTAAGTACTTACTTAGGTATATACTTAATTATATAGATTGAAATTTAATTAACACGAGTAAAATTATTTTATGCTGACCATTTAAGAAGTTAATACTTTACAAATTAGTACTTAGCATATGATTTAGTACTGATGTTTTTTATTACTTACATAATAAGTATATATTTATAAGTATATATTTCTAAGATAAAAATATAATAATGTCCTTGTAAAAATATTATTAGTGTTATATTACTACCTGTGTTTATCTAGTAAGATAAACACAGGTATTATCTTACTAGTTAATACCTGTGTTTTGGAACTTGTGCCGAATGGTTTGTCAAATTGATCAGTGAATTTGTAAAGAAAGGCAACTTTCTAAAGTGAACCGTCTAATTCCGGGTTCAGACTACGCGGCAAAGAATGCTTTAAAATCACTTACTCTTACCGTTACTTAACTAAACTTAATTCCTTTAACATTAACTATTTACTTAGGTAGGTCAACACAATAAATTTTTGCTACACTACTTCTCATTATTATAGATAACTGGTCTCTACTTTTATAAATATGTAATAGTAAATTATCTATTCAATTATAATAATATATATAAAATTAAACTTAAGAGTACTTACAGAACAATCAATTCAAAAGTACCTAACTAAAAATAATATTTTTCTAATTCCGACATTACTTTTTTCTTTGTTCAAAATCGTGTCTTCCCGCTTTACAACGTGAACTCGATGTTTTTTTAAATTTTCTTACATTTTATTCGACTTAGATAACGTCAAACAGCCAAGTCAAAATTTCAACTTAACTATCTTCATAAAATCCTACATATATTTGTACAAAAGCTAACATTACTTAACCTATTTCCGAATAAGAATTTAATCAAACAAAAAACCGGTAATTTATAAATATTTAGGCCGCTACCGGAGTGGCAGAAAGACGATATCATTGACCCATTATCAAGCTACGTTGGTCCAACAACCGGAAAAAAGCAATATGCCATTAATTCCAAAGGTTGTCGAGCGTCATGGTATTTATTTTAACCGTCCGGTTTATATCGAACGTTTGATCAAACGTTGGCGGTGACGTATAGTACACGACGATGGCAGGGAAATAAAACAAAACATGGTTATCAACGCGCCTGCACAGCTGGTCGCCGAGCTGTCCCCACGCAATTACGTCCAACTAACAAACAGCTGTACACGTATACATTGCTGGCTTTACTTCACTGTGCTGTGAATTCCAATATCGAACGAGCAATGTACACTGCTGCAGCGATGTATTGAAATATAACAGTGATTCTATAATAAAACTTGTTTTACACACACTAAGGTGTGTAGACGCACACAGTCTTAACTCGCCCTCGTCAAGTACAAAGAATGGAAGAAGCTATTTCGACAAAGATTGCTTTGCTGATCTTGTTCCTTGTTAAAGCCCTTATTAATGTACGGTTAGAGGTTAGAATCCTTTAGCTAGGTTCTTATTGGATAGTTTTTTCGTGAGGGTACATAAAGGGCGACGTAGATTCGACTTCGAACATGAATCAAACCATTTGGTATAAAAATTGCGATTATCGTATTTGGAATAAAAGTACTTAATGGTACTTACCTGATAGAAGAACTAGGCTCCTAGTGTTAAATCGATAACTCTTCGTTAACTGAGCACATAGTAACACTATAAAGGTGTATTATCATATTTTTCATACTTATGCAAATAAAGATGTTAAGGAAAGACATTTTAAAAGTAACTACAATTTGTTGGGTTTGTAATTTGTAACTAATCGCGTTCTAGAAAACGGCTAAGTATTCAAAGAACTTTATTATCGGAAAATGTACAGAAGCGAAAAATCGATCTTGGTAAGTTTCATTTCTGGGAAATTTTATTTTCTCTTTAATAGAACCGTCTTACGCTTATAATATACCTAATACAGTCGGGAATAGTATTTGCTATCATGATATGATTTTAAAAAAGTAAACTTTAACAGAAATGTAGGATGTATTGGAATGAAATAACTAGGTATAACGGATTAAACTCGCGTTTTTTATTATAATTATATGCTGATTATCGTCAGCTCCAGTCAGCATAAAATTAATACCTTATTGATGTTATATTCCAAGGGCGTTTTAAATAGTTTTTGTAATAAGTAGTACCTACCTAGATAGGTGTAGCTACGTAGGTAAGTATACCTCTACTTATATAAAAAAATATGTAGGTACCTAGGTATATTATATTTTGTGATTTAAATTATCTACATAAAAAATACATTCTTTATAGGTGAATTAGAAATGTAGACCACATAATTTGTATATAAGTACTCTTTTTTATCTTCATACACCATTATTTCTATTACAATCATAATAAACTAGCGGCCTGCCCCGGCTTCCCGGAATCCCTTTTTTTATAGCCTTTGTCACTCGGGAACAGTGTAGCTTTCCAACAGTGAAAGATTTTTTCAAATCGGCCCAGTCGTTTAGGAGCCTATTCAATCGAAACAAACAGACAAACATTTCCTCTTTATAATATTAGTATAGAGTATAGAAAACAAAACCGTTAATAAAAATTAAATACAGAACCTAAATGGGAACTGAAAGTGCATTGCGCAATGCACCGCCGATGCGATGCGTTGCGATGCATTTGCATTTAGAAATCATGCGGTTGTCATTATCGCTGCAGCCCTTCTTGAGAGTGATATTGCAACCGCTGCGCTTGTCGTGAGCTTGTATGCAATAATAATGCATTTTTTGGAATAAAAATCATAAGATTTTAGTCGCTTATATTAGTGACCTAGCTGTGCCCGCGATCTCATCCGCGTGGAATAGTTATTCTTCATATAATAATTTCCCCCGTTTTTTTCCACATTTTCCACATTTTCTTCGCTCCTATTGGTCGCAGCGTGACGTTATATAGCCTAAAGCCTTCCTCGATAAATGGTCTATCCAACAAAATTTTTTTCAATTCGAACCAGTAGTTCCTGAGATTAGCGCGTTCAAACAAACAAACTGTTTAGCTTTATAATATTAGTTCTTATAGAAGTATAGATTCCAAGTTTCAACCGCCTTTAGTCCCTAGTCTTGAATATTGAAGCAATAAGCTGCAATAAGATTTAAACTCGATTAATTATAATAATAATAATTTCTGATGCCTTTGCGGTTACAACAATAAACGGATTTCACTCGCGTATTTTATTTTATTGGCTGCCGTTTCGAAAAAAGTTTCCATATTCATAGCACGACTAAGCTGACGATAGTCTACCACTAAAGTCTTATTCTGCATCAGAAATTATTAACCGTAATAATTGCTTTAAATTACATTGTATAAAAAAGAAAGCATCTTAAATTAGAGTTATTATATTCCTACTAATCCCTATCCCTACTAATATTATAAATGCGAAAGTAACTCTGTCTGTCTGTCTGTTACGCTTTCACGCTAAAACTACTGGACCGATTTAAATGAAATTTGGTACAAAGAAAGTCTGAAGCCTGAGAAAGAACATAGGCTACTTTTTAACCGACTGCAAAAAGGAGGAGTTCCACGCGGACGAAGTCGCGGGCAGAAGCTAGTTGTATATAAAGCAAAACATCTGAAATTAGAGGTATTATATTTTAAAATTAAATTGATGCAACAAAAACTTAAGAATTACTCCATTATTACCCAGATAACGAGGACATTACGTAGGTACGTACCTAAGAAGGTATGTGTGCAGGCAGCTGCCTTATATTGTAGGGCTGGTTTTTGGGAGCGGCGATTTTAAATAAAAACTTTTATTTTAATTGGGAAACGACGTGTATTATTGATCACCACATAATCGAGAGAGAGAAAGAAAGTGTTGCCACATACGGCTTAATATTAGTTACTAATTTTGATGTTGCTAACTCAAAAGTATGTTAGAATTGTAAAATAGTAAATGAGTTCTTCGATCGCAGATCAACAGGCTGGTTGTATATAAGTGATATATTGGTGATATTTGAGCTCGCCTACAATGTGTAATTGTTCGCTTATTATTGATTCTGGAGGCATTCCTGGTATGGCGATACAAAGGGGAGCGTTGGGGAGCCTCACCCCTGTCGCTCGCAGACGCTAAATCTTTGTTTATGGCAGAAAACTAAGAATCGAAGCATCGAGTGCATAGATGTTCTTTTATTTAGATAACACCCGCATTTAATCCGACATATTGTAATTTTGATTTTTCCCTCCGAATCTTATTTTTTTGCTCTTTATTTAAAAATTTGTTAAGTAAGCATTTTTGTGTTAAAACTTAATTAACTGTTTAATTAAGTTTTAACACAGGCGCGTGCAGTGAGAGTCGCGTATGTACTGCTTCAGGGTAGGCACTCCATACATGTATACCAATGTGCCTATATGGAATGCACGGCCTTGTTGCTAGCTGACCCGGCAAACTTCGCACCGCCATATTTGTTTTTAAAAATATATATAAATTTCCGAAAACTTTTCTTTTCTTTTTAAGCCTTTTCCTAAAAATAACAAACAGAAAACTAATTATCCAATTTGGTGCAGTCGATCGGAAGTTTTCATACATACATTTTGGTGATGCGTTTTTATTTATATAGATTAGGTATATTTGATTATAAAACGAAGGAATGTTGAATTAAACATCAAATAGTTTATACAGTGAATTGTTACAGTGCCACTTGTTAAGCAAGAATCATTTCTAGTTAAGAAGTTTAATTAAATTTGTCTAGACTTTAACAGCGGTCTTGAAAATGTCTTGATATCATTTTTCTACTAACTTCTGTTTATCATTAAGGTAATGATATAGTGTTTCGGGAGCTTATTCTTAAAACGATTACCTAGGTATTTATTTTTAATATTAATTTATTTTTAAATCTGTTCAAGAGTATAGACTCCGATTAATGAAAACTACTTTAAGAAATGTTAACAATTCTAATTGTTTTTAGTTTACAATAACTATTATTTGAGACAGGTTTTAGAATAACACTGCGTTAGATTATCGCCAACTCTGTCTGCTATGAGAACTGTAAAGTTTTCGAAACATCATAAAACTGATATAGTTTATCTGAATGTGCAATAACCCCGAAAATCAGAAAAGATTAGGTAAGTAGGTACCTACATGATAATATGTTTTTATTAATAAAGTTGTGTCTTTATAACATTTCTATTAAATATATTATTTGTATAGCTGAGCTGAGTCTGGCTTTGTAGGTGCGGTTGAGTCGCATTTTTTTCATTTCTCTTTAACAAACTTCCTTTCCATTTCAAAACTAAAATTAGCTAAATCGGTCTAGCCGATCTCGAGTTCTAGCGAGACTAACAAACACGATTTTTTTATATAAAAGAAAAATCTCGGGAATTATGTCATCATTCTAGTTTGTGAAACATTATGCACTGTAAAATTCAAGTTAGTAGGGTTGCATTTTTTCCAAGATGGCGGCAGTGGTGGGTACAAGATATCCCACAAACTTGGGTTTAACTTTACACTAAAATAATTAAAAAAATATAATAACATCCAACAATCGCCTCCCCAAATGTAACTTTTCAATGCAGTAAGTGGCGGGCATTTCATATAGGCGTAGGGGTAGGCACAATCCTATATGGAACGCAAGCCCCTGCTTGTACAGTCGACGTCAGAGATAACTGACCTTACCTAATAACCGCATACGGTACCTGGTTATTAGGTGGCATCAGATGTACTAAAGCGAGTAAGTACTATCTTAATTGAAATAGAAGTATGTATGTAGGTACTTGTAATATGATTTCGATGTAACGAATTCCCATTGCTGACAGTAATAAGTTGGAATAATTGATTTGTAGAAGAGAGAATTGAAATCGGAATCACAAATGAATTCCACGAATTTTCCTCGATCTCTGACTAATTTAGTATTATAAATTCATAAGGGTTCCACGTAACCCTTGGTAATTCGTTTGATAATTGGTTTAATATGAAACTTATTATTGTGTTAGACATATTGTGGATAATAGAAAGGTCATTTATTGTTATGGTCCAAGCTTCATACAAGCTTTGTGTAGTACAACTTTATAATGTAGAAGTTTTAAACGTAAGTACTATAAAGGATAAGACAATAAAAAGTTGTAAGTCTAAGGTATAGGAACTTTTTGATTATTATACTGTAAGTAGGTAATTAAATTAAATTAAGATATATGTATAAGGTAACCCGGCATTAAATTCGGAGGTTGCGGGTTCGAATCCTGCTAGGGGCAGATGTCAATGTGATTACGTGAATGTTTACAAAAAAATGTCAAGGGTGGAAGTCGGGCTACCAGAGTTTTTATATGTAGATACTAGCGGTTCGCCCCGGCTTCGCCCGGATCCCTATTTTTTTTTAATATAATATAGCCTATGTCACTCGGGAATAGTGTAGCTTTCCAACAGTGAAAGATTTTTTTTAATCGATCCAGTTGTTTCGGAGCTTATTCAATCCAAACAAACAAACCTTTCCTCTTTATTATATTAGTGTAGAAAACCTTGAACAACATAAAATAGGCCATACAACGACATTAAATACACATTTGTACAACATTTGCAGGATACAGGGCACATTAAAATCATGCATCGAGCATCAAAATCCTTTTGCCTGAACGCATTTGAACATTGCAAATGACTTGCTCTGGGATTTCTCGGTTAGAATCCCTTGTCACTGGTAGCACTGCGTTTGTCTAGAGTTTGTGTTTCTGCCACAGCACTATTGTGTTAATTGAAACCACTTCATTCTAACTTTAACTAAGTTTACGTTGTCTCAGTAGTAACCCTAAGAGCCTGATTGTCAAACTGGTAAGTCTACTTTTCTAGACATTTTTAGGTTTTATTTTTTTGCTAAAATTGAACAGTTTAAGTAGTTTGCTATGTAACAATCACTTCAGCGTTAGATTGTCAGCTCAATCGTGCTACGTATATATATATGTGAACTGTATTTTCGAAATGTTAGCAAATAAAATAAAATACGCGAGTTAAATATGTTAGTGTTTCAGTTCAATGTGTAATAACCGCGAAGGCATCAGAAAATTTTATATCAATTTTAATTTGTCGCACAATTATAATTGCTTATAATTTTAGCCCCGTATTCTTATAAAATATTAGAATAGGTACTTTAAAAATTAATATGCGTCCAGCATCCATACTGGATCGCAACCTCTACAGGACTCGATTATATTTTTGGAAATGTCTAATTATAGGTACATAATACCTACACTTCTAAAATATATACTTAATATTAGAGAGTTAAATTCCGTTTCCACTTTTTAAATATACTCGAAAAATTTGCGGAAAAAAAAGTTCCCAAAGTATTTAAATAACGTGCAAACTGCAAAGTATTCAATTTTCTCGCGGAAATTGTAATTTCGTATAATGTATACGAACATCAGCGAAGTAATTTAAATTGTTTAAAATTTATTTTAAATACGAACATTCATAAATATTATGTCATAATCGAATCAACAGAAATGCAGTTTTAGAATTGACTTCTTTTTTTCAAAAACTGAAGCGCAGTAGGCCAGCTAATGGGCCTTTACTGCAAAACCGAGCGGGTAGCGAGCCTCCTGAGAGGCGGTTTTCAAGCCTTTAAGATTTGACTTGATTAGGAGGATGGCTGAGCATTGTAGGTAGGTATGTTTGTTCGACAATAACTTGAGTATCATGATCCAATCTTTATGAAATTTGGCAAAAGAGATAACCTAGTTAATAGATTTTCTTATTAAGAAATGTATGTACTTACGTGCATTAAGTACTTCCGAATCCGATCGACTGCACTAAATTGCATAATTCTTTTTATTTTTAATTTATTATTCAACACTAGGTTAAAATTAAAAATATTTCGGAATATTATGGCGGTATAAAGTTCAGCTAGTTTTAAATACAAGTCGTATTTTCTCTAACGTTCTTAAAACAACAAAAGATTTTGTTAAGTCGGTTTTATTTAACAAAGGGCAGGGTATTGGGATTATTCATCGATTCATAGTGTCTCTGAGCAGGTAGGACTTCCGGACCCGACTCGGATGCCCTTTGAACAAATCATTTAAATGGAAAAACTATCGATTTTTATTATTACGACTTTTTTATGAATAAGACATGTTGTTTCTGCAGCCGCCGTTTCACTTAAAATTTCGTTCCGAAAAATGTTAAATAAATAAATCTGAACATCTAGGTTGTATGCTGGCAGCTTATTGCACCTATTAACGTACTATTATCTATAACTAGCTGTGCCCGCGACTTCCTCCCCGTGGAATAGTAATTCTTCATAAGGCTTCATATTTTCCCAGTTTTTTACACATTTTCCATTGTTTCTTCGCTACTATTGGTCGCAGCATGTTATATAGCCTAAAGCCTTCCTCGATAATTGGTCTATCCAACAAAAAAATAATTTTTGAATTCGAACCAGTAGTTCCTGAGATTAGCGCGTTCAAACAAACAAACAAACTCTTCAGCTTTATAATATTAGTATAGATGATATTTTTGTACAAAGACAAAAGTAGAAAAATCTTAGACCCCCAGTGGGATTCGAACCCACGCTTATGCCTTTACTAGCGGCGGGGATATATTATTATCTACTTACTTATTATTATTACTTAAAAAATGTTGAAAAACTGATTTATAAATGTTCTTGTACACTAAAGGGCTTTTCTGTATAGATTTATGTAGCTTAAATCTGTTTCATTGGTAGGCAGGTCTTGTTGATACCTATTATATGTAGATACCTACAACTATTTCCTTATTTAATTTTCCCACATTCTTAGCATTATACATTATTCCTACGCTAGTTAAATCTGTTATATTTTTTTAATTCCAAAATTATACTTAACTAACTACCTACCTACGTTTTATTTTAGAATCGTTAATAATATTAGCACTCTGTATATTTAGGTCCATTTAATTTCCATGAATGTGACATTCCGATACCCAAGGTATAACCGTGACGTGTATAAATAGAAGCTAATTTGTTTCGATGCTCGTCGATAGAAACAAATCGCCGAGCCGTCTATTATTAGAAAATGGAGCGCATGTACTTACATACATACGTATTAACACGTGCAAGTAGCGTTTGTGTGTATGTATGACGTATGTACTTATGTATTATTATACTAGCATCTGCCTGCGACTTCGTTTAATTTGTATTTGTTTTGTAATATCGCACACCTAGATCTAAAGAGAGCTAACTCAAAAAAGGTACTTTTTCAGGAGAGGCGAGAAACTGATTAATATGTCCATATGCACGCATGAGTTTTCTGTATAAATTTATACTTTTTATAATAAAGCTAGCAGAGTTATATTAGCTGAAATCTGTTTTAGTGTAGGTGGGTTTTGCTGGAATCCGATGGTGTGCATAACTCAAATCTTCCGGTTTTTGAGTTAGATCCTTTAGATCTAGGTGTGCGATATGTACTTATCCAACTAAACAACGATATTTTGGACAGTGAAAAAACATAATTTCTGATGCCTTAAGTTTGTGTGTAGGTACATATGTATTTTTATACTTACTTACTGGCTTCCACCTGCGCGCGGCGACTTCGTCTGAATTGTATCTGCTTTGTTATAGATACTTATCCAACCAAACAACGAATTATAAACAGTGAAAAAAACAATCATTACCTATAATCATTGCCTTTGCGGTTATTAGGTACACATTGGAATGAAACAACTGTAACGGATTTAACTAATAATTTATTTAATGTAAAAATCACTTTAGCATTAGACTATCGGCACCTCAATCGTGCTACGAATATGGGCACAGTAAAGTTTTCGAAACGTAAGCAAATAAAATAAAATTCGCGAGTTAAATCCATTATAGTGAAAGAAGACTTTGAATTAAAAACATATAACTAATAGTAAGTAATTGTGTATAAAAAATTGATTTGGGGATATTATAATAATCAAATATTTTATTTATTCTACTTGAACATTAAATCCTTTCATAGCTGGTCAGACTTATAACTGCGCAAAAACAGCTAAAACCTAAAACAAAAAAATATAAACCGGTCTTTTATATAACTACATAATATATAGATAAAATCTATGCTCCCAGCCACTTCACAAGACAACATTCAAATCTTAAACATACTCAAATTCTCTAGATACGATGATAAGTTACACAATAAATTACCTCGTTTGTGAATTCGGATTATTCGGTACTGTTGAATTTCTTGCGGTCCCACGTTTTAACAGTTGTCTCGACAAAGTTTACACTCAGACATGCGAAAGTTCCTTTAGTGTCCTAAATGAATAAATTAGGCACTTCATTACATATGTATGTCCTTACTTAACGTACTTCTAACATTTATGTAACAAATAACTTTGTAGGCACCTTTATCTCAGAGTAATTAGGCACTAAGATTCCTCGATCGAAACACCCTTAATAGCATTGTTTATTTAAAAAAATGCCTGTTGAATTAAAAGCTTTCCTCATTAATAACGAATCCATACAAATGAGTACGTCATTAATACCTCAGTTAAATGTTATTTAAGCTCAAAATGTTGTACCACTTTCGAAACAAGTCCTTACACATCAAAGATAGAGTTCATTTCTCAAATTACTGGGACAAAACTTTACAAATCAATACGAGAAGAAAGGCACTTTATCGACGACGTATAAGGTTTAAAATGGCTTGTATAGCTTGTATCCCGGCCATTGCCACAAACACATGCTTAAACGTTCATTTCATAGCCGTCACAACGTTCGTATCAGTCGTCCAGTCATCAGGAGCTCCCTCGGCCCCCTTGCTCCCTATTAGCCCGTCGTGTATATCTGGAAGTGTGTGGCGAAGGAGGGGTCTTATAGTTTGGACGGTGTTTTAGAAGGCCGGGTGGCGCAAAAACGGAATCAATGAACTTGGAGTCGCCTGACAAAAGGACGCGGGACCGCGCTGCAGGTAATTAACGTAATATCGGGCTGATGTTCCTTAAGAACTACGGACAGGGCCGTGGATTAGAAAACAATTCATTCCTTAGATAGTAATGCTGTGAATTTTACCGTGAACTTGCCTGCGAGGATAGTCTAATAAGTACCTAGGGGCCGTTCAAGTATTACGTAAACACGATGTGGGGGCGGGGGGGTCTATGTATTGCTTATTTTGGATGACATAATACAGTAGGGGAGTCTAGATCATGATTACGTCATCGGTAGTAAAATTACTTTTTTACACGAATGGCAACCCTCACATTGTCTTTAATTGAAAACGAAACGCATTTTCATTTAATATGTGTACCAAAAATTTAAAATAAGTTTGTTGTGTTCGTAAGACTATAATATTTTTGTAACTTACTCTATATTGAAAACCGTATCAGTAAAATCTAATCTCCATACTATTTTTTTTTTTTCATAATTAAAATATTTAAAAAACAATACATTCGTAGAAAATATTTACGTGGTAAGCATAGGGGGAGGGGGTAAGAGCTTTGCTTACTTTTGCTGACAAGGGGGATGGGGGGGATAATAATCGAAATAAATCTGCTTACGTAATACTTGAACGGCCCCCTACTAGATTAATATCTTAACAGTTTATGAACGCCGATATAATCAGATGAATTTTATTATAAGTAGGCATATCAATAGGTGTATTATAATCAATTAACATAAAGCCTCATTGAATAGGCATGACGACTGTTTTTTTGCCCATAAAGTAGATTATTCTGGTCGGTAAGTAGGTACCGTAGATCCATGCAAATTAGCCCATAAAAAAGGTATATCTTTGCCCAAGCCTGCACCTTGAAAATTACTAAAAGTATAGTAGAAAGTTCAATGCCGAATAACGACACAATCGTATCGTACTTTAGTCGGTAGGTATGGTAAAAATTGTACCATAACGTGACGTCACGCGCCCCCACTCCCGAACTTTAGCAGCGCTTTAACATGTATTTTTCATATGAGATAACATATTTTGACGGAATCTATTTTTTAACAATTGCATTTATTAGCTTAAAGACGGCTCGGTTTATCAGCAAGCAAGGGCGTGCATTCCATATAGGGACAATGGTATAAATGTATGGAGTGCCTACCCTGACGAAAAATATTTCATCACTGCACGCGCCTGTCATCAAGTAAGTAGGTACCTACCTATTTTGATCGTTTTGTATTTTAACCAAAATTAATATCTGAATATTTCTTTTTCATTCATACCACGAACTCTTAATGCGCTTTGTCCTGTATGTATTTGGGTCAGATACATGCCCATATCGATAGCAACTTACTGACGTAATCAGCTTTAGACTGTGTAGTACTCATGATATACCTATCGCCCCTAACAATACCGCTCAAGTCATTTAGTGAAAATTAATAATGCACGTTAAACGAGGTATTTTAACTCCACAAAAAATTACTTACGCGATTTTCTTAGCTAAGCGATGCTATGTAAATACATCGTTTAAACAATACCGCTTAAATCTTCACTATGTCAAACGTGAATTAAGCGGTAATTGGACATAGCAAAAAATAACTTAAGCGGTGTTGTTAGCTAAGCGACGCAATGTAAGTACATCGTTTAAACAATACCGCTTAAATCGTATTCTTTCCAGGGTTAAATCGCTTAAGTCATTGGCATAGTGCATCAATAAAACTCAGCAATGAATGACTTGAGCGGTACTGTTAGATAAGCGACGATATATCAAAGAAAACTCGTTGATTCGTCATTATTGTTAAAACAATAAAGATAATATTTTTCGTATTTTTTAAAAATTGCAATGGAACGGGATAAAAAGTAGGTATCTTATGTCCGTTTTCTGGTTCTAAGCTACCTTCCAATATTTTTTTAGCCAAATCAAGCCGTTCTTGAGTCATTAATATGTAATGAACACGACTTTCTTTTATTATGTGTAAGACTAGCGGTTTCGCACGGATCCCTATTTTTTTTAAATATAGTATAGCCTATGTCACTCGGGAACAGTAGCTTACCAAGAGTGAAAGAATTTTCAAAACGTCCAGTCGTTTTGGAGCCTATTCAATACAAACAAACAGACAAACAAATCTTTTCTCTTTTTTATATCAGTGTAAATAAATATGTCAATTAATGCATGTAACGATTTTATGCTGATGTATCGAGAATTTTATAATGTCTAGTTCATACTGTTGTGATTATAGTTCTTGATATCATCAAACCAATATGTACGTGTTAAATCCATTATGGTTGTTTTATTTCAATGTAACTGTGAGGGGGTATTATTAAAGTAATCACACTTCGCTTACTAGATTTTGTTGACACAATGTTTCTATATTTGTGTACGTATCTTAATGACAGTTTTGTATTTTTGTGACCTTCATAGCTACTGTATAGATCGATACATAAGTTTGTTTTTTTTTATAATTTTTACTAATCATAATATATTACCATGAACACTATTAAGATGCCCTATCAAATTATTCTCAGAAACTTATTTCATATGATAAAATATTACCTAATATCATCTGGTTCACAGAACAGTGAACCAACCCTACTTCCAATCCTCTACTTCATAGGTAAGTACATAATTATTATAATTTCGTTAAATACGAATTTATGATTTTTTAAATGACCTTATTTTGCTTTCCTCAGCAAGTCTTTGTGACCCCAAATGACCCCACCATTGATTGTTCAAGCTGAGACACTAATCACTTGTAAATTAGTCGACAAATCATCCTCGTGTCATTAATTTAGTACTAACAGATTAGACACACTTAGTTCTAGTGCTTAAGCAGATACCTAATAACATAAGTAAAAACATGGGCGTAGCTAAGACAAACTAAGAATATATCTAAAATAATTTACGACACTCGCAAGGGAATCAAAACCAGGGAACTTCTAGCCAGTACTTCGCTACGTCCTTGAGTAAAAACAAACGGTTGTATAATCAAGTTCCATCTGTAACAATTAATACCATTTCATAATAATTTCGTAATGTATAGAGGCATAACAATATTTCATAATTCTCTGAAGAGGAAAAGCCGTAACGTCCAAAAACCGCGAATATTTTACATAATGTTATTACCTACTAGGCGCCGCCCGCCTCTCGGGCTGTCCCTTCAAATATTCTCCGGGAAAAATGGATATAGAAACCACATTGAATAACTTATAAAATTTACTTGTATTTTATGTACTTAGTAAATTAGAGACTGTTATGTAAAATACTAACGGTTTGAGTTATTTACTCGTAACTAAATAGTTGATAAATGGTGTCGTGCCGTAACTTTTACTAAGTTTTCCCCCTATTTCACCCCCTTATGGAAGCAATTTCCGAAAGCTATTTATTATTTTTTTCTTTATCTCTATAGTATAATCTTTATATGAAGTTTGAAGTAGGTTCTCATTAAGTTGCATAGGTAGGTACAAACTTTCGCCTCCTATTTCAACCCCTTAGTGGGACAAAATCCAAAAAATCTTCTTTTACTACACTTAGTCTTATATTGTTTAAAGGGAAAGCACTAAATGACTGATATATCAATGCAGGGTTTTAATTATAAGGGTTTGAAACTTAAAATTTCTCATTAGGTTTGCTTTTATAACGTACTCCCTACTAGGGAAGGTTTTTTTATAATTTAGGTGGTAAAGCGAGGGTCCTTATCGTGTGCAGACGAAGTCACGGGCAGAAGCTAGTTTATAATAAAGTCCGTTTATCTGTTGGCCTTCCTTAATACTACGAGTTAGTATAAAGTAGATCACACTTCACAATTTTCTGTACATGAGTAACTTAAATTAGAATGAAACAACTATTAACGGATTTAACTCGATAGTTGTTTCATTCCAATGTGTAATAACCGCGAAGGCATCAGAAATTATTAACTTAAATTAATTTGAAATGTAATATTTCGTGAAATATTGTAAATTATATTGCTAGTCACCCGACAGGGCTACCTTGATTATGACTAGACACGAATAGTGATAGCTTTTACGAGGGCTCTTTAGTTAAGTACACAAAGCTAGGTATAACTAAATACTTAATATAGGTAGGTCTATGGTTAAAAACATGGCAATAGAGATGACGACTGGGTAAAAAAAAAAACGAGCTACGAGTTTTTTATTTATTACTTCTGTTAGATTATTAATAATTATTGGACACCTATTTTATCTTTTCTCAAACAAATAAAAAAAAAGATATAAGAGCTTCTAAAGTTCGGGAATATGGGGTTGTGACGTCACGTTATGGTACAATTTATATTAAAACGTGACTTCACGAGCCTAACTTTTGAAGCGCTTATCTTTGTCATTTATTGTTCGATTGGGAAAAAAACGTGTAATTGATGATAGTCTAACACTAAAGTAATTTTACAGTATAATACGCTGTACGAATTGCTGTGTTTGAAAGATAAATTTAAAATGGTTATTTGTAATTAGACAATGAAAAAACATCTACACGCCACTAAACGTATACCTACTTATATTGTATAGGTATTCAAATATTTCCATACTTACCTCCCATGATAAATGCAAAAACCAAACGCCAAATAAACCCTTAACACAAAGCAAAAATAAAACGCCCAAAAACATCATTCGATTTCCAAACTATCAATTCACAAACTATTCCAATAGCATCGATTATCACGTCACACCTGAGACGTTTTTAATTATCGAAAGTAAACATCCCGGAATCTGTTACGGGGCTTCATAAATGTAAATTGGAAGCGCGCATCCCGTTTAGCGCCCCCCTCCTTCCCCCCAGAACGGGGCCGTCGCGGCTCGTTCCTACGAGTACTTTGTGGTATGTATACTACAGATACGATATTGCTTGAGGACTAGTCTTATTCCGACTGGCATAGTGGATTGGGAGTATCTATATTAAGGAGAATTAGGACAAATCTGGTAACTGACAAGGGTAAGACGCGTTTTAGACGCAAAAGGAAAGCGTCTATCGCATGTGTATTTCCAATTTTATGCTGTTTTAGATCTTTATTCCACTCCGCAAGAGATTTTTTGATGCTAAAACGTATTCCTAAGGCCGATCGATTACCGTGATCAACTTAGTTTCAAGTTCCGTGAACCAAAGCGTAGACCACACAGCTTACGCCGAAAACCTTCATGCGTTGTTATAAAGCGCTTTCCAGAATGGGCGCTGCTTATATTTTAATTTGAATAATAAAGGCAAAGATATAATTTACAGGCAAAAATTTGTTTCAGATTTGCGGAGGCGTGAAGGTCTTTTTTTGTGGGAAGACAAAGCGGTGATAGGGTTCGAGAGCAATAGCCCTCGGTCACGGCTGCAGGTAGAATAATTAATCGACAATAACACACGTCTGACGTTAGCCGTCAGTTGTGATAACTGATCAGTCCGTATTCTGCTATAAATGATGCAAATAGGACATTTAGGGCTTAAATTATGCAAAATCGAATTCAGTCATTCATCTGCCTACCCATATCCTGTTATTTGAGGTCGTTACGATATCCCTGTCTTTTCATTTCGCCCTTATTACTTATTGTCTATCAATATATCTTTAGGATTAAGGCTGGACGTATTACAACCGATTCTGTTCTGATTCTTTTCTGTTCTTTAATAACAATTGAAAACGGGTTTTCGACACACACTAGCGCTGTGCTTGATTCTTGCTCAGTCGCAATCTAGCGTTTGCCGAGGAACATACTTAAATACATCTTGAGTAATTGTAATAAGAGACGATGAGTAAATGAAAAACATGAAAACAACCACTCAAAAGATGCTTAGAAGCGAACGTTGCAGGCATAGGCGAAACCGCCGGCTGTGGGTTGAAGCCGGATTGTGTAACGATATACGGAGTTAATATGTAATCTACTTTCTGTAGACAAAGGCCCGCAAACTCAATAATAATAATCTATGCCTCTTTCTGACCTGTGAAAGTACTTGTATAAGGTTTTTTAATCTATACTAATATTATAAAGCTGAAGAGTTTGTGTGAACGCGCTAATCTCAGGAACTACTGGTTCGAATTCAAAAAATCTTTTTTTGTTGGAAGGCTTTAGGCTATATACCTAACATCACACTGCGACCAATAGGAGCGAAGAAACAGTGGAAAATGTGTAAAAAACGAGGGAAATATGAAGCCTTATGAAGAAGTGACAGTTAGAAGACTTTGACAGATCTTTGACGAAACGTTAGTAACAAATAAATTCAATAATCTCTCCTAAATCTATGCTTATGCTACAAATAATTTTACTTCTGTTTCTTCTCCAAATAAGTGAGTCTTGCACACAACCCATTTATACTAAAACTGATTGCATTATTAAACCAAGAGTAAGATCAACACTTTGACACCGGTTTAAAATACCGCTTGCTAAGGTCGCTGAAACGATTCCACTGCAAATGTTCTATGGCCACCGGCTAACGGGCTAACGGTGTTTTCTACTGTTCACGCGAGGACTATAAAACGCCTATAAATGATACAAATTATCTGAGATACTGCATTTTATACCTTACTAACTGTCCGTCCGGTCTTTGCACGGATCCCTATTTTTTCTCAAAATTTAATATACCTAGCCTATCTATATCACTCACGAATAATGTAGCTACCCAACAGTAAAATAATTTTTCATATTGGTTTAGTCGATTTGTTGCCTATTCAATACAAATAAACAGTAACTTTCCTCTTTATAATATGCATTAGTAGGTATATACTAGCTTACGCCCATGATTTCTTCTGCGCACGATGAGTATTTTGCACAACGTCGTTATAAAATATAGCCTATTATGTTATTATGCTAACGATACCTAGTCTAACACACTAACGTTACAATGATATTTTTGTAGTCGGTTAAAAAGTAGCCTATGTCCTTTCTTAGGTTCCAGACTTTCTTTGTACCAAATTTCATTTAAATCGGTCCAGTAGTTTTAGCGTGAAAGCGTAACAGACAGACAGACAGAGTTACTTTCGCATTTATAATATTAGTAGGGAAGTAGGGATTATGTTATTAGGTATGATTCGTAACCGACTAAGCTGACGATAGTCTAACGCTAAAACACTAACGTTACATTTTTTCATTCCAATGTGACAACGCGAAAGCATCAAAAATGATTATGTTGAAATATCGTACATATAGTTTTATAGTTTATAGTATCAAAACAATTACGAGAGACCAAAAAACTCTGGCGAGTATAAAACTAGGATGTAAAAATAAAATTGCAGCGCTCCGAGCAGAAACTGCAGTTAAAA
Organism: Polylopha cassiicola; assembly: GCA_038024825.1. Taxonomy (NCBI): domain Eukaryota; kingdom Metazoa; phylum Arthropoda; class Insecta; order Lepidoptera; family Tortricidae; genus Polylopha; species Polylopha cassiicola. The sequence continues at coordinate 8,045,277 of CP149059.1, forward strand.
TGCATTAAAAAGATCCATTGTACCGCAACCGAGTTATATACAGTCATCTGATGACGGCGTCTTGACAGCTCGATCGTGCCCGAACTAGATACAAAGATTTGATAGTTCGGGACAGTCCTTGTCATGCGGGTCGTTTTCATATTTTGCGCAGGTAATCGTATTTACATTTCGGTATTAATAACGACACAAGGTAGAAAAAATATAAAAAACAGAGTGGCATACTTTCCATTGAAAAAGGGGGGAAAATAATATTAAGTACCTACCTATTTTTATCAATGAATGGATGCTATATGCATTATGAATCCTATGTAAATTCAGTTAGAACCTGTGACGCTACAAAAAAATAAAAACCAAAAATTGCTAAATTTGAAAATGACCCATGTAAGAAATTAAAATACTTTTGAGTTAGCCTTTAGATCTAGGTTTTGCGATAGCTAGTTGTATGTAACTAATTAAAATGAACGTACGAAATATTGTGAAGTCTCTTACGTTTCAAATCAACAAAACATAAGAATTTTCAACGGGAGAGGAATGTGAAATGCACATGTGTAGGTTTTGCTTCATCTTCCTGTACTTTGTTGCACGTGAAAATGTTAATGATATGAATAATGTACTAGGAACGTAGAGATTAAAAGGTTTACTATATTATTATAGCTTTTGCGACTTCGTTTGAATAGTTAGTGCTCCGCTCTTATTGGCTTCAAATATTGCAAAGTTTCATACTAACTTTGCACCCCAGTTTTAACCCCCTAGGGGGTGAATTTTCAAAAATCCTTTCTTACTGCTCCCCTACGTTATAAAAAGAAATTTTGTGCAAATTTTCAAGATTCTAACCCCTTGAGTTTAGGCTCTGAGTTGATAATCATTAAGTCAACTTCTCCTTTTATATATTAGGTGGACCTATAGATATTATGATTATCGAATCATTACTCATTATTCTTGGTCTAGTCGGGCCCTTTATAAAAAAATCGAGACAGTAAGTTCGAATTCTGCTAAGAGCAATTTATCAAATTCGGTAGGAAGTCAGTTTTTCATTTACCTAACGATAATCCTAACTAATATTATAAATGCGAAAGTAACTCTGTCTGTCTGTCTGTCTGTCTGTTACGCTTTCACGCTAAAACTACTGGACCGATTTTAATGAAATTTGGTACAAAGACAGTCTGGAGCCCGAGAAAGAACATAGGCTACTTTTTAACCGACTTCAAAAAAGAAGGAGTTCCACGCGGACGAAGTCGCGGGCAGAAGCTAGTTTAAAATATTTTGACGTAGTGACTAACGTTACTTTTGATTTTATGACGAGTAATCAAACCAAAGGTCTCTACGGGAAAATAAAAAGCATTTAAAACGACGGTAGTAAAGCGAACGATTTATTAAATACAAATACATTATGAATATTTTTTTGCTCGACGTCTGCACGATAAAAAGGTAAACGCACTCTTACATTAAGCCGTATGTACAGCTTCAAAATCACATCGACATTACAAAGTTACATTTTTACAGCTCTATAACACATGTTATCGATGGATACAAACAGCATATCGATTTTACAATAGCGATTCAAGTAGGCTCCTAATTTTTCTCTATTTGGGACAGAATTCGATGTACAATGACCTCGCAATGAGTTCGCGGCAACCTTGTGCGCGACCGCGAGGGCGCAGAGCCGACGCTCGTTCAAATTTCGAACTCAGTTTGATGAAACTGATTAAAATACTGCCGTTAAATTGTTTAGCAGTTTATAAAAGAGAAAAACAATTAAAATATAAGAAATAATATAAAAATATGCTCTTAATAATGTTAATAATTGTTTAGAGCGTTTTAATAATTTTAATTTGCACTCTTTTGGGTCAATTGGAATCGAATCGTGTATTACGACTTTAAAATATGGCGGAAGCCATAGACAAACGTAAATGGTTGGTGAAATTTTAGCGTTACTCCATAGACAAGTATCGATTTTTTAAAATGAGTTAGCAATGCAAAATAAAGTTTTAACAAATTACTTAATATAGTAGGTACTATAAAAATATAAATGTTAATATGGAGTAGGTGGGTGAATATTTGAGTTCGTACATATTGGGCATTTGAAAAAAAAATCTAAATATCGTTTCAAATTGCGTATTTTATATTTTTAACCTAAGGTTTAATATATAAATATGAAAAAAAAAATAAAGGGACGTAAATATAACCAATATATAAATACACATTTCAGTTTTTATTTTTTTTTAACGAACTGTAATGAGTACTCATTACCGTATCAGGAATGGTAATCAGAATGTATGAAATATGCGAACGGTAAGGAGAAATAATACTTATGGTAGTGAGATTTGCATGGAAATGGTAATGTGACCGTAAATGGTAATGATAATAAAATATTTTTTATATGACAATATAATTATGATTTAAAGAAAATGAGTCTCTAAATATTAGTTTTTAATACCTACCTAATTATAATTATCAAAGTTTTAAAAGAAAAAATTAAAATACTCTATTAATACACATTACCATTTGAAATATCTCACTACCGTTTGTAAAATAAAACGGAAATAAACGGTAATTTCAAAAACGGGAATGAGATTTTTACGAATTTTGACCATTGTGCATTATTAAATAGACTTAAAATTATATTTGACATATTAATATAAACACATACCATAGACACGTCTTTTGGTACATTCGGCTTTAATAAGGCATTAACGAACTTGCCAATTAATCTTCAAATGGTGAGGAGATAAAAATGTTGACAAACCGTATAACAGTACGAAGAGATCGTTATATTTTGGCGGGAAATCGTTTCACACGCGTGCGGCTAGTTTGGCTCGCTAGCGACAACTAAGATCGATTGCCGCGTCGATAGTTTGACCAATAATATGGCGCGAATATTTGATTATGGCTTAGTTCATTCTCACCAATGGTAATGAATGGTACCTGCATGGACATTTTTCAAAGCGATGACAAACTACTTTAAAGTGATCTTTAAGATGTATAATTTTTATGATATCTAAACAAAGTTCTATTCTATAGAAACAACTACTTAAAAATACAATCTTCGACATATAATTGAATCATTTTGATCATTCATTGATCAAAATTGGGATTTGGGACATGACGGGTAATGAGATTTGGCTAATATTTAAATTTATAAAAAATATTTCTATTCAAAAAATAAATATGTCATAAACTTCTAAACATAGAACTAGCTCTATTTGATATATAAAAAATAATCTTACTCAGATTTCTCCACGTCTCAATAGTTCTTTAGTGTTTGCCGCGTAATATGTACGAACTCAAATATTCACCCAGGTATGTTCAACCGATGGACATAGAAATTTTGAAGCCGAAGGCATATTAATAATCGCAATTGTTACAGTACAACTAAATTTATGCATGCCTGACGTTTTATTTATGATAATTTTATAGTGTTGCCGCATTATTGAACACAGGTGTTTAACCTTATGACAAGTGATTCATAGTTTTATGTACGGAAAACAAAGAAAATATTTAAATGAAAGTTAAATTAAAGAAAGAGGTTTGTCAGTCAGTGTTGACTAACGAAAGTGCAAAGGAGTCAGGAGCTTTAACTTTTTTTTTCTTTAGGTATCTAGAATCATTTAATCCTTTGCGTGAATGATTGACTAAAACGCTAATCGAAGAGACTTGAAATTTGGCGAGTGTGTTCTTTGTACGTTTTTATGACTGTTAGGCATTCGATATGCAAGGATTATGTCTCTCTCTCTCTCTCTCTCTCTATCTCTCTCTCTCTCTCTCTCTCTCTCTCTCTCTCGTGTGTGAGTGTGTGTGTTGGTATTGTTGTACCTTTTGTGTATTATGACCTACACGTGTATTGAAAACTTATTAACTTAGATGTATTCTGCTTCCACGTGGACTCGTGGCCCTTTGCATTTTGTTGACATTTAGAAAAACTAAAATAGTAACTGAGCGCGTGGGAGTGAAAAGGTATTTTCCTATTTAACAGCGTTATATGAATTTATCTTTGTGATATAAAGATACAATTTACTTGTTATTATTTTTAAGTACCTAATAAACGTAATTCAAAAGCTTTGGAAATTAAACACCTAATATTCAAATAAAGAGAGGAAGGTGGTAATTATAACATGCGATTAACTTTGTGAGTAGGGGCTCGTGACGTCACTATGCGCGTCAGGATGTGACGTCACCTTTGTCTTTTATTATTTGGTTCAGTAAATGTCTCGAATGTTTTATGATATACTAATTGACTTTTAACAAACTTGTTCACAGGTTATCTACGACTAGCGGCCCCGGCAGACGTCGTCCTGCCCGTCCGATTGTTTCGTCAAAGATCTGTCAAAGTCTTCTGTCACTTCTTCATAAGGCTTCATATTTTCCCCGTTTTTTACACATTTTCCACTGTTTCTTCGCTCCTATTGGTCGCAGCGTGATGTTATATAGCCTAAAGCCTTCCTCGATAAATGGTCTATCCAACAAAAAAAAAAAATTTTGAATTCGAACCAGTAGTTTCTGAGATTAGCGCGTTCAAACAAACAAACAAACAAACTCTTCAGCTTTATAATATTAGTATAGATTAACATGTGAAAATGTAAAGAAATCGATAAATCCTATTAGCAGACTAGCACAGTTAGTCAATGTCAAGCCGTTCTGGTGTTTGCTTGTGAAAGCGGCGCGGGCCCACGTAAGAGGGCATAAGAAAAATTTCACAATCAACCAGATATACGTATGATTAATAATAGCGATTGTATCTGTGTCCTTGGTATTATTTCTAAACTAGCTGTGCCCGCGACTTCGTCCTCGTGGATTAGTTATTTTTCGTATAATAATTTTCCCAGTTTTTTACACCTTTTCCACTGTTTCTTTGCTCCTACTGGTCGCAGCGTGATGTTATATAGCCTAAAGCCTTCCTCGATAAGTGGTCTATCCAACAAATTTTTTTCAATTCAAACCAGTAGTTCCTGAGATTAGCGCGTTCAAACAAACAAACTCTTCAGCTTTATAATAGGTATTAGTAATAGATGAGCATCTTAATTAGGCGCCTACCCGTTTGACTTATCACCATAGCAACCGTTTCTATTCGTTAAGATGAATTAATAGAATTCTATGTTAGGTAAGTTATGTAATCTTACCGTAATTCTATTATTGTGCATTACATTTCAAACTAATATTTAACAAAAATATTTATTCTGTTCTGTTTCTGTTTTTTTAGTCGTTGAATTAGGTATTTGATATATTTATTATGTAGAATACATTAAAAATTTCGTCATATATGGTCCTATAGGATCAACCACAGTGAAATTGAATTCTGAATACGCGAGTGATTTATATTGCCATTTTCGGTCAAATGGACCTTAGCGTCACTCGTCACCATATTCGTCGGAACTCGGAAAGTCAAGGCATGTAACGCTACAGTTAAAGATCCATCTCGTTCACACGCTCGATACAATCACGTCACAGTTTTAGGGCAAAACGGCGCCCGCGCCGGTGCCGTGCGAGACAGAGAGAGTGAGAGTGCGGTATGTCTCGGAGCACAGGTGTGCGCACAGGCAGCCGGCCGCATCAGCTGTTCTCGCTCGTGCCCGTTGCAGCGCACAGTGGCACTGAACCCAGTGCTCGACGCTGGCTGTCCGCGATCAGACGCCACTGCGCTTCCCGAACGCCTCGGATGTCTGTGTGCATGTTTGTGTCGTCTTGATATCGAGCTCTTTGTCTAATTAACAGGTAGGCACACTTTTTAGCGATCGCGCTTTACGAATTTGGTATGCGTTTTACGAGTTTATGAACTCGTTTTAATGACTTACAAGAAGTTTGAGCGGATAAACAAAGGCACGCTTGGAAACGGATAAAAAACACCGAAACTGGTTTAGATATGTGGAGGCATCTGCCACGCGGTTAATTGATTTAATGGGATTAACTGACGTTTGTAATTACGATGGTAATAGTAATAATTAAACAGTTAATGCGCGTTAAGGATCGTTTTATGTATGTTAATGCGAATATTAGCGGATACAAGAGTTTTGTTACTTTTATATTGTCGTGTTTAATAGAATCGTGACGTAATAAACACTAAGACGAAATATTGCTTATTGAATTATTCATTTTGATGCTTAGATTAACTATTGATTAGGTAAGCTTATAATATAACAATGATGCACTTCAATATCATCCATTCTATAAATATACTCTCACTGAAAACATGTTGAATCATATAGATATTTTAAAGCACACTTTTGTCTACTCATTATCAGTGAAGTTAAATATATAGTAAAAGACAATGTTGCTGCATTTTGATTTATTAGGAAGTGCATTGTCGCGCTGCACCCGGCGACGAGATGAAAGAAAATGCAGGGCGTAAGTGCATGTGCAGGCGGCACGTTGTTCAACTTAACTGATAATTAAAGTTTCTAAACAAGTTAGAAACTGCTATTCGGGTCATTTACAGTGCCCGAGAGTTAAACACACCATGCTACCGATATGGGTGTTTGTATAACGTACAATATGATACTTGTTTGTACATCTATAAATATAAAAGCTGACTTAATGACTGATATATCAACGCAGGGGGCAACTAGAAGGGTTAGAAACATTAAATTTTCCACAGGGATTCCTTTTTAAGCGGACACTAAGAAAGGATTAGAAGAGCACTAAGTACCTAAAGATTTTTGAAAATTAATCTCCCAATGGGGTTGAATTTTCTAAGATTCAAAAGTATTTGAATTTACCATCTATTTTGACTTACTTCCAATGGACACAAATATGTACTTCCTTTAACCCGCCAAATACTTGAGTAATGAAATAAATCACCCAAAGAATAGGCGACACTGCATATTACGCAACTATTTGTAGGTTATACAATTTGTATGTTAAAAGAGTAACAAGTATATTTAGACATGGCAACACTTTTTGAAGCATACTTAGACATGGCAACATTTTTTGAAACTATTGTCGGACAGTGTTGCCACATTTAATCTGTTAAATTATAATGGCTGCTTTAATAAAGTCCTGGCTTTTGAGTTAATTTTTCTGTGTTCATAAGCTACAATATATATAGATAGACATTATCGTTACTTTCTTTGTGTACTTACAGAGAATGTGAGCCAAGAAAAAGTGGGCAACGGCCCTTTCACTTTTATACTTAACTATAATATACAGCAGTAATATGAATATAAGTATTGATAAGGTAACTGATAGCATTCACGTTTAAAGGTTACAAAATCCAATATGTAACAAAAGAATTCTCCATATTGAACGATCTTTGCTCGTCACGGCTTGTAAGATATTCTATCCTTGTCACTCTTTTGAGATAAGTTTAAGAGCGACTGTGACGGGAGATTTGTATTTCGACGGCTTGTTCTAGTCGGGATAATAAGTACAAGAAATGTAGACATGTGTTAGAGGAGTCCTTATAATATTACTAGATTCTGCCCGCGACTTCGTCCGCGTGGAACTCCTCCTTTTTTGCAGTCGGTTAAAAAGTAGTCTATGTCCTTTCTCAGGCTCCAGACTTTCTTTGTACCAAATTTCATTTAAATTGGTCCAGTAGTTTCAGTGTGAAAGCGTAACAGACAGACAGACAGACAGAGTTACTTTCGCATTTATAATATTAGTAAGGATTATCTTCTTATAGCAAAATATTTTTAAAAAGTTTACACTTTTTGATGACAATAAACTCAAAGACAGAGATGAAAATAATGCTGGCCGGTAGGTAGTTGTTTGTAGAAGCTGACTTAATAACTAACATACCTAATTATATTATTATCAACGCAGGGCCTAAACTATAAAGGTTAGAAGACTTGAAATTTTGCACAGAGATTCGTTCAATAAAGTAGTGCCGCTCTAAGTAACGATTTTTGAATATTTACTTCTAAGGGGTTAAAACGGGGGTGCTTATCGCGCACAGACGAAAAAGCTAGTAATTTATAAAAGTTGAGATCGGATTACCACATGACTTTGGATTAATTTAAAAGAATAACAAGCGCTACTCTTATAGGATATTTTTTATAATAACAAAGAACCCAAGCCTTTTTAGCTGACGTTCCTACGTAAACGATAAGTTCCCGTTATCGTAGTTCACTTGTTTTAACGGTCTTCTTTTATTGTGCTCTGTATCCACTAGTATTTCTTGATATTACACTGATTTATACTATACTAGCTGTCCGCCCAGGCTCCGCACGGATCATCTTTTTTTATAGCCTATATCACTCGGGAATAGTGTAGTTTCCCAACAGTGAAAGAATTTTTGAAATCGGTCCTGCCGTTGGAGCCTCTGCAATCCAAACAAACAAACCTTTTCTCTTTATTATATTGGTATAGATAGTAGGTATAGTCAACGTGACCAGACGTCCCGTTTTGAACGTAAATGTCCCTTTTTGTAATTACGAATGCTCGCAATAATTTCTAGAACGCAAAATTGTCCCGTTTTTACACAGTTTTAAAAAACGGTGGTCTAAAACGCCGCGCAAATTTTATCTACAATCAATTTAATTATGTAATGCGGATGTGATCCTCTTTTGATTTGATACCCATTTGATACTATATTTGTACACATAAGTTTTTGTTTTAATGAAATACAAACTACTTGTCTGTGATGTGTAATATGGCAGCGAAACCTCATTTAAGATTAGCGACATCTACCGATTTTTGACTCCCAAAAATCTTCATTGATATTTTTATTTACAGTTTTTTATTCTACATAGATAAAATGGGACATAGTTAATAATTAATCGGGTTTAGACTGAATCAAATAGTACCTATATATAGACTAAATCGCGAAAATTTTTAGTTAGTAATTTTTAATAATTTCTGATGCCTTCGCGGTTATTACACATTGGAATGAAACAACTATTTACGGATTCGAAATCACTTTAACGTTAGACTATTGTCAGCTCAGTCGTGCTACGATTATGGAAACTGTAAAGAATCCGAAACGTCAGCAAATAAAATAAAATAAAAATACGCAAGTTAAATCCGTTAATAGTTGTTTCATTCCAATTGTAAATTTTAGTTTTGAATTTCATATAGATGAAATGGGGCAAGTTAATATGTGTGTATGTATTGTTACGACTAATTAATATCTAATTGAACAGGGTAATTATGACAGTACTGAACCTGTTAATGCAATAGTCATAAATCAAGCCATATTCCAAATTAATTCATAATTAACTGGCAACATCTGTTGCTAAGATCTGTTAAGCCACAATAGAGAGTTAAATTATTTTGAATACTTAGTTTATAATAATAATTGTTGGACAATTCATCCCATATTAGGTACTATAATCTTATCCTAAACAAAGCTTGTGCGATGGGTACAAGACATAAATACAATTAGATGTAATGTCTAAGACTTTGGTGTACGGACATTTGCCCCTAACAGGATTTGAATAGCAACCTTCTAGAAAATATATCCTTAAACTATCGCCAGCACAGTCGTGTTATGAATACGTGAACTGTAAAGTTTTCAAAACGTAAGCAAATAAAATCAGTTATATTTTTTCATTTCAATGTACTAACCAAAAAGGCGTCAGAAATTATTACGTTTATACCTAAAGTATAGGAAGCGATTTTTTTTTATTTATTTATATTTTCATAGAGTTTAATTTGAATTCCGCTTCGCTGAAATGACCGGAACTAAAACGATTCCGTGGACACGTGTGCTGCCCGTTTTTCATTTATTCCAATACATACGAATTGGATTTTGACTTTGTGCATTTTTAAAAATTGCTTTAGTATAAGAAATTATATTTTGTATTTTTATAAATAAGGGACCCGACAAAATTAAATGGTCATCGTTAGTAGCTGTCAAAAGAAACGAATGTCAAATTGTATAGAATTGACATATCCCTACTAATATTATAAATGCGAAAGTAACTCTGTCTGTCTGTCTGTCTGTCTGTTACGCTTTCACGCTAAAACTACTTGACCGATTTAAATGAAATTTGGTACAAAGAAAGTCTGGAGCCTGAGAAAGGACATAGGCTACTTTTTAACCGACTGCTAAAAGGAGGAGTTCCACGCGGACGAAGTCGCGGGCAGAAGCTAGTAGGAATATAAACTGACGTTTTAACGTTTCGTTTGCGTGTGTCAATTCCATACAAGTTTTCATTCGTTTCGCTCGGTTGCTATTATCGATTGCCACGAATATATACCTACATATATAAGAATGTGCGTCTTGTCTGTCTGTCTTGTTTAGGTTTTAACCCCATTTAACACCTTAGTTTAATTTCCAAGATAGCCTTTAATCACATTCTCAAAAAACTGGCTGACGTTTCGGAACCTTTACAGATTCTATAATCGTAGCACGACTAAGCTGACAATAGTCTTACGCTAAAGTGATCACTTTCCAATGTATAATAACCGCAAAGGCATCAGAAATTATTATATATACTAGCTGTGCCCGCGAATTCGTCCCCGTGGAATAGTAATTCTTCATAAGGCTTCATATTTTTCCCGTTTTTTACACATTTTCCACTGTTTCTTCGCTCCTATTGGTCGCAGCGTGATGTTATATAGCCTAAAGCCTTCCTCGATAAATGGTCTATCCAACAAAAAAGAAATGAAAATTTTTTCCTGAGATTAGCGCGTTCAAACAAACAAACAAACTCTTCAGCTTTATAATATTACAATAGATTTCTTACTATATATATATATTTTCAAAACCAAAGTATTCCCAAAGTAAAACAGTGGCCTCTAGTGGATTAAAACTCGTAGCTTTCCTGCGTAGCACTACTACGAGTCTGCTACGGTCTACGCGGGTCGCTACGAGCGGGTTGTATTTTTTTTTCTTATAGGTGTAAAATATTTTGCTCAATAACCTTAGCGGAATAAAGGCTGTAAAGGGAACATTCTTGTACAGGCTTTACACAGCTTATCACTACATAGTATAAAACAAAGTCGTTTTTTCTGTCCCTATATCCCTAATGTAGGTACGCTTAAATCTGTAAGACTACGCACGGATTTCGATGCGGTTTTTTTTAATAGATAGAGTGATTTAAGAGGAAGAGAGGAGGTTTATAGCACCCGTGTGAAGCCGGGGCGGATCGCTAGTACATTATAAAGAATTTATGTGCTGTCTGTCACACCTAGATAATATTAGTATAGATACTGGGCTGCTATTAAGGAGCAAACAGTCATAGAAGATCCATATTTCGTATGACTGTATGGTGCTGAATAGCGCTACGCTCATTATATAAATTAAAGTACTTTACTAAACAACCTATTATGTATTGACGTTTTTAAATTTTAATGTTATTGCCATTACGACCTCCCATCACCATAACGTAATATCGAAAATATCGATTTTTCCTATCACGATGACTTTTCACTTTGAGAAACGTATTATATTTACCTGTTCAAATTTGGTTATAAAAAGTTGCGAAAGAAATAATCTCAAGAAAAAAAAGAGCTGACAATAGTCTAACGCTAAATCCGTTAATAGTCTGTAGGTAAAGAATCCGAAACGTCAGCAAATAAAAAAAAAATCGTTTTTTTTTTCATTATTTTATTCGGTATTGTGTAATTACACAATTATATTATGTTAAATGCACTCAAAGTGAGATCGTAAAAAAATAACACAAAATTATGTCTTATTAATTTGTATTTATAATATTTGAATATTTTTCTCTTAGTTGTACTGCACACAATTCAATAATATAACCTAATAAAAATGTATATATGAACATAACATTTCGGACGCAACACAATACATGCAAACCCAATTTAACAGCTGTAACTTAAAACATTGACCAGTTTCAAGTAATGAACGGTTAAAAGCGTGTCTCAAACGCCCCTAGTTTTTGCGTCAAATTGTTCAAGAAGTTTTTTTTTAAACCATTGCACTGGATGCGGCTTGAGGTATTGACCTTCTGCCTTTATTGAATGAAAATTGACGGAAACGGCACTTGTATTTCTAAATTTTGAGTATACAGTTTAATTTGATGATTAGGGAATGTTAATCGTTATAAATTTCAACGTCAAGTAGTGATTATGTCAGATTCTTTTGTGAATGTGAGATTTTGGGGAAAAATAGTTTTATTGTGTATTAAGTTAATATGATGATGTGAAGTCTTGGCTCTGTTAATACTATTAACAGAGCCAAGACTTCATATCACCCAGGTTTTAATTTTTAGTATTACCTAATAAATTCAATATATTTAAAGATAGCTAGTCTATACTAATATAATAAAGAAAAAAGGTTTGTTTGTTTGTTTGGAATAAATAGGCTCCATAACGACTGATTTCAAAAATTCTTTCACTGTTGGAAAGCTAAACTATTCCCGAGTGACATAGGCTATAAAAAAAGGGGATCCGTGCGAAGCCGGGGCGGACAGGTAGTACTAAATAAATTCAATATATTTAAAGATGGATAGCTAACTTATAAATATAGTTATATCGACGTAGATACGTATTACGTAGATGACGAGAGAGCGGCGCGGCCTCGGTGACGTCACTAAGGTCGATCGTTCTTGACGCTCTTCCGAATACTTTTAAACGAGTTATCTTTGAATGAGAGTAAGAAATATATTAAACAACCTTGTGAACTGTAACGGATTTAACTTGCGTATTTTTTGATGATGTTTCAAAAACTTCATAGTTCCATATTCGTAGTACGATTGAGCTGACGATAATCTAATGCTAAAATTATTACTGTTTCGTTCCAATGTGTAATAACCGCGAAGGCTTTATTAGTACATTACGCACCTAGGCCAGTAAAATAAAAAATGTTTTAGAACACATGTAATTGTCGTCCGAGGCGAAGCGAAAATGTGATCTGAGGCTTTTTTATTTTACTGGTCGAGGTCAGTATACTATTTTTCCGTTCGACGAAGCCAGAAAGCGGCAATTTCATTTAGCGCAGCGGCCACAAAGTTGGCGCTTTCTGGCCGGAGGACAGAAAAAATTAACTACATACAAACCTAGTTATGTGAGTAAAAAAATGTAATAAGTAGACCAACTATTAACATAATAATTTTTCCGCCAATTTAACAAACTAATGACAAAGAAAAGCGTCAAATCTTTGTAAAAAGTGCGACCAGTGACGTCACGGGAAATCCTAATAGCCTATATCTTCTTTTTTTGGTTAATTATGAAAATAATAAAATAAAAAATAAAATGAAACAGCTTTAAACGAATTTAACTCGCGTATTTTATTTTATTGGCTGACGTTTCTGAGCCTTTACAGATTCCATAATCGTAGCACGACTGAGCTCACAATAGTCTTATGCTAAATCGTCAGCCAATAAAATAAAATACGCGAGTTAAATCCGTTTAAAGTTGTTTTATTCCAATGTATAATAACCGCGAAGGCATCAGAAAATATTCATAAAAAAATGACCAAATATTTTTTTACAATCTGTTGTATTTAAAGTACACGAGTCTATTTATTTGTCCCAAAGGATATTATAAAGACCCAAGGACATTTTATTGGTGAACTGTGAATATAGGAAAAGATTACCATAGCCAAAGGTCCTTTTCTGTGTTTAACGGACGCAACCTTAATCAAGACCATCCATCTTGGGACCGGACAGAGGCATCGTAAATCGTAGCACATTAAAAAAGTAATTTAATTTCATTAACGGTATTTCAAAATATCTAAGTGTCTACCCCTTTTGCAAATAAAAATATTATAATCCATTCTCTAGATACAATATACATACTTACTCTTTATTTTTTACTAGCTGTCCCGGCTTCGCACGGATTCCTTTTTTTTATAGCCTATGTCACTCGGGAATAGTGTAGCTTCCCAACAGTGAAAGAATTTTTCAAATCGGTCCAGTCTTTTTCGGAGCCTATTCAATCCAAACAAACTAATCTTTCCTCTTTATTATATTAGTATACTAGCGACCCGCCCCGGCTTCACACGGGGGCTATAAACCTTCCTTAAGAATCACTCTATCTATTAAAAAAAACCGCATCAAAATCCGTTGTGTAGTTTTAAAGATCTAAGCATACATACGGACATACAGCGAAAGCGACTTTGTTTTATACTATGTATTGAAATACAAAATAGAGTTACATACAATTAAAAGTGAATAACATATGAATGTTATAAATTTTACCATAAAGTGACGTCAGGAGCCCCCACTCCTGAGGTTTAGGAGCATTTTTAGGTTGTTTGAGAAAAGAAAAAATACGTGTCCATTTTTTTTTAGCAATCTAACTGACGATGACGGACTAATTAGAATTTTGATTTATATACCTAGGTGAACCATAATCCACTGAGTCGTGCTACGATTATGGAATCTGTGAAGGCTCCGAAATGTCAGCCAATAAAATAAAATACGTGAGTTAAATCCGTCTACAGTTATTTCATTCCAATTTATAATAACCGTGAAGGCATCAGAATTATTATTTACGTAGTATTTAGAAATAGCGACTGATTGCGGTTGCCACGCCCTTAGAATCTCACCCTTAGGTATGTATTAGTTTGGATATGAAATCAATTAACTAGAATAATAATATAATACATCTATTTATCAAAATTAATAGTTTGATATCGTATAATATCTGTATATTAAACTTGCTTTGTTTTAAGTTTTGATTACAAAACCCTTATTGTGATGAGATGGAAATAATTGGTAAGTTTCAATTAGGATAATAAATAAGATATAGGTACTTTTGACTACCGAGTACGGGGACTGTATGCGAGTTCATTTCAACCAGACTATTAAGATTTTGAGCTTATTCAAGACTTTATGGCTTTGGGAATAAAGGTAATAAGAACGGTTCAATCTGGTTTTCATGTCGTATTGCCAGTGTTTATTAGAAGTTTGTTTTATTATTGCAGATTGTTTAGAGGTAAGTAAATAAAAAAGTTTGGCGAAATTTGTGTTAACTGACTTAATCATTTTCAGATTATTCATGGGTTATTCAATAAGGAACTGTATTTTAAATAAGTATCTTTAGATAATATACACAAAATGGGCACGTGTCAAAAATTTGCTAGTTGCGCTAAAGTATGAAGTTTCATACATATTTTGTTTCACCAATAAAAGACAAGCTAGATTGGTGGAACATGAAAGCTGGACCTCATTCTAACTTTATTTTCAAGATATGCCTCTATTGTACTTTGACTTTATAGCCTACTAGCTTCTGCCCGCGACTTCGTCCGCGTGGAACTCCTCGTTTTTTGCAGTCGGTTAAAAAGTAGCCTATGTTCTTTCTCAGGCTCCAGACTTTCTTTGTACCAAATTTCATTTAAATCGGTCCAGTAGTTTAAACGTGAAAGCGTAACAGACAGACAGACAGAGTTACTTTCGCATTTATAATATTAGTAGGGATGTTTCTCAGGGTGAACGTAGCATTCCAATAATTAAACGGGCACAGTAGTTTTTTGAGTTTATTCATTACAAACATATACACAAAAATACAAATATTTCCCCTTTACAATATTAGTGTAATTATGAAAGAAGTATTCTATATTTTTTAATATAATAATATCGTATTAGGTAGGTATCTAATAAGTGCTAAATCTTATTAACCATGTAAACATCAAAGATTATGAAGTGAACACGAAAGTCAATCAAGCACAAATTGAAAGTAATTCCAGCTAATAACCCAGCGGCAGTAACTAAGAGGATTAGCCTACATAGATTCAATTAGTAAACTGCTAGAGATTAATTTATTATGTATACCTAGCTTTAATACTGAAAAAACAATTGGCTGAAAAAAGGTCAAAGGTCTGCGCGCAAAAGAATGCGGTGGTCTATGGAAAATGTCGTCACGACGCCATCTTGAATTACAAATGTTTCGGAATTACGATAAATTATTTCCTGTTCTATACTGTTTTTAGAGCTAAAACTTATTTAAATTTAACATCGAAATCGATTAGTAGGTAAGTAAATTAATTGAAAATTTGGTAAATTTGCGTTAAGTATTTATTTCTTGAGATGGAATCCTCTGACATACATATTAAGTTAGTATATAAAATAAAATACACACAAGAATCGGTCAATAAATGTAACAAGAAAAATATCGGAGTATAATGTAAAATTATTAAAAAAAACTGTGAACGGATTTGGCGCTGGCAACATTACAGGAATCCATTAGTACAGTTACCAAATCAGTAATTGGCAACACATAAATCATTCCTGTTATTACTTCACGCTTTTCAATCTGCCAAAGGTGAATTAATATTCGAAATATAAATTTATTTTAAATCATGCAGATCATCAGTTTTCAGTTGAAATATGAATTTGAATAAATACATTTGTAATATCGTCGTATTTAAAGCATCTATCGCTTTATTGGGTTAATAGTACTGCATTACTGTCTGTCTGTCTACTTTATTTAATACTAGCTACTGCTCGCGACTTCGTCTGCGCACGATGAGTACTTTAGACTATATGTAATCCCTACTATCCCTACTAATATTATAAATGCGAAAGTAACTCTGTCTGTCTGTCTGTCTGTCTGTCTGTTACGCTTTCACGCTAAAACTACTGGACCGATTGAAATGAAATTTGGTACAAAGAAAGTCTGGATCCTGAGAAAGGACATAGGCTACTTTTTAACCGACTGCAAAAAAGGAGGAGTTCCACGCGGACGAAGTCGCGGGCAGAAGCTAGTTTAAATATATAAGTAAGCTATAATTATTACTGAATTTTTTTATCAAAATCCATTCAGTACTTTTTGCATGAAAGTGTAACAACATTCTTATAAACTTTCGCGTTTAAAATATTTCATAGTAGAATTTCTTGAAAAACAAAATGTACCTACTAAAAATGTATATTTATAACATGCCAAAAAAAAAACTCTTGTACGTACCTACAAGTTTATTTGTCACGAAAAATTCATTTAATCGAAAAAGTTCGTTTCAAATTCAATTTCCTGACATTTGTCACGAAAAATCATTCTCGATTTGTCCAAAGCCGATGTCAATATCAACGCTTTATAAAAAGTAACTTATGCAGGCCTATGTTACCTGTACAACTGACAATATAATATGTATGAACAAAACAACTGTACGTCTAACCTAATCCCTACTTCCCTACTAATATTATAAATGCGAAAGAAACTCTGCCTGTCTGTCTGTTACGCTTTCACGCTAAAACTACTGGACGGATTTAAATGAAATTTAGTACAAATAAAGTCTGGACCTTGAGAAAGAACATAGGCTACTTTTTAACCGACTGCAAAAAAGGAGGAGTTGCACGCGGACGAAGTCGCGGGCAGAAGCTAGTCTATTATATAAAAGATAATATAATAAAGAGGAATTGTTTGTTTGTATTGAATGGGCTCCAAAACTACTGGACCGATTTGAAAAATTCTTTCATTGTTTGAAAGCTACACTATTCCCGAGTGACATAGGCTATAGAAATATAGAATATCTTCAACGGGCTAGTCTATACTATAATATTATAAAGAGGAAAGGTTTATTTCATTATTTGTTTGGATTGAATAGGCTCCAAAACGACTGGACATAGGTATTTGAAAAATTCTTTCACTGTTTGGAAGCTACACTATTCCCGAGTGACATAGGCTATAAAAAAAGATGATCCGTGCGAAGACGGGGCGGACAGCTAGTATTTTATAATCAGACATGAGTAATGAGTATATAATATGTAGATATACCTATTAAAGTTGGCTCAATTAAACGGGCTAGTATTTTATAATCAGACACGAATATATAATGTGTAGAAATATTAAAATTGGCTCTATAAAGGCGGTAACAAGAATTATAAAATGAAGACAATGCATTGTAGTAGGTATTCAACAGTGCAGACGGTTTATCGCAATGCACCGTCCTTGCATTTATCAGTCGAGCGATGCACTTCCATATTGCATCGGCCGTAATCGCGTTACCGAGAAATAACAAGACTACGTGATT
This sequence comes from Polylopha cassiicola, assembly GCA_038024825.1. Lineage (NCBI taxonomy): Eukaryota > Metazoa > Arthropoda > Insecta > Lepidoptera > Tortricidae > Polylopha > Polylopha cassiicola. The sequence continues at coordinate 8,063,089 of CP149059.1, forward strand.
TAAAATGTTAAAAATGCATTTCTTGTTATTTAATAACTGTCTTGCTGTTTGGATGGAATAGTTAATCTAATTAAAATACTAATACAATAATTTCTGATGCCTTCGCGGTTATCATACATTGGAATGAAACAATTTAACAATGTTAAATACGATCTATCAATCTAAATTCGATCAATATTTTTGGTTCAATACCATTAGCTGCCGTTCGTAAAGGCAAGGGCGTGAGTTCGAGTCCCACTGAGAGTCATAATTTTTCTACTCTTGTCTTGGTACAAAATATCATTGGTACTACTAATGTTGTTTCTCTTTTGAAGAGTGTACCTAAGTCGTTAGATAACTTAAATTTGAATTGCCGAATTAACACATTTCTTAAGTCCCTGTTCTATCACTACATAGTATAAAACAAAGTCGCTTTTTCTGTCCCTATATCCCTATATACGCTAAAATCTTTAAAAGTACGCAGCGGATTTTGATGCGGTTTTTTTTAATAGATAGAGTGATTCAAGAGGAAGGTTTAAAGCACCCGTGTGAAGCCGGGGCGAATCGCTAGTTAAAGATAATACAGATTTTAAAATTTGGTTACTGTCTCTTTCCTTATTTTTTTTTTCTTTACTAACTGACCCAAGAAACTTCGTACCCCGTTTTTGAGATATTTTTTCTATAACATATTTATCCAAATAATACATTGTCTGGACTGAACTATTGTCTCAGTCGTGCTACGAATTACTCTAAAGTTTTCGATACATCTGCAAATAAACCAAAATTCGCGAGTTAAATCCTTTATAGTTGTTTTATTTCAACGTGTAATAACCGCGAAGGGATCAGAAATTATTAAATTTAAAAACTCTAATACAAAAATTCAACAAACACCCAAGTACATGCACTGATACTCACCGAATGCAATTAAGAACAAGAATTCGTTAATGACATAAATACAGACCTATTTCTTAATGTTCTCCGGTAACAATACTAACAATTTTCGTTACGTAAACCTATTCGTTATAATTTAATAACGGTTTTAAACAGCTCTCAATGATCCATTGCTGTTTCTGTTTGAACTGCTTTAGTTGAGTTGAGTGGGAAGCGTCGATGGATACTGCTGTTTTATTGTGTTATTTCGCTCAGTGACTGTTTAGGTATTTTGTGTTTCTTGGTAAAGGTAACAATGACCACGGACCACGATAAACGACCTACAAAATGTTGTAGTAAGTGGGTCGACAATCGCGTCAACGCTCACTGACAATTTGTTGAATTAAAATTTTGTAATGATTAGTTCTTTTCTTAAATATTCTTAGCTAGTCTGTGGATCTCGTACTGTTCGAGATATTGAAAAAGCTTAATCATTTTTGATGCTTTCGCGGTTATTACTTATTACACATTGGAATGAAACAACTATTATTATAACTGATTCAACTCGCTTATTTCATTTTAGTGTCAGACTATTAGAGGTAGATCCCAGCTTATTTTATACTACTAATCCTAAAAAAATATTTTTTCCTAAAATTACGTACTAAGTCCGTACTATCTTCAGATAAGTACATAAAAAATGATGACCTTAAATAACTTACCTGCTTTTACTAAAAAGTAAGCACCCCCGTTCGGTTATACCCGCTCAGGGGGTGAGTTTAAAAAAATCCTTTCTTATTGCTCCCTTACGTTATAAAAGGAATCTGTGCAAAATTTTAATTTTCTAACCCTTATAGTTTAGACTATGCGTTGATATGTCACTCATTAAGTCAGCTTCTCCTTTTATATGCATAGTATTTGAAGCAAGGAAGGTTAAATACAGCTGAAAGTGTTTAAAGATATCGTGTAAGAATATTTTTTCTGGAGCATTATGTTCAGAAAAGTTACTCGTGCCGAAAAATCATTAAAATGAGCCTTCCGTGAAATATGAAATATATAAAATAACAAGTGTTTTTGATATAGCAACTTGTACTTTTTCTTGATAACTTTTGGAGGATTTTAACATTATTCATTAAGTACCTAATTCTGTATTGTTACTTAATAAAAGTAATTAATAGAAACACTTATTTTCAGAGTTAAAAGGTACAAAATAAAACCATTAAAGGTACTTCCATAGGCCGTTTCACTTAAAATCCTTTTTGTAAATATACCCTCACTCAGAAAACACAGCTGTTAATTAAATGGTATCCGTTTGTTATAAACCTATATTTTACGACCCTAGTAACGTTTCGACAACTTTGTAGTTCCTATATTCGTAGCTGACTGAGCTAACGATAGTCTAAGACTAAGTCGAAGCTTTAATTGTTACTCTATTTAAGATTCTAACCGTAGGCATTTAAATTTGAATTAATGTTGTGACAGATTTTGAGTTGTGTCATTATTCCATTAAAACAGCGCAGTATTATAGTATTTCCAATATTTGAAACGCCGTCATTGTCTCAGACCATATTTCGGAATATAATCAACTAGCTGTGCCCGTAACCTCGTCCGCGGGGAATAGTTCTTCATATAATAATTTCCCCGTTTTTTTACACATTTTCCACATTTTCTTCGCTCCTATTGGTCGCAGCGTGATGTTATATAGCCTAAAGCCTTCCTCGATAAATGGTCTATCCAACAAAAAAATAATTTTTGAATTCGAACCAGTAGTTCCTGAGATTAGCGCGTTCAAACAAACAAACAAACAAACTCTTCAGCTTTATAATATTAGTTTAGATAAGTAAAAATCTAGTGAAATTGTCACCAGGCACTTGCGCAAAATCTGTTTCAATTGATACTTATTAATATTTTTTGCAACCATTATAGATAAAGCTAGAGAAGAGTATGACGGCATCTCAAACGCTCTACGATCCTACCTAAATAATAATAATATCTTTGGACAATTCACACCAATTAATCTAGTCCCAAACTAAGCAAAGCCTATGGGTACTAGACAATGTATAAAACTATAAACATACATAAATACATAATATAAGACATCCAAGACTCAGGTACAGATGCCAGTGTTCATCACGCAGACATCTGCCCTTAGTAGAATTCGAACCCGCAACCTCCGGTTTCGTAAACTTTCGTATTCAGGAGCTGACCACTAGACCAACAGGCCATCTATAAGGTTTTCAAAAGGTCATATAAATTAATAAACCCGACTTAAGTCCGTAAAAATTTATTTATTCCTTCAATATACATAACAAATAATAATCAATGCATTCAATTAATTCAATGTTTTCGTCTCACCCGTGGTTTCTATCGCAATTAACTATTTTTCTGACACTTACAATGGAAAATGAACGTAAATACCTTAGAGTAAAGTTCATAATGCTTTGGGGTGGTGAATTAGGGGCAGAACACACTACCCAAGACGGGGGACTTGCTAGGGGAGTAATCGATGGCGTTTAGTTATAGTATGCCGAATATTGCGAAGTGGCTTTATTCATGTTTACTTGCTAATATTGACGAGTTATTGGTCTAGTGGTCAGAGCTTCTGATATCGGAGGTTCGAATCCTGCTATGGACAGATGTTAGTGTCTTGGATGCTTTATTTATGTTCTTATGTTGATTTGATTATTATTGATGCCTAGTATGTAGGTACATATGTTTTGCTTTGTTTGGGACTAGATCAAATGGTATTAATTGATCAAAGATACTTACCTACCTATTTATTTAATTTATGTTGTTTTTTTTTATAGTGCTTCCTATTTGTAACTGTAAACTTTAATATTTTTAATTTATAATGCCTTTGCGGTTATTAGTTTATTACACATTGGAATGAAACAATTATAACGGATTTACTCGCGTTAAATATGTATTATATTTGCAGACATTTCGGAAACTTCATAGTTCCTATATTCGTAGCACGAGTTAAATCTGTTAGGTATAAGTAGTTTTTTCATTCCAATGTTTATTATTTTAAGCAAGTTCTTATAAAACTAATCTAGTAGGTACCTATTATATTAAGAAATTAAACATATTTACGGATTAAATATTAGTACAATTCTCGCCGCTATTTGCAACCCTATTCGAGACACGTCCGTAAACCGTAGTCGCATCATATCGGCGTCTCGTTCTCTCAATATGCACACGAATGGGATGCGAAAGAGACGGATATATGTCGTTTTAAGTTGTCAAAGGTGGTCGATTAATTACGACTCATTCGCCCCTCGGATTGCTTGTGCGATCTCGAATACGGGTGTTTGCTTTAAAAGTTCCGTTTTGATATTGAGATGTAACTGGGTTTTAATTTAATTTATAATGATAGTAACAACTTCTTTCAACTTAAAAATCTAACTATGCTTAATAATTTCTGATGCCTTCGTGGTTGTTATACCTACATTGGAATGCAACAATTATAACGGATTTAGGTAAATGGCGTATTTTATTTTATTTGCTGACGCTTTGTAAACTTACAAGTCCCATATACGTTGCACAAATGAGCTGACGATGAAGAAGCTACGATAATATAAACTAATGAATCTGACCTAATCATCAGATTCATTTGTTTCTCATTATTTTATACAATACTAGCTTACGTGAACTTCATACCGCGCCTTTTGAAAAAGTTTTTTTTTTTCTTTCTCATCGTTTTTTTCAAATTTCCTCATCGTATAAACCTACCCTGGATATAATTTTGAGTTAATTAATACGAACGTTTGGCACTTTAAAAAAAAATACGGAAGTAACATTTCCGGTTCCTTCATAATATTATTATTCCAACGTTCCATGGCTGAATTATGTAAAGAAATCATAGTGTTCTATTCTATTCACAAATGGCGCCTGATAAACAGAAAGAGCGTAGATAAACTTAAAAATATTTCTAAGGTAATTTTCGACACTCGCAAAAGAATCAAAACCTACAGTGAACTAGGTACCTCGCTACGCCCTTGATGAACAGTGTAAAAAATTCTCCATTACTACAAGTTTTTCATTATCTCCACTGATAAGATAAGGGTCAACGCTCTGGTCGTCATACTAACCACTGATAACGAGTGATAACAGCCGGTCCACAATCGAATGGTGATTATTTACGTTTTTTTAATAACATTGTTTGGAATCAGATGTTACGATTAATCGATGAAGACAAACACAACAATATGATTCTTAAAAGCATACCAACATACAGCAAAAAAATTCTTAAATATAATTGATAATGTATTTTGGAATTTAACAACTATAACGGACTAGCTTTTGCTTGCGACTATAAGCACTCCCGCTTTACCCCCTTATGGGGTAAACTTTCAAAAATCCTTTCTCAGTGCTCCCCTACGTTATAAGTCACAGTTTTTAAGTCAGCTTCTAAAAAAAATTACATAGGGTAGTTTAATTTTTTTGTGAAAAATTCATCCTTTTAGGTGAAACAAGCTTATTTTATTATGAACTAGCCGATAGCCGATCCTTACTTCATACTGCGTTTTTTTAATAATCTTTTTATTTTCCTGTAATTTTTCCACGAACGGAATATATAAAAACAAATTTAACCAAATCGAGCCCAGTTTTAGCTAGTCTAACGAACACCTAATTATTTATATATAGAAGACTAGCTTCTGCCCGCGACTTCGTCCGCGTGGAACTCCTCCTTTTTTGCAGTCGGTTAAAAATTAACCTATGTCCTTTCTCAGGCTCCAGATTTTCTTTGTACCAAATTTCATTGAAATCGGTCCAGTAGTTTTAGCGTGAAAGCGTAACAGACAGACAGAGTTACTTTCGAAATTATAATATTAGTAGGGATAACCTATAGTTCTAATTGTACGCAAACGGCCTGTTGGTACTTGGTCTAGTGGTCAAAGGCCCTGACTACGAAACCGGAGGTTGCGGGTTCGAATCCCGCTAGGGGCAGATGTCAATGTGATGAGCACTGGCATCTGTACCTGAGTCTTGGATGTCTTATATGTATTTATGTATATATGTATATTTATCCGTTGTCTAGTACCCATAACACAAGCTTTGCTTAAAATGGGACTAGATAATTGGTGTGAATTGTCCAAAGATATTTATTATTTATTTTATTTATTATTATTAAACTTATACTTCCCAATGACCGCGTAGAGTAGTGTACGGGCGCGCGGACGCGGCCGTGTCCGGCGCGCGCGGCGGTTACGGGTGACCGCCTGCGCCGGCGCACCGTTACGGCATCAAGTTTAACGACTCTTGATAAAAACTCACTCCTAAATGTACAATACTTAGTGATATGTATTTGTTTAAGAGGATTGTGAACCTGTTAATTTTCATACAAAAGGCGATAACGTTTTACACCCAGTAAATATAGTTAGATTTTTATAATTTTTGGATATGTTGTAGATATAATGAGAAACTACGTCTGTACGTTTTGATTTTTAAGAAATATTGCTTACGCTAAAATTTATTAGCATCTAAAAATCTATATATAGATCTAAAAATCTATATTTAGATCTAGCGTAAGCAATATTTCTTAAAAATCAAAACGTACAGACGTAGTTTCTCATTATATCTACAACATATCCAAAAATTATAAAAATCTAACTATATTTACTGGGTGTAAAACGTTATCGCCTTTTGTATGAAAATTAACAGGTTCACAATACTCTTAAGTAACGCAGGCCCTGTAAATTTAATTTCACTTGTCGTTTTTTGATGTCGATGTTCTTTTATTTCACTTGTTAAAGTATTAAGTAATCAATATTATCAACTATACATAATTAATGCGTTCACTGTTTAATTTAATTTCCAATAGTGTCAATATATTGTGCATCTCTATAGGTTGGATACTACTATGTATTTTTGAATAGTGGTTGGTATTGTTATCATTTGCCGTGTACCGTATAGAAGTTCTTAGAAATATTATGAACACATATGTAATATAGACGATAACTCCGAAATAAAATACTAGTGTCTTAGTTTAATCCATATTTAATGTAATTACATTTAAACCTACTTCGTTATGTTACCTACGTACTTACATGATTTTTATTTAATCTTATTGATATCAAGATAATTAATTGAAATTTTAAAACATCATAATTTCTGATGCCTTCTCGGTTATTACACATTGGAATGAAACAACTGTTAACGGATTTAAGTAAAAAGTCACTTTAGCGTTAGACTATTGTCAGCTCAGTCGTGCTACGATTATGGAAACTGTAAAGAATCCGAAACGTCAGCTAATAAAATAAAATAAAAATACGCGAGTTAAATCCGTTAACAGTTGTTTCATTCCAATTTTAAAACATCTTTTCATACAATACAAGATGGCGACGTGCTGAAACGTTTTTCCCCAAATTATATGGCAACATTATTTTTGACGTCAAAACTTGACGCATCCTTTTTCGAGCATAAATTCAGCTAGTACTTAATCTATGAGACTATGATACATTCAAAGCACCCTGGCCTACATTCAACAAAAAAAAACACCTTACGATCACAAGTATGTTAAGCGATAGCATTCAAGGCTGATTCAAGGTTCCTACAATTCAGCTAACGGTTACAATGATTTTACTAATAGTGTTGCCAATAAAAAAACAACAAAGGTAGTGGCGAGAGATATTATTATATATCTCAAAAAGATCGCGTTAAATTTTATATCTCAGACACTAGCGCAGAGGCAAGAGAAGTAACAAAGAAAGAAGCGTATTCGTGTGACTACTCGTCATGCCGTCATGCTTTCCACCATGCCGCACGTCATGCTCTTCATCAGGGACCGCGTTTTTGTCGGTATTTTGGCGAGTCAGAGGACCGCAAGGCGCAGTTTGCGATTAAAAGCTGAGTAGACGAGTAGCAGAGTGTGGCCGACTGCTGAGGCATGTTAGCAATTAAGTGGTAACCGTTAAGTGTATAAGTACAAAGGTTGTATAAGGTTCGCTCTTAAATAACTCTTGTACAGCAAAATGCAACTAGGAAATGCATAGCAGTTATTGGCACTATATAAACCAAACAGATTACTTCCATACACCGTTTCACTTAAAACCAGTTCCATAAATAAACACGGCTGTCAATTATAAAGCACTAACTTCTGCTCGCGAGTTCGTCTGCGTAGAATCAGTAATGCGGAGTTTATTTTTCATCGCACTTTTAAACGCAGGGTAAATTGTACCCCCTTTACATTCCATTGAAAGATATAAGTAAGGAAAAATACCATTCCTGTGACCTAAGGACTTAAACTTTAAAAGCCAATTTAAAAGTAATATTGAAAAAAAAGTCCAATGATATTATTTATTAAGTATTTATTCACGAAATTATGCTTCCGGTTAAATATGATCTTTACTACATAATAATATAATATAACATAAATGTACGCGAATTCAAGTTTAAATGTAACGGCTTAAAATCTTAAATGGAGTAACAATATTTTTATTTATGTCATTATTCTATTATTTATAAACTACATACTATCATAATAATAATATATTATGACGCTGTCATCATGCGACTACATTAATCTAATCACTCCTATAATAATTTATTTAATGATTATGTTATGTAAATGATATAATAATCACATATATGTAGGTACTGATATACGATATTCAATGATCTACCGCAATTTTATATAATGTAATAAACCTCGTTATGCCATTTCTCAGTTCTGATTTAAATAGATTGGTTTAATTTGAACTTACTGTTTCTGGTTGAAATATTTTGGTTCTAAAGTCGTGATTTTTTAAGAAATATAATCCAAAATTCCGTTATGTAATTAAGCTATGCTTTTGTCATATAAAAACATAACAATAGCTATCTTTCGGAATAACATATGGAAGGAAATTACGCGAGCGCTTATATAGTACTAGCTGTCCGCCCCGGCTTCGCACGGATCCCTTTTTTTATAGGTAGCCTATGTTACTCGGGAATATTGTAGCTTCCCAACAGTGAAATAATTTTTCAAATCGGTCCAGCCAATCTGGAGCCTATTCAATCCAAACAAACAAACAAACCTTTCCTCTTTATGATATTAGTATAAGTAGATATTTTTAAATCTTTTGTTATTTTTACACCCAGGTACGTCAATTACATTGATTAAAAAAATGGATTTTAAAAACGTAACGTTTCACAAGTGTCAAAGGTCAAAAAATAAAACATGGCGCTCATGACCATAGAGATATAAGACTAGAGTACGTGAGCCATAGGACTGTCTATAAGTGGAAGCGTATCACGGTAAAGAGAGACAGAAACTCTAAATAGAGGCACTGTCCTTGTCTTGCCGCATGCGCAATGGCAACATGCTGCGCGCCGTCCGTTGCTATGGTACCGTTGACGACGCAATACGAAATGTTCTAACCTATTATTTCGCTTCAGTTCGTTTACGCGCGTGCAAATTTCTCACTTATGTTTATTATCGATATTATTAAAAATAAAATATGAAAAACAAAGATGGTAATTGCTTGCATTTTGTGCAAAAAGGAATCGACTACACAATATACATAACCACAAAATTTTGACAGTCGAATGCGGAAGGGTCAGTACCATGTCAGTACAATACTGGAGGCGAATCGTTTACTGCGCATGCGTCATCAGACAAGGAGAGCGACCACTATTCCAATGCTCTTTCTCTTTCTACCATTATAACGCGTTTCTGGCTGGCTCACGTACTCTAGTCTTATATCTCTATGCTCATGACAGTCTATTTGACAGTTACCTAAATGGGTTCTTTTTTTTAAACCATGTCATAGATAGTAGAGGACATCGTTCCAAACCATAGTTAGCGGTGACCACTTAACACGCGACTGACACCGAACGCTACCCACCTGTCAAAGTACAGTAAGTGACGTCACAACGACAGCTATTGCAAAATTAACCTTATCACAAGTATATAAGACAGAGAAACGGCTGGCGACGTAAAGACCCAGTTGTAGTGTGCGTGAAATTATTTTGATACGTCTAGAGTGGCTTCAGTGTGGGATAATTACGTTTTATGACCTCGCAAGTCCCGATGTACTATAAAAAGTACATGTTGATTAAAATTGCTACATTCTCACGAGGTTCGAAATTCACAAATTTTGACAGCTGCGATTGGAAGGTTAGTGATGAAAAATAGCAATATTTAGGCTCACAAAAGTGTGCCATCAAATATAGACTTACTTAACTGTTAAATGACATATATTTTAAACAGGGCTGCCTTTTATCGCTATACTTAGATATATTATGTAGGTCCTTTTAAAACGGAAGCAATAAGAAAGGATTTTTAAAAATTCACCACCATAGGGGGATAAAACGGGTGTGCTCATCGTGCGAACAAAGTCGCGGACAGAAGCTAGTTTACTATAATTATCTGTACCTTCTCATGGGTAGAGATTTTTTGTGATTTTGCTAGCACAGAGTTCGTAAGCACCTGACCATTACTGGCCAGCAAGAAAAAGGGGAGTCATTAGAAAAAAGTAATTCCAAAATTGCATTATTTGCAATTATTAAATAGAAAACAATAGAATTGCAGAAGCAGTCGAAGATTACACACGGTCCAACGCACACACGGAGAAAGCGCACTGGGAGTTACTTGCACTGTATAGGTAGATATAGGTAGGTGGATATTGTATAGGTACACACGTATTTCATACTAGCGTCTGCCCGCGACTTCGTCCGCGTGGAACTCCTCCTTTTTTGCAGTCGGTTAAAAAGTAGCCTATGTCCTTTCTCAGGCTCCAGACATTCTTTGTATCAAATTTCATTTAAATCGGTCCAGTAGTTTTAGCGTGAAAGCGTAACAGACAGACAGACAGACAGACAGACAGAGTTACTTTCGCATTTATAATATTAGTAGGGATTATTAGTTATATATTTTCTTTTATGTTTTACACAAGGTACATTGTGTCTAATAATATAAGATACTTTTAAACGGGTAGGTTTTATTAGTGTCAGTATTTCTATTAAGCGATATAGTTAGTAGGTATATTTATAATATTTAAAATAAGTATGTCATTTCTTTAGTATTGTAGTGACGTCATAAAATATATCTGTTTTATAAGAGCCCATTAAATATTTATTTTATTTGTTCTTATAGCGGCAACATACATCTTCTGTCAAAAATTTCAACTGACTAACTATAAATCTGAAATATCGCACCCCTAGATCTAAAGGGAGCTAACTCAAAAAAAGTAACTTTTTCGGGAGAGGCGAAATTGTTGTAAGGAATCGGATCCTTTTTTTAGCGTGTGTTTAATTAAAATCTTCAGATTTTTGAGTTAGCTCCCTTTAGATCTAGGTGTGCGATATGTCAAGTGCTTTTAATAGGGTCCCGTTGTACCTTTAAAAGTATAATAATTTCTGATGCCTTCGCGGTTATTACACATTGGAATGAAACAACTATTAACGGATTTAACTCGCGTTTTTTTATTTTATTTTATTAGCTGACGTTTCAGATTCTTTACAGTTTCCATAATCGTAGCACGACTGAGCTGACAATAGTCTAACGCTAAAATAAAAATACGCGAGTTAAATCCGTTAATAGTTGTTTCATTCCAATCTTTAAAAGTATTTTATATTAATAGACAAGAGGCAGATTATAAAAAAGGAAAAAATATACATCAGTAATCCAAGAAGCGTTTCACATTTAATGTTTTGTCACTTTATTAGTCTTTTTAATATTTAACATAGTATTAGTACCTATACATAAATGCACAATAACTAGAATTCTTAGTTTACATATTCATATAAATATTTACAAAAAACAATAATAATAAATTCGATTCCATTTTAATATTTTGAAAATAATCTGTAGCCATGTAACAAACAGTATACATTTAAGTATATTATAAAGGGCACTTACGCTCTATAATGTACTGATTACTTTGGCAAGCGGCCATCTTTTTTTTTGAGGGAATCGCCTCGTAAATTTATTACCAGACACTTAAAGAGGGCGATGCTAAATAGTTTCATTTTGTTTGGGGAATACAATTTAAGTCGGGTTGCTTTTTTACCAAAATTGTCTAAATGCATTTAATCTTGTACCTATACACGCTTTCTTTACCTGTATTTATTTAAGTAACTGTCATAGGTCACAGGATAAAAATAGTTTCTGAACTACGTGAACTCCGATAGAATTCGTCATTGAGAATTCTAAACTACGACAAAGTACTCTCATCAAGTTTAATAAGTCAATCGAATGACGTCACGAAAATGACGCGCACTTCTATTTGAGACGGAATACTTTTGTTGACAGTTTCACCAACGTGTGTGTAAGCCCTTATTAAAATGGCTTCCTTTACTTACCATAAACAAATTATGCATTGTGATGTTGGTATTACTTGCTTTACTTCTTTAGTATTATTGTTTATTTATATCGAGGTTAGGAGTAAAATTAATTAAAAAGAGTACTTGTCATAGATTAATAGTCTAGTACTTTGAGATGTTTATGAGTACATTACGGCAATTAGAAGAACATAGTTTCAGCTTACTCCTTCTAGAAAGAGATGTGATATTATGATTGTACTTATAAAAATCGATATAAAATAAACAGTACAAGAGACAAATGTTATTTGTAGGTAAAAAGGGCAGGTCCAAGGACAGCCTTTCAAGTCAATGAACTTCTTTTTAGTACCTACTATTAAAAAAATATCCTTCTAGATTTTTAAATTAAGATAAGTAAGCAATACAGTAAATGGGTTTTGTCGGCTAAATATACACGCCGATTTTATACACCTAAACAGCTTTACGAAATGAACTTTTTTACAAGATAGAATTTTAACGCTTGAAATAATCCGTTATCGGTAAGTATGGCAAATCCCAGCGATCATGATTCATGTCTGCATATGAGATCCTCAATAACGTTTTCCATCCCTTAGGTTTTATTGTAAGACATTCTATTGCAAAAAATGAACGACGTATTTTCTTTTATCATTTTCTTATACTTACTTACAAATATTTAATAAATGAAGGAGAATGTAATAAAGCAACAATTATTAGGTACACTGGAATTAAACGTCTAAAGGTCGTTTTTTAGTTGGTAACACTGTCTTTTTTATAAACCATAGACAAAAACCTCAGGTAGCGTGTACCTCATCTCATCTCAATATCTGGCCATTATAATTGAAATAGCTACAAGCCCCACTTCGGTCACCGCATCGATTTTAAAAATAGAACGATGGGTGCGTTTTCGATGTACTTCTTCGCCACGTTATTCTCCTTACGGGAGTGTCGTGTTCGACTTACAAATGCAGTCTTAATTCTTAAGTATAAAGTTTAAATTGGCTTGTAGTTGTTTATTTATGAGTACAAATTAAGTTTGTAGAGTGTACGAAGCGGCGCGGTTGAATGGAATCCGTACGATATGCTCGAATGTTGAATTCGAATTCAGAATTGTCAGACAAATAGAATGCTCGATTTACTCGCGGAATTGTTGCGGATCGGATCTCTGACATGTGTGATTCGATTTAATGCAAAAGTCGACTTTTTTGGAATTTCGAACTACATTTGGACTGTTTTTAAATGAGTGAAGTTTGTTAAATACATTACGAGTTTAACTAGGTGTTATTTTTGATGCCGTCGATTGTTTTTTTAAGCTTGTTTTCTTATAACGTGGCGTGTTTGTACCTTTCCACTTCCATTACCGTTTGACAAATAAACTGTTGATTAATATGTTTTAGTGAGTACCTACTTAAGAGTATGTAGCTTATAATACTTTTACTTACCTACTAATAATTAATTATCCATGTTTAATACAACATTTCTATTCTAGGTGAAAGCATATCGAAATACTTATTGAATCCGCAATACATTTTTCTATTTATGTCCTATATCTATATATACGTACGTACGTCTATACGTACATTAGGTACATACATTCTTTTATTGGGTATATAGGCGCTAGAGTCAAAGAAGTTAAGTTCAAAGATTATGAAAAAAATGTTCAACATTTTGAAATTACCAATCAGACTTAAGAAACCTTCATAAAGTTTCAATAACTACTTGAATTCCAGGAGCGAGCTCCACAAAACTTTATCGAAATTGGTGCATCGCATCTGTAAAAACAAACAAACGCAAAGAGGCATAGCCGGGTCGCGTGGGGACGGCGACCGTTACCGCTACACATAACAACGCAAACGAAAATCAATCTAAACACAACCCCACAAAGTCTAATTCAAGCTGCGTACATGAACGTGCCTACGTGCATACTTGCTTCGTTGTTTCCACAACATATTATCAAATGCGGTCTATCATACTAAATTAAAAATAGAACGCATCCCGCGCGTAAACGTTTGACAGGACAACTTTTTAAATATAGCGCAAGGAACCGTGCCCATTCAGCCGGGTGCGTGATGCGTTCCGATTTACGGTACACGGAACGATTCGCATGCGATATTGATGTAATCGTTGTGATGTTACGTTCGAAAAAACTCACTAGAGCAGGGAAAGTGACGCCTTGAGATCGTGAAAGGTACTTAGACGATCGCCAATTTATATAGAGCTCCCTCGCCGCCTGAGTAGGTGCGACTGGTTACTGCGTGGAGGAAGCGCCTAAGATCGGTAGCGGATCAAGTTAATTTTGTTTACTGAACTTACGACACCGAGCGTTAGGAATTCGAACTACTTTCGCGTAATGTCTGCGGAATAAGACGGCCTACTTAGTGAGTTTCGATTTTTGATTATGGCTAAATATTGTTTTGTTGGTTATGTTACTATGTTGTTTTTATATTACGTAATCTAAGCTACTGAAATTGTCTGGATTTTTCATGAAAGCAAATATGTAAGTATTTATTTAGGTAGGTTTTACGTGTGTGTATCTCGGTAAATGATCCTATATACTATAATGTGTAAGGTACCTACGTATTAGATTAGGTTAAAAAATCTTTGACAAAACAAAAAACCTTTCCATTTATTATGTAAGTTCGATTTAGTTTTAGTGCCAACATATGGGTTTCCTACCTACCAAATTTCATCATATTAATAATTAATAAGCCCTGCAAATTAAATTGAAATTGCGTACCTACTTACAATACCCGAGCCATAGCAATTTTATTGATAACACGCCATCGCCCTTTATTATTGAAATGTCCATTTATCATAATGAAAAACGTCTATAAAGGTTGTAAAACGAAATTCGATCTACATAACCTCACTTTTTCAATTAAGGAATTAACTTAATAGGTAGTCGGCTAACATAACGCATTAGAACTTATCAACAAATACTTCTTCTTACGTCTCGCTGTTTGCAAAAAAAAAAGATTAAGTATCAAAAAAAATTGCACACGTATTTTTTCTTATCTCAATTAAACAAATATTGATAAAGTTATGACCCAATTAAAATATCACATGACGTCTCAATGTAGGTACTAAACTTTTTACCAAAAAGTGACGTCACAAGCCCCCCTCCACTACATAACTTTGAAGAGCTTTTGTTTGATTGGCAAAATAAATACTCACCCAACATTTCTTAAAAAAGTAAATAATTTACATTAATATGTAATTGACTTTAGCATAAGACTATTGTCAGCTCAGTCATGCTACGATTATGGAATCTGTAAAGGCTCCGAAACATCAGCCAATAAAAATAAAATACTTACGCGAATTAAATCCGTTAATTGTTGTTTCATTCCAATGTGTAATAACCGTGAAGGCATCAGAAATTATTTGAAGAGCTTTTGTTTAATAGACAAAATCAATACGCACCCAACATCCCTACTAATATCCCTACTAATATTATAAATGCGAAAGTAACTCTGTCTGTCTGTCTGTCTGTCTGTCTGTCTGTTACGCTTTCACGCTAAAACTACTGGACCGATTTAAATGAAATTTGGTACAAACAAAGTCTAGAGCCTGAGAAACGATATAGGCTACTTTTTAACCGACTGCAAAAAAGGAGGAGTTCCACGCGGATGAAGTCGCGGGCAGAAGCTAGTTTCTTAATAAAGTAATTAATTAGATTAGATTAGATTAGATTCATTTATTTCCCAAAATTTATACAATATATACAATATTAGTATGTCAAATTACATGTACTCATATTGAGATCGTCAAAAACAAAAACAAAGAACAATAAGATTAAATAATAATTAACAGCAAAATCACAATTTCATTACAATAAGATTTTGTCATACATATAATGTCAAATATATTAACTATTATGGATTTTTCTCATTAGTCGTCAATTTAATAATTATATTGTTTACAGTAACAAGTATTGATTAATAAGTGTCGCATTAATACATTCTATCTTCGAATGGACCCTTACCGTGAAATAAGGCACCTGCCTCACCCCTAGCCTCAGCCGACTCTCGACCGGACCGATCCGGCGACCTGACGCCTAAACTCCCAACCCGTTAGCCAACCGGTCGACATATTCAGTTCCGGACAAAGAAAACAGATTGAAATCGCTCCGCGCGTTCGCGGACTAATCGAGCGACGCGTCGGGTTGCGTCACCAGTCGCCGGATCTGTCGGCTATAAGTTGAATTTACGGTGTAGAAGTGAAGATATAATAGAGGTTCGTGAATTTGCTAAAATACAACCCTTTTTATGGCGTCCTCTCTGATCGGTTTGTAGGCTCGTGGTTAATTGAGCCGATTAAAATCGCGTATTTTGTTTAATCGCTTATTTTTAATATTTATTTGGTGACGTTTCGAAAACTTTACAGTTCCCATTATTCGTAGCTGACTGCTGAAGATAGTCTAACACTAAAGTGATTTTAATTATGATAAAAAACTACATTAGAAATTACAAAATTTAAAACTACCCTATTTTAAAACATTATGTTGATAAATTATTGTATGGCAGATAGAAAAATTTGGCTGTCATACTTACTAATTCCACGGACGGAGACGCAGGTAAAAGCTAGTAGGTATATTATATTTCATAGTGGACAAACAGAAAACGCTTCATGACATAGTGTAGGGATTTTGAAAACTAATGAACATCTGTTCATTAGTTTTCAAAATCTCGTGGAGTTTCATACGGTTATGTTTTTCTTTTCTTGTTTGTAGCTAAACCTCATAGTTATCCCTACTAATATTATAAATGCAAAAGTAACTTTGTCTGTCTGTCTGATACGCTTTCACGCCAAAACTACCGATTTAAATGAAATTTGGTACAAAGATAGTCTGGAGCCTGAGAAAGGACATCTATAGGCTACTTTTTAACCGACTGCAAAAAAGGAGGAGTTCCACGCGGACGAAGTCACGGGCAGAAACTAGTTAAAAAATAAAAATAATTAAGTAAGTACCTATATCTACATTCTACAAATAGTTAAAAGGTCATAAGTCCCCCTTTTGTAACTTCAATTGTTTTTTTGACGAAAAGATACGTGATCAATTTTGAATGTGTCTTGTATGAATATCTTTTCTTGGTTTGGGACTAGATCAGTTGTTGAAAATTATTTAATAATAGCAATTTATTTTATATTTTATTATTATTATGAAAAAAAAACTTTTTTAATTATATATGTTATTACTGTATAATAAATCACCATTATGTACTTAACTCGCGTATTTAATTTTAGTTGCTGACATTTTGAAAACTACAGTTACACATCCGACTCAGCTGACCATAGTCTAACACTTCAGCAAATAAAAAAAATACGAGATTTAAATCTGTTTAATTCCAGTATTCCAATACACAATTTAATACATAATTCCAATACCTACTGTAACTTTATTTTGTTAGTAATAATAATTATAAGTAAAAGTATACAAGTTGACCCAGCGAACTTCGTACCGCGTTTACCGTTTTTTTTCCAAATTTTCTCACCCTGGAGTTCCACAAACATTTCAAAATTATCACCCAAATCGGTTCAACCTCGAGTTTTAGCCAATCTAACAAACAGCAATTCATTTTATTTATATAGATAGGCTTAAAACTGTTTAGGCATTTAAAGCAATGATACGCTGTCTAGGTTTCTGACTTCAAGGGCCAAGGGTACACTGCCCTTGGGAGAGTTTCCACTAGCATCAGGTCACATTAGTACATTATGCACCAAGGCCAGTAAAATAAAAAATGTCTCAGATCACATGTAATTGTCGTTCGAGGCGAAGCCGAGGTTGACAAAAATGTGATCTGAGGCTTTTTTTATTTTACTGGCCGAGGTCAGTATACTATTTTTCTGTTCGACGAAGCCAGAAAGCGGCAATTTCATTTAGCGGAATGTAGGACGGAAAAATATATTATTCTTCAACTACATTGATAATTTCACTTTAAGCAGGCGTGCAGTGGCGAGCGTAAGTCTGGCGCCAGGGTAGGCAGTCCATACATCAGTGACTCTGTGCCTGTATGGAATGCACGCCTTTGCTTTAATATTAGACTATCGTCAGATCAGGCTACGAATATGGGAGCTGTAAAGTTTTGGAAAAGTTAGAAAATAACACTCTGTTGAGTTGGGAGTTAAATTCGCTTCAATTGTTTCATTTCAATGTGTAATAATCGAGAAGATTTTGGTAATTTATTAAATTCATATTAATGTTCACTAATATAAGAAATAAATTAGCAAAAGAAATTTATATTAGCGTTGATTAAGTAAAAAATACTTTACAGTGACATTTGTAAAATTCTAATAGGTACTTAATCGTTTTAATTTAATGTGTTATCTGTTTTATATTTTTGGATGATCTCATTATGAGTGCATATAATTGTGTACCTAATTATAAGATAATAAGCACCCCTGTTTAACCCCTTTAGGGGTTGAATAATCAAAAAATATTTTTGAATGCTTTCTACGTTATAAATAGGAAGCCCTGTACAAAATTTCGAATTTCTAACCCTTAAGTATAACATATAAAGTTATTTAACACAGTTTTCTGAATCTAGCTGCAGATACCTGCCTGTTTAACAGTATTTTTAACCCAATTCCACCATCTTAGGTCCAATTTCCATCACTGTAGTAAAAACCACGCACGTTTTCAATAATGTTAAAATGCCCTGTCTGGGAGCGAACCCAGACGAGTCTACGCGGACAAAGGTTCAATGAACTGCGAGAGTGTACTTTCGGTCACTGAAAAACTTTTTGTCCTACAACTTGATTGATATTTTGAATCCTTGAATTGTATTAGTCGTTTGAAGTACTGTGTAATAATAATCTATACTAATATTATAAAGCTGAAGAGTTTGTTTGTTTGTTTGTTTGAACGCGCTAATCTCAGGAACTACTGGTTCGAATTGGCCAATTCTTTTTTAAATGTTCGTTGATGACCATTTATCGAGGATGGTTCATCACGCTGCGACCAATAGGAGCGAAGAAACAGTCTTTTCCTATACAAACGTTGTCTAACTAAAGTTACCTAATTTGAATTTCGAACGGGCAGGATGACGTCTGCCGAGACCGCTAGTTATATTATAGGAATAAGCTTCCATAATAATATGCTTAAAAATCCATTCTATAAATACTCAACCGTAGTGTCATTTTATAGGTGTATAAAAAATTTAGCGTTAGAGTATTGTCAGCTCAGTCGTGCTACGATTATGGAAACTGTAAAGAATCTAAAACGTCAGTCGTTAATGGTTGTTTCATTCCAAGATGTAAAAATATATTGTAAAAATGGTGTCTATAGATAGACTTTTGGGCAAAACATAATTATCAACTAATCAAGTTGATAATGTAATTAATTGGGTATACATATGTTAATGCTAAAAATTGAAAAAAGGCTATGTATATTTCTATATTAATTATATACTTAAGCAGGCATTATTTATTAAACTATTTAATGTCAGGAATACTCCCAATGATCACCATATTATCAAAAATGTAGGTAGGTACATATTGTTATCAAAATTAAATTTATATCGATTTTATACCCAATATCAATTAAAATATGGCGACAATTATTGTTTATTATTTGTACTTAGCCGTCCAATAAGATTACCCGAACTAATTAAGTTATGTGGATTGTGATTTGTACACGTGCAAATCTCTTTTTTAATATCCCTGGATTTATGAAATAGGTAGGTATAAATTTACACAATAATATTTTCCGTCCTCCGGCCAGAAAGCGCCAACTTTGTGGCCGCTTCGCTAAATGAAATTTCCGCTTTCTGGCTTCGTCGAACAGAAAAATAGTATACTGACCTCGGCCAGTAAAATAAAAAAGCCTCAGGTCACATTTTTGTCAACCTCGGCTTCGCCTCGGGCGACAATTACATGTGATCTGAGACATTTTTTATTTTACTGGCCTTGGTGCGTAATGTACTATTATGGAAAGCATTTTTTAAGTGAAACGGGAATGAATATAACCTTGCTCGCAATAATGTTCTATTCAACGCAAAGTTGCAATTATCTTAATTAGGACATTGTAAAAATCCCAAACAAAAATATGTTTTTTCATCATCAACTGAAAGACGTCTAAAACTGTACATTAAGGTCTTCCAAGGTCCTTCAGTGACCAGTCTTCCGTATCACGGCGCGGCAGCCAGCGACCTTCACCAGGTGGACTGACCGTCACCAGGTCGACAGGCCTCTACCAGGTCGTCCAGACCTTGTAGATAGCCACGCCGCGTCTACCGGTACGCGGTCGCTAGTCAACAACTTTCTTGTCTCAGCGGCCATTTACGTAATTGATTTTCTTCATTTACGTACTTTTACATTGCGTCAAAAAACAACCTTGAAATCACATTATCACCTATGAGTTATGATATGACGCATATTGGTAGCAGCTGTATATTCTATCCTTGTCGTGCAATAAAGAAAGAACAAGGACAAAATACATTTGTAACAATTTTAGCTGTTTAATTAGGTTTATACAGTACTAGAGTCACTGACACTTTTGGCAAAGGTCTTGTTAAAATGACATTGGATCTAAAAATATTTGACTTGTTACGTCACTGCGTTAGTTTTGGTGCAGAAATTTTAGTGTTAATCGACTATGACCTGGGGCCCTAGACAAGTGCCCAACGTTCAACGTTAACGTTAAACGTTAGGACCAAAATGTATGGGATTTGACATCCGCGAACGACTGTCACGTACGTCACAAATGTCAAATCCCATACATTTTGGTGCTAACGTTTAACGTTAACGTTGAACGTTGGGCACTTGTCTAGCCCCCCTGGTGTGTAGCATTTTGATTGATGTAAAGACCTTACCAGGCCTCATTATCGTAATAGTTTTGATATTTTGAAGTAATTAGCTAATTTTATTGATACAAATTAGACCGAAATAGAAAAATTCTATTATTTATTGAATGATGTAGGTATTTATAGTTAAAATAGATTTATCTATAGATTCAAACCATCTAGGCCGCACTCAAGTAATAGGTATATATATAAGGCGTATAAAGGCTGTAAAAGGTAGTTATTCTCAGCAATAATGGTTTTACCGAAGCGTTTGTAGACTATTATCTGACGTGTAAAAGTACTTTTTTTAAATCTATTTACTTACTAAAGGACGGTCGCCGAGCAAAGCGAAAAACGGACGTTGCATTTTTTCTGTCGCACGCGCGAGCGTGAGGGCACTATTTCTACGCGCATGCGACAGAGACAAATAGAAAAAGGGCAATGGCCGTTTTTCGCTGTGCTAGGCGACCGTCCTTTAATAATGGTATCTATAAAAGAATTTGACTTATTAACATAATTGTATTAAGATATATTATTTCATTTAAAAAATAAGGTGGATTTCCTATCTGAGACACAATTGATGCATTACCTTTTATACTATAGTTTTATAGGTACTTTTAGTATTGTTTAAACGGAGTCATTAAAAGTGGTATGTCCGAGCATTACTGCCTTTTTACTACTTTCTGTTTACTTTCTGACCTAATTATGCTGTTTTAGTGAATATATGCCTACTTATATACCTACCTACCTAAATTACCTTAGTACAAAAAATGGCTTGAGTTACCTATAGACAGACGCAAAGGGGAAGTATTTGTATTTATATAATATGCAATACGCGCGCGTAGGTATGCGTGTGTGAGTGTGTGCGTTTGTGTGTGTACGTGTGCGTGAGCGTCCGAGTGTACACGTAGATAATATAAATAAAGTATGGACATAAGTAGTTTGCGAAAAAAGGGGGTAAAAAGGAGGGATAAAATGTATTAAATTCCGGAGTCGCGGGCCTAAGCTAGTTTAAAATAAAATCTATACTATAGGTACTAATATTAAAGCTGAAGAGTTTGTTTGTTTGTTTGTTTGTTTGAACGCACTAATCTCAGGAACTACTGGTTCGAATTCAAAAATTATTTTTTTGTTGGATAGACCATTTATCGAGGAAGGCTTTAGGCTATATAACATCACGCTGTGACCAATAGGAGCGAAGAAACAGTGGAAAATGTAGAAACAGGGAAAATATGAAGCCTCATGAAGAAGTGACAGAAGTCTTTGACAGATCTTTGACGAAACAATCGGACGGGCAGGACGACGTCTGCCGGGGCCGCTAGTCCCTACTTTCCCTACTTTCCCTACTTTCCCTACTTTCCCTACTTTCCCTACTAATATTATAAATGCGAAAGTAACTCTGTCTGTCTGTCTGTCTGTATGTCTGTCTGTTACGCTTTCACGCTAAAACTACTAGACCGATTTAAATGAAATTTGGTACAAAGCAAGTCTGGAGCCTGAGAAAGGACATAGGCTACTTTTTAACCGACTGCAAAAAAGGAGGAGTTCCACGCGGACAAAGTCGCGGGCAGCAGCTAGTGAAAAATAAATAAACACAAACATGACGATTATGAATCAAACGGTCAATGACAAATTTAAAAACAACTTATATTTCCTAGGTTTGATAACACGAGTCCTTAGAGCAATAACCGATACGACGTGTTATCTGCCCAGCACCTGTAAAAACCGCTTCAATTCAACATTGTAATATGAACTCTATTAATACTATATAGAGCTAAAATTACGGTGTACGATTTTCTCATTTAATTTTGTGTTAGGAATTGCTAACACCGGTTTAATAGGGTAAGAGGGTTATTTGGTTATTTGTATTTATGAAAGACTAGCGGCCCGCCCCGGCTTCGCCCGGATCCCTTTTTTATAGCCTATGTCATTAGGGAATAGTGTAGCTTTCCAACAGTGAAAGAATTTTTCAAATCGGTCCAGTCGTTTAGGAGCGTATTCAATCCAAACAAACAAACTTTTCCCCTTTATTATACCTATTAGTATAGATGTGGCTTTTTCATATTACTTCTTATAAAAGCTAGTGAGCAGGTAAGTATTATTGCTCCTAACAAGAAAGCTGGAGGTTACAGGTTCGAATCAAGGTAGTGGAGATTTATTAACAAAAAATACATGTATAAGTAATCTTTAATAGGTATGTATAATTATTTATGTAGTTATTTTACGCTTGCAAAGGTTTAGTACCTATGAGACTAAATCTGCAATTAATAATTGTATTTTCATGCAATAAGTCCAATTTATGGCAGACTATGCTATAATATTCATTTCCACACACTCTCTCTTCGTAATAAGTATAAATTCTTAAATTGACATGTTTATAAGTATTACCAAACCATTGTAATTATAATTGATTTTAATATTTAATGATATTAAGAGGAAAATATATTATTTCTTTAAACGGAATAGTGATTTAATATGTTATTAGGTACCTACAATACGGACCTTTCCACATATAATATGGAAGTAAAAAGGATAGCCTACGCTTTTTTTAACTAGGTACCTACTTGTGTGTTTTATATTATCTATTTAAGTTCCACGAGAACTGGGGTATGTTTCAAACAGATTTAATTAAATTGTTCCGAATTACGACACATTTTTTTTATTAAAATTACGTAAGTAGTTGTTGGGTACTTACTTAATTAAAAAAAACCTCAAAATTATAAGTCAGTAAATTATAACACAAACAACTAGTTGTATTAAACCTAACCTATTTAACGAAACTTGCAAAAACGTCCTAATAGATCGGATATCATTTTGTTTACCCAATCACACAACTATACACAGGATATTGACCCTTATTACTAATAACAAATGCGTTCAAATTAGCATGCGAAACGGTGCCGCCAGCACTGTCACTTTGTAAAATAATCAAGGGCTCCAATGTGTGCCACTGCCACGACCGCTCGGGCGTTTCCGTGAGTCTTCGGGTAACTTCGGAATCGCTCGGCGCGTTACGTACTGTAAAAATGATACAATATAGGGGAAAATAAGCTTGAAATGGTTACAAAATAACGTTTTCTTGTTTCAGGTACTTGTGGCTGTAAAACAAACTACTTACTGCTATTTAATTTGGATAATAACTAAAGGTATAGTCTAGGATTAATCCGTAATATGTCTATTTACGTTGCAAGTGCTTTACGCAAGTTTGATAGAACTTTTGTGCCCAAGTATAAATTGACCGTAATATTGTAACTACATTTTTGTCCTTCTAAAATGCAAATGCTTTTTTGCCATTTAGACTTACTCTTAATTAGTTTTACTAATCCTGCACAAGTTGTAAATGAGCTGCGTAAGGGTGTTTACTCTTATATAACCTTTTTACAGCTTAAGTGGATAATTTGTGAGTTACTTGAGGTGGGAAATAATATGTTCTTTAGCACGTACAACTTAGAAACATTAATATCTGCATGTTTTAATTAGAAAAGCACTTTATTTACTTAATTGTTATATTATTATGTATTAACTAGTTAATAACGTGTAGATTACGCTTATCGGCTGTCGATAAAAAAATCTCGTGCCATAGAAAAGATAAGAAATTAAAAAATAAGCCGTTTCCGGTGGTAAAACTCCACGTTCTTTGTTCTCGCGAGAACTCTTCGTAATCGCAAAGCGATTTTATAACGACTTCACAGTTAATACATCGTGTAGCATCAGACGTGACATTTATGTTTTGTCTCTATCGTTCTCGCAAGGAGGGAAAGAGAAGTGACAGGCACGTTCTAATACTCAATATTTCCTGTCAAACGGAATTCTTAAACTGAAGCGCAGAATTGTTTTTGAAATTGGAACGGTGGCCATATTATGCTTTGTCTCTGGATGTTGCAATATATTTAATCTGTTCGAAATTTAAATTTTAATAAATAGGTTAGAAATGTTCGGATTCACGTTCAACTGACTAAAATTAACAGCATTTAAATCTTTTTTTTAAATTATTTATTATTACAATGAACCTTGAAAAGATTATTTTATACGTTCCATCTATTTATAAGCGTTGCGGAAGGTCCAGCAGAAAGAAGCATATTATTAATAAGTACTATACTTAGGTAGGTACTTACATAATATAATAATTTCTGATGCCTTCGCGGTTATTAGGTACACATTGTCATATCGTCATCTCTGTCGTGATACGAATATGGGAACTGTAAAGTTATCGAAACATCATTGAATAAAATGCGCCAGTTATTCCGTTATAGTGTTTCATTACATCAAAATAATGTATTATTAGCAACAAGATTTTTTCTCCTCAACAGTCAGTAGTATCAACGTATTCCCAAAAACCTAGAACATAATATCTATAAGTACTAATTTTATAAAGAGGAAAGGTTTGTTTGTTTGGATTGAACAGGCTCCAGAACGAGGGACCGATTTGAAAAAATCTTTCACTGTTGGGAAGCTACACTATTCCCGAGTAACATCCTAACTAATATTATAAATGCGAAAGTAACTCTGTCTGTCTGTCACGCTTTCTCGCTAAAACTACTGGACCGATTTAAATGAAATTTGGTACAAAGAAAGTCTGGAGCCCGAGAAAGAACATAGGTTACTTTTTAACCGACTTCAAAAAAGGAGGAGTTCCACGCGGACGTAGTCGCGGGCAGAAGCTAGTAAGCTATAAAAAAAGTGCGAAGCCGGGGCGGACAGCTAGTTTTCAATCTAGAACTCTTTAAAACAAGTGGTGAACGAAAATACAAAATGAAACTCGGCCACGAAGTACGTCTAATACAATCTCGATACAGTTTTATTTATAGAACCGATGCTCTCACTCAGATAAAAGAATAATTAAAAGCACCCAGCAAATATATAGGTCAATTGATAATTTTAAAGTCAGTAATGTACTTAATCATTTCTGATGCCTTCGCGGTTATTACACACTAGCGGCCCGCCCCGGCTTTGCCTACCTAGGTACCTTCTACCTTTTTTTATAGCCTATGTCACTCGGGAATAGTGTAGCTTTCCAACAATGAAAGAATTGTTTAAATCGGTCCAGTCGTTAAGGAGCCTATTCAATTCAAACAAACAAACAAACTATTCCTATTTATTATATTAGTATAAAGTATAGATTAAACCTAGGTACCTAAAAGGATTTAACTCACGTAATTTATTTTATTGGCTGACAGTTCCCATATTCGTAGCACGACTGATCTGTTGCTATTGTCAGCTCAGTAGTGCCACTATTATGGAATCTGTAAAGGTTAAAAAACATTCGCATATGAAATTAAATTAAATTGCGGGAGTTAAATCCGTTATAGTTAGTTTTTGTTAAATATATAAAATTGACGTAAATGTATGTTTTTCTGATTGTTTTTATAAATTATCGAACATTATGTATTCAAGGTCGTTTCACTGAGTCGGTGTTAAGAACCTCTTGTTTATATTATTTAAAAATAATATATTAATTTAAATTTCAGATGTGAAATTTTTTATTTCTCTTGTGGTCACATTACGGATATTTTCTTAAAGCCAGACCTGCATTTGCATATTTAATTTTCAAAAACTGTTGAACACGATTTTTTTGTTTGTCAATAAACAAAAAAAAATAAAAAATAAAGAGCAAAAAACGAAACGCGACTCGTTCGTGACGTCACTTCAAATTAATGTGAAGATAGTTGCAGGTCAAACGGAACTGTCACGGGCTATGTTTTCATATTTTATTTTCTTTTATTTTATAAGTCCCTACTAATATTATAAATGCGAAAGTAACTCTGTCTGTCTGTCTGTTACGCTTTCACGCTAAAACTACTGGACGATTTAAATAAAATTTGGTACATAGAAAGTCTGGAGCCTGAGAAAGGACATAGGCTACTTTTTAACCGACTGCAAAAAAGGAGGAGTTCCATGCGGACGAAGTCGCGGGCAGAAGCTAGTTAAGTATAAAGAGGAAAGGTTTGTTTGTTTGTTTGGATTGAATAGGCTTCAGAACGGCTAGACCGATTTCAAAAATTCTTTCACTGTTGGAAGCTACCTACACTATTCCCGATTAAATTCTGTCAATGTTGGGAAGCTACACTGTTCCCGAGTAACATAGACTATAAAAAAGATGATCCGTGCGAAGCCGGGCGGATAGCTAGAATTTTATAAATTTACTAGCTTCTGCCAGTGACTTCGTCCGCGTGAAATAGTTATTTTCCCTGTTTTTTTACACATTTTGCACTGTTTCTTCGCTCCTATTGGTCGCAGCGTGATGTTATATAGCCTAAAGCCTTCCTCGATAAATGGTCTATCCAACAAAAAAAGATTTTTTTTTCCAATTCGAACCAGTAGTTCCTGAGATTGGCGCGTTCAAACAAACAAACTCTTCAGCTTTATAATATTAGTATAAATTGACTAAAGAAATAATTTATCGATTTTTGCAAACAGAAATTTATAATTCTGTATTGTGTTCTATAAGTACGCATCTCTTTTCAAATATTACGTTGAATATTATTCAGAAACACGCTAGTTCAATGTCATTATAGTTAAATTTCGCGTATTGAGAATTTTGTTGAAAATAAAATGGACTTTATAACATTAAAGATAAGGTTTATTATAAATGTGACAATTTTAATTAGACTTATGAAATATTTGTAAACAAAATCGTCTTACTCATAAAATAATACAGTTTCGCATTCCACTGGAATCAAAATAATATTTGAATTCTTGTTTTTAACCCCCGACGCAAAAACGACGGGGTGTTATAAGTTTGACGTGTGTCTGTGTGTGTGTGTGTGTGTGTCTGTCTGTGGCATCATAGCTCCCTAACGCATGGACCGATTTAGGTTCTGTTTTTTTTTTTGTTTTTATAAGCGTTTTAATAATTTCATTTTTTAAACCTATTGTTTGATAAAATGTTATTTTCAGCAATGATGGACTTTCCTAGGCTCTAGTAGGGTGTTTTAATGATTTTTTTTATAAAATAGTTAATTTATGCGTATATCTGCATTAATCAATTTACATGAAATTTTGTGTGGTGACAGTTTTAAACCTGGAAAAGGAGATAGGTACCTAGCATAGTTTTTTGGGACGGAAAAGGGAGTGAAATAAACTATCTAGACTGAAATGAATTAATAAACTATCTACGTAACTATTGAATTTGCTATAGAAATGTTAAGAAGAATAAAGTACCTGCTCGGATAGCACGTGAGGTTTTAGTTTTATTAAATAACTAGCGGCCCCGGCAGCCGTCGTCCTGCCCGTCCGATTGTTTCGTCAAAGATTTTTCAAAGTCTTCTGTCACTTCTTTATATTTTCCCCGTTTTTTTACACATTTTCCACTGTTTCTTCGCTCCTATTGGTCGCAGCGTGATGTTATATAGCCTAAAGCCTTCCTCGATAAATGGTCTATCCAACAAAAAAGTTTTTTTCAATTCGAACCAGTAGTTCCTGAGATTAGCGTGTTTAAACAAACAAACAAACAAACTCTTCAGCTTTATAATATAAGTATAGATTTATTTTACTTCGAATAAACTAGGTAGGTAGTAGGTATTTCATCCTTTGAAATTCTGTTAATAACAGTCTGATACGTTTGACAAACAAATTACGAGTTGTTATGCAAAAACAAACAAACACACATACCGGTTTATGTATTCTCAATGTGCTTCAAAATGTCTTATGTATGTTTATTAAGAATCTCTTCTTCAATTTGTTTATTTAGTGGAGACAAGTCGGGTAATTTTGAGTTTAACACAAAATAATACTACTTACCTACCTACTTACTTATAAAATATAGTTTGCCTATATAGCAAAGGAAAAGACACGTGGTCTGATTTCGTTTTTTTATTTCAATTTATTAAGAACTAGCTTCTGCCCGCGACTTCGTCCGCGTGGAGCTCCTCCTTTTTTGCAGTCGGTTAAAAAGTAGCCTATGTCCTTTCTCAGGGTCCAGACTTTCTTTGTACCAAATTTCATTTAAATCGGTTCAGTAGTTTTAGCGTGAAAGCGTAACAGACAGATAGACAGACAGACAGAGTTACTTTCGCATTTATAATATTAGTAAGGATAGTTTGCCTATACAGCAAAGGAAAAGTCACGTGGTCTGATTTCGTTTTTTTATGTCAATTTATTAAGAATGTTGATTAATAGGTGTGAAAAAATTATTTGAAAGGGTGTTATTAAAGTTTTTATATAGAGGTATACAAATATATTTGTTTTTATTTCATTTGAAAAATATCAAGTAGGTACTTAGTTATAATTTTACAGGCATTCAAAGTTCGAATAACGCGTGACTGTGTGTGACGTCATCGTACAACACTCCGCGTAGTAGTTTTAGTGGTCAGCTGTAGCAGATGTCGTCCAAGTGCGAGTTGCACTATGACGTCACGCGCACCAGCCGCGCTGATTTTAAACCTCAATATCTTGGAAAGTAATCGACCTATCGAAATTCCTTCACACATATTTTTTACTAGCGGCCCCGGCAGACGTCGTCCTGCCCGTCCGATTGTTTCGTCAAAGATCTGTCAAAGTCTTCTGTCACTTCTTCATAAGGCTTCATATTTTCCCCGTTTTTTACACATTTTCCACTGTTTCTTCGCTCCTATTGGTCGCAGCGTGATGTTATGTAGCCTAAAGCCTTCCTCGATAAATGGTCTATCCAACAAAAAAATAATTTTTGAATTCGAACCAGTAGTTCCTGAGATTAGCGCGTTCAAACAAACAAACAAACAAACTCTTCAGCTTTATAATATTAGTATAGATAGTATAGATATTCAACAGAGACTACAGAATGCTAAAATTCAAAATTAGTCGTAGAGACGAGTGACATTTGTCGTGAACAGTAGCTTAGAGAAGCTACTGTTCGCGACTGGCTGTTAGACGGCCTCTTTTGATGTTTTATTTATTACTTTTTACTGTTCTATTTTTAATACAATTTTAAATTATTGACATTTAGATATCCAGTGAAACCTGTTTAAGAGGGACCTGGATAAGTGAAAAACCTCTATATCTGGAACACATGCTGAGGTCCCAGAACTTTAGCTATGAATTACCTCTGTTAGTAAGACAAAAGCAACCTCTTTATCTGGGATTAGTTATTTCTATTTTCTTGTTATAATTACCTCTATAATTGAGAAGACGCGTGTATTTATCTCTGTAACTGGGATAAAGTCAGTAGGTACTATCAACTGTGCTGGCGATGTTACACCTTTAAGGCAATAATCGCTTGAACGACCCTGGTACCTGGCGGCTGTGTGCGAAGCAACAAGTGCAAGCAATTTTTTTCTAAAATGGCGTACCCCGAAAGCATCCGATAGTACACATAGGCTGCCGCAGACCTCGGATGTCTCCTCTCTCTTTTACTCGAACTTCTCTAAATCGGCCCTTATATAACTTAGTTTTAATGCGGTTTCTCTATTAATCGGGTATTTATTTAAAAAAGACCGAAACGTCTTTATTATTACGAAAAAAAAAACTAAAATTAACGTCAGTGCCCGAATCAGTAAAATAATCTGCCTCCAACTTTTAATAATGTTGTAAACGTTAACAACGAATTAGGTATTAGTTTCAGGAGAACTGTCTTTAACCACATTTTTGATATTTTTAATGGAAAGTAATGAATTGTTTACAAAATAAATACGTTGCTTTATTGAATACACCTCTATAACAGATATTACCTCTTTTCTGACCTCTGTTAATGAAACCCTCTGTAAATGAGACAGGTATTTTTTTATACCTATATATCTGAGACACTGCGTAAGTGGAATACCTCTTTAAGTAAGACTAATTTACAGGTCCCTTGGAAGACCCAGTTAACCAGGTTTCAATGTATATTGTCTGTACCTAGTTGAGTTGTTATATTACGCTAGCGAAGAAAGTATTTAATTTCCGTTGATCAAGTACATACGTGTATTAATAGTTCGCCATTTTATTAGAGCCCACTTCCATCGTCAACAGCTATTTTATGCAATATAAATTCAATATACCGACAAGTCAACAAGTAAGTATTTATCCTTAATAGATAAGTGCGTAGTGCCGTAGTATCGTAACGTCACAGCTGATAACAAATCTTACACCGAATATTTGTATCGACCTCGTTAATAATCGGTCGTTGTCATTGTAAAAACATTGTTATTACAAGACAGGTTAGTTTCATACGCCGTTTCGTATAGAAAACTAGCGGCCCCGGCAGACGTCGTCCTGCCCGTCCGATTGTTTCGTCAAAGTCTTCTGTCATTTACTGTCAATCACTATGTGTATTTTACACTTTTTCAAGATATTTTTTTAAATTTTCTCTACTTATAAACCTTCCTTGGACTTCCACGAATAATTCAAGACCAAAATTAAGTAAATCGGTCCGTGCGTTCTGGAGTTATGGCGTCAGGAAGGAAAACCCGACTTGATTTTATATAGGTAATAGATAAGTAAGTACTCTTACATTATGGGCATATCCCCCCAGAATGGGACAGGAATCGTGGCTAGATGACTCCTACAATCTGTAAAACCTTACGAGTTTTTTGCTGGTTTTTATAAGAATGTTCTTTTTCTCACATTTGGTCTAGTAGTTAGAGCCTACGATTGTCATTTTCACGCGGCAAAGCATCTAATCTGTCACTCATTGCTAAAGTACCTACGACATTGACAGCTATATAGGCTTTGTCGCGCGCAAAAACCTCACGTGCTATCCGAGCAGGTACTTTATTCTTCTCAACATTTCTATAGCAAATTGACGAATTGACGGCCTGTTGGTCTAGTGGTCAGAGGCCCTGACTACGAAACCGGAGGTTGCGGGTTCGAATCCCGCTAGGGGCAGATGTCAATGTGATAAGCACTGGCATCTGTACCTGAGTCTTGGATGTCTTATATGTATTTATGTATATATGTATATTTATCCGTTGTCTAGTACCCATAACACAAGCTTTGCTTAAAATGGGACTAGATAATTGGTGTGAATTGTTCAAAGAAATTTATTTTTTTATTTAAATTCAACAGTTAGGTACCTACCGGAGGTGGCAATTTGGAATTCCCTGGAATCTAGATCTTATATCCACACAGATAGGGCAGATTTCGGCAGTGATTTACTTAAGGGTCTTCATAATTTTTACAATTTTGATACAAGCTAGCTCTTTACTTAATAATAAATTACGAATTACTTATAACTTAGATGTTTTATAATAACTATAATGTACTTACTGGTACCAACACCTTCCTCTAAAACAAAAGAAATATATATAAAGGTTATAAACTATGGGAAAATGTTGCACGTCGCCATCTTGTATTGAACTAAACGATGATTTAAATTTCAATCAGTAATTTCATAATATTTATCAATATTATCGGAAACGAAACCTTGATAATCTTGATATCGATAATACCTACATTAGAAAACTCTATAAACATTGTCTGTATAATTCTTGAGATTAAATTAATCGTATTTATAAAGCATACTCAGATCAGCGTGTTGCAACGTTTTCCCATATAATTTTGCGCTCCAATAATGCACCATAGCTGAAGTGCACCTATAAATAACCTAAGAAAAATCAAACAAAATCGTAAACGGCGGATCGCTCATAAAAATAACCTTTTAGAAAGTAATTCCAAATTCAAACGGTCTTATATTAAACGGAACAGGCAAATAGCGTGACTAATATCAGTTTTGAAAAAAAATCAATCGTTATTATCGAACCGAGTTGATAGCAACACCGGTAATATTGCAGATTAGTGAGTAGGCAGCGTATTTTATATTACACGACAATATTGTATGTAGATATAGGTTAGTATACTGAAAATGTAATTATAACTCTACTTAAGCTATCAAAAAAATTTCGTCACCTATTTTTTAATTTGTCAATTAAACAAAACAATGAAAGTAAAGTTCCGAGTGTCGTCACACGGTGTCATATTTACATACTTACATATATGTACTTATATACGTTTTTACCACGAAGTGACTTCACTAGCCCCCTCCTCCAGAGGCGTACGTTCAATACAGATATAAAGACACTGCCTACCCTACAAAAAATGCCACACATCATTATTAACAATCCTATAATGTATAAAAAAAAATGTTTTTCTACTCACGACAATTAAATTCTTAACGTAAAATAAAACGTAATACATAACTTACATCCTAATATTATAACCTTATAGCCCCCTCTGCCAAATGTAAACTTGCAAAATCAAAAAATGCGTCTAAAATGTTGATACAGCTTCTCTTAGAAATAGGAGTATAATAGAGGTTGAGACTTTGAGACGTAATCCACACACAGATTTATTCCTCTTAGGCCTTTCCTTAGCCTCTTAAGGTACTTGCCAACTACTTAACATAGGCGTGCCTCGCATACAGGCATAATGCCATTTATGTATGGAGTGCCTACCGAGTACAAATGGCACACAATGCACGCACTTGCTTGCTAGTTAGTACCTTTAATACCTGTATATTTTTGTACTGTACGTGTGTATGTCACTGAACTCCTAAACGGCTGGACCGATTTGAATTTTTTTTTGCGTTTCGATGTCACCCTGGATGATTTAGATTCACAAATCAGGCCGGCAACTGGCGCTATAGTCGGTATTTTCATGCGGTACGAATTTGAAGTCCTAATCCTAACTAATATTATAAATGCGAAAGTAACTCTGTCTGTCTGTCTGTTACGCTTTCACGCTAAAACTACTGGACCGATTTAAATGAAATTTGGCACAAAGAAAGTCTGGAACCTGAGAAAGGACATAGGCTGCTTTTTAACCGACTGCAAAAAGGAGGAGTTCCACGCGGACGAAGTCGCGGGCAGAAGCTAGTATATTATAATACATCGGTTATAATGCATGTAAACTGCATTAAACGGCAGGTGGTAAGTGTGACGCATTAATTAGTGAACATGGGATTTTTTAATACAATGAAACCTATTAAAGATTCGATTTAACAAGCGCAATGAGACTACGTCATGTCGCATACATAGATCAAACAAGCTAAGGCAATTTGGAAAGAAACAACTATTAACGGGCGTATTTTTTTTTTTTTGCTGACGTTTCATTTGTTGACAATAGTCTAACGCTAAAGTAATTTATACTGTATATATCAGCTCAGTAGTGCTACGATTATGGAAACTGTAAATAATCCGAAACGTAAGCACATAATAAAATAAAAATACGCGAGTTAAATCCGTTAATAGTTGTTTCATTCCAATGTGTAATAACCGCGAAGGCATTAGAAATCATTAAGCTCAGGCAATCTCATTAGGTAGAGATTTTTTTTTACCTGGTACCCTTTCTTTATAATATGACACGGAATTAGGGTAGCAATTAGGTTTCCACTGAATTGAGAGATAAGACCTTTTATCTTTCATATCCAGGTAAAATCCCTGCCGCTAACGATTGTGTTGAAATAATGAACAAAAGCAAATATTTTAAATACCTATGTCATTTAGCATTATCTATCACAAGAAATTTGGTTAAGGTATTTTTAGAAATCTTAAACATCTGTGATGCTTGAATTAGTCATGTCAATGAAAACAAAAGAGTGTTATTTTGAACATAAATCTAACGACTTATCGAACAAGTAATTAAGGAAATTAGTTTATTACTTAATACGGGCTGCAGTTGTTAAGCTTCTTTTTAGTAAAGTGCTTTAATTTTTAAGATTTATAAGAAACTAGCGGCCCCGACAGACGTCGTCCTGCCCGTCCGATTGTTTCGTCAAAGATCTGTCAAAGTCTTCTAACTGTCACTTAATGAATAGTAATTCTTCATAAGGCTTCATATATTCCCCGTTTTTTACACATTTTCCACTGTTTCTTCGCTCCTATTGGTCGCAGCGTGATGTTATATAGCCTAAAGCCTTCCTCGATAAATGGTCTATCTAACAAAAAAAAATTTTTGAATTCGAACCAGTAGTTCCTGAGATTAGCGCGTTCAAACAAACAAACAAACAAACTCTTCAGCTTTATAATATTAGTATAGATAATCCCTGACAATTGTACTCGTGTAGGTATGTTATTTTATTTGCTGACGTTAGTCTAGTGTTAGTCTTTCGTCTTAGACTAACGTCAGCTCAGTCGGGCGGGTGCATCCGTTACGCTTGTTAAATTCAAATTTTTGAACAAGGGCGTGCATTTCATATAGGCACAATGGTATAAATATATGGAGTGCCTACCCTGACGTAGTACATACGCGACCCTCACTGCACGCATCTGTGTATGACCAATATATATGTATACCTACTTAGTTGAATCCATTGTAGTTTTATTCCAATCGAAGTCGAGTTTTTATTTACGACTAGCTTCTGCCCGCGACTTCGCCCGCGCGGAGCTCCTCCTTTTTTGCATTTGTTTAAAAAGTAGCCTATGTCCTTTCTCAGGCTCCAGACTTTCTTTGTACTAAATTTCATTTAAATTGGTCCAGTAGTTTTAGCGTGAAAGCGTAACAGACAGACAGACAGACAGACAGACAGACAGACAGACAGAGTTACTTTCACATTTATAATATAAGTTAGGAATAAGTTAGGATTCAGTGCAGAATGTGCTATACAGTTGTCTGTACCCAAGAATATGGGTCGCTCGAGGCGCGGCTAGCATGGCGGTTTCTGTTCCCATTTCACACAACAGTCATTAGGGAAGCGAACGCGATGTGCATGCTATACCGCTGAGCTTTATTGACTAGGTAGTAATGACGAGTTTTGTTTAGCTAGACGAAGTTCCTGAGCGTGGTTGGTGATAAACGATAACAATTGACAACTGAGTAAGTGTAATGTATCAAGCTAACTCAATAAGCAATATCAGTACCTAAATCAGACTTATAAAAACTATAAGTTTGATATTATACTGATATTATTTTTACTACTTTGCTCGTTGGGAAGCTACCTACTGGTTATCGAAATGGATTTATGCATCCAGTAGTAAAGGAAACTACATTTTTGTTATAAAGTATAGCTATTTTTTATTTCTTTACAAAACAGTACAAGTTTAGAGTTCACTCCAAGTTACTTTCATTAAAAAAAAACTTATAAAAAAAACGCAATTTTGGTACCTATACATACCTAACTTAAAAATTAGTAGAGTAATGAATATATTCATTGAGGATATATTTATGATTTTTTTTAAAGAAACGGCGTATGATACCTGTATTCTTCATACAGTTATCGCCGTTTAGTAAATAAAAGAATGCGTTACTGCACTGCATTTTTGATAAAGTATCTATTGTCTACAGAAGCTTGATTAGTTCCACATTCTATTATGGCGGACAAAGAAAAACACAGTTAACCCAAATTAGATTTCCCAGTGACACGACTTAACTGGCGATAGTTCTACTTTTAGGTTAACATATATCGTTGTCATTTCTAAACAGATTAGGTACAAAATGAGACACTTTGTTTGTGCTTTTTTCATTGACTTCTGGTTTCGTTATTTGTCTGTTTATTTACGAGTTTTTTTTAATTAATAGTAAGTAGGCAATGAGAAAATAAACTATTTATAATATATTTAATCATTATAAATTATTAAAACAACAAATTAATCCGCAACACGCTTCGTCAAAAATAATAATTTTAGTTATAGGTACATCAAATATATCCGCAACAAGCTTCGTCTTGAAACATACACAAACAAAAACCAACAAAAACCTATACCAAGTCTGCCCGCGCCTCGAAAGTGCCCATAATGCTGGCCGCGTTTCCTCTCTGGATGGCTATTGAGACCTGCTGCACCAGGTAAGACCCAGCACGAGGATCGCAGCCCCTCCCTCTAAGACGATGCCCAAGCTCTTTGAAAAGGGCTTTAGCTTCGGTCGCCCACGGACCAGCTGTCTCCTTTTTTTACGGACCAGCTTTTTTTAATTGTAAATTAATTAGGTATTTATTCCAGTATGGTATGACAGGCTGATGCTTTCGCGGTTAGTAGGTACCTACATTGGTATGAAAGATCTATAACAAATTTAACTCGCGTATTTAATATCTGGCGTTTCGATGTCAAATCACAGTGGAGCGACATACAGTACCTACCTAGTTAGTTTAAATCAAGTAACACCACTATAAATACCAAGGGTTGTCCCGAACTACTTACAAACTTTGTATAGTTAGTTATAATTTATATTTTATATACTTTTACAAACTATATACGTCGGACTGTTGCACCCTCCGTCTCGTCCTACACGATTGATCTGTCATGACGCTGTCATCTGGTGACCATATTATTTTATTATAATAAAATATAAAAAACTTTCTTAATTAACAAATTTAAGTATTTCATACATATTTACTACCTGTTGCCTGTCATAGCCACGAGGACCCAAACTTTATACTATAGGTACTATGTTGGAGTAGTGCATTGAAAAACATTCTGCCTAAAATAACAAAGGCATGACATTGACGGACTTTTAGTCTATTATATAGATTCAATTCTAACGTTTTCAAACTTTAAAGTCTTTGAAGCTTTTAAGCCTTTATAACAGACTAGCGGCCCCGGCAGACGTCGTCCTGCCCGTCCGATTGTTTCGTCAAAGATCTGTCAAAGTCTTCTGTCACTTCTTCATAAGGCTTCATTTTTTTCCCCGTTTTTTACACATTTTCCACTGTTTCTTCGCTCCTATTGGTCGCAGCGTGATGTTATATAGCCTATAGCCTTCCTCGATAAATGGTCTATCCAACAAAAAAAGATTTTTTGAATTCGAACCAGTAGTTCCTGAGATTAGCGCGTTCAAACAAACAAACAAACAAACAAACAAACAAATATAATATTAGTATAGAAGTATAGATTTTTAGACTAACAACCATAGTTAATCCGATATAATAATCTAATTCCAATATTCTAGGAAGTATCAGAAATTAATATTTACTTTAAACGTTAATGAACTTTGTTTTAGAGAGTGTTATTGAAGGATATCTAATGAGCTCGTATTGTCCTTTGTATTATAATTACTTTTGCTAATGATGTTTTGTAAATAGGGTAGTCATTCGGTGATAGTCAGTTTCACTACCTGACAACCATATCGCTAACGTTGCCCGAATGACAACTCCACTATCATGAATCATGATAAAGCATTATCAAACGTAATACAAACACGGAAAGTTTAATATCCCGCAAGCTGAATAAAACCTAAATTAATACAGCGAGTATCTCAAGATATTACTTAACAAGTTATAATCGTGTCGGTATTCATCTCAAGCGAACTGCATCTCAATAACGAATGCAATACAGCCTAAAATGGAATGCACTTTGCGCTCGTCTGTCTCAAGGCCCTATAGTTCGCTTTGAATCGATGCATTTTTTACGTTCAATGTTTACGTTTGAATTTTTTCACGCGAAGGTCAGACAAGGTGACACCAAGACGTTAGCCCCACGATATGCCCGTGTCTAACCTTATTAAATTAACCAATTAGTATTAAAGATGACTGGGTAATCACGAGATTTGGTTGGACCATAAATAATCTAACTTCACTTGTTGCGGTTCTACCAACAAAAACGTTAAACATTGGAATCAAACTATAACGG
Source organism: Polylopha cassiicola (assembly GCA_038024825.1). NCBI lineage: Eukaryota > Metazoa > Arthropoda > Insecta > Lepidoptera > Tortricidae > Polylopha > Polylopha cassiicola. The sequence goes on from CP149059.1 coordinate 8,101,427, forward strand.
ATTTTATTTTATATTTCATATTAGACTGAGTATCAGCTCAGTCGGCTACGAATATGGGAACTAAGTTTTCGAAACGATCTCAGATCAATGTTCTAAGTTCTATACTAGGTCAATTAATTTAGGTATTTCTTAACGCTCAAGGCCGGCCATCTGATAAGTACAGCACAAACTGTTCATTCTCTTCAAATCATTTTAAAAATTAAATGCTTATCTATACTAATATTATAAAGAGGAAAGGTTTGGAATGAAACAACTATTAACGGATTTAACTCGCGTATTGCGCTACTTTAGCGTTAGACTTTTGTCAGCTCAGTCATGCTACGATTATGGAAACTGTAAAGAATCCGAAACGTCAGCAAATAAAATAAAATAAAAATACGCGAGTTAAATCCGTTAATAGTTGTTTCATTCCAATGTGTAATAACCGCGAAGGCATCAGAAATTATGAGGAAAGGTTTGTTTGTTTGTTTGTTTGTATGGATTGAATAGGCTCAAAAACGGCTAGACCGATTTGAAAAATTCTTTCACTGTTGGGAAGCTACACTATTCCCGAGTGACATAGGCTATAAAAAATTAAAAAAAAGGGATCCATGCGAAGCAGGGACGGGCCGCTAGTTGTAATATACAACTCGTATCATTTCTGGATTAGTTCAAATTCCCATAAATAAGAACACAGTTACGTGGCATATTGTCGTTCTTTTACGCTAATATCGAACTGTAAACATTTCGAAACGTCATCAAATCCGCCAGATAAATTTATAGTGTTATTCCAATGCCAATAAGGGTTATTTTTGCGATTGAAATTCCCTAGTAGATGCAATGTCGCATCGCGGAGGCACGGAAGCGGTGAGCGGCGCGGCCTTGCCGATACGAAGGTGAAAGTCTCAGCAATTACTGAACCTCGACCTGATATTCTCCTATATTTGGACGATTAGCACACACTTCCGGGTTATATGCTATCCTGGGCGAGACTTGGCCCCTATTTCCACGATAAGTTATCCATAAAGTACGTCACACTAATTTCATGATTTTCGAGTGAGATCACGCAACTTAGGACGCCTCCCAACCCTTGTCGGTGACAAGTGATCGAAATCGACAATAATCTACGATGGTTGAATACGCCTTGCATTACACACAATCTTACTAATTGAAGCTACGAAGAGTTATTATTGTAGTGTACCCATTAAAATATTAAATATGAATAGGTACTTAGTTAGAATCTGAGCTGCTCGAAAATAAATAAATTTGATTATTAAGAAAAGTTTGTGTAAAATTTTGACAACGTCAAGAAAGGAAATATTACCTATGTAGAATCGGCACGGCGCCATTTTGTATTCTACTGTATGATATTTTCAAATTTCTCTTTAATCTATATTTCGCACACCTAGATCTAAAGGGATCTAAATCAAAAACCCGAAGATTTGAGTTATGCACATCATCGGATTCTAGCAAAATCCACCTACACTAAAACTGATTTCAGCTAATATAAGTCTGCTAGCTTTATTATAAAAAGTATAAATATATACAGAAAACTCATGCGTGCATATGGACATATTAATCAGTTTCTCGCCTCTCCTGAAAAAGTACCTTTTTTGAGTTAGCTTTCTTTAGATCTAGGTGTGCGATTTATTAAAATGTATCAATCGAAATTCGATCACTGTCTACACTACTTACTATTGTCTTGGTAAAAAAAACATTAGGTATTTCATAATGTTTTTTTATTACTATTAGTGTTGTGCATAAACCGTTTTGAATTTAATATTGTCTTACAAATTTAGTAAAGATTAATTGTGTCCTTTTTTAATTTAATCTGTAATATATAATATATTCAAACAAATAAGGAGATAAATATGATATTACCTAGCGAAGTTTAATATCAAACGTAATAAACTTTCAGTGGGTAAATAAAATCATACAATACTGACTTCGTACACAGATAGGAGGCATACTTTTATATTTTTTTGTGCTAAAACATTAAATTAAATGCCATAAAATACGATGAAATCAAAATTTATACCTAGCTATTACCTATACCACCTACGTGTGAATAAACATTTCAAAAGAGTACCGAGCTTTTTACTTTGGTCCGTTCTGTTTATGCAAGTTCTCATAAATTTTCAAAATGTGAGTAATTAAAAAAAAACATATATAAAACATGTAGGTATTGGCTAATACCTACATGTTTAAGCGATAAGAAATAACATATCCTACGAAAGATATATCTGCTATCTATAGCTTTAGAAAAGTACCAATTAATACTAGTATCAACTCGTACAGGTAGGTATACCTACTTGGATTTTGTAAAATAAGTAGATTTTAGAATTTAGTGGTAAAAATAATAATTTAACATAACCTATGGTTGTGAGTTAGTCTTAGTGTTAGACTATAGTCAGCCCAGTTGGCTACGAACATAGTAGGTACTTGTAAAGATTCCAAAACGTTAGAAAATAAAATGAAATAGGCGAGTTAAATCCGTTATAAATAGTAGTTTCATTCTAAAGTGTAATAACCGCGAAATCATCAGAAAAAAGACTGTAGGAGTTTTCAAATTTTATACATTGCTGTGTATGAAATATACTGCTGTAGATATGAAATATATAATCTTTTGTGTAAGGAAAATTAAATTACAAAACTTGGCGCCAACAAGATTCTGTGTACCCGTCTGGGTTTCCAGACTTTGTTCTTCAGTATTATATTTCAGAGAATACCTATAAAATAAAAATATAATGTCCAACAAAGTTTTAGTTAAATTTTACCCCCTATTTATCTCTATTTATCAAAACGTATGTTTTATTTATACACGTATTTTTAACTGCATCCCCTTTTCACCTCCTTAAGGAATATTTCCGCGATAAAAAGCTGTCAAACTTCCTTCCCAGAGCTCAAACTATCTCTTAACCAAATTTAATTTAAATCGGTTCTACGGTTTAGGCATGAAGTGAAATAACATAACAATGAATCAAAGTAGTTAGGCTTAAGAATTAAAATAACGAAAAGGTCTATATTGTCTATGTTATATTTTGTCTATGGCCACAACTAGCCGCCATTTTTTCTCTTTTCCCGTGACGCTTGTAATAAAAGAACTCAAAATAACTGATGCTTTATTTGCTACATTTTTGACAGAAAATAACTATAATAAAATTCAGAGATTAATGTCTAGATATATTTGTTTGTTTATTACTAAGAAACGTTGGTTACCCAGTTTCTACATTAAAGTTAACAAGATTTCCACCTACCTATCCAATTTCGCATACAAACAAAGTTCGCGTCATACATCATAGCCGCACTAACGTCTAGTTTTAATTTACATCCAACTATTTACAATTATTTATAAGTTATAAACAGTCTTTGAATTAATGATTAGTTACTATTTATTTTTGTCTGTTAAACACGTTAAAATAAGAATTAGGAACTAGATGAATAATTAATGTGGCTAACTCGTTTGTTCAGAACCATTTTATACTTATACATGTCTGATGCTTTCCTTCATTCTTTAGCTATAGTCATCTACACTACTACATATTATTATAAAGACGAAAGATTTGTATTTTTGTGTGAAAAAAATGAGGGATCCGTATTCTTAATACATTGCTAGGTAGTTCACACTTTACAATGTCTAAGTAACAGAAATCGGTATTTTTTATTAATTGACCTCATAATCCTAATACACAAGTGTATGCATAAGATTTAGGGTCCCTAGGAAATTACTTAGTCGTAGAAATTATTAGTTAGTCGAATAAATTTATAATGAAACTAGCTGTCCGCCCCGTCTCGCACGGATTCCTTTTTTTATAGCCTATGTTACTCGGGAATAGTGTAGCTTCCCAACATTGAAAGAATTTTTGAAATCGGTCTAGCCGTTCTGGAGCCTATTCAATCCAAACAAACAAACCTTTCCTCTTTATAATCCTAACTAATATTATAAATGCGAAAGTAACTCTGTCTGTCTGTCTGTCTGTTACGCTTTCACGCTAAAACTACTGGACCGATTTAAATGAAATTTGGTACAAAGAAAGTCTGGTGCCTAAGAAAGGACATAGGCTACTTTTTAACCGACTGCAAAAAAGTCCGCGGACGATGTCCTTTTATTCAAATGCATCAATTTTCAGAAGTAAATATAGGTAGCCATGGGAAAATCTTACCTTTTACCCTAAATTTGACTTTTAAAAACACCCTTTTATAATTTAATGGCAAGTGTATAAAGAAATAAGTGAGGAAGCTTATACATTTGTATTTTGTATAGCATTGCATTATAATTTGAGCGAACGCCAGCGACCAGCTGCGAGCGACCCTCGCGTGCATTCACGCGTGAAGGTGCAACGATTGTGATATTTGAAAACAAATTATAAAATCTTATGGATACAGAATCTGTTTAATGATTGGTCATATAATACTTAATGAAGAACTCTTGGAGTCGGTTAAAATAAGAACGTAAGTACCTATCTTATGGACAAAGAATCAGCTGTTTAATCTATACTAATATTATAATCTATACTAATATTATAAAGCTGAAGAGTTTGTTTGTTTGTTTGTTTGAACGCGCTAATCTCAGGAACTACTGGTTCGAATTCAAAAATTCTTTTTTTGTTGGATATACCATTTATTGAGGAAGGCTTTAGGCTATAACATCACGCTGCGACCAATAGGAGCGAAGAAACAGTGGAAAATGTGTAAAAAACGGGGAAAATATGAAGCCTTATGAAGAATTACTATTCCACGGGGACGAAGTCGCGGGCACAGCTAGTTACTAATAATATTGTAAGTACCTACCTGACGAATTGAGAACTTTTGAAGTTGGTTAAAACAACAAGGAATGTGATCAAACATCTAATATACCTAGACACGGACACATAAATACATATAAGACATCTAAGACTCAGGTACAGATGCCAGTGCTCATTACATTGACATCTGCCCCTAGCAGGATTCGAACCCGCAACCTCCGGTTTCGTAGTAAGGGGCTCTGACAACTAGACCAACAGACCGTTTATTATGGTAGCTTGTCTCATTTATACAGTTATACTTTTTGTATAATGTCAACGAGTCTAAATTACTCTTGAGTAAGGTAAAAAATACATGTCCTATATTTTATTTGCATATTAAGTGGCTTTCGTTACTAAGAAAAACCGGCATTATTGATTTTCACTGATTAATTACTTGGGCGGTATTGTTAGCTTAGCGATGTAAAAATACGTGTGTCTGACTGTCGGTAATTCTGCTACGAATATGGAAACTGGTAAGTTCTCGAAACGTCAACAATAAAACAAGTTCCGACTAACACGTAAGGATTTGTCGCGCAATATAGCATGTGTCACTGTCGCTTATACACCCATTTCAAAAGTATGACAGCACTTTCTCGCGTGCCAAAAACCTTCGTGCAGACGTTTTATTCCAATATCTAATAACTGTGAATGCATCAGAATTTATTATTGTGAATTTGTCAAAAAATCTACCAAAAATTCCGCTGTAAATATTTCCATTACTGTAAATCTAAGTTCGATGACCTCGTGACCATGACGCCATCAATGTGCTCGAAACTCGAGAAAAACAAAAGAAAATGTGTCTTTAACAAATGTGTTTTTAAAATCTTACTTACCTTCCTCAATGACATTTTAAAATCCGACGTTACTTAACAAGTATTTGTATTTAATTAATATAATTAAAACACTTAAGATTATGAGGCCACTGGGTCAATTTACTTTAGATAATGAATCCGTTATCAATGCTACTATGAAGTGTTAAGAATAACTTTTATATTAAGTAAATATATAAATTTCCGCAATAAAAACAGCTAAATAAATAAACCAAAAAACTGTGACAGTAAAAATACGTTTCCAATAATTTGTGGTAATCTAATTGACAAACATAAAAACATTCGTTATGCTTATTGTAAAGGGCGGTCGCGGAGCACAGCGAAAAACGGACGTTGCCCTTTTTCTATTTGTCTCTGTCGCACGCGCGTAGTAATAGTGCCCTCACGCTCGCACAGTAACCTTGAAGCGACCGCCCTTTAATAATAAGTGACTATTAGAATTGCAATGCGTATGTAATCAATATAAAACTAAGATTCTTGACAAGTTTATAGTTCAAAATTGTCACTTATGACCGACAATTGTAGCGGTGGTGAAATAGGGCCTAGTGAGATTTAAAACACATCCTACTACTATTATAAAGGCGAAAGTTTGTAAGTATGGATGTATGGATGTTTGTTACTTTTTCACGTAAAACCTACTGAATGGATTTGAATGAAACTTTACCACAATATAGCTTATACATCAGAATAACACATAGGCTATATTTTATAACGATATAGTGTAAAATACTAATCGTGCGCAGACGAAGTCGCGGGCAGAAGCTAGTATAAACATACAAATAGCCATTGCAGCAAATAATACGAAAAATGATATTGGATTGATCGAATGAATGATGTTTTCAGTGCAATGAGTTTCCGTGATATTGAACGCGTAATTCAACAGAATAAAATAAGTATAAGTAATAATCATTGTACATTTAGTCATATCAATTTTGATAAATAAATAGGTAGGTACAGTTCCTTTTATTTTTGTACTAGCGACCCGCCCCGGCTTCACACGGGTGCTAAACCTTCCTCTAGAATCACTCTATCTATTAAAAAAACCGCATCAAAATCCGTAGCGTAGGTAGTTTTAAAGATTTAAGCGTACATACGGATATAGGGGTAGAAAAAGCGCCTTGTTTTATACTATGTAGTGATAATTTGGCTTAACTATCAATTAAAATTAACTTTATTTTAAGAGGCGTGTTATGATATTAGTAGAAAATAATATACCTACGCATGTTAAATCTGTAATAATTATTGTATTTCAATGTGTAATAACCGCGAAAGCATCAGAACTTATTACAGAAACTCTTTAACACGTGGTATTATTTATTCTTTTCGACAGAATTTTCTCAAATCACCATTTTGCTAATGCTTGCTAAACAAAATAAATTTTTATTAACTTGTAAACTGTCTACGTCATCAAACGATTCACCTAGCTACATGTAAAGTATTCAAGTTTCTTTAAAAATAAGTTTAAAGAGTTCCAGTATCGAAGGCAAAGCTTTCTGACCCCTTTGAGTTCTGAATATTTTACTGCCCCAGTAAAACTCCGCTCTTTCATGAGAAATACACATTTTCCTTGTAGGTGAGGGGAAATTGATTGTACGTCAAAAGTGACATCATTTCGCTCGTGTCATTCTGGGCCTTGTCATTTGAAATGTAATCATTATCAGTGTTTTTAACATTGAAAAAAAGATCACGACGAATTTTAACCACCTCTGTTTTTGAAGTGGTTTTAGACGGGACCTTCTTTTCTATACTAAAATTATAAAGAGGAAAGATTTTTTTGTTTGTTTGGATTGAATAGGCTCCAAAATGGCTGGACCGATTTTAAAAATTCTTTCACAGTCGGAAAGCTACACTATTCCCGAGATAGCTAGCATAGGCTATAAAAAAAAGGATCCGGGTGGATAGCTAGTTTTATAATAAGAATGAGTTTATTTAGTAGACAATAAGTATATAGTTCCTTGGAATGAAACAACTATTAACGGATTTAACTCGCGTATTTTTTATTTTATTTTAGCTAACGTTTCGGATTCTTTACAGTTTCCATAATCGTAGCATGACTGAGCTGACAATAGTCTAACGCTAAAGTCATAGTTGTTTCATTCCAATGTGTAATAACCGCGAAGGCATCAGAAATTATTATCTAGTTCCTATTTTAAGTACAATGCATGTCGACTGAAAAGGTTTAAGCTAAGTATTGATGTTGCGAGGGGGGACACAACGTTGATTTAGCACACCTGAACGATGACACTAAGACACAAAATACACTAGACACAAACATAGACGTGTAATTTGAAATGATCAAATTGCATTAATTGCAGACGTAGCTACGTTTACTTTTACTACTACAGATAGATTCCGATTTCACAATCTTTACTAGCGACTCTCCATTAGCGTCGCTTATGGGTTTTTCTTTTGCATATTTTTTACTGCTTACGTCTGTAGGTGTACCTACGCGTGGCACTTACGTAAAACTAACTGCACTCCTCTATCTATACTAATATTATAAAGAGGAAAGGTTTGTTTGTTTGTCTGGATTGAATAGGCTCCAGAACGGCTGGACCGATTTCAAAAATTCTTTCACTGTTGGGAAACTACACTATTCCCGAGTGACAAAGGCTAAAAAAAAGATCCGTGCGAAGGCCGGGGCGGACAGCTAGTAACTTATATTTTTCTAGTTAATATGGATAACCGCTATATATTCTTAAAGACATACGATATTTGAATATATGAATTGCTATTGAATAAATCATAGCATACTATATTCGTCGGTATGATAAAAAATGTTAGTATGACTATAAACAAGCGCAAATATATGTTCCGACGAGCCGGCGATATGCAAATTTAGCGGTTTACAGTGTCTTAGTTAAATACTAACATATAAACATATTGTATATATAATGATATTTTTGTACAAAGACAAGAGTAGAAAAATTTTTTAGACCCCCAGTGGGATTCTAAAAAATTTTTCTACTCTTGTCTTTGTTCAAAAATATAATTATAATTAAAAACTAATGGTATTGAACCAAAAATATCAATCGAATTATCGATTGATAGATCGTAGTTAATATTGTATATATATACCAACTTTTTAAAAGTACCGACGTCAATTTTTATCGATCAATAAATCGAATAATTTCTAATACCTTCGCGGTTCTTACTCTTATTACACATTCGAATGAAACAACTAAGTAAGTATAACCAATTTAAGTCAGATATTTTATTTAATTTGTTGCCGTCTCGAAAGTTAGTTCCCATATTCGTAGCACGACTGGGCTGACGATCGTCTAAGATAAGCGTAAGACTATCAAACAAAATAAAATACGCAATTTAAATCCGTTATAGTTGTTTTATTCTAAAATGTCCACTTGTCTCTTAGTTTGAATAATCAGTTCCCTTAGACAAGTGACATTTGTTCCCGAATGTCGATTGTCACTTGTCCAAAGGGCACTGCATTTTCTTCCCAACTAGTAACGATTTTAAAATTGTTCACATTGTGTCTTGAATTTGCCGCGCTGTCGGTGTAGTAGCTAACTTACAATTAATGCAGTTACGCTCTCAGCCTTGAATTTCAATTGAGCAATAATTTTGTGATCACGCGTAATCAAGTACAATTAATACAGGTTTAGTTTTTAATCTTTACGTTACACTTAGCGACATTGCTTCTGTAGCTTTCTGCGATTCTCTTCGCGTTCTTGTTTTGTATCATTCGTATAATCTCCCTAAAGGCTTTTATTAGTATTAAAGCCAAGGACCGCGGAACCGCCGACCAATTTTCATTTAGTTAATAAATCCCGTTTTAATTCCGTAGTCATAGTTTTCGTTTTAGACGAAACAAAGAAACTTCTGTTAGCGATTGAAAAGAAACGTTGTATGAATTGAATCGATCGGGTTAGCCGCATTCCTGGCGGTATTGAGTCATTCGTGAAGATGACTAATGAGTGTAATGTTTCTTCAATTTAACTTGGTAAGAAACCCTGGAGTTTCCGATTGCAACCGTTCAATTCTCATTTCGACTCGGATAATTTTTGTCTCGACTAGTTGAAGCAACAGAAAACAACGTAGGCGGAAACTGACGATCACGCTCATTAGGCAATGCGCGTAAAGGAACGAACCAACGCAATAGAATATGGAAAATACAACAAAGAGCTGTTCCCACTTGTTCCTTCTGACATTTAACGGTATCCATCGATGTAAACTGGATTAGATGCGCGATTGAAGATGATATTTAGAAAAAGGTCAGTGTTGAGTCGGGGTATAAATAAAAATTATCAAAAAGGCATACGGATTACAGTAAGGATAATGAGGTATCCTTTGCGAGGGGCGCATCGGGGGAACCTCCCCTCCCGCACCCTATAAATCACCGAACTTACTTATGTATGGGAGTAGCAGAATCAGTTTGGCGCGCGTCGCCGACCAAGCCGCACGCCTCAGGAGCTCGCCAGCTCTCTCGACCTCTCGCCTGTTTGGACAAGTGTTAAGTTGATCGTTTCATGTGATACAGCTTGTTGAGGTTCGCATTATGTTTAATTAACCGTTCGATTTGTACACTTGTGTTCAAGTTGTTATTGTTTTTAACGCTTTGGATTACTGTCAGAGGATTCTTCGGATTGACACTTTTTATTAACAGGTAATTTGTTTAATTATTTTTTTGAACTTTTTTTTGTTTGAAGTTTTAGGTGATATTGATGCTTGCTACTCGTGCGTAGACAAAGACATAGTGCCAATGATTTAAACTTTTCAATAGTTTTTACTGTTATATTATGGGAGGTTTTGAATGCTGGGCAATTACACGCGAATAAACTTTTTGATTGGCGTGACATAATCGTTCTTAGTCTCTCTTTTGAAGAAAATTATTCTTCTTAATCGGTTGCATAAAACATATAAGTGTTCAAATTATGAAAAATATTTTAGCAGATTATTTTAAATGATAAATTGGGTCTAATTTAATTAAAAAAAGATATGCCTACTTATTTATTTTATTGGAATAAATAAAGTAAGTAAAATATATTTTTTTAAGGATTTTATGAAATATTCAAAAAAGCCAACCTAGGTAATATTTAATAAAATAATCGAGTTCAAATAAAATAATTTATATATTATAACAAAAACCATATCTTCATAAATTGACTTTATAAAAGTCCGTAACTATTTATTTTATGATAATCTAGGTATTGAGGACGTAGTTCTTTTGTGAAACTCGAATTTACCTGACCAGCCCTTTTTGGCTGCGGTTATTATAACGCTACCCGTCCCTCTCACTTTTCTCACAGGAGTGAGCGAGACAAAAACTAGCTGTTCGAACTCGATGTCGACTTCTACTGCCTCATTAGGAAATGCCTTTGTAATTTCTACATTTTCAATTATGATTGTTTTAACGACATTTATACCTTACCTACCTCATTTTGTCATTTAGACAACAAAGAAATAAATTAAGGCGATTTGATAATTAATGATGAACTTGGTGTAAATTAAACAAATATAGAGATAGGTACTTGATGATATCATTCCATTTCCGTTTGTTAATCTTACTTATGTTTATAAATTTCTTCGAGTTGTTCAAAAACATTAGCATTATTAACTTCTTATCGTTTATTAACGTCTTTGTCCTTGACATCTAAAATTTCATTAAAAATGACCTAAATTTCAACGCGGTCGTAGTTAGGTAGGTAGACATACTATTGTGAAATTGCTAGACTAGTATTCGGATCTGACCCCGCCCAAATTTATTCACCGTTATTTGTCCGTTAAATTCAGTCCCGGTCTCGAGGCTCAGTAATTATCCAAAACCAAGAGGCACAACTCGAAGGCTTTACTTTTTAGGTGTTTCAAAAGTTAACAAAGGTTTTTGGATGACTGAAGATTTTAACCAATTAAATTTTGATCGCAAACTTTCTAGATTATGAAACAAGTTTTTGTTGCCATGTCAGAAACTGAAGATTATTTTAAAGAGATTTAACGGTTACAAAAAGTGATGAAATTATAATAATGTCATCTACGTAAACGACTTTGGTGAGAATGTTTAAATTTATAAAAAGTACGGGACGTATTTTGTAATTTACAGTGGCAAGCGATATAGAAGGTTAATTAATAATTGGTTAAAGCAACCACACTCTAGTTTCACTAAGTAATTAGTACAAAAATCACAAGCTGAATCTGCTGAAAGGTGATCTGTTTGATCTATTTCGTACATTTACTTCAAAGGAAAACTAAAACTACGTAATTATTTATTCTAGTAATGTCATTACATAATACATTATATAACCAGTCTCAAATACCTAAAAACTCTTCTGTAATAGTCCTTTGTCTTGGAAATTTCCAAGGCCTTGGAGAAACTAGATAGGTACAACTAATTGGTCATATAGGATTATTTTACCTGCTCCATTTCAATGATTACTTTTAATTTCAAATGATTTTCCTGAACTTTAAGATCTAATTTGTCGAAACAAAATAAATATAGCTCTTTACATTATGAACAATTTCATTGAGCTATTGATTTTAAGTGACTTCCTTCCTATAGACTGACTCGCAAAATTTCCAGCAATTGATTTCTGAATCACTCTTTTTGAAGATGGTGATTATGATTTTTGCGAGCACCATCGCGTTAATTGCGCATGATAAGGAAACTGTCGCTACTGTAATACATTCTATAAGTACAATACTAACTTTGCACCCGTGGGAAATGTTCCAAGAGCGGTCCTAGCTTCCTTAGTGCGGAATGGAGCCTTAATAAAGTTCCTGTTAACCACCTATTTTAGTAGCTGAATGCAGGGGAATTAGAAAATTCAGGAAATTTTTGCAGTTTAAGGAATTTTCGAATTTTGCTTGCTTACAATTCCATGTAACCTATTTAATCTAGAACGATCTTGAACTGTAGAATCCAACAGTAGTATAGCCTTGCATTCTTTAAATGTTGTCACTTTAAGAAGCATTTTTCCTTTTTTTGATTTGCAATCGTACCTATAAGAAATGAATACACTTACCTAAATAACATAGATTAACTAATTATGAAAACGTAATATGTTAAAATACGGCAGCGCTATCTAAAAACCTTATATCGCAACGACTAATGACGTAATTACTGAGCTAATACGTAATCTTTTCATGCGTAAATTCCTCCTACTTGATTAAAATGTTATATTATTATTGTATTAGGTTCATAATCAAACTATCGGTTTGGGGAGTTTAATAAATTCTTTCAGTTAATCTAGATGTTACATAAAATGGAATTCCCATCATATGGGCCTGGATAGAGAGTAGGATCTTATATCTATTATCTAAAACCTAAATGACTTTCGACAACTGATATTAAATACATTATTATGAACTAGCATATCTCCATTATAAAGGAAGTTATGTACAAAGCCAATAACTTTTAAAAGAGCGTCGACTACGTGGCCATTACGGCTGATTTATTCATGTGGAACGTCCATTGTCTGCTGTCCTATCGGCGATATGTACTGCCTTACACACAAGGTGTAATGTATTTACCAGTATGGTAATTCTGATTAGTCCTCTTGATAAATTACGTGATTTCAGGCCTCACGGGCCCCTGTCGACATTCTACGGTTTCATTTAGAACGGTTATTTCTCGGCACAAAGTTTTCGCTGTTGAATTCGTATTATACTTAGTTAAAAGTTCCCGTGTTTTATTCTAACGAAGTGACTATAATCGCGGCGGAATAGATAAGACTTTATCGTCCTGTTTCTTAAAGTCAGAAAAGGTTGTTTAAATTAGTATTTCAATTATTGTCTCTGTTTTATTACTATTTTGAATTCCATTCTCAGTTATCACGTACATGTATTTGTTAACATTCCTCAGCAACATCTTTTAAATATCAGCAATTTTCTCATGATCGGATTATATGGTGACCTAGAAACGGTTTAATTGTAATACAAGCATACGTTAGATCTTCAGACATTCAATATTCATTGCATAACTGTTGATCGAACGACTTTATAATGATTACATCATTTCAATATTGGTATTTATTTGGATTAACAATTTTCTCAATTGTATTCCAAAATATATATGGACGATCAACATTACATAACTCTTAGAATTTGATTATCTTATCACTGTTTAGTGTTTTGTGTGCAGTTAATGGCTTACGATAAGCACCTTATAGATTGATAATTATTTTAATAAAGGGAGATTGGTATATTATTTGATCAAACAGCTGTGTATTTACGGGAACGCTGATACCAAGATATATAAAGTACAACAGATGTAGGTGCTAGTTCCCCATTTACCTTCAATTGAGTATTTCTTCGTATCAAAGCAAGGCCAAACCTTCACAGGCGTATTACACTTTATTTAAGCTCGCTACTTTCTGTTGCCTCGCTCAATTTTGTACAGTAATTATGCAAGTGAAACTAACATTCAACTGTCTTTGTGTTTTGGTTATAAAAGACAGTTTGTAATCTACACTGAGTTGCTTATCGGGGCTATTAGGGGCAAGTTAGGGCCAAGAGAAAGTGTTTATCTACTTTTTAATAGCACTCCATTTCTTTCAAGTGTCGTTTTTATATCAATGTGAATTTCCATAATCATGTTAGTTTGCTTTGAATATAAACCACACTCGACATTTGCGGGCTACAACTCAGATCCCGGAACCCACCCCAACGCCTACGTAAGTACTTCCAAGATCTCTGTAAACAGCTTACACCGATATCAAAGAATGAGCGAGTTCACATTTCTCCGATACGGCTGTTAGACACGAAACTAAAATTAAATGATCACGCGCGTGTTAAAAATGTAACCAATATTTTAATAACCGTTCTATAATTTTTAATAACTTTAAGTAGGTATTCTCTTTGAAAGCGATCTCGTTACGATCAACATTATTTGAAATTTAATCGCAACGAATACTCAGTACCAATGTCCACATTAATTCAAAATCATCGGAGACCAATTCGAAACTAAAACAATGATCGAGAGGCGCGGTTAGCGTAACAATGCAAACTCGTATCACAAACATTCGACAACGATTGTTGATAAGCAATTTCCTTATTTACCTACCGTGTGTTTATCCGTCAGTGTCACCCACTTAGATAATATCAAAAGCGCTTCGGAAGAAAAAAATGGTCGCGTTTTGGGCGCATTTTGAGCGTATGAGCGTTTCATGCGGCGTGCTCGTGCGAGACAGAGAAGAAAGCGCAGGTAGTAGGCAACCTCGGAAGAGTCGAGCAAGATTTATTAGATCGTAACTCGACGAGCGGGGCCGGCGACGCCCGGCGCACTGTCGCCGCGGCTTCAAAAAACGGTCAAGTGCGAGCCGTGGCCCACAAGGGCTCACTAACTCGCCCATTGTCCCTATTTTACTTTGAATGGGTTTGCAATAAATTTCCGAGCTAGTGTGCAAACTAGAGCTGAACTTTGAAGTTGCGACACGTAATGGCGACATCAATATTGTTTAGAGTTTTGGTACAGATATTGTATTATGCGTGCTAAGTGCTTGTCACGATGGCTGGTCGTAAATACGAATACATAATTTCCAACGCAGTCTCTCAGTAATCTTTGTCATAAATAATGTTATGGGAGTCAATAAAATCACTTTCTTGAAGTTGGTTTGTGAAATTACGTTTACCGCTCTTAAAAAGTGCATAGGTTGAACCAAACTAGAGTTCGCTTGCAAAAGTGCCAAATATCCGGTTTCTGGGTCAAGCACTTCGAAAGTTGCAGGTTCTTGAATTTTCCATAAGCTCTCATTGTCAACTATACGGAACACTTGAAAGAAGTTCAAAATATTTTTTCAATATTCGAGCTTATAAATAGTCATCGACAATTAATGATATTTGAAACATTATCGGTAGGATGAGCACGAAATATTTAGAATGATTTACACAAATAATCGTACACTAGCTTTGTTTGATTAACATGGATTTCTACCGTTTAAATAATACGAAATGAGCTGCTGTTATCGAGAGTACGATTGTTTTAAAACAATTCACTGCCGTCACAATACATAATAAAAATTTGTTGTTAAAGTTTCCTGTAAATTCCATTAATTGGAAATTATCGATACAAGGAAACATTTGACTTTAAAATCTTTATAGTTATACCTGCTACAAACTATAGTTTGTCACTTATAGGTATTTGTATAATGCTTATTTTAAAGACTAGACGTAAGCACCCATTTTTAAACCTAAACCACGTTGCAAGGACTTTCGATAATAAGATTGCTCTGCCAAGCCTGTACTGAATGACATTCCGCTTTTGTTCACAATGAACATGTCAAATGTTTACATGAATAAATATGATACCCGGTGTTCCAAGTTACATAAGATTTTGCCTTTATAATATCTGTTATAAGCAGGACACAAATAGTTATATTTTATTTGGTTACTGGGTTGGGAATCTAAGGCTCATTGTTCAACCTTGAGAGTACTTCATATTACCTCGTTATCCCGAATTTACTTGTTGCGTCTTATAAAAATACCTCAGATACAATGATTTTGTTAATGTTGGCATTTCAAATTGAAATAGGTATTTATTTGATACCTTGTAAGGTAATTAAATAATTTCCTCCATCGTTAAATATCAACAAGTCCTCTCTCGGATCTTGCCCGTTTGGACATGTCTGGCTGACCTCCGCTACGATTTCACTTTTATAAAAATCTTCGGCGACTGTTGTGGCTTGCAATGTAAGGCCAAACAGAGCGTCGTGACCGTTCGTGAATAGAGTCGAGAATGACGGAGCGTCGACGTCACCGGTTTCCTCTCCACTCGACGTACGTAGCCGTACATGAATGACGCAATTGGCTTTTTCAATGTCTTATCTACAGCAAAGTGAAGTATGTTGTCATTGTCATTCGTCGAGCGAACGCCGCGGTGCGCACGCGTCGCGCCGAACGCGGTTTATTTTTGTTTCACTTCTCTTTTTTAACTTTTTCATCGTCGAGGACAAGTGACGAGCGCGCTAGCGTCGTGCCAGTGTTTTGAACTTTACTTGTGTTGTGTGACATTGAGAGTCACTTTGTTTAATCGGGTCTCAGTGAATTACCGATCATGCTGGTGTCCGGAGTTTTTGTCTTGACTCCTGATATATATTTCAGGTGGGTGTTCGAGAAAAAGTGTGTCGTCGTCAAGGCGTTTGCCCACTGTGCGGCGCCGAGGTTTTAGAGCTCCTTTGTTTTGCTCGCGAATCAAGCGACGATAATAACAGCCGTAATTAAAACAAGTTTGTTTATCGCCAGTGTGAAATAAGGTCGTGTAATTATGTTACGCTATCTTTACCTTAACGACGTGCGAGTTCCTTTTAGACTTTTACTATCGACAAATAATTACCTTATAAGGTGTTTCCGCCTAGATTTATTGACTATTTTATATTATCACGGAAAAATAAAATATAAAAGACCCTACTGTATTGCTTCAATTTATTTAGAGTCTCAATCATCGTTAATCATCATTTCTAAAGTGATGTCCCTCAGGTTTTTCCATTCGTCAGCATGCTAAACGGAATATTTGTTTGTTACAGAATGACGCCTCAGGAGGAGCGCGAGTCAGCGCGCGACGCGGGGCTGGCGGCGGCGCTGGAGGACGAGATGTTCGGCCCGCCGCGCACCGAGCCCGCCGCCGCGAGGCCCAAGCTCTCCATGATCTCAGCGCGGCTCCGCGCCAACGAGGAGCGCAAGCGCGTCATCGAGATCTGCTCACAGAAACTAGAGAACATAGAGGACCCGGCGCGCGACCTGCGCCGCTCCGTCTGCATCAACAACACCTACTGCCGCCTCAGCGAGGAGGCGCGCCGCGAGAAGGAGGCCCGCCGGCGCCGCGCGCGCGAGGAGTGCGACGACTCCTGGGTCGGCAAGAAGGCCCGACGCGCCGTCGAGGACGAGTGTCTCGCCCTTCTCGACGCCATCCCCGAACTCGGCGACGCCAACCTCGGCTGCGCTCAGCTGGCGCGCCAGATGCCGCGCTCCGACGCGCTGCTCCCGCCCGGCCTGCTCACCGTGCTCGACTCGTGACCGCGCCGCCCCGCGCACCTCCACGCGCCGCTGTGAGCGCGTCGAGTGAACATGCTCGCGTGACCCCGAATGTGCTCGAGTCGCTGACCGCGTTACCGGACGACGCGTTCGGGAGCCGCGGTCCCCGGCCGCCCTGCCGCCGGCCCGGCCGCCGGTCGACCGCAGGACGTCGCGGACGATAGACGGACGATTCGTTGTCGAGAGGAGTACTTACTGTGTTAGCGTGTTTTTTTATTATTTAGTGAAAGTTGCTCAGGCGCTGCCGACGGGCGCGGTCCAATTAGCGTTCGACGATTTATTTTTATTATCGGTCGGAGGAGTCTGGCGGCCGGTCGGCTGTGACGTCGCGCCGCGCCGAGGACTTCGCGAGGAACCGGACGATTAGCGTCGGAGAACACTTACGCGATGATTATTATGTTATATTATTGTACTGTAAATAATTTAAAAGATAATAGTGATTAAGATATAGTGCAAAACGACTGGGAACGGGTGCGCCTAGGCTGAAGTTTCGTGCTATTTTTCCTCTCGGGAGGAGACGCGGCCGGATTTAATCCCGCATAGGAAGTTGTCGTTGAAAACACTGGATGGACCGAAACAAAGACGGTCTGTAAACATCCGATCGTCGTCACGTAGAAATGGAAAGTAAAAGTAACGTGCATTGCGTTGCAGAGCGGAGCGCGAGCGCGGTGCTGCCGCTAGCACGAGTACCTTGTTCGGGCGCGCGCTGTACCTGAGTGGGTACATAATCCGCAACTTGCCCAAGTAGGCAACAAGTTTCTGTCGATGACAGATAACTGATGAGATTTTTGTTTCCCGAGAACAATGCGTAGTACCTATATTGCGCGCATTTGCGACGTAAACAATCGTCACTCAACTATCGCGTGTAACTATGTAAGTAGAGCCTGTTCACTCGTTACGAAATTATTGAATTGCAAGTTTACGTCTTATTTCGTTATTATTTAGGAGTTTTAGAACTGTTACCTCGGGTCGAGTCGCCGTTTCATATTTTATTACCTCATGTTAATAGTGACAAAGATTTACTCGCGTATTAAACGCGATCGGTTGTCATTGTTAATTTTTAGTACCTATTAGACTAAGAAAATTTTAATGAAAACGCAAGACCTTATCAAACGTCGGTTGTGCAATAAGTTTGTGAGCAATCAATCGGTAGATTGTGCAATTGTAATGAAGAAATGGTCGTCGGGTTTACTTAGTTGTCGTTCTTTAAAAATCTTAATGGTTGCGAAATTTGGTGGCCCGTTTTGCCCCTCTGAATGGTAAATAGGTACCTGTGGGAGGCGCGGGCCCCAGCGGGCGTGGGGCGGCCGAGGGGGGCACCGTTCCCAGCACTCCTGTGATATTAGCCTAGCCTGTGTGTCGTATTTGTGCTAGATCCCCGACCGACTTGTTTGGACATTTGTGCTATGTATTAAAAATCAGCTTCGAAAAATTGATTCCCTTTTATTGGCCATTTTTTACGGGTTAACCGGTTATTGAGGTCGTTTGATCGGCCGAATTAGCATTAGAAATTTTGACGTGTAAAATTGTAAGTAGTGTTTTTTTTGTAATCTGATGCGTTTGAATGTGAACTCAACGGGGAATGTATTGTGTGAGTTTGTAGTCACATGGCTTAAGTCTAAATTCCCTTTTGGGTATGGTGGCCAATAAGTGATTTACAAGTCGGACTCCGCACTGAGGGGTGTTCAAACATAGCAAACGCTCAATAACTCTGTTGAGTGATATTGGAATTGCGACCAAATGTATTTTACAAATGAATAACGCACATAACTTTAAGCAGTTTGTCATCGTAATGTAATTCTATTAGTCACGAAAGAGGATTCTCAGGGAGGTATTTAAATAATGCTGTCATTCTCGTCACAAAGGCTTGAGTTTTGGCGACAACTCCGACTGTCTTGGAAAAGTTTTTCGCGCAAAAAATCGACTTTTAGCCTATTCTTATATCGATAGCCACTTTTCTAGTCCCAACTTGCTCGACTTTAACTCTAGCAAACTCATTGCCATAGTTTTTCGTGTATTTATCGATATTTTTCAATAAAGAAAGAAATTTTCCTGTAGGTACTTAGCGTTGTTACTGGTATAAACATATCAATTTGATTTCCTTGTTCTGATGCTTCTTGGAATATTACTTAAAGACCTTCTTGATGTTGTCGAGGTCGCTTAGCGGGTATGCTGACAGAACATCTGTCACTGTCACCCTTCATTGTATTGTATAAGAAGAACAGAGATAGTAATATGAAATAGAATCCGAGCGTGGCTTTTAGAAACGAAAGTGAGATTTTTAGTGAAATAAATAATACCGAGCCTCTAGTGTAAGAACATAGTCGACTGAGTTTTTTTTAAATAGCAACGATTTTTTTCTATTTTAAGTTAATGTTCAAGTTTATTCGCTACTTTTATAGAAATATAAATGTACTTTCAAATTATTATTTCGGTAATTTGACTGTGATAAATAATTTTGAATCGCGAATTTGTTGAATCTAAAATTTGTTGCGTTTTAGTTACAATTTAATTTGTTATTTTATTTGATTTCTATTATCGGTTTTACGGTCGTTTCTATTTCTCACCGACTAATTACTGTGTATGACAGCCTTAATTAAAACGAGTAGGCTGTAAGGTTGGCAACACTGGATAAACCACCTTTTTTCGTTTTATCCTTTTGTCGTTAATCGTACAAATTTAAGCGAGAGATGTCATAATACTCAATCAATGAGGGCCACCGCGTGTCAGAAATCTGCTAGATGCGCTAGTGTAGAATGAGGTTTAGCTGTCATGTTCCACCAATGAGAGGCAAGCTACTGGCCTGTGATTGGTACATGACAGTTGGACCTCATTCTACACTAGCGCATCTAGCGGATTTCTGACACGCGGTGGCCCTCATAAATCAATGTTGTCAATATAATATTGTTATTCTATGTTTTCAATTGTAACACTTCCAAATCAAAGACTTAATAGTTAGTCTTATTTTAGTTCTCAATCTCTTTTATTGTTTTTCTGTACAAAGGAGATGCAATTCTTCGAAGCATATAAGAAATTAAGATAGGCATAGTGGTCAAAATATATTATTTTGGCTACTATTAAATGATAATTAGTCAATTTAGTAATAAGAGGCGAGGATTGTTCGATATGTTGTACAGTTAAGAAAACGTTTTGTAAATGTTATTATAATTTTATTATGATTAGCTGCTATTTTATGAATGTTTCCTGTCTTAAATTAAGAAATGATCATTAAATAAATATTACTTAAACAATATATTTCTTTTTTTATTAAATATCTTTCCTAACCACCCTATCTTATCAAACTCATATCTTATGGAAAATGATTCCGGGGATAAAAACTATCCTGTTTTTCCTAGGACTTATATCTGGATACCAAAGTTCATCAAAATTGATTCAGCTATTTAATCGTGCAGAGGGAATCTATTATTTAATAGTACTTACCTACTTTTTCTCAGTTTATGGGTTTAGAAGCAGTAGGCAAAGGGAACTGTTAAGGGATTTTTGCAAATTCTTCCCCTAAGGGGCTAAAACTTTGCATCTTCAACTTTTTAATTCCTTTGTAGATTTACTTGAATCAAAATAAATAGTTTAGGGTTATAAATATGTATGTAGGTATACTTATTGAAAAATGTGGTTTAATTTTTTTGATATTCAACCCCTGTTAAAATAAAATATGTGGTAATACCGTAAAAATTAATGAACATGTGAATAAAAAAAATATATGGGAAGTTTTATCCTTGTAATTAAAATGAGTAGATCGATATTATTTTATAAATATGAACAATTCTTAAAGAAAGTTAGTTCCACATTGGAAAAAAAAATCCTAGTGTACCTATATTAATTTTATTCTGACGTTTCGAGAACTTTACAGTTCCTATAATCATAGCAGACATATATGGGAGATGTGAAGGTTTCGAAACTATAAAATTAATATACTTACTTGAATTAAATCAGTTATTATGGATTATTCCAATGTGTAATAACCGCGAAAGCAAGAAATTGTTAACTTTTCACATATATTTTTCTATAAATTCACTTGGAAGTCATTGGAAGTTGAAATCTGTAACTAGGTCGAATTCGTTAGACTTGCATAAATCATCAATCGTGGGTACAATCATTACAACATTATGAACCTTATATCAATGGAAGAAGGTGCACAATAGACGCGGAAACGTATTTTCCTTGTATAAAACGTACCCTTGAAACTATATGGAAAACCCGTGTATATCAAAAGGTAATTCAGAATTGACTATCAACTTTTCTAATTTACAGGGAAATCAGGAAAATGTCGTTTTTGATCGTTTGATACGCTGTCATTGACATCTCAAACTATGTAGGTATATTTACCTACTTAATAATTTCTGATGCCTTCGCGGTTATTATACACTAGCTTCTGCCAGCGACTTCGTCCGCGTGGAATAGTTATTTTCCCCGTTTTTTCCACATTTTCCACTGTTTCTTCGCTCCTATTGGTCGCAGCGTGATGTTATATAGCCTAAAGCCTTCCTCAATAAATGGTCTATCCAACAAAAAAAGAATTTTTGAATTCGAACCAGTTCCTGAGATTAGCGCGTTCAAACAAACAAACAAACTCTTCAGCTTCATAATATTAGTATAGATTGGAATGAAACAACTTTAGACGGATTTAACTCGCGTATTTTATTTTATTGGCTGACGTTTCGGAGCCTTTACAGATTCTATAATCGTAGCACGGCTGAGCTGACAATAGTCTTATGCTAAAGTGATTATGTTCAATCCGTCTAAAGTTTTTTCATTCCAATAGTTACCTATCTATTTAAATCAATGTGTAAAAAACTTAAGTGAAATAGTCTCCTGGTACTGGTACAAATACCGTCGAAATTGATATTAAATAACATGAAATTTGGTACCTATTAGAAACTTTTCTAACACTTTAAGCTGACTCTTCTAACATTGTATAAACAAAGACATTTTTCGCTTTTCTTAAAAAAATCACTTTTCTGAGTTACACCTGTTTAGATCTTGGTGTGCGATATGTAGAAAAAACCTTACTTCATAAACATAACGAACTAAGGCCTTTATACTATTACCATTTATTCCTAAAAATGATATCTGATACTTTCTACCCGTCCTTCTCTTACTCATGTTACAAATAAATTGAAAGAAAGAGACAGAGCAATACGTTCACAGAATACTACAAGCAGAAGGCTTATGTAGACTGTTACAATGCACCGTTAGAGGTAAAACAGCGCAAGTCACAAGCCCCTTGTATAGGAACTACGACTTTCTATCACGGACGGTGCAAAATAGCTTACTGGTTCTTTACGCAACTACAGTTCACAGGGAAAGTTGGTTGGTGTCGAAAATTGCAGATGATATAAATAATTAAATTGAGAACTTTTCTCGGGAGTTTAATGAAAAAGGGGATAAGTTCTTCAGGTCCGGTATTGCACTTATATCATTTTTCAATAGGACCGTATGGGACTTAAACATTTTTTCATTGGGACTCCAGAATCTACGTACCTATAACAAAGTATTTTATAGATCTAGAATCCCAAGTATGGATTAGTTTTTATGTAGTTTCATTATTTTCATAATCTTCAGGTACTTACTTGATATTTAGTTATATTTTATCCAGTAATTATCCAAACAAAAAACCCAAATTAAGTAAAATTCAATTATAAAACTCCAAACATCTGCTTTAATTAATTCAACGTAACTTTTAATACGTGGATCTAATTTTGTCTACCTTTGTCGATAAATTTAAACAAATCCTAACTTTATCTGACAATCGATTTAGAAGAAAATACCTATTTATTGGAATTAAATAAGTATATATATAACGGATTTTACTCGCGTATTTTTTGTTTAAACTTTACAGATCCCATATTCGTTGCACGACTAAGCTGACGATAGCCTAACGCTAAAGTTGTTTCATTCCAATTAATGTGTAATAACCGCGAACGCATCAGAAATTATTAATACATATTAATATTATTACAAAATATCGAAATGGTATCTGTACCTAAATACTATAGGTAACGATAATAACACTAAAAGTTTAGACGACTACGAATATAGGAACTGTAGAGTTTTAGAAACGTCAGGAAGTATAGTTATTAATAATAATATAGTTAAACCCGTTATAGTTATTTTATTCCTTGTAACGATTATAAACGATTTCCTCAGAATTGGTTTAGCAGTTTCGGCTTAACTTAACAAATTAAATTTACACATTTGTTCATAATAATAATATATGTAGACCTCAATTAAAACATAACTTTTCTTAGTACTTTTGACCACTAAAATGAAAAAGTCCTCCTCACATAGCAACTGTGCGGCCTGAACGCCACTTGATTAGTTTGTTCATGCTTGGGTGTCCAGAGTATTCTTAAAGTGATGAAACGGATAAAATATAGCTATCCAATTCTCGTAAGCTGTGCCTGCGCCACTATATCTGCATGCGCCACTGTCTAACAAGTGACCCTACCTACTAATATAGTTCATAATACAATATTGTACGCTCCTCGTGGTTTACTTTAGGTAATTCTCTCAGTTATCCCTAGGGATATATATTTTCTTTCACCTGTTACAAACTCACATTTCGTCGAAATAATTATTAGGTAGGTACATTATATTAATAAAATTGTCAAACTACTGAGTATTTTGATTAAGTACTCGGTACTCAAACTACTGACTAACCCAATCACAAAGTAACCGGTTACCGATACCGAGTAATCAAATTAGTAATCAGTAATTTGATTACATTGGTAACTGATTGAAGTAAACACTGGAAAACACTATAGTGTAAACTGATAATAACTAAGTCTATACTGATATTATAAAGAGGAAAGGTTTGTTTGTTTGGAATGAATAGGCTCCAAAACGACTGGAACGATTTTAAAAATTCTTTCACTGTTGATAAGCTACACTATTCCCGAGTGACATAGGCTATAAAAAAAGATGATCCGTGCGAATCCGGGGCGGACAGCTAGTTGATAATATTTAAAGTCAGCCTCTAAATATTTCTGCCGAAGCACCATCACATGATCTTAGGACCAAGGGGTAGCGGCCCCTTCGCTATGCATTGTATTTAACATGGGGTAACTTTTATTGCTGTCCAAAATACAAAGACCCACTACCGCCCTTTGAAACCCTCAGTCCCGATAGTAAATCACAACGTGCGAAAGGGAGACACAGGTCGAATTACACTGGTACACCTAAGTATTGAAACGATACGTGAATTAATGGATTGAGAAGTAAATTGATTTCGGTCATACTTATGAGGTTTGTAAGTTTGTATTAAACAAATGCTAATTTGTGGGCTTAAACTGTGAGTGTGATTAGTTGATCGACCGGTCGTCGGATCGACGCAAGGTCGTGTAAAAAGACAATCGTTGAGTATTTAGGTAGTAGGTACGATTAAGACGCAGTTTGCTCCCTAGACAAGTGCTAATCGATAATAGCGAACAAACGAAACGAATGCAAAATTGTATGCTATTGACGTTAGCTAACGAAATCGACCACGTGTCTTTTCCATCGTGTGTAGGAAAATTTCATACAATTTGCCTTCTTTCCGTTAGTTCACTATTATTGATTGGCAAATCAAATCAAAAATATACATTTCTGTTCTCCGGCCGGAAAGCGCCAGCTTTCTGGCCGCTGCGCTAAATGAAATTGCCGGTTTCTGGCTTCGTCGAACAGAAAAATAGTATACTGACCTCGGGCAGTAAAATAAAAAAGCCTCAGATAACATTTTTGTCAACCTCGGCTTCGCCTCGGACGACAATTACATGTGATCTGAGACATTTTTTGTTTTACTGGCCTAGGTGCGTAATCCCTACTAATATTATAAATGCGAAAGTAACTCTGTCTGTCTGTCTGTCTGTCTGTTACGCTTTCACGCTAAAACTACTGGACCGATTTAAATGAAATTTGGTACAAAGAAAGTCTGGAGCCTGAGAAAGGACATAGGCTACTTTTTAACCGACTGCAAAAAAGGAGAAGTTCCACGCGGACGAAGTCGCGGGCAGACGCTAGTGTAGTATATTTAGTTTAATTTACAAGCACTTATGAAGGTCGGAAGATACCACTGTTTCCGAAAAATCTCACTTGAGAAGAAACACACTTGTCTAGAGACCGAGTAAGTGGAAATAAGGGGATTTCTATAGAAATGGGATAATTTATTCGTTTATAACTTAAGCTAGCCGAAGTAAAACTATGCAGTCGATGTCACGGGCAAAATGTAGTAGGTATACTTAAGAGAGAATTGATATAATAATTTCTGATGCCTTCGCGGTTATTACACATTGGAATGAAACAACTGTTAACGGATTTAACTCGCGTATTTTTATTTTATTTTATCAGCTGACATTTAGCGTTAGACTATTGTCAGCTCAGTCGTGCTACGATTATGGAAACTGTAAAGAATCCGAAACGTCAGTTAATAAAATAAAATAAAAATACGCCAGTTAAATCCGTTAACAGTTGTTTCATTCCAAGAGAATTAATATTTTGCAACCATACCATATCTCCCCAATAGGTATGTCACCAATGTACTTAGATATATTATGCAGTTAATTTTAATTATCGGTATGCATACTAATTTATTTTATTCAACTTTATTTACCTACCTGCCCGCCCTGGCTTCGCCCGGATCCCTTTTTTTATAACCTATGCCACACGGGAATAGTATAGCTTTCCAACAGTGAAATATTTTTTCAAATCGGTCCACTCGTTTTGGAGCCTATTCAATCCAAACAAACAAACCTTTTCTCTTTATTATATTAGTATAGAAGTATGGAATACGATAATGCAGAATAATCAAACAGAAATGATTACGAGAACTTTTAGGCTACAGCTTACCAACGTATCAAAGTTAGGTGCCTATTTAAAATCGAATAAGGACTTGTAATCACTACCTTGAATTATATTTTAATTAGTTTTAGGTTGATAGCTCGTCTACTTAATTAACAGGTGCTAATTACAATTCCCGTTACTAGGCGACCTTTAGTCGAATACCTAAATTAAGAGATTTAAGGTAATAATTTGGTACAAATTTCACAGATATTATTAGTACCTAACTCTGTTTGTTTGTTACCTCTTCATGCTTATTCTCATTATTTTATCCCTACTAATATTATAAATGCGAAAGTAACTCTGTCTGTCTGTCTGTTACGCTTTCACGCTAAAACTATTGGACCGATTTCATTGAACTTTGGTACCTACAAAAAAAGTCAGGAGCCTGATAAAGAACATAGGCTACTTTTTAACCGACTGCAAAAAGGAGGAGTTCCACGCGGACGAAGTAGCGGGCAGAAGCTAGTAGATTATAAATCAAATAGTTAGACTTAGATGTCTATTGTATGCAAGAAAGAACACATAAAATGGAAAAATAAAAAGATTATTGTAGAATACTGATTTAAATTTACAAGAAGGAATTCATATATAGGGGGTAAGTACTAAGTAAAATAATATATCTATATTATGTAGTTATGTAGGTATAGGTACTTAAATATAATTAAATTGTTGTAGGTACTAGTAATTAATGCTAATTCCTGAAACCCAATAAATCCTCACACATACATATATACAAATATAATATGTTAGTAAGTAACATTTCATAAAATAATAGTAATAAATCGTAATATTTCTCAAATATTACTTACTAACACATTTATATGTATAATATACCTATATAAATATGTGGTTTTCGATAGCATTTACTTATATGAATTTAACTAATGTATGTACCTATATATATTCTTACAGTTTTTTTAAATACCACGTGAATTTATCAAGCAGAACACGAGTGACGTCATAACATCACCTTCAAGCTTTCTCTAAACGAATAGCAGATGTAACCAGTTGAAATACCAACAAATAATTACACATATATATATATATATATAGGTATATATATATACGTTTATTTTCGTCCATCAATTAACAATTTGACACGGACTGCATCAAGGCAATGGTACATTATTTATTATTAAACTGCCACATAATATTATTTTGTATCGAAGTTGGGAATGCCCGGGGGAGTTCTGTCTGTCGAACATGTACCTAATATACTTAATAATACATAAATAACACAAAGGAAATAGCATTTTGGGAGAACTGAAGGTGGATCCAAGAATTCATATATCGCACACCTAGATCTAAAGAGAGCTAACTCAAAAAAGGTACTTTTTCAGGAGAGGCGAGAAACTGATTAATATGTCCATATGCGCGCATGAGTTTTCTGTATAAATTTATACTTTTTATATTAAAGCTAGCAGAGTTGTATTAGCTGCAATCTGT
This sequence comes from Polylopha cassiicola, assembly GCA_038024825.1. NCBI lineage: Eukaryota > Metazoa > Arthropoda > Insecta > Lepidoptera > Tortricidae > Polylopha > Polylopha cassiicola. The sequence goes on from CP149059.1 coordinate 8,129,286, forward strand.
TTTAGTGTAGGTGGGTTTTGCTGGAATCCGATGGTGTGCATAATTCAAATCTTCCGGTTTTTGAGTTAGATCCCTTTAGATCTAGGTGTGCGATATATTGGCTGATAGAAGACTATCTATTTAAATCTTAGTAGGTACTTATAGAAAAGGAGAAGCTGACTTAATGACTGACGTATCAACGCAGGGCCTAAACTATTAGGGTTAGAAACTTGAAATTTTGCAGAAGGGTTTTAACCCTTCTGCAAAATTTCTCTACTCTAACTACGAAACCGAAGGTTGCAGGTTGGACTCCTGCTATGGGCAAATGTACCTTTGTCTTATATGTAGGTATTTAATATTTTTTCGTTATACAAGCTTTGCTTAATTTAAGACTATCAATTGGTGTGTATTGATTATTGGTTTTGTTTTATAGCATGTATGAATATTCTTACTTATATTGTGTGCGACTAAATAATAAGTAGGTAATAAGTAATAAATAAATAAATAAACCAGTGCCACAGACAGACAGACACGGGCGTCATACTAATACCAATTTCTAGCGTCGAATAATAAAAAAAAGTTAATTGGAAACGTAATTGCCTCATTTTTCCATGAATCTTGGGATTCGTCCTTGAAAAGAAAAGCCGATACCAATTATTCTCAAATACTTGTAAGAATATATTTTATATACTTAGAAAAGGAATTATAAATCACTAATCTGCTTTTGCAGCCTTACCATCTGCACCTAGCAGGAATCGAACCCGCAACCTCATGTAACTATCGTAATCTCCAATCACTAGACTAACATAATATACTTATTGTTGCTAATTTTACTAAATCATATAAATATTAAATTATATTAGAATTCTTAATAATCGGAGAGAAGAAATTACAATAAAGGGATTAGAGAGAAATCTGTAAGTAAGTAATAAATAGTCTTCAGTTAAAATGTAACAGAAATAACATTTAGTACGTCACCGTTCTTATTTAATTTTGGTCTTATTTCTCAATATTTAGTTCTCTACCTACTTATTATAAACTAGCTTCCGCCCGCGATTTCGTCCGCGTAGAACTCCTCCTTTTTTGCGGTCGGTTAAAAAGTAGCCTATGTCCTTTCTCAGGCTCCAGACTTTCTTTGTACCAAATTTCATTAAAATCGGCCCAGTAGTTTTAGCGTGAAAGCGTAACAGACAGACAGAGTTACGTTCGCATTTATAATATTAGTAGGGATTAGTAGGGATAATAGTAATTTATTCAACCAAACATACCTAACAACAGAATATTATGATCACTATATTATATTCTATTAGGTTCTAAATGATTATTTAGCTATTAAATAGGTAGGTACATTTGAGTAGGTTCAGTGATATTCTTTACTTCAGAAAGAAAGAAAGAAAGAAAGAAAAAAAATATGCAAGACAATATTAAGAAAAAATGGTAGAAATAAGGAACGCCACATAAGCTATCTTAAATATTGGAAATAACACACTTTTGAAAACAGTAAATACATAAGTACTTACAGCATTTAAAGTTTCTTTTTAAACTGATACCTAATCAAAAAAAAAAAAAACTTTTTTGTTTGATTGCTTTTATCGATTAGCACTTGTCTAGGAGCTATGGTAACTGAACATTTCATCTATGATTACCTATAGGAATTCAAAATGGCGATTAACTCTCTGAGGCCTAATTTTGATAATTGCATAGGTAATTAGGTGATAATCTAGACCCTATTTATTAAATAATCCAATGAACCAAACATTCTTAATTTGCTTAAGTTTACATCTATTGACTAAAGTCTCCATAAGAATATAACATTTCATAAATTTACTAGCTTCTGCCCGCGACTTCGTCCGCATGGAACTCCTCCTTTTTTGCAGTCGGTTAAAAAGTAGCCTACTTATGTCCTTTCTCAGGCTCCAGACTGACTTTCTTTGTACCAAATTTCATTAAAATCAGTCCAGTAGTTTTAGGGTGAAAGCGTAACAGACAGACAGACAGACAGACAGAGTTACTTTCGCATTTATAATATTAGTAGGGATGAAAGTGGATATTGGAACAAATCTAGGCAAGAACGGGAGTTTTAATTTATACCTAGCTAGCTATAATGGCGTTATATAATAAGTGACCAAGAACTCACAAAGATAAATCCAAATTATCTAAAATCAACGGTTATCAACTCAATACTATACTCTGTCTAATGAGGTCCATAGTTCTCAACTATACTGAAACTGTTATTAACAGGCATTTATTAAAATCTAATTAACTTTATGGCTATGAACCGGCACTACATTATCATGTTACTAGCGCCATCTGTTTTAAAAGGAATGCATTAGAACAGAAAAGTACCTAAAGCAACCGTAGGGTGTTACTTAGTACAAAGTAATTTGGAGTGATTGTGGTAGATGGCGTTAGTAGTAAGGAATAAAGATGGTTTTGAAAATGGTTGCAATAAAAGTTTTTATATCCGTACGTTACAGTTGCGGTTTGTTATAATATCGTGCGATGGCGCCACTGAAGGATTTCAATAATGTTTGCTTACGATCTACCTACGTATTTTTTTTTCCAGCCTACCCAATTTAAGTGAGCTTCTTGGTATTTTAGGAAATAACTTGTGTACGTAGGTACCTACCTACGGCTACGTATGACTTAGGTACAAAACGTCGTTACACACACACACATATACACACACACTACCTACACTTGTAGTGTCTTGTAGTTGCCAAATATGACCGTCCATAACATTCCACAGATCACTGGCTAGTACCTATCGTTAAGGTAGGGTTGCCATAAGTGTAAGGACTCGGACCGGGACATTTCAAGAAAACCTAGTAAAGGTAAAAAAAAAAAAAAAAAAAAAAAAAAACGCACGCACTGATTGTATCGTATGACCAGACATAACTTTTTACAGAGTAGTCCGATTTTGATAATTATTTTGTTATTGGATAGGGCATACCTCAAAGTTGATCCCATAAAAATTTTGAAAAAAGAAACCTACCGTAAGGGTGGAAAAATAGGGGTAATTTATTGTTTCACTAAAAGTATTCACTAAAAGTTAATAATTAGCAAAAACAACGATTTCAATAACAAAAACGGATTTTTATGACCACCGCGCGAAACGAGTTTTCAATTCGCAACCATCTTCAAATAAAACGGGCGATTTTGATGAAGTGTATCAAAATGGAAGCCCAAACGTCTATTGCTTATGTTTTAGTGTCTCCAATTGAAAAATGTTGGGCCACGAAAATAATGTCCATAATTGGTGCCATGTCCATTACTGGTGCCGTCACCCTAAGTAGCTATTTCAAAAGTAATTAAAAATTAAGCATGAAATAATTTGTACAAATTATTACAAATTATGGCCAAACAAAAATATAAAATAATATCTTTTCAATAAAAACATTTAACTGTCGAAAAAAACTAAAAGGCAACAAAGAACAATACTTAACGCACTGAAAAGAAAAAAAAAAAAAAAAAATCTATGTACTGCCCTATTCTTTTTTGTTGCCTTTAAGTTTTTTTTTCGGTGGTAATTTTTTTTTATTTACATAATTATATTCGATTTTTGTCAAGAAGTCAGGTATCAATTCGATATAAAATATCAATGCATTAGAAAAATCCTGATGTTTGATACAAGATTCAAACATCTCTAAGGCACATAGTGGGCTTGATAGCATGCCATTGATGCGCTCTTGCTCTGTCAACGACGCTTTGAGTCTGCGATCTCGAAATGCGTTGACACTGTTAACGTAAATTCGTGAAACGTGAACGGACAAGTGTCAGCGCTTACGTCGTTCTATCCACGTACGGCTAATCGTACGCTAGTTAGAGCGCGTTTATTGGAGGTATATTACTGTTTACCAAGTCCAGCCCTCTATTAAATAACTATGATTTTTAAACCGGGACAATTTGCTTATCGGCCGGGACGCCGGGACACCATGCTTCAAACCGGGACATGTCCCGGCGTACCGGGACGTATGGCAACCCTACGTTAAGGTAAAATGAAACGAGATCTCACTATAATTTCAGTATGACCTAACTAGGGTCACTGATTTTAGCCCTCCGCTAGTCGGCGCTAGGCAGTGCTCAGACTCGTCACTAGCCTATTTCTAAATATACTTACTTTTTAAAAAAACTGAGCTTAACCAGGCATTAAGTTTTGATACAGCAATATACTGTGCAAGTAGATGTTGTCACAATTTATATTCATAGTAGCTACCTACTATGAATATAAATTGTGACATCAAATTTAAATAATTTTGTAGCTTATTTTTCAATACTTCTTCAGAGTTTTCTTACATTGTTGTAATAATAAAAATATTGCAATCTATGCACGCCCCTGTGAAATCTATTAAGAATAACATCGATATATAACTATTATTTTTAGCGTTTAATTTTCCTATTCCATTTAAGGTTTTGTGCGAAAATTCTTAATCGGAATTCATTTTAAGCTACATATTTGTACCAACCAACAGTTAAGAGCTAATTTCAATTAACTCTTTGTACTTACCTACTTATTGATTCTGATCTTATAGTCTGAGACAGCGTCTCTAGCTCTCGAAGATCCACCTTATTATTCTAGAAATATATATCGCACACCTAGATCTAAAGGGTGCTAACTCAAAAATCTGAAGATTTGAGATAATATGCACACCATCGTATTCCTTACAGCATAACCCACCTACTAAAACAGATTTAAGCTAACTCTTCTAGCTTCATTATAAAAAGCATATGTCTATACAGAAAACTCATGCGTGCGTATGGACATAATTATTAAACAGTTTTTCGCCTCTCCTGAAAAAGTAACTTTTTTGAGTTTACTCACTTTAGATCTAGGTGTGCAATATGCTGAATAGGCCGTAGGCAAATCAATAAAGTTATTAACTGTTATTGAGAATGTGATACAATATTATGAAAAAAATGTTTGAAGGGTATGCGAATATCAATAGCAGTACAATACTTACTAAAGTAGGGAAGGATATACGGCGATGATCGCCAGTAACAACGCGAATATTTAAATTTCTATTTATTGATTCAATTTGAACTTCGAACTCACAATAAAATGCAGCACAGTAAACACAAAAATCATCAAACCATTTATTATAATGTACTTATTTAAATTACATGAAACAGTGACAAGGAAGGGTACAGAAACCAGGTTCACTACGAACATCAAATATTATTGATGAACCACGAATATACATCGTTTAATATTAAACACCACTGACATAATTATAAGAAAGTTTTCCTCTATTTATGACGGTAGAATTTTGAGCAAAAACCTTCGATTAAAAAAATAAGGTGGTCGGCTTGTTAGATTTTCAGTTATTAAAAATACACAGCGATTACTTGATGCGGGATTAATCTTACGTTATAAACAGTGAGTAACTTATGTAAATGCGGTAAGAAAAGCCGCGGGCGTGAGTCGACCCGCCGCGCCTGCGCTTCCTCGCGCGCGGACTGCTCGCGCCATCTGTCGGCCGCGAGCGGAGTCTGCTCAGCGCCATCTGTCGGCCGCGAGCGACGAGCGACGCGCAGGCGAGGCTACACATAGCGCCGTGACGCTTCTGATATGACTTCCTTATGTAGTAACGCCACTACGCCCGAAACCAATAGAAATAGTGTATATAAATTAGCTTATGTAACAAATAAGCTTAAATGTATATAATACTGAGGCAGAATTACATCTTAACTACGGCGTAACATTAAGTGTGGTACGTGGGATTAGACACGAGCGCAAGCCCTTACTTTAAACGGACGAATGCGATATATAATTATATTTGCTTTATATCTATGTATCTGACGCTAAAACATCTATAATAATGTATTACTTTTTGTACATCTACTTATATAATAACCGTACATACACTTACTAAGCTTATTTGCTTCGTCGCGACCGAGTACCCAAGGTGTGTACACAACCGTAGCCGAAAAATTGCCGAATTATTCTAGATGCCTCTACGTCGTTGACTAGATAAACGAAGCCTTTTGTCGATCACTTTTATTATTTTTGATAAATTGTGACAATCAAAAGATGCGAATCGAGATCCGCTTTTACAAGCACACGTTGGGTACAAGGCGCTCGATCTCGTCGGGATCCGTGAGTATTGTCCCGCGGGCGAGCGAGGGAGACAGACGATAGAGGGAGATGCTTCCGAGACGAGGAGAGTGACAGAGACGGAGAGAGCGGTGACTAGAAGGAGACTAGAAGAGAAGCTCGCCCGCGCCGGCTTGGCCGCCTGTCCCTTCGCTAACACATTAATTATTAAAATATATCTTCGCACTTTATTACATAAAATTCACGTTATGTTCTACCTACGTTAAAAAAGTAAATGAAAGCGGGCTTTAAGAGTATAATTTAGGTTCGAATTTGTACGCGGAGCCTATATACACAGCGTACAATGGACGTTTGTTCCACTGACCCCGGCGACGGCGTGCACGCGGACAGACATACAACTAATATTACTAGAAAACATACAATTGAGATCAATGTTGAAATGTCTTAAGAAAGAAGAAGACTTAGTTTAAAGAAGAGCTAGTGAGTGGTGGTTGCGCGCCGCCGCCGCGGCTGCGGCATCGAAAACTTAAATTTAAAAACTCCACTACAAGGTGACACTTATGAGTATCTAGGACACTAGACAAAAACTTAGTACTATCTTATGAAATAATAATAAATATTTTGGTGCCAAAAAATAACAACATAATATCAAAGAATACGATGACTCGACTGCGACCAACCGCAAACTGAATCCACTAACCACACAAGCTTCCATTGAAATATCAACTCAACGAAATCAACTATAAGGTTGATATTGTTGATAAAATGGCTCAAACCCAAAACTCAAGTGAAAATCTAGCTGTTGAAAATTCAACCTTATTCGATACTCCTAAAGTTAGCTTTACAAAAGCTGAAACGTAGACTTGAGACGTGAATTTGAGATATGAACCCGCCCACTGGGTTTAAGTATTAGAAATTAAAGGGTTACACACACATTCATTCCATAAATAATTAAGTTAGGACAAAGACGTGGAGGGTATTGACCCTGTTCGAGGGGGGGGACTAGCACTCACAACAAATTCAGGACAAAATCACTTCCTATCGAACCTTTTTCAAACAAATCCATTCGCAACCTCGCTCTTGATGTTTTCACGATGAGAATTACATCTGACTCCATAATCCACCAATCAAGTCCAATCTAAGGCGAAGTAAGTGAGGGGGGGGAGTCCCAGTGGGGGTGTAAATGGGGTGTTGGGATCTACTCCTTGACTTCAAAGTACTTGTAGGTGGGGTTCTCGTAGCCGTTGATCTGCATGTTGGCCACGTGTCGCTCCTCGGGGGTCGGGGCCACCGCGCCCGTCTGCTCCACCTGGGGGAAAACGAGGATCTGTACTAAATGTTATTTGTATGGATTTCATGCACACGGTTTGACTGTTTATACATGCCTTATAACTAGAGGTACCAAGGGTGTAGCCAGGATTCAATTGATACAAACTAAGATGTATATCTAAGGTAATATTCGACACTCGCAAGGGTATCAAAACCTACAGGTTTCTTCTAGGGGGCAGCTCTAGTCGCCGCTATGCTGTGTTCACACTTTTACTTTGAAATTCGGCTTTTCCATTCGTTCGAGACAACTACCAGCTGATGGTTACTCCCGCGAAATACAAGTTTTACCCCCGCGTGGGTAAACGTGTTCTTGAGTGGAGACCGCGTCTTGGCAAGCGTAGTGTAGGCCTCAGGCAAGGTGGAGTGAGGATTAGCGTAAGATGGCTGGCAGGAACTGGATGCGAGCGGTCGAAGATCGAGCACACTGGCGTGCAATTGGAGAGACCTATGTCCAGCAGTGGACTGCGATAGGCTGATGATGATGATGATGATATGGGCAAGAAGAATCTAGAGGTATTTACCTGCACGAATCCCTGCGGCGCGCGGTCCTTGCGGCGCGCGACGGCGAGGGCCACGGCGGCGGCGGCGGCCAGCGCGGCGCCGCCCACGCACAGCGCCGGGTACAGCGCGCCGCTCGCGCCCGCGCCGGAGCCCGGGGAGCCGCGCACTGTGAAGCCCTGCGCACACGCATATTTGATCTCAGATTTGGTTAGTTTCTTTTACTTCTTAAAAGTTGTTAAATATACTAAATTACATTAGTGTCCGACTGAAAATTTGTTTTTGTTTTCGGCCGGTTCCGACCTAAAAAATATTTTTCGGCTGAAGGTTCGGTTTCGGCCGAAAAACAGCCGAACCTTTCTATTATTTAGTGTCACTCAAGTTTCGTTTTCAATTTCGGCTTGCTCCGGCCTTAAAATTATGTTTAACTTGAAGGTTCGGTTTCGGCCAAAAAACCGCCGAACCTTTCGGCCGCGGCAAAACTAATAACATCGTACTTTCGGATCGCGTTCGGCTAACTTCGGGTGAGCTCGGCACGGCAATATAGCGTCGTGGCACTTTGCTCGTTAAAGTGACATTTTCACTTTTTAGGGTACCTAGTTAAATTTAGACTCAGTGTCACTATGACAATGTTAAATTTCAATTCCCTAAAAGCGAAACGTAAAACCTTGTCATATAAATGTTTCGATATTCATACTATCTCGAAATAATGTCCCATTGTCATTTTATTCAACATTTGAATCACGTTTATATTAAAAGGTTCGGTTTTGGCCCAAACTATAATCAAACCAAACCTTCGGTTTCTGTTCCGGTAAAAAAACATGTTTCGGTCGGACACTACCTACTATTATGTATGTATGTATGTGTAAGTATAAATGTGTATTTATGTGTGTGTGTGTGTGTGTGTGTGTGTGTGTGTACTCACGGGCTGCGAGTGCTGCAGCTCGTGCTTGAGCGCGTGCGCGGGCGGCGCCGGCGCGCGCTCCTCCGCGTGCGTGAGCGCCGCGCGCAGCACCGCGCCCTCCGTCTGACCAACACACCAATAGATTAGATTACCATAGATTAGATCACGATAGATTAGATTACAATAGATTAGATTACGATAGATTAGATTACAATAGATTAGATTACAATAGATTAGATTACAATAGATCAGATTACGTTAGATTAGATTAGATTTATTTATTTCTCAACAGTCATACAATATAATAACATAGATATGTCAAATTACACTACGTAAGTAGGTACTCATGTTGAGATCGTCAAAACAATGACATGAACAATAAACAGCAAGATATCTATTTCATTACATTATGCGTTGAAAGTCAAATATATTAATTATAATAGAATTTTCTCGTGTAATATAATAGGCATGGAAATTGTTATTTGTCCATCAAGCAGATTACCAAAAATTATTATACACGTATTTTTTCGTTTCTCAATCGAAGGATAAATGAAGATAAGCGCTTCAAAAGTTCATGAGTTACTTAGTTACTTTATTTACAAAGAAAGTTACCTAAAACCTAACCTGGAAAATTCTAGGTACTACTTCTACTTCTACGGTGATAGGTACAGATTAATTCAGCACGTTTTTGAATAAGCTTTTTGAGCATGATTGAGGAATTTCTTCTCAATCGTGAAATTCTTGTTCTTCTTTCTTACCTCGCTGGTAGATCGCCGGCTCGAGGTCTCGCTGATATCGGTCTCGACAGTCTCCATCTCAGGGGCATCGGTCACGGTACTCGTAAACTCCTGAACAAAAAGGTACCTTTCTTATCCGGCTCGAAGGACCAAAATCATATTTTTTATTGAAAACAAAAATCTTTTCATTAATAATAAATTGCGAATGTTTGACTCATTCGGTGTTAAATTACAGTCAAGCCAAAATAAGTGTTTACGTCATACATGTAGTCTTCAGTACACCAGTGCAAATTAAATCAACAACATAAGCGAGAATTAAGAGATAAATATCGACATAACAAAATGTCATCTCGACAATTCATCGAAGACTGCAGTACTCACAGTAGTGGTAGTCTCCTGCGTGTAAGCCAGCCTGGTGGTGACGTCACGGACGGAGGTGGAAGAGGCGGAAGGTGCAGGAGAAGCGGAAGGCGCGGCAGAGGCGACGGGAGTGCTGGGGGTGGCGGTCGCCTCTTCGGGGTCGTTCACCTCACTCGCCTCGTCGTCGGTCTCTTCGCTCTCCTTCACACCGTTAGCGGTCTAGAATAGAAGAACAGAAAAACTATAGGTCTAAAAACTTGTAAAGAAGTGGATACAACCCTCGATATTATGACATGTTTATTATTTATGTACGAGTGTCACTTAACTCTTCCTAAACGACTGGACCGATTTGAATGGATTGTTTTGTTTGCGTTTAGGTGGAGCCCTGGACGGTTTAGAATTTAGGTTAACAAATCAACCGGGCAGGTGGCGCTGCTGTCGGTAATCTCAAAATGATATCTAGGTATATGTTTAAAAAGTAAGGGTATCTTTAAGGAGCGCTTTTTAAAGATACGGTCATTATACTTAAAGTAAATTAACTATGACCGACGCATTCAAAATCTGTTTTCAGTTTTAAGTCAGAAAAGTTCTTTCGAAGATATTGAACCATATCAGGCGTACATATTATAGTAAAAATCTTCTATCTCCTTACCCTGGTCCTCTCCTCCTGGATATCTTGTCTCTGGCGAGTCCTCTGGTCCCTCTTGGCGCTGAGCTGCTCCCGGGCCGCCTGCTCCCTCTGGACCTCAGCCTCGATGCGGTCCAGCAACAACTCCTCAGCTTCAGGAGTCATCGCCATGAGGGATACTGCCATATCGTCCTTGGACTGCATGGACTGGAAACACGAACAAATGACCATATTATTATGCTCGGGAGTGGGAGCTCGTGACGTCACGTTATGGTAAAAATTATACTATGGTATATTTCTTAAGTTATTAATTGAATGACGTGATGGAAATACAATCGGAGAGTGGAATTCGAATCTACATTCCGTACTTAGTGTTTTCTCAGTTTGGCTACAGCTAATGTCAAAGAACTTTGAAGTTTTTTGGTCTTATTGATGCCAAAGCACTTTGGAAACTTCAGGTTTCGGGTTTGAGTATAATCTCACATAGAATTCTTGTCCGCTAACGAAAGTCAGTAATAATAGCTTACTTATCTTTGAGGACTTTGATGATAAGTATTGAGTGCAACTGCAACCTGGATTTTCTATTCCTAATTTTTAAATTTCGGTTATTAAGGGAGAATTTTTTTTTTTAATTGCTCCCTGAGCTAAAATCTGGACACTTTTGCCTTTGAATAATTTTTATTAACTATAATAAATTGTTTTTGTACACAATTGTGGTACGAACATTAACAATCAATTGTAACTTTACCTGGACGTAGTCTTCGATAGCGGTGCCGATGTTGGCGTAGAGGTGAGGGCGACGGCGGAGAGAAGTCAGAGCGCGTTGGAGGGCACGATCAGCATCCTGTGATGGAACAAACTTTTATTAATTTTCATCACCTGATCACCAAAGTCCTTTTAGTCATGATGATCTTAAAATTTGGTATTGGAAACATTTATGGCTTCTGTATTCTTGAAACGGCAATTCATTTTTTACAAGGCTTTCTTAAGTGGCAGTAGGCGGACATTTGTAAAGTGCCTTTGTGATAAGGACGTGGTGGTCCGATACGCTGATAAAAAAATATCGTTGGTATATGCTGGTGTCAGCACGCAACCGGTTGTGAAGGTCCTTAGGAAGAACTATGTCCAGTAGTGAGCGACTTTCGATTGAAATCATAATGACGATAATAAAGACATACTTCATTTTTAATTACGACTGCAGTTCAGTTTTAATTAAGGAGCGTAAAAATGATGCGCGGCAGCGACTGAAGCTTTAATGTCTAAAACAGACTGTTATTAGTTCGCTCAGCGAAATGTTCTATCGTTTCATATCAAGCGGCTGCCGTGCGAGGTATCTAGAGATTTGGAGAACCATCCATTTAGAGACACTAGGAGTAGGTATAGTGTGGGTACTAGCCTGCAGGCGGTCAGCGGCGCTGGCGCGCTCGGCGGCAGCAGCCTCGCGTCCAGCAGCGGCGGCGCGGCGCCATGCAGCCAGCGCGCCGCCGCGCTCCGCCGCCAGCGCTCTCACCAGTCGCTGCAGGCACTTCTGCACGCGGTGCGCCTGCGATAACCACGACACAACACCATTTAATAAGGTTTTTTTTAAGTATACTGAAGCGCAGTTGGCCAGCTAATAAGCCTTTACTGCAAAACCTGGCTTTCAAGCCTTTACCATTTAATAAGGACTACTTAACTAATCACGACACGTTATTGTGACTGAAAGTCCTGGATCCAAAGAACCCAGGTCTTGCAAGCTTATGATGAACTCTTATGTCATGCGTGGTTCGACAAGTAATGTCGTCTTTTAAGCGTCAAAGAGGTCTCCATTACAACATTACGTCGTCTAGTAAACAAGTCTCGTAAGTCAACTTAAAGAGCTGGTCCATTTTTGACGTTTAAGAAACAACATATTGATCGTCAAAAATCTATGTCGGCATGACAAAATGTCGAGACAAATCATGATAGGCTTGCTGATCACGACAATTTTGCTTTTGTAAAACACCGTGACAGAGAGATATACTGAAATGTGGTCAATTCCGGTATAGGTACCACACCGTCACGGTATTTCACAAAAAACAAATCAATAAAAAAAAATCTGGTTCGAGTAAATGGAATTTTTCATATTATCATACATGAGAAACAAATAGACGTTTATTACACCATTTTCAACCAAATAAAATTATCATTACTCTAATGAGACGCTATAAAGACGAAGGATTATTGTAGATTAAGATATCAAAAATTAACCATAGTTTCGTCTTCAGAACTAAAGCAAAAGAATCACTCACATTAGGAGGGGTGTCTCGCAGGGAGCGGGTGTAGCAGGCGAGAGCTGTCCTGCGTCGCTGCGCCAAGTGAGCCAGCACTCGCTGCTGATGCAGCGCCGCCAGGCGACGGCGTTCCGCAACACCTTCCTCTTCTAGAGACTGATAAACAATACAATACACTTTGTTTGTCATCTAGTAACTAATTCGGTTAGAATAGTCCAAATTTGTATCCCCCTTTTTTACGCCCTGGGATGGTTGGGATAAAAAACTAGCCTATGTAATTCAAGGGACTTAAACTAACTCCGTAGGTAGGTACCAAATTTCTTTACTACTTTTATATTTTAAATTTATATTATTATCAGGGATAATATTAAAAAAAAAAGTAAAGTAAACATCTATCTAGGAAATAACCTTTACTATATTCTCTAAATTTAAAAGACAAAAGACGGCAAGTGACTCCTTCAATTCTGAAAGTGTTAGGATTGTTACATACCTATTTTTTTCATTTACCAATAAAAAACGATAAAGGAACTGTAACATGTGAGGTCACTTTCTTGGAGAAAAGGTGGAGTGACGTCACATCTTTAAACTTCATAATATATTTTCTTTTAATACGTTATAAATTATCATTTGATGTATTGACAAAAAAATCGTCCAATATTTTCATATTACAATCTAATTTACGTACAGTTGTATATTTATTTAGTATAAGCCTAGTGCTCACCTGCACGTTTGCTTGGAACTTAGCGGTCATGCGTTGCCGGAACGTCTGAGCCGAGCTCGGGTCCGAATTCATCATCTGCTGGTAGCGATCCTCCAGCTCAGACCACTCCTTCATCACCTTGGTGATCTACAAAAATAATAAAGTTTTGATCACTAAAATCAATAATGATATCAATAATATTGACTGCCTGGTTGAAATTTTTGACAGTCTACGAAACCTTTCAAATAATGGCGAGTCTTGAATGTCTTATATGTTTAATACACGCTGTAGTTTATTTCTTATTTAATTTTTATTTATACAAAAAAACTCCAGCGTAATTATGGAATTTTTATTCAGTTAGGTATTAACCCTCCTGAAAAAATAACTTTTTTTGTGTCAGAAACTCCCCTCAATAAAATTTTACTCTTGGTTTCTTTTGTCTGGAACAGACCAATGATTTCTCCAGAAATACTTAAGGGATTAATGCAAATGTTAAGTGAGGTTTACCTTCTCACGGTGTGTCTCTTCCAAACGCTGTTGCGCATCCTTGTAGCTCTGGTGCTCAGTCCGAGGGTCGAAGTGGGAGAAGTAGGGGTCAGAGGTGGCCGTGGACGCCTGCTGTTTATAGAGAAACAGGTGACGGTCATTTAGTGATCAAAGTCAGAGTTAAAATTAAATATTTTAGTTCAATTTGCTTTCATAAACGCCATTAAATATCGTGCTGGTTCAGAAAACACCTGTCTTGAGAAAAGCCAGTCAGAAACGCAATTAGGTGTGTTTATTTACAGACATTTACAATTTTTGACATTATTGTTAGTAAAAAAGCTATTTTAGATTAGACATCACTAATAATATAATTATATTTATATTTATACCAAATAAGCGTAGAAAAAATCGATATCTCAATGGGACTTGATCCCACATCTATATCGTAGAGTGATGTATTGTGCTTTATCCAATTAAACAAGAGATAAACGAAACCATAGATACCGATAGAATTTCTAACAATACATCGCAACAAAAATTACAGAGAAATAAATCGAGAAAGGGAAGATTAGATACTACGCAAAATTAGAAAAGAGGTATTTTATATTCAACCATTTTGAAAGCAATCTTACCGTTGTGGTGGTGGTGCTGGTGGTAGTGGTAGAAGTGGTGGTGGATGGTGGAGATGATGACTCAGGACGAGGCCAGGCGTTATCATCACCGTCAGTGTAATCATCGTCTTCGCTGTCATCATCACGAGATAGCTCCGCGTCTTCGTCTTCATCCATGTCTGTGATTTTCATAGCTATGTTTAAGTTCGAATCAGTCTTAATACGTTTTGATTGAAGACTATTTCATTAAAATAGTAGGTAAGTATGCATTTTAGTTACTTTGAAATTATCTGATAGTAATGGAAGTGTAATAATTTATTTTTAGTAAATAATATCAGTCATTAGCAGTTAAACTATCAATAGAGTTCTTGCATAAATAATAGATATAACGACAGCTTTTTATTACCAAAAATCATTAGACACGTATTTTTTCAGTCGTCATCTCTATTATCATTTTATAAATAATTTTCATCATTGTACTTGTACAGTTCACGAAAAAATACGTCAACAGTCTTCAAAAATATCTACATACCATCATCAGCGTCGTCGTCATCGTCGTCGTCGCTCAAGTTAAGGGTGTCGTCATCGTCATCATCATCCAATGCATCATCATCATCGAGAAGGTCGTCATCACGCTCGTCCATTGCAGCAGAGGCCGCGAGCATCTCTTCACCACCTGGGCTCACTGGCACTCCGACGTCCATTGGCTTATGCATTTTTACGTTTTCTAGAATTACAATAGAAAATCTTAAAATTATGTTCATGATGACGTCTAAAAACGTGTAGTTTTTTGTGAATTATAAAACAAACTAATCGAAATAATAACCACGGCGACCAGATCCTTATTTCACTGACGCCACAATTTTCGGCGACAAGTGATAGTTATGTTTACACTAAAACTCGACAAGAATCTACGTCGGTTGGCTTCCATATTGACTACGCATTGTATTGAATCATCACTTGCCACTGACAATAAAATTGTTGCGTTGGGGTGTAGAGGCCTAAGTCTGAGATCCAGATCTCACTTACCCTTGAAATGCTTAGGGCAGCAGACGAACTCGACTCCAGAGAACAGGCTGATTCCACACGGCAGGAGCATAGCAAAGGTCCTCAGGCGCAATCCTCGCTGGGCACAGGCGCGTCCAGCGGTGGCGTTCCAGCGAGCGAACTGCCAGCAGCGGCTCTGGTTGTGGATGTGGTCGAAGAGGCAGCTCTCGGGAACCAACAGCGCATCCGATTGGAATGGACCTTCTGCCACCAAATTTGTAGTTAAAGGAGTTTGAATAAACTTTTTACTACAATACGTAGGTAGTATTACATGGGCACTTCATACCAATTTATTTAGTCCCTAACTTAGCAACGATGCCCTAACTTATACAATAGGTATTATACAACGGATAAACATACATAAATGCACATAAGATTCCCACGATTTAGGTAAGAATGGTCGTAATGGACACACTCAAGATTTGCTTATAGCAGGATTATAACCTGCCACCTCCGGTTTCGTATTCAAAGACTCTGACCACTAAACCAACATGACAGGTTAATTAAAACGGCAATTAGATTCAGATTTAACTTTGAGGAAATCATTTGAGAATTAATTGCTTATTTTCGCAAAGACGATCCAATGAAGCAGAAACAATGAACCAAAGAGTAAAACATTTCCCAATACTCTGATGCCGTATTGTCAACATCAGCGAAACGCGTAATATTCTTTTGAGTTTTGCTTAATTATTTTTCATTCTTTATTTTACCTTGGAAAATAGCAAGGTAATTGACTTTTGATCTTATTAGTATTATAGGAAAGTATACATTAAAATTTTGCGTACCAAGACAGCGGAAAGGCTTGACCCATCTGGTGACCTTGCACTTGGCAGCGTTGCCGGAACCCAGCTTGCACCAGTTGCTGACCTTGACGTAGTGGGACGCCTCGACGATGTTGGTGATGTCGTGGCTTGGGTAAACCTGGAAAATACAGAAATGCCTGCTTAAGAACATTAAGTGTTAACGTAAACCGAAACAAAAAAAAAAGGAACGTAAAATTGATATCTCACCTTATGCTTAGCTTCCTATTGAGAATTTGATGTTCATTGGGTCATTCTTGAGATTTAATCCTTTGACGTATGTATGTATATACATATAAATAAAGCATAGGTAATTTCTCATATTAATAAATATAAGAGGATTATCTGAAAACTCTGGTATTACGCTTGTTAATTAAAGAGAAAAATATACCTTTGTGTAGTCGTCACAATTAAAAAATGGTGAGCCTAAAAATTTGGCAAGCGTCGGAACCAACAATAATGTTGGAACTTGGGGTGTTAATTTCATAAACTCGCAGATACTAAGTATCTCAAAGCGAAAAATTCAACATTGTTAAAATCACGAGGTAAATTAATGCGAAATGTTAAACCTCGGAATAAGGTCAACTCGTTATTTAGAGTTTTGCCAAAAGCTTTCAGAAGGTGGGTTATTTTTCATCAGTTCGCGTAATACCAGTACCTGCTAACTACTATCCTTTAAAGTTTAACTTCTATCCTTTAAAGTGTATAAAGTTCTTAACTAGCGGTGTAAGATTTCTTGTGGCGGCGGGAACACGTTTTGTTTTCCTTCAGAAGTAGTTCAACTAGCGTTCTCATTTAAATTAAACTGGCAACTTGGTTATTGAGTTTAATTTCACACTTTGCTGGAGATTGTGGCCTATCTAGATGATCAAAGATGTGAGAATTATCTAAGGGTAGAAGGTATTTCATGAAATTTTAACAATCTAATTTTTATATTCGTAATTTTACAAAACGTCACAATTTTACGGCAATCTAGGCGTGGATTTTGCATTTTTCTTTACGAAAAGATAGGTAGTTAGAGTCAGAGAGTTTTTTATGGTCGCTGACAAGATTTGAACACTAACGATCTCTCGGCCCATAAAAACCTCTCGAGAACAGTAGTGGGCGGAGCACACTTGTCAAGAAATGAATGGCCATTGGAGTCAGGATGTTTTTCCAATGGCAATTGTACGTCGGATATAGCATGTAGATTTGGTGAAAATGACTATTGAATGGATAGTTAAAAAGTCTTCGAGAATCTTTCGTGTTCTTGTTAACACAGGTATTTAAAATACTTAGAGTAGATAAGTGTAAAAATGCCAAATGTATATTATGTACTAAGAAGTCTGAGATAAATGATCTTTAGTTTTATCGTTATGTCCTGAATGATGAGCAAGCCTATGATGAACTGTCGAATCGATATTTTGCTGACGTACTATTGAGAGCATTTTTAATAAGGAGAAGGTTTGTCGTGTCGATGCTGTTTCGTTGTCGACATGAAGAAATAAGACATCGTCAATTTGTTGTCGACAACGTTGTCGATTTTCGACAGATCACCGCGAGAATAAGACGATTTCTCTGTCTGGACATAACATCCAAATGGCTGACTTCCAGAAAGACGAATGGTGATGATGAAATGCTGAATGATGTTACCTTTTTGCAGTAGTCCAGTATTTCCATCTTGTCCTTGAGGCAGTTGTGCGGTTTGGTGGTGAGGTCGGGGGTCCACCGGCCGGCGGCCGACATGTACTGCGGGTGGTAGGTCGAGCCCGCCTCGCACAGCACGGCTACTTGTGGCTCGGCGCCATTGCTTGCCTGCAACAACATGTTTGAACATGAGTCAAAAAACACATGGACTTAGTGGGTACCTAAAACCTGCCTGATAATTTTTGATGCCTGCGCGGTTATTACATCTCTCTACAACTCTCGTATTTTATTTTATTGACTGACGTTTCTAAAACTTTGCAGTTCCCATATTCGTAGCACGACTGAGCTGACAATAGTCTAACGTTGTGTTTTATTCCAATACTTGGATATTGTTTTTGGTCCTCGTGACGTCATGTACAATTTATACCGTAACTTGACTTCGCGAGCCCCCGCTCCTGAACTTTTGTAGCGCTTATCTTTATCATTTACTGTTCAATTACGAAAAAAAAACGTGTCAAAATTTTTTTGGTAAAGTACTTAATGTACAAAGAAAAAACCAATTGTCTTGCCTATTAACCTATATCTATACTAATATTATAAAGCTGAAGAGTTTGTTTGTTTGTTTGTTTGAACGCGCTAATCTCAGGAACTACTGATTCGATTTGAAAAATTCTTTCTTTGTTGGATAGACCATTTATCGAGGAAGGCTTTAGGTTATATAACACCACGCTGCGACCAATAGGAGCGAAGAAACAGTGGAAAATGTGTAAAAAACGGAGAAAATAACTATTCCACACGGACGAAGTCGTGGGCACAGCTAGTACTTAAATAAGTCCATACACCCTAAATCAATAAAAAATATATTTAACCTACAAATAAGTAGCATTACTGTTGAAACAACGTAGGAACTTGTGAACAACAAGTTAATAAAATAGCAGCTACCTAGTTATTTATTCAACAAGTAATTTTAGAGCCCATTTATATGTCAATACAAATGTCACGTCACGCCCTCAGAAACGAAATAACAATATTTCAACTCTAATAATTCGAATTCTTAGCAACAATTTTTCCTATTTGTCGGTGTTTGTTTATTTTATGTAAGTACATACCTATGTACTGAGCAGTAAATAACGTAATATACAAATAATACTAAATAAATGTTAATTTCATCAGAATTACATTAGTACGTACCTATATGAGGTACTTAAGTACAGAGTTTTCATTTTTGATATGGAGAAAATTTTACTCAGAAGTGGATAGAAAATCTATTTATAGCTGCATTCCTAATAACTATAATATTCAACAATAACCTCAGGTTCCGAACACGGAAATAAACTTAAAAACAATATCCTACTACTATTATAAAGGCGAAAGTTTGTAAGTATGGATGTATGGATGTATGGATGTTTGTTACTCTTTCACGTAAAAACTACTGAATGGATTTGAATGAAACTTTACCACATTATAGCTTATACATCAGAATAACATATAGGCTATATTTTATAACGATATTGTGTGAAGTACTTCATCGTGCGCAGACGAAGTCGCGGGCAGAAGCTAGTAAGTACTGATTAAAGCTTACACGATTGTCACATGTTATATAGCCTATGTCACTCGGGAATAGTGTAGCTACCTAACAGAGAAATTTTATTTTCAAATCGGTCCAGTCGTTTTGGAGCCTATTCAATTCAAGCAAACAAAACTTTCCTCTTTATTATATTAGTATAGACAAACTTAAAAAAAGCACTAAGTATCAGACCTACCATAATAATATCGTATTCAAACTGAACTAAATTTTCCAGACAAGATACCGTCTAATTATTCATGTACACCGCAAACGAGTTCCAGAGGTCTAGCTTGTAAACGCTAACGACTGGCTAGATTAATCTATATACATCTAGACTTAGACCAGTCTAGGGTTTGTCTGGGGCAGGTCACAAATCACGGAAATGCTAGACAGGTCATTGTACGTTCACACAGAGAAAAGTGCACACATAGACATAGAATATGCACACAGGTCCCACAAGAGGTAGCTACTTAGCACATTCTTTTAAATCAGGATTGTTTTGTTTTTGATCGTCGGTTTTGAGATGATAAGTAAAATACTTTTGTAAAAAGTGCTATTTAAGACAGATCGAAACAGTTTACGCATAAGAATGGTATATCTCTTATATCTTACATGTAATAAAAACAAACTTTAGATGTACCAATTTCTTACAGAAAATTATTAGTTATACTATATTATTCGTAGTACTATAATTATAATACTTATGCCAACTACACCTAACAAAACAGAATAATATATCTTTTTAAATTCCTTAAACACAAACCGAAATAATTTCTTTTCTTCTGTCACCACTAACAATATCTTTGGCAGTAACTCAGATTTTTATCTACATTGTACATTTCATTACCTCTTCTATAGCTTGTATTATCACAGAACAATAGGGAAGCAAATAAAATAGACAAAAAGCAACTTTCAAATGCAAATAGGCAGCTTTGCTAGGCAATTTTACGATGCCATTAAAGTTTTTCTTTCACGTTTGTTAAAAGTGGCCAGTGCAGTCGTAAAATACTAAAGTTTAAAAGGGTTTTGCACGCTGCAACGAAAGCCAGTACTAACATAACAACACGCTGTTATGTTGGTAAACTTGCTGTTGTAGCAAGCATATATTAACACATTTACTTCTAATGTCTCTAATAGCAAATGGTTTAAATCATATGTAGTTTAAATTGGTAAAAAAGGTCGCATAAGATTTTGATAGCGTCAGCTGATCAAATAATCTGTTATCTATGGAAAAGTTTTAGCACGGCGCCATTTTGAATTGAACTGAACGATAATTTCAAATTAAAATTCATTATTTCTAACTATTTATTATTATTAAAAACAGAATATATTAGAATATATGTTGAAAATTTAGTAGGTAGTTTAGTTTTTTTAAATATTGGCTGAATTCGGAACGGATCGGTGCCTTAGTCGTATTTTCGTATTTTTAAAAATGCCGTGACTAGACAATGTTTTACCTACATAATATGTAATGTTTTTATTTAAAGCATTTACCTCACGATATTCGTGCTTGAAGTGCAATGACCTTTCAGTTATATTGGATTCGTTATATTTTTAGCGTGGGTCGTTTGGACTGATGCATCATCAAATTAAACTGAACTATTGGACAAAATTTTAGAATAGCTGACCTAGCTAACTTAGTACAGCATTTTTTTAAGAACCAATTTTTATTAAAAATAGAACGGTTGATGGTAGAAGGGTGAAAAATTATTTTTCTGTCCTCCGGCCGGAAAGCGCCAACTTTCTGGCCGCTGCGCTAAATGAAATTGCCGCTTTCTGGCTTCGTCGAACAGAAAAATAGTATACTGACCTCGGCCAGTAAAATAAAAAAGCCTCAGATCACATTTTTATCAACCTCGGCTTCGCCTCGGACGACAATTACATGTGATCTGAGACATTTTTCATTTTACTGGCCTTGGTACGTAATGTACTATTTCAATTCTGAATCACAAAAAAAATAAAAAATAACTAGTATGTATTATAATTTTTAACATGTTTATTAATTTTACCCTAAATAAGTGTTTGATAGTTTTAACAAGGATTCACGGGTTAAATGATACATCGTAGAATTCAAATAAATAATTGAGTTTTAAGTCCTAAAAGAACTGTACTTGAATAACTTTAGGTCATTTTACATTACTTACAAGTCTTAACACAACTATGTCCACAACTAAAAGCGAGGACTATTCTGTTAATTAAGCGACTTTTCACTTCCCAACTCCCACTTTATTTCCGTTTGGTTAATTAAGTAAGAGTACTTTATTTTAAACTCGCTGTTTCATCTTAAATGTCGTCACTGAATAAATTATTCTCCGTAATATTCTGTTGCAGAACAGTCCGCTAGGGGCGCTAGTGTAGAATGAGGTCTGTCATGATTAGTGGGCTATACTTTCACCCAGGGGGAAAAGTTAAGGGAGTATGGAAAACTATCTATGTCATTCCCCAAGACCGAATTTCATCTAAATTGGTTCAGCGGTTTAAGATTGAAGAGGTAACGGATAGAGTTAGGTAGGTACCTACTTACTTTAGCATAAAAATATGAATCTAAATATATTGAGTAACCTATTAGAAATATATTGTCAATAACCCAAAAAAATATCTAAACGCCTATTTTTTTTTATCCTCAGTTAATAAATACCTTCATTTTCTAACCTAAAAAACAACTAGGAAAGAAAAAAAGTTTTTTTACATAAGTACCTACGACACAAAGAGAAAACAATAATAATCCTAATTAAAAAAAATGGTTCCGATATCAAATACCTACTTATGTTAATTGCCAAAGCCTACGTTGCGGTCTTAATATTTGTACTAATCTACAATAAATGAATTAAACAAACATATTATTTAGCGTTAGACTATTGTCAGCTCAGTCGTGCTACGATTATGGAAACTGTAAAGAATCCGAAAAGTCAGCTAATAAAAAAAAAATACGCGAGTTAAATCCGTTAATAGTTGTTTCATTCCAACGTGTAATAACCGCGAAGGCATCAGAAATTATTAAACATATTATTATTAAAATAAAAAAAATACTAATATTTCGAGGTCCAACAGAAAGTCGTTACGTCTATACGATCTCCATAACAAATTTAATCGCAGTTCACTCTATTCATAGTTACTAGTAGTTAGAGCACGTTTGGTATTGTACAACTTGCCTCGTTAGAGTACTGAGTGACACGCTGCGAAGTTACTCCGGCCCGGTTGTACTACGTAACTGGGTGAATAAAAATGGCGGCCACAGTTTACTTTTGATAGTTTATATGTTAGTTTTGCGTGGATTTGTTTTAGAAGAGTTTTGAAATCTTTTTGAAGACGTTTTTTTTTTATTATGAGTGTAATTTTTGATAATGCAGGTAGTTTAGTAAGATTAATTAATAATTTAAGTAATTTTTAGATAAAACTTATCGAACTCTAATATGTTAATTCTTTACTAATTCAAATTACTTTTTCGAATGCAACTTAGTAATTAAAATTGTTAAATATTTTTCCGTACATAATAATGTAACTTAACTACAAAAAAATATATTTACTAAATTTAAACTTTTACAAGATACCACAAAATAATTACATACATATACAAGCACTCTGTATCTCACTATATATATACACTTAAGTAATCAACAACATCTCTAAAAGTAATTAAAACATCTACCAACACAAACGATCAAATTCCATATATCTATTACACACTCTATCAAAACTAATCCAGAATTCAATAATAAACACAAACACTTAAGTGTGTCGAAGTCGCTTAATACTAGGGTTGCCAACAAACTTACTATAATATTATTTTTCTATCCTCCGGCCAGAAAGCGCCAACTTTGTAGCCGCTGCGCTAAATGAAGTTGCCGCTTTCTGGCTTCGTCGAACAGAAAAATAGTAGACTGACCTCGGCCAGTAAAATAAAAAAGCCTCAGATCACATTTTTGTCAACCTCGGCTTCGCCTCGGACGACAATTACATGTGATCGGAGACATTTTTTATTTTACTGGCCTAGGAGCGTACCTAATGTACTAATAATAATTTCTGATGCCTTCGCGGTTATTACACATTGGAATGAAATAATTATAACGGATGGAACTCGCGTATTTTATTTAATTTGCTAACGTTTTCACAAATTTACAGCACTCATATTTGTATAACGACTGAGCTCACGATAGTCTAACGATATTACACAAACTACCTTATTTTGTATATTACAAAATTTGACAACAGTTTTAAGTTAATTTCACTCAAGTCTTTTTACTTGTTGATTGTGTTCTTAAATATAGTTTGAGACGTGTATGAGGGCGTTTCAAACACTAGAAGATCCACCTAGCTCTACTGTGGTAAGTATATTACTAGCCCACCTCGAAAGAGGAGAAAATATATATACTTAAAGAAAGAAAGAAAGAAATTATTTTATTTGGCTTTAATTAACAAATATGCTCACACAGGAAACGTGATAAGAAACTTAACCTAAAAATAAAAACAAACTTAACTACTTAATTGTTAGATATACGCTCTTACAATTTGATTTTAATTATAAGAGGCGTCTATCACTGTATTACGAGTAAGTATATAAAAAACTAGCTCCGGCTTGTCACTCATGAATAGTGTAGCTTCCTAACAGTGAAATAATTTTTCAAATGTGTCCAGTAGTTTTTGAGCCTATTCATTATAACCAAAAAAAAATTCCTCTTTATAATATTGCTATAGATAAACGCCCATACTGCAAAATACAAATAGTTGGCAACCCTATTTAATTCCCATTTCGCTACTAAGTGCAAACTCGAGTACAAAACAGAAAGTTGTTGAGTTACGTCCAACTCGCGCTGCGACATACTATGTCTCTTAACATATATATCATGTATGAAGCTGTAATATAGTGCCAGTTCTTGTAATGTTTTGAAGACTGAACACTGTAATATCAAAAGTAATGTCGGTAATAGCCGTTAGGTTTTAAAGGAAAATTCTACCGTAAATTAAGTCCATTTTGCTATTATGTTGTGCTTTGTTAAATTATATATCTTTTTACTCTTTTATATGTCTAATCTAATCTCCTTTTTAAAGAGGCAATGCAAAAAATTGTTAAAGATTTTATTGCAAATACGATTAGATTTTCTTATAAATATGTATTTAAGTACTTAAAATATTTAGATACATAGTTTAATAATATATTATTATTTTATAAGCTCGAGGGGGTGGCTAATGTGCATCCCATTAGAGGCAAATATTTAAGATTTTTTTAAGTAGCGGTTATTTTACTTATACATATAATAAGATGTATGTATTATTTTGATTTTATGTATAATAGTGCAAGATTTGATTAGTTACAGACTATATTTATTATTATTAGCTCTTTACAGTTTCCATGTTCGTAACCGAACCGGACTAGTCTAACACTAAAAAAATAATATAGGTACCTACGCGAGTTAAGTCCTTTATAGTTGTTTCATTAAAATATTTGAAAGTACTTAACAAAAAAAAAGATTAACATAGCTAAATACATAAGTGCCTACGCCAATACGTGGAAGATATTAAAAGTAGGTAGTTACTTAATCCTTTTACAAGCCGAAGATTTGCCAGAAAAATGCATTTCAGGAAATTCAGAATATTTCGTCGAAAGGCAAATTTGCAAATGTCTAGACATATTGTATTTTACATGCAAACTCGAGCTTACCTGAACTCGATTTTCGTGTCTATTCTACAAGATATAGGTATTTCAAATTTGCATATAAACATAAAGTTTCAGAGTAACGGACTACGGTAAAACTGTTTTTTACAGATATGTATATGTATATATTATGTATATGTATATACTATACAATAGTAGGTATATACTGAATGTGGTTGTTTTAGCATACTGTAAGAAAAGTTTAGTTAGAGATTTCATGCCACTTTACAAAGTACCTAATGCGGATATGTTTGTGAATTTTGATACCTCATCGTGTTTCTTGCCGATTTTTTTTATAGATGGTGAATTTTGATATACGTAATTTTTGCACGTTTCATTACAGAACTTGAATAGTAGCAAACGGCTAAAATTACTTTAAAACGGAAAAATTACTTTAAGGTTTTAAAACAACCTTTCTTGACTTAAGAGGGGGTTAAGTCAAGAAAGGTTGTTTTAAAACCTCCCTCTAAAAAAACCTTTTTCTTCTGGTTATTAAAATAATAATCATTCCTTACAAGAGAATGACTTATCTTGTTTTTTTTTTTTTAATTTCGTTTGATAAGACCGTATTAAAACATGTAAGTACGAATATGTAGAAATAGCAAATGTTGAGGTGCTTTGTCTATTACTTTATAATCTTACAAATTAAATAATATTGTATTAATCTAAGTATAGCTATTAATAAATTACTACCTACAACATGTTCACCATAAATTTTCCAATATAAGTAACAAGCCGGCAAGTCGTTAAAAGGTTCATAAAGATTGTATCACACTGGCAATGTACGGGAAAATACATTTATTATAATAATGTCTTAGAAAATGTAGTTTACTTAGATTTTTATATAGAAGCAAAAGAATATTATTATCTAAACAAATAGTGATTTTACAAAGAGTCTTATGGTCAATTTATATTCAAAATAAAGTATTGGTATTGATCAATAGGTTTAAAACAATATCTAGGTACTGCTATAGGGTCATAACCCCCGCTCCCCCACTGTTATATATATATTTTTTTAATTGAAATTGTAATTATTATTATTTATTTAGTTTCGATTATAGTCTTACGTCAGTCTGAACATTAAAGGGCGTAGCTAGTAATTATATGAGCGGCAGAGGGCAGGCATATTATGATATTAGTAACTACTAATATAACTAAGGTAATTTTCGACACTCGCAAGGGAATCAAAATTACTTCTAAGGGGTGGCAGCTTCCCCCCTGCCTATACCTCGCTACGCTCTGGATTAAAATGTTGCCAGTTACAATTATAAGCTCTTAAAGGCTGTCCCGTCTCCAAATATTTTGGCGTACCTATATTAAAAACTTGTCACTCATCATGTATGCCATTAATCTCATGTGTAATTTTCGACACTCGCACGGGTATCAAAACTGGTTACTTCTAGAGGGTGACAGCTGCCACCCCTGCCAACACATCTCGCTCTTGGGTTAAAATGTTGCCAGCTACAATTATAAAGTCTTAAAGTCTGTCCCAACTTGTTACTAATCAATGTATGCAATTAATCTAATGTGTAATTTTCGACACTCGCAAAGGTATCAAAATCAGTTTACTTCTAAGGGGTGGCAGCTGCCCCCCCTGCCTATACCTCACTACGCCGTTGGATTAAAATGTTGCCAGCTACAATTATAAGCTCTTAAAGGCTGTCCCGTCTCTAAATATTTTAGCGTATACATATTTCCAACTTGTTACTAATCAATGTTGGCCATTAATCTCATGTTACGAGTGTCATAAACACAGCCCAGTTTTATTGCACCGCACGCTGCGTTAGTGAGCGACGGAAAATGATTACACACATGACATATTTTATGTTGCACTATATTAATTATGGTATAACTGGGGTGTGTGTTGAATCTGTGTGACGGGTTAGGTTACTTGATCTTTAGATATTAAAAGAGAATGTGCCTAGAAGTGGAACGTTAAGTTTTGCTTATCATTAAGTAGCCCAAGGTTACGAAAAATACCCATTAACTTTGGGCAGTTAATGGGTATTTTTTTATTAATGTGCGACACACGCTTAAAAAAACCTTTCATAATGATCTACTAAAAATTAAAAATGCCCCTTATATTTTAATACAAAATAAATAAAATTCCAAAGAGATGATTTCTCTCCGAGACTTGAGCTACCTCTATACCACTTTACCAACTAAGGAATGGTTTTTTTAAGTGAAACGGCGTATATAACTTGTTCATCCACTGTTAGGAGAAATTCGAAGCGCTTTCGCTTCTAAAATATTTATCGTAAACGAAATTCTCGTAATTCCGTCAGTTAGATTATTAAAAATTATTTACACGTATTTTTTTTTTTCTAAAGCAAAAAACGTCTAGTTCTTCTAAAGTTCCGGAAAGGGGCCCGTGACGTCACATTATGGTAACAATCTCCCCCCCGCTCCCTAACTTTGCCAGCGCTTTCTTTGCATTTATTATTCGATTGGAAAAAGAAAAAATACTTATCGAATTACGTTTGGTAATTTACTCGATTTACAAAGAAAACTGTCGTTATGCCTTTTATTATTACTAGGTTAATCAAACACTTTCTATGTTTGTGTACGCTATGGCCACGTCGGACCTCCTTTCCTACACATCATTATCATCAATCATACAAGGCGGAAGGCGTCAACTGGTCTGGACGTAGCCTTCCCAGGGATAACCACAAAAACTTGTCTAAACCTGTTTTTTTGACAAAGGCCAGAAATCAAGTTTTTTCTTTTCGACAGAATTAATTTAGCACTTTTATTTGTTAGGAAAATATGTAAAATTTTGTTTAATTTTTGATGCCTCCGCGGTAAAGGATTTCGCTCGATTATTTTATTGTATTTACTGTCATTTCGGAAACTTTACAATTCCATATTCGTAGCACGACTGAGCTGACGATAGACTTTAGCGTTAGCCTATATTCTTCAAAATTTTATCGTATCCAAAATTTCTATTTTCTAAACCTACCGCTTTTCAGTTTACATAATATAATAACGAGCAGGTACAATTCCTTTTCTGTGTAAACTTAAAGTAGATACGTCTTTTGGTTACTAAAGAATAAGTAATGTAAGCAATTACTTCTTTGCACCGTAGGTATTTCTTTTATTCCCGTTGTTACAATTTTATCTAGTTTTACAAAAAAATTGACAGCACTAAAAATACATTTTCTTTCGTGAAAATTTAAATGCACAACGTCTCCAAATTTTAAGTGAGCCCTCAAAATAAGTACTTGCATAAAATTGTCGCTCAACAACCGTGTTAAGCTCGAAGTGCATTCTACTCGGTGCAACTGAAAATACAAGTTGCATCGCGGTTGATGCAATTCTTTTGCATTTACTATATGAAATGAACATAGAAATAATCTTTGGACAATTCATACTAACTGATCTAGTCCCTAAGAAAAGCACGGTTACTGTGGGTACTAGACAACGGATAAATGTAAAAAAATATCTAAGTACCTATACATAAGTACCTACCTACATAATAATAATATGGTATGTATATGATTTAAGTTACATTAATTATGTGTAATATACACACATCTAATTATCTAATGATACCTATTTAAGGATTGGGATAAAACAAATAAAATTGTTTCATTGTGTGTCTAATTCTTGATTTTGTCTAAGAATAGATATCTAAGTAATTATTATTCAGTATAAAATAAAAAAAAACATTAATTGCTTTTAGTTAGTAAATAAAATACCGAATGCTATTGGAACTAACCCGACTTTATTTTATATAATACATAGATTCTCGGCCATTTTCTATTCCCAACGTCCTCTTTGACGAAATATTGCTCATAACTTGACTTGTAAACAGACCAGGCAAACGCGAGCCCCTTCAATATCGAAGGAAGCGGTCCCCAGGGACACGGATGCTGAAAGCTTGAGATAGTGAACGGTCTGCAATTTCCAATATTACGAGATTTAATACTGCCGGTCTTGATTACTTTAGATTTTATATAGTGTTAGTTTATAATAAAAATATAATATGTAATATTAACAGGTACTTAGTAGAAGAAATATGTGACGTACTAATTTCTGATGCCTTCGCCGTTATTACACATTGGAATGAAACAACTATAACGGATTTTTCCGTCCTCCGGCCAGAAAGCGCCAACTTTCCGGCCGCTGCGCTAAATGAAGTTGCTGCTTTCTGGCTTCGTCGAACAGAAAAATAGTATACTGACCTCGGCCAGTAAAATAAAAAGCCTCAGATCACATTTTTGTCAACCTCGGCATCGCCTCGGACGACAATTACATGTGATCTGAGACATTTTTTATTTTACTGTCCTTGGTGCGTAATGTACTATTACTCGCGTATTTTAATTTATTTGGTGACGTTTCGAACACTATACAGTGCTTATATTCGTAGCACAACTCAGGTGACGATATTCTAATGGTAAAATTTTCGAAACGTCAGCAAATAAAATATGTCTTTTATGATAGTGTACCTATGTCAGTGTATGATAGTCCTTTGTTTAGTTTGGGACTAGATCAATTAGTGTGAATTGTCCCAAGACATCGTTGTAATTGTTTTATTACAAAATCTTTCCAATATTTTATTAGTTATATAGTCATCAAAACCATTAAAAAAAAATGTATGTCTGTACGAACATCGCCTATATTCAAAAGGTTCATAAGATTTTTTCAAGCTTTGTTCAAAGTATGAACTTAAAGCTCTTGCGAACATCGAGTGTCGAAATGTTGCCAGCTGGCAGCCGAACTGCATCCCCGTGTTGCAAGGATGCACTACCCAAATAACTTGCACTTTGTAAAAGTGACATTCGAAAATAAATGCACTTGAGAGCTTTCGTATTCGACTAGATATACATCGATTACTAACATCCATTGTGATTTGTGAGGAGTAGTTATTACACATTGGAACATAACAACTATACCAGATTGTAAATAAACAACTAGGATTATCAGATTTAAATCGTGTGTATCTATACTAATATTATAAAGCTGAAGAGTTTGTTTGTTTGTTTGTTTGAACGCGCTAATCTCAAGAACTACTGGTTCGAATTCAAAAAATCTTTTTTTGTTGGATAGACCATTTATCGAGGAAGGCTATAGGCTATAATAACATCACGCTGCGACCAATAGGAGCGAAGAAACAGTGGAAAATGTGTAAAAAACGGTAAAAATAAGAAGCCTTATGAAGAAGTGACAGAAGACTTTGACAGATCTTTAACGAAACAATCGGACGGGCAGGACGACGTCTGCCGTGGCCGCTCGTTAATAATAATTATATATTTTTTGCATTAGACTATCGTCAGTTCAGTCGCTTACGTATTCGTTTGGGAACTGTATAGTTTTTAAACATCAGTACTTCTATAAAAAATAATATAGGTACATACTCGAGTCAAATTCGTTACCTATAGTTTTATTTCAACGTTACTTAATATGTGTATATGTGTAGATATATATCATTGTAAATAATGAATGAATTATAACATACGCAAGTTAAAACCAATACAGTTACATGAATCTAATAAGTCAAAGCATTAATAGAAATTATAGGTATAAATACTTTATAAGAAATTAGTTTTTGAATATCATCTTAATTATTCTTTAAATTTACTCATTAGGAATCTTAAAGGAGAAATTGTGAACAAATCCAATTTTAAGTTTAACGAACAAAGCTGGAACTAAAGCAGACAAGCGAATTAAAATTTCCACGTAACTTTCCTTTTTATGCAAATGTATGGAAATTCTTTTAAAGCCGACACTCGTGTGTCTGACACCACGTCGATAGGGTTGTCAGCAATTTTTAATTTGCCTTTAAATTGGTGAAAATTTGGTATTTAAATTACCTTCTTTGTTTAAAAGATTTTACTGTTTCTATCAGAATTATCGTTCTGTTACAATATAAAATGTATATAAACAGTTTGATTATAGGTAACTATCAGATTTTTTGTTAAAGTAGGTATAAAATCGAACTTGAGAGACTGACTTTTACTTTTACTTTTTTTTGGGATGATAGAAAAAAAAGGTTTATTTTTAATAAAAATTGCTGATGAAAAATTTTGTAAAGATATTTCAAGTCTAATCTTGTATTATATTCCAATAAACTGTGTAAGAATTTTAAGCCCATACAAATTTTACATTAGGTTTTTTGAAAATTTTTAGCAACTACTTTGATAATATACCTACCTTCCTACATATTACACTAAAAAGTTTAGAATTCATTTAAAAATTTTGCCCTATACTACTACCTTATAGACACGTGACTTGCTTTACAAGCTTGACAACCCTAGCCCTTCCGAGTCTACTAGCAAACCGCCCTTCGTGTCCTCAACAGTCCTTACACCCTCTTACTTTTTACTTACACCGCCCTTCTATGCTTTGGAAAAAGGGATGACCTACAAGTACTGAGATAGGGGTGAAGTACTAATATACTTTCATACTAGGAAAACCAAGTCATTCTCAACGATAGTTACATTTTCACAAAGACTAGTAGAAAAAATCGAGACCCCAATGGGACTTGAACCTACGTCTATGCTTGAGAGAGGCTTAATGTTCCCATTTACACCATGGGCGTTACGGTCGAGTTGACGAAAATTGGTAGTAGGTACTTTTATTCGGTTTTTGTACTTTATTTTGTTTTCAAGTTTTTCGAAAATGTCACTTCAGCGCCATCTAATATTTAATAATATTAAACCAAATATCAGATATAGATTAGATTAAATTTATTTACATTCTCAAAAATATATATAGATTGATAGGTACCACATTGTAGTGAATAGGCAGTTTAATAATTAAAAAAGGCATTCTTTATATTAAACTGTCATACTTAGCAAACTAGTTTTTCAACAAATGTTTCGTAGTTCTGGCTGAATACAAATAGTAACCATAGTCTTTAATTAAAAATAAAATTTAGAAAAGCTAAATTTTTTTACCTTAATTCACTTAACCTTGAAGTTCAAAGACCCAAGCTTTACAACGTCTAATAGAAGTTAAAAAGGAATTTTATTTAGATAACTTTTACTAAAATAATATTTACAAGTTCATATTTCATTTATAAATATGATATAGATAACAATTTCGCAGACTAAGCATCTTTGGAAATAACTTTCTAGGAAAATTATTTTTAACTGCTTTAGGTATTTCATTTCTATTAAAAAAGTAAAAAGCTTATAAATACGAAACAACATATACTTTCCTAAGAAGAGTTTGCTCGTCTATAATTAAGAGTTTATCATTAATTTAACTCCTATTCCACTATACAATATTAAAATACTTAAACACTCCTCGTAAAATTATTCTAATGCTTTCGCAGTTATTATACACTGGAACGAAACAACTATATCGGATTTAACTTGTAACTGTACCTATATTCTTCATTTACCTAATTTTAGACTATTACAACACTGTCTGCTACGATAATGGAAATTATAAGGTTACAAATTGTCACCATAAAATTAATAAAAGGTACGCGAGTTAAATCCTTAATAGTTGGAATGAAACTATTAACGGATTTAACTCGCGTATGTTTATTTTATTTCATTTGCTGATGTTTAAGATTCTTTACAGTTTCCATAATTGTAGCACTACTGAGCTGACAATAGTCAACTAAAGACTTTAGCGTTAGACTATTGGAAACTGTAAAGAATCCGAAAAGACAGCAAATAAAACAAAATAAAAATACGTGAGTTAAATCCGTTAATAGTTGTTTCATTCCAATGTGTAATAACCGCGAAAGCATCAGAAATTATTCCGTAACAGTTGTTTTATTTCACCGCTAGCAAGCGGTCGAGATAACAAGATTTAGCAAAGTTTCTTTAGTCCAACGTTTTGAATCCTCACAAAGATAAAAATTAGCTTTTAAATTGCAAATTACTTTGCTAAAGACATTGTTTATAAACGCGAAAGGGGAAAAATTAGAGCTAGAATTTATTTTTCACTCAATTTGCCTCCAGGGCTTGAAACGGTATTTAATATTCCAGCGCAAGTACCTCCGACGGTAAAATATTCTCTTTGCAAAGTCTGCCTCATATAAGCCTACATAATTTAGCAAATTTAACGTGTGGTTGTAATATATACGAAATAAAGTTACATTTCTTCAAATATTATTAAAGTCTTTATCTTACAATATTTGTGTAGATATTGGAATGAAACAAATATAACGGATTTAGCTCGCGTATATCGTTGTTTGATTCTAATTGGTAATAACCGCGAAAGTATACATTATTATCTTTATAGGTAGTTAAATAACGTTTATCAAACTATTGCGTCATGTTGATAGTAATAAAATATTGTTGTAGGTAGGTATTTCGCAGTTAGTCGTGTAGGTATACATAAAAAAATACTGTTAATCTATATTCATCTTTATGTATTTTGCTACAAATATGTGTTTACAAAATTGACTAAACTCTCCGGAAAAATGCATTTATCGAGCGGTAACAGGATTATGCTTTTTTATAATGTGTAAGATTAAATTTAATAGTGATGTCATCACTATTAAATTAAAATAACTACACGAACTAAATCCAAAGTTCAATTATAATTGATTAAACTGATGTCATGACAAATGAGTCTTCGCCGGGTAAAAGTGCCAGTAAATGTAGGTACCACGTTTTAATCTTACACATTATAAAAAAGCATAATCCTTTTGTCGCTCGATAAATGCATTTTTCCGGAGACTAATAACAAATAAAATTAACCGGAGCTAATAATAACGAGGCGACAGTCGATATGTTACAGTAATGGCACCGTAAATCGTTCTGGTTTGCGCCAAATCACGCTACATTAAGTCCAGGTAAATGCGAATTAAGCGATTATCTGTACTGAATATTCGTAATCGTTTTCAAGTATTTATGAGGCACTTGACCATTAGGTAAATTGAATTTTACCTTTTTTTATTTTGAAGATGGGTAGGATAATAGAATAGAGCAATTTTGGACAATCCACACCATTTGATCTTGTCCCAGACTAAGCTAAGCTTGTACTGTACCTACTATGGGTACCAAACAAAGGTTTAACATACATACATAAAATAAAATTAATTAGCAATTGCATATACTCGCCGAATAGCATACAAGAACATTACGTTTTATTTTATTACGTTACATTGCAGAGCAGGAGTCCCGCAAAAAGTATTTTTTTAATTATACGAAACTGCAAGGGGACACCTAAACTGTTGTTTACCCTACATTGAAATTCTACTAACAAATGTAAAATTCAAGCCGGTTTTAATTACATACTAGTCCAACTTAGTAATTTTAGATAAAGGCAAGCATAGTTTTGTTAGAGATTAGAGGAAATGAAAAGTTTTTGTAAAATATTTTTCCAGTAAAAGCTAGCTTGTGCTGTTTACAGCTGTATATATGAATAACGTATTTAATTATTTACAATATCAAGTAACAAATATATATGTATGTTTATACCTGTGTTTACCCCTTATCTATTTTTGATCTCGATCGATTGGAAATTTTCCGAAACGTCAGCAAATAAAATAAAATAAAATACGCAAGTTAAATTAATTCATAGTTGTTTTATTCCAAAGTGTAATAACAGCGAAGGCATCAGACATTATTATATTTTCATTTATTTTCTACCGTAAATTAACTATAATAGAATACCGTGTTTCGAATAGGTCATCGCACCGAAGTCCTATTATTCAAATTTAAGGCTTCTAAGGTGAAACGAAGAAGGCTCAAACACTGAATAAACACGTCTAGACCATATCGATCGATTTGTATGAGAGTTGCTTGGCAACCTGCCTTACCTCTGTCAAATTACTGTGAGCTTAATAAAACGTAATATTTCAATATTAGCCTATCCATTTCATAATTATATACCTAGCTAACTAGCAATTTCCAGTGACTTCGTCCGCGTACTTTTTAACCAGTTAGGAGAAAGAATTCAATCAAAGACGACACACGTTTTCTATCAAATTTGTTAAGCAAAATTTTAAATTGATTGGACCAAGGAATCACGCTGCTCCATACAAACTTAGCCCCCCATTTTCACCCCCTTAGGGGTAGAAATCCTTTTTTGGATGCCTAGTCATACATAGAACACACTCTTCAAGTTTCAGGTCTCTACGATCAGTGGTTTAGGCTATGCGCGTCAGTCAATCATTCAGAACAAAGGATTTTATATTTTCTTATAATATAAGATTGGATATCTAACGTATTATCTTAGTATATCTTTTATAAGATATACTAAGATATAATAAGTATCTTGTTTCTCATGTTATATCAAAATTTCTAATTAGCACAATTCTTAGTAAAAAAATATATCTAAGAAACAATGAAGTTACTTCTCACTATTCCCGCTGAAATAGGTTAATATATATTCTCTAATATAAAATTATATATTTACCTCTGTAACGCAGAAACCAAATACGAAATGCTATATACGTGTTCTCCACAAACGTACCATGGGCGTGCGTTACATATAAGTTTAGTGCCTACATACGTCCACCTCTGCACGCGCCTGTAGGCCTAAGTTATGTAAATATCAATGTCAATATAATTTCCGTCTATTAGAAATATTCCAAAATTCAAGTAATATAAAGAAACTTTTTTACTTTAGCATAAGACTATTGTCAGCTCAGCTACGATTATGAAATCTGTAAAGTCTTAGAAACGTCAGCTAATAGAAATAACATACGCGAGTTAAATCCGTTAAGGTTGTTTCATTCCAATGTATAATAACCGTGAAGGCTTCAGAAATTATAAATTTACTTAAACTTTAAGTTAAACATTGGAATGAAACAACTATTAACGGATTTAACTCGCGTATTTTTATTTTATTTTATTAGCTGACGTTTCGGATTCTTTACAGTTTCCATAATCGTAGCACGACTGAGCTGACAATAGTCTAACGCTAAAGTGATTTATACAGTTATGCAAACTACCTTATATTTAAATTAAGTTAAAATTAAATTACGTAAAATACTCTAATTAATAAAATCTGAAGGGTTGATTTCGCAGTGGGATATGTCACGCGCCCAGGACGCTCCGGGGCAGAATCCCGGGTCGACTGCCCCGGGACAATCCCGCCAACCCCGGGACTAGGACTCCGGGATTAACACCCTGGGATTTATTTATGCGGTCGGCATACTACTCTGAGGATAAATAACAGAGGGTTCTGGGAAAATTTAGGTACACACAAATTGCTGGTCGCAGTGTTAAGAGCTTTTTAAAAATACGGAACGCTAATAAAACAGATGGGTTCACACAATTCACGTTTAAAAATGAGACACATATGCTTTCAATGCGTTAAATGAGCTACATGAGCGAAAAATTGAGATATTTTTTAATAATATTATGTACCTTTTTAAATAAGTAATTGATACCCTAGAACATACCTACATTATAAAATAGCAGAGTTATTAGTGATTAAACTCTTAAGACCTATTCTATAATGGACATATATACTACATTACGCACCAAGGCCAGTAAAATAAAAAATGTCTCAGATCACATGTAATTGTCGTCCGAGGCGAAGCCGAGATTGACAAAAATGTGATCTGAGGCTTTTTTATTTTACTGGCCGTGGTCAGTATACTATTTTTCGATGAACCCAGAAAGCGGAAATTTCATTTAGCGAAGCGGCCAGAAAGTTGGCGCTGTCTGGCCGGAAGACAGAAAAAGTTATTTTCAGCGTTTATAGACTATCTCAGACACTTCTAGATATCACATTTCGAGCATAAAAAGTTTTTATCCGTTAAAAATATACAAATAAACCAACTTATACGTAAGCATTTAGAAGCAATTTCGGCATACCGATTACATACTTATTTCTTACTACTTCACAGATAATTCTAAAGATACAAATACATAATACAAACTAGGTACGTACGAAATTTTCAAACGTAAAAAGTTCAGAAGGAACATCACGCGCCGTTCCAACCCCAAGGAACATGAGATGCATTTTTCATTGTAACATATTCGATAAGGAATGGGGAGAACTTTCGTGAACTACGAAGGGTAGTAAGTACGAATAAAATACGGAGATATTAGTGCGAGTTAAAAGTGACAGAAGAATTGAAAAACAACTGACGGTCTAGAGTTCTGTTGGTGTAGAGGTTGCGAGTTCGAATCCCGCTAAGGGCATATGTCAGTGTGAAAAGCACGATCATTAGTTATGTATTTGTGTATGTTTATCCGTCTGGTACCCATAAGCTTTGTTTAATTTGGGATTTGGTCCTTAGATTTATCACAAGGGTGTGAGAATCGAGTAGATGTGGTATATGGAGCTTTATACAAAAATCTCATGTCACGTTGTTTGTGGTTGTACTCTGAAACGACGCAACCGATTTTCATAAAAATGTATGTATGAAAATAGGTCGTAAAACATATTTCGTCGCTAGATGACTAGGGTAAGGGCAGAACAAGAGCAAGAGCCAGCTAGTGCAACATAAAACACCAGAATAGGATTTAGGATACACTACTTCAGTGTATCCTAAATCCACCAATCATATGCAAACAAGGTAACGACCAATCCCAGCGTCTCCTTAATTGGCTACTGGGAACAGTTTGGTGGATTCCCGCTCAGGGTAATGAACTTTTTGTCATTTTAATCACGTCCCTGTGGAAAGGGATTTTTTCTTGTCAAATTAATTGGATTTCACAGGATCTTCATAAATTTTTATCTTGTCGTCAATTACGCTAACAATCAAGGTTTTCTAATATAATTAGCAATTTATCTGTTTGAATAAGTTTGCATTACAAGATCTTATTAATATAATTAACTAGCTGTGCCCGCGAATCCCCGTAGAATAGTAATTCTTCATAAGGCTTCATATTTTCCCCGTTTTTTACACATTTTCCAGTGTTTCTTCGCTCCTATTGGTCGCAGCGTGATGTTATATAGCCAAAAGCCTTCCTCGATAAATGGTCTATCCAACAAAAAAAGAATTTTTGAATTCGAACCAGTAGTT
Source organism: Polylopha cassiicola (assembly GCA_038024825.1). NCBI lineage: Eukaryota > Metazoa > Arthropoda > Insecta > Lepidoptera > Tortricidae > Polylopha > Polylopha cassiicola. The sequence continues at coordinate 8,167,410 of CP149059.1, forward strand.
CCTGAACAAACAAACAAACAAACTCTTCAGCTTTATAATATTAGTATAGATTAATGTACAACCTGCAGTGTTATTCTATTACCAACTAGATAGTAATGACTTTTAGACCACGTCTTCCCTTAGGTCTATAAGGACTTATAGACTTAAGGGAAGACGTGTTTCGTATTTTTTTCGTACGTAAAAAATCACGCGTATAGTGTCGCAGGCACAATCTAGTCTCACAATCTAATCTATCTATTTTATAAACGTACCTACAATTGATATTATAATTATTATGTACCTGTGCTCATATTTACATTAATAATAAGTAGGTACTCACTAACACACACACACAAACCCACACACTCTTGAACGGTAATCCTCAGAAACGCTGTTAAAAACTTGAAAATCATTATTGCGTCATAATCAATATTAATACGCTTGGAAAATTTTAAATCTTGACGTCATTAAACATCTCCTTAATAAAATTGTTGGAGCGTAACAGTCCGTCTTCAAATAAAAAGTTTTTTTTATACCAAAACTTTTACAGAATTCGAGTAGGTAATATTGGTTTACTAAACAGGTTTTTTGTTCTAAGAAATTTTATTTTTGATGTAACTTTCTTTCCATCGAGTTTCTAAGAATCCATACATCAAAATAGTCTACAGATCTATGCAAAAACTACTGGTTAATATTGGCAACACTGATATATTTTTAATATGGTAACAGATAAACTACAGCAAACAAGCAAATGTATTATCTGTGTCATTTTGACGTTTAAATGTCAGAATTCTTTCCCTTTCATGTATTTTTTAAAAATATTTAAAACTACAATATAAGTGAGTTTGTGCATTTTAGAATTAAACAACTATAATGTATTTAACTCACGTATTTTATATTAATTTGCCGAGCTGATGGTTAACAGTTAAGTGGCAACACAACAAGTGCTAACTAGTAGTCATTTAGCTTCATATTAAACTATCGTCAGTTGGCTACGGATAAGGTAACTAACGTTTTGGTAACGTCAACAAATAAAAAAATATACGTTAGGTCCGTTATAGTTGTTTAATTCTGTATAACGCGAAAGTATTAGAAATATTTATGTTAGTACTTTATTAAGCATTGTCGTAAGTATCTCGTAACACTTATAGGTGTATTCTTTTTTCCAAAGTCATACATAAAATTACCAAGTAATTGTAATACAACTTTCTGCAAAATTACACGGTTAAGGGCCCTCCATGATAAAGACAAACCAACAAACTTTTAAATTATATTATTAGTTATGATGGTAGTCGTTAGTCGAGAGCTGCCCGCGTGCGGTATCGATAATTCGTTTACTCGATATAATGAAGCTATTAGTTCAGCGCACTAGTAATAGCGTTTTCATGACAGCAATTGATACGTTCATTATTTTTCGGGTAATTGAAGTTAGTTTATCGTCCGATCACTTAATAAATGAGCGTTAACGATGACTTATATGGACCCAGATGGGATAATGAAAAAGCAGATGATTATTGTATTTTTCACACATTTTTTTTTTTTTCAAGTAAAACATAGCAATGAATGGTTTTAAAGTGATTCATATATGTATTTCGTTTTATGCAGGAAAATTTACTATACGAATATAAGCGGCTTTTTCGAACCGTTGAACCGGAAGAGAACTCTGAACACAAAAGCAAGACCAATTTCAGAAGTTTTTTTTATTTTTCATTTCTTCTTTTTTCTACTTATACACATAGTTATATACAATTCTCAATAATCACTCAATTAAATAATATAAGCAATTAAATTAAAATATAATTAAAATAAATAAATAATTAAGCTACAATGGTTTATTCCAAATTTATATATACATACAAACCTACTAAGTACATAAAACCATCTATTAATTAATAAAATGATGTAGAATCGTATTAATCATCTACATCTATAAAACATAAGTCAATTATCGATACTACATTCGGTTAACAACACAACAGCACCCAACAAAGCCACCGAAACATCGATATCGATGCTTCGCAATTAACATCGATACCCTGACCATGACATCTCAGCCCTGTCTGTATTTGTGCGTAACGTGAACCGTATTGATTTTGTATGCGCGCGCATCCCTCCACCTGCCCCCATGGGGGGGAGAGGGGGTGAAAAAGGAACAAGGGGTGAAGCAGCGATTCGAATTGAACCTTTTATGGGGGCGAGAATCTTTAAGGTTAACTATGACGCGCCGCTGACAAAGTTGGGCGCCGGTCCTTCCTTTGATGCTCTTTTGTTTTCTTTCTGTTGTGAGGTGAACTTCTATGAGGTGGCGATATTTGGTAACACTATAGAGATATGAAATGTGTGAAATTGTGAGAACGAATTGATCGATGAGTTATTGAGAGCTTATGTCAATTTAATATATTTTTCATTCCGTTCTATTGCGTTTCGAAATAGATTCTAAAGTTTGTGTTGACAGAGGTGTGTTTTCAGAAGATATTTCTTTTAAAATATCCTAGTAAGTAAAAAGGTGCAACTTATTTGAAAGTTAAGTAAGTGTACAATTTGCGTTTGATCATCAAATATGTACATGGTACAACTGAAGGATACAAAAACCACTTTCCCATTAATAATAAATATCTTTGGACAATTCACACCAATTGATCTAGTCCCAAACTAAGCAAAGCTTGTACTATGGCTACTGGACAACGGACTAAACGGACAAAAACGGACAACGGATTATTCTTGGATGTCTCATATTATATACATAAATACATGCATATGAGACATCCAAGAATCAGGTACAAATGCCAGTGCTCATCACATTGACATCTGCCCCTAGCAGGATTCGAACCCGCAACGTCCGGTTTCGTAGTCAGGCCCTCTGACCACTAGACCAACAGACCGTCGTATAATTATGATATATTGCATAATACAATTGAAGTTCAACTTTAGTGTTAAAAATATAAATAGACGTAAAATGTAAACATGTATGCACATATAATATCGAGAAAAAAATACCCACGTTATTTGTTACGTAACATATTAGCCGGTCCGATTCGAAACTAATTTTTCAAAATCCAACCGACCATTGAAACGTCACCCGAAAGCTAGTGCCGAGCGTTTAAATATAGGTTTCAAAGTAAAGCCTAGATTTATTACCCACTAGATAGACTGATAGCGATATGTACTGTTAATGGAATAGATTTCAATTAACTTTTAGTGTGAGCTTAGGTGATTAATTATCGCACTTTTGAAAAGAAAAACGTGACATATCTTTATTTAGGTACTTAATACTAGCTTCTGCCCGCGACTTCGTCCGCGTGGAACTCCTCCTTTTTGCAGTCGGTTAAAAAGTAGCCTATGTCCTATCTCAGGCTCCAGACTATCTTTGTACCAAATTTCATTTAAATCGGCCAGTGGTTTTAGCGTGAAAGCGTAACAGACAGACAGACAGACAGACAGACAAACAGACAGAGTTACTTTTAAAAAAAACTTTTATTTAAAATTAATTTATGGTTTTGTTACTTTTTTTTACGGCACTGGCAGTATTGAAACAAGAGAGCACTGCCATTAGACGATTTAAAAAAAAACATTCCTTTATCAATACATAGTATAAAACAAAGTCGCTTTCGCTGTATGTCCGTATGAATGCTTAGATCTTTAAAACTACGCAACGGATTTTGATGCGGTTTTTTTTAATAGATAGAGTGATTCTTAAGGAAGGTTTATAGCCCCCGTGTGAAGCCGGGGCGGGTCGCTAGTTATCTATAAACTGAAAAATACAACTGACGTCAGAATTTAAAGGGAAAATTGAAAATGAAAAAAAGTTCAATCTTAAAATAAGCACAATTTATAATTGTCTTTAAATAATAAGCAATTGTCAAATTCGTTAAGTAAAGACTATAAATGAGACATAAAAGATATAAAACAAAATGAATTCGCGCAAACGATATATTTTTAGATTTTCTAATTAAAGTTTTTAAAAGGAATTTGTTTTTAGTTCACGTTTAACTTAATGTTTTCTCCTGTTAGCTCGGAGGCTATTATCAGAAATTTAATTAAGCTGAGAATAAAGGAATTCTTTCAATTTACCTACTAAAGTAAAGAGACTAGTTTCGAAGCTAAAATTATTACATTACGTTCGAAACCTTTTTTTAAACTTTAATTCAAATTATATTTTTTTTTACAAAGTTTTATATCTATACTAATATTATAAAGCTGAAGAGTTTGTTTGTTTATTTGTTTGTTTGTTTGTTTGAAAGCGCTAATCTCAGGAACTACTGGTTCGAATTCAAAAATTCTTTTTTTGTTGGATAGACCATTTATCGAGGAAGGCTTTAGGCTATATAACATCACGCTGCGACCAATAGGAGCGAAGAAACAGTGGAAAATGTGTAAAAAACGGGGAAAATATGAAGCCTTACGAAGAATTACTATTCCACGGGGACGAAGTCGCGGGCACAGCTAGTATTAGCATAACTTGAAAATCTTTGATTAAATCTTTGTAAAAAATTGTGTAGCATATTATTTTCAATTTTATGACCATTATCGGGCAATTACAAAAACAATTACACAGCGTACCTATATAGAACCCGTGTGGATAGATATTTAAAACATCGCTGGAAGTTGACCGTTCCGTAATAGGATCGAAATTGCCTATTTCCCACCATCCGTCCTGCAGCAAAATGATTTGCTTACCACCCTAGCCTTCAAAATATTACGTAACCATATAAAGTTTATAACTATATCCTGTCTGAATATTATTATATTGCGCAAATCCCTGCTTTATAATACTTTACGAATATATTAACGTCAATTGATTTGACAGTTGTTGGGACAGTGACCGCTCTCAGACATTGAAAATTCATATATATCTCTGTGTGTGTGTGTGTGTGTGTGTGTGTGTGTGTGTATAATTATGTTGGTTCAAGATCCCAGTCACCTCAAATTTAAATGATTTTAGGAAAGATTTTTTAGGATTAGTAGTATAACATAAACTTAAAAAGTAATGGATACTCGCTAAGCTGAAAGTGGGGCCGTTTTACAGGTGGAAAGTGGAAGGTGGAAAAAAACATGCTAACTTTTTATCCCAATGGAACGGGACAAAAAGCATCCTAGGTCCGTATATATAATCTATACAGCTTACTAATAACATTATAAAGAGGAAAGGTTTGTTTATTTGTTTGGATTGAATAGGCTTCAAAACCGCTGGATCGATTTGAAAAATTCTTTCACTATTGGAAAGCTACACTATCCCCGAGTGACATAGGCTATACAAAAAGGGATCCGAGCGAAGCCGGGACGGACAGCTATAGTATACACATAAAGTGAGATCCCAGTCACCAAATACTAATTCTTTATTCAACAATTCAGACCTTAACATTGTTCCAAGCTTTAAACCAACGAATTACGACTTTCTTACGACTCGTATCCCCGACGATATTGTTTCTTTATTTCAGTACAAAATCGGATATCCGTCTGCCATCTTAAAAGTAATTGGATAGATTTGAAAAGGATAAACTTGGAAGTAATTAAATCTTGATGCTTAAAGAAAATTGAGATTGTAATCTTTTTACGGTCTATTTGGGATAAACTCTTACTTTAGTCAGAAATCAATGAGGAAAACATGAGGGTAAACAGTACGTATTTCTACTCTTTGGCGTAGTGTAAAAGTAGGATATTGTCATAATATGCTTTCTTGACTGACAAAAACTTTACCTGTGGTACTTTTAAATGTTAATCACAAGAAAAAGTTAATTTAAATTAAATTAGACTCCTTATACTTTTTTTATTTAACAAAGCAAAGGCCAAAACAATATTTTTTAGACGGTAAGTCAGTACTTTGTTTGATATGCAGGTATATAGATTCGTAAAAAGAAGAATATTAGTTTACGGAAATTATACACTACCTGTTATTTTACGGATTTCGAAATTACAGTTTTAGTAAATAGTTTGATACTTTTTCCCGGGGTTGCAAGCTAGTAAAACATTTTAATAGAGAACTTTATAATGAGTTCTGGCAACATTGGTGCGCGAGGCGACAACTTGTCACTAAAGTTGATATTACACGTAACGTCATAAACAACTGCACTCTACAATCTAGTTATGTTACCTGTGGTAAAAGTTTTCGTTTAAAAATTTAATCGGGTATTAAATATTATTTTTAAACTTGTTTTAAAATACTGACTTTGACGTCCCTATATTCATATAATATTATAATAGAATAATAACATTATTCTTATAAGTACCTACAGCTACATTAACTTTTAATGATATGCTTGAGGCATACTGAAACTTCTTACTTCATAGAACTTTTACTGCTTTTTGGTATGCCTTGCGACCTCCTAGATTTCTTTTAAAAGAACCTGTTTTTTTATGTAGATTTATTCAAAAAAGTACTTTAATAAAAAAACGTATTAATTATTGTTACCGTGACACCTGTCTGTATTTAAAACTAATTGGCATAGTTTTTCCAATTTAAAATTTTAGTAAGTACTTAGTTATTTTAAAATTGAGGCTGGTAACCCTGTCATTTTGGCTGAGTATGAACACGTCATTGCTTAACGCAAAAAACTAAAATTAAAGTATCTATGACTACGCATTCTAAATTCAAATCCAATAAAAAGCCAAACTTTGGCATTCTAAACATGCGTCGGTGCCAATAATCCGCGTCGGCCCGCATTGCAGTGTCGGCCTCAGAAATTAATTAAGATAATGCCGAAATTCGACCTACATAAAGAAGCGTTCAGATTACGTGAAGGTTGATCGAAAGGCGCGGCACGTGCCAAAATCTTGGCCTTAGACGTCGCTTGTCTGTTTTGACCCTTAGACCGCATAGATAGAGTTTAAGTATGAATACTTAAACTCTAGGTTTCAACCTATGAAGAAATTATTGTTAAGTTAAGAAAATATGATTGTTAAGTTAAGAAATGATTGTTAAGTTGAAGAAATGATAGTTCTTTGCGCCATAGAAATGATTTCATAGTCATAGTAATTGTTATTAGGTAAGTCGAGAAAAAATCTTTTAAATCACAAAAATGATTGTCAAGTTACAGGAGGTTATAATTTTTGAGAAATTGAGACAGTTATTACAAATCATTTATAAAAACTCATAAAAAACTTAGGTAAGTATAAGAAAACCCAAGAAAGGCAACTTATAAAAAACATATAAGAAGACCCACCAATAAAAAGGAATATATTTTCGTCGTAATCGGCTAAAATATAATTTCAGCTATAACTTGCAAGCGTAAGCATGACTTATTGCAACTCGTGGCACGTACATATTCTGCAGATGCACTGAAAACTGCACTGCACCAGCCTTGCATCTATCTAGAATAATTTTAGTCTATGGGCAAGATTTTCAAGCCGTGAAATCTTGCAGATTGAAAAAAAAAACATTGATACAGATTAAATAGATTGATGTGTTGGAATGAAACAACTATAAACGGATTTAACTTGCGTATTTTATTTTATTAGCTAACTTTTCTACAGTTCCCACGTGCAATAATCGCGAAGGCATCACAAATTATTAGATTGATGTAGTATAACTAGCAGAATAATTAAAATTGGTATGACTAATTCGAAACATTGACATAATAATGAAACTAAGCAATAAAAGTAATAGTATTGAAAATTCGATTTGACATTCGCACAGTAAAAAAGAATGATTACGATAGTTGCTAAGTTATTAAATGAATCGATTTTTCATTTCCTGATTGGTAGCTGAAGGTTAGTAAGTAATGAAATGAAGTTGAACGAACCTGTAACAGAAATCATTTCTAATTTTCTTTTATTTTTAATATAACGTCTAATTTATTAAAGCATGGTCTCTCTTATTTATATTTATACTAGCTTCTACCCGCGTCTTCGTTTACGTGAAACTCCTCCTTTTTTGCAGTCGGTTATAACGTAGCTTATGTCCTTTCTCAAGCTCCAGACTTTCTTTGTACCAAATTTTATCTAAATCGGTCCAGTAGTTTTAACGTGAAAGCGTAACAGACAGACAGACAGAGTTACTTTCGCAATTATAATATTTATAATATATAATATTAGTAAGGATAAAGTTGAATGATTTAGACTAGTTTATTGTCTGTGACTTCATCTGCGTGGTTTTTAACCCCGTCAAGGAATTATTTTTTTATAAAACTAATTGTGATCGTGACTTGAATAGAATGTTTATGCAAAATTAAATATACCGGTGAAAAAAAATACATTATTCCATACAAACTTTTCATCCGTTTTTCATCCCCTTGGAGGTCGAATTTTTGAAAATCCTATCTTATCGGACGATTGACGATGACGTCATTTAGTATTTTACCTAAACTTTTAAAAGGTACGTAAGCTATTATATAACATAGTAAGTACTCATAATACCGGTGTATAGAATACTAACGACCTGTCTCGGCTTCACACAGGTGCTGTAATCCTTCCTTCTGAATCTTTATCTATTAAAAAAACCGCTACAAAATCCGTTGCGTAGTTTTAAAGATTTAAACATACATAGAGACAGACAGCGACAGCCACTTTGTTTTATACTATGTAGTAATAGACGATAGTGAAGCTAGTTCCCATATCTCCAATATCGTTGTATATTATAATGCACGCGTGTGAATGCATTTACGATGCACATGCACTTGAGTGTTGCACCCGGAATTCATGTGCAATGCTTAATTAAATAATTGCTTAGCAATTGCCTAGAGATGTTTACCAAATACCTGCACAGATGCTTATTAAGCATATGTAAGTAGGTTAGGTATGTATAAGATTGGAATTAAACAACTATGACGGATTTAACTCGCGTAGGTATTTTATTTGCTGACGTTTTGGATTCTTTACAGTTTCCATAATCGTAGCACGACTGAACTGACAATATTATTTTATTTGCTTACGTTTTGGATTTTTTACAGTTTCCATAATAGTAGCGGGACTGAGCGGACAATAGTCTAGTTAATAGTAGTTTCTTTCAAATGTGTATAAAATTGTTTGAAACTCTGATTTCTGTGAATTGTAGTTTGAATATTAGGGGCATTTTTATTAGTACTTTAAGTAGGTACCTAGAAAAAATTGGAGTCATCAAAACTAGGTCTATACGACTCAATCGTTAACAGATACGCTGTAGACATCACAGTTCAAAATCCGAAATAAAACGGAAAATGTACTGTAACAAAAAGTCCAAGTTCTGAACATGCCTGGCATTCGAAACAGATGCCGAACACAAACTTTCTTGAATCGAACAAACACGTGAACTCAAATGTTTGCACAGGGGTGTCGTCTCGAAAAAGTACGCAATTTATTCCAGAGCAATAAATTACCGCGAATAGATGCGTAACGTAAACGTATTTTGTATCATTTGGGCAATTCAGAAGTTCTGTAACCTGACGTGGCAGGAAGTGAATTGAATAAAAATACATTTATAAGTATACTAGCGACCCGCCCCGGCTTCACACGGGTGCTTTAAATCTTCCTCTTGAATCACTCTATCTATTAAAAAAAACCGCATCAAAATCCGTTGCGTAGTTTTAAAGATTTAAGCGTACATAGGGATATAGGGACAAAAAAGCGACTGTTTTATACTACAGTAGTGAAAAAATAACAATGTTCCCCTTAAATTAACATAATAACATGTACAAGAATGCATATTAAAAATAAACTATCAACGGGCGTTAAGGGACACTTGCATAATACATATTACACCTTAGCAAAGTGTAACAAGTCTAACTATGTCACCACATTCATTCAAATTTAAATGTGCAGACTTAGAGTCTTAAATGGAATAACAAAATGTTTCGAGATGTCACACTTTTCTAGTAAATGCTATTGGGTGGATCTGGATCCGTTTGAGATGCCGTCATTGTCTACATCTATATATAAGAACAGAGTCAATAAGTAACAAAATTTTGATTGATATTATACCCCGGTACTGTTATAAATACTATTTCAATCGATACTTAATAATATTATTTGCAAACTTTATAGTTATAGATGTAGAGGACAATGACGGCGTCTCAAACGCTCGAAGATCCACCCGATTATGAAATGTGTTTCTAAAAAGCTTTCATCCAAAAATACGCACTCATACAAACGTAACTCACAACTCAACTTCTAGACATTCGATATTTCACAGTAAGATTCGGTGAGCATAAATCTAAGTCAACCTGACAGAACTTGGCCGAAACTCTCCGCACTGCCGTAATGACATTCGGGGTTACCAAAATTCCCAGTTAAATTCATTTCGTTAAATCAGAATTTGCACAGATTTTCCTGAATTTACCTTGCTAATTGAGTTATTAATGAATTAGTGAGAGTTGCAGTATTAATGTGAGTACGTAGATATTTATGATGTTATCATGTTACTATGAAGAACAGAACTTACGTGAAAATATATCAAGTTTAATGTTGTTACGTTCACACTTGTAGACCTTGGCTTTGAATTTTATTTGATTGCATAAAGTATGTACAAATAGGCTGTATAGCCAAATACCAGTAAGTAACTAAGTTCTAATTTCTGATGCCCTCTGAGTCTTTAGCGTTAGACTATTGTCAGCTCAGTCGTGCTACGATTATGGAAAATGTAAAGAATCCGAAACGTCAGCTAATAAAATAAAATAAAAATACGCGAGTTAAATCCGTTAACAGTTGTTTCATTCCAATAACTAAGTTCTTCTATAAAGAGTAAAGGCATGGTGATTGTTTTTTTTTTCACTAAGTACTTACATCACCAAAAATATTGAACACGTAATTTTTTCCTTTCTCAATTAAGCAATAAATGACAAAGATAAGTGCTTTAGAAGTTCGGGGGTATGTGACGTCACTATATAATATAAATTGTACTATAAAGTGACGTCACGAGCCCCCACTCCCGAACTTTAGAAGCACTTATTTTTGTCAGTTTTAGTTTGATTGAAAAGATAAAAATAAGTGTCAACATTTTTTAATAATTTAGGTAACTGACTGACTTAAGAAAAATCGCGTTATTTACCTAGTATTTCTCCTAATTAATTCTTTTTCACAACTAAATAATTTTGTAGAACCTATAATTGTTAGTAACAAAATACAGCCTACAAATACACATTCAATTAAACACTGCATTCGAGACTTCAAACGAATTAAATTACACGATACAACTGCAAGTAAATAAATTAATACAAAAGCTTTAGTAATACACCGTTCGCTTCAGGCCACTGTCAACCTGTCATCGGCAGCCTCCAATGTCAAAATGCAATATTCGATACATATCCAACTGTACTAAATACGATATTCTCGCTTGGATTTTAACTAGCGACCCGCCCCGGCTTCATTCGAGTGTTATAAACCTTCCTCTTCACTCTATCTATTAAAAAAACCGCTTTAAAATGCGTAGCTTTAAAGATTTAAGCATACATGTATATAGTACATATACAGACGCAGAGCGACAGCGACTTTGTTTTATACTATGTAGTGACACCAATCAATCAGGCCTACCCAGGGGCGTGCAGTGGGGGGAGCGTAAGTATAGCACTAGGGTAGGCACTTCATACATTAGTGACACTGTGACTGTAGGGAATGCACGCCCTTGGGCGTACCCAAGCACTCTCTTGACCATTAGTTTTCATCATCTGTCATTGTTGTTAAGTATTAACATAAAGAAAAGATTTATATTGTCTATGGTCTATTTTTGTCTATGGCTGTTTGTCGCCGCCATCTTTTTCTTTTTTTCCGGTGACGCTTGTATAAACGCCAAAACTACTGGACCGATTTAAATGAAATTTGGTACAAAGAAAGTCTGAAGCCTGAGAAAGGACATAGGCTACTTTTTAACCGACTGCAAAAAAGGAGGAGTTCCACGCGGACGAAGTCGCGGGCAGAAGCTAGTAGGCTATAAAAAAAGAGATCCGTGCGAAGCCGGAGCGGACAGCTAGTTAGTAATAAAGACGATTGAGTAACGATTAGACATATAGTAAATTAATCAAAGTCCGTACGAACTTTGTACTTGAAACTAGTCCGTGCCGTAATTGATAAGGGCAGGCACTCACTAGCACTCAGTCTGTTAACGTCATTACCGTCATTCCATTACTCAGATACCTACAGGTGAGTCGTAACATGATATTCTACATGATCTAATTAAGTTCACGTGGAGAATTATTTAGGGTACTTCCTTGTTTAAATTAAGGTAACGCAGGTGTAAACTTGACGGAATACAGAGTGGCGAGATCTATTAATCGTTTGACAGTCACTTTTTCTTTATCTACCTTAGGAAGCGTAAGCTATCAACACGTATATTATTGTGCATAATAAAAGAGTCACGAAAACCGATTCTTTTTGACTTATTAATGTCAAAACGTAATAGTTTTACGTCTACAAGTAACGAAGGGGTTCGTATTATAGACCTAATAGAAAATGACAAATGTAAGAATAGGTAAGTTTAAAAACGAATCTGTTATAGTAGTAAATAACATAAAATTTTGTTTTATTCTAAAATAATACTCAATATATAAGCGTCAAAGTACAGGCCGATTGCCTACTTAATTGTTTTTTTTATTGTTATATCCAGGGAATGCAAGCTCTTGTTACATTATTTATTTTTTATTAATCTTCCTAAGTGCCTAGTTCCTAGTCCAATAAATCCTTTAATTGATTGCAAAAGCATTTAATTTCTGCAAGGTAAAAGGAAGTGTATCGGTGCAGCAGAAAAGCGCTAAAGTAAATACAACTGAGTTACTTCGCGTTCTAATTGCGTTACTTTCAAGTTCCGTTTGATTAATTGTGCTTACATCGTATAAACATAAAGTAGGTAAAACTTTCAACAAGTAAGGAAAGTAGTTATTAATTAGTAAAATAAATAACTCCGTAATCGCCATTTGACCTTTTTATTTAAGTAAGTATCTATCAAAAAACATATTATATGCTTATTGTCTTTATTAAAAGTAGCGTAACTCAAACAATATTTTATATATACTTATTTCTTAGTTATAGAATTTAGCATTAAGTATAAAACTGACTTTGACTATCATCTGAATAAAAGTCCTTAAACGACAGCATAAATTTATATTCGCAACATAAATCCGTTACTTTTATTCCAATGTGTAACGGCGAAAGCATCAGAAGTTATTATGCTACATACTTTTAAGTCACAAAATTTCGCATAAATTTCTTTGTCTAGACATTGCTGTCTCCCTAAGTATTGATGTTCCCACAGCATCCATAAATCTACGCCATGTAATAAATAACGGGACAACAGAGTATTATATGATTTATCATTATTTATTATACTTAGGATTTTCCGTGACATTTTTCTTCTATACTTACTGTAAAGGGGTTGTCTCCTGAGTTACTCAAATTTCAAAACTACAAATAAACTGAATTTCTAATGTTAAGTTATTCACTTTTGATTAAAGAGTAGTTTTGTTACAGTCAATTATTTTGTGTTTACTAACTTTATACGCAAAGTCACGTATCCCAAACAATATAGTCATAAACAGGTGCGTGCATTGTGAGCGCCAAGGTAGACACTTTATGCATTTATTATATTGTAACTGTACCTGTATGTAAAGCCCTTGCTGATAAATAATAGGTGTTAACACAATATCATTATTGCCTATTACGTACAGTAATAGGTGTTTAGAAAAAGAGAACGTGCTTTTAATGAAACCTATTTCGTAAATGACGTCATTACGAGTGGGTTGGGCTTCAGTGCTAGAGAAGCGGAATTTCGACCGGGCTTAAGCGTAAGCGAGAGCGTTTTGAACAGTGGGATTAAAACAATATGCATTTTTTTAGTTAATTATTTCCTTGGCAATTTGTTTACCTTGTTGGGTAAAATTATTGTTTGAAAAGATAAAGCAGCCCAAGATAGAGCAAAGTGGCGTGCAATTGGAGAGGCCTATGTCCAGCAGTGGACTGCGATGGGCTGATGATGATGATGATGATGATTGTTTGAAAAATAAATGATCTAATATACAAGAATCTCATATCACTGCGTTCTCAATTTACCAGGTAAAAAGTAGTATGTTTTTATTTATAACGCATTTATACCACTCTTGTTGTTATTGTGTCTTATATTATGACTAGTGGCCCGCCCCGGCTTCGCACGGATCCTTCTTTTTATAGCCTATGTCACTCGGGAACTTTCGAACAGTGAAAGAAATATTAAAATCGGGCCAGTCGTTTCGGAGCCTATTCAATCCAAACAAACAAACCTTTCCTCTTTATAATATTAGTATAGATAATTATCAACCTGGAGGCCTAGACAAGGTGTCAACTTTCAACGTTAACGCCGAACGTTGGTACCAAAATGTATGAGATTTGACATCCGCGAACGTTTGTGACGTACGTGACAGTCGTTCGCGGATGTCAAATCCCATACATTTTGGTCGTTTCGTTTAACGTTAACGTTAAATGTTGGCACCTTGTGTAGGTACCCTGATCACAATGTACACAGTATTAAAAGAATGCAATAAAAATAATCCAAATACCGTCTATAGTAAACATATTGAAACGCAATAGATTGGTAGCAATTAGCGCGGGCGGAGTAGAAAATGGAGCAAAACGGTCGATGCAATTTCCGAACGAGTGGCAGTGAAGTAGCTGGTCGCTATTTGCAGAGTCATTACGTTTAAGAAATAAACAGAATTCATTTTTTAAACGTTTTCGCGTTCCTGTTTTAAGAAAATAGAGGATAATTTGTAATTTTAGATTGATACTTATTATGGCTGCCACGAGAAAAGAAACCTTTTTCTTTCTGTAAATTTATAGTTCTTATACCGTTAAAGTCGTTTTATTCCAATGTGTACTAACCGTAAAAACATCAGAAATTATTTTTCCGTCCTCCGGCCAGAAAGCGCCAACTTTGTGGCCGCTTCGCTAAATGAAATTTCCACTTTCTGGCTTCGTCGAACAGAAAAATAGTATACTGACCTCGGCCAGTAAAATAAAAAAGCCTCAGATAACATTTTTGTCAACCTCGGCTTCGCCTCGGACGACAATTACATGTGATCTGAGACATTTTTTATTTTACTGGCCTTGGTGCGTAATGTACTATTATAGCAGTATTTTTTGTCAATCGGTTTACTTATAAATCTAGTTCAACATATTTTCGACATAATCAGAATTAATCTCTTAATTTATAGGTATTATAATTTTATTGATATTTAAACAACAAATTAATATGCAACACGCTTCGTCAAAAAGAATACTTACCTGTTTGGTAGGTACATCAAAAACCTCTTAATCTCTCACTCAAAATCGAAATATAACCAACCTTTTTCATCCAACACCAACAACTGTGTGAAAAACACAATTTGCCAAAATATAAACATTTATAATCATGAAAGACCATAAAGAATATGCAAGCGGTGAAATATACGATAATGCACACAAAACGTCACTTTTACGATGCAAACTCGAATAAAGTGTTTTGTGTTTAAATAAAACATCATTCTACAATTGAAACTCGGAATAATAGCTTAATAACCGTTTTGAGCTTTTATGTTATAATGAAAGCGATTGGATTTAAAACCGTGCTTTTAAACTTTCACGCTACTATTATGAATATGAATAAAGTTATAATTTCTGATGCTTTCGTTGCTATTCTTTATTACTATTAACATATTCGTAGCAGCAGGCGCGTACAGTGAGAGGAGCACATGTATGGCGCCAGGGTAGGCACTCCGTATTAGTAACACTGTGCCTGTATGGACTGCACGCCCTTGTGTAGCAGGCTGAACTTACGACCGCGTTAGATGTGTAACAGATTTAAATCGCTTATAATTATTATAATGACATTTCTAACTTTATAGTTCTTATGTACAGGGTATGTTTTTGTACCTATGGATAAAAAAGGATTTTCCGAAATTCTTCGAGGTGAAGAATGATTGAATGCGACTATGTTATTCTTTGGTCCAATCTATTTTAAATTTAGCATAAAGATTCTTTAACAGAATTGATGGAAGACGCATTTCGTTCTAATTGAAATTCACCTCCGTAAGAGTTAAAAAGTACGCGGACGAAATCGCGGGCAACAACTAGTTATTAATAAAGTAATAACAGCAATCCTTGAATCGATAACTGAAAACGTCAGCCATTTGTTTTCAAAATCTCCATCGCAGATTGAAATAGTCGAGTCGTGAAAAAAATTTCGAATGAAAACCGATCGAGGCCGTGTGATTGAAAGGTACAATCGACCCCCGGCGCAGTGGTCGATGAAATGTCCAGTTTTTATTGCCATTTATTTTCAGCTTTTTCAGCTGCAAGGTGTTTTTGCTTTATTAGCCAATTTACTGAATAAATCACTGACAGTATGACAAGACAAATTACCTACTTCCATATGCAGAATTCTTTGAAAAAAGACTGCTAACGAAAAGAGGTTCTATCGCGCCGCCGCGGCGTTTCTTCTTGTAGACTTATCGGACATTTATATACATATTTATGTAAACTTTATACTCAAAATAATTACAGAAATTGAAGTAAGATAAAACAAATGTACTTACAAAGATAAACTTTATCCCTATAAGGAATCTTTTCCAGGAAGCCTTGATCATCGAGAGTTAATAGAAATTAGTGCGTTTATAAGACAAAAAAGATGCCTACAACTTTAAAAAAATATAATCTAAAAACAAGATTTTTAAATAGATTAGACTATATTAGATTCGTCTATTACGCTATTATATAAAATTACATGCACTCATTTTGAAATACATGAGGTAAACTAAAAAACTAATAATAAATATCAGCAAAAATACAATATCATCACAATGCAATTTTATATCAAAATAATTTTGCATGAAATGTGATGTCTTAAGTTTTTGGAACAAAAATTAATATGTTTTATATTAAATCCGATACAATCGTTTTATTCAACAAAGTCCGCGTTGTGTCGTCTTTCAGGTAACAATTTTTCCACTTCGTTGAGGACGAGAAACAAGTGCAGAGATTGGAAAATTTTAATAAATCAATTATAGCTTAGATTTAAATACATGGACAAATTAATAGAGCTAGTTCAGCGGGAAATTTATTGCGTTGGAATTGTTAGCTGAACCAACTATTACTAACAAACTAGGCGAGCGGAAATCCTATAACTAATGACACGTTTAACATCGAGTTGATTAAAATGCTATTCAAATACCTGCATCTAGTTTGCTGTAAACAAACAGAAATATAAATTGAAAAGGTCATAAGTGTTATACTGTCCTAGTGGAGAAGAGTATAAGTATTAAATGGTCCCAGTGGAGAAGGGTAGAAGCGTTATATGGTCCTAGTGGAGAAGGATATAAGTGATATACGCTCATAATGAAAAAGAGTAAAAGTGTTATCCGGTCCTAATGAAAAAAAGGTACAAGAAGAAAAGGGTAAAAGTGTCATACGGTGCTAGTGGAAAATGCTATGTGTAGGATTTACTTATACTCACTCGAACCACAAGATACTAAGGTAAAACAAAAGGTTACAATAATAGGTTACCTATTGCCTGCAGAGCCTATTTTACAATAACAAGTAGGTAAGTTCTGGGTAATTGCAATTTCTATTACCTATTAATTAAGCACGCTATTTAAACTCCAAATATTTAATTGATACCATTTATAGAGCATCGCTTTTTCGGTGAATCAAAATGAAATACGTGAGTCAAATTTGTTATGCCGGTTTTATTTCAATGTGCATAAACCATAACACTGTGATACAGAAAGTTATAAACTTCCACTACCACTACGCGGTACCTTTATAGAAAATATTCACTGTATTTTGCTACCACAGATTTACTGAATATTCATTTTCCAGTCTAAACTAAATCACAAAAAAACAAACAGGAAAAACATTTTCCCCTAGCTCCAGGGGTTCTAAATTGGCGTGTGAAATCCTATTATGAACACAACGTATTTATTTCGCCTATCACGAACAACCCCTGGCGTTGGTAGAGTAATTATAAATCGCGTGGCTTACCTACCCCTGCCTACCTTACAAAGCCAAGTTCGAGTCGGACTCTTGCACCGTACCATCCTTACTAATCACTACATAGTATAAAACAAACTTAAAGATTTAAGCATATGTCTGCTATGACATATGCTTAAATCTTTAAGTCACTTTAGCGTTAGACTATTGTCAGCTCAGTCGTGCTACGATTATGGAAATTGTAAAGAATCCGAAACGTCAGCAAATAAATAAAATAAAAATACGCGAGTTAATAATTGTTTATATTAATAGTTGTTTCATTTTAACTTTATAATAATATCATAATACACCTGTGCAAATAAAATGTGATATTAGCTCGGAAAATTCTTAACAACCTTTAAGGGAATAATAAAAGCTTTTACGCTGACTTTTCATAATGTCACAGTTATGCTTCTAGTTTTACCTTGACATTAGCGTTGCAACTCGTAGTAGGCGTACCGTGTACATTTTTGTAAAATACTATGCTTGGGGAGTGGAGAAGGGTAAGAGTTCTTCACGTGAATTACTACGTTTATACTCTTCTTCTTTTATGACGTACAGGAATTAATATTTTTGAAAATAATCAAATAAATAATAGTTACGTGACTTTTCATTAGATTAGGGCATGGGCTATAGACAATCGCTAATAGCAACCGAACAAAACGAATGAAAGTTATAAGGAATTGACATACGCAAACGTAACGTCAAGTTAGTTTTGTCTATACCTACAATATTGAATTGGTTTCATTCGCTATTTATTTATTTATTTATTTGCAATAAGAAATCTTACTTGGATTTACAGCGTGGTATTATCGACTGGTACTTGTCTAAGGACTTAGATCTAAAATAGGTATTATTTAAACACCTGCTTTTGGGTTTTACCGCGTGAGATACCTGTGTGTTGAACAATAGGGTACGCGCCCCAATAGTGGTCACCCCCGCTATCTGATCACTCACCTGAAACAAAAGGGTGAATATGTCATAAGGTGTCTGCAAAAACATATTAAATTTGCATTTTATCACAAAACAAAATATAAAACGCATTGCATTTAATTTTACAATCCCTACTAATATAATAAATGCGAAAGTAACTCTGTCTGTTTGTTACGCTTTCACGCTAAAACTACAGGACCGATTTAAATGAAATTTGGTACAAAGAAAGTCTGGAACCTAAGAAAGGACATAGGCTACTTTTTAACCGACTACAAAAAAGGGGGAGTTCCATGCGGACGAAGTCGCGGGCAGAAGCTATAGGTACTATAAGGAGGCCTTTAATAAAAATCACGTTTAGTGTCTGCATAAAGATATTTGTGTACAAAGACAAGAGTAGAAAAATTTTAGACCCCCAGTGGGATTCGAACCCACATTTACTAGCGGCAGCGTGCTTAACCATTACACCAGAGGAATCCACTGACAGGTCATCGAATTTCTCTACTCCTTT
Source organism: Polylopha cassiicola (assembly GCA_038024825.1). NCBI lineage: Eukaryota > Metazoa > Arthropoda > Insecta > Lepidoptera > Tortricidae > Polylopha > Polylopha cassiicola. The sequence continues at coordinate 8,186,704 of CP149059.1, forward strand.
CAATTCAGTTTGTTTGGTCAATTTCGATTGATAGATCGTAGTAAATATTAATTTTACGCCGCACAATAATTACTATTGTTTTTATTACAATCCCCTATAATTTTTAAAATATCAAAACACTTAAACTTCATATGCGGCCTAACCTAGTAGGTACTATACTAACCACATCATCTCCGAAATATTATGATACAATTTTATTTTACCTACATCCATAAAATTCACGTAGATTCATAACGTTAACGATATTTTTCGCGTTTACAAAAATCGTAACAATCTGTTTATGAAATTGCGGTGTTATCACATACATTAACGTGTATATTACAGTATTATGAAGTTTATAGCTTCAGGTGTGGCAAAAAAGCGTGTAAGTGGCCTTTTATACAGCCTTGACCCTTTTGCCTTTCGTAACACTAACTCCAACACTTGGTCACGCAATCAGAACATTCTAGAATCAGATTTAATTAGTTACTCCTAATTATTCTTACGTGAAGCCCTTCGTAATTATAATAAAGGAAATGCTTGAATTTAATTAATATTAATAATTTCTGATGCTTTTCGTTATGAATGATGACATTGGAATGAAACAACTATTAAACTAAACTAACTATTTAACTTCAGCGTTAGACTATGGTCAGCTCAGTCGTGCTACGATTATTAAAACTGTAAAGAATTCGAAACGTCGACAAATGAAATAAAATAAAAATACGTGAGTTAAATCCGTTAATAGTTGTTTCATTATAATAAATATTTTTAAAAATAATGTTGTTGAAACAAAGCGCATAATTGTACAAAGATATTAATAATTTCTGATGCCTTCGCGGTTATTAAGCATTGGAATAAGACTTGTCAGCAGTCGTGCTACGATTATGGAATCTGTAAAGGTTCCGAAACGTCAGCCAATAAAATAAAATACGCTAGTTAAATCCGAAAATATACTTATATATCCAATGTATATACACATACATATGTACTAGCTGTCCGACCCGGCTTCGCACGGATCCCTTTTTTTATAGCCTATAGATGTCACTCGGGAATAGTGTAGCTTCCCAACAGTGAAAGAATTTTCCAAATCGGTCCAGTGGTTTTGGAGCCTATTAAATCCATAAACATACAAGCAAACCTTTCCTCTTCATTATATTAGTATCGATATAGTTATAGGTACATTTTTTCTCTATATAGAAATTCTGCCTTATAATATCTCCACGTTACACCAAAAACTTCACACCAAACCTGTGTTTGAAACTAAACCATCCACTAATGTAATAAGGTGCGTTTTACATTACGGTCGGGTCCGGAGGCTGTTCCGGAAGCATAAATAAGCGGTTAGCGTCATTTATCATTGCATCTCGAGGCGTAGCGACGGAGTGATGGATGGACGAAACGGTCGAAACTGTTTGAATTTTCAGTTAAGCGGTTTACAGTGACCTTAGTTTAAATACCATGTAAAGTAAAGCACTTGTTCTTTGCGGGAGTTATATGCGTTAGACGTCTGGGGGCCTAGACAAGGTGCCAACGTTCAACGTTCACGTTAAACAAAACCAAAATGTATGGGATTTGACACCCGCGAACGTTTGTGACGTACGTGACAGTCGTTCGCGGATGTCAAATCCCATACATTTTGGTGCTAACGTTTAACGTTAACGTTGAACGTTGGGCACTTGTCTAGGGCCCAAGGTGCCAACGTTCAACGTTCACGTTAAACGAAACGACCAAAATGTATGGGATTTGACACCCGCGAACTTTTGTGACGCACGTGACAGTCGTTCGCGTACATTTTAATAGTAAATAATAATAATAATAGTAATAATTTATTAACATACCAATATAAACAGTTACATAGATCAGACAAAATATCCCGTGAGTGCAAAACTAGGCTGAGCCTGTATCTTGGGACCCACTGAGTCGGTTTACAATTTTGACAGATTTTGGTGCCAACGTTGAACTTGGTACATTGTCTATACCCCCTTAGGAGTTTAAATAGGGTGAGTCCTGGTAAGATCGGACACGGGTTAATTCACATCGTACGGTGTTAACCCGTGTCCGATCTTACCAGAACTCACTATACCATGTAAAGCCTGGGTTCCTAACCTGGGAGTAATCTATATATATATATAAAAGAAAGTCGTGTTAGTTACACCGTTTATAACTCGAGAACGGCTGAACCGATTTGGCTGAAAATTGCTGGGGATGTAGCTCAGAGCCAGGAGAAGGACATAGGATACTTTTTATCACATTCCAGTTAAAAAAAGAAAAAAATATTAAGCTGATTTGTTAAAAATAGTATACGCAACAATGACAACTGTGAAATCGACATTGCCGGGCGGGACGAAGTCTGCCGGGACCACTAGTAAGTAATTAAAACTAAGTAAGTAAAACTTGTATTTCGCTGGAGTAACCATCAGCTTGTAGTTGTCTCGAACGCCGAATTTCAAAGCACAGCGCAATAATAAAAAGGAAAGGTAAGGTAAACAATAAAAAGAAAAACAAATAAAGAAACACATTTGTTTTTTTGGAATGAATAGGTTCCAAAACGACTGGACCGTTTTGAAAAATTCTTTCACTGTTGAGAAGTTACACTATTCTAAAACATATAGGTATTCGCGCGAAGCTGGGGCGGGCCGCTAGTATTGATAACAATAATCCTAACTAATATTATAAATGCGAAAGTAACTCTGTCTGTCTGTCTGTCTGTCTGTTACGCTTTCACGCTAAAACTACTGGACCGATTTAAATGAAATTTGGTACAAAGGAAGTCTGAAGCCTGAGAAAGGACATAGGCTACTTTTTAGCCTACTGCAAAAAAGGAGGTGTTCCACGCGGACAAAGTCGTGGGCAGAAGCTAGTTGAATATATAAACATTAAACATATGGTTGTATGGTGTGGCAATTGCAAAATAATAACTCTAGAAACATATAAACTAAGATTAATATCGAGTCCAAGGTACAGTAAGTTCGCTCGTTTCTCATAACTTTGCAGCGTCCCGGTAACGGTTCAAAGTAATCGTAAATCGTCTCCAAACTTATTTTCATGGCCATTAAATTATAGAAGTGACATTTATAAAGCAATATATACTTTAAAAAATGTCAAAAATATTTCTTAAACAAAATATCTATAGATAAGTAAGTAATATAATCGTACTTACAGGCAAATGCATAATAATCCTACCAGGAAAATGAGGGCAGTTGAAAGACTAGCAGAACTACCTAAATGTATCCCTACTAATATTATAAATGCGAAAGTAACTCTGTCTGTCTGTCTGTTTGTCTGTTACGCTTTCACGCTAAAACTACTGGACCGATTTAAATAAAATTTGGTACAAAGAAAGTCTGGAGCCTGAGAAAGGACATAGGCTACTTTTTAACCGACTGCAAAAAAGGAGGAGTTCCACGCGGACGAAGTCGCGGGCAAAAGCTAGTATATTATATACTTCTATGTTTGCTTTCCTAATTAATTAATTACTTATAAAAAAAAGAAACCCGATTAAAAATTTTAAATTCAAAGCGACAATTTAGCAGAAAAATAGGTAAAAAACATTCCATTGAAATCATTACAAATGCTAAACTTCAACATAAGTAATAAACAATACAACAAAGCCTCACCAACACTTTTCACTTGCAAAGCTAATAAATTTCATCCAGCTTTTATCCGGGAACATCTGATAAGAGGCTGTTAAGGATTTCTTTCCGTCCCGCGCCGGGACAAAGACCTACCCGGGGGGAAGGGGGTTTTGGGAACAATGGGTAACCGGGGAGTCCAGATAGCGGGAGGGTTAATCGTGGCTATAATACCGCATTAGATGCTCTGTCAATTATATCACTGGACTATATAGCTCAGGATTTAACTCGAACTATGATTTACTATAGCTATGGAGTTTTAGATAGTAATGGAACTTTAATCATGGAGTTTAATGGAATCTTTTATGGAGTTTACTATTGGGATGGAGTTTTTCGGAAATAGTAATAGAGTTTAATTTAATCATAGGATTCAAATACAAAAAGTAAACTAAGTGTAAGTATAGTTTACTGTAGAATCTTATATGGAATTTTCTGTAGGTATGGAGTTTTAGATAGTAATGGAGTTTACTTAAATTATGGAGTTTACTGGGAATCTTTTATGGAGTTTAGGTATAGTTTGGCCCATGACTGAACCTACAATCGCCCACAGAAGTTAGCTAATTAAATAATACAAATTTATAGTTACTTTAACATTTCCTCATCAAAGTTTGGACATTTTTAAAGTTAATTACAGAAGACGGTAGCTTAATAATTACTGACAAGGAATTCAAAACCTGTTACTTGACAGAAATCACAAACAGAATTTCTTGTTATTATATTAACATTTTCTCCTTGTTTCAAGGAATAATTAAAGCTCATTCAGCGAAGGGAAATTAATCAGAGTTCAAAGCGAGTAATGCTTTGACTAGATGTTGTGAGACTTTAAGGTTGGTCACATTGACAACATTGTTCTATAGATAAGTTAACTCTATGGTATGTTTTAAAATGTAATACGGTTGGCAACACTTTCGAAATTTGAAAGAAGAAATTGTACGGATAAATTGACAAATGCGTTGATAAGATTGTAAGAAAAAGGCTGGCAATATTGTCAAATATAAAATAAGTACCAATGAAAAATTTACTGACGGATTTTTTATGATCCTAACTTAATTCTTAGGTATATACATAATTATGTAGTAAGTATTTTTGATTATTTAAAAAAAAATGTTTCGGTTATTGTTATTTTCTACTTTTCTTAACCGGTGATATTGCGATATATTTCTTAAGTACCTATCTACAAAATAGGTCAAGGTTGCCATAAAACGTAAACTTAATTTGAATCCTTTTAATTTTAGTTACAAATTGACTCAAATTTATGTAGATACCACATGAGCTTGACAAAATTTAATTTCCGGTATCTCCTTATATTGAAACGAAAGAAAATCTGTTATAATCCGATCATCTCCACATTCTATATTATAAAATATTTAAACGTATGCTTGAGAATTACTTTTCAAATTATTCAAGTGAAATCTTCGTAGATATTTTTCAGTGTCCCTTTTTAATTAAAATTATGTATGTCTGACGTCTGCATATGTTGGTATATGTGTATGTCTGTGTGGGTTTGTATGAAGCAAATTATAAAGGAGTTTCAATGTTATGTTAACAATTAGCAATTAATCCTTAGAGTTGTTCAAGTATTACGTAAGCATATTTATTACCACCCCCTCCCCATATAGTGTTTCCGTAATACTTGAACGGTCTAATTCAAATATGACGTAAGCAAATTGTGTACAGTTGTCCCAAAAAATGACTTCCTACTGAGTTTCTTGCGGCGTTTCTTCTCTATAATGTTGGTCTTTCCGAAGCTCTAGTACTACAATACCACCCCCCGTACAGTTCTTACGTAATACTTGAACGGTGCCTTCTACAGCAAAGCAAATACGTACAAAAACACGTTCACCATAAATATACGCGGTAGTTATCCACAACAACTATTTACCTCCCATTAATTACCGGAACCCTCTGTCAGTCAAGTGGTAGAGAAACATGGAGTTTGCTACCGAAATACAGAACAACGGTTGAAATTGTTAAACTAAATATAAGAGAAATACAAGAGGAAATATAGCTTGTACTTACATATAGTAGGAATGAATTAAGTATGAGCGGATTTAACGTGTATTTTATTTTATTGGCTGACGTTTCGGAACCAGTTTCCATAATGGTAGCACGACTGAGCTGACAATACATATACTTTATATTAGAGTAAGATCCCAGTTACCTCCGTCTTACGTGATTTTAGGAAATATGTTTTTTTTAGGATTGGTAGTATGAAAGAGACTTAGAATGGTTACTCACTAAGCTGAAATTTGGGACGTTTTACAGGTAGCAGGTATTAAAGGTGAAAAAACCATGTTATTTTTTTCCCACGGGATAAAAAGTATCCTATATCCGTCCTCTGGTTCTAAGCTACCTCCCCAACAATTTTCAGCCAAATCGGTTTAGTCGTTCTTTCTTATAATTTCCATAATGGTAACAGACTGAGCTGACGATAGTCTAACATCAAAAGTTATATATAAATATATAGAAATTTCGAAATTGTAAAATTTTCGAAACTTCAGCAAATTAAATTCCTTATTCATGAAATATATAGTTCACAATAGCGACACCGAGACACGTCACCGGAGGGGAAACTAGTGAATATATAACATAGTATGTAGGTACTATGTTATATATTCACATAGAAAGCTCTATCGATTCCTTAACGTATGTTAAAGCCCCTTTCGCCTCCATTAGTGTAATGTGCTTTCGATAAAATGCTAGTGCCATCGCCATTTTGTTATAAAGTGACACGTGCCCCAATTGACAGTGTGCACGTGTTTTGAATTAAATATAAAGTGTGAATAATAAAGAGGTTATTAGTGTATTTATTTCCTTTGTTTAGCTTAAGCGTTGTTTTTTTTTAATCTTCTTAAAAGTGTTACTGAAATAACACCAACATTTTTTTTATTTTTTTTTTCTATCGATATCGATAGATTAATCTACGCACCAGTTGTCAGATACGGTCATAGCCAAAGATCCCGAAAAGCTTTAAGTGATCACATTACCTAATTTAAATTTTCTTTAATTGACTTTTATAATCTGGATCTCAGGCGCAGATTAATTTTTAAGTATTTTTGGGGGGTCACAATAATAGTACATAATAATACAAAATATTCTTTATAATTATTAAGATTTTGTGGAGGTCGCGACTGTTATACAATCCTCAGACTGCGATTGCTTTATCTTAGTAGTATATATTACTGTATATGTTTATCATAGAACATTAGGGTTCGTTAAAACGACCCCTTTTTCATCCTTTGTATTAGACACGTTGTACAGACGTGCGACCCAGTTGAGAGGTTTTCAGAAATATACTCGATTAAGGTCACGTATTATATTATGTAGCGTATAGCGAGTACAATAACGAATATCGAAGGCTGAAGAGGGTTTCGGGTTACGGACGTTTTTACAGGAGACACCTTTTTCGATGGTGAAATGTTGAATATCGATAAATGATTTTATCGACAACCGTTACAACCCTGTGTTAATATTTTTTTACGTAATTATGTGTAATTGGAATTTATTATCCAATTTTTTTAATGATGATAGTAATTTTTTGAATTTATAAATAATGAGCAATAATTATTGTACATAAATTATTTAATAACGCGCAATTCCGAAATAAGTAAATTACAAAAATATTTGTTATATAAAATGGGTAAATTATTTAACTTCCTTAATAAAAAAAGTGCATTTTATTTATTAAATTTATAGTAAAAAAAATTGGAATAAAACAACTTTAACGAATTTAAGTCGCGTATTTTATTTTAATTGGCTCCAATGTATAATAAATAATAACCGCGAAGGCATCAGAAAGTAAAAAAGTTATGAAACATGCGTTCAAAAAGTTATAAAATATATGTAATTATATCAACTCTGTATTGTACAACAAAACTATTGCAGAAATTGACAGCATAACAAATTCACAAATGTAACTTTCGATTTACAAAAAACACATAACCTAATTTTAACGATATGTATTATTCGAATTCTAAAAAAACGTAGCAACAACTACACAGCTTTGACACATGATACACAAAATATTCACCAAAAACAACGTTGCAAATAAAAAACGAAACCAAATATTCTTTTACCAATTTTATTTACCACCGAATAAATCTCTGTTTTAAATTATCCCGAGTTATATATGCATTCCAATTTACTCGAATGCGTCAGGAAATCTTAGCTAAAGAAATATGGGTCTCAAAGAACTAAGCCGCTTAGTAACTTTAAGGAAATGCGAAAAATCTTACACGACTCCAAATGTACTTTAATATACGTATTTCCAATACTTTTAAGTATTTCGGCCATATGAAATATTATCGTTTAATAAATTGCTTTTGATAAGCAGGTAACTTTAATTTTAGACTTTAGTTGGCTACCAGTATCAGTAATGTAAAGTTTTCAAAATGTCTGCAAATACATAATTATAATAAACACGCGAGTTAAATCCCTTATAGTGATTTCGTTCCAATGTGTAATTACCGCGAAGATAACACAAATAATTCAGCTTAGCAAATTTACTAGACATAACTTTACTAAATCCTAATATAATGCTGTCATTTCGAAAACTTCACAGTTCTCATGTTCGTATGAGACTATTGTCAACTTTATCTGCTACGAATATGGAAACTGTAAAGTTTTAAGAAGTACAGGTTATATATGTCGCAGTGATATGATGAAAACAGGGATTTGATCAACTCCCTCAGTGATATGATCAACTCCCGGTAGATGATAAAAATACCACGCGTTGTGTCATTTTCCTAGCGAAATTTAGTGATTTGATCAAGTCTCCAAGTCATTTTAGGGAAATGAAAGAATCATAGAAATGGCTGCTAGATTTCTTCATTTCACTTAGTTATTTAATCAAATGCCTGGGCTGTTTTAGGGACATGATAAAACGAGTCAACTCAGTTTTAACATTTCACTAAACACGTCTAGTGATTTGATCAACTCCCTAAACAGTTTTAGGGAAATAAAAGAATCACAGCAATAACTGGTGGAATTCTTCATTACCCTTAGTGATTTCATCAAATCTCTAAGCTAGTTTAGTGAAATGATAAAACAAGTCTTAGAAACATGATAATATCCTTTAGGAAATAGGTATTTCTTTCTCGGCTAACAAAATAATAAATTAGAGCCCAATTTTTTGTGTCATTGTCTATTAGCCAAGCACGTGACATACCTTCGATATTCTGGTTAGATAGTTCAATTGACACTTGACTGGCTGGATGTCTAGGTCTGCCATTAACTATCTTGCACGGTGGTCACAATTTTTTTAGTTCTTTCCACACTATTTATTTTCTATAATATTCATAACCCCTATTATTTTATGTCATAACTATTATTTTCCATAATTACGAAAAAAGCAAATCCAGACTGTTTCTTTGTGCACAGTGGGTATAATGTAGGGGACATCTTATTTATTGGCAATTGAAGGTCTCCTTTAGGTACGACGACGAGCGAAGCGAGGAGGAGTGTTAGGTAGAACAGCTGTGCCCATGCAGCGCGCGAGCCGAGCGAGCGAAGCGAGCGTGCCGCGGTAGCGGCCGGCGAAGCGTCAGAACTGATACTTTTAATAATAGTATATTTACGACATAACATAAACTAACCAGGTTTTGTCAACTAATAATAATAATCACTAAACTTTGACCGTGTTATGGCAAATAATTATTATGGTGATTGAATTCTATGGCATAGGTATAATTTAAGCACATTTAATAATAGGGAAAATGAGATGTATGGCACACGTATAGCTATGACACTTAAAAGTTATGGCAAATGAAAATATTGCAAATGACCATTATGGCATAGAATATAAAATTATGGCAACTGAAGTTCGAGCATGTGAAATTATTGCACTGCGATAACGGCCGAGAGTTAGAGCAAAAAATATTGGGCTGTAGGTAGCTTGTTGTTTATTTTTTAGCCGAGAAATACCTACTTCCTAAAGGGTATTATCTTGTTTCTGAGACTAGTTTTATCATTTCCCTAAATTTGCTAAGAGATTTGATGAAATTACTAAGGGTAATGAAGAATTCCACCAGTTATTGCTGTGATGCCTGTGATTCTTTCATTTCCCTAAAACTGTTTAGGGAGTTGATCAAATCACTAGACGTGTTTAGTAAAATGTTAAAACCGAGTTGAATTAATTACTTGTTTTATCATATCCCTAAAACAGCTCAGGGATTTGATCAAATAACTACGTGAAATGATGAAATCTAGCAGCCATTTTTATGATTCTTTCATTTCCCTAAAATGACTTGGAGACTTGATCAAATCACTAAATTTCGCTAGGAAAATGACACAACGCGTGGCATTTTTATCATCTACCGGGAGTTGATCATATCACTGAGAAATTTGATCAAATCCCTGTTTTCATCATATCACTGCGACATATATACAACTTGTTTCTGCTTTAGCTTTGGAAATAACGAATATGAGTTTCAACATTTTCATCGAAACCTACAACATAAATAAAAATAATAATTATAATATTTAATTATTTATTTACCAAGTAGTCGAACACAAACAAACCACAGTTAATTTCACAAAATTTGTTCAACGATGTGTTTAATTCGTAACCAATCAAATTTAAAATCGTTTTCCTGTCAAATCACAATTGAGAACCAATCCAATGGTTTTGATTACATTGATTATTTGGACTGGACAGTCGAATAAATTAGATGTCAAATGATTGAAATAATTACTGCCAAATATAGATGTAATATTACCATTTAATCAGAAATGCTTTTGATTTTGGTTATCCGGACGTTGTATTAATTAAACGAAATTATATGGAATTTACATACCTACGCGTCGTTTTAGTCTTCGTACGATTACTATTAATTTATTACAAACTAGTGGTCCCGGCAGACTTCGTCCCGCCCGGCAAAGAATCGATTTAAGTATCCTATGTCCTTTTCCTGGTTCTGAGCTACATCCCCGTCAATTTTCATTTAAATCGGTCCAGTAGGTTTAGCGTGAATGCGTAACAGACAGACAGACAGACAGACAGAGTTACTTTCGCATTTATAATATTAGTAGGGATTTGAATTCATTGCTAGGTATTATCTAGAACTCTTTTGTCTATCTAAACGTCACTTACTAACCTTAGTAAGTAAAGATATTTAGCACTAGCTTCTGCCCGCGACTATATTTATATTAACGCGGACGGCCGCGTGGAATTAACAATTAAAAGTAGCCTATATCCTTTCTCAGGGTCTAGTCTATCTGTGCACCAAATTTTATTTAAATCTGTGCAGTAGTTTTACCGTGAAAGCGTGACAGACAGAGTTTATAATATTAGTTACGATCTATCAGCTTTTAAGCTTTCTATTGCCAAAAAATCTTACCTACCCTAAGTTAGTAGTACCCGCAGTAGCGATATGTGTTTAAGGAAACACTCAAAAAAAAATCTCAAAAATTCAAGCATTACATTTATATCTCCAAATATCCCACAAAAAGATTATTCATAGATAAATGCAAATAGACAAATAGGTTAGCGACCTGTTTTGCTCACGTAAGAGAAGGCTGTCTCTCCCCCAGCACCAATTAGTGAAGCAATTATACGACGCCGAGACAGACCGACAGACAGCCCTGATTGCTGTGGTATTAAAACAATATCCATTATTCATTCTGTTAATCTATACTAATATTATAAAGCTGAAGAGTTTGTTTGTTTGAACGCGCTAATCTCAGGAACTACTGGTACGAATTCAAAAAGTCTTTTTTTGTTGGATAGACCATTTATCGAGGAAGTCTTTAGGCTATATAACATCACGCTGCGACCAATAGGAGCGAAGAAACAGTGGAAAATGTGTAAAAAGCGGGGAAAATATGAAGCCTTATGAAGAAGTGACAGAAGACTTTGACAGATCTTTGACGAAACAATCGTACGAGCAGGACAACGTCTGCCGGGGCCGTTAGTGTTTAAATAAAATAAAGTAGTCATACCTCTAGACAAGTGACGAACGATCACAACAAAACGAAATGAATCCAAAATTGTATTGTGACAATTTTCGTTCAGTATACAATTATACGTTTATATTTGAAAACTAAATTAATGAACGGTTTAAACTCGCGTATTTTATTTTATTTGCTGATGTTTCGAAAACTTTACAGTTCCCAAAATTCGCAGGAACACTGAGCGGATGATAGTCTAACGCTAAATAATAATCGCGAAGACATCAGAAGTTTAAATTTCAATTAAGTTACTTTAATGTTTGGGTAAATATAACTTCCACTTGAACAATCGTTGTGTTGTTTTTAAGATTGAATAAGCTTTTGAGGAGTTGAGATGTTTTATCCGAAGATAGTAAATACTAACATGTAAAGGTGTGTTGGGTCCTATTTACTTTATAAATACTTTCATTTTACTATTATAAACGCGAAAGTTTAGAAGTCTGGATATAACAAATATGTTTGTTCCACTTTCACGCAAAATCTACTTAATAGATTTTAATGAAACTTTACAATAATATAGCTTACTAGCTTCTGCCCGCGACTTCGTCCGCATGGAACTCCTCCTTTTTTTGCAGTCGGTTAAAAAGTAGCCTATGTCCTTTCTCAGGCTCCAGACTTTCTTTGTACCAAATTTCATTTAAATCGGCCCAGTAGTTTTTGCGTGAAAGCGTAACAGACAGACAGACAGAGTTACTTTCGCATTTATAATATTAGTAGGGATACATAATAACATATAGGCATTTATAACAATAATGTAAAGAACTCATGCGCAGACGAGGTCTAAGATAAAAGGTATATTGTAGTGTCCTATTCCTACCAAGCCAACAAAACGACAAGAATTTACAGTACCTAATAAATCTGTAGATAATATAATCACGCTCATATTCATGCTATTACTGCTATTACAGAGCTGGTTACTTCAAAAATTAATCAGTGATTCGTCGGCTAAATTGCGTCTGCAGTAGCCATTTTGTCTAATCTCTCTCTAATTGCTACATCGTCTGTGGATTTAGTGATATTCATACGGCTATGATGACATAAACGGGTACGTACTCGTTGTATAATCACTGTGTTAAGCGCCTCTGCTGCAAAGTGCTGTACGGTTTGTTAATTATAGACCTGAATGGTAATTGCTAGTTTTTAAAACGTTAGAAATAAAAAAAACGTTACGTAGTTCGATTTTGTTCGCGTATACATGACAGTTAGGTACATATAATTTTTCATTCGTTTCTTTAGAACATTATAAAATAGTTTAGTTGTATTTGAAGTTTTATTCATGAAAAATTAAATAATGTTTATAGACAAATTATTCTTAAAATTCTATCGCTTCAATCACACACAATTTTGCGAAGTTTCGAATCTTTTCTGCTCTAAAATGCTACGCCGTAGAGCGTGCTACGCAGCTACGAAGTACTGCTACGTCTGCCAATACTGACTACCATTAACTATATACATAAATGACGTGGAAATGCTGTGACAAATAGTTACATTTTTTTATTACCTTGTACAATGTACAGTCCGTCTAATAATCATACCTATACCTTGTACAAGTATTAAATAAATAAATATCAACAAATATAATGAAGACAACAATGTTACAGCATTGAAAATCTTTTTATACATTGGAATGAAACAACTATTAACGGATTTAACTCGCGTATTTTTATTTTTATTTAGCGTTAGACTTTTGTCAGCTCAGTCATGCTACGATTATGGAAACTGTAAAGAATCCGAAACGTCAGCAAATAAAATAAAAATAAAAATACGCGAGTTAAATCCGTTAATAGTTGTTTCATTCCAATGTGTAATAACCGCGAAGGCATCAGAAATTATTAAATCTTTTTATAGTCATATTTACGTTTGAAGTGGTTATTAAACTGAAACACTGAATTACAAACAAAACTTGTAAATGAACAAATTTAATCGATACCAAGACTCACACCAATTTCAATTTCCGATCAGAAACTTACATTTAAAGAGACCACAAAAAAGTCCGACATCTTTTTCCAGATTCATTATCGAATTGCAGTCGTCGAAGGATGCAACCAAAAAGTTTCATTAGTAAAAAGCCAATGCTGTCGACGTTCGTTCCTTTGTCACGGTTTAAAAAAAAAGTCGCGTTCTATTTTTGAACAAAATGCTGAGAAAGGGTTGCCAAGGAAATAATGAAGCTGGTTGGTATGTACACAATGCCTTAACGTGCATTGTTGTTTTTATGTTGCAGCTCTGCGAGGACAGAGAAAAAATAGGCAGTGTTGCCAACATGTGCATCTAAAATGCACGCAGCGATATACAGTATAAATGACGATTGTTACGCGCGATTATGTAGTTTGAAATATTATTGTAAATATAATAATAATTTTATATTTAAATAATTTGTAACACATTTAATTCGAGTACGTTAATTTTCTGCTGACATATAGAAAACTTTATTTTTACTCAAATTTAATTATGATTTTATTTAACCAAAAATATAGGAAAGCTGCAAATAGCTCTCTAGAAACCAACTCGAATATCCTTTTGCACTATTAAACATTTTCATAGTTCGTATTGAATATTTACTCAGGTTTAAATAACCTTTCAAAAAAAAGAATCAAAATCGGGTAATCCGTTCGGAAGCAACGACACCACGTACGCACATGCACACACACACACACACACACACACGTTAAACTTATATAAATCCCTTAGTTTTTGCGCCGGGGGTTAAAAATAATATTTATTTGTACCTAAATTCTCTTCCTAACGTTATTGTAAAATTATAAGTTAAGGCTAATGTTTGTATTACAGACTAGCGGCCCCGGCAGACGTCGTCCTGCCCGTCCGATTGTTTCGTCAAAGATCTGTCAAAGTCTTCTAACTGTCACTTAATGAATAGTAATTCTTCATAAGGCTTCATATTTTCCCCGTTTATTACACATTTTCCACTGTTTCTTCGCTCCTATTGCTCGCAGCGTGATGTTATATAGCCTAAAGCCTTCCTCGATAAATGGTCTATCCAACAAAAAAATAATTTTTGAATTCGAACTAGTTCCAGAGATTAGCGCGTTCAAACAAACAAACTCTTCAGCTTTATAATATTAGTATAGATACATATAAAGGTTTTATATAAGTAATGATAGTCCAATAGTCCAGTCATCCAGTCCTCATCAGCTAAAAGCCACGTCATTGACTATGTATGCGCACAACCCTACTTAACCCACTTAGTATATCAAGTCTATATTGCAAATCAAACTGAATAAGTAATATCATCTTTATTGCTTAGGGAATAAAGATCTGCGCATATTTGGATAAAACAAAAGTAGGTAATTTGCGCTTTATTGAAAAAGATCAAGAGTTGCTTTTTTGAGTTCGTTGCATATATGTATATGTAATATATGCTGCATATATCCAATCCTAATATATAAACACAAAGAAAATGTATGTGGGAAAACGGTTCGTATATCAATTTTGTACAAACATTTTGTAACATATTATTATAAAGACGTGTTTTATATTGTATAGAAATTCATCAGGTAACAGAGTTAAAATAGAAGCATAGAAGAGATATAAATATATATATGTATTATATATCATAGAAGATCTTTATCTTCAAACTTATACCTGAAGGGGGTGTAAAAAGTAACAGAACAATACTAACTATGCAGGCGAAGTCGCAGACAAAAGCTAGTAAACATTACGCTATGTAATATAATATAACCATTATCAAAATATTGTACAATTTCCTATAAACATTAATTAATGCAAAAGTTTCGAAAGAAGCCAATAGTTGCAATAAAGTCTGCCGAATTGAAAATTTTGTTTCAATAAATTGTTTTCATGATAATATTGTTTAACAGGAAATTTACCTGTGAAAAGTAGATCAAATATTGTTTGTAAATTAATTAATATCAGGTATTGGTTACGTTATTTAGCTTGTTTCGAAATTAATATGAAATTTAATTAATTCTGATAAGGTTCTTAGCTCTAATTTTAATTAAGTTTTTATACATAGTTGGTTATAATTTACGAACTGTACCTTATCTCGCATAGCTAGAATTTCGTAACAACATTATTTGACTAGCTTCTACCAGCGACTTCGTCTACGTTAGATTATTGCTTTACACAATCTCTAATAAACTATGTGTTATTCTGAAATAAAAGCTATATTTTTGTCAAGTTTCATTCAAATCCGTTCAGGGATCTTTGTGTGAAAAAGAAACAAATATCCCGATAACCTAAATCATTACCTAATTTCATCGTTCTAAATACTACTTTATTTTTAATTCCTTATATATCGCACGCCTAGATCTAAAGAGAGCTAAATCAAAAAAGGTACTTATTCAGGAGAGGTGAGAAACTGATTAATATGTATGTAGTATAAATTTATACAGAAAACTCATTTTTCAGTTTTCTGTATAAATTTATACTTTTTATAATAAAGCTAGCAGAGTTATATTAGCTGCAATCTGTTTTAGAGTAGGTGGATTTTGCTGGAATCCGATGGTGTGCATGACTCAAATCTTCCGGTTTTTGAGTTAGATCCCTTTAGATCTAGGTGTGCCATATTTTTTATAGGATTGATTTATACACATAAAGATAAATACCTATCACTACATTGGAATGAAACAACTTTAACGGATTTAACTCGCGTATTTTATTTTTATTGGCTGACGTTTCGGAGCCTCCGTTAAAGTTGTTTCATTCCAATCTATACTAATATTATAAAGCTGAAGAGTTTGTTTGTTTGTTTGAACGCGCTAATCTCAGGAACTACTGATTCGAATTCAAAAATTCTTTTTTGTTGGATAGACCATTTATCGAGGAAGGCTTTAGGCTATATAACATCACGCTGCGACCAATAGGAGCGAAGAAACAGTGGAAAATGTGTAAAAAACGGGGAAAATATGAAGCCTTATGAAGAATTACTATTCATTAAGTGACAGTTAGAAGACTTTGACAGATCTTTGACGAAACAATCGGACGGGCAGGACGACGTCTGCCGGGGCCGCTAGTGTATAATAACCGCGAAGGCATCATTATTACCTATCACTAATCACGTTTGCAGTACCTACACGAGAACCCTTAATAGAGTTATTATGCCTCAAACGAAAAGAACGTGTCAAAAGGTACTAAAGCAGTGTCATTATCAGAAATGGAGTCGTTTCCTCAGACCCCACGCCCACTGCTGGGAACAAAGGAACAATGCCCAGAAGACAATGATACGGACTTACAAAACTTTCTGACCGTTTTGTCATTGGTTGGTTCTTGTTCAATGTTTTTTGCTAAGTCAGCAGTTTTGTTTCTTAGTAAGGAGTTAGTTTTTGGTTTTAGCTGATTAATTGAGTGTTTGGAAATTGACAAGTGGATCTTGGAGTTTTAATAAAGTAGCACTTTCTATATTGTAGGTAATATTGCATTTGTTAGTCGAATGGTGGCAATACCATAAAATTTTTGCTAATAACGCACTGTGTGATATTAGTTACTGGGGATGAATTTCAATAAAATTCAAAACACGTATTTCTTATTTTTTTTTAATGAATGTTTATGCAAAATTTGAAATAGATTGAACCGAGGTATCACGTTGTCTCAGACAAAGTTTGCCCCCCTATGTTTTCCAAACAGTATAATACAATGGGTTTGGTTTGTTTTTAATACAATCGTTTTAAAGATACTAGATTCGCATTTTTCATATATTTACATAATTAACCTAGAGAAACACCGTAATTTTTGAAATTCTTGGCTTGTTTATTTCGGTTTTTCCCCCAGTAGCTATTATTAAGTTTCGTATGAAGGGGAAAACGCGTAAAAGCTTTTCAGATTCCGTGAAAGCCTCTGCAGTAATTTAAATCTGAAATGTAATCTGCAGTAATTTAACCTATTTTGTTGTTACAAAAAAAATATATTTGTTTGAAAACGCTAATCTACGTACATCATGGGTTTATCTTCTTTTTTTTTCTAAATTATGGAAATCGGTCGAGCCGTTTCAAAGGAGTGCGACCATAAACACTGACAAGTGATTCTTAGATGTTAAAAACTATAATAATATATTTGAATCTAGTCCCAAACTAAGCAAAGCTTGTGCTACAGGTACTAGACAACAGATAGAATACATAATTTTTTTACTTCAAAACGCTTTGTAAACTTGATAATTTTAGAGAAATTCAATTGATTAGGTTTGAAGACCGTCTAAAGTCTAGGTAAATGTTAGGTGACGCGAAATCCATTACCTATTCATTTTGAATTTTGAAGAAAACCAATTTGAATTATTTAAATCCTATTACGTTACCTTGACAGTTGGAAAAATTTAACAGAATTTTCATATAGAATAATTAGAAAATATATCATAACTGAAAAATTATGTAGGTAAGTGAGATGTTTTCATACTAACATAAACACACTCTGTTTGTGTTTACTCATCGTTACGTAGTTTCACTAAGCCAACAAGGATTACCTAAGCAAACTTATATACGATTTCACGAGAAACAAACAATATTTGAGCCGCTTAGGTTTCCATTTGTACAAATATATTGATTTCACGTGTTCTATATTTAAATTCGGATTGGAATAAAACAACTATTAACGGATTTAACTCGCGTATTTCTATTTAATTTTATTTGGTGACGTTTCGGATTCTTTACAGTTTCCATAATCTTAGCACGCCTGAGCTGACCATAGTCTAACGCTAAATAAAATAAAAATACGCGAGTTAAATCCGTTAATAGTTCATTCCAATGTGTAATAACCGCGAATGTATCAGAAATTACTACTGTTTTAACTTTAAACCATCACTACAAATTTTACCTTCACAAATAATTTAACCATAACAAAAGTCAACGAATATCAGCTTGCAAGAATATTGATCAAACTTCTATCACCAACGCCTATTCCTTTTCATCACATCAACGAGGATGGACCCCGAAGTGGCCCCAGGGACCGGCCTGTCGCTCCAAACTAACGATACCTATGTGTTTACCAATGTAGGAATGCTTTGCCAATTTTATTACTTAACGGTATGTGACGAAAACACATCGTGTTTTAGTTAGGAAAAGTATGGATAAAATTTTTTGATGCCTTCCCTATTATTAGACATTGGAATTGCAATTACAACGGATTAGCGTATTTTATTCGCTGACGTTTCAAAAACTTTAGTTTTAGACTATCCTCAGCTTGGTTGGCTATCAGGTGCGTGCAGTGGAAAGTGCTTATGTAGGCGCTATGGTAGGCACTCCATACATTTATGACTTGTGCCTATATGGAATGCACGCCCATGTTGGCTACAAATATGGGAATTGTAATGTTTTCGAAACGCCAGTATTCATTCGTTGTAATTGATTTATCCCAACGAATGATTACTTTAGGTCTTTGTAATCAAACGATATCGAATATTAAAAAATATAAAATATAAAATACATACAAAAATCACTTTCACTAAACGCACTTTCAAACATTATTTGAGAAACACAGACAAAATCACATTATTAAAACATAGAACTGGATACGGAAAAAGGAGCCTTATGTTCGAGGGAGCACAGCTGTATAATAACCTACCTAATGATGTCAAAAATTGCAAGTCTTTACATCTGTTTAAAATTAAACTAAAACAATTTGTAAGTGAAACGATTTATGATTAAAGTTATTCGATAAGCTGGAATGTATAGATTTAAGTTATTGTTATAAATTAAGCTCATTGTAAGTGAACATTTGTTCTTTATGAGTAATAAAGTCTTTAAACCCAAAATCTAAGACTTATAGAGATAGATATTACTACAAATAAGTTTATTCTAATAGTATCAATAAAATTAAAGAAGCATCTTCGTATTTTCGACTAGACGGATTGCAGTCGGTTGTAAAAACTTTATCTTCACCATAAAAAGCTTATAAAATGGACTGAATTTGAAAATCGGTTGAGTCAGCTAAACGTGACGCTGTGACTTGGACGTACCTAATACCAGTGCTACACACTCGCGCAGAGGCGAGAAATGGAGGCAGAGCATTCGTGTGGCCACTCTCGTCATGTCGCACGTAATGCTACTTGTCATCCATCGCTCTGCTGTTTGGCTATTAACCCAAAACATCAATGTACGTGAGTTCGTTCTTTCATAGTTTTATTCAAAAAGTATTAAACTTAAATGTATACAACCCTTTTCTTCCCTTGCTACTTATAAATTCAGCACGATCAGCGTCTATACATCAAAAGATATTCCTCCTATATTTGATCAATGTATGGAATAATAAAAGATATCAAAAAATATAAGTAAAGATTTCTATTAAAATACTTGGCCACTATGCAAGGGCGTGCATGTAATACAGGCACAATGTGATAATGTATGGAATGCCTACCCTATAACCTACTTCACTGCACGCCTCTGCCAGGAAGTTAGGCTATCCATTCACATCTAGGCTAAACACCTAAAGAACTTAAAAAACCGGATTCTCGAAGGGCACACCTCCTTAGAACGAAGTCCTAGTTACGCCAAAGTATAGTAACACAATTTTCCTGTCTTATTCACTTATTCTAAGATATATTTGGCAAATTACTTACATTAACGCGGGTGTAAGGGCCCGAAGAGGGTTGATTACCTCGGGCGGCGCCTCTTATCACAGAATACGGAGTAATGATATCTAAATTCAAATTGCGTTTGCTAGTTAAGCTCATACATATTATACGAAGTTACCTGAGCGTTGGTGTGCCTACCTTGGCGCTTATATATGCTTACTCACTGCACGCGCCTGCTTAGTGCCTGTTCAGGATAATATTTTTGCTAGTTATTCCAGCAAATAGGTAATTAATAAAATTTAATTGCAAGTGAGTATCTAAGAAGAAAATATGGAAAACAAAGATATTGGAGAAAGAAAAAACACTTAATAATAATTGGAATGAAACAACTATTAACGGATTTAACTCGCGTATTTTTATTTTATTTTATTAGCTGACGTTTCGGATTCTTTACAGTTTCCATAATCGTAGCACGACTGAGCTGGCAATTGTCTAACGCTAAAGTGATTTATACAGTTAAATAGCGTTTTGAATAATTATATAACATGTATCTTAAAATGAGATCTACCAATAAAAAAATACGAGAGATGTATTTTTATGGGTCCGAACGTCCTTAACAAAAATCGGAACTTATCGTATTTAATAAGTATTAAGTACTTAGCTACCTATTTATGCCAATAGGTACCTACACAACCTTAAAACTCAAGTATATATTTTAATTCTCAACCAATCCCCATTCCCTTCCAGCCAACCACATCAAAAAATTAACTAAAATAAAACGCAACCGAAACAAACCGTACTTATCATTATCTATGCTCAGGCAGTTCTACTTTTAAATAATGACAGATAACGCAAAAATTCTCCAAAACCGAGTTGGTACGAGACTAGGGGTGCGGAACGATTTGTTTTGCTTATTGCTAACCATAGATAAGGGGGTCCTATTTCATTGCTAATGGCTTAATAACCCCCCGGCGGCCGTACCTGTTTTGCTTTGATACGCGTCGACTGACATCTAAACGTTTGGGAATACTGAATCGTACTTTATAAACGTTTCCGTTGCCTAATTGAATGAGAAGGGTTTCCATATTTTGGAATGCAATACTGAAGTTTAGTGTTAGACTATCGTCAGCAAATAAAATTAAATACGCGAGATAAATCCTTTATAACTATAAAATAAGTTTGATTGTTTAGTTTGTAAGAGTACATTTGTTAAGTTTGTAAGTTATTTTCTAGGTACCTACCTTGTTTTAAAAAAATAATACCTTATTAAGTTTTTTTTTATGGTTTTTTTTTTTTCATACATGCATATCTAATTTTAAAGTGAAACATTAATAAGTAGATATATTATGTATGCTAGATGTTTCAAACATAAGAACAACACAGTTTTAATTAAACCCACGCAAACGTTTTATCTTACCAGAAAATTCGTCAAAATTTCGTGAAAATTTTATTGTTCAGTATCTCTCGGTATTTCTGCTAGTTTACCCTAATTAGCATTTGAAAAGAAGAATGAATGTTTTAAGTAAATTAGTAAACAGAACTAATTATCATTAGCGAAGTCTAAGAGGATTTGAAATAATAAGCAAACTTAGCTAAAATAAACTTTTAGTAATATTTTGCTTTAGCGCTAATTATTTACTTTAGACAGACGCATACCTATAAGTACAAGTAAATGTTTTCATAGAGATTTATCAATTTATATAAAAAATTCTGATGCCTTCGCAGTTGTTATACATTGGAAGGAAACAACTTTAAATGGATTTAATTCGCGTATTTTATTTTATTTTACTGGCTGACGTTTTAGTCCTATGCTTAGACTACTGTCAGCTCAGTAGTGCTACGATTATGGAATCTGTAAAGGCTCCGTAACGTCAGCCAATAAAAATAAAATACGCGTGTTAAATCCATTAAAAGTGTTTCGTTCCAATGTATAATAACCGCGAAGGAATCAGAAATTATTAAAACACATGTTGAAATTTAATTTTGATATCGTTAAATATCGTAGGTACAAGAAAATCGTCATTCTTGAGATCGCCACACAACACTTTACAACTCGTAAATACTTCACAATCCCTACAACTATCTACATCTAGATATTAAACAAAATATCATTTTACGACCTTATTGTATGGTTACAAATTGTCCCGTCGTATCTGACCTCTATAAACCGTTTTGCAGTCCTATAGTTGCTATTTATGATAAGCTTGGTATCACCAGGGGTCCAATCCTTGTGCCTTGAAGCCGTAACACTCCCATAACAGCCTATAAAAAGTGTATGTGCTCATACGTTTATTTTCTTTGGACGTATAAGCACGCAATCTCGCGATGGTAGTATGAAATTTATAAAGCTTGCTTTTTATGCCTGCTATATGGCGTGGCTATGGGGAACTATGTGAAAGCAAAATTTTTACGACAATGTTTATCTTAATAATTTCCCATCCCTTCGCGGTTACTATACAAATGAAAAAAACAAACGGTAGATTGCGTAATGTAAATCACTTCAGCGTTAGACTATCGTTAGGTCGTGCTACGATTATGGAAACTGTATAAATCCGAAACGACAGCAAACAAAATAAAATTATCGCGTTAAATCCGCTCATAGTTGTTTCATTCCAATTTGTCATTTATTGTTCGACTGAAAAAAGAAAAACTTTAGCGTTAGACTATCGTCAGCTCAGTCGCTACGATTATGGAAACTATAGTTTTCAAAACGTCAGCCAATAAAGTAAAATACGCGGGTTAAATCCGTTTATAGTTGTTTCATTCCAATGTGTAATAACCGCGAAGGCATCAGAAATTTTTAAAAGAAAAACTGTTTAGGTACTACCTACCGAATAGCGATTTGTAAATTCTTCGTACCTTTACCTATATAATTATTACCTATTTACTGACGCATTTTTCAATTTTAAAACTTTCACAGTGTAACCTGACCACTCCGAAGTTAATTCCGGAATTCAGGAATAAATCGTCGAAGGCTTTTGAAATGAACTTAAAGTATTTTCATCGCGGAATCTCGCATTGTTCCAACTTTCCCCATTTTAATGGGAAATTCCGTTGAAATACTTATGAGTTCTCTCCACTGGAACTTACCTGTAAAAATTAAAATTTTGAATTAAATATTGGAAAGCTAATTAAACATCCACTGTACTAAAAAACTTTTTTTAAATCTTAATTTCTGTGAATCGTAAAAAAATATATTTCTGAGTTATACTAAGATCAAAATTAAGACAATGTTATAAGTAAGCGGATTTAACTTGCGTATATGCGAAGTTGGCGAACTGTAAGGTTTTCGAAACGTCAGCGCAAAACTAATACATATACACGAATTAAATCCGTTATAATTGTGAGCATATAATAAGAAATAAGACTATGTAATTACAATGTAGTATAAGGTAATCAGAAATAAATTATTATAAAATTATTGGGCATCCGGAAATAGTTCTTGAGGATTTAAGATTCCTTATCCCGGCATTGAAAGCAAACGGTTTGGAGATAAACCCGGGTAAATGCGAGTTGTTTTCCTGCGATTCAACGTCTGATGCCTTCACGCCTGACTTAGTGTCTTTATTGCCTGGATTAAAAGTGGTAGATAGACCCTCTTTGACGCTCCTGGGTGCTCCTATTTTTCCGGAGGGAGTCAGTGAAGCCCTGCAAGTGAAAAAGTTAGCGTTTGAGTCAGCCCGCCAGCATTTGACACATTTGTCAGCTCACGTCTCTCTGGTTTTGTTAAGGAATTGTTTGGCTATGCCCCGTATGACGTACATTCTTCGAACGTCTCCAACTTGGATGTTCCCCGAAGATGTCGCACAATTAGATGATGCCCTCAAGGGAACTCTAGAGAGTGTTTTTAATGTATCTCTGAGTAGCGCCCAGTGGGACCAGGCGTCTCTTCCTGTTAGGCACGGGGGTTTGGGTATACGTCGGGTGCAGGAGGTGGGCATCGCTGCCTTTTTGGCCTCCGCGTACGGTACTATGGGTCTTGTCACTCAAATTTTATCACTTAATGGTGATAATGCTCATGTACCGTTTATGTCGGAGGCCCTTTCAATGTGGTCCAGCGCTTGCCCAGGGACTGAGCGGCCAAAAAATCCGGCGATGCAGAGAGAGTGGGACGATATACAGTCCAAGTTGATACATTCATCCTTGGTGAACAATGCTGTGGGGTCTCACATAGCGCGCCTTAAGGCGGTCTCAGAAGTGGAGTCTGGTGCTTGGCTACATGCGTTACCTTCGCCGCATTTGGGCACACTGCTGGACAATGATTCGCTCAGAATAGCAGTCGCTTTGAGGTTGGGCAGCAGGGTTTGTGAGCCTCATCGATGTGTTTGTGGCAAGATGGTTGAGGAGGACGGCCATCACGGGTTGAGTTGTCAGAGGAGTGCGGGTCGTTTCCCAAGACACCACGCAATTAATGATATCGTCCGGCGAGCCTTAATATCAGCCAATGTGCCGTGTGTCTTGGAGCCCCCTGGGTTAAGTCGGTCGGATGGTAAGAGACCGGATGGCCTTACTTTAGTCCCCTGGGAGAGAGGCAGATGTCTTTTGTGGGATGTAACGTGTGTCAGCACGTTTGCTGCGTCCCATTTAGGCCAAACCTCGAGAGTAGCTGGTTCCGCGGCGGAAAATGCGTCAAGGCTAAAGCATTCGAAATATGCTGCCTTGACTGCAAATTATAGTTTTATTCCGGTTGCCGTGGAGACAGCTGGTCCGTGGGCGACCGAGGCAAAAGCTTTTTTCAGAGAGCTTGGGCGTCGTCTTAGGGAAAGGGGCTGCGATCCTCGTGCAGGGTCTTACCTGGTGCAGCAGGTCTCGATAGCGATCCAGAGAGGAAACGCGGCTAGCATTATGGGCACTTTCGAGGCGCGGGCAGTATAGGTTTTTGTTTGTGTATGTTTTAAGACGAAGCTTGTTGCGGATATTTTTGATGTACCTACCTATATATAACTACATATTATTATTGTGTTTTGACGAAGCGTGTTGCGGATAAATTTTTTGTTTGAATATCCCTTGAATAAATATTTTACTTATTATTATTTCAAAAAAAAAAAAAAAAAAAAAAAAATTAAATATTTAATGAGAGATCTAAGTATATAATGAAAGGTTTATTGTAAGTACCTACTTAAATTCCACTATAATTTCAAATTTGCTTAAGAGAAAAGAATAATATCTTTATAAAATTGAATTATTTTATTACAATGTGTAACAACCGCGAAAGCATAAGAAATTAATACCTACATTCGTATCAAAAGAACATTAGTAGGTACCTATTTATATTACCTACATTACGTACGCACGTTAGTATTAAAACATATTTTTAATTTATCATCATCATCAGCCCATCGCAGTCCACTTTGCTCTATTAATTTATAAAACGACAAAATACCAATTCATAAAAAAGCAACACTTCTTTTTAACATAAAAACGTCACTACGCGTCCACCGCAAAAAACGACACCAACTGGTCCGATATCGAATATCCGTAATTAAATTACTCAGGTTTCCAGAAGTGTCCAAAGGGAATCGAATACATATTTCGAGCAGTCATCGAATTTCATGATTACGTCAAACAATCTACAGCGAGGAAGCAAGCAGTCATATTATGGATGTCATTTGACGGCCTGTTGGTCTAGTGGACAGAACCCCTGACTACGAAACCGGAGGTTGCGAGATCGAATCCTGCTAGGGGTAGATGTCAATGCAATCTTAGTCCTCAAGACAAAATAGGTAGTACTCCAGTTATGACATATTATATCAGGAAAAGAAATGCGACCTAATAAATAGTAGACTTTTACAACGTGAATAGAAATAACAAATTTACATTTTCGAACAGAAGTGTAACACGGCCAAATATAGAAGTTTCGATAAAAAGCCAAGCCAAGAGTAGCATTCGAAAATTCTTTTGTATATATAAAACATTTTATATAACTTAACCTACTTATGTAGGTATATAGGTCAAGTTAGCGCAAATCCTATTAGGCTACAGATTCTAAAGTATACAGAAACTTACAAGACCCTTATATACCCACACAGTATCGTCTTCAAAAGAATCGCAAAAAGCAAAGGACGGTAAGTTGGTAATGGAAGCTGAAGAAAATTCTTAGCAAAGATTCCTCAGTTCAGTTGAAAAAGAGATCGCAAAACATACTTCGTAAAAGTTCGCCAAGTCGAAGATTTATCTCCGACGGAGACGAAAACGACATTCTAACTGAACAGCGCTTTCCTCTTTGGTCCGTTAAACAGATGCCGAGGATGGTAATTATTTTATTACTATGGGGGCAATACCAACGAGGGTAGAAGGAACGTAACGACCATATTATGTAGATTCAAATGGTGTTATAATTTTTACGACACTAAAGACTGTAAGAAATAGGCCTATTCGAAATTGGAACACACCGGTCAAAGACAAAACTTTTGTTAAATTAATTAATAACCTTAGATCGCACGCAAACAGCCTTATTTTTAACTTGTACAAAATAGGAGAATCGAAAATATACCTACTCCCTTATTTAATTATTCTAATTATTTTGTTGTAGGTACAATCAAATTTGTATCTATTTGGGAACTGGAAGGCTCTACAATAAACAAGTATGATGATTTAATAACAACGGGTAATTTAGATTGTGGTCTTTAAATTGTCTTGTTTTTGATAACAACAAATCTTACATAAGATACACTATTCATCCCAAAGTACATAACTGAATATAACGTCTATAAACCAAATCCGTCCAAATTCAGGGAAGGACTTCAAATCCCCTTTGGCAGGGTTTAGGGATAAATTACAATCGTAACAAAACACCCGATTTGGACCCGGCAGATTGGGTCGTGTGAGGCACTTAACATTATAATATTGTTTCTCTTCGTAAACGAGTCTAAAACTCATTAACTTAACCGCTTACAAAGGTTTTAGGATTTCAAAATGGTTTTCAAACGACTGCTACAAGAATTGGAAGATTGTGATTGTATGTTAGGTCTTGTACAGTTCTTGTATGTGGATTGATTGTTCTTGGAAATAAATACCCATCCCTACTAATAATATTATAAATGCGAAAGTAACTCTGTTTGTCTGTCTGTCTGTTACGCTTTCAAGCTAAAACTACTGGAACGATTTATTTGGTACAAAGAAAGTCCATAAGCTACTTTTTAACTGACTGCAAAAAAGGAGGAGTTCCACGCGGACGAAGTCGCGGGCAGAAGCTTAAACGACATATCGCACTCCTAGATCTTAGAAGATAACTCAAAAAAGTTTTTGTTCCTGGAGTGATAAAAAACTGAACAATATATCCATATGCACAGCAGGAGTTTTCTGTATAAATTTATGCTTTTATATAAAGCTTAGATCTTAGAATTAGCTTAAATCTGTTTTTTGTGTCACTCTCGAGAAATAAATCTAATCTAATCAACCCAATAATATCGTTTTGTAAAATGATAAAACTCAAACACGTATTTCCATGACTAATGGTTCTATCACTCGTACTTCAAACAAAAGCACGAAAGCTCCCATTCCAAAAGCTCCGACATAAGGAAATAAGTCCAACGAATTCCCTTTAGTCAAATTTCCAAGGTGCTTTGCTCATTTCCCTCTAGTAACTAGAGGTGCGACTAGGGATGAAGAACTTCATACCTACCAAGTCTTACGAGTACTCAATAATCGAAGCAAATGACGTCATTCGTAAATAGACCTTAAAAGTATTTATACACGTCAAATTGGTTAATTTATTTCTCATAAGAAATTATATCGCACCTTTACTAGAAAAGTGTGACATCTCGAAATACTTTGTTAATCCATCCAACCTTCATCAAATCTTCATATGTCAGAAATAGGTAACGTTGTCGACAACGAGAAACCTTGTCATGTCGATGTCTTATATTTCTTCATGTTGCCAACGAAACAATATCGACACGACAAACCTTCTCCTTATCGACAACGTCAGGCTCGTAGCGTCGAGTATTTACTTGACGAAAGCTATTCCAGTATTCCATCCCGTCTCTACCAGAGACTCGGCAGTGATAGAATACCCGCCCGGGAACGCACGGGGATTATAACTTCAAAACGAACTTACATCTGAACAGAATTTATATGAAAGCATTATTAAAGTGAGCCCCCAATTTGTCCGTAAAAGTTTCTATGCCATTGAAATATTAATTAACTTTTTCTGTTGTTTTCGTTCGTCTTTTGTTTTGTTTTTGAAATGCGAATAATGAGGTAAGGTTGGTTTCTCTGTGGCCCAACAGAATGACGTCATATCATGCTCCTAGCGCAGCCGCTAAACAGTCCTTTGTCCACGCTGGTCTGCGCAATTAATGACCGCGTTTTGCATTGCCGGTCCTTTTTCTCGCGTCAAAAAACCGCCAAACGGAAAGCGGTGGTCATGACGAGGAGCATGACGTGACATGACGATTCATTAATCGTCACGTTACGTCATGCCAAGTCTGGTCTCATTAGACTACACTATGTTCTGTCTTCTTTTCTCGACACTACCCACAACTTTGCATGAGTGTGTGACAGAGGAATCTCAACCATTTGCTAAATAAAGGAAGGCGTTCCTATCCAGTTGAAAATGTTTTGCTAATTCACTATCATTAATTTCAAAATGTACCGAATCTAATTCCAATTTCATAGAATATTTGAGCGCTGAATCAATACGTCAAAAGCAAAACCTACCAATTCGATTAACAATGCTTTGCGTATACCAACACGGCAATTTGAAATAGATTTTCAACGTTATTGTTTTGCTTTTTATAAAACGAATAACGTTTTTTTTTACCTTAACCAAAAGTTAGGTAACAATGTAACAAAAAATGTTATGTTAGGTAACATTTAGTAATTCCTGCATATACCTAGAGGTAAAATGGTATAATATACAGCCTACTTTCGCTGTTAGATATAATACAAAAAAGCATAAGTACCTAATGCTCAGACAAAAACAACAAGCCTGCAAAAATATTACGCCCAACCAACACGTTAAGCGGTCCGTAAATCCTGAGTAAAACATTTTCACATTTAGGCTTTAGGCATCATACCAGTCCCAGAGCCGGCACGACCTCGCGGGCGATAACAAAATACAGCGCCAAGATCTGACACAAAGCTTACAGTTATTTATTCACTCAACGCTAAGCTGGCAGAGGCGCTGCAAGTCCTTGATCTCGTTACCGTATTCTAAACATACACTTATCTTATATTCCACTACCCAATCGATATTGTCCCAGTTGCTACCAAAAACGTTTCTCTTCATATAAACTCGATCAGACCCGCCTATTTCCAACACACGCTGTAAAAAAAACATTAGCATACACTAGCGACAGTGGCTTCGGCCATATTTTATTACTGAACGACACAAAACACCGCGCCCGAACGTAACATACGACATTATAAGAACAGCGAGCAGCAACCCTATCTAACAAAAGATAAAGTCTAAACTACTTTGCGCGGAACAGGCTTGTCTGTCAATAGCCGCGAACTACAACAAACCCTAATACAGTAGCTTAGCGTTTGTATTTCAGCACTGGCGTCCGCCGGGATTTATCGGGTTGATCGATTACAAATTGTTTGATTATGTACCTAATTTCGGTGGCCCAAGGTGGCTTTTACTTCGTCGGTGAGGAGATAGGGTTGCGATGTGAATTAGTTCTTATTACTTTGTCGTTAGGGTGTGAATTATGTTGTGGGGGTGTGGATGAGTCAGAGGTTGTGTTCCCCTATGCTTGAAGGGTGTCGGCTGGCGCGGTGGCGCCTGTAAGGTCAAATGCAAACTTTACCTTTGCCAGCGAGGGAGCGGTGTCGTTTTATTGGCTTAAGATAAGAGTTGTACTCAGTAATTGCTACTGAGGACCTTGTTCACGGTTTATATCGCAATAAGCATGCAACACAATACCCGCCGTCGCGAGGTTATATTGGCAATATCGCACAATGGAGACCCAACTATCCGGAATATATTGGGAGCGCTTGTCGTAGTACTTATACAAGTATCGTTTAAAGACGATGCCTTGTTTGTTGCTAACATGAAATACAAAGAGATTGCTAGTCTATACTTGGAGAAAGTAACCGATTTAAAAGAATTGATGTACTCAAATGGAAGGATGCGACGAGTAGGGACAATAAGTGCCGAATAAAATAATCCTCTAGACGAGGAAAGCCTGGGATCTGTCGTTGTGGAACTCCTTGGAGGATACAGTGATGAAGAAGATGATGATGATGGTGATGGTGGTGAGGAAGAAGAGAGACCAGTTTAATAAGAAAATAAGCCCCTAAAAAGTGACATTCTACATTTGCTATTGAAAGCTATTAAATTGTTTGAAGAATTTATGGAATTGACATAAGAGAAACGAAAACTCATCACATATCATTTCTTGAACTTATCTCAATTCACTTCAAGGACGGAATAAGTTTAGACTAACCTATAAATATATTTGAAGACGGTGTTGAAAATACCAACCATTTCTAATACAATTTATCACAAAATAGGAAAACGTGATAATGTACTTTTTTTAGGACCTCGGATTTTTCCTTCTGAAATATAAAGGGGCATTGTCCTCGAGGGTCCGCGGATGTCAATTCAACGTGGAATAAAACGATTTCCTATAGGGCAATGTGCCGTAATGTATCTTTTATGGCATTGAGTAATTGGTGAACTGATGGACGAAGTTCGATCGCATTTGATTTTAGTTGTGGTCCACAAGTAGTACTTTATATAGGACTATAAAAGGCGCGTGCAGTGGGGGGAACGTAAGTATGGCGTCAGGGTAGGCACTCCATACATTAGTGAAACTGTGCCTATATGGAATGCACGCCCATGGTTGTGGACTACGTAGAAGGTTGGTCAAATCTCAACTGCACGAATGATATATGCAGCGTAGAATCCTGCCATTTCCACCAATCAGAGACAACTATGTGATCTATCCCACACTTAGATCTAAAAGGAGCTAACTCAGAAAGGCCCCTTTTCAAGGGAGACGAAAAATGTTTGGACTACGGGAGGCTGGTCAAATCTCAACTGCACGAATGATATGTGCATCGTCGAAATCTGCCTTTCCCACCAATCAGAGACAACCAACTGACATATCCCACACTTAGATCTAACTCAAAAAGGTTTCTTTTCAAGAGCGACGAAAAATGTTTAGGTAAATATGACCATGTGTATTGCAGGAGTTTTCTGTATAGATTTGTGCTTTACCACGTTTTGCCCGCTTAGGAGGGAATTTTCTATAATCCTTTCTAATTGCTTCTTCTTAGTCTCCTCTACGTTATAAAAGAAACCTCATAGTTCAGGCCCTGCGATGATATGTCAGTCATCAAGTCACCTTGTCCTTTTATATAGATTACGATCATCTTTTTCTAGAATACTTTTCTAATCATTACACAGGTAGATTTAGAATGACAGATTAATTTATATTCATTGATAAAACGATTTCTAGTCCCAATGACTTGGCAGACTTAGAAGTTAAATTAGTTTTCGGAACCTGCCTTTAAACTTTGCGTTGGGACTGTTGAAAGGAGCACTAGACCTATATAATAATATATAGGTATTTATATCTAGAAGTGCTTTAAGGTTCCGTACCCAAAGGGTAAAACGAATTTACTTTCGGGGGTATTATACATTGAAATAAGAAAAAACTAAAATGTTTTTACCTCGCATTTAAAATTTGTAATTAAATATCTTAAATTAGGTTGCATAATGTAAAAACACTTTTTTCTTAAACAAATATGGAAGCTGTTAAGTTTTCGGAATATCAGCATAAAAATCATATACGCGAGTTATATCCATTACCTATAGTTTTTTTTATTTTGATTGTCTAAATAATCGCGAAGACATCAAAAATTATTAAACATATTGTCAAATTTGTATCCAAATCGCAACCTACCTAATTATAGTCCTATATGAAGTACATACGAAGGCCCTAACGGTTCGCTGAGCATGCAGCCGCGCGTGGCACCCCTTTGCCGACAGCCACGGCGGTATCGACTGATCACTGACCCGGACAATAATTTGCATTAACGCCTATAAATAGCTGTCATCGTAATAATCGATAATCTAGTCCTTGAATGTGACTTGACTTGTTCTTCGAGAAGGCCGGATGGATGGCTAAAGGCAAATACACTGTTGATGTTTGATAAAGTAACTTGATTTGTCCTTTCAGTAGGACGGATGGCTATTGGAATTAATTACTGAATAATATGGTTATGAATTTTAGTGAATATTAAAAATCACATTTAGAATTGATTGAAGATGTAGGTATTTCGTTTTTTATTGAAATTCAACAAGGTTAAAAATTTCGAGGACGAAATCGCGGGCAACAACTAGTAAAGCATAAAATGGTAGGTACCTATATTAACGAAAAGCCTTTTCAAATTCTTATAATATCTGATGCTTTAAGTATCAGTAAATTAGGTACCTTCCGGTAAATGAACATTTTCGTAGACACTACAACTTATTTTATTACGATTATAATCAAACTGAATAATTTAAGAATTAATTTCGTCTATACACATAGCCTTATTGACGGAAGTTAATTTATAACCTATAATTGAAATTTGGCCTTCTGTAGACTTTACAAAATTAATATAACTTGATTAAAACTAAATGTTTACTCAAATATTGAAATACTTTGACGGATTCCAAGAAATTGCTGGCGTATTCAAGGATTATTTGTACATAAACTAATTTCAAACACAAAGGGAGAATCTATATAACTTTTAATATTGTTAAAATTGACATAAGCTTTTAATTCGAATCACTGTTGTTGCCCTCTAAATATAAGGTAGTTTGCATAACTGTATAAATCACTTTAGCGTTAGACTATTGTCAGCTCAGTCGTGCTACGATTATGAAATGTGTAAAGGCTCCGAAACGTCAGCTTATGAAAATAAAATACGCAAGTTCAATCCGTTAAAGTTGTTTCATTCCAATGTATAATAACCGCGAAGGCATCAGAAATTATTACAGAAAACTGTAGGGTAGACTGGGTACGGTTGAAACGGTGGACGGTTGAAACAAAGTGAATATCTCGTGAACAGTGCGCGATGAGGTGAGGGTTACAAGGGGAGTACCAAGCGGGCGGCAGGTCGAAACTTGAATTTTAGTAGTGAGTCGCTCTTCGGACACTGTGCTTGTCTGTAGGAGGCCCCATTGTGTTTTTTGACGGAAAAGTAAGTATTTTTGTACCTACATTTTTGCAATTATTAAGATTTCGATTATAGTTAGAGCATTGAGAGTTTTGTTACAGTTGAATTGAAGTTTGGACAATATCGTAGTATGATTAGTTTTTATTTAAATTCACTATAATTCTTACTGTGAACTATTTTATGCCAAGATGGGGGGGTGGGGACAGTTGAAACATTATTTATGGGTACGGTTGAAACAGTTTTTTTTTAACTTTCTTGTTTGTCAGATGCCAAGGGTACGCCAAAGGAAGACTACAAAAGGACAAACCAACTTATCAACGTACAAACAAGCCTATGAAGATGTGAAAGTTCAGATATATACGTAAACGTGATGCAGCTGGTAACGATGAAAATCAAGAAACGGGATATAAGGCCCACAATCGTGTTTTTACTTAGATCAGAATGGATCGAAACAAAGCTAAGCAAGTTAAGAAAAGATTGGATGGAAGAAAGAACAAAAGAAATATTACAAAGAAGAAAAAACTAACACGCGACAAGAATCATCATCAGAAGAAGAAGAGTGCTACTGTGTTGTTTGTATGTCAGCATATTCAGAAAGCAGACCGAGTAAAATGTGGGCGCATGAAGAGAGCACAAATGGTAGCCTTACTTATGTTTGCCACAATTGTGACTCCGAATGATCTAGCATCCATTGAAATATTTTTGATTGAAATGTTTATTTTTATTTTAATTGATAATTGTTAATGTTTTTCGTTCTTATAGTTTATAATTAATAACGTTGATATTTGAATAATATAACAGCATGTTTGCTTGGTAACTTTATTTCAAAAATATTATCGTTACCAACATTTGATTATTATTTAGTTGAAGTTGTACTTAATATAAAACTTTGAAGGCTGATTAAAAATAATGTTAGATTATAAATATATCCAAAGACTTGAGTATTATTACTTAATAAAAATAATTGTGCCATTACTATTTGAAAAATGTTATTAGAAGATTAATAAAACATGATAATTGATTATATTTTGTATTTTTTGCATGTGTTTCATTCGACCCCAGACACTGTTTCAACCGGCCCTGGCATGGGGACGGTTGAAACAAATAACTGATTTTTTTTAAATTTGATTTTACACAGAAAATATTATACAGTGATCTTAAATAACATTGCCCTATAGAAGACAGATATAAGGTCTTTCATTTAGTATATTTCCGACATCGCTCGCTTAAGAAATCCCGATGCTATGCATGATAAACGCTAAAATGTTTCAACCGTACCCAGTCTACCCTATATATTTCAATAATGAGTAACATATTAATTATCAGCGTTGTTAATATATATTACTGGAAATAATAATGTATTTCAGCCTTCAAAGTTAAAATAAATACAAATGAGCTATTGCAATATCAAAATTCGTAATTATAAATCATTATTAGTTTCCATGTTTTCATTTTCAAATACTGACATATTATTTAAACTAATGGCGGACAAACAAACACAAATAACGAACTAATTAATAATTATATAGATATTTTACAGTTCAATTTATTTTAACCGTTCTAAAACAGCTGTAGCTAATAGTGAATAGTGACAGAAAGGCTATTGTCACTCCATTTCAGTTTCTGTCATAATATTTAAATTTGAATTGACCTCTTTCGTAATGTGTCGCTATCAAGTTAAAGCAGCGAATATCGTTGAAGTTAGTTAAATAGTTAGTCGAATTTTAACTAAAAAATATAATACTAAAATACGGTTTATTGGTGTAGTGGTCAGAAGCCCGGACTACGAAACCGAAGGTTGCATGTTAGAATCCTGTTAGGTGCCGATTTTAACGTAATACGCAGTTGTCCCAAAATCCGGTGCTTTCTCGGTTATTACATACCTATTTAATTTCATTAATAGTACATTACGCACCTAGACCAGTAAAATAAAAAATATCTCAGTTCACATTTAATTGTCGTCCGAGGCGAAGCCGAGGTTGACAAAAATGTGATCTGAGGCTTATTTATTTACTGGCCGAGGTCAGTATACTATTTTTCTGTTCGACGAAGCCAGAAAGCGGCAATTTCATTTAGCGCAGCGGCCAGAAAGTTGGCGCTTTATGGCCGGAGAACAGAAAAAACTGTTAACAGTCTGCTACGAATATGGGAACTAAAATTGAGAGGTCAGCATACAAATTAATTTACGGGAGTTAAATGTTATAATTAGTAAAATACAACTCATTTTATTTCTCTTCAAACTTCAACTTTGTTACAAAGCAAGTCCCTAATCAATCTTTTATATAACCGTTTGGATTAAATTCTCAATAAAAAGTATTTTCAATCACATTAAGCTGGTGAACGGACCGACAGACTTACATATTGTATGAGTTCGCGACCCTTTTGTTTATTTATACGAACGTATTGTCATAGGTTTTCGGGTAAAAGGATGGCATCTTTTATTCGATCAAATTTCCGGGAAATTTTAGGTTTTCTTTAGTAACAAATTCAAGGATTAAAGGTTACAATCTTATTAATCTTAACTTGTTGACTAAAATAGATATAAAAGATACTTACGCCAGAAAAAACAAGGTTTTTATTAGGTACCTACTACTTTTACATATTGAGTGGGTTTGTTGGTTTAGTAGTCAGAGCTCCTGCCTACGAAACCGGAGGTTGCAGGTTCCAATCGTGGTGGTATTATATATTGAGTGGGTCTGTTGGTTTAGTAGTCAGAGCTCCTGCCTACGAAACCGGAGGTTGCAGGTTCCAATCGTGGTGGTAGCAAATATTAAAGCTATTAACCCTTTTTAATATTGCATAATATAACTATAACTATTACTTAATTAAAATTCTTTTAATTAAGTAACTACCTACATTAGGTACCCAGTCTCTATAACAATGTGCAAAACACTATATAATACCTATAAAGTATAACTCAGTACAAAATTTCCCGTTTTCTATACTAATATTATATAAAAGGCCCTCTAAAAAGTATAACAATAATAAAATCATAATATTAGTTACCTAAGTATTAATATTTCTACAAAGAAAACGTCATGTCGGAGGGACCGCTTTTCATTTAGGTGTACTTACTTACCTAATATTTACAATCTACCTAAACCTACGGTCCCCCCGACATGACGTTTTCTTTGTAGAAATATTAATACTTAGGTAACTAATATTATGATTTTATTATTGTTATACTTTTTAGAGGGCCTTTTAGTTTTTATGTCGGGGGTTTGTTAAATTTTTAATTTATTTTTTTATTTCATACTTTTTTGTAAGTAGGTACGTAGGTACCTACTACATATTATTATTTTTAACTAATTTCCATTTAACACGGAATTTCGTAATGTACATGTAATGCTCTTACATTTGATACCCCACTCGAGTATATATGACGACATTGGGCTTACCATTTACACTATTACTCCCCATCATTTTTGAACTACTTAACCGGTTTTTATTACGATTTCAATTTTGTAATGTACACGCGATCCTCTTTCATTTGATACCCCACTCGGGTATATTTGTAGACATTTGGTTTTCCATCCCCACTTTCACTCCCAATATTTTTTGAACGACTCAACCGATTTTCATTATGTTTTCAATTTTGTAATGTACTCGTCACCCTCTTTCATTGGATACCCCACTCGAGTATATTAGTAGACATTTATTTTTACATCCCCTCTTTAACCCCCCCTAATTATTAAACTACTGATCCGATTTTTATAAAACATAGCTAAGAACACTCCCGACATATTCACCTTTCAAACAAAAAAAACAGAATCAAAATCGGTTCATGCGTTAGGGAGCTATGATGCCACAGACAGACACACACACACACACACACACAGACAGACAGACAGACAGACAGACAGACAGACAGACAGACAGACAGACAGACACGTCAAACTTATAACACCCCGTCGTTTTTGCGTCGGGGGTTAAAAAAGGAAAGGTTTGTTTCTTTGTTTGGATTGAATAGGCTCCAGAACAGCTGGAACGATTTCAAAAATTCTTTCACTGTTGGGAAGCTACGCTATAATATTCCCGAGTGACATAGGCTAAGTATATAAAAAAATTATCCGTGCGAAGCCGGGGCGGACAGCTAGCTAGTTAATAACGGAAAAACGTGACCGCTTACACAAGCTTTAATAGAAAATCACAAATATCGATTGCCTTATGATTGAAGGCTGTTCAAGTAAGTTCAGCTGGAGCGGCTATGAATAAATTATATTTGCACGTGGCAATATGAAATTTTCTTGTAAAGGCATATTTTTCATCCCTACTAATATTATAAATGCGAAAGTAACTCTGTCTGTCTGTCTGTCTGTTACGCTTTCACGCTAAAACTACTGGATTTAAATGAAATTTGGTACAAAGAAAGTCTGGAGCCTGAGAAAGGACATAGGCTACTTTTTAACCGACGCGACTGCAAAAAAGGAGGAGTTCCACGCGGACGAAGTCGCGGGCAGAAGCTAGTTATAAATAAATAAATAAATAATATTATTTGGACAATTCACACCAATTGATCTAGCCCCAAAGTAAGCAAAGCTTGTACTATGGGTACTAGATAACGGATAAACATACATAATTGCATAACACATCCAAGACTCAAGTACAGATACCAGTGCTCATCACTCTGACTGCCCCTAGCAGGATTTGCATCCGCAGCCTCCGGTTTCGTAGTCAGGGGCTCTGACCAGTAGACCAACAGGGCGTCTATGTAAAATTGGAATGAAACAACTTTAACAGATTTAACTCGCGTATTTTATTATATTGGCTGACGTTTTGAAGCCTTTAAAGATTCCATAATCGTAGCACGACTGAGCTGACTTTAGCATAAGATTATTGTCAGTTCAGTCATAACTCATAAAATAAAATACGGGAGTTAAATCCGATTAAGTTGTATAATAACCGCAAAGGCATCAGAAATTAATATGTAAAACCTTCATACGCTAATTCAAACAATAATCATAAAAAACAAAATAAAACTGCCAACCCTAAAAGACTAAACCAGGCACGCGCAACCTTTCGCTATCGGCATATTATCACCCAGTTTAAAACTCCAGAATAATAAGGGTTACGATCTGATACCCTCTTAGTGCTGTCTTTATCTACAGCTAAGCGTGTGAAAGAGACAAGGACATTCCGAGGCCGAATCCAAACCGATCAACAATGGATAGGTACTTAGGAGTTCGCATATTCAACTTTTACCCTCCGGGCGTAAAAAATAAATCATACGGTTATGTGGCCGGGGAATTCGTACGCCAATTTATTTAACCCATTGCGCGTGAAAGGAAACGTATTTGAGAATCGAGCTAGTGTTGCCAACCGCGAGTTGCTAAATACGCAATGCGATTGTGCGCTTTTGTTCGTCTTTGTTCTGCGATGAGCTGTGGGTTCATTTTGTATTTAACGTCCCTTTTACGGACCTACGGTTTCGGGTCTGGCTTTTTGTTTCAGATCTTGTGTTCAGTAGGCTTATATTATAATATATTTTTTTGGATTCCGTAGGTGCCCATGTGCTGCTGAGACTCCGCTGTCTGTCCGTCTACCACTAGGTTACTTTAATCCATACTATCCATACTAATATTATAAATGCGAAAGTAACTCTGTCTGTCTGTCTGTCTGTCTGTTACGCTTTCACGCTAAAACTACTGGATTTAAATGAAATTTGGTAAGAAGAAAGTGTGGAGCCTGAGAAAGGACATAGGCAATTTTTAAACCGACTGCAAAAAAGGAGGAGTTCCACGCGGACGAAGTCGCGGGCAGAAGCTAGTATCTCATAAACCGTGATAATTAGCCATTTGAATTTTTCACAGAGGTTTTTCTGTGGCCGCTATAGGTAGGTACACTAAGTAACATAAATACTAATAAACATAGTAAAAGACAGTTATTTAAGGTGACTCTCAAACAACAAACGTGTTTTATATGTAACTAGCGGCCCCGGCAGACGTCGTCCTGCCCGTCCGATTGTTTCGTCAAAGATCTGTCAAAGTCTTCTGTCACTTCTTCATAAGGCTTCATATTTTCCCCATTTTTTTCACATTTTCCACTGTTTCTTCGCTCCTATTAGTCGCAGCGTGATGTTATATAGCCTAAAGCCTTCCTCAATAAATGGTCTATCCAACAAAAAAAGAATTTTTGAATTCGAACTAGTAGTACCTGAGATTAGCGCGTTCAAACAAACAAACATACTCTTCAGCTTTATAATATTAGTATAGATGGGACGTAACTTTACGATCTTGGCAGGTTTGTTTATGATATTTGAAGCGGGTACTAACGAGTATC
This sequence comes from Polylopha cassiicola, assembly GCA_038024825.1. NCBI lineage: Eukaryota > Metazoa > Arthropoda > Insecta > Lepidoptera > Tortricidae > Polylopha > Polylopha cassiicola. The sequence continues at coordinate 8,226,142 of CP149059.1, forward strand.
GCCCACGTATCGAAATGTAATGATTTGTTACGTTTGAGCTGCATAAAAATACAGTGAGCGTTGATTACTACTGTCACTAGGGTCATCAATACTTACTAAGGTTCCAGTACAATGAAATACAAATTTATACATTGTCTGTGCCTACGAAGCCAGCAAATATATGTAAATAAAACAAAATACCTCCACGTCTCGGGAAGCTCGTAAATGCGCAAACACTATTTAACATAAAAGTTCACGCTTGCCAACAATGTTGCCAGTATCTGCATAAAATCGATATACCAAAGTAGCCAAGTACGGTCAGCGGGTATTGGCGTTTATTTGTATCGGCGTAAGGTTGTTTATGGTGTATAGTTATATCGTAGTTACCCACGCATTCTCCCACGCGGCTAGACGGACAAATCCTGTCCCTTTACACTGATTGCTTGTACTCAAGCCCTTTAATAAGTTGTCAGGCTTAGATGAAATATATGACTGGCATTATGGTATGCAAAAACGGGACTTAATTCGCATATATAAATGTTAGTAAATTACTTATGACGTTTTGGATGCGACGTTGCAATTTTGGTCGCGGATAACCACTTCTACATATACCTAGTCAGTAAGTATATAATTTGGTATCGATTAAACAGCTATATAACTACTTAACTTTACCTTAGAATATAACAATTATAACGGACTAGCTTCTGCCCGCGACTTCGTCCGCGTGGAACTCCTCCTTTTTTGCAGTCGCTTAAAAAGTAGCCTATGTCCTTTCTCAAGTTCCAGACTTTCCTTGTACTAAATTTCATTTAAATCGGTCCAGTAGTTTTAGCGTGAAAGCGTAACAGACAGACAGACAGACAGAGTTACTTTCGCATTTATAATATTAGTAGGGATTTACCTTGCGTATTTTTTTTATTTTCTGTTGTTTCACTTGAGCGTTAGACTCGTCAGCTCAATTACCTACCTACGAATAATTTTCGAAACGTCAGCAAAAAAATATGCAAGTTAAATCCGTTAGAATTGTTTCTCTCCAATACGTACTTAAAAGAAATAACTTGATGCAATACTACGTATAAAAAAAATCTCAAGTTATTATGCGTTTTAGATTTAAAATCCTTACCTAGCTCTACTATAATTTCTCACTCCTATCATTTATCATATCACCTAGCTAACGATACAAATCCAGACCGGTCTAAGCTAGGTCTAGAAATTTAGACCGAGCTGCATTCCCTAACCTGTAAGACTAGTAAGGAGTATCCAGGCTCCTTTAAAGGAATCAAACAAATCAAGCGGCAGGTTTTACAGAAACAAGTGCAGTTCCCATGGTTTTTATTAAAAAAGCCTGTTTGATAGATATATACGTGTATAAACAATGTATATGTACATAGCCTTAAATTGTTCACACGCCATATTGAAGTTGTATTCAGTAAAAAAAAGTAATAGGGATGACGACTGGGTAAAGAAAACATAATTCTTGGAATGAAACAACTATTAACGGATTTAATTCGCGTATTTTTAAAAAACAAAATTCTTTTTTTTTTTAGCGTTAGACTATTGTCAGCTCAGTCGTGCTACGATTATGGAAACTGTAACGAATCCGAAACGTCAGCAAATAAAATAAAATAAAAATACGCGAGTTAAATCCGTTAATAGTTGTTTCATTCCAATGTGTAATAACCGCGAAGGCATCAGAAATTAAAACAAAATTCTCTTTAATCTGTTAGTCAGTTGAATTTTTTTTTAAATGTATTTTTTCTTTTCACAAACAAACAAAAAATTATAAAGATAAGTGCTTCTTAGGTTTGAGAGTGGTCGTGACGTCACAATATGGTACAATTTATACTATAACGTGTCGTCACGGGCCCCCACTCCCGAACTTTTGAAGCGTTCTTTGTTATATTATGTTGTTCGATTGAGAAAAGAAAAAATACGTGTCGTGTAATATGGATTATAAGGTAGTCTTTAATATGATTATGTTTCGTATTAGTTATGTGTCAAAAATATAGATAATTGGAAATATACATTTTTATTAGACTCCAATTGGTTAAGTAATATTAAAACATATTTAAACACATTATTAAAACATAGAACTGGATAAGGAAAAAGGAGCCTTATGTTCGAGGGAGCACAGCTGTATAATAACCTACCTAATGATGTCAAAAATTGCAAGTCTTTACATCTGTTTAAAATTAAACTAAAACAATTTGTAAGTGAAACGATTTATGATTAAAGTAATTCGATAAGCTGGAATGTATAGATTTAAGTTATTGTTATAAATTAAGCTCATTGTAAGTGAACATTTGTTCTTTATGAGTAATAAAGTCTTTAAACCCAAACCCAATAAATTATGCAATGCCAAATGTGAAATGTATTTCATAATTATGGACTGTTCACGCCGATCAAATACATAATGCACACACGTTTCCCACAATCACCCACCCCCCATTATTACTCCATCATGTTTCTATATTATTATTTTTTACTATTTAACCCTGTGTATCAGACTATAACTCCTTGGCCGATTAAGCTTCGGCCTTGAAAGAATTGCTTCCTGTAGGATGCAATCACCTTTAGGAAGGAATCAAAAGTATTCTTTAAGAACTAAATAAAACATGTACATAAAGTTTAATGAACGCTTTAACAAACTATATCACTGCATTATAATGTCAATAGAAACTAAGGACAAGAAAGCATTAAATATGAGAAACTAGCGGTTCGCCCCGGCTTCGCACTGATCCCTATTTTTTTCAAAATATTCCATTGCCATAGTTACTCAGGGTGAACGTAGCTTCCCAACAGTGAAAGAATTTTTCAAATCGGACCAGCCGTGTTGGAGCCTAAACAAACAAACAAAACTTTTCTCTTTATTATATTATTATTAGTATAGATGTTACGAAAGCACAAGCCCAAGTGAGCACAAACAATAAATTCTCTTACGTCGCGTAACTTGACACCACGTTTTCAAAATTCAAAGGTAACATTGTGCCCGAATCAGATTTCAACGTGGACACGTGCCCATTCCCGCTGACGTCACGGCACGTTATCGGACGCTATTCATGGGCACTCAGCGAGTTGTCACATGTTTTGGCTCTCGCATATGGCGGCCATTTTGTGAGTTATGTAATGCTTTAACTTATTTAAGTTATTTTATATATTTTTTAATGAAGTTGTAATTAGGAATTGTTAAGGAAGATATTGTTAAATTAATAGCATTAATTATATGTAATTTACATGCTGCCAGAATGTCGTAAAGGTACTAAAAACCTACATCCTCGTCTGTATCAAAATGGAGTCCGCAATACACGTTTTGTTGCCTTCTCAGATATCAAGATAATTAAGGGAATAAAGTTATCAAAAATTAAATAATTTATGTTATAAAGATATACCATTTTCATGTATGCATGGAACTATTTGATTGGTAAATATTTGAACGGTATTCTTAACTAAAAAACAGAACATGGGAGCAACCAAAGAGGTTTCGACGCTCTGAATCCCTAAAACAGTTAAAATATTAACATTATTCTAAAATGACATGCACATTGTGATTTTATTTTCTCGAATCCTCCATATTTAAACCTAGTTACGCACATGAAATAAACTTCATAAGTCATAACCTTAAAAGTCCAGGCGTATAATAAGGACGTATTACCATATAACCTAAAGTCTAAAGTCGATTTAGAATTCGACATGCCGAGTCACCGGGAATACCATCGCGTGACTGAATCCATTACTCTTGGAGGCAATGGAGGGGGGTATTAGATATCGAACGGTGACGTCACGCGTCGAAACCTTAAGTGGATGGGACTTGGGCTTCAATGAATAACTGTCGGTTCAGTATTGATAGCGTGTCTTTAGGTTCTTGTGTGAATCTTTATCGACCGGTATTAGAGAAACTGTATTAAATTGAATCTTTGGGAGATACGTTTTTCTTTGCATTAAGAAAATCTTTATTGATAGCTGTTCGTATTGTATTTTTTTATTATAAGGTTCTTTAGTCTAGAAGCAAAAAGTGTAAAGTGTAAAAAAAGCTGAGAACTTGTTGTTGTGCACAATAATTTTATATCATCTCCATTATGTAAAAGGAGAAGCTGACTTAATGACTGACAAATCAACGCAGCAACGCAGCAGCAACGTAGGGGAGGATTAAGAAAGGATTTTTGTAAATTCACCATCTAAAGGGGTTAAATGAGGATGCTTATTGTGCGCAGACTAAGTCACGGGAAGAAATCTATACTAATATTATAAAGCTGAAGAGTTTGTTTGTTTGTTTGAACGCGCTAATCTCAGGAACTACTGGTTCGAATTCAAAAATTCTTTTTTTGTTGGATAGACCATTTATCGAGGAAGGCTTTAGGCTATATAACATCACGCTGCGACCAATAGGAGCGAAGAAACAGTGGAAAATGTGTAAAAAACGGGGAAAATATGAAGCCTTATGAAGAATTACTATTCCACGGGAACGAAGTCGCGTGCACAGCTAGTTAGTACTATATAAGGTAGAATAATTTTATAGGTAACCATACTGTAAATGACACCATACAAAAAATTAGCTGACACACACTAAATCGATTGTAGCAATATAATAAAATTAACTGTGCAATGGAAACATACGCGATGACGTTATCAGATCGCATCTATCCATAGTTATCTCACGATCCAGGTACGATCCAGCATTCTTAAGCAAATTATAGAGTAAGCGCTAACCATAACGGTATATATCGATAAATCACTACACTAGTAGAATCACTGTATATCTTCAATTGCAGTACATGACCTTATTAACAGTGAATAAGGTTCAAATTTAAATAATAAAATATGACTTTATTGTAGGTTTTGATTTTTGTTTTAACGATACGGAACAGGGATGTGAAAGTTGTAACAGATGATATCGATATATCGACCATATGAAAGCCAAAATTCAGTCCCTATCTGAGAATATTGTTAAAAAATACGTTGATAGTTACCAATATCCATTAACTAAATCGATTATGACAAAACAAGCCCGAACATGGCTACTTTATAACATTAAATCCGCCATTTTGTACACTCAAGTAATATTAAAGTAATAATAATGTACCTATAGGTAAGTAATTATAGTCGAACCAGTATCAACAATATAGAATTAATGTTTTTAATGTTAGACTATCGTCAGCTCAGTCGTGGGAACTGTGAAGTATTCGAAAAGTCAGTAAAATAAAATACGTAAGTTAATACCGTTATAGTTAATTCCAACAAAAATGATATAATAATTTCTGATGCCTTCGCGGTTATTACACATTGGAATGAAACAGCTATTGTCAGCTAAGTCGTGCTAAGATTATGGAAACTGTAAAGAATCCGAAATGTCAGTAAATAAAATAAAATAAAAATATGCGAGTTAAATCCGTTAATAGTTGTTTCATTGTAATGAGAGAGAGAGATAGAGAGAGAGAGATAGAGAGAGAGAGAGAGAAAGAGAGAGAGAGTGAGTTAATCGTCTGTTTTCAGACAAGAGGTTAATAAAAGTGTTAATCTGGAACTCCGCGTCACACATGGCGGTGCAATTTCAGAGTAAACTCCAAAAAAGCCTTTAATAAAGCCTCTATTACATTACCTGGTCATCGTATTAATCGCGCCGGAATCCTGGCTATAGGGATGGGACGGATTTTATCGATATAATGAAAATTAGCCATTTAATAAGTAAGAGTGAACTTTAAGAAAAACCGGTTTAAACTACTCTTAGGATATACAAAGGATTTCTATTATTTTTGCTCTTTGCCTTCGTAATATAGCTGACGTTAGGTCAGTTGCGCTACGAATATGGAGACTGTAAAGTTATCAAAACGTCAGAAAATGGAATAAAATACGCTAGTTAAATCCGTTATTGTTGTTTCATTCCAATGTGTAATAACCTAGCGATTATCAGAAATTATAAGTTAAAAAGTTATTTCTATCGATAAACGTCTCATCCCTAAAGCTCACGCGAGCACGTACAGGAATTTCTCATTTCGCGACGCCTTTCCAGAACTATCGTCTACTTCTCCCGTAATACACAACTACGTTAGAAAATATATATATTATATATTATATAGGTACTGTTATATTGACTCGATACGATTAACTGACATTAAGGAACTGTTTAATACATTTGTGACTATTCTGAGGTAATCATTGTTAGAACTAAAAATAGCTAAGTAATCTTCTATATCCCTACTTCCCTACTAATATTATAAATGCGAAAGTAACTCTGTTTTTCTGTCTGTCTGTCTGTTACGCTTTCACACTAAAACTACTGGATCGGTTTAAATGAAATTTGGTACAAAGAAAGTCTGGAGTCTAAGAATGGACATAGGCTACTTTTTAACCGACTGCAAAAAAGGAGGAGTTCCACGCGGACGAAGTCGCGAGCAGAAGCTAGTAATTATATAAAAATCAATGCCACTTTTCGTTGTCATTTTATAACTAACAAGGTCTTTAGCGATTTGGCTAATTTTGGTCTTGAATTATTCGTGGAAGTCCAGGGAAGGTTTGTAAGTAGAGAAAAATTAAAAAACATCTTGAAAAAGTGTAAAATCAACATCTTTCTATACTCCCACATACAAAGTGAGTGACGGTAAGTGACAGAAGACTTTGACAGATCTTTGGCAGGACGACGTCTGCCGGGGCCTTCTGTCACTTACCGTCAACCACTTTGTATATGGGGTATAGAAAGATGTTGATTGTACAATTTTTCAAGATGTTTTTTAAATTTTCTCTACCTACAAACCTTCCCTGGACTTCCACGAATAATTCAAGACCAAAATTAACCAAATCGGTTCGTGCGTTCTGGAGTTATAGCGTCAGGGAGGAAAACCCGACTTATTTTTATATAATAGAAGAAAGATGTTGCTTATTAACACAATGTTTGTATAAGAAAATTGGATCAGAATTATTTTTTACAATCGAATACAGAAAGAGATTGACGATATATGACAGGTCTTTGACGAAACAATTGTACAGTCAAACGGGTGAGACAGGGTAAATGTATAAATAACATACCACTGCTTTAACTTTTCAACAGGTATATATATATAGCTACTTAATAAAGTTCAAAAAGCCACAAACAACAGTGATTCCGAACTCATTCGATCAAAACCACACTTGGCATCCACAAGCTCTCAAGCTTCCAACAAATAGAAAATCCATTACAAAGAAATTCAAAGTGCATTTAGTATCCTTCTCACACTGCTTCAGAAAATAAAGAGAGAGAGAGAGACGGCGAATAAGGTTAGAGATTCTTAGGGTTCCGTGCCTAAATGAAAATATGAACCGTATAGGATCGCTTGTATGTCCGTCTGTCATTACAACTAATTTGCTAACTAACTGAACCGATTAAGTTGAAATTCAGCTGTTACACATAATAATATGTAGGAAGGTTCTCCCAAAGAGGAACGTGTGATGTACATAGCTGTGAAGATGTGAAGTATATTTTTCTTATCATTTTTAAATTAAATAGATATCTGATAATAATACGAAAATTGTTTTGGAGCAAGTAAAAGTGACTAATAAGCAGAAGTCTGTGTAAAATAAGGGAATTAATGCCTAATAATAAGTTATTAGCATTTTTTTATGAACTGACTTTTACAGTTCGCCAAAGAGCCGTTACACAACAACAACGCACCGAGGGTTCATAGTCGCTAAAGTATATCGTACGGAACCTTTCGGACATCAATCGAACTCGCGCTTAACCGGTTTTTGAAATAGCCGGACAACTGAAATTGAACTAAGTTCAGAACTGAAGAGGACGCCTGCGGAATCCAGTCTAGATTAAACTAGTTCTGAGGGAACAATACGGATTCAAGCAGAACACTGGATTCCTAACCGCAAACAAGAACTTTTAATTTTGTAGTCATTCCAATAATATATTATACCTACAAGGATGCTAAAACAAGTGGTTGTGTGACTTAGTGCACAAAAGAGCGCTATCTATACTAATATAATAGTGAGGAAAGATTTGGTTGTTTGTTAGTTTGTATTGAATAGGCTCCAAAACGCCTGGAACGATTTAAAAAATTCTTACCCTGTTGGGAAGCTACGTTCACCCTAAGTAACATAGGCCATAGAATATTTTGGAAAAAAATAAGGATCTGTGCGGAGCCGGGGCAAACCGCTAGTATAATATATAAATATACCCAGGGGTGTGAAACAACTATAACGAATTTAACTAGTGACAATTATTGAAATGAAACAACTGTAAACGCTAAACTTTGCTAGTTTAACGCTAAATCGTAGCACGACTGAGCTGACAATTGTCTAATAGTTAGACTATTGTCATCTACGATTATGGAAACTGTATAGGTTTTGGAACGTCAGCCAATTAAATAAAATACGCGAGTTAAATCCGTTTATAGTTGTCTCATTCCAATGTGTAATAACCGCGAAGGCATCAGAAATCATGATTAGCGACTTTCTGCTGAGTTTCTCGTTACTTAGTAATGATGGTCTTAAAGTATATTTACGAAGAAATAATAATTCAATGAATATAATGACAATATTATATTACAGATCTCCACATATCTATACTAATATTATAAAGCTGAAAAGTTTGTTTGTTTGAACGCACTAATCTCAGGAACTACTGAAAAAACCTTTTTTTGTTGAATAGACCATTTATCGAGGAAGGCTTTAGGCTATATAACATCACGCTGCGACCAATAGGAGCGAAGAAACAGTGGAAAATGTGTAAAAAACGGGGAAAATATGAAGCCTTATGAAGAATTACTAATTACTATTCCACGGGGACGAAGTCGCGGGCACAGCTAGTAAAAAATATAAAAACTAACTTATTCAACGACCGGCGATGTATACAATAAATCCACGTCAAAACATATCCAACAGGGCATAAAACACATTTGTGGTTAGTCAATTAGTGTCCCCATAAATTCGGCCAGTGCTGTGAATTTGTCATACTTGGAACCTCAATGCCAACCAATGAGACCTTTCAACTGTCATCGTAATTTCAAACTGTCACCCGCCACTCGGACTGTCCACAGCATGGGGGAATTTATGGTCACAGTGTGTATGCTATCATAAATAATCCAATTAATAAAATAAAAGCCAAGCTCCTCCGAAAATGAACCGATTTGTATGAAATTTTGCTTGAATATTGCGGTAGGTCTGAGAATCGGCCAAAACCTAAATTTCATACCCCTAAACATTATGGGTGAATCCACCTCAAAGTTTTTTTAACTCATTTTCGGCATTGAAAAATACAAACAACTCTAAATTTTACCATAATATGACACTTAAATATCCTTTTAAAAACACACAAGGACCCCAGCCTCAGATTCTTAGACATATTTTTTTAACAAACTGAGCTAGCTTACGAATCCTGTTATAAAGATTTAAAACCAAGTCAATTACTTACGATAGACTGTTTTATTGCTTCAATAAAACTCTTATTTATTTTTGTGCCCGGCAACAATAATTCCCATACAGCACTATGACGTCATAACGTCCATAAACGCAGCAGTTTCGCGGACTGATGTTGACAGGTAATTGCCCATATGTAATCGTTTGCTTGGTTGGTCGTATGACAATAGTATACCATGTCTACGACAGCTCGATTTAGGTTCTATCAACGTGCATATAAGCCATGTTGTAGGCTGTAGTAGACAATGTAATACGAAAGGTAAATCTGATTCATTAACTGGCAATTCGAGTATATTACACTTGCAACTAGATTTGTAGTGATTAGTGTAAATTTGATTGTTGGTCAAAATCAAAGTCAAAATATTGCATAAATAAATATAGGTACAATAAAATTAAGAGTCATAATTTGTAATAGTAATTATTTATACCATGTGATGTAGTATATTTATATTTTTATATTAACTGAATCAAAATCGGTTCATGCGTTAGGGACCTATGATGCCACAGACACACACACACACACACATACACACACACACACGTCAAACTTATAACACCCCGTCGTTTTTGCGCAGTAATAAGTGTTGTATTTTTGTAATTAGGTTTATTTTTATCGTCTATTGCTTTTTATACTTTTTCTATTGTTATTATTTTATAATATTGTTCTATTTTTGTTATCAGTTTGTTTTAAGGGTATAAACTTTATAATTGTTTCGTTTGTATAATATATACCAACCATATTAAATTCCTCCTAAGTTACTGATTTATTATACATTCCACCCCTTACTAACAATAGAAGATTAATTTTACTAACGTATAAAGAAAAAAACTATACATTATTGCCAGTCCGCAAAATTGCAACATTAAAAACATTTAGCACAATCTTTCTCGCAGTGTTGCCATCCATTTTCACATTTTAAATTCAACTAAATCTACGGCAACACTAACTGAAATAAACTGTGCGGGTAAAATGCTCTGGACACTGGAAACGAGGTTGAAAAAAAAAACGGGACATGTGGGGCGCGCTCATCGGATCTCCGGTCAAGAACTTATGAATACAATTTTTTAGTGGCTTTTTTCAAGCATGACCTATTTTGTTTTTCGTACACAATTTAAACCTATACAAATGTATCCACACCGTGCGATAATATCGTAAGCGAACAAAACAAATGAAAAATTTAAGGAAATTACATAATATAATAAGTGAATGAAACAGACCACGTGACTTTTCGTTACTTTGCATCCCGTATAATTTGATTCGTTTAGTTTATCGTTAACGCAAAACGATGCTGCGTAGACACTTGTCAAGTTTGTAGTGTAAACATACCTAATAGTCACAACTCATAGGACACAAGTTTTATCCTAACTAATATTATAAATGCGAAAGTAACTCTGTCTGTCTGTCTGTTACGCTTTCACGCTAAAACTACTGGACCAATTTAAATGAAATTTGGTACAAAGAAAGTCTGGAGCCTGAGAAAGAACATAGGCTACTTTTTAACCGACTGCAAAAAAGGAGGAGCTCCACGCGGTCGAAGTCGCGGGCAGAAACTAGTATAAAATAAATACAAAGGCTATAAGTATATAAGGCTGATCGGTCTTAGATAACCTTCCCACGCTTTCAAGAACTTCTCGAGTTTTATTTCCTGAAATATACTTCTAAGTTATTGCTGCCAATACCTTTTCAATCATACACAGGCCGCCATAAGTTTATTATTTTAAAGTCCACAAACATGACCTGTAAAAGCTAATTTAAACTACAGCTAATGTAATTTAGTAGCTCAGCGAGCCGAAAACCTGATGAAAACTAACGTTTTCCAGACTCGGGGCGCAGTACCGATAAGCACTAACCAAGTTAATGTAGCTGAGAGCATGTTGATATGAAGCCATAGTGCCGACGAGTAGATCTGTATTATTGTGTATCCATCTAAAGGACGGTCGCGGAGCACAGCGAAAAACGGACGTTGCCCTTTTTCTATTTGTCTCTGTCGCACGCGCGCATAGTGCCCTCACGCTCGCACCGTACAAGTTTAAAGTTACTGGACTGATAATAGTCCAACGCTAAAGACGCTTTAGCATTAGACCATTGTCAGCTTAGTCGTGCTACGATTATGGAAACTGTAAAGATTCCGAAACGTACGAAATAAAATACGAGAGTTAAATCCGTTTAAAGTTGTTTCATTCCAATATATCTGTCCACATTACGATTGATACATACGGTTTAATGTTAAAAGTAGGTTGGCTAAGAAAAGACCAGACTTTGCTTTTTAAATGGGCAATAGAACGAGAATAGCCAATAAGTAAGATTTTACAAATTGGTGGATATCGGTAAAACCAAAAACTTCGTCCAAATAACGCGAACACTGCGACCACACAAGTTGTATGGCTATTGTACAAGTGATTTATGCTCCCGAACGTTTTAGTAATGAGATATTCGGAATACTGAAATATGGAGGCATAATAACGATACCTTTACAGGCAATAGCCGTATCGGACCATTAGTTTTATTCTCGGCTATTTATGGACGAAATCATACAACCAAATATAATGGATATCAATTTTCTATTTTCGATGTGATAGTATAATTGTGCGGAGATTTTATTTTGTGACTCTTATATTGTTTTGGTGATAATGATTTTGTGTTAGAAAAACCTAATTACGAAATGTAGCGAATTTGATGTGATATGAAGGTTTGTGTGAACTGAATGTAAAGTTCCCTAATGACTTTCACCAGATCATCAGACTTTGTAGGTCCTTACGAAAATAAAAATTAAAATCTTTATTAAGTACCTACATATATAAAAGGAATAAAATTTAACTAACAACTTGTACTAGAACATTGATGAAACAATGTGAAAATGTATGATTCTGTTTTTAGAATTTGTCGATTTAGCGCCAACAGAAATACATAAACTGTGAAAAATTACAACAGGTTAAATTTGACAATTTATGAGATACACCTCATAACGGCTGGCCTGATAACGGATGTACGAATGGACAGCGGAGTCTCAGTAATAAAAGTATATAATAAAGAAACTGAGACTTGTATTATATTAGCACTAGCTTCTGCCCGCGACTTCGTCCGCGAGGAACTCCTCCTTTTTTGCAGTCGGTTAAAAAGTAGCCTATGTCCTTTCTCAGGCTCCAGACTTTCTTTGTACCAAATTTCATTTAAATCGGTCCAGTAGTTTTAGCGTGAAAGCGTAACAGACAGACAGACAGACAGACAGAGTTACTTTCGCATTTATAATATTAGTATAATATAATATTAGTATGGATTTATTTAACTGCTTCATTATTATTCCGCAGCACGTCACAGAAAGGCAGTGCACTCTTCGCCCGATAGTGTCGGAGGACCCTTGAGATAAGGTGCCCGCGACGGCGAACCTCTCTAGTGGCGAAGTAAATCTTTCTCACGAGTGTAATTTATTATTGCTCTTTCTTTTAATCCGAAAGTAAACCTAGTTACTGGACCTAAGTCAGTACATGTATTTGATCAAGAAAGGTTGCTTCTAAACGCCGTAAATCTGGACCACAAATCTGAGGTCCTAGCAAAAAAAGAACCAAGTAACAAATGTTATAATTATTATAATTTGAACAAATAACCATATTAATCGATAAGTTATAAACGTCGTTCAATTTCTCACAAGAAGAATGCAAACACAAAAGTGGATTTCATAATTTCAAGACATTTAGAATGTAGTACAGTTTCATGTTTACTTTAGTACTGTCACTATTATTCTTAAAAACTTGGTTAATTAATGATATATACCTAATATTATAAGAACTGTATCATCTAATTTGTACCTAATTTTCAAACACTATAAAGTTTTTCACACGGGGGGTGCGAAGAATCCCCGGGCTACGGGAGGCCATCACAGCAAACTGACCCTGGCGACGTACAACGGACGCACGCTACGGCTCGACTCGCATCTGGCGCAACTGGAGGTGGAACTTGAGAAGATTAGGTGGCACGTATTAGGGTTATGTGAAGTCCGAAGAGAGGGGGAGGACACCATATCTCTCGAATCAGGCCACCTAATGTACTTCCGAGAGGGAGACCAACAATCTCAAGGTGGCGTTGGGTTTCTGGTCAATAAGTCCCTGGCTGACAATGTTGTCGAAGTGTCCAGTGTGTCGAATCGGGTAGCGTACCTCATCATCAAGCTCACCGAGAGGTACAGCCTCAAGGTGGTGCAAGTGTACGCACCGACCTCGACACACTCGGATGATGAGGTGGAGGTTATGTTCGATGACATATCGAGGGCCCTTCACTTCACTACTAAGACCCATTACAACGTTGTCATGGGGGACTTTAACGCTAAAGTGGGAGTACAAAATTGTAACGAATCGGTAGTAGGATCCCATGGATATGGGAGCAGAAATCATAGGGGGCAAATACTCGTCAACTTCCTGGAACGCGAGGGGCTCTTCTTGATGAATTCCTTTTTCAAGAAAAAGCCCCAAAGGAAGTGGACGTGGCAAAGACCGGGCACTGTGACAAAAAACGAGATCGACTTCATCATGACGGACAAAAAGCATATATTCAGAGACGTCTCTGTGATCAATAGGTTCAATACCGGAAGCGATCACCGACTCGTCCGAGGCTCTCTGAATATTGACTTCAGGGCTGAACGTGTTCGCTTGATGAAGGCCAGGCTCCGACCAACTTTGCTCCAAACTAGGATGGGATCTGAAACGTTCCAGTCCAATCTGGAGAACCGATTCGCTGCCGTGGAAACCACAACTGACGTTGACCAGAACCTTGAAAATGTGGTTCGGATTCTCAGGGAAGAAGGTACGAGATTCTGTAAAATGCAACGTAATGGCAGGAAGTCGAAGCTTTCCGGAAGAGACTTTAGGGCTAATGAAGAAACGACGTGATAACCCACCCGTCACTTCGTCAGAGAAACGGATTCTAAACCGAGAGATTAGTAAACGCGTACGACACGATCTTCGGTCCTTCAATACTCTTTCGATCGAAAGAGCGATCGAGCAAAACCGGGGAGCAAAAGTGTTTGTACAATCTCTTGGAAGAAGCCACCTGACGAAGTTGACCACAGAAATTGGAGAAGTCGTTGCTTCGAAGCCGGCAGTCTAACCGAAGTGGAAAACTTCTATGGCCGGTTGTACGCTTCGCATGCATCTCGACCTGATCCCGGAAATGAGGATTCTAGAGCCACTTTAACACGCCACTACAGCGAAGACCTGCCAGAAGTCAGTATTGGCGAAATCGAGATCGCTCTTGGACAGCTCAAAAACGGAAAAGCCCCTGGAGAAGATGGCGTTACAACAGAGTTATTAAAAGCAGGAGGTAAACCTATACTTAGGGAGCTCCAAAAACTCTTTAACGCCGTCTTGTTTGAAGGGAGAACTCCAGAGATGTGGAGTAGAGGTGTGGTCGTCTTGTTCTTCAAAAGGGAGATAAAACCCTGTTGAAGAACTATCGACCCATTTCCCTTCTAAGCCACGTCTATAAGCTGTTCTCAAGAGTAATCACGAACCGTCTTGCGCGAAGATTTGACGAATTCCAACCACCGGAGCAGGCTGGGTTTCGGAGCGGATACGGCACCATAGACCACATCCACACAGTGCGGCAGATTATACAGAAGACCGAAGAGTATAATCAGCCCCTGTGTTTAGCATTGTGGACTATGAGAAGGCCTTTGACTCGATCGAGATCTGGTCTGTTCTGGAGTCCCTGCAACGATGCCAAGTCGATTGGCGATACATCCAAGTGATGAGATGTTTATACGAAGCCGCTACCATGTCCGTCCAAGTCCAGAATCAGCAAACAATGCCTATACCATTGCATCGCGGTGTGAGACAAGGGGACGTTATCTCCCCGAAATTGTTCACAAATGCAATGGAGGATATGTTCAAAACGCTGAACTGGCAAGGACGTGGCATCAAAGTAAATGGCGAGTACATCTCTCACTTGCGATTTGCTGATGATATCGTCATCGTGGCAGAAACGCTGCAGGACCTACAACAGATGCTGAATGATCTGGCTGACTCTTCTGTACGCATTGGCCTACGGATGAACTTGGACAAAACCAAGGTCATGTTCAATGAACATGTACTACCGGAACCAATTGCGGTACACGGCGCCGTTCTCGAAGTTGTTCAAAAATATGTCTACCTTGGACAGACATTACAGTTAGGTAGAAACAACTTCGAGGATGAGGTGGATAGAAGAATTCAGTTAGGTTGGGCAGCGTTTGGGAAGCTACGTCAAGTCTTCATATCGTCACTCCCACAGTGCCTGAAGACGAAAGTCTACAATCAGTGCGTCCTACCCGTCATGACATACGGAGCCGAAACGTGGACACTGACGGTACGGCTGGTTCACAAATTTAAAGTCGCTCAGCGGGCTATGGAAAGGGCTATGCTCGGCGTTTCTCTGCGGGATCGAATCAAAAATGAGGTGATTCGGCAGAGAACCAGAGTCATCGACATAGCCCACCGGATTAGCAAGCTAAAGTGGCAGTGGGCTGGCCATATTAGCCGAAGAACCGATAACCGTTGGAGTAAACGTGTTCTAGAGTGGAGACCGCGTCTCGGCAAGCGTAGTGTAGGACGTCCTCAGGCAAGGTGGAGTGACGATTTGCGTAGGATGGCTGGCAGGAGCTGGATGCGAGCAGCCGAAGATAGAGCAAAGTGGCGTGCAATTGGAGAGGCCTATGTCCAGCAGTGGACTGCGACGGGCTGATGATGATGATGATGATAAAGTTTTTATAATTTTTCAATTCGACATTCTAACGTAGTGGACACAGAACGCAACTGTCCAAATTCACCAATAATATGCGAAATCACGTAATCCAAGGTACTTCACAAGCACGTTTAGCACGCTCTTAAAGAATCATTTTTCAGCATTGAACAATTAAGAGTTGTCGAGAATATTTGGCATATTTGCGCCTCCTTTGCATCCTTTTGAGTCATCAAGCGGTGCCATGGAAGTTTTGCTTTGAAAGCCAAGTAGTTCACAGGTGGTAACTTTGCAGAGTTACAAATTTGTGCAGCGAAACGGTAATGCAATCAGTGTAGCTTTAACGCTACTTTAGCTGTACTAAGCTATCATGGTTACGGAATTATAACACAGTATTTAAAAGCTACTCATTTAACGCTTCTAGTACCTATATCTTATTCTACTATGATTAAAAATGATCGACGAAAGTAACTAGGTCTATTTGTAACCTCTTCACGCTTAAATCAAACAGCCATTATAAATGAAATTAGGTACGGAGATAATTTGACAAATGGTAAAATTGATTAAGGTACTAATTAGTTGAACAACACAGACGTTGCGGGCAGAAGATATTGAACCATGGCATAGTTGAGAATCTTTATTTGTACTTGTCTAATTCACCATAGGCTGGCAGGAGTTGTTCTGAAATTATAACAAATCTTTGTAGTTCTAGCTGTTGCCCCGTCTCATCGCGTAATTGCACGATTGACCTGTTAAGACGCCATGGTGTGGAGATTGTATGGATCTCGATTGTGCAGTAGTATAGTAATACTGAGAGGAGAATAAAGGACGGTCGCGGAGCACAGCGACAAACGGACGTTGTCCTTTTTCTATTTATTCCCTCACGCGAGCGTGCACTATTACTGCTCGGGTGCGACAGAGACAAATAGAAAAAGGGCAACGCCCGTTTTTCTCTGTGCTCCGCGACCATTCTTTAGCGCTTGTAACAAAATTTGAATCAACCATCTTAGTCGCTTCAAACAGCTTTAGCAGTATTAGGTACAAACTTGGGCTCACAATTTATAAATTCTTCCAATTCACCGTTGCCCTTTCCCGGTTAAATATTTAATTAGTCAAGGTGCTACAAAGGCTCCATTGTTGAAATATTACCATTTAATAACTCCCACTTTGTTGGAAAATTATGCGTAATTCTAATTGGTTTTGACAGTAATTATCTTTACCATCGTTGATAGAAATGAAAATGAAAATGGTTACTAAAAGAAAAGTGTAAATTTTGCTGACTTATATAAGTCGTGATTTAACTCTATAATTGTATGCTTCATTTTAACAAAGACTTTAGAGAACATGTAACATAATTACCCGCTGCAAAGTCAAGATAATAAACTAAGAACATAATTATAAAGTACATTTTGCTACGAGACTTTTATACAAAAAGTTTGTAAATGTCTGCATCTGAAGACGAACATTTTAGTGCTTTTTAGTGTCTGTTCTTGAACAAAATTAATGTACAACGAAACTCTAGGGACAGATGTCGAAGGAACAATAATTATTCTTTGTCCTCAAGGCATAAACTTTAATAATACCCGTTGTGAATTACTGCCGTCGATATTTCATTTTAAAGAGAACATTTAAATGAACGCGAAAACATTACAGAGTACCTCCTTTTAATAGACATACCTACTAATATACATATATTAGCTATGGGTATGTTACTCTGGTAATTAATTCGGTTTATATGCAGCTTATAGTATTGGTTAAATAGCATTGAATAGCTTGTTAAACCTAAAAGAAATATCAAAGAAATAATTACTCATTTTGAACACAAAATTGTATAATTACATAAAGTAGGTATCTTACGTATTTGCCAAGTCAAAAGTCAAAAATTTATCGTACCTTTGAAAGCTTTCAACGATACATTTTTTTGTGTATAACTTAGTCATTAATATAATAATATCATTGACATAATATATGTAGGTATATATATTATATATATCACAATCTTTATACATTGCATCATTATTTCAAAGCATTTTCTCGTAACATACTCTAGGAAGTGACGTCAGAAAAACCATTTAAACCTAAATCCACGGTGAACGAGTCAGTATGTCAGGGGCGGCACTTCGGATAAAGCCTTCCTAACGAGCCTCTCCAGTACTGCCACACTGATGGATTTACGGCGTTAATTGGGAAAATTTAAGATGCTGAATTAAAAGTAAATTCTTAAACGGATTTTTACACTGGGTATAGGTATTTTAGACAAGGTAACATCGTTTAACGATAAATGAATCTATACCAATATTATAAAGCTGAAGACTTTGTTTTTTTGAACGCGCTAATCTCAGAAACTACTGGTTCGAATTCATAAATTCTTTTTTTGTTGGATAGACCATTTATCGAGGAAGGCTTTAGGCTATATAACATCACGCTGCGACCAATAGGAGCGAAGAAACAGTGGAAAATGTGTAAAAAACGGAGAAAATTTGAAGCCTTATGAAGAAGTGACAGTTAGAAGACTTTGACAGATCTTTGACGAAACAATCGGACGGGCAGGACGACGTCTGCCGGGGCCGCTAGTACATTATATAAGAATATGGAATTGACGCAAGGTAACGAAAATTTTCGCTTATGTCAATAGGCATGACGAATTATTTTTTTCTTTTGTCCGCATTGAACACGTATTTTTTCTTCCAAAAATGAATGCCGAAGATTGGCATTGTTTATTTGTTTGAAAAAATATGTGTCGAATAATTTTTAATTATCTGACGGACGAAATAGAATTTTGTTTTCTTTACCCAGTCGTCATCCATATTCTATAAATTTTACATTCAATTCGGTCGCGTTTGCTATTTTCGAATGGCATGGCATAATTCCACTACAAGCACAAGTATTCCATTGAATATTTCCACACTAACAAAACATATCGCACACCTAGATCTAAAGAGAGCTAACTCAAAAATCTGAAGATTTAAATTAAACACACGCTAAAAAAAAGGATCCGATTCCTTACAACAATTTCGCCTCTCCCGAAAAAGTTACTTTTTTTGAGTTAGCTCCCTTTAGATCTAGGGGTGCGATATATAACTCGCGTATTTTTATTTTATTTTATTATGGAAACTGTAAAGAATCCGAAACGTCAGCAAATAAAATAAAATAAAAATACGCGAGTTAAATCCTTTAATACCTAGTTGTTTCATTCCAAAACATATTAGAATCAACATTGTCAGCGTATTGTGTACCTTATCTTAATGTACTTTGTGTCAATTCACTTAGTCAGCGAGCTTCACCAGGTCAATCAACCTTATCTACACACACACATATATATCTTTATACCTATATAGAATAACCCACGTCTTTATACCTATCTAGGACGACCCACGTATCTTACCTACTACTTATGACTCCTGACCTTCCTTACTGACCTAAATGGCTGCTCTTTGTATGTAGTAATATAAACTTTTTTCATTAACTTAAGGCGGCATCCTTCAAAAGGTTTTTTAATTAACTGGACCTCATTTTAATTTACCTTCTATATTGATAGAACAAACTTTCAGAATTTTCCTCAAAAGCCCAATCAGGACAGCCAATAAATGGTTTTCAGAGCAAAATGGAACCATGATAAGTACATATTAAGTATCAATATAGAAGTAGGTCACAGTACGGCTCTAATAAGATTTCCATGTATTTTCATCCATATTTCATTTAGGTAATACATTTTTCATAAACTCAGCAAACTTCGTATTGGAAATGAGGTTATTATATAAATCTTGATCTCTTATACCTTTTTTAGATGAAAAGTTGATAACATAATAATTCTTGATAATTTTACGGTTATTACACATCGGAATAAAACAATATATCTAACGTTTCGTAAACTTTGCAGTTCTCATATTCGTTGCCGATTGAGCTGACGATAGTCTAGTGGCATTTAATTCATTAAACCAGCACTACAGAACTACATACTTTTTTTTTTACTTAAATTAACGTCACATCTTAACCCTTGTACGTTTTAAGTATTTCTGCAATATATTTATAAAAAAAAATAGGTTTCCTCTCTTTATGAGTAACATATGCATCTCATTAACATCTAGATCTCTTTTACATTTACTAAAAACCTCTACATTTTAAATATGCAGCCTTAATTATTTCATATTGCTTGAAACACAAACATCAACTCAAAAATATACATAGAAAATACTAAAAAAAACACGTTCGTTCTAACGTAGCTAGTGGAAAACACTTTTATAGCTAAGCCTGAAATAAAACCCGCGTGACCATTTAACTAAACAAATGGACAGAATCCATCCACAAGTGTACCTACTGTATATGCAATGATAGTTATATACTTAGCACAATATATGTTTTATTTTATTTTGCTGACGTTTCTAAAATTTTATATTCCCCATATTTGCAGCTGTCAGTCAGCTGATGATATGCTGACGATATAGTCTAAAAAGTCTTGTTCATAGTGTTGGATTGCGGTAAAGGAGTCTGCCCACTACACCGTATCATACCATGACCGTGCTATGAACGTATCAAGCACGGAAGGTAATACGTAAGGCGGTACGAGTCGGTGACGGAACGGTCTAGTGGACATAGTATCATGCTTTTCTATACAAAGAATATTTTTTTGCCTGACACGTTCATAGCACGGTCATGGTATGATACGGTGTAGTGGGCAGATTCCTTAACTTTAAAAAAAAAACATCTTGTTTAAATACCATTGTGTTATCATTGTACATTTTACTCTATTACTAGCGACCCGCCTGGCTTCACATGGATGCTATAAACCTTTTTGAATCACTCTATATTAAAAAACCCGCCAAAATCCGTTACATAGTTTTAAAGATTTAAGCATATATAGGTACGGACAGAAAGCGACAGCGACTTTGTTTTATACTATGTAGTTATAATAATTTATGCTAACGTTAAGCACTGGAATTAATACACTATTGAACCTGTTATCATGCAGGGTGAACCTACAATTCACCTCCATCTCGCCTGAATACCACACAATTTGTGCAAAGCTGATTGCCTCCTGTCCTACACTGTACCTACACTAATTAGATTGCTCTGAAATCTACCAACAAATGGGCGATTCCACGGGCGTTTCAACCGCCGTCAGTCCCTTGCCATAAATATTGAAGAATTAAGCTACAATAAGATTTAAACTCTATTAATTTTGACGACAAGTGCGAGCGCAGTATGTCGTCGCATCAAAACGTAATTCTTGTTGTAGCTCATTTCTTCAATATTCAGGACAACGGACTGACGGCGGTTGAAACGCCCGTGGAATCACCCAAATATATTAGAAGATAGTTTTCGAAACGTTAACAAATAAAATAAAATACGCGAGTTATAACCGTTATTGTTTCATTCCAATGTGTAATAACCGAAATTATTAAAACAAGTTAATTCCATACGCCGTTTAACTTATCCATTTCATAAATATACCCTCACTAGCAATATAATTTATTTAATAGAATAACTCAAATAACCAAAATAAAAAGCCACAAAATATTAACAGCAACTGAGAACTCACGACCTATTAAAATTCGAAATAACACGTAACAACAAAATATAAACTGAGAGCAATCCAACAAAGTTATAAGCGTTGCATTTAAGCGCATAGCACTGCAGTTGTAGCTGGCGGAGCGACAAATTGAACTAGTGGAAAAAAACGGGTGCATCTGCGTTCTAGAGTCCTTTAGCGGGCTTCAGGCTATATCAAGAGCTAATGGAATGCCTGCACGTTGACCGCAGCCCGTATGGCTACCTATTTCACATGTAGGTTAGAAGAATTTAATATTACGTTAAAATTAAGGATATTTTAAGTTAAATTCGTCTATAGTTGTTTCATTCCAATGTGTAATAACCGCGAAGGTATTAGAAATTATGATATTTTAAGAGTTAAGAATGATCTAGACATTGGTAGATTAAGCAGTTTTGGCGATAAAGAAGTTACAAGCTATAACAGTCATTACTTCTAATATTTATTGTAACAATATAAAAAATGAATTCAAGAGCGTATGAAGATGTGCACTGTACAAATAGTATCTCTATTGCCTAAATATGTGAAATACGAATGTAAACGGGAATAGAAGTTATTTTTGCCAGTTATATTTTTATAAAAATCACACTTCAGCTGTCATGTTTTTCAGGTAAACTCTTTTGAACTTTGTGCAAGCGGAGCCGAAAATATAAGCCCAAATACACATCTCGATTTGCCTTAATTAAACTTTTAACGGACATACTTCGGAACGAAGGTAATTCGAACCTGCGTCCCAAATTAGACGACCTCATTGAAGACCTAAAGGTACAATTCAGCCGTTCATTATAAGACCAAGTTTTAATGAGGCAAGCGAGATGATCCTGTTTTAATAGACACTGAACCTTGAAACTTGAAGGTTGCTAAAATATTTTTTCTCATATCCATCTTCTATATAACAAGGTTACTTGGTGATGTGGTTGTCATTCCTCTGGAAATATCCCATATTATAACAATAGATTAGCATCCATTCAGTGGTGATAGCTCACCACCACTTCTGTTTGAAGAAAAAGTAATGACATCTTAATGCTGATATAGCTGTCGTCAAAACTATAGATAGCTGTAATGCTTTTATTGTTATAACAGGCTCTCTACTCCTTAAATTTAAGTGTTCCATTTCACGTAGACTTTGACAATAAAAAAAAAAGGTCATGGAACTAAGTACCTAATACGTCGCTTTTCATTAAAATCAAACCTTACAAATGTTCTCATATTGATTTTTCGATACAATCACAACATTAACAATCACCGGTAAACTTTATACTAGTACATTATATTTTATGGAAAGTTTTAGAAGGTTTCATTTCTAACCTATCAAGCTCCTTTGCAATAGTAAAAGGTTAAAGGTCATTGTAAAGTACTTTCTGAAGGTGCGTCGCAAAACCCGTATTTGCATCGATTATTCATTGATCATTCAAGGGTTCTGTTTCCGCTTTGATCCCACCTCTATAAAACCCCTTCAAGTTATACTCGCTTTGATTTTAAAACGAATATTTTACCATAAGGCTCCTTCCTAATAATTCTACTTTGATGTTTATGTAATTATGCAAATCCACCCTTTTCTGACCTCTATAAAACTGGAACGAAAAATGCTTTGTCTAGTTTATTCTAGAAATAATTACTGAGTTCAGTACTTTATGAATGAAAATACAATAGCAATTTGGATGCCGTGAAAATTCTGACAGTGCAAATTGCCGCATTGTTTCCCAGTGAAAATCCGTTTCAATTCCGTTTTTAACCAGCTAAATTGTCACGATGCTTTGTGCTCGAAATCCGTGAAAACAGTGAGCCAGGCGAGGCGCGACACCTCTTAAATTCCAAACCGAATACCAGGTAACGCCAGAAAGAGTGACAACAGAAATGACCAACTGTCCCCAAATTACTGAAATACCGGCCGTTGCGTCCATTCTTACAGATGTTTTAAATGTTGAAACTTTACCCATTCCATGCCAGGAGTTTTGGAGTAATGGTATCTAAGATGCGATTGTTCTAACTATAAAAGTCACGCGCCATAAAATAAGATAAAGCTTAACATTTTAAGGAATAGAAAAGGTCTCTCAAAGAACTCTTCAAGGAACTAACTTAACAATTCTAGACAATAACCAAGCAAAATCCATTTGCCAAATATGTCCCTATGCTCATAGTTCTAGACTATAACAGACTGAAGCGAAACTGGGAACCATGTGTTGGAAATCACCTGAATTTAGGAATTGTTCACAGATGGCATTCCTTACCTGAACAGTTTTGCCCAGCTTTGCTAATGTACACACCAAATACCATTCCAACTACATCGTACTGCACTATTACATACTACATGATACAACTACGAGTCCTGCATTCTTTGCTTCGCTTCTAAATATTTTAGCCCCTTGCCCTGAATATTGGAGGAATAAATGACAATGAGATTTAAAGTTGTTGCATAAAAACGCAATCGCTGTTTTTTTTTTTTTCGAACTGAATACTGAAGCGCAGTTGGCCAGCTAATGGGCCTTCACTGCAAAACCGGACGGGTGGCGAGACTCCTGAAAGGAGGCTCTTAAGCCTTTGGGTTGGGTTTAGGGTTTTTAGCCCTGACCGACCCGAGGGCCCCCCAAGGTGGGGCGCAATCGCTGTCGGCGATTGACACGCCTTTGGAATCACCCTTTATTTTCAGCAGAAAGCTTGCACCTACAGTTAAATTTTCTGTCAGTCTTGACTGCCAAGGTGTATTTGGTTGAATTCCTGCTAATAATTAAATAGTAAGTTATTGATTTATCAGGTCAAATGCAAATGATTGAATTGCTAGAACCAGATTTGTTTATATGTTGATTGTGAATACTTTTTCAACAAGTCCCAAACTATAACCGATTCACAAATAATCAGTAGATTTGATTTTTCTGACGCAATTTACATCTGAATCGCTGAAAAAAACACTTTCATGGGTATTAAATAAAGTTCACTTCAAATCGATATTATAACCAACATAAATGAAAAGGTTCACGGATTCCATTTTATCCGAACAATACTGGCGCTAGTGGAGCGAAATAAACTCGAGCATTTCACGATGTTTGAAAGTAAATTGCGAGTTGAAACGGAATTGTGCGATAAACTGAACGTTGGAAGTGGAAATTTCACTTTTTCAACAATTCCACTCGAAATTGACGTAATATCATTTCTAGGATTTTTGCTTTGCAAATTTACGAGAGAACGGAGCGTCAAACGTTTTTTGGGAGATGATTCTACAACGATCAAAACAAATGTTAGCATCTTTAATTTTGTGTTCAATTGAAACTCCTAATTTTTGACAGTTGATTAGTATATTATTCCGTAAAATATGAATTCGAAGATTAGAGATTTAGCTCAATTTACATAAACCAGGTTACAGAATAATAAACCTATTAATAATAACAATAATGTGTATATTTATATCCTTTAATCTACATCTTTAACCCATTGCAGAATCATTGATGTATCTTCCGGGGTACGACTAAAATAAAACGCGAGTTAAATCAATTTATAATTGTGTCATTCCAATGTGTAATAGCCGCGAAGGCATCAGAAATTATTAGTTACTTAACTGATGAATTCTCTCTCTACAAACCCTTACGTGGCACAACCGGGCTAGAAGTATACTGTTGTGTTATGCCCCAGCTTTTCCTATTCATGATTTATTTTTGTCTGAAAGCTCCCGTCAGTAATTGGGGCGGACCTTGTCCTCCGCTGTGGCCTTGTGAGGCTGGAAAATATATTATCTAAGCCTTCACAGACGATAGCTTTGAAAACCTTGTGTTTTAAAATTTATAGATAGTTGTTAAAAATAGTTTTATTTTCCGAACCTTAAACTTTTCAAGTTGGATAAGTAATTATAGATTATATATGATGATTGGTTAAACGGCGGTGTTAAATGTAGGCAAACACTGAGACAAGGTTTTTTGAAAATAAACCCCTAAAAAAAAGAGGGTGCTCATCGTGCGCAGACGGAGTCGCGAGCAAAAACTAGTGATTACATAATTACTGATTGATACAATCTCGGTTTACCATGATGTACGCAATTTCAGTGCTCCTAGTGACCATTTTTCTTCTCAAGAGAGGTTATTTCGGAAACGACATCTTCTTCTGACCTTCATAAGAGCTTGTAAAAGCCTAAATTAAATAAATGTAATTTTGAATTTTGATAAGTGTTACGCGGTGCTCAAGTGAAAAAGGTTATAAGTATAACACAGCATATGAAATATACCCGTCACGGTTCTTCACTAACCGCATATCACCCTTTTCCGTTAGAGCCCCGGAATTGTACGCAAAAAGTGTGCTATTAATACTCGTAGGACAAAGCGGGTTTGATCGATTCTGTCCCGGGGCAGCCGGGTGATGTCCAAGGAAGTAGTGCCCGGGTGTTCAATATTCCAAACACATGCGCAATCACCTCGCTCACTTCAGGGAATACCCGGGAAAAACCAATACGGCTCTGTTAGTACATCAATACCCGGATCTATTTGTAGAGCTAAGTATCAATATAGATAGGTCTTTAAATGTAATGTATTTACCCTAGAATCATTCAAGTAAGGAGCTCTTACATGCTTATATGTGGGCTGCTTTGATGTAAGGTAGATAAGGTCTTTAAATAGTTATAAAATATTGGATTGAAACTATTGTAACGGAATAATTTCTGATGCTTTCGCGGTTATTACAGATTGACTAAGCTAAACCGAGTGTTAGGTAAATAATCAAAAATATAAATAAACTTTATTATATATTATTCATTATTCGTCTGAAAACCTGTATTGACGACTAATGAGTAAAACCGGTTATAATTAATATAACTAAGTATTTGACATTATAATAATATGCATTTAAGTAATAAAATTCTAATTTTGCTGATATTGTAATTACCTACCTATTGTTAAATCTGTATTGACGATCTCAATATGAGTGAATATATTTTGACATAATAATGTATTTTTTTATAATGTTGTAATGTAATTTGTTCATATTATTTATTTCTTTATTTTTGTTCTGACGATCTCAATATGAGTGCATATAATTTGACATTATAATGTAATTATACTGTATGAATTTTGAGAAATAAAGAAATCTAACCTATCGTCAGCTCAGTTGGTTACGAATATGGGAACTGTAAAGTTTTCGAAACGCCAGCAAACAAAATAAAATACGCGAATTAAATCCGTTACAGTTTTATTCACCGAGACATCCAAAATGATCATGGTAATGAAATAATTAATTCTGTTCATAAACGCACTAAAAAGCTAAAGGCATTGGTAGAGACTAAAATTTTAGCGTGTATAAAAAAAACCCGGAATTATTCGTATTCCTGTATAAAAGATGAGGAATAGTATGTATACGGGGCGAGTTTGATTTATGTCCGGATCGCTTAACTTTAGGAATATCCGGATTCCAACGGACGAATTTGGACAATCAAACATATCCGGATATACTCGGGTATATTCATAATGACTCGGAATTTAGGCGTATCATTTGGGTTTTTGCTGCAGAATGTTTTTATTAATTTTTGTTAAAGCTTATTAATTAGAGTAAATTCTTCTTGAATTATTGTTCTAGTTATATAGTCCTGTAAGTATGTAACATTTTTTTTTAATTGGCCAACCCTCTGATTGTGTAATGTGCTTGGTTTAAAAGCGACATCAATTGGTATGCTTCAAAGCTATATAGCTGCTTTACAATACGTAACACATGGATTGTCTTCAAACCAATTGAATTTACCATTTAAAGATAACCCAGGCATACAACGACGGAAACGTTTTATCATGATGAAGAATATATATTTTTTTAATGATGCCTACTAATTGGGTCCACTTTCAAACCAATTGCGATAGGTAAACAACAATGGCTTGGTGAGAATTATCTACCCATTAGAAATCGGCATTAATGTACCTATATAAAGAATCAAAGATAAAATGCAAAAACTGACGACGTGACTTTTTGTTTACGTATACATGTCAATTCCATTCAGTTTTATACATTAGCCAGTCCAGAGGTCTAGATCGATTGGTGTTGTCTAAAAACTTTTATTACTTCGTGCTTACATTATAAATCATTGATGATATTTTCTTTTGGTGCGACCATCTCTCCTTAACTGAATTGATAATAATTTTTCATTTTCTCACGTGATTAATATCTTCCTCTCCAATGTTGACTCAAGTTTTCTCATAAATTTTGTGAAATTGGGCACTTTTTTTACGTTTGACTTGAGCAAAAGGTTCCCGTAAGACGATCATAAAAAGTTTCCCTAATTTAAGAGCCTACAAAAAAACTGGAAAGGAAATAACATGACAGGTCTAAATCGCGTGATAACCACTAAGATTGCGACTTAAAATGCTTAAGCTTAAGTAATATTAACAACCTCAAACTAGGTTATTTACAAAAACTGTTTTAAATTATCACGTTCCTAAACCTTATCCATTTCAATTTTACTGAAAACGAGGCCAAGTTATAAACAATACGTCTGCCCTAAATTGTCTTTTAAATAATACGCCCTCTAACTATTATAAATCAACTTTAAGTGCTTATTTAGGAGCCTACAGAAGACCTGTCCTAATTTTCCTAAGTTCAGGACTATCATAGATATACATACCCTTATAGTTATTTCGTTATGAAATACCGAACAAGTCACACTCGGTTATTGGTTATTCAGGTCAAGTCTGATCACGCCGAGTGGATTTATTAAACAGGGTCACGCCTCCTTTTTATAGCGATAATAAAAAGTAAAACAACACGTCTACTTGACAGATGAGATCTGTAACGAGATCTACATGTGACTGTTATTTTGGAAGGCACAATAAAATCGATCAATGTTAAGTAACCAGTTTGGTACGATTAACCACTAGAATCGACATCTGTATCGTTAAAACGTTCGTTCTCGAATGAGGATCGAATATAAGTAATGGCTAAGTCAGTAGCATTGCTGGGTATTGTAATATAAGCAACTTTCTGGTGGTTTACCTGGACTAGCTGTACTGTCACTTACTTTGGTGCTCGTAAAAACTTACGTCACGAATCAGTACATCAAAGTAGTTTATCAATAAGTATATACTCATTAAGAAAGAAATGGTTGTCACGTTGAATCAAACCAGAAGGTATTTGAAGACTGCCGGTAGTTACTAGGTGTTACAATATTTCTTCTTTAAGGGAATAATTATTTTCTAAAATCAATTTCCTGTAAGTTCGTTATAAATCTCGACTCAAAGTATAATTACCAGAGAAGACGTTCACGTTTTAGTCCTTCGCTCTGGCCTCATTACTTAGAATTAGGTTGGACTCTAGAAAAATAATGCGAGATCCTTCAGAGAATGAATATTCAACAAGATGCCGCCACGCGGCGAGGGGATAATTAAAAATAATTCCAACCCCGACCCGACCGACCCCATATTAAATTATTTATTCAGAGAAACGCGTGAACACCTAAAAATATACCGAGAAGTATGCGGTCTGCAAAATATGCGGCAGACTTAGCTTATTGTGAGAATTACACTGTGCAGTGAATTGGTTAGGTTATGTACTTGACTGGAATCTCCACTTAGTACTTTGCTGATTAGTTTTGTACCCACACCCGTAAACAGAGAAATGTACAGTACCTGAAACAAACAACAAATTATGAGTTTCATATTTTAACCTTATTAAGTCATAACTATTATAGTACCTATAACATTAGCTCTAGCCGCCTGTTCGCATCGGATGGCTGAAATAACGGTTATTGCAGTAAATCCCGACGGACCCACTGTCAACTCGAACACCCTATATATTCAGCGAAATCCGATAATAACCGTCCGAATTTAAATGACATTGTTTGTCCGAAATTACTCGATTAACGCTTAAGTCCATTCGATGAAATGACGTAAATTCATCGCTCGCTGATTGCGCATTCACAGAGAATTCACAACTAAAAAGTTAAACAAAAGGCAAACGTTGAACAAATAACTATTATGAAGTTCTCCCCGTTATGAAAGCTACTCGGGTAGTTGTTAGCTCGTGATCGTTTGAATAACTTGTAAGACTTCGGTTCGGAAAAGTTTCGACGTTTTAATTAAATTAACAGGTATTCTGGGCGTTCAGTCAGAAATTCTGACTAAAAAACATTTTCACACGAGTTTTTAACCTCCGGCGCGAGTGTTGAGATAACTTTGTGTAGGCGTCGCTGCAGAGAATGTATTCCGCAACGTAACAAAATAAAGCAGTGCAAGTTTGTGTCACTATAATATGGCGCTGCGCTACGCTAGCGCACAAACGCTAGACGGAGAAACGGAAAAAGATATGTATCTTTTTATCGTTTTGCGAAACGCTCAAAGGCGACGCGGAATCATGCCCTCGGCTGCGCTACGAGATATAAAGTAAAATCGCATTAAAGAAAATAGTTATCGGAGGAAATTTCAATTCAGATTTTATGAGACGTGACAGGAAGCGCAAAACACTTTTGAGGCGAGCCTGTTTCAATAAATATTATAAAGAATTTTATTCATCTTATTTAATATTAGGTATTCTTTCCTTTCGCAATCAAAGAGCAAAACAGTCGTAAAGTAAAAGCCCTTAAGAACTTTCTAATAAAACCCTCTGCTCGGAATTCCATCTTTGTATCCCGAGAATAAGCAGAAATAAATGTTAACTCGATTTGTGCGGAATGTACTTCAGCGTTCAGCTTATTACTAGCTTTATACATCTCGGATGGCAAAATTGTATATACTTAATCCCCAAACGTGAAATCACTTACATTTTTCTCTGACAGTCGTCAGTGTAAATACAGATAAGTGCTTATTAGCCAGCAAAGAAGCGAAAAGTAAAGAGATTTGAACCCTGTTAACATTTCAGGAGTCCCACGACTATTAACCATAATGTTTCTCCGCCAGAGGCGCCCGAGCTTCGCCCACTTAATTATAAAGGGACCTCATAAAATTCCTTGAGGGCTGCAAATTGGATAGAAAGGAAAACCTGGATCCTGTATTAGAAAACAAATGTTAATGCTTCGTTATACTTCGAAATTATATTTTGTTAATACCTTATCTTGCTAAATTGGGTAACAATTAGGATACATCATAAAATAATCTACTTACATTTTACTAATTTAATTTGCGTAATTGTAAAAACTAACTACTAACATTTAAAAATTAAACTTTATCTACAACAACCTACTAACCACTTAATAATAAACTTAACACTTATATACTAACAAAACAAAATAAACTTTGTAAACTAGCATTTCTGTAAGAAATAAAAGGCTTTTTTATTTTATTAATTGTAAAAACACTTTCGGGAGCTAATTTGTCCAGATTGATGACTCGTTGTTTATCATTTCATTCACCAGAATGTAACAAACATCTTTTCGGGATAATTAGAATCTCCCAATTTTTTAGTATTAAGTGTTTCTAATTTAACAGGTACGGCTTTTGATCAGATTAACTGTCACAACCCCTCTGTAATCCTATCGAACAAGCCTAAAAGAAAACAACATAATAGCCGGCAATTAATTCCCAAAAAAACATTTTGGCTAAACTAGGGCAGCCATAACGTGTAACTTGGACGCTTGTACATGTTGTTGCCAACAGTCCTGGACCTCTGCCAGGAGTGCGACCTGAATGTAGCCTGACCAATTTGATGCTGTTTTGCCAAAAAAAAAATTAGGACACATCGAGGAATTAGGTGCCAATTAGATTGCGCAGCTTGTCCAAATTAATTAAGATAACTCAAATAATTTCTGATGCCTTCGCGGTTATTACACATTGGAATGAAACAACTGTTAACGGATTTAACTCGCGTATTTTTATTATAAAATACTAGCTTCTATCTCCGACTTCGTCCGAGTACAATTAGTACTTTACAGAATATTCGTGTAGAATTTATTCCTACTTACTTGACATAATATTATATTTTGGACATTCACACAATATCTTCAATTAAAGTTCATTGAGTAGTTTTGTGTGAAAGGGTAACAAATATACATCAATAATTCTTATAAACTTTCGCATTTATAATATTAGCAAGGAAGTATTTCTTTTAACCTTTTATTTATAATTTTAATGATGAAGTTATAATATGACTGGAGAAAACGGGAAACACGAAATTAGTATTTAAAAGGGCAGAAGTACTCCATGAATACATTTTTTTCTTATTGGTCGGCCAATCTTCGTTGACACACCGGAAATGAGTTGCCGTCTTACCCCCACTCCCCCCCTGCCACCCTCCAGCCTGTCAGGGGACAAGCAAACCGCACCTCATTATTAGCCTGTCGGAAAATCCATTTGAACCCATTTTCCCACAAGAATATACACTTCAGCGTTTTAAACGAATTTCAAAGAGGACTGTCATTCGTGACGCAGCAAAAATAACTCGCTGCGAAAGGGTTTACTCTCTGATTATCTGAGATAAGGGATAATTATTTACTCGCAGGACTATTCCGTCTAACTGCGTATTTCTCTATAATAAAACAGCTTGACCTACATAAAAACTTTTCTTACAAAATTGTTAAATACCACAGTACAGCACCTACTCTATAATAAGCCCGAGCCTTTTTGTTTGCGATTTAACTAACTGACTTCTTAATTGAAAAGCAAAAAAAGCTGTGCCCAGAACTTCAGAACAATCAAATGTCATTTACGAAACCTTTGAAATGAGAGAACTTTAATAAAAACTTTCCTGCCGCAAGATACCATAGAAACATTTGATTTTTGAAACTCGGACGAGAGCCCTCGTGAAATTCAATTACAAATTCAAAGCACGGTCAACGCTAAACATATAAATTTTGCCAAAACAATAATAGATGCGCGAGCCCCGCAGCCATTTTGGCTGATGATCGTAATCTACAACGAATTTTGAACCGTATGACTCCAGGAACGTTAAATTTTTCCGCCCGATTCCAATATTCGTTGGCAAATATAACTTTGTTGGGCAATACGTCGCTGTTTATCCCAGGAAATATAGCCTGGCTTTGGCAAAATTAAAAGCGTACCTTGGATTGCGGCCAGTGTTGGCCGAATCGATACGGGTAGCTTACCTTCGGAAGGTTTTATATTTTACTCAGAAAAATCTTTTGAATTATGCAAAGTACCAAGCGAGCATAGGGCATGAGGAGATAGGCGACGAGGAGCAGGCACAAAACGCTAGTGCGCCACGAGCCCTCGAGTCGCGTGTCGTCGAGGACCGGCAGTGATTAGAGCGCGCTAACAAAGCGCCGAGGGCCCTTAACCTACATGCTCCGTTTCACAGCGTGCGACACTCCTCGCGACCGCTGCCGCCCTGGTAGCCAGCCACTCGCCGGCGGCTAATCTCACTTACGGTACAACTTTCTTTTTTCACTTTTCCCTTACAGAATCATCAACATTATCTAGGCACTTGAGCGGCTGTTTCAGAAACAACTCTTATCTTTTTGGCAAGTTGCGCTCCTTCAAAATCTCTTGAAAGTATTAAAAGAGACACTAGTCATTTTTTTTCGATAGTGCACAAGCAAATTGGCCTAACATAAAGTTTTGGATACGAACAGCAATAACAAATGCATAAACTTAAGATTGCGGAAAATGTCGGATCTCTTAATGTCACTATAACACATAAGGCTACCCCAAAAATTGATAGAGAAATAAAGTAAAAGGCCCGTCATCATATAAACGACGTCCCATAAAGTAGAGCGAGCTATACATAAAACAACAGGCAGTGTAGCGGTCGGAGGTATCCTCGAGGCGTCGAAATATTTCACTTTTATTTCGCAGAACTAGAAGTAGTTGCGGGCTTTATGACATGCAGGAGCGGCAGTAAAACAACATTTAATAAAATGGAGCTGCACGAGGCTGGCACAGACGCAGCCGACCGACACCGGCGTCGGCGACACATGCCTCGTGTATTGATTCCAAGCTCATTTGCAACGTATCACGAAAGTCGTATATTGATTCACGACCGTTGAACTCCCGGCTGGCATGTCGTCAAGTAATAAAGCTGTTATCTCGCTCGTTTGCACCCGAACGGAACCTCGATACGCTCAGAGCTCAGACATTTAGGAAACTACCCCCGTAATTACTCGTGAAAGTCGAAGGTGCGAGACAACTTTACGTCAGTAATTTGTTCCTAAACTTGCTTAACGCTCCCTCTGACAAGATAAATTCATTAAAGGTATCTACCGTTCGAGCTCTTCGTAATAGAATAGATGAATCGTTACAGACCCGTTTATGTGAAGTGTTACTGTCTAATTTCGTCTTATCTTTATAGATGTAATAATTTACATCTGTAAAGTGTAAGGAATGGGAGTACCGCGGTGGCGGGTATGGGTGAACATTTTCAGTGATGAATTGTAAGTGGTGGAGTAATGCTATTGTAAATGTGGAGATAAGGAGAATCTTCGGTGAGTGGTGTCTGTATTAGCGAATGGGTGCCGAGTGTGGTTCGTCCATTAGAATTTTACGGGCATTAGCAGAGCCGTAGCGCTCGTCCCTTTAGCGATTCAGTAAATTTCGTTTTTATGTCGGATTTTTTAGTACCCCTACTAAGTGATAATTGTAATAAAGTCAGAAGTCTGCTTAAATAGGGTGTTAAGATTGTAGACATTTTGAGATATAGTACATTACGCACCTAGGCCAGTAAAATAAAAAATGTCTCCGATCACATGTAATTGTCGTCTGAGGCGAAGCCGAGGTTGACAAAAATGTGATCTGAGACTTTTTTATTTTACTGGCCGAGGTCAGTATACTATTTTTCTGTTCGATGAAGCCAGAAAGCGGCAATTTCATTTAGCGCAGCGGCCACAAAGTTGGCACTTTCTGGTCAGAGGACAGATAAAACTATTAGTGTTCTAGCTTCTAACAGCGATGTCATCTGGCCAAGATTCGTACTTTATACATTACAGCCTGTCTTATTCTGATGTAAGAACTATATTATTGTAAAGTTTTATTAAAATTCGTTTATTTAGTACATTTTTTTTATGTAAAAGTGGATGTTTATTACCATCTATACACCCATACAAACGTTCGCGTTCAATATTGGTTAGACGTACCGAATAAGGATTTTGCTTGCATACAGCGTACCTAGTACTATATATTCTAGTTTGAGAAGCACTCTTAATAGGATTAAGGTGAAGGTTTAGAGGAGAAACAGGAAATTATTTAATATACGAAATTACTGTACACTAAAACCAGACAGCAATTCGCTGCGCTCCGCAGATAAGGCTGTTTTGGTTAACAGGCAATTTGTATTCAAGTTGAATTTCATATATAACTATAATATATTTTACTGAAGAAACTTTTATTATCGTATAGATAAAGCTAACGATACCATTCGCTGGTAAACAAAGTACGAAGATAAGCAGTGAAAATGTCGTGAAAAATGTGACGTCACTAGCCCCCCACTCTCGAACTTTTGAAGCAATTATCTTTGACATTTGTTGTTCGATTGAGGAAAGAAAAAATACGTGTTAATATTTTTAAGTAATCTGTTTGACGGAATAAGTATATTGGAATGAAACAAATATTAACGGATTTAACTCTCGTATTTTTATTTTATTTTATTTGCTGACGCTAAATAACGCTTGGCTTGGCGGTTAGCGTTAAACTATTGTCAGCTCAGTCGTGCTACGATTATGGAAACTGTAAAGAATCCGAAACGTCAGCAAATAAAATAAAATAAAATTACGCGAAGTAAATCCGTTAATAGTTGTTTCATTCCAATGTGTAATAACCGCGAAGGCATCAGAAATTATTAGGAACTAGCTTTTGCCCGCGACTTCGTCCGCGTAATTTTTAACCCCGTTATGGGGCGAACTTTATTAGAATACGGATCTATATCTGAATCCCTAACGTTTTTTAACCTATTATTGCATTCCCTAACGTTTTATGTCATAATGATTATTAACTACCTAACACTCTTATGACCTATCTTTTGTTTTCCTAACATCGTATGAATGTTTTTTTCTTCACATAATGTTTTATTTTCTTAACGTATTTCCCACTTGCCATATTGATTATTCATCCTAATCCTATTCGGTTTTGGCGCTTCGCCGGCTGCTGCCGCGGCAAGCTCGCTTCGCTCGCTCGGATTTCGCGCTGTACGGTCGCAGTTCAATTAATTAGTATACTGACAAAACCTGGTTTGTTAACGTTATGTCGTAAATATACTTTCATTAAAAGTACCGATTCTGACGCTTCGTCAGCCGCTGTTGCGGCATGCTCGCTTCGCTCGCTTGGATCGCAAGCTGGACGGTCTCAGTTCTACCGAACACTCCTCCTCGCTTCGCTCGTCGTCGTACCTAAAGGAGACTTTCATTTGCCGCTGCCGCGGCACGCTCGCTTCGCTCGCTCGGCTTTCGCGCTGTAGGGTCGCAGTTCAATTAATTAGTATACTGACAAAACCTGGTTAGTTAACGTTATGTCGTAAATATACTTTCATTAAAAGTACCGATTCTGACGCTTCGCCGGCCGCTGCCGCGGCATGCTCGCTTCGCTCGCTTGGATCGCGTGCTGCATGATCACGGTTCTACCTAACACTCCTCCTCGTTTCGCTCGTCGACGTACCTAAAGGAGACTTTCATTTGCCACTGCTGCGGCACGCTTGCTTCGCTCGCTCGGCCTTCGCGCTGTAGAGTCGCAGTTCAATTCATCAGTATACTGACAAAACCAAGTTTGTTAACGTTATGTCGTAAATATACTTTTATTAAAAGTTCCGGATCTGACGCTTTGCCGGCCGCTGCCTAACACTTCCCTTATATTCGTAATAAATGGAGCTAACAATAGCTTAACATGTACAATATGCAAACTAAGTACATAAGTACCTACCTTACTTTCGAAATTGCATAATTTATACAACTACCACTGAGTTCAACATTTTTTATTTAAATCGGACAAAGTTTCTAAAGAAATCATACACGTGAGGTTAGCTGGCTATTTATTTAAGGATTGATTACCACACTTATTACAAAGATCTAACAAAACAATTTTACAAATCAATCCAAAATAAAACCTCATACCGATTAAACACAATAAAAGTGGTGTTATGAAATAAAACATTTCCCAGTTTGCCTCATTGCCTGCAATGAGATACCAGTATCCAGTAGCAAAATATCCAGTTCCACATCCACGCAGATACGCATTCTCGCAAAGCATACTCCTTATAAGCTCACTCGGTCTTGAGGATATGTTCAGGGTCATTTTCACAGGAGCTCGCGCGAGCTTGCTTCACCTCCGTCTCGTCCCATTCCGTCACCTCTGTTATCACGACTTTTTTATATATGTCAGCTTTGGTCGCGAAGAACACTTCTATTTCTCTACGTAATTACACCAGTTTCCCCTCGCCAGTTAAACGGGGTCTGCTTACCCAGGAACAGTATTAAATGGTCCTCATTACACCATCCACGGGATATTACATAATAATGCCATTTTCGTTAACACTGAAGAAATCATACACGTAACAGTTTGGGTATTTATTTAATGTCAGGAATGACATTAGCAACCGTTGCTATGCATACCTACATTATACTTTTTAAATATGTGTCAAAATCAAAAGCACTAAGTAGTATTCATATCAATTTGGAAGAAAATCTCCCTTTTAACCCCATTAGGGGGTGAATTTCAATAAAATACGAAACACGTACTCCATCAATTCTGTTAAAGAATGTTTATGTAAAATTTGAAATAGATCGGACCAAGGAATCACGTTGTTGCATACAAACTTTGCACCCCATTTTTAACCCCTTAGGGATAGAATTTCGGAATATAATATAGCCTATGTCCTTTCTCAGGCTCCAGACTTTCTTTGTACCAAATTTCATCAAAATCCGTTCAGCCGTTTAGGCGTGAAAGAGCAACAGACAGACAGACAGACAGACAGACAGACAGAGTTACTAACGCATTTATAATATTAGTAGGGATAAGTATAGTCATGACGACAGTTATTTGTTTTATTCATTGTGTTAGTTTCATTCCAATGTTAAATAACCGCGAAGGCATCAAAAATTACTATTACTTTAGTTTAAAGTACTGAATAGTAAAACAGGCTAGCTTTATGACTAGGGGGTTGTACAAAAAGTCATTTATGTCTAGACTGCAGTGATGCAACTGTTCAAGAGTGCATCATAAAAGCATGGCCACATTTCAAATGACTGCATTATGGTTTTCACTGAGTTTATAGTTTTTTTTTCATATTTATTTTGGAAAGTAGGTATTATATTCGCGTACTTCATTTTATTTGCTGATGTTTTCAAAACTTTACAGTTCCCATATTCGTAGTCTAACACTAAAATCAGCTCAACTCTGAAGATTTCTCTCTCATTTGTCAAATACCAACTATTTTCTAGTTATAAATCTTACTTTTATTTTTACAAAAACTAAAACTTCTACTACCTATATAATTTCTTAGTGTAATTTATTCAATTCAATAGCTCAACTCTCAAGCACTTTCTGTACAACACGTATGCATTATAGAAATTTCTATTCCGTATTTATGAGGTAAATGTGCCAGTGAATGGACCTCTGTGGGCATATTTAATGAGATCCTCTTGCGCGAATAGCAGTAGGTGGACAATTGTGGACCACGTACCGCATAGGACGTTAGGTATTTTACATTAACCGATTTCCTATAGAAATGAATTTTAGTATTTCAATAGCCATTGTTTGTGGTATACAATTAATCCTTTGAAAAGGCATTGTAGTATTGATAATCTACGTATATATTTAATAGGTAAGTACATTAGTTAAAATTTGTTACAGAATATTGGATTATAATTGTTTGCTTAATACAGCATGTAAAAACATTTTTTAAAACTGCATTTTTGTTTTTAATTATCATTTGTTGAATTTCTGTAAGTACCTAAATACATTTTACTAGGTGACCAGGCGTACCTACTTCGTACCTCCTTATTTTATTATATTATTTTTATACATTTCCGAAAACCTTTTAATTTTATACAAATCTTGTCCTGACAGTAACAAACACAAAAAAAAATGTACATCGACATGACAATATGTCATCTTGACTTGATTTCATCATAGGCAAGTCTTCAGCAGATGAAATGAATCACTAAAAAAGACAGCTGCTACTTACAAACCTTACCGTTCCTTTTATCCCTAACCGTAATCATTTCACTATTCTGCTATACTAATTAATTTAATTTAATTCAGCTAAAACAAATCCCGGTCAAAAGTTCAATATAAAAGGTCCACTCCGCTCTGTCCTAGTCAGTCGTCCTGAGTCCTGGAAGGCTTACTGGATCAGCACCGGACAGGGCATTAGGCGAGTAGACCCAATCAGATTAAAGCCTGATTGCGGTTTGATTTGCCAGAATAATCGTTTGAAACAATCACACGGGATTAGAGATATGGAACAATGAAATCAACGTTTGGTGAGTGATGAAATTTGAACCTTAAAATTAATGGCATTAACGTATATTAATCATA
The DNA here is from genome assembly GCA_038024825.1 of Polylopha cassiicola. Lineage (NCBI taxonomy): Eukaryota > Metazoa > Arthropoda > Insecta > Lepidoptera > Tortricidae > Polylopha > Polylopha cassiicola. The sequence continues at coordinate 8,265,137 of CP149059.1, forward strand.
TTATGTGATGATCCTAAAATGTATCTGCGGATTATACTAATGTGACTCTTTGTAAGTATCATAATTGACGTGTACCCAAAAATATAGAATGTATATTAGCAGTGTCTATGTAGGTAAGTGGAAAGCAAAAGAAAGAAAGAAGGTATCTGTCTACTCCTATAATTGGAAATTTGTGTGAAGAATATATATAGTATGGACGCTTCCAATAGAGGCAAATTTTAAATAAAATAGCTTGAAGTATTTTTCTGCTGACTCGTATCTTGCAGGTAACGATAACAATACTCAATAATGCAAAAGATAGTAGAAGTATTAATTAATATTCTTTCTTACCACACCCTATCGCCTGAAGATAATTCATCACTAACGTTAGCATCCTAATCTACCTTAACAAACTACTGAAAAACAGTGACGAATCAGGTCATTATTAAGCAGGAATAACACCCACACATCTTCCCTTCCAGTACCCTCTAGCGAAACAATAAAGTTATTAGACTACATTCGCGCAATAGTATTCTCAAACGTAGTCAGAATCAGTTTAATTTCTCAATTTATCTAAAGTGTTTGTACGCTGTTAAGCACTTCATGCATGAACTCTACTTTATCAGTTAAGTTAACCCGCGAAACCCCAGTAGGGTTAAACGCTGGGAAAACAAAGGAATGCTTGACTGTGATTAAAGAGTATACTAGATTGTTGCGTCGCCTCGCGTCGCCTGTTTTTATTACTGCTAGTTTGGATTTCATACAATCAAAAGTTTTGGTCAAGTAAATCTTGATAGTGTTTAATTTTACTGTATCATTTATCGTTAGATTACGTAAGTGAAGAAGTGTGATAGGTGTTATTGTTTTCCTATTTTTCTCTGATATGTGCTGTTAAAGTCAAAAGAATAAGCATTTTCTTGATATCTATTATCACTTTTATACAAAGGCAAAATGATAATTTGATTTTTTTGTTTACGTAACAACTTCTAGAATCTTCATGTAGAATATTTAAAACAAACTATTTTAAAAGTATTATTTTACATATACACATCAATTAGGTACTATCGCATGCTTTCGGGGTATGCCATTTTAGAAAAAAATTGCTTGCACTTGTTGCTTCACACACAGCCGCCAGGTACCAGGGTCGTTCAAGCGATTATTGCCTTAAAGGTGTAACATCGCCAGCACAGTTGATAGTACATACCTAAATGTCGTATTTGCCTTTATCTTAAGTCTAAATCTAAATTTTAGGTGCATTGAAGGTGACGTTCTTATATTGGAGTTACTACGGTATATTTATTCATTAAAATCACACCAACCTGAAGTAATGGTCACTAATAATTCATTTTGGTACACACAAAGGGAAACATCGTATTAGTATTAGATATTTTCGATGAAGTTATATAGGAACTTATTATTTTCCTCACTGATATTAGAAAGTGCTGAAAGCTTACCACAAGCCCCAACATTACAATGAAGAACATAGTTTCCAATAACGCCATTTCAATTTGTAATCCATTCCACTTCGTTGGAGAATTAATTTTCATATTCAAGCCATAAATCAACAAAAAGGACCTAAGTCCTTTGAAATACGATCGACTTTGGTCTACACTAATTGGTCTGCAGTTGTCAAGCTTGGGATTGATTGGCAAATACAGTTTTTGCAGCTTTTCAATTTCTAATTGGTGTTCTGACTCATCTTGACTTTTTTCTATTTACAATACTCATACCATTTTAGAAGTATAGTAGATTTGCCTATCTCTATCTTTCAATTCGACAATCGTTGTAACTTCCGCAAAAAGGTCTAAAGTAAAACCGATCAATTAATGCTTTTTCCAATTTCAAGAGACAAAAAGCTTTCCATAAATCAAAATTAACGTCTCTTACGGCATACTATCCACGTGAGGATCGATTTCCATTCCATATATCATACAATACGGTCTGTCTGTGACATACAACCATTGTCCTTGCTTCATTATGCTTGCCATGCTCCGGTCTGATACCCTCGGTTGGCCTTGTGTCGTTCTGGTTATGAAAGCCTTGATCAAGCGAGGGACACAATTGCGTAATAAATGCTTATACACATATATGTCATATTCAGTTTATATATTAGGTGTTACATTTACAAACTGATGGGATTCTTTATAGATTATAAGGTTCTATGTTATCATTTTACATGAATTTAAGTTCTTAGTCTTATTCTATATCTTATTTTATAAATGTATTTTCGGATGAACCACTTCGACCCAGTGGGATCTTTTGTGCATATCCCTCCCTAAGTTCTTAGTACCTATATAGGAAAGTATCTTTATCCGTTAATCGACTCTTCCTTTAGAATAAACATTTTTAAACTGCGCAGTTTTCTACAAGGATTTTTAATTAGCTCCCTAAAAGCTCGATATTCAGAAAAGAAAACCGTACCATGTTAATGTAGCCTCTCATACACCCGAGAGAAATTTGTACAACCAAACTTGGAAACTAAGGTGCCTTTAACACGGCAAAGTAAATTAAGTAATGCACGTGCCGAGTACACGCTTAGAGGAAATTATTCAGGCGCAATTTTCTTTCAAGTAGCTTCAAATTCATTTTTCACAGTCCCTGGGTTAGGATATAGGGTACGAGATTAGTTAGCTAAGGCTAGGTTATAGATTCAAGCGCCGTCACAAGCGATGCATAATTGATAAGTCTTTGCCAGGAATATGGCATCGATTTCAGTTTGTGGCTGTAGAACCTAGAGATTTGGAATGGCTGTTTGAGAGCATATGTTTGGGAAACTAAGCCTTGTGGCAGTATGTTATGATACTATAGATATAACAGGTATGCACGCACAACAATCCTTATTATTATCTATACTAATATAATAAAGAGGAAAGGTTTGTTTGTTTGGATTAAATAGGCTCCAAAACGACTGAACAATTTGAAAAATTCTTTCACTGTTGGGAAGCTACTTTATTCCATTATGACATAGACTATAGAACATTTTGAAAAAAAATAGGGATACGTGCGAAGCCGGGTCGAACCGCTAGTTATTATTATAAACGCAAAAGTTTGAAAGAATATATGAATGTAAGGATGGAGGTATCTTTGTTAATATTTTACTCAAAAACTACTGCATGAATTTTTGTAAAACTTTCCAGTAAGTAATATAGTTTTCACATCAGAATAACACATAGGCTTTTATTTATAAAGATAATTGTGTGAATTATTAAAAATATTATATAATGTAAAACACTAATTCTGCGCAAATAAAGTCGCGTGCAGAAGCAAGTCTACTATTACAATAACCATTGTTATTATATTATGGTAACTTAATCTTGTACTTAAATTTTTAAACTGTCCAGCAAATGGCCTAGTTGTTATGACGATGAATTCGGATTCCGTACTCATCCTCTCGTTCCGTAAATAAAAACTTTTCTTAATTCCACTTTAGTATAAATCCAATCAAAACTTTCAAAATCGCTCTGCTTCTTTAAGGGTCTGACCTAAACTTGAGCTGTTTTAGATCCCTTGCAAGTAGGGCAGAAAGGCCCATTTGCCGCTTCACTGAGCCTTTTATCAGACGTAGTAGGTTAACATATGACTGCATGTTGTTACGAACATTATGGCTGGAATGTATCGAAAGTAAACGGGTCAACTTTGCTTTGGAGCTGCAAAAAATACTCTTTATTAGAAATAGAAATTAAAATGTTTACAGTTTTGGACAATTCTAAAAATGTGAATGACTTCTAAATTATCTGTGCTAATTGAAAAAGGCAGCCTTGTGAAACAATATTTATCTACAATATAAGTATTAAGTATAATAAAATATTGGATGATATCGTATGAAATAAAAATATGTGATATAAATTATCTAGTAAATATTATTTATACATATCAAAAATCGGTTTGTCAATATTTCAAGGTTAAACTAAAAAGAACACACCGATACGTGAACAGCCTACATAGTAGGGTGTTCGTATTTTTTGTACACAATCAGTCTATTTCAAAGTAAGATTATAAATAGCCAACTTGTTTATTACAAGTATAATTATATTCTCGCACACGGCCCACATCCCGGCGTTTGGGATTCGAAGCCGGTTTGGTGCAATCCTGGACAATCATGTACTGTTAGGAATCATTAAATGGAACTTACTCGTATAATAAGAAAAGAACATCGGCAGGTGTGAGGCTTTACCGGTTAATTTGGCTTACTGGTTTGCGAACTAACAAACAAACCCACAGGGGATAAGGTTGGGTTTGTTGTAAAATAGTATAGTATAGTTTTTTTAGCTAGACCCGTTTTTAGTATCATTTGCAACTTTTGCAGATAAATTTAGTCTGGTTTGCAACCTTCGGTTTAGGTTTTGTGACTACCGAGCTACTTTTTTGTTGGATTTGTTTTATTATAGTATACTTTTTTAGCTAGACCCGTTTTGCAATATTCAAGTTGTTTGCAACTTTTACAGATAAATTAAGTTACTTTTACCATTTTTGATAAATAGCTACAAACCATAGTTACATTAAACTAAAATTAGTTGAAGCAATGTAGTCTAACGTTAAAGTGATTTTATCGATAGACTATTGTCAATTCAGTCGTGCTACAAATATGGAAACTGTGAAGTTTTTTAATATGGTGATAAAATACATTATTTAATTTTAGTGACCTTTCAATGGTCTTTGTAATTTTATATAGTCATAGTATAAAAAAATGTTATATTAATAACGGAAGTCATTTTTAAATTTAGAAATATTCTTGAAAATATTACAATACATATACGGAAATAACTTAAGTAGGTTACATAAAGGCAACTTTCTATAGTTAATCCACTTATCCCATAGCTAATCCCGTGGGTGTGAAGTGTGGAGAGCCAACGCAACCAATTTCCTATATCCCTACCGTTGTATTTTATACTAGCGGTTCGCCCCGGCTTCGCACGGATCTCTATTTTGTTTCAAAATATTCTAAAGCCTATGTCACTCAGGGTGAATGTAGCTTCCCAACAGTGAAAGAATTTTTCAAATCCGTCAAGTCGTTTTGGAGCCTATTCAATCCAAACAAACAAACATTTCCTCTTTATAATATTAGTATAGATAGAAAAATAAGACAGTCAGTTGCCTATACTATATTATGCTCGTATAATTTAATATGTTGTCAGAATTAATCGAATTCAAATCCTATTGTAGCTTATTCCTTCAATATTCAGAGCGAGGGACTGACAGCGGTTGAAACGCGTGGAATCATCCCTTAAAAGGGAATTTTGAGGTATTCTATTAATGGATAACCACCCCTGGAGAGTACTCCGTGAACTATTTATTGATTCAATGTTCAAAGGATTTGTTTGTTAATCAAATTATTTGTTTAGAATCACAATAAACAAAGTTAGATTTGGACAATTCACACCAATTCATTTAGTTACCTACTAACGACCCGGCTTCACACGGGTGCTATAAACCTTCCTCTTGAAACACTCTATCTATTAAAAAAACTGCGTAAAAATCCGTTACGTAGTTTTAAAGATATATGCGTACATAAGGATATAGGGAAAGAAAAAGCAACTTTGTTTTATACTATGTAGTGATAACTTGTACTATGGCTTCTAGACAGCATATAAACATACAATATACGACATCAACAAAGGTATTTCTGGCTTCTGCACCTAGAATTCTAACCCGTATCCTACAATTTTATAGTCTTTAACCACAAGACCAACGTGCCGTCTTACATATCAAAAAAGTTTGTTTATAAACAAACCTTTTGGTGTTGCCAGAATATTTAATAGTAGGTACATTACGCACCGAGGCCAGTAAAATAAAAAACGTCTCAGATCATATGCAATTGTCGTCCGAGGCGAAGCCGAGGTTGACAAAAATGTGATCTGAGGCTTTTTTATTTTACTGGCCGAGGTCAGTATACTATTTTTCTGTTCGACGAAGCCAGAAAGCGGCAATTTCATTTAGCGCAGCGGCCAGAAAGTTGGCGCTTTCCGGCCCGAGGACAGAAAACTACCTTCTCGGTTCATATTTCATTAACTTAAACTTCGAAACTGCAGCTTAGCACATAAACAGCGTAAAGCTAGCTTTTATAATATGCACGTCCCACAAACTCGTCAAACAAAGGATAGCGGAAACTTGTGGAAAGTTCCCCTTAAGAGGCGGAGACTGAATCTTGACGAGATCGCAGTCCACAGAGGAAAAGAAGTAAATAGTTCTATAATACTAGTTTCTGCCCGTGACTTCGTCTGCGCACGAGTACTTTACACAATATCGTTATAACTTTTAGTCTATATATATTATTGTAAAGGTTCATCAAAATCTATTGAGTAGTTTTTGCGTGAAAGAGTAAAAAAACCATCATCCATCTATCCATCAATACTTACAAACTTTCACGTTTATAATAATTAGCAGGATTATTTTTCTTTCATTTGTGATCCTAACAGGCTATCGATTTATCTTAAAAACAAAGCTAACAACACTCCCGACATATTCACCTTTCAAACAAAAAAAAACAGAATCAAAATCGGTCCATGCGTTAGGGAGCTATGATGCCACAGACAGACACACACATACACATACACAGACAGGCAGACAGAGAGACAGACAGACACGTCAAACTTATAACACCCCATCGTTTTTGCGTCGGGGGTTAAAAAGATCTGTAGTTTGTGTTATAGGAAATGAGATTTCACATCTTGCACTGGTCCTAAAGTCCTAAAAAATAAGGCATTCAACATGAAATTTATGGAATTTGATTTCCAAATAGTACATTATAACTACCTACTAAAGGTCAGTTCCGTGTGGTCATTGTAGATATTATGATCTAACGGAAAATCTAGTAAATAACAAATAACTTTAATCTCCATAACATCTTATAAAATATTTCTTCTAAAGAGATAAAGGAACATATTTCCTATATAAACTATTCACTGTGACGGCTCAGCATCTTAGTCGTTGGATCTTGTGGGTGGGGATTAGGTTTCAAACACTTTTCGTTTGCGGCTGACTGATGAAATAAGGTTTAACGCTTATTTACTGCACAGCGTTCATTATCACTATTCTACACAATGTTGGGATTACAACGAACTGAAGAATATCCTAATATGCCATATATTTACCTAATTTCCATCATCATCATCATTTGACAAACGTCTTCTGTTGTACGTAGGTACATCTCCACAGCGACCAGTACTTCCAACATCTTTCACCAGATCATCGGAATAAACAGGTAAAATTTTTTTCAAGGTCATGCTATTTTTTCTTAAAGGCGTAGATAAACTTTTTTTTATCGAAATGGCGCGGTTGGCCAGGTAGTTGTTCATACATCTCTCCCAAGGTCATCCTCAATGACCGGTAATTCCAGAACCTTAAGCAATAGGTGAACTTTTTTCAAGGTCACGTATATTTTTATACCAAAATCTGCATCATACGCAATGATTAATTGAAAAACGTTTATCAAGCTGGTGGGCCTCTACTGGAACACCAGGTAGGCGAGCTTCCAGATCAGAAGTTTCAAAGCCTGTAATCAAACTTACCTACTTTCATAATTAGGTAGGTATAATATCCTTTAGTCGTGTCAACACACCTCCTGACGGCCCGAGCCGAGGTGCGACCCCACCTTGGGGGGCCCTCGGGTCGGTCAGGGCTAAAAACCCTAAACCAACCCAAAAGGCTTAAGAGTCTCCTTTCAGGAGTCTCGCCACCCGTCCGGTTTTGCAGTGAAGGCCCATTAGCTGGCCAACTGCGCTTCAGTATTCAGTTCGAAAAAAAAAAAAGGTATAATATCGATTATTCGATTAGGATCGACAGTTAGAGACAAATCATCAGGCCTACAAGACCCTGTGATCTCGATCCTCAGAAATGAAGGACATAGCAGTTAAAATCAAAAATGTTTTACGATCTAAATCTTAAATTAACTGTGTTCCGGTGTAAGCGAAGCCGTGTGCTAAGCGTAACTAAGTATCCTAATCTCTCCAAAGTGGTGTCGACGACCGAGTTAATGCATTAATTGAATTAGCGAGAGAAACAAACTCATTATTTAGCACAGAACTAAGATAGCCGTTGAATTAACAATGTTTAAATATACGTCCTTAAACTAGAATAGGAAGTAAGTGTTTTAGCTCTGTTGTTGGTGACTGAGGATTCTTAAGTTGTATTGACCAAGTTAGTAGTGGTTTTAACAAACTTTTTATTAGGTAGCTGATTCACTAGTGGCAATAGCTCACTAGTACTAGGGCTACCTACTTATCTCATGTTGCCGATATCATCCGAGTGATGTAAACTAAACCAATCGATCGTTAATCTTGTGTAGAAATCTGAAAAAATCTATGCATGAGTGATACTATCAAAATCACTGTTCGATACTATTCTAACTTTAATCGAACAATTATCAATACTTACTGGATCGCAACTTCTATATGTAAGATATACGAGCATATCTTTAAATATACTATGTAGCTAGTTATATATCACTACATATTATAAAACAAAGTCGCTTTTTCTGTCCCTATATCCCTATGTACGCCTAAATCTTTAAAACTACGCACAGATTTTGATGCGGTTTCTTTTCATAGATAGAGTGATTCAAGAAGAATGTTTATACCACCCGTGTGAAGCCGGGGCGGCTCGCTAGTTTATTATAACCTCATAATACGGCAAGCATTTTGCCGCAAACAAGTAACGGACAGTAACCTGGCCGTTGTAACGATAAACCGAATGTTTTATCTCAAACTGGTACAAATTTTGCCGCCGACGCAATTAAATCCAGTGGAGATCGTTTTAAAGAATTATAGGAAGCACTTTAGTTAAACTTACTGCCGCCATTTGTGAAATTACGCAACATGCAGCGAGGTTTCCAAATTGCAACGGCAGTGAATGCACTTTTTGTTTCGTGGTTACTTTTTATTAAGGGACCGGCTTCTGATTGGCCATATGGCGTTAGTAGGTATTTTAAGGGCGCTTGGGTAAACTGGAGTTCGTATTTATTGATTAGTTAAGCTAAATTTAATAATCCAATACTAATGATATATATAATGATATAGGGTGAGAGGGGGCGAAACCATCATCATCACTCGCCCCAAGCCAACCTCACCTGCACGCGGTGCACCCTGCTGTCCAACGAACGAGGCTCTGGCGACCGACTGATGGCGGTATATCCACCCTACATAGGCGTAGCTAAATTCCGCTCGATGACGGGCAGCAGCGTCATCGAAGCAAGAAGCTACGCCCTGCGATCGCCAACCCGCCTGCCCAGCGTGGCGATTATGGGCTTTTACCTCCATGCAGGCACACCAAAGACCACGGCCCCTAGTTCCCGGCGGTCCCGCTATTCCTGGTCACGGTGGCGACCATGGTAACGGTGGGACGGGGGGTGCGAAGAATCCCCGGGCTACGGGAGGCCATCACAGCAAACTGACCCTGGCGACGTACAACGGACGCACGCTACGGCTCGACTCGCATCTGGCGCAACTGGAGGTGGAACTTGAGAAGATTAGGTGGCACGTATTAGGGTTATGTGAAGTCCGAAGAGAGGGGGAGGACACCATATCTCTCGAGTCAGGCCACCTAATGTACTTCCGAGAGGGAGACCAACAATCTCAAGGTGGCGTTGGGTTTCTGGTAAATAAGTCCCTGGCTGACAATGTTGTAGAAGTGTCCAGTGTGTCGAATAGGGTAGCGTACCTCATCATCAAGCTCACCGAGAGGTACAGCCTCAAGGTGGTGCAAGTGTACGCACCGACCTCGACACACTCGGATGATGAGGTGGAGGTTATGTTCGATGACATATCGAGGGCCCTTCACTTCACTACTAAGACCCATTACAACGTTGTCATGGGGGACTTTAACGCTAAAGTGGGAGTACAAAATTGTAACGAATCGGTAGTAGGATCCCATGGATATGGGATCAGAAATAATAGTGTGCAAATGCTCGTCAACTTCCTGGAACGCGAGGGGCTCTTCTTGATGAATTCCTTTTTCAAGAAAAAGCCCCAAAGGAAGTGGACGTGGCAAAGACCGGGCACTGTGACAAAAAACGAGATCGACTTCATCATGACGGACAAAAAGCATATATTCAGAGACGTCTCTGTGATCAATAGGTTCAATACCGGAAGCGATCACCGACTCGTCCGAGGCTCTCTGAATATTGACTTCAGGGCTGAACGTGTTCGCTTGATGAAGGCCAGGCTCCGACCAACTTTGCTCCAAACTATGATGGGATCTGAAACGTTCCAGTCCAATCTGGAGAACCGATTCGCTGCCGTGGAAACCACAACTGACGTTGACCAGAACCTTGAAAATGTGGTTCGGATTCTCAGGGAAGAAGGTACGAGATTCTGTAAAATGCAACGTAATGGCAGGAAGTCGAAGCTTTCGGAAGAGACTTTAGGGCTAATGAAGAAACGACGTGAAAACCCACCCGTCACTTCGTCAGAGAAACGGATTCTAAACCGAGAGATTAGTAAACGCGTACGACACGATCTTCGGTCCTTCAATACTCTTTCGATCGAAAGAGCGATCGAGCAAAACCGGGAGCAAAAGTGTTTGTACAATCTCTTGGAAGAAGCCACCTGACGAAGTTGACCACAGAAATTGGAGAAGTCGTTGCTTCGAAGCCGGCAGTCCTAACCGAAGTGGAAAACTTCTATGGCCGGTTGTACGCTTCGCATGCATCTCGACCTGATCCCGGAAATGAGGATCCTAGAGCCACTTTAACACGCCACTACAGCGAAGACCTGCCAGAAGTCAGTATTGGCGAAATCGAGATCGCTCTTGGACAGCTCAAAAACGGAAAAGCCCCTGGAGAAGATGGCGTTACAACAGAGTTATTAAAAGCAGGAGGTAAACCTATACTTAGGGAGCTCCAAAAACTCTTTAACGCCGTCTTGTTTGAAGGGAGAACTCCAGAGATGTGGAGTAGAGGTGTGGTCGTCTTGTTCTTCAAAAAGGGAGATAAAACCCTGTTGAAGAACTATCGACCCATTTCCCTTCTAAGCCACGTCTATAAGCTGTTCTCAAGAGTAATCACGAACCGTCTTGCGCGAAGATTTGACGAATTCCAACCACCGGAGCAGGCTGGGTTTCGGAGCGGATACGGCACCATAGACCACATCCACACAGTGCGGCAGATTATACAGAAGACCGAAGAGTATAATCAGCCCCTGTGTTTAGCATTTGTGGACTATGAGAAGGCCTTTGACTCGATCGAGATCTGGTCTGTTCTGGAGTCCCTGCAACGATGCCAAGTCGATTGGCGATACATCCAAGTGATGAGATGTTTATACGAAGCCGCTACCATGTCCGTCCAAGTCCAGAATCAGCAAACAATGCCTATACCATTGCATCGCGGTGTGAGACAAGGGGACGTTATCTCCCCGAAATTGTTCACAAATGCAATGGAGGATATGTTCAAAACGCTGAACTGGCAAGGACGTGGCATCAAAGTAAATGGCGAGTACATCTCTCACTTGCGATTTGCTGATGATATCGTCATCGTGGCAGAAACGCTGCAGGACCTACAACAGATGCTGAATGATCTGGCTGACTCTTCTGTACGCATTGGCCTACGGATGAACTTGGACAAAACCAAGGTCATGTTCAATGAACATGTACTACCGGAACCAATTGCGGTACACGGCGCCGTTCTCGAAGTTGTTCAAAAATATGTCTACCTTGGACAGACATTACAGTTAGGTAGGAAACAACTTCGAGGATGAGGTGGATAGAAGAATTCAGTTAGGTTGGGCAGCGTTTGGGAAGCTACGTCAAGTCTTCATATCGTCACTCCCACAGTGCCTGAAGACGAAAGTCTACAATCAGTGCGTCCTACCCGTCATGACATACGGAGCCGAAACGTGGACACTGACGGTACGGCTGGTTCACAAATTAAAAGTCGCTCAGCGGGCTATGGAAAGGGCTATGCTCGGCGTTTCTCTGCGGGATCGAATCAAAAATGAGGTGATTCGGCAGAGAACCAGAGTCATCGACATAGCCCACCGGATTAGCAAGCTAAAGTGGCAGTGGGCTGGCCATATTAGCCGAAGAACCGATAACCGTTGGAGTAAACGTGTTCTAGAGTGGAGACCGCGTCTCGGCAAGCGTAGTGTAGGACGTCCTCAGGCAAGGTGGAGTGACGATTTGCGTAGGATGGCTGGCAGGAGCTGGATGCGAGCAGCCGAAGATAGAGCAAAGTGGCGTGCAATTGGAGAGGCCTATGTCCAGCAGTGGACTGCGACGGGCTGATGATGATGATGATGAATGATATATAAAATACGTTAGATAAATCCATTATAATTGTTTCATTCTTAAGACGGCTTATTTATTTACTTTTCTACGAGTACATATCTAAGTTTAAATCTATACTAATATTATATAGAGGAAAGGTTTGTTTGTTAGGGTCCAGAACAGCTGGACCGATTTCAAAAAATTTTTCACTGTTGGGAAACTAAACTATTCCCGAGTGACATAGGCTATAAAAAAAGATGATCCGTGCGAAGCCGGCGCGGACAGCTAGTAAAAAATAAACTAACATAAAGCATAGTAGGTATATATATAATTGTAAGAAATCTGTCATCTACATGAAGTTAAGGCTTTTTTATTTTATTATAATATATCTAAGTTTATAAGGTTAAACCGGTTATTAAGTACCAATTTGATTATAATACGTAACCTTATAATTCATGTCTACGTACCGTGGGAAATGTATATTGACAAAAAGATCAAGAAATGAATATGTGAAAGTTTTATAACCAAAACGGATACTTAATACTCGAAGCCTGACAAAAGATCAATGACGCTAATCGATCGACATGCACTGATTAATACGGGCATCGACACTCCCAAACATTGTTTTTTTTTTAAATGGACTGCTTATGTGGCTTGTACAACGTCTTATTACATGATAATAATGATATTATCTCATTTAAGTAAGTACAAGTAAATAGATATAATTTTAATAACCTATTTAAAGACATTGAGATAATAACAATAATTTTGATAATATATTTCCTTCGTTAATGCCGGTTAAACTTCAAAACATTCCTCTCAAAAGAGGATATATACAGATAATATACACCTATCTTGAGAATGGCAGATACAAAATATATAATATACATAATTATATTAAACTTTACAATGATGGCAATCGGTTGGCAACAGTTTATCTTATACACATGGCTGACTTTAAGCACGACACAATAGAAACTCAAGGATTTGCAAATAAACCGGACTTCTCTTATCTATGGTTCCAAAGCTGAAGTATGAAGATCTGTACATTGTCTGTCTTTCTCGCTCTTTAGTTTTGAATAGCTCTAGTGAAAGGGACGGAACGAACATTCTGAAGCTTAAGCTCGTCTCGTGTGAAGTTAGCAATGAGACGGAACTGGTGAGTGCGCTAACTTAACTCATTACATAGGATCTTGTCCTAATGTAGTTGTGATTAAATTTATACACAGAAACAATATTAAACTATAAACGCTAACAATGCTAGCTTACGGTTTAATCAGTACTGAATCAAATGCAAATCAGTGTTAAATGTATTGTATTATACATCTGTTTGGATTCTCGCTACCTGCTACTGACTGGTTCTTTCTTTGGTCGAGTATTTTATATTATTTAAGAAATGCTTTCAAAGTTTAATGGTGATTAAGTAAACAAAAAATAAAAACAAATTATAAAACGGAATCAATAATAACAAAAGGTTTACCGGCACTTTCTATTGAATCACAATAAATACACATTATATGAATAAACTCAGCACAGAAACAATTTCATTAAAATCCAAAGAGGTTTTCATCCCCTAAAGAGATAAAAACTAAGTTCAAATTAAACATATTTCACGCCAATGAAAATTCCCCAATAAACAAACAAGAACAAATGTTACACATTTACTGAAGTTAAATACCAACTTCAGTGAGAAATTTTACTAATTTCCCGCTCCTGAAATAGTCTTACGAAAATCTTTGGTTTAATAAGAGCGCGGAATAGGTAGTACTCAATAAATGAGGTATAATTTCTTCCGCAAAACATAAAGGTCCCATGAACGGAAACAATACCGCCGGGATATCCAAATTCTCCAGGACTAAAGACCTTTTTGTACTCTATTGTGTTACTAGAGGAGGAATAGGCAGTAAACGCAACAAACGACAATGCTACGCAAATTGACAATTGGTCCATAGAAACTCTCACCCTTTCGTATTCTCCTTGGAATATTCTAGGTACTGAATATTCCCTATACAAGTTGTATAAACATTTGTACTGAAATATTTTTTGATGTACGAATATCTGCAACTCTGTATACAGTCTCTTTCAATACCTTTTAATAAAAATTGATTAAGTTAACATATTTATTCGGACCCACGTCGATTTGAATTCACGTCAGAATCTGTACAAAATTTTCATCTATATACTAATATTATAAAGCTGAAGAGTTTGTTTGTTATTTTGTTTGTTTGTTTGTTTGAACGCGCTAATCTCCTAAACTACTGGTCCAAATTGGATAATTCTTTTTGTGTTGGATAGTCCATTTATCGAGGAAGGCTATAGGCTATATAACATCACGCTGCGACCAATAGGAGCGAAGAAACAATCGTAAATGTGTAAAAAACGGGGGAAATTATTTATCTTTGAGGGCTTCCGTTGCGTGCGCTGCGAAAACGGTTCAAGATACACAAAAAATATGTATGAAAGATTTTTTCTCTTTTAATGATCTAAAAAAAAGTCCGCGACAGTATATGATACCATCCTTATAATTTACGCAGAAGTTCTTTAATAACAGAAATTGACGCAGACGAAGATCAAGACGAAGCCCAAAATCACTATTCCACGCAGACGAAGTCGCGGGCACAGCTAGTATTTAATATTCTGTATTAAGAGCAATTGGCAAACCGGCATTTTTTCCAACACTCAAATAAATATCCAAAAATGAATCTTCCCGCTTAACGTTATTGCAATTAAAAATGTACTTTACATTTTTCAAATTTAAATTCTTGCCCGAAAAATAGTTAAACCCGGTTTATTCAGGTTTCTGTTAAAAGAGGTCGGATGCAGGTAATTCGGGTAATCCGGCATTGTTTTTGTATTATTTTTCTGAGAGCTTTATTGGGAGTGCTCTCGCGGATTTGACCCAAAAACTTGGCCGTTTTTATCTCTTTTTTGCTCTTGTACCTTCTTTACTTATTCCCGAAAGCTATTTAACTTTTTGGGAATCCGACTTTATCTAATAATATAGATATTTATATTATTTATCAACATTTTTATTTAAAAATATATAAAAAAGTTTTATTGGTAATATGCAAAATCAAATTTCAATTTTGGCCTTTAAAAGCCCTTATGAAGGTCAGAAGATAGTAAGATACCAAAAACCTCAATAAACTCAATGAGGTATCATGATTTGATATGTAGGTTCGATATGTAGAGACAGTTCATATAATTATGTACCTAAATGTATTAACTTAGTACCTAATGTTATTTATTACTAAACATCAAAACCGTCAAAATCTAAGCTACAACAATATATCTCTAAAACTAATGATAATAAAGTAGACTTTAGGTAGTACATAATTACACTTACACCCGTTTAAATATTCCTTGAACATTCAAAGCAGACATTGTTACAAAGTACTTCTTAAAGAAGCTAAACCAAAAAATGTAAAAAAGTAGTAATTCTTACACCAGACCGTTTCTTAAGAATCCTTTTATTGCGGACTTCTACATTCTTGCAATATTAACTTAAACTGCTCTGCACTTGAAAATACAATGATATTTTTATGAGGAATAACTCTATTTTCAAGCAGTTTTAAAAAAGGCAAGCATAAAGGTTAACTTCTATTATAGGGCAATTTTTGAGCGTTTGAGACGTCGTCATTGTCGTCTACACCTATATCTATAATGATTGCAAATAATATTATTTAGTATTAATCGAAATAGTATTTGTACCAGTACCAGGGGATAATATCACTTAAATATTTGTTACTTATTGACTCTGTTCTTAAATATAGATGTAAACGACAATGATGGAGTCTCAAACGCTCGAAGATCCGCCCATTACCACATTTCTAGAAAAATCTTTTGAATGAAAAATCCTTGGACTGTACCAAATGCTTAATATCAAGGATGAACTACTTTACGACTTCCAAACTCATTAAAAACTTTATGAGATGACCTTTACATTTTATGGCACGGCATTATACCTACCGAGTTGAATTTTGTATTATCCAACATCAAATTAAACGTAGTTGTAGGATTTTTACCAAATATAATTTGATGAAAAACTCCAGACATATCAAAGGCGCCTACGCGGCATTTTTCAATATTAATTGAAATTTTTTCGATGGAAATACCAGAAATGTCAACGACGTACAGAAATCTCATTTTCTCGTATCACATATCCACATTGCATGAAGATTAATCTTTTCAGCAATTCCGGTTAAGATGTGAAGAAATTATATCGTATACGTATATACTAGGTTTTGCCCGCGACTTCGTCGGCATACTTTTTAACCCCGTTTGGAGGTTAATTTCAATAAAATACTAAGCACATCTTCCATCCATTCTGTTAACGAATATTTATGAAATAAATCGGACCAAGGAATTACGCTGAACCATACAAAATTTACACCCCCTTTTTCACCCCCTCAGGGTTGTATTTCGGAAAATCCTTTCTTATCTAATGCCTACGTCATACAAAGAACACACTCTCCAAATTTCAGACGTCTACGATGAGCAATTTACGGTGATAGCGTATCCGTGCGCCAATGATGCTTTATGTCAATGCATTTTACCTTCTTATTATGTCAAATTTTGATAAAATTACGGCATCTAAAGATGAAAATACAGTGCAGTAGCGCGCTGGGCTAGACGCAGAGTAGGCACTCCGTAAAGTCTTGACGTTGAGCCAAATGTAATGCACGCCCATGTACATATACTCCGTTGTTATGCGCTTGTTTTTAACTGTATGCTCTACCAAGGGCGTGCTTTCCATATAGGCACAATGGTATAAATGTATGAGGTGCCTACCCTAACGTAATACATGCTCACTGCACGCGCCTGTCCTCTACAAATTGCGTTTATTTAACTAACGATTCTTAGCAAGCACAAAGCAATTAATATCTTTAAACATTAACAGACTAGACGGTCTAAGTAATTCCTGCCTCTATTAATCTTAGGCGAATTAATTGGTTAAGATAATTGCTGTATAGTGAATTTATCATGTCGGCGGACGCCATTTTGTCTGTTGTAATGTTATTGTGTTGTATGAATGTGCACTGAGCCTTAAAACAATAAACACGTCAGTTTACACGTAATTTTGAAACTGTTAGAAAACAAATGCTTAAGTACATATTTTAGACATTTCAAAAGGTGTACTTATAACGTAACGTACACTTTTGTAGTTTTTTTAAGTTTTTGATATTACCTACAATATAAAGAAAAAATAATCCGGCCGGTGGAATAGGGTTTAACCATCTCTAATAAATAATTAAAAATAAGGATTTAAATAGTCTATAACTAATGCCAATTACTTACAGATATTTATAATGTTTATAACAATGCGGACGCCGTATCCTTTTAATCGTATAATCACTCTTTCTGTCCTCCGGCCAGAAAGCGCCAACTTTCTGGCCGCTGCGCTAAATGAAATTGCCGCTTTCTGGCTTCGTCGAACAGAAAAATAGTATACTGACCTCGGCCAGTAAAATAAAAAAGCCTCAGATCACATTTTTGTCAACCTCGGCTTCGCCTCGGACGACAATTACATGCGATCTGATACATTTTTTATTTTACTGGCCTAGGTGCGTAATACACTACTAATTAAAATAATTTAGTTAAGTGATTATACGATTAAAAGGATACGTAACAGAACACGTGTCTTTGTTACTATTTTCCATAATGTTACTCGTATATCTGTGTACCTGAGTATAGAATGCAAATTTTAATACTGAATTAAAGAGGTAGATACTTAGTGCGTGAAATAAAATTAAAAAACAATACCGAACTTCGACGCATTTGCATTCATAATTCAAAAACATTCAAATATTAAACAACTCCTTAATAGGGTTTTTGACTATTTTTTA
This sequence comes from Polylopha cassiicola, assembly GCA_038024825.1. Classification (NCBI taxonomy): domain Eukaryota; kingdom Metazoa; phylum Arthropoda; class Insecta; order Lepidoptera; family Tortricidae; genus Polylopha; species Polylopha cassiicola. The sequence goes on from CP149059.1 coordinate 8,283,157, forward strand.
ATAATCGTTTTAAATTATTCTTTATAGCATAATAAGCTTATTTCATTAATATTTCCGGGAAATCATCTGTATTATGAGTAAAAATCAATGTTTAAGTTTAAATTGCGAGAACCCCGGCAAAAACGCTGTTTCTGTAATGGCGCCGGTCTCGTGACAGGCGTGACGTCACATTCAAGTAAACAGAGTTAATAACATTTGTGAATCAGTACATTTCATCGACTTTCTTCAAATTTATTGAATACAATGGTCTATAAGTGGTGTGTAGTGCCACAATGTACAAATACTTCGATAAAAAGTCCAGAGAAAGTGTTTATTTCTGTACCAACCAATCGCAAAAGGCGAAAAATGTTTCTACAACTAGCTCGAAGAGATCCAAATGCCATTCAACCACACTCAAATGTCTTTATGTGCGAAGATCACTTTGATGTAAGTATCACTTAACTTTATACAGTATACCAGATAGCAGATAGTAAAATATCTGTAATGGATAAAACAAAATAACATCTTTCATTTCTAACCTCTAAAATGTGGACTTAGATTTCTTAGAAGATCCTTAATTTTAAACGCTACATTGTACACTTCACTCTATTCAATTTCAGATGGAAAAAGACACAATTGAATACATGAAGTACAAAATGGGCTTCAGTCAGAAGATATTTCTCACGGATGAGGCTGTGCCAACTCAATTTCACTGTCAAGAGGATCGCAAGCTGTATTATAGATTGTTTGGAAATTGACATACAAAAACCTTCAAAAGCTGTTCATCAGGCACTGACATGGTCGGAGTACAAAAAGGGAATACTTCAAAGTATTTAATATCCTGCACACCAAAGGCGTGTAAGAGAATTTCATATGCTTAAGCAACATTCAGTGATGAATACTAACATACTTCGTGTTCTTGATCATGTCATCATCATTGCAAGTACCCTTACAAATTTGCAGAATTCTCTATTTAACACAACTTTGTGCCTTCTAATAAGAGTATTTATTGTATGTATAAAATCAGCCACCTATTTTATATGTAAATTGTAAGTGCAGCAACTAAAGTTCTCTTCTTTAGAAGCTACACTGATAATACCCTTAAATAATGTAAAATAAAAGAAATAATAAAGCTCGAAATTATTTTTTATTTAATTATTACACACTGGTGTTCTGATATAAAATAGGAAAAATTTGATATATTTTAGAGTAGTCCCTACTCTAGACAAAGTAGATTTTTTCCAATAACACTCCACTGAAGTGCATGAAGGATCCTCAGAACGACGATGGGCCCACATTAAAAAAGCAACAGCATGCTTGCACCCTCCAGCTGAAGCCGCACAGTCATGGCACTGACAGCTGATAATTTCGCAGTCGCTTTCATTTACAATTATAGTAAAATTGTATCCTTTGGCTCGTACTTTGTGCTTAGGGCACATCTTACACTCAACTGTACAAATTCCACGAACATAACCAATCGCTTCGTCGCCATATTATGATTGTCGTGCAGACCTGTAAAACAAAAGCAAAAATCATGACAAAAGGAGTTTTCATCAACATAACCTAAAATTTGCTCTTAAAAAACTTCCAAACTTAATACAATACAAAATACTTAATACAAAATAAATAATTTGTATTTGTACTTACACTGCTGTTTTAACATTTTTAAGTTCCGCAGCATAGTAATCAGCATAATTTTTAAAGAAAAGTGCTACCATAAATGCATCTATCTTTGGTAGGTTGCTGTTGTCAGCCTGTACTAAATTTGCCTAAATTTTGGGATTCGGTACGAATATTATAAAATGTATCAAGTAAATATTCCTTCAGAAAACACTCAAACATCTAATATAACAGCGATACAACACGAATTACGAACTAGACTTAGTCATGGAAGCAATGTTTACTTGCGTGTGACGTTGCAAGAATCTTAACCATTCACAGAGCGTTGACCGTCACAGATAAGACTTCAAAAAATATTATATTTTATTTCGTGTAATCTGCAAAAAATATACATTTTTTTGTCTAAAATAAAGTGAAATATGTTAATTTATGCTATTTTCTGATATGATGACCACAATTTGGGATATATTTTTAATGTTGTCAAACACCCTATTACTTACAGCACGATTCAAAATCTCTGTCTTGCCGCAATATTTTGTCCGAAATAATCTAAAATGGCTAAAATTTCTCAACAAACTTTGCCTTGTAAGTGATAAATTATTTGTGCCCGAGGGGTGGCGTTCATGTTAGACGTTGTAGACAACTTGGCAACGTTCCTAGATAAAGGTTCATTTGCAAGCCTTAGGAACACTTAATAGAATTATCAAACTTGTTTTTGGTTCCAATGGGCTTTCTTTTAGCGCGGCGGATTTTTTCGCTCAAAACAGTCCTTTTTCAGAACAGGCCAAAAACGGATTAATGTTTCCATGTACATTGAATAAGTTTTCTATATTATGTATAGATTTATGCTTCATAATAATATGTGAAGGTGTAGGAGTTAGCTTAAATCTGTTTTATTGGTAGGTAGGTTTTGCTGTAAGGAATATGATGGTGTGCATAACTCAAACCTTCAAGTTTTTGACTTAAATTGGTAAAACGGGGATGCTTACCGTGCGGGTAAGACGGGCAGAAGCTATATAATAATATATAAGACTAGCTGTCCGCCCTGGCAGCGCACGGATCATCTTTTTTTTTATCACTCGGGAATAGTGTAGCTTCTCAACAGTAAAAGAATTTTTGAAATCGGTCCAGCCGTTTCGGAGATTATTCAATCCAAACAAACAAACCTTTTTTCTTTATAATATTAGCAGGTACTAATAAATAAATATGAATTGAAACATAACAAACGATAAACGAAGTTTTCACAACGCCAATAGAGGCGTATAGTAATCCCAAAAAATATGTACCTATCCAATTTGTAGATAATTCTTTTTCAACGAGTCTGGATTTAAATATAAGAATTGTTCAATTCAGCTTTTTACTATCTCCAGTAAAAATAAATCAGAAAAATATTGCATTAGTCGCTTTTAGATCAAGCTAGCTTTACAATAAAATATATATCAACGTAACTTAATATTATTTAAAGGAACAGGGAGCATAAAGTGTATTTTCCAATAAAAGGATAGAATAAAGTAGCTTATGGAACCCTCCTTAAGCTGTTCTGTCAAATATTGCCCATCGTATCGACAGAGTTTAACGAAGCGATGAAATCGACGCTAAATAAAGCGCTGACGTTTCCCGTCGTACAAGATTTCTCGTAAAATCATAATATATGAGGACTTCTTTTATGATATTCTTTAAACATACAATTTTAGCATTTCCCGACGGCAGCGGTTGGTGACCCCTAAGGAGAATCTGGTACATATTTACCCCAAATTCAATATCGCAGATAAAAAAACACACATCGCGAATTTCTCAACAATAACACCTGCTAATTAGTATCGTTGTTCATTATTATAATGCAACGCTCGTTACGCAAGGACGCAATTAATGTGTTCAACCGCTAATAAAATGTGCGTAAAAACTAAAAAAGCGGCCAGGTTTACTTGAATGCAACACGTCTTTCCTAGCAACAGTTACGCAATACCCCGTTTTATTTTTCCAAAATGTTTACACCCGCTTTTTCTATCCGCTCTATAAAAAAACAAAACTTTTACGGCATCCCGCGCGGTGTTATCAAACGACTGCTTTCAGCTACTACTTTACACTCGCCGTGAAAACATTTTCGAACGAGTCCAATCGATTTTCGACTTAGTGGCCTTGCAGCAACGCCGGGACGTTTTCAAACGTATAATACACATATTTTAAAACATTATCGATTCACACTTACCTGGCCAGCATGGAGGACGTCCAAAAATATGGTAAAAACACTAATAAAAAGCACGGCGCGCGACATTTTTGCGGCCGCGGAGAAGCGTTTCGAAACCAGACTGCGACTAGCGTTCGAGTTGGACGCCAGAAACCTGCGTACTAGTGACGGTAAAGCACCATGCCGTTGCCGTACCTAGCGTGGTATAGATCGACCCTCCCGGGAGGGAGAGGGACGGCGCGCCTCCGCCGCGGGAGAGAGGGAGACAGAGTAGGGAGGACCACGCACGCGCACCGCGGCTCGAACGCGTGAGGGCTAAAACGGAGCGAATGTTGTCGTCTAGCTTTGTCTGGATTTCCTGATGATGCATCAGTTTTTGACAAGCAATGCGAATTTGGAGTGTGATAGAGTACATTGGCCGGCGTCGAATTGATGGCCGCCGGTAGTCAATTCTCCCTGCCCACTCGGACACTGCCAAATTGAAGCATTTAAGTGGTCGAGCCACTGCAATCGTGACTCACCGTTTTATATGAAAATGAATTCATAAATGCGAGGGACACGTAATGAATGGAAAGAAAGTAATGATAGCGATCTCTTTTTAATTATTCTGATGGGTTTGTAGGTGATGTTTGTGGTATAATATTATAAAAATAAGAATCATAATACATATTATTATAATCTTCTTTTTTTGAACGTATAAGTACCTACTTACTTAGGTAGTTAGTAGGTGCTTAGAGTAAAAGAGTAAAAGACAATAATTATACGAAAAACGGTTTCAAGTTAGTTTCAATTATTTAAGTTTTTTTCAGGTTTGTGGCAGGGTTCAGGGGTCTACTGCATCCTTGGAATCACGCGCGTGCAGTGGGCAATGCATGCATATATGGCGCCAGGGTAGGCACTCCATAAATTTTTGACATTGTGCCTATATGGAATGCACGCCCTTGCTTGGAATGCCGTGAAGAATGTGAATGAAAATTTCAGCAGATCGTCTTAAAATCTGTTCATAATATCTAGTTCAGAAGGTTACGTATTTCTTTCAAATAAGTAAGCCGTAGAGTTATACATTAATTAGTTAAAAAATCTCACATATAAACTGGTCACTACCTTGATTCATAATTGAATATTACTACGTATAGCTTCTAATTACGGTATGATAGTTTAGCACTTCTATTAAGTAGGTAAACAAACCAAGTAGTGCGGGATGAGTTTACCTAAGGTGATAAACCCATTAGCTGAGCGAAGCTAACAATTCCACAAGTGGTATTACCTTGCCGGCTATTTTCAAACTATTGTCGCCTCAGTCGTGCTACGATTATGGAATCTGTAATGGTTCCGAAATGTCTGCCAATAAAATAAAATACGCGCGTTTATAGTTGTTTCATTTCAATATTTCATATAATGTAATTTAAATATAAGGTAGTTTGCATAACTGTATAAATCACTTTAGCGTTAGACTATTGTCAGCTCAGTCGTGCTACGGTTATGGAAACTGTAAAGAATCCGAAACGTCAGCAAATAAAATAAAATAAAATACGCGAGTTAAATCCGTTAATAGTTGTTTCATTCGAAAGATGTTTTGTCATAAAATTAAGTTAGAAAAGATTGGATACTAATTCTACGCAGACGAAGTCACGGGAAAAGCCACTCCTTTATCTGAGACGCCGTCATTAATCTGAAAACCGATTTCCTCTTGATCATGTCTTTCTCGGCTGGTACAGTCAGCATCATATATCCTAGCAATAAGTGCTTAAATTTATTCAAGTCTCCATTTTAGAATGAAACAACTAAGACGGATTTAACTCGCGTATATTATTTTATTAGCTGATTAGAAACCTTTACAGATTCCATAATCGTAGCACGACTGAGCTGACAATAGTCGTATGCTAAGTCTTAGTCTCTATTGTCTAGGGGTTAGAGTGTGTTTCGACTTTGACAACAGACATAATAAATTATACTTGATGTTACCTGTACAACCCCATATAAATAAACAAGATTTCACAAATTTTCCATCGTTTTATAAAAAATATTTTTACCCCGCATCGTACGTCGCGTTTTGTTTGCATAATTTTCTGTTTATCATATATCAAAGGCCTTGCTAGATACAATCTTGTGAAGCCATGTTTTTGCATTAGGAATAAATTTGCGTGAAAACACAACAAGGGTTCCCCTGTCTCTGAGGACTACGGGTCTCTAAGTTCTTGCTTATAGGTGGTTTACAGGACCTAGTATTTATTTTCATTTTACGATGTAATTTCCAAAAGCTCCGTGAGTACTAAAACGTAAGGTTTAAACATGCTAATACGTAAGGTTTTTGCCGCGCGAGAAAAAATCTTTCAAATTCCTTCTTTGACTCATTGCTACTCAGAATTAGCCGTTTTCTAATATATGTTATTTTTGCTTTTTGTTGTGTATAATTTTAATTTTAATGTCACAATATTTTTTCATTGTAAATAGATAAGTGTCCTAAAAAAGCGACTTTCTACTGAGTTTCATGCGGCGTTTCTTCTCAGTAATGATGGTCTTTCCGAAGCGCTAATAACGCCCCCTATTAGTTTTTGCGTGAAATGTAACTTTAGTATTTCATAATTCAGAATAGGGTAGTTTTTTTTTCAAAAAACTGTATAAATCACTTTAGCGTTAGACTATTGTCAGCTCAGTCGTGCTACGATTAAGGAAACTGTAAAGAATCCGAAACGTCAGCAAATAAAATAAAATAAAAATACGCGAGTTAAATCCGTTAATAGTTGTTTCATTCCAATGTGTAATAACCGCGAAGGCATCAGAAATTAATATGTTATTTTATTTAGATAACATTAATGAACCCCATAATTAAGAACGAAGCTTAAACATAAATAAATTTGTATATTAGGTACCTGTATATAATTTTGAAAACACCAAAACCGTTGATCGGACAAACCTGAAACTTAATGCAAGGTGTGTTATTTATTTATATTAGTACGCTTAATAAGAAATGTTTTTTTTTTTTAATTCTACCCCTAATGGGATGAAAAAGTTTATATGAGACAACATGATTCTTTATTCTAATTTATTTCACATTTAGTAATATTATAACGTATAGACATTTCAATTTTAATTTCGTTTTATTCTAATTCACCAAACGGGGTTAAAAAGTGCAAGGAAGTCTCGGACAAAAGCTAGTAAATATTTAAAAATATAACATATATTTAAAATGACAGCTAGTCATTTCAGTTTAAATGTCAGGTCCGACCGGATATGCCAGCACTGATCGCCGTCATCAACCCTCCTGCATGAGTAATAGCTTTTGAACCCAAAAAAGGGGTGACACCTTCCATTATGTACCTATGTATAAATTCTTTAGTAAATTATGAATAACTAGCTTCTGCCCGCAACTTCGTCCGCGTGGAACACCTTTTTTGCAGTCGATTAAAAAGTAGCCTATGTCCTTTCTCAGGCTCCAGACTTCCTTTGTACCAAATTTCATTGAAATCGGTCCAGTAGTTTTAGCGTGAAAGCGTAACAGACAGACAGACAGAGTTACTTTCGCAATTATAATATTACTAGCTTCTTCCCGCGACTTCGTCCGCGTGGAACTCCTCCTTTTTTGCAGTCGGTTAAAAAGTAGCCTATGTCCTTTCTCAGGCTCCGGACTTTCTTTGTACCAAATTTCATTTAAATCGGTCCAGTAGTTTTATCGTGAAAGCGTAACAGACAGACAGACAGAGTTACTTTCGCATTTATAATATTAGTTAGGACTAGCTTCTTCCCGCGACTTCGTCCGCGTGGAACTCCTCCTTTTTTGCAGTCGGTTAAAAAGTAGCCTATGTCCTTTCTCAGGCTCCGGACTTTCTTTGTACCAAATTTCATTTAAATCGGTCCAGTAGTTTTATCGTGAAAGCGTAACAGACAGACAGACAGAGTTACTTTCGCAATTATAATATTAGTAAGGAAGTAAGGATAGTAGGGATAAGAAAGTAACATACAGTAAGTAGTAGTAAAGTAGGTAGGAAGTTAAAGTTGTTTCATTTTGATGTGTAAAAACTGCAATGGCATCAGAAATTATTTTGTGGTATATCACTAGGTACATAGTATAAAACAAAGTCGCTGTCGCTGTCGTTCCAAATGCTTAAATCCTTAAAACTACGCAACGGATTTCGGAGCAGTTTTTTTAATAGTTAGAGTGTTTCAAGAGGAAGGTTTATAGCATCCGTGTGAAGCCGTGGCGGGTCGCTAGTTTCGTATATAGTCGAGTTTAATATGCTACGAGGTAACGTTTTATTCCAAGCCCTGAACATTTTAGGCACACTGATTCCATTTTGGTAGTTTGCAAGTCATATCCGTTCGGGATAGAGGTTTAACAGAATTGTGCTGGATGCCCTTTGTTCTAGACTAGAACAGGAAATCTTGTTGTATCCACAAAGCAATATGTGAACAACAATGTAGATTCTAAGTGGAGCTGCAACTCTTTCATATCAGGATTGTGAGATTAAAAATTGAAATTTGCTATTTTACTTATGTGTGTAATAAGTTTACCTACTGTAATTATAAATGAGCCTACTCGGCGAAATTCATACCTTTACTAGTAGTATTTAAATGAAAAAGTTCCATACAAAATGTATGAAAATTCGCTAAAGTCCTTTAAAGTCTTTGTTAGACTATCGTCAGCTCAGTCGTGCTACGATCATAGAAGCTTAAATTAAATACGTTGAGACTTAGTTGTTTCATTCCAACATTTTTTTAATAGTTTTAAAAACGAGAAAATATCACGTTTGTTGTAAGTGATTTTATTATTTTAAGTCTTGGTATCTAAGGATTTAACATTTTTCTTTCTATTATACCTTTAATCTTTATCCAATACGGCCACTCTAGACGGTTAGGTATAGATCAGAGCTAGACTATAGATTTTAAAGATTTTTTAAACTTAATTAACCTTCCATTAGACCCTTCGCTAATTACGTTTCACCTTAATTAGAAATAACAACGAAAAAGCAATCGCTTTGTTTTACGAGATTGCTTTTTGCGAGAGTTCTAACTTTGACTCTTTACTCTTTTGTGATTTGATATTGTTTTTCAATCGTATAGAAGCATATTACATTTTAATTAGGTACCTACTTTAATAAAAAAATAAAAAATATCTTTCGACAATTCACACCAATTGATCTAGTCCCAAACTAAGCGAAGCTTGTACTACCCATAGTACCCATACTTGACAACGGATAAACATACATAAATACATATAAGACATCCAAGACTCAGGTACCAGTACCAGATGCCAGTACTCATCATATTGCAACCTCCGGTTTCGTAGTTAGGGCCTCTGACCACTACACCAACAGGCCGTCGAAGCCTAGAGGTTCCTACTGAGTGCTCAGGATTAACGTTCTTTTAATAATTGTGCTTTATACCATACTAGCTTCTGCCCGCGACTTCGTCTGCGTATGATTAGTATTTTACACTATATCGTTATAAAATATAGCCTATATGTTGTTCTGATGTATAAGCTATATTGTGGTAAAGTTTCATTCAAATCCATTCAGTAGTTTTTACGTGAAAGAGTAACAAACATCCATACATCCATACTTACAAACTTTCGCCTTTATAATAGTAGTAGGATTTTGCAGGCTATTCTTCACAATACGTCCCCGTGAGTTATTTAATATCGAATTCAACGGGATGATTACTTCATAGAACCTAAGTTTGATTTTACAATTTTGATGAACATAAAATTAATACCTATCGGAAATTATCCAGGTTATAATTACATATTTTTTATTGGAATAAAACAACAAATTATATCCGATTTAACTCGCGTATTTATTTCTTTCCGAAAACTTCGCAGTTCTTATATTCGTAGCACGTCTATGCTGACGATAGTTTAACGCTAAACTTTAGCGTTAGTCTAACGATAAAGTTGACGGTAAAGCTGACGACATCTCCTAGGGTTACATACATACAGTGGCGGATTTACTAGCAGGCTGAGTAGGCTGGAGCCTAGGGCGGCAGATTTTAGGGGGCGGCAAATTTGGCCCAAACATTTTATTTTGTCTTACAGAAATAAAATAAAATTATATACCTACACAAAGAACTTTGACCCATTTATTAAATTAAATACGTATATTATGATTGTGAACTAAACTAGCATATGAGGTAAATGGGGGCGGCAAAAATTGAATAGGTAGCCTACTGGCGGCAAATTTGTAAATCCGCCACTGCATACATACATGTATATCTAGATACCTATGTAAATTCTAAAGTAGGAAATGAAGTCCTAAGACAAATTACTCAAAACAATTAACTAACTATTCAATTGACCCGACAACTACATCGATGCATCCCAGTGACAGCCACTGATTTACCAAACCAATCAAATCGACTCAAAGCAAACACTGACAGAATCACAAATCAATTACGAACGTATCAATCTATATTACATCTTAAACTGTAGTGATAAGGTTTCTTTTACATCGTCTTAAAAGGGGATAGACTGAGTTTTTATGTAAGATTGAACTTTATTGAAACAACTTTGAGTTTCTTTTTGATTGTTTGGTTTGCTAGACGATTATGACTGACTGAAATTCGCAGTTTGACGTTATCGTGGATTCGTAGACTATTTGCTAGTGGAGATAGGAATTCAATGTTAAAGATTATCACTTAATACGAAATAACATGTCATAATATGGTGTCTTTTATTCTGAGATAGTTGTGAATTTCGAGACGAATTGTAAACTTGTGAGGTGGAGAGACCCGCATAATATAAGTCAATCAGTCTCTAAGAATTTCCATTGTGTTCACGTATTTCTATTGGTATGATTTAATCTTCGAATTTATGTAACGTAATTAAAAAAGGTTTTTGTAGGTTTATATTTGTATATAAAGACGAACCAGGCTTAGGTAATAACTGACATATCACCGCAGGGCCTAAACTATAAAGGCTAGAAACTTGAAATTTTGCACTGGGGTGCCTTTTATAACGTAGGGGAGCATTAAACAAGGTTTTTAGAGATTTTAGCCCCTACGGAGACAAAACGGGTGCTTATCGAGCGTAGACGAAGTCGTTGGTATAATATAGTATAGGTACTTTGAATTTCGGAAAAGACGAGAGTTCTTATCACAATTAAAGGCTTAAAAAAATAGGATGGAATTTTAATACTGAGCTGCCCGCAGCAGAAGTCGTACTGACTTCTGCATAGACGAAGTCACAGGAAAACAACAATATATACTTACTCTGCTACGAATATGGCCACTACGAACTTTCTACTGCAATAAAGTATTTCAAACGAAGTTAGAATTGTTTAATCCAAAATAATGATCAACAAAGTTGTGTCCTTCAACTTTTAATTAAATATATTATTTTAGTAGGTTTAATGTTTTGCGGGCAAGGCTGTGATATTTCGAGCGGTCGGAATATTTTTAGGCTGTGATATGGTTTATTGGTCCCGAGGGGCCACTTTGTCATTACGCTACCTATCTTTTTCAACATAAAGCGGTAAGAAAAGATAAAATTTATTTTGGTAACTTATACGGTCCTTGGATTTGGTCTCGTTAAAATATAAGGGTAGGGAACCACTTGCTTTTTCATATTATAGGTAGGTAAGTAGCTACCTAATAGCAGAAGTACCACAAGCTATTAGGTACTATCAACTGTGCTGGCGATGTTACACCTTTAAGGCAATAATCGCTTGAACGACCCTGGTACCTGGCGGCTGTGTGTGAAGCAACAAGTGCAAGTAATTTTTTTCTAAAATGGCGTACCCCGAAAGCATCCGATAGTACCTGAATTATTTTTCTGATATGTACTTACCTATGTTTGTTTCTCCGTTGCCGCGTTTCTAGTATCTACAGTACAAGCTTTGCTGTGCAATTGCAATAGGTACTTAGTTTGGGAGTAGATTAATTTGTGTGAATTGTTCAAAGATGTTTAAAAACCACATTTTGGAACATTTTTATTTTTAATTGTTTATGATTCGGCATTGATAAACATATACAACCATATCTTTTCTACCACCTGCCCCTATTAAAAAAAAAATCAAAACTGCGGTTATAAGTTCGGGTCAACTAGTATTAAGTAGACCATTCATAAAATTGAAACGTCAGTTCAGTTGCATTATCCTGTTTTTTAAAGTTACACTTTTTCGTATAATTTATACCCTTGGAGTGTTATACGCATGTTGCTGAACCAGCCAAATAGCGACTTGGCAGCTCAGACCACACTATATAAAGTTTCAAGAGGTCTTGGCCTACTTTCGAGATTTAATGAGGAAATTCAACAACTTCAGCCAAAGACGGACTTAAAATTGTAATGTAACAATATAGAGCAGATACGAAATCAATTCTTAGTTAAGTACCTACCTATTATTTTTTGATGCCTTTGCAGTTATTACACATTCTAATGAAACATCTATAACGGATTTAACTAGCGTATTTAATTTTATTTTGTTTACTAAACTTCCCATATTCGTAGCACGGCTGAGCTGACGATAGTTTAACGCGAAACTTTCATTTTAATGTGTAATAACCGCTAAGGCATCAGAAATCATAATTTAGAAGAAAAAGTTTATGTTTAGGTAGATTTGAATTACTTACCAATACAATTTGTCTATTGAGTTTTCACCATTTCCCAATTCTTTTGAGTTCTGTTTTAAACTTATACAAACAAGTAAATAAAAATAAAAATCAATTTTCCTTTTAACTGACTGCCGACTGCAAACACCAAAATTTCCATGAACTTTCAAAGAAAAAAAATCTTTGAAGTTCACGGTTAACGAAGCTTCGTACTTAGGTGTATAAAGAACATATTTCCGGGAATCGTTACAAACAAGGGGATAGAATAATCTGGAAATTTCCGTGTTCCCCTAGCTCCCTCAGCACCCCTATGACCATTAATCCACCCCGTCGGCATTTCTAAATGCCACCCGACTAGTGACGAATTTGGTATTTGTTATCTATTTACTACTAGTCACTAGTGGTCCCGGCAGACTTCGTCCCGCCCGGCAAAGAATCGATTTAAGTATCCTATGTCCTTTTCCTGGTTCTGAGCTACCTCCCCGCCAATTTTCAGCCAAATCGGTTCAGCCGTTCTCGTGTTATAAACGGAGTAACTAACACGACTTTCTTTTATATAATATAAGATAATAAGATAGATAGATATTGTTAGGTTGATTAAGTTTGAATGTGAGATAGGTCGCGGTTTTTAGGCTTTGTACTCAAAGGATAAAAAGGAACCCGTAAGTCTCCGTTGAAAATTTTTGATCATCACTCCTTTACTAGAGAGTTCATATCTCGCCATATTTTGTTACTCCATTTAAGAGTCTAACTCTGCATAGTTAAATTTGAATTCATGTACGTATTTCGAGTTAAATCACTTTTCCAGTAAAGATGAAATTTGTATTTCTATAGCCGCTATTTAATAACAAATGGATAAAATAAATATTTATGGATTTTTTACCTTTTTTTGTAGATAACAGTATGAAACCCCTTTGTGTGAAAGTCCGACTCGCACTTGGTCGGTTTTTTGGAATGGTTGCACTTTCATTTGTAACGTTTGTACACATTTAACATTAGTGAAAACTAATTATTATTTTAAGTATTTTCTAATAGTATTTGTAGGTACACCAACACGTTATTGATAATCACACATGTAGGGCTAAACAATGTGAAGATTGTTGGTTGTTAGCAAATTGTTTAAATATAAGTTACCTACTTTTTAAAGTAGGGTGCGTCGGGGTAAGGTTGAACGAGATTTCGATGAGATAAACCATGTTTTTCTAAAGCCTCATAATTTGAATCGTATGAAGCTGACGTATATGAAGTGATGTTTTTAGAAAAGTTAATGAATGGTTCTTCCTATCTTTCCACAAATGGGCCTGATTGATGGTGTTTTTCATGTATAAAAACGATGGCAAAGTTAAACTTATTGCAAAAAAATCGTGGGGTAAGATGGAATGATGAGGGGGAAGATCGATATAGTTCTTAAAATCTTTAATATCCATTGTAGGTCCATTTGGATTATATGCACCGAAAGCATATTTTTTTCTCTATTCAAATATATAAATACATTTTGAAAATATCTAGTTTTAACTACCAAAATGAAGTTTTGTTAAATATAATATTTCAGTCTTACCCCACTTTGTATTCAGATGATATGCGGTTCTCAACCTTTTCTTTTTATATCCTAATATTTAAATTTTACTACCATGTACACAAAAAATGTAATCATTTCTTTATTTAAATAGACAAGTAGTTAAACTAACTAAATATATTACAACTTTTATTCAAAATCTTTTTTTTTTACACATGTTTTCATGAGTTTTGAATATTCACTACTCATGAACGAATCATACAGTTTGACAACCCCTGACTTTTACTATGGGTTTCATAATCGGGGTAAGTTGGAAAAGAAAATATTGCCGTCTTGCCCCTGGCTTTTACAAGCGGTGTAAGATTGAAAAATATAAAAACTCCAAAAATATAAAAGATATGCAAAATCGGATTTTATGTATCAACTAAAAAAAAATTATCTATAACACGTATCAAAAAAACATATTTTTAACTTGCGTGTAGAAGAAACTACGGAACGTGGGGGAAGATTAAAAAACGCATTTATCGCTCAAAAACATACCTTGTCGAAAAATTGCAAAAAAAACATATGCCCTCACACCTGACGATTATCGCTGACTGAGATAAGGAGCGCAATGAAATTACCTACAAAACTCTGTAGTCAGTGTTAAAAAATATGCACGGAATAGGCAGCTATGAGGGGTTTTTCATCTTACTCTGTTTTTCATGTTACCCCGACGCACCCTAGTCGAATAAAACATTGCACTAAGAATCTGACTACTAGCGACATCTCTTAGAAACTTAAAGCAACCTTTCCTTTTATACTTTACTCGTACGTACAGCGCGGGTAGAGTTGTCAAGCGTTTGGATACAGCCGGACAGAGGTAGACTTTTCGATTGCGTGTCCGGACAAAATAAACTATGTCCGGCTTGTCTGTCTTTTGTTAGGGTTTTAACAATAGGTAAAGAAATGGGTATAAAAACATAATGATTAATAACAATACTCATTTATTAAAAACAATGATCTTTACAAACATTAATGCTTACATAACAGTTAACATATCACTGCACAAATATATTTTAATTCTCAGTGGCATAGTTTAACAAAATATTTAATAAACAATATTTCTATGTTTTATCACAGACTATATCATTAGTTATTATGACAATTACAGTCTAATATTTCAGCCACACTATGCTCCTCGCGCTGCAACGATACTGCCCCTCTGGCCACACTATACCACAAGCGCGATGAAATTGTCACATTCCACCAATGAGAGAAAAGCTTCTTAATTCAGCAATATTAGTCACATAAGAAAAAAAAACTCGGCATAAGAGATATTATTATGGTACCCCAAAACTCAAAACCTACCTATCGTAGGCTGTCCGTGTCTTCAGATATTCAAAGGTCGGAAGATCGCTTTTTTTACACATATCTTTTCTAATATTCCTGGACTATCTGTAATTGGCAAATACTATTTCACTTAATGCCAGTGATATGAATTCTAATCCCACCGATAAATTGAAAATTTGTTTATGTGCTCTATTTTATAACTTAAGTTAATGATTTTTGATGCTATTATAAAAGTAGATAAATTGTTCTTTGTTGCATTTAAATATATAAAATAGAGTATTAAAAATCCCTTTTAATGTATTCCGCAAACCCTGTTGGCAGGAAGAGCTTTATCTGAAAATGAAATAATATTATAATTTCCTTTGCAAGAATAAATGTATCATAATTACTACGTAATAAGGTATATTATTGATCGTTTTTCATAAAAAATAACCACTACCCGTCAGTGTACAACTTAAAATAGACCTACAACTCATTTTTATAAGATTCAAATTGAAAGTTTGCACTAATAAAAGTGGAAATCAGTTAAGTTTTTTTTTACATCAGGCTGAAATCAATTAAAGCTGTGTTTCGAGGCCCTAATTAATCCAGTAATTAATTTGAGACAAGATAGCTGTGACAGATAAATAGATTCTATTAAGTTACGATTTTTCATTCACAATAACATATCTCTAAAAATGGTACTACACGCCGCACATATAATTTGAAACTAATTACCTCCTTACTTAGCCGTAGGTAAGAACAGTACTTACCAATCATCTTAGGATAGGGCAAGTTCAAATTGTCCATAATTTGTATGAACTCCTTCAAACTCTTGGTAAGTCTCGGGTTGTATTTCTTCTCCTCTGCCACAGTAGTCGCTGTCTGTCCTTTGTAGTCGTGAGCCGGGTACAACGTGTAGTGATCTGTGAAATATATTATAGTTCTAATGAGATTTGTACAAAGCCAAGAGAAGAAAAATTTAAGACCCCCAGACCCTGGGACTAGAACCTGCACCTTAGTCTACAAAAATCTTAGTCTTCAAATTTTCCACTACTATATTCGGTCTTGTACTTTTATTGTTTACAAGTGAATATATCGCTTCAGCGCGATAGCGTTTATTTAGTGGTTTACGTTGTGGGGCACGCATAATTTTATATTATTATTAGGTTTTTAATTTATTTTTATAATTATTATTGTAGTGTCTGTTTGTAAACCCAAATAAAGATAAATATGAAAAAATGTAGTAAAATAATTTAGATGGCGAAACATTTTTTAAGAATTACAAGTGTTTTTTTCCGTAACTCAAAAAAAGGAATGAGGTCTGCTGCCTATCTTTAATACGCTAGAAGCGCGCCGTGTAGAATAAGGTTCAGATTGTCTCTCCATTGGTAGAACTTGACAGCTGGACCTCATTATACACAACGCAAATCTAGCGGATTCAAGACACACGGCAGCACCCAACACGTCTACTGTACATCTACAAATGCAATATGTACGTATGAAACTCATATGTACTTACTGCGTTTATTGTTAGCAAGACTAAATGATCTTGGGCTACCAGTAAGAGGCAGAAGCGTGACTTTATACGTTAATACGTATGTTTAACTATATGAGTATTTAAAATGAAATATATCACACATGGGGGTCAAATATATTGGAAAATCTTTCATCAACAGAGACGTAGTTATGTATGTATATTTGAGCACATAGACCTTTACGATAATAATATAACTGATGCTGAATGTACCTGGTAGTGTGAATATTTTGGAGTGCACAGAGTTGTAGAGTGACTCGGAGGAACCCTCCTGGAAGTCAGTCCGGCCGCAGCCGCGGATCAGCAGCGTGTCGCCTGTGAACGCGATGCCCTGGAACAAAACATTATTTTTAATCTAGCTGGAAAACAGAGGCGTCTAGGTAGTGGCAGACAGCTAAAGACCTATGGCGCAAGGTGTGCGTTATATACGGGTGCAAAGGTCACTATTGTGATGACAATATGGGCAAGTCTTGGCTTGTAGGGTAACCACCAGAACATTCTGTATACCTAACTCTAAATACAGTTATCAGCACATCATGGTATTCTAAAGCGACAGATTTCTTCAAATTTAATCTCCAAGCAATAGAGTTTATTGTTCATTGGCGAAATATGACAGTTCGTTTGTTTACTGCAAACGAACACTTGATGTGTTTGTACATGTATGTGTGATGGGATGATGGATAACTTTTAAATATTGAAAAAATGAGTTAAGTACACCAAGAATTTAGTTTTCTTACAATAACATAAGTAGTGTGCAAGTATTTTGTCGAAATTTATCGAATTTAAATCTTATTGTAGCTCATTTTGTATACGAGAATAGTGTACATGAATACATGACAAAATATTAAGTTACTCTATTTAATACTAAGTCTGCACATTTAAATTTGAATTCATGCTGTGACACATGTCAAGACACTCGCCTGCAAGGGCGTGTATTCCATATAGGCACAATGGTATAAATGTATGGAGTGCCTACCCTGAGGCAGTACATACGCGACTATCACTGCACGCGCCTGACTCACCTGTTCATGACATATGTAGGTGAGACATCCGTTAGTGTGTCCCGGGGTGGCGACGGCCAGGAGCTTGTGCCTCCCGAACTGCACCAGGTCACCGTCGGACAGGTGCAAGTCAGCCTGGGCGCCGGAGGACCTTCCTATCGCACTCCTGGCGCCAGGGAGGAGGGACTTCAGCCTCCCCGTGCCGGTCACGTGGTCGGCGTGCATGTGTGTGTTCACTGGAAACGTGAGAAGAAATACTTCACATATTATTGCGTTAATTTTATTAAATAACTAGCGGCCCGCCCCAGCTTCGCCCGGATCCCTTTTTTATAGCCTATAGTGGTCCCGGCAGACGTCATCCTGCCCGTTCGAAATTCAAATTAGGTAACTTTAGTTAGACAACGTTTGTATGGGAAAAGAAAAGGGCTGGTTAACCTATCCATTTCCCGGCATGAGTTTTCTGTATAGATTTTTTCTTTTCGCCGTAAGAACCATCCTTGGACTTCAACGAACATTTTAAAAAAAAAATTGGCCAAATTGGTTCAGGCGTTGTCGAGTTATGCGCTTACCAACACATTTTGCGATTCATTTTTATATTAAAATAATAATAATAATACAAATGCGTAAGGTTGACTATATATATCCCACATAGATCTACAGGGTGCTAACTCAAAAACCTAAAGGTTTGATTTATGCATACCATTGAATTCCTTATAGCAAGACCTGCCTTTAACTAAAACAGATTTAAGCTAACTCTTCTAGCTTCATAATTTCTGATTCCTTCGCGGTTATTATACATTGGAATGAAACCACTATAGACGGATTTAAATCGCATATTTTATTTTATTGGTTGACGTTTCGGAGCCTTTACAGATTCCATAATCGTAGCACGACTGAGCTGACAATAGTGTTATACTTAAGTGATTAACTACTTCTAGCTT
This sequence comes from Polylopha cassiicola, assembly GCA_038024825.1. NCBI lineage: Eukaryota > Metazoa > Arthropoda > Insecta > Lepidoptera > Tortricidae > Polylopha > Polylopha cassiicola. Next base: position 8,301,791 of record CP149059.1, read on the forward strand.
CATTATAATAAGCATATTAATCGAATCACATAGAAAATCTATTTTTTTTTTTACTTATATAAAAATAAGTCGGGATTTCCTCCCTGACGCTATAACTTCAGAACGCACGAACCGATTTGGCTAATTTTGGTCTTGAATTATTCGTGGAAGTCCAGGGAAGGTTTGTAAGTAGAGAGAATTTAAAAAACATCTTGAAAAAGCGTAAAATCAACATCTTTCTACACTCCCATATACAAAGTGATTGACGGTAAGTGACAGAAGACTTTGACAGATTTTTGACGAAACAATCGGACGGGCAGGACGACGTCTGCCGGGGCCGCTAGTAAGTATATATAATTATCTTAATAAAATCGTTAACTTACTAGCATATACCAGTTTGTATCCCAACTCTTTTATAAGCGTCGCATCTCGATCGGCGTGCTCAAGCACCGGGTCTATGAGCACCGCCTCCTTCGTGCTCGAATCACCGAGCACGTACGTATACGTACTGCTCACTGTGTCGAACAACTGGAAAACGGGAGACAGGCAAAAGTGTTGAAAATTATTGGCCGATTCCATGAGAAGTGTGTGTGTATTCACATAGTGAAAGTGGATTTTTATGATAATATTAGCTGGTAGTAGGTAATCAGAAAAAGTATTATTTACAACCCAGTGCATTAGTAAATAGGGTTAATTATTCAATGATCTCACCTGTCTGAAGAAGAAGTTATTGCCTTTATTCATTGCAGACGATGTGAATCTAAGTTGTAACCCCAATCGTGTCGCGACGTATGCCGCTTGCGCAGCCTTCAAGCCTACTGACAGCCTCACCGCCATTCTGATGAAATTGTAATTATTGCGTCATTATAAACGATAGTATTATGCGTGTGAAACGGTTATAGTTTGGAATGAAACAACTTTTTAAACGAATTAAACTCGCGTATTTTAATTTTTTGGCTTGGCTAGTTGTTATAGTTGTTTCATTCCAATCCTAACTAAAATTATAAATGCGAAAGTAACTCTGTCTGTCTCGCTTTCACGCTATAACTACTGATCCTATTTAAATTAAATCCGGTACACAGGACATAGGCTACTTTAAATTGTGAAAAAAAGGGTTGTAAGGGGTTATGAAAAAATATTTAATTTCTACTACCGCATATTAACTGAAATTCAATTGTTTAATACCATTAATTAAATGATAATTCAAGACACTCTGTGATATGGTAGGTACATCTGTGTTCAAGTACCCACTGTGGTCTTGACTTTTTCTATATTTATCTTGTTTCAAATATCATTAAAATTATAGTAATTAATTCAAGAAATGTAGAGGGCACCATTATATTTAACTATGAACTATGGACATATTACTTTTTGTTAGACCCATTCCATTCTAGATCTCAGGAGAAGATTATTTTGTATTAAAAAATGTCAATATTTATTTCGCCAACTCGAGCCTAGGATAAGTTAAAACTAAAATAATATTTGATTACAAATGAAACAAGAACCCAACAAAATAAATTGTATTTATATTGCAAGGGGAATCATTATTGTAAATATTTTTAATTTGTATAAATGTTTATAATACCTACTGAGTAAGACACACAATAAACAAACTAAAGTATTTGTTATGTTATTACCTTGAATAGAGGTGACTCAACGACCAAAGAACTAATGATTCTTAATTCATTCTTTACTTTTGCACCTAAACCCATTTTGCCTCTATGTTCCATCAATCATTGGCTTTTTATAGCCTATTGTTTTTCCAATACACATAGGTCATAAATATAGTATTAAATACCTACATGTATGTTATGTAATTGTCATTGCTGAGAAAAAACACCACATAAGTCACTGTAAATTATTAATGTTCAGCAAATATAATCATTAGATAAGATACAATATTCTCTCTCAATTTTCATTGATTGTTTTGAATGAAAATTTGTCTCAAAATAAAGAAAACTTATGGACTAGGTATCTACTATAAAACACACACAACTAATTAAAATTTTAATTTCGATTAAATTGGCCTAAATAATTATATTACTTTAATAATAATTCCAAATCAGTAACAATAATAAAATTACTGGGGATTTACAGAATGATATAGACTGAATAATGTTCACCTTGTCTTATAGAAAAAAATATTATTATGTAGGTAGGTACCTAAATATACCTACCATAAGTACTAAAATTATTAACAGTAGATAGGTACACATATTTCCTTATTGTGCGTACATAATTACACAGCAGTGCTGTAATTATATTTTATTCGTGTGTAACGTAAATCGAAACAAACTTTAATTAAAATAGCAACTAATTTAATAACAACAGATGATATAATATAGTTATTCATTAGGTCAAAGATTTTCGAAAATACGTAACGGAGGTTATTAAGTCACTAATTATAATCAAACGTTAATACGAACCTGTAAACACCTAGTCACTTTATATAAAAAAATACACAGGATTCTTATCGATTCGAAGCCGATGTGTTATGTTGACGTGTTCAATTCTTACTAATAATGTGTAGTGTTTACTTATCGTTTTATCTACATTGCATTCTTACCAGTTTGTTGACAATAATTACTCTGGTCTGGTCATAGAATACCGGACGACCACCGTAAAACGGCATTTTGCTGTCATTAATGACAGTAACGTGACAGTAACAGTGTTGCCAGCACGTGATTTAAAATATGGCTCAATATTCTAAATACATTTTGATGTTGATTGAAATTGCGGAAATACTAAATTTGTTACAATATTTATGACGTATCTATACTGAAGGAAAAATAATGTAATAGTATTTTAAATAAATAATCAATGAGAGCTAAGAAATATTTATTACTTTCTGAAATATTTTTAAGATTGCAGCCCCAGTTCAGTCAAATGACAACTGACAGGAGACGTCTTCCATAGGGATGAGCTCTTCTAGTTGTACGATTATCGATTACCATTCAAAGAAAAGATTGAAGTTTTACCTTTTGAACTAAAATTACGTATTGTTGCATAGAGAATGTATTTAGTAATTTATTAATGTCATACTAAAACTTGCAACCTCGTTCTATTGATTGATCATAGATACTATTTTGTTTTTCTTCTATGGTGACTTTACCTTAAGTTAGTGTCAATTAATGTTAAGCCCACTTGAAAGGAAAATGTGAAAATGTAAAAAAGATAAACCTTAAAAACATACTTAATTATCATTTTAGGTATAATCTCAAAAATCGGTGGTGATTGCACATCCGGGGACTACACTTTGTTCGGAGAAATTACAAAAAATATCACGTTAGTGTGCAACATTTTGTTGTGTTTCTGTCTCACAATACACAAGAGCTTCTACTAGCTCTTGCTCTTTCTAGCTTCACCGCTCAGCTGGCGACGTCATTGACCCCTTTCATCCCCACTACAGCCAGTCAATACCTCGGTACTCGGCGTGTTGGTATACGAGCATTGTACACTTGTGTGCGTGGCCGAGGGCGGTGCGTCTGTGCCCGCAAGCCGAGCGTATTGATGTAAACATTCTGACTCTGTTGTCATTTGGTTTCAGTGCGTTTAGAAGATCATATGGGAATCTTATTAGACGCATAAAAAAACATATGAACAGCTGATCACAAGAAAATTATCGTATCGTTGAACTGTTTGGATGCCTGTATGCAACTACGAGCGCCAATTTTGAAGTGTTAAAAATCTTTGTTTACATAACAGTGGTTTTTGTTGCGGATAAAGGGAGTTTTATGACAAAACTAGCCCTTAAAATGTAGATTTATGTTTGAAAAAAAAAAACAATCGTACTGTGCTTCACAATTTATATTTTGGATATAATCGTATTGTCTGCTGCTGCTTTTTTGGGTAAGTAAGCTTTAATTTTGTTAAGTTTTAATAGTTTAATCATAAAAAAAAATATTTAACTATTGCACTCACGGGTCTGTGAGATCGATTTAGTTTTTTCTTTATGTAACTGCTCGAAAATGTCCAGTAAAAACCAGTTTTGTGTTGATAGTTGGCCGTGGCTGTGTACAAACAACTTCCTTGTTCTAGGTAACTAGGTAGTGGTTATGGCGCGATAAAAAAATAGACATAACCGTGAAGGACGGACCGTTGTCTATTATTTTGCATCTATTGTCTATTAAGCCAATTTATATAATATTTTTAGAGATACGGTAGAATGGAATGCATATTCTGTTAAATTTGTTTTAAAACAGACATTCCATAATTCTACTAACTTACTTACTTACTAATTAATTTAGATAAAAATACTAGAACAGTATGCAGTAGGTATACCTACTTAGCTTGTGACTAGCACGTGAATAAAACAATATTTAGTTCGCGTAGTACCTACCTACCTATTGATTTTATGCTGACCTTTTGAGGACTTTACAGTTCCCATATTCGTAGCTCACTGAATTTTCAACCGACGAAAAAAACGGAGAAGGTTCTCAAGTCGACGCGTATATTTTTTTTTATGTATGATATTGATCACGCATAACTTTTTACAGAGTGGTTCGATTTTTGAATTCTGATCAGAATTACAAAATTTCTGTGTATACATGAGGAAACATAAATAATGTCACTTATAATGTTTCCTTATATTCAGATAAATTTTCAGCGAGTTCACATTAAATTTAACAAGTACCTACCTATTAAAAACTGAACAGAATATAATCTACTAGCTTCTGCCCGCGACTTCGTACGCGTGGAACTCCTTCTTTTTTGCTGTCGGTTAAAATGTAGCCTATGTCCTTTCTCAGGCTCCAGACTTTCTTTGTACCAAATTTCATTAAAATCGGTCCAGTAGTTTTAGCGTGAAAGCGTAACAGACAGACAGACAGAGTTACTTTCGCATTTATAATATTAGTAAGGATATTCTGTTGTGTCTATTAGATTTAATCCAAGCCTAAGAACGTGAACAATAAGAATATAGCGAGACAATTAAAACCAAAAACCTGCAATACCAAAAGCTTATCATAAATTCAATAATTAAACAAAACACAACACAAAAGCACAATCTTATCTACAATTCGCTGAAGTTGCCCGTGACCTACTTCCTAGTGGCTCACTAGATTTCGGCGTAGCAAAACTAATAAAACAACTTAGAAAAGGAAATCGGCTAAGCGTTGGAACATCGTTCCCGCTCGTTTCGACACCGCGTTCAGAAATAGGAACGTCCTTGCGAACGCAGCCGCGCGAAATTAACTGCCAAACAAATGCCGACTGCATTACAAAAGATTATATTTAAACATAACTATTTAGCTGATTCGTCCGTTGTCACTACGCCATTACAAATATATTTGATACCCACTATATATAATAATTTCTGATGCCTTCGCGGTTATTACACATTGGAATGAAACAACTATTAACGGATTTAACTCGCGTATTTTTATTTTATTTTATTAGCTGATTCCGAAGCGCTAGTAACGCCCCCTATTAGGTTTTAATTGTACCTAATGTATAATAGTAAAATATTTTGCGTAAAATGTAACATTAATATTTCATAATTTAGAAAAGGGTAGTTTTTCAAAATTTGTAATTTAAATATAAGGTAGTTTGCATAACTGTTTAAATCACTTTAGCGTTAGACTATTGTCAGCTCAGTCGTGCTACGATTATGGAAACTGTAAAGAATCCGAAACGTCAGCTAATAAAATAAAATAAAAATACGCGAGTTAAATCCGTTAATAGTTGTTTCGCCCACTATATATATTTATTTATCATTTTGTAATATTTGCTAACTCCGACTTTGTACAATACTTTTCATCTTACCTACACTCTTTCATAATGTCAATCGTCCTAAGGTTAACAGGAAGAGATCCCTTAAAGGGATAAGTTCGTGTTTGTATTATTATTGCTTCAATCTTTTGTGTTTATTTTGTTGTTCAATGAAGAGTTTACATACATACAAATTAAAAGAATTTTCTGCTTACTGCAAACACCTTTATTTTGATTATATGACTTGATTGATTATTAGGTACATATACCTATCTACATTATCAAATACTTTTCCCACTTTGTGATAATATGGTGCATTCAATATTTAAGAGCAAACTGCACAAAATTGGCTAAATAAAGTGAGCATCAAAAAAATTGTCTGTACAGCATATAAATACAACGCAATAACATAGTCCTTCGAACCGGACCTAATTAATAAAGCCAATAAGAATAATAGCGACTACCCACGCGAATTTGATTAAATATTAAACAATATGAATTTGAACAAAAACTTCTTCAAAGTTTCCACGTGTTACGGCGTATCTTCTAACTGCGCAGTTTCATATCTCGTAAATGTATTAGCGGTTTTTTTGCCAATGTCAAGTTTGTCATAGAGGACACGCGGACTGTGGTCACAATTAGGTAGGTATTTATGTTGGGAATGAGTTTCAAAGCAAACGTTATGTTAATAATTTCTGATGCCTTCGCGGTTATTATCAGTGTTGCCAATTTAGCGATTTTGTCGCTAGAACTAGCGACTTTTGCTTAAGGCTTAGCGACCAAAAAAAAGTTTTGACGACAGAAATAGTTTAGCGACTTATCTGGCGACTTTTGGAGTACAAATTAAAACAGTTCTAGAACCAATTATAGATACATTTTTTGTCAAATCGACACAGAATTATTCAATGCCAAATTCAAACTTTATTTAATTTAAGTCAGTAATTTAACGGGGGTCCACGAACTTTTTATAGTTATATTTTAGTTTTAGCGACTTTCTGGCGACTTTTGACTTTGAGTTTAGCGACTCGAATTTCTAGGAGTTGGCAACACTGGTTATTATACATTGGAATGAAACAACTTTAACGGATTTAACTCGCGTATTTTATTTTTATTGGCTGACGTTTCGGAGCCTTTACAGATTCCATAATCGTAGCACGACTGAGCTGACAATAGTCTTGTGCTAAAGTTATGTTGACAAACGATAAAATAGGTATTAATTACGCGTAATTTGTCATGCCCGCGCACTTATCGTGTTATGCAGAAAACGGCTAATAAAATACATCGCAACTTTAATCTTTTGTAATTATTGTAGGTAATTGATTATTATAATTTATTTCAATCATTGTTACCGTAACACGTAATAAGTATTATTTTGCTACTCTGTGTGTGCTTTGTTTTATATTTAATAGGTACTTAGTTTAGTAGCTACCAGATTTTTCCTATTTTTTGTTTGTTCTCAAACATACTATGTAGGTAACACAAAGAAACTGACACTCTGTTTCATTATAATAATTTCTAATACCTTCGTGGTTATTACCTACACATTTAACAACTATACGTCAGCAAAAAAAAATACGCGAGTTAAATCCGTTCATAGGTGTTTAATTCCACTCCGATTCAGTTCTAACTTAACTAATCTTATACACTGCTCATCTAATTACTTGATTAAAAATGTAATTTATAGCCAAATGGTCTTAATCTTCTAATTGGTTAATAAAAGCCTCTTTAGGTACAGACATGTAATGGACTAATATATCAAAACCGAGACCAGACGTTCTTTGCACCCGTGGAGTAGGTACTTTGTCGCGCCGGGGAGTGTCTAAATTATTAAAGGGAATGCATTTTATTCACCCCAGAGTTCTTCAGCTATTTTCAGATTTACTTCCCTTTTTTATTATGTCTGTATAGATTTTATTGTGGTATTTTATGATAGACAAAGTCGCGTAGTCTTTTAGTAAAGTTAATGCTCTCTTCTCGTGACAGTTAAGTTGCTAAATATTTGACAAATTCGATTCGATTATGCATTGTGTATGACATATTATTATTTTATGTTGTAAACTATTTGATATCATATAATCATGGTTAGATCGAGTCCGTGGTCATTAGATGATGCATTCGTATTCAGTAATTTATTTTCTTTATATCCTGGATAAGATATTCTTTTATTCTATCTTTATCGAAATGTATCATGAATTATGGATCAGTTCCTCCTTGATCGATATTGTTCACATGTAGTAGATATATATATATATTTCTTTCATCAGTACAGTCGATGGTGTCATTAAATCCTGATAGTTTTCCGGAAAAATCGACTGATTTAGGATTGTAAAATAAACTATAAACATGAGACTGTCTAGGTACTCATTTTAATGAGGTACTTGTCTGGGATCTTCATTTTAAAATATACTTAAAGAATCTAGATTTCTTCTGTTTAAGTTTGTTTTTTAATCGCTGAAGTGAAGTAAATTCCGAGATTGTGGATACAGTTTTTTCAAAATGATACAAGTGATAGATTTATCGTGTTTGAGTTAGTTTTTTAATCGCCAAATTTCCGAGATAGTACTATGTACTGCTAATCTTTTGTCACTGAACAATGGTTCCTCGTGCAGCACTCAATTTAATTATCCCATTGTCTGTGGTTGAGTTATAGAGGGCTTTGATGTGTCCAACAGATACACTAATAAAGTGTACGAGGGTTTTATTAATTACCAAAGACAATGCAGAGCGTATAGAATCAGTCGTGATTCTGAGATCACAGTTAAGATTATCGTTAGTTTAATGGTTATCGTTTGCATTATCTGTAGTCTCTGTTGTGGTTTTATTGTTTTTGTGTTATGGCATTCAGACTAGCTCAGGGGTGCATAGGCGTGCATTCCATATAGGCATAATTTCGAGACTATACGGAGTGCCTACCCTAGCGTCTATAAGCACAGACTGCACGCGTTTGCAGAGATGATGTCAGGTGACACTTGGATAGAGAAATGAACTATACTTTTTAACAGAGCTCAAAAGCTTTGTGTATGACCAAAATTTTTAAATTTAGTATATAAAATCTAAGATTTATCAAAATAAATCTTAGATTTTATATACTAAATTTAAATATTTTGGTCCTTCGAGCCGGACAAAGATACAGATATAATACAGATTAAAAATACGTAAGTTCTGAAAACTTACTACGATGTATTGTTACTACCAACATATTTCGAAATCCTGTGTTAATACTAAATTAATTTAATGAATTATGTATTAATAACGAGGTGTTAATATTGTTACAAATATATAACATTATTTCAACAGTTTGCAGCGGCCTTGAGACTCACTTTCAACAACCTTAAAGCAAGACCGTTATTAAGCTATTGTTACTTTAGTATTTATTTTGTTAATCATAGAGTGCTTGTTTTCTTTTTGTGTTACGTTTTTGAACTAATATTTCCGGTCAATAACTTTTATAGTTATAAATCATTTACGCTCAAAAGAAATGAATATAGTTTGACGTGTAGAAAATTACTTAAAGTCCGATACGCAAACAAAATTAACTTATAAAATTCACAAGTGCGCAATTTTTGGTATTCAGTTAGAATATTATGAATACTCCTTGTAAAAAAAAAATATATCGGATTTTGATGGTGGCTTTTATAATATATAGGTATATGTATAGAGACGTTATAAACCAAAAGAAAGATTATGTAAGTGCAATATTTTTGCACTAGGTTATCGCATTTAATTATTAGAACGCCTCCTATAATTTTTTAACTGTTACATCAACAGCTTTTAGCAATATAATCGAAAAAGTGAAAAAAATATATATATTTCCTAAATTAATATTAAAGTGAATGTTAGTTTCCGCAATGTGCTCAAATCGATTAAAAGTAACGTCAGTTATTATATCTAACAGATTTATCAATAGCTTCTTTTTTTATTAACATAAAACGTTCTCTAGGCCGTAATAAAAATCCCAAGATTCTTAAGTCAACGTTTTCTAATCCAGAATAATTGTAGTAACGTATTGACAGATTTTTTAACTAATTCAACAATAGCTGCAGGTTTTATTACCTTATCAGTTCAAATAATTTTGTACAAATGTACTGAATATTCCGGTCTCATCCTAAACACTAAGCTGTAATAAAACGCATATACCTATAAATTTCAACCTATCTAATTAAGACTATCTTGGCTTGATACGTAAGGCATCGCTTAGTATACCGAGAGTCGTGGATCGAATCCGACTGGTCAACATGCTTTTTTTATTTTTATTATCGGATAGGAAATATGGTATTACATAATCATATTATTTACTTTTTTTATTTTCCATAATAAATTGTTGTACTTACCTAGTTAATATTTTAAAATGAACAAAATAAATGTTAATAGTATTTTTTTATTTGTCGCAAGATTTTTCTGATCTGTAATAGGGCGGCGAGATATTCGGAGATGGGACAATCAAAACAATGGTTTTTAGGTGGTTTATTAACTTTTTAGGTACGGAAGTATATATTATTGGTTTAATTCAATATGATAAAATTAGTTAGTCTTAATAATTCGGGTTAGTCTTGAATGTGTCTCACCGACGTACAAAATATGATCATAATAAAATTACAAAAAGAATAAAAGTTTAAACACATTAACCTTTCCTGGTCTTGAACTCAAACCAGCCGCGATCTATAAACGCGTAATTGACATGACCAGGCCAGCGGTTCAATTACTCGTTATACGAAAATCCGTTACCAATGTCGACACCGCTTGTCTTGACACGACCTATTTTGACGACGTTTGCTTTGCATAGTATATATCGCACACCTAGATCTAAAGTGAGCTAACTCAAAAAAGTTACTTTTTCAGGAGAGGCGAAAAACTGTTTAATATGTCCATACGCACGCATGAGTTTTCTGTATAGACATATGCTTTTTATAATGAAACTAAAAGAGTTAGCTTAAATCTGTTTTAGTAGGTGTAGTGGGTTATGCTGTAAAGAATCCGATGGTGTGCATATTATCTCAAATCTTCAGATTTTTGAGTTAGCACCCTTTAGATCTAGGTGTGCGATATGGAATATGGAACTGATCAGATAATAAAAATAAAAAAAACATGTTGACCAGTCGGATTCGATCCACGACTCTCGGTATACTAAGCGATGCCTTACGCATTAAGCCAAGATAGTCTTAATTAGATAGGTTGAAATTTATAGGTATATGCGTTTTATTACAGCTTAGTGTTTAGGATGAGACCGGAATATTCAGTACATTTGTACAAAATTATTTGAACTGATAAGGTAATAAAACCTGCAGCTATTGATGAATTCGTTAAAAAATCTGTCAATACGTTACTACAATTATTCTGGATTAGAAAACGTTGATTTAAGAATCTTGGAATTTTTATTACGGCCTAGAGAACGTTTTATGTTAATAAAAAAAGAAGCTATTGATAAATCTGTTAGAAATATAAACTGACGTTACTTTTAATCGATTTGAGCACATTGCGGAAACTAACATTCACTTTAATATTAATTTAGGAAATATAGATTTTTTTTCACTTTTTCGATTATATTGCTAAAAGCTGTTGATGAAATAGTTATAAAATGTTATAGGGCGTTCTAATAATTAAATGTGATAACCCAGTGCAGAAAAAAAGCACTTACATATTTTTTTTCAACGATTTACAAATAAGGTAAATGTACTATATTACGGGATAGTACATTGTGCCGTGATATTTTGATTTTTGTCGTAGAATAAGAAAATAAACAGTTAAATCTATATTTACTATATTACTAAATCAAGTCTAATTATAATACTCCAGGAAAATATTTTTTTTGAAACCACTGGATAAGTTTTAAAAGCCACACGCACCTCCGAAATCGCCAATCGGAACCACGCAGTCGTTTCTAAGGGCTGTGTTATCGGTGGGCGTAAGGTAACACCGGAAACTTCGTAAGGATTTGTTGTGATGCCGGAAAGTCTATTTAATATATAATTGTAAAATTATTGTTAAGTAGTTATTAGAAGAAGGTTTTGTAGTGATATCAAATTTATTTAAATAGTATTTTAAGGGAAATAGACGATTTTGTGACTTCCGTAATTATGTACACAGCCGAGATGCGATGTACGTAATTGCGTGAGTATCACGCAATTAAAGAAACTCAGTCAGAAATGTTTTATTTCTATAAATATTTCTGGGGCTACATTTTTTTATAAATTTTATTTGAATAAGCGAAGTAATGACTGTAGATTATGAAGACGTAATTACGGTATATGTTTTTTTTGGAATCTTAGTCTTACATTCAGGTCTAAAATTAATGATAACCACGTTTTACTTAAGTTAAATGGAGTATGACATGAAGAATAAATTAGTGATAAATTATATAATTATTACAGTGGAGTTATTTATATCGATGTCATGCTAATAATAGTAATATCACCTTCCAGATAATTAAGAATTTTCAATAAAAAATATTTAATTTACACACTTTTTTTCACTCCCGCAATAATGAACGCAAATTTTCTACTAATGTCTCTTATTCTGGTATATTCGATATTAGTAAAATATTTAAGCAAATGAACTAAAAATGCAATAACTATTTTGTGTGTGTGCACTTGTAAATATTTTTATGCAATAAATGTATAATTTCATTATGTCATATTGAAGCTAGATGTTTCGGGTTCCATCGACGGCCTAATAGGGAATTATGTATTCCCATTTAAAATAGAGTTATGGTAATACACATAATAAATAAAAAATACACAATCTTCCAAAATCACCTTTGAATGAAAATTCTTCTCACCCCGAATACGAGGCACTAAGGGGTGAGGTGAATTTTCCTTTTAATAGTAAAAATTATGAAATAGAACTACCTATTTACCTAAAATAAAATCAAAACTAAAATACAAATGTCCGAAACACGTATTATATAATTATTTTTTAAATTTTTATTTCAAATTACCTGCCCAAATATGAACGGTATAGGTGTCACGGAATTGCGTGCATCAAATCCCGGAATTAAATCACGAGCCAAATTTTATCACGGAATTAGAGCCAAATAAATGATTTATCAAAATATCAATAATTTCTATAAATTAAGAGGTATGAGGCAAAATAATATTTAAAACCCATCTTATACGAACAGTCTCTAGAATGAACAAGAGTTGTTACTTTTAGCACCTTCGTATTTTTTTTAAATCGTCCTCAAAGTGTACAACGCCTTAATATACCGTAATATGGTACATTTACCTTATTGCTTCTAAAAATAAGAATAATTCCTAACGCACGGTCAAAAACTGTTATATTTTTTTTTCCCCATTACATTTCAATGTACTCTAACAGATTACAAAAAAGAAAGCACTTGTGAGTTTTGTTAATTGTAAGCCTTTTACATCGTTCCCGTATCGGACTATTAGGTACAGATCGTTACAGACCAAACAAACTATTTTCATAGGTATTATAGCCGAAAATATTACGTGAAAAACTCGAAAACAGAAATTTCGAAGACCTTTGAAAATATAATATTGTTCGTTTGCAGATTAAATAATTATGATCTCAAAAATTAAAACAAATAAATAATTAATATTGGAATGAAACAACTTTAACGGATTTTTTTATGTATAATAACCGCGAAGGCATCAGAAATTATTAAATAAATAATAGTTAACGATATTATATACCGACATGCAACTGACAAATTGTCCTTGAATCCCATTATTGCCAAATAATTCATTAATCCCATTGAAGATTTAACAATCAAATTCGCAATTGAAGTTGGTTTGCACATCAGATGGACACTAAACGTTGCCCAATCAAACAGCCGCAAATCGTGCAATGAAATTATACGCGCTGTTTCCAATCTAGATCATACTAAATGTATGACACATAGATGTTCTTTAATCTCGTGTGATGTGAGGTAACGTCTAATTTACTTTCAGTTTTACCGAGTCTGGTATCTTGCAGGAAGCAGCGTGTAACTAATCACTAATAGTGGATCGAATGGTCTGTTTTCTTATGTTATGACAAAGCTCGTGCATTTATTTAGAAACTGAGAAATAAAATATTACATAGTACACTTTGTCATGAAAAGGGATATCTTAAGAGGACTGTGAACCTGTTGATTTTCATACAAAAGGCGATAACGTTTTACACCCAGTAAATATAGTTAGATTTTTATAATTTTTGGATATGTTGTAGATATAATGAGAAACTACGTCTGTACGTTTTGATTTTTAAGAAATATTGCTTAAATAATTTAGATTTTTATGATTATAAATCTGTATATAGATTTTTAGATGCTAATAAATTTTAGCGTAAGCAATATTTCTTAAAAATCAAAACGTACAGACGTAGTTTCTCATTATATCTACAACATATCCAAAAATTATAAAAATCTAACTATATTTACTGGGTGTAAAACGTTATCGCCTTTTGTATGAAAATCAACAGGTTCACAGTCCTCTTAAAAATGTAACTTTTGGGAATCAAGGAGCAATTTATTGTGGCAGTTTTTTCCGTTTTTAGGGATATATCTTTTTATGACTAAGCGTGCGATATATTTACACTAGCTGGAATATGATGGTCGGTTATAATTTATTAAAAAGTTTCCGAACGGCCGCGGCGCCATCTTCTATTGAACTAAACTATTTTCTAATTTCAATTGGGTATTAATTTGCAATACTTACCTATTTATTATTATTGCATTTAAATCCCATCGAGATTTAATCTTAATATCGATATGTAACTTTCTTGACAATTAGGTGAACATTGGTGTCGTTTTTAATTATTGAATCATCCCACAAAATTACTAATAATTAGCTACATAATTACATACTTACATACAAGGATTGCTAGTATTCATTAAAAGAGCTAGTATCTAATGTTATTATGAAAAAGTGTGACTAATTTAACTGACCTACTTCCTGAATAAACTTTTATCTTGCTCTTGGCCCGCTTACCATCGATCCCTTGGCTAAAACAAGGTCATTCTTATGATGAAAAGGAGGAAAATGATGGATAGAACTGCCAATTTTCACTGTTCTACGTTCTATTCGTTTGTAAAATTTATCATTTAAACGATTTACAAACGAGAAATTAATTTCTCATCATTTAAACTCACAGAATGTCCTTTACCGTTACATCCTCAAAATACTTACTAAATTCCAAAATATAATAGGTAGGTAATAAACTTTTGTATAAAAAGTACATGAACATTTCAATCTTATTTTTATCGAGAGACCTTGGCCTTTGCCAAATTCCATTTGCGTAACAGTTAATTTCCTGATTTGTTCTAACAACGGATGTCACGATTTTTTTTCTCATTATCTCTCGTTTTTATTACAATATGGCAAAAAATGTATTGTCAAAATATTCACTAGTGTAGGACGCAATACAAACTTTAACCAATAATACTTCTTTAACATCTAATAATTTAACGATCTACCTAAAGCATAGGAAGCCTTAAATCATAATATATGTACTTACCTAATATTTATTATTTTTTATGTAATAAACCAGCCCTATAAATAGTTCGTTGGTTTAATCTGGTCTGGAAATCTTTCCCCCGCTTTTAATACCATAGTTGCAAATAAAGAAATATAATATAAGAATATTAAACTCAAGGTCAAAAGAAAGGTATAAAGAAAGATATACTAAAACTCAACCCTGACATATTCATAGGACAAAAAGGTCACATCTCGTGTAGACAAAATAACTGATACATCAAGGTCAATGCAATTGCATGCACTTAATAACGTGATTACAATCTCAAATCAAATAGTACTTTTTGCCACGAAAGCAATTGAAATAATTACTATAATTACACCTAATTGAAGGAAGTAATTTCAGTCAGATTTTGTAAGTAATCCTTTTTTAAACTGTCGTTATCAAGTTGAATTTGGTAGTTTAAGGACTACCAAAATACGCGAGTTAAATCCGTCTACAAATGATTCATTCCAATGTATAATAACCGCGAAGGCATCAGAAATTATTAGACTACCAAATAGGTATGTAAACAAATAGTCTAAAGACTACTTGTTTTGGTAGTTTAAGGAATCACAAATCCTGAGACTGCCAAACCAAAGTAACTAGATCAAAAAACGATTATGGCATTTAGTTTGTCTGACTTTGCCTAGGAACTGCAATCTTGCGCCACAGTTTGCATTCGCCCTCGCCCCTCAATTAAGGTAGATAGGCGCAATTAAACCAAGAACTTAAAAATAATGCATACAACCTTGGTCAGACACATACGACACGACTCGCCTTATCAAATAGAATAGAACATTACAACATATTCAATGTAATGTCATCAATATAAACCGGTTCAGTTAAAATGAAAACTAGGTATCCATTGGTTTAGAACACTAGGCAAAGTTAAGAGGTAATTTACTATAGCGAAAGTTGCTGATAATGTATGATAGCGCAATCGCTGTAAAAATAATTAACATATTTTTTATTTCGTTGTAAAAATCGCTTTATTTGTGTCAAGCCTGACATTCGATTCTTGAAAGGTATCGCTTAGACACGCATATGCATCAGTGAGTAAGTGTATCGTAAGGTGTTATTAATGCGTGATTAACCAGTCAATAGGCGGCCAAAACGATCAATATTAATACGGACTGTTAGGAAATACGGTTAATTGCCGGTTCTAGTTGTGTTAAGGTCCAAGTTTAGACATAACTTCGCTTCTTAAGTAAAACTAGCTGAGCCAGATAACTTCGAACCGCGTTTTCTTTAGATTCTTTTTAATTGGATGGTAGAAGGGTGAAAATTTAGGTTGTATGTATTTTTAATGCCGAATCATAAAATAAAAACCCCAATAATTAGTTAGTCAAATCTTTGGGATTGACCAACCTTAACAGAGGGGTATGAAAAATATGTTGGCTAAATCTCAGACCTACCCGATAGGCACAAACTTTCATAAAAATCGCTCCAAACTTTTCAGAGGAGTTTGGCAACAAACACCGTGACATGAGTTTTTTTATTAAAGCTAAGTTTCTATAAACAGTCGGCTATTAATAGGAAAATGCGCCAACACTACAATTATTGCAGTGTAGTAAGGTAATAAATCCCAATCGCTGCAAGTCATGAATGAGATAATAGTTATGTGCTTTGGAAATCTTCCAATGAAGTGCTACAATCTCGTGTTCATTACTTGGCTTCTCAATCTTGTCGAGTTTGTTTCGCTGGCAACTATGAGGCAGGATTGAATAATACAATCTTAATATAGGTCGACATAAACTGCCAATCTTATGTTCCTTTCACTAGTTAAATTTATTATTGGAAATTTAATATACCAATGGGTCCAAGGGCTATATTACAAATATTAGGTCCCTTGAACTCTGACTTATATCATTAAAGATTACATGCCCTTTAACTAGCGTGTAATGTAACGCCGTTTCTTCACAATTATCTTTATAGCTGTATCATTATTATTTATTACTAAATACTTTATTCTCAATAAATAACTTCCACTCAAGTATAACAAAAAAATCCTGTATACGTAACCAATCAGAACAATCTAAACACTCTTTTCTTTCTTCACAGGTAGAAGTCCAAAATGCCTTCGCTTCTAGAAGCTTTGGAGCGCAAGTATGGCGCTAAAGGCGAAGTGAACCCGTGCATAGATGATATGCCAGTGGCCATATTTGTGCCAAAGCGGTCGCCTCGGCTGAGTGTACCAACTCTGCTGGTGCTGAATGACTGCGATATCGACTGCGCGGGAGACGCCTGCGCCTTAGCTGATAAATGCGCTGATGTTGTTGAATTGGATATAGCCAACAATAAGCTCACAGAGTGGGGGGAGGTAAGACATTTTCAAACTCATGAGATTAAAGAAAAGTTATACTGTAGTAAATATATTCAGGAAGCCGTTTGCCTTACGCAATAGAATTTTCCGACGATATCGCCAACAAATACTGATTTCTCATCCGTTATAATTGAAATTTTATTACACTCGTAATTTTCCCATTAACTCGTGTAATAAGGATGCAAGATTCAATTATATTTAAATAAATGCTTAATTTTAGGTATTCGCTATATTAGAGCAGACCCCGCGGGTGCGCTTCCTTAATCTGAGTTTCAATCGCCTCACGGCGCAAATCCAGGCGGCTCAAGCTCTTAACCCTCGTTGGGACAGCCTCAGCAACCTAGTCCTTAACTCTACCTACGTCGGCTGGGCCAACGTTTACGCTCTACTCAAAGCTCTACCAGCTCTCGAAGAACTGCATTTGAGCCTCAACGAGTATTCGTACGTAGACTTGACCGGCAAAGAAGTCGACGAAAAGGACAAGTGCGACGCGTGCTCTCGACTCAACTTACCCGATTCCGCAGAACCGGTGCACGAGAATCTTAAGAAGTTTCACTTCTCCGGTAACCCTATCAACAGCTGGAGAGAAATATCAAAATTAGGATACGCTTTCCCGAATTTGGAAACTCTACTACTTAACGACTGTCCTGTGAACACATTGGAACCTGATCCTTGCGAGAAATGCGCAGACGGCAACGGAAACAAGAAGAGTCACGACGCATTCTCGTAAGTATGTCTACGGCATATTGTTATCAGCGCGCGTTTGTTCGCTCCTCGTTAACATTAACATTGACCCAGTGAACTCACAAACCAAAGTTAACCTATCAAAATTACTACATAATTAATCGATTTTATGCGGTTTCAGACGCTTGCGGTTCTTGAATCTTAACAACACTGGCCTGGCCACATGGGACGAGGTGGATAGACTGGGGCAGTTTCCGGCTCTGAAAAGTTTACGAGTCCAAGTAAGTGTCTTAATACATAGAACATCTAGAGTCTTTGTTAGCCAATCGTTGCGGTAATGTGCAGATCGACTGCAATAGATCGAGGCGTTACTCTTCTAAATTTACCGGTTCTGGCATGCATGTGTAATGTTGACGCGTCGAGGTGTTGTAATTTGTGCGCGTAGCGTCCCTCGGGATCGGGAGCTATCGGCGTAATGCAGGTGAAGGTCTTCCGGATATAGTGACGGCCCACTTGACGGCTGCGCTTGCGCAACGCAGCCCCGTACACTCCCGACGCGTAATTTCATCACGCTGCGGTTTATCGGAATATGTTATGGGAACGACTCCCGCCTAATGTGTTAACCTTCTGTTTTATTGCGAGGTTATTACGAACTTCGCTTTGTTATTTTATTGTGGTCTGTCGCGTTCGATTTTCTTTGTTTCTGTTATGAATTTATATAAATGCGATTTACTCTAAAGTCAACAGGTGTCATTCTGAATTCTGCAATATAAACTTAAAAAAAATTATGTAGTAATGAAATTTAAACACGTGTTCTTCCCCGTATGTTTTTGCTTAATAGTCTGTCTAGTCAATACTAATTCTGAACATGTCTATGTCAAGGCCATCAAACTAACCGGTAGCATTTAGTGTATACAAACACGAATTTATTGTTTTTACGTCCATTCCCGTAACGGTTTAACGATTATAGTCTCTTTGCCTATGGGATACAGTTGAATTTCACTCGACAACGTTGCGACCGTCACGCGAGGAAGAATGTGAAAGTATGGCTAAACGTCCCCGTGACTAGTTTTGCTGTTTTTCTTGTAGCTTACTGTTACAACGCAGTACATTCGTGATGTCACACTGATTGACGTAAAGTTATGAAACTACGCTTTGTTTGGTAAATAGTGTTAATACGCAATTACCTTAGACTGCGGTCGGTGATAATATTTGTCACGCTTTACTGCGTAATTTAAAATTGTAAAGTGAGATTATTTAAGAATTAAACATCAAAACCTACCTGAATGTAAAGGATCAAATATCAAGACAGAATTGTATTGCCCTAAAGGCCTCTACAAAGAAAAAGGGTTCGGAATCGATGATTCATATTAAAAATGAAACGAATTGTTGCCTGCACAACGGTCAATAACATTTATTCAATACCTGGTGACTGGTGACCTTCTCATGCAACCTCTATGAAGCCTAAACATATAATCTGTGGACATTATTTATGGTTTGAAACGCGATACCATAGATAATATAATTTAAACCATAGATAATTATTAGAGTAAGTCTACTGCAATGTTGCAATATACAAAGACCTAATAACAAAAGGATTTTCTTTTTTTCTGAACTGAATACTGAAGCGCAGTTGGCCAGCTAATGAGCCTTCACTGCAAAACCGGACGGGTAAGGATTTTCTAAGATGCAAATCCTTTGATGTAAGTTGGTATAAGATAATTATAATTTGCATTACCGTTTACTCTGATTGCTTTGAAATAATCGCTATTAAATACTAATTTTTAATATAGTTTTGTTCTTTTTCTGACTAGTTACCACTCTGTTCTAGGTAAATTATCGGTCTTTTTTAAATTTAGTCAGGTATTTAATTAAATTAAACTACAAAGGCTTAGATTGGTAAGCTAATTATGAGTCAATAATAATAACAATAAATCCAGGTTTGTTCAAATTGAAAAATTACCCGACAATATGAATCATAAGAAGACAATAGCGGTAACCGTATTACTGCTTCCTACGCCTTTTGCGCGTTTTCTGACACTCATTTACAACCTTATCTTTGATGTTTAGTTAAACAAAGAAGGTAAAAAAAACGAAGATATCTCAATCAATGCCACTCGAGTTATAAAATCTTAAAAAAAATTACAATACATAGGATATAAATAAAAAGGTGAAGCTGATTTAATGACTGACATCAACACCGGACCTAAACTAAAATGGTTAGAACTTTGAAATTTTGCACAGGGGTTCCTTTTATAACGCAGTAATAAGAAAGAATTTTTGAAAATTTGCTCCCTAAGGGGGTAAAACGAGAATGCTCATCTTGCCCAGCCGAAATCTCGGGCTGAAGCTAGTTTGGAATAATTTGTTAAATATTCATTAGGTTATGTAATTTTATTGCTTTAGCCTTGTTTTCTCTTCCTTGGCAACTTTATTGAATAGGCTCTTCCTAATTTGTATATTAATGTTATTTATTATGTTATACTTATTAACTATAGACAAATATTAATATAAAATTCATTTTTAGCCTCTTTTAGTTTGATTTTTAAATAAGTTTATGTATTAATGTTACTTTCTTCTTAAAAATATAAAAAAAAGTTTTCATGTAAGATCAGCTTTTAAAGCTTTCGATTTAATAATTGTCTGTTTGGAGCAATAAACCAATTTGATAAATGTTTGGTTCTTTAGAATATCTCTAACGATCTCAACATTGACATTTGAACTGCTAATGCCGCTTTCATATACCCAACTATAAAGCATTCAGCTAAATCAGAAATCGTATCGATTATTCCGAACGATATCGATAATTTGTATAAAAAAAATATGTCCAATTTACAGTACGACAACAAGCTATGTTGAAAGTCTCTACGTCCTTAATTTACTTCAGCTGAAATTCTTTATCGATCTCTTTTATTGATATAACCTCTTTTACGAGCAAAACGAATCATGCAATCTTGAGACCGAAATAGACGCAGACTTCTGCATATTAAATTTCGAGATTGACTTATCTCCAAAAACAATCTGTGTAGGTACATTCATAGTATATACAATTTCTCAAGTTATAGAATGTAGTTGTCGATTTTAAATTAACTTGGCCGTTTCACCTTCATCAATCTAATGCAATCTTAAGTAATTGCTGATTTTATAACGCAATATATTAAGTCCTCGGCGCAAGTAAATGTCATTCAATGCAATAAAACATGGTCGGACGGCCCTTTGTCTTATAAACGTGCTATAAGACTCGTGTCTAGCCGCTGCCGCTGTCGTGACCTGTGTATGCATTACCTATGACCGTGCGGGTGACCGTTTGATCCGTTTCTAGGACACGACTTGGCGGGACTTTTGAAGAGTCGTTGCATTAATTGCAAAGATCTTTATGCCTCTATTGATGTACCTACGTCGTATCGTATTACTATGAATTCGATTTCCGTTCTAGTTTCATGTTTCTGGTGTGATGGATCGTCGTTTGCATCTGGGTGACCTGTTTTAGATACTCTCGATTTTCTTTTGTCAATATTTCGTCATTGATCACTCTAGTCTAATATTTCAGAGGTTTTTCTAAAAGGGAAGTTTTTCATAATTTCCTACATATTATCGCGTTAGATAATGTAAGTCGTTGACCTTTGAAACTGGTACAGGCATGTATATTTTAACCCTAAGGTCAAAGTTTCGCATCGGCTTCCACTCTGCAGTCGAGAGGAAATGGAATAATGTATGTGCCTTGTCCCCGCGGTGACCCGAGTACCGTCTGTTATAAAATAAAACACACTCGCGACGCGACATAATGCAGAGCTCGGGTGACATAATGTGGTGTGCTTTATATGAATTCGTATTTGTAATTCGTCATAAAGTTTGAACAAATATTGGGCTATTAGAGAGAGATGCTTGATCATAGTCAACTAGCTTCTGCCCGCGACTTCGTCTGCGCACGATAAGCATCCCCATTTTACCCCCTTAGGAAGTGAATTTTCAAAAATCCTTTCTTAGAGCACTAGGGGTGTACCCCTACATTATAAAGGGAACCCAGGAGCAAAATTTCAAGTTCCTAACCCTTATAGTTTAAGCCCTGCATTGATTTGTTAGTCATTAAGTCACCTGCGTTATTTTAACTTCTTTTAATTTATTTATATTAACTTCTCGAAGACTAAGTAGTAGAGTTTCTAAAGCAACTATGTGTATCTATCGTGTTGAAGGGCACAAGCCTTACATCACGCCGCATGCTCCAGCATAGTGATTTCCTTTAGCAACTATAGTCGTTTTTGTAGTGATTATTACGCGACAGCTTGCTCAACTGTGTATTAGCTGCGCGTCGATTTACTAAGTCGAAGGTTTCAGTGGAAATATTTTTAACAGCCTACTACTGAGTAGGCACTTACGGATACAAAATTTCTATAGTTTTGAAATATACTTTTCCTTGGTTGGACGTAGATACTTGCTAATACCTAAGAATAACCGTTTTCAGCTCAGTTAAGACTAGCCATCCCGGTTTCGCACGGATCCCTTTTTTTATGTGATGGGAATAGTGTAGCTTTCCAACAGTGAAAGATTTTTTCAAATCAGTCCAGTCGTTTACGAGCCTATTCAATCGAAACAAACATTTTCTCTTTATTATATCTGCTTAGTTAAGACTAGCTCAGCTGGTAACCAACAATTAATGCATATGTATGCAACTATGCATCTTCTAGTCTATAGATATAATAGATAAGTTACGATGGGTAGTTGCTTTAGTGACGTCATCTAGCTTATCTTGATGCAGTACTGTTCCACTATTAATATTGTTTTATACAGCCAATATATAAGTTTATTCAATTAAGCGTTGTCTGTATTTCAAGAGGTTTGAGTAAATATGATGACAGCTATTATAGTACTCTTACACCTGCAGTGCCTTGTTATTAAAATCACTATACTTACCCAAATACAAGACGAGGTGTTTGCATATACCTCTCCCTCTTAAGTCGTTAAATATAGGTCAAGCACTTAGAGAAAAGTTTGATTTGCATAACATATTCATAACCTATACGAACATGAAAAGGCGTTCTTTCATCCGGCATTGAATAGAGTTGAACAGATGCGCAATATAATCAAATTAGGTACTCAAGAGCGTAGCTAGGATTTTGTTAAGGCGTAGACAAACTAAGAATTAGCTAAGGTAATTTTCGACACTCGCAAGGGAATCAAAACGTAGGTACAGGTTACTTTTAGGGGGACCCGTGCCTCGCTACACCCATGTACTTAATAAAATGTTTTAGCTAAATATTGATGACTAGCTGTCCGCCCCGGCTTCGCACGGGTCATTTTTTTATAGCCTATGTCACTCGGGAATAGTGTAGCTTCCCAACAGTGAAAGATTTTTTGAAATCGGTCCAGCCGTTCTCGAGCCTATTCAATCCAAACAAACAAACAAACCTTTCCTCTTTATAATATTAGTATAGAGTACCTATAGATTATAAAGTTCCAACAAACTGTTAATAGTTAAACAAAGCAATTTTCAATGGATCAATGAATTCAACATGTTTTCGTCATTTTGATTGCGCCGGACCTTGCTGGGGCTGAAATCGATATCCGCTATTAACGGCTTGGAACGGAACCGTTACCGACTGGAACGGACAATACGGACATGCTATCTGAAATATTCAAATTTAAATTTTGGTGAAAAGGGTTGATTTGATTGTCGAGCGCGTTGCGAAAACTTAATCTAGTCTGTAGTTATGGCGGTTGGGAAATAAGAATCACACATAAGTACCTTAGTAGGTAATTAGTGCTCCTTATTCTTTTCTTTGGAACGTTTTGGTCTTGGCGGGGACGCTTCTGTGCCTCATATAAAGAATTATATAAACACGAGAATGTGGGTGTACATAGGATTGTTACAGCTTCAATCCAAAATGTATGTATATATTTTTTCTGATTTTTTTTAATGACAACGAATCAACACGCTATATTCGCTATTTATTTGCTGACGTGTCGAAAACTTTACAGCTCCTATATTCGTAACACGACTGAGCTGACGATAAAGTGACTAGCGATAAACTATCGTCAGCTCAATAAAATATGCTAGAAGTACATATATAATTTCCGCAACCCATTTCTGTTGTGACTTTTAAATCTAATTTATCAAACACTAGCGATCCGCCCCGACTTCGCACGGATCCCTTTTATTTATAGCCTATCGATCGTGAATAGTGTAGCTTCCCAACAGTTAAAGAATTTTTTCAAATTGGTCCAGTCGTTTAAGAGCCTATTCAATCTAAACAAACAAACAAACTTTTTCTCTATTATATAAGTATAGACAAGACCTCATGATCTCCACGGCCAACAATAAATTAATTCTCATTCTTATTCCACTTGAGACAAGCATTTTGTAATCGAACTAGGAATTCCAGATATGGTTAACTACTTTTAAAGACCAACAGCAAGCCGAGGAAAGCAATTAGCAAATTGTTAAATAACTGTAATAAGAGATAAATAGCTTTGTTTATGCCTTATGACGCATGAAAAGTTCCGTCTTCCGATTAAAGTCAAAACGAGTGGGCAAGGTTGATCGCACGCGCAACCTGTAATGATTGAGCATGAACAAAGAATATCATTTACCTACATTACGGATGTTAGATGCAATAAAGTGAATAAAGAGGATAAAATAGCATCTAATTTGGATGTAGACAATATGTCCACATCCATTGTTAGATTATATCAGCAAGAAATATTGGGATAAAACAACTGTACAGATTTTTTCACGCGTGTAAAAAGTTCTGCTGATATTTCGTGAACTTTACAACTTTCCTATAAAAACTAGCAAAACTGATCATTATGGATTCGAATCCGTTCAAAAAATCTTGTAGACAGACGACATTAAAATTTAATAGACTAAAATATTACTTTGTGGTAAACAAATAAAAACGACAAATTCAAATGAAGAAATCACAGGGAGAACTAGAGCTCACCGTATTTAAGATTGTTATATCTTATCAAAATTGAGGTTAATTGTAAGTACAATTTTGGTTTCGCTTATTGAATCTACACCAAACCAACGCTCGTTGGGGCTAAGTATTTTTCCGTAAACCTTGAATTTTACAAAGGCAGCATTTGTATCGCAATATCGTAAATTCGATTAATAAAATATTCGAACTCATCTAGCAAAGGTCGAGGATTGCGAACACACCCGGGACGCCCTATAAGGAAGCTTGATCTTCACACATCCTTGAGATGAATAAAAACCTATTCAATTTAAATCCAGTAATTTTTTGTTTATCCAATTTGAGACTGCGGTCCTTTGTATTGAAAGAAATTCGTGACCAAATACTCTATAATACATAACTTGTATATACTTTACACGATAATATTTTGCATACTATCTGTTAGGGTCTGACTTGCCCATATTCTGTATTCTTATTCATCTTAAATCCGTATGCCAACTCTCCTGTATCCGTTATTGTCAGCGTGATATCTTTTATTTCTTCTAATTAAACCAAGTAACCCCGTTCCTTTGAAACTTGTGGTGTTTTGTTACACTTCTGTATTCGAATTTGAATTTGCTATCTATTTAAATTTGAAAGGCTGCTTGACGGCGTACGAAATGAATAATATTTTCCATAAACAAGTTGTGTAAATAATTCCTAAATGGTTCTGTGGCGTATCTTCCTACATTCATGAGTTTAAAATTTTCCAGGGTTGGCCGTTGTGGGAACGCTTAGAGTCCACGGAGCACGAGCGTCGTTTGCTGCTGGTTGCTCGACTGCCAAGGGTTCGGACGCTAAACGGCGGTGGCGCCGTACCTGATGAGGAGAGAGACTCCGCAGAGCGGGCCTTCATCCGATACTACATGGAGAAACCGGAATCAGATCGACCAGACAGGTAAGAAGTAAATGCTGTGGCAGACGCGCAATACTTTATTGCTGAAGTATTTATATTAAACTAGCGACCCGCCCCGGCTTCACACGGGGGCTATAAACCTTCCTTAAGAATCACTCTATCTATTAAAAAAAACCGCATCAAAATCCGTTGCGTAGTTTTAAAGATCTAAGCATACATACGGACATACAGCGAAAGCGACTTTGTTTTATACTATGTATTGATGATCCTGGCTCAAATTATTGGCTTGAACCGCACTAGTACATTCCTGTCTAGATTCTCAAAGCAAGGCAAAGCTTCTGTGGTAAGATTTCTACTGACAGATTAATAGTCTCTCAAGTTCTCAAGTCGGTTTATTATGTGCATAATTTGACGAAAGATAATAATATCGAAGGTCCGTTGTATTAATTATGTACTGTAGGCGTAACATTCGCACTGAAATGCCGACCTAAATGTCTAAAATTATATGCAAATTGGAATTAGCTCATTACTTAGCTAACGTTTATTTTCATAAGCGCCGAGTTTACATCGCTTTAATTATAAACATCCAAGGTTATATTACAATATGTGTGTTATATAAATGAATAACGTCGTTTTCAGCAAACAGCATTGTTAAAAAATAATGAACGTATTTCGAAACTTGACCGTGGAGCGTAAACTGTACCCTATATTTTCAAATTGCAAATACCTCACTTGGAACTTTATGTGGAATTGAGTTGATTAATCTAAACTGAAGACAAAGTATAATCCACGTGCATTATTTTACTATTTACGGTTCATAATGCTTCATTCCAGACCACTATACTTATACTAGTTAGGGAGGCTAGCATGTAAGGATTTTGTCGCGGGAGAACGCAACTGTCAATCTCTTTCACTCATTGCAAAAGTATATCAGTGACAGATGCGTCTCAACCCATGAAAACCTTACGTGCAGTCTGAATGATTTACGTGTAAAATTCCTTTTATAACATCTTCCATTTATCAGCTCTTATTAAATATTTTTCAGATACTGGGAGTTGGTTGGTGTCCACGGCAAGCTTGACCCTCTGGTGTCTGTCGATCTTCGGCCAGAGAAACGAGTCCAGATCACTTTTACCTGCGGAGACACCAGCGAAGTACGGACCGTGGATGTGTACAGGTAGGAATATCCATTTATTTTCACGTGTTATGTCTTAACTTTGTAGTTCCGTTTTGTTCCTAAAATTGAGCTTTGTCTTCTTCAAAGTTCACTTTATCGAGAAGAGAACTTTCAGAATCGCTCAGATCATTTCCTTTAGCTTATATCAAGTGTACCTGGGCCCGAGTGGGCCCCTAGACAGATTTCAATCGCTTACTTCAGTTAAAATTACTACGTAAGCCAACAAAATGTCACGTGGTGAGCTATCGTTCGCTAATTTTATTCCCTAAGGTTTTTAATTAATGTCGCTTTTATTAATTCGCATTGATTATAAGTTTTGTTTAGATCTCGTGACTAATTTCTTTCTTGTCATTTTCATTTCAGAACTGTATCAGATTTAAAGACGCGATTGGAAAGACTAGCTGGCTTCCCAGCATCCAAAATGAGGTTATTCTACGTCGATCAAGAACTAAGAGACACACAGGTGAATATCATTAATGATCTTGCTAATGAACCAATTCAGTGTTCAATTCAATATCTTGTTTTGATATAAACTAGACGAATTATGTTGGCACCCAACGTGGGGCGCCAGTAGGTACCTACTCACTCGCTTTACAATTTCCATAGAAGGAGATTCAATCAGTCTATTCAAAAGCCAACCCAGTATTGAAAATTTCCAATTCCTTATGATTTATTGTGTGGTTATTATTTATTAACAAACAAATTTAATATTTGAGTTTTTCCAGGGGCCCGAGGAGATGAAGTACCCTACGAAGCAACTCTACTCCTACAACATAAGATCTGGTGATGAAATCATCATCGATTCGAAGCTTAAGCACTCGATCTCATCTAATTCGACCGCGTGAGACGCCGCAGCTATCAGACCAGTCTTTTTAAATATCATAAATTGTCATTAGTTAATATTACAAGGCAGATAACTAGGTGCTTGGACCTCTAAATGAACTAGAAGCCATTCAAGAAATTTGCAAATGCTATCGATTGCGACCATTTTGTTATTTGAGTTATCGTTAAGTTTGAATGCATCTTCAAAATAATATTTCTTTTAGACAGCAATAGCTACATCACGGTATGCGTTCATTGCAGTAGTTTTAAATACTTGTTTAAATTTGTAAAGGAAATGCATTCAGCTTTTTTAAAGGAAAAGGTCATGATTTTTAAAAGCAGTCCGCTTGCCATGTTGGTAAATATATTATTGTTTTTCTAGTGAAACGCAGCATTAATTTTTCTTTTAAGTGTTCGTTAGACTAACAAACTGTTGTGGTAACGAGTATTTGTTTAGATATAGTAAGAGATATTATATTAATTTTGTATTTCTCAAACAATTTTAAATGATGATAAATGAATTATTGTTACGAGGTGTTTAGTTTTTTGGTAAACTTTTTGCAAATATGATTTGTAAACTACATATCGACGTTCGTACCCAAATTAAAGATTATGTTCTAAAGAAGACAAGCACTTTCTTGTTCAATAGAAGCAAACAATGCACGATGAACCCGCAAATAATATGGTTATTATAGATTTGCGATAAGCTACTGTGATATGAATTATTGTATTAAATAAACTGCTGAAACATATTTATGAAGATATCACGCGAACTATTATTATGAAATAGTACATTACGCACCGAGGCCAGTAAAATAAAAAATGTCTCAGATCACATGTAATTGTCGTCCGAGGCGAAGCCGAGGTTGACAAAAATGTGATCTGAGGCTTTTTTATTTTACTGGCCGAGGTCAGTATACTATTTTTCTGTTCGACGAAGCCAGAAAGCGGCATTTTCATTGAGCGCAGCGACCACAAAGTTGGCGCTTTCCGGCCGGAGGACAGAAAAGAACATTTGTCTTAGATAAATTGTATTTTAAATAACTAAACATAGATGTGCTTAACGGAACATAAGGTGATACTAACTGCCATTTTACGATTTTTATCATATAAAGTTTAATCAAGTAATGTCGTCAAGATCCTATCCAAGTTTTACCGTAGTGTTGTTTTTTCACGATAGATACACACGTTTTGTTTATCGATTCATACTTAAATGTGATATTTGCACTAAATAGTAACCTATACCGATATAAATCACTAACAAGCTAGAAACTATGTGGCGAGCAATTTACGCGGCTAGCACTTATCCGTAATCGATCTTTCTGAGGACCTAATGAGGACTTCCGCGTTTCGAAAGTCCTCTATATTGCACTAGTGTAATGACATTTAGTTGTCATGTTTCATCAATGACAGCTACACGTGATTGGTAGACCATGAGAGCTGGACCTCATTTTATAGCGCTTCTAGCGGATTTTCGACACGTGGTGGCCCTTAATTTATGCAGATGCAAAAACTTTTACATCTGGTTTTACCTATTGTCTTCTATGATTTTCTTCTGTTTAAATACATTTTGTGCTAGTCGTGTTGAGTAAGTCTACATAGTCACATCGTGTACCTACTCCAATTAGAGTTTATGCACCTACCTCCAGAAGGTAACAAAATCTTTAGGTCCTGTGATGCCCGAAGCTGCCAAAGATGTGTGAAATTGAAATACTTTTTAAATTGAATGTATACTAACAAGCATGCATGACTGAATCTAGCATGGCAGCCTTATAAAAGTGATACATGCAATAATATCGCTAAAATTTATGTATCGTATATCATAATAAATATTTTGAAATGTCATCCTAGATAATAGAAACAATGGAAAATAAATTAAATTTAAATGTAACTGAACTCGTTTCAATTTATTTGCAAAGTGCTATAATTCACTCATCCACAGTCTTTTTCCATATACAGCTATCATAGTATCTTGCACGTGTTCTACGATGTGATCATAAACTTTCATCCAATTACCGTCGTTCATTTCGTTAGTTCTTCTTTTTAGAAAATTCAATAGTATGTTTAGTTTATCTATGTTCTTGTTCACAACCATTTCTCGCATATAGGAAATAATTAAGTCTATATCAAAAGGTAGGGGTGTCTGACCGCTTTCCAGCCACGCTCTTAATAATTCTCGAACTTTCTCCCATGGAAGATCCAAAAGACCCTGTGGTTTATGCTCTTTTGTTGTAACTATTTGTTCCTCTGGTTCCCTCTTTACTGCAATAGGTGGTTTGTACGGCGTATCTCTTACATAACTTTGCCCACTAAGAAATTTGCTCATTAGGTTTTTAGAAGTTGCTGCATTTAACCTAAGCGATAAATTTTTAGGTGGCCTGCCACGTTTTTTTCCTGTCGGTGATTTCGTGGAACCAATCACAGGTGACTTTTTAAAAGGTGAATGAGGTTTGCTTTTCTTTGGAGTAGTCGAAAGTTTAGGAACTGGTTCTTGTTTTATATTATTAGAAGGTACGACAGTTTGCTTAATTGTGCTTGCGTTTGTGTTCTTTTCCACCTTGGTGTTGTTATTTAATAAAAACTTGCTCATAGCACCTTTCGCCTGCCTGTTATTTACAGATTCTAACTTGGTAACTTGAATTCCAATGCCTCGCATTTCTTTCGGATCAATCTTCTGCTTATTACATAATAAGATAACTTCTTTTGTAATTGTTTCAACATCATAAATGGCATTTGTTAAAGAAACAGACTTATTGATTACATTACAAAAACCATGTCCCATGAATTTGGCAGTCTCTACTGGTGCCTTTTCATCCCTTACCATTAGTTTCAACGTTATACATTTTCCTAGAACTTTAAATTGGACCATTCTTGTGTGTACCTCTGCTGATAATTGTTTTAAAAACTCAATACATTGCTCATTGTTTTCAAAACGAATTCCATAGTTAACTTCGGCAGATACTGATTTCCTCACTGTATGGAATGACAACGGGTTATTGTCGCGTCCACGGCATTGATCATAAAGCTGGATTCCTGTTTTGGTTCCTAAATGTTGTTGTAAAGAAGACAAAGATAAGCTTTGTAGTGAACCACAAGTTTGATGACCAATAGATTCTAATTTCGAAGCGATTTGTCTCCCAACTCCTGGCAGCTCTCTCAACTTAATATCAAACATAAAGTCCTCAACTAGTTCAGAACTGAGAAAGAATTGACCATCAGGTTTTGCTTTTTTAGTAGCCAATCTTGCTTGCAAACGATTACCACCAAACCCAGTAGAGCAGGGGCAACCAGTTTTCCCTTTTATTTCCTCTCTTAAAACTGTAGCAAAGTCTTGAACACTTACTCCCAAGTCTTTCAGGATTCCACTGCAGTCTACATACATTTCATCACATGAAACTGCTTCTATGTCAAGTGTATACTGAGCTATAGTGTTATACAAGGTATAGGCTACTTCTTTATAGCCATCAAAATCATAAGATATTGTTTGTAGCTCCGGGCACAATCTTAATGCTGCGCCCATAAACATTCCATTGCTAATACCTTTTGCACGTGCTTCATATGAACATGAAGCAATTTCACTCATGGAGCCAAACTTGTCATCCTCATCAGCTATAGCATCAACTCTTGTTTCAATTTTAATATCTTCTTCATTCATTCCAGTGGCTTTGATGAGTTTCTTTGTCTGTTTTTCTCTATATAAGTTAAATTCTGTATCTCTGTCAACACCTGATCTCTTAGATCTACCTTGTCCACCTTTAGAATGGGTGACGGCTATTGGTTTACCTTTAAGATCAGGTCTTTTCCGTAATCCAACTGACACAAAAAAGCAATCCATGTCTATATGCATTATTGTCCTACCACCTTCAAAATTTATTTTTGACAGCCCATTGTGTGTACTCAACTGAAGAATTCTATCTTTTAGTTTAGCTCGAGCAGAAAATGTAAAATCACTATTTTCTCTAAGATCATTTACATGTTGTTTAAAACATGCTCCAAGTTGAGATATGTGATGTAATCTTGAATTGTTATAAAATTCTGATATGAAGTTGGGATCTGCAGCAGTTTTTGTAGTTTGTTCATATTTATTAGTTACTGATGTAGATGGATGTTCAATTTTACAGTTTTTGATGGGCGACTTTGATTCATCATTAATAAAATCATGTTTACTAGAACCTGGTTCACCTTCAAGTTTCATGAGATTAGAATTCTCAATATTTGTTATTTCCCTCTCAACTGTATGATCCGTCTTTGTTTTAGTAAAATTTAATCTGGGCTGTAGCCTAGAGTTAGTGTATAGTAAATATTCTCGGTAATCTAACAGTTGGTTAGCTGCAATGCTATCTGTAATCCATTCTGGTTTTACTACTTTAGTTAATGACATTTTTTTTACCTTTGTGTCCGGAAGATTCGAAGCTATAATGTAGTCGTCGCTTCTTTGATAAGTGTGGTAAACACCTCCATGTTGCGTCATAAGCTCTTTAAGTTCATCTGAAGAGGGAACTGTGTACCCATTTACAAAAATACTGACACCGCAAAATATGTTCGAGAGTTTACCTTGTTCCTTGCCCGCTCGGCTACTAAATTGTTCCTCTAATTTGGCGATTTTTGCTTGCATGTAACCACCCCAAGCTTCAAAGCCATTATCAGGAAACTTATCGTCCCGACGCCTCATCTTATTAGTTTTCTGCAATATTTATTAAAAACTAGTAAACTAGTTTGCCAAAAATATCACTTAATGAAAAGCGTGAATATTTTTGAATCGACGAAAGCATGCTTACCTGTAGCACTATTACTTAATGTTCATCTGTATACCGTAGAACAATCTATATGATTTAAAGATAAAGAAAAACAATAAATAGAATATATTAGTAACATCAATAAATATCCCCGCCGTTTTTCGTTAAATGTCAGACGTTCAGAAAAATAACAATAACATGTCAACTGTGTGTTAGGAAAGCGTGTTTACTACTGGCTCAAATACTCGTTACGAAAGTTTTTGGACCCAATTTTTTTTTATTGTAAACTTTTTATATTAAATAACGAAATTGTAAAAGCTCATTAACACTAATATTTTTATCATTATTATTTTTATGCATTTATTCGTAATTAAATTAACTTTTATGATATTCTTTTACATGTGTTCGAACAACGATCTTGCATTTAGGACTACTATTTGGTAAATTCTGACACTACTGACAAATGCCAATTTGTTTCAAAATAGCGGCAGTTATACCTATATTGTTATTTGTTTGTTTTTATTCCAATTAATCAATTCGTTTGTATTCTTATCCTTGCATGAAAGTTATGAACTCATAACAATCTTTTAAAATGTCTGTTATTGAAGAAGTTTCCTCAGTCGTTGCACCTTGGACTGGTCCTACAACGAGTAGAAACATCCTGTCTGTGGTTGTATTATCATCAAATGTGGAAATTATTGAAAAGATATCAAAAGCTTTAACCGAAGTGCACACACAAGGAGAGTTTCCGTGGAAACTAACTATACTACGGTCTTTTCATTTGGAAGAAGTTGTGGAGCATTCAGAAGTGACTGGAAGAGTTGCTATAGATTTTGTTATCCTTGGTTTAGACACAAGTAGGATATTTTGTCTTGAATGGGCTAAAAAAGTGCTGGGACAGGTTCACCCAGATCTAAAGGTTCGTAGAGTGATACTTGTGAATTCAAGTGGTTTACCAGCAAATGCTATGGCAGTGAATGCAAATGAAATACTTGCCTTGAAGAACAGTTACCAACTTGATATGATAACAGCAAATGTGTTTAAATCGGATGATGCCAGGTTCTTGGCTCAAAGATTGTTGAAATATATAGAAGTGTCCATTGGTGTGAAGACTGGTTTCCCTAATTTAAATTTGTGACCTATGTGAAAGTTTTTTTTTTAATATAGTTATATCTGTAAGTAATTTGTGTGTTATTATTCCATACTTTTATTGTTATGATTAGTCACAATGAATGGGCATTATGTGTTAAATTTGTTTAAAAATAATGGTTTGCATTACATTTATTGAATGAAGCATTTTTATATAACAGACATATTATAACCATCCAAAATTCTAATCTTTAGAGACTTCTGTACAACTTTAAACTAAGAATGTACACATGCTAAAGGATTTATGATTTGAAATCTTATTTCGAATACAAGGATATGGTTAGGTAATATATAATATGGTTAGGGTAATAAAACTCAATGTTTGTAATAGTTCAGTAATAACAATAGGTCTAAATCTGTCTATATTTTAATAACTTTGTTTGGTTTGTTTATAAAAGAACCTTATCATTTCTTCTTTTATAAAATTTTAATCTTTGGAAAAATTAATGACTTTGTTTTAACAAATAAATATAATCTTAGTTTACATTTAATCCTCCATGTTTCTGTTATTGTTAATATTATTACTTTGTTCATCTTCATCACTAACCATTATATTAACTTGTGGTTCATACACAAAAAACTCCTTACTTTCATCAAATTCATCTTTAGATATTTCTAATTTAAGATTAAATTTATGTTTAAACACTGATCTATAAACTGGATATGACACCTGTATTTGATAATCTTTTAAAAATAATTTGTGCATATTACTGACGGAAAAGTCCCCAGTTAAATATCGGCAATAGGGGTTTCCTCTAGGAATATAATTTGACAGATTTATACTAAACAAGTTAATGTGAGAATCAACTAAATTCAGAATTTCTGTCGGTGTTTGTCTATATCTGTTTTTCGTATGTTTACCCCGCATGTCTCGAGGATTATCTACATTTTTAAGTATATGATCTTGAATCCTCCTAACACGGCCCTTTGTAATGCCATGAATCTGACAAAAAGCTGTCAAACAAACAGCAACCTCAACCTTTTCAAAACGCACTTTGTATGAATAAGAA
Organism: Polylopha cassiicola; assembly: GCA_038024825.1. NCBI lineage: Eukaryota > Metazoa > Arthropoda > Insecta > Lepidoptera > Tortricidae > Polylopha > Polylopha cassiicola. Next base: position 8,336,642 of record CP149059.1, read on the forward strand.
GCCTTTCTTTTCTTAGCAGCTGATCTGACTGTATCCCGTTTTGGTTGGAATAAAGTGATTATTGTCATTAAATATGTATCCTGTTCATTTTTGCTACCAATTTCATTGAATCTGTTGAATATATTTTGTCTCAGTTCCGCGTTAGTATTTTGCCAACATTTATGAGTTTTGCACCTATAAGAATAAGTATAGATAATGAGATATCAGAGAATCCAATAGGATCAGATAAAATGTTAGGAATTTCGGAAATGTAAATATTTATTACCAACCCGCAATCCGGCCCGACTTGATTCGATCTTTTTTTATGATTTAAACGTTCTTCATCCTTTTCGTGTTTTACAAAGTTTTCTTTGCGTTTTCTATTTAACCCAGTCATATCGATCTCAGTCGATAATTTTATATCAGAAATGTCTAATCATGAAATCAAAACAAGTCGAAGTCAGTCGAACCCTCTGCCGCCCGTACCCCTCCCCCTCGTGTATACCATAGACTACAGATATCCATGATTTGTTTATTTTGCGCGCTAATAAAGCTATAATTACTATCGTCGTTGATATTGAAAATCAGCGTAACCAACGATTGCTAATGCCTCTTAATTCATAATCCAATTTAAATTTACCCACCAGTAGGTAGATAGAATTAATATACATTTAATTTAAATTCCATCCTGTAAACATGATTTGGCAGGATCATCGATGATATTCAAGATAAAGACCGTAAAGTGTTTGAAATCTCAGCAAATCTATAAATTAAATACGCGAGTTAAATCCGTTCTTCCATTCTAATGTGTAGTAACCGCGAAGGTATCATTAATTATTAATTAGGAGGGGAACTACGGTTAGACAAACGATCGATAGCCACAAATATATGAACAAGCGTACCTATTACTATACCATGCTAGCTAGACACATGTAGTCTGCGTTAAATAGGTATATTATCTTAGCAGTTACTGTGGTGAAATATATCGGAACTTGAGTTATTCATGTCTAATGCCAACTGTACGTACCAATAATGCGTTTTTATGGCAAAAAATAAACTTTTAATTTCTGCCGATCCGTTCAGAATAAGGTTTGGGTGCTCGCCGTTGTGCAAATAAAATAACAGAAACATACACATTTCTGAATTATTTATTATAGATTGTACTACAAAATAATAGGAAGTTTTCTACAGTTACAATTATATATTACATAAATAGTGAAATATTTTTAGCAGTTCCACTTCTGTAGCATGAAGGATATCAAAACGGCAACATTTGCTCACCAAGTTCATACAAAAAGTAATTACTAAGGGGGATTGTCGCACATGGAAAAAAAACTAATATAAATTATAAAATACTGAATACTGCTCATTTACTATCATATTTGTGTTACTATAAATTAACATAAGCATAAAATTAAAATATTTGTAAAAATCTAAATCATATAAAAAACTCAACATTCAGAATGTTTCCAAGTATATTTTTAGCGGCTCTCGATTAAAAATCTACTTACATCTGTCACACTCGTAAATATAATAGGTACATTAATTAGATCTATAACATATATCTAAGATTGCTGAACCTAAAATTAAAGTCACATTGATGACTAATTAAAATAAACGTATACAAAAATTTAATATTAGGCAATATCACAACTAAACCGCCTGCACGGGGCAGGGCAAATAAATAACTGCAAAATGTCATGTAACCAGGATGCAATCCGCAGTGACAAGGAACACGTATTCCTTTTGTAATAATTTCAATATAAATCAGTCCTAACTAAAATAAACAAAGCATTATGCTCCTAACTTTAATTACGAATATATGTTTACCAAAACTTGCGTCAATTACTTCATTATTAGCAAAATGATTGTAACAATTAAAAACGTGTCTAAAACTTCTAAGAAATCATTATCATTGTCAATTAATTACATTGACAAATAAATATACCACTTGTACTAAAATAATACTGAGACCAAAAAGTAGAACAGAAACAAAGTAACCTAACTATAAATTGTGACATTGTGTATAAGATTCTATGTCTAAACGAATTCAGATACCTACACACAACACGTCATAAGTTTATAATTCCAATAATCTGCCACGTATTTTAGTCGTATGAGGAATTACTTAAAAAAAGTTACATTCGTATTCTGGACATTATTGGACCTAACAGTCATCAGATCAAATTCAGCTTCTAAATTATCAGAATTTATATTTACACATAATAGTACCAAATCAAGAACTATACATTTTTTTTATCAAAACAATTCTCAAAGCATTAGAGAACTTATGTATTTGATACTATTATATGGTAATATGGAATAAACTAGAGTCCTAGTGAAAAAGGTGTTAAGTCCTCCACACGAAATATTACGTTTATACCTTTTATCACTAGGCCCCCAGCATTTTCTAGACATAGCATGTTTTATTAGCAAATAAACTTCAGTATCCAGATTCTGAATAAAGAAAGCATATCGTTTCTTTCATTTTCACATATACATATATGAAACTACACTAAACAAGAATGCTTAAGACCACCGTAAAACGAAATGGGAACATTACAATTGTGCTGATTAAAGATTTGTCATTTACACTCTCATAGCTATATAGTGTGTTGGTAAACATAGAAATATTTCAGCTACTGACATTTATAACACAGCTTACGCCTATTTTCCTGTACTGAGAGATATTATTTTAAAATATTAATTTTACATTCTAAAACTGTTGTGCTCGCAACTTCATAGGATACATTTTAAGGCCCACTTCCATCATGCAATACTTAAATTTCTAATAAAATCAGCTTATATTTCGCACAAAATCGCAATTCAGCAAGATACACTTTTCATATAAATGCTATACTAGATGCAAGTGGTCCTTCAAAGTGGCATCGATCGTTTAAACGCAATTTAATAGTGCAGGACTATTTAGTTTTAAAATGCCAATTGTTAAATTGTTTCAATAACAGGAATGTTGCGTTTACACGAAAGACGAAAGTTACGTGCGTAATTTTCATCCCATCAAAATTTTTATCAATTTTGAGCAGAATTATAGCTCAGTTTCTCGAAGTGTAATCTTGCAACACCAGTTTATAATAATGGCAACACAGTACACTGATTTATTTTTTTACGGCTGTCATACTATACAAAAATGGGACTTAATCATGTAAACAAATAATTAAATTACCTCCAATATTTCGGATGCGATTTTGCAAATTATGTATTTACACACTTAAGTCCCATTTTTGTATATTATAATGGTAACACAGATAATGCAGTCACCAAAATCACTAACTCATTTTACAAGACTCGCTATTTTGAGAAATGAGCTCCATATCGTAGGTAGGTTTATCTAACAGTCTACGCTTTAGGCTTACGCTGTCCCTCGATGAGTAGAGAAACATGATATATGGCGGTCGCTCCCAACCAATATCATAATGAAAATTAATAAATAAATAATATTCGTAAACACGATGAGATTCTTGATATGTGGTGTCAGAGCGTAAGGCCTAAAGGCGGAATGTTTGGGTCGACGGTACGTTTGTCGCGGTGTGTTGGTATATACAAGACAGTGTGTATCACTCCACATTTGGCTAGTCGCGCGCGGCCCGGCCGGCGGGGTCGGACTGCGCTCCATACAACAGCATAGCACCTATATCGTTCACTGTACATGTCTGTTCACTATACAACGCTTGAGGACCCTGAAAAATACACAACTTATGTCATACCGCGATATCAAATTATTATGGTTGATGTTATTTAATAAATAACAAAGACTTGTATTTTTCTAATTTGACTCTTCTTACAATATTCGAATTAGAAGTTGACATTTTGACTGACATTTACGATTTAGACATAAATTATTAGTCTGTCAAGATAAAAGAATAGCCACCGTTAAATGATTTTCAATTATTTAATCTGTAGTGACAAAGTATTATTTGCTCGCACTTGAAGTTGTCAGATTTTTGCAGAACATTTCTTTATTTTAGTGTCTATGTGATACTATTTTGTATTACGTACTGTTACCAACTGAATGCAAATAAATATTGAGTATGTTATATATTTTCGCATTATTTGGTTTTATCGGCGATCCTCAATAAATTATTATATTAAAAGGTGGGGTTTCTACTAATAGTAAAATAGTCATCTAACTAGGTTAGTATACATACCGTTTAGTCAGAGTCGGCCAGGTTGACGACGTCGCCCGTGGTGGGCGGCGGCGCCCGCGGCTGCAGCGGCGGCCGGCCGCGCGGCCTGCCCGCGCCCGGCGCTCCCCCGCCGCCCGCAGCGCCCCCCGCGCCGCCGCCGCCGCCGCCGCCCAGCAGCATCTCCCGCGCCCGCTGCTGCTGCAGCGCCATCGCCATCGGGTCCCGGCTGCCGAGCCCGCCTGCGTAGTACTTCGCACCGAGCGACTGCATCAAATATACAGATACAAAATGTTATTGAAAATCAAAAACTTCATCACGTGAATAGGACCTAAGAGACACTTTTACACGTCAATATTAACTAGCGCTTTTAAAAAAATAATCACATTGGGAGAAGAAACGCAGCAAAAACACCACAGCTGTTATTCCTTTTTTAAAATAGGTTAAAATATAACATTTTTATAGATAGTGATGGTCTAGGATCCGTATAAGAAATATATATCCTCATATAATAGGCGAGTGTCTAGATGGGACGCATCCTATGACCTAAAAATTAGGGTTTTTAGTCCTCGGCTCACGGCTTAAGTAGTGGTGCAGAGTAATGAAAGGTTCCTGTGGATAATTCCGGCTCGTTTGGGTACTCCCGTATTCGAGCCCGTCGGCGGGGCCACGATCCATCTAGGTGTGTGTGAGGCAGCTGCCTGTGCGTGGTCTACGACTAGGGTATGCTCACGTTCTGCTGTGTCGGGTGTGGGAGCACGTGTTCGACCCCGCCGGCGGGGCCGCTGTAATACGATCGAGCTAGGCAGCTACCTGTGTGTGGACTACTAGGGTGTACTCACGTTGTGTTGCTGCTGCATGATCTGCTGCAGCCGCATCTGCTGTTGCTGTTGCTGCTGTCGCTGCCACGGCGGCTCGTACTGCAGGCTGCTCGTCGTGCTCATGCCGCCGCCTTGTAACACGACACATAGTGTAAGTATTAGAAATTACCGAGCCAATCTGACTGTAAAGACTGAAAATGTCTTCAGACAATAGACATGATTTTCTTTGTCCATCAAGTAGATTTATATACTACGATGTATCAATCAAACTTCTATCTATATATATGGTTCAATACCATTAGTTTTGATGATTTCTTTGCACCAAGACAAGAGTAATTTTTTCTACTCTTTTCTTAGTTCAAATATCATTATGATCAGGTAGGTTACCAAAAAATATTCGACACGTATTTTTTATTTTCTCAAACGAACAATAAATGCCAAAGATAAGCGCTTCAGAAGTTCGGGAGTGGGAGATCGTGACGTCACAATATAATTTATATTGTACTATAACGTGACGTCACCAACCAACCGAATTGTAGTATAAGCCCACACTCCCGTCGAAACTTAAGAGGATTTATCTTTGTCATTTAAAATGCAAAGTAGTATTGAAAATAACATACCAGCGTTCATGACGGGGTTCATCATAGACGGATTCATCATGCCAGGTTGTGTATACTTGTATATCTCGCTCATTTTCTGCATCAACTGTTAAAAATACAACAATAAATTAATACATTTGTTATTTCAAATATATAAAATACTAGCGGTGCGGGATAAATAGTTGTGCTGCGAAAAATCAGTCTTAATTTGATTCTATATTTTTAATTCAGAATGTTTATAGCAATGTGTAAGTAAGCTGTTTGCAAATCTTTACGACAACCAAAATTTGAGAAAAGACCATGGGTCCATCAACCCTGTAAAAAGGGGATAAACTATAAATCCTATATCTATATATATATAATACAGAATCAAATTAAGACTGACCATTACAAAATAGCGCTCGGACAGTTGATATATTTTTCAAAGTAACAAAAGTAAGGTTAGAAGAACAAGTCTGATACTATTAAAAATTTAACTTTGGACACTGGCATAAAAATGTCTGATAATTTCGCGGTTATTGCACATTTAATGTATTTAATTTTATACCATTTCGAGAATTTTACAGTGTCCATAATCGTAGCAGACTGAGCTGAAGTTGTACAATATTTAATATGTGGTAAGACTATCGTCGTATAATAATTTTAATCACTCGAGCGCTACAATGAAACGTATAGACCATGCTGAAAAAAAAAACATAATCCCTACGCTTGATAAACAAAACCAAAGGGACAGTAAGAGACAGCAACTTACGCCATAATCATATCCACCGAACATCTAAACAAATAAATACGATATGATTATTTCATCTCAATATATAAATAGTGCGTTTAGAATTAAGGCATAAGCTTCGCCATTGGTATCCAACCGGCGTTTAAACGTTAAGAGTTAATTATTTTGATTATTAAAATAAATTTATCAAATATAATTTATAAAGTAAAAACGTTTTTTTGTTACGTAAAAACGCTGGTAAAAACGTTTCGTAGACGACAACAGCATAGCAGTACTCAGTAGTATACCTACGCGAGTTACATCCGTTATAACTATTTCGTTAATATTATTATTTTTAGATAACAAAACTTATTTATGTTTTATACAAATGTAAAGAAACTCAAGTGTTGTCGCGGCTAATGACTACTAATAAGTAGTATCCGTTTATCCCTATAGCGTTATACTTTCGGTAAGTAACTGGAGCCCGGGTTTTTAACCTGGTGGTAACAATCAGCTGGCAGTTGTCTCGAACACCGAATTTCAAGTGACAAAGTCCGAGCACAGCGTAGCGCCGACTAGCTAGCAAGTTCGTCATTGGGAGGAGGGGTAAAATCAGTGACCCTAGTAGGACCTGAAGTTTAAATGCCACTGAACTAGAGCATAGGTTCCTAACCTTTTAAACATTGTTGACCTCTGTGACCTGGTAGGAAAACTGATTTTACCCTGACCTTGAAATACAAATAGTTGTTGATTTACCCCTACTATCCTATCTTATTGATACGTAATATCGCTTTGTATGTTAAGTACATTAAACTCACCCCTGGGTTAGCGTTGCATATGATCGGCAGCATGTCCCTGATCTGGTTGTCGTTGATGTTGGGCATGTCCTTCCGCAGCATGGAGGCGAGAGCCGCGTAGGCCAGCTGCTGTTGTTGCTGCTGTAGAAGGCTCGCCGCTGTGGACGCATTGCGTGTTAATATAAATAATTGTGTGTGTTTTTATCGTTATACTTTCAGCCGAAAGATATGTTTTTATCTACCTTAAACATGTGACCTATATTCATATTTAATAGAGTAAAATAGAACATTTATGGCATTAATATAAAACATTGAAAGTTAAAGTTGATTTTCATGCCGTTTTTTCTCAAGTGCGGTTTTTCGGAAACGGTGTCTTCTTCTGACCTTCATGAGAGCTTATAAAAGCCTAAATTGAAGAAATATATTAGAGGATTTCCTCGTAAGGGTTTGGTTAAGCAAGAATGTGGAAACATCTCTCACTTACTTCACTTCTATCAATAAATTACAAATTTAATAGTACATTACGCACCAAGGCCAGTAAAATAAAAAATGTCTTAGATCACATGTAATTGTCGTCAGAGGCAAAGCCGAGGTTGACAAAAATGTGATCTAAGGCTTTTATATTTTACTGGCTGAGGTCAGTATACTATTTTTCTGTTCGACGAAGCCAGAAAGCGGATTTTTTTTTATCGAAGCGGCCACAAAGTTGGCGCTTTCTGGCCGGAGGACGGAAAAGTATATTTACTTTAAGTCTAGCACTTACCGCGACAACAAAAAAACTGGCCAAGTGGGAAGCGGACTCGCGAACGACAAATTCCCTACTTTATTTAAGCAACAGAAATATATCACCTGGGAAAATTTCAACTGGCTAACTATCACTGTTTATTATAAGTTACAGCCTGATGACAGACGGAGTTCCTCAGTAATAGGGTTTTACCCTTTGGGTTCGAAATTATACATTTCTCTGTTAAAAAGTTTGTTCTTACCGACTCCATTGTGCATGGACCACGTGGACGGGAAGGGAGAGGGGGGCGGTTGTCTCTTCTCGTTCTCGAACTCCTCCCACGCCTTCTTCCTCTCCTCCTCGCTCAGCGTTTCCTCCTCCTTGTTCTCCAAGAGAGAGTCGTGCTCGTGGAATTTGTAGATCTAAAATTTATTAGAGAAACTAAAACATGTTTTTATGTCATACATAACATCTTAATCGAAAGAGTTTCGACTGTAATACAGATTCAGAATTCAGATATACATTTTATACTAATTTATATACTAATTTTATGCATTTAGTGCAGCAATCTTCAATCATTTGACATGTTTTAACTAAGCTGACGATCATTATTAATATGATAATCTTTATGAATTAACTTTTTGTGGCGGTGTGACAACCACTAAACAAAAATAAAATGAGAGCACCAACTTTTTTTTCTTATCAATTTAAATTTACAGAATTCTTAATCAATTTAAACCGTTTTTAATTGACAATTACCCAATTTACTGAAGTCTGAAGAATTTCCTCCATCTTTTTCTTCCTACATCTTTTTAATCACTCGCTTGATAATTATGCAAAGTTACTGACCCTCAATACTGCTATTCCACCAGACTACTACTGTACATAAAATATTTTATCAAATCGATGGTCAGGAACTGCTGAGTAAGGTCATTGACCTTTTACCACCTTTCAATCAGCTCACAGCTGTTTCCTCGCTCTTACCTGTTTCTCGTGGACTTTGAGCATCTCTGCGAACAGTCTGTCCTTGGGCAGCGACGGCACGGGCCGCGGCTCCTCGGGCACCGGCTCGAACTTGTACAGCTCGGCGAGGTCGTTGGCCGCGTAGTGCCGGTCTATCTGTTGCTCGTCGATAACACGCTTCGATATCGCCTGCTTCGTCACTTGCCTCTCGTAGATTTTCTCTTCCATAGTGCCCTGGATATTTAGTTATTTAAGTTAGTATGATAGACTTAAAACAAATTTATTTGCAGAATAATGTTTTTTTTTTAAAGTATTTTTGTCAATATGTTTTGAGCAGTCTTCAAATTTATATAGCATTTATAATTATATTGTTATGGGTAAAATATAAAAAAAACAACAATTTAAAAAAGAATAATCAAAATCCGTTCAGATTTCACGAAATAAAAAAAATACAGTCAAATAAGAACCTCCTTTGTGATTTGTTTTTTAACCCCCGACGCAAAAACGACGGGGTGTTATAAGTTTGACGTGTCTGTCTGTCTGTCTGTGTGTGTGTGTGTGTGTGTGTGTGTCTGTCTGTGGCATCATAGCTCCCTAACGCATGAACCGATTTTGATTCTGTTTTTTTTGTTTGAAAGGTGTATATGTCGGGAGTGTTCTTAGCTATGTTTTATAAAAATCGGCTCAGTAGTTTAATAATTAGGGGGGGTTAAAGAGGGGATGTAAAAATAAATGTCTACAAATATACTCGAGTGGGGTATCCAATGAAAGAGGGTGACGAGTACATTACAAAATTGAAATCATAATGAAAATCGGTTGAGTCGTTCAAAAAATATTGGGAGTGAAAGTGGGGATGGAAAACCAAATGTCTACAAATATACCCGAGTGGGGTATCAAATGAAAGAGGATCGCGTGTACATTACAAAATTGAAATCACAATGAAAATCGGTTACGTAGTTCAAAAAATATGGGGAGTAATAGTGTAAATGGTAAGCCCAATGTCGACAAATATACCCGAGTGGGGTATCAAATGTAAGAGGATAACATGTACATTACGAAATTCCATGTGAAATGGAAATTCGTTAAAAATAAGTACTTAATAATATGTAGTAGGTACCTACGTACCAACTTACAAAAAGTATGAAATAAAAAAATAAATTAAAAATTTAACAAACCCCCGACATAAAAACTAAAAGGCCCTCTAAAAAGTATAACAATAATAAAATCTTATCATTAGTTACCTAAGTATTAATATTTCTACAAAGAAAACGTCATGTCGGGGGGACCGTAGGTTTAGGTAGATTGTAAATATTTAGTAAGTAGGTACACCTAAATGAAAAGCGGTCCCTCCGACATGACGTTTTCTTTGTAGAAATATTAATACTTAGGTAACTAATGATAAGATTTTATTATTGTTATACTTTTTAGAGGGCCTTTTAGTTTTTATGTCGGGGGTTTGTTAAATTTTTAATTTTTATAATTTGTAATGTTTAATAATAATAATTTCTCATTTTAAACATGACTTGTACGCCGTAAAAGCGTTGAATGTATAAATCAAATATTTCGTTAACATTTACAGAAACTGCAATTATGCAATCAGTGAAGATTACCTATATTTCCCCCATACCTATTTGTTCTTGTTTATTTATCGCTCAGGCGCGTGCAGTGAGGGGAGAGTAAGTATGGCGCCAGGTTAGGCACTCCATACATTAGTGACACTGTGACTGTATGGAATGCACACCCTTGGTATCGCAATTTAACTATATTTTAGATCTCACCATAGCTAAGAAACGGTATATGTAACATGGTTTCTTCTGTCCGAAGCGGTACACGCGGAAGATGCTCTGCACGTCGTGAGACGGGTTCCAGGAGACGTCGAATATCACCACGCGGTTGGCAGCCACCAAGTTGATGCCGAGACCGCCCGCTCGAGTTGAAATAAGGAATAATCTGTGAAAAAAAAAAAACAACTTAAATATCTTAGTTTCTGATGCATTCCCAGTTATTACACGTAGGAATGAAACAACTATACGCACACATTTGTAGACATACCTACGCTATAAAATTCATAATCTCTCAACAACAGTTAGTTAAGAGCGCTCCTTTGCTCGGCGCTTCCATACAAAACGTAATTCCTCGTTCTTTCAAGAATTTTGAATTAAACATTATTATTTTTTTCTGCAATTATGATCGGATATGGCATAGCTAGGTCTAACTGTCGTTATTTTTTTTAGATTATGTAAGATATTACAATCAGAGATGATATTAGATTCGTAATTTTACACGAAAAATAGACACATTTTCAGAGGACTTGTTCGCATACATTCAAAGATTTTCATAAAGATTTCAAAAATTAGAAACATCGGAAATATCCTCAAGATTGAAAATAAACCATAACTACAGTATTAATATCACAATTAATAATTTACAACGGGAATTCGTACTTTCGAAATAATTTCTAATGAAATGGCGATATTAGAAAATACTAATTTCACGCGAGTCTTGTTACATGCGTTTGTGTGCGTGTCCGAATTATTCCGACGGCCGCCGAACGTTTTGACAAGAACAAAGGTCAAAGACGAATTGCCAGTCGGTCATAGACTGTCATTGTGCAGATTTTTTACGTTACGTTTACTTATTAATAATTAATTCATAAATAATAGTAACTAAAACAACCACGGCTAGATTAACGGACTTCTGAATTATTACAAAGTGAATTGGTTTTATTGCGACGATCTTATATACTTAGCTACCTACGACGACTGTGTGACAGCGGACTTGGAATTACATTTCATTACGATTGTTCATTATGCGTAAGTACTAATATCAATTTATATTATTATTATTTATTAACAGTTGGAACCTATCTAGATATACTTTATACTTAATCACTCGAAGCGATCATGTCTTTTCATTACTTTTCAACTTAGTGTCTTTCACTTGATACTCGAACGTCTATATATAATATCGATATGTAATATCATATGATATATTCAGTACAAAATGAAAATTTAACGGTGTGGATTTTTTTTCACAGCAAAACCTAGAAAATCTAGTAAAACGAGACTTTGGCTATCAGCTCGTCGTAAAAAACCAAGCGCATGGATTTACAAGAAACGAAACATGTGAGCATTCATTTTATAATTCACGTAACGTGCAATCAATCAATAAGTCATAGCGAAGTTTATAATTATGTTTTAAATTAAATTTACAATGGTGAATTTAAAAATTTTGATTATGTATCTCATAGTTACTGTTTGTACAAATACTATTAAGCACAGACTAGTAGCATTAGATAAATATAATTTGTTAGAATGAAACAACTATTAACGGATTTAACTCGCGTATTTGTATTTTATTATATTTGCTGACGTTTCGGATTCTTTACAGTTTCCATAATAATTTATTGTTTTTTTGTAGGATAGCGGAACAAACTTTACAAGATGCCGCAACAGAAAGGTGATTCTGTTCTGTTCGGGTGGACTGTGAATGTGATCTCTCTTATTTATAGGAATAGATCGTTATTCCTATTGTTTTTTTTTTAATAAAATTATTTTTTTTTTACAAAGAAATTTAATGGCTATCTATATTCATACATGGTGCTATCTACTTTTCAAGATTGATTGTTGTTTGGTGTAGGTACTCCATTGAAATGCTACATTTTTGGGGTTAGCTTGCATTTGTCAGAGGCCTCAATTTTATTTTTTACTACCTAGCGATTCGCCCCAGCTTCTCTCGGATCCCTGTTTTTTTATTTTCTATAGCCTATTACTTGTGTCAATTAACGTTTAGTCTTAATAGAACCATAAATATAAAACTAAAAAATAATAATCGAAAATCCATGAAAATTTGAGAAATAAATACAAGTCCACGATATTATATCTAACTTTCTTTCAATCATTTTACAAACCCCCACAAAATGTAACTTATCTATGGAGCAATGACTTTTTATATACATATACTAAGCATTACCTATTGTAAATTATGCCTAAGTGAGCTATCAGGTTATTAAGTCAATACAATAATAATGTCTGTATTTTCTTTGGCGCAAGATTGATGTAAAAAATTATACCTATCCATTGCCAATTTATTATTTCTTATCCCCAAATTTATGCTGAACCCGATTATGATGATAATGTAGCTTTCGAATGGTGAAAGAATATTTAAAAACGGTCCAGTAGTTTTTGAGCATATTCATTACAACCAAACAGACAAAGTTTTCCTCTTTATAATATATTATTAATAAGTATAGTATAGATTGGTATCATCAATATTTCCTTTTCATTTATGGCCAGCCAGGGGTGTTTCAAGATGTCTCAGTTGTATGTACTTATATCTGTATACTAGCCTCTGCCCGCGACTTCGTCTACGCTCGATGAGTAGGTAGGTACCAGGTACTTTACACAATATCGTTATAAAATATAGCTTAAGTATATATTTTTCTAATGTTTAAGCTATATTATTGTAATGTTTCAACAAAATCCATTCAGTAGGTAGTTTTTACTTGAAAGATAAACAAACATACCTACCTAAAATTTTTACATAGGTACCTACATCCATCCATCTATTCATAAGATTGTTACTAAGGTAGGTAGGTACCTACTATAATATTTTGCATATATTCGACCTGATGCTCTAGTGGATAGTAGGTAGGTACTCCTGGTTTGAACTCATCACCTTCTGGTAAGTACCTAACGTAAATATTCCAAGTAAATACCTACCTGCCTATTTTCACTTTTACCCGTTTTAGTTAAACCAGAGGACTCGTCGAACTTTGTGCAGTGTTCTAAGAAAGTAAATTGTCTTTATATTTTTTTAAGTTAAACATTATAATAATGGTAACAAGCAGAATTCCTATATATGTAAGTATATATATTTATATGTAGGTATTATGTTTACTCTACGTACTTACTTAAATATTTTTTTTATCCAAAAACGTACCTATTTACTTGACATCGACCAAACCAATATAAGGTAAGTACGGAAGTAGGCATTTAATTTAAAGTCAAATAAATTTTGTGAAGACTCGCTGTCACACACACACTAGCATGAATATTGGTTACGACATTCCCTCTCGCTCGCGCGCCCGAAGGCGGCTGACCGATGCAAGCGAAATTGACCCTTCGTTTTCTAAACCTGAGAATCCATAGCCGACTTCGCGGTACAAAAAGGTGCACTCTTAATTGATTTTAAGTAATTTGTCTTAGGGCTTACCTAATTTCCTACTTTAGGGGTTGTTTTAATTATTATGTAAGCAGAATTATCACAATGATTTACCCCTCCGCCCCCCATGTCATCAAAAATACTCAAAGTAAAGACCCCCCCCCCCTTCCCTATATACTGCCTACGTAATACTTGAACGGTTCCAAATCTACAAAGAAAAAAAATAGTCGTCTTGTAGAAGGATGTTCTAATTTGAACGATTTGAAAGTGAAGTTACCTGGCTCTAGGATTGTCTTCTCTATTGAAGTTCTTGCACCAGATAGACCTATTCTCGCATGAAGTGGAACCGTCCAGGCGGAAATAGTCGACACCGGGGGACCAAGAACCTGTAACAATTTAAATTTTATAATGAAAAAATCAGTCTTAGTGTTGGACACACGCTTGATCTAGAAATATCTTAAAGGATTTTATTTACCATGTTAATCTAAAACGGATTGACGTTAAAATATGCATAAATGGTAACAACTCAACCTTACTTATTATTATCCTTTTTACAGCATTGTGTTTAGAGTGTATGTATACTTAATCTATGTTTTTAACTCAAATATGAATTGCATTTATACAATGTGAGTTAATGATAGACGTACGCTTAATCATAAAAGGGAATATCTTTAAAAATAAAACTTTTTTGGTGACCTTCTTGATTTTTTTTTGCACACGTCGTTTTAATGCGTTTTAAGATATTATCTTAATTTTCCTAATTTTTTGAGTTATTTCTTTTTACAATAAAGATAATTTCGATTTTGGGGTACATATTATGATTTTAAGTAAATACAAACCTACGTGACCCGCTAGTTTGTCGTCGATCCGGGCCTCTTGCGTCGCCTCGTCCACTTTGCCCAGGAAATGCTCTATCAAGTCCAGGGAATACAAAGACTGCGAAAACACTAGCCTGTAACAATATAATATTTACTAGTCAATGTTGAGTCTATATAGTATTAACTTAGTAAAGAAAAAATATAATTATTATAATCCGTCACGCGTCGGCTAAATTAACAATGTTTTAATCCATTAATTTAAAAAAGTTTCCATGTTGCGGCTCATGATCAAAATCAAAAATACATTTATTCAATTTAGGGTTTCCCAAGCTCTTATCAATGTCAGAAGCTACCACTGTTTCTGAACAAACCTCATTTGAGAAGAAACGGTGAATGAACTCAATGAGGTACAACATTTTTTTTGACGTCACATTCTGGTAAATTGTCACATCATTTTCTGGTGAAAAATGGCGTCAAATTGTACACTATGGGCGTCACTTGATCGAAAGACGAAATCATTATTATTCTACTCTTGTCTTAGTATAAATATCATTAAAGTTCCTATATATCTATATTAATATAATAAAGAGGAAAAAATTGTTTGTTTATTTGGATTGAATAGGCTCCTAAATGGCTCGACCGATTTGAAAAATTCTTTCACTGTTGGGAAGCTACACAATTCCCGAATGACATAGGCGATAAAAAAAAAGGGATCCGTGCGAAACCGGGACGTGCCGCTAGTATATATACTCACAGTTTGTCCCCGATAGCCTCGCACTGTCGCAGTATATCAAACAGCAGCAGTAGTTTGGCGGAATGTCGTATATCTTCCAACTCGTCGTCTGACACCAGTTTCATCCACCATTCGGTCGGATTCTCGTATTTAACCTCCTCAACGTCGGACAAGTTCTTCTCTTCCTCCATTTCAACTGTGCAAAATACATATTGTTAAATATTAGGAGGTTAACTATATACATATATGTATATCGCTGTTTTAATAGAATTGTGGCGGCCCTGTCAGCAGATTGCCACAGTCACGTAACTCACGTAGCAGATAGATCGAGCAGCGATTTGCGCTGTCTCGATATAGTATATAAGTGTTGTGTTTGATGAAATATTATATTATCATAGTAGCAGTCAATACTCTTAGTGTCACTACCTCGCACTATCTATATCACCATGTCCCCGGAATCCGGGGATATGACTTTTCCATCCTGCCCGGCAAAAGAATAATGTAATTCGTAGTGATAGCAAATTTAAACGCTTACATATTTTGATTTGTGTGTCACATTTCCTTTAAAGCGCCGAAATATATAACTGGCGCCAAAGTAGAACTTTTGGTTAATTTTTTATTTAGATAAAATCTTATTAAATTTGATCACAGTGCCCAAAGTGGCTTGGTTTTGGGAAATCTTAAGAAATTGTATCTGAACATATCGCATAAATGAGGGTGTTTAGAAAAAAATATAGGTACCTATGTATTTTACTCGTATAATACCTTCAACATTATTTTAATAATACCTCGACTGATATAACTTATGTGATTACATGTAATTTGTAATGCGTCCATTGTAAAGATAAATTCATTGAAAATACATAATAATACTATAGTAATTGTATCTTACTAGGGTTAGCTCGCGTGCCCCGTCGGGCGCTGCCTTTAGAATCCTTCCCTTTGCCCTTCTTAGCGGATTTCTTCTTCTTGCTCTTCTTTCTACTGTCATCGCTGACGTCAGACAGATCGTCTGAGGACTCCTCCGTTGATGTTTCCTATATAATAATAATAATACAACATTTATTGATTTACTAGCAGTCCCGGGCTCCCGGCAGACAATAATCTGTTTGGTAAATAGTGTTAAAAAGCCGTTCCCACAAGCAATACATTTTAATAGTTATTCCGCTATTTGGGGGGAAATAAAAAAATAAAACATGAAAATCGACCGTTCAACCGTCCTTAAGTTGTCAATTCACTAACTAACCTTACTTTGTTTTATTTACATAGATTTACAATATATTGCTCAAAACTTGAAATAAGTGAAAATAGGCGAATTTAGAGACATCAAAATATTTATTCTTCTCGAAAATATATTTTATTAACAATTAATTAATTCACGTGGTCAGATTTCGTTTGCTGATGTCAATTGATTTTTGATTGGCACTTATCTAGTGGGGTTTGTCGGTAAAGTAAATAAATAAAATACTTACATCTGGTGTAGAGTCGTCATCGATGAAATCAACGAGAGACCCTTCAGAGTCCTCTTCCTCCTTATCTCTCTGCAAAAAGTAAAAAGATGTTTGAGTAAAGTGACAACCTATTTGTTTATGATATACTTGCTTCTGCCTTCGACTTCATCTGCGCACAATGAGTTCTTTACAATATCGTTTTAAAACATAGCCACTATGTTTTTCTGATGTATAAGCTATATTACTGTATAGTTTCATCAAAATCCATTAAGTCGTTTTTACGTGAAAGAGTAACAAACATACATTTCTACAAACTTTCGCGTTTATAATATTAGTAAGGATTTATTTTTGTGATTGATTACAGAACCTCAGTTGCAGGTCTTTACAGCAAAACAGTAATACAGGCTAGCTCCGAAATGCCAGGCACTTAATCCTGTAAATTATTTTAGTCCTGACTGCTCAGGGTCTTATGAAGGTCACAAGACACCGTTTCCGAAGAAACCGCACTTGAGAAGAAACGACAAGAAACTCAATACTCAACTCGAGGTAGGAGGGAGACGAAAGCTTACCTTCTTTTGTTGCATGATCTCGTATCTCTCAGAGTTGTATTTAAGAACTAGAGGATGGGTCCATATCCTTTGTAGGGATTGAAAGTCCGGGAATAGGAACCCAGATGACTTGCCGGGCAGAGGTCTGAAAATATAACAGTTTTTAATAACTGACAGATTTTTATGTTACTTTTTAACATCCTAAACTATTGATAAAGGGCAAAATTTATTGACATGCTAAAGGATATACTTGATATAGAGCAAAATAATACTGTTATACATTTTTCAACCTTAATTTCAGCTACTATGGCTAAAAAATAAAACATTTTTCCATTAACTGTACAAAATTATGTAAACAATCAATGATCGGTTAGATTTGCGACATTGCACAATTGCTGGCATAGAACTACCTATTTTTTTTTAAATAAAAAAAAAAAATCTATGTAAAAATGTTACATACGAGTATATACTAATCTGGTATGAAATTAAACAAAGCTCGCACTGTGAGTAACAATATCTAAAACTCAAAGAATCTGGTTTTTGAGTCGCACGAACATCTACCCCTAGTGGGATTCGAACTCGTCATAGGCCGAAAAACAAAAACATAGTCACCTTCTTGAATAATTGTCTAAATAGTGTTGATACAGCTTGACCTGTATATCGGTCAGCGTGATGAACAGTACATATTCATGCTTAGGTGGCAGGAATGGTGCCAAAACGCCGTAATCTCTTCTCTGCAAAAAACAAAACAAAATCAATTACAATGGATTGGAATAAAACAACTACAAACGGATTTATTTCGCGTATTATATTTTATTGGCTACGAATATGGGAACTGTCAAGTTTTCGAAAATTAACACTGCGAAAGCCTCATAGATTGTCCCTAGTGAGAAGTAGAATGCTGTCTCTCAGTCATGTGACGTATTTCTCAATTATTATGAGAAACATCGTAAAATGCACTAAAATTTTAATTGAATGTCAATTAAAAACCGGCCAAGCGCAAGTCGGACTCGCTCACGTAGGGTTCCGTACCATTATATATAAAAAAAGCAAAAAAGAAATCATCAGATAGATAGCCACCCACCGTCTATATAGCTTAGGTCTTTAAAACTTGACGGCTTTTAATGAAGTTTCCTTCAAGAGTTATCTATAAGGAAGGTTGGTATGGATACTATAAGTTTTTACATCCAAGCGACGCCGGTATTGACGGTATTCGAATAAGAAACGTGAATTACCTGTACGGCGCCGTCGAGCATGGTATGAAGCACGTGCGATCGCCTCTTCATAATACTGATGTCCCGCTCAGTGGAGTCGGTGTACTGGCCGTTGGTGATGGGGTTCACGAACCGATTTAGATACTCGTTGTATTTGCCGAGGAGATTCGGCTTCACGAATTGTACCATGCAGTAGTCTGTGAAACATAAGAATTCTATATACATAGTTGCTAGTTTGTCTCGTTAAAACTCGAGAACGGCTGGACCGATTGCTAATTATTTTTTTAAATATTCGTTGAAGTCGTGGAAAAGTTGGCATGGTGAGAAAAGTAGTAAAAAAAAAGATTCACAAAAAAGGCAGTACGATGTTTGCTAGTACATATAAGGATAAATTGACCTTTGTACACTTTTATCATTTCAATTCGTGCTATTCGTAAACTTTTCGTAATAATTTCTGATGCCTTCGCGGTTATTACACATTGGAATGAAACAACTATTAACGGATTTAACTCGCGTATTTTTATTTTATTTTATTAGCTGACGTTTCGGATTCTTTACAGTTTCCATAATCGTAGCACGACTGAGCTGACAATAGTCTAACGCTAAAGTGATTTATACAGTTATGCAAACTACCTTATATTTAAATTACAAATTTTGAAAAACTACCCTTTTCTAATTTATGAAATATTAATGTTACAAAACTTTTCGTTTTATTTTAATAATGTAATCCGCCATAAATCACGGTATAATAACAAAATTATTTGATATAATATAACATTTACAATTGTGTTAAGTCAGGCAGAAAAACCATTAACATTTATATTTTTTCAAAATGTTAGACCGTAAAATTCAAAATATTTTTTTTACAGAAGCGTGATGAAAAAACGTGCGGATTGATAATTACAAACTCTCTTAATGCACTCACCTGCAACTCGCCTCATACATAATACGTAACCTACCAAGCTTACATGACCATGTAATATTTAAATACTTACACTCCTTGAGGTTGTTTTGCAGCGGCGTGCCGGTGAGAACAATGCGCCGTAGCGTGCGCACTCTGTTCATCGACTGAGACAGCGATGTCTTCTCGTTCTTCAGCAGGTGACCCTCGTCGCAGACCACGAGATCGGGACCTGGGTACAATAATCATTATACTATGTTTATCAATTGAATTCAATTGCAAGGGCCTACAGGCTAAAGGACGGTCGCCGAGCCGTTGCCCTTTTTATATTTCTCTGTCGCATGCGCGTAGTGACAGTGCCATCACGCTCGCACAGGTTACTGTGCACTTGAAGGTTACTGTGAGACAAATAGAAAAAAGGGCAACGTCCGTTTTTCGCTGTGCTCGGCGACCGTCCTTTATATAGGCACATTATGATAAATGGAGTGCCTACTCAGTGCATGCGTACATACATACTTGTAGTTTCTGGCATTAGCGTGTTCAAACAAACTTTTCAGCTTTATAACATTAATATAGATGTAGGTCTAGGATTTTAATCTGACAGATATGACGGATACTATCTAATAAGATTATAAGTATAATATATAATAACTGGTCAAGTGCGAGTCAGACACGAGCACGATTTTTTTTGTACCATCTCTACTAATATTATAAATGCGAAAGTAACTCTGTCTGTCTGTCTGTTACGCTTTCACGCTCAAACTACTGGACCGATTTAAATGAAATTTGGTACAAAGAAAGTCTGGAGCCCGAGAAAGAACATAGGCTACTTTTTAACCGACTTCAAAAAAGGAGGAGTTCCGCGCGGACGAAGTCGCGGGCAGAAGCTAGTTATCTATAAAAACGGCAAAAAAATCACGTTCGTTGTTCGGGAGTCCCTTTAAAATATTTATTTAATAGTTTTTTAGTATCTATTGTCATAGCGGCTACAAAAATATATCTGTGAAAATTTCAACTGGGTAACTATCACCATTCATACACCTCGATGACAGACAGTGGAGTCTCAGTAACACGATCTCATTTTACACTATGGGTACATAACCGAAATAATTACAAACTGACCTGGATCAACAAGAGCCTCCTGGAAGGTCTTAAGCATCTTCTTCTTGAACTTCTTTGAGTTATCAGCTGATAGGTTTCTAAACATCTCGTAACCCAGCACGCACACCCCACCGCTGGAGTACCACTGCTGCAGCTGCCACGAGCGCTCAGAGTTCTGCTTGTGTCTGCAATGCGACAAAATAATATAAGTGTATATTGACGGCCTGGTCGTCTGGTCGTCTAGTGGTCAGAGCCTGTGACTGAGAATCCCTACTAATATTATAAATGCGAAAGTAACTCTGTCTGTCTGTCTGTCTGACTGTTACGCTTTCACGCTAAAACTACTGGACCGATTTAACCTTTTCGCCGCCACGCAACAATACAAAACGCTGAGCCTGTGACGCCAGTACAAAAACAAGCATTCGAGATCGAGAAACCATAGTGACTTGGAAATGGTGTATCGATATTTAAATAATTCCTCGATAATTATATCCAAAAAGTCGAAGAAATGTCAAAAGAATAATACAATAATGTTGTTACTACATGATCATTGATTATTAACCTTATAAAACAACATTAAATAATGAAAAGATCAAAATATTTGCATTATTTACAGTACAGTTTAGTGACGAAAGTCACCACACTACTCACGCGATGACGTCATGCGTTGTCGGCACCGGCCGACCCGGGCTTTTAGGTACTGCAAATTGCTTTGATTCTAGAGATGTGAAACTGTTGTAGGTATGTGTTAACTGCATTTATCGACATTTTGGCAGGGAATCGAAAGAAAAAATCCTACACATTCTTTAGCAACAAACCAATAATAAAAGCAGTACCTAGGTACCTAGATTTCTTACAAACAAAGTTTTTAAATAAATTCCGATAATTATTTAGGAAATACAAATAGCATATATTCGGCATTTTCCAGGAATTTGTTTGAAATACCGCCTGCACGTGCGGTGTGCTTTACATATTTACTAAGAATTCCTCACAAAAATTAAGCCTATTGTTATTGCTAATGAGTGTTTCAGGTAGAAAAAAACATTAATAAAAGGGTCATTTCTTTACCTGGATGTAGTCGTTTTCTATTTAACAAAGACCCTATTTGGTTGCCTGTGCTTTAGATAAAGTAACTATAGGTTTGTAAATATTTAATATACATAATTACCTAAACTAGAATACTTGTCTTGGTTGCTAGTCGAACTACTTCATTATAATAATTGACAGAGGTATACTAGATAAAAATTAGAGTAATATACAATTTTTTCGTTTGTTATTTACTTGAACGAGCTGATCTCAGACATGACTGGTCGTGTATAGCCGCGGGAGTAATTTAAATAAGTGTTCAAAATATGCTGTAAAATATATTTTACTATTCCCATTTTGATTAATTAATTGCATTCAAGTAAATTAATTAGTGAACTTACAATTATAGAACTACACATTTATAAATTCCCCTACATTAAAATTTTCGTAACGTGTATTGCAACAAACAAACCACAGTTGGTGACAGCACTACGCCGCGGCTATCGCCGACTAGGGCTTCAGGTACTGGCGTACTTGCTGCATTTTATCAAGGCGCGCAAAAATGTTTATTTATTCAATGATATTATATAGTATCACGTTTATGTATAAAGTTTACGGTAATTTAGGCTTTAAACAATAATAAAAGTTCATAATTTGTATACTAAACTTTTAATTTACTTATAATTTTCGCCTCTAACTTTCAGTCGGCACGGGCCGACGAGGCGCTAGTGGTACTGCTTTCTGTTGTCGGTAACTACCGACTGGGGCGGTGAAAAGGTTAAATGAAATTTGGTACAAAGAAAGTCTAGAGCCTGAGAAAAGACATAGGCTACTTTTTAACCGACTGCAAAAAAGGAGGAGTTCCACGCGGACGAAGTCGCGGGCAGAAGCTAGTAAATTAATAATTATCTTTGGACAATTCACGCCAATGAATGTAGTCCCAATCTATGCAAACCTTGTACTATATTTATGTATGTTTATCCGTTGTCTAGTGTGGACACTAGATACATAAATAGATATAAGACATCCAAGACTCAGGTACAGATGCCAGTGCGAAGTTTTAAAGATTTAAGCATACACACGGACAGACAGCGATAGCAACTTTGTTTTATACTATGTAGTGATGAATAAAATCATCATAATTATAATCACTAGAATTAAAGACTATTGCAGTGCCGTTACAGGGTTGTTATGTACCAACTACCTATCAAATTGTGAGACTTAATGTAATGCACATAATAAGCAATGAAGGAAATAATCGATTTCACTCTCACCTGGACAGTTCAAACACGTCAACGTCCTTGTCTGTCTCGGCGTGTTTCAGCCACATGTTGAACTCGTTCACCCAGTTGAGCACGGTCGACAGCGGACACACCACCAGTACGCGACGCACGCCCGTGAGGTCGCCGTGCGTCAGCAGCGTGTGCGTTAACGATACCACCTGAGAGTGTCAACAATATATCTATACTGTCTTCGCTGATATAAAGTTAGCTTCAGTGAAACCAATACATGTAAAACGTATTTAAAATAATCTAAGGTCGCGTCCACATTTGTATCATCAAGTGTGGAAGCGGCTTAATGTTATAATGGTGCTAAGGTTGGTACGAAAGTCAATTTCATGCGGTAGATAAATACAAAAAAAAACGCAATAGTTGTCTTTATCAGCTTAAAAAGGTCAGGACATAATATGCATTTTTAAATTAAATTTCTAATGTAATAGGCATTGTGTAGAATGAGATTCAGCTGTCTCCCAGCAGTTTGTCTCTCATCACAGACCAGTCGCTTATTTGTATCACAAACCAATAGCTTGTCTCTCTTCACTGTCCAGTAGCTTGTCTTTCTTAGGTGGAACAAGCAAAATTGAACCTTATTCTATCATACAAAAGTTCAAATTCAAAATATACATTTAAGTATATTACATATTTCAACTCACCTGCAACGTTTTTCCTAAGCCCATGCAATGCGCCAGAATGCATCCGGAGCCGCGATCCTTCTTGATGCGCTTCACACTCTCGAAACACGCGTTCCACATGAACTTTATACCGTTGGCCTAGAAAATAAATATTGACTTGAGATTAATTGTCTCATCATTACGTCATAAGGTGAACGTGTTTGTCTATACTAATATAATAAAGAGGAAAGGATTGTTTGTTTGGATTGAATAGGCTCCTAAACGAGTGGACCGACTTGAAATTCTTTCACTGTTGGAAAGCTATACTATTTCCGAGTGACATAGGCTATAAAAAAACGGGATCCGGGCGAAGTCGGGGCGGACAGCTAGTCATTACTAAACACATAAGGTGAACGTGTTTGTACTATTTATGTGTGTTAAATAATATAAACCACAAGGGTGTATACAAATTAATGTTTAAAAAACCCTTAAGGCTCAGTAAACCTCGACTTAAATTAATTTTATTACGTAAAATTATGATTTCAGAATACCAATCAATACACTAAAAATTTAAAGGTGATATCACGCGCTCCCATTCGCAGTTACAAAAGTAAGAAACTGAAGAATAAAAAACTTAATATGTTATTAATATATTTTTTTTACCATTATATACTTACCTGCTATATACAGTAATTTTACGACGGAAAACGGATAACCCAACTCCCTAGCCCGGGAGGTGGGGAAAAGGGGTGAAACGGTCAACTAGAAATAATAAGAGTAGTTAAACAAAACTCACCTGATGCGGTTTAAGTTTCTTGACGAGCCCTCGGTCTACTTCAATGAGGGGTTGCTTGGTCTCCGGGTCAAAGTCCAGCACCACCTTGTCCAGAACCACTTCATCTGGTTTGCCGGATTCATCGAACTCCAAATTGTTATACTAAAAACATAGTAATATATTTTAAAGAATGTGAGGACTTTGCTTTAAACAAAACAAATTGTAAGTAATAATTTCTGATGCTTATTATATACGTTGGAATAAAACAATTTTGAAACAGATTTAACTGTGGAAGAATTTTACTCTGTTAGTGCTTTCATTGTGAATTTTTAGTAGCTTTTGCCTGCGACTTCGTCTGCGCACGAAAGACACCCCCGTTTTATCACCTTAGGGGAGTGAATTTCTAAAAATCCTTTCCTAATGCTATACCTTATAAAAGGAACCCCTGTGCAAATTATAATTCAGACCCTGTGTTGATATGTCAGTCATTATGTCAGCTTCTCTTTTTAATATTATCTCCTTACCATTTTTTGTCTTTCAGCAATACGGGCCTTCCTCTCCTTCTCCTGTCGGGCTGCCTTCTTGGTGGCCTCTTCCAATTGATTTTTGCCCATAACCTAAAAAAAAAAGAACATATTTATAAATATAGGTACTTCAACATTTTATCAAGTCTAAGGTATCAAGCGCGCGCAGTGTGGACTCGGTCAGGTTAGGCACTCTATAAATTAATAACAGTAAGTTTTTTATTTATAACATACATAATAATATATATAAAATAAGATTTATGTTTATGTAAACCTACCTTACGTATATTCTTTCTGCCGTGTTTGTTCTTGCCTTCGTTCTCGGTGTCAGATCCAGATCCATCGCTCTCGTTCACTTGTTTTATGCGACGTCGCTTCTTTTTGCTGATAAAATTAAAGATGGTCAAATTTATTAACGCTTAATGTTGTAACAAATAACATGCTTTTATAAATAGCCAGTGGTCGCGGCATACATTGTCCTGCTCGGAAAATCATCACTACATTAGATATTGCTATTTATTTCATATTTGTTCTTTTTTTATAAATCTAAAAACTAAAACACCAAGAATATTCTCTCAGCCGCGACCAAGTCAATCTATAAAAAATCTTTAAATTTGACCGACATGGTATTACGTGGATCTCACAACTTTTCCCGAGAGAAAAATTGAGTAGCGTGACTTGTTTTTTTTTTACTGGTCTGTTTTTAGTGGTATTCTATTATCCACTAGTACTCGTCGCAGAGTATTAGTGGTCACAGGGATGCCTTTTTTCCACGCCTTTGTACAAGTATAGCTGATGCATTAAACGGGTATATTCCTTTAAGTAGTGTAATATAAGCTAAAAAGCTGTATTATTGTAAAGTTTCATCAAAATCCATTCAATAGTTAATGCGTGAAAGAGTAACAAACATACACACTCGCAAACTGTCGCCTTTATAATATTAGTGTGATCATGAGTGGCAGGATGAGCGCACCTAGGAGCGCTCCCCATTTTATCCGGTGGAGCAGTAACGGCCCCAGGGCAAACTGTATAAGATCACTTCGAAAAAAAAAAAAAAAGATTATGAGTGGATAATCCCATGCGACATACCTGCCATCATTAGACGTCAACGAAGTATCGCTGTCCGTCTCCTTCTTCTTCCGTTTGTTCTTCTTCTTGGCTGGCTCTGAGCTCTCTTCTTCAGAATCCTCGAAGTCGCTCATCTTATCAGCTTTCTTCCGCGAAGACCCGGCCTCAGAGTCGGACGATATCGTGTTGGCTTTGCGTCGAGTTATCTTGACACTACTAATGTATAATACATACTATATAAGCTTTGGGTTCTTAAGTTAATTGGACGTGCATTGAGGCATACAAATGTATGGCGCCAGGGTAGGCACCCATACATTTAGGACATTGGGCATATCCGGAATGCACGCCCTTGCTTAACCTGACGGTAATTACCAAGCGGGTAAAATTTGTATTTCGCGGGGGTAACGGCAGTTGTCTCGAACGCTGAATTTCAAAGTGACAAGTCTGAGTACAGCATAGCGTCGACTAGCGCGCAAGTTCATAGTTGGGAAGAGGGGTAAATCAGTGACCCTAGTTAGGTCATAAGGGTAACGGACCTAAAAAGGTTAGGAACCACTGATTTAGAGCTTATTTCACAATGTCTAAAAATGTCGAGTTAGCTATTTGTAACTTCTCTAGCAAATAACATTAAAAAAAGTAATTTGATTAAATTAAATACATTGATAAATAAATCAATAACGCAGGTACTTACTCTTCCTCGTCGGATTCATTTTCTTTTTTGTCCTCCTGAAATATAATAATGTTTTTTTTTAATCCTTTATAATATGTATTACATTCATATAAGATCAGTAGACGTGGATAAATAGAGATACTATAGATACCTCTGACTCCACTGTTTTTTCGTGAGAACTCGAAGAATCACTTTGGGCGAGTAGGTCCTCCTTGGCAAGATGTTCGATACCGGACCCATTCAATTCTTGAACAGGGATGGGAGGTAGTTCTACAGAAAAAAAACAAATCTTAAAAAAAATGCAAGTTCTGGATCATTCTAACTTGATGATGGCTTGGACAGTAAGCTTTGGAACTCCATGCCGAGGTATAGAGGAGACCACGTATTTTTATTTTATTTTAATATTTATTTCATCTAGCAACCCCAAGTTATTTCAGGTTACAACCTACAACCCAACCTAAAGGCTTGAAATCCTCCTCTCAGGAGGCTCGCCACCCGTCCGGTTTTGCAGTAAAGGCCCATTAGCTGGCCAACTGCGCTTCAGTATTCAGTTCGAAAAAAAAAAAGGTTCCTACCTTCGGGTTCACCATGATCGCTGGCGGTCTCGGACACGGCGTCCGAACTGCTTTCGGCTGCCAACATATTTTCGTCTTTAATCAAAGGCGCTTTAGGCATCTTCTTGTTTGTACGAGAGCTCTTAACCTCGTCGGCGGGTTCACGCCTCCGACGGGGTCTCGTCAAACTTTTCAAATCTGACAATCTGTAAAGATCAAAAGACATTTATCAAAAAATGCAATTCATTATCATATTGCTAAAGTACTAAAATGGAAAACAAATAAGAACTAAGTGGGGTAATATAACCCAGAATTATCATTCTTCTTCATCGATAAACTTACATCTTACAAAAACTAATTAGTAATTCTAAATTAAATATTAAATGCCCGAATAATCGCGACGGATAGTCATTTAAAATACCTTATAGCACGACCTAAGAGCCATAGAATAAAAAAGTATATAAAGTCTAGTGATATATTTTACACCTGACTATCAATCCATTGCGTATATTTACAATTCCTATAAGTTGTAAAATAATGTAAAATCGAGCTAATCAATAAGAGGCTTTTCCACGATGTCCAATTAAAGGAGTCTGCCCACTACACCGCAAAAAAATATTCTTTGTATAGAAAAGCATGATACTATGTCCACTAGACCGTTCCGTCACCGACTCGTACCGCCTTACGTATTACCTTCCGTGCTTGATACGTTCATAGCACGGTCATGGTATGATACGGTGTAGTGGGCAGACTCCTTAAAACTTCACATGTGTGCAACTCTATTTATCCTGAAGATATTTTATTAGTTAGATTTCCTCACACTCCTTTTTGAGTCATATAACAAGCATATACCTACTTTGAGGCATAATATTTATTGGTTACATAACCTGCATATAGCTCAATTGGACTATAATATATATTGTAATACAATATTCCTAGCTCTACCCAGTAGAATCTATGGGTATTACAAAATAAAAGCTATTGTTAATTTCAATAGCTTTTAAATAGTAATACAGATCTGATATAAAAAGGAACATGATTAACCTACATTTTAAACTGTGGTCACTAATTTACCCAAAAATCATTTATAAACTATATTTCCAAATTAATTAAAATGTTGAGAGTACATAAAAATACTCATATTGAAACTGTAAAAGCCCAATCTCGTACACAGGATTATATTTCGTACAGTCATTATTGAATGTTTATGTTGCTGTATATTATTATAATAGACTATTAATAGAGGACAGAGCAATCCATTGTAATTGTATAATGTACATAAGCATATGTATACGTCGCCTATACACATACATACACTAACAAATTTCGGTACTCTACCAAAATCTTTATTAGCATTATCCATGAATGGATCTTTGTTGAAATATTTACCTATTAATCTCTAATTCATCTCTGTCAGGACTCTCTGTATTTTGCTTGCTGCTACTGGCGACTTTTGTCTTAGATCTGCCCATCTGTAAATTCAGTTGTTTTAATTTTCTTGCTTCTTTAGAAACATGCAACATGCTTCCATTCACCTTTCGAATACCCCCGAGTAAGCTATAGTCTTTTGTTATAAATGAAAACACTATGTGTATCAATGGGCTTTAATCAATAAAGTCATGTTGACATTACTATTAAGACTATAGGAACATTAATATTATAATCTTACTAACAAATTAAAGTATAATAAATGCTGAAAAATGGAATTATCACAAACAAAACTCAAATTGTACTTCTGGTATTATCAAATATGAATTGTTTTAATGTTGCCTAACCTTGCTGCTACTGGAATTTGACATTTCATCATTGGTCCCGTCAATCTGATCTATCCTGCTTACTTCATCGCCATCTTCCTCCTTAAATGGATCATCTGTTTTTGATGTTCTTTTATTTTTTACACTATTATCCGAGTCAGTGGAAGAGGCTAATCGTCTATGTAATTTAAGAGGCAACTTTTTGTTCGAGTTGTTCCCTTCATTTTCAGAACTGGATAAATTGAGCAATGAATTTTTAACTTCTTTCAATACATTTCTCAACATATCATCTTCTGTATCTGAGCTTGATGAGTAAGTTAAAAGCATTTTCTTAGCATGCATACTCTCCATAATAAGTTTTCTTTTTGAATGTGGAGTAGTTTTTTCAGTTTGTTTGTTATTACTTGGAGGAGTTTTTGGATTTTCCTGTTCATTTGTTTTTGGTGGATCTTTCTCTTCTAATGTATTTTGGTTTTCTCTTTCTGTTTCTGCATTAGATTCTGTCACATTATTGCTACCCTGATAAGCATCATTGTTCGATTTTTCTTTGTTGTTATCAGGTAAATCATCATCAGAACTTTTGAGCAATTCATTTTTAAACTTTTTTGATTGTTTTACATCATTTCCAGAATCTGAATTAGAGAGTGAAACACATTCACCCACATCAGGATTTTCTGATTCACCAATTTTGTCATTCATTTTTAGTTTTTTTGAAATATGTCTTATTTTCTTTGTACCATTTTTTCTTTTTTCATTTTCATTTGAAGACTCACTAGTTAATACATAAAGGAATGATCCCTTGTGGGTTATTTTTTTTAAACCATATTTATTCAAAAATTTGTCTGAATATTTGGGTAATCTTATAACTACTACATCAAATTTCTTTGGTTTAAAAGCACTCACTTCTTTTCTTTTTTGCTCCCAATATGAAACATCATTATCATCCTTTTTCTTAGTTATTCTTCTGAACATTTTGTCTATTGATAGATTTTGCTTTTTTATGGATATACCTGTCTTTTTTACAGGACTTAACTTCTTATCCACTTCCTTACCTTCTTTCTGAAGAATATCAGGTTTCAATAGTTTGTTAAGACTAACTAACTTAATAAAAGGTTTTTTATTTTCAGAATCAGATTCTACATTCTCTTTGGTATCCTGCTCATTCCGATTAGCATCTTCAACATGTGAAGAATCTGCAACTTCATCTACAAGATTGACTAGTTGAGACTCATTGTTTAGAATTTCATCACTAGTTTTTTCACTAATATGGCTACTTTCATTTGAACTATCATCAAGAACTTTTACACGTCGTAGTTTAGTATTTTTTTCTATTTGACTTTCATTTGTTTCCTTCATTGTTTCATCATCATCAGTATCAGATATAACTGCTGACATTTTGCGCTTTTCTTTTTTCTTCATAAATTTATCTAATAAAACATCAGTGTTTTTAGATAAATCACCAGTATTACATTTATTATCTTCCAAATTTTTGGACTTTTCACTTTTGTCATCTTTCAAGTCAGATTCAACTTTGGCTTTATCAACTGATTTGTCTCTGTTCTCAGTGTCAGATTTTAGACCACACTCTGAATCTTTATCACTAGAGTTGATACCTTTCGTTGAAGAGTCATTAGATTTTCGTGATTTTTTTCTGTTTGTCACTGAACATGCATTCTTTTTGTTTACCTCAGAATTATTTTTTTCAGGCTCGACAATATTTTTGCTTTTAGAAACTTCCTTCTCATTATTTTCTACTGACCCCTGACTTTTCCTCCTTCTATACAAACTACAATCATGAAAAACTGGATATTTATCTAACATTGTCATTGGCATACTTTTAGCCAACACCTTTACTGAAGTGTAATGCTTGAGATAAATCTTCTTGGATATTCTCAACTTACATGAATCATATTCGAAATAAAAGCTTTTCTGTTTACAACCTTGTTCCGATGTATTCACGTTCTTTCGTTTGGCGCCAACGCTCGGCGAAGTGTTCGAGGCGTCGACAAGTTTCAATACATTTTTTACACCATTCTCGACGTTTTCAAGTGATTTTTTTGACAATTCGCATATCATTAATAGTTTAGACGCAGCTTTCCGTACCGCGTGAGAGTTTTTCAGCTTTTCTTTGCTTATTCGTTTCTCTCTAAGATTCTCCGACCGAGTCCGCAAATTCGATCCGAGTTTGCACAAATATTCCATAGCTTCGCAGAGAACAATGTTCACGGGTACTTCGTCTGCCATTTTGTATTTATTCTCATGAATCACTAAACAGCAATGTTAATACAATGAACTATCTGATATAAAAATATTAAGTTCAACAATTACGGTATACACTAAACCTACATACAAAAAGGCAACGCAACGCAGAAGAATTATAATACTGCTAAATACAAATGGAAATAAAAAACCATAGAGTAAAAAATCTTTATAAAAGTTGCGCTCGGATACACACTTTGAGGGACTTACTGAAATAACTTTTGACGAGTTTCATTGAATACTCACCGCACATTTCAAATTACCTAAGAATATTTAAAGAGCAGAATTCTAATGGCAGTCAGCCATTTCAATTACTCGTATATATAGGAATAATAATATATAGAACGATGTAGCTTGCAGATAAATTGCGTTCTGAAACCATTATTACATAAGTTAACTTGAAACGGAACGCAAGTTCCACCTGCTGCTCGACCTACTCAAATCGTTCGGTTAGTATAGCCATATACACAAATATAAATATGAAATAGCGGCAAATAGGCATATATACAAACCTGTAATATATATGTAAACGATCATGTATGCATATATTCACAGAATCTATTAACTGTAACACATCAATATGACGATGCAGATACTATAATCTGAAAAATTTACCGTGGTAGCACTCGTGAAAACTATGCTTTACTGCAAAATAAAAAAACCAAAGGTATCGTTTTTTGTACTTACCTTTCATGTAAATGGCTGAACTAGCGTTTCACAGGTTCCTTTACAGGTGGACGAACTTAACTTTGATTGCTATACATTATTGTGCACAATAGTTATAAATGAGGCATCAAACCATACACATTTTTCACTCCGAGACCCAATAATCGGCGAAATAAGCAAAGGCAGATAAACTACAAAACAGTCGTGAAAAAGAACCATAGACGCACGCAGCGCGGACATTCACGAAGCATTCTATTCGAAACGTAACGATCCGTAAATGTTTCATAAAAAAAATAAAAGAACATATGCATAATTATAAATGAGACTACATTAAATGTGATACAAACTTATTTTTATATATTATCTTTATTGTGCATTAAGATTTATACCCTAAAATAATGTTTTGCAGTTGTAGATATATATACTATAATGGTAACATTGACAAATTAAGAAAAATAGTTGTCAATTTGTCTTTTCTTTATAATTCTTATTTGTTTCTGTCAAATTGGACTCTGATTTGATTGTATAATATTTTAGTAATATACATTAAGAATGATTGCGAGATCTGCGATTAGGGGTAACCTACTCAAAGTTATCCCAAGATATTATTCAGCAGGGGCAAATCAAAGCCAAGGATCATCGGCTGCTCCACCACCAGATTCAGGAAAAGTGAACGCAGATGTCCCAGGATTGAGCTCTGCTTGTGTCCGCCCAGCAACAGAACCCGTAGGTCCGGGTGTCGACCCCAACAAGTCTGGCGCTTACAAGGTTCCCGAATACTTCTGCTATAACAACATGAGCTACTTCGAAGCTGAAATTGAAATGCTAAAGTACAGATGTCCCCAGCCATCCTCTTTGAAGAAGTAATATACGATTGTCTTAAAGACCTATTACACGACCGTTTTTAATTGTTACTGATACAAAAAACGGTGCGATAATATACCTTGAATGACACCCTAAATCTTAATACGTGATCTTTAAGATTAGGGCCTGTTGAGATTGTAATAGGCCTATATGTAAAAGTGATTATAAATAGAACTTTGTGATTTATAATAAATTATTGTTGTAGTTTTAATGTTGTTTGAATTTTATAGCATAAGTTATCCTTACACTATTTTATTGATTTCCTTCTATTTTAGCTTAACTCTTTGGGTGCGCATGATGCACATGTGCATCATGGAATTGCAGACCCCCGCGGCGCATGATGCACATGTGCATCATGGGTTTACAGTACCTGCCATGCGCATGATGCACATGTGCTACATAACAAAAATTGATTTTGCCATAGTATTTTGTTTAATCATATATTTTTTTTGGGTGGGATTGGGTTGTTGACAAAGAAATCTAACTAATACAATTTTTTAAAGTTATTATTTCCTTGTAAGTTCAGAAAAAAACACTTCAAACTTTGACCATTGGTTTTCAGTATATTTAATAAAGATTTTTTTTCTTTTGTTTTGATAAATCTGAAGGTTAGTTATAATCACGGAAATATAAACAGTTATTTTTTACAAAACATCAATATTTTCACCTTATAATGGCATGATAACTACGGTGCATCATTGCGCCGCAGGGAACCGTTTTTGTCAATACACGAAGTTAAAAGGTCTTAAGTATTTTTTTTTAAATGCAAGTTTATACGTTATGACACTTGTGTTAAAGCTTTTTTTTCTTTGGCAAGCTAAATGGATGGTTTTTTCGCAATTTTACGTCAACCAATTCTTAGTTTAATTACTTTGTATTTTATAAATAATTTATGCATTGTAGGTCTAAAGTGCTAAACGACGCTGCAAATAAATATATAAAAATAAGGCTGGGTATTTCAAAACAAAGGAGCCGAATTGCAGTAATTAATAATTTCTGATTGCAGTTATTATACATCGGAAAAACAACTTTAACGGATTTAACTCGCGTATTTTATTTTTATTGGCTGACATTTCGGAGCCTTTACAGATTCCATAATAGTAGCACGACTGAGCTGACATTAGTCTTATGCTAAAGTGATAGTACATATACATATGATATGGTAAAAATAAAATACGCGAGTTAAATCCGTTAAAGTTGTTTCATTCCAATGCAGTAAGTAATTATAATTTCGTTATCTATTCCAAGTAATCCACTCTTTGGCGACACCTGCGACACAATCGACTACATAGCCGCGGCTGGGTATTTCCAGACAAATGCACTAGTTGTTATTTTATAAAATGTCGTTAAATATAAAAGGAAACAAGAACAAAGAAAGGCAATAAAACTGACTGAAGTCTGGGTCGTGCGCAATACCTATCTCCCTTAAACAATGGACGTTAGAATTAGGTAGTCGGTTTTACCTGGACATCAAAAGTAAACTCTTTCGGCGTAATGACATTGACTTACGACCATATTTGAAGATAACAATCAAACAATAGATGTTGGTAGTTGTTGGTTTTAATTGATTTTTGCACGTGTTCTAGTTTAGGGATACAGGGGTTGGGTAATAATTCTTCCTATTCAATTAAAAAGTACAGTGTTGGTCTGTGAATCTGACTGTACACTTCGTGTATTTTCGCATCTATTTGCCTTCAGTTTTTATTAAGATTTTGTACTACTCTCAATGGACTCTGATACGACACTAGCTGTGATGGACTCGACTTTCTTTACTGACTTGAATAATGCTTCTCCGATTGACTCGGCTATCTCATTGGACTCTGATACTGCACCCTCGATTGAACCTAGGGTAAACCCTATGGAAGTATGGACCCGATATCTGCTGTTTTATCTATTGGCCAAACAAGAAGCGATCTGCCGATGCCGCTTGGTAAGTACTTTGTCCGATGATTTCTCTATAATACCTGGATTATGTAGCTAAAATTATAATTACGATTTTAATTGCATAAGGTTTAGACAAAATGTCGATAATTACGGAATATCTTATTCTAGGGTTATATTATATTTCAGGATTTAATGTGCAATGTCGAATAAATATCAAACGTATCAAAACAGCAAGAAGTAAACAGGGATAATGAGGAGGGGATTGTTACAGAAACCACAAAAAAAACTAATTTATAATAATAATACATTGAATGATTAAAAAATATTGTCTTTTATTTCACCCAAAGGAAAAACATTTAGTGATTGGTTATTAAAATAAGCGTATGAACCATCCATTCATGCGGTGTTTGTTCGGCCGATTTTCGAACGGTCCTAGCGGGCGCAATGATGCACACGTTGCATCATGGATTTTAGCACGAAAAGAAATGTATGTGCGCCTGGGAGAGGTGCAAAACGTAACTAGGCCTGCGCACAGGAGTAGTGCAGCGCGCCGCTAGGCTCTCGCGTCGAAAGGGTTAAGCCATGTCTACATTTGTAGCATTTTTGTGTACCATATCAACATTGCAAGGCCCATCAACTTAAACACAAGTGACCATCCAACAATGCTACAAATGTGGAAGTGGCTTTAGGTTTTCAGGTTTTTTTTTCTTTTCACTTAATTAAACAATGAAGGTAGCTGAACACAATTTTAGGTACAGTGCAAGTTGCAACCACCATCGAGATATGTCACCTTTACTACTCAATATTATTGTAGTTATACAATCTATCAATCGAAATTTGATTAATAATTTTGATTCAAAACCATTTTTTTTTAAGTTCTTTTAATTGTAAAACTAGACCCCCCCATCTAGTTTTACAATTAAAAGGGTTTAATTATAAACAAGTAAATAAGAAAACAAAATGTTGAATTTTAAAAGATTTTATTGTAATCTTTTGATTCCCATACATACTATTGGCCTACAACTAATTAACATAAAATGCAACATTTAAGAAATCCATGAAGGTTACATTAACAGTACATAATGCAAAATGCTTTATTGGGGAAGTAATATTGCACTAAATAGCAACTGAAGCAGCACCACTGATGATCACAGCGGTTTCAACATCGGTCAGAGTGGTTACTGGCTCCAGGGCCTCTGTGCACTCTGCCGAGGCTGTATGTTACTTCTTCTTAGTAAGCTTCTCTGAGAGGTCGTCAAAGGTGGGATCCTGCAGATTGATCATCAAGCTGTTGCCAGGAAGGAAAACTCTATTTTGTGATTGGGCAATCATTCTGGAAATGCTCTGGGCAGCTCTAATCTTACGTAGTTTAAGGTAGCCGGGATTCATGCCCATTGCTTTTCCTAACATCTCAGCAGCTTCAGCTTCACCCTCAGCCTGGACAATTTTCTGCTGACGCTCTTGCTTGGCCCTTTCAACTACGAAAGCAGCCCTCTGAGCCTCTTGTTGAGCTACTTGTTTAGCTTCAACGGCAGCTGTGTATTCTTTGCCAAAGCTCAGCTCAGTCAGAGAGACATCATCCAAAATGATATTGAAGTCTGCTGCACGTTCCACAAGCTCTCTCCTAATGAGCAGGGACACTTGTTGACGCTGAGTAATCAGCTGCGACGCATTGAATTTTGCTACCACTGACTTCAAGACCTCATTACAGATGGAAGGCAATACTTTTTCATCATAATCGGTACCAAGTTGTCTGTACATGGTAGGGAGGCTGCCAGCGTCGGGGCGAGAAAGCACTCTCAATGAAATATTAACCATCTGTAAATCTTTAGAACCAGTCGGTGAAGAGATTTTGCGGGGTCGCGATCTAATATCATAGATGATTGGATATTGGAACCAAGGGATACGGAAGTGCAAACCCTCGCTCATGACGTGCTGCTGAATACCTCCGATCCTGTTGAACATGATTGCACGGTGACCACCCTCCACGGTAAACAATGATTGTGAGAAACCGTAAGCTGCCGCACCGACTACAGCCATCACTTTTAAGCCGATACCAAGCCCAGGTGGTCCGCCTTTCGCAAATTTACCTGCCATATCGTTTAGTTTACTTTGTGCCATTTTGAAGTTTTTATCAAATCTATAATAAGTCTAAATTTACTCTAAAACGATCGTCCCCAATATAGCTAAATAACCTATACGCGATCGAAAGAACGAGTTCAATTGTGCAACAGCAATAGAGTATAGAACATGTTAGAGTTACCACCTAACAAAAAAACTTAGTTCTATTGCTAAACATAATATATAAAAAATAATTTACATTATCTAGATCGCATAAAACTATTTATAGTGCCTTAAATTGAGAAAGCATAGAGATGTGTATATCTCTGTAAACCTTAAGTCTAGGTAACAAGGCGAAAAAATTTACTTTATAACTCTTTACCTTAGTAAAGGAATGTAATGGTTCAGTGTCGTTACCGTGTACTGGGCCTTTTATGAAATAATCAAACACCAATTGACAAACACAACAAATGACAGCTACTGTCAGTATAGTTCATTGACATGAGTGACATGACAAAACAAAATGTCTTTCGTGTTTTTGTAATTTAAGATATTAATACTATTTACAGTAGTATAACCAGCACTTTTATTTATTTTTAAGAAAGTATCAACTAATTTGGGTAACGTTTCATTTTGTATTCCTTATCTGATTGAGGTTAATTTTATAACAGGGCCGTGAAAGTTAGAAAGATGGATTCATGTATAGGGGTAGAACAGGACTTAGACAAAGCTTTGTCCAAATTTAATGGACTTCACGACCATTCTGACAAAAGTTTGCAAGAAATAATACAGCAGATAGAAGATTTGAAGAAGGAGATCGCCAACCGTAAGTGCTTATTTTCTGTAAACAATAAATATTTTACTAGAGGTGACCTAATTGTAAGCACTATAGGTACGTTATTTGTTTTGTTGTCATTAAGACTTTAAATTAATATTTGCAAGTAGTCTTTATTCCAATGCTTATTCTAGATTTACTACTTTTAAGTATATTCATTACAATAGACCATTAAATATTTAAGTTCAATCACTTATTTATTTCAGAGCCTCCAAATTCGCCACTATCAGAATCCTTGGCTAGGGTTGTAAGTGAACTAGCAGCAACTGTCAAGCAAAATGTATTTCAGTTATCTACAGGTATTTATCTAAGTTTGTTTTCCAATATTATTTTTATTGAACCAATAAATTGTAGACAGATTAGTCCCAATGTGATAAGTAACATTCAAACAAAATTAAGTAATGTTTTATATAATAATAGCGGTTCGCCCCGGCTCCGCATGGATCCTTATTTTTTTTCAAAATATTCTATTGCCTTTGTCACTCAGGGAATTTTTCAAATCGGTCCAGTAGTTTTGGAGCCTATCCAATCCCAACAAACTTTTCCTCTTTATTATATTAGTATAGATAAGTGAATGTTTTCAGATCACCGAGAGTTGCATGCAACAGTATCACGAGTAGGCAAGTCAATTGACCGTCATTTTATTGCGGATTATGCCTCCGTAGCTCCAAAGGCAGAGTCCTTTTGCTCTGACACAAACCGGCCTATTATGGAGCAAGCCATTGCTCAGCATCTCTATAGACAGGTATTTAAAAATATATGTATATAAAATAGGTACAAATGTAAAAGAGTATATTAACAAGCTCTTTTGATGTTGTCATTTGTAGCTTGTTTATAAAAAATCTATTCTGTGCTTGGAGATTTCTTGCCATAGTCACAATTCAGGATTGTGGTAGCTCACTATAATAATATATTATTTATTCCAGGGCTTAGAAGATGTTGGTGATACATTTGTATCGGAGTCCAAGATTCCACCGGTGGAACGTTCATGCAGTTTTGCCCTGCTGCAGCGGTGCGCAGCAGCCCTCGCTGAAGGAGATCCCGTGCCAGCACTTGAATGGGTGGAATCACACGCCCAGGACTTAGCTCACTCTCCACTGCCATTTACTCTGCATAGGATGCAAGCTTTAAAGGTAGGCTAAATTAGCTTGTGCTCATTCCTCCTAGTAATTTTGAACAATCCCTACTAATATTATAAATGCGAAAGTAACTCTGTCTGTCTGTCTGTCTGTCTGTCGGTTACGCTTTCACGCTAAAACTACTGGACCGATTTAGATGAAATTTGGTACAAAGAAAGTCTGGAGCCTGAGAAAGGACATAGACTACTTTTTAACCGACTGCAAAAAAGGAGGATTTCCACGCGGACGACGTCGCGGGCAGAAGCTAGTAATAAATAATGTTACTTATATAGTAAAACCAAAACCATCGTTAGACATGGCAAGAAAAAGGAATTAAGGTTGTCAAGATTTACATTCAGCATCAATAAAACATAATAGTTGTACACAATATCTCTAATGTGAAAGGAGTCGGAGTGTGTTGTGATAATTTAACTAGGTACCTTGGTTGCTACAATATTTAATGCTAACTATACCTAGTATAACAAAAGAATAGGGGGAGAATGGCTCAAAATGGCGAGACTGAAAGAACATGAACATGACCAATTTTTATTAATATATATAGATAAAAAATGCAATCATCTTTGATTTGACAACACTTGAGATCTGTCGAATAAGGTGCTAAATACAATGTTGTTTCAGCTGGGCCGCGAGCAAGGCGTGGTGGCCGCCATAGAGTACGCCCGGCGGCAGTTCCCGGCGCACGCGGCGCGGCACGAGCGCCAGCTGCAGGCCGCCATCTGCGCGCTGGCCTGGTGCGCGCCCTCCGCGCCGCCGCCGCCGCGCGCCTACCGACACCTCCTGCAGCCCAAGGCGCTGGGTACGAAGTGCTTTGACCAGTGGTGTGCAGTAGAAATGTAGCCTTATGTGTCTCTTAACCTGGGGGTAATTGCTAATTGCCCCCGCGGAGGTATATCTTGAATTTTACGGCGGTAACAATCAGCTGGTAGTTATCTCGAACGCCCAATTTCTAAGTGACAAGTCTTAGCACAGCGTAGCGCTGGGGGGTAAAATCGGTGACCCTAGTTAGTTCATAAGGGTAACGGACGTAAATAGATTAAGAATCTTAAAAACCACTGATCTTAGGTAAATTTCGACACTCGCAAGGGAATCAAAACCTACAGATTACCTCTAGGGCAGGGTTTCTTAACCTTTTTGCAGTCACGGACCACTTTTACAATTTAAACTATACCACGGACCCCGCTCATAAATATTTTTGGAAATAAAAAAAGCCTTATTTATATCAATCAAAAATTCTTTTATTGGCACTTTTTTTACACTTAAGTACTTACTACGATTCTAATGAGTTTACTGCACAATTTCCTAATAAATATGTTTAGACTGACTGACATACTGCGGACCCCTGACACACAAGCTACGGACCCCTAAGGGGTCCATGGACCCCACGTTAAGAAACCCTGCTCTAGGGGCAGCTCCCCTTTCCGTATCGGGGGCATCAATAATAACCGCGTGTGTTGACGTGTCGTGTCGCAGGCGCGGAGGCGGCGGAGATGTTCATCCGCGAGGCGTGCGCGCTGCTGCGGCTGGCGCCGCTGTCGCCGCTGGCGGGCGCCGTGCTGGCCGGCGCGCGCGTGCTGCCCGCGCTGCACGACATCCGCGCCAAGATGTCGCACCCGCACGTGCTGGCCGCCTGGTCCGACGACGAGCTGCCGCTGGAGGTGACTGCCCAGTGCCCACCGCTGATCCCTACTAATATTATAAATGCGAAAGTAACTCTGTCTGTCTGTCTGTCCGTTACGCTTTTACGCTAAAACTAATGGATTTAAATGAAATTTGGTACAAAGAAAGT
Source organism: Polylopha cassiicola (assembly GCA_038024825.1). Lineage (NCBI taxonomy): Eukaryota > Metazoa > Arthropoda > Insecta > Lepidoptera > Tortricidae > Polylopha > Polylopha cassiicola. The sequence continues at coordinate 8,377,061 of CP149059.1, forward strand.
CTGGAGTCTGAGAAAGGACATAGGCTACTTTTTAACCGACTGCAAAAACGGAGGAGTTTCACGCGGACGTAGTCGCGGGCAGAATCTAGTATTATTTATAACTTACATTTGGCACGTCCAGTTCTAATAGTGACTACTACTACTATTTTATAACTTACGTTTCGCACGTCCAGGTCTAATAGTGACTACTACTACTATTTTATTACTTATATTGCTGACGTTTCGATCGTAGCACTACTGAGCTGACAATAGTCACTTTAGCGTTAGACTATTGTCAGCTCAGTCGTGCTACGATTATGGAAACTGTAAAGAATCCGAAACGTCAGCAAATAAAATAAAATAAAAATACGCGAGTTAAATCCGTTAATAGTTGTTTCATTCCAATGTGTAATAACCGCGAAGGCATCAGAAATTATTATACTATTACTATTTTATAACTTACATTTCGCACGTCCAGGTCTATTAGTGACTACTATTATTTTATAACTTACATTTCGCACGCCTAGATCTAAAAGGAGCTAACTCGACCTGAAGCCTAGATGATACAATTATATAACCTTCCTCGATAAATAGGCTATCTGAGACTGAAAGATTTCTATCTGACGTGTAGTTCCCGAGAGGTACGGGCCGGGGCGAAAGCGCGGGCGTAGCTAGGATTTTTACGATCATAGATTCCTAGCAGAGATGGGCATTAATCGATTATTTTTTTAATCAACTAATTAATCGACTAAACAACCAATCGTCACAAAACTAATCGCGATTAATTTAATTAAGATTAACTTAATCGTCGCAGAATTCGATTAACAATTGGTCAATCGTCATTTTAATCAACTAAATTTCTCGATTATGAGTTAGGTAAATTTATTTATTATGGATATTTAATTTTAACAGGTATCTCCTCGTCCATCAAAAGACCAGTAATGACCTATGTCTTATATCAGCGTACCCCAAAACTTAGACTTACAATTTTTTTTCTGATATTAATCGAAAAAAAAAAATCTAATTAATCAATCGATTATAGATTTAATCGCTCGTATTTAATCGACGATTAACTTAATCGTGATTAAGTTATTCGAACATCTTACGATTAAGATTGATTAATCGTCACTTTTAATCGTTAATCGATTACTTCTCAAGAGGTTTTTTTTTGCTGAATCGAAAAAAAATATTAATTTTAACGTTGACATTCACAAGTGCCTGTAAGAGCCTAGCCTGAATAAATGATTATTTGAGTTTGAGTTTGACTAAACTCGGTTATGATATCAGGTGGACTTGGGCGAGGACGGCGGCGGCTACCACTCCGTGTTCGCGTGCCCCATCCTCCGGCAGCAGGCCTCCGAGCAGAACCCGCCCATGAGGCTGCTCTGCGGGCACGTCATCTCGAGGGACGCGCTCAACAAACTGGCCATGGGCGTCAAGTGAGTACCGACAGATGGCGGATTGATCAGCAAGGGCGTGCATTCCATATAGGCACAATGTGATCAATTTATGGAATGCCTACCCTGGCGCGATAAATGTGCACTGCACGCGCCTATTGTTCAGTGTGCAATAGCTAAGTTATGGTGTTCTAAAATATCGGTCAAGTGAGCGTCGGACTTGCGAATGCAGAGTTTTGAAGTACCATCTAAATAGGAAAGGAGAAGCTGACTTAATGACTGACATATCAACGCAGGGCCTTTAGGCGTAGTTTACTATAAAAGTTAGAAACTGGGAATTTTGCACAGTGGTTCCTTTTATAATGCAGGGAAGCACTTAGAAAGGATCTCTGAAAATTCATCCCCTGAGAGGGTAAAACGAGGGTGCTTATAGTGCGCAGACGATGTCGCAGGCAGAAGCTATTGTCTATAAACGAGGCCAAAAAAAAAATAATAAAAGTAAAATAATTCCCTAAATATTTATATTCTATTTTTTAGTACCTATTTTATGTAGCCGTTTCTATAAATAATGTTACGAAACCCTCCAAGAGCGAATCCGACTCGCACGTGGCCGGTTTTTAGGTTAAAAAATATGGATATAATAATTATTTTCTTTAATTTCAGATTGAAATGTCCTTATTGTCCGATGGAGCAGTCCCCGTCAGAGGCCCGCCAAATATACTTCTCCTAAGGCTGGCCGGTGATTGACGCTTCAATTGTCTATAGACATTAGCTTCGAATTTATTTTTATATATTGACATTAATATGTTCGAATAAAACTGTTACGGATTTGTCTCACATATCTTCCGTTGACTAAAAAATTGTCTAACTAGAAGTTTGGATGTCGTAAAGTTCTCTAACTGTCAGCGTTAAATATTAGGGTGAAATCCGTTCCGTTTTATTTCAATATTTAATAACCGCGAAAAAATCTGAAATTATTATTACACATAGATTTTATTCTAGTGTATTTGAAATTAAAGTACGTATTTAGCTGCATCAATAAAACAAAATTGAAATAAATATTCGTCAATTATTTTTCTTCGAGCCTGTAATTAGAAGTTAGTGTAATATAATTTTCGACTTTAATTCATTATTAGGTATATAATTTTAGCGTTGTGTTTATATTTAGTTGTTAATGTACTTAGGTTGTGACAGTCAACTTGTATTCTAAGCTTGAATGAACAAGATGGGGGCCGCCGAGTTTCAAAAATCTGCAAGATGCGCTAGTGTAGAATAAAGTGTAATTGTCACTTTCCACTAATGAGAGACAAGCTGGCCTGTAATAAGAGGCAAGCTGTTCTGTGATGGGTGACAAGCCGGCCTGTGATGAGAAACAAGCTGGCCTGTAATAAGAGGCAAGCTGGCCTGTGATTGGGTAACAAGCTGGTCTGTGATTGGGTAACAAGCTGGCCTGTGATGGGCGACAAGCCGGCCTATGGTAGGCCTGTGATGGGCGACAAGTCGGCCTATGGTAGGCCTGTGATAAGAAAAAAGCTGGCCTGTAATGAGAGACAAGCAACAGGCTTGTGATTCGTGGAACAGTAAGACCTTATTTTACATGACGCGCACCTCGGATATTAATCAAGATTTAATTAAAAATCCATCTTATTTTTATACTAGTCACGTCAAAATTGTGTTTTGATAATAAAAAGTTACTAATATTTTTAAATAATAGGGGACTTGACGGCGCAGGAGTAGGCCATGTTCTATAAATCTAAATTTTAAGAGGAAATAATGGCAACACTTCTGAAATACATAGCAGATTAGTGTTGCCATTTTTGGGATCTTCTTAGTGTACAAGCTGATTGCCGATGATTATGTTAATCGATATGGGTGATTCCACGGGCGTTTCAACCGCCGTCAGTCCCTTGCCATAAATATTGAAGAATTAAGCTACAATAAGATTTAAACTCTATTAATTTTGACGACAAGTGCGAGCGCAGTATGTCGTCGCATCAAAACGTAATTCTTATTGTAGCTCATTTCTTCAATATTCAGGACAACGGACTGATGGCGGTTGAAACGCCCGTGGAATCACCCATATAATAATATTGTTAATGACGTATTATATTACATTATCTCATTTTTGTAGGTAAATTAAGCCGCCAAGAATAAAAATTATATGTAGATGCAGCATTGTTGTAAGATATTTTATATCAACATAGTCATAGATTATTTTATAACGAAAACGAATGTAGTAATTATAGCAATTATAAATATTTATTGTTATACCACTATTGTATGATATGATATGAAAATATTAAAATATATTGGTACACATTTGATGTTTTCTTTTAGACTTTAAAAACGTGTGAATCCCCATATTTATAGTTCTACCAAGAACTGTTATGTAAGATTTTAATTTTTTTTATAGGTACAGATACTGACAAAAATATGTACCCACTGGAAAAAAGAGACTATTAAATAGGGATTATTTTTAATAATAAAATGAAACACGTAATTCATCCTCAGTACATAATTTATTTAATGGATATGTACAAAGACAAAAAAGATTTTTAGGACAAATAAAAATTTGGCAATAACTCTCAACAGTAGCAATAATATTAATAAAGAGTGGTGTTTTACAAGCCGGGAAAATATCAACAACAACAATAATTTCTTTATTTAAAACATAGTTCGGAGATACCAACCTAAAACTAGAAAAGCAAGCAATGGTGTTACCACTATAAAGTGATTAGAAAAATGATTATTCGCAAACTTCGTTTTATCACTTGTGATTATCATTTCTAAAAGGCATTTCATTACAAAATTTTTAGTCAAAAATAATCTTTATAGTGACAACACCTTAACACGAGCCGTAAAACAATTCTAAATAAAAATTAAATAAGACTTACGAGCAGACTTACAAAAACTCACTTTTTTTTTCACAAAACCAATACCAACTACAACTAAACAATAACAGCGTTACATAATAAATAAGATTATTTCACGATTACTTGAAAGCAGCAACAATTTTAATATCATATTGATATAACTTTAAAAAGACATTTCTGTAAACAATTTTAAATTAAAACACTTGTCGATTTAAATTTAAAACTGTTTAACATGAAGAAATGGAAAATATAATCGCAGTGTAATGTATCACACATATATTATGTACGTAGCATCTACCAGCAAAATACTACTACAATTAGGTACTAATTATTGCTGTAAAGTTTCTTCTACTCCTTATACCACCGAAAAAGGCTAGTGAACAATCGGGAGAAACACCAAATTTAAAATGAATCAGTGATATATAATATAATGCATTTGAACCATGATACGCTTTTAACGTGCGTATTACATCATCATTCTTGCTCATTTTACGCACATCATGCTTACATGTGTACGCACATCATGTCTGTACATGTACGCACATCATGTCTGTACATGTACGCACATCATGCCTGTACATGTACGCATATGTTCGCTCATCATGGTTGCATAATTATGGCCATTATGGCATGTAGAGACGAGCTTTTTGACTAAGTAAGAATATACATAGATAGAAACATTATTTTGGTCGTTTCCCCCGATAGAAAGTTATCTATTAGAAAATAATGAGTAAGATGGAAGACGCCTCTAAATACAGCAAAAATTGTATGTATTTATATATTTAGCATTTAAATCATATTACTATAAATATCACTTATTACCTAATCTAATTACGCGTTACATTGTATCATTTAATTTATGTAAATACATTCAAATTATTTTAAATTTGTTTGTTAAACGGTTATAACAGTTAAACATTATTTTGGCACAGCTACCATCCCTTTGCCTGCGTCGAAGCGACAAAAAGAATGTGAGAAAACAATATATTTCTACACTGATTTTGTAAAGTTAAAAAAAAAGCTTTAAAAAAATGCTGCAGTTTAACTACGCACGTGTTTCAAACGTAAACGCCACGGCTGATTTTGCTATAAGTATTTGATTATAATAAAATCTTAAGGAATAATTTATTATGCGGGTAAAAATAAATAGGTAACATGATATTAATTTTCCTAACACCAGGAGGGGGGTTAAAACGAAAAATCCATCGATTTCACTAATAAATAATATTGCTTCATCACAAATCAGTCATTGCTTCAGTCTAGTAATATTTTCTATGCATAATTTAATATATTTTTTCCACGATTAAACTTAAAACGTCACCATAAACGAGAGATACGCGTACGTACCTACAAGTACATTGAATATGTACAGAACACCTTAATTTAAAGTTGAGTGATGAGTTATCTGTGACCGTACGCCAAAAGTACAGTCAGTCCAAGAAATCGTAGAGAACGAGGTGCTCGAATATAGTATTATGGTCAAGTATACATTTCTATTGCGTTAGAGAATGCGATCCTAAACGCTCCTTTATCATATAGTTGGTGTTACTCAATCAAGGCCCGACTGTCTATATATCGCTGTTGAATAACAAGAAGCAATCACAAAACGTAACCCAATTTCATTTGACAGGCAATTAAACACAAAAAGGCTATTCCGAACTGTTATCACCAATTTGTGTTTTGTTTTTAGAAATGAAAAATACTTATTCAGTGTACATCTTAAAAAAGAAGACTATAGAGCAAAATGTAAGATGCTGGTATTTTTTTTAATAATTTTAGAGCATCTGAGAATAAAAACGGTCAATTGTTATGAACAAAAATGGTTTTCATTTAGTTGCGCGTTGTGTAGAATGAGGTCCAGCTGTCACGTTCCACCAATCACAGGCCAGCAGCTTGTTTTTGATTGGTGGAACATGATAGCTGGAAGGTGGAACACAAGCCGATTTTTGACACGCATTCCCATTCGGATTGTTCAAACACTCGACGTGTCAAAAAAGCTGAAAATTTTGAAATTTCTTGCCAATGAAATAGGTTACAAAACTATACACAAACATCACACTTCATATACACAACCCTTTACGGCTAAAACTGCAGACAGAATAGAAGCACTTTTAGGCACTTGAAAGTGTTATCTATGCATATTCACAAGTTATTTAAAAACGTCAAGGCGTATTGAGGTTATGTCAAGATTTTCACCCTGAACTATATACATAGTTTCTTTAATCTATGTAGAATAAGAAGAACCGCTATAGAAAAGTATTATAATTGAAAATAATTAACTATTTTTATATAATTTAATTTATATGAGAATTTTTCTAAACAGCAGGTGCACTGCCCTTATATACTAAATGTTATATAGTTAAGTATTTGTAGTATTTATTATGTACTTAAAACCGTTGTATTGACTACTCACTGTTGATTTTTTTGGCGAAAATATCATAAAACTATTATATCAAAGATCCTTAATATATTATTTTATTTAAACTGTGATTGCATGCTTCAACTATTTATTTGTAAATTTACAAAGAAGATGAATTAAACTTGCGGCAAGTGCACTGTTGTGTAATTATACGCAAATGTGAAAAAAAAAAACCTTTTAAATACACTATGTTGATTGATTATTAACTACGACATGTCGGCAGTAAATCCTATACGAAATATTTGTCGCACTCCTTAAGAAAATATTCATTTAAATATAATATTACGACAAAGGTAGTTCTATATCACAATAGTTAGCTATTGCTCATATTTTTCAAATAAATAACCATCATTTCATTCCTTAACTTAATTTAGCTAATAAAATGATTAAAACCGCAGACAAAGCTAAATAAATATAATGCAATCTTAACTTAAAACTAAACATTATCACATTTCCGTTATATTTTAATATTTTTTTAATTTAGCAACGGTGCAACACCGTCTAACATAAAATTTCTTTTATTATACTGGCAACATTTGGCATTGAACAAAATACAATAAATAAAACAGACGGAAATGTGGTAACACCGATTTAAATTACATTTAATTATGATATAATCCTTACAATTATGAATGAGTACCTAAAAATGCATTAAGGGAGGTCCTATTTTGCTATTTTCCATTCTCTTCACAAGTTTTAAGAAGGTAGTATCACAAAATGACTTCTATTACTATTTCGCTATCATTCGACTGTTATACTTTTACATAATAATATATAAATCTGCTTAGACATACACGAACAGTACCAAATTACCATTAAAGTAAGATAAATTTAAATGAAATTATCTATTAGAGTATTGTGATTGGCTATTGAATTTGGATACTTTCCGAATAAGGCACAAAATAACGTCAATTAAACTGTAATTAAAACAGCTTTTACAACACACTCGCTTGTAAAGGTGATCTTATAATCTCGCCTTTAGGCTAATAATCCAAGGTATTCATTATCTGACGTTATTTTGTACGCGAAAAGTACCAAGTAATAATTCAGAGATATAAATCGAATGGAAAAATAGAGGTCTCAACTTACGAGCGAGCCATTTTAACTGAATTATAAAACGACACACGCGACCGCTACTCTCGTGGTTTGCAATATTTAATGGACTAGAGAATGGTAAACATTTTTGTCTATTAATTTAAAATTGCGACATAGACATAAAAAAATTTAAACACACCGTTCTAAGAACACTCATGTCAACAATCAATGATTGATCACTGAAAACAGCGGGCTTTGCCCCAACCAAAGTTTTTCTCTAAGAAACGATATTGTTTTTTTTTTTTATCTACACTCTTATATTAAAATTTCGTGTTATAAGCAAAAACTTGAGCAGTAACGTAATTAAAATTGTTCTAATACTTCAACTTTCGGTCGATTTCGTTTAAAGACACTATTAAAATAATAAATAGGCTATGCTTACTTAATCCTAGGATAGGTAACGTCTTGTCGCAAAATCGAATCTTAATTTATAATTTAGATACATATTTGTAACAGGCACGTGTAGTGCCGAGAGTAGAACATAGTGATGATTAGATAACTTGATATCAGTGAAAATTGATTTAATTAAAAATAAACACAATTCTTTTAAAACGCTTATAAACTAAAACACAATCATAAGAATAATCCACGCTGCCTTATCTATAAATCAAAGACTCGAAAACTAATGATTAAAAAGTTTAACTAAGTTTCGATAATAAAAAAAAGATTTCAAGTTACCTAAATCGGCTCGGCTAGCACGCTACTTATATAGGCTAGGGGTGTGTCATACAGACACACATACGCATCGCCATCAACACAAGGCATGATCATGAACGCCTAATAATAATATTAAGGCTTCACATACCTACATAAGCATCACAAATTGAATTTACTTAAAACGGTATCAAATCATGTCGTGATTCAAAACGACTCTCAAACAACTAAGCTGTTATCAAATCAAAACACCAAGCGTTGGTAAATTGTATTATTTTTTTCATATATTTTTTAGGAATAATTTGCAGGCAGTGTCACTTATTATTTTCTGTGTTTATAATTTAAGTTATCATTTTTTCAATACGGATCCATGTCCAACATGATTATCGCGATGCGTACGTATGTGTGCGTAGCTAAAAGATGACTGAAGTGTGTAATAGATCGATTTTAATTTCGCTTTACAAAACTAAAATCAATCTATCGAGCACTGTGACTTACATAGCCGTCGGTACGCACGTCCCTGGCCTATACGGCGCGCAGTGGCCTGCGTGCACTGGCGTAGCTAGGACTCTCGTTCCTGGGGGGTCCTCGAGGCTCCTGTCCGTGGGGTCGCGGCTCCCCCTCGTCCCCCGGGCGGGGGTCGTGTGCTCCCCCCCTCCCCCGGGCGGCTACGCGGCGCGCTGCGTGCGTTGCTAGCTGGGCGCGGGCTCGGGGCACACGCCGGCCAGGTTGAGCAGCGCCTCGGCGGTGCGCCGCTCCTCGCAGCCGCCGCTGTACGAGTGCTCGTCGCGTGCGCAGCGGGATATCACCAGGTGGGCCGCTGGAGGCAACTGTCAAAGACAATGTATTTTTTTTAATACGCTTCCATTTAGTCGACTTCCTAACATTTGTAACTGAATTTCTAATGCCTTCGCGGTTATTGAATATTGGTGTGGACTTTGCATAATAATAATACAAATTCGAAATCAGATGTTGTTGAATATACGATTAACCAATTATATTTGTGGCGGCCCTGTCAGCAGATTGTCACAGTCACGTAACTCACGTAGCAGATAGATCGAGCAGCGATATGCGCTGTCTCTATATAGTATATAAGTGTTGTGTTTGATGAAATAAATATATATTATAACAGTAACTTAATCGCATATTTTTTTCCACGCTTGTCTTAGGTACAAATTCGATCTCACCATGTCCACGGAATCCGGGGATATAACCTATTCACCCTGCCCGGCAAAATATTATATTTTTATCAAAATGGCTCCCTACAGCCCTGCGATTGCTGTAGGATCGCGCGGCGCGAAGCAATCACAACTATATGCTTGAGCATTTAGGCACATTTTAGCGCGCTACGCTATTATAGCAGTAGGTATTGTAAATCTACTGATTGAATTATCTGTTACGTAGAAACTACTTAGTAATCTGTGGTAGGTGTCAGGGAGGGTGGTACCTGGTCGAGCACGGCGGGCCCGTACTTCATGGCGAGCACGGTGGCGGCGGCGAGGTACTCGTCGGCGCCGGGCTCGGGGCGCGCGGCCCCGGCGAGGCGCCGCGCCAGGAACGGGAACAGCGCCGGGTCCGGGGAGTTCTTGGCGGGGGGGGACTCCGCCGCCGCCGGCCCCCCCGCCCCCGCCGCCGCGCCCACCGCCACCGCCGCCACGGCCGCCGCCGGGGGGATCGGCTGCCGACCGAACGCCTGAAAGAGACAAGTTGTATTAGAGACGTGACAATCCGTGACATGAATATAGGTGGGAGGGTCTTCGAGCGTTCGAGATGCCGTCATTGTCGTCTACATCTATATCTAAGATTAGAGTCAACAATTAATAAAAAAATGATACTTAATAATATTATTTGCAACCATTATAGATATAGACAATAACGTCTCAAACGCTTGAAGATCCGCCTATACTAATTTATATAATCTATGGATAACTTTAGTACAATATCTCTCTCATATGTCGCTAAAATTGTAGTTATTTCACTAAGAGTGCCTCATCTTTATGAACCCTTAATAATATTTATTTATTTACTGTACAAAATGCTGATTTAATGGCATTCTATAGCAGCCAACCGTTGAAGTGGGGAGAGAAGATGTGGCGCAAATAAATATAACACACATAAAAATCAAAACACAATATGAATAGTTACCTACACATATTATAGCCCAGGGACAAAAGTTACATAGGCACGTAAATATAATAAAATTATAAATAGAAAAATGCTAATATACCTGTAATAACGTAGATCGATGTTGAGGGTCGACCGTCCAAAGGGAACCCTTACCAAGCCCTGGAGCTGCCGCCACCTGCACAAAAAAAAACTCACTTTAGCATAAGACTATTGTCAGTTCAGTCGTGCTACGATTATAGAATCTGTAAAGGCTCCGAAACGTCAGCCAATAAAATAAAATACGCGAGTTAAATCCGATAAAGTTGTTACTCCATTTAAGACTCTAAGGCTGCATATTTAAATTTGATTTCGCGCGGTCAAACATTTCGATGTGTCACGTTGTTCCGGCAATCGTGCGATATGTTTCTTTAAGTTTCATCGTATACGATATAGTTACAAAAATATTACAGTACTCTTAAAGTCTGCTTTTTTGGACCCTATTATAGACTAGCAAAATATTATATTAAGGTATTAAGTACTTCTTATAAATCTCTAATATGTTGTTTGAATGACAATATAAAAATTTGGTATCATGTAGCTGACCTGATAGAATGCAATTTACATCTCAATGAGTGTACATCTCATGTGTTTGAGATTATTCTAGAATTTATGTATATGTATTTAGTTTAAATGCTAGAATTTATGTACATGTCTGTCTTTATTGCACAACAAAATACATACAGAGATTCAAGCGATTACGATTCAAATATACAAAGGCAAACTTATCCCATAATCCCTAGTTTTAAGTACCTAAGGAAGTGTTCAAACGCCATTTAAATTACATACATGCTTATTATTTATGAACATACTATTACGAGCTACAAAACAATATATTGACGTAGAAATTTGGCGACTAATGAGAAAAACCTATTTTGTACATGTAATATTTTTTAACATTTGACATTTTTTGAGTTTTAATTCTATAATCTTATTTAATGTAAAATTGACGATCTCGATTCTCGGTACCTATGATTACTTGTAATTTGACATTTCAATGTTATTATGTTGTGTGAATATTGAGAAATAAATGAATCTCATCGTCAACATACCTTATGGAAGCATTTGTTCAGTGACAAATTATGCCTGACGCTGTTCTTCCAACCCTGAGGGGCGTGTCTGAAATACGGGAAGTGTCGCACGATCCACGCATAGATCTCCTTGACCGGGAGGGCGCGCGCCGGCGCAGCCTCTATGGCCATGAATATGAGACAGGAGAAGGAGTAGGGGGGCTTGGTGTGAGTAGCGGCCGGGGGCGACGGGGGCGAGGGCGGCGCCTTACAGGGCGTGCGGGGGGGAGACGCCGCGCGCGCAGCCGGCGGGGGCGTCGTCGATTCCGTCTGCAATGGTAGCATTGTGTTACAAGTACTATATTACATACTAGCGGTTCGCCCCGGCTTCGCACGGATCCCTATTTTTTTTTCAAAATATTTTATAGCCTATGTTACTCAGAGTGAACGTAGCTTCCCAACAGTGAAAGAATTATTAAAATCGGTCCAGTAGTTTTTGAGCCTATTCATTACAAACATACACACACACAAAAATACAAATCTTTCCTCTTTATAGTATTAGTATAGATTTCAATAGGGATGATGACTGAAAACGAAAATCTAGTCCGTCCTATCCGTCACAGTAGATTTATTAAAAATTTTTAGTAATCTAACTGATGGATAATGAAAAAGGTCACCATGCCTATTACCCGTTAAAATATTGTTTATCTGTTTCGGCGATCTCAGTACGAGTGTAATGTAATTATTGAGATTTAAATGAATCTAATACGAAGGTAGTCATTGCTCATTGTTGAAACTGCGTTAGAATGGTTTAAAAATAAAAATGGAGGAAAGCATAAACTCCAACTGCAAAACAACTAAATAAAATATTTTAATTTTCTCTCCTTGCTAAAAAGCTTGATTCGTAAATTTAAAACAACAAACATTTAAGTAAATAACTATTAGTGACAATAAAAAATAAAGAACATTATTTTTTTTTAATTCACATTTTGAATATCTACAACACTTTTCTTATGTAATCTAAATCAACATAATAATTAAAAACGCAGTGCAACAATGTCGAAACCCAACAGTAAAGCTTACAAGCAGTAAGCAGGCGTCGAATTAAGGAGATCGCAGCACTTGTTCAAATGTTTGTTCTGTCAACACGATACTAGAACCGTGGCTATGTAGCGTCAGTTTATCAACAAGATGGCTACTAAATTCTGATGCCTTCGCGGTTATTATACATTGGAATGAAACAACTTTAAACGGATTTAACTCGCGTATTTTATTTTATTGGCTGACGATTCGGAGCCATAATCCATAATCGTAGCACGACTGAGCTGACAATAGTCTTATGCTAAAGCCAATAAAATAAAATACGCGAGTTGAATCGGTTTAAAGTTGTATCATTCCAAAATGGCTACTGATAAAATTCTCGTGTGTTTGGTGCTTGAAATGTGTGAGGAAAATGTTTTTGGATAAAACGATAGCTTGAAAGCCTCCTCTCAGGAGGCTCGCCACCCGTCCGGTTTTGCAGTAAAGGCCCATTAGCTGGACAACTGCGCTTCAGTATTCAGTTCGAAAAAAAAAGAGGATAAAACGATTATGACCTCATCTTAAACCTACAATGTACCATCGTAGGTTTCCATTCAATCTATCAAATATAAGTGGAAATAAATGGTCCGTTGAATTTAGTCATAAAACGTAAATAATGTAAAATTTAAACTATACCTTTATTATGACGTGACTTCCAATCATTTTTGTGTCCTCGATGTCGCCTTTGGTTAGATTTATTCCTACAAACAGGAAAATTATGTTTATATGTATATAAGTAAATAACTGTCTTAATATTATTAATAGCATCGATTCAGACATTCTAACTCACGCATAAAAAAATCTCTAACAGTAATTTCCATTATCTTCTATTATATAAAAGAAAGTCGTGTTAGTTACTCCATTTATAACTCAAGAACGGCAGAACTAATTTGGCTGAAAATTGCTGGGGATGTAGCTCAGAACAAGGAGAAGGACATAGGATACGTTGTATCCCGTTCCAGTAGAAAAAAAAAAACAGCTCAAATTTTAAAAATAGTTTAACAGAACCCAACAATGACGACTGTTAAATCGATTGATTAATATGCTTCACAGGGTAGGACGACGTCTGCCGGGACCGCTAGTTATTATTTGTATACACCAAAAAATATGTCAGGTCTTAGGGTAGTAATTTGAATTATGCTAAATTCATTTCAGGGTGATCCCGCCCTTGGTCTCGCCAAAGTACAAATAATAAGTTTATTTTTATTTAGTATTTAAGCTAAAATAGTATTAATTAACTTCGAAAAATAACTAACTGTTGAGTTTTGTGGAGCGTTTCTTTTCAGTAATGATAGTACATATTTTATACAATATTCATGTAATGTGTATAAATATATCTGTCTGGCAGGCGCGTGCAGTCAGAGAGCGTATGTATAACACCAGGATAGGCACTTCATACGTTAGTGACACTGTGCCTGTACGGAATGCACGCTGCTGGCGGGTTCGCTGTTCAACTACCGACCCTACTTTTTTAAAGTCTACTTATTTACTACTAGCTTCTGCCCGCGACTTCGTCCGCGTGGAACTCCTCTTTTTTTGCAGTCGGTTAAAAAGTAGCCTATGTCCTTTCTCAGGCTCCAGACTATCTTTGTATCAAATTTCATTTGAATCGGTCCAGTAGTTTTAGCGTGAAAGCGTAACAGACAGACAGACAGACAGACACACAGAGTTACTTTCGCATTTATAATATTAGTAGGGATGATATCATTTGATATTTAAAAGGTACCTCTGAGTAGATTCCTGTCTTGCAACCAGCTGAGACTGGTGAGATCGTCATCGTTGTCGGCTGGTGGGAGGTTACCAGCGTTTCCACCGCAAGCCACCCTGTGAACAAAGATTGAAAATTTAAATTATGTGAAAAATTATACCTCATTGAGTTTCTTGCCACTTCTTATCAAGTAAGTTTTTTTCGGAAACAGCATCTTCTTCTTCTGACCATCATAAGAGCTTGTAAAAGCCTAAATTAAATAAATATGTATTTTATAATACTATATAATAAATATAGTATTTTAACAGGCAGCAGACCAGCGGTACAACTTTGATTGCTTCCAGAGATCTGTAGATTACTAGTAAAATATTATACAAGTGACTTGACGTGCGATACGAAAAAAAAATTCAAATCGCACGCCCAGATCTAAAGGGACCTAAGTCAAAAAAGTTATTTTGGTTATTGAAAATTAATATTGAAGTATTTAACATATTCGTACTGTAGCCGGAAGTAACATTATATTTTTCATAACAACTTTATAATCTTTTGAATAATACAGTAGTGTAGTTTAAAATTAAAATCAATTTTAGAATTCATTTATACGAATGTGGGATTGAATGAAATGAAAGCTTGATAATAGTGCGAGTAAAAGAGATGAATGATTTTTAAGTTTTTATTTCATTCAAAATTTAAAATCTGTCTGTCACGACATACAAGTTCTTCCAAAATAAATCCGCGCTGCTTTCTATACTAATATTATAAAGAGGAAAGGTTTGTTTGTTTGGATTGAATAGGCTCCAGAACGGCTGGACCGATTTCAAAAATTCTTTCACTGTTGGGAAGCTACACTATTCCCGAGTGACATAGGCTATAAAAATATATGATCCGTGTGAAGCCGGGGCGGACAGCTAGTCAAATTATATAAGTGTTTTTACTTCACGAAACCACATGAATAACTCATGTTGCCGATTGTTTTTTTCATATAATATTTAGATGAAAAATTGTATGACGCACTTGGTATTCTGTTAGGAACATTTAAAATTTAAAAATGTGTCTGATTCTTTAAATTCAAATGTTAAACAAATTCGATGAAATATGCTAAAACAAAATAACAAACAAACATACAATGTGTCTATTAAATAAAACATTTTATTATGACGGTTCATGAGATACTGCCTGGTGATAGACGGACGGACTGACAGCGGAGTCTCAGCAAAAGGGAGTCTATAAAATTGTTAAGCACACAAACTTAACTACCATGCCTATTACCTAAGAAACATTGTTCCATTGAAATGATACATTTCAGTTGGGCTTAGCGTGCATTTGTCAAACGACGCAATTTTCTATCCTAATATAATAAAGAGGAAAGGTTGGTTTGTTTGGATTGAATAGGCTCCAAAACGTAAACAAGTCCGATTTGAAAAATTCTTTCACTGTTGAGAAGCTACGTTCACCTTTAGTAACATAATCTATAGAATATTTTGGAAAAAAAAATTAGGATCCGTGCGAAGACGGAGCGAACCGCTAGTATTTTATATAGAGATTAAGGGGAGGTTAGTGTAAAGCTAAATTTAAGTTAGTGGTGTTGCAGCACTTGTCCCACGGCTGCCATCTTGGAAAATGGTTTATCTAATAATTTCTGATGCCTTCGCGGTTATTATACATTATACCTCATTGAGTTTCTTGCCACTTCTTATCAAGTAAGTTTTTTTCGGAAACAGCATCTTCTTCTTCTGACTATCATAAGAGCTTGTAAAAGCCTAATTTAAATAAATATGTATTTTATAATACTATATAATAAATATAGTATTTTAACAGGCAGCAGACCAGTGCAAGCAATATGCACAACTTAGATTGCTTCCAGAGATCTGTAGATTACTAGTAAAATATTATGTATACAAGTGACTTGACGTGCGATACGAAAAAAAAATGTAATCGCACGCCCGGATCTACAGGGACTTAACTCAAAAAAGTTATTTTGGCCGAAAATTAACAGTTTACTAATTATTTTATTGAAGTATTTAAAATATTCGTGGCCGGAAGTAACATTATATTTTTCATAACAACTTTATAATCCCTTGAATAATACAGTAGTGTAGTTTAAAATTAAAATCAATTTAGGAATTCATTTATATGAATGTGGGATTGAATGAAATGAAAGCTTGATAATAGTGCGAGTAAAAGAGATGAATGATTTTTTAGTTTTTATTTCATTCAAAATTTAAAATCTGTCTGTCACGACATACAAGTTCTTCCAAAATAAATCCGCGCTGCTTTCTATACTAATATTATAAAGAGGAAAGGTTTGTTTGTTTGGATTGAATAGGCTCCAGAACGGCTGGACCGATTTCAAAAATTCTTTCACTGTTGGGAAGCTACACTATTCCCGAGTGACATAGGCTATAAAAAAAAGATTAGATCCGTGCGAAGCCGGGGCGGACAGCTAGTCAAATTATATAAGTGTTTTTACTTCACGAACCCACATGAATAACTCATGTTGCCGATTGTTTTTTTCGTATAATATTTAGATGAAAAATTGTATGACGCACTTGGTATTCTGTTAGGAATATTTAAAATTTAAAAATGTGTCTGATTCTTTAAATTCAAATGTTAAACAAATTCGTTGAAATATGCTAAAACAAAATAACAAACAAACATACAATGTGTCTATTAAATAAAACATGTTATTATGACGGTTCATGAGATACAGCCTGGTGATAGACGGACGGACTGACAGCGGAGTCTCAGCAAAAGGGAGTCTCTATAAAATTGTTAAGCACACAAACTTAACTACCATGCCTATTACCTAAGAAACATTGTTCCATTGAAATGATACATTTCAGTTGGGCTTAACGTGCATTTCTCAAACGACGCAATTTTCTATCCTAATATAATAAAGAGGAAAGGTTGGTTTGTTTGGATTGAATAGGCTCCAAAACGTAAACAAGTCCGATTTGAAAAATTCTTTCACTGTTGAGAAGCTACGTTCACCTTTAGTAACATAATCTATAGAATATTTTGGAAAAAAAAATTAGGATCCGTGCGAAGACGGAGCGAACCGCTAGTATTTTATATAGAGATTAAGGGGAGGTTAGTGTAAAGCTAAATTTAAGTTTGTGGTGTTGCAGCACTTGTCCCACGGCTGCCATCTTGGAAAATGGTTTATCTAATAATTTCTGATGCCTTCGCGGTTATTATACATTGGAATGAAACTTTACAGATTCCATAATCGTAGCACGACTGAGTTAACAATAGTCTTATGCTAAAGTCCACTTCAGCATAAGCACTTTAGCACTTTTCAATGAAGCACATCCCATATAACCTACATATATCTTTCTCGGCAGTCTTTTAACCTTATCAGTAGCGTTGCGTTACCTACTAACCTACCGAAATTGATAACATATCATGAAGCGAATTCCACGTCATCTTGGCATTGATTGAGTGAGCCTAGAATTACAAGTAGATAACTGATCCAGGAAGAGCTAGAGACGTTAAAATGTCTATTTTATTCGAAATTTGTTGCAAAGCTAGGCGGGAGGTAAAATTAATTACAGTATAATTTTAATACAACTTTATTAGGCCTGTAACTATCTAAATAACTGTTTTGGAACATGGGGACCTGAATTGGAAATAAATATTTTCTGCTAAGTTTCTTGCGGCGATACTTCTCGACTTTACTAAGACAAATTGTAGGTAGGTACCTATCTAGATATATTAAGTAGGAAATTTTTAAAGTACCTAATAAATATATTCATTTGACATACTTCTTATCGTCGCGTGACACAAGACTATACAATTCGAAATGACATATATGTAGGTATTTAAATAATGAGTATGTACAGACAAATACGTGTTGAAGAAATTTAAAAAGATAGGTGTTAAAATATATTTTTAGAATTCTGTTCAGTAGTTGTAGGTCAGTAATTTTCGATAAAACGTGCGTACTTGCACAGGTAATCGAAAGATCACGCACTTTGCCTAACACAAATTATCACATAATATGGGGTCACACAAAAAAAATACACATTGCTTCGTGATTTTAGTTCAGCAACAAAAGGCCAAGTGCGAGTCGTGCTAACAGCAACAGAAGAAATTCAAGAGGATGATTAGATGTACATCAAGAAGAACATCTCATCATCCTCTGTGAAAATTGGAACCGGCTCACTATCCATGAGATACGGCTTTGTAATAGACGGACGGACAATCAGCATAGCACATAATTATTATGGTGTTTGTGTGATCTGTCACTGTCTACTTTTGCAATGAGTGAAAGAGCGACAATGACAGGTGCCTTTTTCAGGATTGATTCTATACACTTAACATCTTCCGTATATCATGAACTCAAAACTGGGTACTAAGACAGAAATGACCCGTATCTATACTAATATAATAAAGAGGAAAGGATTGTTTGTTTGTTTGGATTGAATAGGCTCCTAAAAGACTGGACTTTTTTGAAACATTCTTTCACTGTTGGAAAGCTACACTATTCCCGAGTGACATCTCTACTAATCTTAAAAATGCGAAAGTAACTCTGTCTGTCTGTTACGCTTTCACGCTAAAACTACTGGACCGATTTAAATGAAATTTGGTACAAAGAAAGTCTGAAGCCTGAGAAAGGACATAGGCTACTTTTTAACCGACTGCAAGAAAGGAGGAGTTCCACGCGGACGAAGTCGCGGGCAGAGGGCTAGTTTACAGTCTTTACATTATATTTTTCATCATCCTCACTTCGAAGCGTCACGGTCACGTCAGCATTCATAAGCGGATCATGGTCAGTTTACACAAGATCGTTCGTAATAGGCAATGATAACAGTGTCACAGATTTACAATCGCGCCTTGCCCGGTTCCTTATCACATTAACTCACGTGAGCTATGTTTTATGTTACGACTAGCTTCGACTACGATAAAGCCTCGTTTTACCCCTTAAAGGGTGAATTTTCAAAAATCCATTGAAAATAATTACCCCCGCGGGGGAAAACTTGTATTTCGCGGTGGTAATAATGAGCTGGTAGTTGTCTTAAATGCCGAATTTTGAGCTGACAAATCTGAGCACTGCGTAGCGCCGACTAGCGCGCGAGTTCGTCGTTAAGAACCACTGCCTTAGAGGGTATTTTTTTTTAAATCTTTTCTTAGTTATCCCTACGTTACAAAAAGGAACCCACCCCTGTGCAAAATTTCTAGTTTCTAACCGTTATAGTTTAGGCCCTGCGTTGATATGTTAGTCATTAAGTCAGCTTCTCCTTTTATATACTTCTGATCTTCTGCTTAAAAGGTTGTATGTACAGACAGAGATACAGTACAATTTAGAAAAATAACAGACCATATAGTAATATATTGTAGTGTCCCTGAACATACTTTTACCCCTGACTTTGTCGTATAAATATTATTTTAGGTACCTAGCTAATAGGCAATGAATCAATTATTGCAATTAAATAGTAAATCGCACCTCTTATTACAAGCTCCTATTTAACTTGCAATGTAACTGACTAATTAAGTAAATACCTTTGTGGGGGTAAAATCATGCGCAACTCAATTTGTAACCTTCTTAACGGATGATTTCCATGATATATTTATTTATTAAACTCTGTATCAGTCGAAAATTAGATTATACAGACCCACCATCTATTTACCATTGGATTAACTAACCAATTGACCATTAGGTATTAAGCACTAGATTTTTGGAGTTACAGATATCCACAGATTTGTTATCAAAAAATATTCCAATAAAAATGTGACAATAATGACATATTGATAACTGCGTCTCACACTCAGCTGACATTCATTTGTCAGTAAAAAAATGGTAAATGCGATAAGACGATAATATGTCGTAGCATTATCAAACTCGTGGCGCCGGCGCAGAACTATCATCTAAAGATAGTGCAGGCCGGTCGCGTCCCAAAATAGACCTAAAGACCAAGTGCATACGGTCTGCCCGTTCATTTAGATTTTTAGTAAGAATTAAATGTTTGAGATACAATTAGGACCCAAAAAAATCACGTAGTAATCACGCGTACAAAGTAAAATTTCGATTTGCAAAAAGCTTTATTGAGCAAAATTAGAATGATTGCGTTAATTGATTTTATGCTGATGTTCCGAGATTTTTTCGGTGATGGCATTCAAAAAATGTATGTAAGCTATCTTGTGTAGAAAAATAAAAGTCTGCTATGAATAGATGAATAGATGCAAATGAATTAATGCAAAATTTTTTGAGAATACTGTTCTCACAGAATAATATGCAGCACACTAAGTAAGATTACAAATCCATCTCCTTCCAGCCGTTCCGTGTAAACCACTCACCTGTTCCAAGTCTTATTGGATCAAAGGTATGCCAATAGCAGTTTCTCATAATATCAAAACTTACAATACTTAGACTCCCTTTCCCAAATCTGCCAAGACAAACATAGCTTTCCGACAACAGAATCTTATTCCCTTTGCGTTTACCTCATCGGTTAACGATTAATCCTCATTTCTCAAGAACACTCTGAATTTGATAAAGTAACATTACAAAACTTACGCAGGTTGCGGCGCTTCGTGGTCAGACTCGTCGGTGACGTCATCGATGTCGTCGAAGTTGTCGATGACTCGGCCGGAGACCTCAAGCCGGCGCAGCGACCTCCCGCTGGAGGCAACATGGCGGGCGATCTGACGGATCAAGCGCCTGGGCAGGGGGAGGGACGCGCGCGCAGCCCTAGCCGGGGAGCCGCCTCGCTCGCCACGCATTGGCGCCATCTGTGTGTGACAAAACGGAACTAAATTAAATTTAACTTCTGATGCCTTCGCGGTTGTTATAGTTACCTACATTGGAATGAAACAACTTTAAACGGATTTAACTCGCGTATTTTATTTTATTGGCTGACGTTTCAGAGCCTTTACAGATTCCGTAAACGTAGCACGACTGAGCTGACAATAAGACTATTGTAAATGTGATGTATGCTAAACTGATTAATACAGCTATGCAAACTACCTTATTTATTAAATTTCATTTTTTTGAAAATACTACTACTCTGTTCTAAAATTAACAACAGATATATTTTAGAACAGTACCTCAATACTTCAAAGTCAATCACTCCAATAAATTAAATTTGAAGGGATTGTTTTCGGAGATAAATATCACCTAGATGTCGCTAGTTTAGAGTGAGTTTCGTTTATAAAAGGCTAGTGACATTTTGATTGGTGAAAGAAGATAAACCTCACTCGTGACTAGCGATTCTCTAATCATTTTAGCCATCCGTTGCGTCAGCGTATAATAAAACCTAAAGTCTTTTTCAATATCTACACATAGATAACATAAATGTTATTAATTAGTATAAGAGGTAACATCTGGAGCTTTTATTTTTACCTAAACATTTCCTTTTTCTCT
This sequence comes from Polylopha cassiicola, assembly GCA_038024825.1. NCBI lineage: Eukaryota > Metazoa > Arthropoda > Insecta > Lepidoptera > Tortricidae > Polylopha > Polylopha cassiicola. Next base: position 8,398,799 of record CP149059.1, read on the forward strand.
TAGGTACACGTCCTAATAAGGCCTGCTATCCATGTTTATATTACTACTAGCTACGAACAGATTCCGAAAACCCTTGACCCTTAATTTGAGCGTGGTAAGAACACAATAGACAAAAACAAATTAACGGTCACCGAATTCCGTCAATTAATCACGTCGAAGAGGCCGTGACGTACAAATTCTTGAACACAACTGTGCGTAACTAGGAAACGTTTTATATACGTTTCGAACATCTTATTAACGTCGCACGCGTATCGTATAATAACGCGACCTTGGCGTCGGCTAAATAAGCGTGTGGCGTCTTCGTGCGTTGTGTACACGCTGACACACTGACCGATGTATAATATTGGATTCTGTGTGAAGTAGAAACACAAAATCATTGTTGGATACAAAGTAGGAAAACAAACTGACGCACTGTTTTACCCTTTGGGTAAAAGGCTTTCTGTACCCAAAGGGCAAAACGGGAAGCTAAGTATTACAGAGACTGCAATGTTCATCTCTCAGGCTGTATTTTATGAACCGTGATAGTTAGGCATTTTTACCACTTTTGTAGATAATAGTACGGAATCTGACTCGCACTTGACTGGCTGTTTAAAAATAGAACATGAGAGTAGGTCTCTGCAATAAAAAAAAACAGGAACATCATCTTCATGCAAAATCCAAAATCCGGGCAGTCTATCCATGTCTCTGGGTGACTATGTTAAAAATCTCATAAAGTAGCAATGAAAACTTGTATGATTGTATGTAGGTAAGTATACCTATTTGTAAATAAGTTATCATAAATAAACCTTCTGGGACCAAAAATAAGAGAAATTAAGATCGTCTACCAATGCTAGTGCAATACTGGGGTCGTAGTGATAAACGGTTCTTGTGTCATACTGCTTGTAAAGAACTTATACCCTTTTCACTATGTCTCCAGAGTTAAGCAAATTAGTAGGCATTTACGCAGTTCTGCTTTAAAACCTGCTCGTGAGATAACATACAAAACGTTATAATACACTAAAAATATAAGCTATACAAAGATAACGCCATATCGTAAGTTTCGTAGGTAAATATCGTAACAGGTTCTTTAATACGCAGTTTGTTAATGATAAAGGCTTCTTTACATCATCCATAGTAAATAAATAAACAAATTTAGTTGTTGTCTTGTATCGATTTTAATAACCATATAGGTACAATAGAGTATGCAAATACAATGTAACTATTGCTAGTATATTAAAATAGTTCTAAAACTAATTTCAGATTAACACCTATCGAGTAAGTACCTACATAAACAAATTACATAACATTGATAAAAAATTAGTGATTTTCGACAGTAGTTTTGAATATCGTATATGATAAGAAAACAGAGCCTGTCATTTTTGCAAACAGCCATGGCATCGGACCACTGTAGGTATGTGCATGTCCTAAAATTTCTGAATTATACTGATATAATTATATATCTCTGATTTCTTACAAAATACTAACCTAAAAAACGACCAAGTGCGAGTCGAAGTCGCGCAGTACGGGTTCCGTACCATTTCTATTTTGATCTATAAAAACGTTTGTTGTATGGCAGCCTTTTAAATATTTTTAGCATCTGTGGTTGGCAGTAACAGAAATATGTTACTTATTATCTATGAAAATTAGAATTGGTTAAATATTGCGGTTCGTGATGTCGGTATACAACTTGGTGATGGACGGACGGAGTTTCAGTAATAAAGTACCCTTTCGATACGAAACCCTAAAAAGCGCCTAAAAACAAAATTCGTGCGGCCATGCTAATTCCATCAGTTAGATTAGAATAGGTAGCATTATAACTGTGATTGTGAGTTCACCCCGTATAATTAGCGGTAAAAGCAATTTCGCTTCTCAAAATTAAATGTTCATTAGACGACCGTAATAAATATTGTGGAGTTGGAATGTGATTTAGTAATACAAACGTTAATATTCTACTATATACCTACCTACCTACCGAACTAGTTTCTGCCCGCGACATCGTCTGGGTACCCTTTTTATTTTCAAAAATCCTTTCTTAGTGCTACTTACGTTACGTTATACATAAAAGAAACCCCTGTGCATAATTTCAAATTTCTAACCCTTATAGTTAATGGGCCCTGGAAAATTATTTCACTCTTAGATGCTACACTATTCTACTATTATTTTCAGTATTAAGGTAAATGTAGGAAATGTTGACCTACTTGTAATAATAGTACCTAAACAAAGTTCAGGTTTTTTTAACATGTTGGTACTTATGTACCTACCTACACCTAATGAACTTATCCTCAAAGATAAGTAGTAGGTAAGTATTCAATACAAAATAGCAATTTCACTTGTATGAAATTTATAACTTTAAAAATATAACAAAAGGTACCTACCCTTTTGTTATATTAAACTTTGAAAACTTAGATTTTTTTCTTTTTAATGAAGTTTTTGTCTATTTATTCTATGTGTATGCGACACTGATACCTGTTATAGTATAATTTTAACACAAAAATATATACCTATGTAATTTAACTTTTGTGTTTTCATAAATAAAAAATTAAGTACATTACAAATGGAACGTAATTTAATTTGTTAACAGGTTAATTTAAATTACACAAAGCCGGTTTGTTTTTCATAACATAGATAATTGTTACATTTCATATTTTAGTTAAGCATAATCATATTAAAGATGGTTTTCAAAATTCTCAATATCCTATTTTACCTTGGATTTTTTATAATTCTGACTAAGGTTTAGTTTAATTTCTTCTGACACAGATAAAACTTAGATAACTATATTATCACCACAATATCCATGTAATAAAAAAATATTAGTATAAATTACACTACTCTTGTAGCTTGTAATGTAATGTAAAAGTTCAGTAATAAAATAATCACATTATAAGCTAGCAATGGTACTAGGTATAATTAGAAACAGTTTTTCCCAAAGTCAATAAACTCTAAACATTTGGGAGCATAAAATAAACCTACTGTTTAAGTGCTAATTTAAAAAAGAATATTGTAGTTGAAACTAGAGCAATGCTCTGTGGTGACAATTAAATTTAGAACACATTTAGGAAGTGTAAACTGTAAACTAGGTCATACAAAGGTCTACAGTATTTATAGATAACACCTACTTACTATCACAAGAGGGTAGCAAATTCTGCAGCAATATCACTGTGGTTACTATTTAATCATTACAGTATCAAGTCAAGGTCATCACAGGTTTAGTACAACATTTATAGATAAACAACAGGGAAAATAATCAAGAAAACAAAACTCACTACAATACTGGTAGAACAAGGCAAACCAAAGTCCACTCAACCATAGAACCTAACTGGCCATAGGGCAGTTAATTTGTTATGATTTTTACTCCTTAGCAACGCGTGTTTTACGCGAAATTACGTGGTGGGTGTGATATAACACAACAAGGTTGGATTCTGTTTATTGGGTCAGCGACGGCGTCAACAGCGTGTTGCTAGGAGACTAGGGCTCGGAGTTGCGCGACCGCGTGCTCGCTTGCGTCGTGCTCCGACGTGGAAGCGCCGCGTGCGATGCACGTGCGATGCGACGCACGCCACCGAAGGGCCATTACATAATCGCAGGGACGAGAGCCCACCCGGACCCGACCCGAGGACACCACGCCACCCGTTCCATATTTAGAAGGAGCCCACCGACCGACTCCCGATCGCTCCCGACGCTTCTCATGCGTCTCATCACATTTTTAGAACCGCATGTAAACGATACTCTAACAACACGAGACAAATCGCGAAACGGCCGGGTGCAATGCGATACTCTGTTGTTCCCTGTTATTCAGGGAGCAAAATACAAAATGCGTAATAATAAATTCTTATTCAAGACGATGGCATCATTACGGATGCAACTATCTGATTGGTATTGAGAGTTAAATCTGATTAGGATGCTGTAGGAAATGCACTTACCTTTCAGATGAAACGTTGGATAAACACACTAGTAAGAATTAACAACATAAACTATAAAGTAGCATTCCGCGTCCTCCGTGCTCGTAATCAACACCCAATCAAACCATAAACTAAAGAGTAACCTACATAAACATATGATTTTGTATTTTATGTTCGGATACACGCTACGAATGAAGTTAAAAAGTCATGCTGTGCATATGAGACATGAGTTGCCAGAGAATATCTTTTACATAGTACGTACTCAGGTCTACTGCCCCTTAGAGTTGTGAAAAAAAAACAAACTTCTAAGTTAGGTTACTCTATCGAAAGATACAACCATTTATACTTCGGTCACTATTCTCAAGGGAATCAAAACCTATAGAACATTTTCAATTATGAAATTTGGTACGAAGCAATGTCTTATGGCACAGGTAAAGGAAAAATTGCGAAAATCATACATTATAAAAAAAAAAAAAAATATACATAGTAGTCGCAAAGGAATCGAAACCTAATAGCACAGATAAAAGGAAAAGTATGAAAACTTTAATTTTATAAGTACATATCTAGAATAAAAGTATGTTTAAATTTAGCAATAAAAATACAATAACTTTTACTTAAAGCTATCCCTACAGGTTTGTACGGAATTCCCAGGTCGCGGGTTTTTTTGTTATAAAAACGATGGAAAAAAGGTAGGTATAAAAGTAATAAAATACCTTAACATTTTGTCTCTTCTCTAAAAAACCAAGAAATAGAAGGAACTTTATTATTCGTAGTATTTATTGGAACGTGTACCCTGTATGGCAACATTTCTTTTATCAATCAATCAAAGATGTTTGTTGTTAATGAAGATTTTTACAAAAATACTAGATTTTTTGTAATAATCTAAACCAGATTTTGGGTTAGAAATGTATATTATTTTAATTTTAAAAATGACTGCACAAAGTTTTTGCGACAAATGAAATGTTATGTTGAAATATTTTTAGATGGCAGCATTCATATTTTTTTAAATGTATGTATGTAGCAAAGGAAATTTACACAATAAGGCAATAAGGCAGCTCATATTTTGTCATTCAGCAAAAATATCTCATAGGTACAATTTATAAGGCAAAATTTTTATTGAGTTAAATAATTTTACAAATATTCGAAATTAATAAAATCATAACATTTGCCACGTATATTGTATTGGTTGGCTGAATAGGCTGTATAGGCTGGCAACTTGGGTTCTACCAAAAAGAAGAAAACACGTTAAACTTGACGTGGACGAAAGCAGCTGGCCTAATTTAGAACAGAAGTACAGCGGCATTATGTGGAAAAGATTGAATTCTACAGTATTATAAGTGAAGAAACGTGAACAAAAGCCGAGCATTTATGCTACATTATTAAAATAACCCAGACATGACACTCGTAAGTATTTACTTTAGTTAAAACACTTAATAATTTACGTCAACCTCTCATTGAAATCGCTGATGTGTTTTTCGGTGTTTGCGATTTATGCGTTATATTTCTTTATATTTTACAGAAAATGTATGGAGTGTGGTGCGTGGTGTTGCTGGCGTCGTTGTTTAGCCCGTCAACTGATGCTGCAGCGGTGATTTCTATAGATTTGGGCTCGGAATGGTTGAAGATCGGTATCGTGTCGCCAGGGGTTCCTATGGAGATAGTGTTAAACAAGGAGTCGAAGAGAAAAACTCCAGCTGTTGTAGCCTTCAGAGATGGTGTTAGGACGTTTGGCGAAGACGCCGTGACCGTCGGCGTGCGATTCCCAAAGAATTCATACAAATATCTGTTGGACCTGCTTGGGAAACCCTATGATCATCCTCTTGTGCAAGCTTACAAGTAAGTGACGATATCATAGAGCAAACTAACTTTGTTGAAGTCAATAGACTAGGATTCAGATTACATGTTAAGTGTTATTACGTCTCATTGAGGTTTCATCATAATTACAGATTTATTTCATAGGCAAGACATATCTACTGATCAATTTAGGTCAATTTACAACATCAAATGCTTAATTATTGATAATTCATTGCATTATTCTTGTAGTAACTTATTTTGTTCTATTACTAGAACTGGTTTGGTTAACTAGCAAGAGTTCACTGACCTCTACATGCTTTGAATGTCTAATGAAGAGTAAAAAATATTTTTTAACTGTTTGAGAAATAAAAGTGCGCTAAAGGTTCAAAAATGTATTTATACTATATAAGAGTAACTAAAGAGGTATACTTTTTTGATCACATATTAAGTATATTTCACAATTATCTGTCACCTAAAAATTAAAATTTTGTTTAACTTATTTACTTAATGTTCATGAACCATGGCTCTTTAAGTAACATGATCAAATAATATGATTTGTATTATATTATAGTAATTTTGTGTCCCTATTGTGTCTTTACATTTTAATTTAATTGAATGATTTGTAAATTAAAATGAGGAAAAATATTTTTAAGTAGGTAATTGTGATAGTTTAATTGATTATTTAGCTCTTATTTTGACTATTCAGTTATTACAACTAAACCATACTCATTATCTGTTTGTAGTTAAATAAAAATCAAATATTACCGCTATCTGTTAATCAATGATTAAAATGAACCCCTTGTTTTAATGTAAGGAATTTATAAAAAGATTCTGTTTTGGTTACAGGGAACGTTTCCCATACTATGACCTGGTGGAGTCGGAGAGAGGCACTCCAGTATTCATCCACGATGAGAACACGAAGTTCACTCCCGAAGAACTGGTGGCGCAGCTCCTCGCCAAAGCAAAGGACTTCTCTGAAATTAATCATGGTAATTTTTACTGCTTTCACTGTTATTTCTTTAGGTAGGCTTATAAAACAATTTGGAGCCATGAGACACAGTTTTAACATGATTCAAAGACATTCATCAATTATATATTTTCTAATTCCCACTTATAATGAAAGTAGGTATAATGTAAGCACTATATCCCAAAGCAAGAGTTTATGGCTACCTCTTAAAGTCCCTGCTTTATCCTAGGTACTTAACCTGGGGGTAATTACCTCTAACGCCAAGTTCGTCTTCAAGGTGAGGGGTAAAATAAGTGACCCAGGTTAGGTCATATGGGTAACGGATCTAAAAAGGTTCTAGTTGGGGATTACCTTGTAGCGACGGGTGACCAGACAACTGATATGGGACCATTTCACACCACCTGAAAAGGTTAAGAATCACTGATCTAAATTTATTGAATAAATTGTTTGTCATCAGGTCACGCGATCAGCGAGTGTGTGATCACAGTGCCCGGGTATTTTAACCAAGCCGAGCGCAGGGCTATGAAGGAAGCTGCAGCTCTTGCAGGCCTCAACGTGCTGCAACTGATCAACGATTACACCGCTATCGCTATTAACTATGGGATATTCAGGCGGAAGGTATGTTTCTTTTATTTTATTAAAAAATAGTGTACCTTTCCTGTTTTTCAAATTTTCCAGTCGTTTTGGAGCCTATACAATCGAAATAAACAAACAAACCTTTCCTCTTTATAATATTAGTATAGATAAGCTGTCTGCGTTGACAGAGATGAAGATAACAAATTTACTTTTCTGTCCTCCGGCCAGCAAGCGCCAACTTTGTGGCCGCTGCGCTAAATGTAATTTCCGCTTTCTGGCTTCGTCGAACAGAAAAATAGTATACTGACCTCGGCCAGTAAAATAAAAAGCCTCAGGTCACATTTTTGTCAACCTCGGCTTCGCCTCGGACGACAATTACATGTGATCTGAGACATTTTTTATTTTACTGGCCTTGGTGCGTAATGATAGATTGACAATGAACAATATAAAAAAAAAATATATGACAAGTATTCATGTTAGAAAAAGGTTACAGGTTTGGATTGCTAATAAAAAGATTGAATTAAAATAAAAGCTTGTTTTGTGAAGGAAGCTCAGCACCATAAGTTTTTAATTTATACTATGTATTAAGTATATAATTTCTTTGATGTAGTAAGTCCCTGTTAACTTTTTGAATGTCTATTCCCTTATAAGTTCTGTTAAATGCATACTAGTGTATACTGTATATTGATATGCCTAGTCCCATATTTTATACTTAATATATGTCTGTTAATATGGTCCTCAGTGATTAGTTAGTTTTTGCAATATTGACTCAAGTGTACAATAGAGTTCAGTGACATGTTGAAAGATTTTGAATCTTATTGTAAGGCAATAAAGTTTTATGTTAATAACATACATATTAGTTTTTAAACATATAAATATAGGAACTTTACATTATATGTATTTAATAATTTCTGATGCCTTCGCGGTTATTACACATTGGAATGGAACAACTATTACTTCTACTACACTTAAGCGTTAGACTATTGTCAGCTCAGTCGTGGTACGATTATGGAAACTGTAAAGAATCCGAAACGTCAGCAAATAAAATAAAAATACGCGGGTTAAATCCGTTAATAGTTGTTTCATTCCAATTATATGTATTTATTTATATACAAAAGGAGAATCTGACTTAATGATTGGCATTAACGCAGGGCTTAAACTATAAGGGGTAGAAACTTGAATTTTCCCCCTTTTATATTTAACGCAGGGAAGCACTAAGAAAGGATTTTTTAAAATTCACTCCCTAAGGGGGTAAAACGGGAGCACTTGTTGTGCGCAGACGTAAAATAGAAATAAATAGCTATATCATTTTTTTATTTTAATTTAAACAGGAAATCAATGATACGGCATGGCAGGCGTTGTTCTTCGATATGGGCGCCGGTTCTACGAAGGCGGCCCTAGTAGAATACAAGAATGTCAAAATAAAGGAGAGAGGTTACGTCGAAACGGTCCCGCAGTTGCAAGTTCTAGGAGTCGCTTATGACAGGTAAAAATTGAAAACTTGACATTGGTTATTTTTCAGAGACTCTTACTGTAGGGTAATACCACATAACCACCTTAGCCCGGGGGAGCATCGGGTGGTTATGTGGGACCCCTGAAATAATGGATAATTCTTGTATTAGTTAATTATTTCGAGCTCCTTAATAAATATCTTTGGACAATTAGCAACAATTGATCTAGTCATAAACTAAGCAAACTTTGCACTATATAACTCACTAGCGGGCCGCCCCGGCTTAGGTCCAGTAGTTTTTGAGCCTATTCATTACAACCAAACAAACAAAATTTTCCTCTTTATAATATTAGTATAGATACAAGACTTAGGTAGAAATACTCGGGCAATTCGCACTGACATCTGTTTTCAGAACTCTTGGCGGTTTAGAAATCACCCTCCGACTTCGGGAGCACCTTATTAAGGCGTGGGAAGCGCAGGGGGGCGGTGACGTCAGAGCCAATGCACGTTCCATGGAGAAGTTGCTTCGCGAAGCAGAGCGGTTGAAGATTGTGCTGTCTGCCAATACGGAGCACTACGCTCAGATCGAGAGCTTGTTGGATGACAAAGACTTCAAGCATTTGGTGAGTCGCTTCTCCATTGAGAATATTGTTTCGCTAAGTAAAACAGTTGAATCTGTAAAATTTTATTTACATACAAAATTTCATATTCAGATAAACAATGCCAAAGATAAGTGCTTCTAAAGTTTGGGGAGTGGGTGATCGTGACGTCACGAAATGGTTATATCATGCCGTGATACCAAGCTCCCTTATATTCGGCATTTATTGTTCGATTGAGAAAAGAAAAATACTTATCAATATTTTTTGGCAATCTACTTGATGGACAAAGAAACAAGAAATATTCGTCACGCCTATTCTGATTCCGATGGGTCGTTTTCCAGCTAGTGACACAGTGTATATACATCGATCGTTTGTGACACAGTGTATTTACATCGATCGTTTATGACACAGTGTATTTACTTCGATCGTTTTCCAGTTAGTGACACAGTGTATTTACATCGATAGATTTCCAGCTAGTGACACTCGAGTATATTTAGATAGATCGTTTTCCAGCTAGTGACACAGTGTATTTACATCGATAGTTTTCCAGCTAGTGCCACAGAGTGTATTTACATCGATAATTTTTCAGCTAGTGACACAGTGTATTTCCATCGATCGTTTTCCAGCTATTGACACAGTGTGGTGTGTGTGGTATCCGCAGGTGTCCCGGGCGGAGCTGGAAGAGCTGTGCGCGGACCTGTGGCCGCGCGTGTCGGGCGTGCTGTCGCGTGCGGCGGCGGCGGGCGGCGCGGGCGCGGCGGCGCGGCTCGTGCTGGCGGGCGGGGCGGCGCGTGCGCCCGCGGTGCTGGCCGCGCTCACGCACCAGGGCTTCGAGCCCTCGCGCTCCATCAACGCCGACGAGGCCGCCGCCATGGGAGCCGTGTACAGGTATATTTTCATCGTCGGTCTGGTCTTACAGTCAGGCGCGTGCAGTGAGGGTCGCGCATGTACCACGTCAGGGTAGGCACTCCATACATTTATACGATTGTGCCTATATGGAATGCACGCCCTTGCTTACAGTGCAGGCCGTGCTTCAGTTTTAGTATAAAGTTAAATTAAAAAATTGTGGGGTTGCAAATCTATACTAATATTATAAAGCTGAAGAGTTTGTTTGTTTGAACGCGCTAATCTCAGGCACTACTGGTTCGAATTCAAATTTTTTTGTTGGATAGACCATTTATCGAGGAAGGCTTTAGGCTATATAACATCACGCTGCGACCAATAGGAGTGAAGAAACAGTGGAAAATGTGTAAAAAAACTGGGAAAATATGAAGCCTTATGAAGAAGTGACAGTTAGACAGAGTTTTGACAGATCTTTGACGAAACAATCGGACGGGCAGGACGACGTCTGCCGGGGCCGCTAGTCATTAATATTTAGGGTATACTTATGAATACTGAAGAATATTATTCGTTTCGCAGCACTGTAAAACCTTAAGTACCTATTGACTAAAGTCAAGTTTATAATGAAAATTATTCCTTAAAACCCTCTATCCAAAGTTCCATAATATCCTAAAAATCAAAACCTATATTTATTAAATGTACGCTTTTACAAGCACTTGTAAAGGTCAGAAGATATCACCATTTCCGAAAATAACCTTACTTGTGAAGCGGAAGCGGCGAGAAAATTTTTTTTTTATGTATCTGTATTGTGCCTATATTCACACATATTATTATGATATTGTCAACAGGGCTGCCTCTTTAGCTACTGGGTATAAGGTCGCCCCGCTTAACGTGAAGGACGCAGTACTTCTTCCTATACAAGTAGTGTTCACTAGACACGTCGATGGAGCTGATAAATTGGTAAGAAATAAACATTTTTAATTCTAGAAAAGGCCAATATATCGTCACTGATACATAAACAGAGACCATAATGTCATTATACTTCAAAGTGATCGAAGTTTTATTTCTGGGATCCCAATGAGAAAGGGTACGTTTTTGATCATGGCCTTATGACACTTATACTCTTTTTCACTAAGAGTACTGATTTATCAATTGTAGTTCAAAGTTCAAGTTGATTGACTGATTATTTTATATACTTCAATATACCTTTTATATTTCTTAAAGAAACGAGATTAAATATTTTATTTCTTAATTCCAGGAACGGGTGAGGTTATTTAAATATTTCACATAGCTTATGGTTTTATATTTATATATCAAAAGGGTTACCGGTTGTGTGTTTTGGAGTGTTTTTTTTTTCCATTATTTGCACAATCAGTTTTATTAACCTAAATATATTGTTACAGATTAAACGCACACTTTTCAACCCAATGAACCCGTATCCCCAGAAGAAAGTGATCACTTTCAATAAACACACAGATGACTTCTCGTTCAACGTTAATTATGCAGAACTCGACCATATTCCAAAGGAAGAACTCAAAAATATTGGGTCCTTGAATCTCACCCAAGTTGTACTGTCCGGGGTAGGAGCAGCCTTGTCCAAACACGTCGGTGATAATGTCGAACACAAAGGAATCAAAGCTCATTTCAACATGGACGATTCCGGGGTGCTTAATCTAGTCAACGTCGAGTTTGTCGCGGAAAAGACAGTCACAGAAGATGACGACAAAGACAGCACTTTGTCTAAACTAGGAAGCACTATTAGCAAACTTTTCGGATCGGATTCGGAAACGCCTGAGAAAGCAGAAGAGAAACCAGAAGAGAACGCTCAAGAAGGAGAGAAGAATGATACACTCAAAGCTAATGAGACTATTACTGAAAAGCAGAACGCAACGGATTCCGAAAGCAAACCCAAACCTAAATTGGTAGTGCTTAAAGAACCGATTAAAACTGACGAACAGGTTCTGAACTTGCAACCTCTCTCCGCGGAACAGTTTAAAAGTTCCAAATCGAAGATCTCTGAATGGGATAAGATTGATAAGAAACGAGCGGAGAGAGAGTCCGCGTTGAATAGTTTGGAAGCGTTCGTCGTGGATGCTGCCATGAAGTTAGACATGGAGGAATACGCTGAATGCGGCACTCCCGAACAAATAGAGGAGATAAAGAAACTCTGCAGCGAAACATCCGATTGGCTGTACGATGATGGATACGACGCATCAACTGAAGTATTCGAAGAGAAACTAGCGGTTATCAAAGAGAAATCCAACCCAATATTCTATAAACACTGGGAACACAGAGAAAGACCCGACGCGATTGCTGCAATCAAAAGCATGCTGAACAGCTCAAATGAATTCCTTAAAATGGCCAAGAATTTCACCCAAGAAGTAAACCCCGAAAAAGACATGTTCACTCAAGTAGAGATTACTGTTCTCGAGAAGAAAATACAAGAAACGCAAACGTGGCTCGATAAATCTATCAAGGAGCAGAACGAATTGAAGAAGAATGATGAGATTAAGCTAACGATAGACAGCATTAGAGAGAAGATGGCAAGTCTGGATAGAGAAGTGAAGTACCTAGTTAACAAAATGAAGATTTGGCGTCCGAAGAAGCCTATCAAGAAAGATGAGAATAAAACTAAAGAAACGGTGATAGAGCCTGAAACGGAGAAGACAGAGGAAACTGAAGAGAAACCTGTCGTGGAGAATATTGATGAAAGTGAGGCCGAAACTAACCAGGAGGAGGCGACAGAGACGCCGCAACTCTCCGACGGCAAAGACGATCATTCCGAATTATAATAGTGAGGTGTTTTAATTATTAGTCTAATTTATTTTTTACCTTCAAAGTCCCTGTGACTTGTTCGCTTCTCGTATTATAATGAAACCTTGAAATTTCGTTTATAGGTGAGTGTTTATTAGTTATTAATATTTATTGTGCGTTTGAAGAGTTATATTGTTAAGATACAGTCGTACAAATGACATATAGTATAACAATTATTGAGTTGTGTTATGCTCAAGATTAGTGGAAATATATCACTGATGTTATACTAGTAATTAATTTAACATTATCGTTTTTCTTCGTAAATATTGACGATTTTTTACGGAATAATACGGTAAGCGAACATTTTAATGAATTTACGATTTAAATCTCATAACTATATAGCCGCCTTTCTTCCTTGGATTCCAACTTGTTTATTGTTATATATGTTTTGGTTATTTTTTTTATTAAATTTGTTATTATACAATGCGGCTTCTCTCAGTTCTTGTACGCAGCGACCCCAACAAACTGGCTTGATTGATAATTGTCGTATATTTATAATAATTGTAACTTTTATGTGATATAATACCTATAAAGGCTATAGTACAGTGAGAAAGGAGTTTTCCTGCGATAGACAGATTTTGGAGTTGATCGTTTTTAGTGATAAAAATACCCAGTTTATTTATTAATATAATTTTTCTTCCTTCGTTATTATAAAATGGTTTCTAATATTAAAAAGGCTTTCGTGAAATATTTAGATGCATTTATTAAATTTTAATTATGTCCACTAACCTACCTGTCTTTTAAAGACTTCTGTCTGTAGCAGAAAAACAAGTGTGTAGGAAGCGTATGGATTTTAAGAATATGTACCTAACGTCTTAAGTGATATTTGTTCGTCATTCAGTCGCAAACAGAAATAAAATATACAATGAAGAGATATTTTCGTTTTATTTACCAGTAAATACCATGAATTTAGAACTTCACTTGACACAGAATAATAAAAATTTCTGACGCCTTCGCTGTTATTAAATATTGGAATAAAATAATGATAACGGATTAAACGCTTGTACTTATATTTATTTTATGTTGACGTTTCGAAAACTTTACAGTCCCCAGCAGACTGAGCTGTGAAATTACACTATCGTCAGCTCAGTCGTTAGCATAAAATAATTATACGCAGCTTAAGTCTGTTAGAATTGTGTTATTCGATAGAACAGTTATTGTAGCTACGTAATAATATGCTTTATAAAAAATAAAATTGGTCAACAATAAAAGTGATCCCAAGTTAAATTAAGGTAAAAAAAATATTATTTGTGAAAGGTTTTGATCAATAGTATAAATCTTTAGATTTTCTTATGTAACAATAATATGAAGAGAGATAAGATCATTAGTGTTATGCAAATACAATAAAAGATACGCTACCTAACTGCTTCAATAGGATATTGGGACTTTTCCTAAGGCCCTATTTTAAGGCATCTATAACAATGATTAATTGAAACCATAATCATTCCAGAGTGGTCATTAAAATCTCATCTGGCACCCAATTTTAAATCACGCAATATCTGGCAGGTAAGGCCCATTACCCACGCCAGTTACCTACTTGTTTCAAGCGATCTTTTTGTTTTTTTTTCGACTCCCGAAGGAAGAAGTCGGCGCCCGCGCATGTATTGGCGCCTTTCTCCGTGCGAGAGAGATAGACGATCATCCGAAGCGCGTGCGAGCGAGACGGATAATAGGCATTCCGCATCGTATAGCCGAATGGATCCAGTTTGCTATAGCCGGCGCGCTCGGTAATGTGTCTCGACCCGCGACAAGCCGCAACAGTGATGTAAACAAAAAAACATAATTATTCTATTATTTATGGCAGTTTTTTGACAGAGTGACCAACGAATAATGTGCTAAGAGTGTTTCTGTTTGTTTCTGGCGGAGATTCGAGAGGATTTGTGTTTCTTTTGGGTAAGAATAGCGAAGAATGTAACCCGTTCCCTCTCCCGTCCCTCCGAAAGGAATGCACTTCCAGTATCGGGCCTCGGGCGCACCTTGCGAGTTTAACTTGACCAAATTTTTTAAACTGTTTCAATTATCGAATTTATCAGACGTGTTTTTGTTATACTTGCTTGTAACCGGTAGTGTCGTCTTACATTATGTTCGCTAATGTTACCTGTCTTGTTTACAAAGATTGGAACAAGTGCACTACACAATGGATAAGTGTAAGGTCACTTAAGAGTACCTGTAGGAACTTAGTTCTTTCGTTAACGTTCGTAGGTATATGTAGGTGTACTTTGCTTTACGTCCTAGGTGGGTACCTAATTATTTCGGGATGGTAATGGATTTTGAACTGATTAATGGGTGTTTATTTTTATTTTCGATAGGTACCGGTGAATATAGGTACTTACACTACTTACCTATATATGTTTGATTCCTTTCATTTTTAAATATAATAGCTATATGCCACTAAGGAATAGTGTAGCTTCCCAACAGTGTAATCATTTTTCAAATCCAGTCTTTTTGGAGCCTATTCAATACAAAAAAACAAACAAATCTTTCCTCTTTACTATATTAGTGCAGATAAGCAATACCTTAGGTATGCCTAGGCAAGTACTTGTTAAAGTTATATAAAACACGATTTATACAATTATTATAATTACCTACCTATTAATGTCTAGGAATAGGTACGTATTAAACAGTATATAAATAGGTAAATAGGTGTATTTAAAGTAATGCCAATTAAACTTATCCTAACAACGAATAGTTAAGTAGGCAAGTAGGTACCTACCTACCTTTATTAGTTACAGGTATAACATCGTTCACATTTAAAATAACCAAGCAAAATAAAATAAAAATACCTTGACGACCATGAATTTTAATTAAAATTACACGTTAGTGCTTTCGGCACTAACCGCTCTTAATAATTTAACGTCCATAAATTCTGAATGTTTGTTTCTGCAAATCATCGAATCGACCGCGGTTTGTTTTTGTAAGTTGGCAATATAAAAATAGGTTAGGTTCTGGCTGAACGAACTTTAAAAGTTGCGTCAAATTGTCTATAGGTCCATAGATTTGGCATTCTTATCACCAAACCTTATTTGGAGCTCGCTTCTCAGCCCAATGACGTCACAGTTAATTACAATTGTTTAAACTTACCAACATAGATATAGGTAGGTACAATGTATAGTACTGATATTATAACGTAGTTGACATATATAATAATAAACAATACGATAACAAGATGCGTACGTGATCTAAGCACCTAGCTGAAAAATGGGGACTGCTCAAAATAAAATAAAGAATATAGGTAAATTAAAATATTAAGACAACAGTAGGAAATAAGTACTTACCTAATTTTACCACTATCTGATGCTCTCCCATGCGTTAGACATAGCTAAGTACCTAATGTACCTACAAGAAAATCCCAAGACTTTTCTAAAAACTATCTAGGACCTCCCAAGACACCCCAAAAAGTAGGATATGTCAAGGGAAAACAGGTAAGAAATATACTTGTTTACCAGGTAAATAAGTATATGTATTCTATTTAAAAAGAATAAGTATAAATTTATTTTTAATTACGAGTATAAAAAAGCACTTTAGGTATTTAGTGATTTGACTTATTTTGTTAACTGTGCACTTAATTAAAAGTAAATTGAATCCCAAAGTAATATCTAACTTGCCTAATGAAATCTGCACAGCAGTGCTCTCGCCAAGACGAAACAAAAAACATGGTTGGGTCTGACGTTTCTTTTTTCGAAACCACTGTCCTGATTATGTCATTCGCGATTCATAATCTTAATATAGACTAGATAGATCTTCAACTATTACTTACACACATTCAGACATATCACTAATGTATGGAATGCCTACCCTGGCGCCATACGCTTCCCTCACTGCACGCGCCTGCTTACTCGGTGGTATATAATATATTTATTATTTAAGTAGTTAGCTAACTATTTAAATTCTTAAACAAAATTTGTTGTTAAAAAAGTTTCAAATTGCTTTCGCAAAAATTAATTGAACGTCGTAAGACAGCCTCTTAATAAACGACAGTATTTTTTTCTAGGGGCTTTATATCAAGAAACCGTTTTATATCTACTGTACCCATCTCTATTACACTTGTAAATAAGGTTTATAATGTCTCAAACATGCTCCGGAAATGATTAAATTCCGAAATATTTATAAACGAATTTTGATTTCATCGTCTCTCTTACTCATATTTATTTGCTGTCGTAGTGTGAAAGAGACAGAGCACTCGAATCTATCTTGTCTATGCTAAATTATGACTATTGCTCAGGTTGTTGAGAGATCATTGGCATCAAAATAATTAATTTTTATTACTACTGTGACCAATGCTGATTTGTTACACGAATATTTTTTGCAAGTAATAACTATTTTACGTTAAAACTTTTTTGTAAGTAGGATTTTTTTTAAAGACTGTCGTTATAATATGAATATCAGATAGTTCTATTATATCTATTAAATATGTCAATTAAAAATATGTACTTAAGTACTTATTAAACTTTTTTATGCAAAATAATTTTTGTAACTAAAAGTAATTGCGTAGGTAGTAATTAGTTAGATAAGTACCTAACTAAGACATAAGTTATAAAACATATATATATATAAGTATGTATTTTCAAAATAAATTCACACGAAGATCAAGGTTAGATTTAAAAAAAATAATAACATTGTACCTACTTCATTTGTAGAGCTGTCATTCTGTCAGCATCTTTTACCGATCAAAAACTCAAACAAGGCGTTTTATAAACAAAACAAAGCGTTAATTATATAAAAGTATAATCGGGACCGGTTTAAATTTTGTCGGTAATCCGATGAAATATACAAAAAACCCGAGCGACGCCGCAGGCCGAGCCTTAATCAGTCTAACAACCTTTCGTAATACTATGAATTCAATTTATTTATAGTGATGATGGAGTCTACTCAATTTAAATCCTGTACCTACGGATATAAAATAATTAATTTAGAGATAGTTAAGAACGAAATCGGTTTGTGATTCCAAGGCATTTACGAGGTATGTTTAGTTTTTTTTTAAATAAAGTTCTATACAGTTCTAATAGCTTATTCTCCTTTTTAATCCTTAAGGTGGTTAAAAGGAGATGAAATCGATACACCGTGTGCAAATTCGCTGGCTAAAAGCTCGTACACAATATGTTCGATTTTACCATAGTCATTTACTCAACACGACACGTGTCGATTGCATTTGCAGTGCCTGCACGAGTCCCGAACTCGCAACAAAATTTTGCATAGAAATTAGAAACACGGCAATCGATACAAACACGATAATAAGACGAATTCGGATCACCTCCAAACGGAATTCCTATAATCGGCAATTGGATTATCATAATATAAAATATTCAAAGCCTTAAAATATTCAGACCCCCCAACGATAACCTGGCACTCAAGTGGCTTCCGTCCAAACCTCTCATCATGCGCCACCATCGAGTTTTTCAGCACGAGCCACAAACAATATTATAAATGCGGCCACCGTATCCAAAAATAGCATAATATTGTATTCTATTCCTGTAGCTTAAAAACAAGCGTCCGAAACGTGACAGGTCTTTAGAGATTGTGATTTCGAGATTTCCTTTTTCATGGCGGTCTTTAATGGGTGTACTCAGCATTAGCACGTGGGTAAAGGGCTACTTGAATGTATTCAAGTATAAAAAACTTCTTAATTGAAGAAGTTTTTGTTTGTCCTGTTGTAACACGAATCCATTGTTGGTACCCTTCAATAGCCACCGAATCTCGGTAGGGTTTCGGTAACGTTTTAGGTGTTGCCTTGATTCAGAAATGCACCTTACTAATCAATAGTCACGTTGCCAAAGGGTGTTTGTTTTGAAACCGGATCCGTATGTGATCAATACCTCTTTGGCAGGGACCGCACACCACTGCGTTTCCGGGTACGCCGTAGTTCCGATTACAATATGCTGTCACTGATCAATGTTAAGCTAATAGGGGCACCGGTTCACGTACCCAAGTAAATTAACTGTTGGAGTGAGGCAAATAACTCACGTCTGCTTTGATTTGGATTCTCGTTTGCGCCACATACAAGTGCTAGAAGCCAGAGAGAGGGATCCAGCGCTATCACCGAATCACAAACATGACCCGAATCAAGTTTAATTTGACTATAAACTAAGGAATCGTCTCCACGGATGTAGCTATTTATTAGTGAATGTTGACTCGAGTGTTTTAAAGGCGAAATTACTTCTTTGATCGGATTTAACAATTAAGGACGCCATCAAAAAGGCAATTTAGCTTTCCTAAATAAAAGCGGTCGTGTAAAATAGGCCACTTAAAAATCGATTGGCCCTTGAAATTTATTAGTAGGATCGTCCGGGTTTTCGGGGCAAGGTGTCCGAGGCACAAATTACCTAATAGTTTATTCCTTTGGGCCGCGTCATGTCATCCTAGCAACCAGGAACCCCCACGGGATTTCTTTACGCTTCTCAAATGATCCTGGCTCCACGCGGTGCAAGCGAAGAAGCAATTCAATAGAAAACGTTATGATTTTTTAAAGAACACGGCTACAGGCATGCGGGCACATTTACGACTGCTTCTAAATGAAAGAACTCCTGTCTAATTTTTAATGCCTTATAATTTTTTATAGTCTCTTAATAGTTATTGGTAGACGCAGTTTGCCAAGAGGCTTTGTGTTAATTATTCCGGCCAATTATAGCGGACCGTTGTTTAGTATTGTTCTTTGCTTTTATTTATCGTTGCGATTATTTGTATCCTGCATTTAGGGCGAGAGAGTTTGTTTTATTTCTCTAAACGGGTGGTCTCTGTTATTTAAGTGCATCGGGAGCTGTATTACTTTTTGTACTAGTGGATTTATATCCATTAGCTGACATTTTTCAACGAGATTTTATTCCAGCTAATTGGTCGGCGCGAGTGATATTTTTCAATAGTCGGGTATACCTTTAATTGGTCAGTAACTGAATTCCGCCAGTATCCGTTCTGCCCGTTAACTTCAGCCTGTCAGACGGCGAGGCTGTCAATTACTCCGCCATATCTTTGCATTTTATTAGTTAACTGTTACGCATCACAATGCAGTGCTGTTAAAAGAATTTATAATAAACTCTATGACGTATAAAATAAGAATGTTTTTAGTAGTCCTGAGCCATAGTCGCCCACTGTCGAGGAAGTTAAGGTATGGAGTAAATGTCAGCCCTATCGTAAACTATGTCCACTTGAATCTGTGATGTGAATTGTCAATACATATTCCGATTTGGTAGTGGTGTGTATGATGAATATTAATTCTGAGCCATGTGAATGCATATTTAATCCATGCATTTCAAATGCATGAATCTTTGGGAGTTACAATTCGAGCAGGATTTTAAAATGGATTATTCAACATTAAGCCTAGTAATTTGTGGGAGTGAGTAGGCTTAAATCAGACGGCGTGGCTTAAACCGGCTAAATATGGCAGAATTGTAGAAAATTCTTGGCACACGTGTAGGTAATAAAAAAAATATTTGCATTGTGTTACAACATTCTTCATTCTGATACCTGTTTATATAATAGTGATATATATTTATGTGATCATCTGACTTTTTGTACTCTCATTATGTTATTAGGCTAGTTTACAATTAATAACTGGGACACTCTTGTGTACCTATTTAAAACCATTATCTCACTTGGGGTCTTTTGATTTCTCCCTCATACCTTAAAGTCATTGTATAATTTGTAAACATTTACAAAATCATACTCAAACATTTTTACTAATCTTGCCTGATAGGTACAGATAAGAAATACTAATATTTAGTATTAGGTACTAATTTTTAAGCGTTTTATTCTACCTATAAAATTCTCACAAACTAAAAGTAGCTTACAAGTGATGCTTATCAAAAAGAATCGTTTGAAATCCGAGTACATGTGTAATAAATACAACAGCGATGGCACAAATATCGTGAGAAGAATTTAAATGCTTAATTCATTTGAATACAGATATGCGTAGACATTTAAAACGTAAGTAGCTGTCATAGACTTTTGGAGGGCAGAGGGGGCGTTCAAAAATCCCATCGGTGTAAATTGTTTTTATAAGTAGCTTTAATACGTAATTAGATCGGAATAAACACCCAGCTTTCACCTAGTTACGTCAATCGTAAGTCCTTTAATGTGGTCAGCGACAGTTGCTGTATGGTCAAATATCAGAATTACAGCAATATGCAATACTAGCTTCTGCTCGCGACTTCGTTCGCGTAGAATAGTTACTGTTCCGCTTCAGCGTGATGATATAGCCTATAGCCTTCCTCTATGAATGGGCTACCAAAGACTGAGATTTTTTCAGTAGTTCCAGTAGTTCCTGAGATTAGCGCGTTCACACAAACACACAAACTCTTCAGCTTTATATATTAGTATGCACTATATTATGCAGGCGCGTGCAAGCGGTGCGCATGCACTGTACTAGGTTTATAAGCACTCTATCAAACGCGTGCAGCGGTGCGTACGGATATACCGAGTCAGGATAGGCATTGTATATTTATCATAATGAACCTTTAGGGAATGCACGCCCTTGGAACCCAGGTAACTCTAAAAATAAAGTAAATCTATACTTCTATACTAATATTATAATGCTGAAGAGTTTGTTTGTATGTTTGAACGCTATATAACATCACGCTGCGACCAATAGGAGCGAAGAAACAGTGGAAAATATGTAAAAAACCGGGAAAATAACTATTCCACGCGGACGAAGTCGCTGGCAGAAGCTAGTATTTTAATATTGAGGAATATAGAAGTATTTAAATAACATTAGGTAAATCGGGCTGCTATATATGTAGGTACTTCAACATCCTTTCTCCGTAAAATTATACATAATGGCCGTAAAGGTGTTTCCTTAAAGAAAGAACATCTGAAATAAAAAACGTTAACGTTACTTTTTTATGAATAAGGGTTTTCAATTATTCAAAGGTTATCCTTTTTGTGTACTTATAAAAAACATATAAAATTTTAATTAACTGAAACATATTATAATATACTAGCGGCCCCGGCAGACGTCGTCCTGCCCGTCCGATTGTTTCGTCAAAGATCTGTCAAAGTCTTCTGTCACTTCTTCATAAGGCTTCATATTTTCCCCGTTTTTTACACATTTTCCACTGTTTCTTCGCTCGTATTGGTCGCAGCGTGATGTTATATAGCCTTCCTCGATAAATGGTCTATCCAACAAAAAAAGAATTTTTGAATTCGAACCAGTAGTTCCTGAGATTAGCGCGTTCAAACAAACAAACAAACAAACAAACTCTTCAGCTTTATAATATTAGTATAGATTTGATAGATAAATAGGGTTAGTTAACTATTTAGCTTATTTTCCATTTTAAGAATTTTATTTTTGTAAAAAAACATACCGACTTCAAAAAGTCATAGAGATTCTACTTTCCATTACAAAACCGTATTTACAAATTCGACACACATTGACATGCAAAAATATGACAATTCACAAACCTTGTTTAACCCGGGCGGGTATAAAATAGATAAAAATAATCTACCTATATTATATGTATAAAAGGGGAAGCTGACTTAATGACAGACGTATGAATGCAATCATAACATACCAAACTTAAAATAAAAGACCATATGAAGTATGTTTGATGGTGACTGTACGATTAGTAAAATCCTTTGAAATTTTATCCATTATTAGTAACTAAGTACTTATTCTTGTTATGACGAACAGTCACGTCTTGCTGTAATTTTCTTAAGGACTAAAGTGATATTTTTAATTAATTGTTTTGCTTTCTAGCACGTGTCGAAATAACGAGAATTAGCAAACATTCATTATTTAAATGTTCGGAACAAAACCTAGATAATATTCCTTCATATTGTATAAAGTGTGTACTAAATTGGCTTGCTGAATTATTTACTAGTTGTCCTAGTTTTAGTACTTTGCATTGCTACTTAATATTATAAAGGCGTCTTGTCTGTTAAGTAGATACTGAAAATTTAGACTTCTAGTGTCATCCATAAGGGAGTTATAGGGGGTCGAAAATGATCTGATTGCTTCGAGAAAAGGATGGTACGGCCGTTTTTGCTCGACTTGGCGGGGGCACTGCCGTGCTCCTGGACAATTGTCAATCTATAGCGGGGAAACGTTTTCGTTCGTTTGCTATTATCGATATTTTTTTATGTAAGTAAGTATATTATATGTTGAGTGTTCGGTTAGGATATAGGATAATTTATATCGTAAATATCATCATATCACCCATTAAGGGGTGAAAATCTAACTGACAAACTTATGCCTAAAAATTCAGATAAATATTTAATTTATGTGTAAAGAAAACTTAGGTTGTTCACGTAACTTCGGCGTTCTTTTGTCTTAGTTACTGCTATCTAAAGCAAAATTCAAAGTACGTAGACTTGTAGAAAACTTTCAACGTTATTTCTAAACCGAATAAGCAGTAGGTAATCAAGAGAATAGGCTAAGTTGGCATACCTTGAATTAGTACTCGTAATGCGTAATAACTCTAATTTGCTGCGAGTCTGTTCAAGTGAAAAAGTTTCTACTATTATTGGTTTCAATGTACAGTCAACATCTAATATATTATAATTTCTGATGCCTTCGCGGTTATTACACATTGGAATGAAACAACTATTAACGGACTTTAGCGTTAGACTTTTGTCAGCTCAGTCGTGCTACGATTATGGAAACTGTCCGAAACGTCAGCAAATAAAATAAAATAAAAATACGCGAGTTAAATCCGTTAATAGTTGTTTCATTCCAATATCTAATATATTGTTGGAGAAAAGCTATAAGATGGCGCTGATATCAATAAAAATGTCGCCAACTTCAGCGCGGAGACTTAATGACAACTTCACGTCGAATGGCCTTCATGTTTTCAGATGGACGCGGTGCGGATCGGCTAAACCTAAGCAATTATTTTATTTTATTTGCTGACGTTTCGGATTCTAGAGTTTTCATAATCGTAGCACGACTGTACTGACGATAGTCTAACGCTAAAGAAAAAGAAGTCTAAGCAATTATTGTTGAATTTATTATTCCATTTAAATAAAATCAGTTTTCTTTCGGTGCTTGGTTTTATTTTATAGTTCTCCATTTCTAAAAATATCTTACAAGCAAAATTGCTCCAATATCTTATCCCCATTATTAAAGACATAATCAAGAGCGTGTCGGGAGTAATCAATACCTACTTATATTTTACCAATTTGGATATTGCGATATATTTGACGCTGAATTTTTTAAATATAGCAGTATAGTAAGTACCTATAATTATTATTATGTTTATATTGTCAAAGGCGTAGCAGTATTAAAATATATTTGACTATATTACTTATTAGCTGTTATAATAATTGATGTTGACTGTACATGTGATGGCCGAAGTTAGACAAATGTCTAAGAAAATTGTGTTAATTAACAGCAGAGAAATAAATCGAAATAATGATGATTAATAAAGGTAATAAACGAAAGCTGAAAGTCCAATAATAAGCACATTATAGAATATGCGGCGTAATGATTTGAAATATTTTATTTTAGAGATTAGATACCATTGCTCACCTAATTGTAGCAAATATTCAAGTAAATTAACTAGATAGAGTAAGATATTTTTTTTAACAAATTATATTTGTAAATACTGTACAATTATGCTAGCCTAGCTTGTTATACAAAATATTGGTACTCATAAACAAGCATAATATTATAAGTTAGCTTTGTCCGCGATTTCGTCCGTGTACTTTTTAACCTCGTTAAGAAGCTAATTCCAATAAAAAACTAAATAAATACTTATTTACATCTTCATCAAACATTGGAACCAAAGAATCAAGTTTTCTCATACCTAACTCTGCCCCTTTTTCATCCCCTTAGGGGTAGAATTGCGGAAAATCCTTTCTTATCCATTGCCTACATCATACAAAGAACAGACCCTCCAAGTTTCAGGTCTCTATGATCAGCCGTCAGTTAGACATTCAGGACAAAGGATCTTATATAATATAGCTAAGATGAGATTATACGGATAGTGAAGTTTTTAGTATCAGTTGGCTAAAAATAAATGTAAACCTACGAGCATTATGTGGTACTTAAAATACACTTATATGGCTACAATTTATATCAAAAAGTGTATCAAACAAATTAAATTACAAACGTGGGTTGGTACTCAGTACGGCAGTAGGTGGGAATATGATTGTGAAATAATTATGTTGTTTAAAATAAAATTTTCTGTCTAAAAAAATGTGTCTGCCCAAATTAATTTAATTTTTATTTGTTTCAGGGTTGCCAGGATGGATTCCGCCATTTTTGTTGCCCTGCTTCTGACAGTAATTGCCACAGCCGCAGGTGGTAAGTACATAATAATAGAAATTAAGTAAATTATGATTTTAAATATAAAAAAACACATTTTGAAAACATTAGGTTGGTACTCATTTTTAGATCATTGGACGTATACCTTTACTGTAGTCTATGGTTTTGACTGAAACTGAAATACCTACTTACTTATATCTAGGTCATTCTTGGTCTCTTGATATGATGTCTAAGGTCGCTGGAATCTGCTGGGACCGGTCACTATGGAGTAGTATGGAGGTCCTTGGAGGTGATCTATATCCAGTTGTGGACGTCTTTCGATTGATATGATAATGATTATAACTACACATCGTATAAGAATATCAGTAAAATAAAGGCAAATCAGGGAAAATAAGTTAAGAACAGACTATACCACCAACGACAGACCTTTAATATCATCTAAGCACTTAAAGTTAGGTTTCTACTTTACAAATTATATTTCGATTTAAATACAAATCATGAATAATTACCGCAGAAATCTCTTAATCGTTTGATAAATCCCGAGCAGCATAATGATTAATTCTAATGAACTGTCACAATTTCTTAAAACTCATCTCTCACTAAACTAGAAACGCGCAACTCGATTCCAAAACTAGATTTGTTTACTCATTAAAATTAATTGCTCAAATGATTATCTGCTTTTTAAGCTAACAAATTGATGGGACCTGTCCCTTTTAGGGACCGGGCTATTATAAAGAATCTTTAGAAAGCGATGGTAATCTGTGATATTTTACGAGCTTCTAAATACATTGCCGCGTTGGGACGTCGACGTGTTTTTGTTAGCGTGACGGACAGCAATGAATGGGGTGTGAAATGATAAGTGCGGGTTTTTTTTTGGTTTTATTTTGTTTAGTAGGAGGCGTGACTAGTAGCTCCCGGATGCCGCAGGTAGCACACACACACACACGGCCGACTAGTTGTTGGGACAAAAAATGTACTATTTTTGGAGAATGCGTAGGAATTAATTTTAGTGGTAGACATGCCTGTTCAGCAGGTATTTAATTGGTCGTTTTTGATGTCCGGTTTGTCTGTGGACATTCTGTAATATGCTAACACGTGTTATCGCTGTATAAAACACCTTTTTAAATAGGTATGACGTCTAACTAAAACAGGTACTTAGTCATGTAGAGATAGATTATACGCTTCAAAAGACGATCGAAAGATCTTTTCAAAACTAGTTTGAAAGATTTGGGAAGATCTTTTGTTACGCGGATGACCCATAGCAATCAGCGACCAATCATTTTATTCCTAGAAGGTAAACCTATTCAAGCTTTCACACTGCAACACACGTGTTAATATCTTGTCTGAATGTAACCATTGCACGTGTGTGCATCCTTATTTTCAAAGGTCGTATCTGTCGATGTTGTTACATGGGTTTTAAAACTTTGTTTGTAGTAATAAGGTTTACTTCACGGTGTTATAGTTTGCTCGTGTTCCTTTTGTGTTCGATTGGATTTGGTACAATTTGTTGACGTTCAACCGCTGCCTGTTTGGCGATTGTCGGGGTTTCTTCGAAGCTATTTGGTTTACTATTATGCAATCGGACTTATGTCCCTGTCATTTTTTGTAAGTATTGTATTATTGGCGTGAATATTTTGAGCAAATAGATAACAATATTGGATTCTTTGTTTAATTTTATTTGTGAAATTTTAACTGATACAAGATATTATATATTTGCGATACGCTAGCGATTGTTTCTTTGTGATCATTTTTACAAAGCATTAGTTTGAAACAAAGAGATGTCATTTTTGTATAATGATTTCAATAATCTGGATAGACCTATATTATTACAAAAGATGTTTTCATGAATACATTTTATAGTACATTACGCACCAAGGCCAGTAAAATAAAAAATGTCTCAGATCACATGTAATTGTCGTCCGAGGCGAAGCCGAGTGTTGCGAACTATTTATTAGCAACCTTTTTACATACATTTATGTTTCTTTTGTATTGATGTTTATTTTGATATTTTATTGTTTCCTTAACTTTTTGTCACAGTGCTCTATTAATAATATATGTTCGCTATCTTTTATGCAAGTGATTTCATTAACATAACATACAGTTCTCATTAACACCGAGGTTGACAAAAATGTGATCTGAGGCTTTTTATTTTACTGGCCGAGGTCAGTATACTATTTTTCTGTTCGACGAAGCCAGAAAGCGGAAATTTCATTTAGCGCAGCGGCCACAAAGTTGGCGCTTTCCGGCCGGAGGACAGAAAAATAATAATACATATGTGGCATATAGAAGAACTAAGCCAAAGGATTATTTACCTATATAAAGGAATGATAGAAATATTTTTTACTTGCGTAGGTATGCCTATGTACTTTTAAGTACTTAAGTGGTTATTAATACTTATTTAGATCAGGTACTTACAAATTGAATGCCCACAGAACTTTGATGTTAAATTCCGTATTTTAAGTAATAGCAAATATTAAATTAAAACGCGCCTATTTGAAAATACGTCAATTAAACTACTTAAACTTTGGGTGGCATCAGTTAACTACTTTTAAATGTTAGACGACTTTAATAGGCGCCTAAAGAATCCGGTCCGAATATTTAATTTATTATATGTAAAATTCTAAGTCTTTTCGTTTAACATGGTTGTATAGCGGCAAATTATAGCCGAAATGAGTCGTAAAATAAACGATTTACGATTAGATATCACTTCAGTTTGGTTTAATACGTTTGCGTGGGAAATGGAGCTTGTTCCTGGGTACGATTTAAAATCCATAAATGTGCCCCTGTTAATGGAAGTGGGTACTTATTTACTGATTATATAATACCGTTTCACAACGGTCAAGTATTTACTTGGTATGAGGTAGTTATTAGAGACTTTCCTACCGAAAATACATCATTTTATGTTCTAAATAAAACCGGCCATGTGTGAGTTGGACTTGCGGTTGCTTAAGGTCGTACTGATAGACACCATTGCGAGTTGGAATGAAACAATATTAACTAGCGTATTTTTACATTATTTTATGAGGCCGTTAAATAGTTGTTTCATTCCAATGTGTAATAACCGCGAAGGCATCAGAAATTATTACCATTGCGAGTATTTTGGTGTACTGTAAACATATACTGTTTGATCCTGAACACCTGGCAATCTCGATAGTGTTACAGCGGCCCCGCCGGCGGGGTTGAACACCCAGCATAAGTCAAACTTACCCGCTAGAACATTATGTCCCCTTATACCCTGTTTTGACTAGTATCCCAGAATTACCTAATAATACGTTTAATTATGTATACCTACATGCACTTTTCAGATCACATAATAGAATAACATACATTGATGTTATAGTTAGGTATATAAGTATTACACCTGAAAGCCCGAGCCGAGGTGCTACCCCCAATCCGGGGAATCCTCGGGTCGGTTAGGGCTAAAAACCCTAAACCAAACCTAAAGGCGTTGAAAGCCTCCTCTCAAGAGGCTCGCCACCCGTCCGGTTTTGCAGTAAAGGCCCATTAGTTGGCCAACTGCGCTTCAGTATTCAGTTCTAAAAAAAATATATAAGTATTACAAAATTGTAGGTAGTCTTTACAGCAATATGTAAGGATTAGCCGCTTTTTCATTTACTTATGGACATTCCTCTTAAATGGGTTTATGCTTCTATGGAGGCACTGGGGACCGCTAAGGAGATTATTTTTATAATACCGTCTTCAGAGATTCATTAGTTATCTTTAGTAGAAATAACATTTTTCTGGAAAAAGGTTTTATTTAATTAAATTAAGTACCTACTTAAAATGATTTTGACGCACAATTAGTGAAAAGGGCGTCCTCTTAGATTTTAAAATGCAGAAACCTTTTAGCTAATCTATGTAAATTCGTGAAAAAAATGTATAATTGGGAATATTATAACATATACCTATATTTTCGGGGTTTTAAGGATTCGAAAATTATTGCCTAACTATAAATCAGTCTTGTGTTCAAAAATAAATAATTACTTAATAGTAACACACAAACTTAGATTTTCTTTATTTCTGCCGTCAACCTATATATTTTATATATTTTTATTTTTATAAGTACCTATATTTTTTTTTTAAATAAAAGAAACTCAAAAAACGAGTTACTAAGTTCGCTGGGTCAGCTAGTACTTAGTACTTATATTATTTAAATTATTTTGTGATATAGGTATGTATATTGTAACCAATCCTACTACTATTATAAAGGCGAAAGTTTGTATGTATGGATGTATGTATGGATGTATGGATGTTTGTTACTCTTTCACGTAAAAACTACTGAATGGATTTGAATGAAACTTTACCACAATATAACTTATATACATCAGAATAACATATAGGCTATATTTTATAGTGTAAAATACTAATCATACGCAGACGAAGTCGCGGGCAGAAGCTAGTACAGGCATATTTTCACAAATCGAGAGCCTATTCCGGCACTACGTTGTATAACGTACCGAGAAATAAACAATACACAATTTAAAAGCTGTAAACGAGAAATAGTGCTGAGAAAGCTATCGACTTTGTATCGCAAATAAATTAATAATTGCAGCTTGTTGGTACTTGGTACAAAGTGGCGTGGGAAGTACTCTACTCGCAATTGAGTTTTAATTTCATACTTCAGTTATTTCAATAATATTTCAGGACTTATTAGCAATTAGCCGTAGTTATTCGTTAATAAGTTCTGAAGGAACTTTCAATAAGGTATTATTTTTAACTTGTTGGAATTTTAATACTAATATCTATCTTCTTACTTAATCATTTCAAGGGATTCTAATTACATTGGAATTAAATAACTAACGGATTAAACTCAAGCCCGCGAAAGAAATTATTGTTTTCTAGGTATATAATATAATACCCCGTGTCTTTTTAATACTGTTGATTTACCTTTTTCTAAAATGTCAGTAGGTACTTACCCTTTGGTTAGTAAGTAAGTACCTACCTAACCCTAAATTAATTAGACTAGAAATATACCCATACATATTTCGCCATAAAAACCGACTAATCAACACAAAACCTGAGATTATCAAAATGTCAGATGCACAACACTGAGTCACTCGATATACCAATAATTTGATATGCACGAGAAAAAACAAAACATCTCAATTAACTGCCAATGACGTGAATGAACTCTAAAATTGATACGATAAGGTTTTTATTCTATTGAACGGTTCGGTTATCTTGTGCCTTGCAGCGGGTGCGTCACCCCAATGTGTGGGTTATTTATCAAGGACAGCAGGATTTGTTTTTGTTAATTCAATGTTCGGACAATCTTGTATTGGTATGCAAATAAAAAGATCACTCAATAACATTCCTACTTCTCGTCGTGTTTATTTTATAGGCTCATATCACACCTGATATTATTCTGTGGCATTTTAAATGATATTGGTAGATTTAAAAAATAAGCGCTCCCTTTATAAGACTTGCATCAGAATCCATAGTGATTTCTGATGCCTTCGCGGTTATTATACTACACTAGCTTCTGCCCGCGACTTCGTTCGCGTGGAACTCCTTTTTTGCAATCGGTTAAAAAGTAGCTTATGTCCTTACTCAGGATCCAGATTTTCTTTGTACCAAGTTTCATTTAAATCGGGTCCAGTAGTTTTGACGTGAAAGCGTAACTGACAGACAGACAGATTTACTTTCGCATTTATAATATTAGTGGATGACATGACGTTTCGAAGCCTTTACAGATTCTGAGCTGACAATATAGTCTTATGATAAAGTATACACGTGACTTGTCCAGGTCGCCAAATTTTAGAGATGGCAACACTACTACTGCTGAAATAATGTTTATCTGCATTTAATTCTACTTACGTACTTCCTATTTACTTAATCAAAAATTCCTATCAGTGTTGCCAATTTCGCGATTTTGTCGCTAGAACTAGCGACTTTTGCTTAAGGCTTAGCGACCAAAAAAAAGTTTTGACGACAAAAAAAGTTTAGCGACTTATCTGGCGACTTTTGGAGTACAAATTAAAACAGTTCTAGAGCCAATAATAGATACATTTTTTGTCAAATCGACACAGAATTATTCAATGCCCAGAGATACATAATATGGAAAACAACAAACGCGATAGCGCACCTTTATTTAATTGAAGTTCCATATTTTGTATATTATTATGGGGGGGGGGGGGGGGGGTCCCCCGAACTTTTTATGGTTATGTTTTAGTTTTAGCGACTTTCTGGCGACTTTTGACTTTGAGTTTAGCGACTCGAATTTCTAGGAGTTGGCAACACTGATTCCTATACTCACCAATTAAACCTTGACCTTTCAGAAATCGAATGGAAGTTCACAAAGTACCCTGAACCCGTGACAGCGCCTGTTGGAGACCAGGTGACCTTCGAATGTGCAGTCACAGTGCCAGGGGAGAGGCTGGCTTGGCGCTGGCGGCCTGTAGACCGACCAGACGAGGGCTGGAGAGATGCTGAGGGCACCAGTGACCGGGAGAAGATCACGACTAGACTCGTTGTTGAGATAAAGGATGATACTCCTTCTGCTTTGTATCAGGTATAGTTTACCCATCATTATCGTATTTGGACTTCTGGCTTCGCTGTGGTTTCAATGTTTCATTCACCCCTCGTAATTACTACTTTGGTAGTTTGCCCGCGACTTCGTCCGCGTACTTTTTGACCCCGCTAGGAAGTGAATTTTGAAAAACGAGATACGTCTTAAGAATTATGTTAAATTTATAAAAGATTGGACCAAAGAATCACGTATCATACAAACTTTGCACCCCTTTTTCACCGCTGGCACCACCACCTCTCACTCGGGTGGAATTTCGAAAAATCCTTTCTTATTGGACGCCTACCTATGTCAAACAAAGAACACACTCTCCAAGTTTCAGGCTTCTACGATCAGCGGTTTATGCATTCAGCAAGCCTATGATGAATCTTCGAGTGGACATCTTGTCATGTGGATGTCTTATGCCCGCGGTCATCTGTCAAAAATCTGTAACGTTGTCGACAACGAGAAATCTTGCCACGTCGATGTCGTCTCTTATGTCGACAACGGAACAATATCGACACGAAAAACCTTCTCCTTGTCGACAACGTTGTCAATATTATGTCGACAAGATGTCGACTCGACAGTTCATCATAGGCTCGCAGGACGAAGGATTTTATATTTACCTATATAAGATAAGATAATTGTTTTATTTCAATGTGTAATAACCGCGAAGGCATCAGAAATTATTATGCCTAAGGCTATGTTATATTCCCCAGTGTGTAGTATGGTACGGAGCGATTAGCTTAGCTTCGGACCCGGCTCGCCTCACTATCGCACGTATGGACCTTAGCCAGAACACTGCTGAGAAAAGGATCCTTGTAGCACCTTTATACAACACCGTGGTGCTGCACTGTAAGGAGCCTGTCTCAGAGCCACCAGCTGTGTTGACCTGGTGGAAGGAATCCGGGGCGGTGAGTTGTTAAAAAATAAATAAAATAATTATATGTTTTGAGGTTATTCCTTGTGTGGTTGATTTCGATGACAAACTTAGTTTTTATTTTTTTAATGTAATGAAATATGATTAATAAAAGATGAAGGTCAATAGTTCGTTATGTAATATTGACATTAAGCAGGTGTGTGATTCAGGGTTCACTCTTTTCGCCATAAACTGACGTCACAAGAGTGGGGGCTTTCAAACTTTGATGCCCTTTTTCCTTTCTAAATTTATTTGATAAAAGAAAAAAAACGTATGTAACGTTTTTTAGTAATGTAACAGACTATGCAAACTTTGAGTTTGATACATCTTTTTTTTTTAATTGACATAGGAAAAAATATCTGTGACTGATACATAAAATAAATGTTTTTTTCTAATGTACCAGACTGACTAAGTTTCACACCTCTCGGCTGAAGCAAACCCAGGTATCTTTACAAAGTCATTAGAACACTGATTAAAGTCAATAATAAGTAGTAATAAAACAACTATTAACGGATTTAACTCGCGTATTTTTATTTTATTTTATTAGCTTACGTTTCGGATTCTTTACAGTTTCCATAATCAGCACGACTGAGCTGACAATAGTCTAACGCTAAAGTCACTTTAGCGTTAGACTGGTGACAGCGAAGGCATCAAAAAATTATTAAAGTCAATCATTCATTACCCAGGGTAAGAGACAGATTGACACCCCTCACGGAGTCTTGGTCCTCCATAACGTCACGACGGAAGACAGCGGAACTTACTGGTGTTCAGCCACCAACGAGCTGAGCAGTCAGGTCATGGACCTCCCCGAGAAGACTTACTTGAAGGTGCAGCATGAAGGCTTAGGTGGTGTCAGGTAAGAGGTTACATGCTTTCTATACTAATATAATAAAGAGGAAAGGTTCGTTTTGGATTGAATAGGCTCCAAAATGGCTGAATCGATTAGAAAAAATCTTTCACTGTTGGGAAGCTACGTTCACTCTGAGTAACACAGGCTATAGAATATTAAAAAAAATAGGGATCCGTGCGAAGCCGGGGCAAACCGCTAGTGACTATATAAAATAAAAAATATATGAGTACAAAGTTGTCGAACTTTAAGTTGGTTAAGGACATTTTGCGGTCTTTTAAATCTCAATAGTATGAAACATCTTTTAATATTTTGCGCTAGTAAACTTATCCCATGATAATTTTTGGTTTTGATTTTGTGTTTTGGGTTCTAACAGATTTTACATAGGACCAGGATATCAATGAAGGGATAGCGTCTGTCCATTCATTGACAGTAATAATTTTGCCGTCTTTTTTTATGGAAAGTTTACCAGAGATAACCTCAATGTTACATTGGGAAGGGCATTGACCCTTTACAATTTTTTATGTCAATTTATAGTATTTACTAGTCTTTGTTTTTTTCATGAATGTTTGCGATATACCTATTATGTACTTAGATTTTTTTGAAGTTGTGTCATTTGTGATACTGATAATTAACACCCGTAGGAAGCCGGGGTCGACCGCTATATTTAAAAAGATATTGAAAAGTATCTACTAATCCTGCGCAGACGGAAGCTAGCATCAAATACTTATGCACTATTTTCATGTAACCAGATTTTTGGAGACAAAAGACTTCGTCGCCAAAGTTGACAGCGATGGTGCGCTGACAGTTCCCGTGAGACCAAACAGCGCTTTGAGGCTCTGGTGCGGGGCGGTTGGTACTCCAGCCCCCAGGGTCACCTGGTTCAAGGGCGAGGAGAGGAGAAATGCCTTCCGTCATGACAACGACTTGATTGTGCAGCCGTTTACCCCTGAGGATGAGGTGAGAAATGAGCTTGTGTACTGTTTTTTTAAACATGTCTGTTTATACATATATCTATTAGCTTTTATGCATAATTTTAAATAGATTGCACCAAAGAATTACTTTGTCCCATGTTTGCAAGTTTGTATTTCACAAATAGTTTTATGATAAAATCTAATAAAAAGACACTAGGTATTACAATGATCTTCACTAGAAAAAAATCTGTTCCATTGCATTCTTTTTTATTGGGCATAATAAAATTATATAAATCCTTACTAATATTATAAATGCGAAAGTAACTCTGTCTGTCTGTCTGTCTGTTACGCTTTCACGCTAAAACTACTAGACCGATTTAAATGAAATTTGGTACAAAGAAAGTCTGGAGCCTGAGAAAGGACATAGGCTACTTTTTAACCGACTGCAAAAAAGGAGGAGTTCCACGCGGACGAAGTCGCGGGCAGAAGCTAGTCTCATATATATGTTCGAAAGGTGATTTCTTCAATAAGAATACATGGTAAAGGAAATAAAAGTAGTCTTAAGACCAATAAATACTTCTTAGTAAACCTAAATCTTTCATTACCAGGGCACCTATTCCTGCGCAGTGAACGGCTTACGTAGATCTTGGAAGGTGGTAGCACTGCAGCCGCCATATTGGGACGGCGCGGCCGCCGGTGTGAACGCGAGCGAGGGAGACAGCGCGCACGTCGCGTGCGGGACGCCTATTGGTCAGCCAACGCCGACCGTTCATTGGATGTTAAATGCTGAGCCGCTACGTACTGGCAAGGGGATAAGAACTACAGGTTATTATTATTATACTTGAAATCAAAAATAATTATGTAATAAAGGTCTGAAGATACCACCGTTTCTCATTTGAGAAGAAACGGCTCATTTAGGTATAATTTTTTCGAAATTCATACTTACAATATGTTCTTACAAACTAAATAAAAATATTAAGAGCATCTACTCTGCTATTTTAACTACATGGCAAGTATCAAAAAAATATTTCCTTACTGAAGGTGTAAAAGGTCTCCAGTTGTCAATAAACTAAATTAAACAAGTACTGGAAACAAAATAAAGTACATAAGACATTATGATGTCTTCAGTCGAATTTCGTCCCAAAGCAAAAGCATGTGTTCGAATGAAACAACTTTAACTCGCGTATTTAACGTCTACAGTTGTTTCATTCCAATGTATAATAACCGCGAAAGCGTCAGAAATTATTTGTAACTTTATTGTGCAGAATCTGAGTTGTTCATCGATCGCGTGGAGAAGAAGCATGCTGGTATAGTGCAGTGCTTCGCTTGCAACGCGCTCGGCTGCGCGTACGACGCCGCGCTGCTTACGGTGGTGCCAGTGCAAATATCCGACCAGGTGGGTTGCCAGCGCAAAAAAATATTCGTATGAAATGTGTAATGTTGCCAGTTTCTTGTGAAAGTAAATTGAATAAGTTATTTTGCTATTAAATGTGAAATGTTTGCGGAATCGATACGTAAATGCCACTTTAACAATATAATTGCTGTCAGACAATAAAGTACTTACTCGCTACCGACGAGTAACAAAAAAGTTTAACGCAAACGCGATAGATGCTTTTTTGTTTGTAAGATGTTTGATATTGAAAGGAAAAAAGAAGTTTATTTTGCAAAAACTTTATTTTTTAAACTTGAGTAAGTACCTAATGATGTTTTGCATAAAAAAACACATTATTTATTGTTATATAATATTAAAAGTGTACGTATTACTATTTTATCTATTTTTGAGCCCCCGTTTTTTAAATTTAGTACGTATTATTATTAAAAAAAGTAAATTTTCCAGGAATACACCGCAGGACAAGCCAAAGCGGCGCATATTTCATACCAGCCTCCTAAAAGACATAACAACAAGAAGAATCCAAAAAGGAATAAAGGTAAACTATTAAAATTAAATATAGATAGTTTAGCGATAGTCGCTATTTGGAGACGTATCATAATTTGTCAATTCTCGGCGCACAGATTATAGTAAACATTTAATTTTGTTTTGTTGGCAGCTGTGATGGTCCCTCCGTCACGTCCTAACGTCACGCGCATGTCTGACGAGAGCGTGATGGTGTCCTGGTCTAACGCTAGCAACGGAATGCCCATACAGATATTCAAGGTAACTTATATCATCATCACCTTTATCATCTATCATATTCAT
The DNA here is from genome assembly GCA_038024825.1 of Polylopha cassiicola. NCBI lineage: Eukaryota > Metazoa > Arthropoda > Insecta > Lepidoptera > Tortricidae > Polylopha > Polylopha cassiicola. The sequence goes on from CP149059.1 coordinate 8,435,292, forward strand.
CTTATCTTATCTTCTTATTATATAAAAGAAAGTCGTGTAAGTTACTCCGTTTATAACTCAAGAACGGCTGAACCGATTTGGCTGAAAATTGCTGCTGATGTAGCTCAGAAGCGGGAGAAGGACATAGGATACTTTTTATCACGATCCAGTAAAAAAATAAAAAATATAATGACAGCTGTCAAATCGATTCTTAGCCGGGCGGGACGAAGTCTGCCGGGACCGCTAGTTATAGTTATCATGTATCTAGGGAAATACTTTGCAGACTTAGAGCATATAGGTACCTACATCTGGAGAAGCCTTCAACAGACGTTCTCTGCCAAGGTATAAGATAAATTATCTAGCACGTTTGTGAAAAACTGTCTTCAAACTGGTCACGTTGACAGTGTCACAATCGATGTCAAAGAAAAAAGAGCGCTCGAAAAACTTCCTGCGCTAAAATAAGTCGCAAAAATCGAGTCTGGGCATAAAACTCCAAGGCTTTTCACTTGTTGATTTTCTTGGTTGCTTATTTTGTTACATTATCGGCTTTATTGCATTTTTAGAGCGGTTAGGAACTAGAATCGGTTTCATTGAATTGCATCTAAACTGAACTAATCTGGAGTCCCCGAATTTAGGGAAGTTTGGTGCGAGTGCGATCAACGTCAGCTAATAAAATAAATAGTTGTTTCATTGTATTGACGGCCTGTTGGTCTAGTGGTCAGAGGCCCTGACTACGAAACCGGAGGTTGCGGGTTCGAATCCCGCTAGGGGCAGATGTCAATGTGATGAGCACTGGCATCTGTACCTGAGTCTTGGATGTCTTATATGTATTTATGTATATTTATCCGTTGTCTAGTACCCATATCACAAGCTTTGCTTAAAATGGGACTAGATAATTGGTGTGAATTGTCCAAAGATATTTATTTATTTATTATTTATATTTATTGTGCAATAACCGCGAAGGCATCACAAAATATGAAATGTTAAATATCAAGTACCTACTTTACAGATATTTTCTAATTCTATACAGCTATTTTAACTGACATTTGAAAGATATACTACAAAAACTAGATGTATACGGCCAACTTGATGTGAACATGGGGACTAGAAAACTCGAAAAGTCAGCCTAGAATATATAAGTACTTACTTACCCAATTAGTCGTGTAATAATGAATAATCAATTACATCACTAGCAATACTAGAGCATGTTGATTCTTTGTCCCATTCCGAGAATTACATAAACCTTTTAGAATTAGAAGTAAATATTTACTAAACATAATAAGAGGGCACTAAGAGAGTATTTTTCCAAGAGTAATATTGTAGCACTTAATTTTACTTAGGTTTCTACTAATCTGTACATTGACTTCGTCTAGACTTAATACCTAGGGCTACTTGGAACATTGTAAAAGCGTTAAATTAATATTACCTAATAACTATTTTGTATTGCGTTTTAAAATTGCCAATTAAACGGTATATTTTTTAATTGCCTTTAACGCTTTCTCAATTAGGTGTATCTTATTACTTTTTGATGAAATAAATAGACTTTTAACTACTTTCTGTTGCGTTAAAAGTAGTATAAGTACTTAAGTAGGTTCATATTGAAAAAAAATATTTATTTTAGATTAAATTATACTCTTAAAACGGTTTTTTTTATTATCATTTTTTATTACAATCAAATCGGAGTTTCTTGATAAGCCTACGAGTCTATAAGGTGAACGTTTATGAACCCCAATGATGATTATGACAAAGCTAATTGTAGGATCAATCCAGCATATTAATAACTACTCTATGTCCTTTAAAAAGGTCCAATATCGGGAGGTGACAAATTCAAGCTACATTCAGTGGCACACCGCGACGTCTGATATACCGTCGTACATACACGCGTACGAGGTCGACGGTCTCATCCCCGACAGATATTACAAGTAAGTATTTCTTAATTAAGAGACGTAGTAAAGTTTTTCTAAAAATCCAATGTTTATTCTATTTGCTTCACAAATCCTCTTAACAAGTAAAATTGGATAACAATGAACGCGATGAAATCGATTAACTTATTTTTTTATTTATACTTTATTGCACAAAACTTGTTTAGTGGTAAGTGCACAAAAAGCGAACTTAATTTCTAGAGACATTATCTACCGCTCAACCTTAGATAAATGTATGGAATTTACATAAATCAAACTAACTGCGTGATTTTTCGCTCGCTTATATCTTTTCAGGCGCTATTATCGAATGCCACTAGTCTAGAATTCAGATCTATATTTGTAAAAAAAAATATCTATATTCTATCACTAATAATAAATGTACAATTAGGTTCCGCATAGCAGCAGTATACTCCAATCAAGACAACAAGTTGGGTCGCAGCAGCCCGCGGTTCTACTTGCAGCGCGGCGGCTCGCGCGCCCCGCAGGCGCCGGTGCTCACGAAGGCAGTGCCTCTGTCGCCAGATAGCATACAGCTTAATTGGACGGTAAGTTGCGATTATTTAGGAAATAGACCTTAATAAAGTACTTATATACGTCAGATGAGTCTACTTCGGGAAAACTATCATAGCTGAGAAGAAACGTCGCAAAAAATTCGACAGAAAGTGGTATTAAGTATGTATAGTTTAAACTCATATACTTAAGAAAATCTTATGTAATACAATACTATTTACAATGCTCTATATAAATATTAACATAAGACATTATGATGTTTCCAAAGTCCTTCCTGCAAACTGGAACATAAACGCGCCCTCATGACGTGTTCCTATGTATCGGCCATCATCTATGATTATGTGTCCTATACGTAGGTCAAAAGATTTAGTAGTAGTAGGCGCATTTTAGTGGTACTTGGTCACATGGTTTCACATTGTTATTTTCAATCGTAATCTTTAAAAGCTTAACGTATTTGTTATAGCACATATAGTACAAACTTACGTGGTTATTTTTATGTCTTAGTGGTCGAGCGGTGGTGGCGTAGAAGCGGAAGGTTTCTACATATATTACCGAGCAGTTTCCTCAGCTGGCAAATATGAGAAAGAAACTGCTTGGGGCGGCGCAGCGCGCAGCATAGTGCTAGGGGCGCTGTCGCCTGATACAGCCTATGAGGTGAAAGTACAGAGTTACACGGCGCAGGCGCCGTCAGAATTCAGTGACATATTGGTAAGTACTTTTTTTAGGAATACTAAAGTATTAGTGGTATACAGATAGTGATATTTGGTGTGGTTTCAATAAAATCATAGGTATGTTTAGTTTATGATGATGATGACGTTGAGTTTATATAAAGAGTTATTTATTTATTAGATAGACACCAACAATACAAAGGTAATCTTTATAGGGAACACAGAAATAAATAATCTGTCCCAACCTGTATTAATATCAATGATAGAAATGCATTTATAAGCATTTAGTTGCAATAAATAATATGAAAACCGTTTAAAACTAGTTAAACAATGAATAATTATATTTGTATAAGGTAGAATAAAACACTTTTAAAAGCAGACAGCATTGATATTGTTGCTATTAACAATATTAATTACTTAATTAAATTGATTATGTACATAATTAATTGCAGCCGTAAGCAATATTTGCGTATCACATATCGCAGTGAAAATTTACTGTTAAATTATAAATTAGGTATAAAATCGTTAAAAACATATTTTCAACATACACAATAACTTTTTAATGCTATCTATGCAGAGGTCAAATTAGTGTCTTGCAATTTTGTAAAGCAAAATAAAATCTCTATAGTAAAAAAACTATATTATCGTTTTTATCCCAATCCAGGTGGCAAAGACCCAAAGGTCAGCTAACGCTCCAGGAACGACGACGGAATCTTCTCAAGGAGCTGATGTGAAGGAGGATCGGTCACCCGGGGCTCTCGTGACGGCCGGTGGAGCCCTAGGGGCCACTGCGCTGCTTGCCATACTGGTAGTGACGTTACTTCTGTGCCGACGGGCGAAGAGGCCTCCTGCAAACAGTAAGTATTTTCTGTACTTTAAAAAGTACATCCGGTAGTAATAAAGTATGTTCGCAATTTATCGTGTATTCGTTTATTTAATGACGTGTAGTGGACAGATAGTACTACAGTGATGTTACATGCAGTAGTTCGGTGTCATGTGTCTTTATAAGTATCGAGGGTTGTCCCGAACTGCTAACAAATCATTGTGTATAGTTCGGGCTGTTGCCTCCCCTGTTTCGTCTCGAACCCCCGCACAATTTTCTTGTTAAGAGACTTTATATATCTGTATGTAACTAGGCTGTAATAGTATATTATGAGATTCTTATGTTTTTTCAAAATCAAAAATATATTTGTTCAATTTAAGCTTTTGCAAGGTCTTTGAAGATCAGAAGAAATCACGGTTTCCGAATAAACCTTACTAATTGAGCATAATATTAATATTATGTTTGAAATATCATAAGTTATTTTTATGGTGAAATACATAAGATGGATTAAGTTAATACAATATAATACAAGCTTAATTAGAATATAGTGTATAATGCCATAATAATAATATTACGAACCAAAGCAACGCAACGTTTAAATGAATTAGTAGGCAGCAGGCTGTATTAATAATGTTAATTAATTGCTTCCCAAAACACGGTTAATTCCAGTTAAGTTAATTATCATTGGTTTGGAGTAGTAACATATCCGATACAAGACGCCAGTGATTTTCCTTAATCGTATCTATGAATTTACATCTATGTAATTATAACGTTATCAACGAAACTAATGCAAATTGTATGGAATACGAATATGTGAATTGTAAAGTTTACGAAACGTCATCATCATATCACTACATAGTATAAAAAAGTAGCTTTTTCTGTCCCTATATCCCTATGTATGCTTAAATCTTTGAAACTACGCAACGGATTTTGATGCGTTTTTTTAATAGATAGAGTGATTCAAGAGGTAGGTTTATAGCACCCGTGTGTAGCCGGGACGGGTCGCTAGTCTTATTATAAAATTCTTTGTCCTGAATGAATGACTGACGGATACGCGCACAGTCTATACCGCTGATCGTAGAGACCTAAAACTTGGAGGGTGTGCTTTTTGTAGTACTTAGGCATCCGATTACAAACTACTATTAGGAGGTGAAAAAGAGGAGTAAAGTTTGTTTGAGCCGTGATTCTTTGATCCGATTTTATTTAAATTTTACATTCTTTAACAGAATCGAAGAAGACGTTTTTCGTTTTTTATTGAAATTCACCTCCTAACCGGATTAAAAATACGCCGTCGAAGTCGTGGACAAAAGCTAGTAAATGCTAATTAAATTCGTTTGTAGTTGTTTTATTCCAAAGATAAGCTTTAGATATTTTCTTTATCTAAAGTTCCAGTGAAATCGCACATAAGTATAATAATATCCTGTCAACGCGTATTAGGCATTTTTATTTTATTAGTGCCTTTTGATGTAACAAATGGCTAAATCATATTCTTTATTTATTTCAGAAGAAAAAGTTTCTGTGCCTGAAAGCGGTGGAGCGAATGGGTACGTCTCAGCTAAAGTACCCATGTCCATAACTGCTAATCCAATGCACGCAGAGGTTAGTAATCTGTATTAATTAATTAATTAATTATTATTCTTAATAAATCCGAAAGTTTGTAATAATGTATGTTTGTTACACTTTCACGCAAAAATTACTGAATGGGTTTTGATAAAACTTTACAACAGAATAAAATATTGCCTATATTTCATAATGATGGTGTGTAAAGTGCGTATTTTGTGCAGACGAAGTCGTGGGTGTAAACTAGATATATATAAAAATGAATCTCATTTCCCTTGGTCACAGCTTTACGCTAAAACGGTTGCACCGATTTACGTAATTCCTTTTTTTTGTTTGATCAGGAGTAGGTTTTTATGTAAGAAAAAATAAACACGAAACCTTTAAAAAATTAAGAAAACTTTACGAAAATATTAACATTCCATCCGTCGATTGTTTTTATTTAATCTGTTTTTCGTTCTAGGGTGGCGATGGTGGTGTAGAAATGTCATTTTTACACAATAATAATTGTGGCAACACTGGCAGCAACGACGATACTTTACCACGGACTAGGAAGAACGCACCAACAAATCGCCAGTACGTGTGATGAGAAAAAAATCTAGCTTTTAACGACAGGGTCAAAATTATATATGCCTAAAAGGGCAAACAAAAAATCTGTCAGACGCTATTGGCCGTTAGGTAAGACCTTATCTATGCTTTTTTACATTATCTGTATTTGTTATAAATATTGGCAAGATGGCAAGTTTTTTTTAAATAGTGGCAACACATATTACTTACGAGATCTGACAGATTTTTGTTGTTGAATATTTGTTCCCATTCCTGTTGCTATGGCAAAAAATAACTACCATTTAGGTAGTTTTTCTATTTTGCTAGACTAATGGAAGATATGTGATATCGAATTAATGAATAGCCATAAATGTTTTGGTGTGAATGTGGAGTAGAGTACAAAATTTATTTATTTATACGATTCCTAGAGTAGGATTCTTGTGACACACTTCAAATTAATACGCTTGGAAAAATAATGCATTCTTTGAATTTATTATTAGTATAACATAAGTAAGTAATTAGGATTGATTTTTATACATCGACATTTTTTATATTATAATTATGGTGAAGAACAATTTATTGCTTGGAAAATAACAGCTGTAGAAATATTAGAGAACTAGCTAGCTTATAATGGAGACCGCTATATAAGTTTTAAATCCGTTAGATGCGCGTCGTGAAGAATGAGGTCCAGCTGTCATGTTCCACCAATCACAGGTCAGTAGCTTGTCTCTCATTGGCAGAAAGTGACAGCTGGACCTCATATTACACGACGTATATCTGACGGATTTTGGACAAGAGGCATACCCTATAAGTGCTTTGAAAACGTGAAATATACTAATATTCTATGAAATCTCAGTTAGTTATATCTTCTAATAATTAAAATGTCAATTCGTCATAGATAAATTAAAGAGAATTCTTTAATTAAATTTTGTTTACGATGACTAATATAAAATCGCAAAGATCTGGAAGTTTTAGTACGTACCTAAGGTTTTTGTCGCTTGAAAAACACCTTGGCCCCTAGTCAAGTGCCAATTGATAATAGCAACCGAAAGAAATGTCAAAATTGTATGAAATTGACATACGCGAACGTACCGTCACGTGGTCAGTTCTAATCGTGAATGTCAATTCCATACAAATTTTAAATTCGTTTTGTTCGGTTGCTATTATCGATTGGGACTTGTTTAGAGGCCCGTACGTACTAGCAGGGCTGAAGAGTTAATTGAAGATTATGAATCTCTTAATGTATAATTATTATAGTAATATTGATTGGTAGAATTATAAAACTTGGCAAAACTGGCAATGTACTTAAAAAGTTTCATTTGATGGGCGCTAAATTTGTTGAAAATGTATTTTTTTTTAGTTTAAGTAGTTAAGTACCCATTTTATGTTCCAGTGACTTAGTTTTGTACATTTTTATGTTATCTTTTATTATATTATTTATTTTCTGATGTAAGGTTGTGATTAACTTTGGCATTTATCGATGTAAAATGACTGTTTTATTTTCTACAACATAACAATAGTTAGGTTTTTTTGTAACTTAAAAGTATACAATATCTTAACAGGAGGGCTAGAATGCAAGGTTTTTGTCATGCGAAAAAGACTATGTCACTTTTTTTCAGTGATTGAAAAACTATAACAGTGACAGAAGCTGTCTCTCGCGACAAAAACCTTACGTCCTTTGTGTAGGCAATGTAGCGTTAAACAATGTATTAATGACTTGGGACATGACTGACTAGATCTATTTGTGCTCTGAAGTGTTTAGTCAGTAATAGATCAACTGCTTAACATATTATATATTGTCATAATTATAAATAACTATACTTACTAAGTATTTTATTTTTATATTTGAACTGATAGACTCGAGACTGCGAGCAAAAACCTAATTTTTGGAAACTACAATTTATTGACCTTTACATACGTATTCAAAAAAATGATAAAAATGTTTGCTCATAAGACTGAAATAAATGATGAATTTAATTAACATTGTGTATTATTTAACCGCACTTTTCACATTCAAACTTAAATGCCGCCAAATTAGTGTTTTTATTGAAAGCTGGAATAATTAACAGATTTACTATTTTTTTTGGTAATACCTCTCCGTGTACTGTAAAAGGAACATAAAGTAATACAATGAAATAAAAACTTCAACCATGGGCCTTTCCCGCTTGTATCGCGACACCTGACAACACTGTGTCCGAGGCATCCGCGTGTTTTAGAAAGAATGGGTAGAATATATGCAAAATCATTTAAAATCGATTTGCTCTGTGAGTTATACGCAGTAATACTGGGGCTCCAGTTATAATGGTATAAGCACCATACTATCCCTGTGAAAAGGACATAGGTAAATCCTTCATGCAGTACACTTATGCCCTTTGCATTAGGATCTCAGTAATATGTACTAGGGTACTTTATATAGGACAGATAATTTGAGACTATTTTCTAGGTAGGAGTACCTACTTACCGAGAGAATTATTAATTTTACGTAGAACGCCCAAAGCCCTATTGACCTCCATCCAAGTAGATTTAAATGAAAATTGCGAAATAATTTATCGTAACACCTTATTTGTATCGAGAAAGTTTGTTAGCAATAAATTAACAGGATAATTCATGGCCTTTTTACTTATCGCTTTTCGTTCCTTTGAATATTAATAAAATATTACGGGAGCGAAGTTTCTTTGTGTTATAAGTCAATACACAATACAAATTATACACAGTAGGTACAATCCTGTCTGAAGAAATATCGGGAAAGCGTAATTTTTTTTTTAAAACTGAATACTGAAGCGCAGTTGGCCAGCTAATGGGTCTTTACTGCATACTTATCGTCAATTTCTTTAGGTAGGTACTCAATAACACTGAGCTATGATCGATTATCAAAAAGTATAGGACTTGTATTCTTTTGTTTTCTCAATCAGACAAAAAATTACAAAGATAAGTGCTTCAAAACTAGTGGGGCTCGTCATGTCATGGGGCCTAGACAAGGTGCCAACGTTCAACGTTAACGTTCAACGAAACGACCAAAATGTATGGGATTTGACATCCGTGAACGGCTGTCATGTACGTCACGAACGTACGGCACCTAGTTTACGCCCCCATAATTGTTCGATACAATCATACAAAGTTTGCGTTATTGGTTGCGTTTCAGTCATTACCTACTCATAATAAATAATTACTTAGAAATTTTCCTTTATTTATTGTTGACCTATTTTTGATGGCTTGATATTTCAGCTAAGTAGTTTAAATAACCTATTCTGCGGCATACCCGGTCTTGTCTCAAGCCCCAAGTTTGTCCTTAATGCTTAGCGAAACATGTCGTGTGCTATTCTGTGTGAGTACACCTTAATTAGATACAGTTTACTAACGAATTGTGTATTAAATTATCTGCTTTAAATATAACCATCGTGGGGTTAAATCTAAAGCATTACGACATCAGCGATATACGAATTGTCGATGTCGTCTTATTCTCGCTGTTATCTGTCAAAAATCGGTAAGGTTGTCGACCACGAGAAATCTTGACATGTCGATGTCGTCTCTTATGTCAACAACGGCATAATATCGACACGACAAACCTTCTCCTTGTCGACAACGTTCTCAATATTATGTCGAAAAGATGTCGACTCGACAGTTCATTATAGGCTCGCTGGTGTACATTAATATGGCTATCGTTCGCTTAGCGTTTGATGTCGATTTTAATTAAAATTGGCGTTGTGTTATAGTTCAGGATAGACCTGTGGTCCATAACCTCTTTAGGCCCGATACCCTTATGACCTAAAATCAGTAAACTAGTTAGTATTACTGACTTTACCACCCCTCCCAACAACGAGACAAACTAAGAATAAGTATATATAAGGGAATTTTCGACACTCGCAAGGGAATCAAAATCTACAGGGTACCTACAAGGAAATCAAATTACCTGTACCTGGCTACACCCTTACTGGACGGGGTCTTAGTAGGACCTCTATAGTTTCCCGGTCCCGCGCAGTCCTTTCACTAAGAAATCGGACCTTGAGGTCTATCAATGTTGCATGTTCAGATTCGTAATATTATATCGTTACTCTAGCACCTTCTAGCTCCAACGGCCATAATTATTTTTTACATAAACCTATTCCAAGATGTTTTGTCTTAATTCCTATTTATTCCACTGAGGTGTGGAGTCAAGGACGGCGCCATGTTTTTTAACAGCTGATTTATGTTAATCCTATTCATGGCAATTAGTTGGGAAGCTAATTTCCATCCCCAGTGCTTAGTTGGGGTAATGGAATTCTGCCGCGTGTTTTTGCTATTGGTACGTGACTGTTGTGTTTTGTACGAATTTGTTGAAATGTTTGTTTCTTAGGTGTAGGTACGCAATTTCAAAAACTTTAAGTAAAGTTTGAAGAAGTCAGTGAAATGTTTTCTATGTCGAATAGGGATGGTTTTAGGTTAACTTTCCTGACTTTTTATGGCTGTGTTTTCATTTCAATGTGTAATAGCGAAGGCATTAGAAATTATTAATTTGAGTTTAGCGTGTTGTTTAGTGTTAGACTATCGTCATATTAGTCTGCTACGATTATGGTAACTCTATAGTTTTGGAAAAGTCAGCGTAAAATTAACATGTACGAGAGTTCAATTAGTTTTGAATATTTTATTGCAAAGAATATACGTACTTAGGTATTATTTTTTAAATATTGACCAAATTGATTATACCTACTAGTTACCTACATGCAAATTTATTAGTACCTACCTACTAGTTAATATTAGATCATGTATGTAATATTAACTAGTAGGTACTTATAAGCAAGCACACTTAAAACTACACATATAAAAAAAATCCGTAAACCTCATTTTCGTAGCTACATTACAAGAAAATATTTTTAAAATTACCTATAGGTATAGGTACCTATATGTCATTGTTTATACAGAACCCGAGTGCAAATCCGACTCGCACTTGGTCGCTTTTATTAATTTAGGACATAAACTTCCAGATAATTATAGAACTTGCTATTCTATCCCGAGGTACTAAATCTAGGACGTACAATACAGTAGACAAAAGACTTAGCTACCATACATCTCAGTTACGTCCCTCTAATAAGTAAGGTTACCTACGCGTTAATTCCTTCAGAACATTGTTATTTAGTACGTAGAAAGTTCGGTATCATAAATTAAGCACGGACTGAGTTGGTAGTCGTAAATCTTAAGAACCGCCTCGTACCCTGTGACACTCCTATTCAATGATTGAGGTGCCCTGTTTTAGGCGTGAGTGGAAGAACAGAAGCAAACAGCTGAGTAAGTACTTGTACATTTAATTATAATATGCAAAAACGGGATTTAAACGCGTATTACCGAATGAAATAATATTAGGTAAGTACTAAAATATTTCGTACATTATTAATTGTCTCTAAGAATTTATGTTTGTTATTTTTTCATGCAGAAAGTACTAGTAGTAGTGGTAGTACTAGTGAATTTTGATGAAACTTTTCAGTAATTTTAACAATATTGAGTAAAGTAGAGTAAGACGAAGAACCATGTAGTAAGACGAATTCGAGAGCAGAATGTAGTTTAGTAATAATTTCAGATACCTTTGCAGCTATAACACGTCATAGGAATGACATAATTACAACGAATATAACTAGCGTATTTCATTTTGTTCGCTGACGTTTCGAAAACCTTATAGTTCCCATATTTGTCCCAACTGACGATAGTCTAACACTATGTCAGTCGGCTACTAATATGGAAAACTCTTATCGAAAATTCGCGACTTAACCGTTATAGTTGTTTTGTTTCAGTTTATATGTAACTAGTACCTACTTGATTTTGAAATTGTATTTCTGTTGCTTTGCACATAAAGCTCAAAAACCAATTTTAGCGTTTATTTCTGCGCTCGGTTTATGCTTTTTCAGTTATTTATAAGAAACTAGCGGCCCGCCCCGTCTTCGCCCTGATCCCTTTTTTTATAGTTAATCGGGAATAATGTTACTTTTCTAACAGTGAAAGATTTTTTCAAATTGGTCCAATGGCTTAGGAGCCCATTCAATCCAAACAAACAAACAAACTCTTCCTCTTTATTATATTAGTATAGATAAATAAGTTACTTCAAGCTACTGCGGGGCGGACGTTCTACATGATATGGGTATATTTTAAATATGCCAACGCTGTGTTGGGTCAGCAGAATTCAATTCAAATTGTAAATTTAAGAATTTTCTGCTATTACTGGGGCTTCAGGTCTCTATTTAGCCGGAGATTTCTTATGAAAATCCATACTGCACAAAGACATTGAAATAAATAAATAAATAAATATCTTTGGACAATTCACACCAATTATCTAGTCCCATTTTAAGCAAAGCTTTGCTTGTGTTATGGGTACTAGACAACGGATAAATATACATAAATACATATAAGACATCCAAGACTCAGGTACAGATGCCAGTGCTCATCACATTGACATCTGCCCCTAGCGGGATTCGAACCCGCAACCTCCGGTTTCGTAGTCAGGGCCTCTAACCACTAGACCAGCAGGCCGTGAAATGGTTTAAGATATTTGTTTTGTAGAAACAATAAATGTACGCACTTAAATCTAAATATAAGAGAGGGTATTATGCAGAAACGGCCCCCCCTAGAAGTAAAGTGTAGGTTTTGATACCCTTACGAGTGTCGAAAATTACCTTAGATATATTATTATTCTTCGTTTGTCTACGCTTAACCCCTCCCCCCTCAACAAAATCTTAGCTACGCCCTTGCGTCCTTGTTAAATTAATTTTATTAGCCATAGTTTAAGATACCCAATTAGTTGTTAAAAGTATAGTCTTTGAAATAACGCAGTTATTGACCCCAAATCATTTAATTAATAAAAATATCCTCAATTCATCACCTCAGGAAATCTACCCACGCTTGAATTAGGTATAATTACAAATTAGTAACTAACGAGTTCCTAATAAGAAAAATAAATAGTCTGTACGATTTACACCTACGTCTTCGGCATTACAATCCCAGCCTACACTACCTCTACGAAATGATTTGTTATAGAATATACATTCGGAATCTACTGAAAAAGGTTGTAAGTGTCATTATGGTCTCAGTTAAAAACAGTATAAGTATAACTGTATGTGATGGACTTACACCCTTTTCATAGAACCCTGGATTTAAGATTTGCCTTGCTCTCAAGATATTCATAATCCAACGTACATTAATTAGTGGATCACCTTCGCCTCATTCCCGTCTAATGACAAAGACGGATTTCCGTGCTATATTTAGTACACCGGGTACAATGAAGTACAACGTACAAGTTCTCCGCAATAAGTAAATACGAGTACATTTTAGAGTTGATTTCTGTATGGTACAATACAGGCTTAAGTTTGGGACTGGGCGTAGAGTTAGAATATATAGAGATGCCTTTAGCGAGTGGTTTTTGTTTTTGAGAGCTTGTTGGTCTTGTTAGACTAAGAATGGTTGCGAATTCGAATCCCACTGCCTATGGTACACTAATTGATCTTGTTCCAAACTAAGCACAGTTTATCTTATTGGTGCTAGACAACGGTTAAGCATACATAAATACATATAAGACAACCAAGACTCGGATACAGATGTTTCAGCCATTACACATATACCTCTTTGTTTGAAAAAATAATGTATCTGTGTTATTCCCTCCTTTTTCTGATATGTATTAGAGTATGCCCTTATCTATTACAATTCTACATCTATGGGTCTGAGCAAGGTAGCTATTTAAACAGTGTTCGTCAACTTCGGCAAACAAATGAGCAACCCTACCATAAGTTTCGTCAAAGTAAGTTTATTGAATGAGAACAGATTAAGCCTTAAATTTTATATGCTCAATAGGGTAAAAGACTCAGTGTTCGTCTATCTTGCTTAGTATTTAAACAATATTTCATTTTAAGTAGTTTATAGTCCAATATGTTTAATAAATTAGTATAGGTAACTGGTAAATGAACCAAGCCAAATAATCAAGCTGTTTCACCGTATAAAAAACCGTTTTATAAATATACCCCCACTGTCTGGAGCTATTAAAAAAATATAAGACATCTAATGTTTACTACGATTTTTCAATCGAAATTCGATTGACGTTTCATACCATTAAATAAATGATCACGATATTTGTACCAATACAAGCGTAGAAAATATAAATACTGCGCTTCATTGAAGTGCCCTTTTGTTTATAATAATATATGTATAAAGACAAGATAATGGAAGATTTGGTCGACTCGATCAAATCTTCTTCTTTCTCGATCTCATGGTGCAAGAAGAAGCACGATTCCTCGCGTAAAGGTATCGGCTGATGTTGAAATTCCATTGAGGTCTCAATTTTTTCTACGCTTGTCTTGGTACAAATAATAATATCATAATTATCTATCAAATTTTACAAGCCTATGTTTAATGGTTCACTTTAGTGCATCACCTGTTGTATTACGAGATATCGTCTGTGCGACTGCAATAGCGCGTAAGAGCAAATTGCAATACCGCGTACCAGTATTTTATCATTTTTTTAGTAGGAAGAAATAATTGGTTACCAATAGACATTCAGAAGTCGATGGCGCTAAAACTAATTTTTGTAAATGCGCGGTATTGCAAATTGCTCTTACGCGCTATTGCAGTCGCACCGACGATATTGTGTATATATGTATATATTATACGAGTATGTTAATTCTGAACTCGTAGTTGGGGTGCAGTAGGCCGGCCTCCAAGACTTATGCCTGAAACCTGCAAAGTGCTAAGCAACAGCTTGCCAGGTTTGATTAAACAATAAATAATGCAACACAACTGCATTATGCAACTTAGCTTCAGTTAAACTGTATTTTTACGCTCTTAATAGGGTACGTGACTGTTGCATTTATTTTTTGTGCGTATTCGGTTAGGAGTAAGATTTAATGAGGTGTGTCCTTCTGGTAGGACAAGGCCAAGATCTTCTGTCCTCTAGAAAGCACAAATAGGTATATTATTATGTGGCGTAAAGGTTTTTTTTCGCATAATTTTAACTGGAATGTCTATACATAATTATAAAATTATATAATTAGTTGAGGATAAAAGGAGTAGCTGACTTAATGACAGACTTATTAATGCAGGTTAAACTATTAGAGTGAAAATCTTGTAGTTTTGCACAGGAATTCCTTTCATAACGTAGGGGTGTACTAAGAAAATTTATTCCCTAAAGAGGTAAAACACTCCTAAACTTTTGAAGTTCGATTTAGAAAAGGTAAAGTACGTGTCCAATATTTTTCGGTACCTATCAAGTAAATACTTGATGGACAAGAAAAAAAAAAGTCGTCATGCCTATTGCGATAGAATGAACAAAATTAGTGAAATATCCAAAAGTTTCTGTAGAACTGTATATATTTTCATACTACCTTGAGAATAAAAGATATTAATATTAGTCAAATACCCTCCTCGGAGGTAAGGTTTTGTAAGTGAGTCTCAAAACTTCTATGTAGGTTACTTCATAATGCCGAGCGATATAAAGTTAGGCTCACGTACCGTGAAAGCCTTTGCTAAGTAAATAACAAAATAAAGGAAAGTATAAATTCAGGTTTTTCGTCACTGACAGTACCTAGGTATAAATTAATTTAACGTCAGCTAAGTGCGAGTAGGATTCGCGGACGTAGGGTTCCGTACAAAAAAAAACAAAATTAAAATCGGTTTATCCGTACAGGAGCTACCATGCCACAGTCAGACAAAGAGACACACACAGTCACGTCAAACTTCCTCTTAACTATTTATTTTATTGGAATGAAACAACTATTAACGGATTTAACTCGCGTATTTAATTAACGCTAAAGTGCAAACACTTTAGCGTTAGACTATTGTCAGCTCAGTCGTGCTACGATTATGGAAACTGTAAAGAATCCGAAACGTCAGCTAATAAAATAAAATAAAAATACGCGAGTTGAATCCGTTAATAGTTGTTTCATTTCAATGTGTAATAACCGCGAAGGCATCAGAAATTATTATTTATTTTATTCAATTTTTTTTTATTTGTTTCTATAGCGGCAACAGGATCCCTATTTTTTTCTCCAAAATTTACTATAGCCTATGTTACTCAGGGTGAACGTAGATTCATAATAGTGAAAGAATTATTAAAATCGGTTCAGTACTTTTTGAGTGCATTCGTTACATACCAAAGTACAAATCTTTCCTCTTTATAATATTAGTAGGTATAGATGTGTGTGCAAGCTGCGCATTTATATAAAAACTAAAGTAAGTACCTACTTCAAATTAAACTAAATTGTAATAAAAGTCTCACCGCTTCCAACTTCAGGTAAAATTCTAGAATCCTTTTTACTAACTGCGTTAAATTGGGACAGTTTTAATATCCCCTGAGAGGTTCCTATAAAAGTTTACTTTCCGACTTAGTCTATTCGCTTCTTCTTGACAATACCGCTATCACGATATCACTATCTGAAGATTGATAACAATTATAAAAGGAACTGACCGGCATTTCGAACTAAGATTCACCAACAAGTCAATTAGATGTTATATATTTGGACAATACACTGATAACAAGTAAGTGTATATTTCTGATGCCTTCGTGGTTATTACCGATAATGTATAATTATATTTTTTTTTTATTCCAATTTTAGTTAATTAAATATTTAATCTTAAAAAAGACGCTTAAACAGACTACCTATACCTATTTGGACTCTTGTTAACTTTCATAGTTGTTTCTGCCAAAGAGGTAGGTATACGTAGTACATCGAAATGAAACAACTTTCACTGAGCTGACAAAAGTCTTATGCTAAATAATATGACTAGCAGCTCAGTCGTGCTACGATTATGGAATCTGTAAAGGCTCCTTAACGTCAGCTAATAAAAATAAAAAACGCGAGTTAAATCCCTTAGGTGTATATTGTTAGCTTAAATTATCAATTAGGTAGGCACCCGTATGTCATAACATTTGTTAGTCTTTATAAAAAAACTAGCTTCTGCCCGCGACTTCGTCCGCGTGAAACTCCTCCTTTTATGCAGTCGGTTAAAAAGTAGCCTATGTCCTTTCCTAGTCTCCAGACTTTCTTTGTACCAAATTTCATTTAAATCGGTACAGTAGTTTTAGCGTGAAAGCGTAACAGACAGACAGACAGACAGAGTTACTATCGCATTTATAATATTAGTAAGGATACATAGGCTTTTAACAAACTAGTTAATATTTGCCAAATTTAAATAAAACTCAGTGGCACTGCTTGTCCTTATTTTAGATATAATGTGAGGATATCATACATGACATTATCAATACAGCACTTATAATGTTACTAGCTTCTGCCCGCGACTTCGTCCGCGTGGAACTCCTCCTTTTTTGCAGTCGGTTAAAAAGTAGCCTATGTAATTTCTCAGCTCCAGACTTTCTTTGTACCTACCAAATTTCATTGTAAACGGTCCAGTAGTTTTAGCGTGAAAGCGTAAGACAGACAGAGTTACTTTCGCATTTATAATATTAGTAGGGATTGTAAATAAAACAGCTGTGCTGTCAAATTCTATAATGAGCCTAAAAATAAGTTAATAAGGTTGAAAATAATACCTACATTTCGTTCCGTATTTATTTAACCAAAGCAGACATAATTGCTTGCATTAAAATTAAATATTCTCTAGGGCCCCACAGTTATAATAAAGAAAAGTTTTTGTAAAATTCAACAATGGTTTGGACTGGACGGAGTTTCCAAGTTTGTTTGGAAACAACGACTTCCACACGGTTGAAGTTAGAGATAAAAAGTAATACAAAATAAACAAAACAATGATAGTATGCGACTTTAGAGAAATGTAAATACATTTGTCTTTTTTAACTAGAATGTTCTTATAACTTCAAATTGATGTAGGTACTTAAAGATATGGATTTAAAGCCGTAATATATCTTGTCAAAAATAGAGATGACGACTGGGAAAAGATCGAAATTCTTTTTAATCCCCCAGTTACATCATTAGATAATTTCGACGTGACGTCACGTTATGGTCTAAATATAATAATATACCATACTAGCTTCTGCCCGCGACTTCGTCCGCGTGGAACTCCTCCTTTTTGCAGTCGGTTAAAAAGTAGCCTATGTTCTTTCTCAGGCTCCAGACTTTCTTTGTAACAAATTTCATTTAAATCGGTCCAGTAGTTTTAGCGTGAAAGCGTAACAGACAGACAGACAGACAGACTGACAGACAGACAGAGTTACTTTCGCATTTATAATATTAGTAGGGATTGCACAAAAAAACTAAATGTACAAAAGGCGGACTTAATGCCATTACGGCATTCTCTACCAGACAACTTCTTAGGCAAACAGAGAGCATATTTAGGCGCAATTAATTTGTTGAATCCGTCAGTTACATTTTTAGATAATTTCGACGTGACGTTACATTGTGGTACAAATCTAAACCATATTATTACCGTGACGTCACGACCCCCCACTCTCGAACTTTAGAAGCACTTAGATTTGTTATTTTTTAATTGTTAGAAAAAAAAACATGTCCAATAATTTTCTGTAATTTACTTGATGGAAAAAGAAAAAAAAAATTGTCATGCCTATTATAG
This sequence comes from Polylopha cassiicola, assembly GCA_038024825.1. NCBI lineage: Eukaryota > Metazoa > Arthropoda > Insecta > Lepidoptera > Tortricidae > Polylopha > Polylopha cassiicola. The sequence goes on from CP149059.1 coordinate 8,453,786, forward strand.
TATTTAATTATAATATTTTCGCGGTTGTTAAGTAGGTACCGCCATCGCTACATAGTAGTATAAAACAAAGTCGCTTTTTCTGTTCCTATATCCCTATGTACGCTTAAATCTTTAAAACTACGCAACGGATTTTGATGCGGTTTTTTTTAATAGATGGAGTGATCAAGAGGCCCATGTGAACCAGGAGCGGGTCGCTAGTATTAGAATAAAACAAAAGGTTTAACCCAAATATTTATTTTTTTGGCGCAGCTGTTTGTTTAAACGTCAAAAATATATAAAATAATGCCAATCTGTCTCCGGTTGGGGTTTGATTAATAATTATCTCCACTTTGCCTTTCTCAAAAGGCCATACGTTTGGAAACCTTTCTGCTGCAACTGTCATATTCATTAGCTTCAAGTTACCCTGAAAATAACACGTAACACTAATAAAATAAAGTCGATAATAACTTCTGACGCCTTCGCTGTTATTACACATTGGAATGAAACAACTTTAACGGATTTAACTCGCGTATTTTAATCTACAGTGACTTTAGTGTTAGACTATCCCAAGTACTACGCTACAAATATGGGCACTGTAAAGTTTTGTAAACGTCAGCAAATAAAATAAAATACTCGAGTTAAATCACTACATAGTATAAAACAAAGTCGCTATATGTCTGTCCCTATGTATGCTTAAATCTTTTAAAAATACGCTGGATTCAAAGCGGTTTTTTTAAATTCAAAAGGAAGGAAGTGATTCAATAGCACCCATGTAAAGCCGGGGTGGTTGCTAGTTCTATATAATAGTTTTGTTTCAATAAAGATTTGTTATAAGGCGCGAATGGTACATATCTTTAACTGTGGCTACTAAAATACTACAAACCAAAATGTCTATGAGAATTGTCCTATTGTTGGAGTTAGAAATGAACAGAATGGGAACAACGAAAGGGCTGCTATAATCGATAAGGAATGGTCGAAGAGGGACCCATAAGCCTGTTCTAGACAAGTGACATTCTACGTACCTTGTCTATAGAATATTATAAGATATGAAATATCTGGCATTGGTAGAGTCTATATCTATATAATATACTAGCTTCTGTTCGCAACTTCGTGTACGATAAGTACTTTACACAATTTCCTTATAAAATATAGCATATAATTAATTATGTTATTTTGATGTGTAAGCTACCTATTATATTGTAGAGTTTCATCAAAATAGATTTAGTAGTTTTTGCGTGAAAGAGTAACAAACATACATCCAGTCATTAACTTTGGTGTTTATAATATTTGTAAGGATAAAAGGAGAAGTTTTTACTGACATATAGACACACATACGGTCGTAACCGCTAATAGTAGAAACGTTATATTGAGACAGCTGTTATTAAATAATTTAATATGCAAACGCACACTATGAAATCTAAAAAGAAAAGACCCTAAAGGGTTGAAATTCGTGCAAGTTTGTATAGAAAAATCATTAAAATAGCAACGATTTTATGAAACTTAAGATCATTATAAACATTTCATACACGTTCGTGTAATAAAATAAGGAATCGTTCATTTTCGATTTCTTTGTTCATTTTCGAACTTGAGAAAAATATGCTAGTAGGTAAAAATATCCTAATATAAAATACCTGTTTGCTCTGTATCAATTATATTAGGTTATTAGTATTGAGGTATAATTTTATGTTAGGCTAAATGTATATTCCAGTCTTAGTCTTTGAAGTTTATAAGGTTTTTTAGTTCTGTTATTATACGCGCTAGCGCGCTACTAGCGCCAATTGTTTTAAAAATACCATCAGGTCGGAATGTGTTGTGTTTAAATACCTAACCATTAAATATTATGTTTTAGTACAGAAGTCTTGTTATTACTATGTGTATGTGTCTATCCTAAGTGTCACAAATGATTGCTAGTTTGCTTTTTCTTTGTACTATATTAAATTGTATAAATATTATACTGTATAAACGCTTTATTTATATAGCGCATGTGGTGATTACCTATGGCACAGTTAAATTAAGACGTCTTGTCTCGTATTAGCTATTATTAAGAAACACTGTAGTAACTGTTGGTGAACCTAAATAAATAAATTACATTACATTAAAGTTAATAATTAGTAAAATATCTTACCGCTGGCATTGGACACTTGATTCCTGTCTTAGCCAAGGTCTGGCCGACATATGGATCTTTGGTAATCATATCGCAGAGTTTAAAATGCATCTGAATAAAACTAGGTCTATACTCATTGTGAAGAAGTTCGTAGAAGTTTAAGTGAACCTGAAAAAAATCTTGATTTACATATAAAATTTAGTGATCTACATTTTTAAAAGTTTGTGAATAATAATTTTTGATGCCTTCGCAGTTATTATACATTGGAATGTAACAACTTTAACGGATTAAACTCGCGTATTTTATTTTATTGGCTTACGTTTCGGAGCCTTTACAGATTCCATAATCGTAGCACGACACGAAACGTCAGCCAATAAAATAAAATACTCGAGTTAAATCCGTTAAAGTTGTTTCATTTCAATTTTAATAGGATATTATGAAAAGTCTATGAAATTAATTTTTCTGTACTCCGGCCAGAAAGCGCCAACTTTCTGGCCGCTGCGCTAAAAGAAATTGCCGCTTTCAGGCTTCGTCGAACAGAAAAATAGTATACTGACCTCGTTTAGTAAAATAAAAAAGCCTCATATCACATTTTTGTCAACCTCGGCTTCGCCTCGGACGTCAATTACATGCGATCTGAGACATTTTTTATTTTACCGGCCTAGGTGCGTAATGTACTATTTCCGACTTCCGGCCAGAAAGCGCCAACATTGTGGCCGCCTCGCTAAATGAAATTTCCGCTTTCTGGCTTCGTCGAACAGAAAAATAGTATACTAACCTCGGCCAGTAAAATAAAAAAGCCTCAGATCACATTTTTGTCAACCTCGGCTTCGCCTCGGACGACAATTACATGTGATCTGAGACATTTTATATTTTACTGGCCTTGGTGCGTAATGTACTATTTCTGTCCTCCAGCCGGAAAGCGCCAACTTTGTGGCCGCTGCGCTAAATGAAATTGCCGCTTTCTGGCTTCGTAGAACAGAAAAATAGAATACTGACCTCGGCCAGTAAAATAAAAAAGCCTCAGATCACATTTTTGTCAATCTCGGCTTCGCCTCGGACGACAATTCCATGTGATCTGAGACATTTTTTATTTTACCGGCCTTGGTGCGTAATGTACTATTAATTACCGTCACATTATTGGCCCAGGTATGTTTAATGCGAGCGTCTATGTTTATATAATATCCGCTTTTTCTCCCGTATCTCCGGATGGTAGTGGTGCCATATTCGAAGTACTTATTGTTTAAATACGTCGTGACTGCTCTTTCAGGAATCACTTGCAAAGTCTAAAACAAATATAAAAAAGGAAAAAAACTTTGCTTGGGAGGTCAATACCAATAGATCTTTCTTTAACTAAGAGTTGCCATTAAATGTAAAACAAGATTGGTTTACTATTTTATAAATATGTAATTAGAAAGTACCCTTGTTTACACAAATAAATATTTTTGATTTTTTTTTTGTAGGCAAGGCTTGTGTGATGTGTTATAGGTACCTACTAGAAAATGGACATAAATACAGCTTGTGTTCATCACACTGACTCTGGTTTTGTAGTCTTGTCAAATTTATATACTTATCTTTTTCATTAAAAATCAAAATATAATAGGTAATTACGTTTCTATTTATGCTGATACTCAAATATTTACACCGATTATCGATTAAGTAAATCTGTTAAAGGATTAAAAAGTTATACACAAACTTAACTTTTAAGGTGGAATTTTGCTAACACCACAAATCTTGAATTACAGAGCCCCGGTAGCGGAATCTTTACAAATAGAATAAGCAATTTTAGTGTGTATTTGTTATCTATATCTATACTAATATTATAAAGAGGAAAGATTTGTATTTTTGTATGTTTGTAATGAATAGGCTCCGAATCTACTGGACCGATTTCAAAAATTCTTTCACCTTTGGAAAGCTACATTATCCCCGAGTAACATAGGCTATATAATATCACGCTAGGTCTTAAAGTTCCGGAGCAGTAACCAAAAATGTTTCAAAAACGGGGGAAAAGTATCGTTTCTGAGGCCTTAAAAAAATCTTAAAGTGCGAAGCCGGGACGGGCCGCTAGTAGACTAATAATTTTTTAATTTAAATAATGGTGTGTAATTATTATAAAAACAATAAAACCAAAGAAATGTCACTTACAGCAATGTTTTCAAATATTCCTAATACAATAAAAATAATACACAACAACATTGTCGTGGCCAAACCATCTGTAGTATGATTATAATAAAAACGATATCATAAAATTAATACATAATAATTTGTTCATTTATTGTCATTATTTTGTAGTTAAATTTTCGACTCAGGTAAAGCGAAGTGTTACGGCCGGCTGCGTTAGTTTAATGTAAAAATAATAACAGTGTTTTTGTTTTCATGTTACCTTCTTTTTGTAAACGAATTTCAGAAATGTACATAGGGAAGTATCATGTTTGTCCAACCGGCAATCCTACTTTATTTCATACTAGCGGTTCGCCCCGGTTTCGCACGGATCCCTATTTTTTTCAAAATATTCTATAGCCTATGTTAGTCAGGGTGAACGTAGCTTCCCAACAGTGAAAGAATTATTAAAATCGGTCCAGTAGTTTTTGAGCCTATTCATTACAAACATACAAACATATAAAAATAGGTACAAATCTTTCCTCTTTATAATATTTATTTCATATAATTAATGATGCTAAAAATTAAAATTAGTGATGGGGTTAATTTTGCTTTTTGAAATAGAATTTAGAGGGACTAATTCGTAAGGTTATGCACGATGAGTAGTTAACATAATATCGTTACAAAATATAGTCTGTATGTTATTCTGATGTATAAGCTAAATTATTGTAAAGTTTCATCAAAATCTATTCAGTAGTATTTGCGTGAAAGTGGATCAAACATACATCTGTAAATCACGTTTAATACGCAAACTCAAACGTCAAACTTTGGCGTTTATAATATTAGTAAGGATTTGAAACTTGAGAATTTAAATGGGTAATGTTGTTTTTTACAGAAGCATCTAGAAATCTAGTGGGTTATTACTTGTTTTATTAACGACCCGCCCCGGCTTCATACAGGTGCTATAAACCTTCCTCTTGAATTACTCTATCTTTAAAAAAAAACCGCATCAAAATCCGTGCGTAGTTTTAAAGATTTAAGCGTACATAGGGATATAGGGACAGAAAAAGCGACTTTGTTTTATATTATATTTCACCAACATTTTCTATTTCATTATTTAGATTAAGATCATACAATCTTATATAATGATTGAAATGATTAATAAAACGTTCTGTAATCAAAGGAAATTCCGAAAACTTTTTAAATTCTGCTTCAACAAAGGTGTTAAATTTTCCACAGATTATCGTAAGAGGTATCGCAAGTAATAAATTTGGTTTAACGGAAAAACTTCCCTATCGAAAGGCCTTGGTTGGAAACTCGTATAAATTTACCGTTAGTGCCTTGCAGCCTTAAGGTAATTTAACGATACAAATTGACCTTTTGTGACCAACGGAGGCTGCGTTCTGAATTAAACTCTCATATGTCGCCAATGAGAGATAAGCTACTGGCCTGTGATTGGTGGAAATTAAAAGATAGTAAATACGTTTGTAATGGATTGAGCTCGCGTATTTTATTTATTTATTGCATACATGGTAATTAACTGTTTTTACAATGTTTATTTTATTTTCTGAATATTGTTCTACGGTTGGGAAGCTACAATATTCGTGAGTGACACAGACTATATTAAATTTTGAAAAAAAATAGGGGTCCGTGCGAAGCCGGTACGGACTGCTAGTACAAATAACAAAAATGATAGGTTTCTTTGTTTGGATTGAATAGGCTCCAAAACTACTGAACCTATTTGAAAAATCTTTCACTGTTGGCAAGCTATACTATTTGGAAACATATGGCTATATTTAATTATGAAAAATACTTATCTGACTTATCTCTCTACTAATATTAAAAAGAGAAAAAGTTTGTTTGTTTGTTTGAATTGAATAGGCTTCCAAACTACTAGACCGATTTGAAAAATTCTTTCACTGTTGGGAAGCTACATTCGTGAGTAACATAGGCTATTTTTTTTTAATTATCCCCGGCTTCGCACGGACCCCGTGCGAAGCCAGGGCGAACTGCTAGTTAATAATAAACGGATTCAGCCCGCAAACTGATTAATTCGAGCGATTCTCATATTCCTCATATTCCGTCGATTTGCTCGTGCCCAATAATCTGGCATTATTAAATTCCGCGGAAACTCATCAGCGTTATTGTTTAATTTATGCGAATATTCGGGGTTCCGTGTTCGCGGTTTCGTATCTCTGAGCAACGTGGTCAATTTTGAAAATGTTTTTGTTAAGAGGATTGTGAACCTGTTAATTTGCATACAAAAGGCGATAACGTTTTACACTCAGTAAATATAGTTAGATTTTTATAATTTTTGGATATGTTGTAGATATAATGAGAAACTACGTCTGTACGTTTTGATTTTTAAGAAATATTGCTTACGCTAAAATTTATTAGCATCTAAAAATCTATATATAGATCTAAAAATCTATATTTAGATCTAGCGTAAGCAATATTTCTTAAAAATCAAAACGTACAGACGTAGTTTCTCATTATATCTATAACATATCCAAAAATTATAAAAATCTAACTATATTTACTGGGTGTAAAACGTTATCGCCTTTTGTATGAAAATTAACAGGTTCACAATCCTCTTAAGACGCGCTTACAGGTATATGTATGTAGGTATGTAAACTCTTTATTTGGATTAGCAAGCTGAAGTGGCAGTGGCTGGCCATATTAGCCGAAGAACTGATAACCGTTGAGGTAAACGTGTTCTAGAGTGGAGACCGCGTCTCGGCAAGCGTAGTGTAGGACGTCCTCAGGCAAGGTGGAGTGACGATTTGCGTAAGATGGCTGGCAGGAGCTGGATGCGAGCGGCCGAAGATCGAGCACAGTGGCGTGCAATTGGAGAGGCCTTTGTCCAGCAGTGGACTGCGACAGGTTGTTGATGATGATGATGAAACTCTTTTTTGTACAACAACAAAACAAATACATAAACGAGTACAATATAAATGTACAAAGGCGAACTTATCCCTTTAAGGGATCTCTTCCAGTTAGGCTTTGGGCGAGTGAGAAATTATGAAAATAATATCGTAGGTAAGACAAAAATATTCAATTTAATGAATAGTTGTTTTCTTAATTTTAGTACATATTAGGTACTTGCTTTAGCTATTATTTTTAATATGTAGACAATTCAGTTACATAATTTGTTATATTATTGCATATTACTAGGTGTACTGATATTTTACTTGTAAAAGAAAATAGGCAATTTACACGAGAAATAAAAACAAGCCTCATTGATATTATGTACTAGCTTCTGCCAGCGACTTCGTCCGCGTGGAATAGTTATGTTTCCCGTTTTTTACACATTTTCCACAGTTTCTTCGTTCCTATTGGTCGCAGCGTGATGTTATATAACCTAAAGCCTTCCCCGATAAATGATCTATCTAACAAAAAAAGATTTTTTCAATTCGAACCAGTAGTTCATGAGATAAGCGCGTTCAAACAAACAAACAAACAAACAAACTCTTCAGCTTTATAATATTAGTATAGATTTCATTTCCGTTTATTCGTCAGTGAAACCTTGAAGTTATAAACAAAACAAAACTGATTAATTCACAAAGAGTTAAGGCATGTTATACCCAATCTTAAAACATAACATTACGCTTCAGGGTAAAGTGTGTTTGTTTATTTTTAGACGACAACCTTGTTTCATGAAAAAACAGGTCGTCGCAGAGGTATTTTCTGTACAGCCGTCTGTAATCCTTTTTGCTGAGAAAATGTATTTTACTTGCAGAGAAAATTGCACAGGGTAATGTCAGTTTAACCTTTATAGTGGTTATCATAAAATCTACAACTATTAATTAAGTAATCATTTCTGATGCTTTCCAAAAGACTATTGTCAGCTCAGTCGTGCTACGATTATGGAATCTGTAAAGGCTCCGAAACGTTAGCCAATTAAATAAAATACGCGAGTTAAATCCGTCTACAGTTTCATTCCAACATTAATTAATTAGATAATTATTTCTGATGCTTTCGCGGACTTATAATGAAATCAAAGTCAAAAATATTTATTCAATTTAGACTTTACAATCTCTTATGAAGGTCAGAAGATACAACTGTTTCCGAAAATACCTCTCTTGAGAAGAAATGGCTAAAAACTTAATTTTGTCAACTCGTTTCATTTTTCAAAATACTATACCTAATCAGGTACCTACAATTTATCCTTACAAACTAAATACGAGTAAATGTACAAAAAATAAAAAAACCGTTGGAGTGGACTTTTCACATTTAGGTGTTTGAAAAATAGATGTAGGCCGATTCTCAGACCACAAAATTCCATAAAATTTTATTTACCTATAAAATTATTTATACTTCTGTTCATTTGGAATTGCCGTAGTTGTGTAAAGAGGAATCTCATTACAAATAAATCCATCAGCTTAATATTCGGCCAGTTAACCAATTTAATTATATTAATTTGTGGTATTATCTGAGCATTGTAATTTTAATGTCTATTTGATTATAAACATTAAATGCATGCCGAATGAGATTAAAGTTGAGGTGAAATACATTATTTGTATTAAAAATTGAAATATGAATTTTCAATTTGTAAAATTATGGAATTGTATATAATAATATGTGCACATTAGTACATAAGCTCACCAAAAATTACGTGGTCAGTTTTCTCTTATCAATTCTATACATTATAATTTCTGATGCCTTCGCGGCTATTATATTATGTACATTGGAATGAAACAACTATAGATGGATTTAACTCGCCTATTTTATTTTATTGGCTGACGTTTCGGAGCTTTTACAGATTCTATAATCGTAGCACAATACCTCTAACATAAGACTATTGTCAGCTCAGTCGTGCTAAAATATCTCTATATAAAATAAAATAAAATCAAAAATAAAAAAGCCTTTATTTCATATAGATTATACATTTCATACTATTATTATATATATATTTACCTACTATTTTTGTGTTAAATTCAAATTCAAATTCATTTATAGCAGTTTATTTCTATTTCGTTTATTTAAAAGATCTCTATATACCTCTGAGCAAAATTTCAATTTTACAACCCGCGTTGATCGATCAGTCAGTCAGCTTTCGTTTATAGATTTAGGTTACTAAAAATTCCGTATTCCTAAAATCACAAATCTAAGTTTGGGGTCTTGCACCATAATATAAGCCTGTTTTCTATACTAATATTATAAAGAGGAAAGGTTTGTTTGGATTGAATAGGCTCCAAAACGACTAGTCCGATTTGAAAAATTCTTTCACTGTTGGAAAGTTACACTCTTCCCGACTGAAAAAGGCTATACCAAAAAAAGGGATCCGGGCGAAGCCGGGGCGAGCCGCTTGTGTTTATATACAGACAGTGCCCTTACTGTATTAACTTATATTGCACAGTGTAGCGTACCTTTAAATAATTAAACACGCGTTAACCGGCGGAACACGCCTCGTCCTGACGTGGGTGTAACTGTCAGGATTATTGACGTAACTTGCAATATGTGGTACTCTCCAACCGCAGACCGTACCTCGAAACAATACTCCATCTTCTAATGATATAATTATGTTATACTAGCTTCTGCCCGCGACTTCGTCCGCGTGGAACTCCTCCTTGTTTGCAGTCGGTTAAAAGTAGGCTATGTCCTTTCTCATGCTCTAGACTTTCTTTGTACCAACATTTCATTTAAATCGGTCCAGTAGTTTTAGCGTGAAAGCGTAACAGACAGACAGACAGACAGAGTTACTTTCGCATTTATAATATTAGTAGGGATTATTCAAAATGTATTTGTTAAGATTGACTCCTTTAGTAGAGGATTCGAAGTAAGGACGTGCGTTACGCGTTGTTGTGAATAATTTGTATTAATTATAACCATGTATTTTTTTTAGAGACCTACTTAGCTGCCTAGAAAATAAAGTTGAGTTTATTTTATTCGATGAAATAGTACGTTCTTCAGGTTCATACAAAAGTGAGGGACGACTTTACTTCGTATTTATCTAAAGGACGCGCGGACGGTTGCCTAGCACAGCGAAAAACGGACGTTGACCTTTGCATCTACAACTAGTGGTTAACAGCATTCTTATGTTGTGTTCAATGAATTATAGCAATTATATATTGTCCAAATAAAATTCAGTATTTTTCTATATTGATGCATGTAACAAATAATTCAAAATAATACCTATTTCATTGTTTCATTTGACCAATAATAAAAAAAATGACAAATTCCTAATTCTTTTTTATTCTTGAGTGTTGAATTTCTGAAATATGCACCTACGCAGAACAAGCAATATTATAAACAATGGAGAGTAATGTGCGTCTTGAGCAGAGCAAATAATGGTACGTATTAAAAGTCGGGAAACGGCCGCAGTTTTACGCAACACAAAAACTCGGCATTAATGGGCAGCAAGAAGAAATTTCTCTCCATTCATCCGGCCCTCTAAATAAATTGTAACAATTTTTCTTTGACGCCTCTCGAGTGTTTCATTTACGTCTTATTTTGAGGCACAAGATTCAGGTTAAAAACGTTCTATTATATAAATAAACTTTAATGCGATATTCTCATGTGTTTAAACTAATAATTGTTATAATAATTAACTTTTTCTGACTTTAGCGTTAGACTATTGTCAGCTCAGTCGTGCGTTGTGTATGGAAACTGTAAAGAATCCGAAACGTCAGCAAATAAAATAAAAATACGCGAGTTAAATCCGTTAATAGTTTTTTCATTCCAATAACTAATAATTGTTTTTTTACTTCGTTTATTTTATGTAGTTTAATGCAGCTCAAGATTGAATGTAATTTAATTTAGTTTAGTGCAGTTCACGTGATTAATTGTAAATTTAATTGAATTAGTAGGTATTGTGTTTGATTAAGTTTTTGTGAAATAGACGTCTTGTAAATATTTCGATCCCTGATTGATACTGAAACGCCTGAGTATTATAAAGAAAGTTGTTTTATTCCAATGCACAATGTGAAAACATTAGCTATTATTTATGAATAATCGCTAAACTCTTCTCCAATGCATTGTGTTCCAGTAGTTTTTGTTTTCTTGTTTACTTAGAATGTTAAGACGGTAATGTCAAACAATACAAGCTATTCCTGTCAACCTTAATGGCCGCCCACTTGTATTATTGTTGTTTTTTATTTGTTGTCCACATTTTTCATTATAATGTCAAATTAAAAGTGTGTGGTGTGGTACTTTTGGATCCAGCGCGAGTCGGAGCGGGGACATAATAATATAACGAATTGGAATGTAGAAATGAATAGATTATTTAGAAAATAAGGTAAGTAGGTAGTTTACATAATGTAAAATGAGTTTAGTGTTTAACTGTCGTCGGTTCAGTCGATTATGAAAATGGGAATTGTAAAGTTTTTGAAGTGTCTGGAAAGAAACTAATATACGCGAGTTAAATTCATTACAATTGTTTCGTTTCAGTGCTTACTTCAGGAAACTTAAAAAAATATATTTATTTCTCCTAGTACTTACACGTAAGAGTTTTCTGCATAAATTTATATTTTTATATGATGGAAAAGTTAGCATAAATTTGTTTAGGTTTTGTTGCAAGGAATTCGATGGTGTGCTCAACATTTCAAGTTACCGAGTTAGCTCCTTTAGATCTAGGTGTTTGGTACGGTAACTAATTTTCTCAACACCAGTGTTTTTCTCATTGCAATGTACCAATATTTTTATTTGTTTACCAATAAATTACCTGTAGAAGTCGAACTACAATTATTTCACATCATAAATGGAACAACAATTTTCCTAGATGTTTTGCAAAAATGTCTTTCTTTTGACAACGAAAGCGCGTGCTATTCGTTACAAATAACGACGTATAACATCAACAAATATTTACGCAAAATCAATTTTTCCCTATGTTTACGTCACTGCTTTTGTTTCCCATATAATTTCACATCGGCATTGTACTCGTATTATGTTAACATGGGGCCAAAATATTTTTTATGATCTCGCGAAATACAAAGTAGTGTTGTGTACGGTGGGCAAAATATATTGCAATGGAGCATTCCGAGATTTAGGTACCTTAATAATTTCTGATATTTATACGGTTAAATTTTAATACGTTATATAGTAGAATTTTCAACAGTTATAACGGACCAGCTAGGTAATTCTAAAAGACTTCTTTCGCGTATAAATTGTAAGTAGGTACTTTATATACACAACAGTTTTAGACATAGGTAGTGTACCTATGTATTATTCTTGTAAGAGATAAGTTTCATCAAAATCAATTCAGTTATTTTGCGTGAAAGAGTAACAAACATACCTGTGTATTTTTTTATGCTCACTTTTCTAGAATATTACAATTGTCATATTCGTAGCAGACCGAGTAGATGATACATTTTTAATTAAAAGCTTTTAAATTATGCAAACATGCTTGTTTGAAAAATAAATATTTATGTTTTATTCTACTTATGAATTTGAGACTTTACTACGAAGAAGTCCTTCGAGGATGGTTAATAACAATTAAATAGGTCATTAAACAAGTATTAATTTTGAAAATATAAAAAAAAAACATTTTCAAACGTGGCTCGGAATTCTAGTCTATACCTACTTCTATACTAATATTATAAAGAGGAAGGGTTTGTTTGTTTGTTTGGATTGATTAGGCTCCTAAACGACTGAATGGACCGATTTGAAAAATTCTTTCACTGTTGGGAAGCTACACTATTCCCGAGTGACATAGGCTAAAAAAAAGGGATTCGTGCGAAGCCGGGGCGGACAGCTAGTTAGAATATAAGTGCGTCATCAGTTTTTTAGCTGCTTAACTATTGGTATTTTTGTATACTGTACTATGTCTCGTAGGGTAAGGCAAAGATAAGAGGCTTAGAGTAACAGAGATTGGGCATTAATTCCTTTTGTACGGATCTTGTCTCCTAAATAGGACGTGTGGGTTGTATAGCGCTATTGTTTGACTTTTTTTAACAAACCTTTATTGCATTGGTTTATTTATATACGTTTCTTTACGTAGAAAGATATGGTTACGTTTGTTTTGCAAGGAAAACATATCCTTGTACTTAATAATAATAATAATTTATTACTTTATGTTGTTTACGTATTATTATATTGGCCTTATTATATTACAGAATTATTAATAACTAGCTTCTGCCCGCGACTTCGTCCGCGTGGAACTCCTCCTTTTTTGCAGTCGGTTAAAAAGTAGCCTATGTCCTTTCTCAGGCTCCAGACTATCTTTGTACCAAATTTCATTTAAATCGGTTCAGTAGTTTTAGCGTGAAAGCGTAACAGACAGACAGACAGACAGACAGAGTTACTTTCGCATTTATAATATTAGTAGGGATAGGGATGTTCTTAATTAATGTTTAACGGCATTTTGGTCTAGTGGTCAGAGACGCAGATATCAATGTGATACGCACGAGATTCTATACCTGAGTCTTGGGTGTTATATACGTATTTATGTATGTTTGTGTTTAATACCCATAGAACAAGCTTTGGTTATCTTGGGACTAGATAATTTGGTGAGAATTGTCTAGGTATATTTGTGGGTTGGAATGAAACAACTTTAAACGGATTAAACTAGCGTATTTTTATTTTATTGGCTGACATTTCGGAGGCTTTACAGATTCCATTATCGTAGCACGACTGAGCTGACAATAGTCTTATGCATTACCTCGAAGGCATCAGAAGTTATTATATTTGTGGGTTCCTAAGGAAAAAGGGCATAAGTCATCAGATAATACCACAGTTATACCTACCTTTTATTAGGTACTAGGAGTTATTAGGACCGGACTCTAGGTTTATGGAGCTAGTTTTTAAATGAAACGGCGTATAAAGGAAATTCTATGTTATTATAATATCGCACACCTAGATCTAAAGGGAGCTAACTCAAAAAAGTTACTTTTTCAGGAGAGGCGAATAACTGGTTAACCTATCCATATGCACGCATGAGTTTTCTGTATAGATTTATGCTTTTTATAATGAAGCTAGCAGAGTTAGTTTAAATCTGTTTTAGTGGTAAATGGGTTTTGCTGTAAGGAATCCGATGGTGTGCATAACTCAAATCTTCAGGTTTTTAAGTTAGCTCATTTTAGATCTAGGTGTGCGATATATTGTCAGTGTTATCCATACATACATATAAAAAAAGACATAAGGGTAAGGTAACCTTTTTTATAATAATGGCGGAAGTTTCCTTGTATTTTCTGTGAAACTGACATACCTCGTTATATTTTTAGCTTCCGTTGAATTTTCAATATAAAATGCTCATTGCTCGCCGGTGCATAATGCGTAAAATTAAATGTTTAATAAGTGTAATATAAAATAATTTACCTCAAATTTTAATATAACAATTATAACGAATATTAAAAGAATGTTGATATTTCGAAAAATTTACAGTTACCTAATGAATGTTTATTTATTTATTCTTTAATAATTTCTCATGCCTTCGCGGTTATTGTACATTGGAATGAAACTACTATGTATTAACGGATTTATTTTATATTATCTGTATTTTTATTTTATTTTATTTCCTGACGTTTCGGATTCTGTACAGTTTCCATAATCGTAGCACGACTGAGCTGACAATAGCCTAACTCTAAAGACTTTAGCGTTTCTTCAGCAAATAAAATAAAATACGCGAGTTAAATCCGTTAATAGTTGTTTCATTCCAATAAACATATTTTCTTTCTTTCTCCACTTTCTCCATATTAATTTCATCTTTCTTTCCTCTTATAAAAAGAAAATAAACATAACGCGCCTCAAGTATTTCATAATCTCAAGTTTTATGACATAAACATTATTACAAGTTACCTATAAAAGACGTCATAAAAGAGATTTATGTCTGTCTGTGTGTACCGCAAATCGAGAGAATGGCCCATCAAAGTATTTTATTGTTGGCTTTTATTTTATGCGTATAGACGGACGGACGTTTGTAAATACGTATTGTTTATTCTGTATATGTTTTATTGAAATCGATCTGTTATTATTAATGTTATTTATCGATTTGGAATACGTAAAAAGGCGTAGGAATGTAGGTAGAGAATAATATTTTCCGTCCTCCGGCCAGAAAGCGCCAACTTTGTGGCCGCTGCGCTAATTGAAATTTCCGCTTTCTGGCTTCGTCGAACAGAAAAATAGTATACTGACCTCGGCCAGTAAAATAAAAAGCCTCAGATCACATTTTTGTCAACCTCGGCTTCGCCTCGGACGACAATTACATGTGATCTGAGACATTTTTTTTATTTTACTGGCCTCGGTGCGTAATGTACTATTTCTATTTATGTTATTTTTACTCGTGTATGTTTCGGTTGGTATTCTCTTTATAAAAACTTTTATTAAACTTGCAATGTACGTACTTATATAAGTTTGTGTGGGTGAAATATTGCAACTTTGAAGCAGATAACTTTAACCGATTGAGCTGATTTTGTACACTTGTTCACTTTGGATGACAATGCATGGATAACTATGTTACATTGAGGTAGGGGGAACCAATAATGTCTACATTCTACAAGTATACCCGAGTGGGGGACAAATGAAAGAAGATCACATGTATATTGTAAAATTATAAATGATAAAACATTTTAGACTTATGCTTACTAGAAATTAATTCAGTATAATAATATATTTATATACATTTATCTCCCCTTGTAGGTATAGTGAGTCAAAGCATTTTCAATAGAAAAGGGAAATAAAATTCACGAGTTTTTGCTGTCAAAGCGTAACTCTAATCAAAAAAATGTGTTTTTCAATCTGGAAATTTTATATCTATGGAAAATTCTTTCTATGTTGGGAAACTACACTATTCCCGTTACATAGGCTATAGAATATTTTCGAAAAATAGGGATCCATGCGAAGCCGGGGCGTGCCGCTAGTTTAAAATATATGGTTGTTCTGTTTAAAGTTATGCATACAAACAGCGGGGTTTCACTCCGCCGCCGCGCCGTTCCGCCGACGAGCTACGGGCCTCCCCAAGGCTTGGGGCGAATCTTCAGTGGTTGCGCGCAGTGGCCCGTGACGCACGCGCGCGCTTCTTACGCAACTACAGTACTGACAACCCTATTCAGAACGTCTGAAAAGGTGCGAAATAATGTCGACCTTCGCGCGGCGCCAGAGAGCTCAATGTCAGCTGCTCGCTTGCGGTCCGTTTGCTAATAATGATTATGTAGGCACATAAAAAGGCGGCATTTGTGAACATCAAAGCAGTGAAACTTCTGTACTTGTACTATTATCTATTCTGTGATACAAATGGGTGAAGCATTGACACAGTTTTACCATCGGCGTTTCAAATGAACCAAAATATTGGACCGTAAATAACTTGAATTTATTGTCAAATTCAAAATGTTAAAAGCCACAGTACCTTCCGTTTCGATAGTCTATTTATAATTGTACAGTATGACCGTACGTATTGATTCACTATGTATTTGCTGACCGGATATTACGTTTCGGTTTAGTTATTTGGATCTATTTGTCATGTTTCCTAACGGAAGTAATAGCAGCGATTGAAATTATTATAAATAGAAAGTACATATAAGTTTCTATATCATTATTATTTATAATAGCTGACCCAGCGAACGTCGTACCGCGTTTTTTGAGAAATTTCATTGAATAATAGTTGTTGGGGGTTATAGTACAAGAGTAAAATTTTATCTTTGCATGTATTTTTCAATGCATAACCATGAAAAAAATTGTTAGAAAAACAATTAGAAAATTAATTGTTTTCCGATTCTCAAACCAAACTGAAATTTCACACAAAATTTCATAGAACTCAATTTGGCAACCGACACGCGACACGACAATATTATTTATACGAATAAAATGCTTTATTCAGAATGACTGAATCTTAATCATCTAACGGGGTTATAAGCGTGATTTGCTACGAAGTTGATATTTGTCTCTTAGAGCTTTTAATTTAAATTACTTTTTATTTTAACACATGTTCGAAAATGAATTTCTACTGTTAAGTAGTAGCTGAATATCGAAAAACCTTATCTAATTGAAAGGCCTGCTTTTAATGAACGAAACAAAAAAGAGTACTTAATGAAATGAAATAAATTAAAACAAAGGATTCCTGGTGTTGTTTAATTAGTTTACGTTTAAGCGTCTGGCCTAGGTCCCCGCTTAGGTTTAGCTTTAGCGCTAGACAATTAGTGCAAGAAGCGGGTTTAAATTAATGAAAGTGGGTGAGACACCGCGGGATAACTTAAGGATCTTAAGATCAAGTTAATTTGTAGAAACAAAATAATGTCGCTAATAAATAGAGAAAACAATCGACTACTTGACCAGTGACTGTCGAGTAGGTACTAAATCGTTTTTGCGTAAAAGAGTAACAAACAGACCCACACACACAAACTTTCACCGTTATAATATTAGAGTGATTTACAAATCTCTGCTATAATGGAATAGGGATAGAATTCGAAACGTTTCATCACGTGTTTTTTTTCATTTCAACGTGAAGGCCTAATCTTAAACGTAGTAACATGATATTTGGTTAATGCCACTATTCTACTAGACCAGCGGTTTGTAAATGGTACAAAGTAAATAATAAACATATTCGAAGAAATCTTGATTTTAGTATTGTATGTAATCACAATACACTTCAATTCCGGTTTCAAGACGTCGCGTGTGACGCTTCAAAGAGCGACAAAAGGCAATGTTCGGAGTTTCTCTGCTATTGAATCAGAAACTAGACATTCAAAAGATTTGCCAAAATTGTCCTTGGTAACTGCCAAAATATATAAAATTACCAAGTAGTTGACGTGAGTATAGGTTATACATAATCTTTTTCATGAGTTTTTTTTTTCTTGGTGGAATCGACCAGTGTAAACAGTAAATTAAATTGTGAAAAAAGATTGCATAGAAATTTGACAAACACGTAAAGGAAAATAATGCTGGCCGGTTATAATTTATAGAAAAAAGTGTCGGCACGGCGCCATCTTGTATTGTACTGGTATTTTTAAACTTCAAGGAATTATTATTATTGAAATTCTATCTTGATATCAATCTTCCATGAAAATTTTGTGAACATTGGACGTGTCGTTCTTGAGATTAAATTCTATGCCATATGTATGCCAAAGCTGTTGGTTATTTTTTTATGACGAATTCTCCGTCCTCTCATTCTCAGTCCGTTTTACCTTCCGTTCCCCTATTTATATGTACATTCCTTAATAAGCTGTAACTTTATAGTTGCTAGAACGCGTTCTTTGCGTTTTTTCGCTCAAAGATCGTTCGTTCTTTGAGCCTATCATACTCGTACATTATACTATACAAGCATTATAATCGCTCGTATTATAACATAAGGGAATATTGATAAGAATTAATAAAGAGACATTAGCAAAATGACATCGCAATAATCGGTTGACCCGCGTCGCCTTAAAGGAATGCTTTGTTGCTCGCTTCTTATTTAAATTTCTTGCAAATCCTTACAAACTTCGGGTTAAATTCAGCGTTAGCCAGGAACTTCTTAACTTGGCATTTTTTCGAGGCGTCGAGGAAAAATTCCAGAATTCCTCATCTCGTCCAATCAGTTTACTAATTAATGCGGCATCTCCATTAATTTATTACGTTTTGTAGCGAAAAAGTTAATTGAATCCCAAGTGAATGATGTAATTGAATTCGTGACAGATTTTATTTAGCTTTTTCGTGTTAGATTAAAAACAATTTAGACTAGAATTTTCGTTTTAATTTATTCATTAAGGCTTAGGAATCCGATAGAGCTATTGGCGGCTAAATATTTAATGTCGTTTGGAATTAGAATTGGATTATGTCAAATTGTTATTTATTCTTTAGAAAGTTAATTTTGGGATTGTATTAAATTGAAATTTTCGTAAATTGCGGTCATGAGGTATTTTAGTTACATATAAAAGTGAATACTTGTAATTTTTTATATCAATAGGGATATTGGTATCTATTGGAATGAAACAACTTTATACGGATCTAACTCGCGTATTTTATTTTATTGGCTGACGTTTCGGAGCCTTTACAGATTCCATAATCGTAGCACGACTGAGCTGACAATAGTCTTATGCTAAAATCTTAAGACTTTTCATTCCAATGTATAATAACCGCGAAGGCATCAGAAATTATAAGGTACCTATGTATGGTGATTTTAATTATTTCAAGTACCTATTACTTTATTAATTTAAAAGGTAATTTACGGCACTAAAATGCCACGCTAGCTTTAATTGGCACTGTTTCATGACTTCTCTCGCGATTGGCAATAAAACGAAAAGCTTTAATAAACTGTGTTTTAACGCCTTTTAATATGTTTACGGTCCATAATGTACTTTTTATTAACAATATAAAAGTGAGCGCGTGAAATAATTTACGCAGTGTATTGCTCTAAACAGATTGACCACTGAAAACTTATTAGCGTTAATAGAATGCTAAGTAATATTATAAATGCGAAAGTAACCCTGTCTGTGTGTCTGTCTCGCTTTCACGCAAAAACTATTGAACCGATTTAAATGAAATTTGATGTGTTATGTGAAATATATACCTAGTTATGTATTATTTGACATTGATTTTTAAAAAATGTTTTCAAATTCGCTAATATCTACCTCCAATCCCACGTTACACTGCAAATGAGTTTTTTATTTTGTGTTTGCATAAAATTGTTTGAAAAAAATTAAAGTAGGTAAACGTATATTCTAAATTGTATATTACACGTGATTCCCATATGTTTTAATTCAGTTTCTAATTTATTAAAAAATAACTTATGGAATAAATGAACATGTACGGTATAAAAGTACCCAGTATCTCATATAAAAAAAAGTTTTCTATAAAAAAGAGTTAAACACTGGAATGAAATAACTATTAACGGATTTAACTCGCGTATTTCTATTTGCGAGTTAAATCCGTTAATAGTTGATTCATTCCAATGTGTAATAACCGCGAAGGCATCAGAAATTATAGTGAAACTCTGGTTAAATAATTTAGCTGTGTATTGAGTAGGGTAATAGTGTGTAATTATGTAAAACGGACCGAATGGTGAAATAATTACTGTTACCTACATAATTGTTACTATAGCCTGTTAAACTGTTGTATTCATATTAATTGGGCTGAAAGTATTTAATTATTTACGCTTTTAAGTAGTAGCAGTAAAATCACTTTATAACATTAATTGCTTTGAAATATAAAACATTTTTGACAAGGTGGTCAGTCTATGAAGCCGGAGGTTGTGGGTTTGAATCCTGTCAGGGGTACATGTTACGTATGTTGACGGTAGAAGACTATGTATATTTCAATGCCGAATTATAAAAAAAATGACAAAAAAAATCTTTGGCGTGGACTACCCTCAACATTTAGGGGTATGAAAATAAGATGTTGGCTGATTCTCAGACATCCGATATTTAGACAAAATTTCATTAAAATCGGTCTAGCCGTTTCGGAGTACTTTGGCAACAAACACAGCGACACGAGAATCCCTACTAATATTATAAATGCGAAAGTAACTCTGTCTGTCTGTCTGTCTGTTACGCTTTCACGTTAAAAGTACAGGTCCGATTTAAATGAAATTTGGTACAAAGAAAGTCTGGAACCTGAGAAAGGACATAGGCTACTTTTTAACCGACTGCAAAAAAGGAGGAGTTCCATGCGGACGAAGTCGCGGGCAGAAGCTAGTTCTATATATAATATATACATATATACATATATAATACATATATATTATATATGTATTTAGACTATCTGACCCATATAGTAATCTCTTGATTTCAGTCCATTTTAGTATTCCAACTCGCTATCTTCGGTTTGGTAAACACTTGCCTTACAAAATAACAAATTATAAAACCGTATTTATTTACTGAAGTCGATTAAGTAAATAAACAGGTTAACGGTAAGATTTACTTCTGAAGACATTAAAATAACAAAAATATTTCTCTAGCGTCCATTTCACGTCATTTTTGTTTACACTACCAACTGTCAAACCGTAAGGTACGGCACCAACAATTTTACCCTTGTCTAAATGTCAAAAGTTGGTGTGTTTACCCTTCTAGGTGAACTAGCGCGTATAAAAATAGGTTTCACCGCTTTATTATAAGAGACACTAACCGAAATGTTTTGTTACACCATTAAAGATTGTAAGTCGTTGCGTTTAAGTTTAAATTCCTTTAAGCACCTATTTTCAGTTAAGTCGTTATTATATTAAAGCGGCCACGAGTAAAACATTTACCAAAAAAAATAAATTAAAAATTTTTACAAACCCCCGACATAAAAACATAAAAGCTGTCTAAAAAGTACAAAAATAATAAAAACTTGATATTAGGTAGGTACCTAAGTATTAATAGGTATTTCTACAAAGAAAACGTCATGTCGGGGGGACCTTAGATTTCGATACATAGTAGGTAAGGAATATAGGTAGGTACAATTAGGTAAATGATGAGCGGTCCCCCCGACATGACGTTTTCTTTGTAGAAATACCTATTAATACTTAGGTACCTACCTAATATCAAGTTTTTATTATTTTTGTACTTTTTAGACAGCTTTTATGTTTTTATGTCGGGGGTTTGTAAAAATTTTTAATTTATTTTTTTTATTTCATACTTTTTGAAAGTAGGTAGGTAACTTATTATTTTTTAACCAATTTCTATTTTACATGGAATTCTGTAATGTACATGTGGTCCTCTTTCATTTGATACCTCACTCGGTTATATTTGTAGTCATTTGGTTAACCATTTCCACACTTTCAGTCCCTATATTTTTTGAACTACTTCACCGATTTTCATTATAATATCAATTTTTTAATGTACACGTGATCCTCTTTCATTTGATACCCCACTCGGTTATATTTGTAGATATTTGATTTTCCATCCCCACTGTCACTCCCTATATTTTTTGAACGACTCAACCGATTTTCATTATAATTTCAATTTTGTAATGTACTCGTGACCCTCTTTCATTTGATACCCCACTCGAGTATATTTGTGGACATTTATTTTTCCATCCCCTCTTTCACCCCCCTCTATTTATTAAACTACTGGTCCGATTTTCATCAAACATAGCTAAGAACACTCCCGACATATTCACCTTTTAAACAAAAAAAACAGAATCAAAATCGGTTCATGCGTTTGGGAGCTATGATGCCACAGACAGACACACACACACACACACAGACACGTCAAACTTATAACACCCCGTCGTTTTTGCGTCGGGGGTTAAAAACAATATATAAACTTTTTTATTTTCCAATAAAGAAACACTGTTGCCATCAATATTAAAATAATTATAAGATTGAATACTTAAATAAAGATAATAATAACGAAAGGGAATATTGTACGAGATAACACTTCTGAGTTCGTCACATGTTCCCAGTGAAAAAGATATACTTACGTTAAAATATGGACCATATTTTGACGCTTATGCCCTTTTAGTTAAAAAGAGTATTCGTGTAGTATACGGTCCTAGTGAAGAAATGTAATAAGCGTCATACGGTCCTAATATAAAAGGGCATAAGCGACATAATAGTATGGTCTAAGCGTCACAAGATCGTTCGTTTTCATAAGGTCAATAACCCTTTTCATGTATATCCTATATTTTTGCAGTATTAGCCTAGCCTTTAGTAACAAAGCTTTTTCAACTTTCACAAGCTATTTTTGCGTTGAAAATTTTATATTGCACAATAACGAGTTACTTAATATTTTGATGTTCAGGGTACTTAATGGATCCATTACATAAACACTTTTCACTAAAATGTTTTCATTTGATTCATTTTGAACTTCAATAACATAGTGCGTATTTCGTTACCACCATAGAATTAGGATATATAGAGAAGGTTTTGAGAGATAACAGCGCACTGGCAGTATAAAAACAAGACAGGTTACTTGCATGGTATGCAACAAAAATAGGTATGCGGAGAAAAAGTTTAAAAAAAAACATTGGGACCACTCTATTGCATACGTAGTCTTTCTTAAAAAAACATCCTATAAATATACGCCTTTTAGATTAGAACACTACATTTCTATTCAAAGATTGAAGTTTCGTTTACGGCCTGCTGGTCTAGTGATCAGAGCCCTATAAAACCGGAGATTGCAGGTTCGAGTCCTGCTATGGGCAGATGTCTTGTGTGTCTTATATTTATGTATGACCAGTACCATAGTACAAGTTTTGATTAGTTGGGTAGATTAATCGGTGTGAATTTTCTAAAGATATTTATTATTCCTAATATTCATAATATTATATTTTCAATTAAATAGCATGTGTCAAAATATGTAGACTAGTATAGGTACCTATACTACCCTAATTTATTTTTAGTGTCAAACAATGTGAACATTTTATCGTTTTTAAGGAAACCAATTCAGCCCCCGATTTACACACTTGGTTTTTAAGGCAACCCAATTAATATGTCCCAATTAACCAAAACTCTTACCTCATCGTGACAACCCTAGTTAGCTTCCCAAAGGAATTCAATTGAATTGGTTTAAAGATAATCGAGGTCATATAAATTATTATATACTAGCTGTCCGCCCCGGCTTCGCACGGATCCCTTTTTTATAGCCTATGTCACTCGGGAATAGTGTAGCTTTCCAACAGTGAAAGAATTTTCCAAATCGGAACATTCGACATTCGTTTTGGAGCCTATTCAATCCAAACAAACAAAGAATCCTTTCCTCTTTATAATATTAGTATAGATAGTATAGACAAATATGCTGTCTATAGCAACGCATCTACTTATTATACTATAGTAAAGCCATATCTATTAATCTAAATCTACGTTTTAAACAGATTGAGGGAAATAGAACCAGCAATTCGAGTATTACCGACCTCTTTTGTTTGGCTAAATTGCTTTCGGTATTCCCTCATGGGGTGGGCTCATTCCATCCCACGTTAACTAGGCCCAAAGTAGACTTAGGCAGAAGCTCACGTGAACTGCATCATTATCTTAAAAAGGTTCGTTATAATTAATTTTAATTTATATTCAAGTCCCTTATTTGTTGCAATTGTGGAAATTTATAGTTGTTAATTGTTAGTATTGATAAACTGCTTGAACGGAAGTTGAAATGTGTAATAAATATATAATAACTTTTTTGGAATTAAGCAACTAAGTATAAAGGATTTTACTCGCGTATTTTATTTTATTTGCTGACTTTTATAAACCTTTACTGTTTTTATAATTTTAGCAAGCTGCCGATAGTCTAACACTAAATAAAATACACGAGTTAAATCCGTTATAGTTGTTTCATTCTAATGTGTTATAACCACGAAGTCATCAGAAATTATTAACTATGAATACATAATAATATAATATAAGGTAGTTTGCATAACTGTATAAATCACTTTAGCGTTAGACTTTTGTCAGCTCAGTCATGCTACGATTATGGAAACTGTAAAGAATCCGAAACGTCAGCAAATAAAATAAAATAAAAATACGCGAGTTAAATCCGTTAATAGTTGTTTCATTCCAATATGAATACATGTTTCCGAAAATATAATTAGGAAAAGTATTAAATTCATTAGGATCTCATACTAAACTATTAGCGTATTTTTATTTTATTTTATTAGCTGACGTTTCGGATTCTTTACAGTTTCCATAATCGTAGCACGACTGAGCTGACAATAGTCTAACGCTAAAGAATCCGAAACGTCAGCTAATAAAATAAAATAAAAATACGCGAGTTAAATCCGTTAATAGTTGTTTCATTCCAATTTGTGAACATTCTATTGACTTCGAGGCGTTACGTTATGTGATTTGTAAAGTGAGTGTAAAGTTTTCCAGCAAACCAATTATATTCTATTCCGAACCAATTGCGCGGCATAGTCAGGCATTATTTTTTAAATCATGGCATATCATGACATTTTACCAGCAAGTTAAAGTTTTGCATTTATGTTTTATGTTAACATTAGTAAAGTGCATAATTTTAGTGAGATCTCATTTTGTTTTATGCATGTTATAACTCAATATGAGTGACCTCACTGAAAACAGGGTAATCAAAATATAGTAATTCAAGAGCTACTGGTATTTTATGATTACTTATTTATCTAACATTACGAGCTTTAACAAGTATAGCAAATTAAAATAATAAATCAACCTAAGTAGCTTCATGATTGTGTAATGCACTTAGTTTGAAAGCGATATCAATTGGTATCCTCCGAAACGCAAAATAAACCAATTTTTCAATTTCTACCGCCATGATTATTGTTATGGAAGGGTGGACTGTAATGAAAGCAATAGGTTTATGAAGAATATAGGAATTTAATAAGGTAACTTTACAAACGAACACAATATCACAACACAACTCAACCAAATCAACTAACAGACTGACAATTCCAAAAACAATCTATATATAAAAAAGGGCAATAGCCAAATAAAAGTAAAACTATAAAAACTATATACAAACGCAAGGAGTACGCAACAATTATCTTCAAATCAATGCAATTGAATTCTTTTCAGGCTACATAGGGTTGCCGCAATGACATAATAGTTTTGATTAATTGAAGCATATTAATTGGGTTCGCTAAAAACCAAGTGTGTTATAGAATCATGGGCTGTATTGGTGTCCTTCATAACACAAAAATGGTCACATTGCTTGACACTAAAAATTAATGACACTGTGTACGTCTTTGAAGTGGTTCATTATTATCATTGACATATTGATCCAGATAGCTTCACCACGTCCTCAGATCACTATGTAGAACCTGCCCACAATCCTATTTAAAGTGTTTATATCAATACCAACATAGAAATTGTATGCAGAATAAAGAGAATATTGCTAGCTTTCTGAATGACCGTCGAGTCTAAATGGGATAAATTGACGTCGGTGCACATACTGGTATTTGGTCGATCTAGGGGGACAATATTATTTTTGTGTATAATTGGAATTTAACCAGCGGAAATAAGACAGATATGTTGTTTTAATAATTTTAAAGTCATAAATAAAAGTCAAGGTAGTATTTTACATATTTATTTAAAAAAATAAAAAATAAAAAAATAACAAAAAAATAAATAAAAAATATTTTTAATTGTTATAAACATTAATATATTCATTAAAAATATATAAAATACGATATACCCTATTGTTCATCACTTTCTGACGAATATTCCACAATATACGGTTCCGCAGATACGAACATGGCTATGGTCGCAGGAAAGACTGTGTTAGTTTATATCCTTTTTTTAATCGCACGT
Source organism: Polylopha cassiicola (assembly GCA_038024825.1). NCBI lineage: Eukaryota > Metazoa > Arthropoda > Insecta > Lepidoptera > Tortricidae > Polylopha > Polylopha cassiicola. Next base: position 8,480,011 of record CP149059.1, read on the forward strand.
CGGGTGCTTGGAAAAGGATCCGAGCTCAAAATAAAATGATTAAAAACATCCTGGTTGCAGCTTTCTCTAGACAATTTTCTGCCGAAATCGGTCCAAAATGTTTATTGCGAGCCTCAGCTGCCTCCTCGGAATGCTGTCCAATCGGTAGTAGAGCTCGTCTGATTATTACCGCACCATGTATCAACACTTTGTGAAGTGTTGGCATCATGGGATGCCAGTCATATAATCGTGTATTAAGACGAGCTGTACCTATTTAAGGCATACTTTCATATTTAATTGGGTCAACTTTGTGTCCACTCGAAATGACTTCCAATATAACCATTATTAACCTGTAAATCAACTCGTAATCAACCCTAGTAATTTCTGAAGCTAAGCGGGGGTGTTTAAAAAAAATCCTTCTTGTGTTATCATCATTTGTATTTCCTACATTGGATTTACGCATGTCCATTATGTACGTGGTCAGCGACAGGAATTTCAAACGTTTGCTCCAGCCATGATTGGTTAGATTGTTCAAAAATATTACCTTTTAATGAGCTTTAGTTCATCTTTAATTCATTTCTGATTTAAAAAAAAAGCAAAATTAAGTTTTAAAGTATCTATTTGATCGTTATCGTATGATCTGTCTGGTAACAGCCGGTTTCTCAAAAAATCCAACCTTTCATCTAAATTAGGCAAATCTTGGTTTTTTAAACGATTGAATAAGTACTGTTGGGTCACAATCTTTTCTCGTAATGACCCTCGTAAACCTAAAACAAACATAGACTATGTACAAGTGACATAAAAAAAAATACCTTTTTAAATTATTTTTTTGTGTCATACTAATTAATTAAAAAAAATATCTATCCGGACGAATCCGGACGTGATTTATTTGTTTTTTAAGAAAATATTATATGTAGAATAACTTGTAATAAAAATTATAGCCCGATATATCCCGATACATAAACAAAAATGTTAGTTAATAAGAAATTGTGCCCAAATTCGAGTATTAAATTTACTTATTTTTGTCAGTTAGATTATTAATATGTTAATCCAGTTTAACGTATTTTTTTTAACACATTACTTGAGTTTCTTACCTGCTTTATTAGGATCCATCACTTTAAAATTATAATTTTAACTAGAAGATTTAAAAACTAAGCTTCAAAGTTAACACTTTTAAGAGCGCTTCGAGAATAGATACGTGCACTTGAGAAAATAATCGAATTCCCATTGACATTACTTAATCAGGAAGCACTCGGGGAGGGGGGATGCACCGGGGTAGTATGGACAAGTTCGTTACCTTTACCTGGAATTGATTTTTAGGGGTGTAAGTGCAATTTAGATTTTGGGACTTATGTCCTCCTAGATTGGCCAAATACCAGTATGTGCGGTGGTTGGTATATTACGTTATTTATACTCGTCTAAATTGTCCAGGAGCTCTCGTATTTCTTGCGGATATTAATATTCATTCCGCGTGTTTCAGAAAACAAATATTTAGCAGAGCGATATTATTCTTTACTCATACATATAAACTCATTTCTCGGTATAATTATTTGTGAGTGGATTTTGCTAAGCTTAGAACGTAATAAAATAGGATATTTAATATGTTGTACTTTATATTCAAAAGCGTACTTAGGCTATAAATAATACAATCAATGAAATATATAATATGATGAACGAAATGAATGAATATAACTGCTATTAAACATGTATCGTTCTTAAAATATATTTAATACCGAAGTATTTTTCTACTTCCTGTTGGTTTAATGGAAAGAAACGCTGACTGCGAAATCGGAGGTTGGGTTCGAATCCTGCTAGGGGTAGATGATGAGCATAAACATTTGTACCTGAGTTTTGGATGTTTTTCATATAGTTATATACATCTATCCGTTCGTTCTCTAGTATGTACCCATAGTACAAATTTACAAGTTTAATTTGGAAGTAGATTAATTGGTGTGAGGGTTGTACAAAGATTTATCTTTTCTGTTTTTGATTTTGAGAATATGTCTATGTAAGTATTATAACTTTAAAATAACTTAGAGAAACCTAATAACATAACAATACAAGATCAATCTAACCGAATTGTTCGGAGTAAACAATTTGATTGTGCTGGAACAAAGCCCAATTAGTTATTCAATATTTAGTATATTATACAAGTACTTTAAGACAAAGTAGTTGGAGAATAAACAACAATACGTAAATTATTTCGATCGTAAACGACCCTTACGCTTGAAGGAATATTTCCACGAACCGTTATTAACAATTCTGAGTACAAGTTACAAAATCAAATAGAACTGTTAAACTTTTGTAATCCGACAATGTAATAACCAGTGAATGAATATAGACAGATTTTAATTTATAAATATTATCTAGGGTAAAGAAAACAAAATTCAATTTGGTTTGTTGGATTATTAAAAATCATTGGACCTATTTCTTCGTTTATTAATCGAAGAAAATATGACAAAGATTGGTGCTTCTAAAGTTCGGGAGTGGGAGCACGTGACGTCACGTTATGGTACAATATAGGCCATGAAAAAAACAGCCTTCATGCATATATTGTACAACGTGTTGGATTAAAACTATTCTTTTAGATGTATCTAAAGATGCCTGTGCCCAGCGCAGGGTTACCTGTAGGTTAAATTATTTATACCTACTTTAACTTTCCTCTTTTTACAAATTAGCTGTCCCGGGAAACTTCGTACCGCCATATATTTTTTAAGTTTAACTTTTTATTTTCTTATATACAAAACCTTGTCGCTATTAGCAAATGATCTAAGATGGCTTAGCATCTAGATAGGGTGACATCATTTTGCGTTAACGATAAATGAAACTAATCCAAATATATGGAATTATAATTAAAAGCCGCGTGCTTAGCTTTGCTTAACTCCATAGAATATTGAGGCAATTAATTTATTAATTGCTACCTATATAAAATGCACAATTTAGTTTGTCATTATAGAAAATCTATACTCTATACTAATCTATCTCTATCTATATATATAAAAGAAAGTTGTGTTAGTTACACCGTTTATAACTCAAGAACGGCTGAACTGATTTGGCTGAAAATTGGCGGGGAGGTAGCTCGGAGCCAGGAAAAGGACATAGGATACTTTTTATCACGTTCCAGTAAAAAAAAAAAGAAAAAAATATTAAGCTGATTTGTTAATTAACAAACCCCCGACATAAAAATCTAAAAGCCCTTTAAAAAGTATAACAATAATAAAAACTTAATATTAGTTACCTACCTAAATATTAATATTTCTATAAAGAAAACGTCATGTCGGAGGGACCGCTTTTCATTTAGGTGTACTTACTTACTTACCTAATATTTACAATCTACCTAAACCTACGGTCCCCCCGACATGACGTTTTCTTTATAGAAATATTAATATTTAGGTAGGTAACTAATATTAAGTTTTTATTATTGTTATACTTTTTAAAGGGCTTTTAGATTTTTATGTCGGGGGTTTGTTAAATTTTTAATTTATTTTTTTATTTCATACTTTTTGTAAGTAGGTATCTACTACATAAATTATTATTTTGTAATGTACATGTTATCCTCTTACATTTGATACCCCACTCGGGTACATTTTGTCGACATTGGACATTTACCATTTACACTTTGACACCCTATATTTATTGAACGACTCAACCGATTTTTATTATAATTTCCATTTTGTAATGTACACGTAATCCTCTTTCATTTGATACCCCACTCGAGTATGTTTGTAGACTTTTATTTTTCCATCCCCTCTTTCACCCCCCCTAATTATTAAACTACTTAGCAGATTTTCATCAAACATAGCTAAGAACACTCCCGACATATACAACTTTCAAACAAAAAAAACAGAATCAAAATCGGTTCATGCGTTAGGGAGCAATGATGCCACAGACAGACACACACACACACACACAGACAGACAGACACGTCAAACTTATAACACCCCGTCGTTTTTTCGTCGGGGGTTAAAAATAGTATAACAAAACGCAACAATGACAACTGTCAAATCGACATTGCCGGGCGGGACGAAGTCTGCCGGGACCACTAGTATTATAAAGATAAAAGGTTTGTTTGATTGTTTGGAATGAATAGTCTCCAAAACGACTGATCCGTTTTGAAAAATTCTTTCACTTTTGGAAAGCTACACTATTATAGTGACATAGGCTATAAAAAAAGGCATCCGGGCGAAGCCGGGGCGGGCAGCTAGTATTAAGATATAATCTTGATATAATAGTAAAACTAAAAAACAAAGAAGTAACTGATATCCCCATATGTATCGTGGACGGAGGCTCGGGCATCCCATTACGCCGGCTCGGCTTGCAGGCGCGCCCGTGGCCTAATCAAGAAACACAATTGGTTTGATAACGATACCAATTGGTTTATCGTATTGGGTGTTTGACTTGGTTTGAAGGCAGTCAAGGCATAGTATGCTGTGAAGATTGTAAAGCGTTACCAAGTTATTTTTTCAATACTTATTATTATCAATTTGAATATTATTGTCAATATACTAATTGGGTAACATGATGCTACCACGGGAAGGTATAGATGTGGGTTTAACTCCCATTGGGATCTCGATTTGGTCTGTTTTCAATATTTGGAAAAATAGATGTGTTGCAAAGCACTACACACAGATGGCGCTAAAGCGAAATTTCGCTTATAAATAAGTACCTACAGAGACAAGATACTGAGAGATTTCGTAGACTCATCCGTGTGTGTGTGTAGTGTAATTGGTTAAAAGCACGATACCTTGCGTCAAGGGGGGCTAGACAAGTGCCCAACGTTCAACGTTAACGTTAAACGTTAGCACTAAAATGTATGGGATTTGACATCCGCGAACGTGTGTGACGTACGTGACAGTCGTTCGCGGATGTCAAATCCCATACATTTTGGTCCTAACGTTTAACGTTAACGTTGAACGTTGGGCACTTGTCTAGCGCCCAAGGTATAGGCGTGGGTTCTATAATTGTCTTGGAACAAATATCATTATCATTTAAATTATTGTTACGGAGGATGGACTGTAATGAAATACAATAGGTTTAAGGAATAGATAATTTAATAAATTTATACAAACGAACACACGAACACAATATTAAAACCGACACAACTAAACAATCAACTAACAAACTGACAATTAGCAAAACAAGAGATATTTAAAAAGGGATGTTGCGTACTCCTTGCGCTTTGTATAATATAATTTCACTTTTTATCGTTTATTGCCCTTTGTGTGTTCGTTTGTATATAGTACATTACGCACCGAGGCCAGTAAAATAAAAAATGTCTCAGATCACATGTAATTGTCGTCCGAGGCGAAGCCGAGGTTGACAAAAATGTGATCAGAGGCTTTTTTATTTTACTGGCCGAGGTCAGTATACTATTTTTCTGTTCGACGAAGCCAGAAAGCGGCAATTTCACTTAGCGCAGCGGCCACAAAGTTGGCGCTTTCTCTATTCCTTAAACCTGTTGCATTTTATTACAGTCCATCCTCTGAACGTTGATTGATACATTGTAGTAAATATTAATTGTTATTGTTATCAAATAGTGTTTCATTATTAGACTACCGGTTTTTGTGCGCCCACCGATCTCTATAAATCTCACTAAAAGCCTCGTTAGTTGCGTATGGTCGATTCGCGTCCACTTTACGAACAGATTTCCGTTTTATTTTAGTTGTTAGATAGTTCATAGGTGTTTGACAAAGTTTTACTATATTAACTACGATCTATCAATCGAAATTCGATCGATATTTTTGGTTTTTCAGTTCAATAGACAGTTCGAGAGTCCGAATCCTACGTCTAGTGGTCTAAATTTTTTTTACTGTTGTCTTGGTACAAAATTATGTTATAAAGTTTAAATTGTAAAGTATAAACCGACTAGCCCATTTAAATAGTGCCAAGGGGCCCTAGACAAGTGCCCAACGTTCAACGTTAACGTTAAACGTTAGCACCAAAATGTATGGGATTTGACATCCGCGAGCGACTGTCACGTACGTCACAAACGTTCGCGGATGTCAAATCCCATACATTTTGGTGCTAACGTTTAACGTTAACGTTGAACGTTGGGCACTTGTCTAGCCCCCAAGTTCTCTACTTCTTTCTATATTCTCTGTTTCACTATATACACTTCACTACAGACAGTTTATCTCAACTGAAGAAGAGCATGGATGATATGCAGAACATGTTTTCCAAAAGGATGAGCTCTTTTAAAAGCTCCCTTTCTACCAAGGCGGATAGTATCCTTGAGGACTATTAGTAGAAGTTAGTATTTAGCATACACAGATTTATTAGCAGTTCGGGACATTTCTTGTCATTTTAAAGTCAAGTCACTGATTTCGTAATTTTTGCAAATATTAGTGTTGTCGGACCACTGTTTGTAGCTCCACTGTGCTATATACAGTACAATGCCTTTTTTTTCTTTTTATCGCTGGAAAATGCGTTACGCATACCACCCTAGCCCGGGGGAGCGTCGGGTGGTTATGTGGGACTCCTGAGATGATGCCCAGACTACCCACTAAAAACCAGCGTCTACCCTCACCGTCAGTATGGGACACCACAGGATAACTTGCGCATTCGACTGTGGATACAGTACAATGCCTACAGTATCGGTAGTGACTAACTCACGATTATCATATCGTGTGCCTTTGACCTGTGATCTGTGTAGGCAAGGTGCACGGCAGTGATTCAGCCAAGTTCCAACCTTTATGATTATTTCATGTAGATAATTTAATTTATATAAATGCAATCTGTTTGATAAGAGTAAAAGTTTGTCGGTAACGTATTGTATCTTTTATGATAAATTAATATTAAGTACTTACGAAACATATGAATAGATAAATTTATTATTTAGACATTTACACTTAATCTAATCCCAAACTAAGCGACAGAGTTATTTGATCCTCCTAGTTTTGAAATATTAAAAAAAAAAGTCACACTTGTTGCATGGGAGCTTCTTTTAACATTTATTTTATTTTGTTTTTTAGTAGGTATTCATTGTTTCAGCGGCAATCCTACTACTATTATAAAGGCGAAAGTTTGTATGTATGGATGTATGGATGTATGGATGTATGGATGTTTGTTACTCTTTCACGTAAAAACTACTGAATGGATTTGAATGAAACTTTACCACTATATAGCTTATACATCAGAATAACATGTAGGCTATATTTTATAACGATATAGTTTAAAATACTAATCATACGCAGACGAAGTCGCGGGCAGTAGCTAGTTGATTTAATACAGCCTGGTGATAGACGGACAGCCTCAGTAAGTTTCGTTTTATTTTTTGGACATGGATTCAGTTTATAGTTGTTTTATGCCAATTTCGGCTGATATCAGTGATGTCTCGGAACATGCCGAACTTGGCGACTTTTTAACAATTAGGTTTCCCTGGTACCTGTGTTACTAATGCATCATTTACATATTCGTATTTATGTAGATGCAGTGAATCGATGAGCTTACGACCACCGGCCAGTTTCAATTTGGATTATGTACCTAAGCCATATTACAATTTGAAATGTCTCTTTAAAGATTAACATTTTTTCGTTCGGAGATTTTGGACTGATTCGAATATTTGAAACCCCTTTGATTTTGAATTTAATTTGAGAATTTATTTTCGGATTTTGTTAAAATAAGATTTAGTTCTGATTTAAGATTTAGTAATTAAATTTGATTATAATGACGTTAGGTATATAATTCTGGAGCTTATGACATGACATCTAAGTTAGGTAATTGTCACTTCTTTCGTAGGTACAAAAATCCTTAAACATGAGGTTTAACTCGTTACTAGTAACTATTAATAAAATAAACTTAATAGTTATTAGTTTTTTATTTATAGATTAAACCTTATTTATTGGAATAACAATTACGTATAGCATATTTTTTCGCATAGGTATATTAATTTTTTGATGAAGTTTTGAAAACTTTACAATTCCCATAGGTATTCACTAAGCTTATGATAGCATAACATTGTTACAACTATAGACTAAAATGAGGAATGCGACAGGATCAGACATAAAGAAGCTAATTTTTATTTGCTAGATAAGTTCCAAATATCTTACTCGAAGCTTACTTGACAATTGTAAAACAGACTTGACACCCTTAACGTCGTGTTTATTCAATTTTGACGATCATTAAATGAACGTCTACGCCGTAGGCGCGTAGCACTTCAAATCGTAGCAAGCTCTACGATTCGGATATCAAAACAAACATGGGAATGTAACCCTTTACTCGATGTAATAAGAGTTGGAACCCTGTAACGGTGGGATATTGCTTAATGATGTGCCAATAATAGTCAACATTCTTCGGCTACGCACGACTGGGCGAGCAAATACAGTAGGCAAACTTGTGCTAGTCAATATGCAATAATGTTAGGGATTTGTGATGATTTGAATAAAGTAGGAATGGAAAGGATGCCTTTGCGATTGTAACACACTAAGCGACAGAGTTATTGTTTTTGTTTTTACATTAGAATGAAACAATTATAACTTGTGAGCTAGACTATCGACTGAGTTTAGTTGGCTACGAATATGGGAATTGTAAAGTTTTCAAATCGTCAGCAAATAAAAGAATTACGCCAGTTAAATCCCTTATCCGTTTCATAGTAAAATAAGCTTATTTCGTAAGTGATCGTAATAAATAATTAGTCCGTCAGTTATATATAGATTTACCATAATATGGACTTGTTATTATTCTTTTAAGCAAAAAAAAAAAACAAGTTAGTGACGTCACTTTGAGGTGAAAACGGTTGCAAAAGAAAATTTTAAGAGCTAATATTAATGTTAGAATGAAACAACTATAGGACTCATAAATATTAATTTATACGGGTTATAGTTGTTTCATTCTAATCTATACTAATATTATAAAGCTGAAGAGTTTGTTTGTTTGTTTGAACGCGCTAATCTCAGGAACTACTGGTTCGAATTCAAAAAATCTTTTTTTGTTGGATAGACCATTTATCGAGGAAGGCTTTAGGCTATATAACATCACGCTGATACCAATAGGAGCGAAGAAACAGTGGAAAATGTGTAAAAAACGGGGAAAATATGAAGCCTTATGAAGAAGTGACAGACGAAACAATCGGACGGGCAGGACGACGTCTGCCGGGGCCGCTAGTGTGTAATAACCGCGAAAGCATAAAAAATAGTAAATCTTAATATCGTACATTATTATTATATCGTAGATTATAAGTAATTATTCAATATATTTATAGTTCATTTGTTCTAACAATATTCAAGGCAGTTCGGGTTAAGAGTTTCCATTCACGTAACTAGATAACCTCAAAACTTATTCTAGTATAATATGGCTGTCTAAACATGCAGCTTGCATTGTGCAGGGTGCATTATGCACAACAATGGCTCTGCAGAGGCTATCAGAATTCAATGTGGGCAGTGGTCAGTTCATTTCATAGATCAACATACATCATATACAACCTAGATCTAAAGTGAGCTAACTCGAAAATCTCTACTTTTGAGTAAATAAAAAGTACCTTTTTTTAATTAGCTCCCTTTAGTACTAGGTGTACGGAATTGCACTTAGATCTAAAACGAGCTAACTCTATAACCAGAAGTTTTGAGTTATTCAATCGAAATCCTTACAGCAATACTACCAATAAAACCAATACAATTCAATAGATTTTCATTCCATATAGGCACAGTGTCACTAATGTATGGATTGCCTACCCTGGCGCCATATTTAGTCTCCCTTCACTATACATTACATCATAAATCTATACAGAAAACGCCTTCGTTTATATGGACATGTAAATCAGTTTTCGCCTCTTCTGAAAAAATGACTTTTTTGAGTTATGCATACCATCGAATTCCTTTATCTAACAATAAACCAGATTTCAGCTAACTCTTCTAGCTTCATATAAAAACCATAAATCTATACAGAAAACTCCTTCAGTGCAAATAGCCCTATTAATCAGTTTTTGGTGTTGCCTGAAAAAAAAAATTGAGTTAGCTCCCTTTGGATCTAGGTGTGCATGCGGCTTGGATTTATTTTGACGTTAGTTATCAAAATAATCCCTTTTAATTCGAATCATTGCATTGCATTTGCATGCAGGTTTCATTTCGAAAAGGATTTCGATTTTGACATTTATAAATGAAACTATTGTTATGAAGCGAAATTTAGACAGAGAAAAGGTATTCTATTTCGATGCTTGGTTTTTAAAAATATGTGATTTTTTTCAAAATTAATATTTTTTATATCTATAGGCATAATAATATATAAAAGGAGAAGCTGACTTAATGACTGACATATCAACACAGAGCTTAAACTATAAGGGTTTGGAGCTTGAAATTTTTACTTGAGGTTCCTTTTGTAACACAGGGGAGCACTAAGAAAGGCTTTTTTAATTCACCCGTAACAGTGCTTATCCTGTGCCAACGAAGTCACAAGCCGAAGGTAGTAGGTACCAATATACAGTCGCTTTTATTATATCCAGCGGATTCCATTTACTTTTAAAAGGACGTGAACCAAATAGGCTTTATATAGTTTGTTGTTATTAACGGATACCAAAAACTCGCTCAAAGGGATGATATGGTAGGAATTTATACCCACGGTAGTTATTACTAAATTTTTTCTCCCTTTTAACAAAACCCCTAAACAAAATGGCGGCCGGTCTCGTCCATAAAGCTTTAGACGGATTACAGAGAATTTTATTGCTTTTCACGAACCACAGATAAAAGTAAGTTGCAGTTTAAATGTCCTTTGATGTGATGACAAAGCGAATTTTGGGTTTATCTTTAGAGTACATGTGATGTCTGTCTATCATTATAATTTCATAATAAATTACATAATAAGCTGTAACGGATTTAACTCGCGTATTTCATTGTCTTACTTTTCAAAAATTTGCTCAGTCTTGCTACGAATATGGGAACTGTAATGTTTTCGAATCCAATAAATTACGAGTTAAATCCGTTATAGTTGTTTTCAAATCTATCATCAGGTAGACAAAGATGTGCTTTCGCGGTTCTTACACATTAAATTAAACTAAAATCCGTTAATAGTTGTTTCATTCCAATGTGTAATAACCGCAAAGAAATTATTAAAATCTTTAGATTATTTATCGTTTAAGAGATTAAGAATCTGACCTCATTCCTTAGTCATTTCGAAAAGAACATAGTTTTTTACGACAGCCTTTTTTCTAATGATTTTATTGTGAAGCTAGGTAAGTATAACTTTGTTGTAATATTTTTTTAATTATCGAAGTCATTGCCCCTTTTTCTTAATGACTTTTACGCCAACCTTTTCTAGACTATAGAAGTATACTTACCTAGTTGTAAGAATTGTTCTGTAAAGTGAAAATTAAAGATACGGAAATTGCAGCCATCCCACTTAAGAAGATAAATAACAGATTCGACAACTTAAACTGAACCATTCAATTAACCCTCATCGAAGACACCCTTTATCCTCTAACCACTATTATTAGCAAAAGGGAGAGAGAAATGAAACCAGTAGCCTCTTATTGAAAATTAGCTATGACAGTTTTAATCGCAGGAAATTCGACAAGAGAATTTCTTTGAATAACACAATTATTTTATAGCAGATTTAGGTAATTCGGGTATATTCATTTTTGTTGAAAACCATTTAAATACTTTACAGTTTATATATATTATCATTAGTCGACTGACACATTATCATAATACCAGTTTGATTATTAATATATTTGGGTAATGAACAACTTACCTGGTACTATGTGTACTACAAGACTTTAAATAAACATACTTCGAGAAATTCTTTTAATCCCTTGGTAAAAAAAGAAGACACTTAGATAAGTGTCAATAAATAATAGCAACGGAACGAATCAAAATTGACATAAACGAACGAAACATCACGTGGTCAGCTTTCGTTCGCGTATTAGGTAGGTACTTACAATCGCATACAATTTTGCATTTTTGTCGTTCGTTTGCTAAAATAGATAAACACTTAGCTAAGACGTAAAATAAACATAATATTATATTTAATTATTTTGCATTTGTAATAACAGTTGAAATAGACGCGTAATTCAATTATACGTTTCTTAATTACTTGATGAAATCTCGAAAACATTATAATTACGCTTTTTCCGTGACATTTTCGCGTTTCCATCTCAAATGTAATTTCTTTTAGTAACGCTCTGCTGCTGTCGGCAGAGAAACATGCAATGTAATAAACGAATGTTGTCGAGAGTTTACTTCATTAATAAAATGCAGATATATGAAGGTTCCTTTGATAACTAGTTCTCGTTATTTAATAAAGCACCTCTGCGACTAATGGGTGTGCAAATGACTATTCAGAGGCAAAGCTTATTTTAGTTATCAGAAGTAGGTAAGAATATATCTGAGATAAATCCGTTATAATGAATAGTCCAATAAATTAAACTATATTATAATTAATTTAGATCGTTTTTATTGTTAATTTTAAATTAGTTTTACAGAGAACACGCATGTAAGGTAGGTAACTACACAAAAAGAATAATTAATGAGAGACCAAAACCATAAAGATGTATTTTAAGATTACATTAATTTGTATTTCTAACGATCGATGTTATGTATATTTGACATTTTAATTAATACTTCAATGTTTAAAAATACTTGACGACTAAGAGAAAAAATATCATAACGACATTTTGTTATTTCCCAAAATAATGACTTGTTTTAATTTTGTATATTTCTTTGTTAACTTATATATTATTGACGATCTCACTATTAGTACATATAAATACAATGTAATTATGATGTATAAAATATTGAGAAATAAATGAATCTGAATCATTTTATCTAAATATACCTACTTACTATGAAAATAGGTTATAGTTATTTACTACAATGTATCAATCAAAGTTCGATCATATTTTTTGGTTTTATTTAATGTCTATGTTATTTGAAGCTATTATTTTCGCTTATAAAAAAGTACAAAGACCAAATACAAGTACTAAGTAGCCAATTTTGGTGTAAATAGTTAAGGTATAGGAGTGGGTTCAAGTCTCACTGGGGTCTCGATTTTTTCTACTCTTGTCTTTGTGCTAATATCCATTAGGTATAGTTATTTTATTCCTATAAAAAGAGAGTTAGTGCAAGACGGAGAAAGAAGAGATTTAGTGACCTTTTACTGAAATATTGGACAAAGAAAATGGATGTAACTCGCGTATATTATTATTTATGCTAATTTTGTAAATAATATTTTCTGTTGCCATCGCGGTTATTATGCATTGGAATCTCGCCTATTTGATTGGCTGACGTTTCGAAACCATTACATCCTTACTAATATTATAAATGCGAAAGTAACTCTGTCTTCTGTCTGTCTGTTACGCTTTCACGCTAAAACTACTGGACCGATTTAAATTAAATTTGGCACAAAGAAAGTCTGGAGCCCGAGAAAGAACATAGGCTACTTTTTAACCGACTGCAATAAAGGAGGAGTTCCACGCGGACGAAGTCGCGGGCAGAAGCTAGTATTCCATAATTGCAGCACGACTCAAAATAAAATCCGTCTTTTAATCCCAATTTGTGTAAATTTTTAAAATATTTATAGCAAAAATAATGTTACCTATCCTATCTTGTTCGTGTAAAACTTCCCTATTATTCCTAAAGCACTAAAAGCAGCTTTCTTTATAACGGTTGCAAAAGACCATTTCCACAATAGTTTCGTGCTATTACATGGGCTAGACCAATCACATTAAGGCTATTACTGTAAAAACCGGACCAAGTTCCTTCTTAAATTTCCATTTTGTGCTGAACGCGATTAAAAGACCTGTTGCATGCGGTATTTTAAAATCATTATTGAAAAAAGGTCTTAAACTGTTTATAATTAAAAACGGTTCGATCACTTCCGCTCGTTAGGTTAATTAAGCATTATAGGTTTTTTATTGTTTGTTTTTCATTCTCGTATGTTTCAATACGGGCCGCCTCGTGTCTTTAATCCGCTAGACACGCGTCGTGTAGAATGAGGTCCAGCTGTCATGTTCCGCCAATCAGAGACAAGCTACTAGCTTGTGATTGGTGGAACATGATGGCTAGACTTCATTCTACACGACGCGTATCGTGTGGATTTTAGACACGAGGTGATCTCCATTCTGCAAATTTCTCATTTGATTATAAGATTTGTCTATTGTGTTGGTAAAAGCAATAATTGGAATGAAACAATTATAACGGATTTAACTCGCTCATTTTCCCCAAAAAATTACTTTGTACTGATCTTCTTGTGGCGTTTCTCCTCAGTAATGATGGTATTTCCAAAGCACTTGTTTTTTATTTGTTAATTTATGCGTAGAATTAAATACAAATATTTCTTATTTTAATACAGGATAGAAGTTAAATTTTGTAACTTATATACCTAATATGGCATAGTTTGCATAATGTAAACATCACTTTAGCGTCAGATCAGCTTGTACAAATATGGGAACTGTGAAGTTTTCAAAACGTTAGCAAATAAAATTAAATACGCAATTTCAATCCTAGCTATAGCTGTTTTATTCCAATGTGTATTAACCGCGAAGTCATTACAAATTACAAGCAATATTCTCTTTGTTTAATTCGGTATTATATATAACCTGTTTTAACATGGCTTTGTTCCCTTTTACAGAGTAAACCTTGATCACCAATATACTAATTAAAATTATTTTCCATTTAATTTGTTTCTGTGGGTGGATTACACAATCAGACAAAGTGCACTGCTTAACATTTAATTTTCATTGTACTAATTAACAATTAACATAAAGAGAGAAATGCTACAAGCTGTTTATGAAATATACGAATATAAAATGTAATAAGTATCTAAAGTAATAATTTGAAACATTATTGTTTTTTTTAAATCGTTTAATCGTTTAATTGACTTTCGTTTAAAATCGTTTATAGTTATTTCAGTCTAAAATATCTAAGGTGGGTATTATTTTTGTAATTCATACTGAAAATAGTGTTAGGCATTTGAGCTATTTTCCAATGAATATTGTTGAAATGTTATATTTTACTGTTTTTTTTTTCAATCGTGAAGAATGAGGTCCACCCCACCTAATGGACTAACTAACAGCTGTACCTACTAAAAATATCACCAATTTTCCTAGGTATTAAAGCAATTTTCTACAATATTTACATAAAACTATATTTTGACTGTTTCTTATGCCTCCAAAATTGATTTTGAAAAAAAAAAAACGTTATTTAGGTACAGACATTCACAACTCAATCTAGTTAAAATATAACGTAGGTATTGCCCCTTCAAAAGGCTTCAAATTAATTTGCTTTTGAAAAACTAAAATCGCAACTCTCAATCATTCACTAATTTCAAAATGAAATCTTATTTCAATTCAAATACGTAGCAAATACGTCAACATAATTAAAAAACCGATACGTAATACAAAAATGTGTTTTAAAACGAGCACATAAATAAAATATTCAAAGGCTCTGCTTTTAGCCTAATTTGGTTTTCCACAAAATTACTCATTAAACGAAACGTTAAAAGACAATAGAATTACATTAACTGATCTGTGTCCCGATTGCGAATGGAAATCTTTCTTCAACAAAAGGATTTTCTATAATACTAGCGGCCCGTCCCGGCTTCGCACGGGGGGACTTAAGATTTTTTTCATAGTTTTACGATTGTTATGGGTAAACTATAAAAGATAGACATATGCTCTCGCGGACTTTTTTAAAGATAATGTTAAGATGAACAATTCACCCATAAAGCATTTTTGTATAACTTTAACTATATGCTCAGCGCACGCCACGGAAGGCCTCAGAAACGATACTTTTCCCCCGTTTTTGAAACATTTTCGGTTACTGCTCCGCAACTATAGCAGACCGCAGACCTAGCGTGATATTATATAGCCTATGTTACTCGGGGATAATGTAGCTTTCCAAAGGTGAAAGAATTTTTGAAATCGGTCCAGTAGTTTTGGAGCCTATTCATTACAAACATACAAAAATACAAATGTTTCCTCTTTATAATATTAGTATAAAAGATAAGTATGTATATAATATAATATATAATAGAATATAATTTCTTGTCTTCCGTGTACACTGTACAGTATAGATATTATAATTCAATATTAGCTGATCCAGCGAACTTCGTACCACGTTTTTTGAGATTTTTTATTAATAACTAGGGAGGTTTTACTTACTTAGTAGACAAGATGCCAACGTTCAACTGTAGCGTTAAACGAAACGACCAAAACGTTTGTGATGTATGTGACAGTGGTTCGCGGAAGTCAAATCCCATACATTTTGGTCGTTTCGTTTAACGTTAACGTTGAACGTTGGCACCTTGTCCAGGCCCCCAGGTCTTCCCTATGTTCTTACTTCTTCGCCTCGCTGCGATCGTCTGTCGCCAGGTTCCACGTCTACGATTTCCTTTGATGTAGAAATGTTGATGGTAGAAATGTGAAAGTCATACTTTCGCAGTTGTTACGGATATTAATTTTAACGTTACGAAATTTTTTCCTTTCAATTCGTAGCAGACTGAGCTGACTATAATCGAACACGGATCAGCTCCGTTATAGATGTTTATCCGTTATTCCAATTTGTAATAACCACATAAATAATAAGAATAGTTTTCTATAGAACAAACTTATGCTATTATCCTATTAACATTATTTACGCGAAAGTATGTAAGAATGTATGGATTAAAGAATAGGAAAGCAAAAACTACAGAATGGATTTTGATGAAACTTTACAGTTTATATATCCCTACTAATCCCTACTAATATTATAAATGCGAAAGTAACTCTGTCTGTCTGTCTGTCTGTCTGTCTGATACGCTTTCACGCTAAAACTACTGGACCGATTTAAATGAAATTTGGTACAAAGAAAGTCTGGAGCCTGAGAAAGGACATAGGCTACTTTTTAACCGACTGCAAAAAAGGAGGAGTTCCACGCGGACGAAGTGGCGGGCAGAAGCTAGTATGCTATATTTTATAACGATATTGTGTAAAATACTCATCGTGCGCAGACAAAGTCGCGGGCAGAAGGTAGTATAATACAGGCTATATAAAAAGTCGATTCTGGCCACAGCGTTCTGTCCTTCATTTAGACATTTCGTTCCCTAAATTATTTCTGGCGTACCCTTATGTATCAAATATTAGGTCTGTTTTGACCCCGATCTCATTTGACAGTACGGCGCTAAATTCAGGAAACGTGGGTAGACTAAAATAAAACCCAGAATGGTCAAAGTAACTAAATCTGCGTGAGACGCGCTTAAAAAGTGTTGTTTTTTTATTTTAATTATGTTTAGAATACGAGGATAATTTGAAAATGAATAAGGTTCTTACGTAAGTCATTCAATTTATGCATAGGAACTTTAAAAAATATCATACAAGCTTATCAATTTCTATTTCGATACTAGATTTTTATTTATTTTCAATATCAAAGCGAATGTTTACCAAATTTTCAAAAAAGATACATACCGATATCAAAATAATATTTGGATAGATTTTTTGGCTTAGAATTTTTCCAATTCCAACATTACTTTTTTTTAAAAATTCGTATTGCCCTCCCGCCATAAAACGCGGACTTGTTTCTTTTTTAAATATTCCACATTTTATTCGACTAAGACAACATCAAACAGCCACAATTTAATTTGACACTATTTGAAATCCTACATGTTATACAAATACTAACATAAATGCGGCAAAAACGTGCTAGCTGAACAGATAAACCACAACAATTAAATAATAAACACAGCGGTCTCAATAACCTATTGCATTAGCTGAATAGCAGTCTGTGGGGAATTTCATTAGTCACGCCAACGCTCATCATACATTCTTCACGAGCCGCGAATTCTTTCCCGTAAACATACGAACGAGTTCGATTGAATTTTTAATATATCTCAAGTATTTATTATGTCTGGCATTGGAGCTTGTGTTCGCGTCGTATATCGAAAATATTATTGGGATTTGAACGTGTCTTAACGAGTCTTGCAAGTTATTAAGGTCATAGCGAATTTGTCTTTTAAAGGTGTTGATGTTAGAGTTATATTATAGGAAGGATTTTGAGAACACTTAGTAGTAGAGCGCCGTAAGGCATAAAAATAGTAAAACCTCGGAATCCAGGGACAGTCAATGAATCTGTATAGTAAGTGTTTGACTGCATTATTAAAACCTCAAATAAAAAAGTTAAAAAAAAAAAATTGGCCGATCTCGATTACAAAAATTTTTAACAACAAATTACTGAAAACTGAGAGGCGAAAGGGAGAAAAAATTTTTACAGTAGAGTTTTTAATTTTATATGTAATGAATTATGTTTACAAAGTAACTTTAATATTAATTTATTAGTTTTTTGCAAAAAATAATGATTTACATCAAAAGTTTATCATTAACTATATACATTCCTTATTATTCATTATTGTCGTCGTCGATCTCGTTGAGGTAGATTGTAGGTAAACGATTAGTACAGCTTTCACCATTGCATTCTAAGCAAGCTGCAGTGCAGTTTAATCCACTTTTCCTGCACCCACAAGATGCTCCACATCCTTTTTTGCATGTGCAAAAAATATTTTTTAGTAAAGATTCTGGAGCTGGTCGCTGCATCATTGTTTGTGGTATCAATATTCCGCATTCATAATTCCAACCCCATTTTTGTGGTGGAGAGCATGCTGGTGTGGTGTTTTTTTTTTTTAAATAAGAATTAATTCATCAATCAATAATATATCAATAAAGGATTTTATTGATATATTTTTGTCTGCATACTGAATGCACGTAGACAAATTCGCGAGTATTTAAATACTGAGAAAGTCCATCCGCTCTTTCCACAGAAGCAGCTTTCAGGGTTGATATTCCTCTAGTGACTTTTATAATATCTCCTAGTTCAGAGATCAATTCAGAACTACATCCGATTTTGTCACAAATGAGGCAATCATTACCTACTTGTATTATCACTATTCGATGGTTCACCCATTTTTATAAGAGGCTGTAACAACAAATATTACTAATATCAATAACTAACCTTTATATCATAATGAATGATTTATATTATTAAATTTTACTATTACATTCTAACTTTCAAAATCGATCTATTATAAAATATACGATTGAGTATTCACTATCGTTTTGAAAAGCATGTAATATAAATAAAAAACAAATACTTACTATCTATGCCACTATTTTCAAACTTTGTAAAACTCAGTAATGTTCAGTTATTAATTTTTATCACGCTCACTGCACAATAATATATATATATATATATATATTATATATATATATATATATATATATTAATTGTAAATCCTACTACTATTATAAAGGCGAAAGTTTGTAAGTATGGATGTATGGATGTTTGTTACCCTTTCACGTAAAAACTACTGAATGGATTTGAATGAAACTTTACCACAATATAGCTTATACATCAGAATAACACATAGGCTATATTTTATAACGATATTGTGCAAAGTACTTAAAGTACGCAGACGAAGTCGCGGGCAGAAGCTAGTAAACAATACTTAGAAATTATTTTTTTCGGAGCGAACAACAACTACGTATTAAGCCTAGCACGTTGCCACGTGTTCTATTCTGTTAGGGCCCGCATTAACAACACTGAACAGCTGCTGTTGCCCCCTCTATTCCCCTCCCCGACCTTCATTTTTATACCTGCAGTCCCTTAAGAACTAAGATCAAGTTTGTAATAGCTCATCTTTTTAAAATATAATTTTAAACTATTATAAATCAAAGAAAACAAAAAAAAAAATAATTATTTATAATAATAATTAAAAAATTGAGATCGCACAATTATTTTTTTTTAACATTTTTCTATATACTATTAAAAACACATTTCCAAAGTTTTGTAAAGATTCATTGACTGTCCCCGGATTCCGAGGTATAAACCTTACAGCGCTCTACTATAGGTTATAATTTCTGATGCCTTTGCGGTTATTACACATTGGAATGAAGCAACTATTAACGGATTTAACTCGCGTATTTTTATTTTATTTTACGTAGGTATTTGAAAAGATTTTTTAGAGAATTTTGTGTTACATTTGAAAATTGAATAATTGATTTATAATAATTTATCTGTACTGGAAAACTTCGTATCGCCTTTTCGAGGTATGATCGAAAAAGCAACTGATAAAAAAAAACTTTTTATTTTTGTACAGTTAGGTATTTGATGTTATTCAATAATGTTTCATTTATGCATTAGCAATTATTTAGGTATTACAAAAATAATGATAACATGAAAAAAATATCATCTATAGGTACCTACTAAACATAGGTACCTACCTAACTAAATATTTTTTGCAGTGGTTACCTACTAGATTTATATATATATTTGTATACAGGTTATAAATAAATAGTAGCCATGACTGAGTAATGAGGTCAAACCAAGTAACCACTAAGAGGATTGTCAAAAGTGGATTTTTATTCGACTGACTTAGAATAGTACCTAATGTTTGCCTTCCTGAATTAACCGGTTCTTGTATATGTAGGTATATACAGTGTATCGCAGTGGGTGTGTGAAACAGTAAAATCCCTACTAATATTATAAATGCGAAAGTAACTCTGTCTGTCTGTCTGTCTGTCTGTTACGCTTTCACGCTAAAACTACTGGACGATTTAAATGAAATTTGGTACAAAGAAAGTCTGGAGCCTGAGAAAGGACATAGGCTACTTTTTAACCGACTGCAAAAAAGGAGGAGTTCCACGCGGACGAAGTCGCGGGCAGAAGCTAGTGAATAATAAAACATGTAAGAATTTCTGAGTTATTACACGTTGGAATTAAACAACTGCAACGGATTTAACTCGCGTATTGTAGGTATAGGTATTGTTTCTGACTTTTCGAAAATTTTACAGCTCCCATATTATTATACCACGTCTGAGTTGACGATAGCCTGACGCTTAATTAGTAAAAAACATTAGGTAATAATTTCTGATGCCTTCGCAGTTATTACACATTGGAATAAATACAATATAAACGGAATTAACTCGCGTATTTAATTATATTTGCTGTTTTCGAAAACTTTACAGTTCCTATATTCGTAGCACGACTGAGCTGACGATAGCCTAAAGCTAAAGACTTAGGCGAGTTAAATTCGTTTATAGTTGTTTCATTCCAATAATGTCATACTGTTCTAGTTTACCTTTTACTATGACGGAGGTATATTATATATAGGTACTCGTATGTACACGAAAAAGAAAAATCAGACAAACCAAACAATAAGCTAGAGTATTGTGATATAAGCACTATTGTGTTTTTTTTGGGAAGTCTATTTGTACACTTTTATTTACTTTGTAAATATAAGCGTACAAATTTGGTCCTGAGTTTAGATAAAAATAGTTTTATATGGGAATAAAATTCAGTGTGCGCGAAATTGGCGTGGAATTTTAGAATTTTATCCTATCCGACAATGGATAAAAAAGGATTATGATTTTAGCACTGCGTGTGTGTATATCGACATATAAAAATTTACTAGTTGAACCAGTTAACTTCGTACAGCGATTTTTTTAAATTAAAGAATAGGAGATAGTAGAAGAGAAAAATAATCTTAAAAACGCAAGATAATCGAATGAGTTAATACACATTGGAATAAAACAATTAAAACGGATTTAACTGGAGAATATTATTTTATTTGCTGACGTTTTAAAAAACTGCGGTTCCCATTATAATATTAATCGTAGCCGATTAATATAAAAATAGTCTAAAACTAAAAATAAAATAGGGGAGTTAAATCCGTTGTAATTGTTTCATTGCAAGATAAATCTATACTAATAATCCCTACTAATATTATAAATGCGAAAGTAACTCTGTCTGTCTGTTACGCTTTCACGCTAAAACTACTGGACCGATTTAAATGAAATTTGGTACAAAGAAAGTCTGGAGCCTGAGAAAGGACATAGGCTACTTTTTAACCGACTGCAAAAAAGGAGGAAAAGTTCCACGCGGACAAAGTCGCGGGCAGAAGCTAGTATATGATAAAGACGAAAGTTTGTTTGTTTCTTTGGATTGAATAGGCTCCAAAACGACTGGGCCGATTTGAAAAATTCCCTAGTGACATAGGCTACAGATTTTTTTTTAAAAGGGGTCCGTGCGAAGCTGTGGCGAACCGGTAGTCATTTTTACTTTTTAGCACTTGGTGTTCGTTACTCAAACTTAGTCGTTGCTTCGATAAATGAAGTCGGTAACATTGTTTGTAGTTTAAGTCATCAATGACAACGTCCCAATTGTGATCATAACATCAACAAACGTCATTAAATACACGGCCACAAATGTAACGATAACATTTCGGCCCGAGTTTCTAGTACCTGCCTATTGCGTGTTATTTTATACAAATGAATATTCAGAAATTTATTACACACTAGCTTCTGCCCGCGACTTCGTACGCGTGGAACTCCTCTTTTTTTGCAGTCGGTTAAAAAGTAGCCTGGCAGGCTCCAGACTATCTTTGTACCAAATTTCATTTGAATCGGTCCAGTAGTTTTAGCGTGAAAGCGTAACAGACAGACAGACAGACAGACAGAGTTACTTTCGCATTTATAATATTAGAAGGTAAGTAGGTATAATATTAGCAGGGATTAGAAATCGATCGAATTTCAATTATCTTTATATATATAAATCTTCTGTATGTGTGTTAGTCATAGAACTCTTTATTTTTTGTATTGGTTGGGGTTTGAGGATGGTTTACATTCACAATACGGTCAACTAGATATTGGGAGGTGGGACAGGACAACGTCTGTCGGGTCCGCTAGTATCGTAGTAAATCATCATCATCATCATCATCAGCCCATCGCAGTCCACTGCTGGACATAGGCCTCTCCAATTGCACGCCACTTTGCTCTATCTTGGGCTGCTTGCATCCAGCTCCTGCCAGCCATCTTACGCAAATCGTCACTCCACCTTGCCTGAGGACGTCCTACACTACGCTTGCCGAGACGCGGTCTCCACTCTAGAACACGTTTACTCCAACAGTAAATAATTATTATGTATAACTAGCGGTTTGCCCCGGCTTCGCACGGATCCCTATTTTTTTCAAAATATTCTATAGCCTATGTTAGTCAGGGTGAACGTAGCTTCCAAGTGAAAGAATTATTAAAATCGGTCCAGTAGTTTTTGAGCCTATTCATTACAAACATACAAAAATAGGTACAAATCTTTCCTCTTTATAATATTAGTATAGATATAGATATACAGGTTTACGTCATTTTTGTTAGTCCGTAACTAATTAGGTAATGGAATGTTACCAGTGACATATTGGGACAATAATGCAATTTTTCTGTCCTCCGGCCAGAAAGCACTAACTTTCGGGCCGCTGCGCTAAATGAAGTTGCCGCTTTAATTAGATATCTACACACTGGAGGACCCATCTATACTAATATTATGAAGAGGTAAGGTTTTTTTTTTTTTTTTTTTCTGAGTGACTGTTCACAGTTGGCCCTGGGGCCGTCACTGCTCCACCGGACGAATGGGGAGCGCTCCGAGGTGCGCTCACCCTAGAGGTAAGGTTTGTTTGTTTGAATTGAATAGGCTCCAGAACGCCAGGACCGATTTAAAAAAATCTTTCACTGTTGGGAAGCTACGCTATTCCCGAGTGACATAGGATATAAAAAAAAGATGATCCGTATGAAGCCGGGGCGGACAGCTAGTATAATAATATAGCAATGCTCGAAAACTGTAAATTGATAGAAATGGTTTCATAAAGTTTTGACAACGTCTGGAAAAATAGCATTGAAGATATTCGAGAATGAAATAGAAATATGGATATACTAAAAATATAGGTTAGCCATATTTACGAAGCAATATTTTTGATAGCTTTTTAAGCGTTTGTTACCAGGATAAATGATTCCCTGTAATTAATTGTCAAATTAAGAGATATTACATAGGATTAAACGTCGCTTTGGTGTTTTTGAATCATTCCATTTTTTTTACGATTGTCATATTGCCTCTTTTTTCCTGAAGCACTGCTGGTCGGTTTTGAAAAAGTGTTATTTCATTTGGCGTGGGTAATTATCTTATGTTGTATGTAAATTATATTTTCAAATTTCAATTAAGTCGTTCTTGAGATTAAATCCACTGACATGCAAACATACACATGTATATAGGTACATATACTGTACAGGTATGCGATAGGCTGATGATGATGATGATACATATAGGTACTTAACTACTTATATATGTATCTATATTTATATTTTACTCGATTTAGTTTATTTTATTCGAAAAATTTAGGTACAGTTTCCATATTCTTACCAAATTGAACCGTGGATAGTCTAACTACGAGTATACCGAGACTATAGTGTACAAAATAAAATACGTGAGTTAGATCCGTAATTATTTTCATTAAAATCCGTAAATAATTTACAATTTTTAATTTCAAATTTTGAAAACTATCTTCATGAAGTCCCGTCCTAACCAGATAGGATCATTTGTCAATGTCACTACAATCATAGCCACTGACTTTCTCTATAGTCTCATAATTAATGGATCCTCTGATTTATTATCAACCTTCGGTGTATCGGAAGAAATGTATTGCCTAGTTATTCCTTTATTGTCTTTGTAATAAATATTAGAGTTGTAAGGTCAGAGATATACATTCAGGGAATTGGGATATCGTCTTTACCTTTCTACATAAAGGCTTTGACGCACAGAAAAACCGTATTGCAATAAGTAATGTATAAATAACTGTAGAAGATTGACGATTTTTTTTTCACAAATATTATTATGTTGAAAAACGTTACATGAAACTAGTGTGTATAGATAATTATAAACTGCGACACTCCGTTATAATACAGCTTCGTAAGCTTACCAACACTTGTATCGCAATGTACTTACTATTAGCACCATATTATAGTCTCATTATTTCATTTGACGAAATAATATGAATTATTTGACAAATACCGAATTAGTCAGAGAATTATCGTTTGACAAATATTTATTAAAAAAATTAGGCATTTTCATTGGGCAATTGACAAAATAATATGAAATATTTGACAAATACCGAATACCATTAGTCATTTCACAAATATTTATCAAAAAAATGAACCGGTGAACATGCCTAATTTTTTTGACAAATAACACCTTATTGGTACATACTAACTGAATAAATAATACATTGTTGACATTTGTAGTTGTTTCTAGTAAACATTATTGTTGTACGTATCTCAATTAACTACATTTAATGTGAATGTTTACTTGCTATTATTTTAGATCCAACAACTAGAATAAACACTTGGACTACATGGCTGTGGGCTGTTAGTTCGTCTACTTGGGAATCCCTACTAATATTATAAATGCGAAAGTAACTCTGTCTGTCTGTCTGCCTGTCTGTTACGCTTTCACGCTAAAACTACTGGACCGATTTAAATGAAATTCGGCACAAAGAAAGTCTGGAGCCTGAGAAAGGACATAGGCTACTTTTTAACCGACTACAAAAAATGAGGAGTGCCACGCGGATGAAGTCGCGGGCAGAAGCTAGTTCTAAATAAACATAAGAAAAATGTCTGCTACAAT
Organism: Polylopha cassiicola; assembly: GCA_038024825.1. Lineage (NCBI taxonomy): Eukaryota > Metazoa > Arthropoda > Insecta > Lepidoptera > Tortricidae > Polylopha > Polylopha cassiicola. The sequence goes on from CP149059.1 coordinate 8,505,384, forward strand.
AATAATGTAAAGTTTTCGAAACATCAGCATATAATTACTTATAACTTTTTTAGAAATGATTAGTTTAGACATACATGTGAATAGGTTCTAAGTTTTCAAAGTTTGGATAAATTAATTTTAGCCTGATACATAAAACACTTTTTAAGTACCTAACTACTATTTTAGTCATATTTAAATAAATAAATAAATACCTACTAAATAGGTACTCGGGATTGATCACTACCGTCGAGCTAGTCACAAACTAAGCAACGTGTACTAAAGGTAATTACAAATCCCTATAGAGTAAGATCCCAGAGCGATCTGACGTAACTTATTTTCTGACGAATGAAACCTTAAGATTTCAGTAGCGTCTAGAGTGCCTTGAATATCTACGGGCTTGTGAAAACTGTCAGAGTGACACCAGGGCTGGTACCAGGTGAGAAAGGTGACTAAAAATAAGAGTTATCTTACTTATTTTCTCATGGCTCATTTTTATATATATCATGTAGAATATTATTTTAAAGTAATGGATATAAGTGTCAGACACTTTTGATTGACCAGAACTTTTGTCAGACACTTTTAAGCTACCCAAAAAATGGATCTCAAAGATGGATGAACATAAGCATATCATGTTTAGGCTCATTCGACTCGGTATGACGAGCACTTTCTAAACAGAATATGATGATGGTAGTGCTGATGATGAATCCTGAAGACTACTATGGATCTCGAAGTTGGATGATCATAGGCATACCGTGTTTGGGCTTATTCGACTCGGTATGACGAGTGCTTTCTAAACACATGATGATAGATACCCCACATGTAAAGGTCTGATGAAATAAAATGCTGAGTTTCAGTTCAATGTATGGGGAACCCCAAAAATATTGTTTTTTTTCTGATTTTATTTTAAAATCTTAATGCGGTTTACAGAATACATCTACGCACCAAATTTTAATAATGTAGCTCTTATAGTTTCGAAATAAACTGGCTGTGACTAGAGTACCCGATTACTTGAGTAATCGGTTACTGAGTAATCAAATTAGTAATTGGATTACATTTGTAATCGATTGACGCCAACACTGATTGAAACAGATAATGCTCGTCATAGCGAGTCGAATAAGCCCAAACACGATATGCCTATGATCATCCAACTTCGAGATCCGGAGTAGTTTTCAGGATTCATTATCAGCACTACCATCATCATGTGTTTAGAAAGCGTTCGTCATACCGAGTCGAATAAGCCCAAACACGGTATGCCTATGATCATCGAACTTCGAGATCCATAGTAGTCTTCAGGATTCATCATCAGCACTACCATCATCATATTCTGTTTAGAAAGTGCTCGTCATACCGAGTCGAATGAGCCTAAACATGATATGCTTATGTTCATCCATCTTTGAGATCCATTTTTTGGGTAGCTTAAAAGTGTCTGACAAAAGTTCTGGTCAATCAAAAGTGTCGGACACTTATATCCATTACTTTAAAATAATATTCTACATGATATATATAAAAATGAGCCATGAGAAAATAAGTAAGATAACTCTTATTTTTAGTCACCTTTCTCACCTGGTACCAGCCCTGGTGTCACTCTGACAGTTTTCACAAGCCCGTAGATATTCAAGGCACTCTAGACGCTACTGAAATCTTAAGGTTTCATTCGTCAGAAAATAAGTTACGTCAGATCGCTCTGGGATCTTGGACCACTACTTCCCTACTATCCCTACTAATATTATAAATGCGAAAGTAACTCTGTCTGTCTGTCTGTCTGTTACGCTTCACGCTAAAACTACTGGACCGATTTAAATATAATTTGGCACAAATAAAATCTGGAGCCTGAGAAAGGACATAGGCTACTTTTAACCTACTGCAAAAAAGGAGGAGTTCCACGCGGACGAAGTCGCGGGCAGAAGCTAGTTTTATATAAAGGACTATATAGTATACTAGCGGCCCGTCCCGGTTTCGAACAGGTGGACATTTTTTTTTAAATATTCTATAGCCTAAGTTAATCTGGAATAATGTAGCAATCAAATAGTGAAAGTATTTTTGAAATCGACATTGTATTTTTTTAGTATCATCGTTACATGTAAGTTTCCTCTTAATAATATCAGTTTAGATTAGTTATTGTCACACAAATATCTACCCTCTGCTATCCAAGCAGCGAACAACTTCAATAGGTATAAGCAAGTTGTACAAAGGCGAGCGAGCACCTTTATACAGCATTTGTAGAACTTCATTAGAACTAACTAAACCTACAACCAGCGTAAGAGGTCATTCACTTAACCTGGTTTCAACAGTTCTTTACAATTTACGACTAAATTTGTTTCTATTTCTTACTACTGTTGACAGCTCAACATTAAATATTTTTTTATGTGGCAACATTGTTAAAATCTCCAAAATGAAGCATTAAATTGCAAGTGTCGAGTAACAAATAGTATTTTACTTTATTTATCGCACAAAAAGGAACCAACTGCAAAAGGACAGAAATCCATCAATCCATTAATTTTCGTAGTTACGAAGGATCAATCGAAATCCGATCGATATTTATGGTTTAATAATACCAATAATTTAAACGATAATCATATTTGAACCATGATGAGTGTAAAAAAAATGATCACCCCAGCGGGACTTGAACAACCCATACCGTAAAATCCGATTGATATTTATGCTTTAATACCAATAATTTAAACGATAATTATTATATTTGTACCATGATGAGTGTAAAAAAAATTGAGACCCCAGCGGGACTTGCACTCACAACTATACCTTAGCTCAATCGAAATCCGATTGATATTTATGCTTTAATATCAATAATTTAAATGATAATTATATTTTTACCAAAACAAGAGTGGAAAACATTTTGACCCCAGCGGGACTTGAACCCAAACCTATACCTTCACTCAATCGAAATCCGATCGATACTAATGGTTTAATACCAATAATTTTAATGATAATTATATTTGTACCATGATGAGCGTAAAAAAAATTGTGACCTCAGAGGGACTTGAACCCACACCTATATCTTAACTCAATTGAAATCCGATCGATATTTATGGTTTTATACCAATTATTTTAATGATAATGATATTTGTACCAAGACAAGAATTGAAAAAAAATTGACCCCAACGGGACTTGAATCCACACTCAATACTTTAAAGGCACCGTGCTTCCAATTACCCTATGGGAGTCACTGATTGAGTCTATTTCTTAGGCAGAAATGTTTTATCTTTCTATGTCCTTAGGTATGTAAATTGATTCTTAAAGAAAAGGTTTTCTCAAAAAGGTTTCGGCTGGAATAAATTTTAAATTAATTTGTGATATTTTAGTCTAGTTTCGTGTTGCTGTAAAATATCGAATTTCTAGTTTGGTTCACTTACAATTTGTAATGGAGATAGTAAAATATTGTTTTTACTAAACATGTAATATAATAAGTACCTAACTATTTTATAATAAGAGTATTTTTCTTTGTATAGTCTAATTATCTGTAAAATATATTACTTACCACAAATAATTAGATACTAGTGTAAAATTTTTGTTAGCTTAATGATGTCTTGCCTTAAAAGGATAATTAATTGAATTTGTATACCTAATTAATATTATATTATATTAGTTTCGTTTGGTTGCTATTATCGATTAGGACTTGTCTAAAGGTCAATAATACGTTTAGTATTTTTGTCTAAAAAAACCGACTATTTTAGAGAAAAATTTAAGTTAAAGCTTTTGATTTCTCTAACGAAAGCTCGAAACATAAACATTCGACAATAATGGCACATTTTAATACCATTACACAATGCACAAAAGTCGTGTACCGTTTCTCTTAATTGCTAAAAAACACATAACGATAAAAAAGGTTCCATTGTTAATATTCTCAATGGATAAATGTTGCCAGTATTTAAATGTAAAGCTAAGTGCTCACGATTTAAATCAATTTGAAATGTAATCCAGAGTATAATAATATACAAAAGATTAGATATCTACTAATATTATAAAGAGGAAAGGTTTGTTTGTTTGTTTGGATTGAATAGGCTCCAGAACGGCTGGAGATTTCAAAAAATCTTTCACTGTTGGAAAGCTACACTATTCCCGAGTGACATAGGCTATAAGATCCGAGCGAAGCCGGGGCGGACAGCTAGTATAATCTTATTATATGAAAGAAAGTCGTGTTAGTTACTCCGTGTATAACTTAAGAATGGCTTAACCGATTTGGCTGATAATTGCTAGGGATGTTCAGAACCAGGAGAAGGACATAGGATTTCTGTATAAAATAGTTGTTTACAGCTGTTTGATTCCAATAATTGATAACATAACTTGAAAATAATTAATGTGACAATATTTGGAACTGAAACTTAAACTCAAATTAATATCTGATACGTTCGCGGTTATTATAGGCAAAGGGGAAATGTGACTAAAATGGTGATTAATCACTTTACCCGGTCAGCGTGAATAATTACCACTCTGTCACTCTATGAATAAACTGAAGAGTATTTTGGAATGCAACTATTATTTTATGATGATATTTAAAAAAAAATACAGCTCCCGTATTCGTGGAAGACCGAAGACGATATTCTATACTGGCCAAGTGCGAATCGGACTCGAGTTCCATTATTATATCAATATATATATCATTTATTTATAAAAACGGTAAAATGAATCAATTTGTTGTATGATTTAGTATTTGTGTGGCAACACAATAAATTTTAACAACTAGGTAGGTTCATGAGACACAGACATACAGACGGATAGCGGAGTCTCAGTATTTAATACTAGCTTCTGCCCGCGACTTCGTCTGCGTATGATTAGTATTTTACACTATATCGTTATAAAATATAGCCTATATGTTATTTTGATGTATAAGCTATATTGTGGTAAAGTTTCAGTAACAAACATCCATACATCCATACATCCATACTTACAAACTTTCGCCTTTATAATAGTAGTAGGATGTTTTGCCCTTTGGGTACGGAAACCTGAAAAAAGAATATAACAAATTAAATCCACTCAATTTATTTTATTTCGTCGTTTTTTAACAGAGTTGACAATCTCACGAGAGTTTTAAAGCAGATTATTTATTTTTTAAGCATGGCTTGATTTTGCATTCAATTTCTAATAGCAGGTAACATCAGCCTGGTTTAAGCTGACGCCTAAAACCTCGTGAAATGGCCGACAAAGGACTGAAGGCTTTGCTGTGGTGAAAGCTTAACAGTTTAACGTTAAGTCAGCTAGTTGTAACTTATAATTTGCATTAAACTCTGACGATATTAAATACCGTAAATCAGGGCTTAGTGAAACTACGTCGACAAAGGGGATTCTAGATACGCTATTTGGTTTTATTTTTATACTAGCGACCCGCCCCGGCTTGGCACTTTATCTATTAAAAAATGGCTTCGAAATCCGTTGCTTAGTAATCGAGTTAAGCATACATATGGACTGGCCGAGACAGCGACTTAGTGTTATACTAAGTAGTAAGTAAATTTGTACCTAGTAAGTAAGTAGTCCGTAAGCAGTAAGTAAGTAGTGAGTAAGTAGTAAATATGTAGGAGGTAAGTAGTAAGTAAGCAGTATTTAAGTAGAAAGTAAGTATTGAGTAGTAGTAAGTCGTATGTAATTAGCGAAATTTTGACGAAAATCACTTCTTTGTTCTTAAAGAATAGCTTGCTTTTGTTACGTTAAGTAAACAAGTAAAATCTTTAGGTTCACGTACAAATAAATTACCTAACAATAATTATGTAGGTAATAAATAGAAATTACATGCTACTATAAACAAGAGAACCTTAACGTTTCATCGAATTACGGACAATTTTTTCTTAATATTCCGTATAACAAATTTCATTATGAATATGTTATATTTTTTAATTTCCGTTATCTTCGCAATTGCTTGTATCGAATCGCAGTTTTTTTATTGCTTTTGTAATTTAATTTTGCATGAGTTGAATATTATATAATTTAACAGTTATCTAGATTTTACCGAGCGTATTCGAGAATTCTAGTCTTTGGAATATCTAACATCTTAGGTATATCTTAAAATAGGAAGCTATGATCAGAAAAAGCCATGCTCTGCCACTGACTGACGTTTCGGAACCATTACAGTTTCCATAATCGTAGCACGACTGAGCTTAGCCATTAAAATAAAATACGCGAGTTAAATCCGTTTGTAGATGTTCCATTTCAATACATATTGTACTTGTTTTATAATCAGTGTTTTGTAGAGTTGTTTCTGAGTTGATTTGTTTTGAATAACACACTAAGGACAGTTTTTTTTACCTTTTCCTATAAGTAATTATTTGCTCGGTAATTTGCAAGCAAGGGCGTGCATTCCATATAGGCACAATGGTATAAATGTATGCCTACCTTAACGTGGTACATGCGCGACCCTCACTGCACGCGCCTGTAGCTTAGGGCTTACTAGGACGTTCAAAACATATAGCTTAGTAGTTCAACGCAAAATCAATTAACAGGTGATCGAATATAATTAATAGTACAAGGCCTTTCACCAACTAATACAAAAGACTATACAACCCGCCTCCAATAACTTACACGTAACATAATCCGTTTGTAACCCATATATTTGGATCACATTGAGGTAACAAAAGCTAAGGTTCAGCTCAATCGCTTAACATTTGGAACTGTGTAGGTATTAGTTGGGATTTATTGAATAGACCTTACGGTATTTCGGTTATTTGGGCCGTAGGGTCGCGTACACTGAAGGTAACAATTTTGTATAAGTCAAAAGATTATTAAATACGATCTATCAATTGAAATTCGATCGATATTTTTGGTTCCAAACCAAAATCATTATAATTAAATTAGACTTTAATTATAATGATATTTTGAACTAAGACAAGAGTAGAAAAATTGAGACTCCGTAAGTATATTATGATAGTAAAGGCAAGGGCGTTGGTTCGAGGCCTACTGAGTGTCATTTTTTCAACCGACGAATAAAACGGAAGAGGTTCTCAAGTCGACGCGTACATATATATTTTTTTTCTTCTCTTGTCTTAATACAAAATATCATTTAAATTAGTTTCTTTCTCAATAGTTATCCCTACTAATATTATAAATGTGAAAGTAACTCTGTCTGTCTGTCTGTCTGTTACGCTTTCACGCTAAAACTACTGGACCAATTTAAATGAAATTTAGTACAAAGAAAGTCTGGAGCCTGAGAAAGGACATAGGCTACTTTTTAACCGACTGCAAAAAAAGAGGAGTTCCACGCGGACGAAGTCGCGGGCAGAAGCTAGTATAATATAAAAGTATAGAATACAACTGTTCGTTATGACATCATGAAGTATTAAATAGAATTGGCATTTTCAAACTACTTTTGGTCTAAATAAGTGCCAATCATAAGCGAATGTAGGAAACGTATGCAAATTGCATGGAATTGATGTAAATTAAGGCAATATCACGTTTGGTTTAGTTCGTTTATGTCAATTCCATACAATTTCGTTTTCGTTTCGGTCATTTGATACTATCGTTTCTCTCTTAGCTATGGAGCCATCTGAGATATTTTTCTAAGAAACATATCGTACACCTAGATCTAAAGGGAGCTAACTCAAAAATCTGAAAATTTTAATTAAACACACGCTAAAAAAAAAGGATCCGATTTCTTACAACAATTTCGCCTCTCCCGAAAAAGTTATTTTTTTTGAGTTAGCTCCCTTTAGATCTAGGGGTGCGATATCTATAATTTCGTTTCAAACATTTGCTGTAAAATTTTGTTTTTAAAATAGTAATACTAAAAAGCTTTTTGAACATTTTCCAAAAAGATGCTTTGAACATTTTCTCAGACATGAGACACGGCTTTTATTTCTGTTTATCTCGCCACATGTTGTACCGGGGCATATTTCCACCACAAAATTGAAACTCGAAACTGCAGAAAGAGAAAAATAATTTCCGTGGCAAAGTGCAGCGGTGCACCAGATGCCTTCACGTTTTAATGCTATATGCAGACTTAGAAAGATTTAGAGGTGACAATGATATTATTATGTACAGTCACCATCAGAGATACCTGACCCTTCCTAATACGAGCATACTTTGTAAATGGTCTATTTGTACAGTCATCATCAGAAAAATCTAACCCTTCATAATATGCGCATACCTTGTTGGTTATTAGGTGGGGCTACTTATCTTTGACGTTGACTGTACGCTGCCATAGACAAAAATAAAAAATATCGAGATCGTAGTGGGATAAAAGAATCATACAATTAGGTGCAGTCCTTCCCAATGTGCATACATGCATTTCGGAATTATTTTTTATATATATATACTACTAGCTTTTGCCCGCGACTCCGTCCGCGTGGAATAAGTAGCTATTTAAAATAGCCTCCTTTCGGGCTCTAGACTATCTGTGTAACAAATTTTATTTAAATCAGTTCAGTAGTTTTAGAGTGTAAGCGAGACAGACAGGCATAGTTACCTACCTACTTTCGCATTTATAATATTTCCACATAAATAAATATCGATAAAGTTAATCTTTGTTTCTATCCGCGTGGAATATTATTATAACATAATCTTGTATTATTTTTTCTAATAATAGCGCCTTTGTTGTACTAATAAGGTATCTTATTACGCATTAAATTAGCAACGTAAGTCTTAATAATTTGACTATTGTCAGCCCAGTCGTGCTACGATTATGGAAACTGTAAAGAAACCGAAACTTCAGCAAATAAAATACGCGAGTTAAATCCGTTCATAGTTGTTTCATTTCAATTAATAATGGTGCTTAAAAATACCATTAAATAAATTTAATATTATTTATATGAAGGTCTATATGTTTCTTAGTTCTATGCTATCATACGCGGTATGCAGGTGTGTTTTTCTTCTGATGTATTTATTGTGTATGAAATGGAATAATCGGTGAGTAATTGAGTTTGTATCAATCGACAGTTTGTATTGGAGCGCATATATTTAGAGACAGGTTGTAAAATAATACACTGTGGCGCAAATATTCTCTAAGTATCCTACTAGGATTCGGATAATGATTCCGAATGTAATAATCGATGGAATGGAAACAATTTAACACGCGTATTTTATGTGTTTGTGCGTGTGTGTGCGTATTTGGGTGCGTACGTATTTGTGCGTGCGCGCGCGTTTGTGGTGTTGTATTTGTTCGTCCCTCGCTCGTGTGTATTTGCGTGGATATGTACTTACTAGCTTCTGCCCGCGACTTCGTCTACGTGGAACTCCTCCTTTTTTGCAGTCGGTTAAAAAGTAGCTTATGTCCTTTCTCAGGCTCCAGACTTTCTTTGTACCAAATTTCATTTAAATCGGTCCAGTAGTTTTAGCGTGAAAGCGTAACTGACAGACAGACAGAGTTACTTTCGAATTTATAATATTAGTAGGAAATAGGGATACATAGTATATTATCTTTATAATTCTAGAAGAATCAGTGTGAGGGCTTCCTTACATCGCGTTCCGGTCTCCTGCGCGATCACATACGTCCTATCCCCTCCCTCCTGATTGTGCAAGTTAAATCGAAATGCCCTTCGCACAGTATAATACATACCCAGTGAAGCCAGTGCTATAACCACCAGTGACCAGTAACAATAAATGTACTGTAGTGTTACTAAAGTGTGCAAAGACAATTATAGTTAACTAGCTTCTGCGTGGAACTCCTCCTTTTTTGCAGTCGGTTAAAAAGTAGCCTATGTCCTTTCTCAGGCTCCAGACTTTCTTTGTACCAAATTTCATTTAAATTGGTACAGTAGTTTTAGTGTGAAAGCGTAACAGACAGACAGACAGACAGAGTTACTTTCGCATTTATAATATTAGTAGGGATGGACTATATGATATACTGGTAGATCGGTGACAAACTCAACTGTAACATAATGGGGACCGCTGCGTGTCAAAAATCCGCTACATGCGCTAGTGTAAGTATGGTGGAACATGACAGCTGGACCTCATTCTATAATAGCACACCTAGCGGACTTTTGACAAGTTGCGATCATTTATAGCTGTGTGATCCAACAATTGACCCTAATAATAATATAATAGTAGAAGTTTATGTTGGTACGGAAACTGTTTTTCAGAATATGTATGCTATAAAATTTGGTATCGTCATTATCCGTAAAATATCGTATTTTTTACGAACAAACGTTGGTATTGGCAAATGTCTGAGATAACAATTTCTGAGGAACAAAATAAGAAAGGATGATTATGATTACCACAAGTGAAAATCGAGATAAAAAAATTGGGTGAACCAAAACGAACCAGGTTTGTCTAATTTCGAATTGAGGAAAGAACGAATTCTCTACTGTGTTCATTTGTATTGCGCCCTCGCCCTACTGTAAACGATCCCAGTATATTTCAACCGTTCCCAGAGTTTCCTACCGGATTGTTAATCTATGAGAAATTTCGGCCTTATGTATTAATGACCTGTAACATACAAGTTTAGATTCTGATTGGAATATTCCTCTTAGACCTTACCCTTAGAGGTTACATCATAAAATGAGTTTATATCTAACGTAAAGTCGGAAGGGAGAATTTAGTTTCAGTTTGTTTCTTGATTGTCCATCAACATACATTTAATATAGTCGATATATCATACACTAGCTTCTGCCCGCGACTTCGTCCGCATGGAACTTCTCCTTTTTTGCAGTCGGTTAAAAATGTCCTATGTCCTTTCTGACTCCAGACTTTCTATGTACCAAATTTCATTTAAATCGGCCAGTAGTTTTAGTGTGAAAGCGTTACTTTCGCATTTATGGTATTAGTAGGGATCTAGATCTAAAGGGAGCTATTTAAAAAAAGTTATTTTTTCAGGCGAGACGAAAAACTGATTTGTATGTATAGATGAAGGAGTTTTCTGTATAGATTTATGCTTGTTATAATTAAACTAGAAGAGTTAGCTTATTTAATTAATAAGATATATCCCTACTAATATTATAAATGCGTTAGTAACTCTGTCTGTCTGTCTGTCTGTCTGTCTGTCTGTCTGTCTGTTGCTCTTTCACGCCTAAACGGCTGAACGGATTTTGATGAAATTTGGTACAAAGAAAGTCTGGAGCCTGGGAAAGGACATAGGCTATATTATATTCCGAAATTCTATCCCTAAGGGGTTAAAAATGGGGTGCAAAGTTTGTATGCAACAACGTGATTCCTTGGTCCGATCTATTTCAAATTTTACATAAACATTCTTTAACAGAATTGATGGAGTACGTGTTTCGTATTTTATTGAAATTCACCCCCTAATGGGGTTAAAAGGGAGATTTTCTTCCAAATTGATATGAATACTACTTAGTGCTTTTGATATTGACATATATTTAAAAAGTGTAATGTAGGTATGCATAGCAACGGTTGCTAAGGTCATTCCTGACATTAAATAAATACCCAAACTGTTACGTGTATGATTTCTTCAGTGTTAACGAAAATGGCATTATTATGTAATATCCCGTGGATCGTGTAATGAGGACTATTTAATAATATTCCTGAGTAAGCAGACTCCGTTTAACTTGCGAGGGGAAACTGGTGTCATTACGCAGAGAAATAGAAGTGTTCTTCGCGACCAAAGCTGACATATATAAAAAAGCCGTGATAACAGAGGTGACGGAATGGGACGAGACGGAGGTAAAGCAAGCTCGCGCGAGCTCCTGACTGAGAAAATGACCCTGAACATATTATCCTCAAGACCGAGTGAGCTTATAAGATTGAATTGTAAAATTGTTTTGTTGTTTTGTTAGATCTTTGTAATAAGTGTGCTAATCAATCCTTAAATAAATAGCCTGCTAAACCTCACGTGTATGATTTCTTTAAAAACTTTGTCCGATTAAAAAAAAAATGTTGAACTCAGTGGTAGCTGTATAAATTATGCAATTTCGAAAGTAAGATAGGTAAGTACTTATGTACTTAGTTTGCATATTGTACATGTTAAACTATTGTTAGCTCCATTTATTACGAATATAAGGGAAGTGTTAGGCAGCAGCCGGCGAAGCGTCAGATCCGGTACTTTTAATAAAAGTATATTTACGACATAACATTAACAAACCAGGTTTTGTCAGTATACTAATAATATACTAATTAATTGAACTGCGACCCAACAATGCACAAGCCGAGCGAGCGAAGCGAGCGTGCCGCGGTAGCGGCAAATGAAGGTCTCCTTTAGGTACGACGACGAGCGAAGCGAGGAGGAGTGTTAGGTAGAATCCTGATCGGCCAGCACGCGATCCAAGCGAGCGAAGCGAGCATGCCGGCAGCGGCCGGCGAAGCGTCAGAATTGGTACTTTCAATCAAAGTATATTTACGACATAACGTTAACAAACCAGGTTTTGTCAGTACACTAATTACTTGAACTGCGACCCTACAGGGCGAAAACCGACCGAGCGTGCCGCGGCAGCGGCAAATGAAGGTCTCCTTTAGGTACGACGACGAGCGAAGCGAGGAGGAGTGTTAGGTAGAATCCTGATCGGCCAGCACGCGATCCAAGCGAGCGAAGCGAGCATGCCGCGGCAGCGGCCGGCGAAGCGTCAGAATTGGTACTTTCAATCAAAGTATATTTACGACATAACGTTAACAAACCAGGTTTTGTCAGTACACTAATTACTTGAACTGCGACCCTACAGGGCGAAAACCGACCGAGCGTGCCGCGGCAGCGGCAAATGAAGGTCTCCTTTAGGTACGACGACGAGCGAAGCGAGGAGGAGTGTTAGGTAGAACCGTGATCATCCAGCACGCGATCCAAGCGAGCGAAGCGAGCATGCTGCGGCAGCGGCCGGTCAAGCATCAGAATCGGTACTTTTAATGAAAGTATATTTACGACATAACGTTAACAAACCAGGTTTTGTCAGTATACTTATTAATTCAACTGCGACCCTACAGCGCGAGAGCCGAGCGTGCGAAGCTAGCGCGCCGCGGCAGCGGCAAATGAAAGACTCCTTTAGGAACGACGACGAGCGAAGCGAGGAGGAGTGTTAGGTTGAACTGAGACCGTCCAGCTTGCTATCCAAGCGAGCGAGCCGAGCATGCCGCGACAGCGACCGGCGAAGCGTCAGAATCAGTACTTTTAATGAAAGTATATTTACGACATAACGTTAACAAACCAGGTTTTGTCAGTATACTAATTAATTGAACTGCGACCGTACAGCGCGAAAGCCGAGCGAGCGAAGCGAGCTTGCCGTGGCAGCGGCCGGCGAGGCGCCAAAACCGAATAGAATTAGGATAAATAATTAATATGGTAAGTGGGAAATACGTTAAGGAAATAAAACATTATGTGGAAAAAAAAAACATCCATATGATGTTAGGAAAACAAAAGATAGGTCATAAGAGTGTTAGTTAATAATCATTATGACAAAAAACGTTAGGGAAATCAATAATAGGTTAAAAACGTTAGAGATTCAGATATAGATCCGTATTCTAATGAAGTTCACCCCATAACGGGGTTAAAAATTACGCGGACGAAGTCGCGGGCAAAAGCTAGTTCTATACATAATTAAGGAGAAAGGCAATAATATCTGATGCCTTCGCTGCTATTCCACATTGGAATGAATCAACTATAACAGGATTTAACTCGCGTATTTTATTTTATTGGCTGACGTTACGAAAACTTCAATTCCCATATTAGTAGCACGACTGAGCTAATGATAACCAATGAACCATAAAACGTCAGCTAATAAAGTAAACATGCGAGTTAAATCCGTTTATATTTGTTTCATTTCAATACATAGGTAAAGGTAGTTGTTTTAAATGAATCTTCAGCATTAATTGTACGTAAACCAGTCCGGTAATGGCAGGAAATTCCCCTAAAACCTTAGCACAAAAACTTACTGTCCATTCCTTCCGTCTTCAGAGCAAGATGGCGCCATAAAATTAAGCTATAACTATGAAAGCTTGTTTTTTGCTCCACCCTCTATTACGAGCTACGATAACGGAAACATTCCGTAAAAAATGCATCACATATAAATATACATTGTTGTTGGAGATTTGTTTGTTGCAGTGGCGGATTTACAAATTTCCCGCCAGTAGGCTATTCAATTTTTGCCGCCCCTACTGACCTTATACGAGTCATACGCTAGTTTAGTAAGACAAAGTAAAATTTTTGGGCCAAATTTGCCGCCCCTTAAAATCTGCCGCCCTAGGCTCCAGCCTACTCAGCCTGCTGGTAAATCCGCCACTGGTTTGTTGTCTTAGGATTAAGTGCTATGAGAGATCCATTTTTGAAATGGTTTATGTAGTTATTTGTTTGTACTTGCTGGAATATCGAGCCTTGTGCGTATATCAATCTATAAATATATCTACACTAATATAATAAAGAGGAAAGGTTTGTGTGTTTGTTCAAAAGCTAGTTAAATGATACATTTCTCTTGGTTACGGTAGCATGCTGGAAAGGCTCGGCAAATTTCAATAGGTAGGTAATTCTTTTTTGTACTGTTTGCTACTATCGGGAGAAGTAAAATTCTTATGTAATAAAAATTTATGCAGTTTTTTTTGTTTTACGACTATCAAAATTAAATGTAAAATGGATTGATTAATGTAGCGCTGCTTTGCCCGGACCATTAGTTTATAATATTCATTATCGGTACTGCATAATAAATCCAAGCTAATTAATTGTTCTTGAGATCTGCCATACTTAAATATTATATTTTCAATTTTATAATTGTATACCTACTCGCTTGTATCGATGTTTCTTCTGTTAAAAAAGCGTAATTGTTTGTAGAGGTCAGAAGTATCTAAATAAAAAATAGTTACTTTATATAATAATTTCTGATGCCTTCGCGGTTATTACACATTTTTTTAACTCGAATAAGATATTTATTTTGTTTGCAAATGTTTCTGATTATTTACAGTTTCCATAATCGTAGCACGACTGAGCTTAAGTCTAAGACTTTAATAAAATACGCGAGTTAAATCCGTTAATGGACGTTTTATTCCAATGTTTACTTTATAGTTACTAGGTAGTATGTGGTAGATATAACGACATTTTTTGGTTATTTAACCTAATGGTTCCCTCATAATGATCTCTTAAACAGATCCTTGAAATGAAGTAATGCCACAAACTGATATTAATTCCGGGGGTCAAACCGACCTCGTTTCTGTTTCTGCTTGTCTTCCCGAATGAGTTTACACAAACCCAAAATGGACAATAGACAAGCCTTTCATATAACTAATTTCAACTCGAAATTCAGTCTCTTGTTGTGAAGATTGTATTTTAAACTTACATTATTAGAACCTACTTCAAAACTTAATAACTTTATGAAGTTTTTTTTTTAAAAATAGTCAATTTCTGGTAAGCCTGACACGGTTAACACCGTACGATGTGAATTTACGTCTAATCTGGGAGTTTTTTTTAGTGCTGGCAAAATGTCATAACGCGCCATTTCATAGTGAAAGCATAGCCATGAAAATGTCATGTTGTCAGCACTAAAAAATCTCCCAGAATAGGCGAAACTACTATATTATATTATTAAGTACTTATCTACTTAAATATTATTAAGTACTTACATGATAAAGATTAATTTATATAAGTATACCTAATATTTTTCTCATTTTTTTTACTTATATTACAGTTTGTATTAAAAAATAACTATACAAATTAATAATAGGTACTTAAGATATGGTAGAGGTAAGTCATGCAATAACTTCTTCAACCTACTTATATTTCCTACGAGTACACACAATTTATTTCAATTTCCCGTACAATTGT
Organism: Polylopha cassiicola; assembly: GCA_038024825.1. Classification (NCBI taxonomy): domain Eukaryota; kingdom Metazoa; phylum Arthropoda; class Insecta; order Lepidoptera; family Tortricidae; genus Polylopha; species Polylopha cassiicola. Next base: position 8,520,988 of record CP149059.1, read on the forward strand.
AATGACTTTAAAGAGCAAATTGCCGTGTTTATAAGTTTAAAGGGAACGACGACAGAATGTTTGCTAGTAAGTTTACGGACCATAAACCGGACAAATGAAATAGTTCTCATCGCGATAGTCTTGTGTAGGGAAGTGACGTAGGTACATTCTCATTTAAACTGATGCGAATGGGAATGGGTACCACTTTGATTTTGGTTTGCTCACTTGGTTTGAAAGCGACCCCAGTCGGGTAAGTAAGTACTTGACTGTTTTTAGGGTTCCGTAAATGTAAAATGGGACTTCACTGTCCGTCCATCTGTTTCTCATGAACCCTGATAGTTAGCCAGTTGACATTTCCACGATGATTTCTGTTGCCGCTATAGCAACAGATAGTAAAGAATAAAATAAATATCTAATGAGGCCCCCATACTTCTTAAATTATTATTATTATTAAGTAGTAAAATAGTAAAGTAGTAAATTATTAAGTAGTAAAGTAGTAAATTACTGTTCAATTTGAAAATGATCTACGGCTTAATAAGGATTGGCTGGGTAAAGAAAACGAAATTCTATTAAGCCCGTCAGTTAGGTTATTAAAAATAATATGACACGTATTTTTTCTTTTCTTAAACTAACAAAAAAATTAAAAGTTAAGTTCTTCTAAGGATTAGGAGTGGAGGCTCGTGACGTCTGTTGAGTTAGCAACATTTAATTTAGTTTAGTAACTAATTTCAAGCCGTATGTGGCAACACTTTCTACTTTTCTTCTCTCTCGATTAAGTGGTGATAAATACACGTTTGTTTCCCAATCAAAATAAAGTTTTATTATAATCGCCGCTCCCGTAAACCAGCCCTAAGATACAAGGCAGCTGCCTGCACATGGTCCTTCAAGGAGTAAAGAAAATTTGGAGTAAGGCGCAAAATATTTTCAATATTTGGAAACCGAAAATCGTGTCAATCAATGAAAAAATCGCCATTTTGTTTCAAACAAGAAGCAACAGAGCTGCTTGACGCTGGGAAGTATAACCCGGCCAGCTCTAGAAGAAACCCGTTGCCACTTCGTGTACGTAAGAGTTTATACCTGCGGAAGCGCAAAGGCAACATTTCATCGCCATTACGAGGTACGAGTGCGAGCGAGACAACAAGTCACGACGCGCGCCGACTTCGGGTGTCAACGGGAAGTATCGACGCCGTCCGTGGATCGCAACATCGAAGCGGCAACGTCGCGATCGCCATTTTATCGACGCTATAGCTGCTTACGACGCCACGTTACGCGCTTCGTTATATTTTAAGTTAAAACTAAGTAATTTTAATTACAATTAAGTTAACCAGTGTAATAATTCTGTTTTACGTGTTTGTCAATCGTGGTTTGTGGAATGGAGGACGAGTTGAAGCGGAAAGTAGCCGAACGCGGTTACGTTAAAGGTACGATCACGCGATTAACAACGTGGATCGAAGATCCCGCTAATTCTTCTCACACAATTTCAACATACATCGCTAAACGCGATCACTTATTAAAAGCATTCAATGAATATGAAACTCGTTGCAAAGAAATTTTATTTTTAAATACCGACGATGTTGAAAAAGTTGAGACCGTTGAAAATAATTACTTTAAAATATTGGCCTTCTTAGATGGGCAGATTAATTCGAAAACACCGCAACCGCCTGCCAATCCACCGATTACGACCACGACTCCGGTAGCTTCAGGTTCAAATGTGTCCCTGCCGGCAATTACTATTAAAACATTTGATGGTAAGTTCACAGACTACGTACCTTTTATAAATATGTTTGAGTCATTAATAGATAAAGATAAAAAACTCGATTCAATTCAAAAATTGTACTATCTGCGTTCGTTTTTAAAGGACGAACCTTTCGATTTAATCAAAAACCTTCCTATAACCTCTGAAAGTTACATAGAAGCATTAACGTTGATAAAATCACGTTACGATAACAAATATAAAATTGTCAATGAACATATAAGCAACATTTTAGATTTAAAAAGTCTCAGTAGGTCTACTGCAAATAATTTACGAGATTTTGTATCGTGTGTTAAACAGCAATTAGCTGCAATAAAAATCCACGAACCCAACGTTAAATTCTGGGATGCTATATTATTATGTATTTTATCTCGCAAACTAGACACGTTCACCGCTCGAACGTATCAACTCGAGCGCAATGCGAGCACAAATCCAACTCTGAACGAGTTTTTGGAGTTTCTGGACGGACGCGCCTTGGCGATGGAGAACGCTGAGCAAGGAACGCACAATCCGACGCATCATGGCACGTCGCAGCAGCGGGGCCCGTCGGAGCAGCGCGGCTACGCGCAGAGTTCAACGAGCAACTACTACAAAGTAGCAGCTCACGTCGCAACAACTCCATCGTGCAGTTATTGTAAGTTGAAAGATCATAAAATATTTATTTGTCAAAAATTTCAATTATTACCAGCACATGAGAGGGTAGCATTTATTACAAATAATGGTATGTGTAAAATATGTCTGGGGAGGCATACACAACGATGTCGTTTCCATTTCAGGTGCTCAGAGTGCAAAGGTATGCACAACACTCTGTTGCACAACAATTCAACTGAAAGCAATGTGCCCACCCCACCTGTCAGCTTGGCAGGCAATATAAATAATAATGTCCTTCTTCCCACAGCAAGAATAAAAGTGATTGGGAAGAGCGGCAAGGAATATCTCATCCGTTGTCTTTTGGACAGCGCATCACAAGTGTCACTGGTGACTTCTAAGGTTGCTAGCATTTTAGGTTTGACACCAAAGGAGAACAACACTAGCATCATTGGCATAACCAATGCAACAAGTAGTGTCAAATATTGTGTTCCAATAGAAGTGCATTCAATGAAAACCCCATTTAAAACAAATGTCACTTGTCACATAGTTGATAAAATAACATGTTCATTACCACAGCAACAGTTTGATGTTAATGCAATAAAAGTACCCGCTCATATTTCATTAGCGGATGAAAAATATAATGTACCAGGTGAAATTCACATGCTAATTGGAGCTGACGTGTTTTTTCAGGCGCTGTTGCCGAGCGAACACCCAACTCAGCTGGAGGTGTCTGCGCAACCGACGGGCTCATCGCAGGCGTCCCGGCGTTCGGAGTCAGCGGCTGATTCTGCGGCCGCGCGGCACAGCAGCGAGCCACGTCTACATGTGATTAATACGGTATTTGGGCATATTATTGGAGGAAGCTTACCTTGTCATATTTCATCACCCACCTGTAATAAAGTTGTATTAAAATGTGAGGTAGGGATTAATGAAACTATTACTCAGTTTTGGGAGACCGAAAAGGTTCCAGAAATATATAATGAAAAAAATTCAGAGCAAAGTCAATGTGAACAAATATTTCAAAGCACTGTCAAGTTAAATAATAATCAGTTTGAAGTAGCCTTACCTTTGAAATTACCTCTTTCTGAGGTCAATGACACATTAGGAGAGTCATTTAAATATGCGCTCAAACGATTTTTGAATTTAGAAAAGAAGTTACATTCCAATCCAGATTTATTTGAACAATATAAACATTTCATTCATGAATACTTATCACTCAATCACGGTAGGTATGTCGACATAGAGGCATATGATTTGAACAAGCATGCAATTTACTTTCTTCCACACCATGCTGTCATGAATGAAAATAGTAAAACCACGAAATTACGCACTGTATTCGATGGTTCAATGTTAACAAATAAAAAGATATCACTTAACGATTTACAACTTAATGGACCAGTGGTTCAGAGAGATTTATTTGATATTATTTTACTTTTTCGATTTGGTAAACACACATTCACTGCAGACATAAAGCGCATGTTTCGTAATGTAAAAGTTAGCCCTGAATATGCTTCTCTTCAAAATATACTTTGGAGAGACAATCCGAATGAAACAATAAAGTGTATTAGATTAGATACAGTGACTTATGGTCTAAAAAGTTCAAGTTATCTAGCCACGCGTTGTCTAGACGAGCTAGCAAATAGGTATGGAGATTCATATCCTCTAGCAGCCTCTATAGTTAAAAATAATATATATGTTGACGATGTGATCTATGCGAATAATGATTTAAAAGCTACTCTTGCTGCAAAAGACCAGTTGTGCAATTTACTACAGTTAGGTAGTTTCCATACTCACAAGTGGTCCTCAAATAATGAGCAAATATTGTCAAATATACCAGCAAGTGAGCAACATTTTGATAGCTTAGATTTACAAAAGGATAACCATAATATGAAAGCATTAGGATTGCATATAAATATTAAAGATGACCATTTCATTATTTCATCTCCAGAGCCATTTGACTCTGCAAAAATAACTAAAAAGACTATATTGAGCTATATAGGTAGATTCTATGACCCAATGGGCTTTGTAAGTCCAATTATAGTTACAGCAAAGGCTATCATGCAAAAGTTATGGATGTCAAACACTAACTGGAACGAAAGTCCGCCCTCTAGTGTTGAACAGGAGTGGCTCCAGTTCGTAGGTGATTTGGCTATAATGAAACCTATCTTATTAAATAGAAATATAGACATTTCAGATGCTCATACAGTACAGCTGATCGGGTTCGCCGACGCGTCCAGTACGACGGCCTACGGTTGCTGCGTGTACCTGCGAGTGACGACTAAAACAGGTACAACGAATACATATTTACTCTGTTCCAAATCAAGAATTAACCCTGTGCAAATGAAAGGTATGACGGTACCTAGGCTAGAATTGAATGCTGCACTTCTTCTTTCAAAACTAATATTAAAAACGTATAATACTCTCAAGCTTAAAATCGATATTAAAGATGTATATTTATTCAGCGATTCACAAATCGTTCTTGCATGGCTAAAAACGGAAATAACTAAGTTACAAGCATACGTAGGGAACAGAGTGAATGTGATTCGCGAAAACACAAATAGATGGCGCTGGCTGTACGTCAACACATCCGAGAACCCTGCAGATTTAATAAGCAGAGGTGTCCAGCCTGGAGAGCTGAGCAGCAACGAGCTGTGGTGGCGAGGCCCACGGTTTCTACATAACAGTGAGTACGATTTTAGTTGCCATGATGTCAACATACCACTGGACCTACCTGAGGTCGTCAAACCCTGCTTAGCGTTCTCCAGCAATATGACGTGTGTACGCTTAAATGCACTTGACTATATATTTGAACGCTTATATAAGTATTCCGACATTAACAAAATCTGTAGATTGTTTGCATACATACTGAGATTTCTTAACAATACTAATAAAAAGAAAGATAAAATAAATACAAAATATTTGTGCACTGCGGAATTAAAAGCATCGCTTATGTTAATCGTTAAATATGAACAATATAAATATTTTCAATCTGAGATTGCTTGTTTAAGTAAAGGCGATAAATTAAAAGGAAATTTAACAAACTTGCATCCCTTCCTTGATGAGTTAGGGCTCTTACGCGTAGGTGGTAGGTTGCATCACGCTGATATTGCGTACGATCGAAAGCACCCCGTTATATTACCTAAAGCTTCATATATAACTACTTTACTTATCAGATGTGAACATGAAAGGTTACTGCACGCAGGACCAAAGCTTTTGCTTGCTAATTTGAATCAAAGGTTTTGGATTGTAAATGGCTTGTCAGAGATTAAAAAAATAACTCATAAATGTGTAACTTGTTTTAGACAAAAGGCCACTGTGGCCAAACAGCTGATGGGCTCCCTGCCGGCAAGTCGAGTTACTGTGGCTAGTCGGCCGTTCGAGAGAATCGGGATGGATTTCGCTGGGCCAATAGATGTGAAGCTCTCACGCGTGAGGAGGTCCGTTATCGGTAAAGGTTATATCTGCGTATTCGTTTGCTTTGCTACGAAAGCTATTCATCTTGAATTAGCATCAGATTTGACCACCGAGACTTTCTTAGCGTGCTTGAGGAGAATGATCTCACGAAGAGGGCTGCCCACTGAAATTCATTGCGATAACGCGAGTACATTTAACTGTGCAAGGAGTCAATTAGCCGAATTGTATTCGCTGCAATCTTCCCAGGCGCACCAAGATAAGGTTCATGAATTTACAGCGCAAAAAGGTATACAATTTCACCAAATTCCTGCTTATACGCCAACCCAAGGTGGCCTCTGGGAAAATTCAGTTGGAAAATGTAAATATTATTTAAAAAGAGTATTGCAAAAAACTGTGTTAACCTATGAACAACTTAATACTGTTTTAAACGAAATAGAAGCGGTCCTTAACTCGCGGCCGTTGTTACCATTATCTACAGACCCCACTGATTATTGTTATTTAACTCCAGGTCATTTTATTATAGGTAATGCATTAACTATGTACCCTGAAAAAGATGTAAGCGAAACGCCACAAAATAGACTTAAATTTTGGCAATTATGTACTAATTTGAAACAGAATTTCTGGCGCATCTGGCATAAATACTATTTAAATACATTGCAAAATAGACCAAAGTGGCTATTTGATGAGGTTAATGTTAAATTAGGTAGCTTAGTAATTCTTAAAGAAGATAACATGCCCTGTATGTCCTGGCCAATGGCGAGGATCACAAAACTGTTTCCCGGCCATGATGGCAAAGTTAGAGCCGTTGAAGTGCAAACGCCTAATAGGAGGTCTCACACTCGTGGAATTAATAAAATTTGTATACTACCTATTGATTAAATATATACTTATATAAGATATACAAGTAGGTATATAAACATAAGACTCATAATAATAAATACATACTATAGATAACTTGTTATAATTACTGGCTATACCTACCAAATATATTGTAATGTATACTTACCTATACCATTAAAAACTTAATAATAATCTGTAATGTGATTAAGATTAATTAGAACTAAGATTTAATTTCATAATATGTGTATTGATTGCTGTGTAAACAATTGCTGTCTCTTCATTTATTTAATGATACAATTATAAAAGAATTTGTTTAATTTTACATAAGTTACAAATAAGATATATTATGTTTGTTCTTATCTTTGCTTGCGAGGTGGCAGCATGTTGAGTTAGCAACATTTAATTTAGTTTAGTAACTAATTTCAAGCCGTATGTGGCAACACTTTCTACTTTTCTTCTCTCTCGATTTGTGGTGATGAATACACGTAGTTTCCCAATCAAAATAAGTTTTTATTATAATCGCCGCTCCCGTAAACCAGCCCTACGATACAAGGCAGCTGCCTGCACAACGTCACGTTCTGCTACAATTCATACTATAATGTGACGTGTGAGCTCCCAATGCCGAACTTTTGAAGCGCTTATCTATGTAATCCTTTGTTTGTTTCAGAAGAGAAAAAATGCATGTCGAATAATTTTTGGTAATCTATAAAGAAGAAAAAGTCAGTCGTCTTGCCTATTAAATAAAATTTCTAAACATCGACATTCTATGAGAAACATTATGACATTTGTTACATCCCTGCTGTCGAGGACTCGAGGTACTTTGTTTAAATTGCACAGTTATAAATGTAGGGTAAGATAAAAAGAGAACACAATACCATAAACACACAGCTTTGTTTTTTGTTATTGTCATCTTAATTTATTTTATTTATAGGTACCTGCTGCACCAAGGTAAGCATTTCGTACAGATATATATAAAAGGAGAAGCTGACTTCATAACTGATATATTTAGTCTTTATGCAGTGCAAGCCTTTATGGATATACTAGCTTCTGCCCGCGACTTCGTCTGCGTATGATTAGTATTTTACACTATATCGTTATAAAATATAGCCTATATGTTATTCTGATGTATAAGCTATATTGTGGTAAAGTTTCATTCAAATCCATTCAGTAGTTTTTACGTGAAAGAGTAACAAACATCCATACATCCATACATCCATACATACAAACTTTCGCCTTTATAATAGTAGTAGGATTCCTTGATTTCACGGTGTCAAAAGCTCTACTTTTTACAGGTCACAGGTTTAGACATCTAGCAGACACGATCGTATAGCGGCCCCGCCGGCGGGGTCAAACACGTGTACGTACCGGCATTACCCGCAGGAACACTCTTCATTGCACAAGGCACAAGGGTTTTTAACCCTAACTTACCAGATTTGACGCATCTCTTCTGGTCACCTATAATCCGGTTTGCAGTAAAGCCTGCAGACCAGTATTCAGTTAGAAACAATAGAAAGTATAAAAGGTGTATCTAAATGTCCCACGAACTGTTACCTACTCCCGCGTGGTCCCGATTTTTCATTGCTCCCTGCTCTCGGGAAATTGCCTGGCCATACAATCTTCTCTGTGTCTCAGGGATGCTGTGTCAAAATTATTCTGCCTTAGTCTGAGATAAATAGGCGACAGCCTCTTCAGAATCTTGATTGAGACAATGTGTGGGAAATTCTGGATGGTGCCTCCTTAATAGATTGTGTTAGGCGGCGCTGTTATTACATGTATACGTGCGTAATAACAATTTTATTTGAGTGTCTAAAATACTTGTGATTAAATTTGGTAAAAATCATGCTAATCAAGTCTGACTAGGATGTTGGTCCATAATATCTATATAAATAAAAATGAATTGGTGTTCGTTAGTCTGGCTAAAACTCAAGAACGGCTGATATAAAGATTTCATAAGCAATATTTGTAAGTGAGTTCTACAACAGTATCTACAATATACTCGTATATAACCTACCTATATAAAACTAAATTGACTGACTGATTCATAGCTGAGACCAGTAGGATTTTCTCAGGAAATTCATTGTAAGAGCCAAGTTTGGTCACCCACGTACGTAGTTCCTATTAACTAGTTGCTATCCCTTACTTATATATTGGTAACAATACTCTTATTAATACCGCCGTCTTGTACATAGTACCAAATTAGTTTTCAAACGGGGCCTTCATTTATGAAGTACAGTCCATGTGTAAACGATGTGATCACTGCTTAGTTAATAGGGATTCCAAAACTATAAAACTGTATTGGAATGAAACAATTATAAGAGATTCAACTAGCATATTTTATTTTATTTGCTGACGTTTCAAAAACTTTACAGTTTCAAAGTTAAAACTTAATAACACGAATAAAGATTATGTACACGCCTTTGACAAAACGTTTACGTAAATAAATAACTCACGCTACCCTTTCCTTAAAAACGACCTTTCTCTAAATGTGACACTTCCTCTTCTCAAACCGATCAAACAAAAGTTAGTCGCTTTATAAAAATATTTTTTTTTTTTGAAAGTAAAATAGACATAATCTTCCTATCTCTGTCTTTTGCCTATTTTGGCCATTTTTAGAAAGAAACAGTATTATCGCACTGTTGGTAATCCATTTTGTAACAAAAACTCAATTTTTACTTTTTTTGAGTTAACCCCTTTTTTATTAAGGGTGCGTTATGACTGCAGGCCTTTAGTCCTTTTTATCCATAATTATGGGTACTCACTTTGGAACAAAATATATTTTTTTATTTTAATTTTGATGGTTAGGTACATATACGGGTAATTTTAAAATTTTGCACCGGTTAACTGTCAATTTTCTTAACTTTTTGGAGCCTCATTGATTCTAACAAATTTTATATACGATTCATAGTGTAATATTCGTATAAGTAATTGTTTTATCACCAACTATCGGTTCGCCCCGGCTTCGCACGGATCCAAATTATTTTTAATGTAATAATATAGCCTGTCACTCGGGAATAGTGTGGCTTGCCAACAGTGAAAGATTTTTCAAATCAGTCCAGTCGTTTCGGAGCCTATTCAATCCTAACAAACAAACCTTTCCCTGTTTATTGATTAAGTTAGTATAGATAAACTATACTAATCTATACTCTATACTAATATAATAAAGAGGATTGTTTGTTTGGATTGAATAGGCTCCAATAACACTGGACGATTTGAAAAATATTTCACTGTTGGGAAGCTAAATTGTTCGTGAATGACATAAACTATATTAAATTTTGAAAAAAATAGGGGTCCGTGCGAAGCCAGGGTGGGCCACTAGTCATTAATAATACATATATAATTTTCATTAGGAAAATTTATATAGTTTATTTTGGTTTGTAGCATTCAGCATTTCGCTAAAACTTTGCTTTTCCTCAGGAATGAAATAAGTCGGACAAAAAATCTTTCAACTAAATCCGTGAGCGTGGGACTTGCACGCTTCGAATTAATTTATTTACCCGACTTTCGGCCCTTTTAGCACTCAAAGATTTCTACCAAATCAAATGGGAATCCAGAGAGAGGAAACAAGAGTAACGCATGGGTAAGGTAATCAACTAATTGTGTGCTGAAACTTACTTATATAACAGGGCAATCTTTTGTATGTAAATGTTAATAAATTAAAATTAGATTTTTTAAAAACTACCGATTTTCATGATAAAGGTATATTTTCGTAGTCTGACGATTAGACAAACGGGTCTGTAATTTATTACCTTATAATATACTAGCTGTGCCCGCGACTTCGTCCCCGTGGAATAGTAATTCTTCATAAGGCTTCATATTTTCGCCGTTTTTTTACACATTTTCCACTATTTCTTCGCTCCTATTGGTCGCAGCGTGATGTTATATAGCCTAAAGCCTTCCTCGATAAATGGTCTATCCAACAAAAAAATAATTTTAGAATTCGAACCAGTAGTTCCTGAGATTAGCGCGTTCAAACAAACAAACAAAATAACAAACAAACTCTTCAGCTTTATAATATTAGTACCTATAGATTGTTTTCCGAAGAAAATCTTTTTTCACCCAATTTGTATGAAACAACGTGATTCCTTCAACTTTGAATAAACTTTAACAGAATTTATGTATGACGTGTTTTATATTTTTTTAATAACTTGTCTTCACACGGGTGCTAAAAGCCTTCCTCTTCAAAATCCGTTGGGTAGTTTCAAAGATTTAAGCATACATAGGGATGAACAGACAGTGATAGCGACTTTGTTTTTTACTATATAGTGATAATTCACCCCCTAATGGGGTTAAGAAATTGGTACACAGACGATGTCGCGGGCAAAAGCTAGTATAATAATAATATTCTAGAATAATTAAGCTATGCAATATATGCCTAGATATCGCACCCCTAGATCTAAGGGGAGCTAACTCAAAAAAAGTAACTTTTTCGGGAGAGGCCAAATTGTTGTAAGGAATCGGATCCTTTTTTTTAGGGTGTGTTTAATTAAAATCTTCATATTTTTGAGTTAGGTCCCTTTAGATTTAGGTGTGCGATATGTGTGTGTAAGTGAAATGAAAACCATCTTGTTCAATCTTTACACGTAGGTACTTGAGTAAGCATAATCGTTTCAAAACGGTCGAGACGTGTGTCTGACGCGGGTGATTGATACACCGACGAACCGACCTAAGCATACTGGATGTTGAACAGGTAAATAACATAATTTAAATTTATTTAGGCTACTATTAAGCAAGGTTCCAACGTAAGCCAATAAAATACGCGAGTTAAATCCTTTTATAGTTGTGTCTTTCCAATAATTATTATCACCTTATTATGTAATCATTGGATCCATCCATCAAACAAATGTTCATTCAAGTATTACGTAAGCACTATATAAGGGAGGAGGGTAATCTTTGCTTTGCTTATACAAGACATACAAGACAAGACGAGGGGTCTAGATGATGGCCAGTAGTTATTTACTTTTTTACACAAATGGAAATTCACACATTGTCTGTATTTGGAAACAATATGATTTTATTTCCAGTAGGGGGAATTGTAACAAATCTGCCCACGTAATAACGACCTCTAATATTTTATTAAATAGACACTAAAAATATTTTACATCTTACAATAATCGAGAAATAATAAATACGGCCGCAGAATTATTTTTTGGCCACTTGGTCAAACTTCTCAATAAATAACTAAGCATCGGGAAAATGAGATAGCCTCTAATGAAGTAATTCATCTTCTTTACAACGCCAACTAAAAATCTTAAAGAAAGCGTCAAGGCAAAATCAACAATTATTTTTACTTGTCCTACTGATTTATACATTACCAACTAATTTACTAACTCGGCCACGAAATTTGTGACTCGTCACCAAAAGTCCTCTAACCGCTACCAGAAAAGCCAGAAAAGTGGGTTAGGTTAGGTTAGAACTGCGACCCTCTACAAAATAAAAAACTGTCTATAAAACTTTTATATTATAATAATCAGAATATTTAATGCAATCGTACCTATATCGTAAAGCTTTTGGGTAACATTATATATTATTATAATGGGATTACATCTCATAATTATTGTATCCTTATGACACAATCATTATTTTGCCTCTTCACTCTCGATGCCGCCCGGGACGACGGGAGGGCAGATGCAGCGTCGACATAGCATAACCATTACAGTACATAATATAATATTATGTTATCATTATTTCTTCTCCCTTCTCTCGAAATATACCTACCTATATTATATATATTATATCCAAAATCCCTATTTTGGTGCCATATATTAATATTTTAGATGTTAACTATTTGAATGCATCCCATAAATTTAGATGCTAAAAAATAATCACCATGCTGAGTTATATTTACTGTGGCCTACATAGAAGGTAACTAGTGGCTGAGATACAATTATTCAGACGCGCGTTGGTTGTGGCCCACTTAGTAATTTAGAAGGTAACTTATATTTTCTGAAGCGAATAATGCTATTAAAAAGAAGCTTGTTTAATTAGTACCCACAATAATCTAGCAGCGCTTCAGAGGCCCTAGACAAGTCAGTAGACCAATCGATAATAGCAACCGAACGATACTATTGCAAGATTGAAAAACTGACCACGTTTTCCAATTACATTTCGTTCAGCTGCTATTATCGATTATCACTACAGGAGTGAAGATCATTTAAAAGACAAACTGTCAACTTGTCATATAAGTCCTAACGTATCTAACTAACGGTTATGGAGAACCTGGAGTAAGCTAAAGGTGGGGTAGGCACAAAAGGGTCGAAGTGCATCCGAAAGGACCCCACCAATAAGATAAGATGAGACTAACGTATCTGACATTTCTTGTCTACATAGGGATAGATTTTATTTTATTTTCTCAGGAACCGCTTCGCACGTACCCAACAAAAGTGCAAAACTTCAAACAGATTTACCAACTGAATACGAAATCACGACTCGAGTTCAAACTTCACATCCAGAGCCACTACATCTCAACAGCACTCGTTCAGCGAATTAGCCAAGATTCTGGATTAATCATCCAACAAATCGAGTGAACAATGGGAACCATTAGCAGTGCAGTGGTTTCCGTTGTAGGCGGATTAAGATTTTCCTGTATTAAGGTTGCTTAGGATACGCATTAAAGCCAAATCGGGATGAAAGGTTGCCGAAATTGTATGAGAACGTAGGTACCATGGAATAAACAGCTGCGTCGGATTTTACGTATTCATTTTGTGCTGACGTTGAATGAATGTGCAATAATTTGAAGGTATCTGAAATTGTTATATAAGATTGTACTTTATTTAAAAATAAATCTTCTCTACATTTGCATGAGTACTTATAAGATCTTTCAACAAAATCATTTAAATTAATTTAAGTTTATAGCTTTGCTTATTTTGGGACTAGATCAGTGATCTAGATTCTAGATCATATTTTGAAATGTTCTACGTTTTATTATTATTTTATTAGTATTAAAATACTATTACATAATTCATTATTTTATACTTATTATCTACCTACTAAGCAATTATCACTTTATCTTATTAACAGCATTTATAAATACGTACCTACTCTTAATGCTATCAGTAAATAGTAAAAAGAAAGTTACTTCAGAAAGAATTCAAAGCTTCTTTGGCCTAGACTGACGTATACTTAACTATAATTTACTATCTACAAGTTAAGTTTATTGCAGAAATAGTATTCAGTGACTTGCAAAACGTCTAGTGCCTCTCTACGAAGCACAAGTAACGCCGACGTAGCAAAAGCGTTAAAATGAAAATACCTCACCGCTCCGTCTATATTAAAGTCACGGGAACTGTACTAGCGCAGATAGAAAACAGGTCGGAGGTGATCTTGGACAGTGAAAAATGTTCCACATAGTATTAACTAGCCGTGCCCCGCAGGTCTGCCTGTGTAGAATTTAATTATGTCGCGGAATATGGATAAAAAAAAGCGAAGTTATTTGAGTGGTCCCATCTACCTGTAATAATGATTTATCGTAGTTAGTTTAGAGATTTTGCCATGAAAGGGTAATAGTGTCGCTTTCACGTTTTAAATTTCAGTAAGGTTTCGCTTTAGCAGGTGTGTGCATTGGGGGGAGAGGAGAGGGAGGCACTCTAGACATTATGTGCATGTAAGGAATACATTTCCATGCTTTTTACAGATACTACTATTTATATAAATAAATGAAACTGTATTCTATTTCGCTAGGCTAAAGGCGGACTTAAAGCTTAAAATATTCTCTACAAGTCAACCGTTGAGTCGTTTTTTAATATAAAGCGTAGGTACTGTATTATTATGAGGAATAAGTATGAAACATCATAATGTGAAATGATTTTCAAAAACCGATCCTAAATACCTTTTTGCGCGATTAGAATGTAAGCATTTATGGGGAAAAATCAATCTGTCTGGCTCCGTTCTGTAATTGATTGCCTGAGTCCAGAAATAGTATCTAAAATTATCAGTAAGTATATTATATTCAAATATCCCTAAGGTTTATATAAAAGGGATATATCGATATCAAGATCAAATTACTATACTATTAATAGGTTCAACGTCTATTAATATACGAGTTATAGTAACTAATGACCTGCGGCCATCTTGCCGTGGCGGCCATTTTGTACTGAAATATCAGTACGATTCAAAATGGCCGCCTAGCCACAGATTCTAACCAGCCCTTAACACCTGTCATTTTCAATCTATTTTATTCAGTAACGTATTTATTTTCTATTTCGACTTCAATATTCGAACTAGGAAATATTAAAATAAATATTCCTTTAACCGTTTCCTACGAATCCCGGCTTCAAACCATTCAACTCTACGCTAATACCTCGAGACTTACAATGAATTTAATCAGAACAAAATGGGTTAAGAAGGGTATAAAGTACCTTCCACTGGTAATCGTCTTATGAACTACGCAACTATGGGGCTATGCGGGGTAACTGAAACCGCCCAGCTATGTTCTCGGTGTAACTGTATACAGCTTTATTATTGAAGCAATAAGGATCTTGACAACCAAAGATAAAACATTTCAACTCGCATAAACCCCCTCTGTCAAAGTTTTGCGGGAATCGTTCCTTTTCGCTATGGATTGCCAGCGATTTTCTTTTGAGCTTTTTGAAAAGAAATCGTTTTGGAAAATACGCTTACTTATTTTTATGTCCACATTTTACATTCATTAGAGGGAGGATATAAGGTTAAATTTTAAATCGAAAGTTTAAAATATTTTTTAGTTAGTTATTAGCTGATTTTTTCTGTAAATTTAATAAAAAAAAGTGTATTTAAATACTAAAATTATCAATTTAATTACATTGCCATTCCGGGCATTAATTACACAGACCGGACAATATGAATAATAACCAGGCCGCCCAAGTAGTCTGGCACAGCAACATCATATAACAAAACGTTTATTTACTATAGCCATCTTTTCCTATGATACGTATTTTCCGGTTAACCGGTCTTCAATATTCGTCAAACCGTGAACCAGTATTCGAACGAGCGCAAACTTTTGACAACAGTGAACTTCAGAAGATCCTATCCACTTTTTCGGGTTTTCTCGATGAAAAATGATTACGCTAACTTTATAAATAACCGTTTTATTTGCGAAGGAATTGGACTGTACATCGTATTTTAGGATAAAACAATAACTGATTGGAATGAAACAATGAAAACGGACTTAACTCGCGTATTTTCATAATTTATTACACATTGGAATGCAATCGTGTATTTTTTTTTAGTGTTAGAATATCGTCAGCTCACTCATGCTACGAACATGGGAACTGTAAAGTTTTCGATACGTCAGCATTTTTTAATTTTAATAATTTCTTAATTTCCTCCTTGTCCATACTCCCTGGGAGAGGGGAAGTGTTTTAGCAGAACTCAGCAGGTCCTCATTTCTAGTTCTAAGATCAAGTTATAAACAAAGTTTCAAAGCGGTAATAATTTTGCCGCCAAAATATAATAATCGCACACCTAGATCTAAAGAGAGCTAACTCAAAAACTTTAAGTTTTGAGTTATGCACACTATTAAATTCCTTACAGCACGACCTACCTACCACTAAAACAAATTTAAGCTAATTCTTCTAGCATAAATCTGTTCACGTATTTGTATAAGTACGCAGGATTTCTATAGACATACCAATTATTTTTTTCCCTCCCCTGAAAAAAATACTTTTTTGAGTTAGCTCTCTTTAGATCTAGGTGTGCGAATTATTTCCTGTACTACCAGCGAACTACAGTAATTAAGTTAATATTGTCGGTAACACGTCAAATTAATAACAATTAACTAACCTAATTACATAACTATGCACCTAATCAACTAGAGAAACGTAGTACGAGCATTATACTGTACAAACAGACATACCCATTTATCATATCTGATGACGTCACGCCATAAATGTCAAGATACGTCTAAGTACACTAACAAACTAAAGCACGGATGTTCAATAGAAAAAGCACCTCAATAATATACCTTAATACGTGGAATTAAAGTTTACTATTTGTCTAAACTAATGTAACGAATTGAATTTGTATACTGGTAAGGTGTAAGTAGGGTATCCAGAAGTAATAATTAATGGAGACATATTTGAAATCATTGTCTTTGATATATATTGTAATGTGATTGTCTTTGTCAAGTGTGATGAAAGATTTGATGATGATATTAGTTGGAAAGAAACAATTTTAAATGGATTTAACTCGCGTATTTAATTTTATTAGCCGACGTTTCGGAGCCTTAAAAGATTTCATAATCGTAGCACGACTGAGCTGACAATAGTTTTATGCTGAAGGTAATGACACTATTACTTCCTAAATGGTACCTTAAGGTAAAATTAGTATTTAAGTACCTGCTAAAGTACTTTCGACACTATTTTTATATATAAGTAAGTAGTTCTTTTTGTATTAAATGTCCCAATCGGCGGATTTTTCTGATAGGTTTGTTTTGATAAAAAAATATTCCACGGATTCGCAACCAAATATTTTGTTGATATTTTAGTACTGAGGTATTTTTTTGAGTGCATTTTTTAGCTATACAGCATTTCTGGGAATAACAATTCTGAAAGCCGGATCGTGTTTGAAAAAAATGAGAAATATATTCAGTTACAATTGTGGTTGTTGTGTTGTGGTTTTCCTTACTTTTGGAAATATAAACCATAACAGTACCTACTATTGTACTACTTTTTCTCATGTACTAATTGGGTACTAGTTAGGTAGGTACTATATGCGTCATAAAATCTTAAAAATATTACGTGTGCGCCATTTCTAAAAATAATTGATAGAATCTATACTAATATTATAATGAGGGAAACTTTGTTTGGTTGTAATGAATAGACTCAAAAACTAATGGACTGATTTTAATAATTCTTTCACTGTTGGGAAGCTACGTTCACCCTTAGTAACAGAGGCTATAAATATTTTGCAAAAAATTAGGGATTCGTGCGTAGCCGGGGCGAGCCGCTAGTATACTATATTTATATATACATATATAAAGCAAAAATAAAGAGAAAATCAACAATAAAATATAATACCTCGATACATCCTACAGATATCATTTCCTTGTTTTGGTTCTATTATTATTATTTACTATTTTTTGTGTCTTTCATCTCGAAAGGGATTATATTTCATGATATCTTTGTGAGAACACACAATAGTATTGTATATCATAATATATTGTTATCAAATGTTTATTTTTTTCTGTTTCACCATATGACTATAAAAAAAAATATGCTCAGGAGATTAATTTACTTGTTTTAAAAAAGTACCAAAAAGCATTTAAGAGACGGTAGATTTGATAGCAAAGTAAAGTACCTTCATAGCGAAATAAATTTATCTTATTATATTTTATTTTATACCCTCACAAATAAGATAATATCTTATATCATTGCAGAGTTATTCCAACAAAAACATCAAAACGCTTTTACCAAATCAGGACCTGGCAATAAAGTATTCACATTCAAGCGCTATTTTCAAACATATAAGTTAATATCTGAATAATATTTTGTTTCAGATAAACTTAATATGGACCGTGTTTAACATTAGTGTGTCAACCCACAAAAAATCGGGTTTTGAGTTATGAATGCAGTTTTATTAAATAGATCATGAGGAATACAGCAGTGAAATCCATTTTTTTTAAAAAAAATCGTAGAATATTCTAGAGCACAAAATTGGTTATTGCTTTTTTCCTATGTCAGATTTGTATTTTTGCATTAATGTGTTAAGCCACATATAACACATTATTGCTTATTTCCCATGTCAGATTTGTATTTTTGCATTAATGTGTTAAGCCATATACCTATCACATTAATGCAAAATTCTAATTTGTTGTTTTAAAACGAATAGGTACCTATACATATTATGCACTAATTTTTAGAAAATGTAATAAAATAAACAACTAACGCATTAAAACTTTAATGTAAATACTTATTTATTTAAAGTTTTTATTGTTGTATAACATGTATCAAATAACATTATAAGTTCTGTTAAAAATGAGAAATAGGTACAAGTTAACACTAACTTATTTTTTTATTACTTATTATTATTTTTATCATATTAAATAAAATATTTTAGGGTTCCGTATCTAAAAGGAATAAAAATTAACCCTTACAGGATTACTTTGTTGTCTGTGTGATCCTTTACCTCAGTAACGCGTGGAGGTAGGTATCAAACGAAAATTCATAGTAATATCAAATACTCAGGACTACCGTCCCTTGAAATTGTAACATAATTACAAAAAATCGCCGACGCAATCAAAAGAGCCGCCGTTTATGCATAGATACAAACGTCATTAGATTTAAACGTGTGTGATAAAAATTAGAATATTATAATAAATAATAATATTAAAGAATGTACGAATTGTCGCCACAATTTATCAACTCTTCGAAAAATGGTTTTTAGGTGGTTTATTAACTTTTTAGGTACGGAAGTATATATTATTGGTTTAATTCAATATGATAAAATAATAATAATAAATCAATTTGGTTGAGCTTTTAAGTAATTGAAATAATATAAGTGTTAACTTGTTGTACCTATTTCTCATTTTTAGCAGAACTTGTAATGTTATTTAAAACATGTTATAACAATAAAAACTAAATAAATAAGTACTTAAATTAAAGTTTTAATACGTTAGTTGTTTATTATTTTACATTTTCAAAAAAATAGTGTAAAATATATTCATTATAAAAGAAAAAATTAGAATTTTGCATAGTGTTATGTGGCTTAGCACATAAATGCTAAATGTAATAAACCTTATAGCCGATAAGCATTAACCATTTTTCTGCATTTTCTATTTAATTATGAATTTATTGAAATAAATACATTTATATCCTTAATCTAGGCACTTCAACAAAAAAAATGATACCACATAACAATATTTTTTTGCTTAAAATAAGCGGAAAAAGAAGAATGTTCTCAAAAAACTTTAAGCGCCGATATCTCAAAACTAGCTTGGTGTGGGTTGAAACACTAATGCTAAACACGGACCATATAATATTTCCTTATTTTCGGATTCGTCTTTATTTTACCTATTTATTATTTTTAACCTTACTGTTTTAGAGATAAATAAGCAACTTCATCGAGGCTCGGCTAGTTTTTTTTACAGATGGGATTTCACTTCTTTTCGTAGAAATGTAGCCATATTGTTGTTTTTTATTAAATTTTGTTTTTTTTTCTTGTTTAGTTAGTGATAAGGTTTAATTATACCATTGAAATGTATATCTATCTCTTGTTCAACAAACAAAACGTAACAAAGATAAGTGCTTCTAGTTCAATCCGGAAGTGGGGGCTCGTGACGTCACTTTATGGTACAATTTATACCATCTCTGTCATTTCTTGTTTTATTGACAAAATAAAAAATACGTGTTTAATTATTTTTTTGTTATCTATTTGATGGACAAAGAAAAAAAACTTATCTTTTCTATTATCCGTCGGACAACAGTGGTTAAAATTGGATAACTAAAGTACTAAAGTATGTTTTATGGTTTTAGATCGCACATTTGTTTTATGCAAACGTTTCGAGAATTTCACAATTTACATATTCGTAGACCGAGTTGATAGTGACGAAAGTAATTGGTATATTGATAACTATAAAACTTAAAATTATTCGTGGTCCTTATATCATTAGCGGCGTGGTCACCTTACAGCAGTGTGTGTTAACTTTGAGGAATTTATGTGACAAGCACTGGTACGTGTGGTGTTACGAATTAATTACTCTGTTAGCGGCCTGTGGTTAATTAACGGGAGTAAAACAATACTTTCCACGGCGGGCATTAGGTTCAAGTTTACCAAAAAACGGGTTAACGATGTATTTTGATTAATTATTTTTTAAGTTAATCTTCAATATCGTTAAAGGATCTTTTTCGGCTTCTCTTAAGCGGGATCATTAAAATTTTTCTAACTGATGTTGGAAACGACGTCCTTGTCGTCTCAAATTATATGTAACAAGCGGCTCGCCCCGGTTTCGCCCGGATATATATTTTTTTAAATATAACTAGCGGACCGGACAGTTGTCCTGTCCCAAAAAATTTCATCAAAATCGGTCCAGTCGTTTAGGAGGAGTTCAAGCCTATGTCAGTCGGGAATAGTAGTATAAAAAAAGGATTCGTGCGAAGCCGGGGCGGGCCGCTAGTAGACTTATAAAAGAACATGGCCGATTATAAAAGTCGCACAAAATTATTTTTTAAACACATTTCTTTATAAACACGTAATTTAAATTCAGATAAAGAAATTTAGGCTTAAGAATATTGCCTCGCAATTTTATGCTAAGTGAAATGAGTTTTTATAAATATTTTTAGTCGAATAAGCACGCAATTGTCGCTGATTGAATAGAAATATGAAAAAATACTTTAAAACATAAGAAATATTTTCTTTGAGGTTTAAATATTCTAAAATCAAGCATTAAAGAATATTCAGAAAACACGTAATTAGTTTGATGTGTTTAAATTTTATAGCTGGAATAAAACGATTTTGATTTTTTCTTATTTTCTTATTGCTTTTATTTTTTTATGATTTGGCATTTAAAAATACACGCAACTCTAAATTTTCACCCTTCTACCATCAACCTCTATTATTTAATAATAAAAAAAAACACGATACGATGTACTCTGGGTCAACTATTTATTTAACAATAATATCCTTGGATTATTAACACTAAGCTATCCAATTAATGACATATTAATTTTTCAAAACTCAGGTAAAAATTGTTCATGTTCTAAGCATCATTAACATCTGCCCCTAACAGAATTCGAACCGCAACCAGTTTCTTAGTTAGCGGCGACCACAAGACCGTTTCAATTTGCTGTCTTGTTTATAAAATATACATATAACTAACTAGCTTCTTTCGCGTTAGACTACTTTAGCGTTAGACTTTAGCGTTAGACTATTGTCAGCTCAGTCGTGCTACGATTATGGAAACTGTAAAGAATCCGAAACGTCAGCTAATAAAATAAAATAAAAATACGCGAGTTAAATCCGTTAATAGTTGTTTCATTCCAATAACTAGCTTCTGCTAGTGACTTTGTCTGCGCCCGATAGCCACTCTTTTAACCACCATTTCATTTCCTTAGGTCGTGAATATTCAAAAATACGCATTTCTTTTCAATGACCTCTGTAGAACTTTCATTCTTATTTTTATTCGAATAACTTCATAAACGGCAAAGTTTCATACTAACTTTGAACCCCCATTTCACACAGTTAGGGGGTTAATTTACAAAAATCCTTTCTTGGTGTTTTCCTACGCTATAAAAGGAACCACTGTGCAAAATTTCAAGTTACTAACCCTTATAGTTTAGGCCCTGCATACATAAGTCAGTTAGTCGTTCAGTGAGCTTTCGCTTAAATATATTTAGATTAGATATAGTAGTGATATATATTCGTACTTACTACATCGTATTTTATATGAGCACTTGAATCTTTGCTTTTTACCAAACTAGGATTGTACCCTGGCCGTGTGCCAGCGCCGGCCCGGTTCATGTTAGCCTCTGCACTAGAAAATTGGAAAAAAAAAATAATCCTTTAACGCTACTAACATCAGTTCATAAATAAATGTAGCTATGTACAAACGACGCAGTCTGAAGAAAGTCTTCGACCAGCCTACGATGAGCTGTCGAGTATATATTTTGTCGACATAATATTAAGAACGTTGTCGATAAGGAATATGTTTGTTACGTTGTCGACATAAGGACATAAGAGACGTCATTGACATGACAGGATTTCTTGTTCACGACAACGTTGCTCATTTTAAACATATCACTGCGAGAATAAGACGACATCGACAAGATGTCGATATCGATTAATTTTCGCGGTCGTCTGTATAATATCAGTAATTTCTCCACTTTGACATGAAGAAATGTCGCCATATCGGTATCTATTGCCTTTTAGAAAGTCTTTTACTTAATAAAATATTCTATTAATTAAACAAAAACTATTTTATACCCAGTCATTTTAATTCTTCCTGGTATGATTTTAATAAGGCAACATTTCTTCATCACTGTTTTTCAGTTTACTTACCGATTTATGACAGATGTCCGCGACAATGAACTTGTAATATCCGCATCCAAGCCGCGGATGCCAAACGATCCGCATCCGCAAGAATCCTGCATTAGTGACGATTACCTACCGTTCTGCATTGCTAACTATAAACGCAGTAAGTACATATGAATTTTATACGTATTGGAATGAAACAACTATTAACGGATTTAACTCGCGTATTTTTATTTTATTTTATTTGCTGACGTTTCGGATTCTTTACAGTTTCCATAATCGTAGCATGACTGAGCTGACAAAAGTCTAACGCTAAAGTGATTTATACAGTTATGCAAACTACCTTATATTTAAATTACAAATTTTGAAAAAAAAAAAAATCTACCCTATTCTGAATTATGAAATACTATTGTTACATTTTACGCAAAAAATTTTACTTTTATACATTACAATTAAAACCTAATAGGGGGCGTTACTAGCGCTTCGGAAAGACCATCATTACTGAGAAGAAACGCCGCAAGAAACTCAGTAGAAAGTCATTTTTTAGGACACTTATATATTTACAATTAAAAAATATTATGACATTAAAATTAAAATTATACAAAACCAAAAAATTCAAAAAATTCAATTAAATTAAAAATGAAAACTAAGTCTATGCAGTCTTCTGTCCGCTTAGGATTTGATGAGGTGGACTACTGGATCCCAAGCTGCTGGAACGGAGAAACCATCTTCCCTATTGAAATTCGGGTGTTTTTGAATTTCAATTGCCTCGCGAAGCATCCTAGGTAAGTAACGGACTTCCTTCGCAAGGACCTGGGCTTTATCAAATTGGATAGAGTGGTTGGGTTTATCCATGACATGTTCACAGACTGCAGACTTCCGGAAACGGCGGTGTTTCACATCAGCTATGTGTTCCTTCACACGAGTAGCAATACTTCTCTTTGTTTGCCCTATATAAGAGAGACCACAATCACAGTCCAGCTTGTATACTCCTGCATCTTGTAAGGGAATGTTACATTTTACTGGTCTCAAAAGTTGAGAAATCTTCTTCAGCGGTTTAAAGTATGTTTTGATGGAAACACGCTTCAAGATCTTCTCAATCTTGTCTGTAACTCCTCTCACAAAGGCATCAGAAATTATTAATTTTATACGTACTTACTGCATTTAGCGTTACGGCAGCGTTATATTTTAACACTCCGACCTCTACGTTATATTTTATGCAGAATGTACGAACGTATCGACGTATATCCGAATTTATTGTAATTTTCCCGGTATGATATGGAAATTCCACAGTGAAGGTCAAATTTGTTTCCGATAAAAAAGAAGGAAAGGCAGAAAATATATGATCAAATTGCATTTGTATGAAAATAAGGGTGGAAGTAGGTTGGCAAAATCAGTTTATGCTTACCTGGCTTTTGACGTATAGTTGCATTTACAGTATCAGTTATTATTTATCGGTATCGTATTTATTCATCAACTAGCTGCCCGCCCCGGTTTCGCACGGATCCCTTTTTTATAGTCTATGTCACTCGGGAATAGTGTAGCTTGCCAAAAGTGAAAGAATTTTTGAAATCGGTCCAGCAGTTTTAGAGCCTGTTCAATCCAAACAAACAAACCTTTCCTCTTTATAATATTAGTATAGCGTACCTATAGATAAATAAAAAATATATATTTAAATCTTAGAGGTAAGTAGGTACCTACATTTCTATTTTTTTGCCTGGTACGGTACTTACCAGCCAGATCTGCAGTCCCGTGTTGAGGTATAGTAGGAGAGCTATATGACAAGTTTTCAGCTTGCCTGAAATACCTACCCAAAAATTAGTGTCAGCTCTCGCAATAATCTCCTCATAAAATTATTCTACTACACTATTTTGGAATGAAACAACTACATATTAACGGATTTAACTCGCGTATTTTTATTTTATTTTATTTGCTAACATTTCAGATTCTTTACAGTTTCCATAATCGTAGCACGACTGAGCTGACAATAGTCTAACGCTAAAGTCACTACGATTGAAGTGCTAATAAAATAAAATAAAAATACGCGAGTTAAATCCATTAATAGTTGTTTCATTCCAATGTGTAATAACCGCGAAGGCATCAGAAATTATTATCTACTACACTATTTAAGGAACAAAAGAAACGGTTTGTACAAAACAGGTGTTTCAGGTATAAAAGAAAAGTGGAGATGTTCGATTCAGCTAATTGGCAGCCTCCAATTACTTGGACCGTTTCATTTTATTCTTGTAAAATACTATCTGGTTTTATAGACTTTCTATTGTGTTCAATTGTTTTATTCGAGGTTTCATTAATTTATTGCATTAAAATTATGTTTTAACAAATAAACGACTTAAGTTTTAAATTTGTTAATGCGTTTATTTTAATTGGAACGTATTTTAATTATTATTTGTTAATAGCGTTTACGTTTAAATTTTCATACATTTTAATCATGTTTGCAAAGCAGAACAGTAGTTTCGCTTTTGTAAAATTATTTAGTAGAACTTAGTGACGTCAAGGGCTTCTACTCATGAATTTTGATACTCTTAATTTATTTATATTTTTTGCAAAAAACTTAACAGTATTAAGTGTACAAAAGGCGTACTTAATGCCTTGAAGCATTCTCTGACAGTTAACATAAATTAAAATAGGTAGGTACAATTATACTGAAAAAAAAAACAGTTCCAGGTGGAAACAATTATTAAAAACAAAAAAAGAACCGAACCAAAAAATACTATAGATAACGTAAATTCAATTATAAATATAATTGTCTCTAAAAATGCTTTTGAAATATGCACTTGAAAGCTAGTTTACTGTCTTTATCATGTTTTAAAATCGTTACCACGTCTTTATATTCACCATACGATTTCCAGTTGACTCCACGAACGATGTCCCGCCCTTAACCATCAGCAGGTAAATTGCTCAAACTTTACCCGAGTCGTTCAACTTACAAGCCTCATAAAATGTGAAAGTAAGGAATAATTCTATAAATTGTAAAAGTAAATTATCGGCATGTTCGCTAACATCTAGATCCAATTAAAAAGTTTTCCGCTCAATTCCATTCAAAAGCAACTGCTTGTCGGCTAGTGAATAATTATCCACGTTCATCTGTATTTTTGAACATTATCCCAACTTATAATTACAAGTAAACTACGTGTAATCCGACCAATTTACAGTGCAGATTAAAGTGAAGTTTGTGCCCTGATTTTGGAACTCTTCCAAATTGGCAGCATGCTCCACGATTTGGATACCGCTGAGCTTTGGATTTTTTAAAGCACCCGCAGATTAGGGCTATGTACGGATTGGAAACGTTTTAGGAAATTTCAACAAAATTGAACCAAACAGCTTATAGTTAAGCGAGCTCCGTAGAAAGTCAATAACTTTTTAATTTGACTTCAAATCTGCGTTGACAAAGGTTTACGCTCAATTATATTTTTCACAGAAAAATCGTAACAAGATTGGATCTTTTATCTCGCATTTATCATCGTTACATTAACAATAAGTGCCTATGGTATGCCGAAAAGTTAATAAAGCTGAGACAAAGAAAAGTGACAATGGAGCCTCTCACAATAAAGGTTTTGCCAGAAACCCTTAAACGGAGGAAAACAATACAATGTTTTATTGTATTCGCTCGTTGAATCACAGATATTTTTATCGAGGTCAACCAATTATTCATTTCGAATGAAAATATTCTTTTATCTGTGAGTATCGAAAACGTTCACTAAATTCTCACATCTAGCGACCGTAGACTGAAAAAGTTTTCATGTTTCCCCTAACGCCTTAAGGTAAAAATTTTCAGCCTTCAAAAGTTTTTATACTGTACCCGCTATGAGAGCACTTAAGTAATATTTTGGTATAATTATACGTAGAAGCATATTACCTCGAATGACGCTTACTAATATTTATAGGTACAATTACGTAAGTATTTTTAAAGTAAATTATACCTGCAGTAATATTTTATAGATCTAATTTTATTTTTAGCTTCCATAATGTACAATACTTATGTGTAATCAACTGTATGAATAAGTAGTTTTTTTAAAAGGAATTCGGTGAAATTGAATATTGAGATTGGTTTGAACTTTGGGTATTTCTTTTTTTCATATTAAGGTATTTAGGTAAAATAAAACAAAATGGACACAGGTAGAAATATTTATTACAACAGAATTAGATATGTAACAAGGAAATAATAAAGAAGATATTTTTTTGGAAACGCTGAAAGAAAATCGAGAGTAGCAGTTTTTTACATTAGTAGGGTATCCAATAATTATATTACAGAGGGTTTCCGCAAGGCTGCTTATTACAAATATATCCTTGTTTAGTTTAAATTATTTGCCTATTATTACGAATTTAGAACTGTTTAATATTCAATAGCGATAATTCTTCGTATTTCCTAACCCATACAATTTTGAACAAATAATTTGATACCTCCTTATTACGAAACAGTTTAATATAATTACAATCTAAAAATAGAAAATAACTTAGACAAGTTTTATTTAAAGTTGACAATTTTAATACATAGAATAAAATAACAATACAAGTCATAACTACGAACGATGTAAACTATGCGATTATAACTGTACATTTTAATGGATATGAAACATTGATTATGACAAAAAGCTAGCATTGCTGAGAGGTGCTAGAATCAATCAGACATCAGACAAGTGATTAGTAATACATAATAATATTTATAATAAACAAAACTTGTAACAGGTCTAACATTACAACTATAATACACTTCACATAAATTTTAACATTCATAATAATATTTACAAATGACTGAGTCACCCCGAAAACGGCATAATATACTATGATTATCATTTTATTACTACACGATTTGATAATTTCAGTTCAATAATTTAGAGATCACGAATACAAATCATATCTAATTCGAAAAGATCGTAACTATGACTAGAAATGTTATGCGAATAAACTTTATATCGCCTAATATCACAAACACTTTTGTTTCTTTTATTATAATTTAAAATAATATTAACAATATTACAATTACGATTAAGCTAGGGCCAACATTACCAGCGCTCGAAAACGCTTTCAATCGGATTTCATTTTGAATTGGGTGTCCGTAAGTCTCTTCCATAGTCTGTATAAGTTCTTTAGGACACGGCAACGCATCCAGAGGTATATCAGTAAGTTTAGTAAACTTGTTATCTTTAAGCTTCTCCTTAGCATGTTCATCTTCATTTTTATCATAATATTCATAATTCTCGTCAGCTAAAGCGTTCTCACTTTGTATCTCGTTTTGATCTTCACCCTCGTCGATCGGTTCGGTGACACACGATATTTTCTCAAGAGCATGCTTAAGGGTACTGTCCTTGGTTTCATTTCGTAAATGGTATATCCAGGAGAGACGGCAATTACAGCTGAGTGGGTTCCCTGTAATGAAAGAGTGAATTAGGTTTTGTGTACCCTGAGTAATCAAAAGGCACTTTAACAGTTGTTTGCGAAGACTGGATTTTAATTTAAGGCAGTGAGTTAAATCCATGGGGAATGCAAGGTTTAAAAGTCGTGTTTATTTAACCTAAGCACAGTTGGGGTGCTCCGGAAAAGGAGGATGTGTATATTAAACACGAAGTAAACATTGAAATATATTATCGTATAATTTTGGAATTCTGTTTATCAGTTTGGTTTTTACCAGGCGGTGTCATACCGCCCTGACCTTGTACTTTTAGTCTACTTATTACGTCATGTTTTTAAATGTTAGTAAGTAGTAATTTTAGTGGTTTAAAATTAGTCAAGTATTCACCACTTTATGTTATTTTCAGTATAATAAAAATAGACACGGTTCTATTTCCCCAATTTCCATTACTATATCATAATTAGGCAATTAATTAAGCGACCTACTGTCCTTATTACGATGTTGAAATCATCCACTGTATTGTAGACGATAAAAGATGTCATAGCTCAGTACTACATGAGTGGACTAGCTAACATAACGTCACGGGTTCTAATCTTGCCTACTAATGGAAACAAAATTTAGCACCCTCTTCCGATATCAGTATTTTTCGGGTAAAGGAAAATATCGTGACGAATCTTGTCCGCCATCATAAAACAGATCAACGTGGATTAGATGATCCTGTAGATAATTCCAGAGATTCAAAAGTGAAGATTAATAAGCTCATGATAATAATAACATTAGAGTAAAATCGGGACGGGTCGCTAGTGAAACAAATCCCTACTTCCCTACTAATATTATAAATGCGAAAGTAACTCTGTCTGTCTGTTACGCTTTCACGCTAAAACTACTGGACCGATTTAAATGAAATTCGGCACAAAGAAAGTCTGGAGCCTGAGAAAGGACATAGGCTACTTTTTAACCGACTACAAAAAAGGAGGAGTGCCACGCGGACGAAGTCGCGGGCAGAAGCTAGTAGGACATAATTGCATCAACGGGTACGTTTATCGAATTAAGATCATTAAAACACGGAACATTTATAATTGAATCTCACAGCGTTAGACTTTATAAGCGTTTATAATAATATAATTACGATATCACTTGTCGGTTTCGTACTTTACCGGGTTTGTTGGCATTTAATTTAATGTTGCCAGGTACTTACGTTACTCAGTTGAAATGAGTTGCAACTGTTTCGGACTGTACCGGGGCAGGTACGACAAAGTTGTTAACAAAAGCTTTTACTTGTCAGGAAATGAATACGCGGAATTTCGTCTTGTGTATTGCCTGAGAGGTCAAAGGGATTTTGAGTGTAGTGTTTATTCCTGGAAGTATGGATAAATCTTAATTCATCATCGAGGTAAGCAATACTGGACAAATGAAATGCGACGTATATTCAGCGATTTTCATTTCGTTTATTTGTATAATAGCCAAATAATGGTTAGAATTATTATGGTTGAAATGAAAAATTAACCCTCTTATAAGATAACTGCGCTTTTACGTAGTTGCGCTTGCAATGTACATATTAAAAAATATATTTTAATGAACAGAGTATTGAGTAACTTCGGTTTCTGTGTACGAAATGTAGGAAAATTATTAATTCAACGCACAATACACATGGCCATGACAGATCGATCTTTAACGTAAGTGCAAGTCGTTTACAGTAAAAGTACATTACGATAATGGAGTTTAACAGGGCTCGCCGTTTTATTGACGCTTTTGTCTACTTCCTGGAGGGCTTGCTCGTATTCGTGCAGAGGCGAGGGAAATAGCGGTGAAAAGAGCATTAGGACGGTTACATTACTATACTCGTCATGCTCCTCGTCATGCTCACTGCTCTCCATTTTGTCAGTTTTTTGGCGTGAGACAAAGGGCCGGTAATGTGATTGATTGCGCGAGTGAGAGCAGTTTGAACAGAGAGGGCAATTTAGTGGCAGCGCGAGGAGTAGAGCGAAGGGCAGAGCGAGGAGTAGAGCGAAGAGCAGAATGAGAAGCAGTGTGGACAGAGACGGCAGTATCGTGGCAGCGCGGGGAGCATATGAAAAGCATCTGTCACTGTCACTTTTACACTCATTGTAAAAACAGAAAATTCAGGATCATTCTAAAATAAAATATTATAATGAATTCAATGAAGTGTTGGGGAGCTTTTCAAAACGTGCAAACATAAAAGAATAATAAATGTCATCGCGGTATTAAAACCAGTAACCATAAACTCTGGGCTCCAAGTGAAAAAGGGCATAAGTGTAATACTGTATGTGACATTTCACTGTATGTGACATTTCGCAGCTATAGTCACTACAGTGCAAATATCCGTAATACTGAAATATCTGTCATGTTAACATAGTACGAGGTGCTATTTTGTATATAACTGCAAAAAACGCGTGTTTAAACTTTTAAATCCAATAACGGCGTAAAAAGTTAGTGATGGTTGTAAAATTTAATGCGTTTTTGGTGGAAATAAAGTATTAAAACGGCCACTAGCTGTGTAACTCCGCTTAATACTATTTTAACGGGTGTTCATTTGGATTCAAGCACGTTTTAGAGCCTCTAGTAAAATAGGGTTGCTACGTGATACACTTTGTAACAAATTTTATTGTGCCCGTATTTATTTGTTTGAGTTTGGTACTGCTTGTAAAGTATGTTGTGCTTTGTACAGTTTGTACTTACTACTCTTTTAATACATCTTTACTAATATTATAAATGCGAAAATAACTCTGTCTGTCTGTCTGTTACGCTTTCACGCTAAAACTACTGGAGTTTTAGCGTGAAAGCGTAACAGACAGACAGACTCGGTCAGAATCGGTCCAGACCGATTTAAATGAAATTTAGTACAAAGAAAGTCTGGAGCCTGAGAAAGGAAATAGGCTACTTTTTAATCGACTGCAAAAAAGGAGGAGTTCCACGCGGACGACGTCACGGGCAGAAGCTAGTATGAAAATAAAACTGCCATTTGCACAGAATACTTGTAATCGGTGTGGGCATGAGTGTCTGCATCTGATTCCTGGTTGTCTGGTTGTCTTGTTTGTTTTTATGTATGTTGATCCGCTGTCTAGTTCGCTCCTCTTATATTATAAATGTGAAAGTAACTCTGTCTGTCTGTCTGTCTGTCTGTTACGCTTTCACGCTAAAACTACTGGACCGATTTAAATGAAATTTGGTAAGAAGAAAGTCTGGAGCCTGAGAAAGGACATATGCTACTTTTCAACCGACTGCAAAAAAGGAGGAGTTCCACGCGGACGAAGTCGCGGGCAGAAGCTAGTAACTGCATACAACTGTAGTAATCTTCGCAATGTGCTGCTAGAACTGCCGTAGCCTAATGGTTACCATTGTCATGGATCGAATTTGACTTTGGTCAACCGTACTTTTTTATAAAAATACAGTCCATTTGCTTAGTTTGAGACTGAATGATTAGTGTGAATTGTCCAAAGATAGTTTACTGCGACATACATATTGCTCGAGTCAGCAATAAGTTAAGCATTTTATGCAAAAACGTTTTATGTACATGGGTTCTGTTTATATTACGCCTCGTTGCAATACACGCGAATCTACAATATGGTGTTTCATTGAACCATCCACGTCGCTCCTCATACTTAAGTCCAAAGATATATATTTATTTTTAAAACTAAAACTTGAACTTAAAGGACATTAGGTTACTTTATATATTTACTGTCCTTTTATAGTATTAACTAGCGGTCCCGGCAGAGTTCGTCCCGCCCGGCAAAGAAGCGCTGCATTAATCAATCGATTTGACAGTTGTCACGGTTGCGTTTTGTTATACTATTTTTAACAAATGAGCTTAAAGGAGTCTGCCCACTACACCGTATCATACCATGACCGTGCTATGAACGTGTCAGACGAAGAAATATTCTTTGTATAGAAAAGCATGATACTATGTCCACTAGACCGTTCCGTTACCGACTCGTACCGCCTTACGTATTACCTTCCGTGCTTGATACGTTCATAGCACGGTCATGGTATGATACGGTGTAGTGGGCAGACTCCTTAATATATATATATATATGTTGTACTGGAACGGGATACAAAGCATTCTATGTCCTTCTCATGGTTCTGAGCTACATCCCCAGCAATTTTCAGCCAATTCAATTCAGCCGTTCTTGAGTTATAAATGGAGTAACTAACTCGACTTTCTTTTATATAATAGAGAAGATAGATAATAGATATAATAAATATATAGAGACTTTCTTTTAAACAGATATATATAGATATAGATGTGACAACCCTAAGAGCATTCCCGCCGCAATGCGAGTAGATACTTTGAACTAAGAAAAATGGGTTTTATCCCAACTTGGCAGAACGTGCCTCGCCCCTGCTCTTACAACTATCTGGTATTAAAAGATTTATTTTATTCAACGTGAATATTAAAAAAATATCATGTGTATTTATATTTTTTAATTAAAAACGTCCACTGGATATATAGGTCTTTTTAAGGACCTTCATAAAAGGACGAATCTTCTAGCGTTAGAAATGACGTTATTGTTACCTCTAGCTATCTATAATGGTTGCAAATAATATTATTGAATATCTTTTGAAAATTAAGTTTTTTTTGGAATGAAAACTATAACGTATTTAACTTGGAAATTTAATTTAATTTGCTGACGTTTCGAAAACTACAGTTCCAATATTCGTAGCACTGAGCTGACAATAGTCTTATGCTATAGTCTCTATAGTTGTTTCATTACAATGTGTAATAACTGCAAAGGCATCAGATATTATTAAGTTTTATTTCCATATTGATTCTGTTCTTAAATATAGTGTGCGACGACAATGATGGTGTTTCAAACGCTCAAATATCCACCCAAAAAAATATTTCGCGTCGCCCGCATTTAGTGAATTCCAGTGACCTCCAGTGACCTTCACTATGGCCTTGATTGTTTATCGTAAAGTCTACTATTTCGTTTGAAAATGATCCTAAATAGTGGATTTAAATAGTTAAATTGATTGTGTTTAGATAAACTCAATTTACTTTACATTCCGTGATGCAAATTCACCGTTCGTTTTGAAACAAACCAATTGGGATCGCTTTCAAAGCAACGATCAGGTAAGTCATGAGACCATTAATTAAATTCTACAAATTATTTACACATTGGAATGAAACGTGGAATGTAGTAGTGAGCTGATAGACTAACTCTAAAGTCAGATTAGCGTTATACTATCGTCAGCTCAGTCACTTTAGCGTTAGTTTATCGTCAGCTTAGACGTTATAAGTACTTAGTTGTTTTATTCCAACTAGAAATATTTTTTAATCCAAAACCGATACTTTATTATAAGATACTAGCTTCTGCCCGCGACTTCGTCCGCATGGAACTCCTCCTTTTTTGCAGTAGGTTAAAAAGTAGCCTATGTCCTTTCTCAGGCTCCAGATTTTCTTTGTACCAAATTTCATTTAAATCGGTCCAGTAGCTTTAGCGTGAAAGCGTAACAGACAGACAGACAGACAGAGTTACTTTCGCATTTATAATATTATTAGTATTAGTATAGATTAGTAGGGATTAATAAAATTTATATTACCTACTGAAATTAAAACTAGCCTAGAATAATAAAACCGAAATGTCAGCAAATAAAATAAAATGAGCGAGTTAAATTGTTTCATTCCAATGTTAAAAATGTGTCCTAATTAGAAATTGGAATAAAATCACAGTAGAAATCAGAAATTTAAAACTTTAAAATGCACACCTGTAAGAACTCAAAAATGTCGCTTCCAACATTATTCTGCTATGATATCAAGTGGGTCAATTGTTTAAGTCCCACTGGGGTCTCAGTTCTACGCTTGTTAGGTACAAATACAATTTTCACAGTAAATATAGAGTTAATTTACTGTAAACGCCAACACCTAATTCCAACTTAAGTCTCAGCCTGCAATCGTAGCAATGAGTCGTAGGTACATAATAAGTCTAACTAGAGCTAGACTAATGTTGTGCTGACTTGCTAGTCTACCTCCTTTATTTCTGCAGTTACACTTTCAACTAGCTCAAGTTAAATTTAATTGTGATATAAAACAGAATTAACACTATAATATACCGTTAATAGTGCTGTTATATTTCTCTTGTAATGTTAACTAGACTGTTTAAACATATATTTCATAGTGTATATGCTGTGACTTTTTCATAATGAACACTTTTTATGATAAAGCAATTTACAAAAGTACCTAAGTCTATTTTATGAACACAAAATTGATTAAGCGCTCTCAGAATTTATAAATCGAAGCGTCTACTTTTAAAATCAATCTTAATTGAACATAATTTTGTTTGCTTTTAAATCCAATAGTACATTTAGTTATTTTCAATTTGTTAAAAGTTTATGTCACTGCAATTCATTCCTTTCAAATTCTAAATACAAAGATATTTTCATTAAAACTAAATTAAACGGGAACAAGCGCTCTACACTCAGTGGTTTTAATTACTCAGCAATAACTAGTTTCTATACTTTAAATATCAAAACGGACAAAATATATTCATCCATCCAACAGAATGGTATCACGAAAACAGTGAAAGTGTACGAAAGGCGCAGCAATATAAAACGGCTAATAAACAAGCAAGCTTGTTTGCAAATAAAAAGCTATTTCTCGATGGAGCGGGCAAATTTATCGAGTCCCTTTGCAAAATATACGAACAAACCGGCCCCGCGTGTGATTTACGCGCGAGATATCTACCTAACGAAGAAATAACAGTATTATGTATATATACGGCAAACTGTATCAGAGCATTCTTTCTGCATGAAGCGCGCTCCGTATTACCGCTCGCAAATCTACCGCAAAATACAAAAACAACGAGTGCTCATGTTACTCCGGATAACACCAAGATTTATTACATTTCCTAGACCCTGCCGGATTTATTGTTCACAAATTGTTTTTTGCCTGTATAAATTTATTGTATACTTAGGACACGGCCGCGTTTTAGGCAAAGTTGTTATAACTTATCTCGACGGGATTATCCCTGGAATGTAATCTGAGGCGAGAACCCGACTTACCGTCCAAATAAACTGCCGTCGATGCGGATTTGTCGTTCTCGACGACGGGCCTAATAGTTTCATACGACATCGTCTCCAGAAGGTTGTCCCGCAGATCTAATACTACTAAACTTCTTATGTCTTCGAGCGTGTCCTCGTAAAACGTGGTCAACTTATTCCCGGAGAGTGTGAGCTTCCGTAGTTGCGTGAGGCCTCCGAAAGCTCTCTCCGATAAGTACTCTATGACGTTGTTGTCTAATATTAGCTCCTTCAAGCCCCAAAGATCGCTAAAAGCCAAATTTCCGATCATACTCAATCTGTTGTTTCTCAGATTCAATCGCGATAAGTTTTCCAAGCCTTCGAACATCTCTCTCGTAACGACTGATATGTAGTTAGTATCTAATTTTAATTCGATAAGATTGTTCAAGTGTTTGAAACATCCTTCGTGGATCAAACTTAAGTTGTTGTTAGATAAATGTAAGATATGCAAATTAGGTAAACCAAAGAAGACGTCTCTCCTTAATTCGGTTATTTGGTTATCATCCAAACTGAGATTGGATAACATCATCATCTGCGCAAAGGAATGTCGCTCCAGGGTACTGATCTTATTTGAACGTAAAACAATTTGTCGGATCGTTGAAGAGTTGGTAAATGCGTACGGTGGGATGTCTTTGATTGTTCCAAACTGAATGGAAATGTGTTTTAGACTCTCAAGTCTGACTATAGCTTTGGCTGGTATGAATGTTAGTGCTTCGTCCGAGCGGACATTGAACATCAAATGTTCTATTTCTGATTGTGATGAAAAACTAGGCCAGATAGGATCTTCTGGTGTGATCCCACCGCTGAACACCCAACAATCAGCTCTTGTGGCCATTTTCGGTTTGGTGCTGTCGCAATAGCAGTGGACCAGGGATCGCCGGTCGACTATGTCACAAATATTGGTAAATACAGGTACGTGATAATAAATTCCTTCGGGTCTGGGCTGGGCGTCGTCCTTGCTTTCAATAATTGCTGGTTTGACCGTCATTAGGGAGGCGATAATTATTAAGTATTTCGTAATCTGCTCCATCTTCCGTAGTAAATTATCTGGAACAAAAGAGTTCAGGCTGTATTACGTAATTAGGGGAATTTCTATATTGTTTGAAAAATAATTTGGAACACCACTGGAAGTAGCACACGGATGTAATGAAGCTTTTCATAGTAATTACAGTGTCAGTAATTAAGGATGAAATTCGACCTAAACTAATTATGCAATGGGAACATCTATCTAGGAACGGAACAAAGAAAGGTAATTAACTAGGACGAGCATACAAAAACGAGGCGCGGGGCGCGTGTGCGGCGCGGAGTAATGTCGCCCACCAAAGCGTGGCTGTCATGTGTCACACCAGTAAATTAGACTGTACATTTTCACACATAATTTAGCCACATGGCATGTAAACTTATTATCCTCTGTCACCGAATATCCAACCAAACATTTATAGCATGTTTTTCACGAGGAACTTGTTTATTTCACTGTCAGCTTTACGGATTTTAAAATGAAAAGTTCATCGCGAGCTTATGGATTAAGCTACGGCTTTGCATTGTTAAAACATTTTTTTAACGCAAAAACAACTTTAATCTTCCTTCCAACGGAGTCTTTGGAAAATCTTAAAACTAGGCACCTTCACTTTAGAATTCTTTTTAATTTTCGCTTTGGACGCGCTCGAACTAGGTACTTACTGAAAGTTTAGATAAAGTTCACGCTTTGAGAAAGAAAAATGCTCCTAAAATATTTTAGTTATTAAAAAATAGGATGAAAAGACTTCTGGTGAGATTCAAATTTCTATTCTTACTTCTTGCACACATTAAATAATATATACTGTTATGAATATAAAATGATTTAATTAAATATTTGGAACACAATGACAAACAGTCGTCATCAGTATATAATTTTCTTATTACGTGTAAAAAATTACCTATACGACGAAACGTGAAGAGTACCTACTAATATAATCAAGGGCGTGCATTCCACAGCAGGCACAGTGTCGCTAATGTATGGAGTGCCTACCCTTATGCTCACCCCACTGCACGCGCCTGAATATAGTAATTCAACAATCAAATCGCTTTAAAGTTCTGCAGACGAGAATTGTCACAAGTTCCTACGACCGAAGTCACTTGTCTCGCTAACACACAGATTAATAGTTAACGTATGAGCGAGCTCTTGTTAGGCGAAATGAGTTTGTGGAAACGTGATTGTTTCGGAGCATTTACTTGTTAGATAGGTAAACTAAAACAGTATAACGCATTTACGGGTTAAATCCGTTACAGTTGTTTCATTTCAATGTGTAATAGCCGCGAAGGCATTAGAATTTGTAATAAACATTATATTTTTTATACTATTTAAAAAGGGGACTTATTGGCGTAAATAATTAATTAAACTACCTTAGTCGTTTCGAATGCGATGTTGCAACCGTGGTCGCGAAGAAAGACTGGCTAAGGTATCGACATTTAGATGTATGAGTTTTTCGAACTAACCGAAAGTTTAGACTGACTGACTGACGAATGAAACAGCTAAGTCTAGAAGATTCTGATTTTGCATCGTTAAGAGGTCTGCAATAGGTATGACTCCAGTGACCAATTAACTCAACTCCCAAAAATGTCCTGTACGGGGAA
Organism: Polylopha cassiicola; assembly: GCA_038024825.1. Classification (NCBI taxonomy): domain Eukaryota; kingdom Metazoa; phylum Arthropoda; class Insecta; order Lepidoptera; family Tortricidae; genus Polylopha; species Polylopha cassiicola. The sequence goes on from CP149059.1 coordinate 8,558,526, forward strand.
AATGGGGTGTGAAAATTTGAATTACTACTACAGGCGCGTGCAGTAAGGGGAGCGTAAGTATGGCGCCAGGGTAGGCACTCCATACATGACACTGTGCCTATATGGAATGCACGCCCTTGCTACTATGGACTAAATTGAAATTTGGTACGGATACGTATTTAATGAAAATTTAATTCTATAAGTTTGAGAATGCAACCCCAGGGGTGAAATTTCTCAGTTGGGTTTAAAACGCCATTCAACATGTCTGGAAATTGACTCTTCTTGTCAATACTAATATAAGAATGAGGAAAAGTTTGTTTGTTTGTTTCTTTGAATTGAATAGGCTCATAAACGAATGGACCGATTTGAAAAGTTCTTTCACTATTGGAAAGCTACACTATTCCCGTGTGACATGGGCTATAAAAAAAAGGAATCGGGGTGGGCCGCTAGTTATGTATATAGTTACAGGTCGATCTAATAAAACTTAAAAAAAATAAAGTATGTGTACCCACTGTAAAATAAATATAAGTATAACCTAGTTTAACCACATTAATTGCAAGAAAACTGCTGCTGACATCGTGATTCTTTTTTCTAAAGCAAAAGAAACATTTACTTCCTTTTATATAAAGCAATTTACTTCAAACAGGTATTTACCTTTTCTAAAACATACCTAGTACAAGTTAATGAAAAACAAACTAATAAATGGAGTAGCAAGTGCTACGATGTTTTTAGGATTCCGCATCTCTGGATGCAAAAGGTAATCGTATCTGTTCATCTGTTAGCCAGTGTAAGCAGATTGGCTAATTGATGGACAGATAGAGGAGTACCGAAATTATGTTGATGGTATACATAATGTACTCGTATGTACATGTGACCTAGATATATGTGGAACGTAAAAAAAATATTTTCAAGTGCAAGGGATCATTTTTGGAAATAACTTCTTTTGTAAAATTTCATAAAGGTTTTGATATTGTTACCGTGTGATATTTTTAATGAATGAACTTGTAACGATCTGATCAAATTAATGAAATTAATTTATGAAAAAATATAATATTCAATATTGCCCTCATTATCTTTGAAACTAGTGTTTAATTTAAAAGAATCACAATCAAAGTCCTTTTTCTAGAAATTAAAGTAAATCCTATAAAAAGACTGTAATTACTTTCGACTTATTTAAATCAATGCCTTTTAATAGATTAGATTCGATTAGAATTCGCTTCATTTTCATATTCTCAATCGCTAAGTTCGTTACTAACATACGGAACCCACTAAAAACAAGAACTCAGTTGTCTAGTTTCCATTATAGCATTTGCCCTATTCTAGTTAATTCCAACATTATTAATAATGCAAGGCTCTATTTGTGTCGCAGTAATAGCCTAAAGCTGCTTGACAGTTCTTTAGCGGATATAATAGGCGAAATACAACGTTTATACAACCAAATTCATAGTGTTGTGAATATTCGCATCCGCATTCGCTAATTGGAACTTTCGTATTAAATTTATCATTCGCATCTTCAATCTTCATTTGCAAAAAAATATAAGTTTACTTGGCATGACTTACCTACTGGCGGTGCATGTGGTGCAAGTGCAAAGTATTTTCGTTGATCGTCAATAAGAGACAGTGACAAAAAGTGACGAGTAAGTTTTGTTTTATTAAAATAGTATAATTATGTTAAATGGTTTTTTGTATTTACCTAATTATATCCGTATTTGAGTTATCCGCAACCGCGGATGTCAAAAAGTCTTCAGTGAAAAAGAAATTAAAATGAAAAAGAAATTGAAATGATATAATTAACTTAATCTTACCGCTTACATCCGTGTTTGTAAAAATCTATCAGCAACATCTTTGGCTAACAGCACTCGTTCACGAGTATAACGGTATAATTAAACCAATTATACATCCGTATCCACATCCGCATCCGTGGATGTTGAAATACCCGTATCCGCGGATGTCAAAATATCCGTTACACCTTTGGTAGTGACGATGCAGCGGTCAGGAGCTAAACGCTATAATTAACCTTCAACTCCACAAAGGTGTCACCAACTTGTGTACTAATTACTTCGAATTACAAGGCTTGTTTGGGTTGGTCAAGTATTAATGCTATTTATCCCCGTTGGGTATTTGTCGATTCTCAGGAGAGTCTATCAGCAGGCTGATAGTATGTACATATCATTATTATAGTATGACTTATTTACTTAGTCTTTCCCAACGGTTTGAACGCCGTGGGATTCAGTAAATTGAATATTTTAAATTTATAATTACGTATGCTATAGTATCGAATCCTGCATTGAAGGTTTTTTGACTTGTGTAAGTACTATAAAGATGCTTTCAATAGAAATCACATTTAGCTAAAATATCAACTTCAATCGTTCGCACAAATTACCTACTCTTGTTTTTATGATAGCCTCTATTTTTATTAAAATACTAGCCGTCCATCTCGGCTTCGACCAGATCCCCATTTTTTTAAATATAATATACTCATTACTCGTCATGTCACTTGGGAATAGAGTAGCTTCCCAACATTGAAAGAATTTTTAAATTGGTCCAGTCGTTTTGGAGCATATTCAATCGTAACAAACAAACCTTTTCTCTTTATTATATTAGTATAGATCAAAACACTTTTAAACTTCTTATGGATCTTTCAAAGACATATTTTTTTAAAGATAGTTCAAACATTCATGATACCTAAAAAACAAGATTAATTATGTATACCGAAGGACCAAAACATTTATTGGAAGGTCATAAAAAATTCTGTATATCGATTATACACATCAAGTATTCAATAAGATGTTTTGCCTGAGGGTAGGCGCTGTCTTGCGCTCGGAGTAAATCTAGTTAGTTACACAAACATCAAAGGTCTCGTAGTTTAGTTTCGCTCTTGCGGTTATGAAATTTTAGAGGCATTGTCTATTTGTTTAGGAATAATGCGACAAGCGGGTGCTTTGAGAAAAAATCCTAAAAACTCTGGAAACTGCTTTTTGTTTATATGACTAGAGCTCCGTTTTTTATATTTTAGTTTTGTGTGTTTACTTTTAAGCTTGTGAGTTTAGCTGCGTTTTAACCAACCTATGCCTTATTATAAATATAACTATTTATTTTAACTAGGTCGGTATAATAAATGAAAGGATCATAAATAGAACTGAAATAAACGCTAATGAATTACGGGGTAAATAATTTAAATGTAGCCTTGACACAAGTTATGGTGTCGTGAGTTTTATTAAAAAAAAATGTGAGATAAAGCTTAGTGATATACAGACGGATGGACAGAGGAGTCTCAGTAATAGGATCACATTTTATCCTTTAGGTAAAGAACCTTAAAAAGTAACATAATATAATTTAAAATTGAACAAACTTCAACTTTACTCATGAAAATTCTCATTGATTTATATAAAATTATTATTTTAACGTGATACGAATATTCATATCAATAAAATGTTAAGAGAATTCAAAAGTTTGTCATCGAATTGTTTTAGTGTACCATTATTATCTGCGAAACTTATTTAGCAATAAAGTGAATGAAAATATATATTCATAAGACAATAAATTGTTATAACTTAATTCTCTTTGTAACTTTGTCTATATTTGAATTATAATCCTAAAACACACCATCACATTGAAATGTCAAATATTTTTATAGATCTATACTAATATTATAAAGAGGAAAGATTTGTATTTTTGTATTTTTGTATTTTTGTATGTTTGTAATGAATAGGCTCCGAAACTACTGGACCGATTTCAAAAATTCTTTCACCTTTGGAAAGCTACATTATCCCCGAGTAACATAGGCTATATAATATCACGCTAGGTCTTATAGTTGCGGAGCAGTAACCGAAAATGTTTCAAAAACGGGGGAAAAGTATCGTTTCTGAGGCCTTAAAAAAATCTTAAGTCCCCCGTGCGAAGCCGGGACGGGCCGCTAGTAAACATATAAAGAGAAATCCAATCGATCAGTGAGATTTGAACCCACATGGTTCACATATCAGATATTTTTAAAAATTGCCCTGTCAAAGGAAACAGAGCAGAAAATAGCTTACAGAAAACATTCACAGACATAAGACAAAACATTTTCCTTTTCTTTCTTTTATCATAAATAGCAGCCGTGAGAAAGAACAGAACATAAATTAGTAAATTTAATTTCCCCTAGCCTGTTTTATCTAGAATCTGTAAGCAAACGCAAAAAAATATTTCGAAATAACCTTGTATTTACTTTAACGTTAAATCTAGGTCTTAAGGTTTTACGATTCCTTATCTCGGTTTAAATATACGAAATAAAAATGGTTGAGAATTCAAATCTTAAGTCAATATCATTTAAAGGGCAATTGAAAGGATTATTCTCGAAGTGAGCGTGATCGGTTCAGAAGTGGTTTGATTCGTAGAAAGACCGACATTACCCACGTAGAATCGAATTGCTAGATTTAACCTTCCTGCTACACGCGATTGAAGGAGCGTGGGAAGAAGCGAGGAAAGGAGGTATGCTATTCGTCATGCGCCTTGTCATGCGGCTCGTCATGCTCCTCGTCATGGCTACCGCTCCCTGTTTTGTCGGTTTTGTGACACGAGTCAAGAGAGTGCGAAACATGCATTCAATTGCGCCAGTGTCAGCGGAGAGGGCAAAACTCGCAGCAGCTGAAGAAGTGGTTGGTTACTGGACTCATAAAGTGGTGGTGGTTTGTCAAAGACCTGTCGAAGGTCACTGGAATTCGTGAATGCTTTCAACACGGTCATTATGGAGGACGATCTACGTTTAGCTGTGTTGTCTTCTGGTTGTTAAAAAGTGGTTCAAAGCAGTAAAGCTGACTACTGACGAAATTGGTAAAAGACCTTAGTCTGACAGGTACGTGCAGTGAGGGTCGCGCATGTATCACGTCAGGGTAGGCACTCCATACATTTATACCATTGTACCTATACGGAATGCATGCCCTTAACCTTTGAAAAAACAAAACATTAAAGACATAATCATAGCTTTGTTCAGTTTTGTGAATGTCAATCGAGATAAACTGTCTCTGCATTTGAAACACTTTTGTATGTGACACCGTCAATAATTCCTTCAAATGAAGCAAACAATTCAAACAATGGAAGATGTTCTTCCATTATTTGAATTGGCAATTCGTCCCTTCTTTTTATTAAATGGACCGTTAAATTCACTAAATAAATAGGCTTTCAAAGCTTAGCAGAACTTGAACACATCTGCGCTCTCATAAAGACCCTAATTCCTTGTCAACTGTCCTCGATCTCACAAAATTTAATATGTATGATTTACTACCGAGAGATACGTGGAGACCCCAAAGGGCGATCATTTGCTTTGGCCAATGACACCCTTTGCAAATGGTAATTGGGATGAAATTCAATTGTATCAGTCTACTGAACTGCCAAGCGATCTTATATTATGTGCCTATGAGATATTTACAACCTGTCATCAATAATCGAAGGTGTCTGGAATATGAAAATGGATATAGGTACCTATAGAGAATTTCAATATGTATATGAAATCTGTCTGTAAGCGATTGTTGTTATTTCTGTCAAATGGTAAATAATTTGGATAAAGGCTGCCATTAGAATATTTTTCTCGTGATTTTACAGGTTTACAGAAATTACACACGGGTGTCCAACTTTTATTCTGCAAATCCTTAATATGTCTTATTGAGTGGCAGAAATATTGCATAAAATGCAATATTTCTTAAGAAAATTGTGAAGTTCTTTCTGCAGTTTCTGAAAAGTGGAGTTATCGGGATTCTGAATTTCTGACCGAATCGGAGTCAGTCTGAAATTCTCGGTTGATTAAACTAAAGTGCAAAATGTAGATTTTGGATCGTTCTTTTGCCGCAACGCGCATTAAGTATGCGTTTCATGAATATGCATTTTGGAATGACGGCTGCGCCAAACTCTCCTCTTTTAATATTCACTTTTTTTGGCGAAGAAATAATTTTAAATGTTTATCTCCTATGCTCCTGTTTTCCAATTCAAATCTTGCTCAAAATCTATGTATTTTGTTGAATAATTTAATTGGAAAAACACTGACGTTTTCAAATAGGCTCTTTATATTGTCAGTGATTCATAAACCTAGGTACTTACCTATATTATATGATTTCACTCGAGTGAACTATAAAAATACTATTAATATTAACACTCTTGTCTCATAATGCCGTTTATCATTTAAAGAGATGTTATACAAGGATAAAGAAGTTAAAAGTAAAAAACTTATTTTTTTTAAAGAACAAATTGTAATAAATCTTAAAACACAACGTGTTTATTGAATCGATTCGAAGACAAAGCCACTTGCGACCTTATACATTCGACGAAATTAATACAAAATTGTACGGACATTATGCGTTAAAGTCATTCGGTTACAATTATTGGCATGTCTATTGTCCCTTATAATCTCAGTTCAGTGTACCAATAACCTTACATAAACGTCTTATGTACTCGTAATTGCTTCCTTTGTACCTAACATTCCAGACCTCACTTTACATATTAGATGGCTTTAATCAAGTCTCGACCGCTATGACAAGATTAAAAGATTCCAGGGAAGTTGTGAGACCCTAAAAATCACGCAAGCCAACCGCTATATAATTGAGATAAGCTGACTTAACATTGTGAAGGCTTAATCCAGAGTACCCACATTTTCCTGATAACCTTTTCTACACTGATAATGAAACAAGTGGATATGTTCAGACGTGAGTGTGAATATTTGTACCAGTTGGGTACTTGTCATTTTGTATATATTTTATTTTGTACTAGCTTCTGCCCGCGACTTCGTCCGCATGAATTCCTCCTTTTTTGCAGTCGGTTAAAAAGTAGCCTATGTCCTTTCTCAGGCTCCAGACTTTCTTTGTACCAAATTTCATTTAAATCGGTCCAGTAGTTTTAGCGTGAAAGCGTAACAGACAGACAGACAGACAGAGTTATTAACGCATTTATAATATTAGTAGGGATTAACTTATTAAGAACCTTGGAATGAAACAACTATAATGGTTTAAGCTCGCGTATTTTTTTGTTGACGTTTCGAACACTTAATCACCTACTCAGATTATATACTTAAGTTACAAAATTTAACTACTACACCGTTTTAAAATATGAAATATGTACTTACCTAATAGTTAATTTATGCGTAGATGGAAATATAAATATTTTAAGTGTTAAAATTAAAGGTAGTTTGCATAATGTAAAAATCACATTAGCGTTAGACTGTCGTCAACTCAGTCGTGCTACAAATATGGGAACTGTAAAGTCTTCAAAACGTCAGCAAACAAAGTAAAATACGCGAGTTAAATCCGTTATAGTTGCTCTCATTTCACATATAGATTAACCTAATATCTTGAAGTCAATTGTCAAATTTTTAGTGTTCATTGACTTGGTTATTATAAGGAAAGCTCTTAATCAAAACAACACGCGCAGTTCGCCACACGCCGTATTCAAAATTTCGTTTAATTCCTTGATTTACTTTAAAGTTGAAGAGTTTAAGTCTTTTGCAAAATTTACTAAGAGGAATTTGCCATGGCGGTCCCACCGAGTTCACTGACAATGCAAAGTGCTCACAAACTACCGGAGTCGACGTCGCTTTTGGACTTTCTACAAAAAGGTTTGGGTAAGTTGGGGACGTGACCGTTTCTAGAATAAATTATAACTTAAATAATGTTGTTAAAATATTTATATTAATAACATGAATAAAAAAAATATATTTTTTTTGTTCTAGCAAAATGTTTAAATTTTAGTCAACGTTTTTAAAATTATACTTAAATTGACCAAAACATGACTTCCTTTTTCATGGCTAAAGATTTACTCCTCGTTTATCCCAAAATGTTTCAAAAATGTCCACTCGTACGAAACTATAATAATAAACTAATATAAAGAGGAAAGATTTGTATTTTTCTAATAATATTCCAAAAAATCTTTTTCGTTTAGAAAGCTATTTGAGTAAGAATATTTTGAAAAAGGCAACCGTGTGAAGCCGTGGCGTTAAACAAAATGATCATAAAACATCATACATTTGAAAGAATAAAGACCAGTAAACTTATGAGGTAAGAGTGATTTAATGTAAACAAGGTGAGACCATCGCGGTGCCCCAAACTTTAATGTTTGCTTGAGGATATTGTTAAACTTAGTGCAGGTGGGTACACCCAACTACTCCAACACTGCTTGTAGAATGTTAATGAGAAACTTACCTGTTTGAATTCATTACTTATATATAAAAATCTTAACAGTGTTAAACTTGGAGGGAAAGAAGAAGAAGAAGAAATCATTTTATTTGGCTATAACTAACACACACAGGAAACATGAAAAGATACTTAACCTAAAAACTAAAAACAAGCTTAACTTACTTAACTTAAACGTAATTATCTATAGGTACATAGCCAAAAAGGTCCCACTCAGCTTTTGTCAGGAAGTTTGTGCTTCCTGACGCTGGTTTTCAGTGGGACCAGAGAGGAGAGAGTGGCGTCACCATAGAGATATAAGACTAGAGTAGGTGAGCCAGCCAGAAACGCGTTATAATGGTAGAAAGAGGAAGAGCATTGGAATAGTGGTCGCGTCCTTGTCTGATGACGCATGCGCAGTAAACGATTCGCCTCCAGTATTGTACTGACCCTTCCGCAAACTTATGTCAAAAAAGATATTTTATTTTATATACTACTAGCTTTTTATCCACTTACTTGTGAAAGCTACGACCTTCGTTCAGGAAAGTCGATTCCTTTTTGCACAAAATGCACGCAATTACCATCTTTGTTTTTCATATTTTATTTTTAATAATATCGATAATAAACATAAGTGAGAAATTTGATTGCGACGTCAACGGTACCATAGCAACGGACGGCGCGCAGCATGTTGCCATTGCGCATGCGGCAAGACAAGGACAGTGCCTCTATTTAGAGTTTCTGTATCTCTTTACCGTGATACGCTTCCACTTATAGACAGTCCTATGGCTCACCTACTCTAGTCTTATATCTCTATGGGCGTCACTCACATTTGAGCCAACATAAACATAAACACATAGGACAAAAACATCACAACAACTATTAACGGATTTAAGTCGCCTATTTGATTCTGAGAAGAGTTAAATCCGTTGATAGTTTTATTCCAATGTGGAATAATCGCGAAGGAATTATTAAATTTGACGTTTTAATTTTAACGGGTAAGATTGTCAGTTTTTTAGCTCGTTAAAACATTCAATTCCTAATGCCGGTTGTTATATTATAATGGAATAAAACAACTATATAGACTCGCGTATTTTATTTTATTTGCTAAAGTTTGCATCCAATGTTTAAGTAACATTATGCAGTATCTCCTTCTTGTCATTTATTACCGATATATTAAGTACCTACCTACATTAATTGATTTTTATGATAAGTAGGAAATTTCACGTGAAAGTAATTTAATCTAAATAAAATTACAAGAAGAGATACAAAATTAATCCGCTACACGCGTCGCCTAACTGAATAATAACTTAGTAGGTAAATCAAAAATATCCACAACAACCTTCGTCTTAAAAAAATATTATTTCTCTTAGTATACCTATTAAAAATTATTTTGAGCTTATTGGCAATTTTATCTGCAAGGAAAGTTGAAAATAGCTAATCCAGAGACTAAGCTTAATGATTATAAAAATCTGCCAGGTAAGTAATTTTATCTTAAAAAACCGTAGAAAATCTGTTCACAGTCATTAATTCTGTTCACGTGATAGGTAAACGATATATGGTCGCACTAGTAAAATGTAATCGCCTTTATTACATAGTTAATAAGGTTGCTAAGATAAGGAAAATATATCTTTGTCTCCCGATCGATCATGATAATGTCAAATATTGACACAAAGGAACAGTAAATCTCTAGAGACGAGAGTATTTTTCTATATAAGTACAGTAAGTAGTAAATTTGTTTTTGCAATACCAAGTAATATTTATTATTGTTACTATCTACGTATTTATGTATCTTTGTTGTATTTATATACCTTAGTATATTTTATGTTTATGTAGTATTAGCGGCCCGCCCCGGCTTCTCACGGATCTCTATTTTTGATAATATAATATAGCCTATGTCACTCCGAAATAGCTGTGCTTCTCAACACTGAAATATTTTTCAAATCGGGCCAGTTGTTTTGGAGCCTTTTCAATCAAAACAAACCTTCCCTTATTATATTAGTAAGTATAGGTAGATATAGGTTGTTATTATTATTATTACATATTAGTACATATACGAGTAGATAATATATGTCCTTATGCTATTTTTGGTTGCCTTTCTTTTTGTTTTTAGTACCTAATAGGTTGCGTATTTGATATTGACTGGTAGACCTCAAAGCATTATGGTTTTCTTTTGTTAAAGTTTTGTGCAATTAAATATAGTTCTACTCGTACTAGTACGGACCTTATCGCCTCTGATACAAAATGATCTCTTCCAACTCTAAAGCATTGTTAAGATAAATACAGAAGTGGAAGAATTATTTTAAGAACTCTTAAGGAAGAACTTACATAGAATTTGTAACTTGTGTGCTTGAAAAATAGTTTCCGATGGAGCTGAGATGAGGGCTTGGAAACTTGACATATGCTATGTTTGTGGAAACCGAATCAGTTTATAAACGGGTCTTTCTTTTCCATTTACAATAAACTGTCCTATATCTTATTAAAGCATCTCATTAGATGTATTGGTATTTATGTTTTTGATATTCACAAGTGCCTGTAAGAGCCTAGCCTGAATAAATGATTATTTGAGTTTGAGTTTGAGTTTGAGATAATGTTTGAATAAACGTCCATTTTTTTTTTCTGGAACTAGCATTTTTTAACCATTTGTTTTTCATAGGATGCCGTGAATGAGTAATTAACCGAAACGTGGTCTATGCTGGAAACATTATTTAAAAAAAGAACATGATTAAAAAAAAACTACCTATATTTGTCGAAAAGGGATCTTTAATTACTTCTTCTAAATGCAAACGCTTTTTTTTAATCGTTCAATAAAACAAAAAACAGAAAAACGTAGGTTCATTATCAACACAAAAGAAGAACGGCCCAAATATTGATCCTTGGTAAATCTCTTTGATTTCATGTCCATACTCAATAAATACCTTAGTATCATAATATATTACCGTACGCGAGTCAACCTAGCATTTGTAAAAGAAGCTATAACATATATATTTTACTAGCTCTATCTTGAAAAATTTAACAGACTCAGGAACTTTTTCATTCCCCTTTCCAATCCAATTCACTTAGCATTTTTTCGTTCCTGGTGCTATCCAATAAATATTACATTGTTATTGAGGTTCTGGTGGTCTGTTTTCGACACTACAACACGTTACTTGCAAGCCAAAAAACCTCATCAACGTGGAAGTGTTTTGTAGGTAAGTATTTAACATCTCACTTACTCACACATAGATAAACTCAAGCTTTACACACATGCTCATTTGTGTTAAGTATTTTTTTTATTTTAATTAATTCGTGCATTAATGTATACGCATTATTGGACGCTGCTTTGCCGTACAGGACGTCTGGTTGACTAGTATATTATAAGTAAGTGAAATGTATTGATAAGTTGGTCCATGAATTATATATTTTTAGGTTTAGTTCTGTTTTCTGGTTAGGCTTGTAGCTGGCAGCCTGTCTGCGCTACTGAACCGTATTCCCTAGGGACTGACTCAGCAGAATGTTAGGCTGACATTATCTACGTATGGTGTAAGGATCAGGAGGAAGCCCTAGTTTAGCATAGAACTAAAGTTATTAAAATGAGGAAAATCTATACGTATCCGACTAGCTTTTGCCTGCGACTTTATATCAATAAAAAACTAAATAAGTCTACCATCAGTCCTGTAACGAATGCTTATGCTAAATTTTCAATACAGTGTATTGGTTATAATTTCGAAAATTATTTCTTGTCGGATGTCTACGTCAAGCGAAACAAAGACCCTCTTAGTTTTGAGTCTCTAAGATCATTGGTTTAGCCTGTGCGTGTATCCGTCTGTCATTGAGAAAATAAGATAAGATAAGATTACGATCAAAATAAGGTATAAGATTAAACTGTCTCTCAGATTTTCATCTAAAGGGGTGACAAATATCCTATTAAACTTTAACCCCCATTTTCAACCTAAGGGATGATTTTCACGATAAGAACTACACTACTAACTAACTACCTACTCATACAAAATTCATACCAAGCGGTATACACTTGGCGGTTTAGTGTGAAGAGACAGATGGACAAACACTTTCGCGTTTATAATATTAGTATGGATTTATGCCGATAATAACCGCAACTCGACCTAGTTGCTAACTCGCTATTAATATCTAGAACAAACTTTAAGTTAATTAAAAGTTTGTCACTCTGGATCTGAAAAACACTCGGCTGGCTCACGTACCTTGCTTCGTGTCATATAGCATGCTTAATAAAAAAGTGACACAAAGCGAAATATACTGTTGGTCCATTTATTTATTTATTTACTAGCTTCTGCCAGTGACTTCGTCTGTGTACGATAAGCACCCCCGTTTTACCTTCTTAGGAGGTGAATTTTCAAAAATATTTTACATGTCTTTCGATGAAGAACTTTCATACTGAATTTGATTCTAATAACTTCAAAAACAGAAAAGTTAACTTTGAACTCTCGTTTTACTACCGTAGGGGGTGTATTTACAAAAACCCTTCGCTAGTGCTCCCTTTTGCTATAAAAGGAACCCATGTGCAAAATTTCAAGTTTCTAACCCTTATAGTTTAGGCCCTGCGTTGATACAGCAGTCAATCAGTCATTCAAGCAGCTTTCGCTTATATAGATTTAGATTTATTAAAAATACAGTGTAAGTTTACAGTATAACACCAAATCACTTACACAATAAGATATTAAATTATAAGAGTTAAAATAACTACTGTAAACTTTACATAACTGTAAAGTTTCATTAAAATCCATTCGGTACAAACATCCACACAATATGTATCCATACAAATTCGCGTTTATTATATTGGGATAATATATTTATCCCATTTTTTTATTTGATTTGCGCTTCCTATCCCACAGGCGTTGTTTCCGTAACTATGTTAATATCGTTATTAACGTCGGGCGTAAGAACAAAGATTATTGCTAATTTCAGAACATTAAGATTAATAGTACATTACGCACCTAGGCTAGTAAAATAAAAAATGTCTCAAATCACATGTAATTGTCGTCCGAGGCGAAGCCGAGGTGGACAAAAATGTGATCTGAGGCTTTTTTATTTTACTGGCCGAGGTCAGTATACTATTTTTCTGTTCGACGAAGCCAGAAAGCGGCAATTTCATTTAGCGCAGCGGCCAGAAAGTTGGCGCTTTCCGGCCGGAGGACAGAAATAATTATTTTCATTCTTATAATATCACTACACAGTATAAAACAAAGTCGCTTTTTCTGTGCCTATATCACTATATATACGCTTAAATCTTTAAAAGTACACAACGGATTTTGATGCGGTTTTTTTTAATAGATAGAGTGATTCAAGAGGAAGGTTTATAGCACCCATGTGAAGCCGGGCGGGCCGCTAGTTATATTATAAACGCGATAGTTTGTATGAATGGATGTGTTGATGTTTGTTAGTCCTTAACGCAAAAACGATTGAATGGATTTTAATGAAATAATACTTATTACAAAAGGTTATGCTTATACTGCAATATAATACGGAGATATATTTTTTAAAGACACTATGTAAAGTAAATCCTGCGCAGACGCAATCACGGGCAAAAGCTAGTTCTTACTAACCCAATGAACATGTAAAGGTGTTTGTTTGTTTATTGCTCATTCATGCCTAAACTGCTGAATTGATTTTGTAAAATTTCGGCATAAAGAGGTGAAACTTTGGAAAAGTACCTTTATATTATAATGATATTTTTTTTTTGTACAAATAGTGTAATGGTCAGCACGCTGCCGCTATTAAAGGCATAAGCGTGGGTTCGAATCCCACTGGGGGTCTAAAATTTTTTCTACTCTTGTCTTTGTACGAAAAAAAAAAAAATATGTATACATATAATTATAATTAAAAACTAATGGTATTGAACCAAAAATATTAATCGAATTTCGATTGATAGATTGTAGTTAATACCTTTATATTATCATGATACTCTAGGATAATTCCTGATAAAAAATTAACAATTGTAGGTTGTTCCAAATCAACTTGTCACTGGATCAGTATTGTATCGCCTCGTTTCACGAACTTGTACGACGTTGAAAATATCAATATGTACTATTACAGCATTGTTACATATAAAGTTGCTGACGGCATTTATAATAAAAAATAGACCCACGCTGTTTATAATAACAAAGGACTACAACACGTTGTAAGTGCTAGCAGATACCGTGGCTGACCTACTTGAAAGTACAATAGTTGCTAAATACCACGGTTATGAAATGGCAGTATTGCCACGGCCTTTGGTAGGGTTGCTGTCAAAAAAAAAATACATTATCAAAAAATATTTCTCAATGTTCGGGAGTTACTGCACTTCGTCGTGAAAACTAAGGCTTTTAGATAAAAACGAACCACGACACGTCGTGTTTTGACGCTGGTCACTGCAGATTTTCACGACACGACAAGTCGTGTTTTTGTGTGACGTCACATGGAACTGTAAAAGGTTCTTCATATTTTTTTGTTAAATCGTCAAAATAATGAACGTTCATAAAATGGCAGTATTTTCCAATGGCCTTTGGTAAACAGGGTTGTTGTCAAGAAAAAAATACATTATCAAAAAACATTTATTTTTATTTGGTCAATAAATAAAATTACAAAGATATAGAGCGTCAAAATTTGAGAGTTTCTACACTTCGTCGTCAAAAGTGAGGGCTTTTAGATAATACTAACCGCGTCACGTCGTGTTTCAACGCTAATTTTCGCGACACGACACGTCGTGCTTTGTATGACGTCACATGGAACTGTAAAAGGTTCTTCATATTTTTTTGTTTAATCGACAAAAAAATACGTGTCCATTTTTGATAATCTAGCTGAAGGCCTTTCATTTGTTTAGTACATAAGCCCATATTCCCAAAAGGTTAAGTAATAGCTACAATACGTCCCTATTTTGTCGTTATATAAGTACATTATACCATTGCAAAGACTTCATTGTCCCCAAGAGCCGTAAGTTACGATGTTGTCATAAAATAAGAGTACAATACTCAGCATTATTTCTACGTTCGTAATCTTTTGATCTGCTTCAGGGATTTGTGAGACCTTAGACGATTACAAAGAATCTTAATTGTTGCTATTATTAGGGTATTTAAAGGAAAATGAGCGGAGGTCTAGTTAATTATATTTATTACGATTTATAGAGCTTTGTTAGATATAAAGTATATTATATAGGTATATAAAAAAGTCGTTTTTGTCGTAGTTAAACTATGTACCTAACTCAAGAATGACTGGATTTTTTTGATTTTCAAAATTAGTGGGGAAGGCATGGGATAGGTACCAACTACCTACTTTTCCCGTTTCCGTGGGAAGAAGTTTTTTTTCACCTTTGATACCTGCTACCTGTAAAACGGCCCGCTTTAAGCTTAGCGAGCTTCCTTTCTAAGTTTATGTCATACTTCCACTGTTAAAAAAATCTACTTTTCTAAAATTACGTCACTGAGGGCTTGTTAATAAAAGTAAAAACTGCTCAACGTAATAAGATCGACGATAATAGGTCGACGTATAGTTTATAAATTAGATTAACATAAAATATAGGCTGATTGTTTAGGGATTAAAAGAATTTCATATTGTTACAGATTTTCGTAATTAAAAAGGTTGCATATGCGACTTCGACGTAAAGTCAGCTAGTTTCTGAGATAGAAATATTCTCAATTTCTGAGATAAATCCCGTTTTACATTCTTTCTTTCAGCTTCTTGATGCTTCAATTGTTTTCCAACTAACGAACACAGAGCCGTCTATGACTAGTTTTTAACCCCCGACGAAAAAACGACGGGGTGTTATAAGTTTGACGTGTCTGTCTGTCTGTCTGTCTGTGTGTGTGTGTGTGTGTGTGTGTGTGTGTGTGTGTGTGTCTGTCTGTGGCATCATAGCTCCCTAACGCATGAACCGATTTTGATTCTGTTTTTTTTGTTTGAAAGGTGTATATGTCGGGAATGTTCTTAGCTATGTTTGATAAAAATCTACTCAGTAGTTTAATAATTAGGGGGGGTGAAAGAGGGGATGGAAAAATAAAAGTCTACAAACATACTCGAGTGGGGTATCAAATGAAAGAGGATTACGTGTATATTACAAAATGGAAATTATAATAAAAATCGGTTGAGTCGTTCAAAAAATATAGGGTGTCAAAGTGGGGATGGAAAACCAAATGTCTACAAATATACTCAAGTGGGGTATCAAATGAAAGAGGATCACGTGTAGATTACAAAATTGAAATTGTAATGAAAATCGGTTGAGTCGTTCAAAAAATATAGGATGTCAAAGTGGGGATGGAAAACCAAATGTCTACAAATATACCCAAGTGGGGTATCAAATGAAAGAGGATCACGTGTAGATTACAAAATTCCATGTGAAATGGAAATCAGTTAAAAATAATAATTTTTAGTAGATACCTACTTACAAAAAGTATGAAATAAAAAATAAATTAAAAATTTAACAAACCCCCGACATAAAAACCTAAAAGCCCTTTAAAAAGTATAACAATAATAAAAACTTAATATTAGTTACCTAAATATTAATATTTCGACAAAGAAAACGTCATGTCGGGGGGACCGACATGATAATATTAAGTTTTTATTATTGTTATACTTTTTAAAGGGCTTTTAGGTTTTTATGTCGGGGGTTTGTTAAATTTTTAATTTATTTTTTATTTCATACTTTTTGTAAGTAGGTATCTACTAATTCATTAAGTCGCTTTATGCTAGTGACTCACACACCCGATGCCCGCTGGGTGATACATTATTCACCGGGTGACGACGTTTGGTTAAACGCGTCTCGTTTAGTGAAGCCCTTACTGGGTACATCGATGAATTTGAGACGAAATTTCCTTCTAGAAAATTACCTTCGTTTACCTTGTGACGTAGGCGTGTTGTAATTGGTCTCGAAATAGATATGCTTTAGTAGGTAGTAGATATTAATTAGTTGTGCCTAATAGTTTCTATAGAGATACTATTTTTACATTATTGTAACATTTTTGTACATCTATGAGAATGCAAATTAATGATTGAATTTTGAATATTGAGATATAATAAGATATAGGTCTGGTTTCAAAGCTTTATGGGACGCCAACGAACGGAAATTTCAAATTAAAAGCCTACATTAATATCTGTCATTAAGTCAGCTTCTCCTTTTATATACCTAACTAGCTTCTGCCCGCGACTTCGTCCGCGTGGAACTCCTCATTTTTTGCAGTCGGTTAAAAAGTAGCCTATGTCCTTTCTCAGGCTCCAGACTTTCTTTGTACCAAATTTCATTTAAATCGGTCCAGTAGTTTTGGCGTGAAAGCGTAACAGACAGACAGACAAACAGACAGAGTTACTTTCGCATTTATAATATTAGTAAGGAAGTAAGGATAGATACATTTTTGAAGGTTATATTTACAAAACTCAGTTTTATCAGTAACTTCAATACCTATCTATTAATCTAGTCTAAAATATATCCTATACGTAAAAGACAATATACAAAAGTACTTACCTAAACATATTACACAATATACAAAAGTACCTAAGTATAATATAACATCCTTGATGGATGTTATATTATGACCATAATATGATATTTGTTAATGTTATGATAAGAGGGTCATTGACCTTATACAAAGGGTCACAACAAATAAGCTAAAGTAGGTAACTATAGCCAATAAAACTAAAAGCAGGACCATTATGAAATTACTTTACTACATTTTTACGTGTTCTCAAATATTAAACGAGGCGTTGTTTATTGATTTTACTACGATATCGGATATAGTAAATATATTATAATAGTAGTTTGTACAAAGCATGTAATTAACACCGAAAACCTTACGAAGTATTATATTAAAAAAACCGGCCAAGTGTGGGTAGGCCTCTCTCAATAAGTATTCCTTACCATGTAATATATAAAATTGTGTTTTATTTCGGAGTACGATTTTTATGAAATTTTGTGTGAATATCGGGGTCTGAAAATTGGCTAACATCTATTTTTTATACTCTCAAATACTACTAATGTTCGAATAGAACTTAGGTATTTGCATAGTTAAATATCAAAATTTTAGTAAATGTATATCTATGGTGGGGCTCTTTCGTCTTTTGTCGTTTGAACTGTCTACAATGTGATCTATAAAATTTAGTAATGACCAACAATAAAACTACTAAAATTAACCCAAATAAAAAGTTTGATTTATTCTAACTCGGTGACAGAAGGACGGATGGACACCGAAGTCTCAGTAATAGGGTCTCATTCTTCCCTTTGGGTACGGAACCCTAAAAAGCAAATCTAAAATCGATAGACGTGTTTCTAGCCCTACATAGTTATTATATACTAATTACAGCTATTAGGTACCGTTATATCGATTATGACATACCTAGTTAATTATATTTTGGGTAAAATGTATAAACTAACTGAAAGTGATGTGGTCAGTCAACCCAACAATAAAAAACAAAATCAAATTCGCTTCAGACAGACAGACAAACACAAACAAACACGTCAAACTTTACCCCCTCTTTTTGCATCGGAGGTTAAGAAGTTAATAACCTTCATAATTTTTGATGCTTTCGCGGTTATTACACATTGGAATGAAACAACTATTTATAAACGGATTTAACTCGCGTATTTAATCCTATTGGCTTTACTTTAGCATAAGACTATTGTTAGCTCAACTTAGCTCAGTCGTGCTACGATTATGGAATTTGTAAAGGTTTCGAAACGTCAGCCAATAGAATAAAATACGCGAGTTAAATACGTCTACAGTTGGTTCATTCTAAAGTCAATAATATTGACTAAGTTAATGCTAGGCGAAGATTACAATCTTTGAAAACTAGGTACCTATTTAGTCCAACAGCAATATATTATTAGAATAGAGCTTAAGCTATCAATCAAATACCGTTGACGGAAAGGTACCTAAATTCTAATTTATATTATAATTGATAGGTTCGAAGTGGATACTTAATAAATTGAGTTTTTATCGATTTTTGCTGGATTTGAAACCGCTGTCATGTTAATAAATTGACCTTTTGTTAATAATTTCTGTGTACGCAGTTGCACATTGGAATGAAACGATTGTAACGGATTTCACTCGCATATTTTCTTTTATTTGCTGACGTTTTGAAAACTTCACAGTTCCCATAATATTTGTAGCACGACTAAGCTGACGACAGTCTAACGCTAAAGTGATTCGCTTTAGCGTTTTCGAATCATTATAAAATAAAATACGAGAATTAAATATATTACGATTGTTTTATTCCAATGACCTTTTATTAATTTTACAAATCACTAAAGTCACTAAACTTAAGATATATTTCGGGAACTATTATAAGATTTTGTAATACTCGTAGTTAATAATTTTGAAAGTAAAAAAATGATTTCATTGCTTTTTTAAATGAATAAAACTGATAGTTGACCTAGTATAGACAAAGAAGGGCATTATAATAACAAAAATCCATATTTTCCGTCGGACTAAAATGGTCCAGTGTAAGAGGTTCCGTCGTTTAGTAGCTCGTAAAGCGAGGAAAAATTGTGTGCGGAATTCCACATTTTTCTCTCAGCCCTCGAAATTTAGTATGAACGGTCAGCGAAAAAATATTTACCACTACGAATTCTGAGAAAGTAGGAGTACGCAAAAGGTGCTTAATACCTAGTATATTGCTGTAGGTAACCCATTTTAGAGAACGCGAAAATTTACGATTTGTAGGTTACGCTGGTCCAATATATCCCTACTAATATTATAAATGCGTTAGTAACTCTGTCTGTCTGTCTGTCTGTCTGTCTGTCTGTTGCTCTTTCACGCCTAAACGGCTGAACGGATTTTGATGAAATTTGGTACAAAGAAAGTCTGGAGCCTGGGAAAGGACATAGGCTATATTATATTCCGAAATTCTATCCCTAAGGGGTTAAAAACGGGGTGCAAAGTTTGTATGCAACAACGTGATTCCTTGGTCCGATCTATTTCAAATTTTACATAAACATTCTTTAACAGAATTGATGGAGTACGTGTTTCGTATTTTATTGAAATTCACCCCCTAATGGGGTTAAAAGGGAGATTTTCTTCCAAATTGATATGAATACTACTTAGTGCTTTTGATTTTGACACATATTTAAAAAGTATAATGTAGGTATGCATAGCAACGGTTGCTAATGTCATTCCTGACATTAAATAAATACCCAAACTGTTACGTGTATGATTTCTTCAGTGTTAACGAAAATGGCATTATTATGTAATATCCCGTGGATCGTGTAATGAGGACTGTTTAATAATATTCCTGAGTAAGCAGACCCCGTTTAACTTGCGAGGGGAAACTGGTGTCATTACGCAGAGAAATAGAAGTGTTCTTCGCGACCAAAGCTGACATATATAAAAAAGCCGTGATAACAGAGGTGACGGAATGGGACGAGACGGAGGTAAAGCAAGCTCGCGTGAGCTCCTGACTGAGAAAATGACCCTGAACATATCCTCAAGACCGAGTGAACTTACAAGGAGTATGCTTTGCGAGAGTATCTCATTACAGGCAATGAGGCAAACTGGGAAATGTTTTATTTCGTAACACCACTTATATTGTATGTAATCGGTATAAGGTTTTATTTTGTAGGATTGAATTGAATCGTAAAATTGTTTTGTTGTTTTGTTAGATCTTTGTAATAAGTGTGGTAATCAATCCTTAAATAAATAGCCAGCTAAACCTCACGTGTATGATTTCTTTAAAAACTTTGTCCGATTAAAAAAAAAATGTTGAACTCAGTGGTAGCTGTATAAATTATGCAATTTCGAAAGTAATATAGGTAAGTACTTATGTACTTAGTTTGCATATTGTACATGTTAAACTATTGTTAACTCCATTTATATGTTAGGCAGCGGCCGGCGAAGCGTCAGATCCGGTACTTTTAATAAAAGTATATTTACGACATAACATTAACAAACCAGGTTTTGTCAGTATACTAATAATATACTAATTAATTGAACTGCGACCCAACAATGCACAAGCCGAGCGAGCGAAGCGAGCGTGCCGCGGTAGCGGCAAATGAAGGTCTCCTTTAGGTACGACGACGAGCGAAGCGAGGAGGAGTGTTAGGTAGAATCCTGATCGTCCAGCACGCGATCCAAGCGAGCGAAGCGCGGCATGCTCGCAGCGGCCGGCGAAGCGTCAGAATCGGTACTTTTAATGAAAGTATATTTACGACATAACGTTAACAAACCAGGTTTTGTCAGTATACTTATTAATTCAACTGCGACCCTACAGCGCGAAAGCCGAGCGAGCGAAGCGAGCTTGCCGTGGCAGCGGCAAATGAAAGACTCCTTTAGGAACGACGACGAGCGAAGCGAGGAGTGTTAGGTAGAACTGAGACCGTCCAGCTTGCTATCCAAGCGAGCGAAGCGAGCATGCCGCGACAGCGGCCGGCGAAGCGTCAGAATCAGTACTTTTAATGAAAGTATATTTACGACATAACGTTAACAAACCAGGTTTTGTCAGTATACTTATTAATTCAACTGCGACCCTAAAGCGCGAAAGCCGAGCGAGCGAAGCGAGCTTGCCGCGGCAGCGGCCGGCGAGGCGCCAAAACCGAATAGAATTAGGATGTATAATTAATATGGTAAGTGGGAAATACGTTAAGGAAATAAAACATTATGTGGAAAAAAAAACATCCATATGATGTTAGGAAAACAAAAGATAGGTCATAAGAGTGTTAGTTAATAATCATTATGACATAAAACGTTAGGGAAATCAATAATAGGTTAAAAAACGTTAGAGATTCAGATATAGATCCGTATTCTAATGAAGTTCACCCCATAACGGGGTTAAAAATTACGCGGACGAAGTCGCGGGCAAAAGCTAGTGTACACATAACATATACAAAGTATACACGAAACACGTATGTATACGTATACACGTAATTATATAACGTATACACATATGTATATAATGTATACACTTACGTCTGCAATGTATCACGTCTTACTCGTGAACGGGTGCTGTATGTGGGGTCCGGTCAGTTCAATGCAGGAGATACTTTAGGACGAAATCCGACTGGAGACGTCATAGTGTCTTATGTTACTTTGTTTTGCTTTTTGATTTGTATTTGTATTGATATGAGATATAAGTTATTTTTTGCTTAGCAGGTAGGTATGTAATTTCAGTTGTATAAATTAACTTTAAAAAAAGGATTATCCGTTGAGATTCTTTTCTGCTATTCTTCTCAACAACATTGGTCTTTCGGAAGTGCTAGTAAATTTATGTGACGTGTGTTCTTTTTAAGGTCTATATTGATAGACTAGCGGTTCGCCCCGGCTTCGCACGGATCCCTATTTTTTCAAAATATTCTATAGCCTATGTTAGTCAGGGTGAACGTAGCTTCCCAACAGTGAAAAAAAATGTTAAAATCGGTCCAGTAGTTTTTGAGCCTATTCATTACAAACATACAAAAATAGGTACAAATCTTTCCTCTTCATAATATTAGTATAGATATAGATTAAATGCCAATAATGACGTAAAGTCATCATTATGATTATGATTTTAAGTAACATTTATATTACGGATCAGTGATTGCGAAACCTTATTTTCCCAAAGACATTAATTTACTGAGTTTCATCAGAATGCTTATTCATTTGAAATTAATACTTCGAAGTAACGCATTTATTGCTGTCTTCTATCAAAAATATCGTTTAAAGAAAATTGAGACCGATTTTTCCTGAAATTTCCTAACGATAAAATGAATATGAAAATTCTTGACTTCATTCTTGCTATGGTAACACTGTTGAACAAAGTGAGAAAATATTATAAAAATAAAATATACCATCCAAAAAGAATAAAATAGCTCAAAGGAATATTCACATCAATTATGGTTTCCCATTTCTATACTTAATTTTATAAAGAGGAAAGGTTTGTTTGTTTGTTTGGATTGAATAGACTCCAGAACGGCTGGACCGATTTCAAAAATTCTTTCACTGTTGGGAAGCTACACTATTCCCGAGTGACATAGGCTATAACAAAAGATGATCCGTGCGAAGCCGGGGCGGACAGTTAGTCGTATATAAATTTAGTCCAACATTCCAGTCATCCTAGACTTAGGTACATAATTTTAGGAAAGATGTTTTTTTTAGGATGAAACCATTCATGCCAAGTAAATAGTTTCTCTTCAAAATGTAACCCAAATAGACTACAGAATATAAAAAATATATTCACTTTGAAATCTGTGAATCATAAAGGACGTAAAATTTTACGACGCTATTTGGATATGCAGTGAGCGATGTTTGATAAAATTGCCGGGAATTGCCGGGAAGCTTCTGATAACTCCGCGGAAATCGCTCACTTCAAACGGGACCATTTTCTTTTGTCGTCTATGTCTGAAAGTCACATCAAATATAGGTTAATAGCTTCCTCGATTGCGTCGGCGCACGATAAGCACCGTCTTATCCCGTAAGGGGTGAATTTTCAAAAATCTTTTAAACAATAAAGTACGAGACCGAATTTAAAGGAGTAGAGAAATTCGATGACCTGACAGTGGTCCCTATGGTGTAAAGTGCACGCTGCCGCTAGTAAAGGCATAGGCGTGGATTCGAATCCCACTGGGGGTATAAAAAAATGTTTCTACTCTTGTCTTTGTATAAAAATAACATTATAAAAATCCTTTAGCTATAAAAGGAATCCGATGTGCAAAATTTCAGCCCTTATAGTTTAGGCCTTGTGCTGATAATAATATTATTATGTTAGTCATTAAGACAGCTCTCCTTTTTTAAATATGTATACAAAGACAAAGGATTTTAAGGATATAAATTATATAGGATGTGATCTGATGCAGGTAAGGTCATTATGGAGAACCCTTGGAAAGCTTTTGTCCATCAATGGCCGTTTAATAAAACTTAAGGTTACGGGTTAAAATTTTACTTAGAGTAAAATACTTTCATGAATTATTTTCTGTCTCAATCTTTATTGTTGTTACATAGGTTATTGGCGACTGGCTGCTAAACGGCCCCTTTTGTTATATTTTTTTAATTACTTTTTCCGTCCTCCGGCCAGAAAGCGCCAACTTTGTGGCCACTTCGCTAAATGAAATTTCCGCTTTCTGGCTTCGTCGAACAGAAAAATAGTATACTGACCTCGGCCAGTAAAATAAAAAAGCCTCAGATCACATTTTTGTCAACTTCGGCTTCGCCTCAGACGACAATTACATGTGGTCTGAGATTTTTTATTTTACTGGCCGAGTGTAAATGTACTATTTATATCTATAGGCTTTTATATGGCAGTTATCGTGTTACGCCTGTACAATTAACATTAAATCCCATTTCAAGTACATATTATGATTTTCATAATTAGTCAGTTACATTACAGCCCACTTCTAAGTTAAATAGGTATTGTCAGTTTATGAAATGCCCTTGTAGTTTAAGTTTGGTTAATTTGTGATTAGATCAATAAATCGGTTAACAATTGATTAGGTTCAATACATTGGTAACAAGCTAATCTCCGTTTAATTAGGTTACATATATAATTGGATTAATTTCTCAGCTGATTTATTTGATGAAGTAGACAATTCACATGTTTCATTACTATGTACTTAATTAAAAAAAACATTAAATTTAGATAATTCTTATTAATAATTTCTGATGCCTTCGCGGCTATTACACATTGGAATGAAACAACTATTAACGGATTTAACTCGCAGAAAAATATTTTACTGACCGTTTCGGCCAGTACAACTCTTTACAGTTTCCATAATCGTAGCACGACTGAGCTGACAATAGTCTAATTATTATATAATTCTTCTTAAACAAATATATACTTTATTTTAATCTAGTCACAGACAACAACATTGTGATTGCTCTTGAGGTGTGAAAACTGTAGCAAAATGAGCAAGTAAGGAGACACGGTGCAATGTGCATTTAAAATGACGCAGTGCGCAAAATGAAAAATGGTGTTAATGACATTAGGTTAAAGTTCATTTTGCATTACGAACGATTGATTAAGAATTGTAGGTACTGAAAAAAAATACTGTTAGTAGGATTATCAAGAAATATTAGCTTTTTTGTACTTAATTTAAAAGTATAAGTACGAAGTAGGACTTCATAATTTATAGTTATAAATATTCAAATATTAATCAAGATACTTTCAAACAATGATAGTCCAAAAAACCTACTATTGTAGTTACTGATTTTGTATAACTGAGATCGATTAAAATTTCGAACAAGAAATCTGGTGTTTTAGTAAAAAAATCCCTCTAGAAAGTATAACATTAATACCCTTTGTATTAGATCCCTGAAATATCGAAAATTCATAGCTGTCATTTTTAATGTCAAACGGAATACAATTATCTGATGGTACATGTTTGGGAGCCTACAGCATATCCACCTTTTTATTTATTACGGCCTGTTGGTCTAGTGGTCAGAGGCCCTGACTACGAAACCGGAGGTTGCGGGTTCGAATCCCGCTAGGGGCAGATGTCAATGTGATGAGCACTGGCATCTGTACCTGAGTCTTGGATGTCTTATATGTATTTATGTATATTTATCCG
Source organism: Polylopha cassiicola (assembly GCA_038024825.1). NCBI lineage: Eukaryota > Metazoa > Arthropoda > Insecta > Lepidoptera > Tortricidae > Polylopha > Polylopha cassiicola. The sequence continues at coordinate 8,584,083 of CP149059.1, forward strand.
TTGTCTAGTACCCATAACACAAGCTTTGCTTAAAATGGGACTAGATAATTGGTGTGAATTGTCCAAAGATATTTATTATTTATTTATTATTATCAGTGGCAGCCACGTCGGTCGAAACCGTCGGTTCCGTTTTCTATCAGTAAGTGGTAAGTTTCTAAGCGTTTTCCAAGAAACTAACTACACGTTTGTCTAACGTACATTTTTAAAACGCTGACTCAACCACATCTTCGTGTGCACGTTTTATTTTCCACAAACACTGGGTAAGTTTGCTTTTATTACAAGTTTGGAAGGTTTTGTAATTGGTAAGAATTAGTAATTATGATGCTTCAGATAGGAATGGAATACCCATAACGGATGTAACTAGTTGTTTTATTATATTTGGTGACGTTTTCAACTTTGGGGTGTAGACAAGGTGCAAACGTTCAACATTAACGTTAAACGAAACGACCAAAATGTATGGGATTTGACATCCGCGAACGTTTGTGACGTACGTGACAGTCGTTCGCCGATGCCAAATCCCATACATTTTGGTGCCAATGTTAAGCGTTAACGTGTAACGTTGGCACCTTATCTAGCCCCTTGAATACAAAATTGTACGGAAATGACATAAGCGAGTGAAAACTGAATGTGATTGGCACTTGTCTAGAGGCCCTTAGAAAAGGTCTTTCGGTTGAAATGATGATGTCGGTTCGACCCTTTATCAAGATTTTAAATAACTTATAAGTACTTATTAATATTAAATTTCCAACTCAGGTAGGTTAATAGCGAAAGCACTTTCCTAAAAGCCTTTCTTTACCTTTCTTAAAATGGTTCCTCAAAATAGAACCCAAGTAAAGTTTCCGCTTGTATTAAATATTGGCAAACAATTTTCTTAGAGAAAAAGGATTTTATGCGGTCAGGTGGAATTTATTTGGAGAATGGACTGGTACATAAATGAAGAGGTATAATTTCCAGGCTCTGGTTTTTACGAGATATTGGATATTTCAATTTAAAATAGCGTAAATATTCTGAAATATTAAAATATATTTACATAACCGCATGACTACAGAATCACTTAATAAAATGTGGCCGGGATTTAATCCGAAATTACTTTTCAACGATATTTAATTTGTCCCCCAAAAGCGAAAAACGGTACACAACGCCGCTTTATAAAAACCGGAGTCGATTTATCGAGATGACAAGCTCTTCAATTAATCACAAAAATGGTCAGGAAAATAATGCACGGCACGAGTATGTTGTATTTATACCCGTAAGTGAAATCTGGTAGAAATAAAGCTTCGTCGATTATTTTTATAAGCATCTGAGTAGCAAAGTGATCGTGTAAAATAGAAACTTCCTCCGAAGTAACCTCCAACGCCTATTTCTATGTTTTTTGAAAATTGCATCTTGATCATTTCTGATGCTTTCGCGGTTATTATTGTACATTGGAATGAAACAACTTCAGACTTATACCATTGACTTCTTCCTCAGCATAAGACTATTGTCAGCTCAGTTGTGCTACGATTATGGAATCTATAAAGGCTCCGAAACGTCCGACAATAAAATAAAATACGCGAGTTAAATCTGTCTAAAGCTTTTTCATTCCAATTGCATCTTGATTTAAGATTGATGAGGCTAGAAAATATTTGAACTGCAAAGAGAAAGACGCAGTGTAAGCAGACCATCTACACGATGGTCTGATGACTTGGTGAAGGTCGTAGGAATCTTCTAGAAGAAAGCGGCGTGAGACTAATAGCGTTGAAATTGTAAAGACAGTTGTGGCCTTACGTGACTGTTTTAATGCTTCAGCGCAAACCAATGCGACTTGTGGAATTGTCCTTTAGCGTCTTTTAGTTTTTGGGATTTCTGCTGGAAATAGTATTCAGCATTTGGCTTGTGAGCGCTCCTTGGTATCTATTACCTCTCTCTTTTTTATAAGCACTATTTCGGTCTAATTAATAACAAACCTATCAACACTTGTTGAACACTTAGTTCTTGATCATATAAAGTAATTCATTAATATTAAAACCAAATTGAATTTCTATCCAATTATACTAATGAAATAGCCATGCATTCCATTTAATTACAAAATAAGATGGCCATAGTGGCGCAAGAACTTTATGAAATATGAGTATCAAATAGCAATTAAAATTATATCAAACTTTCAAAGACTCGTTGTATGCTAGTATAAACTTTGAAACTTTAAGATACTGAGCAGAAGTAAAGACGAGTAAGCGACTAAGACAAATTGGGGGTGTAGAAAAAGAACTGTCAAAGTGTCAGAACATCGTAAAGCCCTTTGTTAGGATGTAGGACACACATAATAGGCTATTAAAACGCCTCACCATTGTAATGAAAGACAATGGTCATGTCAAACTTTGACGGCCACTGATTGGATGGCGGGACAATGAATATGGCGGCAGGTGAGTCGAAGTATTTTGTCTATATTTTCAATCCTATATGTAACAAAGCGAGAAATGGGAGCAAACATTGTTTCTTGTTTTTTGGTCTTGTAATTAATAGCCCGGCAGAAGGGATTTTTGAAAATTCAACCTTTAATATAAGAGTTTTCCTCCCATTAGAGGTTGAATTATTTTAAGTAAGGAATAATTTGTGATTATCATCAGAATGACATAGGTACTTCTACTTAATTCCGATTGGCTTGTTAGAAATTCAAACAAAACTCGGAGTAAATCCTACAAAATCATTGATAATTGTAATTTTGGGTATAAATAGACCCAAAATCATTTTCTTCTAGACAAAACCGCTGTAGTCAAATATTTTCTACATTCAAACAATTTAAACGCTTATTTTAAGATTATTTAATATCACAAAGATAATGAAAAAATACTACGCAACGCTAATTGTATAATTCTTTTACTGAAATATTATTATAAGTCAAACAAAGCTACGCTAATAAGGGCCCCTCATGGTACATAACCTATAGGGCCATAGTATAAATACATAGGCAAGTAAAAGGGCTATTTGTCAACAGACCTAAGCAAAAGGTCCAGCTTAGTTTCTCTGATTTATTACAAGGAAGGCATTAGAAACAATTGTACGGGAGATTAAATGTCGGCAAACGGGGAATTTTATATGCCCTAAAGCTTAATGTGATTTAACGTTACCTTTTTAATGTTTTTGTTTTTTATCTCGACATTGGTTCAACAATTTCCCGAAAAATTAATTAACTTTCATAAATGTGGTAAACTAATTATGAAGTTTCATATGTGATAATAATACCTATATAAAATGGTAGGAATAATTTTTGATGCCTTCGCGGTTATTAAAAGCTAAAGTCTTTAGCGGTAGACTACTGTCAGCACAGTCGTGCTACGATTATGGAAACTGTAAAGAATCCGAAACGTAAGCAAAAAAATAAAATAAAAATTCGCGAGTTAAATCCGTTAATAGTTGTTTCATTCCAATGGTAATTAGGAACTTTTGTAAATGTGGTAAATAGATAATAAAGTCTTTAGTAATTAAATCCATCGTAGGTAATTGTTTTATGTCAAAAGTATAGACTTGTATATTACTAGCTTTTGCCCGCGACTCCGTCCGCGTGGAATTAGTTATTACCTACGGCAAGTAAAAGTACCCTACGTCCTTTCCCAGGCTCTAGACTATCTGTGTACCAAATTTCATTTAAATCGGTCAGCAGGTTTAGCGTGGTCACAGACAGACAGAGTTACTTTTGCCTTTATAATATAAGCTAGGATTAGGAATTTTCAGTCTTTTTTTGACAACCGTATTGGATTTCGAGGGTAAAAAAACATCTCCCAACTAGAGTTGGAATAAATTGATTTTAAACCATCACTTATAAAGCTATTGAAAACAACTTCAAGCCGATTCGGCAAATTGGAATTAAAAATATACCAATATTTAGCAAAAAATTTAAAGACACGTTGCCGCGTACCTGAAAGTCACTCGAGCGGTATCGAGTATTTTTAACCCCCATGATGTGCAACTTATAGGGGTCAATTCCAACTCGAACTCAAACTCAAATAAACATTTATTCAGGCTAGGCTCTTATAGGCACTTATGAATGTCAACATTAAAATTAATATTCTTTTTCGATTCAGCAAAACAAAAACCTCTTGAGAAGAATCGAGAAGAAACTCAATGAGGTATAATTTTTTCAAAATATTACAATTTCAAATGATTGTATTCAACAAACCATTAAGCGCATGAATCTCAAGTTTTATCAAAATACCTAGTTAATTTTAAGATTTCTAGTAACAAACTTGCGACCTCTATTTCATTCTCTTATGGTATTTTTTTAAATCCCTTAGCGTGCATTTAGAATTAGAACAACTGCTCAAATTCTACTGTCTCTACTAGCGGTTACGGCTGTGCGTGCGTCTATATGTCAGTGGGTACTTCTCCTTTTATACCTACACTAGCTGTCCGCCCCAGGTTCGCACGGATTCCTTTTTTTTATAGCCTATGTCACTCAGGAATAGTGTAGTTTCCCTACAGCAAAAAAATTTTTCAAATCGGCCCAGTCGTTATGGAGCCTATTCAATAAAAAAAAAAAACAAACAAACCTTTCCTCTTTATTATATTAGTATAGATATACCTAGAAGTATAGATATATATTTACATTTCGTAACAAGTATATTTTGTACGTTTTCCAGAGTGTATAAATGACACTTATATACAAAAGGCGTTACAAGATACGTGCTTGTTTGATCTCTCGTGTCATGTATCAATTTGACATGAAATGCTTATACTTTACTGATATAACCATTGTTAAAGCCATATAATAAGGCAAAAATCACGTTTTCGATTTTCTATTAGATATTTTTGAGTACGGTTAATTTATGGACCCTTACATTGAAGGATGAAGCGATTTGATAAATATGTAAAAAAATAGTATATAGGTAAGGGATTTTTGTCATCTGAGAGGTAACAGAAGTAAATATTATTATTATTGATATGAACAACGGCTAATGCAGCGTAATTAACAAATGTATACAATTTTAATTTTCAATATTCATTAGGATATGTTTATCTGCTATAAAAGTTACAAATACCTTTTACTACGAAGTATCCATTACCTACTTTTTAATTATAATGATATTTGTACTAAGGCAAGAGTAGAAAAAATCGAGGTATCAACCCACACTTATTCGATTAGTGGTTTCGATTTTATTTTAATCTTGTCTTGGTACAATTTATTCAGTACCTTAGGTACTGAATAAATTGTCAAAATGCCCCTTAGTAGTGAAGGTAGCTGATAATATTTAAAGCTTTGTTATAGTTAGTAAAGACATGCTAAAACCAGGTTTTTGATTTGGCCGTTTTAGAGGAACGACTGAGCACTCCCAAGCAGCATACAAGCTCTATATAAGCGGTACAAAGGCTGAATAAGAGCAATCACCCTTGTACAGCCTTTACATACCTTATACAGAACTCGTGTGCTAGTTGGGATTTAATGTTTGTTCAACGATAAATTGAGTACCGTTGATCTGATCTGTATGAAAAAAGAATATTTTGACAAAGCAGTGGATGACCTTGGGCCCTAGACAAGTGCCCAACGTTCAACGTTAACGTTAAACGTTAGGACCAAAATGTATGGGATTTGACATCCGCGAACGACTGTCACGTACGTCACAAACGTTCGCGGATGTCAAATCCCATACATTTTGGTGCCAACGTTTAATGTTAACGTTGAACGTTGTGCACTTGTCTAGCCCCCCTTATTATAATTTTTGAGTTTAAATATGAGCGTCAATGGACAAAAGGTTACGAAGATATACGATGTTGGAAAGAAAATGCATAATATATATATATGCCATTGCCGTTCGAGGCGAACCATTTATAAAATAAATAATAATAATGTAATAATAAAAAAATCACAACACCTTTACAACACAATGAAATACAGAAATAACAATAAAAAGTAAATGCTTAATAAAAGAGAACGAGTGTTAGAAGTCCGAAGTTACCTGTAAATAACTTTTCATAATAGACTTTCACCGAAAAAACGGAGGCCGTTTTTTCAGTAAAAAGTTTCGACGCAAAATACCCTTCTGTATCTAAACTTTTGAAATTTATCCGTAGTACCGCGAAAAGGAAACTTTTTACTCGGAATAAACACCGCGGTAAATAAATAACGAATGCCCCATTAAAAACACTCTATTAAAAAAAATTAAACCATTGTCTCTGAAATAAAAAAGCAAAACAAATTTATAATTGAAACTTTGGAATACGATTCTAAATTCAAATAAATTAAAAAAGAACTCACCACTAAGTGAAGTTCGGCGGTTAAACATCCAACAAAATTAGCGAGCAACAATCACCGTCTATTTTGGACCGCTGTCCAAGTTGTCGAAACTTTGCCACTATGCTGTGTAGCCTCGAGACTGGCTCACTCCACTACGATTCGGACCGAACTGAATTTAGGCATCCCCGTAATATAACGCGCAATGTACATGCGCAAACCTATCACGATACAATATGGCAACACCGAATTCATCGCTTGTTTTGTTTTAAGAACGTTATTTTACCGCTTTCAAAAGCAGCAATGGAATAAGTTACGAATTTCCTGTTTTAGCGTAATATAAATACAATTAAATTAGAGAATAAGTGTCAGTTTATGACGGAGGTTTCATCACAGAAATGTTTGCATGAAAATTGTGTAAGAAATTCCTTTGACGTTTAAACGTTTTATATATTGTGTCCTTTGTTATGTTGATTTACATTGGAGATAATTTAGTGTTTAGTTTTGTAGTCGAAAGGAACTGGAATGTTGGTAGGTACTATGTAACAGTACGCTGAAATGTAAATGTACTGCATTATGCTTCAGTTGTTTGTTACAATAATAACTACAACACAAAGAAATGTATGCTATGCACTGTTTACTTACGATAGGAATGAAGACTGGAAGAAAACGAAATTCTATTTAGTCCTTTAGATAGATTATAAAAAAATATAAGTGCACGTAATTTTTACTTCTCAAAAAATAAGAAATAACAAAGTATTTCTGAGGCACGGGAGCGAGGTGCGTGACGTCGCATTATGGTCAAGTTTATACCATAACGTGACGTCACCATCTCACTTCCGAACTTTAAAAGCATCTTTGTCATTTATTGTTCGATTGAGAACAATAAACAAATACGTGTACAATATTTTGTAGTTATCTGATTGAAATGACTCGCGTATTTTATTCTAAATTAGTAGCCAAATGAGCTAACAGTAAACTCCAAAATTTACTTTTATTCCAATGTTATTTACATTTGTTTTTCAGTACCAGTTGCACAGTTACCAGTGTTCTTTTTGAAAAACAAAAATCATAGTGACTACGAGGAAGTTTATAATCAAACCTATGCACTTTTTCTGTTCACGGCGTTAACCTAAAAGACAACACTGCAAAAGCCAATATGCGGCAAACATAAATTGGATACGTGGACAAAACCGCCAAAAGGGCACATCGGTTCCCATATGTCCTAACATATACGCCCTTTTGGATTTCACGTGGCCCGATATACCAGAAGGGCGTACTGGCTCTCATGTGTCCAATACTCATGCAACCTTTTGATTTTGAAGTAGCCAGAACTGCGAAAAGGGCGTACTTGTTTTGATGTTCAATAACCATACACCCTTTTGATTCTCAGCATAGTGGAAAATTACAATGGTGGCATTCGAATTAAAAAGGGTAATAATTACTGAATTCGCGGAATGAGCTGACGATTCATTTTGTTGATTGCGACCCGCTCTGGCTTCACACAGGTGCTGTACGAGTAAACCTTCCTCTTGAATCACTATCTTTTAAAAAAACAGCTTCAAAATCCGTTGCGTAGTTTTAAAGAGTTAAGCATCCCTACTAGTCCCTACTTCCCTACTAATATTATAAATGCGTTAGTAACTCTGTCTGTCTGTCTGTCTGTCTGTCTGTCTGTCTGTCTGTCTGTTGCTCTTTCACGCCTAAACGGCTGAACGGATTTTGATGAAATTTGGTACAAAGAAAGTCTGGAGCCTGGGAAAGGACATAGGCTATATTATATTCCGAAATTCTATCCCTAAGGGGTTAAAAATGGGGTGCAAAGTTTGTATGCAACAACGTGATTCCTTGGTCCGATCTATTTCAAATTTTACATAAACATTCTTTAACAGAATTGATGGAGTACGTGTTTCGTATTTTATTGAAATTCACCCCCTAATGGGGTTAAAAGGGAGATTTTCTTCCAAATTGATATGAATACTACTTAGTGCTTTTGATTTTGACACATATTTAAAAAGTATAATGTAGGTATGCATAGCAACGGTTGCTAATGTCATTCCTGACATTAAATAAATACCCAAACTGTTACGTGTATGATTTCTTCAGTGTTAACGAAAATGGCATTATTATGTAATATCCCGTGGATCGTGTAATGAGGACTATTTAATAATATTCCTGAGTAAGCAGACCCCGTTTAACTTGCGAGGGGAAACTGGTGTCATTACGCAGAGAAATAGAAGTGTTCTTCGCGACCAAAGCTGACATATATAAAAAAGCCGTGATAACAGAGGTGACGGAATGGGACGAGACGGAGGTAAAGCAAGCTCGCGCGAGCTCCTGACTGAGAAAATGACCTGAACATATCCTCAAGACCGAGTGAGCTTATAAGAAGTATGGTTTGCGAGAGTATCTCATTATAGGCAATGAGGCAAACTGGGAAATGTTTTATTTCGTAACACCACTTATATTGTATGTAATTGGTATAAGGTTTTATTTTGTAGGATTGAATTGAATTGTAAAATTGTTTTGTTGTTTTGTAAGATCTTTGTAATAAGTGTGGTAATCAATCCTTAAATAAATAGCCAGCTAAACCTCACGTGTATGATTTCTTTAAAAACTTTGTCCGATTAAAAAAAAAATGTTGAACTCAGTGGTAGCTGTATAAATTATGCAATTTCGAAAGTAAGATAGGTAAGTACTTATGTACTTAGTTTGCATATTGTACATGTTAAACTATTGTTAGCTCCATTTATTACGAATATAAGGCAAGTGTTAGGCAGCAGCCGGCGAAGCGTCAGATCCGGTACTTTTAATAAAAGTATATTTACGACATAACATTAACAAACCAGGTTTTGTCAGTATACTAATAATATACTAATTAATTGAACTGCGACCCAACAATGCACAAGCCGAGCGAGCGAAGCGAGCGTGCCGCGGCAGCGGCAAATGAAGGTCTCCTTTAGGTACGACGACGAGCGAAGCGAGGAGGAGTGTTAGGTAGAATCCTGATCGTCCAGCACGCGATCCAACCGAGCAAAGCGAGCATGCCGCGGCAGCGGCCGGCGAAGCGTCAGAATTGGTACTTTCAATCAAAGTATATTTACGACATAACGTTAACAAACCAGGTTTTGTCAGTACACTAATTACTTGAACTGCGACCCTACAGGGCGAAAACCGAGCGAGCGTGCCGCGGCAGCGGCAAATGAAGGTCTCCTTTAGGTACGACGACGAGCGAAGCGAGGAGGAGTGTTAGGTAGAACCGTGATCATCCAGCACGCGATCCAAGCGAGCGAAGCAAGCATGCTGCGGCAGCGGCCGGTCAAGCGTCAGAATCGGCACTTTCAATCAAAGTATATTTACGACATAACGTTAACAAACCAGGTTTTGTCAGTATACTTATTAATTCAACTGCGACCCTACAGCGCGAAAGCCGAGCGAGCGAAGCGAGCTTGCCGTGGCAGCGGCCGGCGAGGCGCCAAAACCGAATAGAATTAGGATGAATAATTAATATGGTAAGTGGGAAATACTTTAAGGAAATAAAACATTATGTGGAAAAAAAAAACATCCATATGATGTTAGGAAAACAAAAGATAGGTCATAAGAGTGTTAGTTAATAATCATTATGACATAAAACGTTAGGGAAATCAATAATAGGTTAAAAAACGTTAGAGATTCAGATATAGATCCGTATTCTAATGAAGTTCACCCCATAACGGGGTTAAAAATTACGCGGACGAATTCGCGGGCAAAAGCTAGTACATCTATACTATGTAGTCATAGTGAAGTTCTATCGTCAGCTCAGTGGTGCTAAGAATAGAACTCTAAAGTTATCCAAACGTCAGCAAAAATAAAATAATATCATAATTAATAATTTCTGATGCCTCCGCGGAACCAACTGTAGACGGATTTAACTCGAGTATTTTATTTTATTGGCTGACGTTTCGGAACCTTTAACAGATTCCATAACCGAAGCAAGACAGAGTTGACAATAGCCTCATGCTAAAATCAGTTAATAAAATAAAATACGCCAGTTAAATCCGTCTATACTTGTTTCATTCCAAGAATCAACTGCGTTAAACGTCATTATGACAATTCCTAAAGTGACATTTGTTCTTATTAACTGAAATAAGTGTCAGATATCTCGTTACTGATGTCTAACTGTAGATTACCTGTCAAATAAATCCGATGGGATTCACAATGGCCGCTCTTCACTACTGTTTTCAGAAATGATTGAGTTTCGATTTGAAATTGTGGTTTTAGCTTACAGGATGTAAACTATGGTGATTTATGTTTCAATTAACTTTGTTGTGCAACGTTTGTGTATCAGTTTGATTCGTTTAATTTTGACTTAATGTTAGTATTGGCATAGTGGAGCTAAATCATGGTTTCTGGCCTAATGTTCGTATTGATACATCATGCATAGGTAAATTATGGTCCACTGTAGATGTTTACAAGATGGCAAAAAATTATTATTCATCAATACTAATATAATAAAGAGGAAAGGTTTGTTTGTTTGTATTGAATAGACTCCAAAATGACTGGACCGATTTGAAACATTCTTTCACTGTTGGATCCCTGTTTTTATAGCCTATGTCACTCGGTCATAGTGTAGCTATCCAACAGTAAAAGAATTATTAAAATCGGTCCAGTACTTTTTGAGTTTATTCGTTACGTACAAAAATAAAAATCCCTCTTTTTATAATATTAGTATAGATATTATATATTATTTTAGTCATTGTATCTTTATCATAATAGCTATTATTATTCGTCATTAATTTATGATTAAGTATAGTAATTTAAGATAAAGTCAATGTTCCGAATATTAAGGAAAATTAGCTTATTTATATATTCGGTTTTATATTTGTTGTGAATGAACTTAATTTTAAACAAACTTTTGAGGAACAACACTTGCCATTTCTCCGGGACAAATAAATTTTATTACACGCTAACGCAGATAAAAGACAATGTAAAAAGTAGAATGTTTTTACTCCAAGTGCATTCGACTTTTGCACAAGTGAGTAACTGTTTTTTTCATAAAACTCGACACTGTTTCATAGAGAAACGTAATAAAAGGAAAACGTTAAAAGCACGAAAAGTTTGCTTTAACGACAATGGAATGGCGCCTCGATGAAAAATGTACAGAGTTTAAAAACTCCTCAGCAATGTATCATCTTTTATTCCGTGTGAATATCGTCCCGTGAAATTCCTATGCAAATGAATTAATTAAAAAAATACTTGAACGCGTGGGTATAATATATTTTTGGCCCCAAATCCAGCGTTTAACATTGGGTCGGCATTTAATCCACCTAAATCCTGTAATTTTGAAAGTCGAAGCAAATGGGGGCCGACTGTTTAATTATGTTTATTCTAATTTAATTTCCGACACTCTGTGTTCCGAGGATTGGCTTGGGTACCATAATTATTGCTATCTAGAAGGGACTTATAAAATTTAGGGACTTTTTAAAATTTGCATTCGGATCCTATATTTTGCAAGTTGAATCTGAACTGTTAGGAATTGGAATGAAACAACTTTAAACGGATTTAACTCCGTATTTTAGCTCAGTTGTGCAACGATTATGGAATCTGTAAAGGCTCCGAAACGTCAGCCAATTAAATAAAATACGCTAGTCCTTTAAATTTGTTTCATTCCAATGTATAATAACCGCGAAGCCATAAAAAAAAAACTCTTAGGAATTCTTGTCAAAGTTTCAAGTTTCTATACCTACCTAAGGGAGGTATAGTTTAGGCCCTGCGTTGATAATACGTCAGTCATTAAGTCAGCTTCCCCTTTTAAATATAAATACAAATATAATGGAGTAGTTACTTTAATAGTACATTACGCACCAAGGCCAGTAAAATAAAAAATATCTCAGATCACATGTAATTGTCGTCCGAGGCGAAGCCGAGGTTGACAAAAATGTGATCTGAGGCTTTTTTATTTTACTGGCCGAGGTCAGTATACTATTTTTCTGTTCGACGAAGCCAGAAAGCGGCAACTTCATTTAGCGCAGCGACCAGAAAGTTGGCGCTTTCTTGCCGGAGGACAGAAAAAGTAATTTTCGAGACTTTCCCCGTTGGTCCACAAAACCTAGGTCATAAAGTGCTATGTGCAAAGCTCCTAATTTTAAAATTGCTGGAATATTTTGGCAAGCGTTTTAATGAAGTCCTGAATGTTTCTCTTGTGATGAGTTATTAGGCATGTGAAATACAGAAAGAAGACTTTTAGAGTATTTAAGTTATTTTTGTGTTTACTCGTAGTTTTAAAAGCCAAATGTTATCACATTTAATTTTAAATTGATTACCTTATGGATCTAGTAAAATTTGCATCGTAGTATTCGTATACTATATATTATATTATACTCGTGTATATAATATATTTGCATCGTAGTACTTATAAATTTAGATCTAGCTTTTACCCATGACTTCGTCTGCGTATGGTGAGTAATTTAGATAATATCGTAATAAAATATAGCCTATGTTATTTAATGTTTAAGCTATATAATTGTAAAGTTTCATTAAAATCCATTTTTAGTTTTTGTTTGAAAGAGTAACAAACATACATCCAGGTACCGATGTATTCTTACAAACATTCCCAGGTACAGCTGCAATAGGTATAATATATATGTGCCTATTTATAATATTATGTAATTTATTTACCTGTATTGTTTTCCGAACCAAAATTTTCCCCGAAGAAATAAATAAAAATACATCGCCAGTTTTTTACAACAGACGATTCCAAAAATTTTGTAAATAATTTTCCTGTTCACCTCTTTATAATATACAATTAACAAATTACCTTTTTCAATTAAAATCCTTTATTTTACCACTTCCATCAGAAACAACAAAGAGCCGTAATGTGAAGGCTCAATTCTGAAAAAAACATTAAAAAACACAGTTTTATTTCGAGTCCAGCACGTAGTAACATCGCGAAGTTTATTTTAATTTCGCTGTATCTTTGCTGCGTAAAAAAATTAGGCGAGGAAAAAAAATCCCTTTGCAGGAAAAGTGGAAACTGCAGTTATAATTTGGTGCTTCGTGCAGATGTTAATATGCACTACGGTATATATTTTCAGGCGTATTTTCGTATTTTGGATTGTTATGTTTTAAATTAAAAAGGCACTTTAAGCTACTGTTACACACATGCTCAAAAATAGCATTGTTAAAAGCGTTTTTAACTATGCTCAATATTGAGCATGCCTGTGACCAGCAATAGACTGTTAATATTGGTAAAATATCTCGTATCTTATATACATTACATAATGCTACATTTGACATTTTGTGACGTTTGATCTGTCAGTTATTAAAAGCGTTCTAAAGTTCACTGACTTGCACCAAGACGCATCGTTTCATTTTGATCCCATTAAAAATATAAGAAACCACAACTAGACAGTTAAAATACCATGCTCTAAAAGGCATGCTAGTTTTAAAAGATAGGTACTTAATAAGCAAACTCATTCACACGCGCTAGAACTTTTTCACAATAAATATAACCGCCGAAAAAACTAAACGGCGGAAAATAAACGGAAAAAAAATTTATAGATAGCACACTAAAAAAAAATAATTACAATCTGTTATATTTGCAGTCGATCCAGCCTCAAATAAACTAGAGTAGGTACTGGAATGAAAAATCTATTAATGGAACTCGCGTATTTTGATTTTATTTTATTTGCTGACGTTTCGGATTCTTTACAGTTTCCATAATCGTAGCCCGATTGAGATGACCATAGTCTAACTAAAGCGCAAAACTTACGTTTATGTATTAAGGCATCAGAAATTATTAACTAGAGCACCTTAGTGAAAAGTTGACTTCATTCTTAAACGAAGCAAATAGGTCTATACTCCACATGACTTTTCATGAATGTCATCATACAGTTTTGTATTCGTTTCATTGGGTTGCTATTATCGATTGCCACTTGTCAAGAGACCCAAGTTACTAAACGTAAATTTGCGAATTGAGACCTTACCATCATAAGATAAGTACTGACTCGTGACTTTGACTAAAGAGTTCCGGCTCATTTCCTCTACTGAAGACGAAATAATAAAAAAAATAGCTGTCTCTTTTTTTCCCATTTTAGGATGTTCTTAGAAAGAGATGAAATAAACGAATCCTTTAAAACAGATCGCCTCATTTGGCAGATGTTTCCTCTGTATTTTTATTTGATATCGTTCATAGTAATTTGAGAGTATGGCACCGTCTTCTATTAAGTAATTGATTCTTACAATGGTTCGCTTTTTACTCGTATTATTAACTGAGTTGACTTGTATTAGCTAAGTATATGAATTGTAATCTATACTAATATTATAAAGAGGAAAAGTTTGTTTGTTTGGATTGAATAGGCTCCAGAACGACCTGACCGATTTGAAAAATTCTTTCACTGTTGCTACACTATTCCCGAGTGACATCGCGAATGCGAAAGTAACTCTGTCTGTCTGTCTGTCTGTCTGTTACGCTTTCACGCTAAAACTACTGGACCGATTAAAATGAAATTTGGAACAAAGAAAGTCTGGAGCCTGAGAAAGGACATAGGCTACTTTTTAACCGACTGCAAAAAAAGAGGAGTTCCACGCGGACGAAGTCGCGGGCAGAAGCTAGTATACATGACACAAGTATAACCTTGCAAGGCTGTACCCGGTTCTTTAAGTGTCGGTATACAATGTAGGTACATAATTACGGTTTGCGAGGTTCCCATTTCCCTCCCTTATTCGGGAATGTGTAAGCTCACTGCGCAACTTGAGTAATCTCTTGAGCATAATTGTTAAAGTTTAAGGCCACCATATATTGTGTATTATTTTATGCTTGAATAACTTTTTCTAAAGTCACATAATACTATGGAAATAGCACCAATTTTATTATATTTTTATGACACCAGGATCTCAGAACTCTGAGGTGCGTAGGACTCCAGTTATGACGTCATCAAGATGGCCACCGCTACGTTACCAGGACCTCAAAACGAACGGGAGAAAGTCTCTGAGGTGCGTAGGACTCCAGTTATGACGTCATCAAGATGGCCGCCACGTTATGAAGTCACGTTATCAAGTCTCAATGACTTTTAAACTAAAGCATCGCACCTTGTGTGGGGTATCAATAACGTGACCAGATGTCCTCTTTTGAATGGGACTTTTCCTTTTTGTAATTAGGAGGATTTTCTTTTTGTGTTCCAGTAATATTACTGGCTTTAGCGCGCGATTCCGACCGCGTGGACTTAGCAATTAAAAGTAGCCTATGTCCGTTCTCAGGGTCTAGACTATCTATGTACTAAATTTCATTTAAATCGGTTCCGTAGTTTTAGCGTGAAAGCGAAACAGACAGTCACTTTTGGATTTATAGTATTTGCTAGGATTAGGATTTAGAAATAGGGACTGAAGGCGGTTGAAACGCCCGTGGCCTCCAGTGTTAAACAAATAAGTTGTTATCTCGCTCCAATGTTAAAAGTTTATTCTTACTTTGAGAAAATTTATTTTTTGAGAGGCTTAAAACAGGCAGTAAAGCCAACTTTTAATTAAAATGTATGTAATAACTATTATCTTTCGAGAAAACTTTGAAAGTTTCTGGCAAAGGATTTTCTTTTATCTAATTGGTTAAGCAAAATATGAACCGAAGTTCTGTTGAAATTATTGTAATTTTTGTTGAAAATAATATTATTGGGTAAGCCTTTTGAAAATATAATTATCAATTTTAAAAATTCATTTGAGGTTTCAGTTTGCGAATGAACACAATTTCGTTTAATTTTTAATTTCGTTTCGTATTATTTTGTGTTTTTCAGTTCATTGAATAATGCGTAACACTTTGAATCATCTGATTGTTATAATAAAGTGGTTTTCATTTAATTAAATCCACATAATTGGTTAATTTTTCATTAATTCATTGAAACGGATTCTACTCATTAGCAAATAATAACAAGTGCGAGTCGGACTCGCGCACGAAGGGTTCCGTACCTTTATAATAAATTAGGTAATTTGATTTATGACGTTTAAAAACAAAATAGTAATACACATCATATATATTTTTCAGTTTTATCATGCCCATATTTTAGAAGTTACGGGAGGGAGGGACACATTTTACCACTTTGGAAGAGTCCCTCGCGCAAACTATTCAGTTTAGAAAAAAAAAATGTTATAAACCTCAACATCTGTCAGTATAGGTCTGATGGAAAAAAAATGAGTTTCAGTTCTATGTATGGGGAACCCCAAAAATTTTTTTTTTTCTGATTTTATTTTAAAATCTTAATGCGATTTATAGAATACATCTACGCACCAAATTTTAATATTGTAGCTCTTATAGTTTTGGAATAAACTGGCTGTGACATACGGACGGACGGACTGACAGACATGACGAATCTATAAAAAAGGGATAGGTAATGCTTTGTTAAAAAATAATTGAATCGAAACAACTATAACTGTTACTATTAATATTGTTTTTGTACTGACGTTTATAGAACTATAAAGTTTTCGTTTTCACAACAGATGCTTTCAATAACATTTACAATACCAGAAAGGAAATCCTGATATAAGAGAAAAATAATGACATAAAACAAAAATAATTCGGTTTAAGAATATTTTAGT
This sequence comes from Polylopha cassiicola, assembly GCA_038024825.1. Classification (NCBI taxonomy): domain Eukaryota; kingdom Metazoa; phylum Arthropoda; class Insecta; order Lepidoptera; family Tortricidae; genus Polylopha; species Polylopha cassiicola. The sequence continues at coordinate 8,600,851 of CP149059.1, forward strand.
AAGATATTTGCCAGGTACATCTAACCCTATCTATGTTCATGCGATATTTAAATATTATGTAACATCTAGACTAAGACCATGGTCAAAAAGAATAAAAAATACGATACCTACTATTCAGAGTTCAAACAACATATAAAATAACCCGTAAATAAAAACAAAACTATTCCCAGAACACGCAAAATAATTTCTCATAGTCACGTTGTCACGTAAGTTGTGACAAAACGTTTCAAAGTGCATGTCCGAATTTATAACGACTTTATATTCGTATTTCCTTTATGAAGCCTGCCCTCGGGCTAAAGGAAGCTGGGTAAAGTGGGCATTGAAGGTTGCGGGACGTTGCAGCCAACGGGCATTTCATTGTTTTACACAAAAGCAATATCTTGTGGTTACTAAAGAGATACTACGTCCTGTGTAAGGCCACGTACGATAGGCAGAAGCGTATTTAACAAATTCTATTTGATGTGAAAAAAGTTGTGTTTAAAGTTAGATTTATTTTTTATTGTTTTATACGATATAATTACACAATCACATAATAATTTATGCACTCGTGGAGAGAAAAAAAAATGTGTAAGAAAAACTAATATATAGGAAATTAAAACGACCGCTAGAAATTTTAGAATGTGTTTATTAAGTACTAGCTTCTGCCCGCGACTTCGTCCGCGTGGAACTCCTCCTTTTTTGCAGTCGGTTAAAAATTAGCCTATGTCCTTTCTCAGGCTCCAGACTATCTTTGTACCAAATTTCATGTAAATCGGTTCAGTAGTTTTAGCGTGAAAGCGTAACAGACAGACAGACAGACAGAGTTACTTTCGCATTTATAATATTAGTAGGGATGTTTCTCTAAATCGTCAAAATTTCATCGTCAAAGACGATGTACTATAAATCATAATATTTAGGCTTTCATAAGCACGAATTAAGGAAAAAAAATAAGTAGACCAACGGTTTAAAAACATTAAATAATATAATACAATACTTAATACTCAATACTTTATTGCTCTTCCACAATGTTTATACATAGGTGTTATCTTAAGGATAGTGATATCATTATGGACCCTGTTGGGCACATCATCATATTATTATGAGAAACACTATGGGTGCTACAACTGAGTCGGTCATGTCAATTATATTATTATATATTCGGTCATGTTCTTTATTGTTTACAAGCGAATATATCGCTTCAGCGCCATCTGTGTAAAGTGCTTCATCTTCAACTCAATAAACGAAGTCACTAACAAAATATAGTAATGTACCTATATAAAAAAAAAAACAAACTAATAAAATTTCAGTGCACCTAATCAGATATTTTCTTATACTTGTGCCAAAGTAAAATAGAAACATGGTACCAGGGTCGCAATACAAAGGAAGGGTTCGTCACTGAAGGGCTGCCACTCCACTCGCTTTGTGTCGCGTGACATTGTTTAGTACGACTTCAAGAAACCAACTTTAACTGATGATATGGTTAGCTTGAAAATTATTAAATAATCTAGTGAGATTAAGATAAAACCCTTCTAGTGGAAAGGGCGTAAGTCCTTAGTTTATCAATGAATCAATCATCTACACTAATATTATAAAGAGGAAAGTTTTGTTTGCTTATTTGGATTGAATAGGCTCCAAAACGGATGGACCGATTTGAAAAATTCTTTCACTGTTGGAAAGCTGCTATTCCCGAGTGACATTGGCTGTAAAAAAAAGGATCCGTGCGAAGCGTGGAAGGACAGCTAGTTGATTATAATTTCTGAAGGCTTCGTGGTTATTACACATTGGAATGAAACAACTATGCACGGATTTAACTAGCTGACAATAGCTAAAGTGTACTTTAGCGTAAGACTATTTTCCCGAGTTACGGAACCCTAAAAATACTTTTACATGCTAGGTGAGTCTACTAGCTCAGCTGAAAGACTTTTAAAGTCAATAATGTAATTTAAATTTCAATAATGTAGTTCAATAAAATAAAAGTCAATAATGTAGTTCAATCCTCTTTTAACTACAATGCCAGTTAATTAATTACCTACCTATAGTCCTAAGTCTCCCTACTGCCAACTATTAATCATTCTAGCTGGAATCCAAATCATGTTCGAATAAAAATAATTAAAAAATATATTTTTAGTTGGTGTGATGTTTTATCACTGATCTGCATTTAGTTCTTACAATATAATTTAGTATAATTATATTGAAAATTATAAAATTGGATTAGGATTTTTTATATGTCATTTTTTTTTCCAATTTAATTGAGTTTCTAGTGGAACTATACAATTACATGTCAAATTACATTTAAATTGAATTTATATTATACTTCTGAAATTAATTTCACACCAATTTAGTATTCAAATATAAAAATTTAAAAGTGAACATTTTTTTTAACAAAAGACACCGTGTAAAAGTCGGTATTTTCGATTTATTTTTCAGTTCCGATTATAGTTGCATGTTCGACATTTTAATTAGTTAGGTATGTTACTGTTTAAAATACACCTACACATGGGTACACAAAATATGTTTACTGTTGTGATTTTTTTTAAATAATGTGACAGAGTGGACTTTTTCAGCGGAAACCACGTCTCTGCATTCATAATATCGCATGTTCTAAACTTAGGTATTGGATGTCAAGAAAATTTTATTGTGGATTATTTTTCTTACATGCGGCAAGTAAAACATCGTTCTTCAAATTGCACACTGTAATTGGCGTGTAATTCGTTAATTAACATTTAACCAGCGCGGCAGCGTGCTATGTTAAGTCTGACGCTCTAGATATTTCTAGAGTGCTGTGCTGAGAAGTGAGATTATTATTAGCTGGAGTTAGTAGTAGTTCAGAAGTTACGTATAGATGGCGCTGTACCGGCCAGTGAGTTTTTCTGTAACCCGCTAACGAGATTTCCCTTCATTTACATATATAGGCTTTATAGGTTTTTAAACTACTTCCAAAGTAACAATTGGGCTTTATTTCAAACAGCAAACTACACAGTGCCTCATCTCTTTTTGATGTAGGAAGTACCTACATACCGCACCTTCGGTAAAACAAGGGCACAATTGCCAAAAAATCCAATAATTTGTTAAGTAGGTATACAGAAATGTTCCAAATAAAAAATAAAAAAATGGAGTCAAGTATACAGAAATGTTCCAAATTTTATATGGAACATTTCTGTATACTTAACTCATTTTTGGATTTTTTGGCAATTGTGCCCTTGTTTAACCGAAGGTGCGATATATTAGCTTAACTAAGATTATTTTTTAACACCGGTTTTGTAATATTACGGCACATCACTGCTCTTCTCATTTATTCGACTAAAAATCCCTACTTTTTTCACAATAACCGACGCACCGTTAATATCTTCGAGCATTATAAAAGGCGACATCATTGTTTTGCTAAGTATCTTCAAAAAGCAAATGGGGAGTTTGTTTCGTGAATTTGAATCTTATTACGCTGGTATTTAGATTGTGGTTGGCGGCAGGAACAATTATGTTACTCAAGTGGGATGCCAGTGACAACCTTTATGAGTGAGCTTTGTTCGTAGCACCTTTGTCTGCGTACTCTTAACTGAGAATCGCGGGAGATTGTGATAATTAAAAAAACGAATCAGTGAACATGTACTGACAGGCATTGTACACAAATGACGTTGCGGAGGATGAATCAGTCTTGCTAATATTAAAAATGCGCGCGTTGTTTGCTTGCTTTATAAGATACTAGCTTCTGCCCGCGACTTCGTCCGCGTGGAACTCCTCCTGTTTTGCAGTCGGTTAAAAAGTAGCCTATGTCCTTTTTTAGGGTCCAGACTTTCTTTGTACCAAATTTCATGTAAATCGGTCCAGTAGTTTTAGCGTGAAAGCGTAATAGACAGACAGACAGAGTTACTTTCGCATTTATAATATTAGTAGGGATATATAATGCAAGTTAGGTTGGTACAGATTTATTTTTTAAAAGTAAACAAATTGTTGGAACACGAATTGTAATTATAGGAAACGGTACCTAATTATTTTGGATTTTATAAGATTACTAGTGACCCGCCCCGGCTTCGCACGGGTGCTATAAACCTTCCTTAAGAATCACTCTATCTATTAAAAAAAACCGCATCAAAATCCGTTGCGTAGTTTTAAAGATCTAAGCATACATACGGACATACAGCGAAAGCGACTTTGTTTTATACTATGTATTGATGATGATATCGCACCAATTATATTTATGTTAGTATATTATGTTTGGTACTAATAACATATTATTATACAAAACAGTAAAGAAAGTAGGAATAGTGAGTAGGTACCTGCTTAATTCTAACTTATACGGAAGTTCACTTTAACTTTCAATTATACAGCTAATTATATACCTACCTATATTATTATCCTCAAAATAACACTCGATAACATAATATGAAGTATTTATTCAGAGTTTACATTATCTGCTAAATAAGTTAACAATAGCCCAAAACTTTCTAGGAAACCGTAGAAGTTAATTCTCCAATATTTTCATAATCATAACAAAACCCAATGAAATGAAAGCTCTGACATATCAAACAATCATAACATTACTTACAAACGAAGTCTTAATCAAAACAAAATCGGGTTTTCGGGTTCCAATCAAGTATTAATAGGAAATCTACATTAACCCTTAATTTGCCAACCGATCCATTGAGAAACCTCTCAATACCTATTAATGGAAACATACGCACTAATGAAGGCTTTCGGTATATGGCCCTAAGACCGATTATAGCCTTTGTCCTGAAAACCAATTCATTATGCCGTTTTGGCACTAAAATGTTGTACAAGCTAAGTTCTCTTTATGCTATTGCTGTTACGATGTTTAATAGTACACAGGATAATGTGTCCAGCTAGGTCTGTATTTATTACGAGCTGGCCCATAGTATTTCGTGCTGCGTTTTAAGATCCTTTTTCCTTGTAACATCGTATAAAACTTTCCTGGTCTATTGCGAATATTTCCAAATAAAATTTAGTTACGGTCTACCCGTTCTCGAGTTTAAGCGAAGCTAACGAATAGCTGTTCATTTTATACCTACTTGTAAGATACTAGCTTCTGCCCGCGACTTCGTCCACGTGGAACTCCTCCTTTTTTAAACGTTAGGACCGAAATGTATGGGATTTGACATCCGCGAACGACTGTCACGTACGTCACAAATGTCAAATCCCATACATTTTGGTGCTAACGTTTAACGTTAACGTTGGGCACTTGTCTAGCCCCCTTGTTCATTTTATATCTACTTGTAAGAATTTATATATACATATAAAAAGCAAAAGCTGACTTAATGACTGACATATTAACGCAGGTCCTAAAGTTTTAGAAACTTGAAAATTTGAACAGGAACAATTTTCAAAAAGGATTTTTGAAAATTCACCCCCTGTGGGAGTAAAACGGGGATGCTTATCGAGAGAGAGCAGAAGAAGTCGCGGGCACAAGCTAGAAAAGTGTTTAAAACGGGGGTATATTGTATTTTAACATGTGTCTTTTAACAATTCATATCTCTGCTTACAGCTGGGCAAAAGACTCCTCTCCACAGTGACACGTCCCGGAACCAGTAAACTATTTACATTCAAATTGTATCGAGACATGACGTCACGATACCCTACTCACTTTCAAAACGCTTATCTCTGTCATTTTTTATTTGATTGAGATAAAAAATACATGCCCAAAGTTTTTTAAAAACCTAACTGACGGACTAAATAGTATTATTTTCTTTACCCATCACCATAGGGTATCGGATAAATAATTTCTAATGCCTTCGCGGTTATTACACATTGGAATGAAACAACTATTAACGGATTTAACTCGCGTATTTTTATTTTATTTTATTTGCCGACGTTTAGGATTCTTTACAGTTGACAATAGACTGTTAGACTGTCAGCTCAGTAGTGCTACGATTATGGAAATTGTCTTGCTTAGTGCTTCAGCTGTTTTGATCTGCTACCCTATTCGGAATAGCGAGGATATTAACTCGGATTCCTTTCAGATTGGCCAGCTCGACCCTCATCAAATCCGGGCACTGTCATTACGCATTGAACAATTTTGTGTGGCCTCATGCTGAGTACAAGCGTATAAAGCTTGTAACTGATTGCAAATAGTTGAAAGCATGCATATCCTATGTTTATACATAGGTTTGACGACCTTTTGGTCTTGTGGTCGAAGTCCCTACCAGCGAGCCTATGATGAATTGTCGAGTAGAAATCTTGTCTCGTCGATGTCGTCTTATTCTCGTGGTTATCTGTCAAAATCGGTAACGTTGTCGACAGCGAGAGATTTTCTTGTTCATGTCGACAGCAAAAATAGTTTACATTTGACAGATTTGGTCTTATTTATTTGACATTTTTGACAATTCACAATATTTATGTGTTATAGTTTGTGTATTATATTATTGAAAAATTCCATCAAAATCTGTTGAGTAGTTTTTACGTGAAAGGGACAAACATACCTACCTACATAAATGTTGTAAACTCGAAAGTTTGTAAGAATGTTTGGATTTATTACAAAAATAGAATCAAAACAAAATTTTACTAATAATTTTGACATTTCGCAAAATTTAGTAATTTCTAAAACAAGATAGTTTGCATAATGAAAAAGCACTTCAGTGTTCAGACTATCGTCAGCTTACTCGCCTACGAAACAACAGTTCAAGAAACGTCAGCGAAAAATTTGTTAGGTAGTTATTGAGTTTCTATGACTTGATTTGTTCCATGGTATAATAGCCGCGAAATCATCATAAATCATTATAGTTATTGAAGTCAAAACTATTTGGTAACAACTAACTGAGATATGAAACTATGGGCCCTGATTTCCCTTTAGGTTTGACAGGTCACTGACCCTTCTCTTCTCTTTTTGATATTGTATCACATTGTTTTTATCATAACGAGGGTAAACACCTGGCCTTTGTACTTTGATTGGCGCATCATTATAATTTGTCTATAGGTAATTTTGTTTTCTATGATATTTATTTTAGCAATCACTTTTATGTGAGGAGAAGTCGTTACTACGTATATTTTAGGGCAACGTACTTCCGTATGTTTCACTAAATATTTTTTCGTGCCTCTTATCTGAATATTCTTACAGCTCAGCGGATCTTTGAACATTTGAGACGCCGTCATTGTCGTCTCTAGCCATATCTATAATGGTTGAAAACATTTTTAAGTATCAGTACTAGAAGATTTATGGGTAGGTTTTTGAGGCAAGTTGAAACTTATCATATAGGTAGCTTTCCTCTTCCTTTATACAACACAAACTACAGACCTAGCTGGTAGATACAAGAGATTTACCAACTCTAAAATTTTAAAAATATTTTTGAGGCAAAGTGATTTTTGAAATTGAATAATACAAAAAAATAAGCCATGATTTAAACACTTTTGTAAAAAAAAAAAATAGGGTTTGATTTAGCCCCGCTACACACTGGTCAGGTCTGCAGTTCCATGGGGTATAGCAGGAGAGCTATACGAAAACTGTTCAGCTTGCCTCAAATATCCACCCAAAAATTAATACTAGCTCCTGAGCAATAAATACCATGTCGACATTATTTTGTCATTCGTTTCCTTAACGACTGGACTTTGCTCATAAGCAACTTCTATCCCAGCATACCCATTTCGGGATCTTTATTACAAGCCTCCACAATGTTAATGCACTTAATGTTGAGCATTCTCATTTCCCTCCTTGCGATTCATTTCTCGGGACGTTGACTAAGCGGTTGTCAACGCAAATACAGTGGCGGTCGTCTAGGGATTACTGTGTCTGCAACCTACCAGAGTGCCTTAGGAATGGCAATGAAAATTACGTATGAGAAGCTGCGATGTTAAAGAAAAATCGGAAAAGGGTAGCGTTGGAATGAAACAACTTTAAACGGATTTTACTAGCGTATTTTATTGGCATTTCAGGCAGCTCAGGCATAGCATGACTGAGCTGACAGTAGTCTTATGCTAAAGCCATAGTCTAATGTTAATAAAATAAAATACGCGAGTTAAATCCGTTTAAAGTTGTTTCATTCCAATGTATATTAACCACGAAGGTATCAGAAATTATTATAGTGATAAGTTTACTTTCTTAAAGCTTTAAAAATATAATATCAAATCCAAAATATAAAGACAATATTAACATTTGAAAAATTCACGCAATCAAGAGCACTGTCTTTATGGTAACTTTTTATTGCTGTTGACCTATAAGAAATAACTGCCGTACGTGCCCTGCCTCAGGAACATATTAAAAGATCGTCATAAACTCGCTACTGTAAATAAAATACCGAGATAAGGTACAGCCAAAATAATATCTGGGGGAAAATGAATTTCCTTTATTGGCCCTTGTTTTGCTTTAGGTAAAATTATCGATACCGGTCGAGAATATTCGGACTATTTCCTATTTTTGGCAACTCATTTTCGCATTTTTCTGTCGATTGTTTAAATATTTTGCATTATTTTGTATTCATGAAACATTTTGTTTTAAAAAATAGGTACCTACCTACTTCTATTGAATTCCGAAACGTTAATCAAATTTCTCTCGTATTTACATTTTATAATGTACTTACAAGCGATCCGCTCTGGCTTCGCATGGATCCCTATTTTTTTTTTAAATATTCTATAATATGTCACTTGGGAATAGTGTAAATTCCTAACATTGAAAGATTTTTCAAATCGGTCCAGTATTTTTTAAATTAGTTTAGCGATTTTGTTCAACTGTTTCTTAATTTGATCATAAGAAGCTTCGTCGTCATAAAAATTACACATTTAAAAAACGAAGATTTATATTGTTCTTACTGAAGATTGAAAAGGTCTAAAGATATTAAAGAACTAAATTAAACAAGTATACTAAAACGAAACAAAAAACAAAACACTATGATGTCTCCAGACGGCATCAAGAATGCAGTTTAAAAAAAACAGTTCTAGATTTAAATTTGAATGTCGAACTCATTCCCAGGTTCCACAGGAAAAAGTTTACAACCCTCTAAAAACAAAAGCATCTCCTTAAAGCTGTAACGACAAAAGTTAATTTAGGTCTAGGAAACTGCCTGGCATGACTAGATAGTAAATTTAACGTCGCACTCACCTCTGCAGTAATGCTTCGAAGGTAATATGATAAAACTTTTTATTGTCATACTAGAGTAATGCTTTTTGAATTTCGAGAGATGCTTCTAAAAGGATAGTTTCTGGGACGGAATAAAAACGTAAGTAATTTAAGAACAAATTAAACTGGGATAGCTTTTTCTCGTTTACTACAAGCCATTATTGTGTAAAAATTCATGTACTTATTTCATTTCACGCACATCATAGCTTTCTTAAAGAAGTGTGTATTAAGAATTACGATATAAAGTCCAAGCTATTTTATTTATTCAAATTAAAAATACATATCTGACGATTTGCGTAAGATGGCTGGCAGGAGCTGGATGCAAGCAGCCGAAGATCGAGCACAGTGGCGTGCAATTGGAGAGGCCTATGTCCAGCAGTGGACTTCGACAGGCTGTTGATGATGATGATGATCTGACGATTCGTAAGATATTTTCAGCTAATTGTTCCGTATAATATAAATTAATATTAAAAATGTGTGTCTGTCTGTAATATTTTTAAGTGCTGAACCAATTTAGATTGAATTTGGTGGAGATAGTGAAGAGTCCTTGTAAGTTTTTATCATAGAAGTCATGCATTAAATGATAGTGTAGGGAGAGAGGGTTAAAAATAGGGTGTGAAATTTATTAAGTTACCCTAAATGTTTATTAAAGACGTAGTTAAGGACAGAAGCTGGTTTAAAATGAATCTATACTAATATTATAAAGAGGAAAGGATTGTTTTTTTAGATTGAATAGGCTCCAGATCGGCTGGACCGATTTCAAAAATTCTTTCACTATTGGGAAGCTACACTATTCCCGAGTGACATAGACTATAAAAAAAAAGATGATCCGTGAGAAGCCGGGGCAGACAGCTAGTAAACAATAAACATGATACAAAAATCAAAACAGAAAAACAAAAACATAACTTTGAAACTGTTTCTGATTTGCACTAAAGTTTATCTTATTGCTGGATAATAAAAACAAAATTGAATTATTCTATGTGAGGCCCGGGCTGCGAAACGGGGATTCCTTTTAACACTCTCGTAAAATTAGAATGGTATCAGAATATAAGTATACCAATGGACTGGCTGTTTACTTTGATGCGGTTGGAGTGATAATAATGTTCATGAAATTCGCTTTTATTTTGTTTACACTTTCTTTTTGATATTTGAGTCTGCTCTTTTTTCTTATTGCATATTAAATTCAAACTTCACGAGACGTTGATACTTGGCTGCTATATCTTCGTCATTTTGTCTTTCACTAGACCAATAACGATAACGACTAGATTAGATTTTTAATCCCTACTAATATTATAAATGCAAAAGTAGCTCTGTCTGTCTGTCTGTCTGTCTGTTACGCTTTCACGCTAAAACTACTGGACTGATTCATATGAAATTTTGGTACAAAGAAAGTCTGGATAATTAGAAAGGACATAGGCTACTCTTTAACCGACTGCAAAAAGGAGGAGTTCCACGCGGACGAAGTCGCGGGCAGAAGCTAGTGTATAATAATTATGCTTGCACTTTCCAAAGTTGCCTATATGAATAAAAATTATTCACCGATGTAAATATTATAGCATAACTTCAAATAGACTGTATCTACACAAATATTTTCTTTTTGTGTGTTTTATTGTCAGGACAAGATTTGTATAGAAGACAATTAAGAGAAATAGAAATATAATTATTGAAATCAAAATATGGCGTAACGAAGTTCACCGGGTAAGATAGTGTTTTTATATTAGACTAGCTTCTGCCTGCGACTTCGTCCGCGTAGAACTCCTCCTTTTTTGCAGTCGGTTAAAAAGTAGCCTATGTTCTTTCTCAGGCTCCAGACTTTCTTTGTACCAAATTTCATTTAAATCGGTCCAGTAGTTTTAGTGTGAAAGCGTAACAGACAGACAGACAGACAGACAGAGTTACTTTCGCATTTATAATATTATATAGTTAGGATTGATTAGATAAGTCTGACGCTTAGTGTACAAGTTTTGCGTAGTTTATAACTAGGTAAATAGGTGTGAAATGTTCATGGATATTATTATACGGATAAGAAAAATCATCATACTAAGATATCAAGCAATTCCTTATTTGCTCAATGTGTCAGCGGAAAAAATCGCACAGTCATCTGCGTGAGCGAAATCCTTTGAGGACCTCATCGATCCAACCTACGGTTTGAAAATCTCCCACGCATTAAACGATTACTACATTTTACCTGATTTAAAACAAATCCCAAGTTTAAATGGCCAAGGTTGAATTTTGAATGACACGGAATCCACACATCCGCTCTTATGCTCCTGGTGATTATGTGCGTGGGTTGCAGGAATTGTGTTTTGTCCATTTTGCAAGTTGCAACTCATCTTGGTTTTAAAATTTAGTGGTTGTTCGCTATTACAAGATACAGATACTTTAGCATAAGACTATTGTCAGCTTAGTCGTGCTACGATTATGGAATCTGTAAAGGCTCCGAAACGTCAGCCACTAAAAATAAAATACGCGAGTTAAATCCATCAAAGTTGTTTCATTCCAATGTATAATAACCGCGAAGGCATCAGTAATTAGATAGGTTTTATATTGCAGTAATGTTAATAATCTTTTAACATGTAGGTAATGTTTTTTATAAAACATTTATTTTCATGTTGGTAAATGAAGTCGGTTGCGTTGTGTGCCGTAGACACAATGTCAAAAATGTATACAGCTCAAAACATTGTACGCAAGACTATAAGATAGAAAAGATCTTAACCCAAATAAAACTACATCCATTCAAAATAATACCTATGAAATACTGTTCAATTGCTCTAGGAAATTATGGAACAAACAAAGTTAAATAACAAACTAACAAAACGTAACAATAGAAAAAGTGTCTAAAAAATTCAGATTTTGTGAATGATATACTGCAGTTTCAAACTGGAATGGATTGTGGATAAATTAAAATGTCCATTTAGGAATAGTCCAACTTACAATACATTATCTGAGAGAAGCCACAAACCACTCGGACAAAAACTGCGAAACCTAAAATAGACTGAACAAAACTTTCTACAGCCCAACACTGCATAAAGGACCGTGGAAGTGTCCAGAACTGTACAGTTCCAAATTTGATAGATGCAAACTTTTTCCAGGCATATTCTCCTCCATTTTTTTCCCATTCGGCCTCTTTGGTGCTTTCCTCGTTCGGTTTTTTATCCCTGGTCTTCTGCTTCAGTGAATTTATGTGCTAAAACAGTATAATTATAACTACTGAAAGCTATATCCCTTTCTTCACGTGAATGTTAATTTCTTAAACTAAAGGTTTGTAATGTTTGTCACCTAACGGGGTTAGTATATATATTTTTATATACATATTAGCTGTTGTTCCCGGCTTCGCACGGATCCCTAATATTTTCAAAAATATTTTGTAGCCTCAGGGTGAACGTAACTTCCCAAGTGAAAGATTTTTTTAGCCATTTAGGAGCCTATTCAATCCAACAAACAAAACTTTCCTTTTTATTATATTAGTATCGAGTATAGATATAAAAGTTTCTCACGATGTAAAACACTAATTTCATTACATACTTAGCCATTTCCACAATTCTCTATGTCGTCACCACATCAGTCGTGAGTTCGGAAAATTTCACATTAACAGAAAGTAGGAGCGATAATGCCCGCGGGCGCAGTTTTCAACTACCTTGCCAGTTCAACTGTCCAAATGTTGCCCGAAATGTATTTAGTTCGATGCTGTTTTTATTCCAATGCTATAAAAGAACCGGACTACATCAAATCATTTAGGGATGTATGGAAAACAAAAGAAGATCACGCGATGAATCAAAAAGGTGGATAGTTTTTATCACTTTGCGTAATTCTGAAGTCTTTAAGAATAATGTAATAGCATGAAAAAGAGAAACAATAGAATATCTTCTTTCTAATATATAAAATTTCCATGTCACAATGTTAGTTACCGTACTCCTCCGAAACGGCTTGACCGATTCTCATGAAATTTTGTGAGCGTATTAAGTAGGGCTGAGAATCGGCCAACATCTATTTTTCATACCCCTTAGTAATAAGGGTTGTCCACCCTTAACATTTTTTTGCCGGGCGGGACGAAGTCTGCCGGGACCGCTAGTAAAGATATAAAAGAAGACAGAGAGATGACGACTGTAGTCATCAATAATGACCTAAGAATGAAAAAAGGAGGCCTGCGATTTAAACAAATAGGTACAATTGATGTCGTCATGAATGTGTGTGTGAAATAAAACCTAACACTTATTTTATGATTCATTCTTTCATCCTTTATATAACCACTTGCTATTACATCGCCAATAACGATCATTATCAAGATAACTCCCCCAATATCATCTACCCACAAAATCTATAAATCTTCCAATATATTTTAACAAAAGAAATATTCTTCGGCCTATTCCTTAACCGGGCCACTCACTTAAAACTCGGGAACGGTAATCTTCCCAAAGAATATGGAAAGGAAACTCTTCAATAGGATTTAACGCCTCTTCTTATCTAATCGCAAAGTTATGTCAAAATCGAAAATGCTTTTCCAACTCGATTTGAACTTCGACCGATCGACGAAAAAGTGAGGTTTGGGACACGCGTTCTCACTTACGAATAAGATCAGAAGTTTATGATGATCTGTCTGTTGCTTCTCTGCATCGAACGAAGCTTTGTTCAACTTCGCAATTGAATTTAATTATGTTTTAAAATGATTTAGAGATTCGATTTATTATAATTTCACGTTTTGTCAGTAATAATAATCTATGTATATAAAATGGACTGATATGGATATTGGTTTTGAAATATTTATGATAATCCAGGCTAGTTTTGTACGGTAAGAAAAATGGATTTTGGAAAACAACATCAAATGCGGTAAGTACGATGTTTGTAAGGTCAGCTAGTTTTATATAATACCAAACGTTCGCCGCAGCTTCGCGCGTATCCCTATTTTTTTTTCTTTTTCAAAATATTCTATAGCCTATGTTACTCGTGGATAATGTAGCTTTCGAATGGTGAAAGAATTTTTAAAAACGGAGCATATTCATTACAACCAAACAAAGTTTTCCTCTTTATAATATTAGTATAGATAGTAAAAATAATAGTAGTTAAAACAAGCAGATATACAAAATGAAAACACATGTGTACAATTGAAGTGAAATAATATAATCTTATGTGTGTTAGTTTTACGGCCCCTAAACTAGGTAACGGAACTTGTCGGATATTCCTCCATTCACAGAACATAAAAATCTTAATCAAGATGAACAGAGGTGCGGTGAAACGTGATATTACGAATAATTTTTTTTATGTATAATTTAAGCAGCATTTACTTATGACTATGGTCTATGGCAAGTTTGTGATGATTTTATCCTATCTGTTATTTCTTGGCATCAAAAAAATCTTTCTTGGTCTTCTTAATTGTACTTAATTATATCGTTTGAATAAATAATTATACCTATAAATAAAAATAGCTTTGTCTGCGCACCATGAGCATGCCGGTTTTCCAAAAAAATAATGAATGAATGAATTTTTAAAAAATTCTTTGTAAGAAAAAAAAGCATTTTTCTAACACTTACCTTTTTAGGCTCTGTATTTTCCTTTTATCTAAGAATACTATAGTGTTTATCTTATAAAAATTTTAATTATCTTATCTTACAAAAATAAAATATAAATGGATTTGAATAATAATATAATTTATAAATAATATTAAGTTATAGTGATGTTATTAGCCACTAAACTCCTAAAAATAAATCTCAATGGTCCAAATTTTCAACTATTGTATTAGGACTTTCAGCAAAATCATAAACATCAGCGGTTAAGAAGTGAAAGCTTGTCAAACAAACTCAGATTTGCACTTAAAATAATTGTCAATTATGCAGACGCCTATTCTATTCTAATCAAACTTCCAAAAAGGTATTTTAGTACAATTGGACTAAAGAGACCTATAAATAATTTAATTGATAAACTTAGCAAAATTACAGAGAAACCTTAATTGAAATAGGAAACAAAGTAGAGAAACAACATCTTAATTTATGAAAATAATAACGAATGTTATAATTTCGGATGCCTTCACGGTTATTATACATTGGAATGAAACAACTCGCACCTTCGGTGGCACAAGGGCACAATTACGCTTTTTGTAATTTTACAGGAGAGACATTTTAAGATTTTTTTTGCGTTCAATCTTGTATTGTGCAGCTCATATTGCTTTGAAGTAGTTTATCTTCGCATGGAAGAAGCATAATACTATTGGGAATTGAGAAATATAGCTCATAGGAATTAAGAACCCTACATTGATTTAATATATTTTTTTTTTTAAGCAAAGGTGTACATATGTGCCCTTTTTCTACCAAAATGTAATTCATTTTGTAATTGTGACTTAGTTGATACTGGTACCTACGACTTTTAAAACCCTTCTTTCATTAATAAAACACGAGGATTTTCGTAAAGTATTTATTTATTACTAGCTTCTGCCCGCGACTTCGTCCGCGTGGAACTCCTCCTTCCTTGGAACTTCTTTTTTGTAGTCGGTTAAAAAGTAGCCTATGTCCTTTCTCAGGCTCCAGACTTTCTTTGTACCAAATTTCATTTAAATCGGTCCAGTAGTTTTAGCGTGAAAGCGTAACAGACAGACAGACAGACAGACAGAGTTACTTTCGCATTTATAATATTAGTAGGGATTACTTATATTTAGTTTAGGAACCTTTTGTTAACCATTATAGTATAGAGATCAATAGAAAGTCTTTTTAATCAACAATATTAATCATTGTTATTGAGCAACACTACGTATCTAGTATACTTTTATTTTTACCACAATAAACTTCCTTCTAAAACAAATAAAAATACTTAATCCAAAAACAAAACAATAATCAGCTGTCGAATGTCTTCCTTTTTTCGAAATGGGATTGATAACTTTTCTTTATTCAACACCTTTAATACGACGTCTTTAACATTCTAATGTTAAAGACGTCGTATTAAAGGTGTTATTAAGAAGAAGAAAGAAAGAAAGAAATAGAATTTATTTAAAAACATAGGAACCTTGCACACAATACTTAAAATAAGTTAACTAAGTAAGAACTACATAATATGAAATATCAGTTTGACATACAAAAACTAAAAATTAAGTTCTAAGGTATTGGAAATACAAAGCCACAATTGTTTGAATGACTTTGTTTCTCAAACTTCGTAATTATTAAATGGGCCAAATTGCTTAAAATGTGACTTTGTAGTTCCAAAAATGTAAATAAAAAAGGACATATTTACCTGAACGCCTTTGTAGCGCCATCAAACAACCACTT
Organism: Polylopha cassiicola; assembly: GCA_038024825.1. Taxonomy (NCBI): domain Eukaryota; kingdom Metazoa; phylum Arthropoda; class Insecta; order Lepidoptera; family Tortricidae; genus Polylopha; species Polylopha cassiicola. The sequence goes on from CP149059.1 coordinate 8,617,138, forward strand.
CACTCGCGGGCAGTCGCGCAAATGACCAATGAGATCTTGTCGCGCCAAATTACACCAAAAAAACGCACCAATACGACAAAGTCACTGTCGCCATCTAGCGATTTAACGCGGAATTTAACGGGTGTCTTCGTCACTCCAAGTGAAGGCATAGTTTTGGAACATTTCTGTATACTTAACTCATTTTTGGATTTTTTGACAATTGTGCCCTTGTGCCACCGAAGGTGCGAACTATAGACGGATTTAACTCTCGTATTTTATTTAATAGTCTTATACTAAAGTTTAATATAAGACTATTATATTGTCAGTCGTGCTACGATTACGGAATCTGTAAAGGCTCCGAATCGTCACCTAATAAAATAAAATACGCGAGTTAAATTCGTCTATAGTTGTTCATTTCAAAATAAATAATGTTATTTCAATCACGTATCACAAACGAATTGAATGTAAAGGAATTCACGACAGTAAAATATCGTCTTTTAAGGGTTCGAAATTAACCAGCCCTTAAAATAGCAGTACAAAATATTTCATGTTCAATAGATACTGTTTTAGGACATAAATATTCGTCAATTTACTGACGTTGGCGTTTTCCTTTGTGCAAAGGTTTGGGTAAAGGAAGTTGTGAGTGCAAGTGAGTGAACGAAGCGTTTAGCTCACAACGCGTTCACTTCGTTAATTAACGGTTAACGTTCTGGACGGTAATTAACGAAGTTAACTTTTTAATTAACGGAGTAGTTTTTTATATGAATTTACTGAATTGTTATTGCATGTGGACTCATAACGAGTATCTTTTGCTTAAAAGTTACTGGTAAAGTATGATATCCGCTGTTATTAAACAGAGTAAGCAGCATTTCTTCAAAAATGAATAGTAGTGCTCAGTAGTGCTTATTAGAGCTTAGCAGTGCCCAGTAGAATAATAGCCGGTTCCTTCGAAAAACACTTGATAGTTAATAATGTGGCTACCTAGAGGTTATCGTCTGTCTAAGCCCCGTCTGTTTGGTTCCATTGACCATCCTCTTTACGAGCTATGTAGGTTACCTTAGACCTTGTTCCATTGTTTTCGTTTTCATTGATAATATGAACAAATTCATCACCATCATATCAACCGGGAGATGTGCACTGCTGGACGGCAGTCTCCCCAAGAAACTTCATAGTGTCTGCTCCAGCGTTGCCCACATCCAGCGGATTCCAGCGATCCTCACCAAATTATCTGACAACCTTGGACTAAATACGTTTGTCTGTCTTATTCTTGTATCTTGTCCCCTACAAAGGGCAACTCCCCCCCACCCCCCGCGACATTTCCCCCACAAAGCCTTGCTTCGGGAAATATTTTATCTTTCTTCATAAAGGAAGCCAACAATAGCCGGGTGATGTATTTAGGAAATAAATGTCAACCCATCACTCAACGTTCGACGAAGAGTGTATTTTGGACTGTTTAGGAAAAAAAGAATAATGATGTGGTTTGAACAATTGTTGGGGGCTTATTTCTGGCTATTAAATAAACTTGCATATTAGATGTCTGATAGATCGTGAGTTTTTGAGAGATGGCGTGTGAACCCCACTATGGGCGGTTGTACGTATCCCCCAAGGGCGTGCATTACATGCAGGCACAGTGTCACTAATGTCAGAAGTGCCTACCCTAGCGCCATACGCTCCCCCCACGTTATGTTTAAAATAACCAGAGCAATACTTGTATGTATATATTATGTAATATTCATATTTACATATATGTGAATACTAGAGAATTCAATGTCAAGAACGACACACGTGCACAGAATCTTCAATGAAGATCTATGTGAAATATTTATAGCTATTATTGAAGATAAAAAATAGAGGCAGATAATTTATTGCAATCTGAAAATATCATTTGGTATAATTAAAGATGGTGCCGTGCTTACATTTTTTCCATAGATTGTAGTCTACCAGTATTATTTTACATTAATATTAATATAATTTGACGTTAAAGTAACTGTTTATTTAATAGTTTTCTCGTTTATTCGTTATAGTTTGTCATTCCAAATTTTATTCGTCGTTCATACAATAAAATCAGCGCGAAATTAATATGAAAAGACATGGAACGGATTCTTAAGTGTAAGTATGGAAGTTTATCTTGATATCAAACTGTTTCAAGTGTTTACTTCCAAGAAAATCTAAGCAACCAAACAAAATTATCGTTAATTCCATTTGAATTATATCAAAAGGGGATTACGCGCGTCTTCATTCCGTAGGTGTCAAAATGTATTTACCAGACAAACGTTCAGCAATCGTAAACAATTTTCTCTATTGTATTAGAAACAATGGAAACGCCGTTTCTGATTTAAATATTCCTGCCAAAATTGGACAATTAGAACCCTTTGTGATATAATTGTTCGTTGTTTGTTTATGAACCACGGTGGAATGGTTATGTCAGTTGGACAACCTTAGGAATGGGAGATTGCGCTCAAAATCTTCTATTATAAACGCTAGATGTCGCTAGTTTTGGGTGACGTCCACCAATGAGAGTCGAGCTAGTTGCCTGTGATTGGTGAAACATGACAGCTGAGATTTGATTTTAAATTATATGATTGTATTGATCTTTGTGTTGACGATTTTGGTATGAGTTCATCAAATTTGATGTAAGTAATGATGGAATTGTAATGTGTGATTATTTAGAAATAAACGAATCTAATGTAATCTAATGAACAGTAAAGTTCATAGAACCTTAATATGAAATAATATAATTATATTAGTTTTGTTTAATAAAACAAATACCTATTTATTGCAGATTTTCGCGGAAAATTAGTGTTGCTAATAAACATAAAATTATATCATTAAAGTAGTTTTATCGAATATTTTTTATCTTATTTTTTAAAAAATTTCTATAGCCTATGTCACTCGTAGCTTCCCAACAATGAAAGAATTTATCAAATCGGCCAAGTCGTTTTGGAGCCTATTCAATCCAAACAAACCTTTCCTCTTTTATTATTTTAGTTAGAAAAGAACGAAGAAAGCACCTATTTATTGCAGATTTTCGCGGAAAATTAGTGTTCATAACTAATTTTGAAAGTTAGTTACCGTAGCTTTCACTACAGTAAACATGACTTAAGTCTGATTATACCTACTTCGCTTCCCTTCACATTAATCTTGATTGACATATTATTAAGTAGTCAAGTAATTAACTTAAATTTAAGCGGCTTAATTACTTAGTTGAAACACGTTTTCGACACTTAATTATTAGTTAATTTCTTTGGTACCTGCGCTAATGACATCGACGGAACGTGTTGAAGTTTTTAATATACCTAATATGTAATTAAAAAGGCTATTAAAATTGAAATAATGCTATCCTTACAAATAATGTCCTAACGTATTTTACACTTTTCTTGAAAATTTAAATGTTGAAATTTTTAATGTTTAACCTATTTTACACTTTTCTTAAAAAAAAAAACAAACGATTAATGACTAATATCTTAAAATAAAAAATGTGATAGGTACTTAACCTTTTTTATCTACAGTTACAGACAGATATCTGTATCTGTATATCTGTCTTTGTGTGTTTTTCTATCTTTGTATGTTTGTGTATGTCTGTCAGGCTTGGACCGTAGAATTGATTTAAGTTGATAAAGTTTATGATTATTATTATTATTATTAGTACTAATATTAGTATAGATTAAATATGTTATACTGTTTTTAACAAGACAGCCGTGTCTATTTCGGCAAAATGACTCGGCGCCTTTCTCGCTGTGAAAGCATAAATTATTTTTTGATAACAATGACCTCAGCTTTTGTAAAGTTTTTTAAAGGTTATTATTGTTATCCACTTTTCATATAACGTTGCTATTTTCACAAAATAAGAAAATATTCACTGATTACAGTACAGTGAAAAAAGTAATTTGTTTTTATACGAATGTGGCAAGAATTGCTTTTTATAAAAATTCTGGCGTCTGTTTTGCGTGAAAACAAGTCTTCGTAAATAAAATTGTAAATATTAAGATAAAAATCAAAACGTACAGACGTAGTTTCTCATTATATCTACAACATATCCAAAAATTATAAAAATCTAACTATATTTACTGGGTGTAAAACGTTATCGCCTTTTGTATGAAAATTAACAGGTTCACAATCCTCTTAAGGGTATAAGAAAACTTAGTTACTTATAGACATAGTACTAAACTAAATCAAGTTTCTTTGACATTACTCGGAAAATAAGGTAGCTTGCATAATTTAAAATCACTTCAGTGTAAGCTATCGTTAGCTTACAGTAAAGTTTTTGAAAAATTATAGACGTGGGTTAAAGTTGTTTCATTCTAATACTAATATTATAAAAGTGAAACTGTGTAGGAATGTACAGATGTACGGATATGTATATTTGTTACTCTTTCACGCAAAAACTACTGAACGGATTTTGAAACGAATATGGGAATATTCATATCCGACCGAGCTGACAATCTAACACTTAAGTGACTTCAAAAAAACCCGTTATATTTGTTTCATTCCAAAGTGTTATTGCCGCTTTCGAAATTATAAGGTAACAAATTATTACCATATAATAAAACGCGTGGTTTAAGCTACAGTCTATATTGATACTTGATAATTTAAATATTTGTTTGTTACGCTTTTACATATAAACCGTTTAACCGATTTAGATAAATTTTGGTGTGTAGATAATGCATGTCCTTGGAAAACATAATTGACTTCTTTTTATCCAGAACTTTTAATTGAATTCAACGCGGATACAACATCAGAACGGGGATAATTATGTATTTTTTTACAAAATAAAATAGGATTTTAAGTACTATTTACTATTTATTCTTAAGTCATGTTCTTGGAAATCAACACCCATGGGGTGGAATTGAAAGGGGGTTGAAGTGGGTTGGTTCTTTTTTACTTCACTTTGACATTAAAACCAAATAATTTCTGATGCCTTCGCGGTTATTACACATTGGAATGAATCAACTATTAACGGATTTAACTCGCGTATTTTTATTTTATTAGCTGACGTTTCGGATTCTTTACAGTTTCTATAATCGTAGCACGACTGTGCTGACAATAGTCTAACGCTAAAGCAGCGGCAAGAAACGTCAGCAAATAAAATAAAATAAAAATACGCGAGTAAAATTCGTTAATAGTTGTTTCATTCCAATTAAAACCAAAGTTTACGAGCAATTTTGCACAAAAAGCTAGTATAAAGGGCGCTTGTTTATTTCATACCTACGACAAAATATCCCGAGGCACATGACAAAATTTTAATAAGGGCCAGAAGACATTCCAAAGTTTGCCTATAAATTAATTTGTGTACGAAAGTTGTATAAATGTTCCGTGAAATTAACATAACAATTAAAAGTTTGAATTTATAACGTGAATGCTTATACGGAAAATTCACCTAGAAACATTAATTATTTCGGACGTGTACGTAAACATTCTAAAAATAAATCAAGGATAAGTCACGTCTGTAATATTATTGTGAACAAAATCCTAAAAAAAACAATTTAATAATTTCTGATGCCTTCGCGGTTATTATTCATTGAAATGAAACAACTTTAACGAATTTAACTCGCGTATTTTACTTTATTTACTGACAATTCGGAGCTTTTACAGATTCCATAATCGTAGCACGACTGAGCTGACAATAGTCTTATGCTAAAGTCCAACAATTTAGAATTTTTGAGTTAGCTCTCTTTAGATCTAGGTGTGCGAAATTAAGATTGTGCAGTGCGATACATACTAATAGTCAAAAGTTTTTGAAATGTCACCATAAAATTAAATACGCAAGAGAAATCTTTACAAGTGATTTAATTAGCTTATTACCTCAAACTGTAATAAAAATAAAATAACACCACCAACATGAAACCCAACAACGCCTTTTCCAAAATAATGTGTTTGTAAAATTAGTCATTATAATAATTTATTGACGTTTAACACGCTCGTTAATATTACAAATTAATGCATTAATATTTATATTTAGAATAATTAGGTTAATTACTCAGTTTTATTTACGTAGTAAGTCGGCATGCGAAATTGGTGGGCGTGTGTGACGGAATAAATTTAATGGAAAGGCGTATTTAAAGATTCACTGTAATCTATACTAATATTATAAAGCTGAAGAGTTTGTTTGTTTGTTTGAACGCGCTAATCTCAGGAACTACTGGTTCGAATTCAAAACTTCTTTTATTGTTGGATAGACCATTTATCGAGGAAGGCTTCAGGCTATATAACATCACGCTGCGACCAATAGGAGCGAAGAAACAATGGAAAATGTGTAAAAAACGGGGAAAATATGAAGCCTTATGAAGAATTACTATTCATTAAGTGACAGTTAGAAGACTTTGACAGATCTTTGACGAAACAATCGGACGGGCAGGACGACGTCTGCCGGGGCCGCTAGTCTTTAATAAAAAGTTACGCGTGGTCATACATAAAATAAAATATACGCGTTGACTTGAGAACCTCCTCCGTTTTTTTCGTCGGTTGAAAATTGTAGAGACAATCAGCACTTATGCAGACTTGTAAATCCAATACATTGTTACACATAAAAAGTGATTTCGTAATAAAAAAAACGAGTTATCGTTTAAGTTGTAAAATCATGAATTTTGTAAAATACCTACAGTGGCTTTTTCTCTGTTTCTGTTTGCTTGTTCATCATTTTAAAAGCAAAATTCGTTTAGGGTTTCATACCCAAAGGACACAGGACCTTATTTGAGACTTTCCTGTCGGAGGTCCATCCGTCTATCACCAACCTATACTTATCTTATGAACTGTGATTTAGGTAGATGTTGTTTATTTAGCCAGAAAAAGTAGAATAAAATTGATATGTAAGATACTTACAAACGCGATTATTTGTGGATGTTATAGATAACACGGATCCCACTCGCACTTGGCCGTTTTTTTTTATTCCCGTATTGCAAATGGCTGCCAGCGTCCCTCATTAGTAGTCAAATACAGTACAGAGAATAGCAACACTTCCAGTCTCTGATTTTACATTTGTGTTAATAAATTTTTAAAACCGGCAGCTTTTTTAATTGTACCCAATTAGCTTTTTACCCTGAGCTTTTGCTTCGGGATGCCAATTACATAAGCGAACTTCGAGTTCCATAAAAATAATATTTACGACATTTACAGAAACGGTGATGTTTTCTCCAAGTTCATTGGAGATTTGTTTTGTTTATATATATATTTATTTTGAAATGAAACAACTTTAAACGGATTTAACTCGCTATTGTCAGCTCAGTCGTGTTACGATTCCATATCTGTTAAGGCTCCGAAACGTCAGCCAATAAAGTAAAATACGCGAGTTAAATCCATTTAAATTTGTTTCATTCCAATGTATAATAACCGCGAAGGCATCAGAAATTATTATATTTATTTAAGTTTATTATAATATTTATTAAATTAATCCACATAACGTATATTACAACATTCAATAATAAGAATTGTATTATAAAGAAAATACATCTGATATGACGTATGTACACGACAATTTTGGAATGCAAAGCATTTAAAGAAGAAAAAAAAAATATTGAATGGAGGTCGCCGCGTGTCAAATTCCGATAGCTGAGCTAGTCTAGAATGAGGTCCAATTGTCATATTCCGCGAATGAAAGACAATGCTAGCCTGTGATTGGTGGAACAAGACAGTTGGACCTCATTCTACCGGATTTGAGCCTATTTGATTTTTCTGTAAGTACTAATATAATAAAGAGGAAAGGTTTGTTTGTTTGTTTGGATTTAATCGGTTGATTTGAAAAATTCTTTCACTGTTGGAAAGCTACACTATTCCCGAATGACATAGGCTAAAAAAAAAGATGATTCGTGTGAAGCCGGGGCGGACCGCAAGTAGGTATTTCTATAAAAATCTCTAAACATCACTTTTATTGTCAACATGATTTTGACTCAATTTTACAGTAAGATTCTTTGAAACGTTTTCCTTGCTACCTGTTACGTTCGCTTAGAATCTACGTCAAAGATTTTCCCGTTCCAAATATCGTTTATCTCTTTCAGTAGCAGGATATGCTGTATAAGAGTGAGAGAGAAAGTAGATAGTAGATCTGTCGCAAACATTTTGAATGATAAATTTACTGATCGTTGGAAAAGAGTGTCTCCATAAAAACTGTTATGTATTCACGTAGTGTTTGTATTCAGTGTAATTTATATTCATTGTTTATATATTTGTTACGAACCCTTGTTATGTATGAGGATGAAATATTCTTGCTGCTTCCTCAATGAGTTCTTAAATTACTGTCTAGAAAAATATACCTACTGATTTGAATAAGTATTCACGATTTTCACACTTTGTCTTTACTAATATTATAAACACAACAGTTTATAAGAATATATTGGATCTCTTCATGCTAAAACTACTGAATGGATTGTGATGATACTTTACAATAATATTATTATAGCTTATATACATCATAGTAATATATACATATATACTTAAGCTTTTTTTTCTCACTAAGACCAATGGGAGCGGAGCTGTAACTATTCCTCGCGGACGAAGTGATAATGAAGACCTGCTTGGGGCCTAGACGAGGTGCCAAATGTCGTTTCGTTTAACGTTAACGTTGAACGTTGGCACCTTGTCTAGGCCCCCTTATATTATTGACACTAGATAACAGATAGGTAAATATAGGTAGATACTAATAGTTACCTAAAAATGCTCGTATTCGTCACACTATATAGCAGGATTCAAATCCGCAACCTCCGGTTTTGCAGTCAGAGGCTCTGACCACTAGATCAACAGGTTTCTAAAACGGAAAGTTAACCTAAGTGTGTTTTAAGAAAATTACGTACCGGCTTCCAAGCGATATACGTATACCCAAAGTACGTTGGGTACAACCATGAATTAATTATGTTCGGCTAAATTCGGGTACATTGTCGCAATTCGTGAATAATGTTCCGGATAACGACTGATTATAAAATAGATTGCTGCCCGATATAACCTAACCGTCGTACGTGAGATAGCTTAACAATTTCATTTAAAATAATTGATGACAAAAGCTTTATGGTGCATTTTTGGTTGGAATTAGAATATCCTACTTAGCGGTTATCGTAAAATGGGGACAAATTGTGAATATGACATTTTAAGTCATAAAATATGTTTTGAGCGTTTTCGACGCTGTAATTGCCTACCCTAAATATAATATCTTTAACTAACTTCGATTAGCCCGCGACTTCGTCTGCGCACGATAAGCGGTTATAATCTTGTCAATTTTCAAAAATTTTCTAATTTTGCTTCTTATAATTATAAAGAGAAATCTTATAGTTTATATATCCTATGATTATATATTTTTAATATAATCCTTTGTACTGAATTACCGATGGATATGCGTACATTCTAAACCGCTAATCGTATGTACAGAGTGGTATTATCGACTAGTTTGTGATTGAAATCCATTAAGAATTGTACTATAAGAACAGAAAATAATCAAAATTACTAATATTATAAACGTGAAAGTTTGTAATTATGTAAGGTTGGATATCTGGATGTATGTTTGTTCCGCTATAACGCAAAAACGACTAAATGGATCTTTATGAAACTTTACATAATATAGTTTTTTATCAGAATACATTTGGGCTACATTTTATAACGATATTGGAAAATACTCATCGTGCGCAGACGAAATCGCGGACAGAAGTTTGCGATCGAATATTATTATCTGCCCGTTCCACGTGTCTACTTTATATGATTTGACAGGTCACGACTTCGCTATCTCGATTGGGCACGTGCCACATAATCATTCGTGTCTTTTTCCTATTTGCAGTTTAGTTTGGAATACTAAATGGATAATAAAAATATTTGCGGTCAAATTTTACCGATGAAGCTTTTTGTATGTCACGTACGTAATGGTATCTTATTTATTTATATTTTATTGTATAAAAGGTGAATTTAATGCCTTGAGGCATTCTCTACCAGTCAACCTTAGAGTCATACAGAAAAATTACAGCCCGTAGGTGCAAACAATTACTAAAAATAAAAATAAAGACAACTCAATAATACCATTAGGACTACTAAAGCTATAGATATATAAATATAGCATACAAGATCTTTTTTTTATTTTATTCTAATTATTCGCTTTAATAATTAGTTTACTTCTTATAAGTAAGTGTTCCTGTAATTTTAAACTTATTTTGCAGAGAAGATATATACATGTTTAGACCATTCACACCTATTAATCTAGCCCCAAAATAAGCATAGCTTATACTATGTGTATTGGACAACTGACAACATAAATACATATAAGACTTATATGTATTTATGTTTATCCGATTTCCCGATAAAACATCGAAGACTCGGGTACAAATGCTCGTGTTCATCACACTGACATCTGCCCCTAGTAAAATTTAAACACCTCTGTAGTATACATGTGGTTTTAACCTATACTGCTCATTACTGTAAACACTAACATTATTGTGACCTTTTTTATTTTAACACCCTCTAGCTTATGGAGCTGACTGTATCTGATTTAGGTAAAGTGGGAGAGTAGTGGACATTAATAGTGATTAAAACAGCTTCATGACGTCACTATTTCTGAATTAGCTTGACGTGGAACACACAGCCAATTAACAGGAACGCATCGCATACACTGCGTTTCTGTTAAACAATGAATCAAAATTCATTTGCATGTTGTTTACTTGATTAAACATATTATTATTGTTATATTGCATTCAACAGGAAGATAAATTATCTATCAGATAATTACTAATAACCATATCAAAAATTGTAAATTGTATAAAAATCTCTCTGGAACTTAAATGAAGTTTTTTTGTGTTAGAAGCTCATTTGAAACTTACTCTGCAATTGTGAAATAGGCTTTGAACAATTTAATTAGGTACGTCATCTATGCTAATATTATAAAGAGAAAAGGTTTGTTTGTTCGGATTAAATAGGCTTCAGAACGGCTGGACCGATTTCAAAAATTCTTTCACATACTATTTCCGAGTGACATAGGCTATAAAAAAAAGATGATTTGTGCGAAGCCGGGACGGGCAGCTAGTTATATTGATGCTTCATTTATATACATGCATAGGTATTAAATTATAAAATACAATTACTATTTAAATTTTTATTATAATCCTATGAAGTAAATAAATAAATAAACTACCACGTTTTAGTATTTTTGGAGTTATTAATTGTGACAGACAGACACACAAGTAATCTAAGAGCCCCGTTTTTTCATTTAAAGGTAAGTAGCCTAAAAACTTAACCCCTGAATAAGTACAGTCAGCGTCAGAAATATCTAGTCCCATCTTATATATGGGTTACATATATCTGACGCTAGCTGTACCTAATTAAAGAAGGAAATATTACAGAAATGTTTGAACAAAACGGCCAAAATTCATCGTGATATATATCCGCAAATACCCTGTTAGGATATATCAGATTCCCGCATTTTGCCCTTAACGCACGTGATATGAATAAAGCTTGAATAAATCTTTCTCTTTGAAGCCTAAAATTATTTTTCGTTTGGGAATCGTAGAATTTTTCCTCTCATTTTTATCACTAAACTAATATATTAGGTACTAGCTTCTGCCCGCGACGTCGTCCGCGTGGAAATCCTCCTTTTTTGCAGTCGGTTAAAAAATAGCCTATGTCCTTTCTCCGGCTCCAGACTTTCTTTGTACCAAATTTCATTTAAATCGGTCCAGTAGTTTTAGCGTGAAAGCGTAACAGACAGACAGACAGACAGACAGAGTTACTTTCGCATTTATAATATTAGTAGTTTAATTTAAATCGGTCCAGTAGTTTTAGCGTGAAAGCGTAACAGACACACAGACAGACAGAGTTACTTTCGCATTTATAATATTAGTAGGGATATTAGTAGGGATGAAAGTGTTTAACGGATCATCGGATCATATAAGGCCTCGCAAATCAATATGATTCTTGTTCATATAAGATGTATGACTACAATGATATTTTGTACTAAGACAAGAGTAGAAAAATTGAGACTCTCAGTGGGACTGGAACCCACGTCTTTACTAGCGGCAACGTGCTGACCTTTACACCATGAGAACCCACTAATGAGTCTTCGAATTTCTCTACTCCTTCAATTTGGTTTTGCACTTTCATTGTTTACATTAATTTTAATTTAGCATGTAAGGTTTTATATGTTGACGTTTCTAAAACTTCACAGTTCCTTATATATAGGTATACTAGCTTCTGCCCGCGACTTCGTCCGCGTGGAACTCCTCCTTTTTTGCAGTCGGTTAAAAAGTAGCCTATGTCCTTTCTCAGGCTCCAGACTTTCTTTGTACCAAATTTCATTTAAATCGGTACAGTAGTTTTAGCGTGAAAGCGTAACAGACAGACAGACAGACAGAGTTCCTTTCGCATTTATAATATTAGTAAGGATATTAGGATTATCGACAGGTCAGTCGGCTACAAATATAAGAATAAAGTTTTCAAAACTTCAGCAACTAAAGTATAATATGGGTGTTAAATCCGTTGAGAACAGTTATGTCAAATCATTACAATGTGTCATGACCGCAAATGCATAAAAAAGTATATACTCATAATCTTAGAAATTATTTCACTTTAACGTTGACTTAAATTTCGCTTGTCGTTGCAAATTTCCTATAATCGATTTGATTTTGAGGTCAGCTAGTATGACATAGGTAATATAAATATAACTCTGTAATTATACTGCTAAAATAAAAGAATCTAATCTACTCTAGTGATGTGATAACGATCTTCATTCACTCTCAAATAGCAAAAAGGCCGAAAACCTAGATAACGCAATACATCAAAAGGCTAAGAACAAAGGGCGAAACCGATTTATAGTAATTGCATCACTTTTCACAGCAACCATTAACGTTACCTTTTTAATCCGGTTTTTTCCGGCAACTCCGGATATTGGTCGAGGAGTTACGGGCAACTTACCCGGATCTATGGAGCCGACCGGACACTTAGTAGTACTTTACCAAGTCCGTAACTGGTTTAAAAGGTTTTATAGATTGGGTTGCAATATATGGGGGCGATTTATTTTAGGTTCCTTCGCTTCCGAACGGGTTTGGCGTGATTTTTTGTAGTTAATTGGTACGGGATCGGGTAATTGGCTTTTGTTTTTGCTGTTGGATTTATAGATGCAATTAATTGCGTGTTAATATTGTGGGGTTGTTGTGACTAGTTGTGAGGCTTCGCTTTGATCGGAATTGCTGTTTGAACTTGTATGCTTAAGTTTCTGTGTTACGAGTATAGGTAGGTTAAAATTGGTTTATGTTATTTTGTTTCTGCATGCGAAAGTGTACTGACAACTAGGTATAAGTTATAATAATTTTTGATATCATATAAGTAATATACACGAGTTAAAAATTTTAATTAAATAAGTAAATTGAAAATTTTATATAGATAGTAGATTCATATAGATTACTCACGTGGAAAAGAAGTACCTATCCATCTCGGTAGTCTTCCAGTAGTGGATCTTATCACGGCCCAAAGAATCTGGAACTTTCTGGAGTCAACGGGCATAAGCAGCGAACAGGACAACAAAAAGGACCGGAAAGAATGGTCGACGCGCCACAAATGGGTCCACAAACTCAGTAATAATATAGATCGGTAGATAGATTAATGACATAAATTCTTAATGCCTGAAGTGTATGCCTTATTTTATAGTTTTACCGTAATTTCATAGTTTACTGTGATAACACGTTTTGCTTGAGTCAGCAATAATTATAAGTTAAGCATTATAAATTAAGAACGTTTTATGTATATAAGTTCTCTTATTTTACGTCTTTGTTGTAATACACGCGAATCTACAATATGGTGTTTTATTGAACCATCCACGTCGCTCTTCATACTTCATGCCAAATACGTAAAATTAATAACAGCCAAAAACAATGGCGTCTTGAGTACTTATTGAAAATCAATGTGGAATGAAGTTCACAAAAGCAGTGCTTGGCTTATCTTCTAATTTAAAAGTCAAATTCTTAATCCGCAGAAGTATGCCGAGCACGTCGGGGCTGTTTTGCGTTGCAAATAGCCAGCAGGGTTAACATTTTGTTTATTATGAAATTACTTTTAACACTGTTTTTTGAAATTCTAACGGTCGCGGCCGCTGTAATTAAACGGTCTGCGACGGAAGAAAATTTGGAGTAAAAATAAATGAACAGCCTTGGAATGAAACAACTGTACGGAATTAACTCGCGTATTTTAACTTTACTGATTCCATATTCCATTATGAAACGATTATGGAAGCCTAATGCTCACCTACGTCATAAAAGAGACCTCTGAAATAATAATATATTCAATAGTTAAAAAAGTTTAAATAAAAATTTAATAACGCCAAGAAAATTTACGATGGGCGGTTAATTTATGCAAAAAAGTTTCGGCACGGCGCCATCTTGTATTGTACTTAACGATATTATCAAATGACAATTAATTATTTTGTATGTATTTCATTATTGAAAACTTATCGAAATTTAAAATTTATATCAAAAGGCCTAAAAATTTTTCATTTTGTAATTGAACTCTTGCACACATACAAAAATTACACATATATAAGTATTAATATAATAATTATTAAGTATATAAAAGGAGAAGCTGACTTAATGATTGATATACATAGGGGTTTGTAAAATATTTTGTACAGGGCTTCCTTTTATAATATAGAGAAGCAGTAAGAAAGATGTTTTGAAAATTCACCCCCTAAGGGGATAAAACGGAGGTGCTTATCGAACGCAAACGAAGTCGCGGATAGTATCTAGTTATAATATAACATTCAAAGACCTAGACTTTGCGGTTACGGCTGTAATCAGTCTGTCGTTAAATCGGTCTGCTTAACCTTTTATTTAATACTAGCTTCTGCCCGCGACTTCGTCCGCGTGGAACTCCTCCTTTTTGCAGTCGGTTAGAAAGCAGCCTATGTCCTTTCTCAGATTCCAGACTTTCTTTGTGCCAAATTTCATTTAAATCGGTCCAGTAGTTTTAGCGTTAAAGCGTAACAGACAGACAGACAGAGTTACTTTCGCATTTATAATATTAGTTAGGATAGCAACCCGCCCCGGTTTCACACGGGTACTATAGTAATACCCGTGTAGTAGTTAGACCTTCCTCTTGAATTACTCTTTTAAAAAAACCGCATCAAAATCCGTTGCGTACTTTTAAAGATTTAAGCATACATAGGGATATAGGGACAAAAAAGCGACTTTGTTTTATACTATGTAGTGAAGTAAGGTCAAGGCTTCTAATTCCGGCATATTTTTGAGCTAGATCAACTTTGGTTAAAATTTTGAGACATTTATTTTTAACTATTTACCCATGGCGCGTATGTATTAAACCAACAATTTACTTGGCTATCAAGTAATAGTATGATATTCCCTGTATCTAGGTTGCTTAATTTATTATATATTTTTTTAAAAAAATAGTCAGGTAGACGGAGTTTCCCGCCCGAGTGGGGCTATTCCGTCATGCAAGCAGTTTCTCCTAGAACTACGCAGTTTTTTCAAGTCTTAGCTAGCGGAAAATGAAGACACGTCGATTTCAATCAAATATGTGTTATTTGACCTTAGATATAAGATTTACAATAGGAGTTATCCGCAAACACAATTTTATGGGGCTATTCCGGCATGTTTTGCCAATCAGATGAGCTCAACCTTTTAAAAATCTAATAATATATATATTTTTTATATATATTATTTCATGAAGTAAGGATTTATGCATTTTGCAGTCCGGAGTATTTTTGTACTACGTTCTATTGAATTACCTACTCATATATTTCGTCACAGCTAAGCTTATTATTGCCAGATTGACAAGTGTACCTATTTTAAAATGTAATACACTAAAAAAATGTTGACGATGTCTGGAATCGGGAAATACCGGCATATGACGGCTTTGCCCCTTAAAAATAGACGGAATTTCCCACTTGACTATTTTGAAGTTGTTAATTTTTCATGGTGAATTACTAAAAACTATCGGAGTTTTACGCATCACGAACAGGCAGACACGTTTATACATATCATAGACGTTGTAATAATCATACAAACAAGCCTAGAAGTCTAACTGTTTCATATTTATCTTCGATCAAACTGCATAGTACTATACTCGCACTTCGACTTCGAAACGTAGATGAACTTTGAAAGCAGATATTTTTCTTCCTTTACTGCACAACGTCATGGGTGTTTTTTAGTTTGAATTAGAAAACCCTACTGCTTTACCAACTGAGCCGGCAGCGGCGAAATGTGCTTAGATTCGCCAAAAACGTGTACGTGACGGAATAGCCCCGTAGACGGAATTAGAAGCCTTGACCTTACTTATATAAAGATATTAAATATTCCACAGGGATAGTAATGTAGAGGAAAACTATTTACATAACACGAACAGTTAATAAATGATAATTTAATTACACCCTTAGAACATTAGTATGCGCGGTGTGATGTGCAGAATTAACCGCCTACTTACCTTCTTAACACAAATAGTGATGGCCTGAAATTTCTGGAAGTTTATGTTTTAAATATTATTATGATGGTTCACTTGAACTGCAATTGAATTTTCAGCACACTTGCTCGTAAAGGAAGTTTTATAACACGGCGATTTCTTGGGGCGTAGACAAGGTGCCAACGTTCAACGTTAACGTTAAACGAAACGACCGAAATGTATGGGATTTGACAACCGCGTACGTTTGTGACGTACATGACAGTCGCGGATGTCAAATCCCATACATTTTGGTGCCAGCGTTAACGTTGAACGTTGGCACCTTGTCTACGCAAGCATTGATTATTTGCTATAACAACTGCTAACCTAAATAAGTGTACTGTCAATGAAATTTTCGCTAAAACCCTTAACTAGGTCAATGTTTATTTATAACAAAACCACTAAACCTCGTATACATACACGACAGGTAGTCAAGTGCAGTAGAGACGATACGATTTGCAATTCCAAACAGCCTCAGCATAGCTTTGAATATTTTGTGATTGGAGATTTGACTTTAAAATACGTAACAACCGCTTATCAACCTCCGAGGCTGTGGGTTGCGATTATATTGCTTGTCTAAATCTTGCATGCGGTTACAACATTACAGTATTGTGATACAAGTGTGGTAGGTTCATTATTACGTTCGAGGCTGTGTTATAAGTGCGAGCGCGATAAGAGAGCTGAGTGTGAAAATGAAAATTCATTTAGTAAATAGGTCTCATGGGACTCTTTTAAATACGTCAACATTTAGGTAATATTGCTTCAAAAATGGTACTGTGAGTAGTTGTAGTCGTACACAAGAAACTTGTAGTCGTTTTTAATTGTTAATCCGCATGAGTTTCATACGTTTTTCAATACACCTTAGCGAGGAAAACTTTTTGAAAAATGTCAAATGTCAACGTATGTTTTACGCTCTGCGCTAATGATGTAACAGATAATCGACAAATAGACGTTTTTTATATTATTTTAGTGGCATAAAATTCTGTCATTATTTAAAATACAACTAGGTATATTACCAGTTTAAATTGAAAATGCTTTATTGACATAAGTAGATAATAATATAATAATAATGTGTACTTAGTTTGAATTGAGGTACTATCTTAAAATATTGGAACTTTACAGCACTTATTGTGTGATTCGGCAGAGAACCAGAGTCATCGACATAGCCCACCGGATTAGCAAGCTAAAGTGGCAGTGGGCTGGCCATATTAGCCGAAGAACCGATAACCGTTGGAGTAAACGTGTTCTAGAGTGGAGACCGCGTCTCGGCAAGCGTAGTGTAGGACGTCCTCAGGCAAGGTGGAGTGACGATTTGCGTAAGATGGCTGGCAGGAGCTGGATGCAAGCAGCCCAAGATTGAGCAAAGTGGCGTGCAATTGGAGAGGCCTATGTCCAGCAGTGGACTGCGATGGGCTGATGATGATGATGACAGCACTTATGCTATGATATGGTATAAGGATTGTAAATTGAACACACTAAAATCATAAGCATAACTCATTAAGCGAGAATATATACCTATTACCTACGTTCTTTAATTATTATAAATGTAAACTAAACGCCAAATAATAATCTAATATGATAGTAAAACTTACGTTACCTATCAATAATTCACTATAAGTCACAATGATATTTTTATAGGTATAGATACAAAATTCTTGATAAGTATTTATAATACTTTAACTGAGGATTTAGTCTACGTCTTATCTTAACAACATAAGCATCATATTTTATTTAAATATAATTATGCCTTAATACACATCATTGTATAACGCTCAAAAAAGTAATAAAGTGATTTTTTAGTCACCCCAATCACTTCTTTTTGAGTTCAATTTATACTAGACTAACAATTTGAAAATTTTCATATTTTCTAAAATCACGTAAGTCTGTAGGTACAGACCGGGATCTTGGACTATAATAAGAAATTGTGAAAACCTTGTTTTTACGAAAATTGTGACGAATTTCGAGTTCCCGTCAAGAAAAAAAATTTTGATTAATGGCACATTTCCTTTACTTTGTATGTTCAGATAAGCAAAAAGAATAAAAAAATATACGTCAATAATATTTGTAAAGAAAACTCTTAAGTAGTATCTCATGTCTATGTTGCGACTTCCTCTAACTTGGCACATGAAGTAGTAAAAGAAGTGTAATGAATAAGAGGAATCATACAATATTGGAATGAAACAACTATTAACGGATTTAACTCGCGTATTTTTATTTTATTTTATTTGCTGACGTTTCGGATTCTTTACAGTTTCCATAATCGTAGCATGACTGAGCTGACAAAAGTCTAACGCTAAAGTGACCGAAACGTCAGCAAATAAAATAAAATAAAAATACGCGAGTTAAATCCGTTAATAGTTGTTTCATTCCAATGTGTAATAACCGCGAAGGCATCAGAAATTATTAGGAATCATACAAAATAATTCTTAGATAATTATACTTGAGTAAGTCATAATAATTTCTGATGCCTTCGCGGTTATTACACATTGGAATGAAACAACTATAAACGGATTTAAGTCACGTATTTTATTTGCCGGGTTAAAACGGGTTACTTCAACCAAAACTTTGCCCTACCAAATTGTCAATGTTTAATTTGTTCCATAAACTGAACTAATAAAACAAGTATTATTAACTAGCGGTTCGCCCTGGCTTCGCACGGATCCCTATTTTTTTTAAATATTCTATAACCTATGTTACTCAGGGTGACCGTAGCTTCCCAACAGTGAAAGCATTTTTCGAATCGGTCCAGCCCTTTTTGGGGCCTATTCAGTCCAAACAAACTTATCTGCAATACAAAAAAATCATAATTATCTATTACTAGCTTCTGCCCGCGACTTCGTCCGCATGGAACTCCCCCTTTTTTGCAGTCGGCTAAAAAGTAGCCTATGTCCTTTCTCAGGTTCAAGACTTTCTTTGTACCAAATGTCATTTAAATCGGTCCAGTAGTTTTAGCGTGAAAGCGTAACAGACAGACAGACAGGCAGACAGAGTTACTTTCGCATTTATAATATTAGTAGGGATACACTGGAATGAAACAACTTCAACGGATTTAACTCGCGTATTTTTTTTTATTGGCTGACGTTTCGTAGCCTTAAAGTTGTTTCATTCCACTCGTAAAGGCTTAAGAGTCTCCTTTCAGGAGTCTCGCCACCCGTCCGGTTTTGCAGTGAAGGCCCATTAGAAGGCCAACTGCGCTTCAGTATTCAGTTCGAAAAAAAAAAAAAATCCACTCTTTATTATATTAGTATAGATATTTTATCTCCTCCAAACTTTATCGCTGATCGTGGTTGCTCGTTCTTTTGCGTTGTTTTTGGCAATTTCTTATATTTTTTTCTTTTTACGTAGCACCGTGTAAGAATCGTCTGTAACAGGCCATTCCGGCACTCTTTGTATTTTTGGTACCTATTTACATAAATATGTATGTTGCAGAAGTAGTAAGGAACTCAAGGAAGCGAAACTTGGATTGTAATATATGGTTGTTTGTATTATGACTTGAAAGGGAACGAAAAAATGTTTTGTGTTAAGACTTCGAAAGTGAAAACGTAGGATCAAAATTTATTTTTTTAATACTGTACTGGAGAGTAGTTATAAATAAATAAATAGTTTTTCTCTTATTTTTCGTCCTAAATAAGTGATTCGAATGTGTTATATTATACCTATTATGTAAAAAAAAAATTGCGAAATCGGTCTTGCCACATTCTAGTTTTAGAAGGATTAACGAACATCAATACATTTGTATATAAAGATGTAACTTACTTGTCTAAATGTATTCTCCAACGCATGATAAAAAACCTAAGTAACCATAGATACTTAAGCCTAAAGTACAACATTACAGTAAAGTACCTTTTTTATTAATATACGTCTTAGAACATTTTAAGCAACATAAGCGAACCTTTTAACTCCAGAATTTCAATTAAAAATAAACTTAATAACCCGTGCTCCATATAACCTAAGCTGTGCACTTTTCAGCTCGGTTGTACCGTCCCGGGGGGCGTACAGTTCCACACAAAAGTGTAAAATTCATAAATCTCAGTTATTGTTTGTATTCGCGCGAGTTCACCGTATTACGCCGCCCAAATTAGTAAACTTGTTTTTTTACGTGGCTGATTTATCTTTTTATTGGTAGAAATGATGTTTTAATTTTTATTTTTTGATTTTAAAATTTGACGTCATTTCAGTTTGTTACGAAGTTATTGGGTACTAAAATTGTTTCAATGATGAATTATTTGAAAATGAAAACGATGAGGTAACAACCACACGCGTGTTAGCATATTATATAAAAAGATGTGTAAGATTTTAACAAAATAGTTAATATTTGACAAATTCAAATTAAGCTTTATGGCTGTATGCCGTTATCTTAGTCTTATTAAATGTAAGAAAATTAAAAAAAAAGTCCGCGTTGGTTGGCTATTATTGTTACGTTGACTTATCGACTGGACAAATTGGTCCAAATTATCCAAGTTATTTATACCAGGTCTACTGGGACTTCCAGCTCCAACTTAAATAAATAAAGGAAACATCACACACACGCCATTGGGGTGACCTTTTAAGAACCCAAGTCCCAACCCGCTCAACCTTAATGGGTCAATCGAAATAAAAGTTCAACTCGATGGTTTTCATTCACTAAACAATTATCTATTTTTCCGCTTCACAGAATGGGATTGGGTATCGAATCCTGTGCCTTGCAAACTTGGGTCACTTCCAATTAAACTGTCAATCTGTATGTAGCGTAATAAAAGGAAGCTATATTGGTGGAGTGAGGATTTGCGTAAGATGGCTGGCAGGAGCTGGATGCAAGCAGCCCAAGATAGAGCAAAGTGGCGTGCAATTGGAGAGGCCCATGTCCAGCAGTGGACTGCTATGGGCTGATGATGATATTGTTGCAACCTTCACTGACATCCAGTAAATTCCAGGGAACTTCACCAAGTCTTTGGATTACCTTGTAGTCGTCTATTAAGCTCCCCACCAATTTTCAGTAAAATTAGTTCAGTAGTTTTTGAGATATAAATAGTTTAACTAAAACGAATAAAAACTGGTCAAGTTTTATAAAGTGATATCTATTTCTGAACCAAATTTAATCAAAATGGATTTAAAGTTTAGGAGTGGATGTGTAACTAACAAAAAAACTATTCAATTTGTCTCTGTTACCGCAATCACTTTAGTTTTCAAGGTTGCGTCCACATTTTATTGAATAAAATTTAATTAAATCTCATATACATACGTTAAATTAAAAAATATTAATTTCATGCCAATTTTATCAATTTTACCATAACTTCAACAACAAAACTTGATAACAAACCATAGGTACTTATCAGAAGATAATAATATGTAATTTTTAACCTTATATTTCACTCTACACACTTTTCTCTCATAAAAAATGGTCTATCCGAAGCGCTAGTAGAATCACATGACGCTTAAGAGTATTTCTTTTAATAATAATAATAATCATTTATTTCGGACATCATTTAAAATCCATAATTGATTAGTAACATGGGCCTATTTACTAATAAATTACTTGATTTATTGGAAGAAAATTACTTGAATTTTCTTTCGGACTTTATGGTGTCGGTGTGGGTTCATAAATAGACCTGCCAGGTCTAAAGACCTGGTAAAGATAGAGAATAAGTCTAACAAAGAACGTCTTTCATTTAAAATGACTAATAATCAAATCGATCGCAAATCGTAAGACGCGGCATAAATAAACCTACCGGGTCTAAGGACCTGGTAAATAGAGAGAATAATAATTTCTGATGCCTTCGCGGTTATTACACATTGGAATGAAACATCTATTAACGGATTTAACTCGCGTATTTTATTTTATTTTATTTAAGAATAGAATAAGAATTAGTTTATTCAGTAGACACAATTTAAAGCGATAACAATATCTAGTTTGGGTACTTATATTTTAAGTGAATTCATGTCGAAAAGGCTTAAGCTCAGCATTATTGTTGCGACCGGGGGGTCAAAACGCTGGTTTTCAGCTTAAACCTGAACGGATGACACGCGGAAAAAAATTACAGAAAAGGCACAAACATAGACCACAAGTTATTGTATTTGCTGACGTTTCGGATTCTTTATAGTTTCCATAATCGTAGCACGACTGAGCTGACAATAGTCTAACGCTAACTTTAGCGTTAAATCCGTTAATAGGTTCATTCCAATAGAGAGAATAAGTTTATCCAAGGACGTCTTGGAGGATTGGGTTTAAAAAGATGCAGCTGAATTATAATGCAATTAAATGCAGTTGACTATGAATGAGATAACAGGAGTGAGTCAGCTTGTACAACAATCGCAGCCTTGATGAAAGAATCAATCTCGCC
The DNA here is from genome assembly GCA_038024825.1 of Polylopha cassiicola. NCBI lineage: Eukaryota > Metazoa > Arthropoda > Insecta > Lepidoptera > Tortricidae > Polylopha > Polylopha cassiicola. The sequence goes on from CP149059.1 coordinate 8,639,835, forward strand.
AGACAACTTAATAGCTGCCGTTCAAGATAAAAGGATTTAGCATTTTAAATAGTTGAAATAACGGCAACTATCACAAAAATAAATTTAAAACAAACAAATTCTTCTTTACTATTTCTTCTGTCGTGATACCGTCTGCTTAGAATTAATGCTTTGGGTAACTCGTCTACTATGTTGATCCAAATCCCTTTCCACCCACTTAAAGAATATTTTTCGCGATATAAAACTATACCTACCATAATTATCCTTGCCTTAGACAAACTACTAGACAAAGTACCTTCATACGAAACTTACAATGTACATAAGTGTGAAAAAGTGACAGACAGGAGTTATTTTAGAATTTATCTACTAATATTATAAAGAAGAAAGGTTTGTTTGTTTGTTTGGATTGAATAGGCTCCAGAATGGATGAACCGATTTCAAAAAATCTTTCACTGTTGGGAAGCTACACTATTCCCGAGTGACATAGGCTATAAAAAAGGGATCCGGGTGAAGCCGGGGCGGACAGCTAGTAATTTAGAATAACGCGACTGAGTTCATCGCAATGCATTTAATTATAACTGAGTATAACCAACTAGGATTGTAATTTTAAGTCCATGAAAAAATTTACATTATTGAAGATATATTATAGCATTGAAATAACACTACAAACAAAATCTTGTGCGTAACATACTTAAACATTTCCAGACCCATTGCGTAATAGAAATTATACCATCAACACCAGTATTATAACAAGCAAAATTAGAACAAGAAAATACAGCTAAGCACAAAGGTCTAATCGAGTAATAAGAAGTCCAATAAACTAAGTTATACCGTGATTTGCCCGATGGCTATCGAAAAGGATATTATGCAAACGACACCAGATGCCGAATCAATAAACCTTCGACTTTCCAAAAAATATAACGTGGAGTTGAAAAATACTGGATGTAACTATATTAACTAGTTCGTCATTTGATTATATAAAAAAATGGTTTGAAAGCCATTCCAATTGGTACTTTTGCTTCAACAGCGAAATGCTCTTTCACATTGCAATATTCAAATGTGGTCAATTGGTTTGGTTTAATAACAATCAATAATCGCTTTTAGCATTTTGAAGCATACCAATTGAGATCCAATTCTAAACCAATTGCCATACACAATCAAGGGGTCAATTGGTTCTTCGCCACCTGCCGTGTTATAGCGTTGGATTCATTATTATTGGTCTCTCTTCTCTCATAATTTAAAGTAGGTAGGTTCTCGTAAGTATATTCTCAATTGATCACAATCTAAATACACATAGTTTTCAAAAATACAGTGAAACCTGGTTAACTGGGTCTTCCAAGGGACCTGTAAATTAGTCTCACTTAAAGAGGTATTCCACTTACACAGTGTCCCAGATATCTAGGTATAAAAAAATACCTGTCTCATTTACAGAGGGTTTCATTAACAGAGGTAAGAAAAGAGGTAATCTCTGTTATAGAGGTGTATTCAATAAAGCAACGTACTTATTTTGTAAACAATTCACTATTTTCCATAAAAAATATCAAAAATGTGGTTTAAAAACAGTTCTCCTGAAACTAACTGACGTTTACAAAATTATTAAAAGTTGGAGGCAGAATATTTTACTGATTCGGGTACTGACGTTAATTTTAGTTTTTTTTCGTAATAATAAAGACTTTGTCCTCGTTTCGGTCTTTTTTAAATAAATACCCGATTAATAGAGAAACCGCATTAAAACTAAGTTATATAATGGCCGATTTAGAGAAGTTCGAGTAGGTAAAAGAGAGAGGAGACATTCGAGGTCCGAGGTAGCCTATGTGTACCTACTGACTTTATCCCAGTTACAGAGATAAATACACGCGACTTCTCAATTATAGAGGTAATTATGACAAGAAAATAGAAATAACTTATCCCAGATATAGAGGTTGCTTTTGTCTTACTAACAGAGGTAATTCATAGCCAAGGTGCCGGGACCTCAGCATGTGTTCCAGATATGGAGGTTTTTCACTTATCCAGGTCCCTCTTAAACAAGTTTCACTGTATTATGTTGTATATTTTAAGCATAAGGACACTTTTGCGCGCAAACTGGCCATGACTAGCTTAATTATGAGTAAAGTTTCTTTACTAACCAGTTATAAAACTGCACAAGTAAAAGACCAGTGCGTACGTAAGTGATGTAAGTTCATAAGAGTTTATCCATACATTTAGTTCCATTACCGTCCCTCCCTAAATTACCTTATTCATTTAACGGCAACACCCTGTACCAGATGGAAATTTATTTGATTTTTTTCAACCGTCCCTCCCTAATCGCGGCCCGATGACGTGTAACTTGAAATTTGGAAACAAATTTGTAAGTTTCCGAGGAGAAACAAATATTTTGGTCAGTTGATTTTTTTGGAGGTTGTTTTTTGTATTGGTCTTGATTTTGACCAATAAGTAATTAATTTCTGATGCCTTCGCGGTTATTACACATTGGAATGAAACAACTATTAACGGATTTAACTCGCGTATTTTTATTTTATTTTATTAGCTGACGTTTCGGATTCTTTACAGTTTCCATAATCGTAGCACGACTGAGCTGACAATAGTGTAACGCTAAAACGCGAAACGTCAGCTAATAAAATAAAATAAAAATACGCGAGTTAAATCCGTTAATAGTTGTTTCATTCCAATCAATAAGTAATTGTCATAATTAAATATGTCGGTAATTAAAAATATTGAGCGAAGTAAAAGGACATTTTTGTGAATAAAGTTAAAAGGGAATACCTAGTTGATATAGAAGATAGACCGCCACAATCAAAACTAAAAAAAAATAGAGTGGTTATAATGAATTTTACTACAAAATCTATATACGCAATCAATAATTTCCAATGAGTAGGTAAAGCAGCGAAATCATCAAAAACGATAATCAATAAAAACTTACTATCATAAAAACAACAATAAAAAAGCAAGGTCTGTTAGTAAGACAACATAAAACAATGTCCATCAAAACAAAATATTTCTAAAGAGAAGTACGAACAAAAAAACAATTATGCATTAATGTTTATGTATACACTAAGCAACTATTAACATAAAATTAACAAGTTGTGTACGAAGTCAATGCTAGCCGGTTCAGATATTTATGAACTGTTATCATGGCAGCACGTGTGTTTAGAATAAATAAAAACATAAATGTAATAAATAGAAATATATTTTATAACCTGATAAGGGGAAAAAATGTCTGGAGCCATGATAAGATTATTTCGTCACCTTTCAAGGATATTATTTTACCAGAAATGACTATTAACAAGTTTGTGTTCCGTGATTTGGATAAATGGCCGAACAAAATTGCAACTGTAAGTACTTGTGATAATCTACCTATCAATAAATATGAATCACCGAAATGTAGGTAGGTACCTACCTACCTATGTACGCGTAACTTCCGATCGACTGCAACAAATTGGATAATTATTTGTTTGTGTTTGCTATTGTCAGGACAATTTTTTTTATTATAATCAGAATGTTGTTAGGTACGAAGTTTGCAAAAATCAATAGAATTGACTTCTATAATTTGTGTTAATTTTCATTGCCGTACAGCATAATATTATAAGATATTGTTTTTTTTTGCATTGTACCTAGAGTTATACTTGTTGGATATAATATTTTTTCTGTTTGATATATGTAACATAACAAAAAAAATACATACATTGAAGCAATAACTAATAAATGCAAATTTACATATACAAGCTTATCCTTTTAGGGATCTCTTCATTATGTCATGACTAATGGTGAACTGTTCTTTTCTTTTAATAAAACTAATCTTTTTTGAGTCAAAATTATGCATAGTGCCATACCTAAAACTGTGCAACTAAACAACTTTACTGTATTACTCGATTTAATTGAGAATGCTCGTTGACATACATACAGTTTGAAGTGACGTACTAAATTCACATATAGGGATTTTAGATTAAGTACTTGTTGCGTTCACATTAATTTTATTAACTTATTTCTAATAAAATCCCTTTTAAAAGCTAGTGTGTTATAAAAATCTTATAGGTTTGTGGCATTACAAACAGAAGCTACACTTTCGAACAAATGTACAAGAATACACAAACTTTCGGAGCTAATTTACGGAAAAAATTTAAACTAAATGATGGAGATGCAGTGGGTATTATATCTCATAACATTCCGGAATATCCAATTATGGTACTTGGAGCACTTGCGGCAGGTTGCATAGTTTCGACTTTTAACCCTGAATATACACCTTGTAAGTATACTTTATTTATTGAAACCAAAATCATAATTTTATAATTTTATTTTGAAATCCACAAACTACATAAGACAACATGATGTCTCCAGTCGAATTTTGTCCCAGAGCAAAAGCATGCGGTTATCTCTAAAGTCACTCATGCAGACCTCAACAGACCCCACAAACGGCACCCGTTCACGAGTATGACGTGTATTTCAGCCATTGCTTCATCTAAATTTCAGCGGTATATCTATGGATTAATACAATGAATTAGGTGTATAATAACGATTGTCGGCGAAACTATTTGTGACCATTACTATATTTTTTTCTGTACTATTACTTTTTCAGATGAAGTACATTCACAGATTCTATTGTCAGAAGTGAAACTAATCATTGCCCATCCAGATTCAGTGACTACTGCCAAAGAAGCTCTAATATTATGCAAGAAACAAATGCCAATAATATCAGTAGATATTATAAACACTAATAAAATAGAAGGAACAGTTTCTTATAGAGAACTTGTTGAAGATGAACATGTAGATTTTGATGTTCTTAAGAGTGTTAAAACGAATAAAGAAGATGTATCTCTTCTTCCTTATTCAAGTGGAACTACGGGTCTACCAAAAGGTGTTGAATTAACGCATAGAAGTATAGTTGTAAATTGTGCACAGCAAGATTCAGAACTCAGACAATATGCTTTGACAACAGGTAAATTTTTTTTAATGTTTTGACGTATCATCAAGCTCGTACAATAACGAATATCGATAATATTATAACAGATGTCTTATTTACACAAATAATTTAAGAAATGTGTTGATTGTCGATGACGAATTTTCAATGAACAATCGTAATTTTTTGGCATATTATTAATCATCGGTCTCGCAAGACAGAGTTACATACATTTAATAACCATTTCATAGGAAATGTATTATTTCTTATTTTTCCAAAATTTTAGTAGTTATTCTAGAGGAGATTAATACAAAAAATCTTAATAACGCCAATCGATTTAGTCATTCTTACGTTACATTTTAATGTAGTTATCGCGGCTTTATTTTACATAACTATATATATTTTCATTTATATATTAACTCGACTAATTTTTAAATTAAGATAAGTACCATTGATGTCAAATATTATAATTATGGATAAATCTGGCAATCCAATTTAAGAATCAAAATGAAATTCTTGGTGTACTTAGCTCATTTGTTTAATTTTCTGAACTTGAGCCTGACGGTGGTTGAATAAAAACCATCCAGGTTTTTTTTGTGTTACTTTGTCATTGTGATACTTAGACGATACAATTATTGCCGGACGTTTATATACTTGAAGGTACCTTTTCAGATGACAATCAAGAAAACCAATTACTAATCTTGCCCTTATTTCATGCCTATGGTTTAATATTAGCAATGATACACAAACTGTCAGCTGGAATAAAAATTGTCACACTACCATCCTTCAAACCTGAGACATTTCTGGATACTATGATTAATCAAAAAATAAGCCTAATGTACTTGGTTCCGCCTTTAGGTAAGTTTGGTTCGTTAAAGTTGTTTCATTGACGGCCTGTTGGTCTAGTGGTCAGAGGCCCTGACTACGAAACCGGAGGTTGCGGGTTCGAATCCTGCTAGGGGCAGATGTCAATGTGTTGAGCACTGGCATCTGTACCTGAGTCTTGAATGTCTTATATGAATTTATGTATATTTATCCGTTGTCTAGTACCCATAATACAAGCTTTGCTTAAAATGGGACTAGATAATTGGTGTGAATTGTCCAAAGATATTTATTATTTATTTATTTATTCCAATGTATAATAACCGCGAAGGCATCAGAAATTATCGTTTCTATAATTTTATTACATTTGCAATTATTGGTATTGTTTTGTGTATGTGAGAAATTATATTATTACTAAAATTGAAAAGGTATCTACAAGTAAAAATTTCCTATATAAATAATGAATTGATAAAAAACATATGCATACCAAATAAAAGATGTTACCTACCAAATTGAGCTCAAATTTAATTGCTGAAAACGACTATCAAGAAGATTATACAAGTTCCAAAAACAAAATGATATAAAAAGAATAACAGTAAAAGAGTTTGAATTGACAAGATGAAAACAGTAATTATCATTAGCACTCCTTAAAAATGTTTAAATTTTTAGTTCTGTTCCTTGCTTCTCACCCTAAAGTGACTTCAAAATATTTTGAATACATCAACACTATTGCTTGTGGCGCAGCGCCCTTGCCTCGAGCGGATATAGAAAACTTATTAAGAAAAGTTAAGGTGAGCTATGTTGTTTATTACAAATTTCAAAATGCCCAACATAGTATTGTCATTTTTTTTTAATTGGTGTCCTAAGAGGTAAAACAGCAGATGCTATATAACCTATTAATTTTCTAGAAGATTAATTTTGTGCTAATTAAAAATCTAAACACAAAAAGACACTGATTTAAAATTTTTGGAAATACATCTCGTAAGTAATTAAAATCAAAAACAATCAAAATATGTTTAGTTAATTTATGCTTTTGCAAGCTCTTATGAAGGTTAGAAGATACCATCGCTGCACCGTTTCCCAAAGAAACTCAATGGAGTATTATAATTTCTTGAAAATACATGATTAGGTACAATTTATCCTTACAATCTAATTATGCAAGGATGCGAGAAGAAATCTTTTTATTAAATCTATTTTGGATGTATTAAGTATTGATTGATTTATAGTGTTTATTGAATTACAGCGTGAATTTAACTTTTCTCAAGGATACGGAATGACGGAGGCTGGGCCCCTAGTTTCTATACATCCACCTGGTTCAAAAGACTATGTGACCTCAGGCTACATATTACCAAATGTTAAAACGAGGGTAGTCAACGACAAAATGACTAATTTAGGACCTAACCAAGTAAGGACTGTAATCAAAATAATAATCTCCTTAGACTGTAATGAAATATTTACAACGGTATCAAATCATGAGTACAGTAATGTATAGTAAGATTGCATATTGGCTTAAAAACAAGGGAGGCTAACGTTAACGTAGAACGTAAGATCTTAAATTAACTACGATCTTAATCGAAATACGATCGATATCTTTGGTTCAATATTATTAGATTTAATTATAATGATATTTGAACCAAGACATGAGTAGAAAAAGTGGGATTCGATCCCACGCCCATGCCTTCAGTGGTCCCTATGGTGTAAAGGTCAGCACGCTGCCGCTAGTAAAGGCATGGGTTCGAATACCACTGGGGGTCTTAAATTTTTCTACTCTTGTTTTGGTAAAAATATCATTAAAACAAGATCTTATTTCAAATAATATATCGTTTCAGATTGGTGAATTGTTGGTTAAAAGTCCCAGTATTATGAAAGGCTATAAGAATAATCCAGAAGCAAATAAACAAGTTTTTGTAGATGGAAATTGGCTTAGAAGTGGAGACATGGCAAGTGTCGATGAATTAGGCAAAATAACTATTGTAGATAGGTTAAAAGAATTGATCAAGGTATGTTTCTAGATTATAATAATATTTGTTATAACAATAATGAAAAATATGAATATTGGATTGAAATTGGAGTTACTTCTATCCAATATATTATCTTAATTCAAGGACAATGTTTGTAAATACAATGTACAATATTTGTGCTTTGAAATTCAATACATCAACATCACAATAACTTTTTCTGTCCTCCGGCCGGAAAGCGCCAACTTTCTGGCCGCTGCGCTAAATGAAATTGCCGCTTTCTGGCTTCGTCGAACAGAAAAATAGTATACTGACCTCGGCCAGTAAAATAAAAAAGCCTCAGATCACATTTTTGTCAACCTCGGCTTCGCCTCAGACGACAATTACATGTGATCTGAGACATTTTTTATTTTACTGGCCTCGGTGCGTAATGTACTATTATTGTATTTTATTGAGATGTTGGTGCAGTAAGAATAAGGATGCCCACATTACAAAAAAAATAAAGGTAACTTTTATTTATTAAAGGTGAAAGGCTATCAAGTGGCACCAGCTGAATTGGAAAACTTAATTAAACAACACCCAGCTGTACTAGATTGTGCTGTAATAGGTATACCTGATCTATTTTATGGAGAGAGGCCTAAAGCTTACATTGTGCTTAAAGATAGAGAAGAAGCTAGTGACAATATAATGAATTTTGCTAACGAAAAAGTTACATCATTTAAAAAGTTAAAAGAAGTGACCTTTGTGAAGAGTATACCAAAAAGTGCTTCTGGAAAAATCTTGCGAAGAATTCTCAAGGAGGCTGCAATAAATAAGAAATAATTGAGAATATGAATCATTTAAAAATTTTGCGTCAATTTGTCCTACATTGTAATAATTTCTGATGACTTCGCGGTTATTACGTATTGGAATGAAACTATTAGCGTTTTTATTTAGCGTTAGACGATTGTCAGCTCAGTCGTGCTACCATTATGAAAACTGTAAAGAATCTGAAACGCCATCAAATAAAATAAAAATAAGAACGTGAGTTAAATTCGTTAATAGTTGTTTCATTCCAAAATTGTCCTACAATGATTTACCGCGATGTTACTCTTTAGAAATTGGAAAGGGTCTAGGGTTTATTTTCTTTATGAATGTTAGGAATATAATTATTATGGATTATTGGACATATATTTTTTTGAGCCTGTGTCGTTTTTAATAACAAAAAATGGAAATTCATTTATTTGAGTAAAATTTCAAAATGATCCATATAACTTCCTATAATGATTATAGATATATACAGGTAATAACTTTTTTAAACTGTATCCGAATTTTGCTATAAATTCCTGTTTCTCACAAATAATATTGCTTAACATAATATGTCATATTAGCAAATGAACAAAAAAAAACATATAGTTAATAAATTATTTTTTATTATGTATTACAATTGCAGTATGAATTCCTGTTTCTGACAGATTATAATAATAATATGTTGTGTGTTATATCAGCAAATATATATCCGATTACATTGGGTTAATTTATTGCCTGCCAGCCTTCCGTTCCGACATTACTTTATTTATCTTCGAGACCTATCGACATTATTTATGGAACTATAAATAAAACTTACTGTAAGTACTTGTGAAGACATTGGAATGGAACAACTATTAACGGTTTAACGCGCTTTTATTTTATTTTATTTGGTTTCGGATTCTTTACAGTTTCCATAATCGTAGCACGACTGAGCTGACAATAGTCTAACGCTAAACTCCTTTAGTTACTTTAGCGTTAGACTATTGTCAGCTCAGTCGTGCTTTGATAACTAACCAGGGACACGTTGATTAGAAACCATATTTTGCAGTGTAGTTGTTTAGGTAATATAAATAAAACATATAATTTAAAATAATTATTTATTACACGTGTATAGTATCTTTCTGTGTTAAAATAAAACAAGAGTTTAGTGAAAAAATATTTTTCCGTCCTCCAGCTAGAAAGCGCCAACTTTCTGGCCACTGCGCTAAATGAAATTGCCGCTTTCTGGCTTCGTCGAACAGAAAAAACTAGTATATTGACCTCGGCCAGTAAAATAAAAAAGCGGCTTCGCCTCGGACGATAATTACATGTGATCTGAGACATTTTTTATTTTACTGGCCTAGGTGCGTAATGTACTATTACTAACGATCAATAATATTGATGGATCGTAATATCTTATTTTGCATTCATTTCACAAATAAACGGAATTTCATCAAGACAATTGTTTGTTGTTTCATATATATAATTATTATTATTATCGCTAGTACGTATAGATCCACATTCTTGGTTACCTTCATTTTCTTTATCGTACCATCTTTGGAAGAATACATCGTCGAACTTTCGTCCTGTAACAATTATAACCAATTTAATAATTTCTGATGCCTTCGCGATTATTATACATTGATTTTTTTTTTATTAGAATGAAAAAACTTTAAAGGATTTAACTAGCGTATTTTATTTTATTGGCTGACGTTTCGGAGCATTTACAGATTCACGTTAGCATAAGACTATTGTCGGCGCAGTCGTGCTACGATTATGGAATCTGTAAAGGCTCCGAAACGTCAGCCAATACAATAAAATACGCCATTTAAATCCTTTAAAGTTGTTTCATTCCAATAAAAAAAAGATCCCGAATTGAGAACCTCCTCCTTTTTTTGAAGTCGGTTAATGAAATAATGGCATAAGCGAAATAAACCTGTCCACATGACTATGCGTTAATTGCATAAATGTCTCATTTTTTTCTCGTTGAGATGTTGATTACAAACTAGTTACCTTTAACTGTATAAAATTCTCCATTTTGGAATAATTTCCGGAATCCCACAAAGTATCGGTCATCGTGCCGACTTGGCATTAAGTCCTTGATGATTGCAGCTTCAGAATCATTCTCGATGACCACCAGCACAGCCCCCTCCATGACACAAGTCGCCATTGCGTCACTCCATGTTTTCCTCCTTTGGTTTATTTTATAGCACTTCCGAGTTTCTTTAACATACTTGTAATCTATAAAAGTATTTTTATGATGTATGATTATTCATTGCAATGAAACAACTTTAACGGATTTAACTCGCGTATTTTATTTTTATTGGCTGACGTTTCGGAGCTTTTACAGATTTTAGCATATGATTATTTTCAGCTCAGTTGTGCTACGATTATGGAATCTGTAAAGACTCCGAAACGTCAGCCAATAAAAAAATACGCGAGTTAAATCCGTTAAAGTTGTTTCATTCCAATGTATAATAACCGTGAAGGTATCAGAAATTATTAGTACCTATGTTTATTGCTTGCTATAAAATCACTTTTTTTTTATCAATATCATTCATGACGAGGTCGAGAAAACGAGATTCGATTAAGTTCGTCAGTTAGATTATTAAAAAATATTGGACACGTATTTTTTCTTTTCTCAAACAGACGAGAAACTACAAAGATAATATTATTATGTTGTGCTTCTAAAGTTCGGAAGAGACGGCACGTGATATATTATGGTATAAATTGTACCATATCACGTCACGAACCCCACAGTCTATCTACATATCCTTGTGATTTTTTATTTGTTTAAGAAAAGAAAAAAATATCAGTGGGCACAATATTTTTTCAAAATCTAACTGATGGAAAATCATGTCTTGTAAACAACACACTTACTATTGTCAATAGTAGGACAAGATTCCTCTTCAACTTTCTTACACACAAAAGGTCTTACAGCACCGGTGTCGCAAGAATCAAGGCTGTATACACCTGCTTCTATATCCATGAGAACACACGAGTTTAGCGACGTATTGACTTCTAAAGTTTGATCATTAGCAATAGGAGACGGGGTAGGTTTTCCTGAAAAAAATACAATATTTTGAGTCAGTGACGTTGTCTCCATATTTGTTAAGTATTTATTATTCTATTATATTAAAATTTGCAAAATAAGCATTTGTTTTTTTAAATCTAACGAGGAATCCGGCTTTTTAAATTGTAATTTTATACTTTGTAACGTCGCTAAATACAAGTCGCCATGTCTGTCATGTCTGTCATCTGTCATGTCGATATCGTTTCGCTGTGGCAGTGGTTTTTCATCAATAGCTTAGTCACATTAACGTAATAAATTTTTGTCAAATTGACAACGTCTTGTCTCGTCTTTAAAATCATTATAATTTACAAGCATATCAAATAGCCTTCTCGTGTTGATGATGCATTACAAAATCTGTCGCGCTTAACAAATTTCAATAACGGACACAGAAATCAGAAAGTTTTATTTATACTTATTGTACCGTTCTAAAAGGTGAGCGATCGACAAAATGTCATTTTAAACAAAAGAGTGAACAACTGAACAAAGCATCACTTTTGACGTTAATAGACTATCAAAAAGCGTTGTGGCATGATGATCACCTTTATCTTGATCTGGCTTGCTGTTTTTTATCTAATTATACATACCATCTACAGTAATGAACTCTCCTAAACCAAACTCATTGTGAATTCCAACATATACTTCTGTAACGTTAGGTTTCTCTTGCATAGCTGATGTCAGTTTCTTTACAACTGTCCATTCGTTTTCTAATTTTGGATAGAAAAGAGTTGATCCTTCGTCATCGCAAGCCAGGAATGCAGAACCCCAGGAAAGACCGTTAAGGTCCCAGTGTAGTTTGTAAAATGCATCAAATTCATCGATATATGTGTAATCCTTTCTGTAGAAAGGATCATGATGCGATACCACTAAAGTCAATCCTGAAAAAAAAAAAAGGAATAATGGATATTATGGCTTAATGTAGATACGTGTTTAATAATCCTTACTAATATTATAAATGCAAAAGTAGCTCTGTCTGTCTGTCTGTTACGCTTTCACGCTAAAACTACTGGACTGATTTAAATGATGGTGGTACAAAGAAAGTCTGAAGCCTGAGAAAGAACTGACTTCAAAAAAGGAGGAGTTCCACGCGGACGAAGTCGCGGGTAGAAGCTAGTTAACAATAAGGCTAGAACATAAAGAAACGTAATAATTCCTGATGCTTTCGCGGTTTTTATACATTGGAATGAAACAACTTTTGACCGATTTAACTTGCGTATTTTAATATTGGCTGACGTTTCGGAGCTTTTACAGATTCCATAATCGTAGCTCGACTGAGCTGACAATAGTCAATAGTAGATGAATTTATTACAAGCCAAGTTATTTTCAATTTTGGGCGAAGTCGTACGAACAAAAGACATAGATAATTAGAAATGAAATAAAAATTAAAAAGACTTACCGACTAGAAACAAGCAGACCCGCAACATTTTAGTATTTCTCTTCAAATGTGGTCTCTCAAGAGATACATCTTCCTTTATATACATAATTAATATCAGAAATGGCTTATCATTAATTATTATTTATCATTAAAGACAGGATGTTACTGCGTTATCATATTTAGCTTTAAAATAAGTTGTCTGTCAGTTCATTCAATGAAATTATAAAAGTGATAAATATAATAATCATTCATTGTGATGAACTGTATTTGGATGTAAAGAAAACGTAAAGAATTGTAATAATTTATGATGGCTTCGCGGTTGTATAATTGGAATGAAACAACTTTAAACGGATTTAACTCGCGTATTTTATTTTATTGGCTGACGTTTTGGTGGCTTTACAAATTCCATAATCGTAGCACAAGTGAGCTGACAATAGTCTTTTGCTAAAGTAAATTGAAATGTTTCAAATATCATAATAATATGTATCTATCAGATGAATCCGGAAAAGTAAGAAGTGATACCTACATGTCAGTTGACTCAATTTGTTAAACGTCAATACTGAATGCCGTTCCCGTGAACTTGGTCAATTTTGTACATTTACGGTTCGGTTAGATTCGGCAAAAAAAAAAAATGTAAAAAAGTTTACTCCAATTTTCCCGGTATTGGTAACGTCATTTTGTTTTTTCATTTTTGTCATCAGATCCTGGTAGACCTATAGTATCATTATTAACTTTTCTGTTCTCCGGCCAGAAAGCGCCAACTTTGTGGCCACTGTCTTCGTCGAACAGAAAAATAGTATACTGACCTCGGCCAGTAAAATAAAAAAGCCTCAGATCACATTTTTGTCAACCTCGGCTTCGCCTCGGACGACAATTACATGTGATCTGAGACATTTTTTATTTTACTGGCCTTGGTGCGTAATAACTATTTTCGTAGGTACTTACTTGCATTTATATTACAACAATGTTGTTTTTATATAATATTATTATTATGATACATCTTATATAATATTTTAAATTATTATAATCTTATATATAATACGTAGAGGTTATCTTATTGCCCTTAGTTTGTTTGCAAAAAGCAACATTGTTGTAATTTTATTTTCAGGTTATTCCCCTATTTCTCGTTTATTTTATTAGTAACTTCGACCCGCGACTTCGTCTGCGCACAATAATATCCTGTTTTATACCCTCAGAGATAAATTTTTAAAAAGCCTTAGTCCAATATATAACATAAACATTAACAAAAAAACGAAGATCTAGTATAAACTTACCCAATCTCTTAAAAGTTACACTGCGGTTACTTCTGGTAACAGAGTGGTAAGCTTTCCATCAAAATAGAAAAAAAAAACTAAATTCCTAGTTTTATCAATGAATATATATTATGTTGATACAAAAATCGTGACATGAGACATACATAAAACATTATACATATCAAGTATTGAAAGATTGTCTTATTACATAATAATTATATTAATAATAATTTCTGATGCCTTCGCGGTTATTACACATTGGAATGAAACAACTATTAACAGATTTGACTTTAGCGTTAGACTATTGTCAGCTCAGTCGTGCTACGATTATGGAAACTGTAAAGAATCCGAAACGTCAGCTTATAAAATAAAATAAAAATACGCGAGTTAAATCCGTTAATAGTTGTTTCATTGCAATTATATTAATACTAGCTTCTGCCCGCGACTTCGTCCGCGTGGAACTCCTCCTTTTTTGCAGTCGGTTAAAAAGTAGCCTATGTCCTTTCTCAGGCTTCAGTCTTTCTATGTACCAAATTTCATTTAAATCGGTCCAGTAGTTGTAGCGTGAAAGCGTAACAGACAGACAGACAGACAGAGTTACTTTCGCATTTATAATATTAGTTAGGATTATTATTATAATATTACAAATATTTATACCTAAACCTAAGTATGTTGCAATTACTTGCAATCAGCATATTGATATTACTATTTTGATGATCAATACGAAAGTAATAAAGCAAATCCTCGTGTAACAAATGTATAATAAACAGAAACTTAATAATAACATTAGGATAAGTTTTGTTTATAAATAAAGTGAATATACGATCAATCAATTAGTAAACTAATTGGATCCCAAAAGTGTTCCGAATACGCGAATACTACTTTACCTTCGCGGTTATTGCACACTAGCTTCTGCCCGCGACTTCGTCCGCATCGAACTCCTTTTTTGCAGTCGGTCAAAAAGTAGCCTATTTCCTTTCTCAGGCTCCAGGCTTTCCTTGTACCAAATTACATCTAAATCGTCCGTCGTCGTTCCGTAGTTTTAGCGTGAAAGCGTAACAGACAGACAGAGTTACTTTCGCATTTATAATATTAGTAGGGAAGTGGGGATGGGAATGAAACGACTATTAACGGATTTAACTCGCGTATTTATATTTTATTTTATTTGCTGAAGTCGATTTAAAGAATCCGAAACGTCGGCAAATAAAATACAACAAAAATGCGCTGGTTAAATCCGTTTATAGTTGTTTCATTCCAATGTATATGTCTTGTATAGTGAATATTTAAAAAAAAACATGATTAGGTACCTAATAAATATGCAACCTAAACCAGACACCAAAGAAAAAACAAACCATTTTAAAATATACCCATAGACATATTTTATAGATATAGGTACCTACGTATTGGCTGAATGGTTTTCAATTTCCTCGCCAATGGAAAATTGTGGTTGCGTGAGAAGCCCGTATTTTCCACGTCTTCAATAAATATTGAAGTAAATAAACATATCCGGATAGGCTTTATTTTAATAAAATGGAGAAATAGACCCCCTGGTGCTGAAACTCATTATCCCTTTTATAATAATAATAATCTATACTAATAAATAATAAATAGGAAAAGTTTGTTTGTATTTATTGAATAGTCTCCTAAACGACTGGCCGATTTGAAAAATTCTTTCACTGTTGGAAATCTATACTGTTCCCGTGTGACATAGGTTATAAAAAATAAAAGGGATCCGGGCGAAGCCGGGGCGAACCGCTAGTAATACATAAGTACTTTAATGATTTTCACAGTGATTATTACGTAATGTCCCATGCAGCAGACATTACCTTATCTAACGCGAAAATTTCGTTATAAATAAAACCGTTGCAGCAGATTAAGCTATAAATATGGTTCTGAATAATGCATAAGCCTGCAGTGTAGTGATAAGAAGTGCATTTATTATATGCACCGACAATGGACCACTGGCTTTAGTAACCGTATTATTGTGATTTCTTTTTCAATGTAATTTTTGATGCCTTCGCGGTTATTATACATTGGAATTGGAATGAAACAACTATTAACGGATTTAGCTTGTGTATTTTTATTTTATTCGCTGACGTTTTGGATTTATAGTTTCCATAATCGTAGCACGACTGAGCTGACAATAGTCTAACGCTGAAGTGTTCTTTTTCGTCGTAATTTTGATTATAAGTGATGTTACGACTAAAAATAAAAAAGCAAAAATTGTAGAAGTTTACTTGCGCATTATTGGAAAATGACATAAATACGTACAGACCTAGGTATCTAATGTTTCTGGGGTAGGTAAGTACTAGTTTTTTAAATAATTCAAAATTTAAAAACTACTATAAAATGAATCCCCCAATACATTTTTTAGTTCTATTTGACGATTGTGTATCGCATTTTCAAAACCTAATTTACAAAAATATTGAAAGAGGCTTTTTAGTAAAATTTACACTTCGGTCGAAATAACATCATTTTAATGGAAAATTAGTTCATATTAGGTAATAAGAGTTTAAATGTGTGAATCCTTTCTTGAACACGCAATTGACCGTTTTTTTGTCTTTCTAAACGGTCATTCAAAAATAGGTCACCTATTAGTAAGTAGGTCCCTATTTATAAAGTAAAAAGAAGGGATTCTTAATAAAGTGTTCTAATTATAATCTTGATTAAATTTTTCGCATCCCGTCTGTTTATTGGACTTGGAATCAAATTAAAAGGGAAATTTCTATTTAAGTCAGTAAGTAACAAAAAGTAGGAATAATTGCTTAATCAAGTTGATGGTAATTAGAATTAATTTGAATTAAACGCGCCATTCGCGGGCCGGCACTATAAACTTTTAAATACAGGGTTGACACACTTTTACCTACAAGTCAAATTATTTATTAGCAAATAGACTTTCAAGTAGGTACACGTCACATGAACCTGCTAGCGCTTCAGAAAAACCATCATTGAGAAGAAACGCTGCAAAAAACTCGGGTGAAAGTATTTTTTTGAAGTGAAAACTTCTTTAGCGGCGCTGAGCACTTTTTTTGTATGGGTAAAAACTTTCAAACTCGCGTCAGGGTCACGTGATGCTGATCGAAAATGCGTAAGATGGGGAAGGGAGTGGAACTAGTATCTCGCACTCTTTCTACCGTGCCTGAGTGTGCTACTCCGTTTAGGTGGCACAGGGCGCTTGCACGAATGTCGTGTGTGTTTATGTACAGCGTGCCACGCGTATCCAAGGATGGTGACAAATTACGATAGCACAATAAATAAACATTGTATTCTACCTCATAAATGATAGTACTTTTGTACTTAAAATTAAACACAACGTTCATATTGAAGTTTTTACTTCTGCCGGCACTCCCGGAGTGCTATTATTTTTTTTAAATAATTTCTATGATTTGGACTTACATATTAAAACATTGATGATAGCCTAACACTAAAGTAGTTCCTTAAAAGTAAAAAATACAGTCGTATTTTTGTAGTGTACGCGAGTTAAATTTGATGTAGGTATTTCATTCCAATCTAAATGATCGACCAAAATTGTAATCAATTGTCTGGGTGAAGTTTATTCCTGTTTCTAGTACAAAGAATTTATATAATCAAAACATGTACTTACCTGGTAACAAGTTAACTTATTAGCTTTCTTTTTCCATTAAAAGTTACGAAACCTTCAAAACATCGAAGTTGGTCCAGAAGTTTAAATTATAAAACAAATTAAATGAACACAGAAGACAGTACAAATAAATATAATGTACTTTTTTATATAGATAACTCAGTAGATAAAAAAAAGTACAATGATAACGTGTAGAAGGATTGTGAAGAACGAAGAACGTTTTTGAGACGGTTACAGTAAATTGTACAAAAGTTATAGGTAGTTAGAAGTACATATGCATTTTTGACAACGTCAAGAAAATACTACTTTCATCACGGTGGCATCATTCTATTGTATTGTAGGTACACATTGTAGGTAGGGTTATTACACATTGTAATGAAACAACTATGAACGGGTTCAACTTGCGTATTTTTTGCTGACGTTTCGGAATCTTTACAGATTACACAATCGTAACAATTTCAAAGGATTACTTTTGTTCTTTCTATGTTTATAAACAAAAATAGCGAGCATGCTTGGAACTGATTTTTCATAGTAATAAAAAAACATCAGGTTTGAGGACTCAAGCATATATCTGGACAGCCTAGCTACATTCGAATCAAACCTTTTTTTAAATTCTTGTTTAAAGATTTACTAACATTTGTGTCATCCTTGAGGAAATGTCGATCGTGTCAGCTGACGAGGAATACTTTTTAAAGTCAATGGAAACCAGTTAATTTAAATTGACTTGGTAATGTGAAATTCACCCTTACTCTAGACTTTTCTTTGCGTCAAGCACGCACTATTGAGAGAGCATTCATCTTTTTCACACACAACTTGTTAAAAAGAGACAGACATAGGGTGAGTTCTGGTAAGATCGTACACGGTTAACACCGTACTATGTGAATTTACGCCTAATCTGGGAGATTTTTTTAGTGCCGGCAACATGACATAACGCGCCATTTCATGGCACTTTGAAATGTCACAGATCTACACCACACCAGATGTCCCAGATTAGGCGCAAATACACATCGTACGGTGTTAATCCGTGTCCGATCTTACTTGCACTCACTATACTTACCCCTTCATTGCATAACGTAGGTACCTACTTGTTTTTAGGGTTCCGTACGTCTGAATACAAAAACGGAACCCTTATAGGATCACTCGTGTGTCTGTCCGTCCGTCGCTTACAGTCAATTATCTCCGAATCTATTAGACCGATTAAGTTGAAATTTGGTACACATATCAATTCCTGTGACCCAAACAAAGAGGTGTGACGTGAGCAGATGAAATCTGTATATGGGGGGTCATTTTTGGGGGGGAAGGGGAAAATTAAAAAAAAAAACCGAAAACTGCATCGTGTGGCATATCAAATGAAAGGTCTTGTTGAGAAGATCTTAAATGTATTTTTTTGTAATTTTAAATTAAATAGTTTCCAAGTTATTCAAGAAAATAGACGAAAATTGACCATTCCCCCCCTTATCTCCGAAACTACTGAACCTAAAATTTTGAAAAAAATACAGAAATTAGTTTTCTCCTTATAGATTATAGGAAAACCTATAAGAAGTCCATGATATTAAAATAACATGGTAAATCACTCAATATTGTGCGTACCAACTTACATTTGCAGGTGGAATGTGTGGGAGAACATCATCTAAAAAAATATATACCTACTAGGTTATTTATAGTACGGAACCCTTGGTGCGCGAGTCTAACTCGCACTTATTTTATTTAATTCTTAATGTTCATCTAGATATTGTTATCTAAGAGTATTGTATATCTGTTAAGAGTCTAACGTTAGTGATCCTAATTTTTTTGAATTTTACTTCTAAATTAAATCGATTGAAGCAAGTAGATAAGTACTATGTAAATAAGAACACTCCCGACATATACACCTTTCAAACAAAAAAAACAGAAACAAAATCGGTTCATGCGTTAGGGAGCTATGATGCCACAGACATACACACACACACACACACACACACACACACACACACACACACACACACACACACACACACACACACACACACACACACACACACAGACAGACAGACAAACACGTCAAACTTATACTATAACACCCCGTCGTTAGGTACAACCGATAGCCCTCTATGTAGAGGATGTCTGTCGGCTGACGAAACAGCTACCCACGTAGTCCTGGAATGCACGGGCGTAGGCGCTCAACGGGCAGAAATCCTTGGAACCCCGAGGTCGCTCCGGGAAGCCTGCGGAGACACCAGGAAGATCCTGCGCTTCTGGACGGAGCTAGGCTGGCTGACGGACTAGCCGGCATCTCGACGCACAAAGGCCCGACCTGCGGATCAAGTGCGGAAAAAGAGCCCACCACCAATACCAATACCAACCCGTCGTTTTTTCGTCGGGGGTTAAAAAAGAGTGGATTAAGTAATTTCTGATGCCTTCGCGGTTATTACACATTGGAATTAAACAATATCATAATCCAATGTGTATAATAACCGCAAAGGCATCAGAAATTATTAAGTAAGTATTGATTTTCTTGTGTAGTTATATGATATTGAAAGATGGATGGTTTAATAGTGTTTACCTTATCTCCCTGCGGGGTAATAAACTGGCTGGACCGAAAGGTCTAATCATTCCCCAATGGCGTATGGATGTATTTACTATTTATAGTCAATAAATAACTAGTTGCTATCAAAATATTAAATTACTTAGGTACTTACTGAATAATTAAGAAGTTCTCAGTGTTGTTATTACTAGCTACAACAGCGCGCTTGAAAATCAATAAGTACCTAATTAAAAAAAGTATTTTATTATTTTTTTCTAATTTTAAATGGTTATGATTTGTGTCTATGTGTGCAAAATAAAAAAAAAAATAAGGCTTAACTTCTTAAAATAGGGAGAGAAGGTAGGTACTTACTTATCTATTTTTTTTTATTAATGAAGGTACCTACGTAATATTTGCTTTGTAGTAAGTAGGTATTTATAATTATTATTGAATATAAAACAATATAATAGAGATATTATAACTACTTGCATAAAGTTTAGAAATAAATACACTGATAATATTAGAAAAGTGAAATCCAGTGACCAATCCGGTAACTAAATCGAGCAATAGCGCCGTTTTCGTTGTTAAGCATTTCAGCGCCATCTAGCAAAAAGTATCTTAACTTCTACAAGTCTTCTATGTTATTCGGTTGCTTTCATGTCGAAGAAGTTTTACGAGAAAAGGATAGATGGCGCTAGTAGTCCTGATTTTTAATTAATGTAGTGTAAAAAGTAGTCTGCTTTAGTATAACGTTTGATTGTGTAGTATACATAGATACTAAAATATGTACTTAAGTGGTACAATATTTTTAAATCGTATTTTATACGTTTTATTTTTTTGCATCGCTTATAGGATCTAATTTTAAATTTTAGTAGTACCTAATGTCGGTACTTTTTGGAAATGAAAAAATAAACAAAAAAAATAAAAATGTATTACTTAAGTTTTTATTTCATATATTACTTTTTATATTTTAGATTATAGGAGGAATTAAAAAAAACAACAATTTTTGCTTTATATTCCAAAGCCATTTTCGTGGTTATGATAATATTATTATATTGTAATAAAACAATTATAACGGATTTAACTCTCGTGTATTAAAATAATGCTGTCGTTTAATAATTTTACTGCTTCCATATTCGTACCAACTGCTACTAATAGACAATTATAATGTAGCAGACTGCTAAGAATAAGTAAAGTATTCAAAACATAAGCATAAAATTATTATAATTGTTTTAATACAATTAGCATAACCGCTCAAGTTATGGCTTCTAATTTCAAGAATGATGTAGGTATTATTAAAGCTTACTGAATCACCCGTCATGGACACAAATAATTGTACACACATTCCAGTCTTTATATCTAGTTTTATTTACGTTTAATGACTGTGAGAGCTTACATCGAAATATTATTGGATCTAACATAAAGCATAATACTAGATTTGATAAGTCTAAAAGATTAAAGAATTAGCCTAAATACTAATGTGGTTATTATCGTTGAAACACAGCCGACTGTTGTTGGTGCATTGTTTCCTTTCGATACGTTCTCTTGAATGATTCTGTGAGCTCTCAATTTATCAGGTTTTGCTTCGTCTGCCATTTCTCTATCATCGTATGGTTTGCTTTCTTCAACAGGCTTCGCAGATACAGTAGCTAGACGACTAGTAGTATAATGGTTTGGCTTATGATCTGTTTCAATTTCATTGTGAGAAATTCGAGCATCAACTTTATCTTGATTACTTTTTTCATTTACTTTTGTAGTTGCTTCATTTTCACCTAAATTTAACACCCCGCGATTCGTTATCCTTGTTGTTGAAGAAATGGGTTTCGGTGAAAGGGGTGGTGTGGTTTTTGGGTACACGGAAGGCGTAGGTACAGTATCTTTATTTTCATTTGCTTGTTTGGTAGTTTGAGTAGTTGGAGACATTATTTGCGTCACTTCTGCTTTAGCTGGTTCAGAGCAATTAAGTAAATACCTAGTGTCAATGTAAAATAGACTTCCATTTAATTGGGTGGCATCATAATATTCGTAATCTGTATTTGCTGCTTGAGGTTCTTCATCTTCAAATACGGGTCCAGCGTTTTTGTCAGTTTCTTCTGCTTTTGAGAATCTTTCCCTAAGATCTGCGTCGGGGACACATTTCAGATTTTCTATGGAAAGCTTCAGGTGTTGGTTTTGAGTTTTGTTCATTAGAGACAGGAACCAATCCAGGCGGCAATCGCAGGGGAAGTTGTTATCTGAAAGTATATGAAAAGTAGGTTATTTTATTTTCCGTATAAATTTAATAATATTTATTTATTATCTGGGAATTCTATCACCACTATTTAGACAGAAATAGCTTCAAAGACTTTTTTTTTAAATACTAATGATTTATCGGTAATTAAGATAAATAAGGTTTTCCAACGCAAGCTTTTATTTAAGGGAAGCGAGTTATGTCTATTAAGTAATACTTACTAGACCGTACTTAATAGACCTCTGGTCGGTAGGTATAGACATATAGAAAATATTTGAAAATACTGTTCTCACCTTCAACATCAAGACTGCTGGTTGATTTGTAGAAATTATTCAAAATTGGAGCTATCACTTTATTTTTCAATTCAACGATTTGGTTTTTTCTTAAACTCAAGGCAATCAGCGATTCTAAACCTTCAAATACTTTTACATTATCGATATTTGTTAACTTGTTATGAGCCAAAGAAAGTGACTGCAGCTTTGAAAGTCCGTGAAAAGCTTTTTCATCAAGCATTTGGATTTTGTTCTCTTCTAAGTTAATTGACTGTAAGCTTACAAGAGGGAGGAATGTATTATCACCAATTACTTCCAAAGCATTAGAGCTAAGATCTAGTTTATGTAAGTTTCTCAAGCCAGAAAATGTCTCACTGTTAAGACTGAACAAACTATTTTTGTCAATTTCCAATTCCTTCAAATTGTTCAAATGAATAAATGCTCTATCATGAATTGTAGTTATCTTGTTTTCAGTCAAAAACAATTTCTGTAATGAAGGCAGGTCCACAAAAACATTTCTGTTAATCTCAACGATATTGTTATTATCCAATTTTATCAAAACCAAATCTCTGTGATGTGCAAAAGCGTTGGCTCCTAGTACTTCGATCTGATTGCCTCTCAATGCAATTTCTTCAAGGGACGTTAAATTTGCAAACGCAAATTCGTGCACTTTTTGTATATTGCTGTATTTAACATCAATCTTACGTAAATTATTGGCATGTTTAATAGCTTTTGTAGGAATGTATTTCAATGTGATTCCTTTTGAATTTGTGAGAGTCAGTTTGTTGGCATTTTTGAGTACGTCAAAACCTTCCCAGCTTTTGTCGTCTGGTCCCAAATCGTCGGTATTGATGTAGCAGTCAGCACTTCGTACGACGTTTCTGTCGTGACTATCTTTGTCGCAGTAGCATTGTATTTTATTAGTAGTGTTGGTAATTGGGTCACATATTCCATTTGTTTCTCTTTTCTGATGGTATCTGGCATCAGTTAAGCTAGATATAGTGAACAGAAGTATCAAAGACGTCCATAAAGCCATCGTGGATCTGGAAAAGAAAACGTATAAGCTTAATAACCTATTAATGGTGATTTTAATGTTGCTTTTTAAAATGCTCTCGGGAAAATATCATGGCTGGATGATTGATGATTAAGACGCCTAAGACTCAATATTTAGTAACCCTAATATTAGCATACTGTCATAATTAATAAAGATAATTTTCTTAGAAGAGTAAGAAGTCACGTACTATATTTATTACATAGCTAACGACTATTTAAATTTAACTTGTCTTCTCAGAAAAACATAAGTCATCTAGTTTGTTTAATTTATTGCTTGAAGAGACGAAATGAAAATGAGTAACAAAATGATTAAAAATAATTATGAATTAAGTTGTACTCTCGTTAAAGTCAATCAAAGAGTGGAAAGAATTTACTTATTTATGAAATATAATTTGTTTACTAATTTAGATATTTTTTGCTTTTCTTCAGGTAGGTATTTTCCTAAATTAAAGAATAATAACAGAATTTTGCCAAAATAAGTAAAAACAAAACCTTAGGCATAGGCGTGGGTTCTAATCCCACTGGGGGTCTAAAATTTTTCTACTCTTGTGTTTGTACATAAACATCATCAAATCATCAAAAACCTTGTCAAATTAATTGGGGACTGCGAATTGTCGAAGTGTGCGTCGTATAGAATTAGGTCTAGCTGTCATGTTCTACTAATGAGAGCGAAATTACTAGCCTGTGATCGCTGAAGCATGATAGCTGGACCTCATTCTACACGGCGCGAATCTAGTAGATTTTTGACAAGCAGCCCGTAATGTTCCTAAATTCACATCATTTAGGTTTGTTTGGTACAAATCCAGGCTTTTGTCTGTAAATAGAACTCACTACAACCAATAATAACGTTACTATTGCACTATTTAGATCGATGTTATGCGTTTGGTGACACAAAAACAGAATTAGCATCGCGTAATGTATAGGGAATTTCGAACGTATTTGCAAATTCTGAACTAGTATTTAGTTGATGGTTGATAAACTTTTTCATTCTTTAACCTGATAGTAAAACAATGAAAAATTTTGAATCAAAATTCTCAAAAAACGACACTGTATTTTGTATAAATTCACTGTATACTGTATAAGAAATATCCTTATACAAAGTTTTTACAACTTATATGCTGCGTGGGCTATTATTATAAGCTACTTACATTCTTCTAACGTTCCACACTATAAACGGTATTTCAGTTAATCTCTAAACTCCTAAAATACTATTTTTGATCTGTCAAAGCCGTTAAACAGGTGCATTTTTCAAAAATAAACTTTGTTTTGAAACGATTAGCTTTAATTCTATTGCCATCGGAATTTTTAAAACATTTAAGGAAAATTTATTTTTAAGATACCCGATTAGTATACTGAAGCTAATTCCAAAAGCGTTTCAACTGCCGAATGAGTTCATATTGACATGTCCAGGGGGCGTATACAACGTGCCAACGTTCAACGTTAACGTTAAACGAAACGACCAAAATGTATGGGATTTGACGCGGACGTTTGTGACGTACGTGACAGTCGTTCGCGGATGTTAAATGGCACCTTGTCTAGGCCCCCAGATGTCGACTCGTTAATTCATCATAGGCTCGCTGGGTAGTTATAGTTTTCTATGAAACCGTATTTAATTAATCGTCATTTATTCTATAGTTACCAAATATATCATAACTCTTGCTCTATTACTTCCATATATTATAAAATCCGTTCCATAAAAAACCTGTCTAAATACACAGCTGTCAATTATATGGCATCTGTCAAAAGTTAAGCCGTATAAGCCTAATTAATGGCACCCTTTTGTGTATTGACACATCTACTTGTTTCATCAATGATTTTGACTATGAAAGGTAAGTCAAGTTATGTCAAAGTAACTCAAAACATAAGAACTGTCAATTTTGAGATCTTGAGACGGCTAGCAAAGATTTTAGTACAGGTTCCGTGGAGTATTTTTTTTTTTGATTACTATCAAGCTAATTTTCCGTGAGTAGCTTCATTTTGATAAGACGCCCAACAATTTCCTGTGCGAAAATTTTTGATTGTGGTAGCTAACAGAGGTAGCAATAATAAAATATGTCGATTTGATGATTCTTCAATATTTATTACTAACTGAATTGTTTTTATTAAATCTTAAGATAATTATCTAAATTATTTGAAAAAATATTTGTCCTACAAAATCTATGGTTTCATCAAAGAGTCCTCCCTCTTCAACATGTGTTGATAACGACATCACCAAAAATGATTACTAACCAGCTGATTTTTTTTTATTACTTAGTTAATATATATATAATTTAACGGTCATATTGTCCTACAAATTTCGTGGTATGTTATCCCGGTTCCTACGCTTAAAAGTAGTAGTACAGATCATTGATGTAAAAATAATTACTATCAAGCTGAATCTTCGTGAATAGCATCGTTTTGATGAGACGCTAAACAATTTCCTGTGCGAAAATTCTCGATATTGGTAGCTAACAGAGGTAGCAATAATAAAATATGTGGATTTGATGATTCTCAAATATTAATTACTAACTGGATTGTTTTTCATTAAATCTTAAGATAATTATCTAAATTAAGGTGCGTTCTGGTAAGATCGGACACGGGGTAACATCGTACGATGTGAATTTACGCCTAATCGGGGAGATTTTTTTAATGCTGGCAACATGACATAACGCGCCATTTCATAGTGCCCCTCTGTTCATTCCGCGATAGTCGCTGCGCTGAATTTTACCTGTGATATGCTCCGTAACGTAAAAATTGCCTAATTTTCGCAAATAAAATCGATCCGAACTTCACCTTGCAAAGTTTTATGTCGATAAATGGCAAGTAATTGGTTTTTTAATTACAAATAAATACCTATGTGTTAAAAACACACATATGGTTAATAAACAGATCTGTATATTTAAAACAGAGCTAGGCCATCTGTAGACAAAGTTCCGATCTTACCCGTGACAGCTGAAGATCGGATGAAATTCTATACCACAGTGGTTCTCAAAGATTTCTCAGTGGTATATTATACGTTTTTTTCTGCTATATTTTAAATAGGTGATATAAAATAACAGAACAAAGTAATTTGCCACTTTACCAACTATTACGTTATACTTACATATAACCGTCGTTAAAAAACACTTACATAAATAACTAAGTGAATTAATCATATTCCTCATATTGGTGCTTGGGCAACCCTCCAAAGTTTGAGAACTGTGATTTTACTTGATTTTGTTAAAATGGGTAAGATCGGACAGCAAAAACGTAAACAATAGTTTTTGTCTAAGAAAAGTCGTGTTTAAAATAATACATGCATAATTCTGGTGTATATCGATACACAGGATAATATCGGATATTTCCCACTAATAGACTTTATTTTAGCGGCAATAGAAACATTTTTGAAGCCCGTCCGTTCTTCCCCAATCAAGCGAAATGTCGATCAAGCTCTAAAAATTTTCTGCCTCAACTTTGATCAACAGTCACGTACTAACCTTAGCATTAGGGACATTGATTAAATTCACACATTAAAGCCTACTTTCTATAATGCCTTTGCAATAGATGTCATCCCTTTATCATTAATACAAGTTGAGAAAAAAAATCTTTTTTGGCGTCATTCGAACATGTCCAAAATCCGTCCGATCTTACCAGAACTCACCTTATTTGAAAAAATATTTGTCCTACAAAATCTATGGTTTCATCAAAGAGTCCTCCCTCTTCAACATGTGTTGATAACGACATCACCAAAAATGATTACTAACCAGCTGATTTTTTTTTTTTTACTTAGTTAATATTTATATAATGTAACGGTCATATTGTCCTACAAATTCCGTGGTACGTTGTCCCGGTCCTACGGTCAAAAGTAGTAGTACAGATCCTTGATGTAAAAATAGCGTGGTACGCTGTTGCGGTGCTCCAATTGAATATATATTGGAAAGTCATGCCATATTTTTACAGGAAATGATTATAATCCCGCTTTCTTTCGTAAAGGAAAAAAGAGACCTTTTAGTATTTTAAAGAAAAATAAAAAAATTCAAGAGGCTTTTACTCAACTCCTACGGATTGAAAATACAGCATTAACAACATCGAATGAGATATTTCAAATTATTGAAGAGTATGTATGCAGAGTGTATTCATTAAAAACAAAAAATGATATCAACAAAGGACGGTACGAGTAATTTGAAAAAGGATATAAATCAAAAAATGAAAATGAAGAAATTTTAAAACCAAAAATAGTAGGATATGATCCTTCCAGTTTGCCACCAACAAAAGAAGAATTGTTACAACAAATTAAAAGAACTGCATTTATCTGCAATGTATGGTGTAACGCACATATGCGGTGCCCCACGGAAAAATTGCCGGAAAATTTTGGATGTTATTACAGAGTCAGATATCACGAGTGAGGAAAGTGAAATAAATGAAGATGACAACGATATTAGTAGCGAAGATTATGAAGATTCATCAGATGAATATGATGAAGATAATTTTTTTTTTATCTATAAATACACCAATACACCAATTTTTGTACCTAATTTTCCCAAAAAATAAACTTATTAAATTTTAAAAAAATATTTTTTCACTGTATCTTATGTTAGAAATAGGAAAACGAAAAAATGACAATTCTTGTCGGACTAGTGATACATACCTGTTTTTTTGTAGGACATTGTTTTATTTGGGCACTGAAGACCCTAACCTATTATGTAATATTTTTGTCCTACAGTTAGTAATGAGAAAAATGGTCTTATGGTATTAACAATTTCTGAGCGTAGGACCGGGATAACATACCACGGAATTTGTAGGACAATATGACCGTTACATTATATAAATATTAACTAAGTAATAAAAAAAAAATCAGCTGGTTAGTAATCATTTTTGGTGATGTCGTTATCAACACATGTTGAAGAGGGAGGACTCTTTGATGAAACCATAGATTTTGTAGGACAAATATTTTTTCAAATAATTTAGATAATTATCTTAAGATTTAATAAAAACAATTCAGTTAGTAATAAATATTGAAGAATCATCAAATCGACATATTTTATTATTGCTACCTCTGCAGTTAGCTACCACAATCAAAAATTTTCGCACAGGAAATTGTTGGGCGTCTTATCAAAATGAAGCTACTCACGGAAAATTAGCTTGATAGTAATCAAAAAAAAAAATACTCCACGGAACCTGTACTATTTGTCAATTAGGTAAATTAGAAATTCTAGTATCTAAAGTGCATAGTTAGAATTATTTCAGAACCTAAATTACATTTCTAGGTTCTGAAGGACTTGTTTGAACAAGACCTAATTACATTGCCAAGTGCTCTAAACTTAGGGTTTCGTTAAACTCTAGGTGTTGTCTTAACTACTTTAATTAGGTTTATCTTATTTTACTTCCAAAGGTCATTATTTCTCAAACTTTCCCACTTATGAATCAAATAGTTTTAAATAAATATTTTTTTGGATCTGAGTGTACATAAAATTAAGGTTATTTTATCGTATACTAACTTCTGCCCGTGACTTCGTCTGCGCACGATAAGTGCTCCCGTTTAATCCCTCTCGGGGGTGAAATTTAAAAATTCTGTCTTAGTGCTCCCCTGTGCAAAATTAGAAGTTTCTAACCCTTATAATGCGTTATACGAAGTGCCTACCCTGCAAGGGCGCGCATTCCATACAGGCACAGTGTCACTAATGTATGGAGTGCCTACCCTGGCGCTCCCCACACTGCACGCGCCTGCTACCCTGTCACCTATAGGTGTACCACTCACTTCACGCACCTGGTAATGAATGCGATTAATTAAAATTTGAGAGCCAGTGTCACAGGTTGAATTAGGCACCGACGTGTGAAAGGTTTAAGTACTAAAATTACGTGAGAACATTAACCCAAATGTGAGCCTAAACAAACATACCCCAGTGATGTTTACTGGTCCTAAGGGCCTAGACAAGTGAAGCAACAGAGTGAAACGAATACGAAATTGTATCAAGAATTGACATACGCAAGCGAATACAGTACTGACTATGTGACGTTTCATTCTCGTACATATATTGCACACCTAGATCTAAAGGGATCTAACTCAAAAACGGGAAGATTTGAGTTATGCACACCATCGGATTCCAGCAAAACTCACCTACACTAAAACTGATTTCAGCTAATATAACTCTGCTAGCTTTATTATAAAAAGTATAAATTTATACAGAAAACTCATGCGTGCATATGGACATATTAATCAGTTTCTCGCCTCTCCTGAAAAAGTACCTTTTTTGAGTTAGCTCTATTTAGATCTAGGTGTGCGATATGTCAATTTCATCCATTTTTGTATGATAATTAATTTTTGTATAGCAAGTTAAATATCCAATCGTTTTCTTTAGGTGGTTAATAAAATAAAATTAATTCACTTAAATATTGAGTTAAAGCTTAATTAGTTATATTATAATGTGCAATTGGTATTTATTTTAATTTGTGCTGACCACAACTCCATTAATTTGCTGGCCTTATAAATGATAACCAATTATAATTTATATAAGTATTGTGTTAAAAAGAAAACAGAAAAAAATCTTATTATAAAAATAACGTTCAAAAGTAAACGAATTTGATTAAATGTTAAGTAAATGGACCTTTATTAAGGCTAAATGAAGGATATTTAACGGAAAAATTTAATGCTCTTCTTTATATTACTATAATTATTAATTGCTATTAGTGATCTAATATTTTACAGTGACTGAAGATATTTTATTATTATTTACCTACATGTTTAATTATATTGGTTTCAAATACTTTTATTAATTTTCATGAACTTGTATTACGAAGGTAAACAATTATTTTAGACCTGCCCACTAATTAATACATTTTAGAAATCTAGAATTTAAATTTACAAAACTGTCCTCAGGGTGTGACCCTACATTCCTAGTGTATTAACCCTTATCATTGTGGTTAGGCTGAATGCGTACGGAAAAGAAAATTAAATAAAGGTCGGTTTACATGTCCTGTGGTAAACAAACGTAATGAAAATAAATATAATTACGTATTTTATACAACATATATAAATTGGTTGGACGCTTTCCTGGTTAGATTATAAATCATTTACTCCTTTTTTTGGTTTAAATTGTAGATTGCACTGAAAATGGTTGAGACTATGGGAAATATTTAATAATGTGATCAGGAAATTGGGTTTTATGATAAAAACTATTTTACGTCCTTCCCGGGACTCAAACTATCTCAATTCCAAATTTCATCGAAAACGGTTTAAAAGTTAAAGCGTCAAAAGTAAGAGACAGATCAATCCAAAACTTCACTTTCGTTCTGTCTAATATCTTTATACTTCTGTTATACATACCGAATGACAAATTCAAAAATATTAGTACTTAATAGTGATGTCATTATCAGATACTACGGTAATCCATTTATCTTCTTAAATGTATCGACTCCTACGCACTTGACTCACGATTTGAGCTTGTTATCTAATGGCAGCGATATTAGCTTTCAATCTGTTATTATGCAGTACAAGGGCTAGGCACTACTTAGAGCTTGTACGGAATGCACGCCATGGTTATCTGCATAACCACTAGCAATATTAGTCTGGAAAGATATCCTACTAATAAAACTCGAAAGTAATATTTTTTTTATTAAAATTAATACAAAAATGGCGGGTGACGACTGACGTAAAGCTTTTTCACACGCCAAAGCATCTGTCACTCGCTCATAGCAAAAGTATAATAGCTATTTTTTGAAAAATACGTACATCCAAAAATATCTTAGTCGTTGCGTGCAATCGTTCATGGACTTTGGACTTTTTTGTAGGTATATAGATAAATTCGAAAATATACTTTAAAGAGGTGAAAACCCTGAATTTAAAATTTACACTCATTCTGCACCCAACTATAAAGTACCTCCAAACTAGCAACGTCTAGTGGGTACTTACTTAAAAGTTTGAGATGCTAAAACTTATTTTATTACTACTCAGCGTAGTCTTAAACTCAACTAAAATTGTAATTCATGAATATTTTATGAAAATTTAAATATAACCTCATAAACTTAAATTAATGGAGGCTAAGTTAAAAATTCACTAGAAGCTCATCGAATGAGGTCTAGCTGTCATGTTCCACCGATAAGAAGTAAGCTACTGGCCTGTGATTTGGTGGTAAAAGAGTTGACATAATAGATCTGAAATGGTCTAAGTGCCACAAATGGGCCCACAACTCCAACAATAATAACAATAATACCTATTATAATTTCTGATGCCTTCGCGGTTATTATACATTGGAATGAAACAAATTTAACGGATTTAGCTCGCGTATTTTTTTTATTGGCTTACGTTTCGGAGCCTTTACAGATTCCATAATCAAAGCGCGACTAAGCTGACAATAGTCTAACGCCGAAACGGCAGACAATAAAATAAAATACGCGAATTTATAGTGTCAATTATGTAATAACCGCGAAGGCATCTGAAAGTATTAAAATATTGTTTGCTTCCTAGTAAATAATATTGTAATTTTGCTCACTAAAACAAAACGACATCAATTAACATTCAACAAACAGATTTTTATGTTAAACAAAGTATTTGTATATCTTTAGTGTTAGACTATTGTCAACTCAGTCATGCTACGATTATGGAAACAGTAAAGAATCCGTCAGCTAATAAAATAAAATAAAATACCTACGCAATAATTTCTCATGCCTTAGCGGTTATTATACATTGGAATGAAACAACTTTAACGGATTTTACTTTTGCATTTTATTTACAGATTCCGTAATCGTAGCACGATTGAGCCGATGGAATCTGTAAAGTCTCCGAAACAGCCAATAAAATAAAATACGCGACTTAAATCCGTTGAAGTTGTTTTATTCCAATTAATATTTGTATATCTTTCATTGGAACAAGCATGTTCGAACGGTCATGCTTTTACTGTCACACACAACATCTGTTTACGCTATTGGGTGTGTATTCTGTTATTTTATTACACGAAATCGGGGGCCGTTATAGCCACCTGTGTGCAGTTTGTTACTTACAAAGTTGTTATTAGTTCTTACGTTATATTATTACGGTATGTTGGTCTTATCAGAGATTGTGAATTCGGAGGTTGCGGGTTCCAATCCTGCTAAGGGCTGAAATCTTATGGCATGAATAAATGGGATGGCAAGTTGGTAAAGAAAACGAAATCCCTACTAATATTATAAATGCGAAAGTAACTCTGTCTGTCTGTCTGTTACGCTTTCACGCTAAAACTACTGGACCGATTTAGATGAAATTTGGTACAAAGAAAGTCTGGAGCCTGAGAAAGGACATAGGCTACTTTTTAACCGACTGCAAAAAAGAAGGAGTTCCACGCGGACGAAGTCGCGGGCAGAAGCTAGTAATTTATAATTTTAATTATCAAAACAAAGGAACGAGTAAAATATTTCTTTTTAACAGCAATGTATGTCAAAGTTCCTAACTTTTCTCCTTTATGACGAATTCCCGTAACTTCGCAGTCATTATTGGAATTTCATAGTTCATTCGTAATTACGGAACCCGAGTCTTTGGGTATGGAATTCGAATACCTTGTAATATTCGGTACGTATTTTTATTTTAATTTATTTACAACAAACTATGAAAAAATATCTAAAAATCGTTATTTTAGGATATCCTATTACTAGCAGATAATTTGAGCAATGTTCGGCAACAGTAAGTAAATACAAATCGGATAAAATTTTTGCTACGTTAAAAAATAATGCTGGCCCGTTGTAATAAAAGGAAAAGTCTTAGTTTCGACACGGCGCCATTTTGTTTTGTACTAAATTCAATTTTAAAATCGGAATTCGTGATAAAATTGTTCGATAATAATATAGAAACCTAAAAATTCGAATCTTGAAATTGATATTCATCTTGAAAATTTTACGAATATTTCATACATTACCTATATAAAAATAAATACTTACAAAATAATTGCTCGTATTAAATCATACAAGTATATTTCTTCAGGTAACTTTCTTAGTAATATTATAAACGCAAAAGTTTATAAGTTTATAAGATGTAAATTTGTCTTTCAAGCATAAGCTATGGAAATATAATATATATATATTTTGATAAAATTTTACAATAATATATCTTATACCTCAGAATAATGTTATTGTGAGGTATAAGATATCGCACACCTAGATCTAAAGGGAGCTAACTCAAAAATCTGAAGATTTAAATTAAACACACGCTAAAAAAAAAGGATCCGATTCCTTACAATTTGGCCTTTCCCGAAAAAGTTACATTTTTTGAGTTAGCTCCCTTTAGATCTAGGGGTGCTATATTTTATAACGATATTTTGTAAAGTACTCATTGTGTGCAGACGAAGTCGCGAGCGGAAGCTAGCTAGCTAGCAGTATGATATAATTCAGGTCACTAAAAAAACACTTAGCGGCTTTTACAGCCTGAAATAGTATCTAACTGTTAATCACTGTAGTAGTTTTCTATAACTTTGATCTTTACACGAAGACAATAAAGTTTAAAATTGAATACAGCCTCAAAATAATTAAGAAAGACAGTTTATTGTTGACTTTAGGTACTTCATAGTTTTGATTGATGGCGAAAATAATAGTTAGTAGATGTAATAAAGATAAAGATGCGGCAATGGTTTCATCATTCATAGTGATCTAAATATTTATCATACTATGTCACCCATTTATTATAACACATATAATATATACATAGATATAAATATAATAAGCATATAATATAGTTTCTGTTGAAGATTCTTATTATGAAATATCATATTTTTAGATTCGATTAGATCCATTCATTTCTCAATAACAATTATATTGGTGCATGTAATTTGACATTGTTTGAAAAAATAAAACATCAAATTGCCTATAAATTACAATAGGGATGACGACTTAGTAAAGAAGATGAAATTCGTTTATTTTATTATTGAACTTTAATAATAAAAAAAATAATAAAAACGGATTAACTCGCGTATTTTATTTTGTTGACATTTCGGAACTTTTAGTTTGCATAATCCTACAGCTAGAGGCTAGTCCAGAAAATTAATGATAGCGTCATGTAACCTCATTATTATATAAGTGTTGGGTTTTATAGTACTTTTGCTGTTAAAATTCGTACGGATTATCTTTTTTTTATAGCCTACTAGCTTCTGCCCGCGAATTCGTCCGCGTGGAACTCCTTTTTTGCAGTCGGTTAAAAAGTAGCCTATGTTCTTTCTCAGGCTCCTGACTTTCTTTGTACCAAATTTCATTTGAATCGGTCCAGTAGTTTTAGCGTGAAAGCGTAACAGACAGACAGACAGAGTTACTTTCGCATTTATAATATTAGTTAGGATTAGTTAGGATGTCACTCAGGAATAGTATAGCTTCCCAACAGTGAAAGAATTTTTGACTACTGTCAGCTCAGTAGCTGACAAAAGTCTAACGCTTGCCTCATTTGAGTGAAAAATAACGTTATCATCTTTAGCATTAGACTATTGTCAGCTCAGTCGTGCTACGATTATGGAATCTGTAAAGGCTCCGAAACGTCAGCCAAATAAATACGTGAGTTAAATTCGTGTTACGTTCCAATGTGTAATAACCGCGAAGGCATCAGGAATTATTACGTTATCGTTACTTCATAAAAACCATTCAGAGACGGATGTCCAGGCAATTAGCGCGGTCCCTCAGCGGTCGCGAACATGACAGCTGGACGATTACACGTGATTAATGTGACTCACGTATCTATACATTTATTACATCGACCAAGATGTAAACTGGTATGTCGGTAAAATTTAGTGTTTAAATTGTTATGTCGTTGTCATGTCTAAAATAGATTTAAAATGACGTTATCGTTTGATACAAATATAGAGAATATGATTTTTGAGTAGCTCTCTCTACAATCTATACTAATCTATACTAATATTATAAAGCTGAAGAGTTTGTTTGTTTGTTTGAACGCGCTAATCTCAGGAACTACTGGTTCGAATTCAAAAATTCTTTTTTTGTTGGATAGACCATTTATCGAGGAAGGCTTTAGGCTATATAACATCACGCTGCGACCAATAGCAGCGAAGAAACAGTGGAAAATGTGTAAAAACGGGGAAAATATGAAGCCTTATGAAGAAGTGACAGTTAGAAGACTTTGACAGATCTTTGACGAAACAATCGGACGGGCAGGACGACGTCTGCCGGGGCCGCTAGTCTTTAAATAAGGTAGGAATTGTATAATAAGCTATATTTATAAATAAATATTTAATTGTACCTATCTCTAGCTTACATTTTCGACCTCTAAAGTTATATATTTTTATCTTACCTACACTATAACTTCCATAACCTCTCAATCGTTTAAAAGAAATGTAAAGTTTTCGAAACGTCATCATAAAACCTAATATAAAATTTTAGATCTGCAGAAAGACGTATGTCCAGTAGACATTACGATAAAGGTTAAGTGGAAGAGATCCCTCAAAGGTTCGCCTTTGTACATTTTTTGTTTTGTTGTTGTGCAATAAATAGTTTACATACATACAAAATTATGAAATGATGATGAAATAATTTAAATCATAAAAAAGTAAAATTTTAATACTGAAGTTAAATATAATAAAAAAATACCCAACTCTCTCGGTCATTCTCTATACTCCTGTAACACGATGAATGGTAAATACCGCCATTATGAACAGAAAAGATTAAATTTGATGTATGCGCCCCAAACTCCCGCATCTACCATTTATTACATCGTCCGTTATATTCCATATATCAACAATTTATCTACGTTGAAGACACGTCCAGAAAATTAATGATAGCGTCATGTAACCTCATTATTATATACTTACTAGCTGTCCGCCCCGGCTTCGCACGGATCATCTTTTTTTATAGTCTATGTCACTTGAGAATAGTGTAGCTTCTCAACAGTGAAAGAATTTTTGAAATCGGTCCAGTTGTTTAGGAGCCTATTCAATCCAAACAAACAAACAAACCTTTCCTCTTTATAATATAGTACTCTTGCTATTAAAATTGTCAATAATATCATCCTTATAATCTACTAGCGGATCGCCCCGGCTTCGAACGGATCCCTACTTTTTTTCGAAATTTTCTGTACTTAGCCTTTGTCACAGGGAAATAATGTAGCATCCCAATAGTGAAAGAACTTTTTAAAACGGTTCAGTTGTTTTGGAGCGTTTTCAATCCAAACAAACATACCTTTCCTCTTTAATTTATTAGTAAAGATGATTGTTCATCTTCCACGCAAAAACTAGGTAGATACTAAATGGATTTTCATGAAACTTTATAATAACTAGCGGCCCCGGCAGACGTCGTCCTGCCCGTCCGATTGTTTCGTCAAAGATCTGTCAAAGTCTTCTGTCACTTACCGTCAATATGGGAGTATAGAAAGATGTTGATTTTACACTTTTTCAAGATGTTTTTTAAATTTTCTCTACTTACAAACCTTTGGACTTCCACGAATAATTCAAGACCAAAATTAGCCAAATCGGTTCATGAGTTCTGGAGTTATAGCGTAAGGAAGGAAAACCCGACTTATTTTTATATAATAGATATACATATATGTATCACATATCAGAATTACATAATTATAGGCTATATTTTATAACAACATTGTGTAAAGTACTCAGCATCGACTCAGTCGCGGGCCTTTTATAATATTTATTTTAATATGCAATGCTATAATTCTCAAACCATCCCATTTTAGGAAACAACTCCGGTAGTTTTTGGTCTGTCAAAAAAACTAGTTTTAGACAATGAGTCACATTTTAATGGTTTCTGAACCGTAAACTTTTCATGACTTTACTAGAATATAGGAAGTGCAATCGGTAAAAAAAGTAGGTATTCGAAGTTCGTTAGCCTATTAATAATGTAACTAAAAACAGTCAGTTCAGTTTTTGTTTTCAATTGTTAGTTTCTTGCAGTTCTATGCGAACATTTTGGTAATTATAAAATAAAAAGTATTTACTTATGAAGTGGTATATTTATTTGTGTACCTAATCAGATTTATATTTCAAAGTGCGACTGCTCTCAACTTCGTCTGCGTTAACACCTCCGTTTTATCAAATTAGAGGGTGAATTTTCAGAAATTCTTTCTCAGTGCTTCCTACGTTATAAAAGGCTAACTTTCTAACCCTTCTTTCTCTTTTCTTTGCTGACATTTCGGAGCGTTTACAGATTCCATAATCGTAGCACGACTGTGCTGACAATAGTCCTATGCTCAAAAATAAAATAAATACGCGAGTTAAATCCGTTTAAAGTTGTTTCATTCGAATTCTATTGTTTTTGTTTATTTCAAAGTATTCATTATGGTTGGATTTTATTAATAAAAAAAATATTTTTTCAGTCCTCCGGCCGGAGAGCGCCAACTTTGTGGCCGCTGCGCTCAATGAAATTGCCGCTTTCTGGCTTCGTCGAACAGAAAAATAGTATACTGACCTCGGCCAGTAAAACAAAAAAGCCTCAGATCACATTTTTGTCAACCTCGGATTCGCCTCGGACGACAATTACATGTGGTCTGAGACATTTTTTATTTTACTGGCCTTGGTGCGTAATGTACTATTTTACCTGCTGCTTTTACAGTGCAACATCTGTTCCGTAAACTATTTGTGGGGATAAATGATTCACATGAGTCTAAAATTGAGATTGTGTGTATTCGAAGCGAAATGTAAACACTGGTTTTTATAGATTCACTGTGAACTGATAAATTTAGATTTTACTACTGTGTGGGTGGACATCTTATTTCAAACATGACTAATTGTATCCAGTTACTTTGTTCGATATTTTACTTTTCTATGAAAAAATAAATGTTGCATTTCATTTATTTCACCTGTTTTTTGGTTTATTGTGGTGTCGGTGTAGGATTAAAAACATGCTGTTTCTTAAATAGGTACTGATTAAAGTGTCCTTTGTAATAAATATAAATATTAAACGTGATTTTAATTTGTTTGATCATGTGACATAGCGGACTTTTGTGTAGACCAGTGAAGACCACATTTCGTAACAAAATGCGGTTTGTTGAATAGGGACTAATAATAAATAATAATAATTTGAGATAAATATAAATCGTGATTTTTTTAATCATGTGACAGAGTGGACTTTTTCATTTCGGTTTACTACTCTGTCACGGCATTCTACAAAAAACAATATCAAAAATGCTGGTTAGAGAAAGTGAAAGTTTACATAATATTAATAAAAAAAACATGAATATTTATTTAAAAATTATTTGAACAACGTTGTATAACCAAAGTCTTTACTTGTTAGAAATATTACAAATAAAACATTCTGGGAACATATAGGACTTTAATTAAATAAATACAGATCGATACTGGCCGACGTGATCGCCTGCGTCGATCTGTAATGTCATTGATAATTATCTCAAGCCTGGACGTAATTACGACAGTCTGTCAACTATGCGACATATCCTATCTGGGATTAATATAATTAATATCGTGGGAAATGTGTTGGATATTCGATAGATTGTCTAACATTGCAGTTAGCTTACAACTAGCAAAATCAGTACCTACTTACAACAAAACTACTTTTGGCATGAAACAAACTTTAACGGATTTAACTAGAGCTATACAAGTATATACATATTAATATGTGAGTATGTACGTGTGTAATCTAGCTACTCAATTTTGGACAACTTTAACCGATTGAGCTGAAATTTTGTGACGTCATTCTAAATCCAAATTAAGAGGATATAAGGGGGAATGGGAAACGAATATATACCCGAGTGGGGTATCAAAAAAGGGATCACATGTACTTTGTTAATTATAAAGAAATAAATTAAAAGAAAGTTAGAAAGGAGAAAATTAGCAAATATATTAATAGATAGTTACTTCATTATAAACCTACTAGCTTTTGCAATTAAAAGTAGCCTATGTCCTTTCTCAGGCTCTAGACTATCTGCGTACAAAATTTAATATACTAAAATAGATAGTTTTAGCGTGAAAGTGAGAAAAACAGACAGAGTTACTACTTTCGCATTTATAATATTGTTAGGATGAGAATCTATTTTCAATAGCCGCAAGGTGTGGAAACAAATCTTGAATTAAGAAAAATAGCTCCCAATCCATAGTACGTTTGGGTGCTAAATCTAGGTTAGGTTTCATCCGGTGCTATGCAAACGCTTGCAAATGCACCTGAATGCATTGGGATTGGTGAATAATGCATTTAGTTCGATTCGGAGGAATCTCGGCCGCTTAAGCAAGATTGGCCTATTTTCGGGAGACGCAGGTGTACAGTCACCATCAGATATATCAAAGCGGGCGAGGTCCTCAAATACATCTGAACAACATTAAATTTCAATAAATTCGTTACGGCAAATAAGGCCAATAATATCTGAACGTCCAATTCGTCACAAATATAAGAGCAGCAATTTTTCAATATAATCTGGACACATAACAACGCAAAAATATCTAAACAGTACAAGTGTTCATAAATATCTGAACACTTAAGGAAAATATACCTTAAGTCACTGACATATAGTTTACATTCTATTGTACAGATGTAGTGAATATTCTGTCTCATGGTATCATTACTAGGTAAGCAAAGCAAACGTGAATTGCGACGTTGTCATACTTACTATTGTTTCCTGTTGCCAAACTTCAACTGTCACTGTTTAGTTCGTATCCTATTTAATTATGAAAGAATCTCATATATTATGGTCGTTGACAAGTCGTTGTCAACATTGGTAAGCAATTTTCGTCAACCTGATAATTGATTGCTTAGCCTCATGGTTTACACGTCGGATACACGGTCATAGAACGCGGCTGGTTTAAGTTCGAGACCAGGAAGAATTTGTGTTTTATTTTTAATTTTATTCGTTTTGTGTTTTTATTCAGATCTTATTTTGTATTGAAGACGTCGGTGAGACACTTCTAAGACTAACCTTAGTTAAATTGTGTATATTCCAGTTGTAGTTTATTTAGTCTATGTAAGCTGCGTTTTGTGTAAAGTATAAATTATTATGGTAACCAGATGATGAAATGATGTGACATGATGGAGCTTAATTAATTACATACTTTGTCGTTTAATTAGGTACGCAACAACTTCATCAATTGTAAAAGTCCGTAGGTAATAAACGAACTGCAAATACTAATACGAGTTTCGATTTTACGTATGTCCGATCTCCGAATGTCCTGCCACCGTATTATAGACTATAATAAATGAAGAAATAAAAAATAAAAAATCTTAAAAATCTTGCGACAAATAAAATTTTAATATAGCAGGTAACCTAATTTATTATAGAAATTAAAAAAAAGAATAATATATGTCATATTTCCCATCCGTTAATAAAAATAAAATGCATGTGGACCAGTCGGATTCGATCCATGACGCTCGGTTTACTAAGCGATATCTTACGCATTAAGCCAAGACAGTATTAATTAGATTGTTTGAAATTTATGATAGGTATATACGTTTGATTAGAGCCTAGTAATGATACCATGAGACATAATATTCGCTACATCTGTACAATAGAATGTAAACTATATGTCAGTGACTTAAGGTATATTTTCCTCAAGTGTTCAGATATTTATGAACACTTGTACTGTTTAGATATTTTTGCGTTGTTATGTGTCCAGATTATATTGAAAAATTGCTGCTCTTATATTTGTGACGAATTGGACGTTCAGATATTATTGGCCTTATTTGCCGTAACGAATTTATTGAAATTTAATGTTGTTCAGATGTATTTGAGGACCTCGCCCGTTCTGATATATCTGATGGTGACTGTACATAGGTACTTTTGTGTATAGTGTGGAAATAACAGGATCGAAGACCGAGCCACGATCGGGGGCAAATGAATTAAATTAAGGTGTATGTGTGTAATTGTGTATGTGTCTCGGCAAGCGTAGTGTAGGACGTCCTCAGGCAAGGTGTAGTGACGATTTGCGTAAGATGGCTGCAGGAGCTGGATACAAGCAGCCGAAGATCGAGCAAAGTGGCGTGCAATTGGAGAGGCCTATGTCCAGCAGTGGACTGCGATAGGCTGATAATGTGACGTGATGTGATGATGTATACGTGTATAACTTTTGTGTATAGTATGAAAATAACAGGCTTGAAGACCGAGCATGATCGCCAAATGAATTAAATTAAGGTGTATGTGTGTAAATACTTTTGTAAAGTGTGGTTAGGATAGCGTAATAACTAGTTGAAAGACCGATCCAAGTTCGGCATACCAGTAGGATTGTTGATAAACTTGCGTAAAATTTTGACAACGTCAAATGATGGTCATGAGTATCTATGTATATATCGAGACGAGAGAAACAACAGCCCGAACTACACACAATAATTTGCCGTTTGCCGGGACAACTTCTAATACCTATTTATAGTCAAGTCACGTGATGTCGTCAATTTTTTCAAACATCAAAACCTGCGATGTAATAAATCCATAATATGTTATTAATCAACTATGAATGAAATATGTCCAAAATAAATATATTATTATTAATACTTACAATGGCATAAATATAATAAAGTCCACAAAAACACTTTACTGACACTGTCATCGAAATAAGAGCACAGAGCGTATTGATCTCATTTCAATGTTTAATTGATGTCTGTTACAATATATATTTAATTAAATAAACAATAATATCGTTGACAATGGCTCCATAATATTAACAGAGCTAATTATTTGACAAACAAACTTTGTAAGCATATTTGACTACTTGTTAGTTTATTGTCATTGCTAGATGTGTCGGATACTTTGAAATGTGACAAATACGCACACTATTCCTAGATCAAAAGGGAGTTACCTCAAAAAACTGTTTTTTGTTATGCATACCATCGAATTTACATCAAAATGAATAAAACAGATTTATGATACTTTTCTATCTTTGTATAAGAACATGAGTATACCGAAACCTACTTCTGCACATAGACATAATAATATTCGTCAGTTTTTCGCCTTTTTGGAAGACAGATTTTTTTTAGTTAGCTCCCTTTTGGTCTAGGTATGTGTGAGATATGTCCATGTGCACTGAATTTGTTTTCTATAT
Source organism: Polylopha cassiicola (assembly GCA_038024825.1). Classification (NCBI taxonomy): domain Eukaryota; kingdom Metazoa; phylum Arthropoda; class Insecta; order Lepidoptera; family Tortricidae; genus Polylopha; species Polylopha cassiicola. The sequence goes on from CP149059.1 coordinate 8,682,518, forward strand.
AAACTTATGCCTTTCATATGAAGCCAGAATAATAAATTGGAATGAAACAAATATTAACGAATTTAACTCGCGTATTTTTTATTTTATTTGGTGACGTTTCGGATTCTAATCCGTTAATAGTTGTTTCATTCCAATAATAACCACGATGGCATCAAATTACTAGAAGAGTTAGGTAACTTAAATTTTGTTAGGTGTAAGGAATTCGATTATGTACATAACTCAAAACTTCAGTTTTTCGAATTAACTTATTTACATCTAGGTATGAGACTTTATCGTCGATAGCTTAATTTACCTTCAATAAAATCGGTAAAAGTAGGTCTTAAATTAAACTAAATTGTTCTGATAATAGAAACCTTTTATATCCGCTTTCTTAAAGTACCTACCTAAGTAGTTATATCAGCTGGCCGCTACTCGCTTAAGTGTATTATTGGATTGAATTGCCGTTAGCTTTCGTCCGATTAGGAGCTTCTGAATTAAGCTAAAAGTTGCAGTCTTAAATCTGAAGTAAGAAATATATATCCTTAGTAAATTGCGTACCGCGTTTATTGAAAATTTCATCACTCTATCTATTAAAAAAAACAGCATCAAAATTCGTTGCGTAGTTTTAAAGATTTAAGCGCACCTACATAAATAACGACAGAAAAAGCGACTTTGTTTTCTACACTAATATTATAAAGAGGAAAGATTTATACTTACCTATTTTTGTATGTTTGTAATGAATAGGCTCAAAAACTACTGGACCGATTTTAATAATTCTTTCACTGTTGAAGCTACGTTCACCCTGAGTAACATAGGCTATAGAATATTTTGAAAATAATTAGGGATCCGTGCGAAGCCGGGGCGAACCGCTAGTATACTATGTAGTGAAGAGTTGTTTGTATTTTTCCGAGTCATAAAGGAATAAAAATAAAAAATAATGTCTGTAAATTTGAAAAAACTCTGAACTCTTAACATTTTGGAGTAGGTACAGTTCCCATATACGTAACAAGCTAAGCCGACAACATAACATACCTACTACTGTTTTAGTGCTGTTAGTAAGAAAAATAGACCTCACATCATTATTAAATAATATCTATAAACCACAATATTTTCTAATATAAAAGAAGAGTTCTTTTAAATGACAGACAACTCTTTTTACTAGATTATAAGGTTGAATTTTCTATATGCGTAGCGCAAATAAGTAATGTAGAATTCGTAACAAAAGTAAAACGACATTTATATTAGTATTTTCTCAATAAAAGCAACGCAAAATTAAATAAAGATAAGTAAGCAGACATCAAAAGAATAAACCAACAAAAACATATTGTAATACAATAGCGCTTGTTATAATTAGTAACAATGGGTAATAAGTAAATATTTTCTTAAATAACATAAGAATAAGTACCTAAATAATTATCTGATGCTTTCGCGGTTATTACACATTGGAATGAAACAATTGTAAACGGATTTTTCCGTCCTCCGGCCAGAAAGCGCCAACTTTGTGGCCGCTGCGCTAAATGAAATTTCCGCTTTCTGGCTTCGTCAAACAGAAAAATAGTATACTGACCTCGGCCAGTAAAATAAAAAAGCCTCAGATCACATTTTTGTCAACTTCGGCTGCACCTCGGACGACAATTACATGTGATCTGAAACATTTTTTATTTTACTGGCCTTGGTGCGTAATGTACTATAACTCGCGTATTTTATTTTATCGGCTGACGATTAGAACACTACAGTTTCCATAATCATAGCACGACTCAGCTGACCATAGTCTAACGCTAAAATTAACCATTTACAGTTTTAGAGTTTAATCCGTTTATAGTTTGGAATGAAACACCTATAGACGGATTTAACTAGCGTATTTTATTTATTGCCTGACGTTTCGTCACCTCACTTTAGCACACTTCTCTCACTTTAGCATAAGACTATTGTCAGCTCAGTCGTGATATGATTATGGAATCCGTAAAGGCTCCGAAACGTTAGCCAATAAAATACGCGAGTTAAATCCGCCTATATAGTTGGAATGAAACAAATATTAACGTATCTAACTCGCGTATTTTTATTTTATTTGCTGACGTTTCGGATTCTTAAGGGTTAACACGATTGCAGTCATGCTACGATAAAATACGCGAGTCAAATCCGTTATTAGTTGTTTCATTCCAATGTGTAATAACCGCGAAGGCATCAGAAATTATTCAGTTTATAGTTGTTTCATTTCAATGTACCTTTATTTCCAAAACTATGAATGCGAAACTAGCCAGCCCGTTTTACACCTACGCTGTTGTATAAAGACTTGTTCATTTAGATACGGATAGTCTAGTTTTAGTTTTAAGCACAAGGTCTATTGCATCTAATATTAATTTATTTAAAATTGCTATTGTCATTGTCATGGACATTATGGTAATTAAGTTTAGTTATTGAGTTATTTGAAAACGTGATACCTAATATTTTTTGTGTAATGTGAGAAATTTTGAAACTATATCTAATAAAATATTTTTTGGTAGTTACTGTATATATACGTCGCTCATTTAGGTATAATTGTGACATAATTCGAAATAGGTACAGTTAGGTACTATATTATAGATAACTAGCTGTCCGTCCCGGCTTCGCACGGATCCCTTTTTTTATAGCCTATGTCACTCGGGAATAGTGTAGGTTCCCAACAGTAAAAGATTTTTTCAAATTGGTCCAGTTGTTTTGAAGCCTATTCAATCCAAACAAACAAACCTTTCCTCTTTATTATATTAGTACCTATAGATAAATTGTCGCAATATATTTAAATTTCAATTCGCATAGTAACATATTGTCATTTCGAATTAGGTTACTAAGTATATTTTGTTTTTCTAACAGACTAGGTAAGTATGTTTTTTTTTATTGCACACACATTTTACAAATCATAAAAAACACCTAAATATTCTTTTTATAGGTTTACTTTCGTCATCAAAGATTCGAAGCAGCATAAATAATACAGGTTATAAATTCAAACATTTTGAAAGAAAACAACCTCGAATAAGTGGACCGATTGATCTAAATAAAATAGAAATTGAATAAAATAGCGTGTGCAAAATGTTAGTAACTCGTCAATTCGCCAGACCGAAAACCACAAATTATTTTAGATCCCTATTGTTTGTATGAAACAGCTGGTTTGTGTGAAAGTTTATGTCTGTCTGTGAATAATGTTTGGTTTCTCACTGAGCGGATTTGGGTCTAAAATAATACACAAACGAAAGGTTTTTTTCTATAATATTAACGCGCGACACGCGGCAGCGGTAAGCGGTGAACGAAGAGTGGTGAGCGATGAGCGGTGATCGACCAGCGGCGAGCTGCAAGCAGCATGCTTCATATGTTGCTATAGGTTTGATTTTGTCGCTTGCCGCTAACTACGCTTATCGTGGTATCCGTTGAGTACCTATTCTAAAGTACATATTGGCTTTGCGGCTTTTTTGTCTTTTTTTTTTTTTTTTTCGTACTGAATACTGAAGCGCAGTTGGCCAGCTAATGGGCCTTTACTGCAAAACCGGACGGGTGGCGAGACTCCTGAAAGGAGACTCTTAAGCCTTTTGGGTTGGTTTAGGGTTTTTAGCCCTGACCGACCCGAGGGCCCCCAAGGTGGGGGTCGCACCTCGGCTCGGGCCGTCAGGAGGTGTGTTGACACGACTATTTTGTTGCAAGGGAACAGAAGGTCCCTGCGGATAAGTCCGACGCGCGCCGGGTGTATGTGGACGTCTTTGACCCCGCCGGCGGGGCCGCTGTAACACTATCGAGTATGCTTTTTTGTCTAGTGAATCTAAAGAACCGGGGGTTGATGGTTAAAATCCTGCTAGAGACATATTTATGTTAGTATGCACACGACAGATATATAACTGACTTTTATCTAAAAGTAAGTAGGTAAGACATCTGTCTTACCTACTTACTGATAGTATACAAACTTAGCTTATATTCAGAATATTTATTAAAATCTACAAAGGTTAAGCTGTGTCCAGTGTTCCTAATACAAGTATTTGCTATAGGTAATATACAGTCGAACCTAAATAATGTTATTTAAACAGTAAGTACTATTTTTTACGGAAAGCGACAGCTTGTTAGTCTAGTGGTCAGTGCCAAACCAGACTGACTACAAACCGGAGGTTCAAACAGAAGCCTACTCAATAATTTCTAATGCCTTCGAGGTTATTACACATGGGAATGAAACAACTATTAACGGATTTAACTCGCGTATTTGAGCTGACAATACGATTATGGAAACTGTAAAGAACCCGAAACGTCAACAAATAGAATAAAATAAAAATACGCGAGTTAAATCCGTTAATAGTTGTTTCATTCCAAAGAAGCCTGCTTAGTTTGGAACTAGTTTAATTCATGTGAATTATCCAGATATATTATTTAATGAAGTTGAATTCTAAAAGAAAGATTTTCGAAAATAGTTCTTTAATACTCATTTTAACATCTATCAATATCAGTCGGCCACGATTAGACGTAATCCAGTGAACACAAAAATGCATTTATTTTATCTTTTCTTACTTTTGCTGAGAGCGTTATCATGACATGCGCAGAGCTGTCAAAACCAGAACTGAAAATAAAACCGGTCACATGTGAGTGGCACTTGCGGTCCTAGGGTTCCGTAACAGACGAAAACGAAGAAAAAATCACATTTGTTGTATAGGAGCCCCTTTAAATATTTATTTAATTCTGTTTCTTAGTATTTACTATTATAGCGGCAATGGAAACACATCGTCTGTGAAAATTACAAAATTTCATGAGATATAGCCTAATACTTTCCTTACTATAATATACATGTGAAAGTAACTGTCTGTTGTTGTCTGTCTGATTTAAATGAAATTCAGTACACAGATAGTTTAGAGCCTGGGAAAGGAGTCTAGTCTACTTTTAATTGCAAAATAAGTGTTGTAAGGGGTTAACCCCCACAAATGGGGTTGAAAAAACGCGGACAAAAGCTAGTAGGTAACATAAAAATATACATAAATACCTATATTATATAAATGGATAAATGGACAGCGCAGTTGGCCAGCTAATAGACCTTTACTGCAAATCCGGACGGCTGGCGAGCATCCAGAAGAGCTTCAAGCCTTTAGTTTGGTTTAGGGTCTTTAGGCCTGACGAACAAGGGCGTGCAAACCATAACAATATAGGCACAATGGTATAAATGTATGGCGTGCCTAGCCTGACGTGGTACGCACTCACTGCACGCGTCTGCTGTATGACCGACCCTGGACAGCGGATTCTCAGTAATATACTAAGGTGAGGAGCCCTAAAAAGCGTTTTGTCAGTCGAACGAGGTAATCTGGATTTCATCGACGAGAAGCGAGCTCAGGGTTTGCGGTTTTCAATCCTAACCACAGTCATAAACTGCACAATGTTTAGAAACTCCATTTTATTGCGCGGCATTCAGAATTCAAATTTCCATTTTATAACCCGAACCGAGACTTATATTAGTTCTTATAATGAGCCAGGATCCCAGTCACCATAGACTTACGTGAATTTAGGAAAGATTTTTTAGGATTGGTAGTCTAATATAATAAAGAGGAAAAGTTTGTTTGTTTGTTTAGATTGAATAGGCTCCTAAGCGACGGGACTGATTTGAAAAATTCTTTCTCTGTTGGGAAGCTACACTATTCGTGAGTAACATAAGCTTTTATATTATTATAGGTATTTTGAAAAAAAATAGGGACCGCTAGTATGAAATGAAAAGGAATAGATACTCGCTCTATTGGGAGCGGGACGTTTTACAGGTGATTCCTGGGGTAAACTCAAAGAAGGCTGAACCCATTTAGCTGAAAATTGGTGAGGAGGCAGCTTAGAACCAGGAGACGGACGTAGAATACTTTTCCACCTTTGATACCCGCTATCTGCAAAACACTCTCGCTTTCAGCTTAGCCAAGTTTTTAAGTTTATTTTACCAATCCTATAAAAAATATCTTTCCTAAAATCACATAAGTCTAGAGTGACTGGGATCTCACTCTAGAACATTCTGGACAAAAAACTGTGAAATGGCAGCGAAAAATTGCAAATGGCGTCGCGTCGGTCTAAAGAGCAAATGGCGTAACCATTTCTCATACTTTTTTATTGTTGTATTTTAATATGAGCTCGAGTTTTGTTTATTTAACATCGGCGAATAAGTTTGTTGCTTCCATAGTAATAATATATTCGTAGTCTGAAATACACAGAAAAAGTAATCATTTATAATCCTGAAATTTATTCCAGCTCCAATTTGAAGGAAACGTTGTTAAGTTAACTTACTAGCTTCTGCCCGTGACTTCGTCTGCGTAGAATTAGTACAGATCTAACGATGTACGATTCAATAATCACACTTGCGTATTGAATTCCACCCCTCTTTTTATCCCCTCAACGGATGATTTTCAAGATAATAAAGTACCTACTACTACTATAGGTATTCTTCAATCCATTTCTATATTAGATTTTTCCCATACAAACGTCACTCCCGAAAAGGTGATTGCAAAAATAATATAATATATAGGTACCTACCTACTTTAAATTTGTAATTAACTGTAAAGAAGGTACTTCATCTTGCAGGCCATAAAAAGGATTATTCAAATTCCATCCTTGGGTATTACGCGTAAAGTTTAATTTAGAACAAATAGTTTGAGCTGTCCAAATTTGTCTCATGTCCAAAATATACGTTTTAGTGGTTACATTATTAGAAATATTTACCTACTAAAATATGCGTAATATTTCCCTCGCTATTGTGAAACATTTTTCACAAAAGATCGTTGAAGTTTAATAAAACATATTGCCTTTAAGTACCTACTTGTTATTTTTTCTTACAAACATTTTCACTACAAATCAACGTGACAGACTACGTGAATTGGCTGACGTTTCGGAGCCTTTACAGATTCCATAATCGTAGTACGACTGAGCTGACAATAGTGTTATGCTAAAGTATAATTAAACCAAAATATATTGTTACCCCATATAGGATTCAAGCCGTCATATTTAAAATTTTGGTTCACGTGGTGACACAATTCGAATTCTGTCAGTAGCATAACATAGAGCAAATTCTAGAGCGTATTTTTTTTTTATCTTTGGACAATTCACACCAATTGATCTCGTCCCAAACTAAGCATAGCTAGTAACTATGGGTACTAGATAACGGATAAACATACATCTAGGTATACTAATATTATAAAGAGGAATACTATATTTGGTTGTAATGAATAGGCTCAAAAACTACTGGACCGATTTTAATAATTCTTTCACTGTTGGTAAGCTACGTTCTTTTTTTTCAAAATATTCTATAGCCTATTATACTATCTTGAGTATAATAGGCTATAGAATATTTTGAAAAAAAAATTAGGGATCCGTGCGAGACCGGGGCGAACCGCTATAAATACATAAAAGACATCTAAGACTCAGATACAGATGCCAGTGCTCATCACATTGATATCTGCCCCTAGCAGGATTCGAACCCGCAACCTCCGGTTTCGTAGTCGGGGTATCTGACCAAATCTGATGTATACACTAGGTACCTACTGCCTACTCCAATAATCTCCAATAGTCCTATTCTATCTAGTCTTAAACTATAGTCGTAAATATATAGGTATTACATATATCTTTGCAGATATATAATTCTGCAAAGCATATAAAAGCTATATAGAACCCATAAAACAGGTGGATTTGCGGCCCCTAGGGATACCATAAAAGGCGTGAGTGCAGGCTTTCAGTGAAATTGTATGAAATGTATGACTATTCATTTAACTAAGTGACGGGAAAGGGTTTTGTTCAGTTTTGATGAGAGGGATTTGCATGTAATCATTTAACAGTTAAATTTATAACACTTTTGTGGTTATTACATATTGGAATAAAAAAATTATGATGGATACATCTTGCGTTAATTTTATCCTGATATTACATACTTTATTGGAATGAAACAACTTTAACGGATTTAAATTCGTTAAAGTTGTTATATGTATATAATAACCGCGAAGGCAACAGAAATTATATTTTAGTTTGTTAGCCTATCATGAATTCAATCTGTTTCGACTAAGTAGGTAAGAGAAATGAAAAGTTTGTTAAACGCTTGCATAAATTGAATGCGCGAGTTAAACCCGAAATACGTTTTATTCCCAGTAACAGTTGTTTTGTATTTATACTGTAATAATAAATTATAATATAAATTAAGGAGGAATCCCACGCGGACGAAGTCGCGGGCAGAAGCTAGTTATAATATATACAGTGAAACTTGTTTAAGAGGGACCTGGATAAGTGAAAAACCTCCATATCTGGAACACATGCTGAGGTCCCGGCACCTTGGCTATGAATTACCTCTGTTAGTAAGACAAAAGCAACCTCTATATCTGGGATAAGTTATTTCTATTTTCTTGTCATAATTACCTCTATAATTGAGAAGTCGCGTGTATTTATCTCTGTAACTGGGATAAAGTCAGTAGGTACACATAGGCTACCTCGGACCTCGGATGTCTCCTCTCTCTTTTACCTACTCGAACTTCTCTAAATCGGCCATTATATAACTTAGTTTTAATGCGGTTTCTCTATTAATCGGGTATTTATTCAAAAAAGACCGAAACGAGGACAAAGTCTTTATTATTACGAAAAAAAACTAAAATTAACGTCAGTGCCCGAATCAGTAAAATAATCTGCCTCCAACATTTAATAATTTTGTAAACGTCAACAACGAATTATTAGTTTCAGGTAAACTGTCTATAAACCACATTTTTGATATTTTTTATGGAAAATAGTGAATTGTTTATAAAATAAATACGTTGCTTTATTGAATACACCTCTATAACAGAGATTACCTACCTCTGTTAATGAAACCCTCTGTAAATGAGACAGGTATTTTTTTATACCTAGATATCTGGGACACTGTGTAAGTGGAATACCTCTTTAAGTGAGACTAATTTACAGGTCCCTTGGAAGACCCAGTTAACCAGGTTTCACTGTATATTCATGAAGTTGACAAAGGTTTAGTGAATGTAAAATTGTAATCACTACATAGTATAAAACAAAGTCGCTTTTTTTGTCCCTATGTCTCTATGTATCTATGCTTAAATATTTAAAACTGCGCAACGGGTTTTAATGTTTTTTTTTAATAGATAGAGTGATTCAAGAGGAAGGTTTATAGCACCCGTGTGAAGCCGGGATGGGTCGCTAGTATATAATATAATCTATTTTATCCTTGTGTACTTACTGTGCTACCAAATGGCGTCGCCGATCGTATGAACTACTATTTCTTCTTTCAAAAAGTACTAATAATTTTAATAACAAAACAGCTGTTTACGATCACTCTGTTTATAGAACGCCCCATTTTTAAACAAAAGATAATAATTTTCTAAATGTGGTTTTTTATAATTAGGTGAACGAATTTGGACCGATTTTACGGGCTATAAAATTGCCCATGTTTTATGGTAGCTGTTAAAAGTTTCTTAATTTTGACAAGCGTACACAACCGAAAAGTTATGACACTAACTCGGCTCCGTTCAAGTCATCATTTTTATTTCATTTTTCAATAGTCATGTGACTCTAGACAAGTGCCAAAAATAACACTTTTCCTAGTTTTTTTTCTAATTTACAAATCGCGAAGTAACAAAATACTTAGGTACGCAACGAACCAGACCAAGACCAAAACGTGACGTCACATCTCCACTCCTGAGTTTTAGAAGCTCTCTGTCATTTATTGTTCGATAAAGAAAAAAAATGACCAATTTTTTTTAATAGGAAATCTTGACAGACTAAATGGAATTTCGTATTCTTTACTTGTATGCATATATATATATTTATGTATATCTTCAGTATTTCATTTTTATGTAGTACTAGCTGTCCGCCCCGGCTTTGCACGGATCCCTTTTTTATAGCCTATGTCACTCGGGAATAGTGTAGCTTCCCAACAGTGAAAGAATTTTTCAAATTGGTCCAGTCGTTTTGGAGCCTATTCAATCCCAACAAACAAACCTTTCCTCTTTATTTTATTAGTATATGTAGATAACAATGTCCTTAAAGTATTTTTGGCTGCCTTTTTTTTCTGCATGACACTAAGCTTTGTGCAAAGTAAACTAATTTATAAAAAACTAGCTTTTGCCCGCGACTTCGTCCGCGTGGAACTCCTCCTTTTTGCAGTCGGTTAAAAAGAAGCCTATGTCCTTTCTCAGGCTCCAGACTATCTTTGTACCAAATTTCATTTAAATCGGTTCAGTAGTTTTAGCATGAAAGCGTAACAGACAGACAGACAGAGTTACTTTCGCATTTATAATATTACTAGCTTCTGCCCGCGACTTCGTCCGCGTGGAACTCCTCCTTTTTTGCAGTCGGTTAAAAAGTAGCCTATGTCCTTTCTCAGGCTCCAGACTTTCTTTGTACCAAATTTCATTTAAATTGGTCCAGTAGTTTTAGCGTGAAAGCGTAACAGCCAGACAGACAGACAGACAGAGTTACTTTCACATTTATAATATTAGTAGGGAGTAGGGATAGGGATAGTAGGGATTAACAACCGCGGAAATATCGGACAATATTCTGTCAACAAATATTTAATAAATAATTAATAAAAGTACACCCACACTGGCATACGAAAAAGTTCCTCTTAAAATCAAACATTGTATCGACTGCTTGAAACAAATCGCCTTTTTTCTTTACCTCCGTTCTCGTCTACTAAAGGCAGTAGTTAGATTACCTGTTAAAGAACCGTGTGTGCTTTTGTAACATGCTTGTAGCTAATTAATGAATCCACGACCCGGGTTTTAATTAATTAAAACTAGTATTTCAAAGCTCTACCCTAGATTCCTTAGGAACTGTGGTATTGTAGCTGTTTCTTTTTTTTCTTTGTTAATATAATTAATTAAATCTACCTGAAAGTTATAAGAGATTTGAAGATAGCTTAACACTTTCTAATATATAAAATTCTCTTGTTGCGGTTCTTCACTCTTGATTGTCATCAAATTTTGTATGAATATTTGGTAGGTATGAAAAGAGGTTGCAAAGTATATTTCATACCACTGGGCTGTATTATATTTAGTCCAAAAAACTATTTAGGCATAGTTTGTAATATGAAAGTTTGAATTAAAATACACAGTGGTTTCAGCTTAGTAACCAGGCCGAGAATGGAGGAGAAAGGACATAGTCAAATTTTGATGAAACTTTAGAATAATGTATATTATCAGAATAATATAATATTATGTCCTCCGGCAGGAAAGCGCCAACTTTCTGGCCGCTGCGCTAAAGGAAATTGCCGCTTTCTGGCTTCGTCGAACAGAAAAATAGTATACTGACCTCGGCCAGTAAATAAAAAAGCCTCAGATCACATTTTTGTCAACCTCGGCTTCGCCTCGGACGACAATTACATGTGACCTGAGACATTTTTTATTTTACTGGCCTCGGTGCGTAATGTACTATTAGCGATATTGTGTAAAATACTCATCGTGCGCAGAAGAAGTTGCGGGAAGAAGCTAGTTTTAGTTTAAAAATACAGTTTATAACAACCTTTAACTTTCCTTTTTAAACGGAATGAGAAATTAAACAATAGACTTTAACTACGACTGTTCTCCAATTAACAATCATTAAGGATAAAATGGTAAATTAAAATCATATTTTACTACAATATACACTAATTAAAATGGTCTTAATGAACCAGTAGAAACTGAGACCAGGCAGATTATAATCATTTATCATTTTAGAGCCCGCATTCTTAATTATTCAGAAATGTGTTTAGTAAATTTTGAATTGTCAAAATGGTTAACTTAACTAACCATTTGGTAAATAATTTCTGATGCCGTCGCGGCTATTACACATTGGAACGAAACAACTATTAACGGATTTAACTCGCTTATTTTTATTATATTATGGATTATGGAAACTGTAAAGAATCCGAAACGTCAACAAATAAAATAAAATAAGCGATAATATAATAAATACGCGAGTTAAATCCATTAATAGTTCTTTCAAACAATTTTATCCTCATAGAATGGGCTTTATAAATGAATTGTCATTATAATTTCTGATGCCTTCGCGGTTACTGTACATTGGACTTAAACAACTTTAACGGATTTAACTCGCGTATTTTATTTTTATTGGCTGACGGAGTTCGGAGTCGGAGTCTTTACAGATTCCATAATCGTAGCACGACTAAGCTGACAATAGTCGAAACGTCAGCCAGTAAAAATAAAATACGCGAGTTAAATCCGTTAAAGTTGTTTCATTACAATGAATTTTGATTATTTTTTATCAGAATACGGTAAATATATCTTTAACTTCGGTAAGTTTTTTTCGCTCGGAATTGACACTTACTGGATTTTATGTATTGTCTCATAAAAAAATACAGTCGATTGAATTTGCATCTAAATTCATCCTCGATCGACAAGTATATTATAATATATTATTATAAAGTATGTATTAATTTAGAATAAATAAATTTAAACTAATCTAAATTTAAGCATGAGGACATTTGATTAGATACATAAGATAAGTTTAAATGTCACATTTCAAACTTGATTTTTTTATATTTTAATTTTTAGCAGGTACCTACCTATTCTGTTAAACACAACAGAAAGTATTGTTGTAAAGTAATAAAAACTTTGTATTTTGACGTTTGTTTATTAAGAAAACATAAACATTACAACTAAATTTCGAATAAGAAATTATGATTAACAACATTATGTATAACCAGAACTAAACAAAGTCATAAAAACTTTACACTTAATCGTTTCCTTGGAACTGTGAACTCAAATATTATGTTATGGGATTATGCAAAATCGTCGCCTTGACATTTTAGGACTTAGTAACATTATGCAAACATCTGTGACGTCATTCTGGATCATTACCATTGTTCGATCACCAACGCATTTGAAATACAGAGAAGAATCGTTATGTTAGGTATGTGACTAATAAATATGTTATTTCATAGAAATATTTTACCATAATGAAGTCATTGTTATTTTAATGCGGCGTTTTCGGTGAAATGGATACACAATCGACAATGGAATCAAATACAGTGAAACCTGGTTAACTGGGTCTTCCAAGGGACCTGTAAATTAGTCTCACTTAAAGAGGTATTCCACTTACACAGTGTCCCAGATATCTAGGTATAAAAAAATACCTGTCTCATTTACAGAGGGTTTCATTAACAGAGGTAAGAAAAGAGGTAATCTCTGTTATAGAGGTGTATTCAATAAAGCAACGTACTTATTTTGTAAACAATTCACTATTTTCCATAAAAAATATCAAAAATGTGGTTTAAAGACAGTTCTCCTGAAACTGATAATTCGTTGTTGACACGTTTACAAAATTATTAAAAGTTGGAGGCAGATTATTTTACTGATTCGGGTACTGACGTTAATTTTAGTTTTTTTTCGTAGTAATAAAGACTTTGTCCTCGTTTCGGTCTTTTTTAAATAAATACCCGATTAATAGATAAACCGCATTAAAATGGCCGATTTAGAGAAGTTCGAGTAGGTAAAAGAGAGAGGAGACATCCGAGGTCCGAGGTAGCCTATGTGTACCTACTGACTTTATCCCAGTTACAGAGATAAATACACGCGACTTCTCAATTATAGAGGTAATTATGACAAGAAAATAGAAATAACTTATTCCAGATATAGAGGTTGCTTTTGTCTTACTAACAGAGGTAATTCATAGCCAAGGTGCCGGGACCTCAGCATGTGTTCCAGATATGGAGGTTTTTCACTTATCCAGGTCCCTCTTAAACAAGTTTCACTGTATATATTATAACTAGCTTCTGCCCGCGACTTCGTCCGCGTGGGATTCCTCCTTTTTTGCAGTCGGTTAAAAAGTAATGTCCTTTCTCAGGCTCCAGACTTTCTTTGTACTAAATTTCATTTAAATCGGTCCAGTAGTTTTAGCGTGAAAGCCTAACAGACAGACAGACAGACAGACAGAGTTACTTTCGCATTTATAATATTAGTAGAGATATTAGTAGGGAAGTAGGGATTAGTAGGGATATACAATGTAATCGGTGTATTTTTTTACTGGTCAAAATCTCTACGAAACTGGAGGTTGCGGGTTCGAACCCGATTAGAGGCTTCTTCTTAGTGATAAATACGAACAATTAGTACTTCAGTCTTACATGTTGATATGTATTTATGTATGTTTATCCGTTACGGTTGTCTAGACTATTTACCTACGCGAGTTAAATTCGCTTATTTGGTTTATATTTAAACTAGCTTCTGCCCGCGACTTCGTCCGCATGGAACTCCTCCTTTTTTGCAGTCGGTTAAAAAGTAGCCTATGTCCTTTCTCAGGTTCCTGACTGTCTTTGTACCAAATTTCTTTTGAATCGGTCCAGTAGTTTTAGCGTGAAAGCGTAACAGACAGAGTTACTTTCGCATTTATAATATTAGTAAGGATAATATTTTATAAAAACATGAGCATCAGAAATTAAAGAATAACTGTCTGTATAAAACATAGCATTAATTATAATAATATTAATAATATGTAAATGGCTAAATGGTATAAATTTCAGTTATACACAGACTGTTATTAGCAAAGTTTGCTAAATTTTGCAGCTATTTAGCGAAGCATGCAAATAATTAGGTAATAATTTCGCGTTTAGTTCCAAAACTTCTTATTTACGTTTGAATCAACTTTGTATTTAGTCTACGAGAATGGAATTAAATTTAAAACTATTCTCCTATGAAAAATACTCAAATATTATATCACTAGCTTCTGCCCGCGACTTCATCCACGTGGTACTCCTCCTTTTTTGCAGTCGGTTAAAAAGTAGCCTATGTCCTTTCTCAGGCTCCAGACTTTCTTTGTACCAAGTTTCATTTAAATCGGTCCAGTAGTTTTAGCGTGAAAGCGTAACAGACAGACAGACAGACAGAGTTACTTTCGCATTTATAATATTAGTAGGGATTAGCTACATACAGTGTTGACTTTGATGTTTACAAATATCGATAAATATTAAAGGTTGTCCCGAACTGCAAGCAAATCTTTGTATATAGTTCGGGCTGTTGCATCCTCTTATAATTAATCTGTCAAAAATCTGTCGTCTGTCAACTGTCATCTGTCCTTAGTAGAATTCGAACCCACAACCGTCGGCTTCGTATTGACCATTAGACCAACAGGCCGTAAGAAAGAAGCTTTATTGGAATGAAGTAACTATGAATGGATTTTATTTGCTGACGTTTCGGATTCTATACAGATTCCATAACCGTAGCACGACTGAGCAGACAATAGTCTAACGCCAAAGTGTTTTATATAGTTATAGTTAGTGTACCGGTATACAGTTATCTGCATACCTGTATAAAACACGTATTGTTTCATTCCAATGTGTAATAACCGCGAAGGCATCAGAAATTATTAAGAAGCTTTTTTTTTCAAGTCGTCAAATATTTTATATGTTCCACTTTGTTTGCTCAAAGACCGTCAAAGGCTTCTGTTCCATTGATTGCAAGCGCAACGGACAATGAAGATAACTCAATAGTGCCAACTGTATTTAGGTCAAACTTAAAGTTGTTTTTAATTGTGCCTTTGTCTCTTATAAAACAATAAAATTGTACGACAATTTGCAGTGACACAAAGAAAGAACAATGCGTAAGTTTGTATATTAATTGGAATGAAACAACTTTAAGGTATGAAATTTATCTTATCTTATCTTATTATTATAATCTATTATATAAAAGAATCTCTTCTATCTATATCTTCTTCTTCTTATTATATAAAAGAAAGTCGTGTTAGTTACTCCGTTTTTTACACATTTTGCACTGTTTCTTCGCTCCTATTGGTCGCAGCGTAATGTTATATAGCCTAAAGCCTTCCTTGGTAAATGGTATATCCAACAAAAAAAGAATTTTTCAAACCGAACCAGTAGTTCCTGAGATAAGCGCGTTCAAACAAACAAACTCTGCCGGGACCGCTAGTTATAAAATAAAATTAAATACTTACTCGAGGTAAATCCGTTATAATTACCTAGTTGTTTCACTCCAACGTATAATAACCGTAAAGACATCAGAAATTATTTCGTACCTATGTTAATTTTTAATCACTTGTTTCTTAAGGATAATTAACATATAACTATCGAAATTAAAAAATATGAGTTTTCAAGAGTTGTGAAAGATTTTATGAATGAATGATTTCTACAATTTAACCCCATTAAGGGTATAAAAAGGGGGTTAGAGGAATAAAAACTGAAACTACGCGGTTTTTTCTACCCATGGGAATCACAGATATATAGGCGACTTGAGTTATCACTTTCTCTAAAAACCATTATCTTAATAATTTCATTTCAAAATACATTTTGTTTAGGACAAAGTCACTATGTCATTAAAGTTTATCACATTACGAATTCAACCTTACAATCAAGGAATAAGACGTAAAATAATGTTGCCTCGGATAAACTTAGGATCTTCTAACTATAGAGTGTTCTTTTTGACATCTGTGCTACAAGAATATAACTATAATCGCTCGTAACTTTTGTACTTATAGATAAAGCTCATGTTTTTGAGATAAAGCTCAAAGTAAAAGCTTTTGAAGGTCAATGAACTTAACTATGATAAATTGGGTCTTTATATATCGGGTTATAAGTTTGAAAAGCTCTTGAACCATCTATGACCCATTATAATGTAACTTGAAATTGGTCAATGTTAATTGAATGGGCTTTTGGTCTAGTGGTCTGGTGGTCTGACTATGAAACCGGAGGTTGCGGGTTCGAATCCTGATAATGAGAATTTTTGTTTAGTCTTGGAAGTCTAAATTTTACTTATTTGTGTATGTTCTGTTGTCTAGTACAAGCTTTGGTTAGTTTAGGACTACATAATTATATTGGCATGAATGGCCCAAAAATCATAGATATTTTTATATAACATTAAATGACTGTATATCAGTGTGTTGTCAAAACATAAAAAAAAATATTTTTGTTCTAAAGCTTGGTAGTTATGCAAAACTTTTTTTTTATTTACTCCGTTTTTGATGTAGGTATTTATACATTTTTAGGGTGATGTTTTTTTAATATAGAAATTTACTACCAAATAGACATGTAGCTAAATTATTATAATTTCGTATTACTTTGTTGATTAATAATAAAATGCAATCGCTATTTAACCGTAATTTTAACCACGTAAAAATTTTACCTCGACAAAATATTTTCAACCACAATTACCTACATTTCAATCACTTTAGTTGGAAAACAAAAAACAAAAATCTCTAAAACAAAGTGACCATTTTGTCAACCATTGTTTTATTAGAAACAGCTGATTTCTAAAACAGTTCCGATGACTTCATCGTGTTGGTTTGTGGGTTGGTAATAAATGTACGTGTGTCACCGATATAAAACTTAACCTATTTCGAAATGCATATAAAAAAGTGTTATACGATAATTGCATAGTTTTATTACTGTTATAAAATCTATTTATTTATATTTATAAAAATCTGTTGTAACGCATCTGACACTAATGAACCCATTTGTTGTATTGCGAATACATTTTTTTTTTGTAATACTTAAGAAAATAATTTTAAATATTTAATAAAAGTAAAGGATTGTTTTTATGCTGACGTTCTTTAAGCTACACAGTTTTTTACGAAGCAGTTTATATGTAATTAAATGAATTAAAGTCATTAAACTAAAAATCAAAAGAAGGTAGGTAAGTATTTTGTTTTAAAAACTTACTATATTGCTGACAAATAGGTAATTAGTGTTTTTATCAATAAAATATTGATATTTATTTATACTAAAATAACAAAATCATTAGGAATAAAATAGCTATTATTAATAGATTGTAGGTAATTACGTCAAAATATTTTTAATACATTGGAATGAAAACAACTTTAACAGATTTAACTCGCGTATTTTACTTTATTGGCTGACGTTTCGGAACCTTTACAGATTCCATAATCGTAGCACGACTGATTTTTAATACATTTTTTTTTAATTGTAACAAGTGAAATCACATGTGGCACTGCATCCAAATTGCATTTAATCATCGATTATAATAGACCACACATTGAAAATATATTCGTCATAGCACCGGATGCAGGTAATAAAATTGCAGTCACGTTTAATGCATTAACTTGGCGCATTTTTGACTTAAAAACTTTAAAATTTTCTAACTCTGCGATATTTAGGATTCAAATTCTATATATTATTAATAATAATATGTTTTTATATAAATTTATATATTTCTTTATTATATATTTCTCGCCCGAGAGTATCTGTCAAAGAATATGAAAATACACACACACGTATTTTTTCTTTTCGCAAACAAATAAAAAAAAAAACACAAAGATAGGTGACGTCACTAACCCTATCTCTGGAGCTTTTGAAGCGCTTATCTTTGTCATTAGATTAGATTAGATAAGATTAGATTTATTTATTTCTCAAAATTCATACAATAATATCATTATTAGGTAGGTATGTCAATTTACATGTAGGTACTCATATCGAGATCGAAAAAACAGTAAGAAAGAACAATAATTAATATTTAATTATATTGTTCGATTGATCAAATAAAAAAATATGTGTCCAATATTTTTGTTAATCTACTTGATGGACAAAGAAAAATCAGTCGTCATGCTTCTTTAATCTCAATTTTCATAAATTTACATATATACCTAACCCCTACTAATATTAGGTATAAATGCGAAAGTAACTCTGTCTGTCCGTTACGCTTTCACGCTAAAACGACTAGACGTATTTAAATGAAATTTGGTACAAAGAAAGTCTGGAACCTTTTCTCAGGCTCCAGACTTAGGCTACTTTTTAACCGACTGCAAAAAGGAGGAGTTCCACGCGGACGAAGTCGCGGGCAGAAGCTAGTTAGTAATACAAATACTAATAATTATGACTCAGTGTTATGACATCAATTAAACCGTTATGCACAATGATTATTCACTGACGTCATTGCGTCACTTTTATTTATAACAATGCAGACAGCGGGTCGGGAACGACTATGGTGTGGCGACTAGTATGGAATATAAAATGGCTAATTTTATTATACACAAATAACTAGGGGTTTCAACTTTTACAAATATTCTACTTATAATTTCTGATGCCTTCGCGGTTAATATATAATGGAATGAAACAACTTTAAACGGATTTAACTCGGGTATTTCATTTTATTGGGTGACGTTTCGTAGCCTTTACAGATTATTCCATAGGTATTGGAATGAAACAACTATTAACGGGATTTTTATTTTATTTTATTTTTTGACGTTTCAGTGCGCTAAATCGTTAGAATCTTGTCAGCTCAGTCGTGCTACGATTATGGAAACTAAAGAATCCGTAAATTCAGCAAATAAAAATACGCGAGTTACTTAAATCCGTTAATAGTGGTTTCATTCTAATGTAAAATAAGCATTCAAAACAGCTGATTTTTAAGAAACCTCATCTGACCCGTAAAATTTAATTGAACCCTTCCAGTGCCGCTGAAGGCGTCAATACAATGGCGTCCCTCGGGAATGCTCCTGAATTTAATTTGAGAAACTTGCGCATTTTTACACCGAAGGGATATTGGATAAGTTACAGACCGGGGCATGAATAAGAAAAGAAAATTAGAGTATTTTCTACGGTGTTCCTTGGAGTAACTAGTTTTGTATTTTGTCTATGTCAAAGTTTAAATTGAATTTATATCCACTTCTAATATTATAAGGATGTCGAGATTTGAGAGATTGAGAATGGCAATATGGAAATAATAAAAGGCTATAATCTGTGCCTGTTTAAGTAGGTAGGTAGGTATATTAAAAAAAAGGATTGTGTTAGTCGGACGATGGGTTGTACAATTATATTATCTATATATATAAAAGAAAGTCGGGTTTGTTACAACACTTATAACTCGAGAACGGCTGAACTGATTTGGCTGAAAATTGACGGGGAGGTAGCTTAGAGCCAGGAAAAGGACATAGGATACTTTTTATCACGTTCCAGTACAAAAAAAAAAATAGTATAAAAAAACGCAACAATGACAAGTGTCAAATCGATTGATTAATGCAGCGCTTCTTAGCCGGGCGGGACGAAGTCTGCCGGGACCGCTAGTTATCTATAAAAATGCTAAAAAAACACGTTTGCTTAAAGAGTCTCCTTTAGATATTTATTCTATTCTGTTTTTTGTATTCGTTGTTATAAATAGCGGTAGGTTCCGTTACAGTACCCGCCATATAATTATATCTTGGGAAATTCAGGTCTATAAATAAGTAGGTATATGTTTTATGCAAGTAGGTAGTAGATATAAAAAACCCTAATCTCTAAAAGTTGTTACGTCACCACTGAATTAAGTTTTCTTAGATTCTTTTTAATATAAGTATGGACGCAATCTCGTTAGTTTCCAAGAATTTCTTGTAATCCTCTTTAAAGCTTTTCAGATTTTTAGCGGACGTTTTTAATTAAAATCCTTTTTAGGATTCCGTATTACCGACGAGAAATCGTTTTTAACCCCCGACGAAAAAACGACGGGGTGTTATAAGTTTGACGTGTCTGTCTGTCTGTCTGTCTGTCTGTCTGTCTGTCTGTGTGTGTGTGTGTCTGTCTGTGGCATCATAGCTCCCTAACGCATGAACCGATTTTGATTCTGTTTTTTTTGTTTGAAAGGTGAGTATGTCGGGAGTGTTCTTAGCTATGTTTGATGAAAATCGGTTCAGTAGTTTAATATTTAGGGAGGATGAAAGAGGGGATGGAAAAATAAAAGTCTACAAAGGTACTCGTGTGGGGTATCAAATGAAAGAGGATCACGTGTACATAACAAAATTGAAATTATAATGAAAATCGGTTGAGTCGTTTAAAAATTATAGCGAGTTAAAGTGGGGATGAAAAACCAAATGTCTACAAATATACCCGAGTGGGGTATCAAATGAAAGAGGATCACGTGTACATTACAAAATTGATATTATAATGCAAATCGGTTAAGTAGTTCAAAAAATATAGGGAGTGAAAGTGTGGATGGTTAACTAAATGACTACAAATATAACCGAGTGGGGTATCAAATGAAAGAGGATCACATGAACATTACAAAATTCCATGTAAAATGGAAATTGGTTAAAAAAAAAATAGGTAATAGGTACCTAGATACCTACTTTCAAAAAGTATGAAATAAAAAAAATAAATTAAAAATTTTATCAAACCCCCGACATAAAAACCTAAAAGCCTTCTAAAAAGTATAATAATAATAAAAACTTGATATTAGATAGGTACGTACCTAAGTATTAATAGGTATTTTTACAAAGAAAACGTCATGTCGGGGGGACTGTAGGTTTCGGTACATTGTAAATATAGGTAGGTACAATAAATGATGAGTGGTCCCCCCGACATGATGTTTTCTTTGTAGAAAT
Organism: Polylopha cassiicola; assembly: GCA_038024825.1. NCBI lineage: Eukaryota > Metazoa > Arthropoda > Insecta > Lepidoptera > Tortricidae > Polylopha > Polylopha cassiicola. Next base: position 8,703,758 of record CP149059.1, read on the forward strand.
ACCTATTAATACTTAGGTACGTACCTATCTAATATCAAGTTTTTATTATTATTATACTTTTTAGAAGGCTTTTAGGTTTTTATGTCGGGGGTTTGATAATTTGGTACACTCGTGTCTGTACTTATGTCGATCAGTCAGCTATTTTGATCCTTAAATAGGTATTTAAATTAAATTTTATCATAATAATTTCTGTTGCCTTCGCGGTTATTACACATTGGAATGAAACTACTATTAGGTAACGGATTTAACTCGCGTATTTTATTTTGATTGCTGACGTTTTGGATTCTTTACAGTTTCTATAATCGTAGCACGACTGAGCTGACAATAGTCTAATGCTAAAGTCTTAAACTCGTCAGCAAATAAAATAAAATAAAAATACGCGAGTTAAATCCGTTAATAGTTGTTTCATTCCAATAGGTACCTATTTACTAGTTTGAGTGCATGTGGCTATAACCGCAGATATTAAACACCATAGGCATTCATCATTAAAAAAAATAACAATGAAAAAAATATATATTAATTCAATATGTCGGCATCAGCACAAAAATTTAATTACTTTTATAACACTGTTGTAAAGGCATTTCGAGTTACGGTAATTGAATCATTTTATGTTAACGATGAGGCAGGCGAAAATAGGCGTTATTTCAATGGCAATAAAGATCTCTTAATATGCATATAATTTGTAAAACTTTGCTATAAAGTGCAGCCGCTGCGCTTCCATTTTTAAATAAAATTTGGGCAGTTTCTAGTTTCATATGAGGTGCATTAATTATTTAATGCATTTTATGTTTGTTTAGCGGGCTAACATCGCAATTAGGTACTAATAAAATTAGTATGTTCTAAAAATAGGTGCTTACGAAAAATAATAAATAGAAGTAGGTACTCATATATTCAATATTTATAACCCTTAAATTAAGGACAAGTTTTAACTACAAATAGCAATACAAAAAGTATAAATACGTATTGAATATTGCACTTTTGAATGCAGCTAAGTGTGAAAGAAAATAACACAATTAACGTAATCGATTTTCGATTAAAAATAAATAAATGAATCTGTTAATGATACCTAGCTTAAATATTTTAAACAAACAATTGGTTTAAAAAGCAAATAATTTTAAAAAGGAAATAAGCAACACGAGATGGTATTGGAAACACGTCACTTTTAACCGTAGGTGTGAACGTAGGTAGGCTTTTGACGTCATTTCAAAACTAAATCAATTTTTTTAATCCCGTCATACAACCATAAAATATTTTAAACCTTATTGGCTAAGACTTAGAGATGATTTTGAGAACAGTTCAATGACCTAATCCAAGTCGATACCATCCTAAGCTACACTGACCTTTTAGTTCCTTGACCTCGTTTCTCAGTTCATTAGTGTATTTTTTGCCTCTATTAGCCATCTCTACTTTCCTAGATTCAGGTACTTAGGGCATACGTGACATTGGTGATCAGTATTCATGATTGTACACGATATCATTGCGTCCCAATTACTACAGACACCAGAAGAAGTCCTTTATTGCCAGAGATGATTTATGTCAGTAAATGTCACTTAAAATGGGCTTCAACGTGTCTCAAATTTTGTCTAACGACAAAATGCTTCGATATAAAAGGACAAAGGTGTTAAGAATTTACTGATGGATGGTTTACTGTCCACGGATTTACTGGCCACCATCTTGTTTTCTCTAACTTCTTGAATTTCAATAAACGGAAATAGGTAGGTACATGATTAGAAGAGGAAATGTTTTTTTCGAACTAAAACTGAAGCGCAGATGGCCAGCTAATGCCTTTACTGCAAAACTGGACAGGTGGTGAGCCTCCTAAGAGGAGGCTTTCAAGCCTTTAGGTTGGGACAAGAAATGAAGGGTCACCGAACCCTTAGCAAAATGGTTTGCCAAAGATCTGCCCATGTGTGGACATCTTAAGGTTGATGATGATGGCAAAAGGTTTAACAATATATTATATACTAATTAAACTACTTTATCGTGTAAATAAATAATCAAATTACCTCTGACGTTTCCGATGCGACGTTGCAACCGTGGCCGTGGTCGAAGAGACGAACCACGACAACGGTTGCAACGTCGCATTTGTCTATACTAATTATAATAAAGAAGACAGGTTTGATTGTTTGGATTGAATACCTAGCTCCTAAACGACTGGACCGATTTGAAAAATTCTTTTACTGTTGGAAAGGTACACTATTCTCGAGTGACATAGGCTATAAAAAAGGGATCCGGCCGAAGCCGGGGCGGACATCTAGTAATATAATATTCCAATACATCGGTCAGTGTCGAATTAGCTTTGTACGTGTTTTAACTTTTTGCTATCCGATTCCGTAAACAAATAGGGGTTTCAATCTACGGCAGCTCTTAAAGCACCATGCAAACACTTGCCGAACTAGCTAGTAACGCTTATACAGCGCAAATACAGCTGCTTTCGAGTACATGTGAGAGTCAATTTCTGTGAACTCAATTTAATGTTGGTTTTCAAAGAGTTTTCTACTAATATCTAGAATTCATTACCTATGGGAAAATATATAGGGATTTTAAAAGTAGGTTTATGGTGGTTTCTTGTTGTACTATTTTACACTTAATAATTACAAAAAAATATAAAATACTAGCTTCTGCCCGCGACTTCGTCCGCGTAGAACTCCTCCTTTTTTCAGTCGATTAAAAAGTAGCCTATGTTCTTTCTCAGGCTCTAGACTATCTGTGTACCAAATTTCATTTAAATCGGTCCAGTAGTTTTATCGTGAAAGCGTAACAGACAGACAGACAGACAGACAGAGTTACTTTCGCATTTATAATATTAGTAGGGATAGTAGGGATAGTAGGGATAAATATACTTTTAATATTACTAATTTAATGCGCGATCGAATGCGAGATAGATTTATTTATTTCCCATTATTACATACATTATAATTACATATTATATGCACTCATAGTAAGATCGTCAAAATTGTACATTATAACAAAAATAAACACAGAATAAATAAAATTAAAACTATTTTAGAATTTTGTCCTAAGTATATAAGTTATGTAATGGCTGTACAAGGGTGATTGCTCTTATTCAGAATTTGTACTGCTTATATAGAGCTTGTGCTCTTTGGGTTACAACCTTATGTCCAATTTATGGTTGGACCTTTTGGGAACGTATGACCAATATAAGGTCCACAGACTTTAAGAATTTGCGTACAGCTTAAATTGAATTTGTACGCAGCGGGCACCGATTTTCAAACTCAAGCTAGTTGTAGAAACGTTCGGAAAAGTTAAATTCGCTAAAATGATTCCGTATTTCGTAGTTTTAAAACTTTATATTAGTACTTGTTGAAGTATAAATCGTTATGATGTAAAGTGATATATTCCAATATCATTACATAGTATAAAACAAAGTCGCTTTTTTTGTCCTTATATCCCTATGTACGCTTAAATCTTTAAAACTACGCAACGGATTTTGATGCGGTTTATTTAATAGATAGAGTGATTCAAGAGGAAGGTTTATAGCACGTGTGCCGAGGCGTCGCTAGTATATAAATTATTATAAGTTTCCATTTCTTTCCTGATTATGTTATATCAAATAAACTTATTGGAATAAAAATAAGTTGATTTTGAATTAATATTGATGATTAATGAAATTATAATACAAAATGGCGCTGGCTTATTCTTATTTGGGTTAAAAAAAAATAACATCCTTGACAATTCTCACCAATTGACCTAGTCCTAAACTAAATCATACTTATACTAAGACAATGGATAGACATACATTCAAGACTTTTGGTACAGATATGTTCACCACACTGACATCTGCATGTAGCAGGATTCTAACCCGCAACCACTGGATAGCAGTCAGTGACTTTGACCACTAGACCAAAAGGCCGTCAAGTAATCCAAAATTCTAGAATGTTCATCGACTTCTCAAATTGTGTTCTATTTTAAGAAGACCTAAAAGCACGAATCGAAGATCGGTACATCCCTCGAAATAACTCCTAGGGGACAGACGGACCGTGTAGTTCCATCTGTTGTTCTCCAATTCAATTCATTCAAGAAAATACCTTGTTACAATTCGGACCGTTACGTCTTACAATTTTAAGGCCCTATCCCTTTGGGCGGATTTTCGAGCGTTTGAGACGCTGTCATTGTCCGGGTACCTAGATCTAAAGGGAGTTTAAAAATATCTTTAGTTAGGAAAGGTGAAAAGTGGATGAGTATTCTGTATACATACATTTATATGTTTTTTATTATGAGGCTAGAAGAATTTAAATCTGTTTTGTTGGTAGGTCCCGTCTATACTAATATGATAAATAGGAAAGGTTTGTTTGTTTGTTTGGATTGAATAGGCCCCGAAACGACTTGACCGATTTTAAAAATTCTTTCAATGTTGGGAATCTGCACTATTCCCGAGTGACATAGGCTATATTATATTTTAAAAAAAAACAGGAATCTGTGCGAAGCCGGGGCGAACAGCTAGTCGTATATAATTCGATGGTATGGTGTGCATAACTAGGCTTCTCAAAATTTTAGGTTTTTGAGTACTACCTTTAGGGACTACTTGTACAAACTTAGCTTAGTTTTTGCTACTATATCTATAGAGTGATATAGTTATTATAATTTATCACATAATAATATACCTAATCAACTTCAAAACAATAGTTACAAAAAACGAACGTGAAAAGGTACTAACTCAAAAGAATAAACCAACACTAAGATTTTCATCCCAATTTGTTCTATTTACAAAACAATGCACTCATTTAATCTTACTGCCAAAATCTTTAAACAAAACAAAGTCTCATTCCTAATAAAATAAAGTGCAATTCACAATGCATCTGAAAGTTCCCATGCAACGATCATGACTATTTAGTAGCCAATGTAACTTTTAAATTAGAATGACAAGTGACTGATAAATATTTACTAAATGGATCGGTCAACGACCCCGAGACAAACATCGCTTGTAACTGCTAGTCATTTTTCAGGGCTGTGTTTGTAAGAGACTAGTTAACTGAAATCTATATATCTTCTATATATATAAAAGAAAGTCGTGTTAGTTACACCGTTTATAACTCGAGAACGGCTGAACCGATTTGGCTGAAAATTGCTGGGGATGTAGCTCAGAGCCAGGAGAAGGACATAGGATACTTTTCATCCCGATCCAGTAAAAAAATATTTAGCTCATTTGTTAAAAATAGTATAACAAAACGCAACAATGACAGCTGTCAAATCGATTGATTTAATGCCGCTACATTGCTTCTTTGCCGGGCGGGACGAAGTCTGCCGGGACCACTAGTTAGGTATAAATTTTGACACTAAATTTTTAAAATGAAAAACCTAATTTTTCTATAATTGCACTTTCTGCAAAATGTAGGTAGGTATAGTCCCAAAATATACATTTTTACTGAAACTTTCACTCATAGGGGCATGATCCCAAAAAGTTATTTTTATATAAAATCGTGAAAAGAGTTCATACAAAACAAATCTAACTCTACATAACAGTTTATTCGTATGAAAACTATTTTTGGAACATACTAAAAATATATCTGACTTACACGTTATTTTTAACTCTCTAATTAAAAAGATGATTCAATAAACTTTCTTACTTCAATCACACCATACATACATTTACAAAAAGTACAAACGCACCCGGAAATCAGAGCCATACAAATTGAAAAACTTTTAACGTGTAAATCGACAGGAAATCACTTTCTGTACTTATAAATACGAAAATTGTGCGGATGTTTGTATACTTCCGTAAATCCGGAACGGATGAAATATTTATTTAGTTTCATGGAAAGAAAATAAATTCGATTATTTATTTCCTGTGTAAGCATAATTTAATCGAATTCTACTTCGGAAATAATCATTTTGATGTTGCAATAGTGCATCGTTTTTGAAGTAGGTAAGGAAATCTATACTAATATTATAAGTTAGTTTGTTTGTTTGAACGCGTTAATCTCGGGAACTACTGGTTCGAATTGAAATAATCTTCTTTTGTTGGATAGACCATTTATCGAGAAAGGCTTTAGGCTATATTACATCACGCTGCGACCAATAGGAGCAGTGAAAAATGTGTAAAAAACTGGGAAAATAACTATTTCACGCGGACGAAGTCGTGAGCACAGCTAGTCAGGGATATGTTCGAAAATATTAAATTGAATTTTCTGATGCCTTTTTGGTTATTACACATTGGAAAGAAACAACTATGAACGGATTTAACTCGCGTATTTTATTTTATTTGCTGATTAGATGTGTCGCGTTTACCTATGTATGTTTATATTATTATTAGGTATTTGACGCTAACTTTAATGAAAGATAATAATTTCTGATACCGGTTATTACACATTGGAATGAAACAACTATGAATGGATTTAACTCGCGTATTTTATTTTATTGGGTGGCGTTTCGGAGCCTAAACCGATTCCATAATCGTAGCACGACTGAGCTGACAATAGTCTTATGCTAAAGTGATTAATACAGCTATGCAAACTACCTTATTTACCTACTAAATTACAAATTTAAAATTTAAGTACTTGTTCTAAAATATTAATTATAATAAAGTAAAAAACGCTAGTTAAATCCTTTTATAGTTATTTCATTACAATATCAATGAAAGATTATAAAAAGCAGACTAAAATTTTCTTCGACAACTTCCATAAATCGTACTACCTATATTTAACATTGAGTTGTAAGTGTCAATACAAATAAAAAAAAAACTGTTTTTCTGCTAAGTTCCCGTACGTTAGTATTCTAGGAAGGAAGTCATCAAATAACTTATATGGTGATGTGTCATTGGCTGTTTTCAAAAATGACATCATCAAGAAATGATGTCAAATAATCATATTTGGAAGTTGCAAGATATGTTCTATTTATTGAAGTGTTAGTAGGCGTGACATAAAGATAATAAACATAGCAATCTATACAATATTATAAAGAGAAAAAGTTTGTTTGTTTGGATTGAATAGGCTCCAGAACAGCTGGACCGATTTTAAAAATTCTTTCACTGTTGGGAAGCTACACTATTCCCGAGTGACATAGGCTATAAAAAAAAGATGATCCTAGCGAAGCCGGGGCAGACAGCTAGTATAAAATAAAGTCGTATACATAATAATTTCTGATGCTATCGCAGTTATTAAATTTAAATGAACAACTAAACATTGGAATGAAACAACTATGAACGGATTTAACTCACGTATTTTATTTTTGTTGACGTTCAGGATTCCTTACAATTTCCCTAATCGTAGCTACACTATGTACCTATATTGTGTTACTAAGTATATTGTGTTTAACTGTTTACCGAACTTGGGCCCTAGACAAGTGCCCAACGTTCAACGTTAACGTTAAACGTTAGGACCGAAATGTATGGGATTTGACATCCGCGAACGACTGTCACGTACGTCACAAATGTCAAATCCCATACATTTTGGTGCTAACGTTTAACGTTAACGTTGAACGTTGGGCACTTGTCTAGCCCCCAAGTGTCACTTTATGACTAGAAGTGACTAAAAATGACGAGTGGTTTAGTGGTTACGTGCTTGGATTAGTAAAAGTGTATGTGGGTTCAAATCCACTTGATGACATTTAAGATGGTAAAAGTTGTGAGATTGTTTTATGTATTTTGTGCATGAGAATCTTAACTAATAATATTTCATGAGAAGAAGATTTATGGGTATCTATTTATATTTATTTTATTTGACCGAGTGTAGTCAGGTTCTAGATTCGACTTTATGTATCACTAGCGGTTCCGGCAGACGTCGTCCTGCCCGTCCGATTGTTTCGTCAAAGATCTGTCAAAGTCTTCTAACTGTCACTTCTTCATAAGGCTTAATATTTTCCCCGTTTTTTTACACATTTTCCACTGTTTCTTCGCTTCTATTGGTCGCAGCGTGATGTTATATAGCCTAAAGCCTTCCTCGATAAATGGTCTATCCAACAAAAAAAGAATTTTTGAATTCGAACCAGTAGTTCCTGAGATTAGCGCGTTCAAACAAACAAACAAACTCTTCAGCTTTATAATATTATAGTATAGATTAGTATAGATTTGATATACCTTAGCGTATCGTTATATCCAAATTTGTTTGAATCATGTGTATATACTGATAGTTGTGTACCTAAAAATAGGGTACAATTATTAAATAGTTTTTAAGTAGTAACCTATCTTGTTAAATTATATCAATTGCATAATAATTTTGAAACTTACGAAATACAAACACAAGCGTTCTCTGAATCAAGATACCCTTTGATCTATTTATTTGACAGTTGTCCTAAATAACTGTAGCTTAATTGAAGTATAATGGGTGTTCTCCACTGATATTACAACAAGTGGATATGTTACTGCGTCGGAAAAACGTCCCGCCGAACATATCTACCTACCTCAATATTTCGCACACCTAGATCTAAAGGGAGCTAACTTAAAAATATGAAGATTTAAATTAAACACACGCTAAAAAAAAGGATGCGATTCCTTACAACAATTTCGCCTCTCCCGAAAAAGTTACTTTTTTTGAGTTAGCTCCCTTTAGATCTAGGGGTGCGAATTTTGATTTTGACTTTCGCGTTTATAATATTAATAGGATAACCTATAAATGACAGTTGTGTTCTTAAAAGCTATATGTCTATGGAAAGGATATTAAAGTGACAGTAAATGACGAAACCTATCAAATCCATATAAATCAATTGATTGGTGACATTTTTTTTACTTACTTACTTTGTTGTTTTTATTCCAACGTTGAATTTGATGTCATGTATCTGAAATTAAATATTATAATATGATTAATTGAATTATTTTTGCATACAAAACAGTTTAATCTAAAATTTAAATAATTTATTTGTCATTTTAAAAACACAAATAAAAGACAGCACAACTGAGCTGACAATAGTTTCTTGATAAAGTCTATTGTCAGCTCAGTCGTGCTACGATTATGGAATCTGTAAAGGCTCCGTAACGTCAGCCAATAAAATAAAATACGCGAGTTAAATCCGCTTAAAGTTATGTCATTCCAATCTATACTTATTTAATATTAGAAAGCTGAAGAGTTTGTTTGTTTGAACGCGCTAATCTCAGGAACTACTGGTTCGAATTCAAAAATTATTTTTTTGTTGGATAGACCATTTATCGAGGAAGGCTTTAGGCTATATAAAATCACGCTGCGACCAATAGGAGCGAAGAAACAGTGGAAAATGTGTAAAAAACGGGGAAAATATGAAGCCTTATAGAAGTGACAGTTAGAAAACTTTGACAGATCTTTGATGAAACAATCGTACGGGCAGGACGACGCGACGTCTGCCGGGGCCGCTAGTGTATAATAACCGCAAAGCAGGGGCGTGCACTGGGTTTACTACGCGGGTAGGCAGGGAAGGGCAGTGACGCACAACAAAAAATAAATAAAAAAAATACACTCGGGTTCGTGGGCAGATGCCCTAATATAATGACTGATAATTCTGATTTATATCCAATAAAACTTTATCCAAGACATGGTAAATAATACATTACTTCTTAATTTTACTAATATGTATATACCTATGTTTTCATAAATATATATTATATTTGTTACATAATATTTTATATTTTTCTTGTACCCGACTACGGACAGAACAGATAATAACAAAATTAATTCAGTAATCATCTCATTTCTGGGCTCAGACCTCTTTAGAAAGTTCTTGCTAGTATTAGCCTAATCTACCATGCTGTTCCAGTGTGAGTTGGGGGATTACATGACAATTTTGATGTAAGTATACATATTGCATTACAAGGATTTTCTTCACCAGAATATAGTTCAAAAAAGCAGTACCTATTGAATATAGAATTGTATAGCATCATATAAATAAAAGAAATAGCAAATTAAATATTTAATAAGAGATCTAAGTCTATAATGAAAGGTTTATTGTACCTACTTACTTAATTCCACTTTAATTTCAAATTTGATTAAGAGAAAAGAATAATATCTATACACAATATACATTAAAGATTTTACAGAAAAGACAGTTCTTTGGTATATCCTTGACAGTCATTTGGTTTTCATTCTATTATAACTAGGTATTTCATAAATGTAGCTTTTGTCCAATTAAAAATAAAAAAAAAAAGTTTAATATTGTTCTATTTTTTTTCTTTGTTACTTTTAGTTAGCTTAGAAAAGTTTTTTATTATAAGTATGTTGTTTGGTTTAAAGAATTTAATACTTACTAATATGCACATGATATAAGTTATAAGTTTAAGTTGAGATTTAATGTTTGATTTAGGAACAAGGAACGTTTGCTTAAGAAAAAGGAATATTTATGTAAGAACAAGGTACTTAAATAAGTTGTTAATTCGTAAAATATAATGAACACTTGACGAAATCAAGTTTAAATACATTTATAGTTAACACTTACGTATTAACAATCATTATCGCTGACCGCTGCGGCTCCTATACACTCACGATCTAAAGATTCACTGCACAATATAAAAATCTGTATTCGTCATTATAAAACTTATCATACTTATTAAAAACTTCGAAACGTAACTCTTTTATTTGCAAAACAACAATGTTAGCGGGAAATAATCATTTGATTGACCTGACATATACTGACATTTGTCTAAACGTCAACGTAAAAAACGTTCGGAAACTAATCGCTTCGATTAGTTTCAATTGTTCAAAAACATTTATTTATCTAAATAAGTATAATACTTTTATATTAATTGTAAAAGATTATTGGTTTTATTTAATATAATTATATTATTTCGCAATATAGTGCAATAGTGCATGTTATATTAATTATATTATCTACTTACCACAAACTTGGAAGCTAAAGTACACATTTCGGTTCGGTTCGGTCATTTTCGGTACGGTTCGGAAGTGTTCGGCAGCTCAGGCGGCCGGAGTTGAGTCGCCATACAAATCGGTGACGTTTGCGTGTGTGCGATATAAAAGTAGTTCACGGACAAGAGATTTCACGCACACTGTTGCATTTCTCAAAGGCACTGAGCTCGACTGCCTAGAATTCGTGACGTGCCGAAACGCGCGAAATGGCGCGAATGTAATTTGACGTAACGTTCCTTTTTACGAAAGTTTTAGGTGAAATGTAGTAATGTAATATAGGTAGGTAACTTGTGTATGAAGTTGAAGTACCTGAATAAAATTATGTATTACATTCCATTTTACGTTACGATTTTAATGATACTCAGTGAATAGAAAAAATATTTTAAATTAGATAATTAACATTTCTTATAAATTGTAGGGTTGTTAGTAAGGTCTGGCAGTTTTTCGTCGGGTAGGCAGTGCCTTTATGCCTTTATTGAGTGCACGCCCCTGCCGCAAAGGTATCAGAAATTATTAAGTTGCAGTTTAATCGCTTCTTAGATTAGCGCAGCTAGCATACACTTTACACTATACTTATAATAAAATAATAAATAAAATAAAAAGCCTTTTATTTCTTGCGAAGTTTTAGGTAGGTTACAGAGTTTGGAAAAAAAATATAAAATTATACAAAAAATATACTTAATGTTTAGTGTTAGATACATTTGAAAAATGAAAATAAAAATAAAGTTTGTTAGTGAATCTTAATATGTAAGTTAATCTAGACTATGTTTATTTTAAATCTATGTATTTAATTTGCAAGAACCCTCCTCAGGTAGAGGTGAAGGCCTCCTCTAAAGAAGTCCATATTTCTCTATCATGGGCAGTTTCTGGCCAGCAGGGGCCAGCTATTTTTATAATTTCGTCTGCCCATCTCATGTAGGGTCTGCCTCTCAGCCTTTTGCCATCTGGACCCTTCCATTTTGTGACTCTGCCAGTCCACCTGTCGTCTTTTAGCCTCGCGACGTGACCCGCCCACTTCCATTTTAATTTTTTAGCGTAGGTTAATGCATCTGTGGCTTTGGTGGTGTCTCTAATTTTTGTGTGACGAATTTTTTCTATTTTTCTAATATTTAGCATGCTACGCTCCATCCCCCGTTGGCAGTATACAACAAAATAAAAAAAAAAAAAAAAAAAAAAAAAAAAAATACACTATACTTACACACGGGTATATTTATGCGTGCCACGCAAGCGGTCACACAATTTTGAGTATAATCTGTATAGATTATATTAGTATTAATATAATAAAGAGGAAAGGGTTGTTTGTTTGGATTGAATAGGCTCCAAAACGACTGAACCAATTTGAAAAATTCTTACACTGTTGGAAAGCTACACTAATCCCGAGTGATATAGGCTACAAAAAAAGGGATCCGGGCGAAGCCGGGACGGACAGCTTGTTAGATATATTAAACTGTTACACTGTTGCGTCACATTTTAAGGTATCTCAGTACTAATGATTAATTGCTTAAATATGAATTTAGACCTTATTCGTGTCACGGTCCAATTAAACATGTCAACCGAATTAACACGTAGGGAGTGTAAATTAATTTATTTATGACAGTTGTTAAGGACTTCTCACGCGATGTAAACAAATGTTTTGTTTATAATGATATTTTTGTACAAAGACAAGAGTAGAAAAATTTTTTTACACATTTTTTTTTAATGGCATAGATCGCTGCCTTGGCGTGGGTTCGATTCCCACGCCAAGGCAGCGATGGGGGTCTAAAAAATTTTTCTAGTCTTAACTTTGTACAAAATTATCATTATAATTAAAAATTTATGGTATTGAACCAAAAATATCAATAGAATGTCGATTGATATTAGTAGTTAAAATGTTTTGTTTGTTGTGGGCCTAGTTTTACAATGCAAGTTACTGTAACTCTAGCAGGTAAAAAATTAGCTTAAGCAAAAAGTATTGTTGCTATAAATAGTATGTATCTGTAAGTTTGTATTTGTGACCAAACGTATTAGTGCTTTTATTATCTTATTAACTGTTTGTTTTCCCAAAATAAATAAAAACCTAAAAAAAGTATGTATAATAAAAAAAAAATATTAAATTAATAATTTCTGATGCCTTCGCGGTTATTATACATTACCTAGACAATATACAATAGTCTTATGCTAAACTATTGCTATAGGTACTATTGTCAGCTCAGTCGTGCTACGATTATGGAACATCTAAAGGCTCCGAAACGTCAGCCAAAAAAAATAATACGCGAGTTAAATCCGTATAAAGTTGTTTTATTCCAATATTTAATTATATCTTATGATTTCGCGGTTATTATATTACACTTTGGAACAAAACAGTTACACCGGATTTTATGGTCAAATACCTGTGTTTCCTTTGTAAATAAAATATAACTATACTTATACAAAATTCTATAAAAATGTTACATTTAGGCTTTTGACGACTTTTCAGCTCACACGCTTTCTGAACAGACAAAGTTATTTCACACGATTTTTAGGGTTCCGTAATTTCATGATACAAATAATATTGTGTACTTAGTTTAAATATATAATTTTTGATGCCGTCGCGATAATTTTACATTGAAATGAAACAGAAGTCAGCAAATAAAATAAAATAGGCGAGTTAAATCCGTTATAATGTTCCATTCCAAAATACATAATAATATTATATTATTTTATCTGTCGGGCCACATGGTACAAGATATTTGCTTTAGCTCCTTTAGTTTACGTATATAATTTTGTCTGTGACTTACAGAAGTGTGTCGAAAAATAATGTTAGTAAATACATTAAAGTTCTTTAAAGTATACTAAGTACTATAAAGTACTTTTGGGAAGTTAATTACAAAAAAGTGTTTATAATTATTGTAGGTAGGTACTCTATAATTCACTTCGTTTTAATATCCTCGCAAAATATCTAAGTAAAAGAACCCTCATGAAGTTAATTCAACTCTCACTTGACCGTTTTTCTAGAAATCAGAACGTCTCGCTTAGGTCCGTGAAATTCTGCAAAGGAAATTCATTTTATAGCAAAAGCATTTTCCTTTCACAGATACTTTCAATGGGTTTTCTTGTATTTTGTACGGTTTTCTCATTCTTCGTATTTTCCTTTTAGTAACAATTTGTAAAGGCTACGAAAATTTTTCCGCAGATTTAGAATAGTGTAGATAAGGTGACAAAGTGAAAAAGACAGAGCTATCCATATGATCAGAGAAAAGAGATATAGATACAAGTAATATTTGCTTTTGTATTGACCTACTCTTTAGTAAATAAGTGTGAATTTAGTGGTGAGTGAGTGAGCCACTTAGTGATTCAACTCATCTTGGAGACTATCACACATAAAATTTAATTATACTTATTGTAAAATTTAAAAGTTAAATAATTTGTTACAATGGTTTTGAGGCGTTCATTTCTAAATAGTGATAATCTATACTAATCTATACTAATATTATAAAGCTGAAGAGTTTGTTTGTTTGTTTGTTTGTTTGAACGCGCTAATCTCAAGAACTACTGGTTCGAATTCAAAAATTCTTTTTTTGTTGGATAGACCATTTATCGATGAAGGCTTTAGGCTATATAACATCACGCTGCGACCAATAGGAGCCAAGAAACAATGGAAAATGTGTAAAAAACGGGGAAAATATGAAGCCTTATAAAGAAGTGACAGAAGACTTTGATAGATCTTTGACGAAACAATCGGACGGGCAGGACGACGTCTGCCGGGGCCGCTAGTAATATTATAATTCTATATACTTACACTACTAGTATCGAATATTCGTATAAAGACGCAGTGACATGAAAAAAATGTAATCATTTTGCAACTCTAAGATTTTTCAGTGACTAGAAATTCAAAGCTCCTAAATTTTATATGTTCTTGGATTGAGGGGGATTCAAAAGTAGCGCGTGTGGGTTTTTCTTCGAACTTGGCTAACACACTGCCGTGCGTCTAAACAACTCTCGTTCGGTGGTGAAGGTCGCCTCTGTAATATATTCTAATTCTGTTTTCTAAGCAGCCATGTTATGTTGGCAACCCTGATAAGGCTCAGTCTTTGATCTGTGGTAAATTATTTGTCTTTGTCATTGATCATACTCTCGTGATTGACGTTTATTATTTATGCTTTACAATATTCTTTCAATTTTTATCTTTGCTATATAAAAAGGAATCTGCGGTGAAATCACTGAAAGTGCTAATTTCAGATTCCGTTTTTATTTTCAATAGACCTACAAAAGAACATATTATACAAAATTTGTCCACCTGTAGACAAGGGCGTGCATTCCAAATAGGCACAGTGTCGTTAATGTATGAAGTGCCTACCCTCCCCCACTACAAGCGCCTGCAGTATACATACCTATTGAAGATATTCGCTCTTTTTGAACAATTTTTGTGCAACTTATATATATAGAACTTACTAGCTAACCCAGCGAACTTCGTACTGCGTTTTTTGAGATTTTTTATCTATACTAATATTATAAAGCTGAAGAGTTTGTTTGTTTGTTTGTTTGTTTGAACGCGCTAATCTCAGGAACTAATGGTTCGAATTCAAAAATTATTTTTTTGTTGGATAGACCATTTATCGAGGAAGGCTTTAGTCTATATAACATCACGCTGCGACCAATAGGAGCCAAGAAACAGTGGAAAATGTGTAAAAAACGGGGAAAATATGAAGCCTTATGAAGAAGTGACAGTTCGAAGACTTTGACAGATCTTTGACGAAACAATCGGACGGGCAGGACGACGTCTGCCGGGGCCGCTAGTTAAAAAATAAAGGTGGTAGGAGAGTGAAAAATTAGGGTAAGTATCTAAGTATTTTTCAATGTCGAAACAAAATTTCATACAAATCCAACCATTTCGGAGGAATTTGGCAACAAACACCGTAACACGAGAATTTTATATACATATTATGAGAAAGTACTGGCTGCATCACTACATAGTATAAAACAAAATCGCTTTTTCTGTCCCTATATCCCTATGTACGCTTAAATCTTTAAAACTACGCAGCGGTTTTTTTTTAATAGATAGAGTGATTCAAGAGGAGGGTTTATAGCTGCGTGAAGTCGGGGCGGGTCGCTAGTGTATTTATAATAATATATTAAACAGTTATAAAATAATTTCGTATTATGAAACTGATGATTATCGAAACTGTAAAGAATCCGAAACGTCAGCAAATAAAATAAAATATACGCGAGTTAAATCCGTTAATAGTTGTTTCATTCCAAACAGTTATATTTTAGAGAATGATGCAACTAACTATTATGTTCTTTAAATGTCCATCACAATAACTCATAGAACTTCATTATGATGACATGTTCATCCATAAATGACATCACGTCAAATATAAAACATTACAAAACGTCAGATGTACCGTGTCCATGTCTTGTGATATTAGACTTTAGGTGCTTGGCATAGAGTTGATGTTTAAATGCACTGGATTGATGCATTTGACCTTATTTATGGTGACGCCTACGCACAATGCGGTTTGGTTAGGTTTCTGAGAGACTCAAAAATGGAAGACGTTTTTGACAAAGAAAGTTTAATGAATAGGTTCAATTTTAAATTTTAATGCATAGGTATCCATATAAGGCTAAACTATTTTTTTTACCTACTTATAGAGATAAGTGAAATATAAAAGAAAACAGAAACTTTAACGTAATATGTTAACGATTTGGTTTATTGAATGAAACAATTATAACAGATGATTTTTATTTTATTTTCTGACGTTTGGAAAATTTCACAGTTCCCATTTTCATAGCACGACTGAGCTGTCGATATTATGACGATAGTACCTATATGTTAAAGTAATTTATACATTATGCAAACTACCTTATTTTATAATTTTGGCTGATTTCTAAAAGCAAACAAAAATGCTTCATCGTTTCACACCTTTTATGCGAGTTTTATAATTTAAAAAATCTACATATGTATTAAAAAGTTAATTTCCGGCAATGTGCTTAATCTTAATTATTTCATTAAAAATGAATGCATTAATATCCGTTGTATCGCGTAATGCGTACAAGACAGGTACTGTTTTATTAATTTAAGTACTTAAAAAAATTAAGTCTAGAGAGTAATGATGGCTTAAAAAAATATAGACCTAACTGTGTGTGTTTCTAGCAGAGCGGGGTTGGTATCTAGGAGGGTAGGCATTCCATATATTTTTGAAATCAAGCTTAGATAAACGCACATAGCTTAAATTTTCCAATTTAATCAACAGTTTCCTAAGTTCCGATTATCATTAAAACACAACATTACGTCAACACGATATTTTTAACAAGATTAATTCATCACCGTTGGCTATTTACGAAAACCTATAACTCAGAGTTCATGATAATAAAAAAGTGACGTAATTCGGGACAGTGGGCCCTGCAGAGCTTTTATTGCTGTTTAGCAAAACAGGTCACCGGAATGGAGGTCGTAAAGTGCAGCTTCCCATGGTTTTGACACGAGCTTTCGCGTATTCTGGGTACTGTAATACAATGTGTAATTTTTCATATACCTACTAGCGACCAAGATCTACACTATGAACTTTCCTCTAGAATCTATCTATTTATAAAAGACTAGCTGTGCCCGCGACTTCGTCCCCGTGGAATAGTAATTCTTCATAAGCCTTCATATTTTCCCTGTTTTTTACACATTTTCCACTACACTAAAGCCTTCCTCGATAAATGGTCTATCCAACAAAAAAATATTTTTTGAATTCGAACCAGTAGTTTCTGAGATTAACGCGTTCAAACAAACAAACAAACAAAAACAAACTCTTCAGCTTTATAATATTAGTATAGACTTGCTGCCCGCCCTGATCCCTTTTTTTATAGTCTATGTCACTCGGGAGTAATGAAGCTTTCCAACAGTGAAAGAATTTTTCACATCGGTCCAGTTGTTTAGAGCCAAGTAATGATAACACGAGTCAGAATATTCACTACATCTGTACAATAGAATGTAAACTATATGTCAGTGACTTAAGGTATATTTTCCTTAAGTGTTCAGATATTTATGAACACTTGTACTGTTTAGATATTTTTGCGTTGTTATGTGTCCAGATTATATTGAAAAATTGCTGCTCTTATATTTGTGACGAACTAAACGTTCAGATATTATTGGCCTTATTTGCCGTAACTAATTTATTGAAATTTAATGTTGTTCAGATGTATTTGAGTACCTCGCCCGTTCTGATATATCTGATGGTGACTGTACGTCGCACATTGTCTAGGGGGCTGGGAGTTTGTCACTTGTCCCATACACTACGTAGATGGTCCCTGATGCTAAACCGTAGTGTTTTTAGTCCTTCACAGTGCAATGGCCGGCTTGAGTTTAACTCCTTTTGTAACAGATTCTCTTACTATGAGAAAGAGTGAAAATACTATTAAAAAACCTTGATTCTGATTGAGTTTTTTTTACATCGTCTTTAATGATAATTTATGACGCCTTCGCGGTTAACACACTGTAATCAAACAATTATGTAGGACTTAACAAGCGTATTTTTTTTTTAATGTGAATAGTCTAACGCTAAATATATTTTTTAAAATTGGTTTATTATATTTAGAATTTTAATAATTAAAATTTAAAACAACAATCATTTATTACTTGCTTATTTACTTATTGTTTTACGTCATATCATTTCTTTGCGTTTAAACACAGATAAAATAAATTATTAAAATTAATCTATTAAATCATTCTCATTTAACACAATAATATTATTATATACATTGCCAGTGTGACGAGTCAGGTTTCGCGCCTCGTACAGATTCACAAATTCTTCTATTTTTAGTTTAGGTTACGATTATTTATTACCTTCTTTATAAAAGAAGAAAATATTCCTTAATTTCTTTTTAAAGTTCGCGTTTCGAATAGATTAGACTTTTGTTTAGAAACGTCGCGAGGACTTAAATAGGCAGGTAATGTCAAAATCGTGGTCATTCAGGAATAATTGTTTGTTTAGATAATATCTAATATACCTATTAAACATTTTAACTATAAAATGTTAGTCAAGAAGTATTCGCATAGTCCGCGGAAGTCGCGTGCGTGTTATTTTATTACAGATACTTTTAGGATTTGGATTTAATAACAAGGATACAAACAAGGATCAGGCAAAGGCAGGAGCAAGCCGAGACTGTTTGATATCTGCCCGTTGGGGGCTAATTTAACGATGGTAGATCGTTTATACGTCGCATAAGGAATCGGTGAGCTCGTTCCTTAATTTAACTATGTAATCAACTTAAGATCAAAGTTCGATTTCTAGTTTTAGAGGGATTTAGCATTCGTTGAGAGAAACGAATACTTTAGGATAATAGAAGCTAGGCAGGGCTCTAAATGTTTTAGGCAGGTTTATCATCACATCCTACCATTATTTGTTTTGCAATCATGAGCATCTGCGATAGCTATCCTAATTATTAACTGAATGAAGTAGTTAGATTGGATACTTTTATTTGCTGAACATCTTCATATTTTCATACGTATTCAATCGGTGCTCCTCTTGTCCATTTGCCAGGACGGTTAGGATACTTATATTGACTGACTAAGACCTTAAATTTAGTTGTCCTCGTGGATGCTAGCGTGGGAGTCTGACCTGTCTCTGGACGAAGACTACAGGTTGCCTGAGGTTGACTTGGGCAGGGAGATAGCAATCTCTCAGAGCGGATGGCTGGGGCTCTACCTTTACGCAATAAATGTATTTCATATCCATTATTACATTATCAGTGTTCTTAGTTAGGTTAAGTTAGTTATTACTTAGAATATGACCCTAACGTCTTCCACTAAAAGAGTCTGGGTTATCTGCGATACACAACGGAAACGGGTTCTAAATAATATTACTAGACGATTCGGCTGGCCATTAGAATTAAGTAGAAATAAGTAGGAATAGGTAGGAATAAGTAGAAATGAGTAGGTTTAGGTAGGTAGGATAGTTTATTACATAGCTTACTTAGGTTACATAGGTAGGGGTCGTTACAATTTGGTGCCGTGACCAGGATTCACAGGCTATATTAGGTATATGTTTCGTGTAGCTGAGTCTTCATTTTGTAGGTTTTTGCTAGGTCGGTTCATCTAGGTAGGCTAGGTAGGTTCATCTTCGGTGACCAGTCTTTTCTTCGAGGTCACAATTTGCTGTCCGTGAAATGGAAAGTGGAAGATAAAGGGTCGTTAGGTTGCGCTTATTTAGGATCGTTATTCTTACTTATTCTCTTAGGGTCACTTTGATTACGCATATGTAGGTTCCTTTTTCATTGTTGTTAGTGCGAGGTTCGCCTAATTCACATCCAGGTTCTTTTTCGATTGTTGGCGTAGGGTAGGGTCCAAAATATTCTAGTCACTAGGTTGTTTGTCTGATTCACATTGAGTTTTGTTAGATTTTATAAATTAAGGACTATAATTTAATTTAATAGAACATTTTGGCAGGAAAATTTTGCTTTTGTCAAGATTTCGATTGTTATTCCGTTACGTCAAATTTAATTTCTTATTCTTTTTAATAGGCAGGTCGAAAAGTATAAATCCTCATTTTAAAATTTCGTGGAAAGGTCGTATAGTTAATTAATTATAAAATAATTATAATAATAAATTATTTAAATCTCGCGTAATTCGGTTATAGAAATAGGAATAAGTAAGTTTTTTTAAAATAAAAATAAATTATAATTTATGAAAAATAGGTAAGGAGGATTTTAATTAGTAGGTAGTAAATAAATAGGTAGGTAACAAATAAGTAGATAGGTAGGTAACATATAAATAAATACGTACGTAACAAATACGTAGTTAACAAATACGTAGTTAACAAATACGTAGATAACAAATACGTAGGTAACAAATAAGGAGGTATATAGGTAACAAATAAGAATGTAGGGAACAAATAAGTAGGTAGGGTAATTAAATAAGTAGGGAGATCACAATAGGTTTTATTGATTAAATATTCTTTATTATTTAATACGGTTATTTAATTAAAACACAGTATTAGATTAATATTTCAGTTTCATCTGTTTATCTAAATTAATTTTTGTCAGGTTTCAAATAATTTATTTCTTAGGTATTTTATAGTTCAGGTTCAATAGGCTGAAAAGAAATAAGAATTTATTAAGTATTGGTATAATGTAGGGTAAATATATTTATTCAATTATAAAATAGGCTGTGAAATTAATTTTTATTAATTAGTATTAATTTCATAATATAATTATAAAATACGGGTATATTTTCGTTATTATCGTAAGCTAAGTGAGATAAGTAGCACAATGGATATATAAGAATAAAATAACGGAATACTTACTATTGCATTTCTGATAAATAATTCTTATTGTATTTTGGGAAAACAGTAGTGTCTGGTTTAGTTACAATTAGTCACTTGCATACGTGAACGGATTTATTCGGATACGATTTAGTTCAAGATTTCTGTTTTAAAACAATATTTAAATAATAATTCACGTAATCAATAATTACAACAAGGAAAATTTGGTTTCGTCAGATTTGACAGTCGAATGTCTAATTTTTATTCTAAATTGTTAAAGAGTTAATGGCGTGTATTTTAAAAGTGGCCAGTAGTAAAAGTGTAGATAAGGCGGGTTATGCATTAATATTTTCATAAATAATATTAATATTTTAGGTTTGTTATGGTGATTACACATTTGTATAAAATAATTATTTAAGGCTTCCTATTCATTAATATCGAGTTATATTTAAAATTTAATAATTATAATTGTAATGTTTTTAAATTTGATAATTTAATGCGATTATGGTATATTTTAGGTAATATTATTTATTTTCTATAGGAATATTGGAAGTGATTAATTTTAGATAAATGATGATGATGATTGGATTATAGATTAATTTACAATAATTAATTTTAATGGTATATTTAATTTCTGTGAGTTTTAACATATAATTTAATATTAGAGTTAGTTTATCGTTATTTTAGTCGGAATGGGAACTGTAAAGGTTTGAAAATGCCAGTAGGTCAAATAATTTTTTTGAGTTAGGTTTGTTATGATTATTTCATATCAATATTTTAGAACATTATTATAATTATTTTAATAGTATTATTTAAAAGAAAATAACAAGAAAAATAAATTAGGTTTAATTTATTAATAAAATGGGGGTTGTAGGGAAAATATTAAAATTTTACATATTAATAAACGGAAAATAAATTTAAATTTAAATGTTAAATAATTTCGTGAATACCTAGCTTTATATTATTGATAAGTTTGATAAGGTGTGAACGCGGTATTTGGATTTCGATCAGGTTTGATCGTGCATAGTTTTCTTTAAATTTCGAATTAAGAAGAGATAATCGGTTGTTTGTTATGGTTGTTCGTGAATATTTGTTTTGTTTTGTCAGATCGTGTATAGTCGTCATAAATGATTTTGATAGATTATAATGGTCTCTATGGTTTTGTCAGTTAGAGTTGACAGTTGTTAGTTGTGTGAACTAGGGAAGTGGTGTAATTTAGGTTGTGTGGTGAATATTTTTAATTACAACGTAATTTTTTACGTGAAGTTAAAGGGAAGTCGAATTTAGTTTTTGTTTTGAAAAGTTTGTCATCGGAAGTATGTTGTTTTGAGTTTGGTTATTTTCTTTGCTTGTTTATTTATTTGGCGGGTTGAGTTTGTTTACATTTTGTGGTTTGGTTTTCGGATTTATTTTTTTTAATTAATTATGATAGTAAATAGTAAGTGAATTATTTCTTTAATTTTAGTAATTATTTTATTTTGCATTTTAAATCATCGGGGATAAGGAACTCTTTTTCGTTGTGGTTTAATTTAATTTTAATATTAAGTATGTATGCTATTGGCGTAAATTATATTGCGTAAATTTTATAAGATTTTGGCGAATTGCAATTTAGCGGGCTATAAGCTAGCGTAGAGTCATAGTATAAGGCATGGTGAAGTTGAAGTTATTACATTTTCGTTTACTTTGAAGTGACTTTGAGAGTTGAAGTGACTTTGACTTTGCAAGCGATGAGTTTTATTTTAGATTAAGAATTAGAATAAGTTATATTTATAAGATTTTGGGTAATTTTGGTAGTGAGGTAGAAGTTATTTTATTTAATGTGAGAATTCAATGGAAATTTATTAGGATAAGGTAACTTTTACTTTGCGAGTTGGTGTGTTTTATTTAGATTTAATTCATTCATTATTTTTGGGTAAATTTATTACAAAGTTAGGTTTGTCTAAGTCATTTCTAAGAAGTTAGTGGGATGTCTTGACAGCGTGCTTCAGAGGTTGAGGAAGTATGAGGATTAAGTTTGGGTTGGTTTGATTGTGTGATTTAGAATAAAGGGTCTTGACTTTTCAATGACAATTGAGGAAATGAAACAAGTTGTTGGCTTTCTACCTTAAACATTTACACTTTTGCACACTAATTGTTGTGGACGTTGGTGTTAGGTAAAGTTTTTGTTTAATTGATAAATTAAACGAAACATGAACAGTTTAAGCTGATGCGCTCACAGTGATTAGATACTCTACCGGCAATGAAGACTAATTGGAGCACACTGCACATTCTCCATGAGTTTATTGGTTATGATTTTGGATCGGGCTTCGGGATGGGTTGATGACCAGGTTGATTTCTATTGTTTTAGCTATTAAAGTGGTTTGATTTTTGCAAAGAGTGTATTGTAGTTGGTTAGAGGAATATACAAGAGGCATTCCTACTTCAAGGACAATACTCGGCCATTAGGGACGACATGACTCACAACCATGTTTCCTTGCATTTTTCAAAGCGACCTTGCGACTGATAATGGTAAGTCAAGGTTAGCAACCGCTAGTTTCGGAATTTGGTTCGGGTGATGATTGATAAACGATTGGTTTAAATATACACTACTACAAATGTTCATTTAAGGGGAAAAGTCAACAATTTTATAGGTTCATCGGTATAGGTCATTTCATTCATTATTATTTTAGTTCATTAATTTGAAAATTTACTTCGAGGTATTTTATGTCTGTGTACTCTGCGTAAATTTTGGGGGTTGGAGCTGTGTCGAGTTAAGCTTACTTGCTCGCACAGACTTAACTTAGGAAAATTAGTGAATGATTTAGTTTTTTTTTCGGTTATTTCGAATTTGTGAATGAGAGATAGGAAAAATTACTTCGGAATCGTGTTAATCTGCGTAATTTTTGGGGGTTGGCTGTGACGAGTCAGGTTTCGCGCCTCGTACAGATTCACAAATTCTTCTATTTTTAGTTTAGGTTACGATTATTTATTACCTTCTTTATAAAAGAAGAAAATATTCCTTAATTTCTTTTTAAAGTTCGCGTTTCGAATAGATTAGACTTTTGTTTAGAAACGTCGCGAGGACTTAAATAGGCAGGTAATGTCAAATCGTGGTCATTCAGGAATAATTGTTTGTTTAGATAATATCTAATATACCTATTAAACATTTTAACTATAAA
Organism: Polylopha cassiicola; assembly: GCA_038024825.1. NCBI lineage: Eukaryota > Metazoa > Arthropoda > Insecta > Lepidoptera > Tortricidae > Polylopha > Polylopha cassiicola. Next base: position 8,727,905 of record CP149059.1, read on the forward strand.
ATGTTAGTCAAGAAGTATTCGCATAGTCCGCGGAAGTCGCGTGCGTGTTATTTTATTACAGATACTTTTAGGATTTGGATTTAATAACAAGGATACAAACAAGGATCAGGCAAAGGCAGGAGCAAGCCGAGACTGTTTGATATCTGCCCGTTGGGGGCTAATTTAACGATGGTAGATCGTTTATACGTCGCATAAGGAATCGGTGAGCTCGTTCCTTAATTTAACTATGTAATCAACTTAAGATCAAAGTTCGATTTCTAGTTTTAGAGGGATTTAGCATTCGTTGAGAGAAACGAATACTTTAGGATAATAGAAGCTAGGCAGGGCTCTAAATGTTTTAGGCAGGTTTATCATCACATCCTTCCATTATTTGTTTTGCAATCATGAGCATCTGCGATAGCTATCCTAATTATTAACTGAATGAAGTAGTTAGATTGGATACTTTTATTTGCTGAACATCTTCATATTTTCATACGTATTCAATCGGTGCTCCTCTTGTCCATTTGCCAGGACGGTTAGGATACTTATATTGACTGACTAAGACCTTAAATTTAGTTGTCCTCGTGGATGCTAGCGTGGGAGTCTGACCTATCTCTGGACGAAGACTACAGGTTGCCTGAGGTTGACTTGGGCAGGGAGATAGCAATCTCTCAGAGCGGATGGCTGGGGCTCTACCTTTACGCAATAAATGTATTTCATATCCATTATTACATTATCAGTGTTCTTAGTTAGGTTAAGTTAGTTATTACTTAGAATATGACCCTAACGTCTTCCACTAAAAGAGTCTGGGTTATCTGCGATACACAACGGAAACGGGTTCTAAATAATATTACTAGACGATTCGGCTGGCCATTAGAATTAAGTAGAAATAAGTAGGAATAGGTAGGAATAAGTAGGAATGAGTAGGTTTAGGTAGGTAGGATAGTTTATTACATAGCTTACTTAGGTTACATAGGTAGGGGTCGTTACACCAGAATACAAATAAAATGAAATTATTTAAATTATGTCTAACGTGTATTAAAAAACAGATAGTTTTAAACAAAAGGGCTTGCAGCAAATTGTTTACAAGATGCACAGAGTGTTCCATATTTAGAAATTAGAACATGAATGTAAAAACATAGGTAACACTTTACCTCTGCTTGCACATTACTCCGTGAGCCTTACCCCAATAAGAATAAGGTCGAGAATTGTTCGTGTCAATGTTTATTTTAAAATGTTACGCAAAGTCCTCGTTGCACAGATTCAAGGAAACATTATCTTGTGGTTATTTATTAACCGACAGTTAACCCGAACTGTGGGTTTACGTTTCGTGCATTTGTTTATATTTTGTGTCTTCGCTGTTCTATTTTAATCATAATTTGTTACGTCATGTTTTACACGGAATATTTACTTGTCATAAAGTACTTATCGTTTTGTTTTTTCTTATTCGGAATGTTAGAGTTAAAATATGCCTTTTGTTTCATTAATATATAATTAACTAGTGGTCCCGGCAGACTTCGTCCCGCCCGCAATGTCGATTTGACAGTTGTCATTGTTACGTTTTGTTATACTATTTTTAACATCTCAGCTTAATATTTTTTTCTTTTTTTTTTTACTGGAACGTGATAAAAAGTATCCTATGTCCTTTTTCTGGCTCCGAGCTACCTCCCCGCCAATTTTCAGCCAAATCAGTTCAGCCGTTCTTGAGTTATAAACGGGGTAACTAACACAACTTTCTTTTATATATATAGATTACTGGTGGTCCCGGCAGACTTCGTCCCGCCCGGCAATGTCGATTTGACAGTTGTCATTGTCGCGTTTTGTTATACTATTTTTAACAAATCAGCTTAATATTTTTTTCTTTTTTTTGTACTGGAACGTGATAAAAAGTATCCTATGTCCTTTTCCTGGCTCCGAGCTACCTCCCCGCCAATTTTCAGCCAAATCAGTTCAGCCGTTCTCGAGTTATAAACGGGGTAACTAACACAACTTTCTTTTATATATATAGATATCGTACGCCTAGATCTAAAGGGAGCTCAAAAAACTTTTTTTTTTCAGAGGAGGCGAAAATTGATTCATTTAATATTTTTTCCATATTGTTTACTCAGGGAGTTTTCTGTAAAGAAGAGTTAGCTTATGTCTGTTTTATCGGTTGGTAGGTTTTGCTCTAAGGAATTCGATGGTGTGCATAAATCAAATCTTCAGTTTTTTGAGTTAACAGTTTTTAGATCTAGGTGTGTGATATATTTACTTGTACTTTTTTTGTATATAAGTAAACGTATAAAACCATCATTTGTACTTACTATACAAATGATTGGTTTTATATTCAACTTTCTATAAATGACAATTTTCTTACAATGAATAAAGTATCTATGTAAGTAGTAGATAAGTATAGATTTTATTTGAAAAGGGATAATTTCAATTAGTCCCAAAACACAATAGTAAAATCGTAATAATACAAATTTTGTATTTCATAAAGTTAAAATTGCCTTTTATTAATTCAACGTAGTGATAACTTTAAATTATGTAATTTTTAATTAGTTCTGTCTGTATGCCTTTGTGTAATATTAAAATAATTGCATGTTATGAATAATTAATACATTCGATCAATTTTGCCGAGGGAATTTCATAAAGCCACATAATAACTTAATATATTACCAAATAACAATATTTAACGTAAATTTTGTTGTCAAACAAAATAGTACATTACGCACCAAGGCCAGTAAAATAAAAAATGTCTCAGATCACATGTAATTGTCGTCCGAGGCGAAGCCGAGGTTGACAAAAATGTGATCTGAGGCTTATTTATTTTACTGGCCGAGGTCAGTATACTATTTTTCTGTTCAACGAAGCCAGAAAGCGGCAATTTCATTTAGCGCAGCGGCCACAAACTTGGCGCTTTCTGGCCGGAGAGCAGAAAAATAATTTACGCTATAGTTTTATTGTTAGACTATCTTCAGCTCAGTCGTGCTACGAATATGGGAATTGTAAAGCTTTTAAAATACGCAAGTTAAATCCTTTTATGGTTTCATTCCAATGTGTAATAACCGCGATAGCATCAGAAATTAGTAAGTTTTAATTAGATCACACATCTTTCGGTCTTTGTATCAAAGAAATTAATTTTATGCGGGTGAATCCGTTTGTAAATACTTGTGCAAAACTTTGTAAGAACCCTTACTTGTATAATTTGAATTTGCATATTATATTATACCTATAGATTTTAGGCTGATATTTCGAGAAACTTTGCTGTTTGCATATTCGTATCTAACTTAGTGGAAGATAGTCAAACACTAAGAAAATTCTATAGGTAGGTACCTATATTATTAGGTACCTAATGCAAAAATATCACATTTCAATTGCAAACTACCTTACGCTAGTATGTTACTTATTTGTGTACTTTTGTTCTCGGAAAGTCAGCATACAATGAATATAAATATACCTAAGTACCTATACCTAAGTCGAGCATAATTGAGCGATTTTTTTTAAACTGACCAAACAAAAAGTTCCGTTCACCTAGCATAATAATATAAAAATGAAAAGGAAAAAAAGTATTTCGTTGCCAATAGAATAAAAAGCTATAAGGTAACAACTGTAAGCAATAATTCTGACATGTAAAAATAAGTTAGTCAAGTTTGTGAAAATAAGTAATTTAAACAGTACAATTTATAATTAAGATCCTAAAATAAATCAATGTAAGAAAATAGTAGCCCATACTTAAGTAGTTCATAGTCAACAAACGGTAGAAAGATCAAACAATGCCGACAGAGATAAGAGATTGAAAGCATGCGTACACGCACACACGCACACGCGACGCAATCAAAGCCAATGTATTTTGGAATGTATAAATCGTCATCATCTATTAGATCGGTTGAAATTCTTGACACCAAGGGCATGCATTCCATATAGGCATAATGGTATAAATGTATGTGTGCCTACCCTGACGTAGTACATGCCCGATTCTCACTGCACGCGCCTGGATTGCACATTGGAATGAAAGAATTATAACAGACTTTAGGGTTAGTCTGTTGTCAGTTCAGTCGTGCTACGATTATGGAAACTGTAAAGGTTCCGAAACGACATCAAATCGAGTTGAATTCGTTAATAGTTGTTTCATTCCAATATGTAATAACCGCGAAGGCATCACAAATCATTACAATAGATTAAATTCACTTATTTCTCAAAATTCATACTATATTAATATTACATTATTATAATGCGCTAGTTAAATCCGTTTATAGTTGTTTTATTCCAATGTCTCAAGCAGGCGCCTGCAGTGAGGGTCGGGCAAGTAATACGTCAGGGTAGGCACTCCAGGGTAAGCATTAGAAATTATTACAATAGACTAGATTAGATTAATTTATTTCTCTAATTTCATACAATATAATTACGAGTTAAATCCATTATAGGTCCATTCCAAAGTGCAACAACGGCGAAATCAAAAGTTAGGTATTAAATATTACCTACGTAAATATAATTATGCATTCCTATTCACAGTTCAAAGGAAACACTTCCGTTTGCCAAAACAAAACCCGATCGGCATTTTCAAAGCCACAAACTTCCAATAAATCACCGAAGCCTACCAGAGTTAGTTCCCCGCATCCATTGCATTACCGGACCTATTAGTATGCAAAAACCGTACATTTGTCGCTTAGTAACGCGCCGTTCTAACCATTTGGAAATACTTTGATATTTTTTGGTTTTTAGGGAAAAATGTTGACTACATCTTTAGCATAAGACTATTGTCGGCTCAGTCGTGCGATTATGGAAACTGTAAAGGTTTATAGTTGTTTCATTTCAATTGACTACATCTGTCTTTAATGACCCATTGATCGCTAAAAACTTATTAAAATCACTTAATTGGTTTATGTTTAAAAAAATAACTAAACTAATCATTTGTGCCCAAAAGGTAAACTTATTGCTGAAACTTTGCTATCCGTCTGTCCGACTATCACCAGGTTTTATCCGAACAATAATAGACCAATAAACCAGTTGAAATTTTCACTAACGATGTATTTCTATTCCCGCTATAACAACAAAAACAAAAAATAAACACAATAAAATAAATATTTAAAGTGGCTCCCATACATAATTTTGTGTACCAGAGGCGTGCATTCCATGTAGGCACAATGTCATATAAATTGAGTGCCTAGCGCAGCACGGCACGCACCTGCTATACTGGACTGAACACCTAGAAATGCAAACTGCATCCAATCCAACTAAGGACGTACCTTGTTCAAATTATACACAATACACGGAGTGCAACGGCACGTTATCTCGAGATAGCTTAGTTTACATAGGAATTGAGTATTATACCTGCCTCTTGTCTAAGACTAAGTGCTAGTTTTAAATTGTTATGATAATTTAGCTGAACCTAAACAACAATAAATGTGTGGTAACGTTAAGTTTATCATAGTGTCTGTAATGTTGTTATAAATTAAATAAGTATTAAATAAGATAAATACCTCTAAAAATTTTACACTATTTCATGTAGTCCCAAATCTTAAATAAACAATAGACAATGGATAAACATACGAAAATAGGGCATCCATGATTAAGGTATAAAAGTGTCCATCACACTGATAACGCTAGCAGGATTCGAACCTGCAACCTTCGGACTCTTAGTCAGAGTTTTGTATTATTATGTGAAAATTACTGTACTTACTTACTGATAATATATAACTTTTCTAAGTTATATAGTGACGGCCGGTCTAGTGGTCAGAGGCCCTGACTACGAAGCCGGAGGTTGCGGGTTCGAATCCCGCTAGGGGCAGATGTTAATGTGATGAGCACTGGCATCTGTACCTGAGTCTTGGATGTCTTATATGTATCTATGTATATTTATCCGTTGTCTAGTATCCATAACACAAGCTTTGCTTAAGAGGATTGTGAACCTGTTAATTTTCATACAAAAGGCGATAACGTTTTACACCCAGTAAATATAGTTAGATTTTTATAATTTTTGGATATGTTGTAGATATAATGAGAAACTACGTCTGTACGTTTTGATTTTTAAGAAATATTGCTTACGCTAAAATTTATTAGCATCTAAAAATCTATATATAGATGCTAATATGCTAATAAATTTTAGCGTAAGCAATATTTCTTAAAAATCAAAACGTACAGACGTTCACAATCCTCTTAAAATGGGACTAGATAATTGGTGTGAATTGTCCAAAGATATTTATTATTTATTATTATTATTATCTAACGTAAGAAAAATATTCATTTCAATTTAAACTCTTATAACGTGATACTTTATCAGCTTCCGTAGTTGATATATTTGGTTCCTCAAACTTTATCCTAGGTTATACCTATAAATTGAAGTAATACAACGATGTATTATAATAATATGAGTTCTTATATGGAATGAAACAACTATAACAAAATTAACTTGCGTACCTATTCTATTTTATTTTTTGTTGTTTTGAAAACTGACTATTTTGTGTTAGACTTCCGTCAAATCAGCCGGCTACGAATATAGGAACTGTAAAGTTTTCCAAACGCTAGCATATTAAATAAAACATGCAAGCTTTGTTAAAGTTTTTTAACTATCCAATGTGTAATAACAGTAAAAGTACAAATTGCCCAACGGTCAGTTTTCGTTTTCTCATTTCATGTCTATACACTTTTGAATTCGTTCTGTACCTTCACTATTATCAATTGGGTCTTGTCTCCAAGACAGTGGAATAACACAAAGTCCGAAATATTCGTCAAATGGTATTAAGAATGCAAGCAACTGAGAGGGTATAATCCCGGACAGCGCAATGCGGAAGCTTAGGAGAGACCCTCCTAGGCAAAAGCTTACTACGACACCTAGGCTGTAGGTGTGGACACAGCTTTTGTATCTACAGCTGGTCATAATACAATTGTAGCGTCTAGCTGTCCAGTCGAATAGGACTTTAGAATTCCAGTTATGGTTTCTCATGCAAAAGATACTGGTCAAATCGAGCTAAGCGGAACGTCAAAGCAAAAAGTGACCTGTAAAATAATATTTAAGTTTGTTATTATAACATAACTAGCGGTCCCGGCAGACGTTATCCTGCCCGAGAAGGTGCTACATTATGGCCTTTCCGCTACATTTCTCCTATATTTTAATAGTTATTCTGATATTCAGAGAGATTCGAAAAATTGAAGATCAGTAAAATTGGTACTGTTATAAATTGTGTAACTAACTTGACTTTGTGATATATATGTGTGTATACACACATACCTATATATAACAATTTAGTTACACATTAAGTTATGTTATACACAAGTTAGTTATGTTATACTATTAGTAAGATTTTAATTAACAAACAAAAGCTTCCTTTGGTTGATCTATCAAAACATTGTAGATCGTTTGTGTATACGTTATGGTAAAAATATGGCATGAACCATTCAAATACTTAATAACTGATTACAAGGTCTCTCAAATAAATTGTTAAGTATATTTTGCTATCCTTTATCACTTCATCACAAAAATATAAATATCTTTGGACAATTCACACCAATTGATCTAGTCCCAAATTAAGCTTTGCTTGGCTACTAGACAATGCATAAATATACATAAATACATATAGACATACAATACTCAAGTACAGATGCCAATGCTCATCACATTGACATCTGCCCCTAGCGGGATTCGAACCCGCAACTTCCGGTTTCGTAGTCAGGGGCTTTGACCACTACACCAACAAGCCGAAAATCTGTTCTGTTAATACCATTAAAATGGTTAAATCATGGACATAAAACGTCTATCAGCAATTTTGTTCCAATAATGATTTGCCACGCTTTATAACGAGTCTAATTTTCAAATTAGGGTACTAGAGTTAAACATTTTCATTTAATTGAACCATAAAATTTTCCACTTAAGCCCAATTAGGTTTATGACCCCGACTATCGTTAAACCTAAAAACCCTGTTAATGCCTGACCTAAAAGTTTTAGCATTGCTATTGCCAAAAGTCACGTCAAACGAATGTTAAAATACTATTTTCCAATAGAATTGAAAGCTTTTCGTTTAATTGATGAGACTAGGTCAAGTAATAAAAGTGACCATTAATCTAAACACATTCGTTTGTAGTCAACCTAATTCTTTTCTATGGTCTCTTTTATTAAAAAAAACATGCTCCAAAAGCTAGAATTAAGGGTCCTTGTTAATTCATTTCTATATTTAATAATAAAGTCAAGTAAAACGCCCTTTGCAATTTATAAAGCAAATAAAGATATCAAGTTTAATTACTGTCTAAAAGGCTCACAGATATTTGTCAAATGTTGAATTCTGCAGACCTTTAATGGCATACTTACGTTAGTGTACACACATACATCTACTTATATCTTTATTAGTGAAATACACAGTAAAAAAACTCGGTAGTATGATCTGGCATTTCATGCTTACTACTTTGGCCAATTTCACTACGTCTGATTTCATAGATGTAACTAAATTTCAATGTTTTTTCGGTCTATTGTTCTTGCATTGCGGTTCCAATGCAAAAAAATGCTTCCAATATCAGTCGCTCCGAGTTCTGCCACAATCTTGTTAGAACTGACAAAAACATTTCAGTCAGAGCACTTCAGTTTAGAAATCTGGCATTGATTGCACCCGAGTCGCAAACACAATGTTCTGGTTTGTGGCAAGCGCGTAGTGTCAGGGTAGGCATGTCATTGTGCCTACATGAATTGCACGCCCTTGTTTTGTGGTATGAAGCAATATGTACAGGGTAAAAAAATAACCTAATGCCTATTGATAAAAAATATACTTTGGTCAGTATTGTTGTTGTTTTTTAGGCAGCCTATGACAAAAAATATTTAATACTATAATAAATTCCTCCCTATTTTTAAATTTTATGAAGTGGTGTAAAAAAAGCATTTTATTTTGCAATGAAAACGAGATACATAAATTTTATGTTCGTTTTTGTCGTATAATTGTCATAAAATATTTTTTTTATTTAAACTATTACTTCTGACCTGAGCCTTCGCGGTTATTACACAACTCGGATTTAACACGCGTATTTTATTTTATCTGTTGACGTTTTGAAAACTTTACAGCTCCTATATTCGTAGCACGACTAAGCTTACGATACACGACGATAGGTTTAGCGACAATTTAGCGTTAGACAATCGTCAGCTAAATCTAACATAAAAATTTAGATACTTAGCAAAATTCCTTATTTCTAATACTATAAGTCGCTATTATAGATTACTATCTATCTATCATAGCCTGTACCTATTCCCTCCAGTCATCACTATAAAATCTTTTGAAAATACTATCGTCATAAAATATGGTTGCAGGTGTAAAATTAGTTTAACCATTCATCTTCCAACATCGAACGGTGATAAATGGTGCCGTGTCGACAATTCATCTTTACTAAGTAGCACCTCGCTCTGAAAGTAATACATTTTCAAGCAATCTTATTGTATGTAATGTGGCAGCACCGTTAAACAGGCGCGTGCAGAGAGAGTCATGTCAGGGTAGGCACTCTATATATTTATAACATTGTGCCTATATGGAATGCACGCCCTTGCTGGTATGTGATATGTTAGGTATAAAGTTTTAATCACTGTTTATTAATTATCAGCGATAGGTACTTTACTGTATCTACCTATTACTAGATCCAGCAAACTACGTAGTTTTGAGAATTTTTAATTAAAAATATCAAACGTGCAAAAATTTATGAATATGATAAGAATTAATGAATGTGTGACGTGACACACATAATATTTGAACTTCAAAATTTTGGTCTTCTCTTATGTACCTACAAGTGTTTTTATAATAACTTTGACCGACTATTTCATAGTAAGTATACTTAAATAATACAATCTTTTATTGATTGTTTTATTAGGTAAGTAACTAGGTAACATTGAAAATATCGTTTTAAAAGGATAAAAATATAACAAAAATAAAGCAATATTAAACAAGGAGATTTGCTGATAACTTATTATTATAGTACACTTTTATACAATTGTAACTGAAACACATTTTCGTATCATTTCAGCATCGCAGGTGAGCTACAAAACTATATTTCTATTCCAAAGTACGATATATTTCACACGTTATAGGTAATGTGTCTTGGAGCCAAATTGGATATTGGCTTTCAGTTTCGGAGACAGGTTTGTCAGATATTTTTATTAAAATTCCAACCCTTTTCTCTAAGTTATGAAATTTACAGAAAACGAGTGTATAATCCAGGCACGTATACTGGGTGTCGCACGTCAGGGTAGGCACTCTACATTACTGACATTGTGCCTCTATGGAATGCACGCCCTTGGTATACCTAATCAATTGATTATTGTTGTTTCGGTGTACAATTTAAAAATGTTTTTTTATTAGGACTAATTAAATTTTCCGTTTCGTCAAATACCTAATAAATGTTGTTTTTATCGTGTTTTTTTTTAAACGTGACAGAGTGGACCTTTACAGCGGAGACTACATAACAATTAATATATATAATATAACCACGCGAAGCCGGGGCGGTCGCTAGTACTATAATAATCCATTCATTAAAATCCAATAGTGCGTAATGAAATCACGTTAATACTTAAATTATCACAATATTAGAACCAACAGTGGAATGAAAATATTATTTTATATTTTTCATTAATTTCAATAAATTTGAAGTGTTTATTTAAGTCCCAAACGTCTATTCATAGACGTAGAAAATAATTTAACTTTACCGAGAAATTTGAAAAACTTATTACCAGAAGTTTGATGAATTCTGGAGTGGTTAGCAGGAGAACAAGTTTCTGGAGCTTTATTTTTTTTAGTTTTTTTTTATTATAAAACCTTTCACATGAATCAAATTAAATTTATTATAACTAGCGACCCGTCCCGGCTTTACACGGGTGATATAAACCTTTCTCTTGAATCACTCTATCTATTAGAAAAAACGCTTCAAAATCCGTTGTGTCGTTTTGAAGATTTAAGCATAATCCTTACTATCCCTACTAATATTATAAATGCGAAAGTAACTCTGTCTGTCTGTCTGTTACGCTTTCACGCTAAAACTAATGGACCGATTTAAATGAAATTTGGTACAAAGAAAGTCTGGAGCCTGAGAAAGGACATAGGCTACTTTTTAACCGACTGCAAAAAAGGAGGAGTTCCACGCGGACGAAGTCGCGGGCAGAAGCTAGTTATAATATAAAGACGGACAGACAGCGACAGCGACTTTGTTTTATAATAATAATATGTAGTGTTAATGCTTTCATTGTTATTACACATGTAAATAACACAGTTGTAACTGTAAAGTTTTTTAAAAGCCAGCACGAAATTTAATAGATCTTCCTTACATGATTTAATAATCCATTATAACGGTCCCTTTTATTATTAAAATGTATCAATTAAAAATCGATCGATATGATTGATCACCATTGTTAGCGAACCTCTTCGCATTACTTTTTTTTATTGTTTGTTTATGGTTTTTATTATTGTTTATTATGCCTATTTAGAATTTGTTTTTGTCTCAGTTAACAAATAAAACTCAAAATGAAAGGCTGTTTTTTCTTGTTAGTCTAAGCTTTATTTAATTAAATATAATGATATTTGAAGACAAAGGTAGGCTTTCGGTCTCGTTTTTCTAAGCTTTTTCAGGACAAATATCGTTATGTATTATTTATACGAAATAATTAATGTTTATAAGACTTTTCGACAATGTTGCAAGGCAACATCTTTAAAAAAATATAATATATAAATATGTTAGCTTCTAGAAAAATCTTTTGTGTTTTTTTTCATACAAAAGTAGTGACCTCAAGGTACCTTTGTAGGCAGTTACTATTAGGTACCTAATTATCATAAATGTGAAAGTAACTATGTCTGCCGTAATAATTCCTGATACTATCACGGTTATTACACATTGGAAAAAGAAATTATAACGGATTTAACGTTAAGGTACAACTTATATCATACAGGGGGTGAAGTTTTCTATGATAGTGCGATAATTGATGCATTATATACGCTATAAGTAGGTACTGTTAAAAATTAACATAAGATGAAACTGTACTCTCTGTACTTTCTGATGCCTTTGCGGTTATTATACATTGGAATTAAACAACTTTAAACGTATATAACTCGCATATTTCATTTTATTGGCTGACGTTTCGGAGCATTTACAGATTCCATAATCATAGCAGAATTGAGTCTTATGCTACTATCATTTATTATATAAATTGTGTTTATTACAAGCGTTACAGGAAAAAGATGGATTGAATAGGCTCCTAAGCGACTAGACCGATTTAGAAAAAATATTTCATTGTTGGGAAAGCTACACTATTCCCAAGTGTTATAGGCTAAAAAAAAGAGTTTCGGGCGAAGCCGGGGCGGGCCGCTAGTTCTACGTATGAGGCACGGGTAGAGTTGGCAGTCTTTTATTAAGAACACACTCGTTCTCCTCTTTAAATTTGGCTTAAACTGATACATTAAGTGACATGCAAGTGGCACTTTAAAGACCTTTTTAGTGTCAACAACGCTATAAAAATCTGTCTAAGTTGTTAAACTATTTCGTCACGTTGGTTATTTCGCAATCTGTTTACGATGTAAGAAGAAGTGTTTTCATGGTGCGTGTGTTTAAAATAAACAGCGAGAACTTTTAAATAGAGATACGTAAGTAGTGGTTTATTTAGCAAAAATTGGCTTTGGTTAAGCTCAAAATGGATCACAAATTTCACAGGTCAGACACTATTTGGTCATTCTGAAGAAAAGGCATAATCAAGCTGAACTCCATCATCATTTTGAATTTTAGACTTATGGCTACAATTATAATAAAACATGGAATATTGTGTAAAAATGGTATGGGTCTGTGTTGTTCTTCAACAAATATCCCAGGTAGATTTGAAGTTAAAAATAATTTGAGATTTCTCAAATACGGAGTTTAGGATTAATATGACAGAGCTAAGAAAACCTAAAGGAATTTGTCAGAAAAAAAATAAAACGTTAAAAATCGAGAAATTACTTTTAAAGTCGGACTTAATGCCTAACGGCATTTTCTACCAGACAACCTTTTAAGTAAACAGAGAGCATGTGTAGGCGCATAATAATTTTATATTGTATTAAAATAGGAAGATATTACACTACATAAATAAATACATAAATAATAATTACTCTTTACTTAATAGTAAGTACCTACTGTACCAAGGACTTAATTGGACATTGATAAAAGGGTTCTTACTAAAAAAAAGCAATTGTTATCGGTGTTTTGGTTTGTAGTTAAAAGGAATAGTAATTAAATTTTAACGTCTGAAAAATTTTCTTCCAACATTTTTAGGTTAAGTCGCAGACTTGTATTTCTTACGTTTTAATTAAAAACCTGAATTGTTGAATAGCCTTTATATTAGAGGAAAAGTTAAATGAGTTTTTGATACTATAATTAAATAGAAAAAGGTAACTTTATAAGGTACCTTTTTCATTTGATTGTCTTTATTTACCTTTAGTTTGTATATATAACTAGATACTGATTTTGATATGTTATAATTATTTTATATAGCTTATGCCCGCGACTTCGCCCGCGTGTAACTTTTTTGCAGTCGGTTAAAAAGTAGCCTATGTTCTTTCTCAGGCTCCAGACCTTCTTTGTACCAAATTTCTGTAATTTTAGCGTGAAAGCGTAACGACAGACAGATAGATAGACAGAGTTACTTTCGCATTTATAATAATAATATTATATAGGTATAGTAGGGATGTTCTTTGTTATTTACTTACTTACACAATGAGGGCTACCGCGTGTCAGAAATCCGCTAGATGCGCTAGTGTAGAATGAGGTCTAGCTGTCATGTTCAACCAATCACAGGCCAGTAGCTTGCCTCTCATTGGTGGAACATGACAGCTAGACCTCATTCTACACTAGCGCATCTAGCGGATTTCTGACACGCGGTAGCCCTCATTGTCTTCTTTCACTTGTATTGAATGACGTTATTTATTTATGACCTTTCATCCGCTTTCCACTGTGATAAAATGCGTAATAATATTTTTAATGCAACCGTTCAGTTTTCATTGCAACGAGTGCAGGAATTTTAATTAAAAACGCCAGTTGTTAAAAATGGCGCATTTTCATTGTGGTGCATTTTAATTTATGGATGCAATTGCACTTATTATTAATGTTATTTTAAGACCTGATAACATATTAGTCGAAGCTTTGGCTTCACAAGCTGTAGTTAGTACAGTTCCTTTATCAGTTATTTTTTATTCACTTACGTTTCGGTTTATTTATAAAGATTTCATATCACGGGCGTGCATTTCATTTAGGCACAATTTTACTAATGCCTACCTTATGCCAATTGGATACTATTCAATGCACGCACCTGTCTCACATATTTATGTGTGTGTAGCCGCTTAGCCACCTTTTAAAAAGCTGTTTTTAACGAAAATTCGTTTATACAAAGGTTCTTAATGTAAAATCAGCTCGCGCTTAAGAAATACACGGTTGCGTTTATATTAAGCAGCAGACAATATTCAGGACACTTTATATTAAGCGATGAGCGGGGAGCGGTAAGCGCGGAGCGGTAAGCGCGGAGCGGTAAGCGGCGAGCGGTGAACGGCGATCGACAAACTCTTGTCTGTGGTCACACCTAAATAGGTCTGACAATGATTTCAAAAACCTTAACTAAAAATAGCAATAAGTAGCTATAACAATTCTTTATGTACGGCTGGATCGCTTTGGCTAAATTCTGTTTTCCATGGAAGGTCTATACGGTGAGAAAATTTGGAAAAAACTCTAATGAATAAATACATATTTACATACTAAGTAATTGTCATTGCGAGTGGTTAAAAGGCTTAAGAATCTCCTGCTAGGAGTCTCGCCACCCATCCGGTTTTGCAGTGAAGGCCCATTAGCTGGCCAACTGCGCTTCAGTATTCAGTTCGAAAAAAAAAAGCGAGTGGTTTTTTTAACCAAAAGACATAAAATAACGAAAAAAAAAATACAAATAAAGAGAGATAAGAACTATCAGGCCAGATTCCTAGATGCAAAATGCACCCATATTCGTTTAACATGAACACTGCAAGCTCTTCACTCAAGCCTGTTTCGTTACATTTGTAATTTGATGTTTGATCGAATCCCACGTACCTATGGGATTTTTCCTAACTGAATTAATCAGGCTAAACACACATTACGAATTTGTTGACTCACAGTCTATCGCTAAGAGCGTAAAAGTAGGTTTACGTAATTTCACCTTTAATCGTGAAAAAAATCATGTGTTTTGCGCTTAGGTACCTACTTATATGGTACGTACATAAAAAGCTTTACTCGATACGCGTCCAACACACACCTATATATTTTTCTGTGAGGTACCTACATTACGTATCGTACAAAAAATATATTTTTCTGTCCTCCGGCCAAAAAGCGCCATCTTTCTGGCCGCTGCGCTAAATGAAATTGCCGCTTTCTGGCTTCGTCGAACAGAAAAATAGTATACTGACCTCGACCAGTAAAATAGGCCTAGGTGCGTAATGTACCTACTATTTAAACAAGAATACGATAAGTAAGTATATTACTTAATTGGAATTAAAGAACTATCGGATTTAACTCGTATTTTATTTTAATTACTGACGTTTCGAACACTTCCCCTATATAATATTATAGTCTAACGGTAAAGTGCTAAGTACGAAAATGGGAAATGAAAAAAAAAAAAAACTTACTTAAGTAAGTAAAGTTCAATAAAACACGCGAGTTAAATCCGTTAGGTATATTTGTTTCATTAGAATGTATTATAACCGAAAAGGTATCAGAAATTAATATAAATGTTAATTACCTACTTGCACATTTAAAGTGTAAAGTTTTCTTCAAGTCAATCGCTACTTTCTTATAGATCTAATCACACTAAATACTAAGCTTAGTGTGAATGAGTAGGTCAAATTTACAATAAAATTGTGATATTGTCAAATATGGAGTAAAAACAAAAATTCCAAATAGTAAAAACTATTTCTTATCAACGAATAACGGATTGACCTAAAGGGCAACTGATATCGACCGTACAGTAGTAATAAGTCAATAGAATGGTTGTTCTTATAAATACATACAGACAGCATGTCGAATGATAACATTATTATGAGATGAAGAAATGGTCGATTACTCTAGACAACGAAGACAATGACCTTTTGACAAAAAAAATGGTCGCCTTATTTTACATTTATTAAATACTATATGCCCGCCCCGGCTTCGCACGGAACATTTTTTTTATAGCCTATATCACTCGGGAAAAGTGTAGATTCCCAACAGTGAAATATTTTTTGAAATCGGTCCAGCCGTTCTGGAGCCTATTCAATCAAAACAAACAAACCTTTCCTCTTTATAATATTAAGTATAGAAATCCAAGTATAGGGTAATTTACAAATTTTGCGCAGACTTGTCTCATAACAATTTTTGATTTTTATTTTTTGTAGCGTCAAGGTTCTTACAGATTTTACATCATAGTGCATAGTATCAGCATCCATTCATATCTAGATATCTAGTATTTTTTTTTCTCTCTTTTTTAACATAAAGTTTATTAGGTACTACTCTGTTACCAGAGATAACCACAATGTTACTTTTAAAAAATGAGGGCCACCGCGTGTCAGAAATCCGCTAGATACGCTAGTGTAGAATGAGGTCCAGCTGTCATGTTCCACCAATCACAGGCCAGTAGCTTGCCTCTCATTGGTGGAACATGACAGCTGGACCTCATTCTACACTAGCGCATCTAGCGGATTTCTGACACGCGGTGGCCCTCATTGGGAAAGGTTAATACTCAATGTTTTTTTTATGGATGTTTATGATAAAGGTATATAATAATATTAGGTATAGATGTTTTAAATTGTGTAGATGTTGACAAAAATGAATATTAAATTAACTATCTGCGTTAAATTTTGAAATGATCCAATAACCTCAATAATATCAAAATAACAAAGGATTGAAAACGAAGTTAAGGCGATTAATGATAATTAAAAATTATCGAGGTAATCCTGTGATTAATTAAATAAGGTAAAATATATAATAATGATTTTTGTACCGTAGAAAATTATATTTATTTGAACCCACTTCTATTCCTTAGACATTCGACTATTGCAGTATGTATATCGCAAAGTGTTTGTGCTTGACTATTTTTTTTAACTTAACAATAAGTATATAATATATTTAAATGCCCAACTACTGACAGACCTATATGTAGGTATGCTTAAATGTTTAAAACTACGCAACGGATTTTGAAGCGGTTTCTATAATAGTTACAATCATTCTAGACGAAAGTTTACAGCACTCGTGCGAAGCCGGGGCGGGTCGCTAGTGTATTGAGATTCGTTGCTTAATCATTTCATGTAAAATATTTTTATCGTCATAATATACTTTCGATGATCAATCATTGGTCCATTATGTGGGGTGCGTTAAAAGTGCATTGTTTTTGTTCAAGCGTTAAATTAATGATGTTATCGGTCAAATTCTCATAATAATTTTGAGCTGAAAAATTTGGAGTGATGTCACGTAGGTACATAACTTTAAAATTTTCTTACAGTTTTCAAAAATACCTATATTTTCACATAGGTACTTAAGTAACTTTAAGAAAGAAACATTTTTGTCGTTTACAGCGCTAAAAAAAGTATTTTTTTAACGACAACATTGTGACAAAGTTTTCTGTTGCTGTTAGCTTTTAAGAGTGAAAATGAGATAAAAATCTCAGCACGTCATACTTATAAGTACAAATTAATCTTAATTCAAACTTATTCAAGACTTACCGCAACTAAGTAATCCCACACAGTCACTCACAAAACAGCACTACAGTCTATTTATATTCTGTATTTTATTGTTCATTGTCTGTATTTTAAAGAACACTTGTTCAAATTTTCGACTTCCGAAATTCTGAGAATAAGAGACGTCTGTACTCACGTACCCGGCTTTTGTCGAATGGTGGATTTCCCGCCACTATGTAAACTTTATAATCGAACTAAATTATAAACACGCCTATTTAGAACCTTCTGTATGAGAAAAGAGCCTCTGTGATTTGGCCGGGTTATAACAGTTTCATTCAGTAGATGGTGTTAAGCTGCGGATTTTAGAAGTCTTCGTGATTGCGATGCGCAGGGTGAATGTTTTGGTTTTTAATTTGGTAGGGTTGCAGTGTAGTAAAATGGTCTTTTATAGTTCCTTCATTCCGTATTTCATTGCAGACCCTGACAATACAATTTTCACAAAAATACACAAAAAAACATTAGGTACTTTAATTACAATCGAAATCATTTAGTTTTCATAAGATAGTAATCCAAGTTTGAAATCCCATTTCTGTTTTCTAATTACAGCGCCATCTTTCGAATACTCTATTAACTATCTAGTCAACATTGTCTTATAGAATAAGGTTTCATTATAACAAACTTGAGATTAACGTGTTTACGTCCAATACGCTAGATGGCGCGTCAGTAAAGAAAATAAATCGTACACCACATACACGTTATTTGTATTGAAGAAAATATTATAATGTTTAATGTTCTTACTGATAAATGCATAAAAGAATAATTGCTACTTTTTTGTTTTGTGCTTATATTGTTTTTATTTATCACAGCCGGTGTAAAAATTGCAATTTTATTTTATTTAATAAACATGTCTATGATATAATGACAAAATATTATTAGGTACTTACTTACATAATATTTAAAACTACTTATTACCCAAATCTATATATAAATTAAGTGCTAATTATTTGTCTCGTTAGAACTCGAGAAAGTGTGGGCCGATTTGGCTAATTTTTGTTTCGAAATATTTGTAAATAGGTATCCTGGAAACGTTCATAAGCTTGGAAATTCGGAAAAATTGTAATACAAAAAACACATAATCATAAAACGCGGTAAGGAATTGCTGAGTCAAATGGCATAAAATAAAAGCATCATCAGGTCGAAGCCAAATAATAATAAAACTACCTACTCGTTTTCCTAGGTATTTAATTACTGTTTATTACAACCTTAAACCTTATAAACAACAAGGTACCTATCTATAAATCTTGCTTTTAAGAAGTCTACAAAATATTTTAAACTAGGTAGCTTCTGCCCGCGACTTCGTCCGCGTGGAACTCCTCCTTTTTTGCAGTCGGTTAAAAAGTAGCCTATGTCCTTTCTCAGACTCCAGACTTTCTTTGTACCAAATTTCATTTAAATCGGTTCAGTAGTTTTAGCGTGAAAGCGTAACAGACAGACAGACAGACAGACAGAGTTACTTTCGCATTTATAATATTAGTAGGGATAATATCTTAGCAATACCAACTCACAAATAAATAAAACTGCACTGTTGACACGGCAAAAAACAGCTAGCTCAATGGCAGGTGTTTTCAATCAACTCATTGGAAAAAGAACAAACTGAGCCCACTGTTCTTGATACTTTACGTGATGCTATGACAACGTAGAATGTAGGGCGCTGCGCGTGCGCTCATCACGATTTGACTTGTCGATCGATACGGCTATGCTGTGCGACGGATTAACGAATAAAAATGGATTTAAAATAGATTAGGTATATACAAATAGAAAGATAGAAAGCTTATCTTTTAATGGAGAGGAGGAATCTTGGAGCGTTTGAAACGAGGTTATTGCCTAATAATTTCTGATGCCTTCGCGGTTATTACACATTGGAATGAAACAACTATTCTAGACTTTAGCGTTACACAATTGTCAGCTCAGTCGTGCTACGATTATGGAAACTGCAAAGAATCCGAAACGTCAGCAAATAAAATAAAATAAAAATACGCGAGTTAAATCCGTTAATAGTTGTTTCATTCCAATGAGGTTATTGCCGTCTAAAAAATCTTAAGTGAAATTATCTCCTTGTACTTAGTACCTACACTTACTGTTTTGTAAAAGTAGGTATGTATGTATGTACTTACTGAGTTTCTTATTAACAGGGCAGTTTTTTAATTGATACTTGATAATATATCGCCAGAGCAATACAATCTATTCAACATCAAAAAGAAAAAAATATTCACACAAAAATTCAATAATTACTTACCTAAGCTACAAATAATAATAATAATAAGCTTAATAATAACTCTCGCACAGTAACCTTTCAAGGTTAAGGCACTATTACTACGCGCGTGCGACAGAGATAAATAGAAAAAGGGCAACGTCCGTTTTTCGCTGTGCTCCATGACCGTCCTTTTCCTACTTTATCAGTTTATTTATTGCAGCTTTCATAGGTATGTACCTACATTGCAAGCAAAATACAATTTAGTCCAATATGAAACACTAGATAGCGCTGCAATATACTTACACTATTCTAGTTAAATATTTACAATAGAAATATTTACATTGGAATGAAACAACTTTAACGGATTTAACTCGCGTATTTTATTTCATTGGCTGACGTTTCGGAGCCTTTACAGATTCCATAATCGTAGCACGACTGACCTGACAATAGTCTTATGCTAAAGTGATTAATACAGCTAAGTTGTTTAATTCCAATGTAGGTATAATAACCGCGAAGGCATCAGAAATTATTAGAAATATGAAATCTATACTATCTATACTACCTAATATTATAAATTACTACCTAATATTATAAATGTAAAAGTAACTCTGTCTGTCTGTCTGTCTGTCTGTTACACTTTCACGCTAAAACTACTGGACCGATTTAAATGTAATTGGGTACAAAGAAAGTCTGGAGCCTGAGAAAGGACATAGGCTACTTTTTAACCGACTGCAAAAAAGGAGGAGATCCACGCGGACGAAGTCGCGGGCAGAAGCTAGTTTATTATAAAATCTTGTTGTCTGTTTAACTTGTCTGTGTGTCAGTATATTTGTTACGGATTAAACGCGCAGTCATCGTTTTATATTAAGAGATTTTGATGGTGAAATGAATGAGGTACAATCTGTAAATAGACTATTATTAACTAAACCAACAAGTTTTTTGTTAAATATAGTTACTTAACAAGATGACAGCCATTAATCTAAAGTAGAAACCAATTGAGTGAAAAAGTTCATCTGTGTTGTGTAATAGGATTTGTATCGAAGGTAATTATGTTATTAATTATGTTATTAAACTTAATGAAGAAAGAATATTACTTACTTTTTATTAATGAGGACAATTCGTATATTATAAGTACCTACTTAGTACATGTCAGATTAAATCTCAAGAATAACACAACGAGTCAGCAATTTTTCAATGAATATAGGTACCTACATATCGATATTATGATCAAATTTAATTTATTTACTTACTAGCGGTTCGCCCCGGCTTCGCACGGATCCCTAATTTTTTTCAAAATATTCTATAGCCTATGTTACTCGGGGTGAACGTAGCTTCCCAACAGTGAAAGAATTATTAAAATCGGTCCAGTAGTTTTCGAGCCTATTCATTACAAATGTTGGTGAGGAATGGACTGTAATTAAAGCAATATAAGTTTATGAACAATAGGGATTTAATAAGGTAACTTTACAAACACAATACAACACAATATCACAACACAACTTAACCAAATCAAACTAACTAACTGACAATAGAAATAAGAAAAGAATCGATATTTAAAAAGGGCAATAGCCAATTAAAAGTAAAACTATAAAAACTATATACAAACGCAAGGAGTACGCAATAACAAACTTACAAAAATAGGTAAGTAAGTACCTACAAATCTTTCCTCTTTATAATATTAGTATAGACTTAATCTTAGTAGGGAGGTAATTATTAAAAAGTAAACTAATAATAAAGGGACTTCATTCAATTAAAATAGGTAAAAGATAAAAGCGACTAATTGTAAAAATTAACATTATTAAAGACTAGATAGGTACTTTAAATGTAAATTCGATGTCTTCCTTCCACTGTGAATTGCATACAAAGTCCATAGAAAGTGAATTATGCACAGTACTCCGACCACGTTCTTGAAACTAAACGAGAAACCTTGCAGGCATTCTATATAAAAACACATTAGTAGTGTTAGTACCTACCTTACCTACCTGATATAATAATATACTTACTAGTGGTCCGCCCCAGCTTCGCACGGATCCCTTTTTTTTTTCAAAATATAGGTAATATAGCTTAGGTCATTCGGGAACAGTGTAGCTTCCCAACAGTAAAAGAATTATTAAAATTGATCCAGTATTTTTTAATATTAGTAGGTATATAGTATGGAAGTAGGTAGGTATAGACTAGCGATCCGCCCCGGCTTAATATAGCCTATGTCACTCGGGAATAGTGTAGCTTTCCAACTGTGAAAGTTTTTCCCAAATCGGTCCAGTTCTTTCGACACTTTTAATATGTACAAACAAACAATTTTTTCTTCTTTATTAATATGTGCGAAAATCAAAATTTGATTATCGTCCAGCATTTCTGAAGTACAAACTGTAATAAAATTGCATTTAATTATTAATTTTACCTGCTTATCCAATAATTATATTTTATGCTGATAATTCGAAACTTTCCAATACCCATGGTCACGGACAAGGTATAATTATTGTGAGAAAGAATTACGTAATTCGATTCTGACTTTTGTATAAGAATTTTCATGCTCCGTCATCCATTAAATCTATTACAAATTAAACCCATTAATTAACACTTCAATTAGCAGAATTGAACTTTGAAAACGTTTGCTTCTGAACTTTTTACCCGACTTTGTCTATATAGACAAGGGGCCCTAGACAAGTGCCCAACGTTCAACGTTAACGTTAAACGTTAGGACCAAAATGTATGGGATTTGACATCCGCGAACGACTGTCACGTACGTCACAAATGTCAAATCCCATACATTTTGGTGCTAACGTTTAACGTTAACGTTGAACGTTGGACACTTGTCTAGCCCCCCAGGTCGTTGACCTGCAAGCCTATGATGAACTGTCAAGTCGACGAGGTTTGTTGTTTTGATGTTATTTAGTTGTCGACATGAAGAAATAAGAGGACATCGATATGACAAGATTTTTTTGTCGACACCGTTGACGATTTTTGACGGATCACCTGTACCTATTTTGTTTTAGGGTTTTTAGCCCTGACCGACCCGAGCCCCCTCAGAACGGGGGTCCACACCTCGTATGTGTAACCAAGGGCGTGCATTCCATATAGGCACTGTATCACCAATGTGTGGACTGCCTACCTTGGCACCATACTTACGCTTCCACCACTGCACTCGCCTGGTTATAACGGCGAAAGAAAAAACTATAACGAAGAAGAAATACTCCGATAGGTATTTCAGTGTTTCTCTATAGTTTGTTTTTAAAATGTAAGCATACAATTAACACGAGTTAAATCCCTACTAATATTATAAATGCGAAAGTAACTCTGTCTGTCTGTCTGTCTGTCTGTCTGTTACGCTTTCACGCTAAAACTACTGGACCGATTTAAATGAAATTTTGGTACAAAGAAAGAAAAAAGGACATAGGCTACTTTTTAACCGACTGCAAAAAAGGAGGAGTTCCACGCGGACAAAGTCGCGGGCAGTAGCTAGTCCGTTATAATCTACTACTTATAAGCTTTTTCGCATGCAATTTGAAAATAATAAACCATTTTGTATATAAAGAAATTGTTCAAGCGAAACTAATGAAGGAGGTTCGTAAATAACGTCAGTCTGTAATCTTAACAATTTAATCTTACTTTCTCAAATGCTTTATCAAAATAACAAGTTAGAATAATCAAAAGCATTGACCCGTGAACGCATCGGTTTAAAGTTTAGGTACAAATATGTGTTTTGTTAAAATAAATTTTTAGAGTTCTCTTGTAAACACGCAGGAAATAAAATTGTTTATTTCTATCCGATAAATAAAGTCGTTTTAGCTTCTTTCCCACTTTTTCTAAGCGAGATTAGGTAAGGTATATATAATTATTATCTATACTAATATTATAAAGAGGAAAGATTTGTACCTATTTTTGTATGTTTGTAATGACTAGGCTCAAAAACTATAGACTATAGAATATTTTGAAAAAAATTAGGGATCCTTCAAAGCCGGGGCGAACCGCTAGTATATTACCTATATTTATAAATTATAAGTAAGTACTTAAAACAAATTACATCCTAAAAAAAAATCAGTACCTACTTAGAGCGTTCTTATGAATATTTTCATTAACCTTATTCAGTCCTTGTGTATATTTATGAAGCATTTATTCCTTTATCAAACTTATAATTCTTTAGCATTATAGCATTATATCACACTATGATATAATAGGTAGGTACCTAGATAATAAGCATTTTAATAATATTGGAATGAAACAACATATCTGACGATAGTCTAACACAGTATTAGACTTTCGTCAGCACAGTCGTGCTATGAATATGGGAACTGTAAAGTTTTCAAAACGTGAACAAATAAAAAACGAGTTAAATCCGTTGTTTCATTCCAATATGTACCTAATAACCGCGAAGCCATCAGAAATTATGCTAATATTATTTATTTTACGGAACCCTACTACTTACTTTGCGAGTTTGACTCACACCTAACGCCTTTTTACCTCCAAGATGATACTTTCTCAGGGTCAAAGAGCAATCATCGGGAACAATAGATAATTTCCCACATTATACTGAACCCGATAACGCAAACTTAGATTTCCATAGATGGGGACCTTTAATAAGGACAAGGCAGACTTTGGCATTTGTCGGATTGGAATGAAACAACTTTAAACGCATTTAGTTCGCGTAATTTATTTTATTGGCTAACTAAAGCATTATTACTATAGCGTAAGACTATTGTCAGCTCAGTCGTGCTAAGATTATGGAATCTGTAAAGACGAAACGTCAGCCAATAAAATAAATTTTATTTCAATATATAATAACCGCGAAGGCATCAGAAATTATTCGACGGATTGCCTAAGAATGCTGATGTTGCGGGTAGAATACATGCACTACTGGATCAGTCATAGATGTGTAATACCTAGTTAGCTTTGCTTAATTTGGGACTAGCTCAATTGGTACGTTTGTCCAAAGATAATTATTTAAGGTTTAAATCGTAAAAGGGTAATATTGCATAACATGTTGCTGCTACTGGGTTTGACCCGGAGTCTTTATAATATGCACTTTGCATACCTATAGTATAAATATATATATATATATATATATATATATATATATATATATATATATATATATATATATATATATATATATATAGCTACGGGGTTATAAAAATAATAATTGTTTATTTTGGTCTTGTATCCATATGTGTTATGTTATGATGTCAGGGCGAACCAAAAAGTCAAATGATACGACAGTAAGTACCTATAATTTGTTCATTTGCCACATTTTTATTTGATTTATCTGCACATACATTTAATAATTGGTATACTAGACTCGAGCAGTCAGGCGTTTCATTCTGATGCAAGGGGTTGGAAGGTTCCTGCGGGTAAGTCCGGCTCGTGCCGGGTGCACGTGTTCGACCCCGCCGGCGGGGCCGCTGTACTATCGAGTTTACTAGGTGTGTGTGAGGCCGCATGCCGTGCGTCAGCTGCCTGTGTGTTTACGAGATAACTAATTAATTAATTATTAGTGTAGGTACCAATCTATGTTATGACTCGCCACACCCAGTTTTTAATTAGATGCAAAATGTAATGTAAGTTTGTAGAGCAAATGATAATATTTGTGATCTCATTAAATAGACTGAGAGCTTTCTAGGTTTCTATAATTTGCATTTCACATCGACACTTACTCGTCACAATTGTCTCTTAGATAAATATATTGATCTTTACCCTATATCTTAAACTAACTGATCTAAGGTTTTTTATTCTAAAGAGTGTTCAAATATTAATACTACTTTGTACCTGGTTATTGTAATACATACCTAAGTTTCTCACTTAAAAGATGATTTTTGGGATAAAGCCTTCCTTATGTCTTTACCTGGGATTCAACATAATTATGCAACAACGTCATTTATGCAACTTTTAAAAAAAAATGCATAAATGACGTTGTTGCACTGTAGGTACGATATTTTCATACCAAATGTTATTTAGGTAAGTCCCTATATCGACTTACGATTTATGCGTAAAGAGGAGGAACAGAGCGACATATTTTTGCATTTAAATATAATATTAGTATACTAGTAAGAAAACTTAAAATTAAAAATTACGTCTATAGAAGAAAATGAACAGAAGATAATTTTCTTATTTAAATCAGAATACGACAGTACAAAGTTCGGATTAACTGATAATAAACAAATAAAACAACACCAGAGACAGTTAAATGACAGATCCAATAGAGTGTCCCAAAAAATAACAAAAGAAATTCCACAGCAATCATTTCCCATTCATTAAATTAAAAAGTACTCCAATTAAAAATGACAATTACATTACATAATTCACACAATCATATGAGAACATCGATACCTTCAGAAATCACTTTCGAATGATACAATAAAATATATTTTCTCTGTTACAAAGTATCAAAACAAACTACACATCTTAAGTACTGAGAAAGTGAACTATGTTTTTAATGGTTATAGCGAAATGGACCTTGAGTTAGCGGAGTTAGGCTTAAAGTAGATTGGGTCGTGTACGTGCAAGTTGAGGTAGTATTTTTCAACTGAGCTACCATTTTGCTATCTACTGCAGTAAGGGACAGACGTCAATCAATGTTGTGAAGTATTTTTTGGATGTGTGTGTTGGTGAACCTTTGTGACAAGTGACTGTTGTTTTGTTGAAAATTTGTTGTATGGTAAGTCCTACTTTCATTGGATAAAGTCGCCAAATACAATAAAAGTGGCTGTCATTTTTTTTTCCGATAATAAAGTACCAAATCAAAATTATTTTAAAAACAAATCTTATTTTTAGTTGAAACAATAAATCGTAAATCAAATCCATTCCGGTTTTTACACAAAAAAATTCGGAAAGTAATTTTCTTTTCAAAGATAATATATAATAAGTACTTTTCTTTCAAAATACTATAAAACAGAGAAATAACAAAATTGCCTACATTATCATCGTAACTAAATCTTTCTAAAACTATATATTTTTTTCTACACTAAAAAACAATTCTGGCAACCATACGCATTCATAGGCGGATGGGCATCCAGACGCGGGGGTAGGCACACATTTTTGTCAATGCCATGTGTACTGCACGCCAACGCTGACACCATATTAAATATGACGGAACCTCAAAGCCATAGTAAACCATGCTATAAAACCATGACACTGCAATTACTGCAAGCGGCTCAATTGCAGTCATTATGCGATTACTATCGGTGCAACCACTTGCAACTATCTACTGCACTGTAAGGAATACCTTTTGATTATCTCAAATTGGACTAGATTAAGCAAAAGCAAAAAATTATACACTTGTTTAAAGAACTGTAATAGATTTTATGACACAGCGGATCGTTAAGAGGATCTTATTAAATACTGTAACTAGCGACCCGACCCGGCTTCACACGGGTGCTATGAACCGTCCTCTTGAATCACTCTATCTATTAAAAAAAACCGCATCAAAATCCGTTGCGTTGTTTTAAAGATTTAAGCGTACATACATAGGGATAAAGGGACAGAAAAAGCGACTATGTTTTATACTATGTAGTGATTAACACACTAACTTCTTCCCGCTTCGTCTACACACGATAAGCACCCCCGTTTTACCCCTTTAGGGGGTGAATTTTCGTAAATGCTTTCTTAGTGCTCCCTTACTACTTTAGGTTAAAAGTAACCGGACTTTACGACACAATGTACCTACTTACTATAATTCAAGTAAATTATTTTCTTGCTGGTATTTGGAACAGTTTCCATATGTGGAAGCTAAACAGTTATATACCTGTATATAGCAACTGTTCTCGTAATAACTGCTTAAAATTAATATACACGAGGTTAAACCGTTACCTACAATTGTTTCATTCCAATGTGTAATAACCGGGAAAGCATCAGAATCTCTTTTCAAATTTAATGTCCAGGTATTTAGTCTAGTGGTCTGAGCCCATGATTACGAACTCGATGGTTGCGGGTTCCAATCCTGCTAGAGTCAATTATTAGTATGATGAGCATAAGCTTCGATTTGAGTCTTAGATGTCTTATATCAAAGTTATATGTTTTTATGTATGTCTATTCGTTGTTTAGTAAATATATATTATTATGCCTACATTTTAATATGTACACATGGTTTTGGCAAAGCCATCTTTCATACAAATGTATGAGAAATAAAATAGTAACATGGTTTTGGCAAAGCCATCTTTCATACAAATGTATGAGAAATAAAATAGTAACTTTATTTTATTTGGAAGGAGATAAAATGTCTACATAATATATAGGCATTTTCCTTAACATAAAGTAGGTACAAATACGATTTAAAAAATACAGTAAGTAAGTAGCTATCACAAGTGTAATTTTTGTCTTAGAAATACTTACTTAGCTTTTCATACACTATTCAATTAACCTGGTTTCTTTCAAATTGTATGTTAAAATTAAAACATTAATTTTAATTTACATGTCAATTATCATAAATAGCTATATCATTACATGTACTTCACATATATCTCTGTACCAATGTTACATTTATATTTAATTACAGTTACATGGTGATAAGAATCTTAATTACTAACCTAGGTAATCTGATTAGGAAATAATCTATCCAAGCAAAGTAGACCTACTAGGGGGCTAGACAAGTGCCCAACGTTCAACGTTAACGTTAAACGTTAGCACCAAAATGTATGGGATTTGACATTTGTGACGTACGTGACAGTCGTTCGCGGATGTCAAATCCCATACATTTCGGTCCTAACGTTTAACGTTAACGTTGAACGTTGGGCACTTGTCTAGGGCCCCTTAAAATAAAAATATAAGTCTAGAATTGCTAATAGCGTTCTTGCGCTTTCTCAAGTATGTTATAAGGCTTATTAACATGACGTACAAGTTGATTATAAGTTAGATAGGTATAGGAATAATATATATAATATAATAATATAATCTATACTAATATTATAAAGCTGAAGAGTTTGTTTGTTTGTTTGTTTGAACGCGCTAATCTCAGGAACTACTGGTTCGCATTCAAAAATTCTTTTTTTGTTAGATAGACCTTTTATCGAGGAAGGCTTTAGGCTATATAACATCAAATAGTGGAAAATGTGTAAAAAACGGGGAAAATATGAAGGCTTATGAAGAATTCCTACTACTCCACGGGGACGAAGTCGCGGGCACAGCTATTTAACTATAATTGGCCCTAAATCCTAATTTAATGTATGTTATAAGTTTCTTAAAAAAGATCCCAACGAATTGAAATCTTGCTGTTTTTTTTTAAGTCGGTTAAAAACAAAGTCTTATGAACACTAGGTAGGTATAAGAGTACTGATTTTTTTTATAAATACTTACACACAAATACTTAAAATTAAACACAAAAAAATATCCAATTTTCAGCGTGATTCATTTTTATGTATTTATAATATATCATTTTAACTAGGTATTTATAATATATCATTTTTACTTAATAATAAATTTACTTTAGATTATTGAAATTTGACATAAAAATTCGCGATGTTTTTACACGATGCCAATATCAATCGGGAACCGTTAAAAATCCATTTACTTCACTGTAGGTAAGCTTATTTATTAACTATGATAAGGCAATTAATAAGTACATATATTATCTAGCGAAATTTACCGGTAGTTTATTTAATACGCCAGTAAACTACATTGCTTTCATACATATTTTATCAGTACTATAATTTTACTTAGAATCGCTCTCTCTATGTAAAGTTGTACGTTATTAATTAATACGGTTACAATTATAATTAGTCTGTTTATTAATTAGTTTAGTGCATTCATTATTCGGGTGCAATAAACGTTTACGCTACAATTATGTAATGTTTCCTACTTTAAAATCTTGTATTTTTTTCGCATTGTGATAACGCAATGAAATAAAAAATGGTTATTTATAACGGTTTTAAATTGTGTATGTTGATTTTATGCGTTTCGAGAACTTTAAAGTTACCATATTCGGAGCAGAGTTGACGATAGTTTAACGCTGAATTTAACATAATGTAAATATAGGTATACATTTTTTCCGCTATACCTACTGTCTTTTAAAAGCATCAGAATTTTTTTTTTCATGGTTGGTAAACAGAAAATATAATGTTTCTTTCAAGTGCAATGTGCATTAAAATAATTCTGAAGATTGTTAAAAGAACATTTTAAAAATAAATTCCTTAATAAAATATTTTTTAAGATTTATTTATAGAAGCCTTTAGAATTAGTATGTCACATTATGTAAGTCTTGTTCGATACTTTTGCTTTGCTTTGTTAATGTTTAAACTTTTTAAGTAAAAACTTTTTATTTCTTCCGCTACATACAAAATGTAATTTAAATTGATGACATTATCAAAAGTATTTTACACAGCCCGGTGATTCCAAAACTACAATTATGTTTTTGTCATCATCATCAACCAACAACGTGTTTCTAAACAGAGACTACTTATTTTATTTTCAAAAATAACAGTATTTTTGTAGAAAATTTTCTTTTTTAAATTACTACAATTATTATTAAAATTTACTAGAGATTTCGTCTACGCTTCGACTTTGGATAAGCACCCCCGTTTTACCCCCTCGGGGGCGAATTTTCAAAGATCCTTTCAGAGGGTTAGAAATATAATTATGGAACTCGAAATTTTGCACACGGGGTTCATTTTATATGTTAAGGGGGCACTAAGGAAGGATGTTTGAAAATTTACCTCACAAGGGGGTAAAATTGGAGTGCTTATCGTACACCGACCAAGTCGCGGGTAGAGAGTTTTAAGTAATTTATGTATGTTTGTTGAGTATTTTAGTTATGTTTATTTAGCCTTTTTATTAGACGCGTAGTTTTGAAATTATCGGCTCCGATAAATTAAAACGCAAGATGTTGTTGACAACTACAATATTATGTAATAATATGGCATAGTTTTTTTAAATAGATTAAATTGAGCTGTTACAGAAAATGAAGCTTATAATAGCTGTATAGGTACTAATCCTACTACTTTTTCTATCGAAAATAGCCTTTAGGTTCTATTCTCTTTGACGGCCTGTTGGTCTAGTGGTCAGACACCCTAACTACGAAACCGAAGGTTACTGGTTCGAATCCCGCTAGGGGCTAATGTTAATGCGATGAGCACTGGCATCTGTACCTAACTCTTGAATGTCTTACATGTATTTATGTATGTTTATCCGTTGTATAGTACTACCCATAGTACAAGCTTTGCTTAATTTGGGACTAGATCAATTGGTGTGAATTGTCCAAAGATATTTATTTATTTATTTACTCTCGCGTACAGAAATATAAATAGGTTAGGTTTATGCTTTATTTACTCATGAGAACAATACAGTTCACTTAAAAAATGAGCTTACACATAAAAATTCCTTAATTAAAACATTTTAGCGAAATCGCTAGGGTTTTTTGTACAATACTACCTATATAGGTATGTGTTGTTACAATTTGGTTTTAAACATAGTGAGAGACTCACAATCTTTCAGAGTATTCGGTAATACATTATACATCCGTGTTTCCTGGTATAATACGCTATCGAAAATAGATCTAAATATAGTAAACACTATATTTATAGGTTTACAGTAAAGGGATTGCCCATAGAAAGTTACCTGCAATACGGTCGTAGAGTCACGATTGGTTATCTTTATGGAGCTTTGTTGAGCTTAGCTTGTTAGTCGAAAGTTGTCTTTCCCCACAAACGATAATATATAGCTACTGACAATAAAATAAGATAATATATAGATGCACAAAAGTCAGACACCCAATAATTATAATAAGCCATAACCATAAGTATATG
The DNA here is from genome assembly GCA_038024825.1 of Polylopha cassiicola. Taxonomy (NCBI): domain Eukaryota; kingdom Metazoa; phylum Arthropoda; class Insecta; order Lepidoptera; family Tortricidae; genus Polylopha; species Polylopha cassiicola. The sequence goes on from CP149059.1 coordinate 8,759,494, forward strand.
AAAAAAATATATATAGTATATCCTATACCTACTTATATTATAAAAAGGAAAACTTTGTTTGTTTGGTTGTAATGAATAGGCTCTAAAACTACTGGACCGATTTGAAAAATTCTTTCGCCATTCGAAAGCTACATTAGGTGTCCAAGAGTCACATAGCCGTCGTCTAGAATGTTGTCAAAAAATATGTTGGTATTTTCTGTTCCCTAAATATCTTTAGCAGGTAATGTAATAAAGAGGAAAGGTTATTTAATTTGTTTGTTTGGATTGAATAGGCTCCAAAACGACTGAACCGATTTGAAAAAATCTTTCACTGTTGGAAATCTACACTAATCCCGAGTGACTAAGGCTATAAAAAAATGGATCAACCTAAAAAAAAAATTAAATTTAAAATAAATACCAAATAATTACTTCTCATTAGTAAAATATTAAGGAATTTATTCGACTACTTTGATTTAGAGACTTGCACCAGAAGTGTGACATAGGTTGAAAATGTGACAAAAGCAATGACAATTTTTTCGTGAGTTTGTGCATTTTTTTTATTTCATATCCAAGAATTCATTAATCATAATTAAGGTTTAACGGTGTCTCAAATTCTTCCAAAAGAATCTTAACCTCGTAATTCAAGGTCAACGCCCTCAAAGTATTTTTGAGAATGTGCGCTTTTTATCATAATACTTTCAAAAAGGAAGCAATTATTTTATCATCTTTAACATACATAAAATCATGCCTAACATAGTTATTTCGAATGCCTTCGCGGTTATTACACATTGGAATGAAACAACGATTAACGGATTTAACTTGCGTATTTTTATTTTATTTTAGTTGCTGACGTTTCTGATGCTTTACAGTTTCCATAATGCTGACGTTCTGGTATTTTCCCAGTTTCCATAATGACAATGATGACAATATGCTAAAACGCTTTAAAACTATTGTCAGCTCAGTCGTGCTACGATTATGGAAACTGTCCGTTTATAGTTGTTTTTATTTTAACATGCCTAACATGTTTTCTATAAGCACAATGACACAATGTTCATCAAAAACGACATTTAACAACTTGTCGTGACTAAGATTTTCCTTTTACTGATGATTTTTGACCCAAATTTATTGGAAGTCGTGCGTTCAGCGACCCAAATGCTCATTTTGTTCATATCAAGACAGTGATCGACAGACAAACGAAAGTGATAAATAAAGGGAGCGAGGTAATTCATAATGTCTTCGTTTTAAATTATGTTTTTGGTGAAAATGAAAACGAAAGTGATGTTAGTGAGGTTTGTGAAATTTTAACAACAACTAACTATTTCAGCGATTTGCTAGCTTTGGACAATTCACACCAATTGATCTAGTCTCAAACTAAGCAAAGCTTGTACTATGGGTATTAGACAAGATAAGAGTCAGGTACCTACAGATGTTAGTGCTCATCACACTAATATCTGCCCCTAGCTGGATTCGAACCCGCAACCTCCGGTTTCGTAGTCAGGGTATCTGACCAAGTGACCACTAGACCAATAGGCCGCCAAATTTATAGGTACCTACCAATGCTTTCCAATGACATAATGATGATAATCACCTGTAGGTAATTGACGAATGGACACAAATATCTATACTGATAATCATCGACCCAATCTGCATTCGTTAATGCTATAATAATATGTTGCAGATATTACGCTAATGATTACATACAACATAGGTTTATCTTAAATATGCAAACTGTAAGTTTTCATGGTTAACGGAATCTGATTTCGCGAAAATTTTTGAAAAAGTTAAAAAAGTAAATAATTTGACAAAGGTTATATAATGCAATAATGACACAGAACTTTATAATTTCACTTCAAGTCAAGGCTCCAAAAACTTGAGCATTATATTAACTGACGCTATAATAATAACGAGACGTGATAAAAAAAAAGTACTAAAAAGCACATTGTTATAACACGTTTCATTATAATGCATACAAAGACATATCCAAAATATTCCCACTACACTTACGCACTCTTTAAAGGCGAAAGTGCAAAGTTAAATGTTTCCACAAATAAAAAAAGAACTTACAGATTATTTTAATATCTATATTCATGCGTAATGATCTTACTTCCGTTGAAACGTTCAATGTTGCAACAATTGTTTGCACAAGAATTACAGTGTTTACGTCTTCTTTATTTGTTTTCGAAAACAAATGATCCCACACGTAATCTCAATAAAAATCAACGACTCACGATTTCATTTTCTCTTTGCAGTCACGCGTCATCGGAAATCGTCCTGACATCGTTAAGAAGAAAGCAAATATAGACAAATAAAAAAAAATTACAATCATATCCAACATATAATGTCATTGTTGAGAGAACACTTGTTGATGACATAAAACAAGACGTTAATGACAAAGAGCATCAATTTCATAAAGTTGCTAAAGCTAGGTAAGATAAATTTAACGATCACAAAAGAAAAGGTAATAACACAGAACGTGCTAAAGTGATTGATACAAAAACACATTAGCAGGTACTTCGGAAGCACAAACCCACCTATTAAAAGAAAGGAAACGTAAAAGATAAATATGATGCATCAAAGGAAATTACAAACTAAATTCTTAAAGAAGATACTGGACGCAGCTGTATGTTGAACGGTGAAGACGAAATTTAAGAAGCAAATACTTCACCGCAAGTAAATGTACAGGCTTATGGGCGTTCCTAACCTTTATTACAAAAGGTTAGTCAAGAAATTTCTGACATTAATGAAGACGTAACACCATAATTGGCTATAGTTCGAGCGGAAACTTTTACTTATGTAATTGGATTGTTCGTGACCGCAGCTGAGGAAAGTGAACCTAATAAGACTTCAAGGAGATGTGATTTGTATGGAGGATCTTCGGAACGTCACTCCAATGCATCGGAGAGGTGAGTTATTAAAAATAATGACTGTTAAATTAGAAAAAAAAACTTAAGTAGAGCAATATTATTTTTGACCAGCTAATTACGTAGCGGTCAATGACCTGGAATACGAAGTTGGAGTAGTATTAAATAAATCAATATAGCTTTAATAATTCAAGGTTTACTTAGGTATAGAAGTTTCAGATCTATTCATATACTTTTTGCAAGATATAGATAAGTAATTAATCTAAAATAGGTTTTATTTAATTGGTTGGTTAAAAAATAGGTAAGTACATTAACCACATTGCCAGGGGCGTAGCTACAGCCGTATATGCCGTATCAATTATACGGGGGCCCCGGGCCACGGGGGCCCCCAAAAGTGTGTAAGAAAAAAAAAAACTTTCTCTTTCTGAAAAATCTTTAACCCCATACAAGGGCCTCCAAAAAAATTTTTTATACAGGGCCCCGACAAGGCACACTACGCCACTGCACATTGCAATAGAATTATGAATGTTTAACGCGTTTAATAATTCGGAAGCTATCCGTAAACAATTGATTAAATAACTCATCAGTTCATTCATACTAGATTTTCTTAACATTTAAAAATATATTTTTCAATTGCATCAAATTACTGTACATCATTATTATGCATCACATACACTCTTAGCAACACGTGTTACAGCTTTCGACCGGATTTAGGTGGAGTAAACTTGTTCAAGTTCCGCAAAAGTTACCCTTACCATATTAGCCGAAAGCTAGTAGCCAGTCTAAATTTAAGTTAGGTACCTATAGATTTCCTGTGGACTGTTTATTTTTAATTATGTACATTATAATAGCGACCCGCCCTGTCTTCACACGGGTGCTATTATTATAAACCTACCTCTTGGATCAGTCTATCTAATCAGAAAAAAATCAAAATCCGTTGCTTAGTACCCGCCCTGGCTTCACACGGGTGCTATAAACCAAACCATCCATCCAACCTATCCATCTATTAAAAAAAAACGCTAAAAAATAAGTTGCGTATTTTTAAATATTTAAGCATAGGTACATAGGGACTTAGTGACGCTTGTACAACAGATTTAACTCGCGTATATTGTTTTATTTGTTGACGTCCCGACAAATTTAGAGTTCCCATATTCGAAGTACGACTGAGCTGGCGATACTAACGCTAAAAGTTTTACCGTAATGTTAAACTATTGGAATAAAACAACTTTAACGGATTTAACTCGCGTATTTGATTTTATTGGCTGACGTTTCGGAGCCTTTGCAGATTGCATAATCTTAGCAGGTAGACTATTATCAAAAGTACTGTTCCTACATTATTAATTGTTAAGGAAGTTTCTTAGATTGCCAGAAATAAAATCAGTACGTAGGTACCTATTTATAAGGCGTAACGTAGAAACAAGATAACATGTACCTATTTAAAAAAGTACTTATAAGTACGTTAAACGTTTTTATAATCTACTGGAAACTGATTCTATTGTATACAAAGATAACGAAAGGAAATAAAAGCAAAACACAATCACGGACTTAGCCCTAAAGGGAGATTTTTTGCTTGAACAAAATTCAAGCAAGAAAATTGGAAAACTCGTTCAGTCGCTATAATAGCCAAAGACCTCAGGAACGCCAGGTGTCACTTGTTTTTTTATAAATATGAAAAAGTCAGCTAAGACGCGCTAGGTATTGTATCTAAAAAAAATATAGTAATTTCTGATGCCTTCGCGGTTATTACACAATGTAATGAAACAACTATAACGGATTCAACTCTTGTTTTTTTATTTTATTTGTTGAGTCAGAGCTATGAATATAGAACATGTAAAGTTTTTGAAACATCAGCAAATAAAATAAATTACGCGTGTTTAATCTGTTAAAATGGTTTCATTCCAACGTGTAACAACCGCGAAGGCATCAGAAATTTTATAATAGGTAACTAAAACGTAATTATAAATATCAAAATCGGTAAATTTTTCTTTAAGCAGAAATAAAAATAACGTCAATTAAGTACCTACTCACGTTAAGAGAAATGTCAAGACTAGTGCCTTATCTTACTATAACTGTCAATGTCACTATTTTGACACTACGTGGGTGCGCAATCCGTCAGGATTGTTCTCTTATCTTTATTTACTAAAATCTGCTCTAACATTAGTTAGAAAGTGACATCTATTGGAATGAAACAACTATGAACGGAATTAACTCGCGTATTTTATTTTATTTTATTTGCTGTCGTTTCGGATTCTTTACAGTTTCCATAATCGTAGCACGACTAAGCTGACAATAGTCTAACGCTAAAGGCGCTTTCTTTCATTCCAATCTATACTAATATTATAAAGCTGAAGAGTTTGTTTGTTTTTTTGTTTGTTTGTTTGAACGCGCTAATCTCAGGAACTACTGGTTCGAATTCAAAAATTCTTTTTTTGTTGGATAGACCATTTATCGAGGAAGGCTTTAGGCTATATTTAACATCACGCTGCGACCAATAGGAGCGAAGAAACAGTGGAAAATGTGTAAAAAACGGGGAAAATATGAAGCCTTATGAAGAATTACTATTCCACGGGGACGAAGTCGCGGGCACAGCTAGTGTATAATAACCGCGAAGTCATCAGAAATGATTAAATCTGCTAATCGCAATAAAAGGTATTTAAAGGCCTATGTCCTTTCTCAGGGTCTAAAGATTGTCTGTGCCAAATTTCATCAAAATCGGTTGAGAGGTTTAAGCGGAAAAGCGTAACAGACAGATAGACAGAGTTACTTTTGCATTTATAATATTAGTAGGGATTTTATTCTATGTGTAATAACCACGGAAGGCATCAGAAAGTATGACCATAGGTAAGTAGGTACCTAGAGTGTTGCAAAAAAATGCAGATTTGCAAAACCGTGAAGTAAAGTCTTAAATCTAGAGGTCAAATCTTCAGCAAAGTCGTGCTGTTTGGAAAATCGGATTGTATTTAATCCAATAAAACCGGTCTGAGACTGGGAAAGTGCTAAAACGATTTACTTCGCTTTCTTACAAGTGCACCGTGAATTATGCCTGTAATAACAATATAGTGAATTACATTACCTATTACTTTAAGCAGAGCTTTAGGTTGTAAAATTATGGTCTTTGAAATTATTGTGTGAAAAATAAAAAAACTTACCGTACCTATTAGAATAACTGCGACGAAATGAACTCGGAACGGATTTTATCAGAATTTTACAGGTCACATTTTTGTGACAGATTAAATTGACGATACTACATTACAAAAATCCAATAAGTAGGTACCTACATTTTAGTTTTAATTAAATAATAGGTAGAAAATTTTGGGTGTTAGCGATTTTCCAGTCTCGCAACAAATCGATGGAATTTTCTCTGGCTAATATTAAAGACGTGGATGTATGTATCAAATAGGTTTTACCAAATACATAAATAGAATTCACATGCATAAATTGAAAATGAAAAAATAAAAACAGTAATTTAACGTAGGTACTACTTAACTTTTTTATCTTTACTATTTTACTCTGAACTTTTTTGTATCATTTCATTGGACGTCGTAGAGCGCCATCTATCTTTTCACTGTGTCGTTAGTCAAGACAAACCTTGCAAGCAACTTCATCTATCGACAATTGCTATAAACTTACTTCAAGCAAGTTGAGCTGTCTAACGGCGAGTTAGTTATAGATGTAAAAAGTAGATGTCGCTGTTTAACATAGTATTACGAAATTAATTATTACCTCTTGCAAAATTGTGAGATAAATGAAAGTAACCTTTAAAAAAAGGAAGAAATATAACCTATTATTAATAGTAAATTATTAGTCACTTAACACTGTCAGGAAGTTGATATGATATCTTCAAGATGTAAGTAAGCCTAATTGACTAGGCAATAAAGGCTACCTACTATATTTTTTGTAATAAACTTAGGTAACTTAGTAGTTAAGAAACGGATTAGGGATCGGGAAGGTCGCGGTTCAAATCCTGTGTCGGTGTAATTTCCAAATGCAATCTCTCCGGTAAAACATGTGATGTAACTTGCAAACCAAGATTAAAGAAGGTTTACTTACATAGAGTGAGTTCTGGTAAGATCAGACACGGTTAACACCGTACGATGTGAATTAAACTTAATCTGGGAGATTTTTTTAGTGCTGACAACATGACTCACAGATCGCAATAGGTAGTGCCTATTTACCTAAACTTGGCGGGAGGAGGTGACTAAGAGTGGTTACAACCACCAAAAATATTATTTATTATTATCGAACGCGGGATTTCCCGGGATTTATAAGAATACATAATCGACACAGATTCACACTCACTTGCGTTATGATGTGAATTAATACTTTGTAAATCTGTACCATTAGTTCAATACATTACAAATGAAATCTGAAAGATAAATTCATGATAACATAATTTAAAATAAATCTATGTAACAAGATTTACAAGTAAAATAAAACGTATTAATCCTTTTGAGGAATATAGAAAATGTTTATATTCCTATGCCTGACGGACCACTCGTATGAGTCACCTTTTGAGTTCTCAACGTAAGTTTCGGCATTAAACAATTACATTTCATTAACCATTACACCCTGAGTGTGAATCTATATCGATTATGTATTCTTATAAATCCCGGGAAATCCCGCGTTCAATAAAAATAAATAATATTTTTGGTGGTTGTAACCACTCTTAGTCATCTCCTCCCGCCAAGTTTAGGTAAATAGGCACTACCTATTGCGATCTCTGAACATGACATAACGCGCCATTTCATAGTGCCATGAAAATCTATAGGTACTAATATTATAAAGCTGAAGAGTTTATTTGTTTGTTTGTTTGAACGCGCTAATCTCAGAAACAACTGGTTCGAATTCAAAAATATTTTTTTGTTGGATATGGATAGACCATTTATCGAGGAAGGCATTAGGCTATATAACATCACGCTGCGACCAATAGGAGCGAAGAAACAGTGGAAAATGTGTAAAAACACGGGGAAAATATGAAGCCTTATGAAGAATTACTATTCCACGGGGACGAAGTCGCGGGCACAGCTAGTGATAGATATATGACACGTTTTCTGTAAGTAAGTAAATGATTTGTGGACATCATTATTCTTGGAACGATTATTTTCAAATAGTGTAAGTAGGTACGTAGGTACTTTTTTATTTTGAAGAAATCATTCTTATTGAAGTCAAGACCTCAGTTGAGAATGAGGTTAAGAGGATTGTGAACCTGTTAATTTTCATACAAAAGACGATAACGTTTGGTGATTACTAGACAAATTGTATTGTGTAGGCAATTTATTCGGAAGTAGGTACCTATTACACTAATTAGGCTTTGTCTATAATGTGACAAGAAGAAGATGGGAGGCCATCTTTACTGTTAAGCATCTATGGCTGTACCTGAGTCTTGAATATAGTAAACGTTTTGTCTAAAATATATTTATTACTAGCGGTCCCGGCAGACGTCATCCTGCCCGTTCGAAATTCAAATAAGGTAACTTTAGTTAGACAACGTTTGTATGGGAAAAGAAAAGGGCTGTTTATAGGGTTTTCCCGGCAATTATTCGATTTTTTCTCGCCGTAAGAACCATCCTTGGACTTCAACGAACATTTAAAAAAAAAATTGGCCAAATTGGTCCAGGCGTTGTCGAGTTATGCGCTTACCAACACATTTTGCGATTCATTTTTATATATAAGATTAACTTTAGTGTTAGACTGTCGTCAGCTCAGTCGGCTAAGGCATGGGTATGGGTGCTAGAAAGTTTACTAGACGTCAGCAAATAAAATAAAAAATTCGAGGTGAATCCGTTGTACCTAATTAAATAATCTCTTATGCCTCCACGGTTATTCTACATTGGAATTAAACAACTTTAAATAGATTTAACTCGCGTATTTTGTTTTATTGGACGTTTCGGAGCCTTTACAGATTCCATAACCGTGGCACGACTGACCTGACAAGATAGACAACAGAGACTTTAGCATAAGACTATTGTCACTCAGTCGTGCTACGATTATGGAATCTTTAAAGGCTCCGAAACGTCCAATTAAACAAAATACGCGAGCTAAATCCGTTTATAATTATTACAAAATCAAAATTAATATTGGAATGAAATATAGGTAATTATATGATTATTATGCAAGTAGGTAGGTACCTACCTCTTAATTTATTTTCAACTAGCTTCTGCCCGCGACTTCGTCTGCGTATGATTAGTATTTTACACTATATCGTTATAAAATATAGCCTATATGTTATTCTGATGTATAAGCTATATTGTGGTAAAGTTTCATTCAAATCCATTCAGTAGTTTTTACGTGAAAGAGTAACAAACATCCATACATCCATACATCCATTCATCCATACATGATTATTATGTAAGTAGGAACTTACCTCTTAATTTATTTTCAATTTTAAAAATGACGTATGTCCGAAGAGGTCCCGCACCTACCTCCAAATAGGTCATTAACTGGTTTGATACAAGAAATCCGCGCAACTAGCACAGCGTACCGTTGCGCCCGCGCACGGTCAGTCTTACTTGATGCGTGTGTCTGCGCGCGCGCCGGTTACACTCACGCGTGTGTTTTTATATAGATTGAACGGTGAGTTGGTTTTTTAATCATTTATTGGAGTAAAACTTTAACTAGCATATTTTATTTGTCATTTATTGGAGTAAAAGGTTGTCTGGTAGAGAATGCCGTATGGCATTAAGCCTTTTGTAAAATTGTTTTTTTTTTTGTGCAATAAAGCGTAAATAAATACCTAAATAAAGCAATGATTTAACTAGCATATTTTATTTAGAAATTAAACTACTATAAATTGATTTAATTTTTAATTTTTTATTGGTTGATGTTTGGAAAACTTTGTAGTTTCCGTATTCGTAGCGCGATCGAGCTGACGATAGTCTAATGATTTTAGCGTTTTTGAAACGTAGGTCAATAAAATAAAATACGGTAACGACGCAGGTCAATAATTTCTTAAATTTGTAGTGGTTAAGTCCCTATTGTTTTTTTAATAGGAATATGTTTATATATATTTCAAATTTGCATCATGTTGTCTGCTTCGGAATAAAACAACTGTAATGGATATTGATTGATGTGCTAACGTTAAGGGAATTTTACAGTTCCCATATTCGTAGCAGACGAGATACCTAAAATGTAAAATAAAAAGCATCTTTTAAGTTTTACATAGGGAATAATGCAACTCCTGGTGAGAAGGCTAAAACCTAAAATCAGACTAGAGCGTAACAAAATAAAACTTCTACAGAATACCTTTAGAAAAATGCTTAAAAAACTTTAGTAAAGAGAGGTCGGTAATAAATTAATTATCGACGGCATCAGAACAAAATAATGTCTTTACTGAAGCTCATTCAAAATTAGAAACGCTGGTTTTCATTGATTCCGATTACTAAAACAAAGACAAAAACCCGTTACATGAATAGCAATGAATAGCAAACAATTAAGGAAATAGTTAAGACAGTAAAGATCGTCTTCAGTGTTTAGTAAATGTACAAAATTGTAAATCATTACACGAAAGGTTAGCAAATCAATAAAAAAAAAACCTTTAAAAATACCTGCTGATCAACAAATACACAACAAAAGTTAATAAGAAGAATAATCCAAAAAAAATAAATATTTTTCACAAAATTGATTTATCGTTGCAGATGGACTACTCTAATATTGATCAACACAATACATGTACAACAAAAGTTTTATAGAATGTTGATAATAATATATATATATAGGAGAATGGAGTTGAATAAGCAAACATAATATATTTTTCTTAACATTTTCAAAGTTACAGTTAAAAAAGTACCATAATATGGGTATAAATACAAATAAAAAGTTTTTAATATTACAGAGGTATTCAAAGTCATTAACTCAGCGCAGGGAATCAATTCTAAACATACTTAAAGACTAGCGGATTTTTAACGGTTGAGTGAATGGGGTCCATGCTTACGCTATTAACCTGACGGTGCTCCTAGATAAATGCATATTCATTGAAATGTTAGATTTACTTAAGTAAATACCGTCACTAAGTGTTTATAAAATTAAAATTTCTAGGTTGGGACGCGACGCATTCAATTCTATTAGAAGCTTCGTCTGCGCCCGATGAGCACTTCCAATTTACCCTCGGGGTGAATTTTCCAAAATCTTTTCTTAGTTTGCTAAATTTCAAGTTTCCAACCCTTTTAGTTTAGGCCTTGCGTTGCTAAATGTCCGTCCTTAAGTCAGCTTCTTTTATATAGGTATTATAATTATAATTATAGATGTCATGAGTGGATTTGTCTTGAGAATATTTTTTTAATTATTTACACAATATGTTAGAACTCATTCTAAACACTTTAAAATGTCTTACAATTGTACCCGGTTCGATTCATATCCTTAAATCTCACCAACAAATGAAAGTAGACTTCAAACAGGGCATAGAGAGAGTAACCTTAATTTTCTAGAATAGTCGGGAAATACAACACTGCCCACAAAGCTAACAGAAGGTACACTTTCACCTATCTGCATACTGCGTAGTGCAGGTGCCCTGCATAGTTCAAGGGCTATAGTTTTTGATAAAGATAATAGCAAAGTCAAATTCAAAAAGATTTTTATTCAATTTAGGCTTTTATTAGCTCTTATGAAGGTTAGAAGATACCAAATTTCCGAAAAAGCGTCACTTGAGAAGAAACTCAATAAGGTATAATTTTTTCATAATACATTATTAGGTACCTTTCTGACAAACCGAAATTGGGTAGGTACAATAAATAAATAGACGTCCGAAAAAGTAAACATAATAAAAATAGACTATAAAAAGAAGGATAAATTGATTGTTTTGACTCATATTGAGATGAAGCATTGTTTACTGACATTGGTTATATTAATGTTATGACAGAAATAGTAATTGAATTACAATCCTGAATATTTAATTCAATTTATGCAGCTATGGTACATAAAGAAGCGTTATTTTATTTCTTAATTCTTATAATATTGGTACCTATAAGATGAATATTCAAATTGGTGTATGTTTTGTTTTACAACAATGTTTTTGTGTCATAATTATGTATTATTACAATTATGTACAAATCACTTTTCTTTATCTATTTTTATTTGGACACTATTAACCCCTGTTAGTTTTTTTGTACCTAAACCATTTCAGGCAAGTTTGAGTTTATGATTCAATTCTTGATTTCCATGTTCATTATTCTCTTTACTATGATCAATTGATGATGTCTCAAGACTTACTTTTTTAAAGGCTGTCCTTTCAAACCATGACTGGGTTATAGAACAAAAGTACCCATTTATTTAAGGCTATGTGTGCCAAATACCGATCATGCATTCTAACGGAACTTGGGCTAAGACAATGACGCGACATAGTTCCGATAAATGATCACGCCTGACATATTTTTTCAAAAATATGGACAATAACAATAGATTAGATGAAGGAAGATTTAGCGACTAAGATAAGAGAGAATGTATCATTGAAAAATTGAGTGTTGATAAATGGGTAAACATACTAGAAAATAATATAGTAAACGAAATATCTTAAGGTTTTGAAATAGAAAAGTTACTGTTGTACAAAAACACTTTTACGCTGTAGTAACATTAATTTTAACTGTCAATTTTATTAACACTACTGTGTCAGATTTTACACTGATTTGCGAATTCACGAGTCTTCATTCGATAAACGTCACATTTCAAGTAGGTACCTATATTTGTGTTTACATTGGATAAGTTTAAAATTTGTTTTCATAGTTAGTTATATTATTATCTACATTTCATTTTTCTAATTTAGGAGATTTTGTCAATTGCTTATAAAACCAAGAGTATGCTTATTTATACACTGTCTTGTTTTTTAGATCTTTATTTCCATTTTATTCCATATTAAGTCTTTTTTATATGAACTTTTGATATTTCCATATGGAAATAACCTTATTTTATTTAACCACATTTCTCAATGCTAATTTTAACGTTAGGTACGTTAACCCACAATTTGTAAGAAAAAATAAATAGTTGTAACAATAGACAACTATCACCTACGTATGTTTATTAATAAAATAATAACAGGACTTCAAGAAAGACAATTTAAAGTAAGCACGCAATATAAAAAAGAAACCACCTATTAATCAAACAATTTTTCCAACTCTAATATTAGTCTTACATAAATTCATGTGCTTATAAAAATTGCTAGGGCTAACCATTCCAAACAAAGCAAAAACAACTTTAATGTAAAGCATTAAGGAATGTAAAATAGGGTTTGTCATATAAAGGTGTTATGTGAAGCGTAAAGTGACATAAACTGGAAAGTGTTTCCGTCTACGATGAACCAATCATTGAACGTAAATTGTCATCCATAGTTGACCAATCTATGTATTAAGTATTACTTCGCCTTTGTCATTTTGATATGTCTTCATTTGTAACGCCTTACGTTTTATTGGTTACGTTATTTGATGTATGTCATTTTTTATGTCGCGCTTCGATAGTTTTTCCTGTATCAGAAGTTAGGGATCATAACACAATACTCATCAAAGGCATGCATTTCTAATCACTCACATCGTCATTATCATTAAATTTACTATCAGTTGTGCTTTTTACTGTCTTAGGGCTGATTTCATAATTTTCATCTAAGTAATGACATACAGTAGACCGTATACCTACTAATTAATTTACTGGATAATATTTATTCAACCATTTTCATGGAGCTTAAACGCATTTCAGCTCACCTACATGAGACTTAATTGGACTTTCTGAAGCTAGAACCAAGTCAAAAAAATCCCCATTTTTATATTTAGTTGCTATCTAATTCATCTAAGTAATAAAAAGAAGCGACTATTCTCATTTCATTTTATTATCATGAAATATCTGATAATTTATGGAACATGAAAAATGAAATCTCAATTGAAATATAGAAAGAGTTAATACTTCTTTCCTCAAACATAAGTCGTGAAATTAAAACAGCTTCCAACAAACGAGAACGCATTCCAATGCGCACACGCAGCAGTTACATTATTAACATAATGATCGAGCGCACTTGACTAGATATTCACAAGGCAAAAGAGTCAGCGAGTGTTCAATTGCATAAGATAATTGAAGCTTTGAAGATGTAGCCAATAGTGTCACTGTAACTAAAGGGTGAAACGGAACTCTACTTACTATGTCCATCCGTTTGTTAGTCACCAGTCGTATCTCATGAATCGTGATAGCTAGCCCTTAGAAATTTTCACTAATGATGTTTTTTTTTGCTACTACAACAATTTTCTTGTCTTTTTTTGCAATTATAAAGATAATGCCAGGGAACACTTCGTATGCGAGTCTGACTCGCACTAGACCAGATTTTAGTCGCGTTAGACTATTGTCAGCTCAGTCGTGCTACGATTATGGAAACTGTAAAGAATCCGTGACGTCGGCAAATAAAATAAAATAAAAATACGCGAGTTAAATCCGTTAATAGTTGTTTCATTCCAATGCAGATTTTAGTCTTTATTTTATTTAAAGAATACAGTTTGACTATTTTATCTTACAGCTTTACCCAGTTTTATCATGAAAAACTTCAATACTTATAGGTTACATTTTCGGAAAATTAATTGAGGTCGTCATCAATATGATATATCAATCATAATTATGATATATCGACATCTAAACACAAAATTACAAAAAAATATAATATTTTAGTAAATTAAATTATAACATTTTTTTTGTATAATTACATAATTCTATAAACTCAACATTAAAATCGTCAAAATAATTTAGATTCATAATATTTCCTTACAGATAATTTTATTTAGTAGAATATCTCAAAAACTCAAAAACTAGATTTATCTAGATTCTAGTATCATAGACCAGTGTCAATGTACCTTCAATACTGCAATTAAATCTTTACCGTCAAGTACTACCGTTAGACAAGAAAATGTAGGAAACATTATAGTTAAAAACTTTAAGGAAGAAGAAGATTATGTCATTTTGTTAAATGATTCCGTTTACGAACAAGCAGATACTACTTTAAAATACCTAAGTTAAACGGTAAAGAGAATTTAAAGGAATATAACAGCCTAGTAATTTGAAGACCAAAATAAAACTATCTTGCTTGTTTCCTCCAAGATGATTCAATGAAGCCGAACTGATAAAGTAAGATACAGTCATCTTGTGCTGAGGATGTTTGGTGATGACTTGACATTTGTATTAAGTCTTGTATTATTTGGAGTTCTGCTTTATTAGATAAGCTTGGAAGAAATTAACACGATTTTTGTCTTTGAACTTTATATTGATGATTTTTTTACATGTCTGTTATTTTTAAAAAGCTGAAGTCTACACAAAAATCGACGATCTACCTAAAACCTCTTCTTCGTAATAATTTCTATTACGGCATATTAGAATTAAAAATAAATAAAATGTTAGACAAACAAAACAAGGTAAACTGTAAACTGACGATCGTCAACCCATTAATAAAAAAGTCACATTTGAATAATAAGATATTTTGCCAAATTACCTTATCGGCTGTCACACTAACGGATCGGAAAACCCAAAAAGCCTGTTTGAGTTATCCAGGTCAGTAATACCATACATAAACAACCACGCACGAACCAGTTACTTCGCGGTCAGGGCCGCTCGGTCATTCAACTTATCTAGCTACTCAAAGAAGACCCCTAAATGATACTCTCGAGCCTTCAGACAAGGATCTTGGATCATTGGACAGAATAGAAGCAAGGAATTGTAGTAAAAGCGTGATGCATTGAGTTTTTTGTTGTAAAAATTGCCTTGAAAGGATAAGAAAGTCGTCCATGTAAACACGTTCGGTTGTTGTGATGAGTAATAGGAATTTCTTATAGTTTCAAGAAGTACACTAACGGATTTAATTTGCGTATTTTTTTTATACTGATGTTTCGAAAACTTTTGTAACTTATTTGAAACGATTTGTTTGTATTATTTTAAACAATGTATAGTACCTAATTCTTAACACATTTTTGTTATTATCTTTTGTATCTTGAATGAAATAAAATTCGTCTTCTGAATGTTTTTCTGTAAAGCCAAAACTAGTATGATTTGTATATTAGGTTAGAAAATACATAAATTTTAATATAAACACAACAGAATATTCTTAAATTACGTATTAATCTTGAATAATAACGGATTCCCACGCCAGTAACGGTTGTATTCTCGTATGAACTGATGATAGTTTAACGGATTTTTTCTCACTTCCTTTAGTGGTTAACTAGTTTAAGTTATATTTTAAAATATGAGCGTAATGCTCGAAGTAAGATTTATATAAAGGAAATATTCAATGTTTCTTTTTCTTTGCTTACAGGTAAACGCCGATACGTTCAACATGGTGCGGCAAAAAAGTGTGTGTTTAAAGTGGACTTTAGTTTTTTTAATAGTTATTTTCTGTCAGTCTGTTTATTCAAGACCACAAAACGTTTCTCCAGTTAGCAATTCACCTACAATTAATGCACAAGAAACAGCAAATTCAACAAGGTATAAATTTATACACTTAAATAAGAATCCTGATGTATTTAAATTACCCATAGATTTTAGCGACATAAAGTTTTCTAAATCAAACAACAATGCCACGTTACTTAATGTCAGTGACTTTTTTATCGTTGATAGACAAAATTCGAAGTTAAATTCTCAATCTAGAAGGAGCCGCTTAATTTCTAACAAAATTAAAAGTAATGTAAACCGTAAAACCAATAATCGTCCTTATAAAATTCATGAGTCTAAATTAACTAATAATAAGGTGAAAAATAAAAATAATTTCGAAATAACTAAGCCTATCAATAAATTTGTTCCGTTAAATAATAAAAAACCTAATCCACCTATACGAAAAATTGTTACAAAATGGACCGATAACGCAAAATACGAGGATCTAAATCTTAGTTACGAGACAACAACATCAAACGAAAATGATGTAAGTCTAAATTCAAGACCCAATGATGACACAAGCACAGAAAATACTGCAAAAAATCCTTACTACGACAACCTTAACAAACTTTACAATAAATTAGTAAGTAATAATTACAGACCCCAATATTCCGAAGAAACACAAGTTTATTCGAGTAATGTTCAAATTATTGACAAATACCCAGGCTCTAGGCCGACCTATATTTTTTCTACACCTAAGCCTACACCTATCATTACAAATCTAGGTAACCCTAAACCTTGGCAGCAACCGAGCATGCAAACCATTTTTCACAAACATACAACACAAAAACCTAAAAAAGAAAAAAAACCTACTAAAAATCAGTATAACTATCAACATTCTGTTAACAATAATGTCCAATATCCCTATAATTACGATGTCACTACATTTCCACCATCAAATGTCCATACAGATAGAATTGTGATTCGACCAGAAGAATACAGTGCGTCACCAGATGAGTGTCCTACAATATATTTGACGCTTAATAATACTTTTCAAGGTCAAGGTAAAGAAGCTTGTCCCGACTTAAATATTGCAGTAAATACTAACGTTATAAACAAGAACGTTGTAATTGAATCTGAGGAAGAAGAAACAGAAAGTATATTCCCAGATGCCTTCGGAGTGCCGCTAGGAGATGATTCAGAGCCAGAAAGTAACCAAGCTAATGATTATTTTGAAACCGAGGAAGAACAAGCTGAAAGTGTATCTGTAGAAAGTACAGAACTAACACACTACAATGCAGCTAATGGTGAAATAAATTCAGATTCACCTGAAGCAGGTGGTTTCGGTTCACCAAGTTCATCATTGGCGTCTTATCATAAACCTGGCCGGCCAGGAAGTGACGACGATCTCTTCAGCTTATCAGGATTTTTAGATTTTTTCAAACCTTCTCTTAACGCATTAGGTTGGTTAGTATCTCTTAATCCTTTTAATTTCGGTTTATTATCGTTTTTCTTTTCTCCAATAGCCTTAATATTTGCCGGTGCCTACGGTGTCGCTGCATTTTTCAGTCAAGTGATTCAACCATTTGCACGACAAGCTCCCAAAGTTATACATGTATACAGACCACAGTGGCAATGGGACGATAACATAAAAACTTGGCAATTGAATACATTTCCTAATGATAGGAATTCGATTAACAGAATACCAAAAACTAGTAACGAAAACTTGAATCCAGTCAAACCAACATGGTTCTTCAAATTGAAAGAATGGATGAAAGCAAAGACCGAAGAGTTAAGAGAAAGGTCTAAAAAGAATTTGATTGAAAGAAATAGTAGGAACAAAAGAAAAAAAAGGGAATCTTGGACTAGACGCGTGAAATAGTAAAAAATATATCGGATGTAGCTTTTATTAAAGATATGTGTGTTTTGAAAATTTATTTAGAAAGGCTATATAAACAATTAGAAATGAAAGCTAAAAACTATGGGTAATTTATTAAAGTATCGAATTGTGCCAATAAATTTAATTTTCGAGTAAGTACCTAATGTCTAAGTTAAAAAAAAGTATTTTCGTTTTATACATAGGTAATTATGACGCTCACTTTATATTAATTTATATATTATTTATTAACTATTTGATAGATTAGATTAGCTGTTTTTACTTATTCATCATAGTGCAAAGAACGAATTGCTTTTGTTAAAATCACCACAATAACATAATATTTAACGTAAAGTCTATGTATCGATGAATTATTGTAGTAAACTGTCATTACATTTAAGAAATAGGTACCTATCTTCATTTTATATTCGATGAAATATTTTTAGATGACCTCCTTAGCTTTATTTGTTTTCCTTCCCTCTTTTATAAATTCTCTAAATTTTAATGTAGCTTCTGTATAATACCCATTGAATCGGATGACTAGTATTTATATTATTTTGATTGAATTATCATAACAGATACTTTTTATTTTCTTAATTATACGAAATAATGAAGCTCATTTATTATCCGGTAATGTCTTAATTAGTAACAATGTGTAAGTTAGTTATTAAATTATTATAATGTAAATAAAATATTTCGAGAATCTTTGTTTATTAACTAATGTGTGTTGAAATTCTTTGATATTATATAAGAAATCACCTAATTTATGAAAATTAACCAAATTTTAAATTATTAAATAATAATCACAAGAAAGCAAAAAGTTTAAGAGCTTTTAATTAGTATTCCATCAGGTAAAGATTTTTTTTTGTAGAATAATTTGCTGAAATTGATTTGGTTCTATTGTCATTCAAAGAAATATTTTTATTTAAGACACAAAGCAATAGTTTATAATTATTAATTTATGCAATAGGTATGTGTTTTTAGCAACGAATTAGTTATTAAATGTTTATTATACTTGCACTAATACTTTTTCACCGATTTCAGTACAAAATAAAATATGAAAGCCAATTATAGACTTTTATTTAGATATACTGAAGAAGAATTTTTTAAAATAATTAAACATGCAAAATTAAATATTGATTGAAATATTTCATAGTACCATAATTATTAAAATTATCTTTATATATTTTCAGGAACCCTAGTCCCGATAAAGAAGAAACGAAAAAGACTGATGATTCTACGACACTCTCGCCCTCCACGACTGTCAGTTCTTCCAGAGATGTCAAAACTAAGGGGTCTGGCATTCGCGATTCCATAAAAATGGTTGCGAGTCAACTTTTAGAAAATCCATCAAACAGTTCAGTAGCTACACCGATCGTACCAGATACAAGAATACCACCAAAACTAAAAAATCAACTTGCACAAAAACACAAAATTAAAACAAGAAATGAGAACGGAGAGGAACCGATCGAGAATGCCCATGTTGGTGTCGCAGTGCCCGTTACAATGGAGGAACTAGAATCTGAAAATAAAGTGAAGGAAGTTCCAAATGAATCATCTACATCTAACGAAGGAATTTCTACATGGATCCTTCTAAGTAATCCTGCTAATAAAGACAATGTTTCAGCGTCAACTGAACCTACAAAAGCTGAAGAAACAACCAAAAAACAAAAACCAGTGCCCACTAAAAACAAACCGAACAAACGCCCTCAAAATAATAAGGTATCAGCTGCAGCTAAACGTCCTATTATAGGAAGCACCAATAAGTCTGACCTAGTCGCAAGTGGATCGGCTATTAATGAGAATGTGTTTAATAAAATCAAAGACACAGTGTTATCGAATGTTCAAAAAAATAAGAGCACAACCACATTACGCACAACTACGCCCGCTGTTACAACTATCGCATTGACGACTGAAGTGTCAACTACCAAAAAAGAGGCTGCGACGAAACCGACATCAACGATTCCCGTAGTCAAAGTTACTTCGAAACCAACTAAGAAAAAAAATAAAAACAAACACAAGGCAAGTACCACAGAGGCAACCATTGTTAATGAATCTGCAATACTACCAATGGAAGCAAAGGAGCAGGAGATCGAATTAGAAATTAGCACACCGGCAACCACTACGAAAAAGCCAAAACGAAGCTCTAACAAGAAAAAGAAGACAAAGAAACGTAAGACTTCTAAACCCAAACCTGAGACTGAGTCCAGCTTAAGTGAAATTAAAACTAGTAACAAAACAAAATCCAACAAAACATCAAAGAAACCTACCGCCGTATCAGGTCCTATTACGTCACAGATTTATAATTATTTCTCGAGAGAAGTAATGCCATCAGTCGGTGTCGGAGTCATAGGTTTGGCAAGTTTGGTAGGTCTGGCAAGCTATTTCCTTTATCCATTTGCAACACCAGTCAGGAGAACTTTTGAAGTCGACAAAAAAGATGATTTATATAAACATAATGCTGAAGAGTACGCAAACGACGGCAACGGGCAAGCCGAAGAAGAAATGTTGGGCACGGTACTAGCTGGAATGCCAGCTCACTCTAAACACAAATTAAATCCATATGCTGGTCAAACATCACATGTCAATAGATACCCCACGAAAAAGGAGCAGGATATAAGATACCGCCAAGCATCTACTAGTAATTATGAGCCAAATTATAATGTACGTTATCCTCAACAGAAGACCGGTTTAGCCCACGGTGCTGTTTACTCCAAGCCTGTTAATTACAGTCCACAACAATATGAGACTAGGCATGTTTATACAACAGAAAGTAAATATACATATGATAAAGGACCAGCTGCTTACACTCCTTATCCATCGGTTGAACCTATATATGCAGCACAACAAACAGGACCTTCTGCAATATCCTCTTACGGAAGTGATACATCAAATTCAGTTGTATATGGAGTGAAACCAGCATCAGAGTCTGACTTCAAACCAGTGTACCCTTTCGAGGGACAATACTTTAGTGATACTACAAGTAATCCGATAACGTTTCCACCTACATCGATGTATTTAGGGTCCAATAGTGAAGCAGAGCAGCCAGAAGAAAACAAATATGAAGAAAATCCAGAAGAAAGTATTGGTGACGTAGATAATAAATTTGTAGTTGGTAACGTGCCAAAAGAGTTGACTGATTCCGAAACGCCTGCAGTAGTGCCTGAACATGGGCCGAGAAATTTAAATAGAAAAAAGAGATCTTTAGTATTTCAGAAACGCAGTATTACGGGATCGATCGAAGAAATTTTAAAAGCGGCCAAAGAAAACAACAAGGACGTTTTCTTGAGTAATGAAATCGATGAAGCGCTTGGAATCACAGTTAACACAGTTCCTGTGTCCACTGACTCAACAAGTGAAGCAAACAAAACTATCGAAAAGAATGAAATATTTCCAGTGTACGGAGTATCTGTAGAGCCTACTAATGAAACAAAAACGACTACTGATACTATAACTACAGCAAAAAACGAGTTTGTTGAAAGCGTATCAACACAGCCAATCAACGGTAACCGACAAGAAGTGACGACTGAGGCAGACATATCAAATGAACTAGAAGTTACGACTAAAGCTTTCAGAGTGTATGAAGTTTTTTCATCGAGCAGTCCTTCAGAACAAGGCAGTTCAGTGGTGGACGAATCTTCGAAGATGGAAACAACCACTCCTAAAAGTTCTATGACAGAAACAACAACAGAAATTAGATCTGAAACGACATCGACAATGCCTCCTTCATTAGAAACAAAGGTCCCATTTTCAAGTACTTCAAGACCAAAACCTACAGCATCATACCCTGAAGTTATAACATATCCCCCCTTAAATCAGGAAGGTAGTATTTTTACATTTTTAAAACGGTTAATCGAATTTAAATACAGACTTGGGTTAAGCATTATTCAAAATACGTCAGAATCTTTAAACAGGTACTTAAGGAGTATGGAAAGCACGGTTCAGAAAGTAGCGGAGGCTTCTAAGGAATAAATGTTCTTTAACATTGTATTCTTAATCTAAGATACTCACTGTTGCATTTTAAATAACATAAAATATGTATGACATAAGACTGGTTCTAACAGAAAATTTTAAATGATAGATTAGTAAAAATTGCTGGAGCAAGTCTCTTGGTATACCTAAATACTTCAGAGGTTATTATCTATCGGTGATACTAGCCGGTAGAAGATATACCGTAATCTCATTCCATATCGTTCGAATAGGGAATGAGATTATTATATACCAATAATATACAATTTAAAAATTTTATTTTAAAGACATCATTATAATACCAAGTGACTTGATTTTAGTTTAGTGGGGGAATTATGTTGATTTTGATTTTTGTGAGATTTCAAATGAATTAAATGTAAGTTCGGAAAATTCTAAATTTTACCACGTTCTACATGTATGGAAGGGTTGTATTAAAACAGGGATATTTAAGATTTAAGTATTATATAAAAATAAAAGAATTAACGTAAAAATAATAATTATGTTCAGAACGTTTATCCTCGGTTCCTTAATTTTATTCACATTGAGGGAGACCTATTGAAAATAATTTTACTTAAGTGAAAAATAAATGGTGCTAACACACCAATTACTGAAAAACTCATATTTTAAAATTAAAATATTTTTTTATTTCAGTTATTTACATGAATGTCTGTATTTATTTAGAAAGTAATTTCTTGAGACATGCAATTTAGATGTTCAGATCTAATAAAATAAAATATTTTAAATAAATTCCCATTTTATCACGTAATGTTAAGATTTATAGTATTATATTTTATATTTAAGGTGATACTTTTGAATATGAATTGTAAATAGGTATTTTATTAAAAAATATTTTTAATAAATGCGTTTTTATTTCGAGACTGAGGTATTAGAACCTACTGAAGGCGTTATAATATTTTGCCCTATAAATTAATAACCGTAGGTGTGGAGAAAGTATAAATAGCGACCGTGTTCTGGTAGACGCAAGGTAGTTCGATAACTTAACGATTGTTTTTTTTTCGAGTCGACACTAGTCTAAAATGTCAATGCGTGTAGTGTAGAATGAGGTCCAGCTGTTATGTTCCATCACAAGCCAGTAGCTTATTTGTGGAACATGATTAGACCTCATTCTACACTAGTGCATATAATATATTGTTATAGCGGATTTTTGCGACTATCCCTTGTAATATTGGCGTCACTGATGGGCCATAGAAATCATTAACTGTTTTGCTCTTATACATTTTTTACTAGCTATTGTTTAGCTATTAATTACGATCTATTATTCAAAATTTTATCGATATGTTTGGTTCAATTTCAATGAATACCATTAGTCTTTTAGTCAGAGTCACACTGAGAGTCTTAATTTTTGTACTCTTATCTTAGTAGAAAAATATCATTATTGTTTAACTTTTATTTGTAGAACATACAGAGTCATCTATCTTCTAACGACAGTAACTTTTGAACCTTACGAAGTCAGTTAAAAGAGCTTCTCTTATAGTTTCACTACTCACAACTAGGTGGCGTTGTTAACAAAAAAAAATCATCCGATGCTTTCGCTGTTATTGTACATTGGAATGATAACACGAAGCTTAATAGATTTAACTCGCATGTTTTTGCTGACGTTTCGAAAGCTTTGCACTTCCCATATTTGTAGTCAACTGTAGTCTAAGAACATAATTGTTATATTCCTAACCTACCTATGTTACCAAAATCATACCTATCTACTTCACATAACATCTATAATATTATACTTACTTACACAAGAATTAATTTATGTTCGTTTGTCCCTCTTAAACTCGAGTACGGTCCATTTCGCTTATTTCAGCAAGGGCGTGCATTCCATATAGGCTGTCTCTAGGTAATGTGTGAAGTGCCTACCCTGGCACCATAGGTACTTACACTTCACTGCACGCGCCTGTATTTCGGTATTTTCGCTAGTGTAATAATATAAATTTCCAACTTCAGTTTAAATACCGATTGCATGAAAAGCTGTTAATATCCAATGCGGTGGATTTAAATCAATCTTTGTGGTATATCTGTACCGCAAACGTCATACGCAAACCTACTAACTGATGGATGCACTAATTAATATACTTGAGGTTTCGACATCTGTTGATATTTTAATATAGGTATTTAATTGGAATGAAACAACTATACGCGGATTTAACTTGCGTATTTTATTTTATTGGTTATCTTTTCAGAACCTTTACTGAGCTGATAGTCTTATGATAAAGTCCATTATACTAAGATTTAACAAGACTATTGTCAGCTCATTCGTGCTACGATTATGGAATCTGTAATAGTTCCGAAACGTCAGCCAATAAAATAAAATACGCGAGTTAAGTCCGTCTATAGTTATTTCAATGTGTTATCTTACTTTAATTGGGACAACTTTGAAAGTTACTCACGTATTATTCCAAACCTACTTAAAATCACAGAACTTTATTAAAATGGTTTTAAATAAACGAATTTTGAATATTCAAAGATCAAAACCCTTCTGTCCGGGAAACCTGTCCGGATCCCTTTAGTTTGTAGTGACATGTCCGGGGGAGGTTCATAAAAGCCGTGCCGTCATTATTTAAGGCCGGAAAATAAAGGATAGGAAGACACGCACTGTGTTAATAGATGCTAGTTTTAACTGTAATTTAAAAAAAACGACGGTTGAAAGTGGGATGTCTTGACAATAATTCGTTGACTGTGTTATTTAAGGCACAATAACAAACAGTGTGTGAGCAAATATAAATAGGTTATAAAAAAACATATATAATTAAATAGCCCTCGACCAATCTAAATCTATCAAAAGCAGACAGCATAGTCTCTGAAAAGCAGAAATAATTTACCATTTCACGTCTTCTATTCACGTGAGCAGGTAAATTTACACGTGAGTAGCTAAATTGCAAAGTATACTAAACTTAACCAGTGTTGCCAACTCCTAGAAATTCGAGTCTCAATTAAATAAAGTTTAAATTTGGTGCACTATCACGTTTGTCGTTTTCCGTATTATGTATCTCTTGGCATTGAATAATACTGTGACGATTTGACAAAAAATGTATCTATTATTGGCTCTAGAACTGTTTTAATTTGTACTCCAAAAGTCGCCAGATAAGTCGCTAAACTATTTTTGTCGTCAAAACTTTTTTTTGGTCGCTAAGCCTTAAGCAAAAGTCGCTAGTTCTAGCGACAAAATCGCGAAATTGGCAACACTGAACTTAACTAGCTGACAGCGAACGTTGTACTACCATAATAATATTCTGATCTTGATAATGATATTTTTTATGCCTACGCGGTTATTACACATTCGAATGAAACAACTAGGTACCTATAACGGATTTAAATCGCGTATTTTAATATACCTATTTGCTGACGTATCGAAAATTTTACATTTCTCATATTCGTGAGTGCTTCGTAGCCACTTTAATAGATATTAAAGTGGCGTTAGCTAACAAAACAATCACACGAAATAAATCACAGTTGTTTCATTCCAATACACGAAGGCTTCATTATAAAAAACGTCATAAATAAACTCAGCATTTTCTTGTCACGTCCAAAGATCCAAAGAGTCATTAGAATTAATGGAATAACCACAACCGATTAGGGAATCCGAAGGGAACAAAGAACTTATTGCTCGGTAGGATAAAAGGATACAGTTGCAAATTTAAACAGTTTTAAGATATCAAGGGAAATCCTAAATCCGATGAAAACTGCTTCCAATCAGGACTACTGTTTAAATTTGCAAAATGGGTCCTTTGTAACTTATTCTTCGTTTTATGGATAGATTTATGGGGCGTGCATTCGATGTAGGCTCTTTTTGTGCCTACCCTGTGTCTTTATGAGCTTTCCTCAATGTGCGCTCATTGTAAGTGATTCGGTAGGTATCAACCTAATTTATTCTAGGTATGGGCAGGGTTGGTTATCTTCTAACGTCGTTAGTATTAGACATTTTAGTATCCACCAAGTGAGAATTATTACAAAACAACATACAAAAATAATAGTCAATAGGAATGATGACTGTACAGATAAAAAAAACTATTTATTCCGTCAGCTAGATTATTAAAAAATATTCGACACGTATTTTATCTTTTCTCTAACAAACTAATAATGATAAAGATAAGCGCTTTTAAAGTTCGGGAGTGGGGGCTCGTGACGTCACAAACCTATGGACCGCTTATCTTTGTCCTGGCTCTGCGATTTTGGACCAATATCAGTCCAACATGTAACTAATGAAATGCAGCAATAAGCCTTTGTCCAGCCACACGACAATTATAAGCTCATTATGGCGTTAAATTAATAAATTGCCATTAAATTACTGCGACTGTAAAATAAATTTATCACAAAATCTGCATCCATCAGGCCTTATCTCCAGCTTTTATATTTAAATTGCTCGATTCGTTCGAACAATGGGTCTTAATTTATTCGGAGCAATTCGCTACAATTGTATACGTCAGTGGTTAAGCTTGAAACGCTGAATGATGAATTGATTAAATTACAATAAACCAAGTCAAGTACAAAAAATGATTAATGTGGATTCTGTAAAATATTTTAAATTTCTAAAATTTAAACATTCAATATTATGTTTTATAAATTTTGTCTTGAATTATTATATTATAATGCTTACAGAAAAGAATTGTCGAGAAAAAAGAATTGTCCTATATAAATCCCTACTAATATTATAAATGCGAAAGTAACTCTGTCTGTCTGTCTGTTACGCTTTCACGCTAAAACTACTGGACCGATTTAAATGAAATTTGGTACAAAGAAAGTCTGGAGCCTGAGAAAGGACATAGGCTACTTTTTAACCGACTGTAAAAAAGGAGGAGTTCCACGCAGACGAAGTCGCGGGCAGAAGCTAGTAGTTTAATAATTAAAAGAACTACCCATAATACAGTTCAAAATAATACATTTGACGGATTTGTATATTTACAGAACAGATTTTAAATGAAACGGCGTAGATAAATCGCTGCTTTTCTGGAATAATGTCGCAACTCGAAATGTGTTACCATTCTGAATTGAAATTTATATGTGACGGTTCACAATCTAAAATGGAGTAACAAATTATTTCGAGTTGTGACACTATTCTAGAAAAGCAGCGAAATATGGCGCCAGAGTAGGCACTCCATACATTAGTGACTCGGTGCCTCTATGGAATGCACGCCCTTGCTTGTTCATATACTGTCAGTAGGAGGTAACCACAATCCTTTGAAGATATTAATTTTAGAATCTCTAATTAAACTGCATTGTTTTGTACCACAACACTGCGACTGCGCGACTCTGCTTGGAATACTAGTTTAATTCCTAATTGTTACGATATAGTATAGGTACGTCAAATTTTGACAGCGTCAACAAACAATCGACGTCTTATATGACGGCCTGCAGGTAAGTCTAGTGGTCAGAGACCTAGACTACGAAACTGGAGGTTGCTGGTTCAAATCCTGCTAGAGGCAGATGTCAGTGTGATGGCTGCCCCAGGCAGGGAGGGTGCGTAAAGCATTTTCACATCGAAAAATACAGTGTGATGAGCACTGGCATTTGTTGTTTACTTATCTGGATGTCTTATATGTATTTATGTATGTCTATCCGTTGTCTAGTACCCTAGTAGCTTTGCTTAGTTTGGAAATTAATCAATCGGTATGAATTGTCCAATGATATTTGTTCATATCTACTCAAAATATTAATGTTATTGACCTCACATAATAGAAATCCAACCACTAAATAGTGGTAAAATTAGAACCCCCACATTCGGGTAAAATAATTGACGGGAAATTTCAATTTACCCCAAAATTTTGTAACTACCTATTCACCTCGAAAGTTAACACTAACAATGCAGCCGGATAAATGGCATTAGCAATTTAAGTGCCATCATGTGCGACCAACTGGAATTGTTTGCAATTGTACCGGACGGCGGATAATTTTATTAATTAAAACCATGTACGTAGGACATAGTATTTAATCTGTATATGTGTTGGCGACAGTCGATGAAGCTTGAACCATATACCCATACCATATACCATCCCTACTAATATTATAAATGCGAAAGTAACTCTGTCTGTCTGTCTGTCTGTCTGTTATGCTTTCACGCTAAAACTACTGGACCGATTTAAGTGAAATTTGGTACAAATAAATAAATAAATAAATAAATAAATAAATATCTTTGGACAATTCACACCAATTATCTAGTCCCATTTTAAGCAAAGCTTTGCTTGTGTTATGGGTACTAGACAACGGATAAATATACATAAATACATATAAGACATCCAAGACTCAGGTACAGATGCCAGTGCTCATCACATTGACATCTGCCCCTAGCGGGATTCGAACCCGCAACCTCCGGTTTCGTAGTCAGGGCCTCTAACCACTAGACCAACAGGCCGTCAAAAAAGAAAGTCAAAGAAAAAGAAAAAGACAAAGAAAGTCTGGAGCCTGAGAATGGACATAGGCTACTTTTTAACCGACTGCAAAAAAGGAGGAGTTCCACGCGGACGAAGTCGCGGGCAGAAGCTAGTAATAATATACGTTAAATGTGGTGCTATATGATCTGTCACTACGCTACCTTTGTGACACTATGATGAATTTCCGAGTCTACATCTTGTCATGTCGATATCGTCTTATTCTCGTTGTGATCTGTCAAAAATAGGTAACGTTGTCGACAACGAGAAATGTAATATCAATGTCGTCTGTTATTTCTTCATGTCGATAATGAAACAATATCGACACGACAAACCGTCTGCTTGTCGACAACGTTCTTAATATTAAGTGGACAAAATGTCGACTCGACAATTTCATCATAGGCTCTCTGGTGAATAGTGGATTTTATTTGTTGTTTTAAATAATTAATACTTATGTCTCATAGCATCAATCGATAGAATGAACACCACTGGCCTTATTATTAAGTGAATTCATACACTGTTAGTAAATACCAAGAGCGTGCATTCGATATAGGCAAAATGTCACTAAATGTAGGAATGCCTACCCTAGTGCCAGACTTTCGCTCCTGCACTCGCCTAGTAAACATCCCTACTATCCCTACTAATATTATAAATGCGAAAGTAACTCTGTCTGTCTGTCTGTCTGTTACACTTTCACGCTAAAACTACAGGACGATTTAAATGAAATTTTGTACAAAGAAAGTCTGGAGCCTTAAAAAGGACATAGGCTACTTTTTAACCGACTGCAAAAAAGGAGGCGTTCCACGCAGACGAAGTCGCGGGCAGAAGCTAGGTAGTCCAAGATAAAGATCAAACAAAAGTCACGATGCAACAGTTGACTCATTTCTCATTTGACACTAAACGTATAGTTCATTAAATCAACAAATTATGTGTCAAAATCTCGCTCAAAAGAGCATGAAAGGGAACGCCGGTGGATCGGAAACCAAGGGGTCGGGGTTTAATAAAATAAAATGAGAATATTATCGAATAGGCCCCGCCGGGAGTAATGTGGCGTGCGAGGGGTTAACACAGGAAAAACTATGGAGTCTTTGTTGATGAAGTGTACCTACCTAATGTAATTTTTTTGAGGAAATATTTTATGAATAGTGGATTTTGTTTATTATAGTACCTACAGGTTGTTTAGAAACCATTTTTTTAAATTTCATGAAATAAAATTATATGGACTGATTTTTTATTGGATTGCGAATAGAAAAAGTTTATTCGCTTATAAAAATCTGTTACCTACATTATAATAATTAAATAACGACCGTTAATAAAAAAAATAATAACGACCAGTTACTCAGTAAAGTTCATAATTATTTTTATTATCGTTTAATTTCATAATCAGACTTCTAGAAATGGTCTTAAACCATTTATGTAGGTACTTTATTTAAAAGAAAACACTGCTAAAAATGGTCTTAAAACATTTTTGTTAAATAAAAAAAAACGGTGTCTTAAAAAAAATCATCTCTATTCCTTCACCCTGTTTTGTTCACAAAAATCCTAATGTCGCGTCAATAAATCTGTCTTTAACGTCAATACTTCACGAAAATTTCATTGATTTCACTTTGTGGTCACATTGTAGTCACATTATGGTCGCTTTGTGGTCGAAAAGATCTCACGTGACCAAGTTTGTGGTCACAAAGTGGTTTATGGTCCGTACTCATGTTATTATGTTTATATATTTATTGCGTACTTGATTTATTTTTGTCTTTTTAATGGTCGGGGGTCGTTTGAAGTGTTTTTTTTTGGTGACTTAGTTGATGTTATTTTAGACACAAAAGTTTTTGGTACTTTAAATAAAACAACTATTTGGTAAACTTTCGTATAAAAAAAGCAAAAGAGAAAAACCTATTTTAATGATAATTATTGTAGCTTTGCTGTTAATTATTTTGTCAAACTTTTTTTTTATTTTTTGAGATCAATTAAATATGAGTTGATTTATTTTAAAATTATTTCGTAGGTATACTAAAACGTTTTTTAATATTTCGTACCTAATAGGTAAAATGGAACCCTATTAATAAGATTCCACTGTCCATCCGTCCGTCTCTCTCATAAATATTTAAGGTTCAAATATAACAGACCCAAATTTTATGAAAAATGTGGTTTGTAACCCTTCTTGCGCGAGTTTGATTCGCCCTTGGCCATTTTTGTTTAAATTTTTTACGCATTTTGTACCTCCACAAATTCAGTTCTTTAGGTAAAATAATTTTATATTCAAAGCAATAAACAATAATTAATACTGCTTTATCGTAAAAAGTTCCTTCACGATTCCAATTAGCGCCTGATATTAATTCAGAGCAAATGTCAATATTGGCAACATTGCATTGAAATTAATATATACGTAGAGTAACTAATTGGTTGCTAGCTTCTATTTAAATTATAACTAATTAGAAGGAATATTAAGGCAAAATTGATTAAAGTAGTCGGTGATGAAAATGACGATGATATCATGATGATCATTATTTATTTATTTATTCTTTATTGCACCAAAAAAAACTAATTAATGTACAAAAGGCGAACTTAATGCCATACGGCATTCTCTACCAGTCAACCTTTGAGATGAACAGAGAGCATGTGTAGGCGCAAATAAATAATATACTTTTCTGTCCTCCGGCCGGAAAGCGCCAACTTTGTGGCCGCTGCGCTAAATGAAATTGCCGCTTTCTGGCTTCGTCGAACAGAAAAATAGTATACTGATCTCGGCCAGTAAAATAAAAAAGCCTCAGATCACTTTTTTGTCAACCTCGGCTTCGCCTCGGACGACAATTACATGTGGTCTGAGACATTTTTTATTTTACTGGCCTCGGTGCGTAATGTACTATAATATGATGAATATAATATAAAATAGGAAGATAATAATAATGTAATTATAACACTATTATCACCGATTAAACTGCAAGACGTCTACGGCAGTACGGCATGTAGGTATGTAAACTCTTTATTGTACAACAACAAAACAAATACATAAACGAAAACAGTAAAAGTACAATGGCGAACTTATCCCTTTAAAGGATCTCTTCCAGTTCACCTTTGGGCGATTGAGAGATAGAAAAATATATCGTAGGTAAGATAAAAATATGTGTACAACTTAAAATGTAGAGAATGGCAGTTAGACTAGGCGCGTGCAGTGGGGAGAGCGTAAGTATGGCGCGAGGGTAGGCACTCCATACATTATTGACACTGAGCCTGTATGGAATGCACGCCCTTGGTAGTCTCCAAGGATCTCTACAGTGCCGGCCGCCTTCTTTCATCAGACTCCAGCGACCTGTATCAGGTCGTTTGACCTTGTAGGTATCTCAGGTTTATCAGGTCGTTTGACTCCATAAGTACCCATGTTGCCTCTGGTTCTCGGTTGACACTCGAGCATTGATATCAGTACCAATATAAAAATTAATAGGTACCTAAATAATATAATAATAATGGTGAACAGGTACTGTAAGGTCGGGTTAGTTTGCCCCAAGTGAGGGTTAGATTGACCCATTGTTTTAACTATGTAGCATTTATATATTGTTATTAATATTTTAACTTTAAGTACTATGGAATGTGATTAAAATAATCAGATGGTTACTTTTTTAGAACAGAACTAGGTATTAGGCATTGAAAATTGGGTTGGTATAAAGTTACCCCTTAGGGTCAAAAAAACCCAAACTGACTGAATTTAATTCATAATTATTTTAGATATTATATTAA
Organism: Polylopha cassiicola; assembly: GCA_038024825.1. Classification (NCBI taxonomy): domain Eukaryota; kingdom Metazoa; phylum Arthropoda; class Insecta; order Lepidoptera; family Tortricidae; genus Polylopha; species Polylopha cassiicola. The sequence goes on from CP149059.1 coordinate 8,791,608, forward strand.
AAATATTACATTATAGCCATCAGAAGCGTGTATTGCATATAAATACATTGCGATAAATGCCTACCCCACCACAATACATTTAAGTCCCTCACTGCACGCACCTGATATCCGTAGCGAATTCTTTTAAAAACCTCTAGTTTAAACACATCTCGTGTTCCGAGGTGATCGGTAATGTCCCAAAAGGGCAATTTGATGCGTACTTTAGGGACATGCCAAGTGAGATAAGGGTCGGGCCTTACGATTGATTTGACCGGAAGTTCTTGGCTGTAAGTCGATATTTTATTCGTTGTAATAGGAATACATTTATTTCTTTCTAAATCGGTTTAAAGGTTTATGCGTGACATTGTAACAAAGTTCCTTTAGTTTTGATAGCCCGTTGGTCTAGTGACCAGAGCCCCAAAGGCGTGCATTCCACATAGGCACAATGGTATAAATGTATGGAATGCCTACCCTGACGTGGTACATGCGCGACCCTCACTGCACGCACCTGCAGAGCCCTTGGTTCAAATTCAGCTAAAGTCAATGTCATGATGGATACGAGCAATAACACTAGTCTTGGATACCTTATACGTATTTATGTATATGTTTATCTGTTGACTAGTATCCATACAAAATTTACTTAGCTTGGGACTAGGTTAATTGGTGTGAATTGTCAAAAGATATTTATTTATAACTAGCGGTTCGCCCCTGCTTCGCACGGATCCCTATTTTTTTCAAAATATTCTATAGCTTTACTCAGAGTGAACGTAGCTTCCCAACAGTGAAAGAATTATTAAAATCGGTCCAGTAGTTTTTGAGCCTATTCATTACAAACATACAAATAGGTACAAATCTTTCCTCTTTATAATATTAGTATAGATAAAAAAGGGATTAAAATGATAATAACGAATTGAATCAAATTTCAATATCATAATATAATGTCATAATGGTCTATTACAACACGGGTGTTACTACAAATCAATCGAGAATACCACATAAAGTGAACTTTTACGATATCGCTGTCAGCCATAATATAATTGGCAGATAATAGTGCTGGAATACAAATGGCACCCTAATAAATAAATAAGGACTTTGTTACGACGTAATAAAGTGCAAATTAACCCGCACAGGGATACGTGCGCGACATTATAATAGCGTACCTGTTTGCTTCTCTTTCTTTTGTAATGCTATCTCATGTTATGTGAATTTGAATGTCTAAGAGAAATGAAGATCTTGTATCTAAAACAGTACGAAGGCGTTAATTCAATACAGGCGAAAAGTCACAAAATAAGTGCCTACCCTGCAAGCGCATGCAGTGGCAGGAGCGTAAGCATGGCGCCAGGGTAGGCACTCCATACATTACTGACACTGTGCCTGTATGGAATGCACGCCCTTGCTACCCTCCACTCTCTCTGCTTAAGTACCATCCACTACACGCGCTTGATACGAGTTACTTACATAACATGTATAAAAGAGAAAATACTATTATAATACATAATTATATGAGGTCACGTACAAGTTGTCCCTTTAAAAAGGTCTTAATAAATTTCTATTACAATTCTACCCACCCTAACAGGGTTCCTTATGTCACGGAATAAAAGCCTCATTCGTTGGGTTCCGTATAATTTCCGTGTATTCTTTGTGAGTAAATTTACCGAGGTGCCCATTTGCAATTCCGATCTGTACCCAAATGGAATGGCGTTTACTATAGTGATGTACCTAATTTAGAATAAGTTACTTGATATAAAAAAATAACGATGTATTTTTTATAAAACTTTGTACCGATATACAGGGGTTGTTGGTATTCGGTCGTTCGGAAATGTTACTTTTTGATTAATACTACTATGCTCAAATCAAAGAGGACAAACTCGTAAGTTCTTTTCACAATACACAGGGAGTTAGTAGTAAAACTCGAGGCTTGGCGACAGGGAGACATAATACGAATCGGTTATGGAGAACCTGGAGTAAGCTAAAGGAGGGGTAGGCACAAAAGATCCCAATGGGTCGCAGTGCATCCGAAAGGACCTCACTTGGCGCTGCGTCGACGCGGCGCGGGCATTGGTGAGGCGTCGACGTTCGGGAGACGCTAGATGTGGGGTGGCCCTTAGAGTCATATTAAGGAGAAAATTAACAGGCATATAACAGACATTTTGTTTGCTTCCGGTCTCCTGTCAGTATAAAGTTGCTAGTATAAGTATGACAATTTATTAATAGGTAAGTATTAAAAGAAACTAAAGATAGTAAATGGTCACATCCTTAGAGGTGACTTCTGATACAAATATAGTACTATTCTGATTTCGTTACATTTCGTCTGACCACGTCACTAGGCAGGGTCTAATAGAAGGTTGCGGTTCGATGCTCGGAGGAAATCATTAAGTTAAAAAATATGTAGATAACCTTAGCAACGTGGATTTTAGTAACAAAGTGGTATTGCATATATTTTTGACTGAGTGAGTGAGGTTTTAGATTTGACTTGTGTAGAGCAGCTAAGCAGTATATGTTATTTATATTCTTTAGATGATAATTTGAGTGATAGGTTATTTCAGATTTAATTATATCTATACTAATATTGTAAAGAGGAAAACTTTGTTTGTTTGGTTGTAATGAATAGGCTCAAAAACTACTGGACCGTTTTTAAAAATTCTTTCACCATTCGAAAGCTACAATATCCACGAGTAACATTGGCTATAAAATATTTTTAATTTAAAAAAAAAAAAACTAGGGATGCGTGCGAAGCCGTGGCGAATCGCTAGTAAATAAAATAAATATTCCGCTTTTGTGACTGTAATAATGCCTTCATAAGGGCAAAAGCGGTATCTTAACCAAAGCGAGATTCGAGAAATTTGAGCTCATTGGCTGCTTACGTTTTTTTTGCTAGTTAATGCACTAAAATATTTTTTTAGATTTCCGACTAAAAACAAAAATTTTAAAATTGGACATATCGGTACAAAAATAATCTCTTTCTCAACAGTTACTAATATTGCTATCTTAATAACCAATGTCTCTTCTCGTTCCAAATAGCTATGCTGACTAATACTACACAAGACAATGACTGTCTTTGTCACCTATGCTACATTGCCAAATCAAAAGGGCATATGACCATTGGCTGTATGGAGTCATACGCCTATTTGACTTCACACGTCATGTACACGTCAGAAATTGTAGGTCTAATTTGCAAATGGCTTCACACTAATACACTGTCTGCAGATGATGATTGTCAATCATTCAATGCATGCTTTGTAGTTAGTCCGCAGTGACGTAATGAACATTACGATAGGCCTATAAGCCTGTCATTACGATATTAGTTACGTAATAATACTAGCTGGGGGCCTGGACAAGGGATTTGAATCCTATACATTTTGGTCGTTTCGTTTAACGTTAACGTTGAACGTTGGCACCTTTCCGATGCTCGAAAACTATTTACTTTACGTAATCCATATATCTATCTGGGTATGGATGAATTACTAAAAGTAAATAATAGTTATAGTAGGTTTGGGTTATTTTGACCCAAGTACGGGTTTGAATAACCCATTGTTTTATTTAACTTGCATCGTACCTTTAACGTTTCTTATATATTCGTTTTTAATACCTATTCTAGGATGTAATTGAGATATTAAGGACAAAACATAGAAAATTAGACAGGAAAATGGGTTGGGTTAAAGTTACCCATGGGTCAAAGTAACCCGATTAGTTTTCTCTTCGCGCTTAAACTGTTAAACCTATATAGTTGAAATTTAAATATGGTTTTTATTTAGGTAGGTATTTGAAATAAACGAGCTTTCGCCCGTGGCGTTGCTCACGTATATTCAGGTTTTTCTGAAGCATGTTATTTAATATATTAATTTAGTTCCAAACTATGCAAAACTTGTATTATGGGTAATAGACAAGGGAGGCATACAAGGCATATATAATAATATTATGTATTTATGTGTGTTTAGTACCTGTAGCACAAGCTTATATAAGACATCCGGGACTCAAATGTATCAGGAATCGAACCCGCAACCGTTTCGTAGTCAGCTCTGACTAGGCCTCACCGTCAAAAAAGATTCACCAAAATACCGAATTTAAATTTCACAATACCGGCTGTATTTCACTCGTATTGCAACCTCATCACGAATATTTTGTTCAAGCGTCAAATTAAAATGTTACATTACTTATTGAGCTTCATAGAGCGTGTAGCTACGAACGGGTTAACATTCTGTTTTTAAATTGACTACTGGTCCGCATACATTTACTGGGATTCTGCATACATTTACTATGTAATTGTTTGAAGATATTTCTTAATAATAAAATTCTTTATAATAATTTCTGATGCCTATGCGATTATCATACATTGGAATGAAACAACTACCTATAGACGGATTTAACTAGAGTATTTTATTAATTTCTGATGCCTTCGCGGTTATTACACATTGGAATGAAACAAGAGCGTTAGACTATTGTCAGCTCAGTCGTGCTACGATTATGGAAACTGTGAAGAATCCGAAACGTCAGCTAATAAAATAAAATAAAAATACGCGAGTTAAATCCGTTAATAGTTGTTTCATTCCAATAGAGTATTTTATTTTAATATTTTCTTTAGTATAAGACTATTGTCAGCTCAGTAAAGTAAAGGCTCCGAAACGACAGCCAATAAAATAAAATACGCGAGTTAAATCCGTCTATAGTTGTTTCATTCCAAAATTCTTTATTTCAGATCAAATCCTTATAATGTCAGTAAGTCTTATCACTAATGTTAGTATTATATATAACTATGCTTTTTCCTAAATTATTGTTTTCTGATTTAAAAAAATCAGACTAGATGTGGTTCGTAATAATACATTACGCACCTAGGCCAGTAAAATAAAAAATGTCCCAGATCACATGTAATTGTCGTCCGATGCGAAGCCGAGGTTGACAAAAATGTGATCTGAGGCTTTTTTATTTACTCGCCGAGGTCAGTATATTATTTTCTGTTCGACGAAGCCAGAAAGCGGCAACTTCATTTAGCGCAGCGGCCCGAAAGTTGGCGCTTTCTGGCTGGAGGGCAGAAAATGTTATTTAATTATCGACCAAAACTGGCTTTAAATTTTTCTAAACTGTAGGTATCTTCTACGTCATTACGTTTTATTTTCAATGCAAGATAAGCACCCCCGTTTTACCCCCCCTTAGGGGGTGAATTTTAGTTGGTACTGCATTATAAAAGGAACCCCTGTGTCAAATTTCAAAATTTTAACCCTATAATACGCGATTTAAAACCGTTAATAGTTGTTTCATTCCAATGTGTAATAACCGCGAAGGCATCAGAAATTATTTAACCCTATAGTTTAGGCCTCGCGTTGATGACAGTTTTTAAGTCAGCTTCTGATAAATACTAGCTTTTCCTTGCGACTTCGTCCACGTACTTTTTAACCCCTAGGAGGTAAATTTTAGAAATAAAATAAATAAATAAATATTTTTGGGCATTTCACACCAATTGATCTAGCCCTTTCCACCCGACTTGAGCTAATCGTGCATATTCCTTTACAAAAATCTGGATGATACTAGAATTCGTTTTGCGGCACGCAACCGAGGCCGATCCCGCGTGCGGGACCTCTTGTGATATAATAAAAATAGCACGCGATGCAGCGACACTTTGGTTGTTCGGGAGTCGTCTTCAAAGATGGCCGCGTTTTTTGGCGGGAGAGGCGCGTCGCGGAAGTACTTATTTTTAGATAATCAAGTGGTAAATTAATCATGAAATAGCGTTTTTATGTAAATATAATAATACTTTTATCATATGCAATATAATAAATATTTATATCTTTGTATATTTTTCTGGAACCTTGATTGAAAATTAATGTTGCACGATCGTGGGCTTTCGGTGTTAAGCAGTGAAGTGAATTTGTATCTAAAGTCTTGGACTTTCAGTTTTATTTGCTACATTTTCTGTCATTTCGACCAATATCAAGCTGCTGATGCTCTAGAGGTTGTTTTTGAGTCCATGGGAGATGGAATTGAGCCCAATATTGAACAATTTCGTGACTTTGAATATAATTTCAATCCTTAATTTTACGATAAATTGCTGTCGGATAGTACAAACAAGGTTGTAAATAAGGAAAACGAGGAAGATACACCAGACAAAGAGATAGAAGAATTCCAGGAAAGCCCAGTATTTGAGCAAGAACAACGTTATCCATCTCTATTGACTGTAAGACCTGTACTTGCGTCTGTTGAATCTTCTCAGGTGCGCCCAGCAGCCACTCGTTCGCGGTTTCCTGTACCGTCTCATTCACTAAGAGTGACTCCAGATGTGAGAGTAGGGACCGCCCTGTTAAAATACGTGATATCCCTGATGATACTGCTGATGATATTCCTGTTCAACACACGACTACCCCCGAATATTGTGTTTCAACGATACAAATCCAATTCTCAAGTGCGCGCCATTTACTCTGGAAGGAAACGTCTTTCGAAGACAAATTACTCAATTGCTCTTCGTGCTATAAGTAGACTTGTTCGAACAACTTAGTATCGACTAGGTACTACGATGGATACTTTGATGATGAATTCTTTGAACAAGTAAGGAGGGTCGACATTCATAATTACTACATGCGCAAACATGGCACAGAGTTAAAACAACCAGAGTTGATTTTATGAAGTTTATTGGTAAGTTTTCATATCTATAATAATGTACGTACATATTTATTATAATATAGATACGGATCTTTTCAATATCTTAGAGTTCCAAGGTACTAGTCTTTAGAAAAAAAATCTAGCAAACCATCCCGAGACCTCTTTTTAACTCTTCGAAATGCACGGCATTTTGTCGATACGGACTTTCAACCGCCAGGAGTAGATCCATCCCTGGCGTTTGGACCAGCTTTGGAAGGTCCAACTGATACTCCTTCCATGATTTGACGATATTCAGCCACCAAGAGCTGGTGCCGGCGAAAATTGCAAGAATTGTACAAAAGTACGTTGCATTTTGATGCAATTCAACGTCTACCTTTACATATCATGTGGCCAACACTGCTTTTAAGACTCCCATTAATTAATAAAAGAGTTACCTGTGTTCTGATAGAAGCAAAATTATATTTAGTTGTTTATAAAAGTTAAATCGTGGAAAATTTAGAGAAAATTTTAAATTAGTTCATTTTAATCTTTAACGGTGACAATGCTTTGTTCCTGTGAGGTTTATTTAATTAAGACATCATTTCAATTGATTTAGTATTGTTATAATTTTTATAAATGTTCATTTTCTCAACAATTTACGTATAAGTTGCTTAGATATACCAAAGTTGCACGCACGTGCACATGTCAAGTTATTCCTGAGACGCACGATCGTGCACGCGATTTTCCGGGAAACGGAGGTTTTCCGATTTTTTTTACTATTTTTCCTAGAAACCTTGAATCATTACTATTAGCGTACGTAAAGTCATTTTTCAAATTTCGTACCTTTATGTTCCCGGTTGTAAAGGGCTAGGCCCAATTAGAGCAAAGCTTGTACTATGGGTACTAGACAACGGGTGAACATACATAAATACATATAAGACATCCAAGACTCAGGTACAGATGCCAGTGCTCATCATATTGACATCTGCCCCTAGCAGGACTCTGACTACTAGACCAGCAGGCCGTCAAATACGTTTTAAAAATCTTAAATGCCACGTTTTAAATGAATTGTAATAAGGAATCACGTTGACTGTCACAAACAAACTTTGCCCAACAACAAACACCGCTTCATGAAAGTTTTATATAGACCACTAGCTTCTGCCCGCGATTTCGTCCACGTAGAACTCCTCCTTTTTTGCAGTCGGTTAAAAAGTAGCTATGTTCTTTCTCAGGCTCCAGACTTTCTTTGTACCAAATTTCATATAAATCGGTCCGGTAGTTTCAGCGTGAGAGCGTAACAGACAGACAGACAGACAGAGTTACTTACGCATTTATAATATTAGTTAGGATTAGGATACCTAGAGAACTTCGCAGTTTTTGAATTCCTATCCTTTTTAGTCTAAATTTCCTCCATCTAGACTAGAATTGAATATCCAATCTTTTAAGACTTCTTTCAAGCTATATTCAACGTATAAAACGTGTATGTGGGAAAGTGGATGACTTTCAATGATAATAAGGGTTGTTTTTCGGTTTGATCTAGTATCTACGTCTGCGTCTAGACTTGAGGAAAAATGAGAGGTTCGGTAAATAAATTCGACTTAGTGCTTTATATTTACACTAGCTTTTGCCCGCGACTTCGTCCGCGTAATTTTTAACCCCGTTATGGGGTGAACTTCATTAGAATACGGATCTATATCTGAATCTCTAACGTTTTTTAACCTATTATTGATTTCCCTAACGTTTTATGTCATAATGATTATTAACTAACACTCTTATGACCTATCTTTTGTTTTCCTAACATCATATGGATGTTTTTATTTCCACATAATGTTTTATTTCCTTAACGTATTTCCCACTTACCATATTAATTATTCATCCTAATTCTATTCGGTTTTGGCGCCTCGCTGGCCGCTGCCACGGCAAGCTCGCTTCGCTCGCTCGGCTTTCGCGCTGTACGGTCGCAGTTCAATTAATTAGTATACTGACAAAACCTGGTTTGTTAACGTTATGTCGTAAATATACTTTCATTAAAAGTACTGATTCTGACGCTTCGCCGGTCGCTGTCGCGGCATGCTCGCTTCGCTCGCTTGGATAGCAAGCTGGACGGTCTCAGTTCTACCTAACACTCCTCCTCGCTTCGCTCGTCGTCGTTCCTAAAGGAGTCTTTCATTTGCCGCTGCCGCGGCGCGCTAGCTTCGCTCGCTCGGCTTTCGCGCTGTAGGGTCGCAGTTGAATTAATAAGTATACTGACAAAACCTGGTTTGTTAACGTTATGTCGTAAATATACTTTCATTAAAAGTACCGATTCTGACGCTTGACCGGCCGCTGCCCCAGCATGCTCGCTTCGCTCGCTTGGATCGCGTGCTGGATGATCACGGTTCTACCTAACACTCCTCCTCGCTTCGCTCGTCGTCGTACCTAAAGGAGACCTTCATTTGCCGCTGCCGCGGCACGCTCGCTCGGTTTTCGCCCTGTAGGGTCGCAGTTCAAGTAATTAGTGTACTGACAAAACCTGGTTTGTTAACGTTATGTCGTAAATATACTTTGATTGAAAGTACCAATTCTGACGCTTCGCCGGCCGCTGCCGCGGCATGCTCGCTTCGCTCGCTTGGATCGCGTGCTGGACGATCAGGATTCTACCCAACGCTCCTCCTCGCTTCGCTCGTCGTCGTACCTAAAGGAGACCTTCATTTGCCGCTACCGCGGCACGCTCGCTTCGCTCGCTCGGCTTGTGCATTGTTGGGTCGCAGTTCAATTAATTAGTATAGGTATTATTAGTATACTGACAAAACCTGGTTTGTTAATGTTATGTCGTAAATATACTTTTATTAAAAGTACCGGATCTGACGCTTCGCCGGCTGCTGCCTAACACTTCCCTTATATTCGTAATAAATGGAGCTAACAATAGTTTAACATGTACAATATGCAAACTAAGTACATAAGTACTTACCTATCTTACTTTCGAAATTGCATAATTTATACAGCTACCACTGAGTTCAACATTTTTTTTTTAATCGGACAAAGTTTTTAGAGAAATCATACACGGTTTTTCACAGGTTTAGCTGGCTATTTATTTAAGGATTGATTACCACACTTATTACAAAGATCTAACAAAACAACAAAACAATTTTACAATTCAATCTTATAAGCTCACTCGGTCTTGAGGATATGTTCAGGGTCATTTTCTCAGTCAGGAGCTCGCGCGAGCTTGCTTTACCTCCGTCTCGTCCCATTCCGTCACCTCTGTTATCACGGCTTTTTTATATAATGTCAGCTTTGGTCGCGAAGAACATTTCTATTTCTCTGCGTAATGGCACCAGTTTCCCCTCGCAAGTTAAACGGGGTCTGCTTACTCAGGAATATTATTAAATAGTCCTCATTACACGATCCACGGGATATTACATAATAATGCCATTTTCGTTAACACTGAAGAAATCATACACGTAACAGTTTGGGTATTTATTTAATGTCAGGAATGACATTAGCAACCGTTGCTATGCATACCTACATTATACTTTTTAAATATGTGTCAAAATCAAAAGCACTAAGTAGTATTCATATCAATTTGGAAGAAAATCTCCCTTTTAACCCCATTAGGGGGTGAATTTCAATAAAATACGAAACACGTACTCCATCAATTCAGTTAAAGAATGTTTATGTAAAATTTGAAATAGATCGGACCAAGGAATCACGTTGTTGCATACAAACTTTGCACCCCATTTTTAACCCCTTAGGGATAGAATTTCGGAATATAATATAGCCTATGTCCTTTCCCAGGCTCCAGACTTTCTTTGTACCAAATTTCATCAAAATCCGTTCAGCCGTTTAGGCGTGAAAGAGCAACAGACAGACAGACAGACAGACAGACAGAGTTACTAACGCATTTATAATATTAGTAGGGATAAGAAAGGAGGCAATAATATCCTTGAGGTTTTGCACGTTCCGTGATATATGATTTGGATCTATGAAAATAATCTTTGCAAGCTTATAAGCACTTTGTTGACATCGATACAAAAATATGTTATTATATTTAGGCTTTTATAAGCTCTTATGAAAATCAGAAGATACCACACAAAAATATACAAAAAATACATTCAAATCGGTTCAGCCGTTTAGGAGAAGTTCAGTGACATACTCATGTACTGTAATAAAATATATAAGGATATTTTTAATATTGATGAATTTCAATGTGAATTTCAATATGTATTGAGACCTGCGATAAGAATATAAGCTAATTTTCTGTCCGCTTAGTAATAAGTAGTTTGGTAATATAAAAGCAAAGGCGGGCTTTTCATAAAGGCTCAGAATTATAAAAGTAATGCTTTTCCTGGACCATATTTCAGTGCACGCAAGTATAGGTATTGTTATTTTCATAGCCCGCTCTGGATAGAATTTGCACGTAACCTTTAAAAACAATATTAAATAAAAATAGCACAACAGCCAAACATTTATGCTTATAAAAGACACGTTCATATACCGCGGGAAAACGTACAAAAATGACTAAATTTTTCCAAAACATTTTCCTCTTCCTCAATAATTTTCCTAAACGATTTTGATTCTTTACGACGCCGTGTCATAGTGTACCCTCGTAGAAAAGCAATAGTTTGCCCTGAAAGGACCCGTTTGTCTTCTCTTCTTATCGTTCTAAAGACGTGACTACAAGCATACGTTCGACCAAGCTTATAAAACACCCTTCATGAACCTTACCACCTCGTCAGAAGTTTTAGTTTTCTATAAACCGACTGTATTTTACAGTCAAGTTTTATACAAACTTCTAAGTACAGTAGAGGTGTACCCTATGGTAACATGTTTAAAGACTGTTATTGTGTAGTTTTTGTGTGTTTTTGGATGGTAAGCAGAAGTGGCCAACTGGCGGGTGACAGATGACGGCGATGCTCTTTCTTGCCTTGTTTTCTACACCCTTAACTTGATTTAGCCAGGGGTACCTAACTAAGAAATGTCGGTCCATTATTATAATAGCTCGGCCACAAATTGATTTTTTTTTAACTTCCGTGGCTTTAACAATTCCATGAAAGACGCAAAAACAATTAGTTAAAAACGAATTCCACCCAAGCAGGGGAATTAATTTTTGATAAACAAAATTAACGAAGCAAAATTAACGAAATAATATTTAGGTTTCGCTCTTCGTAACGAAATAAAATATTCCGTTGAGATTGTTATTAAGAGGAGCGTATAAATCAAATTCAAATTGTCTTAAATTGTTGTTAAATGTTTTTTTAGTTATCACTTCCTTAAAATATAATTTGCATATAAAAATAATCTACTCAACCAAGAGCCTATATTTTCGGTATCCCAGTCAAAAGAGGTACCTACCTATTATTTCACGATATTGTTTCGTTGTCGGCATGAAGAAATAAGACGGCTTCGATATGATAAGATTCCTCATTGTCGACAACGTTATCGATTTTTGACAGGTCACTGCGAGCATAAGACATCGACATGACAAGATGTCGATTCGATATTTCATCATACAACTGCAAGGGGGTGCATACTATACAGGCCAAGAATCACTAATGTATGAAGTGCCTACCCTGACGCTACCCCCAATGCACGCGCCTGTACGACTGACCAATTGGCAGATTTTTTGTCGTCATCAATGGTGCTTCTGTATACAACTAACTGCGATATCGCCTAAACTAAATAACAAGAGCAAATGAGATTCAAACAAATAGATAGCACAGAGAGACATTAATGACCGGCACTCGAGTGGAAAATACTGATATGGGTTTATCTCGATAAATAGGTGGCAATACTGAGAGATCGAGAAGATTCTAGAAAGTGCTGGAAACGAAGACTGTCTTAGAGAACCTTGTAATGAAATAATTATAACGAATTTAATTTGTTACTAATATTTAAAATAACCGAGGAAGCATCAAACATGATGAAAAAATATTCTTAATAATACGCAAATAAAATAAGTATATTATTATTAAAGCAATAGTATTAATCAGCATTTTAAATAATGATATTCTTATTTAATTGGCAGAAAAAAACGGAATAAATATCTTCAATTAAATTCGAGCCCTTTTTTTTTCGAGAGGATTTCATACAGTTGGCCCTGGGGCCAATAGCTCGCAATAAAATAAAACATTACTTAATAAAGTAAAGCTAAATAATTGAAAATAAAATAACATATATCTCGTATAAAACTATATTATGGAAATATTGGAAAACTCTTTTAATAGCTTTAAGAAGTATGTTCTAGAAAATAGCATTACAAAGAAAGAAGTCGTTTATTCGATGTCTTTATAACTGTTCATATAACAGTTTCTCTTCTATCGGAAAGTGAGTATAAATTCCCCTTTATTTTTTCGTTTAACTGTAGTTCGCAAGTGGTGAAGCCGAAATGGTAATAATTGATGTCGAAGCCTTTGTTTTTCGCATTTGTTTTTCTCTTTTAAGTGGTCTATGATATAAGCGAACGTAAGCCTAGTGAGACGGGGCGTAGACAAGTTGCCGTTATCGTTAAAGGAATCGACCAAAATACCATTTGACATACTCGAACGTTTGTGACGTACGTGACTGTCGTTCACGGATGTCAAGTCCAATACATTTGTCGAGGCCCTCTGTTTCTTTTTAGGTCCGTTACCCTTAGCCTAACTTGGGTCACTGATTTTACCCCTCCTCCCAACGACGAACTTACGCGCTAGTCGGCGCGACGCTGTGCTCAGACTTGTCACTTTGAAATTTGGCGTTCGAGACAACTACCAGCTGATTGTTTACCTCGCGAAATACAAATTTTACCCCCGCGGGGGCAAATACCCCCAGGTCGAGAACCAAGCCTGGGTTCTCGACCTGGGCCTGGGCGTCGTCTTAGAGGGAGGGGCTGTGATCCTCGTGCTGGGTCTTACCTGGTGCAGCAGGTCTCGATAGCGATCCAGAGAGGAAACGCGGCTAGCATTATGGGCACTTTCGAGGCGCGGGCAGACTTGGTATAGGTTTTTATTTGTGTATATTTTAAGAAGAAGCTTGTTGCGGATATTTTCATGTATCTGGGTGATTCCACGGGCGTTTCAACCGCCGTCAGTCCCTTGCCATAAATATTGAAGAATTAAGTTACAATAAGATTTAAACTCTATTAATTTTGACGACAAGTGCGAGCGCAGTATGTCGTCGCATCAAAACGTAATTCTTGTTGTAGCTCATTTCTTCAATATTCAGGATAACGGACTGACGGCGGTTGAAACGCCCGTGGAATCACCCACCTACCTATATAACTATTATTTTATATGATAATATGTACCATGTCCGCTTTCGCTTTGTTCTTTCACCAACTTATAGACCAGTCCACATTTTCATAACAACATTTTAGTGTCCGATCTGTACAGTGTATTTATTGGTTTTCTATAATGGATGGTGTTTGTTGGACATTCGACCTTGAGCCATGTTTTGGCCGCAGTTTTTGCTATAGGTAAGTGATTGGATTGTCTTGATTAGTTGTTATGGGTTCCTGTACTCAGGATTTCTTTTATAATTGTTCGTTTTAAGAGGCGTTGAGTATTAATACAAGATTGAATTGCTGCTTTAAAATGATTTTACCTATAATAATTTCTGATGCCATGATGACATTGGAATGAAACAACTATTAACGGATTTAACTCGCGTATTTTTATTTTATTTTATTAGCTGGCGTTTGGATTCTTTACAGTTTCCATAATCGAAGCACGACTGAGCTGACAATAGTCTAACGCTAAAGTGATTTATACAGTTATGCAAACTACCTACCTTATATAAAATAAAATAAAAATACGCGAGTTAAATCCGTTAATAGTTGTTTCATTCCAATGATTTTATAATTCATGTTTATAATATGAAAAATTCTAAGTTCGGAAAAATAGGCAAACATTTGGAAACTAAATATCAGAGCTGCTAATATTCAAATAATTAACGAAAAAAATATTTAATCATTTCTGTTGCTTTCTGAAGGACGTTCCGAAGTCCGTGTGAAGCCGGGGCGGGTCGCTAGTTTATTATAAATCAAATAACACAATCAGTACCTATATTATTTCCCTCTAAATCAACTTTGCGCACATCGTAAAGTGGCTCATAAAGTCGAATAGGAAAATGACGTTTTCGAAGCCGTGGCTTTTCATACATTCTCGCGGGGAAAATATATATTAAATTTCCATACAATGTACCGCGTTTACTCAAATATCTCGTGTCAAGTGTCATAAAGGGTGTGAATTTGATGCCAATCGGGTTTATCGTCTCGATACATTGAAAATAGACTTATTTTTCAGATTTTTTCCTCGTGTCTGCTATATGGGTATAATTATATCTAGATATTTTTTCTTTGTGATGATATCTGACTGGAGACGTAATCCTAATCTTAACTAATGTTATAATAATAATTTCTGATGCCTTCGCGGTTATTATACATTGGAATGAAACAACGTTAACGGATTTAACTCGCGTATTTTATTTTTATTACTTCATCGTAAGACTATTAGTCAGCTCGGTCGTGCTACGATTATGGAATCTGTAAAGGCTCTGAAACGTCAGCCAATAAAAATAAAAATAAAATACGCGAGTTAAATCCGTTAAAGTTGTTTCATTCCAATGTAATGTTATACCTAACTAATATTATAAATGTGAAAGTAATGTCTGTCTCGCCTTCAAACTACTGAACTGATTCAATTGAAATTTGGTACACAGATTTCTCAGCCCTACGCCCTTACACAAGGCTACTTTTCATTGCTAATCCACGCGGACGGAGTCGCGAGAAAAAGCTAGTAGGTTTGCATGTAGCGGATGTTTTTGATAAATCAAAGTGATCGATTTTTAGGAGAATTTTATTAGATAAACAAAATACATTTTCATATCAATAAATATAAATAAACTTCGTGGAAATCCAGAGATTCTTTAAGATACATTCCTTATTTCAAGGGATTACAAAGACCCAAGACAAGCGTAACAAAACAAACAAAATTCGATCTGTAATCCTTTGCTTTAGATTGTTTGTATTCTTGTCAACTTGAAATGAAATTTTAATAACACAATCTTTCTCCAGATTAAAACAATTATTTTAGATTTAACTCACATCTATAGCCTATAGTTGTTGCGCGTGCAGTGAGGGGAGTGTGAGTAAGGCGTCAGGCAAGGGCGTGCACTCCATATAGGCAGAATGGTATAAATGTATGAAGTGCCTACCCTGACGCAGTACATACGCGACTCTCACTGCACGCGCCTGGCGTCAGGGTAGGCACTCCATACATTAATGACAATGTGCCTGTATGAAATGCACGCCCTTGTCTATAGGTATATTGATTTTAGTTGTTAGTTTCGAAAAACTTTAGAGTTCAACTACGAACTACGCAACGAATATAGATTCGTTGCGTAGTTTATTTAGTTTGTAAAGGTAAAATGTAATTATGTAATTAGAAATAATGATACTTCATTAAGTTTCTTGCTGATATTTTTTAAGTGAGCTTTTTTCTGAAACGGTGGTATTCGAATACATACATACAAATGTATTGTAAAAGTCAAAATTGAATAAATATATTTTTTAATTTGATTTTGATTACGTAACACTAGCTGATGAAAGTCTAATTAATGCAGTAAATAATTTATAATTCTTATTTTCCAATGTTTTTTTGGATATTACTGAGGGGCCTAAATAACAGAATTATGGTGAAAAGTTGTCTCTTAGAGAAGTTAATTAAAATTTCCCTACAATTTGCCGACATCTTGCATGGAACGTCGGCGAAGAAAGCATAATTGTGGTACTCAAAAGAAAATTAATTTAATTTCCTGTACAATTACCTTTCAGATACACGCTAAATTATCCCCTTATAAATATACAAACGGTTCTTGTACTTTTATATACGTAGGTATATTTAATTATAGCAGGCGCGTGCAGTGGGGGGAACGTAAACATGGGGCCAGGGTAGGCACTCTATACATTAGTGGCACTGTGCCTTTATGGAATGCACGCCCTTGGTTTTAGGGTGGATCTTCGAGCGTTTGAAACGCCATTGTCATCTCATACTATATTTAAGAACAGAATCCATAATTAAAATTTAAGTGAAATTAATAATTTCCGATGCCTTCGCGGTTATTATACATTGGAATGAAACAACTTTAGTCGGATTTAACTCGCGTAAGTATTTTATTTTATTGGCTGACGTTTCGGAGCCTTTATAGATTCCATAATCGTAGCACGACTGTGCTGACAATAGTCTTATGCGGAAGTAAATTGACTTTTAAATCCGTCTAATGTTGTTTCATTCCGTTTACAGTTGTTTCATTCCAATGTGTATAGTAAATATTATTTATAATTATAATAATTTACATTGCGGGTAATTTAATAACTAATACTATGTAGGTATCTATTGGAATGAACCAACTTTAGACGGATTTAACTCGCGTATTTTATTTTATTGGCTGACCTTTACAGATTCCATAATCTTTGCACGACTGAGTCTATAGTTGTTTCATTCCAATGTATAATAACCGTGAAGGCATCAGAAATTACTATGTACCTATCTAGCAAGGGCATGCATTCCATATAGGCACAGTGTCGCTAATGTATGAAGTGCCTACCCTGCCTACGATCTCCCCACTGCACGCGCCTGTAATAATATAGTTAAAACTTATGGTTTATATAGACGAGACCAATCAATATCAACTCATCTCTACGACCTAGTTCAGTCCAACTTCAAAGACATTAATTAAGCCCTGATCTGAGGAGGACAGATCGTATACATAAACAGATCTACCTACGGAATAATCTTAGAGTTATAGTATACAAATCTTAATAATTTCTGATGCCTTCGCGGTTATTACACATTGGAATGAAACAACTATTAACGGAATTAACTCGCGTATTAAAGCTTACTTTAGCGTTAGACTATTGTCAGCTCAGTCGTGCTATGATTATGGAAACTGTATAGAATCCGAAACGTCAGCTAATAAAATAAAAATACGCTAGTTAATTCCGTTAATAGTTGTTTCATTCCAATGTATACAAATCTTGACAAATACAAACTATATAGGTACTAATATAATAAAGAGGAAAGGTTTGTTTGTTTAGATTGAATGGGCTCCAAAACGGCTAGGCCCATTTGAAAAATTCTTTCACTGTTGGAAAGCTATTCTATTTCCGAGTGACATAGGCTATAGAAATTTTTGAAAAAATATATAATCCGTGCTAACTTTGGAGCGTGTGTTATTTGTATTACGTGGGCGACAAGAAAGGATTTTCCGAAAAAAGGGGGCAAGCTTTGTATGGGACAATGTGATTATTTGGTCCAATGTATTTAAAATTTCGCGCATGCTTTAGCGGAGTCGATGGAAGATTCGTTTTTTTATTTAAATCCACACTTTGCCGCTTTTTTTTAAATTAAAAATTATAAATATTACCTAATTCGGGATTTTATGTCAAAAATTTAATCATAAACTGTAGTTTTCCGCCATATTGGCCCTATTAATTATTTATTAAAATCGAGGCAATAAACAGCTAATGAAACCCAAAAAATAATAACAAAGTAAACGTAATTTATATTAAAACCGTTTCATGCGAAATCAAATTTAGTAATAATTTTAAACGATTCCCAAATATTTAACGGACCTTTTGATTTATTGGCTCTATATTAACGCTTGATATAACATTGAAAATTTCATTAAACTACATTAACTACCATATTCGTAACCTTTTTAGTAGAATGTTGGTATGCAACAGAGAGTAAGTTTGAAACTTTGCATTGTTGAGCGAAGCAAGGTTGTTAAATGTATAAGTTTGTTCTCAGAATTTTTGATGCTTCAGGAAGATGTGTTATGTTTTAAATTTTGTTGGAGGAACTCTACGTAAATTGTTTTTGTTGAGGAATAATTTTAACTAGATATTTTTTATAATTAAAATTTTAATGAATATGCACATTGGAAATAAGGAGGTATAACGCATTTAGCTTGCGTATTTAATTTTGTTTGCTGACGTTTCGACATAAATACAGTTCCCATATTCGTAGCCGACTGAGATAACGAGCCTACCACTACGGTGATGCTAAATATTACTTTAGTATTAGACTATCATCTACTAAGTAGGCAGTCATTTTGTAAAGTACCTACCTATATAAAAGAAATCGGTGATACACGCACAAGCACACACAATATCCACATGCACACCCGGACACGCACACACACGCACACACGCAAACACACAGAGACACGTCACCCCCTCGTCTTTGCATTGGGGGTTACAAACAAAAACAAACGCGACGACATAGTAGCAAAACTAACAAAACTTAATTAGTCACTATTGCATAAACTATCCTCATACAAGCGGTACCAACTTCCAGAAATGTTTATCAGAAGCGACTTCGATGAATTTACATGTAAATTGGGTTTCAGAACGGATTCTGACGTTAGCTCCTAGTTTGCAAAATTAATAATTCACTCGACGTCATGTTTAACGCATCTATCTTCAACGTGACACGTTTGAAATTTCAAGTTTCGACGCTTTTGGAGCGGCAAAGTTAAATTGGTCACAGAATTAGTATTCGAACGTGTTAGTTGGAAGTTACGGAATCAATTGTTAGATCACTTTGATATTGTATTTAAATTTTATTGCTGTTTTTATAATTGTGGACACTCAACCGCAGTTTTTTTCAGAAAAGAATCGAAACCTGAAGGTTAAAATGCAGTAGGTACAAAACGTATGCCTCGTCACTTTCTTACCGGCCCGGTCTGGTATGAACGACCGGTAAGCAAGCAACCGGTAAGAAAGAGTCACAGAGTATACGAACGTATAGTAGCTTACGTATACCTTACCTTAGTATACTAGCTTTAGGTAGGTATATATCTTCCTACACAGTCCGGTTTCCAACAGGCCCATCGGCAGTAGCGATTTACCTGTACCTGCAAGTATTTGAATAAAATCTTTTCAAACAAAGATTGTCTTGACGTTGATGATTAACTAGCTTCTGCCCGCGACTTCGTCTGCGTGGAACTCCTCCTTTTTTGCAGTCGGTTAAAAAGTAGCCTATGTCCTTTCTCAGGCTCCAGACTTTCTTTGTACCAAATTTTATTTAAATCGGTCCAGTAGTTTTAGCGTGAAAGCGTAACAGACAGACAGATAGACAGAAAGAGTTGCTTTCGCATTCTATAATATTAGTAGGGATTTATTATCATCCATTAAGATGTTATTATGTTCTTACCTCGGTAAGCGCTAGATTGCGACTGAGCTAGAATTAAGAAACCCGCCCCGTTAGTGACAAGAACCCGTGCTTTCCTATAAGAATCAGAATAGAACCTAATGAAAAATAAATTTGATATCAATACGTAGTGTTCAATAAATTAAACATAGGCTAAGAATATTATTAAATCACCTATTTATTTTTATACGAGTCACAGTTACAAATTATGATTTTAGTTTTGGACTGACGTTTATCCTTTTTCCAATTTACTCTTGGAGGCTAGTGTTGCTGTATATAAAAATAATTTTATTATTAATCTTAGTATCCAAAATATGTATCATTATTTATTATTCTTATTATTATAATTATATACCTATTTATGAATTTATTATTTATTTTAATATAATTGGTATTTATGTTTAATAGTGTATTGAACACGTAGGTATTTTACTTTAAAATTTGGTAAATACATTACATTACGACTAGCCGTTTTATAAAACAGATATCCGGTTCAATTATTAGACGGTTTTTCCATCCCTTTAATTCCAATTTAAATCAATTAAGTTTTATGCAATAAAACATAAACATACATGCAAGGGGATAAAAGGGATCCACATTATTAAATTTCAAATATCGAAATTCAACTCACATCAATTCAATCACGCGAACCTCAGTTGCCGACCTAAAAAAATAGACAGAGAAAACATTAATAAACCAGTATGTCCACTAAGAGCCAATATTGTTTCAAATCTAAACTTTGTTTGAAATAACTGCTCTATTTGCTTAGGACGAGTAAAACACTAAACCATCTGATTTTTATTGCCAGTTTCATTACGCGAACGAAACCTTTTATTTATGTGTATTTTAAAATGATATCGAAATTAGACCACTTCAATAAGATATTACTCATTGGAATAAAACAACTATTAATGGATTTAACTCGCGTCTTTTTATTTTACACTAGCTTCTGCCTGCGACTTCGTCCGCGTGGAATAGTTATTTTCCCCATTTTTAACACATTTTCCATTGTTTCTACGCTCCTATTGGTGTCAGCATGATGTTATATAGCCTAAAGCCTTCCTCGGTAAATGGTCTATCCAAAAAAAAATAATTTTTCAAATCGAACCAGTAGTTCCTGAGATTAGCGCGTTCAAACAAACAAATAAACAAACTCTACAGCTTTATAATATTAGTATAGATTATTTGCTGACGTTTCGGATTCTTTATAGTTTCCATAATTGTAGCACGATTGAGCTGACAATAGTCTAACGCTGAAGGTTAATATTTGTTTCATTCCGATGTGTAATAACCGCGAAGGCATTAGAAATTATTAAGATGAGTTACTTTCATGTTCCGTTCCATGAATTGAGTCATAGTGAAAAGGGGTTCAACCAAGGGCGTTGTTAGGGTTATGTTAGGGGGGCAGGCGTTTCAGATGCGGTAAGCCCGGGCACAAAGCCGTAGATTGTGAGGCTGCTCCGAACTGCGTCTTGTGCTCCTCTGCCGGCAAACCAGCAGAGCACAAAATATGTAGTAAATCTTGCGCTGGTCCACCGAAAAACCAAAAAAGTCGAAAGGTCTCGTCTGCTGCTAAGCATCAGCCGAATCTGGCCCATTCATCGCCTAAAAATGATGTTAGGGCTGTGCAGGTACCTATGGACACCTAAAAAGAATGGCTCTTCGCTTTCTGCAGGCGAACATTAACCACTGCGCTAGAGCCCAGGATTTATTAATTCAAAGCATGGCGCGGTGGTTGATACAAGTAGCTATAGTTGCTGAGCCTTATTTTGTCCCTCCACGTGACAATTGGGTACAAGATGAAGATGGGGCAGTGGCAATTACAAACCGTGTTGCACTGGGATCTCCTACTTTTGAGAAGGTAATTAAGAGTCATGGTTGCGTCGCAGTATCTATAGGAGAAATAGTAACGATTGGTGTTTATTTTTCACCAAATTGATCGCTTGCAGAATTCGAAGAATTCCTCATACGAGTTGGAGCTTTAATTGGACAGAGTCATCCACATCCCGTGTTAGTCGCTGGAGACTTTAACGCCAAGTCAATAGCTTGGGGTTCGCCGGCCACCGATGCACGTGGTGAGGCGCTCTTGGAATGGGCTACATCTTTAGGACTAACCATTTTAAATCGGGGAGCGGTGCATACGTGCGTACGACAGCATGGTGGGTCCATAGTGGATCTTTCATTTGCTAGCCCTGCTTTAGCACGTCGTGTACAGAACTGGATGGTCTTGGAGGGGGTTGAAACTTTGTCGGACCACCGATATATTCGGTTCGATGTAGCAACATCTCTTCGAACTCTGAATGGTGGGGTCCAATCTTTGCCAGGGGACAGCCCCCGTTGGGTGCTGAAGAGTATTGATAGAGACTTACTCATTGAAGCGGCCATTGTAAAATCATGTATCCCTATGCCGGAGGATTCTGTAGAGGTCGATAGCGAGGTACGGTGGTTCATAGAGTCGATGGTAGACATATGTGATGCGGCAATGCCTCGAGCAAGGCGTTTCACTCCTAAGCGTCAAGTGGTCGGCAGAACTAACGTTGCTACGCAAAACCTGTGTAATAGCAAGGCGCCGATACACCAGGCAAAGAAGGAGAAGGATACGAGATACTGCAAGAGAGTCAGAATTTTACTCTGTTTATAGGGAAGCCAAGAAGGCGTTGCAGATAGCCATAGCCAGGGCTAAGGCAACATCGAGGGAAGAGTTGCTGGAAACTCTAAATAGAGATCCGTGGGGTCGGGCTTATAGGATGGTGATGTCTAAACTCCGCTCCTGGGCGCCCCCCCTCACTCAAAGTCTCCAGCCGAGGCTACTCGAAGATGTTGTCACGGCCCTATTCCCTGCACGAGGAGAGCATGTGCCGCCGCTTATGGCTCAGGTCGCGTTAACGAACAACGAAGGCACGGTTGTTCCTGAAGTTTCCCTCGGAGAACTTGGCGCAGCCGTGTTCAGACTAAAGGCAAAAAATACTGCCCCTGGACCAGATGGCATACCAGGGCGAGCATGGGTTCTAGCTGTTCAGGCTCTTGAATCAAGATTGGTTAGGCTTTTTAGTGGTTGTTTGTCGCAGGGTGTATTTCCTTCGCAGTGGAAGACCGGCCGCTTAGTTCTGTTGCGCAAGGAGGGGCGCCCAGTTGACTCTCCTTCGGCTTA
Organism: Polylopha cassiicola; assembly: GCA_038024825.1. Classification (NCBI taxonomy): domain Eukaryota; kingdom Metazoa; phylum Arthropoda; class Insecta; order Lepidoptera; family Tortricidae; genus Polylopha; species Polylopha cassiicola. The sequence continues at coordinate 8,814,480 of CP149059.1, forward strand.
CCGCCCGATAGTGTTACTGGATGATGTGGGTAAACTTTTGGAGCGTATTATCGCGAACCGCCTCATTGGCATCGGCACTTGGAGGAGACTGGTCCAGATCTTGCAGACTGCCAGTACGGTTTCAGATGCAATCGCTCTACCGTTGACGCTATTCTTCACGTTAAAGCTATTGCAGAGGAGGCAATAACCCAGGGCAGGGTAGTTTTGGCAGTATCTTTAGACATAGCTAATGCCTTTAACACATTACCCTGGGCTTGTATAATAGAGGCGCTTCGTTTTCACCAGGTACCCAACTATTTGAGCCGTATTGTAGAAGCTTATCTATCCCAAAGGTTCGTAACTTATCCCGGACAAAGTCAATGGGGTCACCGGGCCATGTCGTGCGGTGTTCCACAGGGTTCGGTCCTTGGTCCTCTCCTCTGGAACATCGGTTACGACTGGGTGTTGCGAGGGGACAATTTGCCCGGTATCAGCGTGACTTGCTATGCCGATGACACCCTGGTACTAGCTAGAGGTAGTACATACCGGGAGGCGTCCATCTTAGCAACGGCAGGCGTAGCACATGTCGTTATGCGTATACGCCGCCTAGGACTTGAAGTGGCATTACACAAGTCAGAGGCTCTATGCTTTCATGGACCTCGTCGCAAGCCACCCGCGGGAACATATCTCATGGTGACATTTAATGCTCATTTTCAGCGGTTAGCCCCAAAGCTTCTAAGTGTTGCTAGCGCTTTGGGTTGGCTCCTTCCAAATCTAGGGGGTCCGAATAATTCCTGTAGAAAGCTTCATGCAGGAGTTGTTCGGTCAATGGCCCTTTATGGAGCTCCCGTGTGGGCTGATACTCTTCATAATAGAAACATAGTGCTGTTACGAAGACCACAGCGAGCAATGGCCATAAGGGCGATCAGGGGCTATCGGACGATCTCCTTTGAGGCAGCATGTCTGCTGGCGGGATCTTTGCCTTGGGATCTAGACGCCAAAGTTTTGTCGTCAACCTTCCGATGGTTAAAAGAGAACCGTTCTCGAGGTGCCTTCCCCAGGGCAAAAGGTATCCATGAGGATTTCCCCACTTAAAAAAAAAAAAAAAAAAAAAAAAAAAAGGGGGGCAGGCGTAGATAAACTAAGAATATAATATAAGGTAAGGTAATTTTCGACACTCGCAAGGGAATCAAAACCTACAGGGAACTTCTGGGAGGGGCAGCCCTCCCCTCCGTACTTCTCTAATATTCGCTACGCAGTTGTCATGCGGACCCTATTAAAAAAGGGTATAAGTAATACTGAATGTAAAAGACTTATGTACTTAATAATTTCTAATGCCCTTTTTCACTTGGACTTTAACTGCCTAAATCATTTTTTTACCTTTTTAGGTCCTTTACCCTTATGACCTAACTAGGGTTACTGATTTTACAATTACCAACGACGTACTTGTCACTTTGAAATTCAGCGTTCGAGACAACTACCGTTTCCCGCGCGAAATACAAGTCTTACCCCCGCAGGGGTAATTACCCACAGGTCAACAACCCAGGGTCTAAATACATAGCTGTCAATTATATGAAATTTGGATTATGGAAACTAAAGAATTAAGTTATTTTATTCCAATATGTGAAATCCCTCAAATGTATGTGCTAGTATGTATTTGAAGACACGTTTTTGAGTGTCCACTTATTAACTTGTTTTATCATCAACAAAAGAAATACCTAACAAAGTTGTTATAGTTATTACTTCTTATGTAAGTAATTCAGTTTCATTTTTGCAAAAAATAGCCGAATATCGTATTATCCATATCACAGAGAAATAGAAAAGAGAAAAGTTTTTCCCTAGTTATTTCTTTTACGTATGTTCCTGTCGAGTTTGTTAACTAGGAAAGTTATATTTTTCATATTAATAACGAGGATATTTTTATTTTGCGAAATTCAGGTTTTCGCGTCTGATAAACTTTATTTCGTATCCAAAAAAATCACTCCTCTTTTCTGTTAAAAATTAGTTATAAAAAAGAGAGTCAGTTTTTTGTTATACGAGTAGGTATAAACAACATAAAGAATGGAAAAAAAATATTCACTATAGATTTGACTACATCGATTATGAAAAGAAAAAATATGACATACCTATCTAATCATTTTACAAAAAATATTGGACACACGTATTTTTCCTTAAAATGACAAGGGTTATAATATATAATTATATTATTATTATATTACTATAATATTAGTGACGTCACGGTATGGTATAAATTGTACCATGAAGTGACGTCACGAGCCCTCATTTCCGAACTTTAGAAGCCCATAATATCTTTATCATTGTTTGTTTGGGAAAAGAAAAAATACCTACCTACAAATTATTTTTAACAATCTATATTAACTCCTAAAAAGAATTTCGTTTTCTTTAGTTATATACCTACTTTAACGGATTTAACTCGCGTATTTTTATTTTATTTTATTAGCTGACGTTTCGGATTCTTTACAGTTTCCATAATCGTAGCACGACTGAGCTGACAATAGTCTAACGCTAAATAAAATAAAATAAAAATACGCGAGTTAAATCCGTTAATAGTTGTTTCATTCCAATGTGTAATAACCGCGAAGGCATCAGAAATTATATACCTACTTAGTATGATTTTGATTATTTGCTATGAAATGTCAATTATTCCTAAGAATTTGTATCACAAACAAGACAGAGCTACATAATAAGCCCCTTTTGACAGATCAAATGTTATTTGATAGGTAGCTTAATTGAGTATTTCCTATTGACGTACGATTTATCCTTTGGTATTATTTTCATAATAATGAGGAAAACAGTTCATTTTCATAATATACCCTTATCGAAATATTGCTGAAAAAATAACGGAAAGAAGTTTCTAAATAAGGCAATTGTATATTTAGATGTTTTACCTATGGGCAAGTATTCCAAAAATCACAAGTTTTACCTAGGTAGGTACTTTAAAATCATAAACAGATAAAAACATACGGATAATGAACAATTTTTGATTCTGATTCAAACACATCGCGTATCTAGATCTAAAAGAAGCTAATAAACTTTTTTTAGGAAAAGCAATTTAAATAAAACAAAAAAAAAGTACAAAGAAAACTTGTGGCGAAGGTCACCTCGAGACAAGATGACGTCACGTGGAAATAAAAAAAAGATCCTAAAGAATCTCCTCCTTTTTGAAGTCGATCAAAATTGAGCTACCTACACAATTATCTTCAACTTTTTCTGTTTAATTGACAAGAGAAAAAAAATGTGTTTCTAATATTAATCGATAATGTAAATAAAGAAATTAACTCGCATGTATATTTTTATGCCAACATTACAATTCTGTAGCTGATTGAGTAGACGATAGTCTAAAGTTTCTCAGTTTGACTTCAGGGTCCCTAGACAAGTGCCCAACGTTCAACGTTAACGTTAAACGTTAGGACCAAAATGTATGGACTGTCACGTACGTCATAAACTTTTGCGGATGTCAAATCCCATACATTTTGGTGCTAACGTTTAACGTTAACGTTGAACGTTGGGCACTTGTCTAGCCCCCAAGTTGTTTCATTTCATTCTGTAATAACCGCGAAAGCATCATTATTTTGTAAATAATATTCTCAGTACACAAGCATTACCTATATACTCAACGTTCCATATATGTAGTCTAAGATCCGAACCTGTATCGACCTTTCACCGAGCTGATAATTTAATGAAACAAATTTTATAATAAATTTAGTATATCAGAAAAAATAATTAAATAGTTTGTATAGGATTTTTTCTGGCAAATCATTTTTAATTTATTTTCTAATATACCCAATTTATCCTAATCCTAACTAATTACAAATGCGAAAGTAACTCAGCCTGTCTCGCTTTCCGATTTATTTCAATCGGTTTAGTACTTTTAGCATAAACATTAAATAACATTTGGTACAAAAATAGTCTAGAGCCTAAGAATAGAAATAGGCTACTTTTAATTGCGAAAATAAGGATTAAAAAGAGGGGTAAAATGTAATTACTAATTCCACGCTGACGGAATCATGGGCAAAAGCTACAAAATATGTTTCATTCTTTGGAATTCATTCTTTCTTTGGCATAAGACTAGAGTCGTGCTACGATTATGGAACCTGTAAAGGCTCCGAAACATAAGCCAATAAAAATAAAATACGCGAATTAAATCCATTAAAGTTGTTTAATTCCAATGTATAATAATCGCGAAGGCATCAGAAATTATTATGTTCCATTCTATTATCAACTCGGTGAAAGTCGATGTTTGGATCTTAGACTATTATATTGAAAACTCTGTATTTGCACGACGTCGCTGACACTTGTCAGTTTGTTCCCGTCAGTTTGTTTAGGACGCCCATGTCAAACGGTGACTCGTTTACAGTCCGATAGATTGGGTCACCGTTTGAGTTTTATGTACTATATTTGTTTGGCTATGTATAGAAATATTGGCGTGTAAATTCGGAACTTTGTAGATCTGACAAAAATGTAAGAAAAGACACGATATATAACACTGTCTTCAACAAATACTAATTTTATTGGAGTGAATACTAATTTCGATAATAGTTAATACAGCCTTTATTGTCACCTGTACAACGCAATATAAATAAAATATAAATTATAAAATAGGGGTAATGCATTTAATTCGCGCTTCGCGACTAAAACATTTCGATAGCGTAATTCTCTAAATATAGGTAATATCAAACGTCAAGTTGTTTAAAAAGGATATGAATTAAAAAAAAAATATTTAGGTCTGTATACGACTAAAGTGAAACTTTTGGCTATAAGAGAAAGACAGAACGAAAATATATATCTCTTATAATTATGATATTATGTAGGTACTTTTAAAATCGTATAAGTGGGAGATAAATTTCCCATTAAATTCAAAACTCTTCAAATACATCACGTTATATTTGAACAGCCCCTTAAAGTTGTTTCATTCTAAAATATACTCAAACGTTCCCACATTCAAGTCAAATCTAAAATCACGCTCACGCCAAGTTGGTAATTAGAACTACTCAAAAATACCACTTTCTTTTTACGTGAGTCCAATCACAGTTAACAAGGTAACTCCTAATCATTAGAAAAGAGTCATTATACAGTTTTCTCATTTGAAAATCTCGTTAAACCTTCTATCACGTATGGGCAAACTTTTGAATGACATGCCGTTGGGTAGACCGACAATTTAGAAGCAGTGTATTAGCCAAGTTCGGAAAATAGAACGTTGACAGTGACGTACTCAAGTTTGTGTAGTTATTTTGGTACTTATTACCTATTGTGAACATTGATATGGACCTAGATTATGTGTGAATTAACCTGAAGTTAATTATTTTTTGTAGACATAAATAAAGGTAAAATTAAATACAATGCACACAGTACAATACAATTTATTGTTTACCAAATATAAAATAGCAATGCATAAGTATTTTTATTATCATTATAAATGTAATTTAACTTACTTAGCTATTAATAATACTAATAAATCATTATCTTAACTAAGGTCATTGCTGAATACAATTAATGTTTCTCGAATTACACATTTAAAAAAAAATGCCAGTTAGGTATTTGAATGCTTTATAAAAAATAGGTTATCTTGCTATCGTCCTATAGTAACTTGGCATCCTAATTTTTTATGCCTTCGCGGTTATTACACATTGGAATGAAACAACTATTAACAGATTTAACTCGTGTATTTTTTTTTATTTGCTGACGTTTCGGATTCTTTACAGTTTCCATAATAGTATCACGACTGAGCTAACAAAGTCTAACGCTGTACGCTGTGGAAACTGTAAAGAATCCGAAACGTCAGCAAATAAAATAAAATTACACGAGTTAAATTTATTAGGTAATAAATAGTTGTTTCATTCCATCTTGGCATCCATTATATATTTTTTTAACAACGTTTTTGACAACCTCATTTTATACAGAACTTGGCTCGTTTGCATCTGTTATTTTTTAGTGAAATTTATCACACAATATCGCTTGCTTAGATGGAAAATGTCCTAAGGAGCTATTAAAAGTTAAGAAACGATTTACTTCGCTTGGATCAACAAAGTTTTAACGACCTGAGAATGTATGATGCATTTATTTTTAGTTTATGTACTGCAGACATGCTGTAAATTTTCTGTTTTTACTAGTTTGAAAACTGAGATCTCGAACAAGTAAATAATTTGTGATGTTTTTGAGGTTATTATAAATTGGAATATAACAAATACTTACAACGAATTTACCTCACGTGTATTTTTATATCATTTTGAAAATTTTACATTTCACATATTATTATTCGTACTAGATTGAGTCACTATCTGTATATATGGCTAACTTTTTGTAATTAAACGTAATCACGAAAAGTAAATGAAAAATAAAATATAGTAAAGTGTTTCTTCCTCAATTCTTTATATTTCATTAGAAGTCTTATCTTTATCTGGTAGACAGTATCTTACAGTAAAAGGATTTATATCCGATTTGTAGAATTTCTTTTCAACCACGTTGGTTTTTCGCGGTAACAGATTCAAAGGTTAACATCTTAACATTTTAATGGAAAGACGGTTGGATATAGGAAACTGGTTTATAAAGAAATATACATCAAAATGTCACTATTTAAATTTATATAAAACTAGCACTTCACCCCGACATCGCACGGATCCCTAATTTTTTTTCAAAATATTCTATATCCTACGTTACTCAGGGTGAACGTAGCTTCCCAACAGTGAAAGAATTTTTCAAATCGGTCCAGCCGTTAAGGAGCCTTTTTAATCCAAACAAACTAACCTTTGCTCTTTAAAATATTAAGTATAAGTAGAACAGTATAAAATGTAATAGAGAAAATATAGCAAAAGAGGCCGTCTAGCAGCCAGTCACCAACAGTCTGTCTGTGGCCATAGCGACTGGTCCCGCATCGCCCACATCCAGCGGTGTTCAGATACTTCAATTACATCCTCAGACTATCTGATAGGTAGCCCCTATTCACACATTCATTTTATACATTCGACAATCCAAGGGCGTAAAGTGTAAGTGTTAGTATGGCGTCAGGGTAGGAACCCCATTAGTGACACTGTGCCTGTATAGAGTGCCTACTACTGCCTACCCTGACGCCATACTTACACTCACTGCACGCGCCTGCAATCGCTAACATGAGCATGACAAATCACGTGATCAGTTTTCGTTCGGAATTGTCGGTTCCAAAAATTTTCATTAGTTTCATTCATGTATTGAGTTTCTGGTCGCTTCTTCTCAAGATAGGTTTTTTTCGGAAACGGCATCTTGTTCTGACTATCATAAGAGCTTGTATAAAAAAATCTAGCATACCTATTCCAAATGTAAAAATATCCCCGAGTTCGTATAATTAAAATTATTCTTCATTCTAAAAGCAATAATCACATTCCGATATTAAAATCAGAGATAAGAGCCTTTTAAGCGAAGTTATTTTGTATGGAAAAAACCTCTTGTCACAAAATGCCCAAAGGAATCGCAGGAACGATTCAAAGCACTTAATTTTTGTATTTACACGGGCTTCGAAAAAACCTCTCGGTTCGGTTGTTCTTTTCACGAAAAAGATTTAATTTCGAGTGGGATTGCCCATTCAATTCCGCTTAAGTTAGATTTTAATTTGCGCGCAAAAATGTACTCTACGCAGGTTTCCGTGAACCATTTTGACAATGACAATGTAATGATTTTTGAGTAGGTAAGGTAGGCAAAAGCTTGGTTTAAGTGATTGATACTCACTTTATTTACAACAGTTTTTCATCCGTCGTTGTATTTATTTATGTATAATTGTACCTATATATTATCCCTACTAATATTATAAATGCGAAAGTAACTCTGTCTGTCTGTCTTTTACGCTTTCACGCTAAAACTACTGGACCAATTTAAATCTAATTTGGTATAAAGAAAGTCTGGAACCTGAGAAAGAACATAGGCTACTTTTTAACCGACTGAAAAAAAGGAGGAGTTCCACGCGGACGAAGTTGCGGGCAGAAGCTAGTAATTTTATATATAAAATTCTCATATGGAAAAACACTGCGTTTTTCCAAATTCCTACGAAATGGTTGAAAATTTTATGAATAATTTATGTTCCTATCGGGTAAGTTTGAGGATCGGCCAACGTCTAGTTTTCATACCCCTAAATGTGGCAAAAGTTTTTTTTTTTAATTTATGAAATTGTTTATTTTTATTTTTTGATGGTTCGCCACTCACATAGTCGTGCACTCTTGACAAAGGTGACGTTTTGAATATTTTGTTTCATTTAAATCCTACTACTATTATAAAGGCGAAAGTTTGTAAGTATGAATGTATGGATGTATGGATGTTTGTTACTCTTTCACGTAAAAACTACTGGATGGATTTGAATGAAACTTTACCACAATATAGCTTATACATCAGAATAACACATAGGCTACAATTTTTGACACTAGACTAGACGGGACGAACCTGAAGTCCACGCGAACGAAGTCGCGGGCAAAAGCTAGTAAAAAATATAATGGTTAACGAAGGTAAAAAGGTTATAAAACAATTGCTCTGAGCGTGCCTTGCATCGCAACAAATATTTTTCTACTTTAAATTCTTAATGAAAATGGATTGGAATTTTTATTCCCGTATAACATTTTTATTAATGATTCAGGAACCTTGCGATTTAATAAACGGTAATTTTAATTGCCTCTACTGCAAATTTAATTATTTTGTTAAAGTTTTAAAAATACTGTAACGATTGTAAATTATTAATAACGTAATTCTGATAAATAACTAACTTCCGTTAGCGATGACTTCGATTTTATCTATTTTTCGCGTCCTTAAAAGTAGCAAATATAATATACTGAATACTTTTATAATACCTATGCTAGCTGTCCGCCCCGGCTTCGCACGGACATACCTTTTTTTATAGCCTATGTCACTCAGGAATAGTGTAGCTTCCTAACAGTGAAAGAATTTTTGAAATCGGTCCAGTTGTTTTCGCCTATTCAATTCAAACAAACAAACAAACTTTTCCTCTTTATTATATTAGTATATAGATTAAGACAACGCGTCATATTATTGGGAAATATTTTAAAATCCGTTACAGCTTTATTACAATTTGCTAGCCTTCATTAACTGAAGCCTTACTAGCGTAGGTAATTAAATTTGACACACTACTGATCGTTTGTACGTTATCCAAGAATATTATTAAATCTTATGTTTGTCTTCGTACCCTGTATTTCTCATCCAGACGCCATACGTTCGAGAGTAGAAAGGAAATTATTTTTTCGCCTCGTTTCACAAGAACACAGAGCATGTAGGCATTCAGAGACATAATTTAAAATACTTTTTTAGTATTTGAAGTCGGAGGGAAAAGAAACTTAAACAGATTTGCTTTTATACGAATACTTCCGGCTTCACACGGGTGTTATAAACCTTCCTACCGAATCAGTCTATCTATTTAAAAAATCCGCATAAAAATCTGTTGCTTAGTTTTAAAGAGTTAAGCGTAGATCCCTATCTATATAGGGACAGAAAAAGCGACTTTGCAGTGATTATAATATTAAATTGTACCGAAGTAACAAGTCAATAGCGTGATCTATTTCAACTAAGTGTAATCTATTGACACAACACTTAAGCTAATACGCAATTGAACATTATAGTCCCTAGAAACTCCGTTCAGGCATTACACATCAAAAACCAACAATCAATTCAAACCAGCAATTGCCATTGCCTTGTCGCCGACCTGGATCCTGCACTTTCGTTAATTGAAGGTTTTACAAGATTGCCCATTGTCAACAACGTTCCGATTTTTGACAGATCACCGCGAGAATAAGACGCCATCATGACAAGATGTCGGCTCGACAATTCTTTATAGGCTTGCAATACATTTTCAGTCTTCGGTTCTGTAATTTGTTAGTCTGTTCAGCTACATAATAATGCCTGAGAGGTACGTCTAGCGATGGAGATCACGCTACAGCTGCCAATGATATGAGACTGATGTTATAAGGGCTTCGAGAGGTGTTTTAAAAGCATAACGTATTGTAAAGTTGACACTATTATGATTTTATACACGTTGTTAGGGATAGGTACACTGGTGTTAAAACAAGTAGGTATTCATATTGAAATAAAAGAAATATTAACGGAACTCGCGTATTTTTTTTATATTATTTGATGGTGTTTAGATTTTTTAACAGTTTCCATAATCATAGCACGACTGAGCTGACAATAGTCTAACGCTAAAGTAAGCTTAATCGTGCTACCATTATCAATTCGTTTAAAGTTGTTTCATTTCAATGTATAATAATCGCGAAGGCACAAGAATTTATTTTGTAGGTTCTTTTTTGAATATTTATTCCTACATACGTTTACAAATTTACATATTATTATTAATCATAAGACACTTTATCTTTGTGACGTTAATTCTAAATTAAATGTATTGTAGATTGGAAACAACTATTAACGGATTTAACTCGCATATTTTTATTTGCTGACGTTTCGTCGAAGTCAATGTAGACTTTAGCGTTAGACTATTGTCAGTTCAGTCGTACTACGATTATGGAAACTGTAAAGAATCCGAAAAAAATAAAAATACGCGAGTTAAATCCGTTAATAGCTGTATCATTCCAATGTGTAATAACCGCGAAGGCATCAGAAATTATTATGTATTGTAGTTTAAAGACGTACCTATTCCTACATACGTTTACAAATTTACCTATATATTAATTTGAGGACACTTTATCTTTGTGACGTTAATTCTAAATTAAAGGAAAGACGTTGACCCAAAACAGTAAGACCGTCAAACGGCCCGCTAGCTTTGAGCTAGATTAAATATTTGCTAGACTTGTATACTAACGTTAGGTTACTACGGGCGTTTCTACTGCCCTCAGTTAGTTCTAAACATTGAAGATATGGGCAACAGCAATAATTACTTTTGTAACAAAATAATAATATTGTGGTTATACATTGGAATGAAACAACTGTTAACGGATTTAACTCGCGTATTTTTATTTTATTTTATTTGCTGATGTTTCGGATTATTTACAGTTTCCATAATCTTAGCACGACTGAGCTGACAATAGTCTAACGCTAAAGAATCCGATCCGCTAATAGTTGTTTCATTCCAATGTGTAATAACCGCGAAGGCATCAGAAATTATTGTGGTTATAGATATTATAAAAAGGCATTAAATTGGAATTAAACTTGCTTATCTTATTTTATCGGCTGACGATTCGGAGCCTTTAAAATGAAATACGCGAGTTATATATACCTATCATATATAATTATATACCTATCATATATACCTATCACTACACTAAATGTGGTACAGTTTTCTTTTTAGAAAAAACAGAACTGTATCATTTTTGTTAAGAATATTGTTTCATTTGCGTTTTTTCATATTATTGAAACTAGTTGTCGTTTATGTGGAAATAATAATACGTTTTATACCTATACTAGCTTCTGCCCGCGACTTCGTCCGCGTGGAACTCCTCCTTTTTTGCAGTCGGTTAAAAAGTAGCCTTTGTCCTTTCTCAGGCTCCAGACTTTCTTTGTACCAAATTTCGTTTAAATCGGTCCAGTAGTTTTAGCGTGAAAGCGTAACAGACAGACAGACAGAGTTACTTTCGCATTTATATATTAGTAGGGATACTTTCGGATAGGTACCTACCTAGTAAAACCATAATTATAAATATGCATTTGTTTTATTATCAATGGAAAAGTAATTTTATTTTGGAGTTTCAAATGTATTGACAAGGAATTTCTACAACCTAATGGGACCATAAAACCTTTTACCGCATAAGACTTTTTAAAAATATATTTTTCGAAATTGAGTCCTTTTTTAGGTTTGACCGAAAGCGTTTTAATCCAGAAAAGGGCCAATCTAATAAAGCTTAGTTTCTAACTTTGAATTTAAATACACAAATATATTGGAAAAAACTGGTTTTTAAATAATAATACCTAAATCATCATTTTGTACAATTACACATATTGAATTAAATTAAAAAATACTGAACAATCAATTAAATTGGTCTTAAAATATATTTCCGATACCGACATTAGGTACTTTTTCTTTTTTAAATTCACTAAGATAACCTGAAACAGCCAGAAAGTTTCGTTTCAACTCGACAAATCCCTACTATCCCTACTAAATATACCTACTATACCTACTAATATTACCTACTAGTTACCTACTTACCTACTAATATTATAAATGCGCAAGTAACTCTGTCTGTCTGTCTGTCTGTTACGCTTTCACGCTAAAACTACTGGACCGATTTAAATGAAATTTGGTACAAAGAAAGTTTGGAGCCTGAGAAAGAACATAGGCTACATTTTAACCGACTGCAAAAAAGGAGTTCCACGAGGACGAAGTCGCGCGCAGAAGCTTGTATATTATATTTTTATAAAATCCTACATATATTTTTTACAAAAGCTAACAAATGAAAACGTACTGTATTTGAACAACTGGGCTAACTTTGGAAACTAACAAATCTGTATGTATAGTCGAAATCAACACATAGTTATACAGGTTTTGTTTGTCTCCTTTTTCCTTTTTTGTCAATGTTTTCATATTTCGAAAAAATCCTACTCTTATTTATTTTACTGCTAAACTGAGCCAAGCTCTAAAACTATGAACTAAATTGTTAGAAAAGGTTGCATGTAACTAGCTAGGATTTAGACAGCAATATAATTTACTGGTTTTGTTAAATCTGTAAAAAATAATTCTTTTAAAAACTGGATACAATGAAGGAATACATACCTACATAATAAAGATTTTTAAGTACCTATATTGTAGAATAAAGAGGAAAAATCGAATCTAATCTAATCAATTGGATATAATTTCATCGAAAGAGCAAATTAAAAAAAGCAGTCCCATTTGTGATTTCCATCTGTGTATTGCCGTTTAGCCTCCAGGCGTCAACCCTTTCATGTGCTATGAAGTGTAAAAATGAATTATTCTTCCAATTTATCGTTCGCCTTGTAGGTGTAGGCTCTAATCGAATCGGACCCATTTAGCCCCAGCTTCCTCTTCCATCATCTGATAATGATACAAGCAAATGTGTTACTATAATATTTCTAACTAGCTTCTGACCGCGACTTCGTCCGCGTGGAACTCCTCCTTTTTTGCAGTCGGTAAAAAAGTAGCCTATGCCCTTTCTTAGGCTTCAGACTTTATTCGTACTAAATTTAATTTAAATCGGTCCAGTAGTTTTAGCGTGAAAGTGTAACAGACAGACAGACAGACAGAGTTACATTCGCATATTTATAACTAGCTTCTGACCGCGACTTCGTCCGCGTGGAACTCCTCCTTTTTTGCAGTCGGTAAAAAAGTAGCCTATGCCCTTTCTTAGGCTTCAGACTTTCTTTGTACCAAATTTAATTTAAATCCAGTAGTTTTAGCGTGAAAGCGTAACAGACAGACAGACAGACAGACAGAGTTACTTTCGCATTTATAATATTAGTAGGGATGCTTTTGTGGTTATTACACATTGGAATGAAACAACTATAGCGGATGTAATTCGCGTATTCATTACCTGATGTTAAAGCTTTACTTAGGTATTTGAACTTTAGCGCAAAGCTACAAATATAAAAATTATAAAGCTTACGTTACATCAGTAATAAAATAACATCACATCACATCACATCATCAGCCTATCGCAGTCCACTGCTGGACATAGGCCTCTCCAATGAGGGCTACCGCGTGTCAGAAATCCGCTAGATGCACTAGTGTAGAATAAGGTCTAGCTGTCATGTTCCACCAATCACAGGCCAGTAGCTCGCCTCTCATTGGTGGAACATGACAGCTAGACCCCATTCTACACTAGCGCATTTAGCGGATTTCTGACACGCAGTAGCCTTCATTGCACGCCACTTTGCTCATAAATGAACATACGTGAGCTAAATTCTTTTTAGTTGTTTCATTCCAAAATGTGTTACTAGTTAGGTAGGATGTGTTTTCAAAATATAGGCCTATTATAACTGACAGTTGAAATTGGGAGAGTGAGGGCACTTTTCAAAATTATTTTTTAAGTGAAACAGGATATTTTTTTTTGCACAGTAAATAATTTTCATACATATTTTGTTACTACGATTATAAATAAAATAATAAATAACAAAGCATTTAATGTTGCTTTTGCGAGATAATTGAATTCTGGTGAAACCGCGGATTTCGGTATAATAATATTGTTATTGTTTTTGTGTAACTATAAATAATTACGATATTAATAATGGTCATAATAATATCAACAGGAAAATGGATATTTATTTCATTACAATATTTTTGGTTATTTTGGAACAAAAACAATTAGCAAAATATTGACGTATTCTCTTTTTAGCTTTGTGTACCTTTTTATTGGTAGAATAGATTTTTACCGCTTTCATGTTAAATGATATAACAAAATGGGGAGCAGTGTGCATGACGAGGAGCATGGTATGAGACATGACGAGGAGCATGACGAGTAGCATGACGAGGAGCATGGCGTGTGGCATGGCGAGGAGCATGACGTGCGTCATGGCGAGAAGCATGACGTGCGTCATGGCGAGGAGCATGACGTGCGTCATGGCGAGGAGCATGACGTGCGTCATGGCGAGGAGCATGACGTGCGTCATGATGAGGAGCATGACGTGCGGTATGAAGAGGAGCATAACGAGGTGCATGACGGGCGGCATGACGAGGAGCATGACGTGCGTCATGATGAGGAGCATGACGTGCGGCATGGGGAGGAGCATAAGGTGAGGCATGACGAAGTAGTGTGGTCTCTATTTCTGCTTTGTCTCATTTCCTCGCTTCTTCAAGAGTTTGTGGCACGGAGAAAGATCAATTACAAAGAGATAAATATAGTCAAAGAAGCAAAGGTAATCGCAAAAAATCAAGAATTCATAAAACCTTTAAAATGTTGAAAAGAAAAAGGTAAACAGAAAAACCCAAGGTTGCAATTTATCCATCTCGGATTTACCATGTCTTTACCTTTTCAACCGTTTTCTTACAAAGGGAAGTCTCTCTTAAGAATTACCCGGCGGTTCGAGTTGTTGTACAAAATTTATGATTTTCTTTTTAAATATTTTTGTGATGTTTATGGGAAATCTTTGGTATTTAATAATAAGATCACCATTTTAATTAGAAATAATTTGACGTAATTTTTAGTCATACAAAACGTTACATGCTTCTTATTCTTATGCTAATATACGATTATAATATTATATTGTATAGGAAATGTATAACTTGTCTTAACAAAATCCGTTTTTAGTCCATTGTAATAAAAAAGTGTAATCGATATTAATGTACATGTACAATATGGGTACAAAGGAACCCATATTGTACTTATATCTATTACTTCTTATATATCCGATTTTTTTTTAAGAAACTGGGCTATTTTCGGGAGCAAACACTGATAAACTCATAATATTTTTATGGAGCCGGTCTGATTTCGTCTCTTAAAGCCATATTACTACTAAGTTGATAATAATAATAATTTATATATTACAAACATAATCAGACGATCCATATAATGTTTTCTTCTCAAATAGTGACCCTATAGTGACCAGAGCAAATACTTACAAACAGTCAGTATTAACGGTTAGTAGCCTATTTTGTGTACACAGATTTGAACCACCGGGCGACCCTTAAAAATCTCAAGCAGTCGTTTTTAAAAAAGTTTCCAGAGATGGCAGATTACGTCTCTCCCGCTAATAAATAACTCAAACCGGGAATAATAAATTCATTCCCTCAAAGCCTTTCGTTTATACGGAATTCTTTAAACTGCCATCGAATTAATTCGTTGTTTCTGTTGATTGTGAATTGGTGTATTTGCATTGCAAATGTTACGAATTTCGATTTCGCTAAACGAATTATTGCTTTTTGATCGATTTTGGACTGTTAGTGTTTTTGGCTATGTTTAGTGCGATATTGCCTGTTTTCGCTACGTTATAATATGTATGGGAAATATAGATTTCAATCGCAGGCATTGTTAATAATAATTTTCAATTTATTTTAAAGTAATAATTCCTGACGCTTTTACGGTTATAACACATCGGAATAATACAACTATAACGGATTCAACTCGCATAATATCTTGTTTAATGTTCACTTTTCAAAAACTTTACAGTTCCCATTTTCATAGCCGATTGAGCGAAGATAGTCAAACACTAGTGTTTTTTTTTACTATGGTTATTTCATTTTTTTTCTTGGTTAAAACCAAGAATGACATTAATAATAGTCCAGTAATTATAATATGAAGAATAAAAACGTGAAGTGATATTTCTAGGAACTAAAAGAATTTCGAGATATATTTTCATTTCACCTATATTGTAAAAGAATTCAGTAATAAAAATTAAAAGAAGTTTTCCAAATTAATTTGAATCTGTCGGTTCTATTGCCCCGGGGAAAGATCTAACTAACAGAGGGGCAACTTTCAATAATTGATTCAATTTACAAAAATAAAATTAAAAAGTAGTGAATTTTTAATAAACTATCAACTACGAAATGGAGATTGAAATTTCAAATTCTGCTAGAAGCAGGTTTCAGAGTCTTATATTGTTATACTAGCTTCTGCCCGCGACTTCGTCCGCGTGAAACTCCTCCTTTTTTGCAGTCGGTTAAAAAGTAGCCTATGTCCTTTCTCAGACTCCAGACTTTCTTTATACCAAATTTAATTTAAATCGGTTCAGTAGTTTTAGCGTGAAAGCGTAACAGACAGACAGACAGACAGAGTTACTTTCGCATTTATAATATTAGTAGGGATTATGTCTGTTTATTCATTGCCTAGTACTCATAGTTCATATTGTGTTCAGTATAGGACTGAAACAATTTGTGTGAATTGTCCAAAGATATTTATAATTGATTCAAGTATATTTTTTATTAAAATAATATGTGAGTAATAATAGACTTTATAAGTGTTTAACTTGCATATTAATATATTTTTATTAAATAGTATTATAACTAATATCAAAAAAGTAAATTTATCTAAATATTGATTTTATGATAGACTAACAAAAAAATCTAAGTAAGTGTTTTAGGGATCAGATATTTTTTTTGCATCCGATAATCTAGTATTTACTAATGCATCCGAAATAACATTTTCCTCTCTTATTATTTTTTGTTTCTGCTAGTATATTTTATTATTAAAAACGTTTACCCATACAGTTAAATAAAATAAGTGGTAAACACAATTCTTGGAAAACATTTTCAATTTTATTGTTCCCTCTTGAAACTTGTTGAAAACTACCCCAAAGCTCTTAAAAACTTAAAATGAAATTGAACTCAATATAAATTTAACAGAATACGATACAAAGCTATGAAATCGACACATCAATAATTCGACATCAATATAAGCACTAAGGACCTTTTTATAATATCCGAGTAAATCTCAAGTAGGCTTATTGTAACTTTTGTAAAAGATACAATCTTTAAGCTACAAGTAGCTTTATAATATCGCTATGTTGTTCGAATAATACCTTAAACCGACCGATTTAATAAAAAAAACTTTCACTGTCCCTATATGCCTATGTAAGTACGCTTAAATCTTTAAAACTGCGCTACGGATTTTGATGCGGTTTTTTTTATTAGATAGAATGATTCAAGAGGAAGGTTTAAAGCACCTGTGTGAAGCCGGAGCGGGTCGCTAGTTATATATTTGTTAACTAACTTTTGCCCACGATTTTGTTACGTACTATTTAACCCAATTAGGAGATGAATTTCAATATATTTTAATAGGCATGACGAATGATTTTTTTTGTCTACCAAATAGATTGCCAAAAAATATTGAACACGTATTTTATCTTTTCTCAATCGAACAATAAATGTCAAAAATAGGCGCTTCCAAAGTTCGGGATTGGGGGCTTGTGACGTCACCTAAAGTGTCTACATCGTGACGTCACGACCCAATCTCCAACTTTAGAAGCACTTATCTTTGGCATTGTTTGTTTGAGAAAAGAAAGAATAGGGATCCGTGCGAAGCGACAGCAAATTTTTAATAATCAAACTGACAGATTAAACAGAATTTCGTTTCCTTTACCCAATCATTCCTATTGTTTTATTTTTTACTTACTATTCCTTGATATAAATAAATAGATTTACTATGGCTCTGTGAGACTGGTCCTAAGTATTATGCGGTAGTTTCGATCAGACGGGCAGATAGGTTCGTTAATACGTTATGAGCTCAGACCGCCGCGGTGTTCCCACATTTATGACTTCCTTAAGTGGAGACAAATACGTTTAAGATAGTAACATAGTCATGTGTTACAATGTATTTGAAGTGTAATAATTCGTGGAGCTTTGCGGATATTACACATTAGGATAAAAGGCTGTTTTTTATGGATTTAACTCGCGTTTGTCGTGACGTTTTGGAAATTTTTCAGTTTACATCCCTCCCGGGTACGGAAGGGAACTGTTTTCGAAACTTCAGCAGATAAATTACTATACGAGAGTAAAATCTGTTACAGATTCCGATCGCAATTCAGTTTATAAAACTATTTTATTTTCAGTGTGACAACTGAAAATATAATAAAAAATAGGTACTGCAGAATAATCTAATTAAAAATATATAATTTTTTTTCCGTATATAGAATGATAACGAATTAATGTCCAAATCCTATCTATACTAATACTATAAACAGGAAAACTTTGTTTGTTTGGTTGTAATGAATAGGCTCAAAAACGACTGGACCGTTTTTAAAAAATCACCATTCGAAAGCTACATAATCCACGAGTAACATAGGCTACAAAATTTTTTGAAAAAAAAATTGAAAAAATTAGGGATCCGTGCGAAGCCGGGGCGGACCGTTAGTATTTAATAAACACTTAAAGTAAGCCTGAGATAACATAATATTTTAGTAAATATGATTGTAACCCGTTTAATGTCCATAACACTTCAAGTAAGTATGTTAGTACGTGAGTATCTTGAAAGCCTTATCTTCCATATTGATTTAAACGATTCGACTCGCAAGCACCTAAATCCCACTCGATTGTAAAGTCAGAGTACGCAAATCATAGAATTATATTCACTAAATATGGCATCTAAAAATATTGCACAAAACATTCCACATTCCATTATTCCCCGCTCTCAGTACTAAACCATTTGCATAGTATAATTTTCGTATATAAGGCATTTAAAAATATTGCACAAAGCATTCCATATTCCAGTTTTATTCGCTGTTTCTAATACTAAAGCCATTAACATGGATATTTTTCCTATAAATGAGAATTTAAAAAGATTGCACTAAACATTCCAAATTCCTTTTTACCCATCCCTTCTTAACACTAAGTTTAATTTTCTTAGTTACCTACAAGGGATTAAAAATATGTCATACAATCATTCCACATTACTTTTTTTCCTATCTCTCTTCAATTATAATAACAATATAGTTACTATATATCTAACACCATTTAATATGAAGAAAACACGTGTACTTTTATTAAGGTTTAAAATGGCACACGTACTAATGAAAAACTGAATAGTACAAGTATTTGGAATATTTCACTAGATACAGATGTTAGGTATTATAAAACTATTTTAAGTCCATCTCGTCTAGAGTTTCTTAATTCTATGGCGTGAGCATAGCATTTGTTCTACGTCGTAGCAGCTACGCGACTCGTAGCTCGGGGATTGTCAGCTACGGTCCGTAGCAGATTGTTTTTCAAGCACAGCTGATTTTGTGAGATTATTCTGGCTGGATAAACATTCTTTATTGTACGTTTTCAATTGAAATGAAAAATTTATTTTTTA
This sequence comes from Polylopha cassiicola, assembly GCA_038024825.1. Classification (NCBI taxonomy): domain Eukaryota; kingdom Metazoa; phylum Arthropoda; class Insecta; order Lepidoptera; family Tortricidae; genus Polylopha; species Polylopha cassiicola. The sequence continues at coordinate 8,834,129 of CP149059.1, forward strand.
GTGAAAACATGAAGTTTTGAAAATTTCTAATGAAAATAAATATTATACTGAATAAGCTAGTCATTTCTGAATTAGGGGAAACTTGGGTGATACTGCTTAATTAATGGTACATTATGCACCTAGGCCAGTAAAATAAAAAAGCCTCGGATCACATTGCATGTGATCTGAGACATTTTTTATTTTACTGGCCGAGGTCAGTATACTATTTTTCTGTTCGACGAAGCCAGAAAGCAATTTAAGCAATTTCATATTATTATGGAGCAGCGGCCAGAAAGTTTGCGCTTTCCGGCCGGAAGACAGAAAATAAATATTTTTTTTAGTTTCGAAAACGTCAGCAAATAAAATTTTACAGTTCCATGCTAAGCTGCATCAGCTCAGGCTACGAATAAAATAAAATACGATAAAAAATATATATCTCTCTAAGGGTTTTTGAAGCTCCTATGTTTTTTCATGATTTAATACTTGTTTTCGCATTTTGCAGTCTTATATGACTTTATGGCTTAGTGGAATAACGACATAAAACAAAAGGAATACGAATAACAAAGCAATAAACTTGTGATTATGGGAAATTCTTACAATACATGCCCGTTCATATTTATTACATGCAATAGTACTTTACTAGGTATATCACATATTTTTTTATTTATTTAACTTACATATTTGATTAAACTTGCACCTCAAATTGGAAGTACTTAAATTGTAAGATAATACAAAAATAAGCTTAAAAATAATTTATTTGCTCAATATAATAATACGAAAAAATATTAAACAATAGAAAAATATTATCCATAGTTAACCCACACGTATAGGGTGAGTTTGAGTTCTATATATGGGGAACCCCAAAAATTTTGGATTTTTTTCTGATTTTTTTTAAATCTTAATGCGGTTTACAGAATACATGTAGGTACGTACCAAGTTTTAATAATGTAGCCCTTATAGTTTCGGAATAAACTGGCTGTGACGTACGGACGGACGGACAGACAGACAGACAGAAATCTATAAGGGTCACGTTTTTGCTATTTGGCTACAGAACCCTAAAAATAAGTGTACAACATTTTTTCATGGACGACATAAAAATAATAAAGCGCCAACTTTCTGGCCGCTGCGATAAATGAAATTGCCGCTTTCTGGCTTTGTCGAACAGAAAAATAGTATACTGACCTCGGCCAGTAAATAAAAAAGCCTCAGATCACATTTTTGTCAACCTTGGCTTCGCCTCGGACGACAATTACATGTGATCTGAGACATTTTTTATTTTACTGGCCTAGGTGCGTAATGTACTATTTTTCAACCGAAGCAACTTCAAGATTAAGACAACAAACAGGATCAAATTAATTAGATGCGTATTAATTACAAGTCAACCTTCTTAACTGATTAAATACAGGGTGTAGCTTTCGCACTAATTGTCATGTTTTCTTTGTCGGCCATTTGCAATTCAAATATGGCCGCCTTGTCCGAACTTGTCAAGGAGATGAATTCATGAGCGTTCTATTTAAATTTAAGTTTGGTTTTGTCTGTCTTGGTCGCTTTTTCGGGTTTGAGCATTATAATAAATAGCTTGGGACAAATCTAATCAAAAATTAGGTAAAATCATTATCTATACTAATCAGGCGCGTGCAGTGGTGGGAGCGTAAGTATGGCCCCAGGGTAGGCACTACATACATTTGTGACATTGTGCCTGTATGGAAAGCACGCCCATGATACTAATATAATAAAGAGGAAAAGTTTGTTTGTTTGGATGGAATAGGCTCCAAAACAACTGGGCCGATTTGAAAAATTATTTCACTGTTGGAAACTACACTATAACCGAATGACATAGGCTTTAAAAAAAGGGTTTCGGGCGAAGCCGGTGCGGGCCTCTGGTACTATAGTTATCTCTGCCTGCGACTTCGTCTCACAATAAGCGCCCTCGTTTTACCATCTTAGGTTGTGTAGTTTCAAAAATCCTTTCTTAGTGCTCCTCAACGTTATAAAAGGAACCCCATGCAGAATTTCTAGGTTCAACCCTCAGTGTAGGTCCTGCGTTGATAATTATGTCCTTAAGTCAGTTTTTTTTTACATAAAATAATAATAATATACCTACATTAGAATGAAACAACTGTAGACGGATTTAACTCGCGTATTTTGTTTTATTGGCTGACGTTTCGGTGCCCTTACAGATTCCATAATCGTAGCACGACTGAGCTGACAATAGTCTTATGCTACAGTTATAACTTAAAGTTACCGCTTAAGCGTTTTGAAGTGCATTTGGTTTGAAAGCTTTCCCAATTGGTATTAATTGGGAACGCTTACAAACCAATTATCTTACACAATCAGAAAGCACGGAGCGCTCCCCATTCGTCCGGTGGAGCAGTAACGGCCCCAGGGCCAACTGTAGGAGTCCATTCGAAAAAAAAAAGCTGATTTTGCTCCACAACCTACCTTCAGTAATAGTTTCTGATGCCTTCGCGGTTATAACACATTGGAATGAAACAGCTATTATAATTAGATAGGTACCTACAGTAATTCTTAAAAGTCACATTTATTTTAATTAGTATTACGGTGACGTAAATGCAAAAGGTAGATAAATTGAACAAAACTCGGTAACGAAGTTTGACAAGCGATTACCTACTAACGGACTTCTATTTAATTTTAACTTTTAATTTAAAGGTAAATTGACGTTTAAAATTTCTAATTCTTATATCATTAATCAATTTATACTACGACATCATACTCTGAGGGCAAAACGCCGCAAGAAACTCAGTAGAAATTCATTTTTGGGACAATTATAATACCGCGAAGGCATTAGAAATTATTACACAGTGTCCAATATAACATGGAATCTTTAGTAATTAGGTACTATAATTGGAATGAAACAACTATTAACGGATTTAACTCGCGTATTTTTTAATTTATTTTATTAGCTGACGTTTCGGATTCTTTACAGTTTCCATAATCGTAGCACGACTGAGCTGACAATAGTCTAAAGCTAAAGTTAGTTAAATCCGTTAATAGTTGTTTCATTCTAATGTGTAATAACCGCGAAGGCATCAGAAATTATTTTTAATTATTATAATGTCAATTATAATATGGTACCTAGGTACATATCAGTTGGCGTGCTGTAAAGACATATACTTCCCTACTAATATTATAAATGCGAAAGTAACTCTGTCTGTCTGTCTGTCTGTTACGCTTTCACGCTAAAACTACTGTACCGATTTAAATGAAATTTGGTACAAAGAAAGTCTGGAACCTGAGAAAGGACATAGGCTACTTTTTAACCGACTGCAAAAAAGGAGGAGTTCCACGCGGACGAAGTCGCGGGCAGAAGCTTGTGTTTTATAATTAGTACCACAGGACACTAACTTGCTTCGTCTAGTTTCATAGAGGTATGTCCTTTACTTATCATTAGGATAAAGGGTTGTATATCTAAAATCGATATTCATTAAATTAAATACAATCGCTTACGCGTTAAGGTTGTTGTACACATATCGACCCTGTATAAGATAGGCAGTATTTTGTCTTGTTGCAGGCTTGTGCACTCGGGGCACCGTAAGTATGGCGTCAGGGTAGGCACTCCTTACTGACATTGTTCCTATATGGAATGCACGCCCTTGTCTAATTGTATGAATTTGTGCTAAGGTGAGGCGATTTTGAATGCTGTCCGTAGTCTTATTTTGATTATTAAAGATTTTTTTTATTTAATTTCAGAAAGATTGGTGAAGATACTTCTTTAAACATTAGCGTGACATAACGTGACTTATCAGGTAATATTATAATAAAAGTGTTCAAACCTTTCCTGGACTTTTACTAATATTTAAAATAAAAATCAGCAAAATCTACCAAGGCGTTGTCGGGTTTTAGCAAAATTTAAACTAGCATTTTTTTATATATTAATAATAATGCATTAGATAATAATTTTCTTTACGCATATTTTTCAGCTAACTTCCTCTAAAGAGCTATATCGATTAGGGTGAAATTTTATGTGTATATTTCAATAGGTTCTTACACGGTTATAAAACACAATTCGACCCGGTATATTACAAAGCGTTCGAACACAATTCGACCCGGTGCATTGCTGGGCGGGATGTTTACCGGGTCGCTAGTATATATTGTTTTTACTATGTGTACGACAGCTTTTGTCGTGTGAAGTTTTCACTTAAGGTCTTGACCCTTAAGAAGGGTTTGGCGTTTAGGCTTTCTCTTTAGAGCCTTAAGTGTTCTTAGAAAGGGTAATCCCAAATTGATGTCTATACATCTTAGCGTAATTAACTTGTAATACTATGAACATTATCTATTGGAGAACTAGCTTTGCTTCTCGGTTTTTTTAACATTTCAGTACTTTCACTTGTCTTGGGCTAACGACCCGCCCCTGCTTCACATAGGTGCTATAAACTTTTCTCGTAAATCAATCTATTATTAAAAGAACCGTTTAAAAAACGCTTGCGTAGTTTTAAAGATTTTCGCAAATATAGTGACGGTTTGTGTGTGAAAGTCTTTCTTTCAAATAAACTCATATTTAATAATTTCTGATGCCTTCGCGGTTATTACACGCTAAAGTCATTGACAATAGGCTTTAGCGTTAGACTATTGTCAGCTCAGTCGTGCTACGATTATGGAAACTGTAAAGAATCCGAAACGTCAGCTAATAAAATAAAATAAAAATACGCGAGTTAAATCCGTTAATAGTTGTTTCATTCTAAACTCATATTTATTTAAATATTAGTTAATAGACTTTAATGTTGGAATGGAACGATTGCGTCGAATTTAACTCGCGAATTTTATTTGCTGACGTTTCAAAATCCTTACAGTTTAGCGTTAGGCTTAGCACAGTCGTGCTGCGAATACGTCAGGAAATAAAATACGCATTAAATCCTTTATAGTTTTATTACAAAACCTTTACCTATATTCTTTTTTGTGATAAGTAATAAACAAAATAGCATCAATAATGTATAGTTAAATTAATCGAAACAAATAATTATAAAATTCTTTCAACTGAAGTATCATTATAAAAGTTTTCAAAATCGTTTAACGTAAATCCTATCAGGGGAACTTTTAAAATAGCCGTCTGTGAAAGTAAAAAGATTTCGGCGAACATAATAAAAAATGTCACTTACCCTGGCCCTATTCTCATCACTCAGGATAATGCCGAGTTTTAGGTATATTTCGTAAAACTTTTCTAGCCAACGGCGAGAAGGCTTTTCAGGTAGAAATTTATAAAACTAGCGGTTCGCCCCGGCTTCGCACGGATCCCTTATTTTTCGTTCAAAATATTCTATAACCTATTTTACTCAGAGTGAACGTAGCTTTCTAACAGCGAAAGAATTTTCAAATCTGTCCAGCCGTTTTGGAGCCTATTCAATCCAAACAAAGAAACCTTTCCTCTTAATTATATTAGTATAGATAGTATAAATGAAGTACCTACCTAGAAGAGTTTGGCTCAAACATCTCCGTAACCATAATTTCTTATGCTTTTACGGTTATTACATAATTTAATGGGACAGCTTTAAGTACGCTGACGTTTCGAAAATTTACAGCTCCCATATTCGTGAAACTAATCCGACCGAAACTTATTTTTCAAATGGGACCTGAAATTCTTTAGATTAAAATTATGTTATTAAAAAAATAATGTAATGTAAAATTTGCAAGAAAAATCCGATAATATTAATTCCAACTACTATTAATTTCACGTCTAAAAAAAAGGTTTTTTTTATTAAGAATACCTACATAACTTTTAAATAAAATAATATTTTATATAACATTGAAATTTTAGTGTTTAACATCACGACAAAAAATAAATTATTGGTATATTTTTAGAGCTAAAGTGACGACCATGTACTAGAAGTTGCAACAGACGACAAAAAAGTACACCTTTCCGACTACCGCCTGCCATTCTTGTTTTTCCAAGTAGACATCATTTGATGGGGTGCTATTAAAAGTTCCACTCCTAATATTTCGCATACAAAGTATGCGTATACTTTCGATTGCCCGATGTCAAGAAATGAATTTTGTCCTATTAGCTACTGATGTCCATTTTGACTGACAGTTATATTTGATCATGAATAAGCTGTAGACTAAATTATACTGTACTAGCTTCTGCCCGCGACTTCGTCCGCGTGGAACTCCTCCTTTTTGCAGTCGGTTAAAAGTAGCCTATGTCCTTTCTCGGGCTCCAGACTTTCTTTGTAGCAAATTTCATTTAAATCGGTCCAGTAGTTTTCGCGTAAAAGCGTAACAGACAGACAGACAGACAGAGTTACTTTCGCATTTATAATATTATATTAGTAGGGATAGTAGGGAAGTAGGGACTAGTAGGGATTGTTGCGGTTTATTTTTATGTTGGTATAGTATGCGTTGTTGATCACTATTGACTGACTGTGAATCCCTACTTAATAATCCTAACTAATATTATAAATGCGAAAGTAACTCTGTCTGTCTGTCTGTTACGCTTTCACGCTCAAACTACTGGACGATTTAAATGAAATTTGGTACAAAGAAAGTTTGGAGTCTAAGTATGGACATAGGCTACTTTTTAACCGACTGCAAAAAGAATGAGTTCCACGCAGACGAAGTCGCGGGCAAAAGCTAGTAGGCTATAAAGTGAATTATACTGTGTTTGCTGCGGTTTATTTTTATGTTGGTATACGTTGTTGATCACTTTAACTGACAGTTATAACTGTCTGTGAATAGACTATAAGTTGTTTAGTTAGTTAGCGAAACTTGGCGTTTATCTCGAGTTTTTTTTTTATTTGCCTTGCTGGCGTTCTTCTTTTCAGTTTCCATGATCGCAGCACAACTGAGCTGACAGTCTAACGCTAAAGTCAACGTTCAAACTTTCATTCCAATATGTAATAACCGCGAAGGCATCAGAAAGTATTACCCAATGATAGTTAATTATACCTGTTTAGTAATAGGAACGCATTTTAGGACAAAGGCCGTCAGTTTTAACTGACAGTCCAATCTGCTGATCGTCAGTGGCTACCTTTATGTTGGGATGATGGATTGAATGTCATGCCTATCACAAATTGGTTTCATTGAAGATTGCCTTATTATGTCATAAGGTATCTTACTTGTAGTAATAATGGTACTGTATTATGATATACCTACGTATAATAAACTACTTTGTTCATTTGGATTGGTAACTATATCTAATATACTATTTTGTTCATGAAAATACATACCTACTCGTACATCTTATGTATAAAATTTTCATGTCGCGGTGTGCTACGATTATGGAAACTAAAGAACCCGAAACGTCAGCAAATAAAATATAATAAAAATACGCAAGTTAAATCCGTTAATAGTTGTTGTAACCGCGAAGGCATCAGTAATTATAACCCCTAAATGTTAAGACATTTTTTTATTGTTCTTACGAAACCTTTCATTTTTAATTTTTGGACGTGTAGTTTTGTTTTTAACCTCTCATGATTTAGCATTATACATAAAACACTATATTTTCACGCTTATAGCAATCAAATCCTATTTAGAAAAAAACTCAAAAAAATAACTCTTTACACTGACTGCAAACGGACCTATCTCACAAATCTTATATTTAAAAGTAATTAATTTAATTAAAGTAAAAGACTCAGAGCCGTAAGTCAAGAAAAGTAGGTATTTCCACGAGCATTGAGTTAAAATACCCTATTTATCAGGATTGGACAGGAATTAATTAATGAGACCAACACTACGGCAAAAGACGTTTTCCTTAAGCGGTACTACCAAAAATTTCCCCAAAAAAGATCTTTTAAGCTTATTTAAGGGTTTTTTTCATGTCGACACAAGTAATCGACCATGAAATGATTCGGATTTTTGTTTCGTTTCAAGGAAAAGAAATAAAAGATTTGACGATCGTTTTGAAAGCCTTAATTGGTCGTTAGTGTCAATTTACGTTTTGATAAAAACCTTAAGCATTTCCGGTTATTAAATTAAATAAGTAAATATTCTTTTACTTTTTTTATAAATAACTTACTTTGGAATGAAATAACTATAATGGATTTAACTCTCGTATTTAATTTTATTGGCTGACATTTCGGAGCCTTTACAGATTCCATAATCGTAGCACGATTGAGCTGACAATGGTCTTATGATATGCTAAAGACAACAGTCCTATGCTTATGCATAAAACTAAAAGCAGTCGTAAAAATTAATAAAATTTTAACAAACCTCCGAAATAAAAACCTAAAAGCCTTCTAAAAAGTATAATCATATTAAAAACTTGTTATTTAGTAGACACTATAGGCACCTAAGTATTAATATTTAACGTTGGGGGTACTGCTCCTCATTTAGATGTATCTACTCAATTTTTACATGACCCTACGAATATAACAATCGTTAAGTTTTGGAAGCATCAAGAAACGAAACAAAACACGCGAGCTAAATCCGTTAACATTCCACTGAATATACAAAATAAATGTCAATTAATTGTGACACAAAATGTTAAAGTTGAAACTAAAGTTTACAATCAACAGATGGCGTTAAAAGCAAGGAAGAGCCATCGATACATTTGGAATGGTGTCCTGTTTTGTAGACTGCTGGCAGTCGCACAATTGCGCCCGTGGGAGACTGTCGCGTGTTCTACGTATGAACCCGTCGCGAGTTTTCGACGAAATGTGTAATAAATAATTTGTTTGTGTAAGTGATTTTAAGCGGTAGATGGAGTTTTGCGGACTTTCAAGGTAGGTTTGGTGTTAGTTTTGTGTGTTGTTGATTTTATGCCTATTTGATTAATTTGGTGGTGTTGAAGTAACTAATAATTATGACAGTTTTTTTAACTAGAATATAATGAAATATGTGTCGGAAAAGCGATAATGTGGGTACAATATTTGTCGACTATTTCGAGTTTTAGATTTTTTTGTTAATGAGATACAAAAAGCTTATTATAGGCTAGTTAGGGCATTGTGAAAAATACCTACTTAATGTTTTTTGTTTGGTAAATAGGATTATGTTTAGAGGTAAGCTGTTTTGTTTTCTATATTCTTGTTGTTTATAAATTTTAATGTGTTGGACGTTCAATAAACTTTTTTTTTAATGATTGATACTCTTTGACAAAAAGGTGATTTAAAAAAGCTTAACAAACGGAACAGTAAAGAAATATCTTTGTATTGGTGTTAATTTACTTTGTTAGGTTAGTTATTTTATTTAGTTAATGGTGCATGTTTTCACAAATTTTGATTTTATAAAATAGTCCCTGGGAAAGATTTAGGTATGCAAGTACTTTATAATTATGTACTTACTTACCTACCTACAAAATTTTATGTTGTGGAAATCTTTCAATACTTTACATTTTAATTATAATTTAATTTAGCAAAATACATAGGTTACCTATTTATATATTTTTTTTATTTGTGAAGGGTGCTTTTGGATCGGGTGTGAGTTAGAATGGAGGTATACAATTAATGTTTTACGGGGGAAAGTATCTAAAAGTAGAATTATGAAAAAGTCTTCACGAATTTGACATGACGTGTACCTACATATTTCAATAAAATTACAAGATTCAAATTTAGACCTTTTTAGAAAATATTAATATTAAGTAGTTATAAATATGAAAAATGAAAGCTCATATTTACTAAAACTAAGTTAAGTAAGTAATCTGATTACACGCCAGACTAAATTAAAATTATTATAAAATAATTTCGTGAACTTTAATAAGGACAAAGGTACCTAAATATTAATATTAATTACTCTCTTAATATTACGTAATTACATTTTTTCCTAATTAACACGTGAGCATCTAGTAAGTATGTGATACTATAAAACGAAATCTGTGTCGCTTTCTGTCCGTCTCAATGTATGCTAATCCTTTCAAAATTCCCAACTATGAAGCGGTTTTTTTATCAGATAGATTCAAAGGGAAGGTTTTTAGTACCTAGTCGTGGAAAGCCGGGCGCTAGTCTATACTAATATTATAAAGAGGAAAGGTTTGTTTGTTTGTTTGTTTGGATTGAATAGGCTCCAGAACGGCTGGACCGATTTCAAAAATTCTTTCACTGTTGGGAAGCTACACTATTCCCGAGTGACATAGGCTATAAAAAAAGATGATCTGTGCGAAGCCGGGGCGGACAGCTAGTATATTATAAAGATAAAAACTTTCCCTGTAACTACTTACCTGTCAATCGCGCGTTAGCAATTGCCGATTGTCACTTGATACATGTGCATCTTGAAGGGTAAGTATATTCGTATATGAGGTAAGTTCTAAGCTATATAAAGGTAAGGTAAGGTATATTAGGTACAGCCTCTCAGCAGCAAGCCTCGTTTCTGCATCCAACGATCTCTAGCAACGGAAATGCGAAGAAAATTTATAATTCCCTGCTATTTCAAGATGCTAGGATTTCATTAGCAGCTGTGACGTCACAGGACGTCGCTCTGAGATAATCTGTGGATTAATAAAACCTCCCACTGAAAATACCAAGGTATGACGTCAGTGGTTTAATTAGAAACTGTGATGAAAAACGGTCGTAGTGGTTTTTTGTAGTGTTTTTGGTTTGCGATATAATTAAAATAAGTAGTATCTATGTATATGAAAATAAGTGCCTATTTCCCTTGATCATGGCATTACGTAAGTACGGCTGGAACGATTTCACTTGTTTTTTTTTGTTGCTTGCTATGATCACGTGAAAGTTCTTATGTAAGAAAAAATAAAAAAGTTGCGTGGAAATATTAAAAAAATAAGAAAATAATTTCTGATGCCTTCGCGGTTATTACACATTGGAATGAAACAACTATTAACCGTTAAATCCGTTAATAGTTGTTTTATTCTAAAATTTAAGAAAACTTTTAAGTAAATACTTACGTAGTACCATCTCAATGACAACTGTCAAATCGATTGATTAATGTAGCAACGTTTGCCGGGACCATTAGTAGACTAGTAGACTATTGTCAGCTATTGTCAGCTCAGTCGTGCTACGATTATGGAAACTGTAAAGAATCCGAAACATCAGCAAATAAAATAAAATAAAAATACGCAAGTTATATCCGTTAATAGTTGTATCATTCTAATGTGTAATAACCGCGAAGGCATCAGAAATTATTTCATTATATTTATAATCATTATTGTATAATAATATTACAATAGAACATGCTGTAACATAATTTTATATTAATAGGTCTCCTTGAACCCGTCATGACCAGTGACTCGACTTGAATAAATGCCCCCAGCAGGATTTGATTCAGCACCCTACGTTTTTGTAGTCTAGGGGTAGAATGTGACCACTCAACCAAGAGCCCGTTAAAATAACTATACAATAAAGATTACAAACTATTTAGTTGTAAAGCAGTTACTATAACTGTTCTATTATATCTTATAGCTTCTGCCCGCGACTTCGTCCGCGTGGAACTCCTTTTTTGCAGTCGGTTAAAAAGTAGCCTATGTCCTTTCTCAGGCTCCAGGCTTTCTTTGTACCAATTTTCATTTCAATCGGTCCAGTAGCTTTAGCGTGAAGGCGTAACAGACAGACAGACAGACAGAGTTACTTTCGCATTTATAATATTAGTAGGGATACTAGCTTTTGCCCGCGACTTGGTCCGCGTACTTTTAACCCGTTAAGGAATGAATTTCAAACAGGTTTGACCAAGGAATCGTTTTGTCCATTACAAACTTCACCCCTTATTTTCACCCCCTTAGGGTAGAATTTCGGAAAATCCTTTATTATGTGATGCCTAAGACATACAAAGAACAATCAAGTTTTTAAGTGAATTTTCTGTTCTCCGGCCAGAAAGCGACAACTTTCTGGCCGCTGCGCTAAATGAAATTGCCGCTTTCTGGCTTCGTCGAACAGAAAAATAGTATACTGACCTCGGCCAGTAATAAATAAAAATTCCTCAGATCACATTTTTGTCAACCTCGGCTTCGCCTCGGACGACAATTACATGTGATCTGAGACATTTTTTATTTTACTGGCCTCGGTGCGTAATGTACTATTACCGGTCAGCATTATTTTTTTTAAGTTATAAAATATTATGCAACTTTTTTTTAACAAATTACTGTTCTCGAGCATCGGTTTTCCAACTAGTTAACACACAACCGAGTTAATACAAAACGTGCATTCTTTCAAACTACCCGTCTCTGTCACTCACCGACAAAATTAAGTGTACAACAAAGATGGCTGCTCATTCTCAGTTCCCGCGTACCTTTAGTTAGTTATTTAGTACTTAAGCATTGTTTTCCAAATTATAATTTAATGAGCAGTGTAAACTGAGTTTGAGTTCTAATATCTTAGTCTTTGTTACCAGTTCTGAAGTTCCATAACCAAAGTTCTCAAACTGTTTGTTTGCTGCTTGTTGATAAGTTATGATTTCGATAGCGGAACTAGCAGGTAAGTAAGGTTTAATATGGAACTAGTGACGAAATAATAATGTACTTGAAACTATGATTAGGGTTATAGACCGCTGAAAGTATGACTAGATAATATGACTCGACCAATACAAGCGTGAACTTGAAAAATAATTTTTAAAGTGTATAGGTACGGGAATTCAGTTGACAGTTGTTAGGCTGTAAAGTATGACAAGCGACTAAACAATAAATTAACATGTTTTAAATTCAAAAACATTGGCTTTTTACAAACAAATAATTACAGAGCGAGACAAATATAACAAAGCAAAAATCATGAAAATCGGCCCAGACATTCTTGAGTAATAAGTTATCGAACAAACAGATTTTGTTTTCATTTAATATTATTAAACACTAGCGGCCCCGGCAGACGTCGTCCTGCCCCTCCGATTGTTTCGTCAAAGATCTGTCAAAGTCTTCTGTCACTTCTTCATAAGGCTTCATATTTTCCCCGTTTTTTACACATTTTCCACTGTTTCTTCGCTCCTATTGGTCGCAGCGTGATGTTATATAGCCTAAAGCCTTCCTCGATAAATGCTCTATCCAACAAAAAAAGAGTTTTTGAATTCGAACCAGTAGTTCCTGAGATTAGCGCGTTCAAACAAACAAACAAACAAACAAACAAACAAACTCTTCAGCTTTATAATATTAGTATAGATAATATTTATAAAAAGTTATATAAGTAACAAAAGCTTGGATTGGAGCACAATTATGGGTTCCGTACCGTACAAATCACATTTCTTATATAGGAGCCCCTTAAATATTTGTTTTATTCTGTTTTCTTAGTTAATAATGTTATAGCAAGAACATTAATAAATATGATAAAGTTTCAACTAGCTAACTATCACAGGTGACAGACGGATAGACGGACGGCGGAGTCTCATTAATAGGGTCCTTTAGGTACGGAACCCTAAAAAGGTTATAAAGGAGTTCGCAACATTCACAATAATACTTAAAATTGAAATAAAAATGCACTGTTAAAACAATTTTCTCGTTGAAATGCGAACTTAATATCTTTAACGTCGTTTTTATTTATAATTGTATTCCAAGAATTTTAATAATGATATTGCTCTTCGTAAAAGATTCTTAGAAATTTCCGATATAAAGATGTTAATTTGATTGAATAAACAAACAGAGGTACAAATTTGTATATTACTTACTATGCTTTTTGTGAGATATTAAAAACACTCAGTATAATATTTTCTGATGCCTTCGCGATTATCACACACTAGCTGTGCCTGCGACTTCGTTCGTTTGGAATAGTTATCCCTACTATTATAATATTATAAATCTGTCTGATGTCTGTCTGTCTGTTACGCTTTCACGCTAAAACTACTGGACCGATTTAAATGAAATTTGGTATAAAGAAAGTCTGGAGCCTGAGAAAGGACATAGGCTACTTTTTAACTGACTGCAAAAAAAGGAGGAGTTCCACGCGGACGAAGTCGCGGGCAGAAGCTAGTTCTTCATAAAGGCTTCGCAGCGCACGCAACGGAAGCACTCAAAGATGAATAGTTCTCCCCGTTTTTTTTACACATTTTGCACTGTTTCTTTGCTCCTATTGGTCGCAGCGTGATGTTATATATAACCTAAAGCCTTCCTCGATAAATGGTCTATCCAACAAAAAAAAATCAATTCGAACCAGTAGTTCCTGAGATTAGCGCGTTCAAACAAACTCTTCAGCTTTATAATATTAGTATAGATTGGAATGAAACAATGGATTTAACTCGCGTATTTCATTTTATTGGCTGTTTCCAGAACTTTATAGTTTCCATATTCGTAGCACGACTGAGCTGACGATATTCTAACGCTAAGATCTATTATCGTCGGCCAACTAAATAAAATACGAGAGTTAAATCTGTTTATAGTTGTTTCATGTCAACACACAGGTTTTATATCGAGACACGCGGTAGTGCGTTACGCCAAGTTCATGCTAACAAAACTGGCGAGCACCACATTTTGGAAAAGGACATTTCTTTATAATATTAGTGTAGATGACTTTGAGAACAAGGCAACGGAATCTAGTCTAATCTTATCTTTTAAAATGAAAATAGCAGTAGGTTTAGTTGGTAGTAAAGCTACAACTAGGTACTTAACCCTAAATTAAGTTTCACCATTTGAAGGGTTAATGTCTACGTCTTGATAGGGTACAATTTGCTTAAAGATGTTTCCTTAATTAAATATTTATTTACATCTTAAGATAATTACTTATCTGCCTATTTATTTTTTATTCTGTTATTTCAGTAGGTTTTTGTTTATTTTTATTTAGCTACCGGTTTTAATTAAGGATTCCAGGATTTTAAATGCTCAAAATATTTTTTTAACCTAGTGATGGTCCTAATTTATGTACATAATAATAATTTAATATTCTATTTTTTTTAACAAAAATCATAATTATTTCGGATCTGTCAATTACATAACTGACACTGTCAACAATTAACAGACTTCAAAATTTTTTGGAAATCTATATCTATACTAATATTATAAAGAGGAAAACTTTGTTTGTTTGGTTGTAATGAATAGGCTCCAGAACGGCTTCAAACGATTTCAAAAATTCTTTCACTGTTGGGAAGCGACGCTATTCCCGAGTGACATAGGCTATAAAAAAAAGATGATTCGTGCGAAGCCGGGGCGGACAGCTAGTTAAATAATATTCTATCAAACATTTTTTATCGGACACATCGCTTAAGAAAATAATATAGGCCTTCGATGACTACATATTATTATATCTAAGTACCTACTCATTAATTTAATGGAATTAACTAGATTTTTTTATGTAAAATAAACATTAGGTACTTTAGGGGAATTCATTTTAATAAAACTCCTCTTGTTTTAACCAACTTTTTTTAAAACAATGAGTTAATAACATATTTTATTTTAGAAAAACATCTACATGTCGATCGAACTACTGCATCTACACTACGCTGCTTTTCTAGAATAGTGTCACAACTAGAAATGTTTCACCATTTTGAATTGAAATTTATATGTGACGGTTTACAGTCTTAAATGGAGTAACAAATTATTTCGAGTTGTGACACTATTCTAGAAAAGCAGCGACCAATATAATAAAGAGGAAAGTTTTTTTTTGTTTGTATTGAATAGGCTCAAAAACGACTGGACCGAATTGAAAAATTCTTTCTCTATTGGGAAGCTACACTATTCCCGATTGACTCAGGATACATTGTAACTATTTAAAAAAAGTAGAGAACCGATAATACTAAATACACCGCAAAAAATCTCTATTACAAGCGTACAAGTTGAAGTAGGTACCATTGGGTTGAAGTGAAAAAAGTTACAAGTCCTTCACCTTCAGTGCAACTTAAACCCTTATTCACTTGAACTCGAATATAAGGGTGTCGAAAATTCCACCCCAGACGATCGCAAATGCGTTTTCAATTTCTACATAATCATAGGTTAACATCCCTTCAAACTAAATCAAGGAGAGTACGTAGCTTATCGAATTTGAAGCGAATAATATCCCTATGGCCCCACGTTGCTCGTTAATAAAATAAAAGAGGATTTAGGGTACGGAACCCTTCGATTTCATTCTGGTTCGGCTTAACGCGTGTCGTGTTGACGTCTTGGGTATATTTCTAAAGATTTTTCGCTTTTTTTGCTGTTTAGGGTGACAAATGCAGTTCTTGTTAATTGACTTGCTTTGGTATTTTATGGGAAATGTCGTATTCAGGTTATTTTTGACTTATTGGAATAGTGTATTGGGATAAAATGTGTATTGGGATAAAATCTGGATGGAGATATAAAATCGGAGTATTTTTAAAATGTTATTATTTCTTTATTGTATGTATATTTTTGTTTATTAATATTTAATTACAATGTACAGTATTGTATATAATATAATATTATGCACCTAATTTATCTATACTAATATTATAAAGAGGAAAGGTTTGTTTTCTGTTTGTTTGTTTGGATAGAATAGGCTCCAAAACTAGTGGACCGATTTTAAAAATTCTTTCACAAACGGGATCCGGGCGAGCCGGGGCGGCCAACTAGTTGTATGTATATTGTTGTTTATTAATAATAATTAATGAAGAGCATTGTATATATATATATATAATATTTCGTACCCAATTCTTTATCCTTAAGCATAAGACTATAGTCAGCTTAGTTGTGCTACGATTATGGAATCTGTAAAGGCTCCGTAACATCAGCCAATAAAATACACGAGTTAAATCCGTTACAGTTGTTTTATTCCAACCATCCTTAAACTTCAAAGAACTTAAAAAAAAATTGCCCAAATTGATCCAGATGTTGTTGAGCGCTTACCAACACATTTTGCGATTTGTTTTTATATTATAGACTAGCTGACCCGGCGAACTTCGTACCGCCCAATAATCAAGTTTTTTTTCTTACATAGGAACCTTCTCCTAATAATAACAAATGCAACAAAAAAAGAATTAGTAAAATCTGTCCAGCCGTTCACGCGTGATGTCGTGACAACGGAAAACGAGTTTCATTTTTATATATCGCACACCTAGATCTAAAGAGAGATAACTCAAAAAAGGTACTTTTTCAGGAGAAGCGAGAAACTGATTAATATGTCCATATGCACGCAAGAGTTTTCTGTATAAATTTATACTTTTTATAATAAAGCTAGCAGAGTTATATTAGTCAGTTTTAGTGTAGGTGGGTTTTGCTGGAATCCGATGGTGTGCATAACTCAAATCTTCTGGTTTTTGAGTTAGATCCCTTTAGATCTAGATAAGATTACAGTGAAAAAAGGTACAACACAACAGGTAAATTCGAAATGGGATTGTAACTCAAACATTACAAATCCAACCACAAAGTACCTAAACCCTTTCGATTACATAATTCTATTTATTAAAGCACCTTACAGAGACGGGTTTGCAAAAATTGCCACATTTGAGCATTCCCATCCTCGACTGAGATGAAATGAACAAATATTCCGTACCCTGCAACGGCATATACACAAGGGCTTTTTAAACATTTGACGTAATGAGTAGCTTCATCATTTTTTATTTGCAAAAGCAAATACAATAGGCTGTTTTTTTAAACGGTTTTATTTTCTTCATCCATCAAGATTAGAAAAAAATATTAGACCTTTTTTATTATCTCACTAGCCGCTAGCGGCCCCGGCAGACGTCGTCCTGCCCGTCCGATTGTTTCGTCAAAGATCTGTCAAAGTCTTCTAACTGTCACTTCTTCATATAAGGCTTCATATTTTCCCCGTTTTTTACACATTTTCCACTGTTTCTTCGCTCTTATTGGTCGCAGCGTGATGTTATATAGCCTAAAACCTTCCTCGATAAATGGTCTATCCAACAAAAAAAGAATTTTTGAATTCGAACCAGTAGTTCCTGAGATTAGCGCGTTCAAACAAACAAACTCTTCAGCTTTATAATATTAGTATAGAATAGAACAATAAATCCGTCATAATTACCTAATTCATTCCAATGTGTAAAAACCGCAAAAGCATCAGAAATTAATATATGCAAACATAATTAATTCGGACTAGATTTAACAATATATCTAATCACTATTTCTATATTATTTCCACCTTGAGTCAATTGTGTTCTGTACACTGCCAAATAAACATAGCTTTAATAGAATAGTGACTTAACTCCAATTACGTTACTGCGAATTGAAATTCAAACGAGACGACATAAAACCTTTAATTGCAGCAATGTAAGTACGTTACTGCATCAATTTATAATACGCCAACTGCTATTTACACTGAGCAAGTAAATACAAACTGTATGTAGTCAAACATTACGATTCTAATGAAGAAACTAAACATATTATGTGGTAATGTGTTTCTCTTGTTTATGTCTTGTGTGGTCTATGTTTATTCGGTTCACTTAAAACTGTGAACATTTCAATTATATTATTATACATTGGAATGAAACAACTATTAACGGATAATAGTAGATAGTAGCCGACTCAGCCGACAATAGTCTAGCAGTTAGCGTTAGATTATTGTCAGCTCAGTCGTGCTACGATCATGGAAACTAAAGAATCCGAAACGTGAGCAAATAAAATAAAAATACCCGAATTAAATCCGTTAAGAGTTGCTTCATTTCAATGTGTAAGTAATAACCGCAAAGGCATCAGAAATTATTGTACTATTATTATTAAAATTGTTGCGTAAAGTTTTGATACCGTCGATGCTATAATGCCAGTTGGTTATAATCTATTGATTTTTTTCAGCACGGCGCCATTTTGTTTTGTACTTAGAGATCTTTTCAAATATCAGACCTATTTCTTACTATTATTATTGTCTTAAAAAACCTTTTAAAATTTACTATTTAGTGCTATGACCAAGTCAAATGTATATAAATTTGACCGACTTTGTATTACATGGATCTCACAGTTTTTTAAGATAAAAGAACTGAGTAGCGAGACTTTGTTCTTTTACAGGTCTGTTTTTAGTGGTATAAAAGGCTATCTCATTCACTCACTACACTGATGATAGACCAAGATCGATATGCTAGTAGACGCACAAAAGTTTGCCAAATATAGTAAGTATGAATATTTCACTTTCTGAGTCGATAATATTCATTATTATAATTAACTGTTTACGTTTATAAGAGTGTCTGAGGGCATTAAGTTCTCCTTTAGTATATTTACTTATGTTAAGTTTTCTGCAGTTAAATATATTGTACTACTTCTTAACATAAGTAAATAATAAAAAAATAAATTTATCTATAGATAAAAAAAACATCAAACTTAAATACAGACAGCAGTATACAGACCACAGGACTTTAAGTGGAACATCTTACGGACATAACCGATGTTGTTCATGTACATTATTATAAATATATTGCACCTTTACTAGAGTAGATTGACGTCTCAAAATGTGTCACCATGTGAATTGAAATTTAAATGTGCAGAATTAGAGTCTTAAATGGAGTAGCAAAATATTTCAACATGTTACACTATTCTAGTAAAGGTGCGATATGGTTTTCTGACAGTATTGTCAGAATAACATTTAGATTAAGATGGAATCGTAAATGTTCCGAGCGAAAGCAAATTTTAATGAGATCGAATTTGTCCCCAAACGCCGCAAATAAATGATACAATTAAGTAGAATTTAGAGAAGATTGTTTGTGCAGGCTGTTACTTTAGAAATCTTGTGTCCAACCACAAAATTGCTTAGGCATCTTATTTTAGCTAAGAATTCGAAATTGGTACTAAACCTCGAAAAATCTGGCATAACTCCTTCAATTAAACACAAGTCTGTCAAATGAATAAATATTAATATAAATTCAAAATACTTAAGCCCTTAAAGGAATCTTAAATGTTCAATAGAATTAAATCATTGGAATTTAAGTCCAAATTAAAACCTATGCGAGCAGAGTCTTATCAAAATAATTTCTGTTGCCTTAGCGGTAATTACACATTGGAATGAAACAACTTTAACGGATTTAACTAGCGTATTTTATTTTATTGGCTGACGTTTCGGAGCCTTTACAGATTCCATAATCGTAGCACGACTGAGCTGACAATAGTCTTACTAATATGCTAAAATAAAAAAAATTAAATACGCAAGTTAAATCCGTTAAAAATATTTCATTCCAGAGTCTTATCAAAATCAAAGGGGTTACAGAGGCAATTATAGCACAGTCCAAATGTATTTATGTTTGTTTGTTATTTGTACTTGAAAGGGTAGAAGGGCGTTCTATTAAATCGGCCCTTCCATCCGGATCCGGGACGAGATCGTTGCGATTTGCAAATAACCTGTGACGTATACGGGACGTATACGGTTAAAAGGAATAATCTGTGACGTATATGGGTTCAAGGGATTTCAATAGAAAAGGTAAGCTTCCTCAAACAAAGGACCTAATTAATGACTTTATGATAAATTCTATATGAGTTTCTCTTAATATTATTGTCTTCCTTTCATTGGATAACTCTTTTGTTCCAGAAGACATATGGGTAAGCTTCTGAATAAGCTTTTGTCAAAAATCTGGAAATATTTTTATTGTTAGTTACTTATGTGAGGTTTGCACTTTATTATTATATATTTTTACAATATAACCATGAAAGCACTTTACACGTAAATAAAAACATTATAAGATAAATTAATAAATGAAAAGAATGCACGATAAATCTTTATATATAACAAGAGAAACTGAATTAATGAGTGATATATCAAGGCAAAACTGTAAGGGTTAGAAACTTGAAATTATGCACACCTTTTATAACATAGGGGAGCACCATGAAAGGATTTCTTCCCTTAAGGGGGTAAAACTACTTATCGTGAGCAGACGAATTCAGAAGTTATTAAGATTTTTTTTCAGCTTGAAGTCATCTGAAATGAACCATTGTTTTTTATGAGTAATAAAGTCTTTAACCCAAAAAGGTTTTATGACAGAGGACACGACAAATTTACATAAAATGACACCTCTTTTCAACTCTCTTTTGGGATGGACCGAGTATAACACTTATTGCTGTACCTACTTATATAATTAAAACTTTAATTAAATTCTACCTGGCCATTTCTTAAGATGATATCGTAATTACCTACTAAGTTTGGAAGCTTCTCCGACCATAATTAACATATTTGTTTTACATTGATACAAGAAATCGTCAAAATTCCAGTGTGTTCCAAATTTGGAATAAAAAATAATGCAGTAACGGATTTAACTCGCGTAGGTACTAGCATTCAATTTATGCAAACATTTCAAAATCAGTTCCCATATTCGTAGAAGACTAAGCTGAAGATTGTCTAACACTGATAATGTGTTTTTACATTAGGTAGCTAAGTTAGCAACTGTTCAATTTTCAAAAATTAAAAATATTTTTTTGACTCTAATGTCATAGCCCGAGATCCCACCGCAAAATTGTGCAGGTATCTGTTTTTTTAATGACACTTCATTAAATGAATGATGAGTAGATATGTAATGCATTAGTTTTGGGTTGCCTGTAAAAAATTAGCCGCAATCACCTTTGATGAATTTTTTTGTAATTAATATTTTTGTATGAATTGCAGCTATATGTTTTTTAAATAAAATATACGTCATTTTGAAGGAAAAGATGTGAAGAATGTAAAAAACAATGGTTGCCAACTCCCAGTCAGCCGCAACTTCAGGGTTGCCAGGTGTAAACAGGTACATTATTGTTGATTATGTGCTGACATCTGTTTTTTAGATAAATATTATTAAAAATTAATCTATAGTATTTATTGTTCATGATAATCCATGGTTGCCAGTAAAAAAAAAGCCGCAAGCAGTGGTTGCCGTGATTTGAACTTATTATTTTCGCTTCAGATGAAAGTGAGTGAGAGGGAAGGAATGCACGGACCGTTTATTGTTATAGACAAGGATATAACGTAGTATAGATAAAGTAATCATGTTTTTTAATTCTTATCTATGAAGCATGGATTTTTGAATATAATGACAATGTTTCTTGTATAAGAAAGGAATCTTTTTTTTCCAAATAACGTTTATTGAATATTTAAAGAAAATCGAATTACTTTCGCTCATTCTAGAAAAAAAAAATATTCAAGTAAAATTTTTGTTATTTTAGTATTACTAGTTATTTTTTTTGTGTTATAAATAATATGAAATTCATCATAATATCTTAGTTGTAACTATTTAAAAGGAAATAATGAATATTGATTAATCAGAGCAATGGATTATATAATTATGACATTGATGAATAAACAATTTTTGATAAGTTTTTTTATTGAAAAAATATATACGTATTAAAGTTTTTTTTTTCAAATAATGAATTAAAAAATATACTTATTTTTAATATAATTGCTATAATTACACATTGTTTTCAATGTTATTTTATTAATTTTTCGAATCTGTATTAACGTTATCTGAATCATTTAATTGCACACAACATGGATCTGTTGCATTTTGCCACATACTATTTATAAAAATGGTCCGCAATATTTTCTGTTTAAATTACTTCCAACAAAGCGGAATTAGTTTCGAGTCAAAACGAGTAACTTTTTTTAAAA
Source organism: Polylopha cassiicola (assembly GCA_038024825.1). Lineage (NCBI taxonomy): Eukaryota > Metazoa > Arthropoda > Insecta > Lepidoptera > Tortricidae > Polylopha > Polylopha cassiicola. The sequence goes on from CP149059.1 coordinate 8,856,382, forward strand.
AAAATCTTTAATTCTTGTTGCAGAATATTGTTTTTGAAATATCTGACATCGAGCGTTATTTACCCCAGTGCATTTTTTACGCCATATATATATTATTATAAGTGCGGTAAATTCTTGGACAATAGGTACTATTTTTTTTTCATAGAAGACGTCAGTTGCATCAGTCAATGATGCGATAAATTTTTGAAAGATTTTGTTATTAGAAAAAAATTTGAAAGGCCTGACTTTTCCTTTATTATAAAATGCCGCTGAATAATCACAGCCAGTGAACGCATGAATTGCAAGTAGAATTAAAATTGCATAAAATAGGGCCCAACTTCGCCGCTAATTGTGTACAATTTTCATCATTTTTAGCTTTTAAAATAATAAGTTCAAATCACGGCAACCACTGCTTGCGGCTTTTTTTTTACTGGCAACCATGGATTATCATGAACAATAAAAATACTATAGATTAATTTTTAATAATATTTATCTAAAAAACAGATGTCAGCACATAATCAACAATAATGTACCTGTTTACACCTGGCAACCCTGAAGTTGCGGCTGACTGGGAGTTGGCAACCATTGTTTTTTACATTCTTCACATCTTTTCCTTCAAAATGACGTATATTTTATTTAAAAAACATATAGCTGCAATTCATACAAAAATATTAATTACAAAAAAATTCATCAAAGGTGATTGCGGCTAATTTTTTACAGGCAACCCGAAACTAATGCATTACATATCTACTCATCATATATTTAACGAAGTTTCATTAAAAAAACAGATACCTGCACAATTTTGCGGTGGGATCTTAGGCTATCAACATACCTATTGGTAATACTACATATTCTTACAAATAAATCTTTGCTTAATAACCGCGAAAGTATCGGAATGATAATATTACCTGTAAAAAATTACAAAATGTACATTATTATTACATCTGTTCTAAAAATAAACATCACAACGCTACAACAAAATATTCAAGAAAAAGTGTAATTTTTCCACGAAGGAAAAGACAGACAAAGTAACAAAAAAATAGAACAAAAATGCGTTTTAATTGATGAGAAACTTTCAAATTCCGAAACAAGACGGTAAAGGGGTAATTTGTCGGGAATTCCGTTGACAATAAAAATGATTGTTCGGGGTCGAGAGATCTTTTCATTTTAAAAGCGAGGGTTTCGAAATGAAATGGAAAATGGTGAAATTAAACTTTAAGCGTCGCGAATGAATGGAAATGATGATTCAGTTTTAGTCAATCAATGGGAGTAAATGCCAGTTCATTGAGAATACGGTATTTTTATATTAAAAAGTAGGGCAAGTTTTCGAATACAAAATCTGAGTGTTGTTAATGATATTATTATCATTACGAGATATCGATCGAATTTCAATTGTTGTTGTTTATCTTTCAATTACTGAAATTCATCAAACTATCTTGTTTATAATAATTTCTGATGCTTTCGCAGTTATTACATAATAATTATTTTTATTTTTATTTTTATTTTTATTTTTATTTTTATTTTTATTTTTATTTTTATTTTTATTTTTATTTTTATTTTTATTTTTATTTTTATTTTTATTTTTATTTTTATTTTTATTTTTATTTTTATTTTTATTTTCATTTTCATTTTCATTTTTATTTTTATTTTTATTTTTATTTTTATTTTTATTTTTATTTTTATTTTTATTTTTATTTTTATTTTTATTTTTATTTTTATTTTTATTTTTATTTTTATTTTTATTTTTATTTTTATTTTTATTTTTATTTTTATTTTATTTTTATTTTTATTCATTTCATTTCATTTCATTTCATTTCATTTCATTTCATTTCATTTCATTTCATTTCATTTCATTTCATTTCATTTCATTTCATTTCATTTCATTTCATTTCATTTCATTTCATTTTATTTTATTTTATTTTTATTTTTATTTATTATCTTTCAATTATTGAAATTCATCAAACTATCTTGTTTATAATAATTTCTGATGCTTTCGCAGTTATTACATATCGGAATAAAACAATTTGTGTAAAAAAAATACTCAAGCTAAATCTGTTATAGTTGTTTTATTCCAATATAATAAAAACCGCGACAGTAATAACCGCGATAGTTTTGGAAATTATTACAAATTAAATGTTATACATGGTATTAGAATTATTTGAAACGTAGGTAAACAAATAAAATCGTTAGCTCAGTCGTGCTACAAATATAGGAACTATAAAGTTTTCCAAACGTGAGGATATAATAAAATACGCGAGTTAAATCCATTAGGTATAGTTTTATTCCAACATAAGCAAAGCGCTCACGGCATATTTTATACGTCAGCAAATTCGTTATAAAGTAAATAAAATAAAATAAAAATTATTTATTTCAGACCTTGTAAATCCATTGGAATGAAACAACTTTTTTTAAACTAAGTTTTCAACACGTTTATCAACAAAGTTGTTTCATTGCAATAACCGCGAAGGCATCAGAAATTATCTTGTAAATCCATATTAATGTTAAGTAACATCTAACCTTAATAACTATATTATTATTAAAGTTGCAGTAACACGTCAACAAATCTGTTAGTACCTACATCATCGTTTAATACTGTTAACTTCATTACAGTTAATCCAAATTCACTAACCGTCCTTCAAAATGTCCAACAAGACTTTGATCTCGAGACCCTTTCATTTTGACGGCTGTACAAACACATATGTTCCCTGGGCATTTTGTGATAAACGATGTGTGATTGGTCGATATTCAGAGCATGGTAGGTGGGTTTGTGCAAAATGGAACAGTGCAAACAATTTATTTCTGATGCCTTCGCGGTTATTACAAAGTCAAAGTCAAAGTCATATACAGCAAAGTACTTTACTGTAACTGTTGTAGGTCAACGTACGCTTAATTGCTTATTTTATTGGAATGAAACTTTGTAACGGATTTAACTGTAATGTTTTGAAGACAGTTCCCATTGTTTATAGATCCGTTAGACTATAAGCTCAGACGTGCTATGATTGTGGGAACTGTAAAGTTGTGTATGCTGAAATAAATATGTCATAAATAACAACCAAACCGCACTAATAAAATTATAGTTACAATATAAAATTGGAGCATAAGTTACATAGGTACGTAAATATATTTAATCACTTAAATTGATATAATTATAAATATTCATAAATAACTACAATGACATATATTATGATGAAATTTAAGGTCATAAAAGTGCTTGCGTAACATACGCTTCAATTCTAATTTACTTAGTGCCTACCTACCTAGATAGAGGGATATGTACCAAATAGGTATGTAGTAGGTAATATAAATTTATGACAGATAATTATAGATATATTATATAGTCATACTACCAATTTTGTAATGTATACAAAATCCTTATGACTCTTCCCTCCTGAATAGCGGCCCAGACCCAAAAACAACAAACATTAATAACAAAAGCACCCCATTTAAAAAGTAATTACTATAATAAGAAACATCCAAAATATCGTTAAAACGGTGTTTAGAATAACTAAACTATTTTAAAAGTCGCATTTTCCCCCTAAAGATTTTCGCTTTAAACTTTCACCCTGCCGATATTGCTTACTTAAGCAGTTGTTTTAATTAAAAACTGGTTTTATCTGGATCGGTCGTATCGTAAAGTCTGCTGAGTTTCCCTTAACTGGACCTCGGAGGAAAATTGTAAGGAAAAGCTTTTGCTATAAGAGGATTCTCTCGCAAGTCGAAGGCTCGCTTCGACCGGTTCAATTTTAAAATCATACGTCTTAAGTATGTTGTCAGTATTAACAGAAATGATCTTAATTATTGAAAATGACAAAATGATTATCGTAATTATTGATAAATCGAGTTTCGAGATACCTACCTTTACTTTAATAAAAAAAAAAATGCAGTCAAAAGACATTAGAATAAATTACTTCTAACAATAATGAATGTAATTCGCGTGTATTCATTATTCATAATATGACATCATTTCAAAAATTAAAGTATTTTCAATTTAACAATGTAATTTTTTAGAAATCAGCTCGGTTGGCTACGAATATGCGAATTGTAACGTTTTTAAAACATCAGCGTATAAAGGCTTATATTGATATACGCAAGATAATTATCTGTTATAGCATTATTTTTAAATAAAAAACGATATACTTTGGTTGTACAAAACTACAGCCATATTACGCAATACCAAGCAAATTTATTTTGAATTTATCGGCAATAGTATAAATTTACAATGGATTATCCGTATTGAAAAGGTGTGAAACTCATTACGTGTTGTGTTCAATTTTAAATTAATGCTTCTATTTTTGGTAAATGAATACGTAGATACTGTACTTACGTACTTTTATATACATAATTTGCACACCTAGATCTAAAGGGAGCTAACTCAAAAATCTGAAGATTTAAAATTAAACACACGCTAAAAGAAAGGATCCGATTCCTTACAACAACTTCGCCTCTCCCGAAAAAGTTACTTTTTTTTGAGTTAGATCCCTTTAGATCTAGGGGTGCGATATCAAAATGAATACGTAGATAGTGTATCTACCTACGTTAATCTGTATTTTTTTTCTAATTGGAAGTCCCTGCCTGTTTAAGATTAAAAAAATGTTTAAGTCCCATTTTTTTGTAAACTTTTTTATCGATTTACTATAATAATATAATTTATATGACTATATGCAGTAAAGTCTATAAAACTAAACTTATGGGATTGCATAATACAGAAATATTTATATCTACATCAAAGTGAACAAACTTTGAATAACCTCACCATCTTTTTCGTTTTCATAATTATCATGCTTCTTAAATATCACAAAAGACGTAAAAGTTATACTTGAGGCAACATCTATATTTTATTCAAATTATAACATGTCGAAACTCTGAAAAAGTTTTTCAGATGTCCAAACTTAGCGGCTTTTATTACTGTTTGTGGACTAACTTATTTACTGAGTTAATTTAATTTAGGAAAGTGAATATATAAAGGGCTAAGGAATATTAATGTCAGGAGTTTAAGGTGGAAGCTTATTTTAATATTAAAGGTATTCCACGTAAAAAGTTTATTGCTTAAGAAAAGTTTGCCGTAACGAACAATGAAGGAGCTGCTTCAGCAAATTAACCTGAAAACGCGACATTTTTAGGTTACTACTTAATATTAAGTACTAATTTGAATAATTACTCCAATGCTTTTGTTATATTTCTGGAGTTTGGAAAATTTCCCTAACTTCAAGTCCTGGTAAGACTAGGTCCACTTTAAATTTGAGTTTCTAGCGAAAGTGGATATAAGTGTCAAAAGATAATAATAAAATAGAGTGTAAGTCCTTCACATAATAATATGGAATTACTCTTATGCCCTTCTTCACAAGGACCATAATTATGATACTTCGCCTCTTATACAAGCTTTTGTTTAAATTCAAAAGGACTCATCTTTAAGGTTTATCTAATTCTTTCTTAGATGAAGGAAGTGTAATAGCATCTGATGTTTTTTTTTATTTTTATTCGTTTTTCGGATGTTTATAATGCTTTTATCTACTTTCAAATTGATTGTTACGAATGATTTTATCTTTTAGCAGATTACAATTAATCATGATAATGATACATTAAGAAAGGTTTCCATTTATTTGTTCTTTTATTTGGATCGTCATTGTATCAATCGTCAAGAATCTGAAACATAAACAACAAAAACTCTAGTTGATAATTTTAATAAAATGTTCGATTCGCAAATAAATTAAACGATAGTAGTTTTTGATACATAAAGCCGTCATTTTAATTTGATCACGATTTTAATTTAACCGCAAAAGACCCTACGATTCTACGTGAATTCCAAAGGAAGGTTCTAAAATGTCCTAAGGGTCAGGGGACATAGAATACCACAATCCCATTAGTGACCCCAGAGTATTCACCTTACCGTAATTAAGGAGAGAGAAGGCGACGAGTACAGAGAAATATATAATGAATCGACTATTATTAAAAACCTCTTTAAGGTTTGTAGAGATTGCTTGAATTCGTAGTGCATCGCATGTCAAAATCCGTAGTGATGAGGTCTATCTGTTATGTTACTCTAATGAGATACAAGCTTAGGTCATGTTATGGGTGGAACAAGATAGTTGGACCTCATTCTAAACTAGCTTAGTGTGTTTGACACGAGGCTCCCACTGGCTAGCTAAAATGGTACCTATTTCCACTATTTTTATATTTTTCTCAAATATCGCACACCTAGATCTAAAGAGAGCTAACTCAAAAAAGGTACTTTTTCAGGAGAGGCGAGAAACTGATTAATATGTCCATACACACGCATGAGTTTTCTGTATAAATTTATACTTTTTATAATAAAGTTAGCAGAGTTATATTAGCTGAAATCTGTTTTAGTGTAGGTGGGTTTTGCTGGAATCCGATGGTGTGCATAACTCAAATCTTCCGGTTTTTGAGTTAGATCCCTTTACGTTACGTCATATTTTTTATATGTGTATCAATGAGCTTTAACTAATATTAAAATGTCTATTTTTAAAAAAGATGACTAAGCAAAAAATCTTCAATTAAATCGATCGAAAACCTTTAAGCACTCAAAAATTCCGAGATCAAAGGCACCATCAATATCTATTAAGCACACCCGAAAAGCCAAATAAATCAACAAAATCCTGAATAACGATAATAGCAGATAATCCACCGAAATTCCCGATTCCTTTAAAGCGTCACATTAAATTACTTACGAGGCATAAAAAACCGACAAATAAGTTTTGGCTCAGATAAGCTGAAGAAGCAATTTCCTTGGGTACGTAAATGTGTGCGGTTAATAGAATGTCGAGACATGGGACCGAGGTGCTTTGAAGTATTGCCCTGTGAAGCATCTGGTGACATTTTATACACCCCTAAATATCTGTTTCTGAATATAAAATAGCCTATTTGGAAGTGATTGATTGAATATTTGGTATTACAGTTGAATTTGATTTGGTTAATCCTTATCCAACAAGTACATAGTCCTATAAAAAATATGAATCTGGAATTACTACTAATCACTACATAGAATAAGACAAAGTCGCTTTTTCTGTCATTATATCCCTATGTACGCTTAAATCTTTAACACTACGCAACGGATTTTAATGCGGTTTTTTTTAATAGATAGAGTGATTCAAGAGGAATGGTTATAGCCTGTGAAGCTGGGGAGGGTCGCTAGTGTTCTTATAAAGGTTTAAGAAGACATTTTAAGATGTCAATAATCTATACAGCAATTAATGCTTAATTCTTTTTTAATAAGGAAAATAAAGGTAGTGTTGAGCTCTAACTAGGTACTAAGTACAGTTCAATAGAAATAATTCTGATTAATCTTTATTTAACACATAAAGTAGTAGGTAATACAATAAATGTAAATCTGGAATTACTAATAACATTCTTATAAAGGTTTATTAACTATATAGGTAGCAATAGATGCTTCCATAAATGCACCAGGGAGGCTAGACAAGTGCCCAACGTTCAACGTTAACGTTAAAAGTTAGCACCAAAAAGTATGAGATTTGACATTTGTGACGTACGTGACAGTCGTTCGCGGATGTCTAATCCCATACATTTCGGTCCTAACGTTTAACGTTAACGTTGAACGTTGGGCACTTGTCTAGGGCCCCAGGTCTTTGTTTAGTAATGAAAATAAAAGTAGTCTTTAGAACTCTCTAAGTAGGTACTGATTTTGCTTGTTAGTTATTGTTCGAATCCGTTAGATGTCGCTATTCCATGTGTTTATCTTGCAATGTGCTAGGTTACTTAGGTTTTGCTAAGAGTTTTGAATGAATTGCCTTTCGTCTGGCAACCGTTGTTTTGTTCTATTAGTAAAATATAAATTTCAGGGAATATTAGAATATGTGTTTGTTCAGTTATCCCTACTAATATTATAAATGCGAAAGTAACTCTGTCTGTCTGTCTTTTACGCTTTCACGCTAAAGTCTGGATCCTGAGAAAGGACACAGGCTACTTTTTAACCGACTGCAAAAAGGAGGAGTTACACGCGGACGAAGTCGCGGGCAGAAGCTAGTAATAAAAGTCTAGATTTATACCAGCAATCAAAAGCCCAGGGGAAATGCAATATACAGTGCTATTGGTAAAAAAACTCTTTTAGGCAATATTTGTCAAAAGTTTGGTTACACAGAGCAAAGAAAAATGAGGAATTCGAATTCGTTGGTTTAGGATTAGAATGAGGTAAGATTTAAGGTACATAATCAAATACTGGGTATCATAAGAATTTGCTACATTGTAAAAGAAAATACCTTACCATTTTGAAGGCAATAAGTACATATTAGAAATAGTAACTTTTTCTTTTCTTAGTGAATACTTGCTGGCCATTTTAACAATGTCTAATAATTTCTGATGCCTTCGCGGTTATTATGCATTGCAATGAAACAACTATAGACGGATTTAATTTGTTTCGGAACCTTAACAGACTATTGTCAGCTCAGTCGTCCTACGATTATGGAATCTGTTTCCGTCTATAGTTGTTTCATTCCAATATATTAATAATTATATACTTACTAGCTTCTGCCCGCGACTTCGTCCGTCGTTGTAGTTCTTCTTTGCAGTCGGTTAAAATGAAGCCTATGTCCTTTCTCAGGCTCCAGACTATCTTTGTACCAAATTTCATTTAAATCGGTCCAGTAGTTTTAGCGTGAAAACGTAAGACACATAGACAGACAGAGTTACTTTCGCATTTATAATATTAGTAGGGATTGTTGCATTATTTTTTACTGAATTTTAGAAGTGAAAAAGGTTAACATGATTCCGTCATGTTTTATCTTCCATGAAAGGGATTCACAATTTGAAAATAAATCCGATACGGAACCCAACCGTGGGATACGCAGGTGCGGACATTGTTACTCCATTTGTGCCGATAATGTACTCAAAGTACCTTTTAAAAATCAATGTCGTTGTTAATTAATAATAGACTTGGGTGCTTCAGATAGATCGTTCTTTTTATTGAATGAGGAGTTTCAAGTAAATTTGAAATCAATGACAGTTGCGATAATGTAGGTATGTGCACGCAATTTTGTATTTCTTTTTAATTTTATTTTGTTTTGTTTTTAATATCAAGTCAGTTGTTATTAAACTTTAAAAGAAAGCACTCAAATAGTTTTACTTAATTAAATATTAATATTGGAATGAAACAACTATTAACGGATTTAACTCGCGTATTTTTATATTATTTGCTGACGTTTCGGATTAGATCGTCACTTTAGCATTAGACTATTGTCAGCTATATCATGCTGTCATGAACCTAGCATGACACATCTTATGTTTCAAATATTATTATGAATATTTCGCTATTATTATATTTACGGTTTACGCTTATTATCAATTTTTATAATATAAATATTATTATTTTTTACAGTCCTTGTATATAAAATCATTTTTTAGGTAAGTACTTTGTTTGTACGTAGGTACTGTTGTTTGTGTGTACTTACGTTTAGACAACTTTGTCGTTGACAACCTTTGAAAAGTTTGGAATATTTTTTTTCTAAATAGCGTACAGGACGCGTCCGGATCAAAGCCATATCCGGAAAGCAGGGCTGCTACTAACATTTCATTAGAAAACATGTCCACTTCACCCGGACACATCCGGAACTATTTCCTTTACGGGTTACATTTTTCCAGGGAATGTAGACAGTTCTCTGGAATTCCTTTACATTGGCATAACGTCAATTATCATTATACTTTTATCCATGACTAGTTGTTCGCCCAGGCTTCGCACGGATCCATTTTTTTTTGCCTATGTCACTCGGAAATAGTGTAGCTTCCCAACAGTAAAAGATTTTTTTAAATCCGTCCCGTTGATACCCTTATATGTAAAACGATCAATCTCTATTTTGTATTAAAAAAAATCTCAAAAACATGGTGCTAAGTTTACTGGGTCAGCTTAGTAAGATTATATTTACGTCTCCTTCTAAATCAACTGTTAAAGATTAATGTCCATCTGAATTTTAATATCACCAGTCGTTTTTGATGACTTTGGTATTTAATCTTTTATTTCTTACTAGCTTCTGCCCGCGACTTCGTCCGCGTGGAACTCCTTTTTTGCAGTCGTTTAAAAAGTAGCCTATGTCCTTTCTCAGGCTCCAGACTTTCTTTGTACCAAATTTCATTTAAATCGGTCCAGTAGTGTTAGCGTGAAAGCGTGACAGACAGACAGACAGACATACAGAGTTACTTTCACATTTATAATATCAGTATTAATATTATAGGTACATGCCTATTCTGTTGAATTGAATCTCCAAAAGGTAGAAATTCTGTAAGAAAGTCTAAGTCTACTCCTCTTTACACGTAAGGTACTTTAATTCCAAACGTCACCAAGACGAGACAGAAGTAAAAGACGTAATACCTATTTCCGAAGATAAAATCTGTACTCGTGTAAAAGTTTTTTCCAACAAGAGAAAGTTCTGACAATGGTTGAAAAGAAAACATATGACACATTGTTGTACCACAATACACTGTGAGTGTAAAACGAAAAGAGGGTTTACGGATCGCATCCCAGAACCCTGAAGCAATTTTTTCTATTGATTGGACTGGAATCGTTTTTCTTTTTACAACAGTCCATTTTTTTTTTCTAGGTTTCGCTGGGATAATAGGGTCGAAAACTTAAAATGATCGCAGTTTTTTTTGTAAACGTGGGAAACTCTAACTATCCCAATTTTCAAAAAGTCGAATGATTTCTTTTAAGTGTTCATACTTAAGTGGTTGTTAAATTGCAAACTACCATATCTTGATACAATAAATCTTCTGTGAAGTAAGAAAGCAGCCGAAGATCGAGCACAGTGGCGTGTAATTGGAGAGGCCTATGTCCAACAGTGGACTGCGACAGAATGTCGATGATGATGATGATGAAGTAAGGGTCAAAAACTGCTAAGCTCTAAAACATATTGGGATGAGTAAGGATCGTACCTGCTCACTATAAGAGTCTAAGGCAAGTCGTTATTATAAATGTCAAAGTATAACATGATAAACTGCCATCCCAAAATTTTATTGCGGTTTCTTGGTGACATTTAGGACCAAACTTTCAAGATTACATAGTAATACTATGTGGGATATTGTAAAAGCGTTAGTACTATTATGCAGTAGTGGTTCAATGTATTCAGACAAAGGTCGAATCGTATTATCAGTGATTTTAGTATATCTATACTAATATTATAATAAAAAGGAAAGGTTTGTTTGTTTGTTTGGATTAAATAGGCTCCAAAACTGCTGGACCGATATAAAAAATGCTTTCACTGCTGGAAAGCATTCTATTCCCTAGTGACATGGGCTATAAAAACAAGGGATCCAGGCAAAGCCGGGGCGGCCCGCATATTATTTTATATAAATAGGAAATTATGTCAAGACGCAAATCAAAATCATAAATACGAGAAGGTAAAATCTTATATTAAACCTATGTTAAAAAAACTGTTGCAATTTCCTCTACAGTATCATTAGCATACTTAGTACTTGGAATTCCATTTCTATTCCATTCCATAAATACTTCAGTCCTTGATGCAATTTTATTAGAATAAACAAGTCTATTTCTGTTTATAAAAACATAAATATGAGTACTAAAGGCAAAGCTTCGTTGTTTAGAAATAGCTCTTTGAAACGGAATATTGAATATTGGCAAAGTTCCTATAACTTGTGAACTTGTTCCCAATGTTGATTCAAAGTGTCTATGAACAAACTTTAGTATTAATAATCTTAGTACTGTTAGACAGATGAAGTTATCAATTTAACATATGGTATAATTATAAAAAAGAGATCGATCGCATTAGTTCTTTCTATCACAAAATCAACACAGATTGTTCTTTGGGTACCATTCGTCATTATCTAATTTATTATTATTGTACAAGAACATAAATCAAGACTTAGGATATTAATTGGATATTAAAATAAACTTAAAATTTTGCACAAGGGTTCCTTTTAAAACAAAGGAGAACAATAAGGATTTTTGAAATTTCACCCTCTATGGGGGTAAAACGAGGGTACTTCTCGTTCGTAGACGAAGTCGCGAAACAGAAGCTATTTAAAACAAAATATACTTTAAACATATGCAATTTCAATACCAGAAGTAATTTAGGTAATATACGGAATAACACATGTAGGTAGTGAAAAGATCAAAACGGAGTTTTAGAAATTGCTGTCTTTACAATCTTTCAGATTTCTTAAAACAAATCTTAGATCGAGTTAGGAGTTACTCAGATGGGAATAGTCGGGGCAAAATTTTAATGGACTTCTAACCTCATACAGATCTGATAGAGTAGCTTCGTTTTTATTTTCATCCATTGGGATTTTTCTTAATGCATTTTTAATGGATTTCAATTTTCAGTCATCTCCAGGATTTATACAATTGAATTACCTAGCTTTTTTCCTAAAATTTGGTGACATTTCTTTTAGAATACAAACTAGGTTGTTAATGCTTTGAAATAAGTGACAACCTAATGATTTTTGATGCCTTCGCTGCTGTTACACATTGGAATATAATAAAATACGCAAGTTAAATCCGTTATAGTTGTTTCATTCCAAAGTGACAGCCTATCAAAAAGAATTTCTGTCAAAAGGTAGTCTAACCCACACTACACTTAGCGACGCATACGCATAATATAATCTATAGTAATATAACGAAGAGGAAATATTTGTTTGTTTGTTTGGATTAAATATGCTCCAAAACGAATGGACCGATGGGCAGGCGCGTGCAGTGAGGGTCGCGTATGTACTACGTCAGGGTAGGCACTCCATACATTTATACCATTGTGCCTATATGGAATGCACGCCCTTGCCGATGGGACGATTTCAATTTTTTTTACTGTTAGAAAGCTACACTATTTGTGAGTGACATAGGCTATATATATTAAGTTTTTAAAAAAAAATGGGATCCGTGCGAAGCCGGGGCGGACCGCTAGTAATATTATAAAATACTACCTGTCTATGCGAATTTTGCACTGCCTTAAAGATATCACTCTTCCACACAAAACTCCCTAACGTCTAAACAGTCAAGCCTTCAGTTCAATTTCAAGGAAACAAGGAAACAAGGAAACTTTAAATTCAACGAAATTACCAACATTACTGAGCAGGAATCCGAATATCTATTCCTTGACACAGATGGATAGTAACACGCTCTCCTGAGCAAGTCTTGTATTCGGGAAGGTAAAAAAACTACGGGTTAAAAAGTTGGAAAGAAACTGTAACCGAAAAATTTCTGATGCCTTCTCGGTTATTACACATTGGAATTTATACTCATATAAAGCTAAAGAGTTTGTTTGTTTGAACGCGCTAATCTCAGGAACTACTGGTTCGAATTCAAAAAATCTTTTGTTGGATAGACCATTTATCGAGGCTTTAGGCTATAATATAACATCACGCTGCGACCAATTGGAGCGAAGAAACAGTGGAGAATGTGTAAAAAACGGAGAAAATATGAAGCCTATATAAAAATAACTATTCCTTGCGGACAAAGTCGCGGGCACAGCTAGTGAAAATATAAATGGTGACAAACGGATAGACGGACAGGCGGATGAACAGACAGCATCTCAGTAATTGGGTCTCGCTTTATTCTTTGGGTACCGAACCCTTAAAACATACGAAATCTTACGTTTTCTTCAGACCTTATTTTTTCTAACACATCTCGATACCCTAAAAGAGCAAAAACTCCCAACCAAGTTCTTTTCAAAAAGTAATTTAAACTTCAAATCACTATGCAGATGCGAAGCACTCGCAAGAGACCGAATGAATGAAATGAACGAACGTACATTCAGATTTCAATGGAACATCTTCGTTAATTTGATTTGGTAACTTCGTTGAGTTATTGACGTAATTCGACTTGATACTCTGATAGGCGGTGTTTTTCTTGCGTCCTTAAAATATTTTGTCTTTTGTTTTTTAGGAATTAACGGAACTAGGTTAAAAATGTTTAGTCTTTTGTTTTCTTTATAGTAATTATCAGAAATGTTGATATAAATGTGTAGTCTTTTGTATTGTATAATTTCTGATGCTTTCGCGGTTATTACACATTGGAATTAAACAACTGTGACGGATTTTACTGGCTTATTTCGTCCCATCATATTTTAAATTTTTCTATGCAATCTCTATCCTGACAATAACAAACACAAAACAAAAAAAATATTAAGCTTGGTGCGGAAGTTATGTGCGTACCTACATACATTTCGGAGAATCATTTCTAATTTATATACCTATAGAGGTCTAAAATCGCTGGTGTATCTAAACCTCAACAAAAATAAAGCTAAAAGCGCAATATGGTCACCTGATTCAAGAAAGATATCATCGGCAAACAAGGAAATTGTCCGTGAACAAAGATATTCGTGAAACCGTCTGCGCTCCACTTCCGATTCCGGTAGGAAATTCGTGTATTGTTGCCGACTATCCGTGGGAAGGGATTTTAGAATCCGCCATTTTACTTTTAGGGATTTATTGTTTGCAGCGATAATAATTTTCCTTCTGGAAAATTTTTATGAAGTGGAAATTAAGGTTTCGCCAAGACACGGGTTTTTATGTTTAGAAGCAATTTGGGAGTGACTTTTCGACGCTTTTTTAATGTATGAATGAAATTATTTGTATATTTTTTTCATTTTTCCTTGTTAACGTTTGTTTTTAACATAATTTATTGCACTCGAGGAAACGAATTAAATTTGTGAAGAAACAATTTTGGCTTGAAAATGAATTCTGCCAGTAATTGTTGATAAGAGTTTAATTAAAGCGCTTTTTGCTCCGGGCCCTTAAAATAAGAAAAAGACTGAGAGGTTTTTTAGAGCAACAAGTGGGTGGGATGCCCTCACGTATGAAAAAGGGGTGTAATTTTATGTATGTAAATGTCTGTGCAGATAGCAATCATTCGCTTCATCACCCATTTATAAGATTTTACTTAATTATATTTTAGGTACAATCCTTGTAAGGGAATAAAAAAGTTGCACAGTTTTATCTTCATGGTTTTATTATTTTAGTAGAAAAAAATCGGTAAACTCCTTAAATCATGAATTATTAAGGATACAAAGATAGCTATATAAACTAGTCAAAAAATTAAGTTAATTTCTGATACAAATTTTTATCCTTAATTTTATTTTTTGAAAATCGCTTCCCACTCTCTAACAAGTTCACGTATTCCATATTAGAAAAATTGGATAAATATAATTATGCCCATAATATGTAGAGCACTAAACGACCTATTATATGTATATACATACATATATATATACATAAATATATACGTGGTTGTATATTAAACAAATGAGGCCACATTTTTCGTTGAACTACTACTAATTGTATACCTTTAATTTTCTATACCTACATTTAATAAAAAATATATAATATGAAGAATCACATAGGAACCTTCAACAAATTCTCTTTATATGCTAATAGCTCCATCCCCACAGAATTGATTCGATAAAGTTAATATTTCCATACATTTATAAAATCAATTATCGGGGTTTTCTCTCTTCCCGTCGAATAAAAAGCGAGTCATACAAAAAGTCTTCAAGCAATTTGATTTTATAAAACGAAATTAAATGAAAATATTGCACAAATTTGAATTAAGACCAAGTAATATTATACGCGTTTTGTATTATGCAAATCATCTGTAATAACAAAAAGAAACCTTTTACAAACAAGTCAGTAATTAAATTTTATTCTTTTACCTTCCTTTTTAAGCAGTTTTTTCATTAATCAGTGAAGCTGTCAAACTGGTATGTTGATTTTATAAGACATACGTACAAAGCTTTAGTTACTATATAAAAAAATCTGCTCTGCGATTTTTAGACTTTATTTTCAATCGTAACACCATCTACGAGTTTTACGACAAAGTGACGTCACATGCTTTTTTGGTTGATCAAAGGAATTAAAGGCGTACAAATTAAAATAAATACCTAACTGATAAACTTTACCGAGGCAATAAGTCTATCATACATATATATCAGTATTGACGTATATAATTAATTGTATTGTGTATAAGAAGTGACTCAGTGGTAATATAGATGGCGCTATTCGCAAATTCAAAACCTGTTCGCTATAATCAATTTCCATTGCGCTTTTCCGACTAGCGGGGATGAAAAATTGTGTTGCATTTCGCACACCATGATTGGCGTGTAATCCGCGAAACCGCACTGTGGCGTAATGGATTAAGTCTGGATTCTCCAGATATTACTGTCTGTGTCCACCGCGAGACGAATATAGCTTATTTATTATTACACCGGTCTACTGTTTGTTGCCCTAGATATGAAAATGATTTTGGATCTTTTTAAGTATTCATGGAACTACAGGTGACTAGCTTCTGCCCGCGACTTCGTCCGCGTGGAACTCCTCCTTTTTTGCAGTCGGTTAAAAAGTAGCCTATGTCCTTTCTCAGGCTCCAGACTTTCTTTGTACAAAATTTCATTTAAATCGGTTCAGTAGTTTTAGCGTGAAAGCGTAACAGACAGACAGACAGACAGAGTTACTTTCGCATTTATAATATTAGTAGGGATTTTGTAAGATTTGATCTAATTTTTTTTTCTAACAAGATATAAGATGTAGAAACTGACTTAATGACAGTGATCAACGCAGGGCCTAAACAGCTACAAGAGTTAGAAATTAAAAATTTTAAAAAGTGGTTCCCTATAAACGTAGGGTAGCGTAGGACTAGGGTCTATATTAAAACGCATAAAATAAATCGTCATAATTTAAAGTAGCATAACAATTCTAAGCATAATTGTAAGTAAGCATAACATTAATAAGCATAATTGAAAATGCATAATTTTAATGCGCATAATGTAAATACTCATAACGATAAACTAGCATAAAAATAAAAAGCCTAAAATTATTTTTTATAAATATGAAAAATTATAAAAAGTTTAAGTGTCTGTTTACAACCTCAACTCATTTAAATATTTTTTTGTGTGCATAATGTATACCAAATTTTCAATATTCAATATTGGAAAAAAATATTATTGGGGCCAATAAAACGAAAAAAATATGTTTAAACAGATCTACTTTTCTGGTAGCAAATCGATCCTGCAAGTGTCGCAGTTTTAACCTAACCTAACCTACTTTTATGATAATTTTAGAATAAAGACAAGTCTTGTATGATTAATTTTATACACGACACTAAATGATATGTCTAGGAATAACTATTTAAAGTTTCTAGAATTGTTGTACTTAATAATTTATGATGAAAAACTGTCTAAGATAATTTTCGGTATCTCAATAATCGACTTTTCCATTTTATGGAAACTGTGGTGCCCCCATGTTTATGCATTTATTTTATTATACATATTAAAGTTATACCAGATAAAGTTATACTAATTTAAATTATGCTTTTTCATTATTATGCATTTTAAGCAGTATGCCATTTTATGATTAGGCATTTTGTATGTTATGCATAATATTGTTATGCCAAGTCTGTTATGCGTTTTCAATATATGACAATTAATATTATGCTATATAAGGGGCACCCGTAGGACTAAGATAGGATTTTTATCAGTTGTTTGGGGTTATGGTATCAAAGGTTACATATAGATGGCGCTGTACCGACCAGTGACCTTTTCTACATCGCGCTAATGATGTGTTCCTTTGATTTACATTTAAGCTTTTTACATTTTAATTATTAAATATGCTTGCATTGTATTTAATTGGTTGTATTTCAAGCATAAGGAACCGAACAGTGAAGTCAAAAGTTTGTCTCTAAGGTTCTAAAATTGTGGTGCCTATTGTGCGCTGACGCAAGTCGCAGACAGAAGCTAGTCTATACTAAAATTATAAAGAGGAAAACTTTGTTTGTGTGATTTTAATGAATAGGCTCAAAAACTGCTGGATCGTTTTTTAAAATTCTTTCACCATTGGAAAGCTACATTATCCACGAGTAACATAGGCTTAATTAAATTTTATTTTGGAAAAAATAGGGTTCCGTGCGAAGCCGGGGCGGACCGCTAGTGCTATATAAAATTAAATGTGCGAAGCGACAGCAGTATGTTCGATTCCAATAAACCTTAATCTTAGTCCAGCTTACAAAACGAAGGCACACTTAAGTCTTCGCCGGCAGAGCTCACGAAAACGTAGCGTTTAAGAGGATCTCATTCAATAAGAGATCTTGAGAAAATTTTTCAAAGCGAAATTTTCCGACCTCACTTGAGTCGTTAGAGCCGCTTGTGTTAAAATCTTTGTCGGATTTTAACGACTAAGTTGTTTTTTAAATGAAAAACGTATTTGTTGGAAATTTTGACCTCTTTTTTTTGCCCGGTTTCTTGAAATTAAGGTAAAATCGGTACCTATGTACTTCTAAAGAGATTAAATTTAGGTACTTGTTTAAGATGACAAGTCAATTGTTGTAGTAAGTATTTATTTTAAGATTTAAAAAAGTAGGTAACTATTGTCGTTTTCATCAATGTGCAGAAACTGTGGGTTACTAAATACCTAGACTTATTTAAGTTTAAACTATAGTAGTTACTTAAAACTTTTTTGTACTACAATTAGAATTTTATTTATTTTGACTGTCAGTAAAAATCTGGCTGTTGGTACCAGTAATCGCCCTTTTTTTCTCAAAATTTAATACCACATCAAAAATGTCCTGAACGATTTTGGTCATTTTGTCCCAAAGGACCGATACGGTTCGTGACATGTCACAGTAATCAGACAGGTCCTGTTGTTAATTATCGACGCTTTGATGCGTGACGAAACGTACGAGGTAAGCATTATTGGCTCACTGTAAATAAGGCCATTGTGGGTATTTATTTTGCAACTGAGGGAATGGGGTCACTCAATCCTGCATTTACCTTAAACTTTGCTTTTTGGTCGTTGGATGACTGAATACCTTTATTAACTACTAGCTGTCCGCCCTGGCTTTGCGCGGATTCCTTTTTTTATAGCCTATGTCGCTCCGGAATAGTGTAGTTTCCCAACAGTGGAAGAATTTTTCAAATCGGTCCAGTCGTTTTGGAGCCTATTCCCTACAAACAAACAAACCTTTCTTCTTTATAGTATTATAGTATATTAGTATAGACAATTAACCAGCTTTTTCTACTTAGAAGAATATCCATTATAGGTAACATGGTTATGTTTTAATGAAAATTCTTCTGCGTCATTGGTCCATACAATTTTCGTAGATTATATTTTCATTTTAACATAGCTTTTTACCTTCTTTGGATCATCGTTTCAAATTTGATCATAAAAAGATCACTGAGGATCCGTAGAATTTATTTCAAAAGCAGTGGATTTGTGCTCCTGAAGCGGAAGACACAGTGACAGTAGGCTTGTAACCCATAAGGATTCCTAGAATTAATATCAAAAGCAGTAAAGTTGATTTGGGAATACTTTGTAAAGCCAAAGACAGTGTGGGTAGGTTTTTAAGCTGCTGAAAATTTCTAGAATTTATTTCGAAAGCAGTGAATTCAGGAATCGTTCTTAAAACAGAAGACAGTGTGGGTTGGCTTCTTACCTGCAGAATATAGGTAGGTACTTGAAATACGGAAGATGTGGAAGCCTTTGGATGAAGACGTCTTTCAATTGAAATCATAATGAATGAAAAAATTTGATGTAGTTTATCGTAACTTGAATATAAATTAGGTTAGACTACTTCACCCACAAAGTTGTAAAAGTTATACGGGTGGATAAAGCTTGCAGAGGGCACATTGGCATTTACTTAATGAGAGTTTTTGATTTAATTATTAGCACGATTTAACTCTGAACAATTATAAGTGAAAAGACCAACAGTGTTGTTATTTCTAAAATTATAATTGAATAAGTAATCTTAATTTTGTAAATACTGAAGCGTGAGACCGGTTCTGGAAATCCTTGAAAGAACCCTTTGTTCTAAGCAATGGATGTCTTTGGTTAGAATAACAGTCAATTGTGCTCAAAATGTGAGCACGTTAGACTACAGACTCCGACACCAACTTGATAAACAAAGTACAGAAATTTCCATAACGAGTTCTTAAATCAAAAGAGCATTACAAATTACCCAATAAACATGTCAATTGGAAAGCAGATAGTTAAAAACACTCCATTACTCTTGCATTCTACACTACGTACGCACATAACTCACTGAGGATTGGACCAAATCCGCTTCAGGCAATTTCCATTCTGTCTGATTTTATTATGGTCTCACTGGTGAATTATGCCACGTCGCAATTGTCCTCTTTTTCGTACTCGAATTTACATTTCGGGTTTTGAGTTTAAAACGCGTAAAAGTTTTTATGCACTTTTTCGTTAATTCGCTGTTACCGGAATTGTATTTTTCGTTCCAAATGTGAACGGTAATGGGGCGCGGTTGTTTTCTGGTTTTGTTGTAGACTATGAGTTAACGGACAATAGGATTTTCGGAAAAACTGTCCTGACTGCAGGTACTGGTTTTTGTTTGGGAATATTTTTACTGGTAGTACTTGCTTTATTAGAGGATAGCTGAAAAATCAAGCCATGCCTGAAAATAGTCAAGGAATGTAGCTTGCAATTTTTACAGCGTTAAGGGAAATAAATAATGCTACTAAACTATACTTTTATTATGTATATTTTATTAATACCTCATATATTATTGGATATGAATTACATAAAAATGCCTCTATATTTATACTTGAATTTATTGAAAATTTGATGAACATTTATTTTGTGTGTCGTGATCAAGAACAAATAAACTTATAAAGTGAAAATTTAATTTTTGCTTTCTTGAAAACCTAGCAAAACACACATCAGACCTAAACTTGTAGCAACTTACAAGTTTAAGGTACAAATCTTTTAGGTATGTAAATATAATAATATCTGTATTTAAAACTAAAAGATTTGTTCACATCAATATAAGCAAACCTCACAACTGTTTGAAGATGTACATACATAAATTCTTGCCTCTTTCCCCATAAGTTCATGCCTCTTTCCCATAGGGGTACCAAAACAACCTCCCCTCTCAGAAATTTCGTTGTAACTTGTCATTAAAGAGCCTATCTCACTCAACATCAGCCTTTGAGGAGAATCATTGCAAACGGTAATCAAATTATTCCCTACATAACATGCTCTAGTAATTTGATTACATGTCTGCGCGATTGCTATATTAGCTGTGTGACGTCACACATTCCACAAGTTATAACGTAGATTTGCGTCCGGGGGTGTGACGTCAGTACGCATATTTCATGGTATGACGTAACTTTGTTTCCAATGAACGTTTATGACGCTAAGTAGTGGTGAATTTTGAAAGAAAGATATTTTGATGTGGTCTTATTTTTAAATGGTGTTGTACGGTTTTTTTTAATATTACTTTGGTTAATTGGATTTCAGTGACTCAAGTTATGAAATAGTTTTTTCGACTAATAATATAATTACGTGTGATACGGTTTTTTTAAAATAATATTTTGTTTCAGGTAAATCTGTTTAAATTTAAAGTGGATTAAAACATGGACGATATGTGGTAAGTAAATTATCATGTTTTTGTAACAAATTTGAGGATTTGGAAACAACTATAACGGATTTAGCATGTTTAAAAACAAAAAATATTATAGTAAAGATTTTGCAAACGTCAGTTTTCATTCCAGAATAATGAAACCTTTCTTAAATAAACTATCAAATTGCATTGTTTATATTCGGTTTTAAACATACTTTTTTCCTTCCGCTGCCGTAATCTTAAAAATGGCTGCTTAAATACGAGCAGAAAAAGCTATAACCTTGTAAAAGCTTACCATATTTTATATCAAGAACATGTTCCGTAAAAAAAGTTCAAATAAGCTCACGTATGGATTTTATCCTGTTTGATGGAGATTGAGGTCAAAGACATAAAAATATGACTTATTATTTTCATAAAATATTTTCCTTAGCTTTCCTCTTCGGATTTTTAGATTTAGTGTATTTATATAGTATTTTAACGCTAAAGTTTGTGAGTGTGTATGTACAGGTGTTGGATACTCTTTCTTGCGAAAACTGTTGTATGGACTTTAATGAAACTTAACAATAATATAGATGACAATAACACAGAAATTTATAAAGATATGCTGTAAAATACTTTTTTTGTACGAAGTCGCGTGCTGAAGCTAGTATTTTTATAAATATGCTAACGTAACTTCTAAAACTAGGAAAAAAATCTATGAAAGACGTCACATTTAAAAATCTAATATAAAAATTTGTATGGTTGTTTTTTATAATTTAGCATTTACAAATAAATACAGCCCTAAATTTTCACTCTTCTAAAAAGTCTAAAAAAAACCGAAGTTCGCTGAATCACCTAATTATCATATATAAATCCTTTAAAAATAAAATACGCGATTTAAGCCCGTCTATAGTTCTTTCATTCCTTTAAAAAGTTTAAACTCCTTAACACTTA
Source organism: Polylopha cassiicola (assembly GCA_038024825.1). NCBI lineage: Eukaryota > Metazoa > Arthropoda > Insecta > Lepidoptera > Tortricidae > Polylopha > Polylopha cassiicola. Next base: position 8,878,616 of record CP149059.1, read on the forward strand.
CTTTATACCATCATAAACTTAAAAATACGCTATCATCACAGCGGTCTTTATTGTAGGACTTAAAATGAATCGCTGTGAGCTTTGGTTAACCCACTCTATAGTTTGTAGTTATTACTTTAAGATCTTAGTCCCACAGTCCCAGTGGAGTTATATAGCTATAAGATTGTACGAAGCCAACTACGCTCTGTGGAGCATCTTTATGGTGTCCACAACTCCACAGCCTACCTTTATTTATTTGCGGGAAGTGGTTACACTGCGCAGTTTAATTCTGGAATATTATGTTACTTAATTGTAATAATATGCTATGTTAACGTCTGAGGAATAATAAATCCAATATATACTCAATATTACTTACGATCTATTCTTGGTTCAATACCATTTATTTTTCAACCGACAAAAAAAACAGGAGGTTCTCAATTCGACGCGTATTTTTTTTTTTAATGTATGACCACGCATCACTTTTTACAGAGTGGTTCGATTTTGATAATTCTTTTTTTATTGGAGAGAGTATACTATAAAGTTGGCTCCCATTTTAATTTAGAAAAAAAATTCCAACCTTAAGGGTAGGAAAATAAGGGATGATTAATTAATTATAATGATATGTTTTTGTTAAGACAAGAGTAGAAACAATTTAGACCTCCAATGGGACTCGAACATACGCCTATGCCTTTACTAACCTTAACACCATAGGTGCCACTGACGTGTCAACGAATTTCTCTACTCCTTTCAATTCGGTCTTGTACTTTATGTTTGCGAATTTTTCGCTTCAGCGACATCTGTGTGAAATGCGAAAAAAAAAATCTACTCTTGTCTTTGTACAAAAAATATCATTATAACCAATATATACTCGATTGAAATTTTACATTTTAATTACATACTTTTATTGGAATGACACAACTGTTAACGGATTCAACTCGCGTATTTTTTATTTTATTTTATTAGCTGACGTTTCGGATTCTTTACAGTTTCCATGATCGTAGCACGACTGACCATGTGTATTCCAATGTGTAATAACCGCGAAGTAAAGTGTAAAGTGTAATACTTTTACTTGTGAGACCTATTTTTGCTAATATACCATTTGAACCCCCTTTTCCAAGATGGCGGCCATGACACAAAATATTTTCGTTATAACAATATTCAATTAGGAATCTACAATATTAATCAAATAATTATCAAACGCTCGTAGCAGCCACTTTATGGTTAAACCTGTTTGGTAACGATTTCTATTCCGACTGTACTTGACAAGTTATAATTAATTGTAGCCGAATTTCCTTAAGCCATAATTGGAGAGGAATTTCGAGAAAACTTATTAAGCAATATTCATAGAGTTTCATTGTGTATGTGGGTAATTTTGGTATTTCATGCATATTATTATTACACACACACACATACAAACATCTCATTTATAGTTATCTATATTATCTATACTAATATAATAAAGAGGAAAGGTTTGTTTGTTTGAATTGGATAGTCTCCAAAACGACTGAACGGATTTGAAAAATTCTTTCACTGTTGGGAAGCTACACTATTCCCGAGTGACATAGGCTATAAAAAAAGGAATCCGTGCGAAGCCGAGGCGGGCAGCTTGTTTTAAATAATTTTCCAATTTTATAATTGTACACTTATTCCTTGTAATTCCTTTTCTCTAGTTTATATAAATGTATGTTCCTACAGGTATTATTTTAATGCCCGATTTTAGTTCTTAGGCCCCAAGATACATACTCGGCCTAGTTTGGAGACTACCAGATATCTGTATGTTTATATATAAGTAAATGTAAAAAAAAGTAAATTTGTATTTTTTTTTTAACCAGTGTGCCATAATAAAATCATTATTATTATTATGGTTATTTTTTGTAATATCGATATATTATGCTTTAAAAAACCTCTATGATCTCATTATGAGTGCATATTATAATGTGTCATAAAAATTTGTAATTATAATCTATACTATAAAATTATAAAGCTGAAGAGTTTGTTTGTTTGTTTGAACGCGCTAATCTCAGGAACTACTGGTTCGAATTCAAAAATTATTTTTGTTGGATAGACCATTTATCGAGGAAGGCTTTAGGCTATATAACATCACGCTGCGACCAATAGGAGCGAAGAAACAGTGGAAAATGTGTAAAAAACGGGGAAAATATGAAGCCTTATGAAGAAGTGACAGAAGACAGATCTTTGACGAAACAATCGGACGGGCAGGACAACGTCTGCCGGGGCCGCTAGTGTATCTATAATGAGAAATAAATGAATCTAAATTTAAATATATTGTATTTTGTATTAAGTTTTACATTCAACCATGCGTTAAACATGGTATGACACTGTTCTACTTGTTAACATATTCATTGTTGCGTGCAGACAGGTAGGTTTAAATAATATTATTATAAAATACTTTACAATATAAGGTTGCTGTGAATTTAGGCACATTATAATTAAGTACAAGTTGATGGAATTAAATCTCTAACCAAAATAATAGTTGACTAATTTCCATCTATATATTTACTAATTTTATAAACGCAAAAGTTTGTAATAATTAATGGACTCCTGGATGTAGGTATGTTTTGTCTTCTTCCACGCAAAACCTACTGAATGGATTTTGATGAAACTTTACATTAATATAGCTTACTAGCTTCTGCCCGCGACTTCGTCCGCGTAGAACTCCTCCTTTTTTGCAGTCGGTTAAAAAGTAGCCTATGCTCTTTCTCAGGCTCTAGACTTTCTTTGTACCAAATTTCATTTCAGTAGTTTTAGCGTTAAAGCGTAACAGACAGACAGACAGACAGACATACAGACAGACAGATAGACAGACTAGACAGAGTTACTTTCGCATTTATAATATTAGTAGAGATACATCAGAGTAACATAATATAGGTCCTAGCACAAGTATATATACTTAAAAGGAGGTGCCGATCACTAACAAAATATGTAAAAATACCAACATTCTATAAAGATATCGTATTAAATACTTATCCTGCGCAGACAAAGTCTCGGGCAGAAGCTAGTTATCCTATATAACAACTTCCAAAAAATTCTAAATTCTATATAGAAATTAGCGAAAGTTGTTTTCAGTAAAGTTCTATTTGAACTCCTGTGCAAATGATTGAATGTATTCAACTTTAAAATCAATAATATTTAATATTTTTGCAACATTGCCGAACAGCCAAATGAAACTAATTAAAACCGGCATTGTATGCACCAAAAACGAAATAAACTCTCTCAAATATTCGCCGTAAAGCAAATTTAATACCTCTACTGTACGTGTATTTCCTGAACAAAGAGAAAGTTTATTCAAATTGTATTTGTATGTATGAATAGGTTTCTTTACTAGTGTAGTGCCTATTTCAGCCATATGCATATCTATCTACCTAGTAAAAAAAATATGGTATTTATTTTGCGTATATTTTTGTGAGTACTAGATTTTTCCCGCGACACCGTCCACGTGGAATTCCATACATGTTATTCCCCCTTTTAACACCTTACAACCCTTAATTCATAATTAAAAGTATCCTATGTCCTTCCTCAAGGTCTAGACTATCTGTGTGCCGAATAGGCTCCAAAACGCTTGGACCGATTTTAAAAATTCTTTCACTGTTTGGAAGCTACGTTCACCTTGAGTGACATAGGCAATATAATATTTTGAAAAAAATTAGGGACCCGTGTGAAGCTGGTGAGAACCGCTAGTATTATATATGTCGACTGGACATTTAAAAAAAGAGAAGAGATACTGGCGGGCTGAAATGAGGTCTCAAACTCAAACTCAAACTCAAATAATCATTTATTCAGGCTAGGCTCTTACAGGCACTTGTGAATGTCAACGTTAAAATTAATAGGTATTCTTTTTCGATTCAGCAAAAAAAAAACCTCTTGAGAAGAATCGAGAATAAACTCAATGAGGTATAATTTTTTCAATATAATAATATTACAATTTCACTTAAGAATAAATTATGTACAAATTACAATATGTATGTACTTAATCTAATTACATTTTCAAAAAATTATAGGAGAAAAATAAAAAAAATAAAAAATAACAATAGGTACTGGAGATGTATAATGTCTCCAGATGTCAAAAGACTGGAAATGTAAAGGTTTGTAAAGGTCTATTCGACAGTTCATCAGAGGCTCGCTGGTCGCTGAGTACCGTTGGATACTGGTGGGCTAATGCAAGGGCGGGCTAAAAGAAGGACCGTTAGGGAGACCGCTGTCCACTGACAGTGCTGTGGACATTATCTCGCTGATCAGTAGATCAGCAGTAAATAGTGTTGTGGACATAGTTGGACATCTTATCCCGCTGATCAGTGGATAGTGTTGTGAACATCGTATCGCTTGAAGTGACGATATTGTTATTCAATACCACTTGAGCTTTGACTCAATAGCCATGAAATTATGCAAGCATTTCAGATGCATTGATCAATATTAATTATTTATGCTAGATAATAGCTTGACTGTAAGTGGATTGTCAATAATTAATGGGTTAGAATTCCCTTAATATCCTGCTTAAGTGAAAATTAAGTAAAATTGATGGTCATGATTTACTTTAAAAAAACTAGCTGACCCAGTAAGGCAGCAGTACCTATATATTATATATCCTGGTCTATCATTTTCAAAGGATTCAGGAACTCATTGAAATATACGAACAAACTTTCTTTCAAATTTATCTCACTGTATTAAGGAGTTGAGTGATAAATTCAGTGATAAACACAATAACAGAAAAAATATATATTATTATTAAAATAATAAATTAAACCTATTTTTATTTTGAACTAGCTGCCCGGGGCTTTGCAAGGTACCTATAATGTTACACAAAACATTGTCCCTACATAAATGAACACAACAAAAAAAAAAAAATTTGGTATCGTAGGTCAGAATGCGTGTATACATACATTACAGTGATTCATTTTCATTTGTATTATTATAGTTATTTAAATTATGAAGTCGATAAAAAATTTATACGATGTAAGACTTCAAAAGTAACAGACTGACTATCTGTTATTTAAAACTATGTATCAGTCAAAGGCACAAAAGATCCGAATGTGTCGAAGTGCATCCAAAAGGACAGCACCAATAAGATAATAAGATGTATCACTAATTAAAATGATAATGAAATTTTTACTAAGGAAGGAGCAAAACATCAAGACCGCTTTAGCGACATTTCATTTTTAAAACCAGTTCAAAGACGTAGTGGGAGATTTTGTTGACTTACTCAGTGACGTAAATAGTGTAGGTAATTGTAAAAAGCACTACAATTTGCATTAAGGCATAGGTTTCAAGTCCCACTTAACTTAATACAAATAGCATCCAAGTTTATTACAGAATGGATACAAATATATTATATTTACCGTACACAAAAGCAATGTGTATCAAGTTTAAAATTAACTTACATACTTGAATGCCGACGCGCTCTTAAATAAGCAAACACCGTAGAGAATTATTAATTTTGCAAATAGGTTCGGTATTTCCACAGTTCGCTATTTATTGCACGAAATATTTGTAATTGTAATTGCTAGCTAGAAATTCTAATTCACTTTACATTCTGAAATGGTTCAATTAATTTAAATTTAAAAATATATTTGACTTTTTGGTTTTTACCCCCTTACACCTTTTATGAATTTCAGTAATAAATACTTTTTTTTTTCGAACTGACTCTTTTACAGTTGGCCCTGGGGCCGATACTGCTCCACCGGACGAATGGGGAGCGCTCCGAGGTGCGCTCACCCTATTAATAAATACTATTGAAGTAATAAAAAAATTACACACCAAATTTGACCCCCTGTTTCATCCCCTTAGGGGTTGAAATTAAAAAAAATAGCATTTTGCATTATTTCAATACCTATTAATTTCTGACGCCTTTGCGGTTATTACACATTGGAATGAAACAACTATTAACGGATTTAGCTCGCGTATTTTTATTTTATTATATTTGCTGACGTTTCGGATTCTTTACAGTTTCTATAAGCACGACTGAGCTGAGAATAGTCTAACGCTAAAGAAAAATACGCGAGTTAAATCCGTTAATAGTTGTTTCATTCCAATCAATACCTATTGTTAATTAGATAGGTACGTAATTTTATGGCAGCCCCTAAATGGATAAATTAAATACAAAGGGGAGAAACGGGGGTGTTTATCGTGCGCAGATGAAATCGCGGGCAAAAGCTAGTATAAACATAAGAGCATAAAATACTCTACAGATATAAACAATTATAACAACCGAGATAGGACTGTTTGTATCGAATTCCCAAGTTCCATTTCCTGATTTTCTAGAATTAAATGAGAAAAGCACAAAGATAATGAATCCAGGGAACAGATTGGAATTATTTCTAACGATGCTCTTAAAGAAACATAATCCTTTGTACAAAGAGAAGTGAGACAGACGTAATCGCCTGAGGGACTGTGGGATGAAATGTTTTGGTTAATACTGATAATCAGGCGCGTGCAGTGAGGGTCGCGCGTGTACCGCGTCAGGGTAGGCACTCCATACGTTCATATCATTGTACCTATATGGAATGCACGCCCTTGCTGATAATGAAATAAATAAATGTTATCTGGCACGTACATACCACACGTGGTATCAATATAGATCCATACCTATAGGTACCTACAGCTCAGCATTTTCTTAAGATATTATTATAACATACCAGGTATTATCTATATCTATACCTACTAATATATTAAACAGGAAAGGTTTGTTTGTTTGGATTGAATACGCTCTAAAACGACTGGACTGATTTGAAAAATTCTTTCACTCTTGTGAAGCTACACTATTCCCGAGTGACATAGGCTATAAAAAAGGGATCCGTGTGAAAGGGGCGGACAGCTAGCTACTTATTATTATAAGGCAGAAGGGCATTATTAAAATATTTTTTTCTTTAAATAATTATACGAATAAAAAATTATGTCTTAATTTTTTATTATCGCAAATTTTATTTGTCATTTGCGGTAAATTTGGGTATTCTTAATCGTTATTAGAAAAAACTTTGCCCTTTCTGTTAAAGTAATCAGGTAAGTACTTGATTGTCTCTAAATAAGGGTTAGCCTTATAGTTTAGCTCCTGCGTTGATATGTTACTCATTAAGTCAGCTTCTGCTTTTATATACCTATATACTAGCTACCCGCCCCGGTTTCGCACGGTTCCCTTTATTATAGCTTATTAATATGTGACTCGGGAATAGTGTAGCTTCCCAACAGTGAAAGAATTTTTCAAATCGGTCCAGCCGTTTTGGAGCCTATTCAATCCAAACAAACAAACCTTTCCTTTTTGTAATATTAGTATAGATAAACATTCAAATATATGTGCGTAGAATCTGTATAATTACTAGTAATCAAAACAGAAATTGGTTTTAGATACTCATTTGCTGCTACCTATCATATTTTGGATTGCTAACAGACTGATTGGAAATTCAATCTAAATTTGATATGCAGTTCTCTTTATCCGAAAATGAGTTGATATGCAGTAATCGTGTTGCAATCAGGTAACATTAATAGAAAAAAATAGTATATTACGCACCAAGGCCAGTATACTATTTTTCTGTTCGACGAAGCCAGAAAGCGGAAATTTCATTTAGCGAAGCGGCCACAAAGTTGGCGCTTTCTGGCCGGAGGACGGAAAAAAATGTTTCCTACGTATGTTAGTAATTGCGACAAGAAATCTTCATTTGATTTTTTCTTTGTCCATCAAGTACTTAGATTACCAAAAATGATTATACACGTATTTTTTATTTTCTCAATCGAACATTATTTATTTGTCATTTGACAAAGATAAGCGCTGTAACAAATAATATTTTCAGAAGTTCAACCCCTAAGGGGATAAAACAGGGGGAGAAAGTTGTTATAATGGGATTGGAAAATCATCCCTCAATGAAAAGAGGTAAAAATCGAATTACAAAATCGACAGCGGAAACGTTAAATTTCAGCGATCATCAACCTTTTTAGGTCATAAGTTCTTCACAAGCCGTAGGTACTCTTATAATTGTTATATCATTTTTTACTAGAAGCCCAGATTTATTATTTTTTATAGATAGATCAAAATAATTTAAAAAAATCTTGTAGGTAATATTTATAAACTCCCAGCATAATTAAATAAGAAACTGTTCTAGTCGAGTAGAACCTACTTTAGAAGTTTTATCGCAAGTCCGCTGAACTCGTGAAAGGGTTAAAAAAAAGTTTTTTTTCGACAAAAAAAGTTATCAGATAAAGCCTTCGAGATAGTCACGTCAGGTAACTACGAGAAAAAACTTTGTTTAAAGTAATTACTTTTTACAAAAAATGGGATTAAATTAGTTTAAAACATAACTCTCTCTAGTTTATAATATATTAATTCTTTTTTTATATGTATTAGTGAGATAGCTCTTTATCACTTAAAATATTTTTACTGTGTCAAAAAAATATTTTTACTGTAATAATTTCTGATGCCTTCGCGGTTATTTCACGTCGAAATGAAACATTTATAACGAATCTAATTTGCGTATTTTATTAGCTGACGTTTTCAAAACTTCACAGTTTTCATATTCGTAGCACGACTGAGTGAGCTGTGAGAGCCGTTATATTTGTTTAATTCCAATGTGTAATAACCGCGAAGGCATCAGAAATGATTATTCTTGTTGTAGGTAACCTAGTAGTAACTCAGAAATTGTTATATAATAATTTGAACCGCAAAAAAAATAATCCAAAAATCTGTATACTAAATATAGGTTAAATAAATTACAATTGTTATGTCAAAATATATGATAATTCTAAAATTTTATAACATTTATTCGAAGTCAAAACAAACTTCATTAACTTTTTATCGACATGGCAAAGCTGCATAACCATAAAAATATAAAACTTAAGTGCATTCCGACTCGTCGTAAATGCACTTGAGATTACTGAATCCAGTGCAGTAAACGTGCAATAAATTGCATCATTTCAAAAATTTTATTGGCTTGTTTAAATTTGAAATTAAACATTACTTTTCCTATAAAATAAGTGACAGAAATGTTTTTCTTGTTTTTTTAACTATGGATACATCAATGTGTACTTATACACAAAAAAAAAAATTTTTTGAAATCATCATGTCAATAATTTTCGAATGTGATGTCATACATAGGTACATAATTTTTTTTGAGCTTACATTACAAAATTTAACTAGGCCCTACAAGACAGATCCCTTGAGTTTGAGCAATCCCTTGTTTATCACCAAAAATATTAATATCTCAAACTCTCATTTAAAAAAAAATTTGGTAAACAAAAATTTATAAACAGCAGCGGTAAAGTAAAATTAAAAAAGTGCATTTAAATATTTTTTTCGGTCGAACGGAACGTTTTGTGAAAATGTAGGTTGCATTGCCGATGCATAAGAGCACGTTCGAGTAAATTATACAAAATTATAATACCACTTGGCTGTATGGTTATTTTTTTCAACGGAAAAAGGTACTTTTCGTTGCATTCAGCTTAATGCACTTGGAAATGCACCGCCTACGAATTTACATGTTGCACTGCATTCACTGAAATAAACGGTACGCAGTTTGGTAGTTACTAATATTTTTTTATTTAAAATATAAAATATTTTTTGAAGTGTGAGCCATTTTTTGTCAACTTTATGAGGAAAAGTTTGGGTTAGTAATGTTCTTGTAAAGCACCTTATAACTTTATTTATACAATACTAGCTTCTGCCCGCGACTTCGTCCGCGTGGAACTCCTCCTTTTTTGCAGTCGGTTAAAAAGTAGCCTATGTCCTTTCTCAGGTTCCAGACTTTCTTTGTACCAAATTTCATTTAAATCGGTCCAGTAGTTTTAGCGTGAAAGTGTAACGGACAGACAGACAGACAGACAGACAGAGTTACTTGCGCATTTATAATATTAGTAGGGATGTTTTTACGTAACTTTACTCTAGAAAAATATACGACACATAACATTAATAAATTGGTATTACAATGTATCTCATTTAAATAACAGTCTACAATATTAAGTTGTCAATTCACCAAACGTCATAATATGAAAGAAAACAAAATCATATTTAGTTCGTCAGGTACATTGTTAAAAAGTACACGTATTTTTTATTTTTTAAATCAAACTAAAAATGACAAAGATAAGCGCGTCAAAAGTTAGGGAGCGGAGTTTCAATGACGTCACGTTAAGTTGTAAAATGTACTATAACGTGACGTCACGAGTTTTTTTCACAAAAAAATACGCGTGTCCAATCATTTTCGGTAATCTACTCGATGAAAAAAGAAAAAAGCAGTCGTTAAGCTCTTTACCGGAAAAAACAAAAACAAAAATAATCCAAAACAATTCCTACATAACCACAATCCCTACTAATATTATAAATGCGGAAGTAACTCTGTCTGTCTGTCTGTCTGTCTGTTACGCTTTCACGCTAAAACTACTGAACCGATTTAAATTAAATTTGGTACAAAGAAAGTCTGGAGTCTGAGAAAGGACATAGGCTACTTTTTAACCGACTGCAAAAAAGGAGGAGTTCCACGCGGACGAAGTCGCGGGCAGAAGCTAGTGACTATATAAACAAACTTCAAACATAAACTAAGCACGATTGTTGCATTATAAACAACTCTAATAGTTTACTTTGACGGCGAGAGGTTAAATATCCAATTTCTAAGTGACTTTCAAAGTACCGTACTAGATCGAAACACAATAAAAGTACCAAGTGACAAAATACCAAAATACCACGTGCTGGTGTTTCATGTCACAAAGGGGCTTTGGTAATATTACCGCTGAAATAAGTTTGAATTTGTAAAAGGAGGTCGTAGTTGGAAAACGGACTCTTGTGGTTTTAATGCACTGTCGAGTGTAGTTTGCTTTTGGCTATGAAGAATGTCTTTTGTTTTAAGTGTGCATGCGATACTGTTAAGTTTGGAGATCGCTTTTTTTTAATAGATAGTGATAAACCGAAATAGATTAGAACAGATAGGTGCATGAAACTTTTTTCTGTGACTATAAATAGGTACACATACATTCGTTTTAACTTAAAAGTAATAATCATCTACCTAATCTTTCTTTTGTTACTTTTACTGTTTCTTCATTTAGAATTCTAAATTTGGTTTCGAATTCACAATAACGACGGGATGTTATGTGTGCTGTGTGCACATGTGCGCGCGCGCGCGTGTGTGTGTGTGTGTGTGAGTGTGTTGCGTGTTTGTGTGAGTGTGTGTGTGTGTGTGAGTGTGTTGTGTGTTTGTGTGAGTGTGTGTGTGTGTGCATAACCATCTAAAGCCACCGAGTTTTTAATCTGTATTTTAAGAAACAGTATTATTTCTTGTTTCTTTTTCCGTATTTATCATAATTATCCTTTATATATAATTGTATTCATTGCCTAAATATTATTATCCATTTTAATTAGGTAAACACAAAAGATCAAAGACGTAATTATCATTTTGCCTAACTTTGAATATTTATTGAACATCGAATTTAATTGGTTTATCTTTTCAATTATATGTTTAATTAGATTGTGTATAATATGGTCCTATTTACCACGGAATTTCCGGGACAAATTATTTTATATCACACTGAAGCAATTAATTTTAATTCATTTGAATATATTACTTTAGAAATTAATTACTAATAAAACTTAGAGTTTTAGCTACAGTTAGTGCGAAAATAAAAAAAAATGGGGATGAACGTTCTTAACATTTACGGGTATAAAAAACAGATAGTTTTATCTGTTCTAGTTATTTTTATTCGGTGTTTACCAGATAACCATATTTTTACCAGATAACCAGATAAACATATTTTTTTGTAACAATCGGACCAGCCGTTTTGATAAAAATTTTGAACAGAATCAGATTGTTACAAATAAATATGCTGATATTTCATCTTTTTAAATGTTTAGTGAAGAAGTTTGGCAACAAACACCGCGACACGAAAATTTTATATATTAGAATAACTAACTTACCCATTGAATATATTTATTGTGATACAAATTTTTGAATCTTCATTAGGTACTTCCTTTTGCGAAAGCGATGAAGACGGCAAAACTTTCCACTGCATATCTCAGTAAACAGTACTAAATGATGAACTCTTATGTCCAAGAAAAGGTCATTCAAGACCTACTAAAGAACTTTCCAAGAAAAATATTAACAACAATTTTCATTAGTACAACTAACTCCTGGAGTTGCTGGATCCTAGTTTTCCATCAACAAAACTTTTTAAAGGGTTTCAAGATATTACTTTCGTGCATTTTCCAAATAAACTAGTTTGTAGTTGCCGTTCGAGTTCTATCAAATTTATTCAGACTATTAGGGGAGGAAATCCCGAATTCTTTACAGGAAACTTTCCTTTCCGGATTCTCGAATACAATGAACTAATGGCGAAATGTGTTTTAGTTCACAATGTGTCTTAGCTTGTTTACTTTGTTGAGCAAATGTTTGCATTTGGTTTTGGTATACGAATCTATGTTTGCGTTAAATTTCATTCGCGTTTCATCTATATATATAATATGTACTTATATACATAGAACGAAGTAGGGTTAGTTACACTATTTTTAATATAACAATGGCTGATTTGAAAGATCTTCAAATTTTTGGATGTATTTCTTACTCGGATAGCAGAAACACACTAATATTATAAAGGTGATAGTTTGTGACTGTGTATGTTTGTTATTCTTTCACCTCAAAACTGCTGATGATTTTAATGAAGGAGGAGAGATTAAATAAATTCCATAATTTTCTTAAATAACAAAATATTCTTATTGAAATGAACTACAACGACTAAAATGGATTTCGTAACTCGTATCGTTTCGAAAATATTACAATTCCTATAATCGTAGTATGACTGAGCTGACGATAGTCTAACGCTAAAGTTGTTTCATTCCAATGTGTAATAACTGCAAAAACATCAGAATTTATTAGGAGTAAGTACTCTTTCAAGGTCAATGTTGAATTTCATAGTTTAACAAAAAAAATTTTTTTTTGTAGACAAAGTGGGATTTTAAACCTGCCTACGGTTGAATTTGACAGTTTAACCAAAAAAAATGATTTTGTGTAAACAAAGTGGGATTTTGAACCTACGTAGGGTTGAATTTGACTGTTAAACAAAAAATGATTTTGTGTTGACAAAGTGGGATTTTAAACCTGCCTACTAATTTGACAGTTAAACAAAAATGTTTTCTTTTGTAAATAAAGAAGGATTTGAACCTACCTTAATGCAAGACATCACGCTTTATACTGAGTTACTGAACTCTGTACTTCGGAAACTATCGATTTGCACTACAGAACAGTAAATTTACATTGTCTACTGGTAAACTAAGATTGTGCTTGGCACGGGGGTTTACTTGCCCATCTGTCTTGCAGACTGATCGGTAATGGTTCAAGCGAATCGGTTAGAAAAATTGTGTACTTATTCTTACTTTTGTGATTGCTCCGGTATACTAAGAGTTTTTTAATGGGCTTGCGTAGCTTTGTTTTAAAGTCCGTCAGGTCTAGGTGAATTTTTTTTTTTAATTAATAAAACAAAAGAAAACAAAGATTATATTATTTTTATATCCCTGTCTTATCGAACATGTTTGTTTGTGTGTTGTATTGTTTTTTTATAATTTTTACTACTTTCCTGATTAAACTTCAATTAAAAAAAGCAGTCTTTTTTCGCAAAATTTTCTTAATAATACAGAATAGCCAAAGCACATTAAAATTTTTCATTATAAAGTGACGTCACTAGTCTCTACTCTCAAATTTTAACATGCCTTATTTTTTCTTTTTTATTCACAATAGGTACCTACTACCTACGTGTCCAACACAACAATATTCTTTGATAATGTAAGTACCTAATCGAGAGACTAAATTTAATATTTTTTTTACTTAACCATTAAAAATAGATTGGAATGAAACAACTATTAACGGATTTAACTCGCGTATTTTTATTAATAGTTGTTTCATTCCAATGTGTGATAACCGCGAAGGCATCATAAATTAATACAGTAAAAATAGGTGTTCTATAAGTTCAGTTCCCATAATGTATAATATCAATTCAAGGTTTATAAAAAAAACACTTTCCATAAATAACGCTCCTTATTTACTTTCTTGAAAACAAGCAAAGCATAACAATCCTTGAGACTAAAATAAAACCTTTTTACCTTTGAAGTAACATTTTTTAAACTCCAACGGACTTGGTGCATCTGTCTAGCTCTTAGGCCATCAATAAGATTCCTTCTAGCGCATTGGTTGCATAAGTCTAGACTTTCCTGAACTATTAATTTTGTTGACTTACTACCTAAACTTCACGTAATACTTCTTTTTCAGTTCCTGGTAACCTGTTTCAGTCTATCTTTACTTTAGTTTCATTTTGCGTTTTTGTTTGTAAACGGCTAAAATAATGAAAAAACTGTAACGGATTTAACTCGCTTATTTTACTTTACAGTTCCCATATTTGTAGCACGACTGAGCTGACAAAAGTCTAACAACTGTAAAGTTTTTGAAACTACAGACAATTAATAAAAATATGCCATTTAAATCCGTTAAAGTTGCTACATTCCAATGTATAATAACCTCGAAGGCATTAAATTAGAAAAAAGCATCAAAATATAATATCCTAATCCATCTTACTCAGTCTGTCTTGATTTTACGCTAAAACTACTGAATTACTTAAATGAAATTTGCTATTAACAAATATTTTTTCTATGGGTACCTATTCACTCATTTTTCTGTAATACAATATTTCATTGCATTTTTTTTATTCACAGGTAAACAAACACTTTGCAAGTGAAATCCGAAACAAGCAAAATTCGCATCTTCATTCCAAACAGGTACGATAATTCCCGAACCTTTCAAGAAATATTTGATCAACTTAATTTGCTCTACAAAACCTCTAAATTAAGATTAATAAAATATTCACAATGGATCCCTTAAAAAGTCCGAATTTATTCCAACCCTTCAGAAACCCTTGTAACCTAATACTGAGTAGACTTGTTTAAATTCGATAGACCCTCCCTTTGGATAAATTATACTGGTATAAGCAAAAACTGCCTCCGATACGGGATTTAACATCTTATTTAGTTCTCTTTTACTTTCAAATCGTATTTGAAATACATTACTATTACGGATTTAACTTATAGCACACCATTTTTTTTTTTTTTTTGACGGTGTGAAAATGCCTTACGCATCCCCCGGGCCTGGGGCGGCCTGGGGGTATGTGGGACTCTCCCGGGACTAGTTCCCGGGCCTACCCACTAAAAACACACCGGCGTTTCCCGCACTGCCGTTAAGGGGACGCATGGAACTTATAGCACACCTAGACCTAAATGGAGCTAACACAAACCTAAAGATTTGAGTTAGCGCAGCATCGAATTCCTTACAGCAAAACCTACCTAGTAATAAAAAGGACCTTGAGGAGCCTTTACAGGTTCCATAATCGTAGCACGACTGAGCTGACAATAGTCTTACTTTAGATTTACTTGGTCTATGTCAGTCAGCCAATAAAAAAAAATACGCGAGTTAATTAAATCTCAAATCGTATCAGAATTACACTACTATAACGGATTTCGCTTATAGCACACGTAGATCTAAAGGGAGCTAACTCAAACCTGAATTAGGTAATCCAATCAGTTTTTTGCCTCTTCTGAAAAAATGACTTTTTTCAGTGATTGTAAATAACTTACATGAGATTGTTAGATGTCGTAACGCTTTCATAAGTACCTAATTGTTTCATGAAGGTATAATGACCGGGATATTAGTAGGAATTATTAATTAAGAAATCACTTATCTGATAAAGTAGTGAGCGAAGAAACATATTTGATTTATTATTTATTTCATAAGATAAATAATACCTACATCAAATATTTATATATTTTGAGGTCAATTGGTGAGAAAGATAAAATTATTTAATATTAAAATTGCTTTTTAAAATAAATAATTGGTATTATCGCCCTGAGCGCCATGTGCATTTTTAAACGTTTTTGAACATATTTATCTGCTTACCAACCTAAAATAACACAAAAAATATTATATAAAAAAATATTACAACTATCTTTTTTAAATAAGTGTTACTGTGTATATAAAATTAGAAGTTAAAATCAAAAGACACTAACGACACGCCAAACTATAGCAGCTTATAATATAGCACAAAGGTGATATAACTTACATACGACGTTTGTTCCCCGAATGGTTTGTTATACACCGAGACTAGTGCTGTGTTCACAAAGTCCCCACCACAGGACCAAGCTCACATAACTCTGCCCTAGTTAACGGTGTACTTTACAGCTACATGCAGTGTTGGAAGATTAGAATAACTGGGAACTCGAGGCTAGCTGGAAAACAAATAAATTGAGATGATCTCTCTGGTATAGGAAGTGAAATTCTATTTAGTCCGTTAGATTAATAAAAATCGGTTAAGTGTGAATTGGTCTCGCGTATGATAGGTTCTGTAGCATTATTCATAAAAACATCTAATCACTTTTTTTGTATGGCAGCCTTAAAACATTTTTCAACCGACGAAAAAAACGGAGGAGGTTTTCAATTCGACGCGTAGGTACTTATATTTATTTTTTTCTGTTTTTCAGTATTTGCTGTTATAGCGGCAACAGAAACATCTGAAAATTTAAACTAGTTAACTTTCACGTTTAGAATATTTTTTTTACAATTTTACTTATCAGTTTCAAGGAAACTTTGCGACATATAAAATCTAATTAACATAAAATTATAAAATTCTGGTTATTATATTTTCCGGATTAAATAAAGTGTGAAAACTCCTATTTTCTTTTCTTAAATATTTAATAGACAATAAATTATAAGAAAATGGACTAAGTAATTAAAAATATACTTATCTACTGAATATAAAATAATAATATAATATTGATTGAATATTTGAAGATAAAGTTATAGCTTAACTGAACTCAGAAGTTATGAAAAAGGCCGTATGTATACCTGACAGTGTTGGATATTCATTAACCGAATAACATTACCAGCTTATGAAAACCCTATTTAATGATAATAGTGAAATAATATCGCAACATCTTGCTTAAAGTGTTATTGATACCTTCTATCTATTCACTAGCGGTCTTGGCGTCGTAATCCATCCAATAAAATTTACTGAATATTTTTTTTATATAATTTCTGTATTAATGCATACCTGGATCTAAATACGCGAGTTAAATCCGTTAAAGTTGTTTCATTCCAATGTCATTATGATAATTTTTCTCTTTAGTCTTTAGAAAAATTTAAACATTTAAATATTTATGCAATAGATAGTTAAAAATTAATTATGTCGATCGTTAGATAATAATAATAATAAATCATTTATTTAACTTAATTATTTTTACAAGAATGCACAACATTATCAGTGATTCCCACACTAGGCTAAGAAGATAAGAAGTAAGTATGCCATGGGGCGTTAACGTTAAACGTTGGCACCAAAATGTATGGGATTCGATATCTGCGAACGTTTTTGATGTACGTGAAAGGCAGTCCCATACATTTTGGTCGTTTCGTTTAACGTTAACGTTGGTTCCTGTCTACGCCCCCATGTCATCTTAAAATTATTTTTTCTCTTAGTCGTCAATACAGTATGGTCTATTTTTGAAATAATCAATTTATATAAAAAATAAACAATAATATAGTAAATAACATGTCACGTAAAAAATATTTAAATATTAGACTTAGATATATTACTTGTATATGTACTGATACTGTAAATGTAGTTAAATCTGTATTGACGATCTTAATATGAGTGAATATAATTTGACATAATAGTGTAATTGTACTGCATGAATTTTGAGAAATAAATAAATCTAATCTAATCTAATCTATTATCAAGGAATGTTAGAGATAGACACTACCCATCCCCCGTTCTTTGCCTCAAGCCCAGGTTTGTTTGCATAAAAGCAAGATCACTCCACGTTAATCTACTTCCTAGATAGAAGGGTTTATTGTCTTCAAAAGCCATTATAATAATGGACTTAGTTTTTTTTTAATTTTGCTGAAAGTAACTTTTCTGACGGTGAAAATCTCTAGAGATTACATACATTATGTGTTATTGAAATACGCGCCTGTGCTATTGAAAATATTTTGCTCCGTTACGTACTTTGATCATTTTCATTAAAATTATAAATTAATTTTGAACTTATCTTCGAAACAGGAACGTATAACGAAACTTGGTTTATGTAATTTTGAAGAGATAATCCATGTCACTTTCGAAAGTATGAAGGAATTTCAAAATTTTAAGACAAAGCGTAAAAGTATTTTCAATATAAGAGAGGTGTAGATTGGTAGGTGGAAAAATATTTATTTCTCTCATCAAAAATGTTATATAAAAAGTCAAGTCTCCTAGTTGCACTGACATAGGTAAGTACAACGGATTTAACTCGCGTATTTTATTTTATTATCTGACGTTACGAAAACTACTGTGCCCATGACTTAGCTAGCAATAGTCTAACGCTAAAAGACAGTCTCCTAGTTCTTCTAGAAGAAGTTTTGTGAATGTTAAAACAAGACGTTTCTTCTATTCTGTAGTGTGTCCACAGAATAAATTTGCCCTAACTTAGCTATTATACACACACATTAAAAAAATCTAACCTCAAAATCTAAAGATCAATTTTTATATCTAGTTCCGTCAGTGTTACAGTTAGCAGTCTATCAGTTAGCCTGTCTATCAGTTATCAAGTCTATCAGTTAACCAGTTTATCAGTTAGCCAGTCTATCAGTTAGCCAGTCTAGCATTTAGCCAGTCCATCAGTTAGCCAGCTTAACCTTTTAAACGAATACATAATTCCGGTTTTAATTCCTAAGGGTCATTTATACTTACTGTGTAAGTGTGTATTTGATATACCCTCAGGCATCTTGAACACTACACGTTGATTTATACCGAACCCGACAGTTGTTATATGGATCCCACAAGGGTTCCTGAGTTTGATGTACTGCCCCTAAATGAACCCTAGTATGTGCTCACTTTTGAACTTAATGGCAGTTAATAATTACTTGCTTTACTTATGTTGGAATGAAACAACTATAACAGACTAGCTTTTTCCCCACAACTTTGTAATGTCCTAAACCTATGTTAGTTTAGTGTTAGACTTTTGTCAATTAAGTCGGCTACGACTATGGGAACTGTTTAAAGCTTCAGCAAATATAATAAAATACGCGAGAGAAACACGTTATAGCTTTTGATTCCAATGTGTTATAACCGCGAAGGCGTCGGAAATTATTATATGAAAATCCTTTAATTTTGGAATGAAACAACTTAAGATGGATTTAACTCGTGTATCTTATTTTATTGGCTGACGTATTGGATTTTTATAAAACTTCAATCTAGTAATTTAATCGTAGGTACAGATAATTTGGCAGTCCCCAATCTGGGATGAAATCTTAAAGCCTATGAACTAATCTATATCGATATTCACATAGAAATTAACAAAACAAACATGCAACTAAACTTGGTTTCTATTCAAGAATTTACAACTTATGATACTTGTCACGACAAAATATTTGTCATTGACAATTTTACTGCAAATATATGACAAATTATGACAATGACATATTCGGTCTCCCGCGTCAAATGTTACAAGCGAGCCTTACATTTTTTACCTACAAATCAAATCCTGTTTTCTTTCTAGACTGAATTAAATAATATTTGCAAAAAAACTTAAGCGCAGATTATCCAAAAATAAGCCTTAATACACAGAATTACGTAATCGCGTCGTGGAAAGAATATCTTTAAGCAATTTTGGTCCTTAAGTTTCGTTACAGAGGTATGATTGTTGTGTGTGATTTTATAAGCAATCTAGGCATATAATTTAGCTTAATTTTGTAAAGATTTACATTTAAAAATAAATAGGATTTTTAAGTGACTTTTGATTGAGTTGGTTTTTCTTTATTAATTTTGGTTTTATTAAAATTCCTATTAATAATGATGTGATAAAATGAGTGAGAAGTATAGTTATATCGCTTTTAAATATGTATATTATAATATAAATTTGGTTAGATTTTCAATTGAACTAAGTAATTAGATTACAAAAATGATTTATACTACTTTAACTAGATTACAAAAATGATTTTTCTTCTTTAACTGACTTCTGCCTGCGACGTTTTACCACCTCAGGAGGTGAATTTTCAAAAAATCTTTCCTAATGTTCTTGTATGTTATAGCATTAATTACCTTAACTTCTCCTTTTATATAACATATAGATATAGATATGGTTATTTCTCACATTTGTACAAAATATTAAATTCCGTGAAATTCACGGTTTTAGCTACCTATTTTAAGCTATAAAAACTAAGTAGGTACCTAAGTACCTTTAACAATTGAACTATGTAATATAGCATTAACTGCGATGATATTTATTTCTTACTAGCTTCTGCCCGCGACTTCGTCCGCGTGGTACTCCTCCTTTTTTGCAGTCGGTTAAAAAGTAGCCTATGTTTTTTCTCAGGCTCCAGACGTTTTGTACCAAATTTAATTTAAATCGGTCAGTAGTTTTAGCGTGAAAGCGTAACAGACAGACAGACAGACAGACAGACAGACAGACAGAGTTACTTTCGCATTTATAATATTAGTAGGGATAGAATGTGAAAACAAGTTTAATTAAAATACTGTGTTTCCTATTATATATTTGGTGACCAATAACGATTAATATACGTACGTATGTACTATGTTCAAACGCCAAAAGGCCCAAAACTCCCAAACATTTGTACAGAAAAGTCGTGAGTTTGTTAAAGTTTAACGTAATTTAAAGACAACGCTTCCGTGACGTAACGAAACACGCATAATTTAAGAGGCTTTCTCCTTAACAAGCAGGCAATTTAACTCTTACGATAAATTAAATTTTACTTGTGGGATTGTTTCAATTTTGTTATCGTTGTCTAGAAATTTCAATTAAGCGGTTTCTCTCTGTTTTCATGGGATCTGTACGTTCTCTCTCATTTTCTCTATTCTTTTATCAGTCTAGTCTCTCCTGTCGTCGTTGATAATTATTTCTGATGCCTTTGCGGTTATTACACATTGGAATGAAATAACTATTAACGAATTTAACTAGCGTATTTTTATTTGCTGACGTTTCGGATTCTTTACAGTTTCCATAATCGTAGCACAGCCGAGCTGACAATACTCTAACGCTAAATAAAATAAAGGAACAAGATTTTTAGTTCAAGCAAGAGTTTATAATTTAACTAGTGACCCGCCCCGGCTTCGCACGGGTGCTATAAACCTTCCTTAAGAATCACTCTATCTATTAAAAAAAACCGCATCAAAATCCGTTGCGTAGTTTTAAAGATCTAAGCATACATACGGACATACAGCGAAAGCGACTTTGTTTTATACTATGTATTGAAGAACACCAATTTGTTTGATACAGTCGTAAATTCAGAAAATTGCTGAAATCGAACCCCGAACGATGACCTTGGTTTTTGTGCAACATTTATCTGTCAAACGTTCATAATTTGAAGGACGTGGATTCGTACCACTCTTCTCGTCCAGTACTTTTGTTTACAAATCACTTTGACTTTGACTTTTATAGTCTTCCTTATATAACACGTCTGTAATGTCAAAGGCGTTAGAGGGTGATTAATATACAATAGTGTCACAAAACAAAATATTTTGTTACTTTATTTAATATTCGAAGCCGTCATAGTTAAATTTGAATTGATGTGGTGACGTATTTCGAATTGTGTCACTTTTCTTTTCTAGCAGCGATATTTGTTTGACCACCTTCGCTACGATAAATTTGATGCTAAGCATACTTACATAGTAATTTTATTTAAATATTTGCTTACTGATTAAAAACTAGGAAATCACACTTGAAAAAAGTGAACTTGATTGTTGAAGAAAAGGTAGTACAAAATTTTAACAACGTCAAGAAAATACTAACCGGTTATAATTTATGGAAAAAAGTTTTTGAACGGCGACGCGCCATCTTGTATTTCGACTAACGATAGTCTAAGCGTTTAGGAACTTTGACATTAATTACAACAAAAATCGAAAACTAGAGAAACTGTCTAACACTCAAAAACAAGATTGTGTAACGAGTACTTTAGAATAATAATTTCTGATGCCTTACCGATTATTATACATTGGAATGAAACAAATAAATTCCGTTTAAGGTAGTTTCATTCCAGAGTACGTTATAATCTAGATTTGTGAAACAATATAGGTATTGTTTCACAAACCTACATTCTAGTTCGCAACAGAACGTGGAAGTTGAAAGTAATTTGATGAAATTTTAACTTAGTACAATAATTTCTTCGTAACGAAGGAAAGTTACGTGGCTACGACTAATTTCTTGCGCTAACCTGACAGCGGCGTGACACATTTTGATATAAATTACTATATGAAGTAGCGGCAGCAAAACTTCACTGCTTAAAATACAGTAGGTAAGTAATATGCCTCAAGTTCTTTGGAGGCTTATCACCTGAAACATTTTAAAAGTTTATGAAAATGTTATGTATTGTTACTCAACTTTTTTCACTTTTACAAAAGAATATAAATACCTAGTTCAAGTGATTTCTGATGCCTTCGCGGTTATTATACATGGGAATGAAACAACTTTAAACGGATTTAACTCGCGTATTTTATTTTATTGGCTGACGTTTCGGAGCCTTTACAGAATCCATAATCGTAGCACTACCTACTATGGAATGCCGTCCTACGATTATAGAATGTCGTGATACGATTATGGAAAGTTCAAAATCCAATTTTACTGCAAAGTGACGTCACGAGACCCTACTCCCAAACATTGACGTGCCTCACATCTTCATGCAATTAAATGCTGAGTTTGGCCGAAATCCTTAAAGATACAGTGCAGTGGATTAAGTATGATACACATTTCAAGATTTGGGCCTGTGCCCAACAGTGGGATTATAAGCTCGATTTTATTATAATACATATATATTATATCGAATCTTGGAAATAACCGTTTGGACAATTTATACCACGACCTGTTGGTCTAGTGGTCAGAGGCCCTGACTACGAAACTGGAGGTTGCGGGTTCGAATCCTGCTAGGGGCAGATGTCAATGTGATGAGCTCTGGCATCTGTACCTGAGTCTTGGATGTCTTATATGTATTTATGTATATTTATCCGTTGTCTAGTACCCATAACACAAGCTTTGCTTAAAATGGGACTAGATAATTGGTGTGAATTGTCCAAATATATTTATTTATTTATACCAATCGATTTAGTCACAAACTAAGCAAAGCTTGTATTGTAGGTACCTACTAGACAATAGATAGGTACAAATGTACTTATGTATATTTATATTTATAATAATTTGTAAAAGATATCCAAGACTCAGGTACAAGTTCTAATGCTCCACACACTGACATCTGGCTTTAGCTGGATTCAAACCCGCAATCTCTGGTTAATACCAACAGATCGTCAGGTAATATAATTTACTTGATGGTACCCATAAAAATACCTTAAAACGGCAATTCAACTGAAGTATAAAAAAAATCAAATCAGCATTTCAGACGCCATTCGGTAAACCGAGCTCCATATCAACGTTATATTCAGCTGGTTTCCATACCACTTTACGTCTGATATAAAATCTGGAAGTTTATGAGTGTTCAAAATGTCGTAACTCCAATAATAAACGGGTTACTGGCTGACAGTAGGTACCGTTCCAGATTTTATGCACAATGCTATTTTTACAATAAAATTCATAGTCAATTATGTTCTCTTTAAATATTTAACGTCCACTGTGCCTTTTCTTTTATGGTGCTCGTCTGAAATCCGGAGAATCCTAGAGTTTTCAGTTAAATGCGGTCGACGTTGTCTTGTGAGAGAAGCTTTGATTTTAATTTGAGCGGTTTTATGATAAAATTTTATTCTAAGTAATATTATAAATGCGAAAGTAACTCTGTCTGTCTGTCTGTTACGCTTTCAGGCTAAAACTACTGGACCGATTTAAATGAAATTTGGTACAAAGAAAGTCTGGAGCCCGAGAAAGAACATAGGCTACTTTTTAACCGACTTCAAAAAAGGAGGAGTTCCACGCGGACGAAGTCGCGGGCAGAAGCTAGTTTTATTATAAAACAACCGACCAACTAATTTTATTATAAAACAGCTTTTTTACACAGATATATACATTTGCGTAAGATGGTTGGCAGGAGCTGGATGCGAGCAGCCGAAGATCGAGCACAGTGGCGTGCAATTGGAGAGGCCTATGTCCAGCAGTGGACTGCGATAGGCTGATGATGATGATGATACACGTGCTCACACTCACACTCATATACACGCATCCACGCACGCACGCACACACACACTCCCTCTCTCTCTTTCTCATGGGCGAGCGTGACATCCTTTTTATAACTATAGTAGCCAAATTGGGTAAGAACGATTATATCGCAAAGGGAAAACCTGATTTCAGTTATGCACACCTAGGTACGTACTAATAAAACAGATTTAAACTAACTCTTCTAGCTTCATTAAAAAAAAAATGTATACAGAAAACTCCTTTAGTGCACAAGGACATACCTTAAAGAAAAAATGAATATACCAACAATATTCATATTTTGTTTAAGAACTTTTTTGAGTTAGCCTCCTTTAGATATAGGTGTATGAAAACGGTACCTAATAATGAATATATTTGTACTTCAATAATTAACAGCTAAGATATAAGCGTTGTATTCAGTAAATAACATAGAAAATGTAAATTCCATTTGAAAATAACTGATAAAAATTGTATTTTCATACCGGTGCAATCCAGTTACAGGGCTGAAAATAAAAATTGAGTTTTCATAATTAAAGAAACTTTAACGATGTTGGCACAGTTCTGACGGCTGGGAAATAAAAATGAAGGAACGTGTTTTTATAAGTTTCCAGTAGATATATAATCTATATAAGTAAGTAATATATAAAAAAAGTCGTGTTAGTTACACCGTTTATAACTCGAGAACGGCTGAACCGATTTGGCTGAAAATTGCTGGGGATGTAGCTCAGAGCCAGGAGAAGGACATAGGATACTTTTTATCACGTTCCAGTAAAAAAAAAAGAAAAAAATATTAAGCTGATTTGTTAAAAATAATATAACAAAACGCAACAATGACAACTGTCAAATCGACATTGCCGGGCGGGACGAAGTCTGCCGGGACCACTAGTAATATATAAAACATGATATTATTATGTAAGTATACAATATAATTAGACCATGTCTAAATTTTATTTAGTCTGTCAGTTACATTATTAAAAAATATTGAACACGTATTTTTTCTTTTTTCAATCAAACTAAAAATGTCAAAGATAAGCACCTTTAAATTTCGAGAGTGGGGGCGCGTGACGTCACGTCATAGTACAATTCATACCATAATATGACGTCACGAGCCGAACTTCTGAAGCGTTCATCTTTGTCATTTATTATTAGATTCAGAAAATAAAAAAAAACGTGTCCAATATTTTTTGGTAATCTTGATAGACAATGAAAAAAAACACTACTTCGCTGCTTTTCTAGAATAGTGTCACAACTGAAAATGTATCACCAATTTGAATTGAAATTTATATGTGACGGTTTACAATTTAAAATGGAGTGACAAATTATTTCGAGTTGTGACACTATTCTAGAAAAGCAGCGACTTGGAATGAAACAACTATGAACGGATTAACTTACGGCTGACGTATCGGAACTTTTACAGCTTCTACAATCGTAGCACAACTGAGCTGACAATAGTCTAACGCATAACGCTAAAGAAAGTCATAGTTTTCATTCCAATGTGTAATAATCGCTAAGGCATCAGAAAAACAGTTAACCTTATTCCATGATAAAAAAAATCTGATGCTTTCGCGGTTATTACACATTGGAATAAAACAACTTTAACTGATTTAACTCGCGTATTTACTTTTTATTGTCTGACGTTTCGGAGCTTTTACAGATTCGACACACACGACTGAGCTGACAATAGTCAAATTATTCCATGATGTTATCTCAAGTAAGAACACCATCATCACTCCACTAATTCAGGCAGCTACCTAGTAGAATTCCATACGATACGGCTTCCATATTTAACGTGCCGAGGCAGGCAAAATTAAATTCACCGTCTTGGTACAAAGCGTAGGACATGCTTGAGTACGTGCCTTGAATTTTGCATGGAGGTCAGTGGTTGCGATTATAAATGGGCAGCAGAACTGTTGAAACATTACTGTAGGTATTGTTGTTGAGTTTAGTATGGAGATATTGACTAGACTTACTAGTGTATGATAGTGAAGTGATAATGCATTTAACTCGCGTGTTTTGTTTTATTTGCTCTTTTAAAATCTTTAAAGTTGCTATATTAATTACAGTCGATTGGGTAGTCTAATGAGGGTAGTGTGATAAAAAATGCGCGAGTCAATTCCGTTAGGTTTGATTGTAATGTGAATTTTAACCGCTTAGGTATCAAGAAATAGTGTTATATGATTTTTTTTTATAATATAAATGAATTTATATACATGAATATTTCTTAGTGTTGCCTTATCAAATTATGTTGAGAAATTTATACGTTTTCGATAAAGGTGTATTTTTTAAATATTTTTTATTAATTTTATCCTTTACAAATTCTTTGATGGTTCCCATATCTATATAATATTACTATCTTTATCATTGACTCAGCAATGACAACCTTACGTGTTTATGCGTGTAGTACTACGCAATCTGTACCTACTTAGTTTCGGATTATATCAATTCTTGTCAACATTCCAAAGACATATAAAAATAGATTCAATTATTACAACGTTACATAAAGGTAGTTCCGGCCGCTGTATAGTCGGAGCGCGACATATCTGCCAAAACTTTTCCTTTGTAAGTATAGACAGACGTCCTGATGGTACAATTGTATATTGAACTATAATATCACAGTTATATTACAGTACAGATATACCTGACAATGTAACAACTTATGTAGGTATAAGTAATGTTAAAAGATTCAATAGAAAGAACAAAACGATACTTGTTGACAAATTTTTAAACGAATATTATATACTAGCTTCTGCCCGCGACTTCGTCCGCGTGGAACTCCTCCTTTTTTGCAGTCGGTTAAAAAGTAGCCTATGTCCTTTCTCAGGCTACATACTTTCTTTGTACCAAATTTCATTTAAATCGGTTCAGTAGTTTTAGCGTGAAAGCGCAACAGACAGACAGACAGACAGACAGAGTTACTTTCGCATTTATAATATTAGTAGGGATAAATGCCGGTATCAGAATCAAAATGTAATAAGTTTTGTCTCCAATAACCAAAATAAAACGCAGAAAAAAGTTAATTTATTTGAATCTTAAAAAGTCGTTTAGTACCATTTAGTCATCTGATTTTCTTTTCTCTAATTAGGTATAACCGGGTATTAATTTCTTATTTCTTTGCGGTCATTTTACATTGTCTAGTAGGACATAGGACCTATTTCAATTTCTTTACGAACATAACTCAGTTTACCAGTCGTGCTACGATTATGGAAACTGTAAAGAATCCGAAACATCAGCAAATAAAATAAAAATACGCGAGTTAAATTCGTTTAAAGTCGTTTCATTCCAATGTATAATAACCGCGAAGGCATCAGAAATTACAATATTACAATAAATTATCAGCCAGTGAAATAAAATAGTTAAATACGTTTACCTATAGTTGTTTCATTCCAACATGTAATAACCGCGAAGGCAGCGTGTTAAGCGAGAAGTAAATAATCGAATTACTAATATTCGAAAACGTTTATACTTACACTTCCAAATAAAAAGGAATATCATTGCGGATTGCAGAATTACGCCCAAGTGCATAGCGCCGTTTTGAATACCGCTTTAAATAGGCAAGGACGTCTGTCACACCGATATCATAATAATATTGTAAATAATAATTTTTTAAATTACACATCGTAATGAAATGACGTTAAACGGATTTAAAACGCGTATTTTATGACTTTAACATAAGACTATTGTCAGCTCAATCGTGCTACGAAGTTGTTTCATTCCAATATTGTAATTACTAGAAATTACTTATAATACAAAGAGGCAGTTTACTGAAATTTATATTTAAATAGCGTTTCGCCCCGGCTTCGCACGGATCCATATTTTTATTCAAAACATTCTAAAAGCCTATTCGAGGTTATTATACATTGGAATGAAACAACTTTATACGAATTTAACTCGCGTATTTTATTTTATTGGCTGACGTTTCGGAGCCTTTACAGAACCTTTACACTTTAGCATAAGACTATTGTCGTGCCAAGATTATGGAATCTGTAAAGGCTCCGAAACGTCAGCCAATAAAATAAAATAGGTAAGTACGCGAGTTAAATCCGTTTAAAGTTGTTTAATTCCAAAGTAAGTAAGTATACAAATGACAGTGACGAATAAAAAGAAAACAATTGTAATGCCTATTTGATTATTTGTTGTTATTATAATAAAGTAATTGGACATAAATATCCCGGAAGTTTAGCCCCTAAGACCGCGGATTAAATTTCTAGGAAAAAGTTCCTTAGTGTTATGTATCCTTGTTATTATAACTTTACGGAGGATTCAATATTACGTAATTGATTAAGTAATACAGATTTCTCCGAAAAAGTAAAAAGTTATTTCCAGTAATAAGTTAAACGTTTATAAAATACCTATTAGATAGCAGCGGACGTTTACCTTTTTTTAAATTGTAGTGTATGGTTTTCGACTGTTTATGTTTAGTATTATATTTTGGTTGATATATTTATAATGATAAGTTCAATAAGGGGTGAAAAGGGGGGCGAAGTTGTATGTGGTATCGTGATCCTATTTAAAAATTATCATAAACATTTTTTAACAGAACTGATCAAAGATGCAGGTAGGTACCTATTTCATTGTTATTGAAATTCGCCTCCTAACAGATATATTAAATTCATAAAAGAAGTCGCAGTCAAAAGATAATACCTACCTCTATATAATAATAATATGTATACCTACATAAGACAAGGTCGAGTCGACTGAAATTATACTTATGAATAGTAAACGTAATATTACAGTAACATAACGGTGTAATAGACAGTAAGAGCAGACACGCCTCAAGAAATACGCGATCCTAGAACATTCCGGAGAGAACGTTGAATTTTAAAAAATAAAACAAAAATAAAGCATTCTAAATTCGAACGGTACTTTTATTTTTCTTAACGGCATTTGTTTTTATTGCCAGAAATAAACGAAAACTTGACGGAGATTGCACTAAATATTTGAAGAGGTTTTATTTGATTAGAAAAATAAATGCTGAAGTTTGTTAAGTCCAGATTTTTGTTTCACTTAAATCGGTAATGTTTAAGATGGATAAAATGTACAGGAGCATTTAAGACCTTGAGAGACTCATGTAGCCTATACATTAATGGTTTTGTACTTGACTCAAAATTAGTGTCTATAAACAAATAATTCATTAAAATAAAAAATCATTACGGAAACAACTCGCGTATATGAAGTGTTTTGCAGTCGTTGCGATTTTACAACATAATTGTATCAAAATAAATGGACGAATTTTAAAGAAAAAACAGCATACAATTATTTTACATCCAACCAAAGCATCAGAAATTGCAAAACACTAGCGACCCGCCCCGGCTTTCCGCGGAATGCATAAGTATATCTAAACTTTAATCTTGAATAAATCCATAGCGTAGTTTGAAAGGTATTGTATATAAGCATACATAGGGATAGACAGACAGCAGAATGCGACTTTGTTTTATACTATATATGTGATTCCATTGTGATTTCCATAGCCAACTTTCTGAGTACACCCAGATAACATTTTCACTGTACAAAGAAAACCTAGATGCAGCCTAAACCTGCATAATCATGCACTGCAGAGTGCATTCGGCTTACAGTAATACTTGTCGGGAGCACTAAGCTCACATCTGCTTAGTAAGGAGATTAACTATACGCCCTGACTTAGGTATCCTAGACTTGTTAACGATGTGTAGATATTTGCAAGACTTCTTACATAACGTAATCCTAACTATACTATAATCTATACTAATATTAAAAAGCTGAAGAGTTTGTTTGTTTGTTTGTTTGAACGCGCTAATCTCAGGAACTACTTTGTTGTTGGATAGACCATTTATCGAGGAAGGCTTTAGGCTATATAACATCACGCTGCGACCAATAGGAGCGAAGAAACAGTGAAAAATGTGCAAAAAACGGGGAAAATATGAAGCCTGTATGAAGAATAACTATTCCACGTGGACAAAGTCGCGGGCACAGCTAGTATAATATAATAAAGAGGAAAAGTTTATTTGTTTGGGTTCAATAGGCTCCAAAACAACTGGAGGATTTGAAAAATTATTTGACTGTTGAGAAGCTTCATTATTCCCTAGTAACATAGGCTATAGAACATTTTGAAAAAACTAGGGATCCGTGCGAAGCCGGGCCGAACCGCTAGTAATATTATAAACGAAAAAGTTTGTACCTATGTACGGATGGATGTTATTCTTTCTTGCAGTAACTATTGAAAGGATTTTGGTGAAACTTTCCAACAATATAGCATATACATCAGAGTAAAATATAGGCTACATTTTATAACGATATTGTGTAAAGTACTTATCGTGCGTAGACGAAGTCGCGGGCAGATGCTAGTCACTACCTAGTAGAAAACAAAGTCGCTGTTGCCGGCTGTTTGTCCCTATGTATGCTTAAATCATTAAAACAACGCAACGAATTTTGAAGCGGTTTTTTAAAAGGTAGAATGATTCAAGAGAAAGGTTTATAGCACCCGTGTGAAGCCGGGGCGTTTCGATAGCTGTAATATAAGACGTAACTTACATACCGTACCTTTGTCACCATTAAGGTAAGTAGGTACTTACGTAATAATTTCTGATGCCTTCGCGGTTATTACACATTGGAATGAAACAACTATTAACGGATTTAACTCGCGTATTTTTATTTTATTAGCTGACGTTTCGGATTCTTTACAGTTTCCATAATCGTAGCACGACTGAGCTGACAATAGTCTAACGCTAAAAAGAATCCGAAACGTCAGCTAATAAAATAAAATAAAAATACGCGAGTTAAATCCGTTAATAGTTGTTTCATTCCAAGGTACGTACTTATTTTTTTGAATAACCTAATAACTTGCAAAGATATTACATTAAAATGAAATAGGTAAGTCAAAGTTACTTCATAAATAAAGGTGAAGTTACTGTATAACTCAAATATTCAAATCATAAAATATCTATTTAAAGTTGATACAGACGAAAACGCGTCCCTTTTTCTAATTTACTTACTTCAAAGTATTCGTGGATGAATACGAAATGTTTATACGAATGTCGTAAATTGGAAAAGCTAAAATTGTATTCTCAGATTTTTATGCATCGTTATCATAATATTCAAACTTATACCGCCTTCCTGATTGAGTAACGCAGTTGACTTGATAGCGATTCCAATAGCAATGATGACTGAGTAAAGCAGTGGTTCTTTACCTTTATAGGTCGTTACCCTTATGACGTAACTAGGGTCACTGATTGCACCCCTCCTCCCTACGACGAACTCGCGCGCAAGTCGGCGCTACGCTGTGCTCAGACTTGGCACTTTGAAATTCGGCGTTCGAAACAACTACCAGCTGATGGATACCCCTGCGAAATACAAGTTTTACCCTCGAGGAGGTTAATTACCACCGGTTAAGAACAAAGGGTGTATAGAAACCAAAATTATAATAATATCAGTTACCTAGATTATTAATAAATAACTGTGTTCAGATTAAGTAAATGACGTGACGTCACAGGCCCCCACTCTAGAACGTTTAAAGTGCTTATGAAAAGAATTCGCATCTAATGCTTTTTATGAATGGACAAATAAAACCAGTCGTAAAAGCCTATTAATATTCTTCAAGACGCTAAGGCTTTTACAATCCGTTCTACCTCAATCGTCTTCAAACCAATTCAGATTATTTATTTAATCATTTATTATCGAAGTATGCCGTAATGCCAAGGTGTGCGTTAAGCATCTTATAGATTTGGATTAGATAAGATTTATTTATTTCTCATTATTACATATATTATAATTACCTACATATTTTAAGTCATATTATATGCACGCATATTAAGATCGTCAAAATTTTACATTATAAGAAAAACTAGCGGCCCGCCCCGGTTTCGTCCGGAATCCTTTATTTACAGCTTATGTCACTCGGGAATAGTGTAGCTTCCCAACAGTGAAATAATTTTTCAAATCGGTCCAGCCGTTCTGGAGCCTATTCAATACAAACAAACAAACCTTTCCTCTTTATAATATTAGTATATAGATAACAATATAGCATACCTATTGAGATTGCATTCTTTCAAAGCAAGTGCGTTTTACAATCAGTCCTGTTTGAAGTAGCAAGATGATGTATGGTATAACTTTTATAAAACACATCAGACCTCGGATATTCTTCTTGGGCAACTTTTTACATGTATCTTCTTTGGACTTTTATGCGGCATCCGGGTTTTGTTTTAAATATTTATGAGATTTCGTTTATTTTATTTAAGAAAGAAATTTTTGTCAAACTATAGGAGAGAATTTCATTACAGCACAGTAGGTACGACGACTGGATCGATTTGAAAAATTCTTTCACTGTTGGGAACCTACACTATTCTTGAGTGACATAAGCTATAGAGAATTTTGAAAAAAAAATAGGGATCCGTGCGAAGCCGGGGCGAAGCGCTAGTCTTATATAAACCTCGTCCTCAATGATTGACAGAAACGCGTACAGCTTAAACCGCTGATCGTAATGGTCTGAAATTTGGAGCGAGTTCTTTGTGTGACGTAAGCGTCCGATAAGAAAGGATTTTCTGAAATTCTACCCCTAAAGGGTTGAAAAAGGAGTGCAAAGTTTTTAAGGGACAACGTGATCTATTTAAAATTTTACATAAATTTTCTTTATCAGACTTGATACGTTTTGACGTGTTTCGTTTTTAATGGAAATTCACTCTAACGGGATTTAAAAGTACGTGGACGAAGTCACAGGCAAAAGCTAGTCATGATATAAAAACACAAATTATAAGGTAACATTTTACTAGACTACAGTTATTAACAAAACAATATCAAGCATTGTTTTCATTGTAAGTAATATCAGATGTAAGCCCTAAGCTCTGGAAACAAGCAATTGTGGATTATCTTCTAAGCTGGAGAAACAACATCGTTATCTATCGATAACTATGTGGCTTACAGATTGCAATATATTATTATGAAAACAGATATTCTTACTTCCAATATCATTAAAGAGAAAATTAAGTTCTTTTAAGTTTAAGTCGGATTAGCGCAAGAACATTTCCTTACGTACAAGACTTATCATCTTAATATGAAACTTAATGTTTGTTTGCATAATGATCGATTAGATCAAATTGGATAATTATTGTAATTTATGTGATCAAGAGTAGGTTTGTATTAAAGAAAAAAAAATAAAAGTTTTTAAAAAAAGTTTTTATTTTATAAACCTAACCCGCTCCACTGTAAAGTAACCTACTTACTTGCCACTTTTCGAAAAAAGAACTATTTGTAAAGTTCCAGATAGGTATTAATTTATTTAATTTATAGAATAAATTAGCTAAATATTTATCGCACAAAACGGATTCCTTATATAAAGACCCTTAACGATAAACATTTGACGGATAACATATTTTCAGACAGTATGGGTTAATTTTATACGAAATTTAAAGTGAGACGGCATGTGGAAGTAGTGCCTTGCACATTAACTGTACGAAGAACTGTATCTATATTACCTATAATATACAAGTAGTTAAAAATTACCAAAATAAATCGACAAGCAAATACATTACAAATCAATGTTAAAGCATTTAAAAATATCTTTGTAGAACATACAAAGCATTTACCTCAGCCACTGACAACATTAGAATCACAAAAGAAAATTCAACATATTTAACCGGAATTTAAAATGTAAAGCTGCAACTAAATCTTCGTATCGAAAACTAAGGAATAGAAAACAACTTAAAACGCAAGATGGAGGACGGAACTTTAGGTCGCATGTTGTCACTGAACAGAAGAAAAAGAGTTAAGAATAAAACGACAGACGTACAAAGAACGGAACTTTCTTACATTTATCTTGTATTTATTCAGACGTTATTTAAGAACATAACTTTGCAATATTAGAATGACAATAGGAAGATACAAACAGAGTAAGGAATTGTATTATCACTGAATCAGTTTATGACAATGCATAAACATAATTTATGGTGCCTTTGTCTATTACTTTGAAGTACTTTAGTGTTAGAACAGCGTTAGCTCAGTCAGGTACGAGTAAATAAAATAAAATACGCTAGTTTAATCAGACTGTTCAGAATAGATAAATATCGAATTAGTTTTTTCGAATAGCAACATTGAAATTTCTCGTTTTCGTATTAATTGTTATAGCAACACAGTAGTAGTTCGTCTGTCGTCGTTGTCGAGTCCGTTACTTGAATGGACACTTTTCGTAATTTGTCGTTAAATAATTAATTGTCGTCGCGTGTGAGCCAAGGCACGAAACAAGTTCCCTACATTACTTCCCGGGAAAAAGGAATTGCGGATTGGCTTGTTGGTCTAAGTACAGGAGTGTCACGGTGGGTAAGAACCCAGCACATGGTTTTCACCTGGATTCAGCTCTGAGACCGGCCTGGAGGAATTGCCTCGCCGGAGACACTGAGCATCGCCTCGGAGATCAAAGGTAAGCGAGTGCGCAATCCATATTTCCCCGAAATAACATCATAAAAAAGTTTTATCGTAACCTCACAGAAAATTCTAGTAGGAAATTAATTTTAATACAGTCCACTTAACTTTTCGTTGTCGATTATCGCACATTTTTGGTCCTACGATTCGGATTTAGTTGAAAAGTGCCTTTTGTCGTAAATTTCCTATGGTATTTTCTGTGATTTTACATATTTTCGTCATATTTTTCAAATACGTAGGTACTTGTGAAACTGCCTTGGCTTTGTGTTTTACTGTGTTAGTTGTACGCCATCTTTTGTCGCATTTTTTTCGATTTCCTTTCGTTGGTTTTATGTTGGCAGTACTATTTCCTACCACAGATTCACATATTTTCGATCAAAGTTTTACGTCAATACTAAACGTCAAATAGTTGGATAGTTTAGTGATTAGTAGTTTACTTAACGCAATATCGGAACGTAGTATCATAGTCTATGGAATCGTAAATGTCAAATCTGTTTGACTGACAGATAACCTCTCTATATTGTTATTATCGTGTTGTATGATTTATGCGTTGCTGTTTTGTTTGGATGATATTTATTTTTGTATTACGGTAAATATATTTAAACGAAATGTCAGCTCACGGTGATAGTGATACAGAGCCAGCAATCATAGATGCGTACCGTGTCGAACGGGATTATTGTGTAATGCGGATGGAACATATCGCGAATTCTGACTTGTTAGGATATAGTGAAATGGATATTAGAGATATTGAGAAAGACTTTCATCAAGCGCAACTCAGAATTTTGCGACCGCTTTCCCCGTTTTTGCGCAAACACGAATATGAAATTACGAGAGAATTCGAAACACTAGTGAAATCTATTAAAAGTAGGTTAAGGCAGGTTTATCAGATTAGTAATAGTGAATCGAAACCTAGCATGGTTGAGAGTAATGTTGCTAAACTCCCTAAAATTTCGATTAAATCGTTTGATGGAAAGCTAGAGAATTGGGTGTCATTCAAGGAACTTTTCGATTCTTTAATTCATAATCGGAGCACCATTAGTGATGTCGAGAAACTGCACTATCTTTTGTCGAGTGTAGAGGGTTCCGCCTATGATTTAATAAAGAGTTTTCCCTTGTCTGGTGACAATTATGTCAATGCTTATGAAACCTTGTCAAACCATTTTGATAGAAAGAGACAAATTGCGGTCATATACTATGAGAAAATATTGAATTGCGATAGTGTTAAAAATAAAAATGATTTGAGTAAAATAGTTAGGATATTTAATGAAAATTTAAATATTTTGTTGAAATATAAGCTTCCTGATAGGAATTTCATGTTGTATTATTTATTGTGGTCCAAATTAGATATTGCAACTCGTGAAGCATTTGAATTACAACTTGATACAAATAGTGATATTCCAAATTTTGATAATTTGAAAAGTTTTATTGAAAAGCGAAGTAAAGCTTTAGAGAACTCTAATAGTAAACCTGTTGTTTTGGATACTAAACCTACACATTCGAATGCCAGACCTTTTATAAAAAATAAAGCTTCTCTTGTTGTGTCGAATCCTAGCTGTATTTTTTGTACTGGTCAGCATAGTCTTACCAATTGTAACGGTTTTTTAGAACTTAACTGTCAAGCGCGTTTTAGTTTCGTGAAGGAAAAGGGTTTATGTATATTGTGTTTTTCGAGTAACCATCGTGTGAAAACCTGTCGTGCCTCTCGTTGTACTATGTGTAATCGTTCACATCACACTTTGTTACATTTTACAATAAATAGTGAAACCCAATCCGTACCCACAAAGGTGGATAATGCGTCGTCCAGTGATAGTAAAACTGCTTTGACTTCGGTAGCTGGATTAGGCAATGTTCTATTTTCGACTGTAAAGGTTTTAATTAAAAATAGTTCTAACAAATTTCAACCAGTGCGTGCAGTTTTAGATTGTGCTAGCGCATGTAACTTCATTTCGGAATCCTGCGTACTAAGGTTAGGATTTAAAATAAATCGTGGTGATCATACTGTGTCCGGTATTGGTCATTCTGTCGCTCAACCGCTTGGTTCGCTATCGTGTGAAATTAAGCCGGTCCATAATAATATTTCGTCGGATATTAAATTCGAAGCTCTCGTTCTATCTTCGATATGTGCTGATCAACCTACTCAACCTGTCGATTCGTCTCGCTGGTCACACATTAATAATTTGTCGCTTGCTGATCCTGATTTCGCTGATCCAGGACCAGTAGATCTGCTACTCAATGCAGATATTTTCGCATCCACTCTTCGTCGTGGTCGTAGGTATGGGAGACCAGGCCAACCAAAAGCCTTAGAAACGAGTTTTGGCTGGATTCTAATGGGGAATATCAAGGGTACGTTCATAAAAAATTATCGGAATGATTGCCTTTTCGTATCGAACTCTTCCGATTCTAATTTGTCGCTGGACGTGTCCCTTCGAAGATTTTGGGAATTAGAAAGCGTGTCTCCTCCTAATAAACCTCTACTGTCGAAAGACGACCAACTATGCGAAGATCTTTTCGTTAATAAATTTTATCGCACAAATGAAGGCCGCTACGTGGTACCTTTACCTTTCGTCGATCCTACGTTTAAACCTACATTTGTGAATTCTCGTGAAATCGCTCTCAAGCGATTCTTTTCGTTGGAGCGCAAGTTAAATTCCAGTCCCGAGTTCAAAAAGTCTTATGTTGATTTTATGGAAGATTATGAGTCTTGCGGGCATTTAGAAAAAGTCGACCCTCCGTCTATAAACGAAGGCAAATTCTATTACATACCACATCACGGGATACTGCGTGACTCTGTCACTACACCTCTTCGCGTTGTGTTCGACGCAAGCGCTAAGGACGCAAACGGCGTGTCCCTGAATAGTACTCTTCTCGCTGGGCCTAAGCTACAAACTAGTATTTTCGATCTGCTTATACGCTTTCGTTGGCATACTGTCGTCTTCACTGGGGACGTCAGACAAATGTTTAGGCAAATTCTGGTTTCGGAAGAAGATGCTGAATTTCAGCGTATCTTGTGGCGTCCCACAGCTGGTAGCCCTGTACGTGATTATCGTTTAAAAACAGTAACGTACGGTGTTTCCGCCGCTCCTTATCAAGCTCTTCGTACAATGGCTCAATTATCCATCGATGCCTCCGGAACATACCCGCTGGCGCCGCTGTGCTAGCTCGCGATATATATCGATGACGTCGTCACGGAGCGGATTCTGTCGAGCAGGCTCGCTTACTTCAAGTAGAATTGTCAAAAATATTATCCTCGGGTGGGTTCCATCTGAGAAAGTGGACCTCCAATAGTAATGCCTTCCCTAGAAAATATTCCATCGTCAGATTTGTATTCACAGGAATTTAAAAACTTCGAAGAAATGTCGGATATCTCTCTTAAAATATTAGGGCTACGGTGGCAACCTAATTCAGATTCCTTTCGTTTTCGTGTCACAGTTCAAGAGGGTAGGTGTACAAAGCGCACGATCCTCTCGGAGATAGCCAGGATATTCGACCCATTAGGCTTCCTTTCGCCTGTGACTTTTCTCGCTAAGTACCTAATGCAGTTACTCTGGGTTTCCGGAGTATCATGGGATGATGATGCCCCGGATAACATTCGGAACGAGTGGCAGGAATTTAAAGCTCAACTTTCGTCGCTAAGCTCGGTGGTTATTCCTCGTCGTATAGTAGGAGATTTTGAAGTGTTACATCTGCACGGGTTTTGCGATGCGTCGGAACGTGGCTACTGTGCTATCGTTTTTTGTCGAACAGTAGCTAGAAATGGAGATATTTCCGTCCAACTGGTTTGTGCTAAATCCAAAGTAGCTCCCCTTCAAAAATTGTCGATACCGCGCTTAGAATTGTTAGCAGCGGTCCTACTATCGGACTTAATCGCGTCTCTCGTAGAAGCGTTAAAGCCCTTTCACTCGATTCATAAAATTTTCGTTTGGTCGGATTCGAGTGTGGATTTAGCGTGGATAAAATCCTGTCCTTCCAAGTGGCAAACATTCGTGTCAATCAAACATCGGGTAAGCCATATCCAAGAGATTCTACCGTCTGACTCTTGGCATCATGTCGGAACCGCAGATAACCCCGCGGATTGTGGGTCACGTGGCTTATAACCAAATGATTTAGTCACTCGAAAACTTTGGTGGAGCGGTCCTTCGTGGCTCGAACAACCTAGTGACCGTTGGCCAAAGTCTTCATTATCGGTGGAGAAGGAATGTCAGGATGTTCTTCACAAAGAACAAAAAAAAAATTATCGTTCTCGTAGCTACTAATAGTAGTAATCTCGTTGACAATCTTTTAGCAAAGTTCTCGTCGTTAAAGACATTTCAACGTGTCTTAGTATATTGCTTTAGGTTGTCGGACAATTGTAAACAAACATTTGTCAATTATCGTATTTTCGGGTTTTTACAACCATTAGAAATTCGTAAAGCTCTCGTGTTATTAGTTAGATTTGTGCAAGAGAGCGCGTTTTCGTCGGAGTTGGAACTCTTGAGGAAAGGTTCGTCAAATTCCCTTCCAAAGAGTTTCCGTAAACTCTCACCTTTCGTTGATGAAGCGGGTCTCATCAGGGTGGGCGGTCGTTTGGCTTATACCTACGTACATAAGCTTTGAAGCAAAGCACCCATTGCCTATGTAGATTCGTTTTAAATAAATCTTTCGTATGTATAAGTATAGTACTTATAATTATCGTATTCTCTCGTAGTTTTAATAAGTAAGTAAATACATTCGCATTTAGGTGGGCGGAATGTTCAGAATAGATAAATATCGAATTAGTTTTTTCGAATAGCAACATTGAAATTTCTCGTTTTCGTATTAATTGTTATAGCAACACAGTAGTAGTTCGTCTGTCGTCGTTGTCGAGTCCGTTACTTGAATGGACACTTTTCGTAATTTGTCGTTAAATAATTAATTGTCGTCGCGTGTGAGCCAAGGCACGAAACAAGTTCCCTACATTACTTCCCGGGAAAAAGGAATTGCGGATTGGCTTGTTGGTCTAAGTACAGGAGTGTCACGGTGGGTAAGAACCCAGCACATGGTTTTCACCTGGATTCAGCTCTGAGACCGGCCTGGAGGAATTGCCTCGCCGGAGACACTGAGCATCGCCTCGGAGATCAAAGGTAAGCGAGTGCGCAATCCATATTTCCCCGAAATAACATCATAAAAAAGTTTTATCGTAACCTCACAGAAAATTCTAGTAGGAAATTAATTTTAATACAGTCCACTTAACTTTTCGTTGTCGATTATCGCACACAGACAAATTTTGATAATAAGTTTATTCAAATTTTGATAATAAGTCGATATATTGAAATAATTTATACTACGCTGGTTTGACCATATTCTAAGATGCGATGACCAAGCAGACAAAAAGGCTCTTAGACCGTGAGGAAGAAGACGTTCACTGGCTTCTTGGTGGTCAAGCCTATAAAAGGAGACCTAAGGCTAGAACCTGAATACCCATACAAGTCAGGAGAGATTACTCTCTGTAGAAGTAATAGGAGACACGACCTCAGATAAACTGGGTAAGGGTTTGACAAAGAAGACGAGAGTGAAATCGATTATACCTAATTTTTTCATTTCAAAATGCATAAGCCTCTTGAAATAATGTACTGTACACATAACGGTAAAGAGGAGTTATATTTTGAACATAATATAGTTTAGCTAATAAAACTTATATATTTTGTTCACAGTAAATTTCGTGCCACTATTTAGTTAAGTACATGTATGCCGATTAATAAACATTATAATTATCATGTTATATACATGGCCCGTAAAATGATGTAGGTATGTACCTACTAGTATTTCAAGATCGAAAATCGATTTAACAAATTAGAAAGTCTAATCATAATATTTCATTTTGTTAATATGGTCTAGAAACGATTTGTCGCATTTTTTAACACTTGTATATTCAGTATAGATAATAAAAAGATAATTCACAACTGAAATACAATCTGCTACTAGCATTTTTTGCTAAAGCAGAATCAAGCAAGTTCTTTGCATTCAAACTGTAGGTAACAGTTTCCTGAAAACTCTGAAAGGAATGTTAGCAAAGTATTTCCCGGAGTATATAGGCAACAAACTTGTTAAAGTTCAGACATACGGGAACTTCCTCGGAATAACTTGGAATTCACTGATATCATTAATGTTTGTTTAATTTAATTACTATGCGTCGCTTCCTGTTAATATCGAGTAGATTATTAATTAATAGATTGCGCAACTAAATTTAGTTATCGACCATTTGTTTATCATAACTTAGAATGAATCAAATATGAACGTATTTAACTCGCGTATTTTATTTTATTTGCTTAAATTTGGGAATCCTTACAGTTTTCATAATCGTAAAACGACTGAGCTGACAATAGTCTAACGCTAAAGTGTTAGTGTGTTCAGAAAATCGTTTTTAAAACATAGTATCTTTTGCATGATTGTAAACATCTCCCAATGCAGCAATGCTGCAAGTGAACAGTTTTGGTTCGGTTATGCCAATTCTATAAAATTTTGCATTTGTTTCGTTTCTTCGCTATTATTGATTAGCAGACACTTAGGGATATAGATTGGTAAAAAGTAACTTACTAGGGATTTTAAATTTATGATAACGACAAACTAGTTTGTTAAATATTCCCAGATAAGAGGTTGATGACCCTAAGCAAAAGAATCTATTGAAATCTATAGATACAAAGACTAATGCGACTACGATCCGACCACGATCCGGTAAACACGATGCGATGTTTGTAGGCCCCCTATAAGTTCTGACGACTTAGTGGAGGTCACTGGAGTCTGCTGGAAGCGGGTGGGGGGGGGAGAGACACCAGCTGATAATATGATGACGATAAATAATTTGCCGTATAGAATTCACTTATATTATAAGACTATGTTTCTAACAAAGAAGTTAATAACTCTTCGCATAAGTTTTTTTTCTTTACATAGAAAATGTTCATTTCAAGACTTTATAACAGAATCTAATGAAGTATAACAAGAAGTTAATATTGAAGTTAGTTTTAACTTTTTGTCTTACTACAGCTATTACAAGTTTTTATTAGTTTTACTAATATTATTTTACTTAGAACTCCTTTTAAATGAGAGAAACTTACGTGCAATGAAAATTCTTCGCATACTTAGATTAAGGTTCTTATCCTCTTTAAACTTAAAAAAACACTTTCAAACCTCTCTTTTGACGGGGTATGAATTTCCAAAAACGCCGGATCTCATTTTTCATCGCCAAATTCGCCAAGAAACTTAGGAATTATGTTGAAAACATTTCTGATTCTTTAGTGGCTACACATTAAAATAAAATAACGGCTACCTCCATATAGAGTAACTGGATTTTTAAAAAAAAAATATACCGTAAAGTTGGGTTACTTTGCCCCAAGTGGTTAGATTGAACCCATTCTGCCGTCATTTCTAAAAAGGCGACCTTCTGACAAAACTTACTTTCGAGAAAATTGCAAAAAAAGTATCCAACTCTTTTTTTCATTCGTAAACAAATGAAACATTTTTTTTCCTTAGGATACCTACTAAGGAAAAAATACTTACCTACCAATGAAAAAATAATATTTGGTCATTTTTTTGCGATTTTCTCGAAAGTAAGTTTTGTCAGAAGGTCGCCTTTT
The DNA here is from genome assembly GCA_038024825.1 of Polylopha cassiicola. Lineage (NCBI taxonomy): Eukaryota > Metazoa > Arthropoda > Insecta > Lepidoptera > Tortricidae > Polylopha > Polylopha cassiicola. The sequence goes on from CP149059.1 coordinate 8,920,703, forward strand.
TAAAAATGACGGCAGCATTGTATTTGACAATGTTGCATTCATAAATTTTTATTCACATTTTGATTTTAAATTCTGGAATACAACCAAACATAATCAGATGGTTAATTTGTTAATTCTATATATATTATTATTATTGTTGCATTATGGTTGCGCTCTGCCCCATCTAGAGGACATAAGAATATAAGTCAATAAGTCAAGTTCTTGACTTACTCACGAATGAGGTTGTTCAAATTGGGTTGGGTTAAACTTACCCCTTAGAATCAAAGTAACCCGATGTAAGCAAGTTAAATCCGTTACACCTACTTGCTATATTGAAATTTGGATGACACTACAAATTAGATTATCTATATACTTAGATCAAGGACGAACCAATGTCTTATTGGGCAATTACTAACAGCTAAATCGACGAGTTAAAGGTTACGCCAATGACAGTGACAAACTGTTGGTAATCCCGGGAGTTATACTATATGTTAAAGGGAATAATTAATTCCGATCCATTGAGAGGATATATGTCAATAGTGGGTGTACAATATTAACTATCCGATTGATCTACATAATCTGAGATAGTGGACTAATTTGCTATACATATATACTTACATACTTACACTTTATTTATTTATTTACACTTTATTGCACAATAAAACACAAATGTACAAAAATGGACTTAATGCCATACGGCATTCTCTACCAGACAACCTTTAAAGCAAACAGAGAGCATGTGTAGGCGCAAAAAGAATCCTAACTAATATTATAAATGCGAAAGTAACTCTGTCTGTCTGTCTGTCTGTCTGTTACGCTTTCACGCAAAAACTACTGGACCGATTTTAATGAAATTTGGTACAAAGAAAGTCTGGAGCCTGAGAAAGGACATAGGCTACTTTTTAACCGACTCCATAAAAGGAGGAGTTCCACGCGGACGAAGTTGCGGGCAGAAGCTAGTAATACATAATTATAATATAATAGATACAATATATAACAGGTAGATATTACACTACATAAATACAATACATAAATATACTAAAATATATAGATATACATACTTTACAGTTTTACATATTTTTAGTACGACTGAGCTATAATGGATCCCGAATTTTTTTCAAAATAGCCTATGTTACTCAGGGTGAACGTAGCTTCCCAACAGTGAAAGAATTATTAAAATCGGTCCAGTAGTTTTTGAGCCTATTCATTACAAACATACAAAAATACAAATCTTTCCTCTTTATAATATTAGTATAGATAAAATACGTAAGTCACAACTGTTTTATTCCAATGTGTAATAACCAGAAAAGTATCAGAAATTATTTCATCAAGTTTTTAATTAAAATTGAAAGACGTTCTCTTTACCTTAAGTACTAAAGGGCTTTTAAGAAACATGATTATTTGGTCATTAATGAATATTGGAATATCGCTTTGATACCTTTATTCTGTGGGGTTATCGGAAATTGAACGTCACGGGCTCTTTGTTTAAAATGTTCATATTTCATAGCCATTTGTAGTCGGAATTAGTTTCCATTACAGCTAAATTGCGCAATATTTCAAAATTATATTTAATTGCCGATTTTCTTGATTAAGGTATATAACTAGCTTCTACCCGCGATTTCGTCTACACACTATAAGCATCCGTTTTACTACCATAAGGGGTGAATTTTCAAAAAATCTAGTTGTAATCCAAATGTGCCAAATTTCAACCTTCTAACCCTTATTATTTAGGACCTGCGTTGATATTATGTTGGTCATTAAGTTAACTTCTCCTTTTATATATATACCTATACACAGATGAAATTGTGTTTTACAAGGTAAATAGGTAAGTTGATACTAGCTATCGACACATGGCCTTCTAACTTCTAACTACTTAAATTTCAGAAAAATCAATCCGTTTATAAATACTGATATTTTTGTTATCTGTTCGTCTTTTTGTCACCCACATTTTTACTTCATAATCACTGCTTTAATAAAATAATAATACAAGCCAAAACATATTACTTAGGTACTTTATTTCGAACTCTTAGCCGTTACATTTAAATTAGCTAATGACTAAACCACAAAAGCATTATACTACCTTTTTAACTCAATCGGATACGAATATGCAAACTGTTATTTTTCGAAATGTCATCAATTAAAAAATACGAGTTAAATCTTTCACAGCAGTTTCATTCCAATCATTTTCTTAATCCAAAAGCTCTCTAAAACTTATGAAAAACCGTTTGAAACTGACTAATGGTAAATGATTCAGTGGTTCTGATTGAACGTCAGTATCACGGGCAAGTGATGGATGGAGCCATTCATGGTGTTATTAGTTAAAGTGAATTGCAAGGCAAGAGCACAGTAATTTAAGAAGCGATTTGATTAGTTTTAATACTAAAAATTAAATAATATAGTTTTTTTTAAAATGAAAATAGTTTATTTATTGGAATGAAACAACTATTAACGGATTTAACTCGCGTATTTTTATTTTATTTTATTAGCTGACGTTTCGGATTCTTTACAGTTTCCATAATCGTAGCACGACTGAGCTGACAATAGTCTAACGCTAAAGTGGTAATAAAAATACACGAGTTAAATCCGTTAATAGTTGTTTCATTCCAATGTGTAATAACCACGAAGGCATCAGAAATTAATAGTTTATTTACTCAAAATATACATCACGTCGTCCCGTGACGTCCCGAGGTCGCACGGATCTCTAATTATTTTCAAAATATTCTATAGCCTATGTTAGTTGTCAGGGTGAACGTAACTTCCTAACAGTGAAAGAATTTTTCAAATAGGTCCAGCCTTTTTGAAGCCTATTTAATTCAAACAAGCAAAGCTTTCCTCTTTATTGTATTACTAGTTGTCCGCCCAGGCTTCGCATGGATCATATTTTTTTATGACCTATGTCACTCGGGAATAGTGTAGCTTTCCAACAGTGAAAGAATTTTTGAAATCGGCCATGCCGTGCTGGAGCCTATTCAGTCAAAACAAAAAAACAAACTTTTCCTCTTATTTCTATTAGTATAGATATAAGTAAAATAAAATAATAGTAATTAAATGAGGATTTGTACCTACGCAAGAGTAGAAAAATATGAGATCCTAGTGGGTCTTGAACCCATTAGGTATATCTTAACGCAAGGCATCGTGCTGTCCAGTTATACCATGGGCGTCACTGATCGCGTCGACAAAATGTTTCACCAACTTGATCTAATCTAATTTATATGTTACTAGCTTCTGCCCGCGACTTCGTCTGCGCACGATGAGTACTTCACACAATATCGTTATAAAACATAGCCTATATGTTATTCTGATGTATAAGCTATATTGTGGTAAAGTTTCATTCAAATCCATTCAGTAGTTTTTACGTGAAAGAGTAACAAACATCCATACATCCATACATCCATACTTACAAACTTTCGCCTTTATAATAGTAGTAGGATCTAGTAGATACCATAATACAAGCATAGTTTGGGACTTAATCAATAGACATAAATTTTCAAAGAACTGGAAAACCAAAAACGCTCTCTACAACAAGTCCAATCTTAGAATGAATCCACCCAATCACTTCACTGTGAGACTTATTACTTTTTATTACTATCTACTTATACCTTGATTTATTGTTCATAATATTCTTTATTATTGTTATTACGGAACTTTCCTCTGCAATGATTTTTATTACGTTATCATTTATCTTTATCTCTGTGATAATGAACCGTGAAATAGGTATTTTCGGAAAGTTTTTCGCTTACGTTTGCCGTATTTTTTTATAGGCTTTTTTGGCTCTTATAATTCTGATTTATTGAACAGTGACAATCTATACTCTACACTTATATAATAAAAAGAAAAGGTTTTGGTTTGGTTTGAATAACTTTACCGGATTTAACGTTTTTCATTTTATTTGCTGACCTTTCAAAAACTTTACAGTTCCCAAATCCGTTGCCGCCTGAGCCGTTATACCTAGTTGCTTCATTTCGAAAAAAAAACTTTACAAATGGGTATTTTTTTATCAATCAGGCAGCTATTTTAAAAAAAAAATCAGCCTTAGTATCTGTGGTCGAGAAATGCCTCTACTTTATTTTTTAATTGTTTCCCTTTTGAGAAATAGGGACTCTGTTTCATTTCCTAACTAGCGACCCACCCCGGCTTCACACGCTATAAACGTTCCTCTTGAATCACTCTATCTATTAAAAAAAAAAACACACACAAAAATCCGTTGCGCAGTTTTAAAGATTTAAGCTTACATAGGGATATAGGAACAGAAAAGGCGACTTTATTTTATACTATGTAGTGATGATTTCTGTATTAGTATATGCTGGTACGAATCCTTACTAATATTATAAATGCGATAGTAACTCTGTCTGTCTGTCTGTCTGTTACGCTTTCACGCTAAACTACTGGACCGATTTAAATGAAATTTGGTACAAAGAAAGTCTGGAGACTAGGAAATGCCATAGGCTACTTTTTAACCGACTGCAAAAAAGGAGGAGTTTCACGCGGACGAAGTCGCGGGCAGAAGCTAGTATAAAATATAGTGTCAAAGAGACAGGTACCTGACAGTTCTGACTTATCACAGTGAATTTAAACTACTCGGCACTTCGACAAACAGAATGGATAATACCTCGAAATTACGTCGTCAAGCTTATGAAATGTTTTGAATACAAATTTCGAGGTGCTATAGCACTTCTATTCATAACATTTTGTTAATGATTCTAAGCTGATTAATTAACTTAATTATACTATTATAAATTAATTGGAATGAATTTGAAAGCTATATAATACATAAATTCGAAACCCTAAAAATGATATGTTTTTTTTTTTTTAATATCATCACCTAATCAAACATTGATTGATTTGTAATTTAAAATCGAAGGGTAATCTATATTAATTTTGAAATTTAAAATGCTATTAATTTTTATCATGAATTTAGTTCTCACTTTAATTTCATGATTGACGTTTAATAGAAGTGTTGGGAAAGTAAAAAAAGTTTGAAAAGTTATTTCTTTTACAGAAAGCTAGAAAAAAATATTTACTTAACCCAATGTAACTTTGAATTAAAAGTATTACTAGGTATAACGGATTTAACTCGCGTACATTATTTTTATGCTGACGTTTCACTCTTAGACTATCATCAGCTCAGTCTGCTACTAATATGGGACCTGAAAAATCCGTCAAAATTTTATACCAAAGTGTAATAACCGCGAAAGCATCAGAAAAGGTTGTTTTTACCTCCAAGAAAAATAGTAGGAAACTTTTTAAATAGGCCCTAAAAAGCTTAAAAGTAACTTTAAGTTATTATCAAATAAATTATATTTTATATTCATAATGCATCTTCCTCTTCATTGTTGTTCAAATAAAATTAAAAGATATTAAAAGAGCATTAACCAGAACTTGGTATAAAATAAGGGCTTTTACAAACAGTGCTGTGACACTGTGATCGAAGTAAGTATACATAATATATCTTTATCCAGAAGAAATAAATTATATGTTCATCAATCCATTATAACTACATATATGATTGGAATGAAACAACTATAACGGATTTAACTCGCGTATATTTATTTTATTTTGATTGCTGACGTTTCGGATTCTTTACAGTTTCCATAATCGTAGCACGACTGAGCTGACAATAGTCTAAAGAATCCGAACTGTCAGCAAATAAAATACGCGAGTTAAATCCGTTATAGTTGTTTCATTCCAATGTGTAATAACCGCGAAGGCATCAGAAATTACATAAATGATGTTATTTGAAATTTTATGACATGAAGGTAATAGAAAACAACACAAAATTTTTGACGATCACTATAAGTAAGATAAGATAAGAAAGAATGACACGGTAACACGGAAAAAGACATTCCTACTTTTGTACAATGTATAAATAAGCTAAAACCCTACAGACAATGTTATAAGTACGTAATATCTATACTATCTATACTAATATCATAAAGCTGAAGAGTTTGTTTGTTTGTTTGTTTGAACGTGCTAATCTCAGGAACTACTGGTTCGAATTCAAAAATTCTTTTTTTGTTGAATAGACCATTTATCGAGGAAGGCTTTAGGCTATATAACATCACGCTGCGACCAATAGGAGCGAAGAAACAGTGGAAAATGTGTAAAAAACGGGGAAAATATGAAGCCTTATGTAGAAGTGACAGAAGACGCAGGACGACGTCTGTCGGGGCCGCTAGTTACTATTAAAATCTTTTTTAATAACAAAATTAAAAAAAAAAGAATAAATTTTTCATTAAAAAACAGTGTTTTTAAACACGCCCAGTTCTCAAAAACCCTATCGCGAGACAGCAAATCGTCCTACATTAGACCGTCGAAAACTTCTTAATGGATACTGGGGATTACTGTTAAGTAGATTTTAAGTACATTAAAACTGAACAATTCCTTAAGTGTCGATCGTTACTGTAAGAGACCTGTTTTTACCGAAGTTTAAGCAAAACACTTTTATCTCAAGGTAAGTTTATACTACCGGTACAGCACGTACTAAGTCAGCAAGCGCGTGCAGTGAGGTGTGCAGGGTAGACACTCCATGCATTTATGATTTTGCCTATATGGAATGCACGCCCTTTTAAGTAGATCTTGTATTCGCTATTTGAGTGCCTACCCTGACGCAGTAGGTACCTACATGCGTGACTGCACGCGCCTGCTATTTCTATCAGGTTCTCTTTTTTATATAATCGTCCTACTAGTTTAATTATTTCTTTCTATCTGTCTTGCTCTTTTGGCTTCTTTCTTTCTTTTTGATTCTTTTATGTGCATTTGAAAATGTTCTATAAGTTTTTCCAGGGTAATATTATGTTAATATTCGTGTGCACTAAAACCTGATATTTTATCTTAATAAATAACTGCAGTTATGAGTAAGCGCTGAGAAATTTAAACGGAGCATAAATAAGGAGTATTGAAAATAAATAAGAAAACATAAAAATATCATGTTTCCAACTGAAAATCAAATTTCCCATAAATCTGAAAGAGTCATGATATAATCAAAGTACACAACAAACATGGTGTTTATATCCAACAATTTGTATACAAACAATAACGTTTTGTGCAGACAATATTAAATTCATCAATCCATCAAAACCTTTATTTCAGGAGCATTGTTTATCCGAAGAAGCAAAAACGAACTAATAACGGAGAAGGCTAACATTAATAAATCAAAACGCGAAAACAAATGAAATTACTCTTGTGTTAGCTAGGTTTCTAATCTTACAAATTTGCTTAATATAATATTTAAATATTTTGCCTCGAGCATGTGTACTAAAAAAGTCCATAAATTTCTGGTGCTTTCACGGTTATTACACATTGAAATAAAACAACTATAATGGATTTAACTAACGCGTATTTTTTTATTTAGCTACTGAGCCAACTTGTCTCTTCTCAGTCAACTTGTCTCTCTGAGCCAACAATTTTTACAGTAACGTTTCGAAAACAAACGTTAGTGTAAAAATTAAAACACGCAAGTAAAATCCGTTATAGTTGTTTCATTCCAAAGTAGTAATAACCGCGAAGGCATTAGATGTTATTAACTACACAAATAATTTATTTGCAACTAGCTTCTGCCCGCGACTTCGTCCGCGCGGAACTCCTCCTTTTTTTGAAGTTGGTTAAAAAGTAGCCTATGTCCTTTCTCAGGCTCCAGACTTTCTTTGTACCAAATTTCATTTAAATCGGTCCAGTAGTTTTAGCGTTAAAGCGTAACAGACAGACAGACAGAGAGAGTTACTTTCGCATTTATAATATTAGTTAGGATTAGGATTATATTTTTCTTTTACCTACAGGTTTTAAATTACTTACCTACCTACTTTAAGTTTACAGTTCCTATACTCGTAGTACTGAGCTGACGATAGTCTAACGCTAAAACGATTTATACATTATGCAAACTAGGTACCTAATTTTCTAAATTACAAAATTCAACTACTAATTCTACTACGTTTAAAATAAATAATATTTACGCATGAATAAACTATTTGAAAAAATAAACAAATAGCGGACGATACTAGCGCTTCGGATATACCTTGTAATCAAGGGCGTGCATACCATACAGGCACAGACTGCCTACCCTGGCGCCACGCTAACGTTCACTGCACGCACCTGCTTGTAATCTTGTTTTTAAGAAGTATCTCAGTAAAGTGACTAATTCTTCCTCTGACTCCGCCATTGCAAAAATAATCAAGACACAAACCCCCGCAATCAGTTGTTCCGTGCACGAAGGCAATCAATCACGTGGACAAAGTGCGGACGTAGCCGACCCGAGATGGCCCGAATTTGCCCGACTTTGCCTTACTTTGCCTGACTTGGCCTGACTTTGCCCGATTAGCTGACAAGAGGTGCCTTAAATAAGCACTTGACGAATTACTGTTTCGCTAATGTGCATACAAATTTGTTCTTATTAAAGTTTTTTGTTTTTCTCCGATTTATACTTAGTTCTTTGATTGGAAGTTAAATTGATGATGGAATTTATTGTTAGTTTATTTTTAGTACCTACCAATGATTTACGCAAAAAAATGAAATAATTATGCTTATTTATATATTATCTATACTAATATTATAAAGAGGAAAGGTTATTATAAAAAACGGCTGGACGATTTCAAAAATTATTTCACTGTTGGGAAGCTACACTATTCCCGAGTGATAATGGCTATAAAAAAAAGATGATCCGTGCGAAGCCGGGGCGGACAGCTAGTTTTTATAAATGTCGATGGTACTCAGAGTAGAAACAATGGACTGAGAACGATCCAATAGCGAAATCTGTACTTTCTGCGTTCTCAAAACTACTTTATTTTTCCGTGTAAGAAAATTTTAGACATGCTGTAATAAAGAATTTTGGAATAAATTGGTACTTTGTACATTCCTATAGTATTTATTTCAGCTATTTATGGTACCAAAGCTCCATTAACATTAATTAAAAATATTTTTATTTACTTAGTATTTTTTCAATCATGGATAATCCCGAACGAAAATTATTTACATATTTTAGTGAATATATTTGAATAGCTTAAATGATATTTTTCATGTACGGTGTGTAATCAAAAATAAAATACCTTCGTTCCGTTTTTCAATATTTATTTATTTTTGCAGAATATTTTGTAATGATCATTGAACTGTACCTGGTGATATTTATATTTTTCTATTTGTTTATATACCTATAGGTAATATAAATGAAAATTAATCGCCGAAAGGTATGTACGCGCATATTAACTGAACGACTGTACGAAATTGGAAGGTTCTCCTTTTTCCTCATTGTCAGGACAAGGTACGATCTACGAGTATGTTTATAAAATAAAAAAAAATATATTATATATGATCTAAATTTATTTTTAAAATCTAATAATATAAAAGTAATTGACGGTATGTGACAGAAGACTTTGACAGATCTCTGACGTAACAATCGAACGAGCAGGACGACGTCTGCCGGCCGGCACCGTTAGATAGTTTGTTTTTTTTTTTAATTAGGTAGGTAAATTACCATATTAATATTAGGTCTATACCGTTTGAATATCATAGAAATAATATTATGGCTAGTTGTGCGCGCCTATTTTTTATAAATGCTTCTATAAAGAGCCTTCTTTAAAGGCCCAGTTGAAACTTCTTTTCGAAAATTCGAATGTAAACTGAGATAACAGAATGTCAATATGCGAAACCAGGCCAGCGGTTAAAGCAGCCGTGTTTTACTTCACAATGCCTTAATTTGCATTCTAAACCTTTTTAAATATTCCGGCTAGGTCACAGAATACATAATAGCCTACAACAAAATGCTCAGTATAACAAAAACAGCATTTTGGCATGTGAAATTTGTCTATGCTATAATAACATGCTCTTCCGAAAGTTTCATTTTATCATTTACCTTGTGCCTACCCTCTCACTGCACGCACCTGCTTGTGAATTTTTTTTTTGAGTATCTTTTTAAATTGTATCGTCACGAAGAGTTCAACATAGCTAAGAGATCTTGTTTTAGAATTTATATACAAACAAATTATTATATTACTTTCTTAATATATTATTATTTAAAGAAATACCTGGTCTCAATAATTTAAATGTCAACAAAATACCAACTTAAAGAATGTGCAATTTCATTTTATTTTAGCAATTATTTTCTTGAAACCTGAAGTCAACGTACTATTCAAATTGCATTTTCGAACGAGTACCTTTTCGCAGAAGCTTTTAATATTAAAACAGAGTGTGGGTATAACTTTATAGCGTTAAAATAAAACATACTAGGTACCTAATTTATTTAAAATCGCTTCAAAATAGAAAAAAAACACCTATAAAAAATATCTTGTCATGGTGTTTGTTGCTAAACTCCTCCGAAATGGTTGGACCGATTTTTATATAATATTGTGTGCACATATGAAAGGTCTGAGAACCAGTTTTTTATTAATAAAAAAAATCTCAGAAAACGCGGTAAAAAGGTAGCTGGGACAGATAGTATATAATACAATACTAGCCCCCGCTCCGTTTTTACACCTACCTATATTATGCATGTACTATACTGTATATGAATGTTCCTCTTGAATCATCCTATTTATTGTAACGCATTAAAATCCGTCGGTAGCTTTATATAGATAGGTACATTAGAACAACCAACGGAAAGCGACATTGTTTTACTATATAGGTAGTGGCAAAATGTAATCTCTATCGGAACCTTAACCCTGACTGACTTGAACTGATTCAAGAAAGATTTAATTAAAATTTTAAATAAATAAATTATAATCACACCAAATTCACTTTTTCATCAGCGATTAACTCAACACTCAACTGATCATTAAACAAATCTGCCAACTCGATCGTCGACAGCATTTGTTTCAGCATTATGTTCAACAAAAACGTTCCACCAGCGCATCTGTTAAGACTCCGCCTTAAGCGAGACTTGACAGATTGTGTATACCAAGATTAAGACAGAATCCTTGTTAAAACTCAGGACAAATACCCTACAAGGGATTCCCTGGGGTAATTGACGCCAAGCTTAATTGTGACTGCTAGTAATTTGAATCACCTGGGCACAGCGCAATGAACTCTGGAGAGCAGGCGCGTGCAGTGGGTGGAGAGTAAGTATGGCGCCAGGGTAGGCACTCCATACATTAGTGACACTGCCTGTATGAAATGCACGCCCTTGCTGGAGAGGTGGCTTGGAATTCCTGATTTTACGTACTTTAGCACAAGACTATTGTCAGCTCAGTCGTGCTACGATTATGTAATCTGTAAAATAAAAATTTAAGACTATTGTCAGCCAATAAAATAAAATAAGCGAGTTAAATCCGTTTAAAGTTGTTTCATTCCATTGTTTTGGAATATATAATATATATTATTATACTTAATTTTGGAATTTTGTCTTACATGATTTAACTAGATGCCTTCGCGGTTTTTACGCATTTGATTGAAAAAAATACCTTTAGTGGATTTATATTGCATTTTTCTTTTTACTTGCGGAAACATTTAACAAAACTAAAACATTTTTTTTTTATCATTTCTAAAATATTGTTAGTTCGCGTTGACTAGGATCTTAGACCACAATCCAAAATCCCCAGCCACATGGTCGCAAATAAATTAAATTTGATAGTTCTAACTTTCTTCGTCTAATTACATACATTCCTTAGAGATGAGAATGTTTTACATAATTAATAAGGCTTGTCAGCTTCCTGCGAAGCCTTACAATGGCGACATAAGCTGAGGGATGTTTATGTAAAAAGTTTGTAAACTAGGACAAAAACAAAGGGGTGGATGTCAACCGTATGTATCGGATATGCAAACTTTATAAATAAAACCAAACAATTTTTACATGTTTTTTTTTTATATTATTTGACTTTGGAAAGATTTTCTCATTTGAATGAATCAATTATAACGGATTTAACTCGCGAACGTATTTTATATTATTTGCTGATGTTTCGAAAAAAATAATTTTGAAGATTGGAATGAAACAACTATTAACGGATTTAATTCGCGTATTTTTATTTTGTCAGCTCAGTCGTGCTACGATTATGGAAACTGTAAAGAATCCGAAACGTCAGCAAATAAAATAAAATAAAAATACGCGAGTTAAATCCGTTAATAGTTGTTTCATTCCAATGTGTAATAACCGCGAAGGCATCAGAAATTATTAATTTTACAGATCTCATATTCGTAGCACCACTGCACTGACGATAGTCTTAGGCTAAAGTGATTTTACATACGCGTCGACTTGAGAACCTCCTCCGTTTTTTTCGTCAGTTGAAAAATAGAATACGCGAGTTAAATCCGTTATAATCGTTTTATTTCAATGTGTAATAACCGCGAATGCATCAGAAATTGTAAAATTATGTCAGATCACAAAATTAAAAGACAAAAAATATTAAACGATAAAATATAACATGACTATATCACACAAATAATTCGATTCCAATTATTACACAGTATTAGTAAACCGGGGGAGCGTATTTCACGAAACTTTCCAGTGGTTGGCAATATCGCTAATTGAGTTACTTTGTTTGTGTTCAGTTAGTTCAAATTGGCGGAAAAACTTTTGAAAAATGGTTTTTAAATTTGTTATCGACCAGTGTCTGTTAGTTTATGTCTAAAAGGCTATAACTGACTGGTTTACTGACTGGTAAAGGACCTTGAGGCCTAGACAAGGGGGGCTAGACAAGTGCCCAATGTTCAACGTTAACGTTAAACGATTTGACATTTGTGACGTACGTGACAGTCGTTCGCGGATGTCAAATCCCATACATTTTGGTCCTAACGTTTAACGTTAACGTTGAACGTTGGGCACTTGTCTAGGGCCCAAGGTGCCAACGTTCAACGTTAACGCTGAACGTTGGCACCAAAATGTATGGGATTTGACATCCGCGAACGACTGTCACGTACGTCACAAACGTTCGCGGATGTCAAATCCCATACATATTTGTCGATTCGTTTAACGTTAACGTTGAACGTTGGCACCTTGTCTAGCCCCCCTTGAACCCCTAACCTAAAGTTTTACGTAAACGTCACACAGAACCGTTTACTGCTATACCGCTAACTGACGTCACAAGCTCCCACTCTCAAGCTATCACGCGATTTATCTTTGACATTTCTGTCATTATTGATAACAAACCTGTATTGCAATAATTTCTTATGTTTGCGCGGTTATTGTACCTATATTCCTATCTGACTGAGCTGACGATCTAACACTAAAGTGATTTTTCAGTCCTCCGGCCGGAAAGCGCCAACTCTGTGGCCGCTGCGCTCAATGAAATTGCCGCTTTCCGGCTTCGTCGAACAGAAAAATAGTATACTGACCTCGGCCAGTAAAATAAAAAAGCCTCAGATCACATTTTTGTCAACCTCGGCTTCGCCTCGGACGACAATTACAAGTCATCAATTCGTAGCTGACTGAGCTGACGATAGTCTAACACTGAAGTGATTTTCCACTACGCAAACTATCTCATTTAAAAAAAACAATATTTTAAAGTACTTACTAAGGTAGGTAAGATATAAAATGTATGTTAAATAGTACATTACGCACCAAGGCCAGTAAAATAAAAAATGTCTCTGATCACATGTAATTGTCGTCCGAGGCGAAGCCGAGGTTGACAAAAAATCCTCCGGCCAGAAAGCGCCACCTTGTGGCCGCTGCGCTAAATGAAATTTTCGCTTTCTGGCTTCGTCGAACAGAAAAATAGTATACTGACCTCGGCCAGTAAAATATAAAAGCCTCAGATCACAATTTTGTGATCTGAGGCTTTTATGCATCACTGTTAGAACTAATGAAATAACTGGGATTATAATTATACAAGCGCAGCTAGTTCGTTTATTGATAATGTCAAAGTGACATCTATGTTGAAAACGTCTTCTATACCTAATATGTAAAAAGATTACAATAACCAGTGTCATATTCTAATAAGAATTTCATCATAGTGATAAATTAAGTCTACTTCAATGTTACAATTTTCCAAACGATAGCCCAAAATGACTATGAGTTAAGTCCATAACTGTTTTATTCAAAGCCAAATTGTATTGATTATGTATTACATGATGTTTATATATACTAAATACCTATGTAATTAATAGCGGTATACACAAAGCCTAAGTGGGTCGCTATTTAAACATTATAATAAAATACAGTAATACATATATGGAAATCATGACATTACACTTGAATAATTGTTATTACCCGAATGCTACCTTTGTTATAGTGGTTTTCGAAAATAGGTTTGTGTACTCATAAATTTTCATAATAAATTTATGCTCAGTTAAACGGAATTGTTTTCCGATTGGCAATAAATTAACAGCAAAAAATACGTGTATTTATTCCATTGGATTATTTTTCCGACGTTTGTGAATTGTTTTAAACTTGTTTTTTTGTTTTAGGGTAAAATGACAGTTGCATAAATTGTTAATATTAGCGAATCCTAGCGTACAATATTCTACATAGAATAAAACAAAGTCACTTTTGCTGTCTGTCCGTCCCTATGTATGCTTTAATCTCTAAAAGTACGCAAAGGAATTTTAAGCGCTTTTTTAAAATATAGATTGTTTTATATTATAAGAGTAAGGTTTATAAGTGTGTGAAGCCATAGCGATAGTTTAAAATAAAATGCATAGTTGTGTCTAAGCATTAACGCTGGCCATCTAAAGTTGAATTGTTATATCACCTGTCGGTTTGTATATCTTGAATTCAATCTAATTTAATATTAAACATAATATAGGTTCAACGCTCTTGCTCAATTTAACCCTCAAATAAATTGCACATTTCGTTAAAAATACTCCTTAAGTTGTTAAATACAGTTGAGTAAACGAAACTTTAGAATCACAACTATTTAATGGAATTCAGCAATATTCAGTCCAAGTCCCGTATATCAGATTAGGAGACGCTAAGCTGAGACGTGATGCGCTCACGAATGCATCCAAAATTTATTGAAACCCGAATCCTATGATATTGTGTGCAATTCAGGTGTACAACTATATTTGTGACTTGCAGTTACCATCCTGTACACTAAACACGAATTAGATTTGCAGATGCAATGCAGCTGCAATGTTTCGTCGAACAAAGAAGAGATTTTTTGTGGACTTTTTTTATGTCTGGAGTCCTAGTGAAAATGGCTATAAGTCAAAACAAAGAAACGTCAGCTAATAAAATAAAATAAAAATACGCGAGTTAAATCCGTTAATAGTTGTTTCATTCCAATGTGTAATAACCGCGAAGGCATCAGAAATTATAATGGCTATAAGTGTCATACGGTACCTACCTACTAGCGAAAAAGGATATAATTTTAAATGGTCCTCGAAAAACGAAATTGTAGTATTAACTAAGCTGTATCAATCGAAGTCCGATTAAAATTTTTGGTTCAATACCATTCCTTTTTTATTATATTTGTTCCAAGAAAACAGTAGAAAAAATAGAGACCCCAGTGGGATTCGAACCCACGCCCAAGCCTTTACTCGCGGCAGCGTCCTAACTTCACACCATAGGGACCACTGATGAGTCATCGAAAGTTCTCTACTCCTTCAATTCGAATTTTTGCTCAAAATAAATAAAACGCGAGTTAAATCCGTTACAGTTGTTTCATTCCAGTAATCTGACCTAATTAATTAATTTACATAGGTACCAAGTCAAAGTTGCCCTTTACGCTTCACTCCAGACTTACTCTGCCAAAATATATTACGTTAACGGAAAGTGCTTGAAACTGTATGTATGTCTGTAGTTTGAGTGGTAAACACACAAGCCTTAGATAATGTTATTGGGTTTCAACGTTGGATTCTGATATTCCTAACGGAATATTGCAATAGGTTATAATGGATGTAACTGACGTATATTATTTTTTAGTTTTAGAAAAACTTTATAGTTTCCGTATTCGTAGTGGCGATAGTCTAATGCAAATCAGCTTGGTCTTAAAACTATAGAATTCATTTTTTTTTTTTTTTTTTAATTAGTAAATAAACAATGAGAGACAAGCTAGTTTGTGGTTGGTGGAAAATGACAGCTGAACCTCATTTCAAACGACGCGCACCTATCGGATTTCTGACTCGCAGCAAAGATAATGGCGGGCGTTGCTAGGATTTTTTTGGGATTAAAAAAATAAGAATATATATTATCTAAGGAAATTTTTGACACTCGCAAGGGAATCAAAATCTAAAGGGACTACTATACCCTTGAGGAAACACTCTTGGCTTAAGATTTTTCGATAAAGTACCACTTTTTGGCTTTGTACTGATTCTAATATAGGTGTATATACTATTACTATATCATAAACAGATCACGGTTTTGAAGTTCAAAAATAAATAAAAATTAAACATAAAAATTTAGAAATCAATCAAGCGAAAACTGAAAAAATGTCTCTTGTCATTATCAAAGCTAAAACAGCATCTTAGTAATAGGCTCTTCTTAAACGATTCTCATTTGAAATCTTCGCGAATCTTGCCTTAAAGCAATTTAGACCCATTGTAGTTGAAATAGAGTGTTATTTGGATAACGATATTTTGAAAGGAAAGGAGGCAACGATTATGTAAATAATGCTGTAATGACGCCATCATGGGTTTTGTCACAGTAAACAGTAAATTAAGCAGTAATACATTGATTAATTTTATATTGAACAGAAATTTGGGAGATGGATTAAGTAAATGTACCTACCTAAATATTATAATACTTGACTCCTGTTACCTATCGATGTCTACGGTTTAATACTTTTTCTATATCTCTAGCACAAATAAAATAAAAACACGGCACACCTACCATATGACAAGCGGAAACACAGGGAAGACCTAGAGTGAGTTGAATGGGTTGCCGACGTATTATCAAAGCCCTCTGCCCCATCTAGGGGACATGGAACCCTCAGTCTAGACCTCATTATAAAATACACGTGGGTTCAAGTCCCACGTTGACCTTAATTTTTTCCACACTCCTCTTTTAACAAATATCGTTGACTAGCTTTTGCCTGCGACTCCGTCCGCGTGAAATTAGCAATGAAAAGTAGCCCATGTCCATTATCTGGCTCTAGACTATCTGTGTACCAAATTTCTTTTAAACCAGTAGTTTTCGCGTGAAAGCGAGACAGACAGAGTTACTTTGGCAATTATAATATAAGTTAGGATTAGGATTCTGTTATCAAAACATTTACTGCGACATCGCAGTAGCTTGATGCGTGGAAGAAGTAATGTAATAAAGGAAGAAATATATTCCATAAACGAGCTTCAATCGGAATCATGGAAATAATTTAAGGTTTAAAAGCATGAATAAATGATTTTGTCATTCCCTGATATTGTATTTATTCATTTGGTTAACGTGAATTCTTGAATTAACTTTACCGCATCGAATAACAGTACGGAAATGGTTCGTTGGAATATTTTGAGGTTACATTTTCCATGCGTTTGTTGATTATATATTGGAATTAACAACAATAAATAATTTAATTATCGTCACCTCACTCTGTTTTACGGGGACCAATAATAACATAACGCGGGTTTAAAGTTTCTTTATTGCAATTTTAAGGTTTTATACTACCTTTAAAATATATTATAGGTACTAGTATATTTTTATTGTAAGCTCAATAAAAATATTCTTCCTATAACTCAAATTTGTCTCGATTTATATACTTACAAAACTTTTCAAAGTTTCGTAAGAGACGAGTAATAATTTTCCGTGTTTCATAAACCGAAGTCAAACAAGGGCGAATCAAGGAAGTTTTAAAAAGAAAGAAAGAAAAAAAACTTTGCTAAACGTCCATTATGCTGAAGAATTAATAATTCCTGCCACTAATTCGCTCTTTGACCTGTTCTCAGAAATGACTTGTGGATAGTATCCGTCATTTTTTTACGTCAAAATGACGCTACAAATGCTGATAAATGACGACAATTAATGATCTTTTTATCTTGACTTTTTCTTTGTACAGGTATTTTAGATGAACAGGTCTTAGTAGACACTAATATTTTAGGTAAGTATATAGTAATTTCTGATGCCGAGTTATTACACATTGGAATGAAGCAATTAAGTACCTATACCTAATGGATTTAACTCGCGTATATTATATCAATTGCTGCCGTTTCGGAAAGTTAACAATTTACATATTTAATTCTTAATAAGCCTGATTATAATTGTTTTATTCCGATATAATAATATTACGTAGGTACAAAACATTTTGTTCTTTAATTAATTTCTATGTGACTTTGACAAAAACGCGAGAAAGATTTTATACTTTTCTTTTTTCATATAAAAGTGTTTTTTTTTCTTACTTATTGTGTTAGAAAAATCTTATATCTAATAAAAAAACAATCTTTTACTCCAAACGTCTCACAGATTTACACTATAAAATATACACTCGTAAAAATCTAAATAACGCTTTGTGTAATATTTTGTAAGAGCAATTTGGGGTGAAAATTTATTGCACCCGCAGATAAACAACCCGTTTCATTAACTCTTATCTTGACAAACAAAAGAACTCTAGTGACAGTACTATTTTGTAACTTCTTGTTTAATTGGAATGAAACAACTGTAGACAGATTTAACTCGCGAATTTTATTTTATTGGATGACGTTTCGGAAGACTGCTGTCAGCTCAGTCGTGCTACGATTAGGGAAACTGTAAAGGTTGGCTGACGCAACAGAATAAAACACGCGAGTTAAATCTGTCTAAAGTTGTTTCATTTCAATGTGATTCTTTACAGAATCCATAATCGTAGCCCGACTGAGAGCGTCTGATAGTCTATCAATTTCAACTTTTATAACACACTAGCTTCTGCCAGCGACTTCGTCCGCGTGGAATACTTATTTTCCCCGTTTTTTACACATTTTCAACTGTTTCTTCGCTCTTATTGGTTGCAGATATTATACAGTCTAAAGCCTTCCTCGAGAAATGGTCTATCCAACAAAAAAATATTTTTTCAATTGGTACCAGTTGTTCCTGAAATTAGCGCGTTCAAACAAACAAACTCTTCAGCTTTATAATATTAGTATAGATTTTTATTAAGTACCTCTTCATAGAGTGAAGGTCTCTATTTTTCTCCACAAAGATCTGTCAGTCTGTTTATCTATCCATTTATTTCATGTTGTTTTTAAAATGTCATCGAGCCTTATCTCCGCTGGTCTGTCTCTTGTTCTCTTGCTTAGAAAACAATACACGGTTTGGATTTCGTTAATAAAAATTATGTAAGCCGTAGGCGGTTTTTTGACATCGCCTTCGAAATGTTATGGAAAAACATGACTGGCATTTTTCATTAGGAACTTTGCTGTAACTTTTTTTAAAAAGGAAGTATTTTTTCCCCTATTTTTTTTTTGTAATATAAAAAAATACTCAACTGCCCTTAATTGGTTTTACCATGTTTTACTAATTGGGCGGTCGTCTAATATAAATAGTTGCCTTTAGACAATTCACCAAAATAGGGTAAGCGCACCTCAGAGCGCTCCCCATTCGTCCGGTGGAGCAGTAACGGCCCCAGGGCCAACTGTAAACAGATCACTTTCGAAAAAAAGAAAATCACCAAAATAGACCACATTTCCGCTTTATATATTGGCAATAAGGAACGTAATAATTTATTTGTTACTGATTTATTTTTGTTTTATTAAAATAAACCTCATTACTTATACAGGTTCTCTACATTTATATTTATGTAGGTACGAGGATGACAAAAACATTGCAATGCATTATTGCATTTTATGTTTAAGTGTGTAAAGTTTTGGTTTAAAACCCATCCAAACATTAAAATTAGAAAACACTTGTCATGTGCTAAAATTTAATGTACGTACCTATGAAAAGATACTAAGGAGTTATAATAAAAAATAATAATATAAAAAATATTTTTTTTAAAACACGATAAAATCGTATGTACAGAAACAGTATGTACAATTGTACATTATTATTGTAACGTACTTAACTAAAATTAATTATGAAGCAAAATATATTAATTTAAGCAATTTGTAAAGAGTCTTCAATTCTGTTAAATTTATTTCACGGTTCCATTACATTTATTACTTGCCTATTATATAATAATTATTTTGTTACCAACTTGGACAATTTTGTTATAATTTAAATATCCGCTTTTCGCAGAAACAACCATATTACAGGCATTCATAATATTAATGAAATATTCAAATACATGCCGTGTTTACTTGTTCTTATTTATTTAATAGACTGAAATACTGCCTACGCTGTTTTTAACAAGTACCTATAGAAATGAATTGTCTTTAAGTTTTGTGCATTAAATTATAATGAAATAAATAGACAGCTCAATCGTGCTACGATTAAAGAATTTGTAAAGGTTTCGAAACGTCAGCCAATAAGAATTTTCAAAATCGGACTGCTCTGTAAAAAGTTACGCGTGGTCATACGATACAATCGGTGAGTGAAAAATCAATCGCCTATTTTCCTACCCTTAAGGTTGGATTTTTTTTCCAAATTTTTGTGTATACCCTGTCCAATAAAAAAAATAATTATCAAAATCGAACCACTCTGTAAAAAGTTATGCGTGATCATGAAAAAAATTCGCGTCGACTTGAGAACTTCATCCGTTTTTTTCGTCGCTTCATAAAATAAAATACGCAAGTTAAATCCGTCTATAGTTCTTTCATTCCAATGTGTAATAACCGCGAAGGAAAAATTACAACTTTTAGTTCTATTTCTTCGTAAAATATTTCGGAGCGGTCGCCATTTTGTTCACCTGAACTTCTAAACGAAAGCCTGTACTTTGATACAAAGCTGATCGAGGGTCAGAGACTGTCACTCGCCATTCAAGTTTGACAGGCCTTGACTCGACCAAAACGTCTGTTCTTGATAAGTAATTACCTACCTCAATACACGTCCCTGTTTCATATAGGCTTTTGACGGATCTATTTTCACGGTTTCAATAGAGTTAAGAAGTTCACGTATGAACCCGAATCGATCTTCTGGTTCTATAGACGATATAAATAAAAAAAATATATCTTTGGAAAATTCACACATTGATCTAGTCCCAAACTAAGCTTGTACTATGTGTACTAGACAACGGATAAACATACGAGTAAGTACATAAATACATAAGACATCCAAGACTCAGGAAGAGATGCCAGTGCTCATCACATTGACATCTGCCCCTAGTAGGATTCGAATCCGCAACCTCCAGTTTCGTAGTCAGAGCCTCTGACCACTAGACCAACAGGCCGATATAAGTATGCTTGGTTTTGATCGAAATTTGTTAAATAAAAAAAGACGTCCACTGTTGTAGGTATCCCTCAAACTCCACAGGCGGTTCCGTGCCTCACCTCTAGCGGATTCCTGGGGTTAATATACAAAAACATTTATATATGAAGTAATTTTTTATATCTAGTCTATTTTGTGTAAAAAAATAATAACAAAGGCTTCTCTGTGTAAAGTATTATAGGATGTAAGACCACTCGAATCATAAACTTTCATAATTTTTTGCCAATCTAAAAGACTTAATCATTTCTGATACCTTCGCGGTTATTATACATTGGAATGAAACAACTTTTAACGGATTTATCTCGCGTATTTTATTTTATTGGCTGACAGCTCAGTCGTGTTACGATTATGGAATCTGTAGGCTCCAAAACGTCAGACAATAAAACAAAATAGGCGAGTTAAATTCGTTTAAAGTTGTTTCATTGCAATCAAAAAGACTTTTTGACCAAACAAACCCATTTTCGAGGGAAATCTAAGTATAGCAATAAAACCTGGATTCTTATATGATGATTCAGCGTCATCAATCCTGAGATTACGTAAACAAGCCCATTTTAACGCCATTCCCGAACACGCAACCCTTTCCTCTCTGGCCAAGGATGTTACGAATGTTATATTTGTGATGTTTAGAAATCTTGATTTATTTTGAGTTAAAATATTTCGAATATGCCTAGATCAAAAGGGAACTAACTCAAAAAAGTATTTTTTTAACGAAAGGCGAAAAACTTTTAGAAGTTTCAATAATGAAGCTAGAAGAGTTAGTAGTTAGTTAGCAGGTAGACCTTGCTAGTTTCTAACCTTTATAGTTTAGGCCCTACTTCATATGCCAGTCAGTAAATCAGCTTTTCTTATATATATAGGTATAGACCAATATAGGTAGATAATGAGAAAGTGTAACATCCCTAGTCTGAACTTAGCATTTACTCCTTACATTGTACTGTCCTCTTTTGTATCAAACGCCAGTCTTTTGTTCAGTACATTTATGGTTTGTAAGTTCGTCGCCGGCGGTGTTTTGTGGCAATTCTATTATGTGATGTGCTTATTAACGTTGCTTTGAATTTCGTGACAATGTTTGTGGTTAATGATGTTTCGCCTTCATAGTATTGTGTGGAAATGATTTATTTGAGAACGCAATAAAGGGATGTGGAGTTTAGCTTTTTTATGTGTTAAGTTTGTGCAAATGTCACATATAATAATGATGTGTTTGTTGACTTCAGACCTTAGTTTAGGTTAGATTATGTAACTAAGTATATACAAGGGCGTGCATTCCATATAGGCACAGTGTCACTAATGTAGCTGTAGTGCTTACTACCTACGCTTCGTCCACTGTACGCGCCTGAGTATATCTTAACTAATAATTTCTGATGCCTTCGCGTTTATTAAACATTGGAATGAGACAACTATTAACGGATTTAACCCGCGTATTTTTATTTTGTAAGCTGACGTTTAGGATTCTTTATAGTTTCCATAATCGTAACACGACTGAGCTGACAATAGTCTAATGCTTAACTTAGCAATAAAATAAAAATACGCGAGTTAAATCCGTTAGTTGTTTAATTGCATTAAATCCTTTCTAACTAATATTATAAAAGCGAAAGTATCTGAGTCTGTTTTGCTTTCAAGCTAAAACTACTAAACAGAATCAAATAAAATTTGGTTCACAGATAGTCTAGAGTCTGAGAAAGGACATAGGCTACTTTTGATTGCTAATTCCACGTGGACGAAGTCGCGGGCAAGAGTTAGTACGAAATAAAAAAAAACTTATGGAATAATTTATACCTATTACAATGTATTAAAAGGTGTAGGTACCTATAGTACATTTAAACTTTGAACGTGAGTACATTTTCGTACATTTACCTATCCATTTCTTGTAATATTTCACTGTACAAATACCTTCTATTTGTATTTAATTAGCTAATAACCATACCTTATAATTCCGTAACTATAGCAACCATAATATAATTTTCTTTGATATGAATAATTTCGTAAAATTCTATCATTTAATAATTGTACCTAAGATTTTATTATTTTCGTTCTGTCTCAAGAGAAGCTTCAAACAGATTTGTTATAAAAATAAGATTGTGTTGAAAAAGTAATAAAAACATTCAATATCATTTAAGCCAGTAAAAGCCATTTTTTCTGAAAATCCAAGATTTCTCTATTTCCTAGTTTGAATAAGTTTCTTTGACAGAAAACTAGACTGAAAGTTAAAATTGAAATAAAATCTACAAGTTAAATTGAAAAGTATTGATTTATCGCAAAGTGATACTTGTGTGACGCAAAAAATGAAAAAAGTTATAAAGTTAAGAATTATTTTTGAAGCGTTTGCGGCTATTATACATTGAAATTAAACAACTATATACGGACTTAACTCGCGTATTTTATTTCATGGGCTGACATTTCGGAGCCTTTACAGATTCCATAATCGTAGCACGACTAAGCTGATAGTAGTTTTAAGCAAAAGTTATTAATACCATTGGTATTAAATTGTCATTGTTAAGTTATTTCATTCCAAAGTAAAGAATAAACTGTTGCAAAGAAATTTCAAAATCATTAAATTTTTATCCAAATAAAATTTTCTAATTAGCGTCCAAATTAATGAGATCTAAAAATAATTGTGTTTAGAAGATAAGTCTTCTTTATAGATACGTCTTACGTTGGATTTATCTGAAAACAAAAATAAACAGTACCAGAACAAAATCGATAGAGTCGCTAGCAAACTTCGGAAGCTTTTTATTTGATTGGCTTTTACTTGTTGTAAAAAAGCTCTCAAGACGAACAAGTATGGAGCAATGTTTACAAACCAGATGAGAGCTTGCACGCGAGCTTTTGTTACCAGTCTGCGTCGTACCTTAGCAACTCGATTTATTTCTAAATAAAATGAGGTAGTCGTTTCTAAGGTCTAAAAGCTTAATAAAACAAGTAGATGTGCGGCGTGCAAAAGCTTAATGTTTGACAATAATAAATTGAGTATTAATAATATTAGTTGATATGGTAGAATCTAGATTGGTTCATTTTTATGTTGGCAAGTGGATGCTAGACGACCTCTTTTGTTATTTATTGTTACTTTTTATATGGTTATTTTTATACGTTTTAAATATTGTCACTTGTGATAATATATGCTTATAGTCTTTTATACTAATATAATAAAGAGGAAAGGTTTGTTTGGATTGAATAGGCTCCAAAACAATTGGAACGATTTGTGTAATTCTTTTACTGTTGGGAAGCTACACTATTCCCGAGTGACATAGGCTATAAAAAAAGGATCCGAGCGAAGCCGAGTCGGGCCGCTAGTATTTTAAATTTTTAACTTTTTATATCGTTCTATTTTTATATGTTTTAAATATTACTTACGCGTTAGACTATTGTCAGCTCAATCGCGCTACGATTATGGAAACTGTAAAGGTTCCGAAACGTAAGCAAATAAAATAAATCCGTTCATAGTTATTTCATTCCAATGTGTAATAACCGCGAAGGCATCAGAAATTATTCGATTTAAATATTGACACTTTTGATATATTTATGTCGCCTTTTATATAGCTTTTGTCGTGTTACGCTTATAAGCTTAACATTAAATTTCCATTAACAAGAATTACGTGTTTTCATAATTCGCCGGCACATAAAAGCTCGCTTCTATCGTTAATACTATAAATTATTAATCAAAATTCTATATTAATCAAGCTTGTACTATGGGTACTATACAACGGATAAAAAACATAAACATTATTATAATAAGACATTCAAGACTGCTGAAGATGCTCGTAATCATCATACTAATATCTGCATCTAGCAGGATTCGAACCCGCAACCATCAGTTTTGCAATCAGGGGTTCTGATAAGATAAATATACTACATAAACTTAAATAATTTGTGATACTTTTGCAGTTATTACACATTGGAATCTGTAATGGATTTAACTCCACTAATGTCTTAGTCTATTGGCAGCTCAGCTACGAACATGGGAACTGTAAAGCTTTCAAAACGTCAGCATATACAATAAAAATCAAATCATTTTAATCTAATACTTAAACTCAAACCATTTTCAATTAAAACTTAGTTTTAATCCAAAGACGAATCTAACACATTTTACTTGTCACTTTGACAGCGTGACTCGGTACGTGACAAAGTGACATCCCTTACCTTAGTACAGTTCACAGACAATCGCCGGCGCCGACAGCGCCTGATTAAGACCAGTACAGTCGGCGTCGTGATTAATGGAACCAGGGCCGTGTTAATTAGATCCTCACTCGTCACTGATTTGGGTGACTGTACATTGTAATAAAACGTTTTGGTTCGTATTAAGATTTTATGTTGAAAAGGCTCGTGTCGATTTTAAGGCTGTGGTAAAAAGTGCGAGTCGCACTCAAGAATAAAGGGTTCTGTGCTTATCTATAAAATTAAAAATATTTCGAATGAAACAACTATTAACGGATTTAACTCGCATATTTTTATTTTATTTTATTTGTTGAGGAAAAAATGATGAAATGATGGTCTTTCCGAAGCGCTAGTAACGCCCCCTATTAGGTTTTAATTGTAATGTATAAAAGTAATTTTTTTTTGCGTAAAATGTAACATTAGTATTTCATAATTCAGAATAGGGTAGTTTTTCAAAATTTGTAATTTAAATATAACGTAGTTTGCATAACTGTATAAATCACTTTAGCGTTAGACTATTGTCAGCTCAGTCGTGCTACGATTATGGAAACTGTAAAGAATCCGAAACGTCAGCAAATAAAATAAAATAAAAATACGCGAGTTAAATCCGTTAATATTTGTTTCATTCCAATGTGTAATAACCGCGAAGGCATCAGAAATTATTAAAAATATTTCGTTTTTTTTATGGGTCTGAAAAATACACTTATATATTTATTCTATTTTTTAATATTTTTTGTTATAGCTGCAACACATATTATATACATAAATTTTCAGCTGGCTAACTATCACGGTTCATAAGATATAGCTTAGTGACAGACGGACAAATGGACAGCGAACTCAAAACAAGGAATTGTCGTTAAAAGATTTTTGTTTTAACGTTAATCCCATTCTTACTTGTAGAAGCATAATATATCCTACTAGCTTCTGCCCGCGACTTCGTCCGCGTGGAACTCCTCCTTTTTTGCAGTCGGTTAAAAAGTAGCCTATGTCCTTTCTCAGGCTCCAGACTTTCTTTGTACCAAATTTCATTTAAATCGGTCCAGTAGTTTGTGCGTGAAAGCATAACAGACAGACAGACAGACAGAGTTACTTTCGCATTTATAATATTAGTAGGGATGTTATTATTGTAAAATTTACTTAAACTTTAAAGCAAAAATATGATATTGAACCTACTTTTCCTTTAAGTAAACAAATGCTAGTGTCAAAGATTGGTACCATCTACAAACACCACCCAAAAACTAAAATCCAGAACACATTGAAATGAAACAACTATTAACGGATTTAACTCGCGTATTTTTATTTTATTTTATTAGCTGACGTTTCGGATTTTGCATAACTGTATAAATCACTTTAGCGTTAGACTATTATCAGCTCAGTCGTGCTACGATTATGGAAACTGTAAAGAATCCGAAACGTCAGCTAATAAAATAAAAATACGCTAGTTAAATCCGTTAGTAGTTGTTTCATTCCAATCCTTACTAATATTATAAATGCGAAAGTAACTCTGTCTGTCTGTCTGTCTGTCTGTCTGTCTGTTACGCTTTCACGCTAAAACTACTGGACCGATTAAAATGAAATTTGGTGCAAAGAAAGTCTGGAACCTGAGAAGGAACATAGGCTACTTTTTAACCGACTACAAAAAAAGAGGAGCTCCACGCGGACGAAGTCGCCGGCAGAAGCTAGTGTATAATAACCGCGAAGGCAGAAATTATCCAGAACACAGCTTAATTATTGAAAAGTTTCCCAAAAGCTACTAATACAAGCATCAATGTAACAGAGCATACTCTATGCAGCATTAAAATATGCTCAAAGCTCTCATTCTGACAAGTTTCGCTTTAAGCGAGCTTTTGGGTCACAAAGCTCGCTGCAGGCAGAACCGACGCAGTGAGTGTTTTCATCACTGACTATGTCTTTGTTACCGAAATATGATATTACTTCGAAAGCCTTCCTTCCATTATTTATCTGTAACCTTTGTTAGGGTATTTCGCTGGCCATATCTAAGCCGAAAGATCACGATTGTCCGAATGAAAAGAGTTAATAAAAATATGCTATGGCTAGCTGACCCAGCGAACTTCATAACGCGTTTATTTTATTTTTTACTAGCTTCTGCCCGAGACTTCGTCCTCGTGGAACTCCTCCTTTTTTGCAATCGGTTAAATAGTAGCCTATGTCTCTTTTCAGGCTCCAGGCTTTCTTTGTACCAAATTTCATTTAAATCGGTCCAGTAGTTTTAGCGTGAAAGCGTAACAGACAGACAGACAGACAGAGTTACTTTCGCATTTAATTTTATAATATTAGTAAGGATAAATAGGTGTTGATGGTAGAAGGGTAAAAATGTATGGTTGTGTTTATGACGAATAATGAAAAAATAAAATAAAAAATTTGGAGTTGCCACCATCCTAAAAATTTAGGGGTGTGAAAAACAGATAAGATTCTCAAACCTACCCGATATGCACACAAAATTTTTTTTAAACATCGGCTGTTTCTGAGGAGTTTGGTAATATCACCGCGACATGAGAATTTTACATATAACATTTTCGATACCTTCACGGTTATTATACATTGCAATGAAACAATTGTAACGGATTTGACTCGCGTATTTTATTTTAATAAGGTCGTTTGTGTAACAGAGAATCGTTTTAGCGTTAGACTATCGTCACTTCAGTTAGCTTCGAATGTGACAATATAATTATTATGTTTCAATATATCAGCAAATAAAATAAAACTATTGGAATGAAACAACTATGATCGGATTTAACTCGCGTATTTTATTTGCTGACGTTTCGGATTCTTTACAGTTTCCTTAATCGTAGCATGATTGAGCTCACAATAGACGCTAAAGCTTTAGCGCGATAAAACCGTTCATAGTTGTTCCATTCCAATGTGTAATAACCGCGAAGTCATCACAAATTAAAATATAACTAATTTGATGTTTCATTCCAATTTTCAATCTTAATTTCGTTTCTAGTGAATAAGGTTCACTTTCGATTAGCAACCTACACTATACACTTAACAGAAAGAAAACAACAATAGGCTGGAAAAGAGAAATCGTGTGTGAGTTAAGAATGTTACACAGTTTCCTTGAAAAACCGCCGATTCACCTATTTGTGCCCGTAAAGGGAATTACCGACTATTAGACGAAGTTAACGGTTCACTTTTGTATTGGAATCGCAATAAAACAGTCGTTTGTTATTTAATAGCGATCATTTGTCTTCCTTACTGGTAGTGGATTAGTATCATCGATAGATCGGATGGAGTGAAAATTTGTTTGTTTGATGGATTTTTGAAGACAGTTTTTAGGTCGTGACCCGGTTAGATTTGGATGTAAAAGACTAGTGACTAGCCTGTGACTTCGTCTGCATACGATAGGCACGTAAGGGTGCAAAGGTGGAGTTTGGATTTTGTTAAGAGGGCGTAAACATACTAGAAATATATCTTGGGTAATTTACGACACTCACAAGGTAATCAAAAACTACAGGGATTTTTAGTGCCCATACCTCGCTAAGCCCTTGAATGGGGTGAATGTTCAAAAATCCTTTATTAGTACTCCCCTACGTTATTGAAGGAACTCTTGTCTAACATTTCAAGTTTTCAACCCATATAGATTAGGCCCTACGTTGATATATCAGTTACTATGTCAGCTTCTATTTTTATATTATTTAGATGAAACAACTTCAAAATGAATGAAATTCTATTTAGGTATACACGTGTGAAGGAAATCTACCTACACTAGTCTTTTCATTTTATAAAAAGAAAACGAGATTATTTTAGTTAAAAATAAAAACGTTATACAAAATTAAATAACAAATGAATTTGCTGTCACTACTACAATTTAAAACTCTTTTCAACATCAAAATTTTAAATTAGAAGTCACTGATTGATGATGACGTAAAATATTAGTTCAATCCAATTTGGATCGTTAACTTACCTAATAACGGCATCAAAACTAAAATTAAGTTAATTATCTAAGATATAAGTAACTTAATTAAGCTAAGCGTGCGACGTTATCTTACGTAGGCTTTCAAATTATCTCTGCAAATTAACTTTAATTAAAACGGTGATTAAACAACACTGCAGAAGTTAGGTTAGGGTAAATTTTATGATGTAATATGAAGTTTGTTTAATACTAGAAAACTATTATCCCCTTAGGGGTTGAATTTTCAAAAATGCACTCCTAACAGGTGCATTCATTGAGGGGTGCATATGTATGGCTTTAGGGTAGGCACTCCATACATTTATGACACATTTGGGTCAAGGGATAAAGGGGTAATACGGGGTAAAACTGTGCAATTTCAAGCTTCTAACCTTTATAGTTTAGGCCCTACGTTGATATTTAGTCAATCAATCAGCTTGTCCGTTTATACATAGGTAGCTACTTATTTGTCTTCTAGATTTATTTTAATAATGATTACTCAAGAGACAAACAACACTGCAGAGCGAGTTTTTTGGCACATTACCGTATTGTTTTCAATAAAGGCATGTCAGGACTGAATTAAAAAAAAAATACTAAGGTCATTCTTATAATAGGTACATTGTTTTACAGTAAAGTTATTACTTTTATAGAACACTACGACGGCCATCTTAATGACGTCATAACTGGAGTGGTTCTTTTTTCTCAAAACATAATTATCGATATAGAAAATATTTTAGTAACGGATTCGGCAGTATGAACAAAACCCATTTGTTTGATTTTTTTTTTTGCTTTATTATAGAAGAAATACATTTAAATTTTGAAATTTACTAGTCACCCCATTCCACGGTACTAACATGCTTACCGGCAGACATTGCTGAGAACCATTGCCGTGAAAATGTTTCTATGTTACTTATTTGTAAAATGTTTACCAACCAAAATAGCAAGTCATTACCCATAAGGGTGTGTATACATAAATAACCATGGCGTCGCCCAGAAACCTTCTTAATCCGGTAAAGACATCTCAAATTGTGTTAGGAGTAAGACGAATTTTGTATTCATGTAAAATATGGTTACACTCCGGAGTAAGGCCTCTATATTGGCGGAAGCGGTTTAAACGTCGAAGTACGCAAAATTAAAAAAAAATCTTGTATTTAATGAAGATGTTACTATGTCAATAACAATTATATCTCTTGTTAAAATTATTGGCTACTTAAATAAACATAAAACCACTACTCACTTGAAAGCTGTATATTAAAATACTAAGAGCCTGTTTATTAAACGGTTTACAAGTAAAACGGCGTATGGAAGCATCCTGCATTGCCCTTTACGCTTTTTGTGAAACGCACTAAATTTGAAAGTGATCACAAATCGCATTTATAACTTTCGCATAATATAACATTTAGATATTATTTTAATTAAGTACCTAAATTGAATGGAGAGATGGAAATAAAGACCATCAAGGACATACTTAATATGGAAGTGTTACTTTTATTGTATTAAAGGCAACCAATTAGGGTCGCTTTAAAATCAAATGTGTAACATAATCAAAGACATAATATTTAATTTCTGATGCCTTCACGTCCATTACATATTGGAGTGAAACAATTTTAACGGATTTCATTTGCTTATTTTGTTTTAACATAATATTTGTAGCACGACTCAGCCGACGATAGCTGCTGTTTCATTTTTTTTAAAAGCTTTTATTTAACTTGCGATGTATGTACGTATGTATGTATGTATGTATGTATGTATGGATGTTTGTTCGGGTGGAATCTTGCTAAGTTTAAATTTTCAAACATTGTAATTTAATTTAATATAGGTACCTAAGCCTTGCGACAAGGTTTTATGAACATTTATTATAAATTGTGTATAATGAGGTTCTGAGTTTATAGTCAAAAATTATAAAGCAAAATTTTATAATCTATTTTTTAGAGCATTTTAATAAAAGCTTTTTTTTTTAAATATTTTTTAATCATCAAAAGCATAATATCATATTTTTTACAGTCAGTAGGTATTTGCTAAATAAGAACCCGCTTACACAAGCACCGTATCATTTTAATATGGACGAAATGGCAAAGAGAAGTAAAATTGAGACAGATTTCAAGAAGCAAAATCATTTAAGACGGGACTCTGCAGGAAATCCTTCATACATTGAAGATCTCACAAAAGTATAATTGAATTTTGAAGGGTCGTACCTTTCACGTGAATAGTGAGTAATTTTGCTTCCTTAGTGTGTTTGCATTCGTTCAATTAGGACGTTTTAAGACTTCAAAGGACTGTTCGTTATATTTGAACGTATATATCATAACTACATTTTTTTTTAAGTATGCCTATTTTAATAGGTCCCTTTTCCAGTGTTATGATACTGTTTATTGCCAATTTTTAATGAGTATGTTCCTTTTTTTAGTATTATGATTTTGTTTTCACGAAGTTACTAACTTATGCATTATTTTGTTTCAGGTAATTGACCCATCAGGTGCTGATTTTTACAATAATTAACACATTTTTTTCTTCAAGGGTAAGATAGAAATTTGGATAAATTACATTTCGGGATAATAACAAACTTTTTCTATCACTAATTAGCATATTTCAGGTATTTCATATTCTAAAAGAAGAGTATTAATTTTAACAATTACTTACCTAAGTATTTTGCATAATGTAAATTTCGTCAATGTTAGTTTATCGTCATCTTAGTCTGTTACGAATATATTATGGAATATAAAATTAAGTTAGGCTTAATAATTTCTGATGCCTTCGCGGTTATTACACATTGGAATGAAACAACTATTAACGGATTTAACTCGCGTATTTTTATTTTATTTTATTTGCTGACTTTTCGGATTCTTTACAGTTTCCATAATCGTAGCACGACTGAGCTGACAATAGTCTAACGCTAAAGTGAAATAAAATAAAATAAAAATACGCGAGTTAAATCCGTCAATAGTTGTTTCATTCCAATTAAGTTAGGCGTTCTCAATTCGTTAGGTACCTACATTTCTTTTATTGCAACGTCTGCGACCGTAAACTCTTCCTTCAAAATAGTAACATTTATACCTGTTTCTTTTATTCCAATGTCTAAGACTGTCAATTCTCTCTTCAAAATAGTAACATCTTTTTTTATAAAACTACCCTTTCCGTCGAAAGAAGGCGTAAAGTTCCTAAATCTCGCCAATTCTTTCCCTAATTTCATAATCCGCATCGTATTTCTTTCCTACGAGCCACTTTAACGGCAACACCCGGGTAAGAATGAAGATATGAGAAAATGGCAGGCAATAAATAAGCCCGAAGTACTTCTCCGTATAAGAAAACAGGCACGAAAATTACGAATTGTACTGCATTTGGTGTTTCAAAAGATATTTACTAACGCTTCTCGAATATAAAGCGGCGTTAAACGGTAATTATAAAGTCGTAATCTACTTTAAATTTGAATAAGTTAACTCGTAACAATTATAGGTGTTTGTTTTACGATTGTGTAACGTTATGTAGGCGTGTGCGAGGTAGGTTTATATCATTATTTTACTTGATTCTATATTTGTGGAGATAATAATATGTCAACGCAAGGCCTAAACTATAAGGGTTAGGAACTTATTTTTTTTAAAACCCTCGGATCTACCTGCATTTCAGTAACTCAATTAAATTTTTCTCTCGAACGCAGTAGCCAATGATAGATTGAAATGAAACAACTAGGTATAACGGATTTAATAATTTCTGATGCCTTCGCGGTTATTACACACACTCAGTCGTGCTACGATCATGGAAACTGTAAAGAATCCGAAACGTCAGCAAATAAAATAAAATAAAAATACGCGAGTTAAATCCGTTAATAGTTGTTTCATTCCAATGTATAACGGATTTAATTCGCCTATTTTATTTTAGGAACCCCTGTGCATAATTTCGGGTTTCTAATTTATAGTTAAGACTCTGCGTTATTATTCTTCTTTTATATTTATATATAGATTTACGATAGTAAGTATATTAATAAATGTGTTATGTTATAAATGTGTTGACATACAGAACCCTGCCTTTCATCACACTTATGGTATATCGCAGTATCATGACAAGAGTCACAAAAACTGGAAAAAATAACACTGTTAAGATGTTATTATCTATTTTTGCCACAGAAAATATATTTTTTGCCCCTTGAAGATGTTTATGTAACTGTTTATTATTTCCCCCTTTCTTGCCGAGTTCTGTTTTGAGTGGACGTATTTCGTTCGGAGTGTTCTTTTTTAGTACATTTACCCTATTTGGGCGTATAATATTACTAGCTTCTACGCGACCTAGTATACAGTACCTACCTATTAGTATTTGAGTAACTTACTTTATACCTACTTCTGTAGTAATCATTTACCTATGTTATGTAAACTCTTTATTGCACAATAACAAAACTAATACAGAAACGAGACAACAATAAATGGATAAAGGTGAACTTATCCCTTTAAGAGTTTAAGGGATCTCTTCCAGTTAACCTTTGGGCGATTAAGAGATTATGAAAAACTAGCGGCCCCGGCAGACGTCGTCCTGCCCGTCCGATTGTTTCGTCAAAGATCTGTCAAAGTCTTCTAACTGTCACTTCTTCATAAGGCTTCATATTTTCCCCGTTTTTTACACATTTTCCATTGTTTCTTCGCTCCTATTGGTCGCAGCGTGATGTTATATAGCCTAAAGCCTTCCTCGATAAATGGTCTATCCAACAAAAAAATATTTTTTGAATTGGAACCAGTAGTTCCTGAGATTAGCGCGTTCAAACAAACAAACAAACAAACAAACAAACTCTTTAGCTTTATAATATTACTATAGATATATCGTAGGTAAGACAAAAATATGTGTACAACTTAAAAGGTAAAGAAAGTAATTGAATAATTTGTAATAATTTATTTTGGGGGGGAAATTAAGAAGGATTTTGGAACTGCGCTATTTAAGGCTTAACCTCAGTTTGACGAAGCACTAATTCTTAACTGAAATCGCGGAATGAATATTAAAGACTAGCTTCTGCTAGCGACTTCGTCCGCGTGGAATAGTTATTTTTCCTGTTTATTACACTTTTTCAACTGTTTCTTCTCTTCTATTGGTCGCAGCGTGATGTTATAAAGCCTAAAGCCTTCCTCGATAAATGGTCTATCTAACAAAAAAAGATTTTTCAATTCGAACCAGCAGTTCCTGAGATTAGCGAGTTCAAACAAACACACAAACAAACTCTTCAGCTTTATAATATTAGTATAGATTAAAACACTTTTCCAAGTTCCAAGCAACGCGTACAGATATGTGACAGTGGAAAAGGGAAAGCAAATATCACAATAATATTGTAGGATAGAACGTGTCTGTAGTACTATTTCCTTTTGCACCCGTTTCAAAGCTTTGTTATTTAGTTTGGAAATAATGTTCCGTTATGTTATTTGCTTTGTTTTATTGGGATAGGTTTTGGATGTTAATTGGTTCTGTTAATGATTTACTTTGTTTACGGTTTCACGCTACCATTGATGAATTAGGATGCTGAGTTCTGAGAAGTGTTAATGAAATAAAATAAAATTTGATTTAGAGGAAGGACTTAAGATAAATAGGTACTACGATGTTCCTATCAATATATATTTGATCGATGTCCTATGTTTTATTATCATTAATTTAGTCACTAACTCACTTGTGATGTCTATAGTGTAATTGGATAAAAGCTGTGCCTCGCGTTAAGGTATAGGCGTGGGTTCAAGTCCCACTGGTAGTATATATTTTTCGCCCTTGTCTTGTTTCAAATAGGTATCTATACTAATATTATAAAGCTGAAGAGTTTGTTTGTTTGTTTGAACGCGCTAATCTCAGGAACTACTGGTTCGAATTCAAAAATTCTTTTTTTTTTGGATAGACCATTCATCGAGGAAGGCTTTAGGCTATATAACATTACGCTGCGTCCAATAGGAGCGAAGAAACAGTGGGAAATGTGCAAAAAACGGGGAAAATATGAAACCTTATGAAGAATTACTACCTATTCCACGGGGACGAAGTCGCGGGCACAGCTAGTCATTGATAAAGGATATTTTTTATATCCAGGAAATCACCATCTAATTTAAATGTAAATGGGGTAAAAGTTTATATAAAAAATCAATTACTTACCGCTGAACCGATTTAAATCAAGATCAATATTTCGAATAACGGGATAGGATAGAGGAGGATTAATTTTATTTGCTGATGTTTCTAAAACTATGGTTCTTAACTTTTATAGGTCAGTTACCGTTCTAACCTAAGGGTCACTGATTTCATTTCACCTCCCAAAGACGAACTTGCGCGCTAGTCGGCGCTACGATCTTTTCAGACTTGTCACTTTGAAATTCGGCGTTCGAGACAACTAGGTACCAGCTGATTATTACCCCCGCGAAACACCAGTTTTACCTCTGCGAGGGTTATTAACCCCGGGTTAATAATCCATAGAGGATAAAAAAATGCATCACTTAAATCACTAGCGGCTAGTATATAAATATACCTAAATACTATATATGTACTATACCCAAAACCGAAACAGCCACTCTCGTAAAGATATTGTAAACGATACCGCGTTTTAAAATTCAAATCCCGCTTTAGAATAGAAACCGCACCAATTGTATGCGCGCCTAGAAACAATACGTAGGTATACGGGCGCAGAATATAGCCTACAAAACTTATATAACCTACTAGCGGTCCGCCCGGCTTCGCCCGGATTTCTCTTTTTTATCTATACTAATATTATAAAGCTGAAGAGTTTGTTTGTTTGTTTGTTTGTTTGTTTGTTTGTTTGTTTGTTTGAACGCGCTAATCTCAGGAACTACTGGTTCGAATTCAAAAATTCTTTTTTTATTGGATAGACCATTTATCGAGGAAGGCTATAGGCTATATAACATCACGCTGCGACCAATAGGAGCGAAGAAACAGTGAAAAATGTGTATAAAACGGGGAAAATATGAAGCCTTATGACATTTACAAAGTATGTAGTTATGCATAGCAACGGTTGCTAATGTCATTCCTGACATTAAATAAATACCCAAACTGTTACGTGTATGATTTCTTCAGTGGTAACGGAAGTGGGATTATTACGTAATACCCCGTGAATGGTGTAATCAGGACCATTTAATACTGTTCCTGGGTAAGCAGACCCCGTTTAACTTGCGAGGGGAAACTGGTGTTATTACGTAGAGAAATAGAAGTGTTTTTCGCGACCAAGAGCTGACATAAT
Source organism: Polylopha cassiicola (assembly GCA_038024825.1). NCBI lineage: Eukaryota > Metazoa > Arthropoda > Insecta > Lepidoptera > Tortricidae > Polylopha > Polylopha cassiicola. The sequence continues at coordinate 8,957,063 of CP149059.1, forward strand.
AAAATTATACAATATATAAAAAAACAGTGATAATAGAAGTGGTGGACTGGGACGAGACGGAGGTGAAAGCAAGCTCGCGCGAGCTCCTGTGAAAACGACCCTGAACATATCCTCAAGACCGAGTGAGCTTATAAGAAGTATACTTTGCGAGAGTTCGTGGATGCGGAACTGGATATACTGGACACTGGTAGCTCATTTTAGGAAATGAGGCAAACTGGGAAATATTTTATTACGTAAAACCACTATTATTGTATTTAATCGGTATAAGGTTTTATTTTGGATTGAATTGTAAAATTGTTTTGTTGTTTTGTAAGATCTTGATAATAAGTGTGGTAATTATTCCTTTAAATAAATAGCCACCTAAACCTCACGTGTATGATTTCTTCAAAACTTTGTCCGATTTAAATAAAAAAATGTTAAACTCAGTGGTAGCTGTATAAATTATGCAATTTCGAAAGTAAGGTACTTTTGTTAGCTTTATTTATTACGAATAAGGGAAGTTTTAGGCAGCGGCCGGCGAAGCGTCGGAACCGGTACTTTTAATAATATACTAATTAATTGAACTACCACCCAACAATACGCAAGGCGAGCGAGCGAAGCGAGCGTGCGGCAGCGGCAAATGAAGGTCTCCTTAGGTGCGACGACGAGCGAAGCGAGGAGGAGTGTTAGGTAGAACTGTGACCTTCCAGCACGCGAGCCAAGCGAGCGAAGCGAGTATGCTGGCGGCAGCGGCCGGCGAAGCGTCAGAACCGATACTTTTAATAAAAATATATGTACGACATAACATTAACAAACCAGGTTTTGTAGTATACTAATAATATACCAATTAATTGAACTGCGACCCAACAACGTGCAAGCCGAGCGAGCGAAGCGAGCGTGCCGCGGCAGCAGCAAATGAAGGTCTTCTTTAGGTGCGACGACGAGCGAAGCGAGGAGGAGTGTTAGGTAGAACTGTGACCTTCCAGCACGAGAGCCAAGCGAGCGAAGCGAGCATGCCGCGGCAGCGGCCGGCGAAGCGTCAGAACCGATACTTTTAATAATATACTAATTAATTGAACTACCACCCAACAATGCGCAAGGCGAGCGAGCGAAGCGAGCGTGCTGCGGCAGCGGCAAATGAAGGTCTCCCTTAGGTGCGACGACGAGCGAAGTGAGGAGGAGTGTTAGGTAGAACTGTGACCTTCCAGCACGCGAGCCAAGCGAGCGAAGCAAGCATGCCGCGGCAGCGGCCGGTGAAGCGTCAGGATCGGTACTTTTAATAAAAGTATATTTACGACATAACGTTAACAAACCCGGTTTTGTCAGTATATTGAACTGTGACCCCACAGGGCGAAAGCCGAGCGAGCGAAGCGAGCTTGCATCGGCAGCGGCCGGCGAAGCGCCATAACCAATTAGGATTAGGATGAATAATCAATACGGCAAGTGGGAAATACGTTAGGGAAATAAAACATTATGTGGAAAAAAAACGTCCATACGATGTTGGGAAAACGAAAATGAAGTTCGCCCCATAACTGGGTTAAATATTACGCGGATGACGTCGCGGGCACAGCTAGTATATAATATATAACCAATGTCACTCGGGAAGAGTAGCTTCCCAACAGTGAAAGATTTTTTCAAAGCGGTCCAGTCGTTTCGGAGCTTATTTAATCCAAACAAACAAAACTTTCCTCTTGAATCACACTATATTGTATTAAAAAAAACCGCATCAAAATCCGTTGCGTAGTTTTAAAGATTTAAGCGTACCTAGGGAAAGAAAAAGCGACTTTGTGTTACCTACATTGTTAGTAAGTTGCTAGCAAGGAACAAGATTTTTGTCTGTCATACAATTATAATATGATCAGATCTACCAACAAAAGCTGAAATATCACATGGAATGGGTTGCTGATGTTACTGCAGTCTGTGTCTAAGTTGTGTACAGTCGGACACCAATCCAACGTATAACAAAGAGCTCCCAGCTCCCTGCAATCGACACCGCTATGCAATCCGAGCGGCTGTCGTTGACACTTTTTTAATTTCCACACAATACCAAAAACACTGTTAAAGAATTCCGTGGAAATACTGGAATCCTTTTTGATCGATTGTTTTTTGTTTTTTGGAATTAGAATGCTATTGGAGACTTTTTTGGGTAAGTAAGCTTGAGATTAGCTGAATGAGTAGGTTGCGTCACAAGAATTAAAAAATGTTAGTAAGAAATAAAATATATTGTTGATAATAATATTTTTTTTGGAATAAGTGATATTGCTTAATACAAAGAACTTACGTAAATATACATGTTCGAGTTATCTAAAAAAAACTATCACTAGAATGGTAATAGAAGAGATTAGGTGTTAACAAGTAGGTCCAAAAATAGAATTCTTAAAACAAAACAAATTTAATTATTATAAAACAGTACGAATGCACGAACACGAAATAAACGAGGCGAAAACATTTAAAATAAACAATTTTTATTAAAACAACCAAATTTTATAATAACACTAATAGTTCAGCCAACATTTTATTATGCAAAAAACGAAAAAACAATGTTAACCAGCCATCTCACAGTGGACGAAAGCACAATTTTAAAAAGTAAAATTTGAATTTGGTACAAAAACATTTTTCGCCTGCGCTCCTCGTATTTGCATATTTTTTTTCTGTTAACCAACCGTAGTAGACTCGGGTACAAACGAAGTTAGTGAACGGCCACTATTTTCACGGCATAGTGGTTTATGTCATGAACCAATGGTATTTTAGGGTTCCGTACCTAAAGAGTAAAACGAAACCGTCTCTCCAGGTTTTACTAGCCTGGTGACAGACGAACGGATGGACAGGGGAGTCTCAATAACAGGCTGTTCTACCCTTTAGATACGGAACTCTAAAAAGGAACCACTTTGAAAAAGAAACTAAAGTGATTTACCAATACACTATGCAAACTATTGCACAGTGTCTAAATTATTTTAGTGTTAGACTATTGTCAGCTCAATCGTACCTACTACGATTATAGGAACTGTAAAATTTTCGAAACCTTTAATCCGTTAAAGTGTTTCATTCCAAAGTAATTTCGAACTACAAAATATAATGTTGGGTCAATGTATTTATTCTATTTCGTGATACGAATAAACTTCCACAAAATACGAGTTCATGCTACTTGAAATATAATCACGCTAAGAGTATTTACAACAATGAAAATTTTACAGTGGCAAGAAAAATAAAATTTTGAGAAATTTAGTTCACTATCTTATTTACATGTAAAAACGTTTATATATCACATATTTTGGTTTAGGACTCGGTAATAGTGTAGATTTCCAACAATGAAAGAATTTTTCAAATCGTCCAGTAGTTTTCGAGCTTATTCAATCCAAACCAACCTTTCCTCTTTATTACATTACTAGCTGTTCGCCCCGGCTTCGCACGGATCCCTATTTTTTTTTAAATATTCTATAGCCAATGTTACTCAGGGTGAACGTAGCTTCCAGTGAATGAATTTTTCAAATCGGTCCAGTAGGTACTTTTGGAGCTTATTCAATCCAAACAAACCTTTCCTTTTTATTACATCACTAGCTGTTCGCCCCGGCTTCGCACGGATCCCTATTTTTTTTTAAATATTCTATAGCCTATGTTACTCAGGGTGAACGTAGCTTCCCAACAGTGAAAGAATTTTTCAAATCGATCTATCAGTTTTGGAGCCTATTCAATCCAAAGAAACCTTTCCTCCTCATTAGTATAGATTCAAACTGTCAATGCTCAGTTATTTCTCCACTTATGCATTTGCTGCAATTTATATTTTACCTGCACATTGCAATCACAAACACCGGTTATGATTGATCGAACGAAATGTTCCGTTACAACTGTTTCGACGCATTTTTTACTTGTGACAGTTTTATGGCGCTCTTTTGTAACTCGACTGTTTCCTATTTTACCTGGAGATTTTGAATTTAAATTGGAGTTTGTTTTGTAAATGGAACGCTTTTATACCTACGGAGACATCCAGGTGTGTGCAGTGAGAAATATGAATGTATGGGTACAGGGTAGGCACTTCATATATCAATCTTATTAATAAAACTTGCGGCCCGCTCCGGCTTGGCCAGGACCCCTTTTTATACCCTATGTCACTCGGAATAGTGTAGCTTTCCAAAATTGAAAGAATTTTTCAAATCGGTCCTGTCGCTTAGGAGCCTATTCAATCCAAACAAACTTTTCCTCTTTATTATATTAGTATACCTAGATATAGATTATTGTTCCTGTTTAGAATGCAGTTGGAGTAGGCTCCTTACAAAGTGGTTCGATGATTTGATTAAGGCGTCGCTGAAATCTGTCGGTCATTGGAGCGACCGCCGACCAGCAGTGGAAGTCTTGCGGTTGATATGATGATGATGCACACTCTTAGAGGTGGTGTAATGTATTATTTTAAATAGACTAACTGATGTTAAAGTACTTCCAGAACTTCTGGGTCTAGAAGCATGAAACTTTGCAAAAATGTTTATGAAAATTTATTACCTAAGGACTACAGGGTGATGTTCATATAATGGAGTTAAAACGCAATGAAACTTAACGACAAAAGGTATTTAAGTGTTGGAATGAAACAACTATAACAGATTTAAATCGCTTATTTTATTTAATTTGCTGACATACCTACTTACGGAACTAAATATGGGAACTCTGAAGTTCTCAAAACGTCGGCAAATAAAGTGAAAAATGCAAGTAAAATCGTTTACTTAATTCCAATGTTTAATAACCGCGAAGGCATCAGAAATTATTACATTTAAGCGTTGTTAGTTTTATCTACAAAGAAGAAACAAATTGCTACCTGAACAAATTCGGTTGTCAAATTTTTATCGAATCAAAAACCAATCTTATAATGCTTTGGGATTATGAAAACTTTCACTGCGCTTCTGGCTTTTTCCGTAATAATATAATTGAGTTTGGAAATTATTCTACGGCCTCCTTGAAACGTTTTTGACGAATAAAAACGACTCCGGTTATAACCGGATATATACTGATCTGACGTTGACCAGAACCTTGAAAATGTGGTTCGGATTCTCAGGGAAGAAGGTACGAGATTCTGTAAAATGCAACGTAATGGCAGGAAGTCGAAGCTTTCGGAAGAGACTTTAGGGCTAATGAAGAAACGACGTGAAAACCCACCCGTCACTTCGTCAGAGAAACGGATTCTAAACCGAGAGATTAGTAAACGCGTACGACACGATCTTCGGTCCTTCAATACTCTTTCGATCGAAAGAGCGATCGAGCAAAACCGGGGAGCAAAAGTGTTTGTACAATCTCTTGGAAGAAGCCACCTGACGAAGTTGACCACAGAAATTGGAGAAGTCGTTGCTTCGAAGCCGGCAGTCCTAACCGAAGTGGAAAACTTCTATGGCCGGTTGTACGCTTCGCATGCATCTCGACCTGATCCCGGAAATGAGGATCCTAGAGCCACTTTAACACGCCACTACAGCGAAGACCTGCCAGAAGTCAGTATTGGCGAAATCGAGATCGCTCTTGGACAGCTCAAAAACGGAAAAGCCCCTGGAGAAGATGGCGTTACAACAGAGTTATTAAAAGCAGGAGGTAAACCTATACTTAGGGAGCTCCAAAAACTCTTTAACGCCGTCTTGTTTGAAGGGAGAACTCCAGAGATGTGGAGTAGAGGTGTGGTCGTCTTGTTCTTCAAAAAGGGAGATAAAACCCTGTTGAAGAACTATCGACCCATTTCCCTTCTAAGCCACGTCTATAAGCTGTTCTCAAGAGTAATCACGAACCGTCTTGCGCGAAGATTTGACGAATTCCAACCACCGGAGTAGGCTGGGTTTCGGAGCGGATACGGCACCATAGACCACATCCACACAGTGCGGCAGATTATACAGAAGACCGAAGAGTATAATCAGCCCCTGTGTTTAGCATTTGTGGACTATGAGAAGGCCTTTGACTCGATCGAGATCTGGTCTGTTCTGGAGTCCCTGCAACGATGCCAAGTCGATTGGCGATACATCCAAGTGATGAGATGTTTATACGAAGCCGCTACCATGTCCGTCCAAGTCCAGAATCAGCAAACAATGCCTATACCATTGCATCGCGGTGTGAGACAAGGGGACGTTATCTCCCCGAAATTGTTCACAAATGCAATGGAGGATATGTTCAAAACGCTGAACTGGCAAGGACGTGGCATCAAAGTAAATGGCGAGTACATCTCTCACTTGCGATTTGCTGATGATATCGTCATCGTGGCAGAAACGCTGCAGGACCTACAACAGATGCTGAATGATCTGGCTGACTCTTCTGTACGCATTGGCCTACGGATGAACTTGGACAAAACCAAGGTCATGTTCAATGAACATGTACTACCGGAACCAATTGCGGTACACGGCGCCGTTCTCGAAGTTGTTCAAAAATATGTCTACCTTGGACAGACATTACAGTTAGGTAGAAACAACTTCGAGGATGAGGTGGATAGAAGAATTCAGTTAGGTTGGGCAGCGTTTGGGAAGCTACGTCAAGTCTTCATATCGTCACTCCCACAGTGCCTGAAGACGAAAGTCTACAATCAGTGCGTCCTACCCGTCATGACATACGGAGCCGAAACGTGGACACTGACGGTACGGCTGGTTCACAAATTAAAAGTCGCTCAGCGGGCTATGGAAAGGGCTATGCTCGGCGTTTCTCTGCGGGATCGAATCAAAAATGAGGTGATTCGGCAGAGAACCAGAGTCATCGACATAGCCCACCGGATTAGCAAGCTAAAGTGGCAGTGGGCTGGCCATATTAGCCGAAGAACCGATAACCGTTGGAGTAAACGTGTTCTAGAGTGGAGACCGCGTCTCGGCAAGCGTAGTGTAGGACGTCCTCAGGCAAGGTGGAGTGACGATTTGCGTAAGATGGCTGGCAGGAGCTGGATGCGAGCAGCCGAAGATAGAGCAAAGTGGCGTGCAATTGGAGAGGCCTATGTCCAGCAGTGGACTGCGACGGGCTGATGATGATGATGATGATGATATACTGATCAAATTTTCCTTAAGAGCCTTCATTTGCGCTTTAAAAAAAATTACGTTTTCGTTTTAAATGCTTTTAATTTGTAGCAGGAGGAAGTATCTTTGCCTTGGCGAATGTAAGATTTCACTTATCTTGACACACTTATTTAATAATTTTGATAAATAAATAGAAGGAATGGAATTTAATATAGGTATAGAAAAGAAATAACAGTTTATCAAATAATTTTACGAATACTTAAAATAAAATGCATGTTGTTTTTAAATCCATATTATTATAATTTTTATTTAAACGTGATTATTGGTTATAATGAAACAACTGTAATTAGCCTTTAATTAATTCAAGATTAATCCATTCTCTATAGTTAATTAATATACTCGTAATGAATCCGTTATCATTACCTTCATAGTAGGTATATTATCTATACTAGTCTATACTAATATTATAAAGAGGAAAGATTTGTATTTTTGTATTTTTGTATTTTTGTATTTTTGTATGTTTGTAATGAATAGGCTCCGAAACTACTGGACCGATTTCAAAAATTCTTTCACCTTTGGAAAGCTACATTATCCCCGAGTAACATAGGCTATATAATATCATGCTAGGTCTTATAGTTGCGGAGCAGTAACCGAAAATGTTTCAAAAACGGGGGAAAAAAATCTTAAGTCCCCCCGTGCGAAGCCGGGACGGGCCCCTATTATAAATAAAGTAAAGTCGCATTTGCTATGTATGCAGGTTAAGGTCTTTAAAACAAGAGGTTTATAATGTGTATCATACATGCTTATTTCCTGATAGAAGTCGGGCCGGGTCGCTAGTATTATGTGGTTATTACAAATTGGAATGGAACCACAAGGTAAAAGGAATTATCTCGCTTTTATTAATTTTAAGGTGAAATTTCGAAAACTTTACAGTTCCTAGAATATGAAAACCGTTATGGTTAATTCCAATCCTATCAGCCTACATACAAACTGCATTGTTAGTAAAGTTTTAAAAAGTCCAATAAAGATAAATCAAACAAAGTTGGAAAATAAAATAAAATTAAGTACAGGTAGCGTATGAATTGAAAGTAATACTGCCCATCCTTCGGCACAATGGTCGGCAATTACATCGGTTTCAACGTTCAAATCGAAGTGCGTTGACACGCTATGCAACCATAAGAATATAGTAGAATAAAGAAAGAAGAATAGAATGACGTAAAGAAATGAAGCGAGTGAGAGACGAGAAGAGATAAATATAGATGAGATGAGATGAGTAGAGAAGAAATGAGAAAAGATAGGTTGTATGGAGAATGTTTTTATCTGCCAAAAATATTGCTAATTAATAAGCGAATTGGAATGAAACAACTACTAACCGATTTAACTCGCCTAGTTTTATTTTATTTTATTTGCTGACGTTATGGATTCTTTACAGTTTCCATAAATCCAATGTGTAGAAAGCATTAGAAATTATTAGCCTAAGCGAAGTTTACTTCGATGTTTGCGTTATTTGAAGTATTTACTTTAGTGTTAGACTATCGTTAGCTTGGTTGGCTATGAATATGGGAACTGTAAAATTTTTGGCCGATTCTCAGACCTACCCAATATGCACACAAAATTTCAGAAAAATCGCCTTTTTGAAAGAGTTTGGCAACAAACATCACAACACGAAAATTTATACATATGTATGTATTTTTAAAACAGTCCTGCAAAAATAACGAAGATGAAACGATAATCCCTACTAATATTATAAATGCGAAAGTAACTCTGTCTGTCTGTCTGTCTGTTACGCTTTCACGCTAAAACTACTGGACCGATTTAAATGAAATTTGGTACAAAGAAAGTCTGGAGCCTGAGAAAGGACATAGGCTACTTTTTAACCGACTGCAAAAAAGGATTAGATCCACGCGGACGAAGTCGCGGGCATAAGCTAGTTTATCATATTATTATTATGGCTATCCCCAATTTTTAAACTAGAACCAAACTCGCCCAATGGCCGAAAAACGTACAAGTTACTTGCTCCGACTAAACTAATTCAGGCTAGAGTTAGCATTGTTGAACGGATTGATTCCGAGTCTGCAATTTGGCCACACACCACGAGGTCTCTGTGAATGGATTTTGAACGAAACTTTCTTAACAACACCACATTTGCAGTTTGCAAACTTTGGGAGGATTTCTGGGATTTCATAGTGATTGAGTCATTAGTTATTGAAGTAAAACAATCATAGCGGAATGACAATCTATACTAAGAGATAAAGAGGAAAGGTTTGTTTGTTTGTTTAAATTGAATAGGCTCCAAAACGACTGGACTAATTTGAAAAATTCTTTCACTGTTGGGAAGCTACACTATTCCCGAGTGATATCCCTAGTCCCTAGTAATATTATAAATGCGAAAGTAACTCTGTCTGTCTGTCTGTCTGTTACGCTTTCACGTTAAAACTACTGGACCGATTTAAATGAAATTTGTTACAAGAAAAGTCTGGAACTTGAGAAAGGATATAGGCTACTTTTTAACCGACTGCAAAAAAGGAGGAGTACCACGCAGACGAAGTCGCGGGCAGAAGCTAGTAGGTTATAAAAAAGGGGATCCGTGCGAAGACGGGCGGACAGCTAGTAAGGTATAAGGTAGTTTGCATAATGAATACTGGCCAAGTGTTAGGACTCGAGTACAAAGGGTTCCGTAACATCCCTACTAATATTATAAATGCGAAAGTAACTCTGTCTGTCTCTGTCTGTCTGTCTGTCTGTTACACTTTCACGCTAAAACTACTGGACTGATTTAAATGAAATTTGGTACAAAGAAAGTCTGGAGCCTGAGACAGGACATAGGCTACTTTTTAACCGACTCCAAAGAAGGAGAAGTTCCACGCGGACGAAGTCGCAGGCAGAAGCTAGTAATCTATAAGGCAAAAAAGTTTCTTCCTTCTTTCCACGTTTCTTGTATTTCTATGTATGTTGTTATAGTGGCGTCAAAAATTCACCATTTGTGAAAAAATTGAATTAGAGAACTATCACGGTTCATGAGATATAGTCTGGTGATAGACAGACGAACGGTTGGACAGCTAAGTCTTAGTAACAGGGTTTTGGGTAGGGAATCCTAACACTAATTTAGTGTTAACGGCTCGTGACATTACGATATAGTATAAATTGTAGCGTATCGTGATGTCACAAGCCCTCACTCCCTAACTTTAGAAGCACTTATCCTTATAATTTTTTGTTTGTTTGAGAAAAGTGCCCAATAATTTTTAATAATCTAATCGACGGACTAAATAGAATTTCGATGTCTTTACCCACTCGTCATCCTGTTCAATATTCTTCATACTTCAATATATTATGGCACTCATTGACTTAAAGTTCAAAGGCAGAACAGCTTCTTTGTTCAGTAAGAGGTTCCTTTATGTGTCGGTCGATCTTTTATGAGAATATAAGGTTATATAATACTGCGTATCATTATGTTTTAGCCGTAATAATATACTTTTTGCTCTATGCTTCTACAATAAATAGTAGGTATTTGCGATGTATTTCTGATGCCTTCGCGGTTATTACACATTGGAATGAAACAATTTTAACGGATTTAACTCGGGTGTATTTTTTTTGTTTGCTGTCGTTTTGAAAACTTTTACAGTTCCCATATTCGTTGCACGACTGAGCTAACGATAGTCAGTCAATCAGTAAATTTAGCGTTACACTATCGTCAGCTCAGTCGTGCTACGAATATAAGAAGTCTTGGAGAAGATTCTTGGATGCTAGTGGAAAAAGGTATAAGTTTGATACTGTATGTGAAGGACATTTTCCCTTTTTCAAGACCTCTTACTAGAATTCTACAGGCGAATCCTTGAACCTCATTTTGTTTAATCTGGCCTCGAAGTGCCAATCGATAATAGTAACTACTTGAAACGAATGCAAATTTTTATTTGCTATGAATATGAGAACTGTAAAATTTTCGAGACGTCAGCAATCAAAATAAAATTCACGAGTTAAACCAGTTAGTATTTCATTCCAATGTGTAATAACTGCTAAAGCATCAAAAATTAGAAATTACTTATCTAACATAATCTTCTATGAATCCATCTGATGAGCCATAAGATTAGTAAGCTGACGTCATCAATAGTTATTAACTTCCGATTCAAAGCATAATTAGACATTACTGCCTAAACCCGCTAACGGTAAATTTACAGCGCCAAAGACAATAGACCGGGGAATAATGCCGTGCTTTGCAAAGTTCCTATTGCAATCAATTGTATTTACTTTATCGGCAAATTCTAAAATGGAGAGCAAATCGTATCGTAATGTTTAACTGCAAATTGGGTGTTCCCTAATTTGAGTATTGAAGCCTGTAGAAATCCTTCATACAAAGAAAAAAATAATCTATACTAATATTATAATAAAGAGAAAAGGTGGTTTGTTTGTTTGGATTGAATAGGCTCCAGAACGGCTGGACCGATTTTAAAATTTTTTTTCACTGTAGGGAAGCTACACTATTTCCGTGTGATATAGGCTATAAAAAAGGGATCCGGGCAAAGCCGGGGCGGACAGCTATAATAAATAAATATCTTTGGACAATTCACACCAATTGATCTAGTCTCAAACTAAGCAAAGCTTGTACTATGGGTACTAGACAACAGATACACATACATAAATACATATAAGACATTCAAGAATCAGGTACAGAAAAATGGAGGCAAAGTTTGGGACATCGTCAGGGTGTTTCTAAAAACAACATATGAAACAATTTCAAGATGCACATTTTGCATCGTAGCTCGATGTTTTATAATAATTATACGTGCTTTTATAAATTTACTAAAATATAAATTTTGATTTAAAGTTTCTCGGCGAGAAATATAAATAGTAAGACCTCAAAAGTTAGAAAATAGTGTTGATCCGGACAACAAAATGCAAAAATGCTCCATTATTTCTGACATAATTAGAATAAGAATAAGAATAAGAATAAGAATTCGTTTATTCAGTAGACACAATTTACAGTTACAGTGTAATTAGACAATTTAGAGGTGATTCTACAGAGAACAAAACCCGACAACATCCTCGGCTTATTAAATTCATAAAAACGTGAACATCTACCAGACCAAATACAAAAGCGAGTCCAATTCAAAGCAAGAAAAGACGTAGCGTATCGTTTTAACTCGCAAACTTTCTGAGTCAGGAAGTAAAACAGGACGAGTGTTCCTTACAAAAGTGGAGGCATGACTCAAACACTATGAGTGCTTGCAAAAGTGGAAATATGAGCGTCTAATTCGAGCAAAACTCAAGTTCGCAAGTGCGACGGAAACGGAACCGGCACGTAGCCGTCGACGGAATCAGACTTTTGAAGCCAAGTTTCGGTGGCAGATGCTCATGAATAAATTTGCTACTTGTTTAGGATTGAGTGTGCATTGTTGGGTGTTGGATTAGCTTGCATCTGTGATCTGGTGATAAGACTGCAGGAAATGTTTGAAGATTTTTGTATGCAATTCCACGCGGAAGGAGCCGCGGGCAAATACTTGTTGTATCTATATTTAGACTGAAGGGAGTGTGCTAATTATACTACAACTAGCTTTTGTCCGCGTCTCCGTCAATTGCATACAAAATTTCATATCCTTTTATCGCTTAAAAGAATCCTATGTCCTTTCTCATGCTCTAGACTATCTGCATAAAATTTCATTTAAATCGGTTCAGTAGCTTTAGAGTGAACGCGAGACAGACAGAGTTACCTTTGCATTTATAATATTAGTTTGGATTAGGATTAGGATAGACAATATTACTATATTTTTTTAGACTAGGTTTTGCCACCGAAAAAAGGGTTGAAAGGGAGTTTTCAATTTTGTATGAAATTTCACGCGGACGAAGTCGCGGGCAATAGCTAGTATCCAATAAAAGTGTGTATACGGCTTGTGCCAAAGTCAATTGCTAAGTTTTCTGTAAACTGCTTATTCTCTAAAAGGCAAAAATAGGAGGTTATATCGTAAGATTGTCAAGAAAAGAGACAAAGACTTAAGTTGACAAGATTACTGTTTGTTTCCAGTTCTCTCGTTCTATATTCTTCAATTCATCAACTTAAGTCATTGCTTCTAGTATTATAAGTTTTCTCGCTGTTCCATTCAAGTCGTTATGAAATTTTAATTAATATTATTTAACAACAGTGAAAACAATGTTTCTGATGATAATACTCAATGTGTTTTGTAGCATTTTTTATAATTTGGTCATAGTGTTCCATTTAAGAAGTTTTTATGAAATTATTATGACTAGTTCAAGGTATTGGAATAAAACAATTATATAGAGGATTTAACTCGCCGAGAGTATTTTATTTCATCCCTACTTAATATTATAAATGCGAAAGTAACTCTGTCTGTCTGTCTGTCTGTCTGTTACGCTTTCACGCTAAAACTACTGAACCGATTTAAATGAAATTTGGTACAAAGAAAGTCTGGAGACTGAGAAAGGACATAGGCTACTTTTTAACCGACTGCAAAAAAGGAGGAGTTCCACGCGGACGAAGTCGCGGGCAGAAGCTAGTAATATATAATTGCTGACGTTTCCAAGATTTTACAGTTTTCACATTCGTAGCACTACTGAGCTGACGATAGTTTAATGCTACAGAAATAAAACAAAATGATACGCGAGTTTAAATCCTTTGTGATTGTTTTATTCGTTATATATTTTTTTATACAAGAGTTATTTTCTGCATTGATACTAAAATATTTACATTTGAAATGCAAACGTTTGATAAATTCCGAAAGTCTTTGAAGAATGCCGGAGGCTGAATACGAAAGAAAACTTGGATCACCCTTATATAACCTTAAACAAACTAAGAAATTCTGCTGATTAAGAATTAATTCCCGTTTACCTTTAAAACGGGGAAATTTAAACTCCAAAATATTTGAGCTTCGTAGAAACGTTTTCTTAATAAACACTGAATTTTTAATAATTTCTGATGCCTTCGCGGTTATTACACATTGGAATGAAACAACTATTAACGGATTTAACTCGCGTATTTTTATTTTATTTTATTAGCTGACGTTTCGGATTCTTTACAGTTTCCAATGAGCTGAGCTGAGCTGACAATAGCGTTAGACTATTGTCAGCTCAGTCGTGCTACGATTATGGAAACTGTAAAGAATCCGAAACGTCAGCTAATAAAATAAAATAAAAATACGCGAGTTAAATCCGTTAATAGTTGTTTCATTCCAACTGAATTTTTACTTTCGAGGGAATTATTTTGGTGTCTATTAATTTTGGAATGGTGTTTGAAATTGAAAAATAATTTCATCTCTAAATTTGCATTTTTTAACACAAATCAATTGGTGCTAAAATGTACTGACTTGAAAGTTTATTAACCCGTATTCATTTCTGATGCCTTTGCGGTTATTGTACATTGAAAGTTAGCTAGTCGTACTACGAATATGGGAACTGTGATGAGATGTGAACTTAAAGTTTTCAAAACGTCAGAAAAAAAAATTAAATACGTAGGTTAAGTCCGTTTCAGTTGTTTAATTGCAAAATGTATAAAACCGTTCCTTTTCAAAATTTATGACCAAATAGAATGTCAGTATAAATCGGAAATCATAGATCAAAATTTTCTATTGGGTTTTCATTAAAAATAGAAATTGAAGTTACATGGCTATTTATTGTCCCATACAAATTGTAGTGTCACAAACGCGATGGATCTAAATTTAAATGTAATTCTTGTACACTTTTGTTAGAATGTTTTTTTTTTGTAACACTTAATGACTGCTTTTACGACCTCATTAATTTGGGTCATCCATAAATTCCGTGCCATTAATTAAGGAGCTTTAAATGGAGCATACTCATTAATGACAGACTTTGGTGACTCCTAATCTCAAGTAAGGTATAAATAAGGTAACTTAAAATACTAAACTTATAGGTAATACTAGCTGTCCGTCCCGGCTTTGCACGGATCCCCTTTTTTATAGCCTATGTCACTCGGGAATAGTGTAGCTTTCCAACTGTGAAAAGTTTTTTCAAATCGGTCCATTTGTTTAGAAGCCTATTCAATCCAAATAAACAAAGAAACGTGTCCTCGTTATTATATTAGTAAGTATAGATAAAAATAATATGTAAAACGACAAGCCAATTTCAATGACAAAAAAGTGAGATCGAAAGTGCCAAGTTCAATGGTCAGTTCTGAAATTTATTCATAAGAACACAAAATATATTTGAACAACTTAATTCCGGGTATTTATTTTAATAATATATTGAAGCCCAAAGCTAGTGCTCATATAAGTGTCGGTACTCTATGTTAAATTGGTAATTATGTCAGGTTCTTCTTTCATATAATATTTTTTATATATTTGTCGTAATCTATAATCAAATTTCTCTCCTTATTGGAAATAACTATTAACGGATTGAACTCGCGTATTTTTATTTTATTTTATTTGCTTAGGATTCTTTACAGTTTCCATAATCGTAGCACGACTGATCTGACAATAGTCTAATGCTAAAGCTCTTCGTAGTTATTTTTAAGAGGACCAACTTTGCTGCTATACCCCTTTAAATTGACCAATCAAAACCATAAACTCATAATATGCAACGAAAGAAAAATGCTCTAAATACAAATCCCCAAACAAAACACGAGAGCGGCCAAAAAATTCATGACATAAATAAAAAGTGCAAAAAATTGGGGTCCCAATAAATTCAACTCAAATTCCCGTGTTCATTTTTTCAGCTTTTTAATGTAGACATATATTTAGTGGTCTCACCCTTGAGGTCAGGGGTTTCGTTCGCTGACCCAACGGAAATTCAACGCCTATTTTGAATAATAAATAATACATTCTTAGAATAATGTGTGGGATATTTAGTACGAGGGATGTATATTAAACGATGTGGAAATAATATTGGTAGCTACCGTAGAAACCTAATAAATATCGGATTCTAAAGAATAGTATTATATCATAGTGGTCATAATATCATCACATGTACAATTGTTATTTGAGTTCTAGTTGATTCAAAAGATGTCCTGGATGCTAAGGCAATTGTCAATAATGAATTTCAATATTCATTCGCTGAAAAAATTAAGATAGGTACCCTTTTGTGGACTGTAATCTAATGACTAATACCTAACATTTAAAGAGCGAGTGGTGTCTTTAACTGTTTTTTATCAATTAAAAAACTGACAATTTGGAATGTAAAACAAAACACAAATATAATTATTCTAAACATAAAAAGTATAAAAACTATAAAAAGAGGTTGAATCGTCAACACCATTATTATATTTCGTGGAGCAAGCCACATATAAATATATAAACAGTAGCGGTAATTCTATATTAATTATTGCATTAGCTACCGTCAGGTCGGGTTACTTTGACCCAAGAGCGGGTTAGATTGACCCATTGTCTTTACTAAGTTGCATTACTCACTTCCTTTTCATATTTTGTTTTTAATCATCTAGAATTCAACAACAATAATTACACGAATACTTCTGTTGTCCAAAATGATTACTCATTTAAAATTGGGTTGGGGTATAAGAACCCTTAGGATCAAAGTAACCCGATCAAAGGATACCTATAATAGGGTTTAAGGATAGGGCACATGTATTGCACTTAAGCTTAGGCTATGTTTCTAAATAGATAGTGACATTATTCGGGGGGATATTGGTGACATTGCAATGAAACAACTATTAACGGATTTAACTCGAGTATTTTTATTTTATTTCCTGACGTTTTGGATTCTTTATTTTATTTCTGATGCTAAAGCTAAAGTGACTTTAGCGTTAGACTATTATCAGCTCAGTCGTGCTACGATTATGGAAACTGTAAAGAATCCGAAACGTCAGCTAATAAAATAAAATAAAAATACACGATTTAAATCCGTTAATAGTTGTTTCATTCCAATCTATACTAATATTATAAAGCTGAAGAGTTTGTTTGTTTGTTTGAACGCGCTAATCTCAGGAACTACCTACTGGTTCGAATTCAAAGTTTTGTTGGATAGACCATTTATCGAAGAAGGCTTTAGGCTATATAACATCACGCTGCGACCAATAGGAGCGAAGAAACAGTGGAAAATGTGTAAAAAACGGGGAAAATATGAAGCCTTATGAAGAAGTGACAGAAGACTTTGACAGACGACGTCTGCCGGGGCCGCTAGTGTGTAATAACCGCGAAGGCATCAGAAATTATTAAATTTACTTATTTAATTATTATTATCTGTACATTCCTTAATGAGAAATTATCCTATAGGCTGTAAGTGGTTTAAACCAAACCAATTTTGTGACACAATAAGGAATTATCTTATTCCGTAGACATTTTTATATTGGATCACGAAAAGTTGGTCGGTGTAATAGCAATCCACATTCCGTACCTAGTAAGCTCTTCCATTTTACTACAGCTGATTCCACAAGAAGAACAAAAACAAGATCAAGAACTCTCTATTGTGTTTTTGTTTGTTTGTCAGTTTTTTGGTTAAAAGACAGTTTCTTTATCGCACTATCTGACAGCTAAAGACTTCTTGGGGGCTAGACAAGTGCCCAACGTTCAACGTTAACGTTAAACGTTAGCACCAAAATGTATGGGATTTGACATCCGCGAACGTTTGTGACGTACGTGACAGTCGTTCGCGTATGTCAAATCCCATACATTTTGGTCCTAACGTTTAACGTTAACGTTGAACGTTGGGCACTTGTCTAGGGCCCCTTGTTCCTACCCAGTTTTCCCAATTACTTAAGCCAAGTAAAAATTACATTGGTTACTCCTGACGGTTTATTAATTAACTGTCAATCCATCATTTGATTCTTTGTCAATTTACCGCGGAGGTTTTAAAAAATTGACCCATTTTTGTCTAAATTTGCATACAATCCCAATATTTATATAACAATCAATCACGCGTGTCACACACGAGCGATAACATTTTAGCTGACTTGCAGATATGGGGGACGAATGGCTGTATAAATCGGGTATGGGCCGTAAATAAGCCTTTCCGATATAAAACGTTTTTTTAAACGCGACAGTTGACGTTTGAGCTGATCTATTTGAATGCAGAGTTGTGACAGCTAGATTAAGCAGTTTGGAATACTGTGTGGCAGTGGGCTGGCCATATTAGCCGAAGAACCGATAACCGTTGGACTCCGTTGGAGGAAACGTGTTCTAGAGTGGAGACCGCGTCTCGGCAAGCGTAGTGTAGGACGTCCTCAGGCAAGGTGGAGTGAAGATTTGCGTAAGATGGCTGGCAGGAGCTGGATGCAAGCAGCCGAAGTTCGAGCAAAGTAGCAAAGTGGCGTGTAATTGGAGAGGCCTATGTCCAGCAGTGGACTGCGATAGGCTGATAATGTGTGATGTGTGTGGCTGTCCCAATGCAGGCGCTAGAATAGGTACCTACGTTAAAACTAAATGACCAGAAAAACTTCGTACCGCCATATTATTTTTATCCAAAAATCTTTTAATACAAACCTTCTCCTGATCATAACAATTATAACAAAAAAATATCAAGCAACCAAATAAAATACAAATAAACATTGTATTCGCATAAACTATAGTACCTGTACACTTTCAATGAGTTTTTTCTCAGCTTCCAGGAATCAATAACACAATATTTTGACAATCTTAGATTTTAAGACTGAAAAGGTACGAAGTTTTATTTGAAATTCGAAAAGATTGCCTCTAAAAATCTGCCTTTTCATTGCCAATACCCAATGCCTATAAATAATCAAATTACGCCATTCTAAAGAACCTAATTTAAATTGACTTGTCGAAGAACATAAGCGGATTAAATATTTATTTTACCTTCCTTACTTTAGACAAATTTAAGATTGGCATTGTAATATATTATGGATTCCTTTGTAAGACGTCACTTACGAATTCCAAAAATCGTCAAGTGTTTGGAAAAACGTAAGCGTCTTAGATGAATGTAATTTTTTATTCTCAAATGCTTAGAATAGAATGTGAAATATATTATTATGGAATTGACATAATCTTACGAAAAGTCACGTGGTCAGTTATCGATCGCTTCGCAATTTCATGTATTTGTCATTCGATTCTATAGCGTTCGTGACTGTCGAATGTTACTTGTAAAGGAGCAAGTCAGAAGAATCATTAAAAACTGGGATATTTTTTTATACAAAAGTGTACCTACCTATGAAAAAAAAAATAGGTACGATACCAGTTGTTACGTTAACAAGAGCATTTGTATATTTTTCTTTTATCAGTAAAAACACAAAATTCCAACAAATGCACTTTTCAAAGTAAAAAAATAAATTAAAAATTTAACAAACCCCCGACACAAAAACCTAAAAGCCCTTTAAAAAGTATAACAATAATAAAAACTTAATATTAGTTACCTAAATATTAATATTTCTACAAAGAAAACGTCATGTCGGGGGGACCGTAGGTTTAGGTTGATTGTAGGTATTAAGTAGTAACACCTAAATGAGAAGCGGTCCCCCCGACATGACGTTTTCTTTGTAGAAATATTAATATTTAGGTAACTAATATTAAGTTTTTATTATTGTTATACTTTTTAAAGGGCTTTTAGGTTTTTGTGTCGGGGGTTTGTTAAATTTTTAATTTATTTTTTTATTTCATACTTTTTGTAAGTAGGTATCTACTACATAAATTATTATTTTTAACTAATTTCATTTTCACATGGAACTTTGTAATGTATATGTTATCCTCTTACATTTAATACCCCACTCGGGTACATTTGTCGACATTATGGGTTTACCATTTACACTTTTACTTCCCATATTTTTTGAACCACTCAACCGATTTTCATTGCAATTTCAATTTTGTAATCTACACGTGATCCTCTTTCATTTGATACCCCACTTGAGTATATTTGTAGACATTTGATTTTCCATCCCCACTTTGACACCCTATATTTTTTGAACGACTCAACCGATTTTTATTATAATTTCCATTTTGTAATGTACACGTGATCCTCTTTCATTTGATACCCCACTCGAGTATGTTTGTAGACTTTTATTTTTCCATCCCCTCTTTCACCCCCCCTAATTATTAAACTACTGAGTAGATTTTTATCAAACATAGCTAAGAACACTCCCGACATATACACCTTTCAAACAAAAAAAACAGAATCAAAATCGGTTCATGCGTTAGGGAGCTATGATGCCACAGACAGACACACACACACACAGACAGACAGACAGACGGACACGTCAAACTTATAACACCCCGTCGTTTTTTCGTCGGGGGTTAAAAAATGGAACTACGTGACGTCACCTTGTTGTAAAAAGCACGAATCCCTACTCTATTTCAAAATATTCTATTGCCTATGTTACCCACGGAGAATGTAGCATTCCAGTGGTGAAAGAATTTTTGAAATCGTCCAAGAGTGTGGGTTTATTATAAATATACACACACAAATACAAATCTTTCCTCTTTATAACTGTACACATCTGCATAATTCTTATCCATTTCAGTAGGAAATTAAATGAAATCGAGCCCAATTTTAACCCTGGGTAGCCTATTGTTTTGGCAACAATCTCTTTTTGCTAGCCGTATCATTGTAACAGGCAAGCGCGGACAACCATGTCACAATTTCGGGGCTTGTTCACACTGCATGAAAATACAAAAAGGGACATTTTAGCAAAACAATTCCGTTTGAAATTGGACGTTTATATTTTTTGTGCCCGTGTGCACGGTTGGGTGCATTTTAGACCTGGATTCTATTTGGTGTTGTGATACAAGTATGGTATGTAAAGTTATCAAATTATTATTGACTAGCTGCCCCGGCTTCGCACGGATCGTCTTTTTTTATAGCCTATGTCACTCGAGAATAGTGTAGCTTGCCAACAGTGAAAGATTTTTTCAAATCGGTCCAGTCGTTTAGGAGCCTATTCCAAACAAACAAACTTTTCCTCTTTATAATATTAGTAGGTATAGATACTAGCTTCTGTCCACGATTTCGTTTGCGCACTATAAGCCCCGTTTAGGAGTGAATTTTCAAAAAAAAATACTACATTATAAAAAGAACAAATATACAAAATTTCTAGATTCTAACCCTTATAGCTTAGGCCCTAATATTTCAGACACTATGTCAGCTTATAAGATAGGTAAGCAATAATAACAGGTACTTATTAAATTATGTAAAAAAAATTAACATACATAATCTCGATCATCATTCTGTATGTAGGTACTCTTACATAATACATAGTGTTAGTTTGTCCATCATTTTAATGGGTTTTTACTCAAATGCACAAAGGTTAACTGGAAGAGACTCTTTTAGGGATATATTCTATTGTACTTTGATCATCTGCTTTACCTAACTATATCTAAAAAAAAAGTTAACTATATCCAGTTAGGTATTAAGTAAAAAAATACTGGCCAATTGCGAGTTGGACTCGCGCACTAAGGGTTCCATACAAAACTGTATCAGTATATATTTCTTTTATATTATTATTATGAAACTAAAATTTTATGGTTTGCTTAATTTAATATCCTCTTTATATTATTTTGTTAAGGTTTACAAAATTAACGTTCCGAAAATTTGCTATCTTTCTACACTTTGTTAGAGCACGTTCTCAAGGTTAAGGTTTTGGAAAACAATTATGGGGAAAGTAGGCACATTTTGGACATTTTCTCTAAAAGTAAGTACACATTTCTAGAAGAGGGATTTTTTATGAAAGGTGAGTTGGAATTAAACAACTTTAACGGATTTAACTCGCGTATTTTATTTTATTGGCTGACGTTTCGGAGCCTTTAAATTTCATTCCAATCTTTACTAATATTATAAAGCTGAAGAGTTTGTTTGTTTGAACGCGCTAATCTCAGGAACTACTGGTTCGAATTCAAAAATTATTTTTTTGTTGGATAGACCATTTATCAATGAAGGCTTTAGGCTATATAACATCACACTGCGACCAATAGGAGCGAAGAAACAGTGGAAAATATGTAAAAAAAAGGGGAAAATATGAAGCCTTATGAAGAACAGACAGAAGACTTTGACAGGTCTTTGACGAAACAATCGGAAGGGCAGGACGCGACGTCTGCCGGGGCCGCTAGTGTATAATAACCGCGAAGGCATCAGATATTATAATGAAAGGTGAGTTATTGAAATTTGACATGCACTGTCAGATCAGATGTCACTTCAATTTTCCTGATATCCTTGAAAATGCAAACTCATAAAAATGCAGTCAACAACTTTACAGTACAAAATTTAAGGGGCAATTTGTTATAGTAGTAACGCAGCGGTAAAGATACTTTTAAATCTTTTTATAGGTCAGTAAAATGAAATGTTTTCATTCCATTATACTTTAATGTGTTTTTCATTTTTATAATAATACACTTAAAAGTATAATCTCGGTTGAGGCTGTTTGTAAATTACTTCCTAAAAATAAACGGTTAAAAAAAATGGACACGTGAAAGAGAAATGCTTCTGGCTGTTTGACAATGATACTGGAAGGAAATTATTCAAAGCATTATCTGACAATTAATTTCAATTTAATTTTCTAATATATTTTTTTAGTAAGTAAACGGAAATTTTCGATGCTTTTGCGTTTTATACTTTGCTATTTTGTACTATTTAATTGCTATGAAACAATTACAATGCGAATATTAATATTTACAATTTAAACTCATTCTTTTCTTTCAAAATAATTTTCGATTCCTGATGTATATTTATATACAATTATCGTCCATTTGGTATTTTTTTTCGACTAAATAATTTTATTGGTGAAGGTGTACATAATATAATATTATATAAGTAACATTCATTCACCTATTTATACCTGGCAACTCCATAGTTATGCGATTGTGAATGTAAAAATTAAATTTACGTTTCCAATTATATTGGGTGAATTCTTTTATCTATTTTAAAATAACTAACGAGGAAAGTAGGCATAATAAATTAATTTTAATTATTTAATATTATCCGGCCGCACGTTTACTAAGCAAACTATTTGCAATATCAATGTGAATATTTATAGATCACTAGCTTCTGCCCGCGACTTCTTACGCGTGGAACTCCTCCTTTTTTGCAGTCGGTTAAAAAGTAGCCTATGTCCTTTCTCAGGCTCCAGACTTTCTTTGTACCAAATTTCATTTAAATCGGTTCAGTAGTTTTAGCGTGAAAGCGTAACAGACAGACAGACAGACAGACAGAGTTACTTTCGCATTTATAATATTAGTAGGGATTTATTTCTTATCACTAATAAAAAAAAATAAGGTGATTTCTTATACCGGATCTTGTACTATTTAATAAAGCGATTTACACCTTTATCATTTTCACGTCATTAGAATATACAAAAATATATCGTTTTACGCGACCACAAGTAATTTTAGTAATATTTGAATAATCCCGTGTTTGTTGTATATTACGTTTGATAAAATTTTGGCCAACAAACGTAATATTATTGTGCTAACAAAGAATACTCTTATATTCAGCATTGTCCGTAACTGTCTACAAACTGGAGAGATAAACGTAAAAAGGGTAATTGTAATAAAAGTAAAGCACCCGCAATTTATGGGTTCTGTCCTAAGACTAAAATGGTGAAACAATGTTGCATTTCATACTTAAAACTGGGAAGAAAGAAGTACTTACTACGTTTTATGTTTCTGCGTTCATAGTGAATTGGGAGCTCGAATGTACCTAATTGATTACAAACGTATTTTTAAATGTAACCTTATAATTCTTAGAAACTAGGTTAGTATATATATATTATTAGAGACATAACTGTTTTGATTGGATACAATAATATTCTTTAGCCTATCACTATTAGACTATCGTCAGTTCAGTCGTGCTACAAATATGGTTACTGAAATATTTTAGAAACGTCAGTAATTAAATAAAATACGCGACTTAATCCGTTTTAGTTGTTTCATTCCAATTATTTTATTGAGTTCAAGTTTTTTTAATTTGTGACGGTGACGTCATATCACTTTCAAATTGTAACTACAAGTAAATAAATCATAAAATATACGAAACAACTAATTACGCGACGCACTTTAAGTACGCTCCAAGCCGCATCTAGTTGCTTTAGCATAACGTCCCATGAGTCGCCGACGCACACAAGCAAAACAACAACTGGCCATACTGTCGCTGCGTATTGTACTAAACTTTTAAATCTACCCTCTTGTTATGGATATATTGGTATTTTGCAAATTCTTGCGCTCATTACTTATTAGTCTTAATTAGTTTTAAGTTCTCATATAAGTGAATTGTATTTAATTCTTTTGAGAATAAAGTATTCTTTAACCTAAGCCTAATCTAAGTAGGTACGGTGGTTATTATTTAGCTCTGTGTGTGTGACGGTAATTTACGTGAGGATCCTAAAAAATCAGTGTTAAGGCACTCTTTTGTCCACAACAAATGCCGAGGGGATAACCTTTTTTGTCTCAACATAATTTTACATTGTTTCCTAAAGTTCAAGAGCTCTATCTATCTCAATTGTGCTGAATTGTACTGTTTTGAAATAAATAAGTAGGTGGCTATATTATATTATAGCTTCTGCCCGCGACTTCGTCTGCGTATGATTAGTATTTTACACTATATCGTTATAAAATATAGCCTATATGTTGTTCTGGTGTATAAGCTATATTGTGGTAAAGTTTCATTCAAATCCATTCAGTAGTTTTTACGTGAAAGAGTAACAAACATCCATACATCCATACTTACAAACTTTCGCCTTTATAATAGTAGTAGGATGTCATCATCTCGAAATTCGGTGACCTCCATTTTCGTACCCAAGGACTCCAAAGAATAATAAGTCGTCACAATGTTTTCTTAAATGAATTCGACAGCGTGGCTTAAAAATACTCGTTAAATTTTTGAAGCCTCTTTTTACTTCTCCTATTCCGTTAATTATGGTATATTCAAATAAGGAAGAGGTTTGCAAAATATGCATAAGGTAATATTTAGAAAGCATTATGCATTAAACATATAAATTCATAGATCATAGTATTTTCTTTACTCGTTTCTGAACGTTTTGATTATAAGGTGTTTTAAGGTAAAATCGACAGGTTTTTTGAAAAGTTGACGTAATTTTTCAGTTTCTATGGTACTTAGAATCAATACGTTATATTGAGATACTTTTAATTTATACCTGTGTATCGTTAGTATCGATATTTAACATGACATTAAAAAGTCCTTGGATTTTGTAAATATATTGGTACAAACTTATGGACACTTATGGATTTTATGGACACGGTAAATTTCAAATATTCTGGAAAAATGAGCCTTCATAATAATAATTACTTTGACAGATACAATAACCCCATAAAAGACACAAAAATAAGCCACATTTTTGTATAATAACATTAAATACAAAAATATTAAGAAAAAAACCGTTATCAAAAGCGTCCTTGAAGAACTAACATGGTTTCAAATTGAATAAAGTACTTTTAACCTTGTACAACTTAATTTAGGGTTGACATTCCTTTGTCCCATAGTTAATATAGTTTCGGCAATATAGTGAAGTGAAGTGAAGTGAAGTGAATGAGGAATCTCTGATCTAGTGTACGCGTGCATTCCTTTGAGTTAAATTGTTCACATTTAGGGTAACAACATCACAGCTGGTACCTAGCTTTGACTGAATTTGGATTTGGTCTAACTTTGACAAAGCTTAAGCCAAAAGGACAAAGTTCAAATATATATCGTTACATACAAACTAACTGCAGGTATTTTTAATATAATTATTTGTACCTTTGTTCGGTTGAGCAACGTTCCTATTAATATAATATAATAATGAGGAGAGAGAAGACAGAAGAAAAAACAATGTAAATGTTAATTGAGTCACTGTTTTCCGGAATTGGCTGAAACAAAGTCTAGATCGACTTAATAATAAATCATATTTAATTCACATAATATCAACTATTTTATGTAAAAGTGGTGTAGGTATAAAAAATAAACACATGATTCTTCCATCACCCAATCTCCGAACGAAAAACGTCTTAAAAGCAACAACTATAACAGATAATCAGCCCATGTATTATATTTCCTGACATTTCGAAAACTTCACAGTTCCTATATTCGTGACCGACTGAGCTGATACTAAAGTCTTCCCGATTTCCCTTACGAAATACGTCTTCTCAATTCTCTAAAAAAATATTCCCGATTCTTCTAACGAAATACACCTTCTCAATTCTCGGAACAAAATACGTACGTTTCTTTAACACAGATGCAAATGATGACGATGGTCTAATAATAATACTTAGTCATAATAATAAGTCTACCCGATATTCTGTACGAAACACTTCCCAATTCCCCAAACACATCTTCCCAATTCTCTTAACGAAATACACCTTCCCAATTCTCTGAACAAAATTCGTCTCTTCAACGCAGATGCAAAACACTGAATAAAAACAAGCTCTAAGCCATGTTGTCAGCAGCATCTCCAGCATGATATATGTGTGCTTTTAGGCTGTCGGCCACTTAATGCTAAGTCGGAGACAACCCTCGTCAAGTGGGAAGATTAGTGGTGTTTTCCGGTAATAAACATGTCCAAGTGAAAAATCCATTAGTTGAATGTGATGAAAGGTGTGATTTTGGTGCAAAAGAGCTTTTGTTGGGACATTGTAGGTTTTTATTTGGTGAAATTGGGGGTTGTAATGAAAGTCTTTCACGTGAAAATGAAAATCTTACACTTTTACATCAAAATAGTACCGCGAGAAGAAACGCCGTAAGAAATGCGTCAGCTGTTACGCCTGTTTTGAAATAGCAACAACATAAATGAAACAATGAATCAAGGTTTGAAAGAAAAACGACTAGTGCATACTAGTCGTTTTTCTTTCTCAGCTCATGCTATGATGTAATTGTGTAAATTAATAAAATTATAAAAAAATGATGCATGAAGTTCCCTTTATCATTAGGACCTTAGAAATACCATTCTCAAGTGGGAGTTGAGGTCGATTGTTAAATAGAACGTCTGTTACTGGTTTTAAGACTATTTTTTATTGTAATTTATGTCTTAACATACCTACTGTTGATGAAAAACTGTCAGAATATAGAAGAATAATGTTTTGTAAAGTTTCAAATTGTTACATAATAATTATCTAACTAAACAACTAAAAGATAATAAAAAAGTTATTGAGCAAAGTTTTCCAAAACCTCATTTACAAGATTTGAACAATAATATTTATGAACTCATTTATTCACTGGAAAGTTAAAAACATGATACACAAAGTTGTTAACATGACAAAAAGCGTCGTTAATTGCCTGTGAATGTACCAAAAAAAATCTGTTCCAAATGTGTCGGTGTTGGGAGCGAATGCTCGAGAATATTATTCATGTTGAGTTTGAACTACACTGAGGGCTGAAATTTCATCTAGATAAAATTCTCTTTGAGATAATATGTACCCCTAATATTCGAATTTTGGTCGGATCTTGTGTCCACTTTTTTAACGTACAATGCCGACCCCAATTTAAAATTTACCACGGTGTTAATGCCTTATTGACGGTGTAGTGGTAAAATTGCTTAACTAAGCTGTTTATTATCTAGAATATGGTAATTTGATCGTCTAGACATTAAGGTTATATTATAATTTGTTGTAATTTTTATCAAGCAAAAATCGAAATACGTGGAAATATCGTGTTGTGTTTCCGTCTTCCTTACTAATGGAAACTGCAAAAATGTTTTTTCAGAATAGTACGTTTGGCCGGCCTGACGCAGATTATTGGAAGCTTTTACTTTGATAGCATTAGTTATGACAATATCATTCTTATCACCTTCATCATCAATATTATCACATTTTTATATTATGATAGTAGGTACTCAATGGATTTGTTATGTTTGATTGATTATAACTTATACAGTAGCGATTTTGCCTATCCTTTCACTTGTTTAGATTGACAACCCTTTATAAAAGCCTTATTACGAGTTTCAAAGGCTTTACGTTCTAACAAATTGATTTCTCAATCTTTGTCAGTGCTCTCATAAAAAGATAACAAGAGAACATAACAAATATCAAAATCCGTTTCCCTTGTATGTCTCATTCTGAGACCGTGCTAGAAAACTCATCGTGGCCTAACAAATGGGGCCTTTAGACGCTCAGAATGAACCACTCGCTCTAAATGAGACTTCTTTCATGCCGTTGTTTGGCTTTTTTACCTTATTTGCCGAGGGTTGCGTTAGCTTATGCCTCGTAATGCGAACATGTGGTTTCCAGATTGGAAAGACACAAAATGTTGGATATGATTTTTTTTTTAATTTTACTGAAGTTCCTAAAGACGAAAATCCGATCAAACATGACATGACATGTTTACTAAACATATAAAAGATGTTGTACAAAGGCAAAGATTGAAAAATATCGATCCCTTGAAACATCAAACTACGTCGTACAAAAAAGTGAGGTTACCGAGATGCTTGGAACATGAAACAACGCCGCAGAAAGAAGTGCTACGTGTAAAAAGGGTTGCATACATATTCGCGTGAAGGTAGCTCACAACATTTAGCACGTTGTGCCTATAATGCACGCCAACTTTTTCATCATTATCTGCCTATCCATTTATGGTTGTTTATTGTCGATACAATAGGTAGTTTTTTTCTTTTTGCACAGGATTGATTATAATAGGCATGTTGATTGTTGACTTTATAATAATAGGGCGTAGTTATAAGAGCAAAAACTAAAATAAATTTCTAGGTCATTAAATTAAAAGTTTAAGAGGTTATAATTAAATATACCCATATGATCATGGTTTTAACTGACTGCAACAATAAATTAAAATAACTTCTTCGAAATTCATTGTAAACACAATCCGTTTAAATTTCGCCAGCAAAAGTATATTTAACGAACCAACACGATTTTAATGTAAATATTGTTTGTAAAATGATGGCGCAAATAAATCCAACCGCAAAAAACAGTAAGATACATAAAATAAGTTTAACAAATAAACACTTCCCACAGGTATTATTGTGAAACAAACATTCGAGATCCTTTCACTTATAGAAATCTCCCAGAGTTATGGAAATAATACATATTCTGGGAATAAATTTAATATTTACAAAGTTATGAATACAAGAGACCTTGAGGCTTTAGGCATGTACGCTGTTGCTATGATGAAGATAATCAAAATTCTTCATTTTTTCATAAACCGGAAAGAAGTCTTCAACAATTTTATTAAAAGCTTTTATTTAACTTGCGATGTATGTATGTATGTATGTATGTATGTATGGATGTTTGTTCGGGTGGAATCTTGCAACTTAATTTTAGGGCACTTGCCCTCAACCGATTTAGCTGAAATTTTACATGTATGGTAGAATCAGGTGACAATGCAATATTATGGTACCATCGAGCTGATCTGATGATGGAGACGGGAGGTGGCCTTAGGAACTCCGTGATTATACGAGCCAACCCCATCGAGTTTAGGCTCATTTGATTTGTCTTGACCAGTACTTTGATATTATAATGGTGACCAGGGTCTGATGATGGAGACAGGAGGTGGCCATAGGAACTCCGTGACTATACAACGCAAACCCATCGTGTTTGGGCTCATTTGATTCGTCTTGGAGAGTACTTTGATATTACAATGGTGACCAGGGTCTGATGATGGAGACAGGAGGTGGCCATAGGAACTCCGTGACTATACAACGCAAACCCATTGTGTTTGGGCTCATTTGATTCGTCTTGACGAGTACTTTGATATTATAATGGTGACCAGGGTCTGATGATGGAGACAAGAGGTGGCCACAGGAACTCCGTGACTATACGAGCCAACCCCATCGAGTTTGGGCTCGTTTGATTCGTCTTGACGAGTACTTCGATATTATAATGATAACCAGGGTCTGATGATGGAGTTGGAAGGTGGAAAAAGGAACTTCGTAATTTAACGCAACGTTTCGTAATTTACTACTACTAAAACTAGGTATACGGTAACCAGTGTGTGAAGAGATTGAGACGTAACTAAGAAACCGAACCAACGATAACTAAAAAGTAAAAAATAAAATAAAAATAAAAAAATATTTAAAAAAAAAAGCTTTTATCTAAATGCTCAAAAAAATAGATAATAAATCGCGTAACAAGCTTTTATGAACATATGTTAAATATTATGTTAAATTATACAATTTATATTTATTTATATATAAATAAAAGCTTGTCGCAAGATTTGATATAACAGTATTCTTACCTATGTATAAAAGACTTAAGTGATTTCTTATCATTTGCTTTAAAATTAGGTTGCACTTTAAAAAAAAATGATTTTGCGACAAGCTTTTGTTTATATAAATAAATATAAATTGTATAATTTAACATAATATTTAACATATGTTCATAAAAGCTTGTTACGCGATTTATTATCTATTTTTTAGAGCATTTAGATAAAAGCTTTTTTTTTAAAATATTTTTTTATTTTTTTACTGTAGGATTGATTATCATTATTATGGTTGTTTTGAAATTTTACGCAGGTAATCTTGTCCCTCAATAATTTTTGATTTTGATTTGTTTTAGCGTCACAGGTTCCAACACATTTTATATCGGGTACATAGTGCATATTAACAAAATTAATATAATTATAGAACGTAATCAATATTATTTTTTCCCTATTCTTTAAAGAATAGTTTGCCACTTTCATCAGAGATTCACAATGTTACTGTTAAGAAATCGGAAACGGCAAAACTAGATCTTTTTTTTATAGATGTTTACGATAGTTTATGTGTTGGTATAGAAATTTCCTTGGCAAAGCGTCACATACCGGGTGCAATTCCAATTGCAAATAAACTAGTGACACATTGTATATACAAAATTTCATTCAAATCGATTTCAAAGGAGTACAGAAGAAGCCGTACCTATATAAGTTATAACCTAGCGAATAAGAACCTCTTTCATAATATTGCCTTCGTGGAACTATTTTCATTCTACTGTCACATTCACGTTTGAAATGATGCAAAATACCACAATAAGTGGAAATGTTCCAACATTGTTGACAAAGAATGCCAGCATTTTCCTCTTACTGCCGATCGCGACCCCCTTATACACTTTTACAGCGTATTACGAATCCGTGTTACCACACTGCGCTAGGTTTACATGTCCCTTACTATATGTGAGAGTGCCGTAAAGATCTTACCGATACCAGGTAAGCAGGAGATTTGAAGATATAATTTCCGGATAAAAAAGGAGGTTAGGTGTGTATAGTCTTTCTAGATTGGTTTTTAGACTTTTCACGCAGGTGTTAAGTGGAAATTTAAATGGATTGTGGATTTTAACGTATTAAGGTATTGTGAAAAAGTGTTAATTGTTTTTATTTCTATCTTGTGAACATATATTATATCTGTATATTTATCTTTATATCTGCCGGCCTGTTGGTCTAGTGGTCAGAGACCCTGACTACGAAACCAGAGGTTGCGGGTTCGAATCCTGCTAGGGGCAAATGTCGATGTGATGAGCATTGGCATCTGTACCTGAGTCTTGGATATCTTATATGTATTTATGTATGTTTATCCGTTGTCTAGTACCCATAATACAAGCTTTGCTTAAATTGGGCCTAGATCAATTGGTGTGAATTGTCCAAAGATATTTATTTATTTATTATTTATCTCCAAAAGTTTCTAGCCTAACATTTAAAAAAGTTATTTGAAATATTATTATATTCACAAGACTTTGTTTTATGTTTCAGTTCCCTTAGTCTCTCCCTACATTAACGGTATATTCCATTTTTATAGATAATGGTTCGTGAATCCGACTCGCACTTGGCTGGTTTTCTTTCTTATTGCAGCTTTACTCGGCGATTATGAGATAAAGAAGCCTTAAGTATCCTAAAGCCAACAACTGATCACTAAGTCAATGATATATTAAATACTACTTCAGCTAAAGATACTGTATCTATTACAAATACATTAGTAGGGGTTTTTCCCAAACTCGTAAAATCTAGGTCATTTTATTTACTAGAGCTTGTAAAATTACTGCCTGGAACCAGGTGTTGTATTGAACCTTATAAAAAACGGTTTAACGGAACATACAAAGAAATTGAGCCACTATTTTATATAATGTCTTTAGCAGTAAATAAACCGTATACAAGCTGTGCAAAGACTATTAGATCATATTGGAATGAAACAACTATTAACGGATTCAACTCGCATATTTTTATTTTATTTGCTGACGTTTCGGATTCTTTACAGTTTCCATAATCGTAGCACGACTGAGCAGACAATAGTCTAACGCTAAAGTGTATCCGTTGATAGTTGTTTCATTCCAATGTGTAATAACCGCGAAGGCATCAGAAATTATTTTATGAGATCAGTAAAACGTCGTTTTTCAACACACTTGCGAGGAAACGACGCATTTCTGGCATACTTTACACTTCTACTGTTATAAACTTGAAATATGTTAAACTTTGGAATGAAACAACTATTAACGGATTTAACTCGCGTATTTTTATTTTATTTTATTAGCTGACGTTTCGGATTCTTTACAGTTTCCATAATCGTAGCACGACTGAGTTGACAATAGTCTAACGCTAAAGTGATTTATACAGTTATGTAAACTACCTTATATTTAAATTACAAATTTTGAAAAACTACCCTTTTCTAAATTATGAAATATTAATGTTACATTTTACGCAAAATATTTTACTATTATACATTACAAATAAAACCTGATAGGGGGCGTTACTAGCGTTTCGGAAAGACCATCATTACTGAGAAGAAACGCCGCAAGAAACTCAGTTGAAATATTATGTTAAACTTTATTTTTCACACGCCACTCTAACTTTGCGTGACCAAGCGATCTGAAAACGTGTAATAAATATTGTCTATGATCAATATGGATGTTCACAATCAAAGTTAATTAGGTACTTATTTAAAAGCGATGTTATAACATCCCCTTTATGTCCAAATGTGCTGAAAAATAAAATGAACATTCAACCAATTCAATCGTAAATACTGCTCGATTGAAATTTTCTGATGAAGCAAATAATAAAAATACCAAGTCAATTTACCTTCAATATTGGACAATGACAGAAAATTTAATAGATTTTGAACCACACCAAAAAAATCACTTTACCACATTAATCAAAGCCGCATGCAGTTCATGGCCTGTCAATGTCGCCACTCCAACAATAGAATAAGGTCTATTATGCAATTGGGCACTTATCTAAAATCAACCTTAGTCTTTTACGTTAAAGATGAATTTCGATGGAGCAGAGTTATCGTTCTCGCCGCCATTTTGCAGCGAAGTCATCTCACAAACGCCAATGAATACGCTATGATTCAAAGAGCTGTAATTTCCGAACGTCAAGTCCATGCCCGGTAATTGCATAACGCAAGCAGTATCGGAATTGCTATTATAATTAGGTATAATATAGCTTAATCAGTTTACAGCACCAGGGGGCCTAGACAAGGTGCCAACATTCAACGTTAACATTAACTACAATCTATCAATCGAAATTCGATTAATATTTTTGGTTTAATACCATTCGATCGATGGTGGTTGTACTGTAAAGTCACCCAATCGTGTGTGCTAAATGTTGCAAAACATTTCACACAGATGGCGCTGAAACGAAAAATTCGCATGTAAACAAAAAGTACAAAGACGTAGACAAATTCGAAGACCTGTCAGTCGATTCTCATAGTGTAGTGGTTAGCACGCTGCCGCTAGTAAAGGCATAAGCGTGGGTTCGAATCCCACTGGGGGTCTAAGATTTTTCTACTCTTGTCTTTGTACAAAAATATCATTATAATTCAACGTTAACGCTAAACGAAACGACGAAAATGTATGAGATTTGACATTTTTGTGACGTACGTGACAGTCGTTCGCGGATGTCAAATCCCACATTTTGGTCGTTTCGTTCAACGTTAACGTTGAACGTTGGCAGCTTGTCTAGGCCCCCTGGTAAAACGGTTAATTCGCATTACAGGTCATGCTTAAAATAAAAAAAAAATGGTTTAATTGGCTTTTGATAAAGTAAATAGCATTTTCTGGTCTGATTATGTTGAAAGGTCTGAAACCGATTTTGATTATAATTGGTCTTACGTAATAAAAGCTCAGATTGGCTGCGAAGCCAAGCTTGGATAGCTAAATCAATCCATCGGTTGCAAGGTTTTTAAATTGTTTTGAAGTGATTTGAATTTATCTGGGTTTTTGATAATATTTTTGGTCTAATATGTTAGGGTAGGTATTAAGAAAAACAGTCTTTGTCTTTTAAGTTTAATATTATCTAAGCTAAGATTAACAAAAAAATGACCATAAACAATCTGATACGTTTGACAAAAAATAAATGTTATAATACTATTGTACCAAACTGGTGTAATTTTTAATTACCTACCGAATGATAAAACGATGTATGAAACACAGCTTGTTTTCTTGCTTTTTGGAATTGTTATCAATTTTAACGTTTTTTGTTTCAGGTAATGACGATAAATGATTTTTCTTCTGAGTGTAAGTTGAATTAGTGAAAAGACCTTAATAACATACTTTTACACGTCATTCGAGAGGTGGGTTCAGAAAATTTATAGCTACTCCAAAATTAAAGCGATCTTCCAAACACAAAATCGTTTAATATTATTGATACACAAATAGAAAGGAAGATATTCCTTGAAAAATTGGTAACGATTAATTATTAAAAATTAAACGTCCATAAGACATATCGCACCCCTAGATCTAAAGGGAACTAACTCAAATAAGTAACTTTTTCGGGAGAGGCGAAATTGTTGTAAGGAATCGGATGATTTTTTTTAGCGTGTGTTTAATTAAAATCTACAGATTTTTGAGTTAGCTCCCTTTAGATCTAGGTGAGTGATATACATATTTTTTATTATTTTCTAAATGCATATTACAATAAATTGTTCATAGTAATATAAGAGCGATTTTAAAAATTCTATTTCTATTCTCGGCTCGACGAAAACAGCCAGGTTTTCCACTAAAATAGATCCAGCAACCATCGAATTTATTTCCACGCAAATTCCAACAGAAAACTTGCACACAACGTGACAAACAGATCATTAATATGTGCATAAAATGCCACAATTTATGGTCCACCGGTTCATGCCAAAAGTAAGGGGTAAATGGTACCATTTGTCGAGCTTCGGCTATCGTTGTAGCAAACAAGAATTTATGCCAAACACTTTAGCGACGTCGGCAAGGTAAAACTAACCTAATGTCGTAAGGTCAAGACTTGAATTCCATTGTTAATTTAGGTGCTTAATAATTGCAAGTTAACAGTGTATGCTCACGTATTTCACCTTCTGTAATTTTAGAGCAATGAATTTGTAATATTACGCACAATATATTGCGACTAGAGGTGGCGGAATAGTTGTATGATTATAAAGCTTAAGGTTGTGGGTTCGAATTCCGGAATTGGTAAATGTTCGTGATATTATTTTCTGTTATCGAAACTGAAATGCATTCTCCGCAGAACGATCTGGTTTTGCATTTTTGATTAAATGGAAAAGCAATATTCACGTTTATTACAATACACGTCGGTATAAAATGTACCTATTAACCGAAATTGTTCGAACTGTACTTTTTATAGCCTCATACATAAATCATACAATTCATTAATATAATAGGAACTTAGTCATATTATCGTTATATTACAGACAGAAGTAGGTCAGACTTTTTCCTTATTAATTCTTATGACGTCGCAATTAATTTATATTAATTGTTAATTATTACGAAAATTAAAGAGGATACAGACAGAGATTAATGAAGTGGGTGCAAGAGAACACAAAAACAAGAATTAAATGATTTGAATGGAATAAAAATAGGTACCTACCTGTAAGTGATTTTTCTGATTACCTACTTTATTAAGTATATTAAATTTCGTTTTTTTTAATTATTCGTCATTGTCAAACAATATTTCATAATAATTTATTATGTTATTATACATTGGAATAAAACAACTATAGACGGATAACTTATTATGTAATTTATAAATATACGTTATTTACTTGTTTTCATAACTATATAAATCACCATCATCAATATATTGAACCAAAAATATCAATCGAATTATCGATTGATAGATCGTAGTTAATATAGAAATCACTTTAGCGACTATTGTCAACTCAGTCGTGGTACGATAAAGGAATTTGTAAAGTTTCCGAAACGTCAGCCAATAAAATAAAATACGCGAGTTAAATCTATAGTCGTTTCATTCCATAACAATATTTCAGTAAATATTATAACATCAATTGCATAAAACAAAAGGTTACCTTAATTAATAACAAAACATTTATTAACGAATATTTTGACCTCGTTAAATATAATGTTGGAGGTCACGATGAGATCGTTAACTTTCAGTTTAATTACAAACCGACCATTTTCCTTAGCTCAATTTAATTAACTCTTTGTTGCTTAGCAACTAGAAAATAAAATTAGCAACATAACATTTCATAGTTCTAACCACTTAATAAAAGCAGAACTTATAATTATGTGCTTACTTAATATTATAAACGTGAAAGCTTGTAATAATGTATGAAAGTAAGGAAGGATTTTTGTTAATCTTTTACGCAAAAAGTACTGAATAGATTTTGATCAAACTTTACAATAATATAGCTTACACATCACAATAACATTTAGGACATAATAAGTTAATAAGATCAGAAAAATAAGAAATTTAGACCATACGAAGTATCGTTTAAATTTAAAATAATTTATTAAAATTTAGCATTTTTAATAAACCTATTAATTTACATATTTTATGTAAATGAAAACTGAAAATTATCTTTATTTTAACCACTTACCAAATAATTTTGGCACGCACCAAGTATTTCTTTGCATATTTTAGTCTGATCACGTAAAAGGTCTAGAAAGGCTTAAAATACCAAAATGTTTCACAAACCTAAATGAAAAATTTAAGACATTTTAAATTGCGTTACAATTTAGGGAATAAAAATGTAGATTAAATCGTTTAAAATTTCTTTTTAGCGATCTGTCTAAGAATAATTGAAGTGCTTAAAGAAAAATTGACTAGAGCTAAAAGAGCTTTCATTTATGTAGAAATTGACATATAAAGTCCTTTCATACGTTTAGCTTTTTAATTAGGTATGTGGTAATTTTTTTAAATTAGTAAAACTCATTTTCAGTAGACTGTATGAAGTAAAGATATTTCATATAAACCACACCGTATTACGGATTTCACTCCATGAATATCTTGAATAAAGTATTTTTTAAGTAAGTATTCCAATCGTAAAAAAAATATAAAGTAGGTAAATTATATATGTTTTTTTACTCTATTAGAGGACTAGCGGCCCGTCCCGGCTTCGCACGGGGGGACTTAAGATTTTTTTAAGGCCTCAGAAACGATACTTTTCCCCCGTTTTTGAAACATTTTCGGTTACTGCTCCGCAACTATAAGACCTAGCGTGATATTATATAGCCTATGTTACTCGGGGATAATGTAGCTTTCCAAAGGTGAAAGTATTTTTGAAATCGGTCCAGTAGTTTCGGAGCCTATTCATTACAAAATAAAATAAATATACGCGACTTAAAGTTGTAGGTTCTATGTTTTTCTCTATTAAGGGACGAAATACCAAAACATCACTTGCACCATTTATATGTAAATTATGTCATCACGACACTTACTGAGAGAATCTAAAAATAACACTTCCACTTTCAATCACAAATTATTTTGTTTACTCCTTACAAATATTAGGTATTATTTTTCTCGGTAGAGATTTGTTACGTCGTGACTTTTACGTCGCTTGAGGGATATACAGACAAATAGATGGTTTTTTTATATAAGTAGGACACTACTATCATATGCTTTTATTTACGATAAACTAAGCAAAGCTCGTATTTAGGATATCAGAATTATAATACGTTATTGAGCCTATAATACATAAATAATATAATCTGTATATGATAAAGTTGGTTGTGGTGACAATATATTATTTCTTATGTTATGTGGCTGTTGTTTTATATTTTCTTTCATTAGTACCTAATATATTAGCTTTTGCCGCGACTTCGTCTGCGTACAGTAAGTACTTTAGACAAAATCGTTACAAAATATTATAGCCTAAGTATATGTTTTTCTAATATAATTATAAACTACTGAATTAATTTTGATGAAAATTTACAATTTAAAGGCTGTATTTTATAACAACATAGTGTAAAATATTTATCCTGCGCAGACCAAGCCGTAGGCAGAAGCTAGTATATTATAATGTCATGTAAAACTTAAATCTCTATACATTAAAGAATATATGACATCCGCAAATTCTTAACTCACACGTTTCTATAGGTACTAATATAATAAAGAGGAAAAGTTTGTTTGTTTAATTGAGTAGGCTCCAAAACGGCTGGACCGATTTGAAAAGTTCTATCACTATTGCAAAGCTACACTATTCCCAAGTGACATAAACTATAAAAAAAGGTATCCGTGCGAAACCGGGGCGGGCCGCTATATTAGGCCCAATCCTATCCTACTTATATATAATATAAGTAGGATAGGATTGGGCCTATGTTATGTAAGAATAATTCATGTGGAAATAAGCATATTGGAAATATATCTACGTGTAATACTATGACGTAACGTTATCCCCAAGATTCCATAGTACGGAACCCAGAACCGCATTTACCAAAACTACTTACGAAACTATAATACGACCTCCATTTTCCTTATATCGCGTAATGTCGTAAACTTTTTCTTGCCTATGTTTTTGTCGAACGCACTGAGGCAAGAAAGATATATGCCAGTTTATGCCTCTTACCTGAGAATGACCACGGTTGCTTTTTTGGGGATAAAAACGTCTAAACTAAGTTAAGGAAAGTTAAACGAAGAAAGTTTTACCTTTCTGTAAATAGCTAGTGAAAAAGTGACCTTTAGGATGTTGGGGCCTATTTAACTTACTTTATGTACAGTAATCATTTTACGGACATCTTACGTAAGTTCCATGAAATTTATATATATTTCCGGTCATTGACGTTGACTTGATATTTATTAATTTTAAAATTGTATTATTGTATAATGATATTTTGTACTAAGACAAGAGTAGAAAAATTGAGACTCTCAATGGGACTCAAACCCACGCCCTTGCATTTACTAGCGGCAGCGACTTTCACACCATGAGAATCCACAAAATATAATTATGTAATTACTAGCTTCTGCCCGCGACTTCGTCTGCGTATGATTAGTATTTTACACTATATCGTTATAAAATATAGCCTATATGTTATTCTGATGTATAAGCTATATTGTGGTAAAGTTTCATTCAAATCCATTCAGTAGTTTTAGCGTGAAAGCATAACAGACAGACAGACAGACAGACAGACAGACAGACAGACAGACAGACAGACAGACAGACAGACCGACAGAGTTACTTTCGCATTTATAATATTATGACCAGGAGTAAGTACAAACTGTACAAAGCACAACATACTTTACAAACATTATTAAGAACCTTTCTAAAGAAAACAATTCAGTAATATTAAATACAATCTATCAATCGAAATTCGATAGATATTTTTGGTTCAATACCATTAGACTGATTACAGTCTTTAGCGCTAAAGTCTACTGTCGGCTAAGTCGTGCTACGATTAAGGAAACTGTAATACGAAACGTTAGCAAATAAAATAAAAATACGCGAGTTAAATCCGTTATATAATTATTATTTTTTGTTTCATTACAATGTGTAATAACCGCGAAGGTAACAAAAATTATTACCCAGTTTCAGTCATACAAGGGGCCCTAGACAAGTGCCCAACGTTCTACGTTAACGTTAAACGTTAGGACCAAAATGTATGGGATTTGACATCCGCGAACGACTGTCACGTACGTCACAAATGTCAAATCCTATACATTTTGGTGCTAACGTTTAACGTTAACGTTGAAAGTTGGGCACTTGTCTAGGGCCCAAGATCTTCAATAGTACGTATAACATAATAGTCATATAACTCTAAAAGAACAAGCAGCCATAAAAGCACATTTGTTTGCTCCCAAATAACGACCAGTGCCTTAAAAGATTTCTATTCCTCCACATTAGAATATTCAATCCTACTTACCTTAATTCTGCACATACCAACTTACGTACCTTGACATCAGAAGTTCTTAGTGATATATGGGTGTTTTAATTTCGAAGTTCTTGGCTGTAAGCCAAACCACCACGTTTGACAATACTCCGTAGACCGGAGTTTAATATTTGGTGCTCAGTAATATATTGAGGTTTTGGGAAAATATTAGGCTTTTGCGTTTTAGTTTTTAAGATTGCAGTTTATCTTCGAGTACTTTGGATTCAGTTAGCGAAGTTGTTGCCAATTTTTTTAGTGTTCTGGTTTAAGTTTTTTTTTGTTTATTGTATAAAAAATATGCTCTTTTCTGGTGTCTCTTGAACTGTTTTTTAAAAGGAGATGTTTATAGGCAGAATTGACGTGTGATAGGCTAAAATATATATTAGATGTAGTTAATCCAGCAGACAAACTTTGCAGTGCATTCTGCAAAGTCCATAAATTATGGAATCATGTATGATAAGAAATAACCATTATTTCTACAAGAAACTGTTTTTGTAACAATCCCTTATAGCTGTTATTGTATTTACTTAAATAACTGAAACAATAGAAAAGAGAAATGTTTTTTTTTTATCGACTATCTAATCCTAAAATTATTTATTTAATTAGGTACTTTAAGCAAATATCTAAGAATATACATACGCCTACTGAAAAAAAAAACATAATGCTCAGTCACTATAATTCATACTTAAATTATTAAATCAATTGACTTTTTCACTTTATTTACTTACTTACTTAAAAAATACTTATTTTGGAGAAAGCGTTTAAGCATTATCCGCTCTCCTTTGATATGATAAAGCCATGTTCAAAAGAGCAGTCAAAATAAATGCTCCAACTTTTTGAAATTCCAGTACATCTCTGGGGTTACTTGTGAAGTTTGTCTAAAGATACATGTCCTCACTCAGTTGAACTAAGATTAAGCGACTCTTAATGCAGAGCAGCCATCTTCTAACGAGATCTCCCAAACTTACGTGACCATTGGAATGAAACATTAACGGATTTAACTCGCGT
The DNA here is from genome assembly GCA_038024825.1 of Polylopha cassiicola. Classification (NCBI taxonomy): domain Eukaryota; kingdom Metazoa; phylum Arthropoda; class Insecta; order Lepidoptera; family Tortricidae; genus Polylopha; species Polylopha cassiicola. The sequence continues at coordinate 8,997,843 of CP149059.1, forward strand.
ATGTTATTTTACTGGCTGTCGTTTCGGAGCCTTTACAGATTCTATAATCGTAGCACGACTATTGTCAGCTCAGTCGTGCGCGTGCGTGCGTGAGTTAAAGCCGTTAAAATTCGAAAGCTACATTATCCACGAGTAACACGCTAAATTTTATTTTGGATAACAATTAGGGATCCGTGCGACGCCGGGGCAAAACGCTAGTAATCCCTACTTAATATTATAAATGCGAAAGTAACTCTGTCTGTCTGTCTGTCTGTCTGTTACGCTTTCACGCTAAAACTACTGGACCGATTCAAATGAAATTTGGTACAAAGAAAGTCTGAGAAAGGATATAGGCTACTTTTTAACCGACTGCAAAAAAGGAGGAGTTCCACGCGGACGAAGTCGCGGGCAGAAGCTATAATATATAAAAGGACATTTGTCACACCTTTCTTGGAATTGTGTGACATCGCGGCATTGTTACTCAATTTAAGACCTTAAGTCTGGGAATTTGAATTTGAATTCACGTGGTTGCATTTCGAGTTGTTACGCTATTCTAGTAAATGTGCGATACCTGTAAATGAAAAATTCACTATTTTAACATCTTATTGCTATTATAATTTAAATAAGTCTTTTACTATTGAAGTTTATAATGTACCTAACTTAAAAAACAGAACAACATATATAAAAAATCATAAACAATTATAAAAATACTAGCTTCTGCCCGCGACTTCGTCCGCGTGGAACTCCTCCTTTTTTGCAGTCGGTTAAAAAAGTAGGTAGCCTATGTTCTTTCTCAGGCTCCAGATTTTCTTTGTACCAAATTTCATTTAAATCAGTCCAGTAGTTTTAGCGTGAAAGCGTAACAGACAGACAGACAGACAGAATTACTTTCGCATTTATAATATTAGTAGGGATAAATTACGTCAAACACTATACGAGTTTTGCACGTTTCAAACAATATTTTATATACTTACCTACTTTCACATCCCAAATATTATCCATCTATACTAATATTATAAAGCTGAATAGTTTGTTTGTTTGTTTGAACGCGCTAATCTCAGGAACTACTGGTTCGAATTGAAAAAATCTTTTTTTGTTGGATAGACGATTTATCGAGGAAGGCTTTAGGCTATATAACATCACGCTGTGACGAATAGGAGCGAAGAAACAGTGGAAAATGTGTAAAAAACGGGGAAAATAACTATTCCACGCTGACGAAGTCGCTGGCAGAAGCTAGTTCAAAATAAAGATAAAGGATTAGGACCTAGTACAAAAGTACTCAAGAATTATGGCGATCCCATTTCTAAATTAATTTCGACAAGAAAATGTCTAGATATCTTCTCCATTTTACTCAAGTGATTCAATGAAATTTCTCACACTGTGCCAAGTGTTACGCTCTACGATTTTTTGTGTCGTCCTTGTAAATTGTTTTGAATGCTAAAAAATATTTTATTTCGTTTTTATTGCTTTTGGCATTGTTGTACACTAGTTTTGGGTCAGCATTAAAAATGTAGCAATATGCAATTTTGCACCAAATTTCATTTAAGTCCTAGACAATTGCCAATCGATGATAGCGACGCAAAAAACAAATGCAAAATCATAATTGACAAATGAACTAAAACAGACCACGTGACTTTATTAGCGTACGTCAAATACAGACTGCATACTACTAATGAGAAAGAACTGTTATAATATAGTATATCTACTAGTTTTTACTCGTGACTTCGCGTAGAAGTCGATATTAAATGATTCTTATCTATACTAATATTATAAAGAGGAAAATTTTGTTTGTTTGGTTGTAATGAATAGGCTCAAAAACTACTGGACCGATTTGAAAAATTCTTTCACTGTTAAGAAGCTACACTATTCGTGACTGACATATTATGCTATATTAAATTTTGGAAAAAAAATAGGGATCCGTGCGCAACCTAGGCGGACCGCTAGTTGTTTTTGCTTAGGGTGAATGCCAATAAATGAAACACGTATTTAATTAGGTAAATATTTTTAAGAGCAGGAATATCAATTTCTATTAAAACATTGCTAATTTTATGTTTTTAACAAACTTGCAACCCCTATTTCATCCATTTCAGTTTTTTTTAATCCTTTCTTAAATACATTTGAAAAGTTATGCATCATAACGTAAATCATCAAGTTTTATCATAATTATCTATTAGTACTAATAATATTATAAAGAGGAAAGGTTTGTTTGTTTCTTTGTTTGGATTTAATAGGCTCCAGAACGGCTGGACAGATTTCAAAAAATCTTTCACTGTTGGGAAGCTGCACTATTCCCGAGTGACATAGGCTATAAAAAAAGAGATCCGTGCGAAGCCGGGGCGGACAGCTAGTTAGGACATAAAATTGTATTATAATTTTGCTGTTATTTATTGTTTTTTGTTTTAATGAGATCATTAAAACAATATAGATATATGCCTGTATAAATACTTATTTATGTTTATTGAATGACCTTTGACAAATCAACGAACCTAATATATTCTATACAATTTTCTATTAATTGTATACGTTCGCTTATCGATTAGCACTTGAATATGTACTTCAGTTTATAAATACCCTTATAACTGACCTCGAGTTTAAGTAATAATTCTAGGTACTATAAAGTACTGATAAGTTTTAAACCGCTTATATTTTAATACCTAGCCTGTCGCTGCCGCTTACCGTTAAAGAGATTTAACGCTTGGCTGATCACATTAAGGGTACTTGAAAGAATTATTGTATTCAAGACCGCTGGGATGATAAAAGATTTTGCTAGGTTTCTTGGGGCCTAGACAAGTTAACGTTAACGTTGAACGTTGGCACCAAAATGTATAGGATTTCATCATCATCATCATCATCAGCCCATCGCAGTCCACTGCTGGACATAGGCCTCTCCAATTGCACGCCACTTTGCTCTATCTTGGGATTATGTATAGGATTTGACATCCGCGAATTTTAGGTTGGCGTTATGGAAACTATGCAAGTCCCATGTTTTATATTATTAATTATTAAGTAAGATTATTTTAATGGGAAGTGTACAATATTTGAAAATCTAAACGATGTAATTGTTTAAGTCCAATATGTATTAACTGTGATAACAACAAATTATTCTATAAACTTCAATAAATAATAAATAATAAATTGTACATACCTAAGGCAAACTAATTTCCTTGTAAAAAATGCAGTTGCAATTTCCTACGCGAAATCAACTTCATCATAAAGTAATTAATGCACTTAATAACTTTTTTATTATAAGTAGGTATCTACCTAATATCTAAACATGAAGGTAATCACATTGAAAAAAAAAATGACACTTTCGCGGTTAACATTGGATTAAAACAACTGTAACGGATTTAACTCGCATACATAAATTTAATTCAGGCTTTTAACTTTACAATACTCGTAATAATATGGCGTTAAAAAATACTTTCTTAATAAAGTCCATTTCCAAATACACAATATTTATTTGTATTTATAAAAAAACAACAATTTTATTTTAACAGCCAAATAAGACTAGGAGAAAAACATGTTTTCATTCGTTCAACCATAAAGCCGAGCAAACACGCTTTACGTTGACATTTACAAGATGTCATGAGATGACATGAGACGAGACGAAGTGTCATGCATGGTCCTTCACAGTTCTCGGGGAATGACGTCACAGCGACGCTGATAATAAAACGAGTGGACGTGCTGTGAGCTACACAAAAGTGTATTTTTGTTGATATTTTTGGAGAAAAAAATGTATGTAGGTACTTAATAATTTCTATGTACTTATTCTAATAGAGTCACTGATCAAAAAATAAGTTGATACTATGTTATAATTTCTGGTGCCTTCGGGGTTATTACACATTGGAATGTAATAAATAGAACGGTTTTAACTCTCGTTTTTTTTTTTGTTGACGTTTAGAAATCTTTACAGTCAGCAAGTTTTCAAAACGTCATCAAATAAAATGAAATACGCGAGTTCAATCCATTATAATTGTTTAATCCAAAGTAGATACCTACTTATTTATAGTAACTAATTGTAACCACAATATTTCGTATCTACAAAAACTTATATACTTACACTAACCTTGGGCCCTAGACAAGTGCCCAACGTTCAACGTTAACGTTAAACGTTAGGACCAAAATGTACGGGATTTGACATCCGCGAACGACTGTCACGTACGTCACAAATGTCAAATCCCATACATTTTGGTGCTAACGTTTAACGTTAACGTTGAACGTTGGGCACTTGTCTAGCCGCCCTTGTACTACAATATACCTAATGGAAATATAAGGAACTTATTTTTTGAATAATATACAGTACAACAAAACACTGATATGCTAAACAACATAGAATTGTATGTTAACTCGCTGATTGTACAAAACTAACTTTTAGGGAAGTCAGCTATTCCCGAAAGATAACCCTTTTGTTGATAAACAATAAAACTTTATCAAAGGAAAAACTTGAAGTCGTAACATATGATTTATTTGTTTATAGTACCTACCCGCCATCTTGTCAACACGTTGCGTTTAATAATTTCTGATGCCTTTGCGGATATTATACATTGGAGTGAAACAACTTTAAACGGATTGAACTCGCGTATTTTTTTTTTGGCTGACGTTTCGAAGCCTTTACAGATTCCATAATCGTAGCACTGAGCTGACAATAGTCTTATGCTAAAGTCAAAAGCCATTAAAAAAAACGCGAGTTAAATCCGTCTAAAGTTGTTTCATTCCAACATGGCGTTTAGTCAAAAACTTAAGCCGTTTTGAAATTGATTCCTATGACATACAAGTATTATACCTACCATAATTACTACTAGGTACTATACATAGCTAGTATCGCTAGCACACTATTTAAATGATAGTAGGCACCTATTTAATTTGTCTTTTTTTCATAAGCTCTTTTTCCAAAATACGCTCATATACAATACATAATCATAACTATAAACTTACTTTACTCAATAATAACTTGGATTGTTTGGGTCAATGGTCAATTGCATTTTACAAGCAATAAATACCAGTCGGGTTACTTTGACCCAAGTGGGTTAACTTGACCCATATTTTCATTGCAAATATTTTAGAATGTAACTTAAATTATCAGATAGGTAGGTTGTATAGAACACGCTACTAAGACGTATAAAATTGGGTTGGGTTAGAGTTACCCCTTGGGGTCAAAGTAACCCCATGGTTATTGCTTGTTATATAAAATAGTACTTCATTGAACAATTCAAGTTAAAGTATTCAGTAAAGCTAAGTTATCGTATAAAAACATCCTTCCGTGTTTATGTATTTCGGCATATTAACAAAGAACTAAACGTTTCTATGTAGTGACACACAATAAATAATAAAGTTGCTTTTAGTGGTCGTAAACGCACAAAAAGAGGGAATATTATATTACCAGTGACTTTTCGCATCGACATAAAAATGTTATGCTCGCAGTTTGACGGTTAATGTCCTGAACTCATATTTGTAATGAGTGCTAGAACAAAATAATTTTATTTCCTGTCCTCCGGCCAAAAAGCACCAACTTTCTGGCCGCTGGGCTAAATGAAATTGCCGCTTTCTGGCTTCGTCGAACAGAAAAATAGTACCTATACTGACCTCGGCCAGTAAATAAAAAAGCCATAGATCACATTTTTGACAACCTCGGCTTCGCCTCGGGCGACAATTACATGTGATCTGAGACATTTTTTATTTTATTGGCCTAGGTACGTAATGTACTATTTATTGAATCACTAGCGGCCCAGGTCCAGTCGTTTGTGAGCCTATTCAATCCAAACAAACAAACATTTCCACTTTATTATATTAGTGTAATTATTATGATCTAAATCAACCTCCTAACAACTACAACTACCTAGATAAGGTAACACTCTTGGTTCCCCAAAATTAGTAAAGGTTTGTTTGTTTGGATTAAATAGGCTCCAAAACGGCTGGACCGATGTGAAAAATTCTTTCACTGTTGGGAAGCTACGTTCACCCTGAGTGACATAGGCTATAGAATATTTTGAAAAAAAAATAGGGTTCCGTGCGAAGTCGAAACCGCTAGTTATGAATAAAACGATTCCTTTCGCATTTCTTCAAACCCGATAAATTGACTTGATTAAAAACTATCTTGGTGTTATTTAATCCGAAAGTTACTAATTAAGTTCTTTAAAATGTACCACTTGGGACCGCTTTCAAAGAAAGTGAATTAGACAATCAGCTTCCAGCTATTTAATTAGGCATCGTTAGGAAATACCTATGTTCAAAATTGGGGACGTTTTGGTTGAAATGGTTACATAATGCGAAGGCCTTATTTCCGCCAAGTTAGTGTGAGTAAAACATAATTGTCTTTAGCATAAGACTATTGTCAGCTCAGTCGTGCTACGATTATAGAATCTGTTAAGGTTTCGAAACGTCAGGCAATAAAATAAAATGCGGGAGTTAAATCCGTCTACAGTTTAATTTCAAGTAGGATTACCTAAACATAGTATAGGGGTAAACCCCTTATAAAATAAATGGGACTGATTTATAATCTATACTAATATTATAAATGCGAAAGTAACTCTGTCTGTCTGTCTGTCTGTCTGTTACGCTTTCACGCTGAAACTACTGGACCGATTTAAATGAAATTTGGTACAAAGAAAGTCTGGAGCCTGAGAAAGGACATAGGCTACTTTTTAACCGACTGCAAAAAGGAGGAGTTCCACGCGGACGAAGTCGCGGGCAGAAGCTAGTAGTATATAAAAGGAGATAAGTCACCTTTCTTGGAAGAGTGAGACATCGCAGCTTTGTTACTCCATTTAAGACCAGTGGCAAAATAGCAGTGGCAATGAACGAACAGTTAAAGTTTTTAAATCCACGATTTTCAGACTGTCGATAGACCGTGATATGTCAATTGAAAGAAATATTTATAAGCGATTTAAATAGAACCATCAATGGCTATAATAGACGGTTGAAGAAAGTAATATTAAATTATAGGTTATTAATTTCTGATCCTTTCGCGGTTATGACAGATTTACTTTATTTTAAGAGCTGACTTTACATAAAATTTACAGTTCCCATATTCGTGGTTAACCGAGCTGACGATATTGTTTCTGTCAAACCAATATGTTTAATTCAACATTTTCCATTATTTCAGAACTCAATCATTTCAATTTCACGAATTATGCTAACGATATTATTATAAAGTTTATACGTTTTATTGTCTCAGTCTGTAAGTTCATTTGCATTTTATCCTATTGGCCCATATATACTTACCCACCCTTAAGATAAGTGACATACTATAATAATGCGATTGGACCGAATGAAAAAAATATGGAACTAGCTTCTGCCTGCGACTTTGTCTGCGCACGATGAGTACTTTACACAATATCGTTATAAAATATCTATCCTATATTATTATATTAATCTGATGTATATTATATTATTGTAAGCTAACTTCTGACCACTACTTCGTCTGCGCACGATGAGTACTTTACACAATATTGTTTTATTTACGTTATTCTGATGTTCAAGCTATATTATTGTAAAGTTTCATCAAATACCATTTAGTAGTATTTGCGTGAAAGAGTAACAAAAATAACTCACACACTCATAAACTTTTGCCTATTAGTATGATGTGATTGGTATGAGTAAACTAAAAATGGTGGTCAGTTTTCGTTTGTGGTTTTGCGTCTATACATTGATTCATATTATCATATACACACATACACACATTCTATACGACTTACACACTTATTCCTCGAGTGTTAAAGACAACTTTCATCAAGGCAAAGATGTAACAGGGCATGAAACGTTAAAAGGAGTACTTATATGACGTCATCGTTCATTTTAAGCCCTTCAGAGACGAGCTCTCCAAGTTACGGACAGTATTATTAGTGCTTCAATAACTTCAGTTCCAAAAACATGGCAAAGAAAAATATTTTCACGCAAACAACTTTCAAGGTTAAAAGAAGGCTACTGACACACATTGTGTTCTGTATATATTTCTGGCAAAAACACCGCTAAATATGACATGGGAATGATAAAGTACCTTGTATCATTCTCGCACCGATGATTCTGTGAACGCGTGTAGGCCTTTATAATATTTTTTTGGTGACGTGACACGAATTTGGATTTTCGAGGTGGAATTATTACTAATCTCTTGTGGTTTTTAAAAGGGAATTTTTATTTAACGTGACATTTATCGTGGCTTACACGTAGTACAGTGGCATTGATAATAAAACGAGTAGATGAGCATACATAGATGAGCATACGAATCTACTATCAAATATTATTATAATAATTTCTGATGCCTTCGCGGTTATTACACATTGGAATGAACAACTATTAACGGATTTAACTCGCGTATTTTATTTTATTGGCTGACGTATCGGAGCGTTTACAGATTCCATAATCGTAGCACGACTGAGCTGACAACAGTCAGTGACTTTAGCATAAGACTATTGTCTAATTATTATTTACATAGGTATCAATAAATTGTCAATTTATATGAAATTACGCTTTTAACCAAATAACAGTAGGTACTAATTAAATAATTATAATGTAAGACTATGGAAGCACTCTTACATTGCTACTACTATTAAAATGTAAAATATATTATAATGAACATAATTATTCAGTAACTAGTTGTCCGCCCCGGTTTCGGATCCCTTTTTTATAGCCTATCACTCGGGAATGTAGCTTCCCAACAGTGAAAGAATTTTTCAAATAGGTTTTGGAGCCTATTCAATCCAAACAATCAAACCTTTCCTCTTTATAATATTATATTACTAGCTTCTGCCCGCGACTTCGTCCGCGTGGAACTCCTCCTTTTTTGCAGTCGGTTAAAAAGTAGCCTATGTCCTTTCTCAGGCTCCAGACTTTCTTTGTACCAAATTTCATTTAAATTGGTCCAGTAGTTTTAGCGTGAAAGCGTAACAGACAGACAGACAGAGTTACTTTCGCATTTATAATATTAGTAAGGATTATTCAGTATTGAAATACCTAAGGTCATAGTATTCTTAAATGTTCTAACTAGGAATATTCAAGTAGACTGCCGATGCTAGTCCCGTGGGAGGTGACAGCGGCCAGTGACATTTATTGGCAGATCGAGAGGATGCCTATTACCTACCGTTTACTTACCAAGTTAACCAGGTTGCGAAGTCTAGGAGCTTGATCTATAGGTATCTAAGAGTAGATGAAACCTTCTTATTTAAGCGAGGAATTTGGTTACATAAGGGGTCGGGATTATAGCTTAGCTATTTCCAAGGTCCTATTTATGTCTGCAATTTAGGAAATCGGATCAACAGACAGCTAAAAAAACAATGTTTGAGTTTATCGTTTTTTTTTTAAGAAAGTGCAATAAATAATATTATCGTTGATTCATGAATTTCTTTTATTTAACAACTTAGTCTATTTAGTTAAAATGATAAGTACCTATCTACGTAAAACACACAGATATATACATTACCTATCCTATATATGTGTGATGCCATGCCAGTACGTCTTGTTCTGTTTTAATATGAAATTATTTTTCTGTTTTGTATGTCAGATACTTATAATGTACGCATTCTCGTTTTTTGAGGGTCCACTGAAAATCAGTGTTGTGTCACTCTCTTGTGCACAACAAATGCTGAGGGGATACCCTTTTTCGTTGCAACATAATTTTGTATTTGTCACGTAAGATTCCATTTAATTAATTATCTACTAATTGTCTGTTTCTTTATTTTTGTCCGGAAAGTTGTACCTACGTCAATTGTTTTGTGTTGTAATGAAATAAACGTTTTATCTATCTATCTATCTATCTACGTACTCGTAGGTAAGTTTTTTCATCGCCAGTGTCTAAAATATTTTTTAATAATATTTAAATTTTGAAAGATGTCATCAATATCTAATTAATTAATACCTTGGGGCCTAGATAAGTTGTATCACTGGTATCTAAAATAATATATACGAATTCTTCAAGGTCACTTCGGATAGAAAGACGCCATTACAAATGACACCAAAAACCAATCAAGAAACAAATTAGACGCCTAACCATCTTAAGGTCTGTAATATCTCACAACCGGCCAGTGAGGGTCGCAAAAAATATTTCACCCCAGATAACATCTTGAATTCTCACCCTTAAGGGTCTTGTCATACAAAAATTATACATATAGTGCCGAAAATAGAGACTATGTTCGTTGGTCGGGTTGTTTGGAACAGACGTACTTAAAGAACCTACTTTAAAGAAATGAGCCTTCGTGTAACCCTTTACAGTTTAAATACTTGTAGTGACACGTCAGTCACATTCCAGAGTATTTAACACAAAAATATAAAGTTATGATACAAGAGTCAAAAAAATAGATCAATCTTACCATCACTAAATGTATAATAACCACGAAGTCATTAGAAATTATTATAACCAATACAGAATAAAATAAATATTCTTGTTTTTCTGCCTTTTTTATAATGTACCTGCCCTTTTTGCGTAAGTCCAACTCACACTTAGCCAGTTTTTCCATAATTTGACTTTCACTTTACGACTCGGTTCTAACTTTTCCCAAAATCAGGCATAATTTTCATTTATACCTCCATAACACTTTTATACCATATCGTAGTACTTGATCTTTCTCGCAGTTCCTCTTTCTTTGTTCCACGGAAGCACACTCGAGGTGACAGGGAACTTAGTGAGGTTGAGAGACTGTGATAAAAACTGTTAGGTAAGAGGCAAGAATACTGGACGGTTTGTTTACTGTTTTCTTTCCTGTTTTGGTTTCCTGTATATACCAGAAGATGTAAGGATTGCTACGGATTTATGTCGCGTATATTTCAATATAATGTTTTGAAAATAGAGCTCATATTAGTAGCATCAAGTTGACAATTTATGTAGAAAAAACATAGTTCATTGCGTCATAGTTGTTTAATTCTTTGATTTTCGAATATAGAAACAAGCTATAGATCTTTACATATTATTATTACTTAAAGGTACAACCTAAATTATTCTTTTACTTTTGAGGACTATTAGAGAAAATCTAAAAAAATACATTTACGATAGTCTAACGCTAAAGTCTAGCGTTAAGTTTAGCATTACACTATCGTCAGTTATGCTACGAATATGGGTACTGTAACTTTACAGATTATCCTAACTAATATTATAAATGCGAAAGTAATTCTGTCTGTCAGTCTGTCTGTCTGTTACGCTTTCACGCTAAAACTACTGGACCGATTTAAATGAAATTTGGCACAAAGAAAGTCTGGAACCTGAGAAAGGACATAGGCTGCTTTTTAACCGACTGCAAAAAGGAGGAGTTCCACGCGGACGAAGTCGCGGGCAGAAGCTAGTATGAAATAAAATACGCGAGTTGAATCCGTTTATAGTTGTTTTATGCGATCTTGCTCTTTGTTTTGTAGATCTAAAAGTATGTAATTTGACATAATAACGTAATCTATTGAGAAATGAATCTAATCTAATCTATTATGATAAAATTAACTCGGTCACTGACCGTTTTGATCATAAACCAATATTTCCCCTAACTTAATAAAAAACCGTTACGGAATCACCTTTCGCTGGCTGCCCGTTACCTTAAAATCAATTCCAACGGATCAAAGGCCATAAATGATTCTCGATGGTACTGCATCCCATTCAAAGGTTGTCGACAAAAAATTTAACAAACCCCCGACATAAAAACTAAAAGGCCCTCTAAAAAGTGTAACAATAATAAAATCTTAATATTAGTTACCTAAGTATTAATATTTCTACAAAGAAAACGTCATGTCGGGGGGACCGCTTTTCATTTAGGTGTACCTACTTACCTAATATTTACAATCTACCTAAACCTACGGTCCCCCCGACATGACGTTTTCTTTGTAGAAATATTAATACATAGGTAACTAATATTGAGATTTTATTATTGTTACACTTTTAGAGGTCCTTTTAGTTTTTATGTCGGGGGTTTGTTAAATTTTTAATTTATTTTTTTATTTCATACTTTTTGTAAGTAGGTACGTAGGTACCTACTACATATTATTATTTTTAACTAATTTCCATTTCACATGGAATTTCGTAATGTACATGTTATCCTCTTCCATTTGATACCCCACTCGTGTATATTTGTCGACATTGGGCTTACCATTTACACTATTACTCCCCATAATTTTTGAACTACTTAACCGATTTTGATTATGATTTCAATTTTGTAATGTAAACGCGATCTTCTTTCATTTGATACCCCACTCGGGTATATTTGTAGACATTTGGTTTTCCATCCCCACTTTCACTCCCAATATTTTTTGAACGACTCAACCGATTTTCATTATGATTTCAATTTTGTAATGTACTCGTCACCCTCTTTCATTGGATACCCCACTCGAGTATATTTGTAGACATTTATTTTTACATCCCCTCTTTAACCCCCCCTAAATATTAAACTACTGAGACGATTTTTATAAAACATAGTTAAGAACACTCCCGACATATACACCTTTTAAACAAAAAAAACAGAATCAAAATCGGTTCATGCGTTAGGGAGCTATGATGCCACAGACAGACACACACACACACACACACACACACAGACACGTCAAACTTATAACACCCCGTCGTTTTTGCGTCGGGGGTTAAAAAGGATAACCCAATTTCATGCGTATTCGATTCTTGCCGGTTTAGGTAAAATTATTGCCTCCTTAGAACATTAGAGCAGACCGTTTGAGGATTACCTCTTGCCTCTTGCCGAGATTTATTTGAAGTTAGACGTTAGAGGTATGACTGTGACGGTGAGAGGGAAAGGGTCGTTTCTTGAGTAATTAGCGGAAAATCCTTGGCTTGTGTAATTACTTGGAATTTATCTAGGGGATTTGGTATAACTGTGATTTACCAAACGGAGTAACACATAACTACCATTACAGTACCGTTTTTGTTATATCTTGAAAATATGTTAATTTTAAAAGCTTATTTACAATAAACGGAGAGCAAAAAAAAAGTTAAGTGAAAATTAATATACCTAAGAATTGGAATCAAAAATTATAAAATTATTAATATACTTAAGAATGTTTTATCGTTGAAAAGAAAACTTTAGTGGTAGGTATCTAAGATTACATTAGATTAGATTAATTTTACCTCAATAATCACACATTTGAAATAGGTACATTTTCTGTCAAATTACATACGCTACCGAGATCGCCAATACAATATTATTAAGCACTTATATAATTTTAAAATATTATCATCATTTATCAAATTAACATTTAAAATGGCGTCCTAATTATGACGAAATAAAACTTACAGACTGAACTAAAATTCGGATTGGAATATCACTTTAAATCAATTCAGTAAAGGTCTTTAAATATTAGAGATATTAATATTTATAAGTTCATTTGCTATAGGTACCAAAAATTGTAAGATATCTAAGCCCAATTCGAGTTTTAAGGTCAACTTCTTTTTCCTAATGTTTCCAAAAACCTCATAAATACTTTCAAGTGACCTATATAAAGCACATCTTGCCCAAAGTTTTTCGTTTTCCAAGAGTAACGGACCTCTCAACATTTCCTTCGGGTTCCGTACTAAATGCTAAGGGTTTCTGAGAGGCTGTGCTCGAAACAAGGAATTAAGGTATAACGTTAATGCACGTTACTTTTAGTTTATTAGTCTTTAGCACGGATCTAAAAGAGCTTCCATTTTGATCCTTACGCTTTAAAACGTAAGTTTGAAGTTTGTCTGAGAGGTTTATAGAGTTTTGACGGCGCTCCGCAGGCGTGTAATGGTTTTTGGCTAGTGCTTTGTGAAAGCCTACTTTTAGGAGTTTACATTGTTATTTTGTTACTCTCAAATTTACAACCTTATGTTATAGTTATATACTTAACACATATACACCTACGGGGCCTAGACAACGTTAACGTTAAACGAAAAAGCTAAAATGGATTTGACTTCCACGAACGAATGTCACGTACGTCACAAACGTCAAATCCCATACACCTTGTCTAGCCACCTTGGTCTATCTGCCTACCTAGTACGTTAAAGTAAGACTGGATAAAGTAATTTAAGGTGTCTTAGGACTGGAATGAAACAACTATAAAGTAATAATTTCTGATGCCTTCGCTGCCTTTTTATTACAAACTAGCTGTGCCCGCGACTTCGTCGCCGTGGATTAGTAATTCTTCATAAGGCTTTATATTTTCCCCGTTTTTTACATATTTTCCACTGTTTCTTCACTCCTATTGGTATAGCCTAAAGCCTTCCTTGATAAATGGTCTATACAACAAAAAAAAAGATTTTTTGAATTCGAACCAGAAGTTCCTGAGATTAGTACGTTCAAACAAACAAACTCTTCAGCTTTATAACATTAGTATAGATTGAAATGAAACAACAATTAACGTATTTAACACACGTATTTCATATATTTTATTTGCTAACGTTTCGGATACATAATAATAAATAGTATAAGAATCCAAAACTTTGGCAAATAAAATAAAATACGCGAGTTTAATCCGTTAATAGTTTCATTCCAACTACAACGGATTAAACTCGCGTACCTATTTTATTTTATTTGTTAAAATTGACATCGCACATTGATTAAAAGCTTTTAATAATAATAATTCAAATATGTTAATAAAATACCAACTTACATAGCATAATATGAGGTACATTAAATACTAAACTGCTACATTAAGTGCAGAAAAAATAAAGCCAAGTAACAATTAGGTCAACGGTCATTACATGGCAATTGCTAAAGCATTATGCACCTAAATACTATAAAATAAAGTTTAAATTCACTTAAAGTAAAACTGGGGTAAAGTACATCACTTAAGCTCGGTTGCTTTTTTCGTTCAGCTAAGCGTATTATTGCCTAGTCGATACTTGATACATTATAGGTAAAAAAAGGGAAATTAATGAATTTTAATACGTCAATTGCCTACACACTCATAGTAAGTTATTGGCCTATTATTCTGTTACTAGCGGCCCCGGCAGACGTCGTCCTGCCCGTCCGATTGTTTCGTCAAAGATCTGTCAAAGTCTCCTAACTGTCTTTTCTTCATAAGGCTTCATATTTTCCCCGTTTTTTACACATTTTCCACTGTTTCTTCGCTTCTATTGGTCGCAGCGTGATGTTATATAGCCTAAAGCCTTCCTCGATAAATGGTCTATCCAACAAAAAAAAAATTGAATTCGAACCAGTAGTTCCTGAGATTAGCGCGTTCAAACAAACAAACTCTTCAGCTTTATAATATTAGTATAGATTAGAAATTCCTGGGAGGAGGGTAGGACACCTATATTTTGACAGGACCTGGCTGATCTTCATTTATGGTTCCAAGATATAGTTATATAAGGTTTTATGGTGGTAGAATGGTGGTATCCCTTTGCAACCGGGAACATAAAGTTACGAATTTTGAAAAATAACTTTATGCATACTAATAGTAATCAAAGGTCCAAGGTTTTTAGGAAAAATAATAAATAAAATCGGAAAACCTCCGTTTCCCGGAAAATCGCGTGCACGATCGTGCGTCTCAGGAATAACTCGACATGTGCACGACCGTGCAACTTTGGTATATCTAAGCAATTTATACGACAATATTGTTTCTTATTTACCTTCAGTAGGTACCTATGTGATTTTTATTGATTTGCGTTTAGTATGTGTATCAACTGCGAAGGCATCAACAATTAATAATTAGAATAACACAAAACAGAATCATGTTGCCGCTCCATTAAAGATTTTAAGTAGTTGCGTTTAAGTTCAAATTTACGTAGTAAAATTTCTACTTATGTCATTATTCTATTAAACGATTGTGTATAGATGGTTATGTTGATTAATATTGCCTATAGTTGTGTAATAATTGCGTACACTCTTTGTTTGTTAAAATGTCTTAACGTTTCCATTTTGAAATGCTGAAGTTTTAGCAAAAACCTAAACTTTGAATGTTTTGTACTTATGCATTATTATTTTTAAAATAAGTCCTTTTATGTAGATTTTCAAAGATAAAATACTATAATCTTTATCTCCGAACGAAATAAAATACATTGCACAATTAAAAACGCATTAAGGTCTCAAAAAGTATATTTCAACAACAAAACGAATAAAAAAATGAATAAAACTCGCGTAATATTGTCGTAAACCAAACTGTAGGGGGTGCAAAGAAGGCTGCCTACTCCCCCTTCTAACCAGTGTTGTGTGACCTTCTACCCTGCTAAAAGCTCTAGTAGCTTGTAAGAGAAAAGTGGAGTGTACAGGTCAGGTTAAAATGGACAAATTATATTTTGTTTTCTGGTTTTGTTGGGAAAATAACAACGAAGAGCTCGTAAGTCGTAGACGTATCGCTATTATTGTAGGAACATGTGTTTGTATAAAAAAATGAGTGCATATAAAGAGTGAAATTTGAATCGGAATCGCAAATGAATTCGGTCGGAAGTTTTATATTTTTAATAGAGTTTTTAATGTAATAGGGAGCAATACTTTTTAACTTCAAATCGTAGGTAAGTAAATATTTTATTTGTTTTTCAAAGACTTGACTTCGCGGTTATTACACATTGGAATGAAACAACTATATATAAAAATACGCGAGTTAAATCCGTTAATAGTTGTTTCATTCCAATTAAGACTTTTTACTAAGAGAAAAATTTGCATAATGACATTCCGTAAATTTATAATACCTAAGTAATTGTTTCAATTTTCTGTGTTCTTTGTTTTTCTATTTTTAGTTAATCTCACTATGAGTGCACATATTATGATATACAACTACAATGATGAGAAATAACCGAATCTAATCTAATACAAATTAGATTTTAACGTGTCGATTTTTTATCTTTAAATTAAGGAAGTAGGTATAAGGTTTTCATTTCTCATTAATTAATTATTAATGAGAAATGGTTAATGAAAATCTAATCCAACGTAAAGTTATCAATAAAATCAGCACTACGCTTAAATATAGCCACAAAAATATTGATATAAAACCTTAAGTTGTTATTAGAACCCAAAAAATATAAACCTCTTTATTACAAAAGTTTATACGTGGGTTAGCAACCGCTTGTAACCTCAAATACAAGAACATATAACATATAGCGCAATGAAGAACACCTCTTGGGGATCGAACTGGAAGTATATATTTTCCTCTTGTATATATTTCGCTTTACTGTATGACATACGACATGTCGTCAATATTTGATAAACTTGCGAGAAAGTGCTCAAGGGAAAATGGAGTGTATCCGTAGTTTTATTGGTAACACTTTAGCTAAACGGTAAGTGTTTTGTGCATAAGTAATAAGTGTTTTACTGGTTTGAATTATAACTAGCGGCGCGCCCCGGCTTCGCGCGGATCCCTATTCTTTTCAAAATATCCTATAGCCTATTGAGAATAGTGAAGCTTCCCAACAATGAAATAATTTATAAAATCGGTCCAGTAGTTTTGAAGCATATTCAAAACAAATAAACAAACCTTTCCTCTTAATTATGTAGATATTATGTCTAGTTGTCAGAGCCCCTGACTACGGAACCGAAGGTCGCTGGTTCGATATCTGATATGGGCAGATGAATCAATAGTTCAATGAATCAAAACAGGAAAACGTCCGTTCATTGTCTGCCATAGTTCAATAGAAAAGAAGAACGACCCATGTCACAATATTTTTTTTCTTTTGATATATTTTTTAAATGAATATTAAAAAGATAATGTCTCTTAGCTATGCCCTGCAGCTTAATATAATATATTTATCTTCCTTAAGACAGTATTGTTTCTATATCAAAAGTATAAGACTATTGTCAGCTCAGTTGTGCTACGATTATGGAATCCGTGAAGGCTCCGCAACGTCAGCCAATAAAATAAAATACACGAGTTAAATCCGTCTACATAACAGTTGTTTCATTCCAATTTTTTAGAAGTGTAACGAAAAAAACTCTCTTTTTTATTTCATAATAATTACTGTCAAAGAGGATAATAAATGTATCCGTACATTACTAATTCATAAACTTTCCTTTTTATTAGGTACTTTTTCCTTAAGTATAATAAACCGATCACCTTAATTCCTCAAATTAATTCGCAAAACAAAAACTTCCCCAACTCGCATAAACAAAATTTCAAGCTTAATGCATCTACTTAAATTGCTCCCATAAATAACTTAAGGCTACCACCCTTTTTAATTTACAAAGTGGGTTCATAAAAATACCTCCCCGCTTAAATCGAAACATGAAAAAACTTTGGCCGAAACTTAATTAATATTTTTAAAATATATTTTTTATTCAGTTGCTGGGCTGACACTATGAAAACTTTACAGTAGTAAGTAGTAACAACTATCGTCAAATAAGACTACGACCTATGAGAAATGTAAAGTTTTCGGAACGTCAGCAACAAAAGATAATATCTAAGCTAGTTAAATTAGTTTTCATTGTTTAATTCTCTGTGTATTGATCACGAAGGTATCACAAATTATTACCTATGTTCATAAAAATGTAGAGTTTTAGGACCACAAGGGCTAGCAGATAAGGATAATATTTAAGAACCAATTCAGTAAGAAAAATACCTTAGTGAATTTATTTATTATACTCGTAGATATAGCTAGAGACGATAATAACGGTATTTCAAACGCTCAAATGTCCAATAACCGCGAAGGCATCAGAAATTTCAATGATACACTGAAACTATAAAAGCATCAAAAATTTAAAGATAAAGTGTTAGAAGATGTCAAAGGAAGCGAGTATTTCAGAGATAAATTATAGAGCAGCTTTGCTATAGATAGGTGTCATACAGAATAGTTTAAAAGAATTATAAAAATAGATTATACAATAGCCAGTATTATCTATACTAATAGCATAAAGCTAAAGAGTTTGTTTGTTTGAACGCGCTAATCTCAGGAACTACTGGTTCGAATTCAAAAAATATTTTTTTGTTGGATAGACCATTTATCGAGGAAGGCTTTAGGCTATATAACATCACGCTGCGACCAATAGGAGCGAAGAAACAGTGGAAAATGTGTAAAAAACGGGGAAAAATTTAAGCCTTATGAAGAATTA
This sequence comes from Polylopha cassiicola, assembly GCA_038024825.1. Classification (NCBI taxonomy): domain Eukaryota; kingdom Metazoa; phylum Arthropoda; class Insecta; order Lepidoptera; family Tortricidae; genus Polylopha; species Polylopha cassiicola. The sequence goes on from CP149059.1 coordinate 9,016,739, forward strand.
CTATACCACGGGGACGAAGTCGCGGGCACAGCTAGTACAACATAAAGATACTGAAACTAGATGAAACATTACATTATTATATGTACCTATTTATGATTCATATATGAACAATTCCTAAGCGATCCCCAAGTAAACATAAAACAAGGGCTCAAATGCAATAGAACATCTGTTTACTTATTGATACCGCAAGTCCCTTAAAAAAGTAAGTACGCAAGATAAAGTATTCGCCAATCAAGATACGCCCTAGGGAGGGGGAACTGTGTTCATAAAACATGATCTTTATTATAGGGCTTTAGAAGTAACATAAGGTGAGGGGGTCGAGATATAGAGATGCTGGATATGGTATATCGATGGACCACGCTCATTCTATATTGCACGCGGGCGGATTTAGTCCTCAAAAAACGGCATGTACTCGTATAATCATGACTCAAAATTATGTGACTTTTGGACAAATTAAATAGGTAAATTAAAACAGTTCTCACTATTGTTTTTTTTAGATCATAAAGTGTGATGAAAGTCTATAAGGGTTGGCGGCATCAAGGCCACATTTTGTAGAAAGTCTCAAATTATATTTGCAGATTTGATGTTTTATTATTTTCCAGTTTATTAACTGTCTTTTTATGTTTTATTAACTTATAATATCTGTTTAAACTCGAAGGTGTTAAATTATTTTGTTACAGTATTATTTTTTAACATATTTTAATTTCGGGTTTATTTTATAAAATGTATACGAAAATTTAAACTTTGAAATAAAACATAATAATTATAACAAGCTATATTGATTTTCAAGAATAAATGGGAATATGTAATAACCGTCGGAAATAAATATATCCTTGTAGGAGGCCAGCCCACACTGCGTAGGTATACGAAACGAAAGTCGAAATGAAATGAAATGAAATGAAATAACTTTAATCACTTGAAATGTGGTAAACATAAAGATCTTATGAGTAAATTACATAGTACAGCACATCTCGCCAACAATACTGGCATGCAAATATTTAATGTCAATGTAATAATTATAAATTTAAATTGATATGTTATGTCCAAAGATATGTTAATAAATAATGTCCCTTACAAATAATTAATAATATTACAGTGATAAAATGTATATTAACATTGTAAAGTTATACGTATCAGTCTATTCCATTTCTTTACATCTTTGTTATATAACCACATTTTTTCGGTTGATCTCGCGGAATCTCTTAGAAGTTTCGTTACGATAGGGATACCAGCATTATAGTGAATTAGAATGTAAGACAGGATCATGAATGAGAAATTTATAAGCACTTGGCATGTTTTTTACGGTGCACGCTACGTAATATGACTGGCGTTGTTTTGAACTTACAATATTGGTTTTTTATATTATAGTATCGTAAATTGTAAGGTTTATCAATTTTGTGGAGAGTTGGAGTTTAGGACATTTTTTCTTACTTTAATATTTAATTTAATAGTTTCTAATGTTTTTGCCGTTATTGCACAATATTATAATAAAAAAGTTGTAACTTGTTGTGGTTTGTTTTATTACATGACTGAGCTAGTCTGACACTAAAAACATTTTAGAATTTAAATAAGTATTTTCGTGTCAAAGTTTATTTGATAATCAAAACAAAAAAAAACATTAAAAAAACAAGATAAGAAACTAAAGGATTCGCCAAAACGTCCATTGATAATAAAAAAAAGTACCTATTCCGAATGTAATAAGCGTTAGACTATTGTCAGCTCAGTTGTGCTACGATTATGGAAACTGTAAAAGTTCCGAAACGTCAGCCAATAAAATAATACGTGAGTTAAATCCGTTAATAGTTGTTTCATTCCAATATTCCGAATGTGTTATGTATTTTATTGTAACGAAGTTTTTTTTTTTCAGATATCCTAACAACATACTAAATCCAGGACAATAGAAAGGTGAGTCCATAAACTACTTATTTAATTTGTATTCACTTTCCATACAAATAGCCAAAACATAAAATCAATACACACCACCAAATTTATTGAGCGATATGTAAGCGGACCCAAAATCTTATAAACCCTAATAAATAAATATGAATATAGGTGGCCGAATCTATTCCGGCCAAGCAATAAAATATGATAAGTAAATTTATTCGAGAAATTTGTCCATCGTCAGAGATTGTCATAAAAATGAGCATCACGAACCAAAAAAGGCGTGTAAGCAGTATCGGTATTGGATCTGATCCAAAAGAAATCCAATGTTCAGCTAAACCAATTTTATATTAGTCAGGCTATTAGAGTAGTGACGTTACTTGTTTACTAAAGTTCGTGAGTTAGGTAACTTTGGCGCGGCGCCGCAAAAATTGAGATAGGCCTTCCTGAAAGCAATTTGGTTCAATTAAGTGTAAAGCAATTTGTTTGCAATTGTGCTGAAATTTAATCATAATTTGTTATATGGATAAGGTTACAAATAGGTAACCTTATAGAACCAATGGGTTCTATTACTATTACTGAAGAAAATAAGTAAATTGTATGTATGTACGTACGGTATTTATTCCACGTAGGTACTAGTGCCTAAAGAGCTTAGAGTAGGTATTTTAATAATGAATGCCTTTCGGTTTCGTGTGACACTAGGCGCATATAAAAACAAATGAATAATCATTTCGTAGTTATTACACAATGGAATTAAACAACTATAACGGATTTAACTCACGTATTTTATTTTATTGGATGACGTTTCGGATTCTTAACAGTTCCCATAATCGTAGCACGACTGAGCTGATAATAGTCTAACGTTAAAGTTGCACTATCAAAATGATCCTATATGGCTTACGTTCTATGGTACTCAAAAAAGAACAATAAGTTGACATTCAAAAAGACAACACAAAATTAACAAATAAAGATCACAATCATTATACAAAATATAAAGGGTTTTAGACCGAAAGGCATAACTCTGCTGTTCTATTAAACCAGTAACGAGGGACAAACCCACAAATGGGTGGATTCTATGTAAATGTAACAGTTTTTCCTGAGGGTACGGATGCCGTGTTCACTATACTGGGGAAGGAAAGTTTATGTTAGTACGTAATTTATCTCGGTAAAATGTTTTGGTGGAATTATTTTCAAGTTTTTTAATGTTTTAAAATATGACGGAGGTAGTGAGAAAGAAAAATATTACTGAATGATAAAAATATAACTATTTGTAAGTTATATTTAACCTACAATACAAAACATCAAAAAGAAAAAGTACAAGAAAAAGTCAAAATGTTATTAATTGTAGGTTCTATTTTTTGGTTCTTTTTTGCTAGGAGCCTATGACTCTTTCATTAAGGCACAGGAAAAATAATAAAATTTAAACTGAAAATATTTTTTAGACAAAAATCGCGAAATACTACATTAGCAGTAATTATTCTGAACGCCAAACTTAAAGCAGAAACATAAATAAAAAATACTCCAAAAAGCTAATATGTTAAAGTAAATTTACGCGAACGAACAACTTTAGCAATAAATCCAGCATTCGTGTTTCCCGGACACTGAAACTGTCGTTTGCACATCGTAATAAAAACATTAAATAAAGCAAAACCGCCTTTTAATGAACCTTACTTAACTGCTGGCGAGATTCTTAACAGATATTCTCAGCCGTCAACAACAATGTTAATTTTATTTCTTGGTGCTGGAAAATGATTTACAGTTTTCAAAGACCATTGACAGTGGTTATGTTGGCCTAGATATGGTAATGGTTTCATGAATTGTTATTTGCTATGGTTTTTTTTATTATTTATAATAATATTATATCTAACAATCATGAAAATACTACACACGCTTTGAGAACTTTCGTAATCTTTGTAGGTACTTGAAAACATCAAAAAATTGCAGACATATCCGGGGCAAGCAAAAGTTTTTATGGAGCTGTACAATAAAATTAGTAGATATATAAGTAGGCATTAAACTATGCCACCAAATATAGGTATTTGAAAGATACCAAACAAATAAGCTTAATGTTCTAGATCCCAGACCAGATCTCACTCACGAATTTTATCAAAATAAAGTTAATATTATTAAACGACTAAAAATGATAAAAGTCAGTTTGTACTAATAACGATTGCCTTATATATTAATAACCATAGTCATAAAACTTTAATTTAGACTCCATGTTAAATATCATACATACAAGATGTAGGCAGGCAAATTTACCAATTCAATCTTCACGAACGACACCAAAACTTAACCGACCATTTTCAACAAGCCCATCTGCACTACAAAATTCACGAGCGAAATGTTCAACTTACCTTAATAAGCTGTGTCTAGGGTAAAATGAAACTACCCTGACCGCATTACTTACTCGTGTCGTAAAGTTTACTTAACGCTCCCAGAGGAGCCGTCCTGGCAATTTTAAAGAAATGCCGTTTCTCTTCCATTCGATTGTATTGTTGCTTTGGGTGAAACAGGGCTATTAAGGTCGTATCTTTGTAGTATTTAGCCTTATTACTCCCAATACGCACGCAAGTGTCGGATGATGGGTCATTACAATATAGAACCGAAATGTACAGAATTTAAGGAAACCGAAAGAAAAGGTGGTGAACTTAGCAAATATAGAAATTCCTTTGTAGTCTTAGGAAATCCTAACCCTATAAAAAGGGATTTTGTGTAAGAATTAGAAAGTCTTTAAGGTTCATTTTGGATATATGTAATACCTGTCGAGAGTTCTTTTAAAAACAAATTTTATTTTTCATTTAGCACCTGTCTTGCTGTAGCATGCCGCTTTCGAAGTAAACTGGCAACGTGGTGGCTCGCATAACTCTATACCATACAATTTTGTAGTCTAAGAGGCCTAAAGAGTTACATTCGTATTAATATTGCTATCAGAGCAAATTGTTTGATGTTCTCCCAAATTTTAATCAAAATAACAGCAAAAACCTTTACAAAACCATTTAAATCATTCACAAAGAAACCAGAACTGAACGTTAAATCCCACTCCAATGGGATCAAATAAATCTCCTATAACTTTACGTCTCCTGCCATTATTTATGGCCCAAAGTAAATCGATGGGAAGCAGAATTCAATACAGCCGTAATAGGATCTGAGAGACGCTTGTCAGGTAAATCGGAACCAGTCATTCGTCTGACAAACGTTTATCGAATCATATTTCTATTTAATTTTGGAAGGACACATTTGGAAAAATTCAGGACCTAATTTACAATGTCGAAGGCTTTTTGGAAATTTTCTAGCTTCTAGGACAAGTTTCAAATAGACCAATGAGATGGTTAACATGTTAGTTAATATACATTATTGTTACAATTATTTTTAGTACCTATATGTCATAAGACCCATTAAGGCCTTTATTAGATGGCGCTATTTACTTGTTCTTTTTATCAATAAAGATAATTGTTTGATTTCCATTTCGACGTATAATACACATAAAATTACAATAACAAAATCTAATGCTTGAATGTATGTGCGAAAGATTTTCCCATTTATATTTCGCATCCCTTCTCCAAAACCCAAACAACGTCAAATTTCGATTCCACACAAATCCTCTCGATCAAAGGCGGTTGAAGATAAATAGAAAACCATAAACTCGATCAAAAACGGAACCCTGTTTGCTCAAGATTCGCGTCACTTATTTAATAATCCATTGACAGTTTGTAAACTGTGGCGGTAATTTGATATTGAAACCATTTCTGAGTACACAACCATTGCATTCAAATTCAGAACGCGTTCGACCTCTATTGTTACTGAGTCTATTGATTTTATATCGGCGAAAAGATATCGTGTTGCCTTTCCTTATTATGCCATTCAAAGGTAATTAATTGAGATGGAATGTCTTGTTTGGGAAACGGCAAATGTATTAGGATATCGTGTATCAGCGTAGAAATGTGCGGATTATGGTATAGAAGATACAATTAGATAACGTTGTAACTAAATCTATCTTTGTTATTTTTGTAGGTTAATTAAGACAGGGCTTTTATTATTAATACGGGTTTTGTGCTTTATTAATTTTAGACTTTTTATGATTTGATTGTGTGACCTAATTAATATTTACTCTTACATTAAATATATTATTCTCAATTCTAAGATTATTCCTTGGTATGTAGTTCCTAGAATCATTTTTAATTTGAATAACTGTTTATTGTGTTTAGCAAAAGCGTCCTCGTTTTTCAAGGAATCTCATAATATACTTGTGACTAATGAAAGCAAAACTTTCAGCAGTTAGATGAAAAAAATATCGCATTTCTACTCCAATAATAAATTTCTTGAAGATTCATTCATCCCAATAACTAAGACATCTTAGTAAAGCTGAGAGGAACATCCGGTGAAACAGCCTTGTAAACAGATCTTAAGCAAAGTTCAAATTAAAGAGATTACAGAATTCGGATTAACATTATGTTGAGCTTAAAATTTTCCATTCAAAATTGAATTCAACATACCTAAATATCCAAAAGTTTAACTTGAGCGTATCATGGAAAATTTTGAATACTTTGGAATAAAATAATAAACGGATTTAACTTGCGTAGGTATATTGATATTATGGTGACGTGTCTAACACATTAAAGTTTCCATCTTCGTCGACTAAGCTCAAAGTAGTCCAACACTTATACAGTTGCTGATGCCGATAGTGTTAGAACTTACATCATATATTAGATGATTTCGGAGAGAATGAAATTAGAAAAGTAGAAAACACTTATTGGTATTGTCTAATAAATATAAAAATCTTTCTCATTTTGATATCCCTAAAATTGCAGCTCATTAAAATCAAATTTAAAATTCCGTCTCAGTCGTAAAGTCGAATCATTTGAGCCGTAAAGCATCCAGTATGTGCCAGAATTTCAAAGTGAAGCGTAATAAGGTTTTGATGGATCCTCAAGCATGATTGCTAAGAACGAGCTTTGTCTCGGGTTGGCTTCAGCTAGGGCTGGCGTGTCCGGGTTTACCCGAATTTGTCCTAATTCAAAGTGCGGTCTGGAGCTATGTCTATAATGCCAAAACCAGACGAGTTTGTCTGAATTTGTCCTAGTTCATAGTGCGTGCAAGGAGCGGGCAGACGGGCTGAAGCTATGGGTACTTTATGTCTGATTTTGTCCGATTTTTTTCCTGGTTCATAGTGCTTGCAAGAAGCGAATATAGGATGAAGCTATGGCTGCCTTATGTTTGGGTTTGTCTGAAACAAGGGCTGCCCCTTGCACGCTCCCTCAACTAGGACAAGTTCAGGTGGGCTGAAGCTATGGCTGTCAAATGTGGGTTTGTCCAAATTGTACTAAGTTAAAATAACAAGAACAAGACTTAGACAAGTGCCGAGGAAATCAAATGCACAACTCTGCAATGTGTATGAAATGACCAACGCGAACGAATCGTCACGTGGTCAGTCGATTGCGTTTGTCACTTCCATATAATTTTGCATTAGTTTCGTTTGGTGGCTATTATTGATCGGCCAAGAAGCGAATAGAACCCGGAATTTTTGCGTCCGGGGATTAATAGAAAGATGTGGACATAGAGCAAGAGAGGACTGTCCGGTAAAATCCGGACGCTTTTTGTGTTTAAGGATTATTTGTGCATTTTAAAAGAGATAATCGTAAATGGCCTTTTTTTTTTTTTTTGACGGTGTGAAAATGCGTTACGCATCCCCCGGGCCTGGGGCGGCCTGGGGGTATGTGGGACTCTCCCGGGACTAGTTCCCGGGCATACCCACTAAAAACACACCGGCGTTTCCCGCACTGCCGTTAAGGGGACGCATGGGATCATGAGTATTTCACCATGACGTCCCCCGGCCGCCCCGGTCTATCTCACCGGGGCTCCCGCGCCATGGGGGGGCAAGTCGGTACGCTCGACTCGCCCCCCAGACGAAGGCCGTCAGAGGGTCCCCAACCCTCCGGCCTTACAGGGGAATCTGGCGGTTCGCGGCGAGATACCGCGAACGCCTGACTCCCCTTCGTCTGCGCCGGAGCGGGTGCGCGTCGGCTGCTTCTTCGCGCTCCCGCTCCGCGGCCTCCTTCTGGGACATGACAGTCTCGCAGAAGGAGGCCGCCGCAATCGTAAATGGCCCTGAGCTTACCTCTCTTATTTTTGCTAACTATTTTTATTTTTCGCTGACTTCCAATAAGAGGGGTGTTAATAAAAAAGGTAGGTTTTCCTATTGGTTTTCCGTATCCGAGTGTCTTTCGAAAGATCAAAACCATCATAAGATGATTTGCGTATCTGTCTGTTTGTCACATCTAATTTGCACTAAAACTACAGGATTGATTCAGTTAAAATTATTATTGTCGCGACTAGAGCGTAGTTAGGGAACATCGAAACCGGAGGTTGTGGGTTCGAAGCCTGGCATGTCATTGTATCCAATATAAACCTTTGTAACATTTATATATTATGTTTATACGTTCTCTAGTCCCCACTGTTCTACTGACTGCATCAAATTGTTTGAATTATCCTAGGATTATAATGGCTTTATGAGTGTCCGGGTTTCGGGTTTAAATACGCAAATGTCCGGGAATTTTAAGGATTTGTCCGGTCTTGGCAGCCCTAGTTTCTCAGATAGGGCGGCTTGCCAAGATACTGTAGCTAATCTAGCTTTGATGTATTGATCATTACATATTTCCTCTTCATGATCATATTAAGTGAATGAATTATGCCAGCCGCTTTGATACGTCCTATAAACTTAAGTGTAAGGATAACTTTTTTAGGGTTCCGTACTCAAAGCATAAACCCGTCCGTATATTATCATGAACCATGATAGAAATAGAAATTTTAACAGATAATGGGTTTATGGTTGCCGCTATAGCAACAAGTATTTGTTGTTAAAGTGGCAACAAAAATGCAGTATTTATTTATTTATTAAAAAAACAGAACGCCTCCATTACAAATAATATGCAATTTTAATTATTTAAGATACCTCCCCTATATGTCCCGTTTTTCCACACTGTATAAATTACTTTGAGTGTGTTTTAGATTAAAGTATAAGCTCATCAATCAAATAAATGAATAAATAGTACATTACGCACCTAGGCCAGTAAAGTAAAAAATACCTCAGATCACATGTAATTGTCGTCCGAGGCGAAGCCGAGGTTGTCAAAAATGTGATCAGAGGCTTTTATATTTTACTGGCCGAGGTCAGTAATCAGTAAGTATACTATTTTTCTGCCAGAAAGCGGCAATTTTATTTAGCGCAGCGGCCAGAAAGTAGGCGCTTTCTGGCCGGAGGACAGAAAAAAAACATTTATTGATTAGTCCTACGTATTTAACTCTATTTTCAAATAGAATCATGAAACAATCAAACACTTTCTACAAATCATGAATACCTACTTGAAACGATTCCTATCAAAGGTACCTCGAATTGGGAAGCTTGAATTCTAATGAATTACGAAAATCTTGAATTAGGTACGACATTTTTAACAAAAGGGTCCAGGATTTAAATTCTAACCCTTTTTTCTGTTTCCCGACAGCTGACGTCAGGGCATACACGATACTATTATTCTAACCCTATCGATACATGATAGATAGGGTAACAAAATTTCTATCAAAAGTGCCCAGGATGTCAACTCTAACCCTTTCGATACCTTCTAGATAGTGTTGCACGAAAAATTTATCTCAAAAGGGCCCAGGATTTGAATTCTAACCCTTTCGATGTTTCCCGACAGCTGACGTCGGCGACTACACGTTATTGGCAACGCTCGCGGCCCCACGTGCCAAACGCTGGACACGTCTAATAGGATCGTGTGGTAAGTGGGAGAGTAACAAATTGGGGGATCAAGTCACTGACTTACAATATGTACTAGCTGTCCGCCCCGGCTTCGCACGGATCCCTTTTTTATAGCCTACGTCACTCGGAAATAGTGTAGCTTCCCAACAGTGAAAATATTTTTAAATCGGTCCAACCGTTTTGGAGTCTATTCAATCCAAACAAATAAACAAACCTTTCCTCTTTATTGTATTAGTAAAGATTAGTATATAAACCTAGGTGCTAAATATGAACAACGATCTATCAATCGAAATTTGATCAATATTTTTTGGGTTTAATACCATTACTTTTTAATAATGATATTTGTACCAAGTCAGGAGTAAAAAAATTGACACATTGAATGCCATTGGGGATCTCAATTTTTATAACAATATTTTTTGAAAATTCACCCCTTAAGGGGGTAAAACGGGGGTGCGCACGCAGCAGAATCTAGTTAATGATGTACTGGAAATGTAAATACTCCACATGTTAAAAATACTTTGTCAAAATACCTCCGTTTTCACTAATCGCAATAAATTTTAATATAATATATAAAAAAAAAATACAAAGATTCAGTATTCTTTACTAAAACACTTACGATAATCTGCAGCTAAAATATTACTAACAAGTTTAAAGTAGATACCAGTAGCAAAATATGAGAACAATTTCAACTGCACTTCGCAATACGCCGCGGAGCGTAAAACGACTCAATCAAGAATGTTTTTTGCATTTTTAAAGTTACCCAACTTTGGCATGGCACCGCTCAAAGTGTGCCAAAACTATCATGACGTTATTTTCTATTGTGCTTTTGTTATTTTTTAAAACGAATGCCATTGGTTGAAATGGTTTCGTATTGAAGTTACATTTTGTAAATTTGAGTTTTACCTTATTCTATTTAAATGAAAAAGTCATTTTAGTTAACTACCTAATTATAAATATTATCTATACTAATATAATAAAGAGGAAAGGTTTGTTTGTTTGGATTGAATAGGCTCCAAAACGACTGGACCGATTTGAAAAATTCTTTCATTGTTGGAAAGCTACACTATTCCCGAGAGACATAGGCTATAAAAAAAGGCATCCGTGCGAAGCCGGGACGGACAGCTAGTTTATTTTTAAGTCAAGAACTACTTAACATTGAAAATTGGTGGAGGTAGCTTAGAACAAAGACTCATGCTACAAATATGGTAACTGTAAAGTTTTCGAAACGTTGGCAAATAAAATAAAATACGAGAGTTATAGGTAATTCGGTACCTACTTAGGTAAATTAATATCATAACCGTTAATTGCAGCTATTACTGACAAAACCTCTAGTCTGTAGTTAAAACATAATAGTACATTACTGCAGGCGCAGGGAAGTGAGGGCTTGCGAGCCGAGTATACAGTATAGACGGCCGACCGAAGGGAGGCCGGATATTGTTACGAGGCTTGCAAGCCCCTTCCCGGCTAGGCATGTATAGTGCTTTTCTCAAAGTAATGCAATGAAATAAATAAATATAAGATTCAAATAAAATAAATTACACTTGAATTTTTTATTTTTTTACACCAAATACAATTTGATTACTTTATTCCATTCTTGAGAATCACAACTTCTAACATGTACCAGTAAATCCCTTTACTTAACAACTTCTAGTTATCAATCGTATTAGCGTATAAGTCTTGAACAGGCCGTCAACTTTCTGGCCGCTGCACTAAATGAGATTGCCGCTTTCTGGCTTCGTCGAACAGAAAAATAGTATACTGACCTCGGCCAGTAAAATAACAAAGCCTCAGATCACATTTTTGTCAACCTCGGCTTCGCTTCGGACGACAATTACCTACATGTGATCTGAGACATTTTTTATTTTACTGGCCTTGGTGCGTAATGTACTATAGACAACACTAAAAAAACTTAAATCAATTTACAACAATTTTTATTGGGACTGAAACGATTTTAATCTACCTACTTCCCAAGATCCATGTCAAAGTTCATAAATCGAATTATACAAAATTAACAAAGTTAATAAGTTTATTTACAATCAATATTCATTTAAGACAGTTTTTCAATCAAACCGTGCAAAGTGTGAAAGTGCCAAACCTAATATTTTGGGCCAATCAATCATTTCTCCCAAAATGAATTTCATCACGTAAACATAATATTATCAACGGATAGAAATGAGATGCCTTTGAATATCATGATGAATTTTACTTTTGCAAATAATATTTGAGGCTAAAATTTTAGTAATACTTTAGGCGTTCTAAAAGTCCTACACGATTATTTTATAATATACTAGAGCGAGCACCCCGCCCCGACTTCGCCTAGATCCCTTTTATTTTTTATAGCCTACTAGCTTCTGCCCGCGACTTCGTCTGCGTGGAACTCCTCCTTTTTTGCAGTCGGTTAAAAAGTAGCCTATGTTCTTTCTCAGGCTCCAGACATTCTTTGTACCAAATTTCATTTAAATCGGTCCAGTAGTTTTAGCGTGAAAGTGTAACAGACAGACAGACAGACAGAGTTACTTTCGCATTTATAACATTAGCAGGGATGTCACACGGGAATAGTCAAGTGTTGCTTCCCAACAGCGAAATATTTTTTCCATCTAGCCGTTTTGGAGCCTATTCAATCCAAACAAACAAACCTTTCCTCTTTATTATATTAGTAAAGATATAGAACTTCTGGCCCTATTTTTAAATACAGCTAAAAATGGAAATTACTCATCCTTTCGACCGATTTACCTGTTAATTGGACTAAATAAACCAATGTCCCGTTTTGTGTAAAAAAATGTCACGTTAAATGGTCACGTTGTCTATATTCAGTATTGCGGGACAGAAAACATAGGTACCTACAGTATACATGTACATTTTAGTTACAGTACCGTTGAATTTCAGAGCCAAACGCTACGGTCGATTGGTTCTTAGTTTACACTGTGGTTGCTAGATGGCGTTGAAAACTAATAATTAAATATATAGGACTTTTACGAAATAAATTTTAAAATATTATAGAAATGATTAGGACCATCTACCAATTAATGGCTGGTAGCTTGTCTCTCATTAGTGGAATGTATTACTGTACTTTTATCTACGCGGCGGCGAATTTTGGAACAATTGCGTTATTTTATCATTTTGTTACAATTATGAAATATTCATAAAGACGAAAAATAAAACTCGAAATGGTCATATTTCAAGATTACCAAAAAAAAACTTAAAAAAACAAGAGACCGTCGCTAACATTGTCAACCTAAAAATACACTTTTATTTTATACTAGCTGTGCCCGCGACTTCGTCCCCGTGGAATAGTAATTCTTCATAAGCCTTCATATTTTCCCCGTTTTTTACACATTTTCCACTATTTCTTCGCTCCTATTGGTCGCAGCGTGATGTTATATAGACTAAAGCCTTCCTCGATAAATGGTCTATCCAACAAAAGAATTTTTGAATTCGAACCAGTAGTTCCTGAGATTAGCGCGTTCAAACAAACAAACAAACAAACAAACTCTTCAGCTTTAAAATATTAGTATAGATTAGTATCGATTAGTATAAATTTATTAGGTACCTGTTCCGAAGTGCAATAAACAGTATTACTAAAAACGAAAATTAAGACAGCCAAAAAGTGTAAAAAATATAAAAACATGCTTCAAAAATATGAAATACTTACACATAGGTAGATTACATACAGAAATTAAATTCAATTCCATACTTTTTTAGCCTGTTCTAAGCTTGCGTAATGTCGAAATGTCTCTTGTCTAAGGGTATCGGAGTTATCTCGAAGCGATGTCACCGTACCCTGATTGACATAGGACCTTTGCAAATTAACAACGTAATCAGCAAGGGTCGTGGATTTTTGTGTCACTCAAGAAGACCTATCTTTTGCAATTAATCTTTTTAGGATGGTTTTTGTATATTAAATAATTTTGTATTTACGTGGTAGGTATACATATTTGTTTGTGTTCTTTTGTAAGATTTTTTGTTCAATTTTGAGTAGATATTTTTGAAGAACTTTGTCGAAGTGGCATTATGAAGTAGGTATATTATATTCAATTATTTGTATTATTTTAATAAAATATCGCAAAGTATATAAATATATATTAATTTGTGTCTTATTTTGTATCTTGGGTTATTTTTTTACCATTTTTTGCATTTGATTTCATTGTGTAATCTTAAAATTTTGCATGCCAATGCCCATAGATTAAAGTTTTTATCAAAAAAATGAAATAAGTAAATAATATCTAAATTACTTAACCCTTTCCACCCGACTTGAGCTAATCGTGCATATTCCTTTTCAAAAATCTGGATGATACTAGAATTCGTTTTGCGGCACGCAACCGAGGCCGATCCCGCGTGCGGGACCTCTTGTGATATAACAAAAATAGCACGCGATGCAGCGACACTTTGGTTATTCGGGAGTCGTCTTCAAAGATGGCCGCGTTTTTTGGCGGGAGAGGCGCGTCGCGGAAGTACTTATTTTTAGATAATCAAGTGGTAAATTAATCATGAAATAGCGTTTTTATGTAAATATAATAATACTTTTATCATATGCAATATAATAAATATTTATATCTTTGTATATTTTTCTGGAACCTTGATTGAAAATTAATGTTGCACGATCGTGGGCTTTCGGTGTTAAGCAGTGAAGTGAATTTGTATCTAAAGTCTTGGACTTTCAGTTTTATTTGCTACATTTTCTGCCATTTCGACCAATATCAAGCTGATGATGCTCTAGAGGTTGTTTTTGAGTCCATGGGAGATGGAATTGAGCCCAATATTGAACAATTTCGTGACTTGGAATATAATTTCAATTCTTAATTTTACGATAAATTGCTTTCGGATAGTACAAACAAGGTTGTAAATAAGGAAAACGAGGAAGATACACCAGACAAAGAGATAGAAGAATTCCAGGAAAGCCCAGTATTTGAGCAAGAACAACGTTATCCATCTCTATTGACTGTAAGACCTGTACTTGCGTCTGTTGAATCTTATCAGGTGCGCCCAGCAGCCACTCGTTCGCGGTTTCCTGTACCGTCTCATTCACTAAGAGTGACTCCAGATGTGAGAGTAGGGACCGCCCTGTTAAAATACGTGATATCCGTGATGATACTGCTGATGATATTCCTGTTCAACACACGACTACCCCCGAATATTGTGTTTCAACGATACAAATCCAATTCTCAAGTGCGCGCCATTTACTCTGGAAGGAAACGTCTTTCGAAGACAAATTACTCAATTGCTCTTCGTGCTATAGGTAGACTAGTTCGAACAATTTAGTATCGACTAGGTACTACGATGGATACTTTGATGATGAATTCTTTGAACAAGTAAGGAGGGTCGTCACTCATAATTACTACATGCGCAAACATGGCACAGAGTTAAAACAACCAGAGTTGATTTTATGAAGTTTATTGGTAAGTTTTCATATCTATAATAACGTACGTACATATTTATTATAATATAGATACGGATCTTTTCAAAATCTTAGAGTTCCAAGGTACTAGTCTTTAGAAAAAAAATCTAGCAAACCATCCCGAGACCTCTTTTTAACTCTTTGAAATGCACGGCATGTTGTCGATACGGACTTTCAACCGCCAGGAGTGGATCCATCCTTGGCGTTTGAACCAGCTTTGGAAGGTCTAACTGATACTCCTTCCATGATTTGACGATATTCAGCCACCAAGAGCTAGTGCCGGCGAAAATTGCAAGAATTGTACAAAAGTACGTTGCATTTTGATGCAATTCAACGTCTACCTTTACATATCATGTGGCCAACACTGCTTTTAAGACCCCCATTAATTAATAAAAGAGTTACCTGTGTTCTGATAGAAGCAAAATTATATTTAGTTGTTTATAAAAGTTAAATATGGAAAATTTAGAGAAAATTTTAAATTAGTTCATTTTAATCTTTTACGGTGACAATGCTTTGTTCCTGTAAGGTTTATTTAATTAAGACATCATTTCAATTGATTTAGTATTGTTATATTTTTTATAAATGTTCATTTTCTCAACAATTTACGTATAAGTTGCTTAGATATACCAAAGTTGCACGGACGTGCACAATGCACATGTCAAGTTATTCCTGAGACGCACGATCGTGCACGCGATTTTCCGGGAAACGGAGGTTTTCCGATTTTTTTTACTATTTTTCCTAGAAACCTTGGATCATTACTATTAGTGTACGTAAAGTCATTGTTCAAATTTCGTAACTTTATGTTCCCGGTTGTAAAGGGTTAAGTATATGAAATACTTAGTTTACTCAAAAACCAACACCACAAAAAAAAAATTTTCAAATTACTCCAAAAAGAAAAAATAGTTCATAAAATGTAAAAAGGACCAACCTTCAAACTTTTTAAACATCCCCAAAAACTCTTGGAAGCGATTTTGAAGTCGAATAAAATTTCGTTGAAAACACTCACTCAATAATAACACTTAAAACAAAGGGCATAAGACATTAAACGGTTGAATCTCGAATTCATCGGATAACCTCTTTGAATTTACACCGAATACTCGTTCGGAATCCAAATGTGTTAGGCCACGGTATAAAGTACGATTTGGAGAAGACTTTCTCACGTAATTATCTTTGAAACTAAGTTTGCACCCATTTTTAACCCCGTAACAGTTGAGTCAAATAATAATAATATATTATGTTTTGATCACATTTCATATCAATTGAAGGAACAAAATATTAAATTTTTAGAATATTTTGTAAGATCACATTATTGTTTATTTAAGTTGCAAAATGCTAATTTAATAGGTCACTCACTTTCTATAATAACAGTATCAATTCACTATCAGAAATAAGACCCAAAAAGTACTTTTACGAATCACGTGAATCTACTTGTTTTCAGAAACGTTTGCTGAAAAGAAACGCCGCGAAACTCAGTGATATATCATTTTTTTAAGTAGGTACTTACATTTGAACTTACATACTAGACAAAAAAAATATTATGAATAGATTAGTAGGTACGTATATATCCTAGTATCTTATATTACACTTTATTTTGTTACTTCCTTGTTGTCTAAATCACAAGAAAAGTACATACTTTCCTATACAATGGAAAAAAAACAAAAAAAAGAGTAAGTATCGTGATGTCTCCAGTCAGATTACGTCCCAAAGCAAATCCAAGTCATCATTTCTGATGCCTTCGCGGTTATTACCTACACAACAACTATTAACGCATTTAACTCGCATATTTTTATTTAATTTTATTTGCTGACTTTCGGATTCTTTACAGTTTCCATAATCGTAGCACGACTGAGCTGACAATAGTCTAACGCTAAAATCAAATAAATAAATAAAAAATACGCGAGTTAAATCCGTTAATAGTTGTTTCATTCCAAATACATGTGGTTAAGTCCCTTGCAGAAAGAATAATTTTTCCATTAATTTTCCTATAATTATATCTCCACAATACCATAGTCCAATGCTCGGGTTATCATAAGAGTGCTTACCAAAGACAAACTAAGCATTTTCCGATAGACTCATTCGTAATTCTAACGAATCCGAAGTACGAGCACGTATTTAAGATAATATCGTTACTTCCATATTTCTGTAATTCTTATTGGTGGGATGAAACGATTTGTATGC
Organism: Polylopha cassiicola; assembly: GCA_038024825.1. Classification (NCBI taxonomy): domain Eukaryota; kingdom Metazoa; phylum Arthropoda; class Insecta; order Lepidoptera; family Tortricidae; genus Polylopha; species Polylopha cassiicola. The sequence goes on from CP149059.1 coordinate 9,033,952, forward strand.
TATTGGGGTGATTGGTAAAATAAAATTGAATATAAAGGGGAAATTTATAATGTTATCTTATTTCTATATAGGCAGGTGTCAGTTAACTCAAGCATTTTTACGTGAATTTTGGATATTCTATATTAATTGTCCAGTGTCTAATATGAAAAGTGCAAGGTTTTTTTTTTAAATTTGGGATTAAATTAATTGGAGTGCATTGTCCTTTCATCTAGACTATCTGAGTAGGTACCTACCAAATTCAGCAATCCTTCAAAACAGTTCAGTAGTTTTATCGTGAAAGCGAGAGAGACAAACAGACCGAGTTACTTTCGCATTAAATTTAGTAGTTTGGTTTAACATGATAGCATTTATAATGAAACCATTCGTAAATCTTAAAAATGCTTGTCTCAGACTAATTTTACTAGACTTCATGTTCAGTCTATTTCAATATTAAAACGACTCAAATTCCTAACTAAATAAATTTCCCGTTTAAATACAAAATAACTCAAAAAGCTTAATTTGTGAACGTACATTGTTAATTTGCATCCATTACTCACGATTACAGCATTTCGTGTGGTAGTTGCATAATTTTCCATACAGTACGAGAGTGATAAAATAATATTATTTGGAATTTACAAGCATAAATATTGTGATTAGACTACCTTTACGTGACTTTGTTATTGTTTGAAATAGTAAACAGTAGTGTATTTAAACTGTAATATGATACGAAATGTGTTATGTGTTATGTGTGTGTGTGCGTGTGTGTGTGTGTGCGTGTGTGTGTGTATGTGTGTGTGTGTGTGTGTGTGTGTGTGTGTGTGTGTGTGTGTGTGTGTGTGTGTGTGTGTGTGTGTGGCATCGTAGCTCCCGAATGGATAAACCGATTTCGATATTCTACGTTGTTTATTTGAAAGATTAATCAGTTGAAAGTGTTGTTATATCTTTTTATTATACCGGCTATATGAGAGCTGAAATACTAAGCTCTAATGGATTTAACTCGCTAATTTTAATTTATTTGCTGGCCTTTCGAAAACCACGACTGAGCTAAGACTATCGTCAGCTCAGTCGTGCTATGTGAATATAGCAATTCGCTTTCAAAACAACATCAAATAAATAATTTCTGATGCCTTCGCGGTTATTACACATTGGAATGAAACAACTATTAACGGATTTAAATCGCGTATTTTTTTTATTTTATTTTATTTGCTATATTTTATTCCGAAGCGCTAGTAACGCCGCTAGTAACGTAGTATTTTTTTTTTTTTTTTTTGCGTAAAATGTAGGTAACATTAGTATTTCATAATTCAGAATAGGGTAGTTTTTCAAAATTTGTAATTTAAATATAAGGTAGTTTGCATAACTGTATAAATCGTGCTACGATTATGGAAACTGTAAAGAATCCGAAACGTCAGCAAATAAAATAAAATAAAAAAATACGCGAGTTAAATCCGTTAATAGTTGTTTCATTCCAAAAACATGAAATAAAATAAAATACGTGAGTTAAATCCGTAATAGTTGTTTCATCAATGTGTAACCGCGAAGGCATCAAAAATTATTACTACGTTTCAGAGATTTTGTAAAAATACGCCTGCCATAATTTATTTCCACATGTTTAAACTATCTCCCAACAAAAAACAAATAGGTCCTAATTTAAATTTCAAACCGCAACTAAAACCTTCCACTGGCCGTTTGTTACATTATTTACGTTACATACGAAATGCTAATTTTGTCACTATCAGTTGACGCGGCTTAAATTAAATGTATGTTAAAAGCCTTATGAAAATTTAAACGCATATTTATGATATAGTCATGTGGAAGGGAATAGATAAGACCTTATAAAGCATGTTTTGTATGAACATTTGAATTTCAAAGCGTGTTTTTTTTTGAGACACTTGTGTGACACCGTGTTTTTATTTGTTTTGTTTGCTGACAGTCTGTTGTTCGGTCACTTTTAACTTGTAGTAAGTACCAACTTAACTCGCGTATTTTTATTTGCTGATGAACTAAAGCATAAGACTAGCGTAAGCTCAGTCGTGCTATAAATATGGTATCTTTAAAGTTTTCAAAACGTCAACAAGTAAAATAAAATCGCGAGCTAAATCCGTAAATGGTAGTTGTTTCATTCCAATGTGTAATAACCGAGAAGGCATCAGAAATTACTAAAATAACAATATTAAAAGTGTAAACACAATTGAATGATACAAGTAAGTACATTTGTAACGGATTGAACTCGCGTATTTTATTTGCTGACGTTGAACTTTACAGTTCTCATATTCGTACCACTCTCAGCTGAGAAATTCCACTTATCAGTGGATCCCTATGCGTATGGTATAAAGGTCAGAACGCTAGTAAAGGCGTGTGTTAGCAACGGTTCGACCTCTTTTTAGGCTCATTTTATTTCTTTGATAACTTTAAATTTGATGCCGATTTTGTTTTTTATAGTTCCTTTTTTCTTCTCAAATTTAGTCTATATCTGTACGTGTGCTAATTAAGTCCGAATTTGAGTGTAATTTACCAGCCCCAAAGTCTCTACAGCGTGGGTTCGAATCCCACTGCTCACAATTTTTCTATTTTTGTCTTGGTGCAAAATATTACCTACGGTTACATAAAAAAGTATTTGCGTCGCCATTTTACAACTATCAAAGCAACGGTGTGACATTTTTCTATACTTGTCTTGGTACAAAAGATTACCTACGGTTACATAAAAAGGTATTTGCGTCGCCATTTTACAACTATCAAAGCAACGGTGTGACATTTTTCTATACTTGTCTTGGTACAAAAGATTACCTACGGTTACATAAAAAGGTATTTGCGTCGCCATTTTACAACTATCAAAGCGACGGTGTGACATTTTTCTATACTTGTCTTGGTACAAAATATTACCTACGGTTACATAAAAAGGTATTTGCGTCGCCATTTTACAACTATCAAAGCGACGGTGTGACAGCAGGTCCCTTAAAACAAGCCCCAAAGTATCTCTCTCGAGATTCTTAGTAATAAATCTCTCTGTATCTGAAACCTTTACATTTCCCTTATCAGATCTTGGAACATGAGGCCTCGATGGAGTTATGTCTCCACTTTTTGTTTCAACTTATCTCTTAGTCCCTGAGGTGTTTTTAGTGGTTATTTTTGAAATTGCTGTAATGTTTTGTTGGTCACCGTTAATGTTTTACAGAAATGGGAAAAAACGTGTCGTGTTTTCTTTTACATCTATTAAAGTAGTTTTTTCCTATGTTTTTGCGGTTATTATACAAATTGTGAAAAGAAACAAATTGTTATTTTAGTCGTCAATATAGATAATTAGTATCAATAAAAAATTGTACGATAAATTTAATATGTAGTTGGATCACTAGTTCAAATTAATTTAAATTATTATAATTATTACATGTAACTTAATATAATGAAAATATTATTATAATAGCGACTTCTTATCTACACTAATTTAATAAAGAGGAAAGGTTTGTATATATTGAATAGGTTCCAAAATGAGTGGACTGATTTGAAAAATTTTTTCACTGTGATGGTAAGCTACGCTATTCCCGAGTAACATACGCTATACTATATTAAAAA